>CM021248.1:29580552-32496543 GCA_010577795.1 Isatis tinctoria | reverse complement strand
GTGGACGACAGCACTCGGGTGTATGAAGACTTCAGAGTCTCTCGCGTCTTCATGAGAATCTGCTCCAAAATTTCACAGCTTAGAGTAGAGATACAAACTCTGCTAGTTATATGCTCACATCAAACACAAGCGGGAAAAGAGACAGAGAGAGAGAGAGAGAGAGAGGTTTACAGGAGAGATTAGAGGAGAGACAACGGCGGACAGAAGAACTGAAGAGAGGAGAGAGAAGCCTCTCGCGAGCTTTAAGGAGAGAAAACATGGCGGGCTAAGTAGACCAAAAACAAACTACTTCGATTTCATACATAATGTGTTCGACGAAATGCCTCAAAGAATAAAATAAACGGGCCTAGGTGTTTATATTACTTTTGGTAAAAGCCTACTTATGAAGAATTTTATAGAATCAATTGAATAATATTATTCGCTCTTAACAATTAAAAATCATTTTATTGGTGATAAATTCATAAATTTCAGTTCATTTTGACGTGTGCTAATACTTTTGTAAACAATTAATTTTATGTTTCCTTTTGATAATACACAAAATATAAATCGAAAAATCACCATTACACAAAACAATGTATAAATCAATCAAGTGAAGAGGAAAAAACACAGAGTTCTACCATCGCCTTTGCATCAATCAGAAACACTTATGACTTTAACAAATCCAATCTGGTGTTATGAGTCTCCCTTTGTTACTGTGCTGACAAGTTGCATAAGGATTCTCTGTAGTTCCTCTGCATTGCTCCATTCTTTGACATCTGCTTTGATCAGCATGGGATTATCTGAAATCCGCTTCCACAGCGGATAATTGGTTCTCGGCATCACACAATCACACTCTCTCAGCTTCAATGCAGGGCAGAAGTCACCTCCTCCATCTCCAAGGTAGATAAACCTTCTTGAGATTTGATCGACGGGAGGAGAAGCACGTATACTATCCATAACCAGACCCTGAAGACTCGCATAAACAGCGTTAAGACATAAAAGTTTCAAGATTACAAGGCCAAGCTTAACAAAGTACAAGTCTTTTCATATTAATGGAGGAATTAGACTAATCTCTCAACCTCTAATGAATATCCAAGCTCGAGAAAGAAGAAACTGCAAGTCTTAACTAAAGCAGAGATACAGTTCACAAAAAAGATAGATATAGAGTACCTTGCACAGATTTGGAGGGCAGAGATTGCAGCTATGTGGGGTGGATGCAGCAGCACCATGGTAAGGTAAGATCCGTAGCTTTCCATTTTCATCAACAGAGCTTGGATTTGTGTAAATTCCTGAGAAGCAATCCAACAAATCATGCTGCTCTAGAATCTTCTCTATGAAAAACTGGTTTGCATCACTCACAATCTTCAAATCGCATCTGGATATTTCGAAACAATCAACACTAAGTAGAAAACAAAGCTGACCATAGTTAATAACAAATATTAGTGTCGCTGTTCATACCCTAAAGATTTGGCTGATTTGATAGCTTGGACAATATGAGAATCAATAGGCATTCTTTTCAAGCAAGCATCAATGTCCTGAATCGATCTCCCTTGTGAATGAAGCTCCATCATCATCCTATCCTTTCCAAAAAATTCCAATAAAAAAAAGAAAACAAAATAAATTCAAGTGAACGAAAGGCACTAAAATCATGCAGAAAAAGGCATCAAATATAAATGAAATACCATGAGGCGATTCCATGGTAAAGTGAAGCGGAGCTGATGGAAGATCTCTGTGAGCCCCATCTCTGTTACAACCCAATTGTCACTGTCTCCGTCGATCAAAGTCCGATCGAAGTCGAATACAATCACGATCCCGGACATTTCTGTTGTTTATACGCAGCGCCGGAGCTTGCTTTTCGCCGTCGATGTTGACGGAAAGGAAAGCAATTCCGTCGCTGTAATCACCTCTTCTCCTCTTTCCTAAGCAAAAGCCAAATTGAACGTTAGAAAGACATAATCACCCTTACTCATCCTTTTTAATTACATTTGAGTCACCGAAACAGTCAGATTAAATAATGGGCTTAGTGTCTTGCCTTAGGCCCAATGTTGTAGCTTGTCTTTAGAACACAAACACAAAAGAGACAGTAGTTACCAGTGGGTTCCACTTCTCATGTCAGCACTTGAATAGCCAATAAGATTGCAGGAAACACGTTAACAAGCGTAAAACCCAAACTCATATTTCTCGGCAAAGAAATCGTCAAAACCCATGATCTTAAATCTTAACATATACACAATCCCATGTTAGAATTTGATTTTAAAGTCCCCAAGAGCGAGAGAGTTTGTGTCTTCGTTCATTCAATGGTGGAGATGAATCGAGTTCTGATAGCTGTTACGTTAGCTCTTCTAGCTTCGTCGGCGTTATTACCGGTCTCGGATGGCGCGAAGAAACCGTTGTCGTCGACGCCGAGAAAGGAGGATGTTCCGTACATAAAGTGTCAGGTGTGCGAGAAACTAGCCTCGCGGCTACACCAACTAGTGAAGGAGAAGCAAATGCAGATCTCTCCCAAGAAGGTAAGATTGTCTTGTGAGTCAGAACCAGTGATCAATCTTTTGTGTTTTTGGTTACTGAAATTTGCGGGTGGGGAACGAATGTTAGATCTCGGAGTATGAGATCATTGAGATTGCTGAAAATGTCTGCAATCTGAAGAAAGAGGAAGCTGATTGGATGCTCAAGATTGACATTGTGGAGAAAGGCGATAAGCTTCAGGTATTCGAGATTTCTCTATATCTCTCTCTCTCAGACTTGTTTGATCCAAGAATTGAAATGTTGATTGAATTAAGTGGAAGCTTGTGCATTTGGTTATCTTTTGACTCTGTTTGAGTATTTGGGTTGTTCTGATTTGGTTTCGTAGCTGGTTGAACAAGAAGAAGAAGGCATGTGCAATTCCGAGTGCAAGACGATCGAGGCTGCTTGTCAAAAGGTGAACACTTTCAACTATTAATCCTATTGGATTTTGGATTTTCTTCTAGCATTAAGAGTTAGGGAACGTCGTTTTTATCTGTTTGTGTGTTTCCAGGTCATTGGTTACTCAGACACTGATGTTGCAGAGTATATATACAAGTCTAAGCCTGATCTTGCTTCACTGGTTACTCATCTGTGCAAAGACCTGACCGATGCTTGTAGCAAGAACCCGCCTCCTGTTCCCAAGGTACCTATCTAAGAGCTTCCGGTTATTGAAATTGAAATGTGGATCCTTGGGTGATTTGAGTCGGTGAATGTTTTCATTTTGTTACTGTGGAGATGACATGCTGATGCAAAGAAAAAAGCTTTGTGTGATAAGTGTGTGTCTCTTTATCTTTGTTCAGGATCGGGTTCCTGGAGAACCATTTGTTCCAAAACCATCGAAAGATGCTGAAATGGACAAGATCATGAGATCTATGCAGGTGAGTTCTGATGACTTAAAGCAAGCATCAATGTCCATGGAATGATCTTAAGCTAGCTCTGATTTACCGCTGCTTTGTTCCGTCAGGGTATCCCAGGAGCACCTAACATGAAGGTATACTCTAGAGAAGATATAGAGAAGTACAAAGATAACTTGGGGAAATTCGGTAATGAAGAGGAAGACGGCGACGATGATGAAGATGAGGATGAAGATGAAAAATTCCCCAAGAACTTGGTACATACGAAATTTCTGTTTTCAGATCTTTGGCTTAAACTCTCTTTGATGCAAAAGAAGGAACCAAGATCTTCCACTTTTTCTCTGTAACACTTTTATGGTTTTGTTGGTTTCAGGGAAAAGTTCTGAAAGAGAAAGAGAGTAAAAAGGAAGAATGGAAAAAGACAATCACTAAGGAAATCAAGAAGAAAGGTGAGGTTCTGAAGCGACATGCACAGAAAGTGTCGAACCGGGTCCGGAGATGGTGGAAAGGAGTTAGGTCCTCTTCTTCAAAGAAACCTAAATCCGAGCTATAGAAACAGTTTGGAACTGGTCTGTTCTTATGTACTTTTCTTCTTCACACTGGCTTTATTGTAGTTTTTTTAGATTCTCTAAGTCTTTTAACACAAGAAGGAACATACAATGTGATGGTTTGGAGCAAAATCATGAATTCAACTCGAAAAATAAAAGCAAATGTTGCAGTTTGAAGCAAAGGGAATGTTGCAAAACTGAGAAAATAAAATACAAAAACTAAAATCACAACAATATGAGAAACTGAGAGTTGTATCTTCTCAGTTTCAGCTGCGAACTTTAAGTTTTGCTTCTTTTGAGAGAACCTCAGCGCATTTTGTAGTGTTGAGTCCTTGAGACCTTGGAATGCTGGCCATTCAAAGAATAGCTTAGCTTTATGTCAATGTCTCGAGGATTCTTCTTGTTATACGAAACAGACATGCTTCCGGTGATTGTCTCACCCTCACATATTGTTAACACATCTTCAAGGTACATGACTGTTTGTTTCCAGTGCGTAGCCCGCGATTTCGGTCCTGCATTTCACACCCATTGTCGGTCAGTCTGGGTTAGAAAGAATATTCAGAACTAGAAAGAAATTGCAGAAGAGATCTGAACCTGTTGAGAAACCAAGCAGCTTGTGGCACATGGTAAACGATACATCAAAGTAGGCTACAAGAGCGTGGATGTAGTCATTGCGTTGTGCAACAAGTTTAAAGGGAGCTGTGAAGGAAGCATCACCAGAAGACATCTTTGAGATATCCATCGTCTGTTACAAACCCCCACAAATAATACGTAATGAGCATTAGCCACAGGTCAAGAGATTCTACGAATCATTGTCAATGTGTTATCTTACCTTAAGTAGCCTACTATCGGTGACAATCTGGTTTTGGTCGACTGTGTCAACAAGCGGCTCCATCATCGCCTTTTTCTTGATGCATGACATGTCAAAACCATACACACTGTTCCAAACTGCAATAGACAACACAAAACGCAATTGGCAAACGCAACCTCAACAGACATCAAGATGAATGTTGGAAAAGAGGAAAATGGGAGCGAAGAAACTGTCAAACGTATGCGCTCACATTCAATTTTGTCTTCTTTGTATTCTGAATCCTCTATTGCTGTAAGAAACAGAGAGGCTTTGTCTGGTAGCACAATTCCACCATCAACCTATCAGTGAAGACAAAGGACAATGGTTATTCCAGAGGAATCCGTATAATAATGATTTGTAACCATAGGCTCATCGATCTATTATAACAGACAAAGTGGAGCAGTAACTTACTAGCCATTTATTGCGAGCGTATAGGACACTGTCCAACATATTTTCAAATAACAAAAAGTAACCCATCCATTCAGATATAATCACATCCACTTTGGGAGTAGGAAGCTCTATCTCCTCAATCTTCCCTTTCAAAACCGTTATAACTGCAACGATAAAACAAAAATCGTCAAGCGGCTACAAAGCAGATGTTTCTCATTCAAAAACAACTCAAAAGATAGGAAAAAAAAGAAACATAAAAGAAATAATACCATCAGAAAATCCATTGGCTTTTACAATCTCCTTTGCCATGTCAGCCATTTGAGAACATTCAACCTATTAAGGAACATCCTCCATTAAATCACTCAAGACCGAACGAGATTTCCACTTACTAAAAAGAAAAGACTGAAAGAAATTGAAGACATACAGCGTAAACATGAGCTGCTCCTGCCTTGGCGCAGAACAGAGACAAAATTCCTGTCCCAGCTCCAACATCAAGTACAACTTTGTCCTTGATGAGAAACTTGTTTTGGTAAATTACATTCTGATAAGTCTTTGTTCTCACTACATCCTTCAACATTTCCTGTAAGATACCATCCCAAAATCAGTTTCCAGAACCATCCTGTCACAAAAACAAACAGCGGAAAGAGTACGTCTTTCGATACTTACTTCGTGAATTCCTGCAAAATAGATAAATTGGAACCAGAGTCAATACTTAGCAGCGAGGAGAACCAAATTAAAGCAAAACAATCTGGAAAAGTAAGCATTTAGAAGTTCATTACTAAAGAGCACACATTCATCTCCAGTCTAATTCAAGAAAAAAATCGAACATGAAGTGAAAAAATAAAGGAAATTACCGAAGTGAGAGTAGGAATCGAAGTAGTAATCGGCACTGGTGGTATCATCAGTGCCCTCAGCAGCATCGGTGCTCTCCCCAACGTCGCACATGGATTCATCTTGGGCCGCTTCCTCGCCGGCAAAACCGGAGCCTTCTGCAACTTCGTCTTCATCAGCATCTTCAAAGCGTATCTTCGTGTTCTGATTGTGTCCAAAGCTGACGAACTCTTCTTCCTCGTGGTTGTTACTCTTCTTAGTCATCGTCTTTTCTTAGGTTTCACACACGAGAGAAGAGAAAGAGAGAAAACAACGGAGCAAAGAGAGAGAAGGGTTTTGGGGATAGAGACGAAGTGCAAAGATTAGGGTTTTAGGAAGCCCACAAGCTTTTATTTCAGAACTATAGAAGTCTTGCTCTCTTGTCTTTTTTGTTTTCTCTCTCCTTTTTGACGAATTTTAAATTGAATTAAATCGTTCGTTCTCCAGATATTTTCTGTACCGGTTCGGTTTTCGTCGACATCAACAAAACCGTTTGGACTAATCTTAGCATGTTTTTAATTGGTGAGTGAAGTGACCAAATACACTGAAACAAAATAAATTGAGTAATAAAAAGTTTTGTGTATTTAGAAAATCTTTGGAAATATATTGGGAGTTGGATTTTTGGTGTAATAAAAAGTTTTGTGTATTTAGAAAATCTTTGAAAATCTTTGGTTATTGGAAGTTGGATTTATAGAGAGTTGATAAATTTTAGAAGTTAAGAGATTTGTTAAATTTGTAAAGAGTAATAAAGAGTTTTGTGTATTTAGAAAATCTTTGGAAATATTCTTATAATAATGATTTTAAGAATCTAAGGGGGGTGTTAGTGGGAATTGGATTTTTAATGATTGTTAAAATTTTCAGATTCTATTGTTATTGGTTTGTGAATTTGGACATTCTTACTAAAATCTATTGTTATTGGTTTGATGATTCTTTAATTTCATCCAAAATCCATTGTTATTCAAAAAGTTTGGTTTTTAAAGATTCTATGATTTTATTAAATCTGATGTTATTGGAACATGGATTTTAAGCAAATTAATTCATTAAACAAGATTTTGAGAATATCACATATATGCCTTAGATTCTTAAAATCATTATTGTAAGAATATTTTCAAAGATTTTCTAAATACACAAAACTCTTTATTACTCTTTACAAATTTAACAAATCTCTTAACTTCTAAAATTTATCAACTCTCTATAAATTCAACTCCCAATAACCCCTCCTAAACCATATATGTGATATTCTCAAAGTCTTGTCTAATGAGCTAATTTGCTTAAAATTCATGTCCTAATAACATCAGATTTAATGAAATCATAGAATCTTTAAAAACCAAATTTTTTGAATAACAATGGATTTTGAATGGAATTAAAGAATCATCAAACCAATAACAATAGATTTTAGTAAGAATGTCCAAATTCACAAACCAATAACAATAGAATCTGAAATTTTTAACAATCATTAAAAATCCAATTCCCACTAACACCCCCTAAAACATACTAAGATTAGTTAAAAGAAAGTAGTCAATCGTATTATTTTTATTCCCATAAGTAATAAAATGGTTTCATTATTGAGTTTCTAAACCAGTTTTTAGTTTACATAAGTTAAGATCACTTGGTAGAATTGTTTATTGTAGTAACGGGCGGCCAAGGCGCTCCGGCCATCACAGCTTCGATCTCCCATGTCTCCCTTGGAACATTCGTCATGTTCTTGCACCCATTCGCGGTAACGACCTTCACAACATCACACAGATACAAAAAGAAAATTAGACATTATTGTTGTACATCTGACATTGTACACTTAGGAGGGTTTTAAACGTTATAGTGAATCTATATATCATTACCAGATCGCTTTCGATTCTGACACCTCCGATGTTCCTAAATCTCTCTATTGTTTCACGGTTGAAGAACTTGGAGGTTTTTGCGTTTTCCATGGCTGGGACTAGCAATGCCTTGATGAAATAGCATCCTGGCTCCACCGTTATTACCTGTCATACAACCATTAGAGGGCAATGAACGAAGACGATCAATGAGAAGATACAAAAGCATTTTACTTGAAACAACTAGCTTTTACCATTCCTTCAAGGAGGTCTCTTGCAGTGCGTAATGACTTCAGTCCCGGTTCCTTTGGTCTTTCCACTCCCTGAAAAAGAAAAACCAAAGCAACGGGTGAGCAACGGGGACTGTAGTTTCATGTTAATGAGAATCACAATTGGGTGAAAAATTGAAATGATGTACCGTCGGGTAACCACCGGTATCGTGTGTGTCAATGCCCATGAAGTGACCTAGTCCATGAGGCATGAAAACAGCACCCAAGCGTTCTACCATCATCTCGTCCACATCACTAGGAACGGACACGAAAACCGTAACAATGAAATTTAGATTCCCATAAGAGTGAACAATTTTGTGCATAAACAATTGATTAAGAGAGAGAGAGAGAGAGAGAGAGTTACCCTGTGAGGATGGACCCCTTCTTCAGTGACTCAAGGATGATTCTTTCAGCTAACCTGTACATTAAACTTGCTTTAGTTGGCAAAGAAAGCTAAATAACCATATATGGACATCTAGTTCAAAATAGACCAAAGTATACTGAAAATAGAAGCTTAAATTCGTAGTCAATCCCAATCACTGCATCTGCATGCATACTTAAATAGAGCTATATGGCATCTCGATTAATCTTACTTGTGCATATCCACCCAGTTTACTCCTGGCTTCATTGCAGAGATTACAGAGTTATGTGCATCCAGAACAGCCTAGAAGAAAGACAAATCAGAGAACCTAGATATGTATAAAGCTTCAAGAGGCTCACCAAACTCTGGATTGTGTGGAAAAATAGACAAAAATAAAGCACAGAAGTATACTATATCCACGTTTAACCAATCTTGCAAGGCACTTACATTGTAGATTAGACTCTGGTCACTTGTAAATTTACCATTGACCTGCATAATATTTGATAAATATCAGGCACCACTTGCACTGAATTACTACACTCAACGCCTTATGATGTTCGTGTAAACAGGATTAGAAACAAGTCAATTCGGTGAGAATACAATTCAGTAACACTCTTAAGGATTCTGAATAAGCAACAGAACATTTAATGAAAACCTATTCATGGGTTTGATGCTGGAAAAGAACTCACGGGAAATGAGCATGTTATGTCAGACGCATAAAAATGGTATTCACCACCCATATCAAGCAATGCCAGATCTCCATCTTCAAAAGTCTGCAAGATGTAATAAAGCATTTTCAAGCAGGTCACTAATGAGAGAATTAGAAGAGAGAAGAAAGCTTGCTCTTTTACCCTATCATTTGGAGCTGCTGCATGCCCATAATGAAGAACAGCACTGCAAATGGTTTAACATCACATTGTTAGTTTTTCAGTAAAAACACCTGAAAACCAGAAAATGATTATTTCTTCATTTTCAACAATAACAAGATTTATCCACCAAACTCGCCTGTTATCGCCTGTTGCACAAATGCATGTGTAGGAGCAATGCCTACAGCCACCGTACATGTAGGTGTGATGCAAAAACATACTTTCCATCTGATATTCTTTCATGCCAGGTGTGACTCTCCTCATAACCTTAATGTGGATTCAGAAAACATGAATAAAAGTTGGAAACACGTAAGTGCAAGAAGGAAGAAAAAATGTCTACATGGATTAGATAAGAAGAACCCAGGTCGGGGACTTCAGTAATGAAATGATATAAAAACGACAAAATTTAAACAAGCCAACAGAGAAGAACATCAAGAGGAAGCATACCACTGGAAAAGGAAAACAATAAATTCAAGAGGAGGAAAATGTTTTAAACCATATAACACCTCTACATGAGCTTCAGAACTTATATCATTTGCAAATTGTAGTAGTTGAAGCTCCAAACTTGACTTGATAACTCGACATTCCGCCAAAATAGGATGTAAAGTAGTCAAATCAGTCTCAAACTTTTCTATCCCCTGAGATGAGACAAAGAAACAGTAAAAAATAAGTACCGACGATATTCCAAATATCAGGAAAACACGATGAGCATCAGAATCTCAAAAACTCTTGATCACAAGACATGCCAGAAGATATTGATTTTCAGCATCAAGACAGGAAAAAGGCAAGACCAAAACACAAGAGCAAAGTTTTGCTAATCAATCAGAGGACTTTTCGCAAAACAAGTGAAGAAGAAAACAATGAAAGTGCCGAAACCTCAAAGCTGGCAGGTTTTGAGAAGTTGCTGCTGTCGGTGTTAAGGCCATGCAAAAGATACAATAGGGGCTTTCCAGATCCCTTAAACTGTTCACTGAAGACTTGGACAATCTCATCCACATAGAAAACCATGTCAACCATATATGTTTCCTGCAACAAGAAAACACAAAATGCAACTATTAAAAAACAAAATTTATGCATCGAACAAACTAAGAAGACTAAAAAGACAAATCAAAAGAACTACCTTAAAGTGCGACAATGGCTTTATCTCCCCCAACCAAACAGCATAATCATCAGGCAACCTCGGAATGAAAAGTACAGACTTCCCACTTCCAATGTCCTTCCAATACCAAAAAGAGGATCCATTCATCGAGTGAGCGGATCATATTGTTCAAAAGAAATGAGAAAGTAGCAGCAAAACTCACTATAGCTCCATAGAAATCGGGCTCTCTGACTCCAAACAAGTAAGCAAAATAGCTCTCCTGCCTGCGTAACCCAGTTCAACTAATCGGTATCATCTTATTTTCCACCCAAAACATTAAATAAATTGAAAAGAGAAGAAACGTAGTACAAAATTTTCTCAAAATCGGTACCTGAAGAGCTCAGCGTGATCAGTGCAGTACCGGTTTTTCTCTTCGCCTCCCTATCACCCAAACAAGCAAGAAGAAGTAAAAAAAATATCATGATCATCGATAAGCGTTAGAGATCACTGCGTATACGAGGATACCAAGAGTACCTGGAGGAGAACGAATCCATCAAGGGGACGATCGGAGCTAGATAAGTGACGGCGTATTGAATCGCAGAGCTTCCGCCGGTTTCCGGCGTGGAGCTCCATCGGAACCGGTGGAGGAGACAGAGCTGACATGACTATTTGGGATAATAGTTGATTCTCTCTCCCCCGGCGTGAGCTTCTTCTCTATAAAATGGCTAATCTTAAACGGTATCGTTTTTCGAGACATAAGGAAAGCAACCGACGTCGTTTTCACTTAGCCAGGAGAAGGTGAAACGACACCGTTGTGAGTGTAGGCGTCGTTCAGATTCTCGGAGAGAAGAGGAGAAAGTGACAAATATTACGCAGTTCTTGGATTAGTGGCCCGAATCTCACAAATCAACTCATCTTCCTCACCGGTGCCGCATATCTAAGGTACGGTGAGCTTCCCGGTTCGCTGAATGTTGTTGCAATTGTCTCGTAGATTCTCAATTGGGTTTCACAGATCTTACTTTGATTTGGTTTATTGGGTTTTTGCTCCTGCTTCCCCTTGTCTATTGTTTGTTTTTGTGGTTGACTTTTAGATCTGTATCCATTGATCTGTTCCTACTTCGATATCGATCGTTTCGTTTCTAAGACTCACGGATTTCGAGTTTTGATGTGCGTGGTTGATTCACACTGTAGCTCGTTCGATCTGCTGCTCTGAAAATTGAGTATTATGGGTTTAAATTTTAGATCTTTTTAGCTCGATTTGTGTGAATGTATCAAAAAAGTCTCTGTTTTTGAAGGTAACTCTTTTGATATGGGTTATGTTGGAAAATGTTTGCTGCTTCAGGGGGGACATTTAAGGCTTTTCGAATGTCAAGTTTTGATTAATTTGGGTACTTTTGGGGATCGAATTTACTTTCTTAAGAATTGTTTCTCCTCCTGTGGGTTTTTGTTTCCGACACTGAAAAAGTGGCTTGATGTTACACCTTTTATTGTATTTGAAGGTTCGGTTTCTGAAGATGGCGTCAAAATTGATACAAGTTCAGTCAAAGGCATGTGAGGCTTCAAAGTTCGTGGCGAAGCATGGAACTTCCTACTACAGGCAGTTGCTTGAGAAGAACAAGCAATTCATCCAGGAACCTGCCACTGTGGAGAAGTGCCAAGAGTTGTCTAAACAACTGCTGTACACCCGTCTTGCTAGGTCGTTATCTCTCTTCTCCCTCTTGTCTCTCAGCGTTTTCACAGTCATAGTTCTACAACCATTTCAAGATTCTTGTTGAAAAAAACCATCTTCCTTCTTCGAGATGCAAGTTAGCCATGAATGCTGAGGACATGTGATACTTGGGTTTGTTCAATTCTGGTTTACTAAGTCTCAGATGATTTAAAGTAGTGAAGCTTCAGTTGTTCAATTCTGGTTTACTAAGTCTCAGATGATACTATCACCTTACTGTTAATCTTTTCACAGTCCATCTTTCTTAAGGGGTTCAAAGAGTTCTCAGTGTATTGCATCTTGCTTGATGACGGCCTTAGCTCAAGTTTCGTTTCTTAGTCTTGGAAACTTGGCTCATGGGCGAGAACCCGTTCCATCATCACCACGCTTTATTTTTCCATGAATTGAAGAGTTTTGGGCAATGGGCATTAGCATTTATGTGTGGCTTTATACAATACCTAATACTCTTCCACCTTTTGTTACAGCATTCCCAAGCGCGCTGAAACCTTCTGGAAGGAAGTAGACTACGTAAAGAACGCATGGAAGAACAGGGCCGATCTGAAAGTAGAAGACGCCGGAATCGCTGCATTGTTTGGTCTCGAATGCTTTGCGTGGTATTGCGCAGGTGAAATCATCGGCAGAGGATTCACCTTCACTGGCTATTACCCTTGAAAAAGAGGAACAATAACTTGAAGATTGTGTAATCTCCTCGTGCGTTTTTAGTTTTCATGATTCACTCCGAATCAAATTTTTTTCCAGTTTTTCCCTGAAACGGAAACAGAGGATTTGGAGCTGAGAAAAATCCATTTTGCTAAACTCTTTGATAAGATTGCGATCAATAAGAACAAAAATTTCCAAACAGGAAGTTTCTTTCACTATAAGGTTGTTGGCCTTGTTTGATATCAATATCAGCAAACAATGATACAAAAGGTCGAACCAAATGTATTTTACAATACACTTGATATTCTCATTAACGAATGATTAGCCGTTGCGAATACTCTTGATTGGATTAATCGTGTTCGTTCGTTTCAAAAAGATAATAGAAATGACATTGTGAATAATTTTTTTAAAGTCTTGGGTACATAAGAGAGGAGGAAAACGAAAAAATAGGAGGACCAATGAGATCTTCCAAGTTCCAAGGATCCTCAATCTTTGAGTCACAAACTTTAAGAGAAAACAAGCAAAAACAAAAAAAAAGAAACTTCAACTGGAGAGAGAGAGAGAAAGATGATTCACGGTGGTGCTTGGACACGTGTTACTTTCGGCGTAGCCGCCTTCCTCCTCCTCGCCGTCGTTCGCAGCCAGGTTATAAACACATACTTACTGTTCTTTGTTCATGTTTCTGCATTTTGTTAGCTTTTCTGATGGCTTGAATCAAAATGACAGGAGGCATGCAGCAAAACCTGCATTGCACGGACTTGCAACAGTAAGATTTGCTTCTTCTTTTTTCGCTTTTTTCTTCTGCGTTCCTTTGAATTTGGAGAATCACTTCTGTATATTTCTTATGCAAACTCTGTTTCATCAGGTCTCAGCATTCGCTATGGGAAGTATTGTGGGATAGGATACTTTGGATGCCGTGGAGAGCCACCTTGTGATGATCTTGATGCTTGTTGCATGACCCATGACAATTGTGTTGATTTAAAAGGTAACTCAATCAAAATGAATATCTACTCCTTATTGCCAATATCTGAAACGTTTATTTTTTAATGAAAACCAGTCTTGTGTATAACTGGATGTAGTTTTGGTATTAGTCATCCATCCATATGTCTCAATTTAGCCAAAACTAGTGAAAAGCTTTTTCCTTTTGCCTTTCTAAAAACAGAGGGACATAAAGTTTTGTTAACATCTTTAACCACATATCCAGTACAAACTCCGATTTTCACTCCGTTTGGTTTTGTTTACTGCTTTCTTGAAAAAGATCACTAAGGAGGATTTTCAATAGTCTAGCTAGTGACTACCGGATAAACCTAATCAGTGATTCTATTTTCCTGGTTGTTTTGGTCATAATGTGTTGAATGATCATAGATCATTCTTGCGGTTATCAGTGGGAATGATCATAAGTCATATATACACAAAATACCTTGTTCTTGTTTACATTTTTGCTACATAAAGTTGTACAAGAAACTTCTTTAATATGTTTTTCTTTCAGGTATGACTTACGTTAACTGCCATAAGCAATTCAAGCATTGCGTAAACAGGCTAAGCAAATCAATCAAACAATCTAATGGTCAAAAGGTTGGATTTTCCACCCAATGCCCTTATTCGATGGTGATACCAACCGTGTACAATGGAATGAATTACGGCATTTTCTTCAGTGGGATAGGTAATTATTGAGCTCTGGTTTATTCATATTTGAACCTGTGATTATGACATTGAAATGTTTCCCCACTATAACAAACACTTGTAAATCCTGGAAACGATAAGCTAATGGTGATACCATATGACTCCCCTTTGTTACATGTGACATTTCGTTTTACAACGCTTACTGCCATCTTGGACTCACCTAACTTACGACTAATCTTATATGCAGGTAATATCCTTAAACCTCTGGTGCCAGGAAGCAGCCCCGTCGTGGAGGTGGATCTTGCTCGGAGTGGAGCGGACACAAAGGATGGCCTTGGAACAAAAGTTGGCCTTCAGACAAAAGAAGGCTCTAAAGTCTCTGCTTCTTTAAAATAAGATGAGCCCTTCTACTTATTGATCATCTTATAAGGTGACTCTCATAACTCTCTCTCAACTTGTACAGGACATTTAGAAAAAGACTTTTAGGTTTCCAGGTCAAAATCTTCTGATACTTAATGGATTGACATATGTATGTCATATGTTACTTTTCTTGTTTTAGATGTGAGATGCGTAACAAATTCATATAAATATAGAGAAAATGAAATGTATCTATGACAATAGTATTCCAATATTGCTTTTCTTGATATTATAATCTATGTTATGTATAGTTTTTATTTATTTTCATTCTTTGAGTGTTGAGTTTTTATACATGCATCTCATGTGTTATTTTGAAGTTCTTATGTAGTCGTGTGATTGATATTATAGTAATAAATTGCATCGAGCTTCTAGATTATCGATCACTGTTTCTATAAAAAATTTAAAAAAATTTCAACGTTGGTTTTGTAGGTGCCACAACATTTAGGTTCTTTTCGAGAGATTAGTATAGCTTAATATTATATCATCTTGACCAAAAAATGTGTACCACACCATCGGTGAAATGTAATTTAATTAAAAAAAAAGAACTATCTGATGATTGTATTGAAAGTGTAAGTCTCGACTATAAAAACGTGGTCCAAGCTGAGGAACCCGATATAATCTTCTGCAACGTAAACGAGACCCGATATATCCTTACTCATCATCAGAGATTAGAGCTAATCTTCTTCACAGAAGCCGACCCCTTTAAGCTCTCGAGTTTTAGATACAATCTAACTTCTGCGATGATAGTAACATCATCATCAAAATTGACTAAAATATATCAAAAATGATAAATCAATCACTACGTCAAAACTCAAAACTCAAAAGCATGGCCCTAGTCTAAAACGTGAATGACACGATTGTTGGTCAGCCAGCCTATAGTCAAAAACTCACCCCGGTTTCTATTTTAGAACATTCACCATTGTTCGACCCAAAACCATAAAAAGAACATTTCACCATTTTATCTATAAAATTATAGACGTATTCGAAATTTAATTAATGTTATATCATTTCCTAAGTATTCAACTATAATGATTGAATTGTTCATCATTATGTCCAGTTGTTTATCCTCATATACAAGTCACCGCTATAAAATTTACAAGTTGTTTGGTGGTAATAAAATAAGGAATAGACTTTGTACATGTTTGTGTTTCTGTAATCTTAATCGCAACTTCGCACGTTGTCTGACTACTTTTTTCTTGACGATGATAAGCTGAAGAACTTGAGAAAAAAAACAAAAAAAAAAAGAAGGAAGATGAAGATGAGGGCTAATCGCTCTCTATTTGTCGGCCTTTTTTTGACCCTTGCCACCACCACTTTAGTTCACGGCCAAAACCAAGCAGGTTCCCTTCTTCTCCTGTCTGGTTTTTATTTTGAAACTGAGCCATGTTCAGACTGAAGAAAGTTAGAAAGCTTGCGTTTGTGATAAATACGGATCTTTAATCCTGTATTAATATTTCAGTCCAAAAGTTAAACAATGTCTTGTCTTCTCTATTCTCTCTGTGCGGTGTTCTTAACGATCCGTAAAAGTTGTGGTATAGTACAATTTTGTCAAAATTGGGAAATGAAGTTTAGTCAGATTTTTAAGCCTGTCTTGCAATTTGGCTTAAACGTTCTCAAACGTCATAAATAGTGTTTGCTTGTGTTAAAAGTAACCTCCCTTTATTCTCTCCTCTGGTCCAGGTTACATTAGCATCGACTGTGGCATACCTCCTGACGAAACCTACAAAGACATTATTACTGGTATCACCTACGCCTCCGATGATGATTTCATAACTACTGGCGTAAATTTCAACGTCTCTGAAGAATACGGTTACCCGAAAAACCCGGTATTGCCGTCAGTACTTGCTGAACTCAGAGCGTTCCCTCAAGGAAACAGAAACTGTTACACCTTAAAACCTTCAGAGGCAAAAGATAATCGTTATCTCATCAGAGCCTCCTTTATGTACGGAAACTACGATGGTGGCGGTAATGAAAAAGCTTTGCCCGAATTCGATCTTTACCTAGACGTGAATTACTGGTCGACAGTGAAATTCAAGAATGCTTCTGATCAAGTCTTCAAAGAGATGCTAACTTTTGCAGAGTCAGAGAAAATATACGTTTGCCTTGTGAACAAAGGTAAAGGAACTCCTTTCATTTCAGCCTTGGAGCTCAGGCCAATGAACAGCTCCATCTACGGTACTGAGTTCGGAAGAAATGTCTCACTGGTACTCTATCAAAGATACGACACAGGATATTTAAACGGAACAGGAAGGTACCAAAACGACATATATGACCGTATTTGGTCTCCGTACACTCCAGTCTCTTGGAACTCAACCAGAACAACTGGGTATATCGATGTTTTTCAGAGCGGTTATAGGCCACCAGATGAAGTTATTAAGACAGCTGCATCGCCTAAAAGTGTTAATGATCCACTGGAATTTTTATGGACATCAGAAGATCCGGAAGCTCGGTTCTACGCTTATCTTTACTTCGCGGAGCTCGAAACGCTAGAGAAGAATGAGAGTAGAAAGATGAGGGTATTGTGGAACGGTTCCCCTGTTTCCGAATCTTCTTTCGTTCCTTCTTCAAAATATTCGATGACATTGTCTAACTCAAAAGCTTTCAGTGGTGAAGAACACTTGATCTCTGTTCAGAAGACTTCAGATTCTACGCTTCCACCAATTCTCAATGCTATCGAGATTTATACTGCACAGTCTCTTGATGAGTTTCCCACCGCAATTGAGGACGGTGTGTTTCCATCTCCACTGTACGATTTGTAAAACATTAATTAGTTTCAACTGAAACTTAAATTTTCTCTTGTTAATGTAGTTCAGGCGATGGAAAGCATAAAATCAACTTATAAAGTGAAAAAAGTTTGGAGTGGTGATCCTTGCTCTCCAAGACTATACCCTTGGGAAGGTATTGGATGCAGCAACAACAATAACAATCATCATATCAAGTCCCTGAATCTTAGCTCAAGCGGGTTACAAGGACCTATAGCATCGGCATTTAGAGATCTTTCATTTCTTGAGTCATTGTAAGTATACAAATACAAGCCATACATACATACTTTCCACCACTTTATTTAAATTTTTATTTTGGATATCTTACTAAGAGAGGTATGCATTGTTCCCAGGGATTTATCGAACAACGAGCTACAACATAATGTGCCTGACTTTTTGGCTGATCTAAAACATTTGAAAACGCTGTAAGTGAGCATAAATATACATATATAGTCTTGGTCTGTTTTTACTAATGAATTTACCCCTTTTGACACACTAACTTGTATTGCAAGGATTTTGAAAGGAAATAACTTCACTGGGTTAATCCCAAAATCTCTTATGAACAAGTTTAAGGACGGTTTACTTGCACTCAGGTAATGTATTCTAGCATTTTAAAGAAAACCTATTTAACGCAAGTACTTTCGCACTCTGAATCTTGTTGATTTGCTGTCTTTCTGTTTCCAGTGTGGATGGCCAAAACCTTTGTAGCTCACCTGCATGTCAAGAAAAAAAGAACAACAACATGGTCGTGCCAATAGCTACAGCCACATCAGTGATCGTTCTCCTTGTGATCCTGGTTATCATATGGATCATACTAAGGCAAAGAAAAAGAGGTGAGGCGTTTGTTTTTACTTCACGGTAAATAAATTGAAGTCGGCCCGTTTTTTCTGAAAACAAAAATCGAATGTTTTAGTTTCAGGAGCCAATGCAGGACCAGGACCAATCCTGCCTTCAGGAAAGAATAAGTTCGGAGCCAATGCAGAACCAGGAGCATTCCTGCCTTCAGGGAAGAGAAGGTTCACATATAGTGAAGTCTCTAGCTTTACAAACAACTTCAATAAAGTCATTGGTAAAGGAGGGTTTGGTATTGTGTACCTCGGTTCCCTCGAAGATGGGACTAAAATTGCTGTAAAGATGATTAAGGATTCTTTATCAACAATACCTAATGGATCATCATCATCATTATCACGAGCTTCCAAAGAATTCCAAGCCGAGGTAATCTAAAGAACAGAAAATACTTATCATATTATTACTGGATATTTTTGACATTGTGAACATTTCATGGTTGCTGAAGTATAAAATGTTTTGCAGGCGGAGCTTCTTTTGACAGTCCATCACCGGAACTTAGCATCGTTTATCGGATACTGCGATGATGATCGTAGTACGGCTCTCATCTATGAGTACATGGCCAATGGAAACTTGCAGGATTATATTTCAAGTGAGAACGCAGAGGTTCTTAGCTGGAAAGAGAGACTCCATATAGCCATAGACTCTGCACAAGGTTGGTTCCAAAGCAAAACCGAGATATCAACCCGGTTTAGTCTGGTTCATGTGTGAAACATGTTTTTTATTTGTTTTCTCCGGCAGGGTTGGAGTATTTGCACCATGGATGCAGGCCACCAATAATACACAGAGATGTTAAAACAGCAAACATTCTATTAAACGATAACTTGGAAGCCAAGATTTCCGATTTCGGCGTTTCTAAGGTCTTCCCTGATGACGATCTTAGCCACGTAGAGACTGCCGTCATGGGCACTCCCGGCTACATTGATCCCGAGTAAGTTCCTTTACACACCACCGGTTTAATGCAGCCAATACAGATGACATGATCAAGCTGCCAAAGTGGCGGTTTAGTGAATATAGGGTTGGTTGATTCAGTTTAAGAAGAATGGTAGAAGTTAATTAAATACAGAAATAAGATTTTTTTCATAAGATATCTAAACATATCGTCACACGTGTGCATGGTGACAGATACTACAGGACTTTTATGCTGAACGAGAAGAGCGACGTGTACAGTTTCGGTGTCGTCCTTCTTGAACTCATCACCGGCCAGCGAGCCATCGTGAAAAACGAAGACGGAGAGAAAATCAGCGTCATCCACTTCGTCGAGCCTTTCTTGGAGACCGGGGAGCTTAACGGCGTTGTGGACCCGCTGCTTCACGGCGACTTCTCATCGGACTCAGCCTGGAAATTTGTGGAGGTCGCAATGTCTTGCGTCAGAGAAAGAGGGTATAACAGACCAGCAATGAACCAGATCGTGTCTGAGCTTCAACAGTGCTTAGCCGCTGAGCTGGCTCGTGAGCCACAGGGATCATCATGACAAGAAAGTGGTGATCGAGATAAAAAGGAGAAGTAGAGACGAAGCAAAAATGTATGAAAGGATGTTCGACGATCAATTTTTGCTCATTTGTGTTTGTGTGTTCATATAGAATTTGATTCTAAATTCTAAAAGGTTTTCTTACTCCATTCTTTGATTTGAAGATTCGTTTGTATTTTTCTTCCCGCGATATTATATAGTACTCGTAACCAAAAAAAAAAAAAACTTTTTGTTGTGATGAAATGAGTAATCTTCTGCTCTACTTGGCCGTGTGTATACACAAACGCACATCCCCACAAGGCCACAAGTGAACTTTTCAACACATGGATGGAACATGTGACTTACAAGATATCATTATCAAGAAAAAACACCAATATATAGCATATACATAAAATTATTAGTTAATTACCCGCATATATAACTATTCTGCAACACTGGAAATGAATTACTCTTATTTTGTCAATAATTTAAGCTAATATGTATCATATACAGTAATACAAATTATATCATACATATCTAAAATTTAGATATTTCACAGACCAAAATTTGAGTGATTTGTTCGAATTATCTCCGGACCGGAATTCATTTGTCAGCCGCAGGCTTACAGCAAAAATAAAAATATTCTACACATTAATCAAAATTTACGTATCTAGTATATAAGATTTAGTTTTACATATATAAATTGTACACAATGCAAAACGTAAAACGTTTATCTATTACACTCTTGAATATTTATGATTTTATTACCTTTGCTAAGCTATAAATCCATCAAATATTTGCGTCTAGTAAAAAATTATTGTGAAAGTGCAAACGCTTGTGGAATATTTGCATTTATGGTCGTTGGATTCAATATTACACCAAGCTAGTGTATATATAAACATAATACATCTCGTTTAGATGCTAGTTTACCAATTAGCAGTCTTTATTCATGAAAGAGCTTTTAACTACATAGAGATTGGTCAATAATTATGAGAATTTATCCGAATTTGATATGTTTTACTAGATCGATGTCATTTTAGAAAGAAAAAGAAGAATCGTACTTATTGTTGAAGAAGAACTATCCAGATATTTGTATAGAATTGTAAAAAAATAGTGAGTTTTATATATATTTATATTTATTATTTAAAAGAGGTAACTGGTAAAACAGGCAGAGGAAAAAGCCAGAAGTAGCATTACTGCATTTAGTATCAGTCTATCAGATGGAGCCACCGTACGGTGATACACAAGTTCTGAATGATCATTTCTTTGACCACTCCAACACTGAACACACAAAAGATTCTCTGATTTTGAGAGCGACACAAACTCGTCATAAGTTCGAATCACTTTTTTACTTTTTTCACTATCTACTTTTGTCATTGACTGGAATTTATTACAAGTTGTGGGTTTCTTCTGAAAATTATTTTGGGATCAAATCGTAAAAAAGCAAACGTTACTTTGACTCAAGAGTGAAACTGCTCTCTTTCGACTCCTCTTTTTTCATAAACCCCCATCGTTTACATATTCTTGTTTCAAAAAATCTTAAATTTTCTCACTCACTCTTCATCGCCTCTCAATGGCTACTCTCACACGTTTCGCTAAGATTTTCCTCTCTCATTTCAGCTCAGAATCCATGGTAAGATCCTCTTTCTTTATTTCCTTTCTGCAGATTTATCTTGTCATGAGAGAGAAGACTTCTCTCTTAGTGTGTCATTATTTGCATCAGAGTTGGCTTCTAATTAATAGTTTCATGCTGCAAATTTGCATTGAGCAGGTGATTCCAGCGTCCTACTACGATGAGCTGCCACTTGTTTTGCCCAAAACGGCGCTTCTCCAAGGAAGTGGTGGATGCTTCTGGAAGGTGGCTATGATGAAGAAGCGAGATGAAGTGTATTTTGGACAAGGGTGGGTCGAGTTCGTCGAGGATAACCGTCTTAGAGATGGAGACGTGTTGACATTTGTTTACGACGGATCTCGCAAGTTCAAGGTCAGCATCTATGGTAGTGGAGGATGTAAAGAGGCAAGAGCTGTTTCTCAGGTTATAGCGATAGATGACAAAGAAGACAGTAGTGTTCGAGATCTGAGCAGCGAAGACACAAACAATTCTTCAGAACCTGAGATTGCTAAGACAGTTCCAAGAACCATGAACAAAGGTCCTAAAACACACTTTTAGCGTTTTCATCACTTAGGTCACTTCGTTTGATTGCTTTTTATTTAAAGAGGCTGTGTTTGACTTTTCCAGGAAAAAAGAAAGCTGTGGAAGATCCTGATGAATCGTTTACCCCAGAGGATTCCATCAGCAGTGACCCTTCTTCAGAACCTGAGAGTGCCACGAGAGTCCCAATAACCAGGAACAAAGGTCCTAAACACACACACATTGTTAGCTTTTTCCATCACTTAAAAATAACATTTGATAGCTTTTTGGTATAAACATGCTCTGTTATTTTTGTATGCTGAGATCTTTCCAGGAAAGAAGAAAGTTGTTGTGGAAGATTCTGAGGAATCGTTTATCCCAGAGGATTCCGACAACAATGACAGTTGTTATTCTCCCCACAGCGAAGACTACGTGACCCCAAGAGAGGCAAATTCGAGAAAGGAAGGTAAAACACATCATTAGCTTTCATCTCTTAGATCAATCATGCAATCTTTCTGTTTATATAAAACTGATTTTGCTCTCTTGAACTTTTCTAGGAATGTCGAAATCTGTTGTTGGGTCAACGAGTTACCGTTCTCATTCAGTGGCGAGGGAGAGACGTAAACTCATTTGCTTGATTTCACCATTTTGTTAGGGCATTAACCTGTGTGATAATCTTGAATTTTTTTTTTTACAGAGCCTACGAAGCCTACAATCAAAAACCCAGAGGCGTATTTGGAGGATCCCAAGAACCTACATTTCGAGACAACCATCAAGAACAGGATTTACGAGCTGGTAAGATTTGCAAAACATTTTTTTAATACATATTGATATTGCTTTTCTCTTTCAACTTTTTTGTCTGGTTTGTTTTACCAGTTGGTTCCTCAACAACTAGTGAGAGACTATTGCTTGAAGTTCCAAGAGTAAGTTGACTACATTGACAACCACGAAGACGGGAAGCTGAAAGCGAGAACAGGAAGATGGAAGGATCGTGTGTGCATCAAGAAATGGAACCGCATATGCGAAAGGAAGGGTTTCAGGAAAGGAGACCGCATCTTGTGTGAACTACTTCGAAAGGGAGATTTGGTTTATGCAATCAAGATCCATACCGTCCCCACCGGGACATAAATCCATCTTTAAAACGTTACAAGTGTCTGTGAGCAAAGAATGATTTGAGTTGCTCAGCTTTATTATTTTCAGTTTCTTGTGTTTAGTTCTTGAACGAGTGAGTTTTAAGACTTTTGATGAATCAGTTTTTTTTTTTTTTTCATGTTTCTTCTTATCTGAGTTTTAAGACTGAGATATAATGAAAGACTGAACCCCTACTATAATCCTCTTTTAATCGCATTCTATATATCCAAAAGTTGTATATCAAACACAACACTTGAACCAAATGTTTCTGATTGATTTCGGAAAATTACAAAGACAAGACATAAATATTTGTCAAGTAATGAAGATATTGGTGTTAATGGAATTGAATCTACTATAGATCTGATAAAATGTTTAGAAGAGTGATTGGACAAAATCTTACTCGGTTTTTTTAACGCGTTGTCGTCGTCAACATCAATCTTCAACAGTATTTAACCATTTCCAGAAAAGTCAATTTCCTTTTTCGTCCTCTGTCTAATTCATCTCCTCTAAATTTGACACTTTTCGTCGGTTACGGTTCCCGTGAAGGTCCTTTCCTTCAGATCACAGATATTTTCTTTTCATCTGATCTTCAACAAAAACCCAAAATCTCTTTTCTTAGCTATCGGATTCAATTGGCTACTCAGAGACTCCCAGACCATAAAGGCTTGATTTTTATTTTTATTTTCTCGATTCTCATGTATCCATGAAGAAGGTGCTTCATCGAAGTTTTAAGCCTGCGAAATGGTAATCCAGTTTTATGTTTTGCGAGTTGCATTACCGCAAGACTGATACAATATACAATTTCTTTTTCTGGGTGATCGCACTTTTCGTCTTGTAACGTTTCTTGTTTTTTTTCATTCTCTAAATGAAGCAAAATCACTTTACAAATGGCGACTTCGCGCCTGAAAATACTGAAGAACAAAAAGGATACGCAGATTAAGCAGTTGAGGAGAGAATTGGCTCATTTGCTCGAGTCCGGTCAGACCCAGACGGCTAAAATTCGGGTGAGCAAGCAAAATCGGAATTTTTCATTCATCTGTAGAAATCTCCTATGAATCAGAATCTGTGGATTTGGTGAACCGATGGAAAGTTACGATTTTGAATTTGCATTCATTGTAGAATGTTTATGCTTTGATCCTTCTTTTGTCAGGTTGAGCATGTAGTGAGAGAAGAGAAGACAGTGGCTGCTTATGAGCTCGTTGGTATATATTGTGAAATTCTCGTTGCTCGTCTGGGTGTGATTGAGTCACAGAAGTAAGTAAGACTCCAAAGTTTCACACTTTTTGTTTTTATGTGTAATGTGTTTTGTCTTGATCATTGTTTGTGTGATCTTACTTCAGGACATGCCCTAATGATCTTAAGGAACCTGTTGCAAGTGTCCTATACGCTTCCCAAAGGCTATCGGATGTCGGAGAACTCGCTGATGTCGTTAAGCATTTCTCTGCAAAGTATGGAAAAGATTTTGTTTCAGCTGCTATTGGGTTGCAACCAGATTCTGGTGTGAGCCGCTTGGTAAGTTGGTTGCTTGTGTTGTATGTCTTTCTCTGATGTTTGTAGAAGAAAGCCATTCTTGATTATGATTCTCTCTCTCTGTTTATGCTTAGTTGGTGGATAAATTGTCTGTTAAAGCTCCTGATGGTCCCACGAAGATCAAAATTTTGAAAGAGATTGCTACGGAGCATAATGTAACATGGGAAGCAGAATCTTTGGCGGAATCAGAACCGAAGGAAACCGTATTGTTGGTCAGTAACTACATCTTGATTTCGTAACCTAAGCCACTCCTTGGTGTTAATTATCAGCTGTCTCTTCCTCTAGTATCTGTTTCCTCATTAGCATTTTCGATTTCCTTGAGCAGAGTGGAGCAAGTTCCTCTCAGCCTGTGAGTGGAAATTACTCGGATTCTTCGAGAATCCCAAACAATCAGCCTCCAGATTTTCAAGCTCCAGCTACCGCCAATGTGGCGCAGAACTCATATGCAACTGATGGGAGATCTTCAAGCCGCACTGCATCTACTGATGTCAACATTGGCAAGACAGCTGATCCCTCTCATCAAGATCCAAGACCTTCTGGTTAGTTTTTTCATGCAAAAACCTTTTCTGTTTGATGTTTGTTCTGTTTTGTTTCTCATTGTTCGTGTTTGTGTTCAACATATCGTCTTTTCTAATACAGGAGATAGAACTGATGGCAGAGAACACAGACATCCAAATCCTAGTTATGGGGATTCGTCTCCATGGGAAACGGAATTTGCTGATGCTACAAGTGCTGCACGTGCAGCTGCTGAATCTGCTGAAAGAGCGAGTTTTGCTGCCCGTGCAGCTGCTGAGCTTTCAAGTAAAGAAAGGATGAGGACGTCGATGCAGAATTCAACAGAGTCGCGGAACCCATCCTCGTATGACAATGTAAGAAAGGAACCCTCACGTAAACATAGTAGTAGCTCAAATATGCAAAGCGGAGGCTTTGCTAAAGAAGGAATGTTAAGAAGCAGTCACAGGCAAGAAGATCAATCTACTTTTAGGACAGAGTCCTCTAAGAAGACCAATGATGAGCAATCAGAAAATGCTTTAGGGAAGAGAAGTCATTCTCGTGAGAGCTCATTGGAGATGAGGCCGAGTGATTCCTTTGCTAATATAGGCAGAGAGAAAAGGCAGCCAAGTGTGGACGATAGCTTTTCAGAAGATGTTCAACTCAAGAAGCAGTCAAGCCGGGCTTCATCGGGTTCAGACACAAACTATTTTTCTGATGACAATAATGTCACTGCCTCAGACCATATCGATGTGTTGAAGGAAAACCAATTTCAGAGCACTTTTAAAGATTCAGACATTTACAATGACAGTCCTGATGTTGTTGGTGCTCCGGCTTTTGATGACCATAGCTCGTTTTTCGATAAACCTCAATTCGACACAGAAGATTCTTACGGCGATGAGCCAGAACATGGATTAGGATTTTCATTGCTTGGCAGCAGCAGCACAACACATGATCATCATAGGCCAACAGAGACAAATTCATGGAGCTTCGAAGGACACAAGTCTCTGGTACAACCCAGCTCAGCCTCAACCTCACAGGTTCTTGAAAAGGACAAGCCAAGTTCTCCATTGTTTGATGATGGTCGTACAAGTCCTCCAGCTTCTCTGCATGAGCCTGAGCCTGAGCCGTCTGCAAAGTTTGACGATTATGACCGAGATTTGAAAGTGACGAAGACGATATGAGAAACAAAGGAATACTTTCTGGACGTGTAGAAGAAAAGCCAAAGCTGACATCTCATAAGTCCCCAGTGTCTGAAGTTCCTGATGATTTAGGACGCTACTTTTTCCCCTCAGACACAGAAGACCAAGAAGATGATTCCATGCCACAGGAAGAGTCGGACGCAGAAACTCCTTCAACCGATGGACTCAGTAATGAAAAGACTCTCCCACCTTCTGGAATGAGTCCGCCAAGAGACAAGACATTGTCTAAATCTGTTAAAGAGCATGTCCAAACAGAGATTGATCAGTCGAGGTTTTCTTCTTCGCATACTGTTTCTTCTAGCAGTATCAAGAAAGATCTTTACACTCAAAAAGCAAGCAACCCGGAAAAAAGACCAAGCTCTATAGCTCCATATTCATCTTCTAGTGATGATGAAACTGAGCTGGAACTTCTGAAGAGAGTCTCTATCAGAAATCAAGATAAAAGAACTGACGCAAGAACCCGGCCAACACATCTTCATTCGCATGTCCCCCATGAGGACACGGAAGAAATCCCGGCTCGAGCTTCTATTAGAAGTCAAGAGAAGAGAACCAGCAAGACCACCCCTGCTGCTGCCTCATATTTCCACTCAATGTCCAGTGACGATGAAGATGATGAGAAAGAATTCCGTAGAGATGATTCAGGCATTCAAACCAAGCCTTCTATATCCATCTCACGAAGAACAAAGGGTCAAGAGAGAAGATCATCCTTGGTTACTGCAAAAACCGACAAAGTCTCTCCGGGTCAGGAATCTAGTCCAAAGCTAGTACCTGTGGCCAAGCCACTGGCTAAGAAACAAGACTCAGCTTCTTCGAGCTCTCTTCCAAAAACCGAAAAAACTTCTCACGATCAAGAATCTCCTCCAAAGCTAGGTCATAAGGCCAAACCAATGGTTAAGCAAGAAATTCCAGCTTCATCTTCAAGCTCTCTTCCAAAAACTGTGACATCACCAGAACCAGTAACTCCGGCGAAGGAGAAAGCTAGCCATGTTCATCCTAAGCTCCCAGATTACGACGACATATTTGCCAAGCTCGGGGCTCTTCGTCGGTGAATATTTGCTCATTCTCCGTCTGTTGCTATGTACTATTATATTCATTGTTTGTTCTCTTATTCTTTTGTTTGATTCTTTTGCTTATAGAATGAACATGAGAGTATGCTGAGGATTACTTTTTCCCCTGAAGTATTTCATTTGTCATGTACAAAAACATTTGTCTTTTTTATCAGATTGTTGTCTTCTCGGTTTCATGCATAGATGATTGATTATCTTCAATGTTTACATGATTTTGAGAATTGAGTATATGTTTAGCAAACTGAGAATTAAATATCGATTAGTGGATTTTCTTTTCTGTTTTGTAGACGAACAGGGATGTAACATTACATCGATAACAGAGAAACCGTTTGTTCAAAGTTCAAACTAATGGACCTTAAACACATCTACATAAACACACAAGTGGTAAAACCAATGGACCTTAACATTTCATCAAACAAGAAAAGGTTCGAAATGCTTCGTAAGATCTTTGAATTTAACAAGCAAATGTGTACTCTGATTGCCCCCAATATTTGTTCAAAGACACTGCAAGATACCAAAACAAAAAAACCACAGGAGTAACATGCTCTGAGGATCGAAATTTCGAACTTTTGCTAAGTTCTTTGACATTAGAGCCTCTTGACATGTGCTAGATTAAGGTCTTTCAATAAAAGAAGCCAAGAACCTGACCACCCACATTCCGTTTAATTGCTTCTTCATGGTCCAAGATCCCATCCGGAGTTGTGATTACAACATAACCCCACTGCATGGAACAAATCAACAAGGTCAAAGTAATGCTACTTAGCTGGATAGGGGACGAGAGAGAAACTCGCTGGGACAAACCTGACGTGTTGGAAGTGTGCGTTCTGTGTATTTCTCAATCTCTTTTGCCCTAACGTCTTGCCTATAGGTAAGAGCTTTGCAGTCATTAACCCTCCCTTGCAGATCAACGGTTATTCTACCGACTCTATGTGGATCATAGACTTGAAAATTCTTGATATAACCTACATTAACATACCATTTTGTAAAGTAAACGCACTTAGAGAAAGCCACAATCCATCTATCAATAGTATATCTTATCACTGATTAGCATATCATATAATTTTCCAAAGCAAATGAAGGAAGTGCATAGAAGACTGGAATTCTTCACAGAAGCAAAAACATAAACTTGGAATACGATATGTTATAGCTTCACCATTAACCAAGAACACAAGTACTTTTTATCCAGAAAGACATATCATAAGAAACAGAGAGAGAATATGATAAGTCAATGTATAAACTATGCCCTACAGTCTTAAAGGAGATAAATTGCAGCTTCCAATAGAAAACCAAATCACAGAATTAGATCCTTCTCACCACAATGTCATCATCAGTGAACGAATCAAACAAAAAAATTGTAACTTTATTTTCAATGAATCAACGTACTTCCGAGGAAAACAATGGAAAACGGGTAGAAAAGCAAGAACCAACTGTACAAAAATGAATCCAAAATGAGAAATTTCACCTTTTTCCTTCATGATTCTCAGGAACGAAGACATGACGGTGGAGATTGGTTTGAGCTCCACCGAGGCTTTTCCTCGTCTCTCCGCATTCACAATCGTCCTCAACGCATCATTCAAAATCCTCCTCCCCATTTCTCTCTCTCTCTCTCCGGTCGAAAATCCGACGCTTCACCAATCGGAATATACCTAAAACCCCAAGTACAAAAGAACAACTCCAATAAGGGTTTCTCCCTTCAGAACTCAACGTGTGGCATTTTTGTTATTTTCAAACACTCACAGGGGTAATTTAGACTTTGAACTTCACACGTGCGCGCTCTATCCACACGTACTTGTGTCGATTATAAATACAGCCTTCTCGTGTCGTCGTCTCTTTCCTCTTGCGTCAATTGCCAGATTAACCCCATGGACGATTTACCTTCAGAGCTCTTGGTGAAAATTCTGAATCTACTCGACGATTCTGCAGACGTAGCTCGATGTCGAGTCGCTTCCAAGAAATTCAACTCGCTTTGGAGCGAAGTCTGCGCCGTGAATCTCGTCTGCACATTGTCACGGTACTCGAAATCGCGGTCGATCGGCGTCACGCCGTTCAAGACGGTCTTCAACAATCTGATCGAGGATTCTCGGAACATTCGCTGCGTCTCACTCTTGGTCGATAAGGCGCTTAGCGGGATGACGTTCGACGACTTGATTGAAGACGACTCCGACGAATTGTACCTGACCGATACCGAGTTCGTGCGGGCGTGGCTGCCTAGGGTCCGTGATCACCTGGAGATGTTGTCGATTTCGGATTTCTGGATTCAGTCTTGCTGGAGAAAATCGGATGCTTTGGCGCTCATTTCTTCAAACTGTAAGTTTTGGACTTAAAAAAGGAAACGAAACATCAATTCCGTTTTTGGCACTTATCATCGTTTTCAGTAGTTCCGGATTCGTCAAACTCGCAGCTATGATGAATGTTTCTGAAGTAGATGCAAGTTACTATGTTAAGTAGAGATTTTCTATTTTCCAGGTAGTAAGTTAGTCAAGCTAGAGGTGAAGAATACTTGGCTATCGGTTGTTGGCCTGACTCAGATGCCTAGTCTCAGACATTTGACCCTAGAGTCCATCAGACTCGATGATGAGAATCTAGAGAAGGTCAGTGATTGTTTCCCTTTTCTGCAAGTGCTGAATTTGATTGGCGTTGGGGGACTTGAGGAACCGAGAATCCATTTTCTGCATCTAAAGAGTTGCCATTGGACAGTCTCGAATGCTCCGATTTCCTTGGCTATCGTGGCGCCAAACCTCCTTGAGCTCAGGCTAAAGTGCAGCAAACCCAAGTCTCTCCTCCTCGAAACACCCAAGTTGGTGAAGTTCCATCTTTCTGTAGAGGACGCTGAAGGTGTTAGTTTCTCGGAGCTGCGAGATCTGGATACGTTAGAGGTTATATCTCCTGACATGTACAGGCTAATCAGTAACACTCATTTTGGCAAAAAGATCAGAAATCTTGCAGTGGATTCAGTCAAGTCTGTAGAACATGCTGAAAGGCTAAAGCTTGGATTGGGCACACTTCTCAAAGCATTCCCTAGCGTCATTTCTCTTAGTTTGAGTCATGTGGATTGGTCAAATTTCAAAACCCATTTCCAAAGCGAAGGTCTAGTACATATGAAGGGAACAGATACCCTGAAGCAAATAACAGCGCGTGTTCAGACGTCAGATCATACCGATGTTCATCAGACAGCTTCTTTCATCAGTTCTATACTCAGTAAATGCAGAGGTTTGACAGATATGAGACTGATGACTCATCAGGACACAGATCCTAGAGTAAGAAATTTACTGATCTCTGCGTGCACGATGAGTAACCCAAGAGTGAGATGGAGCTGGGGAATGTGGGCTGAAGGAGGTGAAGACATTTGGGTCTCCAATGGCGCCTAAGGCATCACGTTCAAGTCAGAAACTTGAATTCTTCTGTACATACTTTGTGATGAGGGTGATGGTAACCAAGAATTCAATTTGATGTGTTTTCTGTTTCCAGATGTTGTGCTACAATTTGTAAGGGTTTCATATAGAGTTTGTATACAAATATAGTAAGTCACCATGTCAGGGTTTCACCGTATAAAACACGATTTGTTTTGCTCCGCTGAAGAGTAAATTGTGTTTGTTGATAGTTCATACTTCATATGATCCACTTTGGTGTTCAGTTTAAAAAAAAAACAAAAAAATATAATGGATGCAATTTATCCGTTAGTAAAAAGGGGAGAAGGAAGAAATACACCAAAGTTAATAAAAAGGGTGAAAAGAAATTTTTGAAAAGGGGCGTTCCGAGAATCGAACTCGGGACCTCTCGCACCCAAAGCGAGAATCATACCACTAGACCAAACGCCCATTTGTTAAATATTCTCCTATACTTCTATGTTTCCAATACTAGCGTCTCAGAATTAAAACTAGGGTTTTGCAGAGAGTGTGTATATAACTATATATATTACTCATCGTCATAACCTAACTCCGGCACGAGTCTCGTTCTCTCTCCTCTATTCCGCCGTTGTCTAGGTCTTCACAGTGCAAGGTGAGCTTGAATCGTCTATTGATATCCACTTGGTCGTTCTCGGCTCCTCATTCTCTGCTCAATCCCTTGTTACGATCTGTTCATATATGTTTTGCTAATTTGTACATTCTTTTTTGGAAAATTGGTGTAGGAGATCGAAATGACAACAGTTCCAGGACAGCTGGTCTGGGAGATCGTGAAGAGAAACAACTGTTTCTTGGTTAAACAGTTCGGTAGAGGCAATGCTAAGGTTCAGTTCAGCAAAGAGAGCAACAACCTCTGCAACCTCAACTCCTACAAGCACTCTGGTAATGATGTACAAATGTTGTTTTCTCTAGATATGTCTGAAGTTGTTGCTGATTAGTCTTAACCTCTGAAATAGAATGTTGTTTATGGACACAAGTTACTGCCTTTAATGCCTATCGAAATGTAATTTGATTAACTAATAAATTCATGAGTATATCAGGTTGAAATTGAAACCTGTTTGGTTTGTATTGGTTTCTCAGAGCGTGATTGAAATTGTCTGCTTCAGATGGTCTAGACTCTTGAAGTTTGTATCTTTAGCTATTGGGTGAATGGATTTGTGTTTACATCTGTCCATGTGATTAAAGTTTGGATCTTCTTGCTGTGAATTCAGGTTTGGCAAACAAGAAGACCGTGACCATTCAGGCAGCTGACAAGGACCAAGGTGTGGTACTCGGAACCACCAAGACCAAGAAGCAAAACAAGCCTAAGCTCTCTGTTAACAAGTCTGTCCTCAAGAAGGAGTTCCCGAGGATGGCCAAAGCTGTTGCCAACCAGGTATTACCAAGTTTCTTACAATCAATACATATTGGGCATTGTTAGTTTTTGTCGCTTATAGGTTGCTTGTCACTGTGCTATAGACACATTAGCTTTTTGAAGAGGTCTTGCTCAATGTGCGCATATATACATGTTTTTGGGTTATATGGAAAATCTTGTGTTTAAATGTTCTAATAATTTGATACTTTAGGTTTCATTATAATTTGGTTTTATGAGCTGTGATGAGAAAGCTAACACGTAAGAAGAGAACTCCTTTGTGGGGTATCTCTTCTATGAAATATAATTGTTACGCTTGGCTTCTGAGCTAAATTCTTAGCTGTTGGTTTCAATGTACTGATTATGTCTGCTTTTTTTTTGTGTGACAAATTTCATCTTTGATGATAAAGGTTAAATGTTCTAATGAATTCGATACTTCAGGTTTCATTATAGTTTGGTTTTATTAGCTGTGATGAGAAAGCTAACACGTAAGAAGAGAACTTCTTTGTGGGGTATCTCTTCTATGAAATATATTTGTTACGCTTGGCTTCTGAGCTAATATTAAGATAAATCATAATCATACTTGGAATTTGAAAGTAGTTTATTTGTTTTGCATATTCTATCAGTGATGAGAAAGCTAACACGTAAGAAGAAGACAACTTTGTGGGGTCTTTCTTCTATGAAATATATTTGTTACGCTTGGCTTCTGAGATACATTCTTTCTACTGTGCACCATTTCATATTTTCTGCTAATCATACTTAGAATTTGAAATTAGTTTATTTTGTTTTGCATATTCTATCAGTGATGAGAAAGCTAACACGTAAGAAGAAGACAACTTTGTGGGGTCTTTCTTCTATGAAATACATTTGTTACGCTTGGCTTCTGAGATACATTCTTTCTTCTGTTCATCATTTCTTGTCTGCTTCTTCTTTTCCATTCAGTATTAATCGATTATTGTTGAATGTTTTCAGGTTGTGGACAACTACTACAGGCCTGATTTGAAGAAGGCAGCACTTGCTAGGCTCAGCGTGATCAGCAAAGGCCTTAGAGTCGCCAAGTCTGGTCCCAAGAAGAGAAACAGACAGGCCTGAAGAATCCGCCTCTGAATGAATATTTTACATCTTAAAAAGCATGTTTTGAGTGTTCCAGACAATGCTTGTAGGTTAAAGATTTTTCCTGAACAGCTAAGAGTTTTGTTTGAACAACCTCCCTTGTCATCGTCTTTTCACAAAATGATATTAAAAAGTATTTTTAATATTGTCACTTGGTAGACTGGTCCGAATGTCCAAACGTGCTAGTGCTAGATTACAGTTTATGGTTAATGCCTTTAGATAGACATGTAGACATGTAGTAGCCATCTGACTCATCATTTAAGGCTATTGCAATTAGCCAATAGTGATAAAATAAGCCATACATCGAATTGAGAGCTATAGAACATATAATCCTAAAGGTTTTACTTTTCTACTAAACAAAGGATAAAGGTATTTTCATGTGGTCTCTTAGACAAATTCGAGAACATGTTAAATCTTGTGAACTCTGAAACCAGACTCTTCGGACGTCAAATTCTCCTTCCAGCTCTCAAATTCGGATCCACCAAACACAACTTTCTTGATCCCGACATAACTGGACACGAACAAAACATCCAACGTTAGAGCTTCTACATATTTCAACCATGTGCAGTCCAAAACCGCTTTTTAAGTTATTATAGAGAGAAATTGAACTCACTCTGAGCTGATTTGTGTCAATGCGTTTATCAGAACATCAAGAATCAACGGCTCTGAGGTCCCAATGTCGAGCCTGTCAATAAACATCAGTCACGTTAGAGCAGCAAATGCCAGAAAAATCCCCAAATCTAAAGCCACAAGACTTGAGAAAATTGTTTTAGGGTGGAATAAGAGCTATCACCATATGCGAGCTACATTGTCCTGGACCTCAAGATCCCCGATGTTATAAAACGTGGTGGGCTCGATATTAGCTCCAAGGATAGCATCATAGTTTGGCCTCTTGTCCACTGGCGCTTGCGATAACTGCACCATTATTGGCAACATAGATTAGGGGTTTATATTCGTCACCTAACAAAATGAAAGTGAAAAGATAAATGCTTCTGCCTTCTGATACAGATACATACTTGCATATTCATGGAATTGTATCCACCAAGTCGTCCAAGGATATGCCAGGAACGGATTGTCTACAAGATTTTCGCCATCAAAACAAAGCAGCGAGTGATTTGGTCAAAGAAAAAAAATCAGAAGAGTAGAGGAATGTTAAGATTTAGCTTGAGGAGCTCACATCAGAGATCAAGGCTATGTCTTTATCCAGAGGAGCGTTGTAAAACTCCAACCACATGTAAGAATTCGAATACTCAAATCTTATAAACCAACAAAACCGAGAGAGAGAGAGAGAGAGTTAATTACAGAACATAAAAGACAATGAGAAAAACAAACCTAAACAAATTGAAGACATAACATTCAAAATCACTCTAGAAGAGCAAGGCAGTGATGATATCAACAACTACTGATCAAATGTGCAGGCAAAATTAACCAAGAGGATACATATAATCTCTTAACGAGACGAATTGATCAGATGCACTCACTTATTGAATGTCACCTGCATCGAAGTAGCTGAACCAGTCTTAGTGTGCAGAATTTTGCTCCTCTTCTTCCTCAACCTCTCTTCCATCTACCACAAAAACAACCAAAATCGACCCAAAATCAAAGGCTAATACTTGAATCTCACATCTTGCAACGTTTTACAGAAATTTCGTCATCACAACAAGCTTCTCCTTTGAAACTGTAAGTTCCATAGATGAAAAATGTAAACTTTACCTTCTTTTGAGCTTTCTCTGGGTTATCTAAACAATCTCCCAGAATATCAGCAAACTCGGGGTCTTTGTCGTAATTTATATCCTCCTTTTTCCCTCCGTAACTTTCTCTCTTCCTCGGCGAGAACTCATCTTCTCCCTCTTCATCTTCTTCTTCTTCAAACTTTTCCACCTCTTCTTCTTCCATTTCTCGACCTATACCACTAACTCGCAACTCCACACTCTTCCCAGACCGATTCGCACGTAGCCTCTGGATCTTCTGTACCCGAATCGTGTCGGAGACCCGAGACGGCGCCAAACTGAGGAAGCAAAACTTCGAGTGGTTGTTATTCGCCGTAGAAGGCTGATGAAGGTGAAGAGAGCATTGAAACTTGAGCATTGCTTTCGTCTTCTTACTCTTTACTCGCTTAGCTTCTCACTCTCTGATCCTCCTGCAAAAGAGCATACGGGTTTTGGTTGGGTTTTTGGAAGGGATGATGAAATGAAGGGTTTATCGTAGCTTACAGTGAACGTGAGCGTACACGAATATATTAGGCTGACGTGACGAGGCAAAAACCGGGTCACGTTTCGTGGATAATTATATAAAGCCCATTGGGCCAACTATCGGTCCTTACGGAAGCGTTCAAGTTAGGGTTTTTTTAAGGGTCTAATTTTTCCGTTCTCTGGTGTGGTTATTTCGGATCAATTGCTTAAATGCCACATCTCGCTAAAAAAAACTCAGGACTGCCACCATTATGTTTTGTAATTTCTTTAACATTTTCTTTTAAATCAAAACTGAAGGAAAAGTCTAAAAAACCAAACTAATAAACGAATATTACAACCCTACTTGAGTACCACTTGTTTTTATAAATCTATCTTAAATAAAAAAGAAAGGAGAATGTAAAAAATAGTCATTCTATTTTTCTCCGACTATGAAAATTGGGAAAACCAATCCTCATCCTCTGTTGTCTCCAAATCTTGCCGTCTTCTGTCTTTGCCGGTTGTATTTCCTCCTCCGTCAGTTGAGTATCCTTCACTTCCCGGAATCTGCCTCGTCGCTTAGTTATTCTGTTGCTTTCCTCTCCTTTCTCTTCCTTCGAATTTGATAAGAGGAGATATGAATAAGTTTCTTATCTGTTTCTTTGAATTGGTAGTTAAGTTGATGATGATGATTTTGGTTGAAAATTATTTCAGAAAAAAACAATTTGAACTGATTAGAATTAATTATTCCGAATTTGATTTTGGGTTTGTTCGATAGAACAATATATTGTGTTCTTAGTTGGAATTTTTAATGTATATCTCAGTAATGATTGGTCTAAAAGATGGAATTGGAGAATATGAATCAACAGCAGGCTGTAATGAAGATGAAGTAATAGAAGAAGGAGCTGCGGTGAACAAGAGGAAAATATGAATCAATCTGAAAAAATGATGTTGAAGAGGCAGAAGAGAGTAAGTCAAATGTATGTCATTAACAAAAACAAGAGGAAAAAGATTATGAAGAAGATGAAGAGGAAAAAGCAGAAAAAGATGATGACAAAGAGGAAGCGGTAGTACAAGAAGTTTTTGACAATGGCTTAATAATATAATCTGGGCTTCATTGGTGTTGTTTTTTGGTATTTTGGTGATACTTTGATTGGTTAAAGTTTATGTTATGTATCATAGAGGTTTTGAGATTTTGGTGGTTGTTTTGGGGTTTTTGGATTATTTTAAGTGATTTGATCGTTTTGGAACAATTGGTTTATCATGTACAACTAAGATGATATTTTCGGACAACTTCTTTTAGGTCCAACTGAAATTAAGTAATGAGTGCAACGTGGACAATTATGTTCAAATTAACAAAACAACTGGGACAACTGATATCGAGTTATGGTACAACTAAGACAAAAAATGTGATCACAAGTAGGACAACTTATTAGAACAACAAGACCAACTTTACATCTTTTGTCATAAGAAGGTTGACCACTAACAAAGTTTTCCTTATATTATAAGGAGTAATTTATCTGAAACCAATAACATGTATTATAAATTTCACATGTGTGTGTTTGTGATATATACGTAGTTGTTCCTAAATATATAGTTGTACATTCATCTACGTGGTTGTACTTTCTAGAATTATTGGGTACAACTATTAGATTGAAATGATAATAACAAGAACAAATATGTACCACTAGAACAATTGGATATAATTATGAATAAAATAAAAAAATATATGCACGTAAAAAAACAATAATAACGTTAAAAACGTGGGCCGTAAAATGAATAAAAAATGTTTTAAATCCCACGTGTGGGTGTTTCTGATATACACAATTACACATAATTGTCCACATAATTGTCCCTAAATATCTAGTTGTACATTCATCTACATAGTTGTACTTTTTCGGTTTTACGTATTTGCAGTTGAACCTTACGATTAGATATAATATTCTAGTTGGACAAATTATTTTCCACTATTAATTATCATTTACGAGGTTATCATAATACAATTTTCACGAGATCATAGTTTTCGCATATTTTGTCATAAGAGGGGTGACCATTAACAAAGTCTTCCTTATACTATAAGAAGTAATTTATGTGAAACCAATAACATGTATTATGAAAATGATAAATTCTTGTTTCATTGATTTAATATTGTTTCTTTGTGGTTAAATATGTTTTTAGAATCTTTATAAACTTTTATATATTGTTTTTCATATTTGTTAAATACAAATATACAAATACATATATGGTTTTACACTCTTTGTTCATAAATGTCCAGTTGTATCTATCTCTCAGTTACACCCATTTATACTAGTTGTCCACTATATTTCTGTTGTACCATATGTACCAGTTGTCATGTTATCTCGGCAAATTCATGAATGGAATTGGGGATTTTAATTTACCTAAGATTCAGCACGATTCAACAACTACATTCGAAATATTGTCAATGGAAATGCATAATCATCATATTAATATGATTACCAACCAAATATGCAGATCTAAACAAACAATTTTCATTTCAAATTCTTAAATTTATGATTTTCTTAAATCCTTTATGAAAAGATAAGAAACAACTCATTCAGTTTCAGAAATGGTGGAGAAGAGAGGAGAAGAAATCGATTGCAAGAAAGATGAGGCATCGGAGACGATGGTCGGCGATGGCCGACGATGCCCGGCGAAATGAAAAATCAGTTCCGGTGAATTTATTGTCGGGACTCGTCGGCTGCGTTGAACGAAGGCTGCATCGTTCTTTTATTTTTTATTTTTTTCTCTTATTTTTAAAAGTTAAATATATAATTTCATTAAGGATAAAATAGGGAATGCACAAATAGAGTGGCAACCAGATTAATAAGTGGCATACAGAATTTTTTTCCGGGTGAATGGCTCGTTTGCCCTTATGGATTTAAAAATTATCTACATACCCTCCTAATGATCTATTGCCCCTCTCTCACTCTTTTACCCTCACTTAAATCAAACCAAAATTCACCATCCAAACCATCCCCTTTCCTAAACCCAAATCACCCACCCCAAAATCCAATCCCAACCGAACCATTCCAACTCAATCCCATCTCAATACCATTTTTTTCTTCTTCCCAAACCATTTTCGGATACCAAACAACATCCTAACCCGTTTCAACCCACGACCCAGGTCATTTGGATCCAACATTTGGATCTTTTTCTTCTGAAATTAAAAAAAAAAATCTGGGATTTTTCTCTTCTTCATCCTCCTCCATTGAAGCAATCTTCCTCTTTTGGGCATTTGAATTGTTTCATCTTCTCAGTATGGGTTTTATATTTTCACAAATTGAAAATTTGCTGATGAAATCAATATGGGTTTTATATTTTCACAAATTAAAAATTTGAATTGAATTTAAAAAATCAAATCTTTTGATATGCACATTAGATTTTTAACTATGATTGTGGGTTGATTATAACATTTCATTGGTAATGAAAAGATTGTAATTGTGAATCGTAGTGAATTGTAAATAGATCAGAATGAGTTTAACCCGAAATCATCTAATTTGAGTTGCAGATATGGTACAACTGGTATTACTAAGTAAAAAAAAAAGTATAACTGGTACAACTAGTATTATTGAGTGAAATTGCAAAATAAGAATTTGAAAAATTGAAAAAATTATTAGAAACAAGAATAGAGAACCTATCAATACAAGTTATACAAATAACTATTATATATTAAAATATATATTAATTAGATAAAATAAACTTATAGCATTATGGTTATTATTAGAATATTTAATCAACATCTTAAATGGTTAAAAATATGATTATCAAGTTGGTAAAAAAAATTAGAGATTATGATTCATTATTACCATAATCACACAAACAACACCTTACACTTCTATGAACACTTTGTTAACACTAATCACTTTATGAGTCAAAACGCACATAAAATGAGTTTTAAAACATGTTAATGCATAGAAACCTCTGAATTGCAAACTTAGTGATTAAAATCATCTGTATAACTACAAATTTAATATTTGTGGTACGGTAATACTACGAAAACTTGAAAACACCGAAAAATATAACTATTTGAAAAATGGTATAACTGGAAAACTGGGTATCACTGTGTGCAATTTTGGCGGCAGCCACGTCAGCAATTAACGGTGCACGTGTGTAATAGGCGGCGCAAATGTTGTTACCGTCTCCAATTGACGGCGTAAGGGCAAATTTTTTGTGTTTCACAATTTTGGTCCCTCAATTTCCTACTTATTCCCTCCTTTTTTTTTCTCTCTCCATCTTTTCACTTTTCCCTCCTCTCCCGGTTCTCTTATTTCCCACATACTCCTCACAAAATCGAAAAATTCACCTGATCTAGGGTTCTTCCCCATCCCTTGTTCTCTTTCTCCTTCTCTAGGGTAAGTGTATCTTGGATTTCATATTTCTGGGTTTGTTGAAGTAATTATTAGAGTTCTATGGGTTTAAGATAAATTACATATTCTGGGTTTTTTATCACCATTTATTATAGAAATTGCTGTGGGTTGTTGAATATTGGAGGAATTACAGAGAATTGCATTGGTTTTGTTGATTTTCAAAGAATTTCATGAGATTGTTGATATTCGGGGTAATACTTGATAATACTCAGTATCACTAACACCATTACATCTTCCAAGTAGATACCAAGCGTGCATAAATTGTAGAGCTGAAGAAGATGGTTGCGGATCGAGACACAAACACAATTACATGTCTTAAAACGAAACATAATTTAACACCAAGTGTTATAACAGAACATAATTAATACATTGTCTTTAGTAATTTAAAAGCTTGTGCTTTAACCCACTTCTAAGTGTCTCCACAGCTTCGGTCACATAACAACGAGTCGAGACCTTCATCTTCTTCCCATACTGCGAGGGCTTGAAGTACATCTCCAACGGAAGCATCGGCTTCGTTAACTGCTACATAAAGTTGGAAGAATTGTAAGTTAGTGTTTCCCAGTTCAACCTAGTATTACTTTTCTATCTTAGTTCTACCAAGTGGTACTTAGTGTTTCTCCCAAAATCATCCAAAATCCCAAGCAAAACCTAAATTTGTAAGTTCTAAAACACACAACAACTATAAAAACTCGATTATACATACCGTTGTATGATCAGAATGGGCGTCCGAAACGGTTCGGCTGCTATCTCCGGTGGTCTCTTCTAGTTCTTCACCATTTTAGATAATCGGATTATCCCACTTCCCCCTACATCCAAATCGACGAAATACCTTATGAGAACCAAATCCACCAAACAAACAGACCTTCCGATTATAAATTGCAAATTTTCGCTAAAAAAAAACACTTACTTCAAGCATAACGGACCGGAGGAACGGAGGAAGGAAATTTCGCTAGTAACGGAGATGGAACGGAGGTGAAAAACGGAGGAGGAAGGAAGGAACTTAGTACTTAGTGGTGGGGTCAAATTTCGGTTTTCGATTTCGGTTTTTAGCTCTGGATTTGGGAATTTAGGATTGATTGGGATTTTGGGGGTAAGAGTTTCGGTAAAGGGGAAAGGGGCTAGGGAAGTTGTGAATTTTTTAAGTTTTGAGGGGTAGAATAGTTATCAACCATCCCTGCTTGTTGTAACAAAAATTCCAAATTCAGAATAAAAAAAATGGGGGTAAACAAGCTCTTTTTTTAACCCAGAGGGGCTATAGAGCCATTGATCTTTTTTTCCTCACCAAAGTGGCAATTAGGAATTGCACTCGGTTATTTCACACTCTCTCACTCATCTCCGTTGCTTCGACGCCGAGAAAGGTACTTGTTTATGTTTCATCCATCGTCTGAGATTTGATTCTCGTTTTGTTTTTGGTGCTGTTTACAATACGAAAGGATTAGTGACATTGATGTGGATGTGAAATGTGTGTGGAGTTTGATTTGTCTGTGGCACTACGAATTTGCAGGCTTAGCTGAAGTGAGAGTGATAATGGAGAAAGCTAAGGGGAGAAAGGAGGAGGTCGTTACCAGGGAGTACACTATCAATTTCCACAGGCGTCTCCATAGCTGGTAAAAAGAAAAACCTTCACAACCATCGATCTTAGTTGCTAAGTTCTGTGTTTGATGCATTTTTCTCTTGAGGTTGAGGGTTTCTATAATTAGATACCTTGGTGATATGGATTTGAACATTAGTTTCTAGAATTAGAGTTGCCCAGTTCCTTGTATGTGAGACCGTCTGAAAGATCAGTTTGACGTTTGTTCTGTAATAGTTACATTTGAAAATGTTTACTTTGAACTCTTGTCTTCAGAATCAAAGTGGAACGAGTTTGTAACTAATCTCTGTGTCTTTAATTAGTTAGCAAAAGGAATCAGTTATAGGTAATGGTGGATTGTTAAAATGTGGTTGTCTTTGATGAAATGAACAGCACTTTCAAGAAGAAGGCACCGAATGCGATAAAGGAGATCAGGAAGTTCTCAGAGAAAGCAATGGGAACGAAAGATGTAAGGGTTGATGTGAAGCTCAACAAGCAGATATGGAGCAGAGGAATCCGAGCTCCCCCGAGGAGAATCAGAGTTTTACTCACTCGTCACTGCTGCTGAGATCCCAGCTGAAGGTTTGTCTGGTTTGGGAACCAGAGTCATCGAGGAAGACTGAGTTTATTGCTGCTTTCTCTTTACAATTTGCACCATTCTGTTTCACCCAAAAGACATACGATCGATTTTTTTTTATCATTTATGTTAAAAGAAAGTTATATATTCCACCTCGTGATCTATTTACTTTTCTATTAACTGAAAATATATAAAATACCTTTCGAACAGTAATACCCCATAAAATCAAAATGAATATCTACTTTTTATTTTATAACGATCAGAAACATAGCCAAATTTGAAAAGATTCACTACATTTGGTAAAAATCTGTACAAACAAGAAGATTTAAGAATAGGGTATGAGACTATGAGTTACAAGGCTAAAAAAATTCTTTTAGCATTTGATGTTATAATGAAGGAAAAAGATAGAAAACAAGAAACACTATAACAACACTGTACACAAAAAACCCTGACGGTTTTTTTACTTCCAGACCTTAATGGCTCCATCTCTGCTGCTTGATATCAATAGTCTCTGGTTCAGTTTCACCGATGCCAGAGACTGAACTGAGTCACGGTGACAGCCTGCTGTGTCTGTTGCAGCCGCTGCAAGTACTGCCTTTGCCGTCAGTTTGGTTGCCAGAGGCCGTCTCTTTGTCTCCTGCCAAAGACAAACACAATTGCATAATAAAGTCAGTTAAAAGCTTATCGATAAGTGGTGACCCCAATCATCAAGATTAGTGCGTTGCGGCTTAGTGCAGTATGAGAAGATCAAATATATATATATATATACAGACCTGAACAAATTGCACTCCGGAGTTGGATTTAAGTTCGTAGAAATCATCGTTTGTAACTCCCTTCAAACTCGGACCACAGATACAGTAACTTCTCTCAGGGCTGTGTTGGTCCAAAACATAGAAAACAAGAGTTGCGTCAGCTTTTGTTATAATCCACAAGAGGTGTGACAAAACGTTTGATTATAAGAAGACAAGTTGAAGTTTTAGATTAAAGACCTGGAGTAATCCCAACGCCGAATCTTCAAGTCAGTACCACCTGTTAACAAGTCGCCTCCAGGTAAAGGAAGCAAAGAGCGGATACCAGGAAGACGAGGAGGAGGCTCGTTCAACTCTTCAATTCTATACTTGGAGCTCATGTTCTGACGAATATTCGGCTTGGGAATTACCTTGCTGCTTGGTGACTTCCATTGATACTCGGAAACATTTGTCTCATTTTCATAGTTGGCTACTCTCAATACCTACAGAATCAGCTCACGTATAAGTCTTCCAACTCAATAATATGGTCTAATCTTCTTTCATGGACTAACATCAAAGCTGAAACTCTAATCACTATCTAAGAATCTATCTACACCTATTTCGTTTTCTAGTGGTTCATAGTTTCTATTCAAACTTGCAAGGCCCTACTGATAGGTTCAATAGCTCAAAAGTCAAGGTGCAAAAAATGGTAAAACAACATTACCTGGTTACAGTTACCCCCCTCTGCATTCCAGAGTGAAACTTCGTTGCAACCAGCAGCAACGTAAATATAAGGTCTCATCGTGGTGGATAGTGAGACGCTTTGAGGAAGAAAGCAGAGGCACATCTTCTCTATGGGGCATATTACAGGGTATTGCCATGAATTTACGGGAATACGAAATCTCAAATCCCAAAGAGTAAGTACTCCCCTTGAAGACCCAGAGACAAACCAATTCCCGCAAGGGCTTGTAACCAAAGAAGACACATATCCTTCTTCAGGGTTTGCTTTCAGTGTCCATGCATCTAAATCTGATCTTGTATCCCAAAGGTGAATTCCGCAGTTTTGGGTACTATACATTACCATCGGACCAGAAAGGCTGTCAGCAGTATAATTCAATAGAGAAACTAGAGCGCCTTCTTTAACATCTTTCTTTTTGATATCAACAATGCCTGAATACTTCTCCACTACGTTCCCCAAGCCTCTGGAGATATGGTCGATGGAAAACATATGTATCACACCATCAGAGGCTCCAACTACAACTTGAGTGGAATTCCGAAGCATTGCTGCGCACATCCCTCTGCTTCCCTCGAGATGATATGTTAGCCTTGACCTAAACGAGATGTCCTTTTCAAGTTTTCTAGAGTCCCACACCTTCACTGTTGAATCATCTGATGCACTAACAAAGAAGCTATGATCGCTTGAAGTGGCAATGTCGTTGACCGCAGACCGGTGCTCCTGTAGATGAGCAACTAATACTCCACGAGGCTTCCAACCTGAATCCGGAACCGATGTCCTTGACAGAGATGGTTCTCCTACAAGATCCGATATTGAAGAGGCATCTTCTGAAGTTACAGAAGCACTTTTTGAGGAGCTTGATACACCAATGTCTTGAAATTTACTGATGGCTGAGGACATTTGATCACTTTCTCTGCATTCTGGCTCATGTACCACTCTGTAAAATTGTTTAGGATTGGTACCAACATGGAATGACCCAGAAACCAGCTTAGGCACTGGAACCGAACTAGCCAAGTTAAATGACTTGCTCATGGAATCCATCCATGGTACTGACAACGAACCCATACCCAGAGAGTTCATCTGCAATGAAGACTCAGAAGCCACAGGAGGATTCGTAGCTGCTCGTTTGTCCATGTTGAACGAATAGAGAGGTATGCCCTCTGGTTCAGTTAAGCTATTCAGCCCAGATATATATGGTGCCATAAACCCAGAGAACTGTAACTTCTCCGAATTCAAGGGATCACGAAGCTCGACTGTGTTAGAAGCATTGAGTCTTGGGTTTCTCGGGATTCTCAATTTAGCATCTTTTTCTGCATACTTTCCTTGAACTTGTTTTTGCTGCGATGCATTCATACTCAGTTTTTGTCCATCCACACTTTTCTTCTGTTCGGCCCCGCGTTCTATCAAGTTCAAGTTCCCAGTATCCTTGTTAAAAAAATCAACAGATTTCCAATCTTTGGACTGCGGTGAAGAACTGTACCATATCTTTCGCTGTCTCTCCGCGATTTCTGGTTTCCTGGCAGTTTCAAAGATACGGTAAACTACCTCCCTTGTGACTGGGGGCTTTAGGCATAAATATAAACCTTCCTCAGAAGCAATTGACGCAGGCAGTCTACTGAGAAAGGGACGTATTACTGGGGCAATAAAAGCAAAAGAGTCGACAGCACCTAAGAATTCACTACACGCGGCGATGAAAGTGACAACTGCCCTCCTTACCCATTGAGATGGATAGCACAGCAAAGGATAAACACACTCTATCATTTGGAGGAGAGCTCTCTTCCGCAAGAAACTACTCTTGCATAATATGGATAAACAATCCAATGCATTGACGATGACAGCCTCTGTCTGATCGCTTAAAGCTTGATCAATATAAGGCAAGAGATACTCCTCCACACTTCTCTGACCGACAAAGAAGCACACATAAACAATTTTCTCAAAGAATACAGATCTTAGCTGTTCATCTCTGTCGTTTAGAAAGGCAGGGAGTATGGGCAGTAGGAAGTCATTACTCTGCCTCTGACCAAAGAAAAAGCAAAGCTCCCCTATGTCCTGAAGGAGTGCTCTTCTAACATTCGGAGTTTGTTTCGGACCCATAACAAGCTCTTGAACAACTTCAGCTATAGTTTTTCTAAGCTGTGCAAGCTGTGCATCACCATTTGCCTTTTGCAACTCACTAGCTGGCGTAGTGGAGATCTGCTGCGAATTTGAATCATTAAGAACTCCTACGTTGTTCAACTGGAAAGATTGTATCAAGAATCCATAAGCAGTAAGGGCAAGTTTTGCAATATTGCTGGCATAACATATTCTCACACTCTCTTCTGGGTCATCCGGAAGCATGGAGAGCATCGGAAAAATATACTCTGGGAAAATCTTCGCATCACTGGGAGGAAAATCCCGGACAAGCGGCAGAATGTCACACAAAGTTTCCATGGCAGCACACCGCACAATCGCTGTTGTATCAGAAAGCAGGGAAACAACATATGGAAGTACACGTTGTAAGCGATCTTCATCATCAATATACAAAGAGCAAGACCTCAATAGAAGTATGGCTTCCCTTCTCAAATGAGGCAACTTGATATTGCGGATACAAGAGCAGAGCATAGATGCAATCAGAACCATTCCCTCACATCTCATGTTAACCTCCACTGGTAGAAAAGGCGTGCCATAAGTGTCAGAACGACTATCATAGAGAGACATCAGTGTACCCAAATCGTCCATTGTTATCTTTTTCAAGAAAGGATGGCGATTTTTCTTGACTGCATCAGAAATAGAGTAAAGGATCTCGTCCTTGGAGTTTACAGCATCCCTTATCAAGTCCTTCGTTTTGTTCAATTTCTGATTTGCAAAAGTTTCCTGTACCTTGCTTGCGTCCACTGAATTTGAAGGTACAGGAGGATCAATACCGATCTCATCACCTGGCTTATTTTCCATCATCTTCTTAAGTATTTCTTGAAATATACCCTGGCAAGTTGCTACCTAAACATAATGAAGTAAAATGATATGAAGCATGTTGATGCAGAATGTAGAAAGATTTTACAGAAAATGGTGATGGTTACCCTCATATCTGAAGGAAGTGGATTCCAACAACAGTACAAAGTGTGCAGAAATGGTGAGAAGTAGTTTGGGAAAATAACTCCCACATAATTTTGCAGGTAGTTTCCAGCAGATAGGCGTGCTTCGGGATCTAACTGAATCATATGAAGAATCATCTTACGAATTCCCGGATCAGGAATCTGAATCCAATAAAAAGAGAAAGACCAACAAACATGAGTAGATATAGAGGTAGAACAATCAGCCAAAAAAAATCTTCTGGGGAAGCTGATACCCCTAAAGAGAAAATGAAAAAGAAAGATGCAGTAGGAAATACCTTTTCAAGGTGTTGGCTAGGATCATGTTGTCCTCTGCGATAAGCGAGAAGCTGAGCCAGTTCAAACAGTGGCTGGCCCTCAAGAAAGAGCTCTGCTATCACACACCTGAAGCATTAACATGAACCTATTACAATATGTTATCAACTCAAATTTACATGTGTTAATGTTTTTAAGGTAAGAAAAACTTGTTGCATCTTGAAAGAATGTGTGCTTAAACCAATAGGAGCCTCTTTATCTTGCTATTACTAATAAAAGGATTGAACAGACAAAGTGATGTAAAAACTAAAAACAGATGGTATCTAATCTCACCCCACAGCAAAGATATCCATGGATGGCTTTAATGGAGCATCTTGTGCTACTTGGGTCTCACCTCCATGCTCATAGAATCTCTGTAATTAAGCAACAATCTATTTAAACATGAAAAGAGAGAGAAAATAACGGTAGAAACATGACCAAGAGAAAGGGTGGTTTGTTATTAATGGTTTTGCCACCATTTCTTAGTAGTGATATAGAAAAATCAACCGTAGGGCACCATGGACAAAGGGCTTATTGAAACAGGAAAGAGAAATAAGCACGGAATGATAATATTCTCAGCAGCGATGCAATAGAACAATATGACGGATCTACATCGATCAAATAAAAGGAGTAAATTTTGATAATGGTTCTAGAGTACCTCTGGAGCCAGATAACAAAGTCTTTGTCCCCTTGTATCATAGAAAAAGGAGAAGTCCGAAGGATCATCATAAGGAATGTATGTGGGCTTGAAGGATGCAAAATCAGCAAGATAAAGCCAGTTCCAGGACGTGACCAATACGTTCTCACACTTGATATCACCTAAAAAGGTGCAAGTTCGCACACATCAAAATTTAGTGCACCATCATGAGGATCATATGATTTCAGACTATTAAAGCTTACCATGACATATATCCTTCTCATGGCACTGCTTCACAGCAAGAAGCAACTGCAGAACAAACAAAGTTCAGTAAACAGGATGCTATAAAAAAAAACTCCATGACTCGAACAGAGTGGCGCAAGACCGAGAACAAGACCTGAAACGCCAACCATTTCTTCTCAACAAGACTGAGGAAAGGCCGAGTACTCAATCGATCATGCAGATTACTGAAAAAGTATTGCCTCACTAGATAAGCTGCTTTATCAGTCTCTTGCCAAAACTGCAAACAATTAAGGAAGCAACAGTCAACCACCAACAAAATCCATTTAACATTACATTAGCAAAATCTTATTCAACAAAAAAAAAGCAGCAATTTTTTAACAAGTAACCAAATGCTTATCAAGAACTAAGACATAATTCACTCATGTCCCCTTGTCATGTCCCTTTTTGTGCCGCAGCCAAAGATATAATCCAAACGAAGAATCACTAAAACGAGGCGGAGACAGAGAAATCGAAAGGAACCTGGAAAGGCCAGACGTGAGGGTGTTCTAGAGACAAAAATACATCCTTTATCTTGACGAGACGCCGCTCGTACTCCCTGAGATCGATTGAGTCGCCACGCTTGAAATATACCTTAACGAGCACCAATCCTTCGTCGTGCTTACAAAGGATCGACTTGAAGATTCTTCCCCGACCTAGAACCTCCTTCAGGACCAGATTGTACGAGGAAGGCAAGTCGTGAAGGTAGTACTCCGTCGCCGAGACTTGTGTCGTCCGCGCGATTTTGTTCCCCATCGAACAAGACTTAAAAGTCAAATCCTTTCTCCTTCGATTGGGCAAAACATTCAGCTGGGATTGGATTATTCGAATCTGTTAGTCCCGGCGATACAGAGAATCGGTCTCCGGCGACGGAGGATGTCGGAAGAGTAAATTTGCGTTTTCAAGACTTCCCCAAAACTTAAAGAGTTTGGATGAGTTTCCCCAGTTCGACACGTTTCCTCCTGTTTTTTTTTTTCAATTAGCTTAGCTTAAAGCCTTATACATTACATTAAAACTTTTTTTTTTTGAACATTAAAACTTTAAACTTATTTAAAAAATGGATGAAAATCAGTTATTGCCAAAAGAGGAGACTTTTTGTATTATTAATTAAGATTTTTATTTAGAGTCATTCTAACTTTTAAATAAAATCTTAGAATAAAACAATTACTTTGCAAATAATAGTATAAACTGACTAGCTAGTAAAGTAGATACAAATCATACAACCTTGCATGTTTATCTAGTTTGTTACTTTATAATCATTATATAAAATTAACACTTGGTCATGTTTTTTATTATTGAAAATACCATTGAATTTTCTTTTTAAAATGTTGGAATCTCATTAAAAGTAACTGAAACTAAACATATAAGTATCATTCATTTAATCAGATATGAATATCTAGACATCAATTACCAAAATATAATTATATTATAATAATACAGTAATTGAACTTCACTTTTACAACTATTGTTTTATTAAGATCAAATAATTATTTAAAATACATAATTTGACTTCAAGCTGTACATTCTGAACCTAGTTTTGTTTAAATCTAACCAGTGCACAGATATGAACAAATAGACAAGTTAATCCTTTCTTAACTTCCAAGGTGAACAAATGTAACTCAAATTCTACTAACATTATTTAGATGACAAGCTTGAAAGAACAAACCATAGAGACTTTTAATCAACGAACTTGTATCATTTAAGTTTACCTTGTAACCAGAATTAAGCCAACAAATGCTTAGAGATGGTCACAAACTCACAATATATCGAGCTATTGTTCTCAAATCGATTCAAAATGAAAATTGTAGGTAAAGACATTCAAGATGTTAGACGGATGGCGAACACAAAACAAAGCACATGTTCTTAAAAGCAAAATTAAGGATGACTGACTAATTAAGTAAGAGTCATCAAACCGAAATGGTTAGGCAACGCAAGAAGTCATATGATTTGGGGACCGTAAGCACAACATCGGCCCACTCAATCTTCCCCCAAACTGCACTACCTCCGTGGCTTCTCTCCAACGCAACCACCGCACACCAAATTTTTTTTTTGTCACTACGACCAAACCTATCCCAAACAATTGCGAGTTTCCCACCATAGTTTACTAATTCAACCATACAATTCGGATAACCAGTAATAAGACTACGGTACTTTTTCTGTAATTCCAAACCCTTCACACTTCCCCACGCCCTACTCTCTAAATCATACCACATGTATTTAGAGAAAGTGTAAGAATACATGACATTGTCTATCACACACCAAGACTCCGACCATAGTAGACTCAAGTGCCCATCCGCAACACTCCATTTACTTTCCTTAACATCGTAGATCCAATCTTTAAGTTTCCCATTCGCAGTCTTTACGTAAATCTTTCCTCCCGCTCCACTGATTTTTCGGACCGTATTTCCCAACCGTACATTACGTTCAGGATTTGCCGGTAGGGTTTTCCAAGTACGAGTCTTTATGTCGAACATCTCGAACCAAGCTTCGTCGTAAAACCAAGCTCGACATCCTCCCATTACATAAATCTTGTCATCGAGGACACATGACAAAGCATGTACCCTCTCCATCTTCATGTTAGGTAGATCACGCCACGTGTGAGTCAAACAGTCATATACCCGAACAGCTGAAGAGTACAGTACTTGAACGTCATCGTCCATTGGTGCACCGAAGAAGTAGATTTCCGAACCAATCGATACGGTTGAACGTGAATATGGAGGCGGAGGAGAATGATTGGGAAAAGGAACGAACATGTTTCCACTTGATTTCTCTTTAGTCCTACCATCAGTTCGGTTTCTTTTAGGTTTCACCCAGAGACTGAACCATCGTAGTGATGGCGGCGTGTAGAGCACGGTGGAATACTTTAGACACATGTAGAGGCAGATCTCGGTAGTTCCGATTTGAGATCGCTCGGCGTGGAGCTCTCGAGAAGAGATGAGAGAACGAAAGGTCTTGGAGACTAGTGAGAATTTAGGGTAATACCATCACTACAAGAAAACAAGCAATTTCCCACGGATAAATTCCTCAGAATTCCGTCGGAATTAGGGTATTCCGACGGCAAATTGAGGAACTCTTCCGTCGGAAAAAAGTCGTCGGAATTTTGTATTTCGTCGGAATTTCCTCGGAAATTTCCGACGGAATTCCGAGGAACGAAAATTCCGAGGAAAAAGCGAGGAAGACGAGTCGTCGGAATGCTCGTCGGAAATTTCCGACGGAACTTTCCGTCGGAATATTCTGACGGAGATATCCGTCGGAAAATTCCGACGGAGACCTTCCGTCGGAAAATTCCGACGGAGACGTTCCGTCGGAAAATTCCGACGGAAAACTTCCGTCGGAAATTACCGATGGAAGTCCGTCAGAATTTTCCGAGGAAGAGTTCGTCGGAAATATTTTAAAAATAATTTTAAAAATAATTTTAAAAAAATTAAATTTTTTTTAAAAAAATTATTTCTTAAAAGAAAAGATATTAGAAAATTAAATTTGAAAATATAAAATGAAATATATAAAATTGAAAGTCTTACAAATAAAAAAAAACATTTAAAGTTTTTGAAAAAAAAAAACTACTGGTTTTGGGTGTTCGGGTCTTGGAAGGTCGAAAAATCGACGTTCGGGTGCAACCTCCTCATCATTTCCATCATCTGCTCGTTCAGCTTCCTCTGTGCCTCGAAGCTCGCCTGTTGGGTCGCCATCTGAGTCTCCAACGCAGAAATGCGTTGGTCCTTGTCCTGCAGCTGACCCATAAGTGCTTCGGGATCAACAAAGGGCGGGGCTGCAGCAGAAGACGCAACCGCCTGTGACGGACGAGCCAACCCACCATTCTGCCCTTCTCTTCGGAACCGACTGAAATAGAAAATAACCAAAATGTAAATAATAATTAAGATTGGAACCGATTGAAATAGAAAAATAAAAAAAAAGTAAATAATAATTAAGATGAAATGAAACTTACCTTTTGAACGATTTCGTTGATCTGATCCCGAGGCAATTGGAAACCCGTTGAATCTTCGTCTTCGATTGGAAGCTGAGACGATGCTTCTTCCAACTGACTGTTGATGAGGTCGACGACACCCTTCACGACAACGTCATCGATCTCGCCGGTCTGCTTGTTCGTATACGCCTTCTTCATTAGCGCGAAATCATCAACCGGCTCACCATCATTTGCTTCCACCTTGATATCAATATAAATATTTGTAATTAGAAGAAAAATTGGGAATTTTAAATTTCAAAAATTATAAAATTATTAAATAGAATAAAAAGCGATTGAAGTTACCATGCGATCTCTCAGAGTGGCTTGGGACTGAGCACCCAAGTTGTGCTTGTAGACGCCCTTTCCTTTACGATCGCTCTTGCGGTTGGTGGAGTTGGTGGAAGAAGTCGATTTCGTCTCGTCTTTACTCCAATGCTCAATCAATTGTGCCCAGACCTCGAGGTTCATTAACTTTGGGACCTTTTTGAAAAAAAAAATTGTTAGATTAATTAAAATATAATGTAATAAATTTTAAAAAGGTTATAAAAATTAAAAAGCAAACCTTGTTCTTTTGCCACTTCTTCTTCCACTCGTAAATTTGATAACCATAGTTGGTCATAACTTTGTGGACGAAGTGGTAATAGACAAACGCCGTATAGTCGGGATTCCAGTTGAATTCTTGCTGAAAAAAAAAAAAACAATTAGTAGGAAAAATATATTGAAAAAATTTAAATTGAAAAAATAAAGAATACTTACCGCAAACTGTTCAAACCACAGAACTTGTTTGCTTATAGGAAAGTCGGTGAAAGTAGGATGTCCCACGTCCAAGCACAGATACATCATACGGTTGATCCATGCGCTGATCCCGTTCGAGGATCGATCAAACCATGTCTGACCCGGTCCAGATGGATGGGGAGTGAGAAACGGAAGATGGTGACGACCAGGCTGTCGAACAAACGCTGCAACCCTCGCCAGTTCCGCAGGAGCCTGATAGTTCGGAGGAATAACGGGTGCAGCATCAGAGCCAGAAGGAGCGTCGGGATATGGAGAGGGAGATGTATCGTGGGAGCTGCGGGAATCCTGAACGGAGTGGCTCCCCGAGCCACGACCACGAGCACGACGATGTCGAGGAGGCGGGGTCTGATCATCGTAAGACCTGTAGTTTAAAGATATAAAAATCCAAAAAAAAGTTATAATGTGTTAGTAATATTTAATTCATATACACGTTTTTACAAATAAAAAAATGTTTTAATACTTAATAAAATAGTTTTAATATCAGAAAAAATAGTTTAATAATAAAAAACAATTGTAAAAATCATTGAAAAACGTTTTTTAAATTCTTTGGAATTTGGAAAATAGTGATTTTAGTTATTAAAAATCGAAAACCTTTTTAAAAATAAGTGATTTTAGTTTTAAAAGATATAAAAATAGTTTTAAAATCATATACATGTTTTAAAAAAATCAAAAAATATTGTAATACTTAAAAAATATTTGTATTATGAGAAAAAAAACGTTTTAGAAACTTCCTAAACCTTTTTAAAAATAGAAAAAACTTTTTTTAAATCATATAAATGTTTTTACAAATCAAAAAATGTTTTAATAGTTATAAAAAATGTTGTAATAGTTATAAAAATAGTTTTAAAATTTTTGGTTTTTATATCTGAAAAAAGACTTATAAAAGAGTAAAAACGTTTTTCAAATTCATTGACAAACGTTTTTAAAAGCAAAAACGTTTTTTAAATAAATATAAGAAAAAAATTTAAAACTAAAGTAAAACTTTTTTTAAAATCAAAAACGTTTTTAAAACTAAAAAAACGTTATAAAAAATCAAAAAACGTTTTTAAAAATAGGGAAAAAATTTTAAAAATCAAAAACGTTTTTAAAAATCGAAAAACGTTTTTAAAACTAAAAATAATTCCATAGATAACTAAAACAATAACCTAAAATCCGAAATTCAATCCTAAACTATTAATCTAACAACCTAAAATCCGAAACTATCCTTCTAACAACCTAAAATCCGCAATATTCGATCTCAATATTCGATCTCACACGAAAATATGAAGTTTGGAATCACAAAAATATGAAGTTTGAATTATTCTTACATGATTCGGCGTTTTAGAGAGAGGAGAGAGAGGAGAACCGGCGGCGTTTTAGAGAGAGGAGAGAGAGGAGAACCGGCGGCGTTTTAGAGAGAGGAGATCGAGAGGAGATAGAGTAGAGAGAGAAGAGATCCTTCGATATGTTCGAAGCGGCGGAGAAGAAGAAGAAGGAGGATAGGTATTATATTTACTATTTCCGACGGACGTTTTTCCGTCGGAATTCCGTCGGATAAATTAAAATCATACCTAACACGCGGTTCTCGAATTAATTCAAGATTTTTGTTTCCCGGTACCAACTTTCCGACGGAAACACGTTTCCTCGGTATGTCGTCGGAAATTTCCGAGGAAATACCGAGGAAAATCCATCTTTCTCGGAATTTCCTCGGAAATTTCCGACGAAATACCGAGGAAACGTGGTTTTAGGGTTTGAAAGTCCCAATTTTTTCCCGGTATTTCATTTTTAGTACAAATGCAATTCATTCATTTGAGGAATTTGTGTGGATGATCATAAACCATGAAATTAAAAAAATTCAAAAATAATTGTAAGTAATTCGGTTAACGTTTGTTAAAGTGTATAAGTGTTTATCTTATGTTGTGTGATTTTTGTTCGAGCAATCTTAAAAATGTAAGTTACGGTGTAAAACACTAGGTATGACTACATAAGCTATTTAAGACACTCAATGAAGGTTATATCTGTGTTATTCGATCAGCAAAACGTCGTTCTTAGGTTATGAAACCCTATTTCCTCGGAATTTCCTCGGAAATTTCCGAGGAAATTCCGAGGAAACTAAAAAATTTATCTCATTCCTCGGAATTTCCTCGGAAATTTCCGAGGAAATTCCGAGGAATGTCCATAGAAATTATATTTCCTCGGAATTTCCTCGGAAATTTCCGACGAAATTCCGAGGAATGAGATCAATTTTTTAATTTCGAGGAAATTCCGAGGAAACCCTAAATGCCCTCGGAAATCCGTCGGAATTTTTGGTTAAAAAAAAAAAAAAAAATTTCTACTCTGATTCTGATTCTACTCTGATTCTGACTCATTGTCACCAGATGAATCGGAATCTGGATCTTGGTGAAACTCTCCAATAACTGGTTCTTCTTCTGCGTAAACGACGGCGTCCTCCGCGAAGTCTGTCAAATCGACTACAAGGCCACCTTCACCTACATCTTCAGCTGCACTTAAGTTGCCGGATGTGATTGGTTGCAGCGGGTCTTCAAGCTCTGAAGTTCCCTGAACTCGGCCTCTCGGGTTGACTCTTGTAACCGTAACCCATGGATCATCTCTGTCCTTACCCGTGGGTACTTGATATAAGAAACCTGTAACATTTTAAAAAATATTAGTAAAAGTATGAAATTTGGTGAATCATTTTGGAATTCGTACAACATTAACTTACCTGATCGGCCTGAGAAGCAAGAATGAAAGGATCATAATATTGCAGCTTTCGCCTCGAATGTACTGATGTAACACCAAATGCATCTGTTCTCACACCTCGATCTGGAGTGTTGTCGTGCCAATCACAATAGAAAACAGTACAGCGCAATCCAACCAAGCCCAAATACTTGATTTCCAAAATCTCTTGTATGTGTCCGTAGTATACATCATCACCTGATGAAGAACAAACGCCAGCATCGTAGGTCGTACGCGAATGTCTCCTCTTCTCAGTTGCGAATGCATATCCTCGAGTACAGAATCTCGGATATGACTTTACAACACAGTTTGGGCCAACCACCATCTCGCGTATCCAATCGTCAAATGTTTCACCTCTGTCCAAACCAGCAGACACCTATTAATAGCACAAATGTAGGTTATATCAATAAATATGAATTAGAATAAATATATGGTAAATGTACTTTTTATTTGTTTAAGGCACTCACATAGGTAAACATCCATCCAGCAAATTCTCTCTGCTTCATTTCTTCTAGTTCCGCCTCTGTGGCGTATCTATATTCCAACCGCTTCGCTGCCATGAAAATCCTGTACATATGATGTCAATAATATAACTATTTAGATTAAAATGTCAATTTTTTAAAGTAGAATTTTGTAAGATAATAAACTTACCTCTCATATGGAAGAACGTCTTCGCAGTTCGTCAGCAAATATGTCTGCAAATGACTTCGCTCGTGCTCAGTAAGTCGACGGTCCTTTGGTTTTCCGCTAAGTCGTCCAACATCTGTGAAAATGTCTGGAACCTTAACATGATATGTTGCCCGTTGACCTCTATCATCATGCCGAGCAGATCTTCTGTTTTTTGTCTGAACTTCTGCTGGAAAGTAGTGCTCCGCAAAGTTTGAAATTTCTTCATTGATCATCTGTGCGACTATAGAACCTTCCACCCTACTTAAATTTTTCACCTTCTTCTTCAAATGGAACATATACCGCTCATAAAGATACATCCATCTATACTGCACAGGACCACCAAGTTCCAATTCTCTTGCAAGGTGAATAGCAAGATGCTCCATAACATCAAAAAATGAGGGAGGAAATATCTTCTCAAGGTTGCACTGAATCACGGCAATGTTAGTCTTCAAATTTGTAATACCTTCAAGAGTCACTGATCTGCTGCATAAATCGCGGAAAAAAGCACTTATCCCTGCAACAGCTTCATGAACTTTTCGTGGTAATAGTTCCTTGAAGGCAAACGGAAGGAGGCGCTGCATCATCACATGGCAATCGTGACTTTTCAAGCCTGTGAACTTTCCTTCCTTTATGTCGATACAGTTTCGCAAATTAGATGCGTAGCCATCTGGAAACTCCACATCGTTTGAAATCCAATCAAAGAACGCGTTTTTCCCCTCTGCATCAAGCCGGTATATGGGAAAAGGAGCCCTACCATTCTCATCAACATGAAGTTCTGGACGAGCACATATATCGACTAAATCCAGTCTTGACTTCAAATTATCCTTTGTTTTACCTTTAACGTTAAGGATCGTGTTCATGAGATTGTCAAAAAAGTTCTTCTCAATATGCATGACATCTAAATTATGCCTTAGCAGATGATCCTCCCAGTATGGCAAATCAAAGAAAATACTTTTCTTGTGCCAGTTATGTAGTTCTCCAACAGCATCTACAGGAAAATTCTCATGTCCACCGACGTCTGGCGTCCTTTCTGCACCAAAATCTCTTAGTTGTGTCTTCAAAACTTTCCCACTAACTTCCTCAGGTGGACCATCAAACACCTGTTTGTTCTTCCTAAAGAAATTCTTACTCCGACGGTATGGATGATCATGTGGTAGGAATCGTCTGTGACAGTCAAACCAACACGTTTTTCTTCCGTTCTTTAGTTGGAAAGCATCTGTGTCATCTTGACAATATGGACATGATAGCCTCCCATGCGTTGTCCATCCAGATAACATACCATATGCTGGAAAATCACTTATTGTCCACATTAGTACTGCCCGCATTTGAAAGTTTTCTTTACACGAAATGTCGTATGTTTCAGCACCTTCAGCCCATAGTTGTTGCAACTCATATATTAGTGGCTGAAGAAACACATCAAGTGATCTCTTAGGATGCTCTGGTCCGGGAACGAGAATGGAAAGAAACAAAAACTCTCGTCGCAAGCACAAGTTTGGGGGTAAGTTATATGGTGTAACAATGACTGGCCATAGAGAATATTGTCTTCCACTCTTTCCATACGGGCTGAAACCATCGGTACATAATCCAAGGTAGACATTTCTTCTCTCATATGCAAAGCCAGGATACTTTGATTGGAAATGCTTCCACGCTTTTGCATCTGAAGGATGTCTAATCTCACCATCTGTTGAGTGCTCCGCATGCCATCTCATTCGTTGCGCTGTCCTTTCTGAAAGATACAACCTCTGCAACCTGTCCTTTAAAGGCAAATACCACATCCTTTTATATGGCACTCTAACTCTTCCACTCGTATCTTTGTAACGAGGCTTCCCACAAAATTTGCATGTAATCCGCTCGTCATCCGCCCTCCAATAAATCATGCAGTTATCGCTGCATACATCTATTACCTCATACGGTAAACTAACACCAGATACAAGTTTCTGAACCTCGTAGTATGAACCTGGAGCTACATTATCCTCAGGTAGAATACCTTTTACAAATTCAGCTATCGCATCCACACAATCTTCAGCCAAGTTATAATCTGTTTTAATGGACATCAGTCTTGTAGCATATGATAAAGCAGAATGACCATCTCTGCAACCTTCATACAAAGGTTTCTTTCCAGCATCCAACATATCATAAAATCTCCTAGCTTCTGCATTGGGTAAATCTTCCCCTCTAAAATGATCATTTACCATCTGCTCAATACCTACACCATACTCTAAATCCGTTCTAATTGGTTCTTCTAATCTAACCGCCGGCCGAGGTTCGCTAGTACTACCAGGTTCATATCCGGTTCCCCGTGATGATACCAAATTTTGTAACTTCGTGTAAACCCATTTAAAAATATATGTGTCCAAACATCCAACTCTTTAATAACCTTTCTATTTTTACAATTAGAGCAATGACATCTTTTACCTGTTTCGGCTCCCGGTTGTCGTTTAACTAACCCCATGAATTCCTTCACACCTCGTTCGTATTCTTTCGTAAGCAATTTCGTCTTCGGATCCAAATGAGGTCGATCCATCCAAGATCGATAATAATTTGACGAAGACATTTTTTTAAAAACAAAAATCGTGTGTAAAGATAGAGGGAGGAAAGAAGATGAAATGGAGTGAATGAGGAGGAAGAGGGGTGGATGTATTTATAGATAAATCCTCCCGAGATACTGACGAAATTCCTAGGAAATTCCGAGGAAAAATAACAATTCCTCGGTTTTTCCTCGGAATTCTTGAAATATCCCAACGGCTCTCCTAACGGGTCTCTAACGGCTCCGACATACTGAGGAAATTCCGAGGAAATTCTGAGGAAAAACAACTTTTCCTCGCTATTTCCTCGGAATTCTGGAAATATCCCAACGGCTCTCCCAACGGGTCTCTAACGGGTCAAAACTTTCCTCGGTATCTTACAAATATCCGTCGGAAATTTCCCACGGACATCATTTCCTCGGAATGTCGTCGGAATATTCCGAGGAAACATGATGTCCTCGGAAATTTCCGACGAAATTCCGAGGAAAACACACTTCTCGGAGTTTCCTCGGTTTTTCGTCGGAAAATTCCGACGAACTCATTTTCCCTCGGAATTTCCATCGGAATTTCAACGTTTTCTTGTAGTGCATCTTGGGATACGTGCCAAGCAATTAACAGCGAGTTCGTCTGGAAGTGACGAAAACGAGTGACATGGATGATGATGAAGTGGCGGTGGTAATGGCGGCGGAAGCTTCGTCTTTTTCTGCGGCGGCTCAACTTCTTCTTCGGGGATCATCGTCGGCGGAAGAACGTAGTGGAGGAGAGAATCATGAATTAGGTTAAACAAACATATGAAATAGTAACATATTAACACGTTTCCCATTTTCGAAATAGGATATTTTGGAGATTTGGAAGTAATAACAGATTCTAGATTTGGTTTCTGAATATCTTACATGTGAATATCTTAGTAACTAAAAAAGAAATATTAATATTTAGATGAGTGGGTATCTCAAATAGTTGAGATTTTTTTAGTTTTACGTGGATATCTTTAATGTTTGAGATATTCGCTCAATAAAATATTAACACTTCTTTGAAAAAAAAAAATGTTAAGATACATAGGTGTGATACTTTTGTTGAAGATGCTCTAAGAATTTCTTTAGAAATAAAATAAATCATAATATCTGTATAAAAAATTTGCTAAAAATTTGTAGAGTAAAACAACACGATTGTAGATAGATCAGTTGAGTGGCCATGTGATATCCCTCCCACCAAATTGTTAAAAGACTAATTAAACTGATTTGATTTTCGTCCGAGTTGATAATAAATCTTGCTCCATAATTTTGTGATGAACAAAGAAAAAAAAATAATAATAATAACCAACAGAATTCGACTATATCAATAAAGTATCCAAAAGGCCAAACTTATTTCAAAGATTTCCTTCTACTCTGCTATATGATTAAAGCAAAACTAAAAAGAAAAAAGCTCCGCTTCTCTCACAATATGCCTTCAAAGTTCTTGTCTCTCCAGATTTTGAACATAATAGACATGACATGATATAATGATAGTCTCCATATAATCTCTATAATACTATACTATAACGTGTAAAAACAAATGCAAAGATATTAATAATAATTAATGATGCATATACAATTAAGCTTATGATAATCTCAGTTCACTTGTAACTTGTAAGTGAAAACAAAGGGATCCTCAAATTGTTCAAATGAAAGACCATATTAGAAGATTGTCTCAAAGAAGGAAACAGCATGTTCAACGCAGAAGGAACAACTCATACCATCTCTAAGAGACATCAAACCGAAGCAGTTAAGCAATTAAAGTGTTCATATGATTCGACAGGAAAGGTAAGCACATCGACACACTCAACCTTACCCCACACCTCACGCCCATTGCATCTTGATTCTAACGAAATCTTGGCATACCAAATTTTGTTTCTCCGTTTGGCACCAGAAATGCTAACAGTAGTGGGATAAGGATCCCACATAACTAAAAGTTTCCCACCACACTCCACCAATCCAAACTCTTTCCCAGTTCTTAAACCTCTTGTAGGGTGCTCACCCAGTTTCTCCAAGCCCTTGATCTCTCTCCACTCTCTACACTCAGTCTCAGAGCCGGACCACATTAAGTACCCGGAGTCAGTGCAACAGTATATAAGATTCTCTACCTTACACCAAACATCTACGGAATCGGATAGGAAACTCGATTTGTCTCTTACAAGTTTCCATGTACCATCTTTCGGGTCGTAAGTGTAGTCCTTTTTATCTGCCGTCGCCAAGTAAAGTTTTCCTTTGAACATGTCAAGTATATAACAATTATAGAAATTGCGTAAGTGATTGATTAACTCGTACTCATCAGCGCCAGGACCAGGCAAGGCTGTCCAAGACTGAGTCTTCATGTCAAATACCTCAATCCAGTTGGCAGAGTACTCGTCAATATCGCAACCTCCCATCACATATATTTTCTCATCGAGAAAAACAGTATATGCCTGCTCCCGGGCCACGGTCATGTTAGGACCATCACGCCAAGTGTGGCTCCGACAATCAAGGATCCGAACAGAGGAAGACGGCTTCTCGTCCTTATCAGGTCCACCGATTCTGTAGATTTCCGGACCAACCGTTTCGATGTAACGTAGTTCGGGAAAAGAACTGTAATAAGAGAAAGGTGTGGGAACAACCGAGTCTCCACTCGAATCCCGGTTAAAACCAATCTTCTCTCTCCGTTTGGTTCGGTTTTGGTTAGGTTTCGTCCAGAGACTAAACCAGCTGGCGCATGGCTGACCGGGCAACTGTAAGCAGACATAGACGCATGTTTCTCTGGCTCCGATTTGAGATCGCGTCTTGTAGATTTCCATAGAGGAAAGGAGAGAGTGAAAGCTCTTGGAGACGAGAGAGAGCCACGGGTAATTACATCTCGAGACACGGGCAAGAATGTTCTCTATTATTTCGTCTGGAAGTGACGAAAACGACGACGACGGTGGCTCAGGAATCGCCTTCTTCTTATTCGGCGTTGGTTCAACTTCTTCGGAGATCATGATCGGGCCAAGTTGCAGTAGAGGCTGTGGAGAGGAAATATTAGGGCAACTTTTTGTCAGAATTATTAAGAGGATATGTAGCTACTAAAAATGGAAAATAAAAGGAAGAAAAGAGAGAGAAAGAAAAACGGATCTTGATAGAAAAATTCTAAAAATAGATTCTTATAGATACTCGTTTAATTGTTATCACTTGATGATTGGTTTATCTTTTCTTTTACTTCCCTCTGTTTCGTAAAGGAAGAAAAGAGAGAGATAGGAAAACGGATCTTGATAAAGAAATTCTAGAAAAAGATTCTTATAGATACTCATTTAATTGTTATCACTTTATGATTGGTTTAAATCTAACCAATGCACATATATGAACAAATAGATCGTTTATGAGAATCCTTAATCAGTTCACTTCCAAGGTAAACAAATGTAACTCAAACTCTACTCCTTGCACTATTTAGATGACGACTTTGAAAGAACAAACCATAGTCTTTAATTCACAGTACTTGTGAGTTTGTATCATCTAGGCTCACCTTGTAACCAGAATTAAGCCAACAAATGCTTAGCGATGGTCACAAACTCACAATATATCGAGCTATTGTTCTCAAATGGATTCAAAATGAAAATTGTAACGATGTCTAGTGAAGTCATTCACGATGTTAAACGGATGGCCAACACAAAACAAATTAAAGCACATGTTCTTAAAAGCAAACTGTAGCAGTGACTAACTAAGCAAGAGTCATCAAACAGAAATAGCTAGGCAACGCAAGAGGTCATATGATTTGACCGTAAGCACAACATCGGTCCACTCAATCTTCCCCCAAACTCCACCTTTATGGCTTCTTCTGAGCGCAACCACCGCACACCAAATTTGTTTGTTCTGACTAGGAGCAGGCGGATCGAACCTATCCCAAACAACTGCGAGTTTCCCACCATAGTTAACTAATTCAACCATACAGTTCGGATAACCAGTACTGAGACTACGGTACTTTTTCAGTACTCCCAAACCTCTCACATCTCTCCACGTGCTACTCTCACTCTCTAAATCATAACACATGTATCTAGATAAAGAGTAAGAATACATGACATTGTCTATCACACACCAAGAATTCGACCATAGTTGACTCAAGTCCTTATCCGCAACACTCCATTTACTTTTCTTAATATCATAGATCCAATCCTTAAGCCCATTCACAGTCTTTACGTAAATCTTTCCTCCCGCCGCACAGATTTTGCGAACCGTGTTCCCCAAGCGTACATTACTATCAGGATTTGCCGGGAGGGTTTTCCAAGTGTGAGTCTTTATGTCGAACATCTCGAACCAACTTTTGTGCTCGAACCAAGGTCTACATCCTCCCATTACATAAATCTTGTCATCGAGGACACATGACGAAGCATGTACCCTCTCCGTCTTCATGTTAGGTAGATCACGCCACGTGTGACACCAACAGTCATATACCCGAACAGCTGAAGAGTACTGTTGAACGTCATCGTCCAATGGTCCACCGAAGAAGTAGATTTCCGAACCAACCGTTACGGTTGAACGTGAATATGGTGGAGGAGGAGAATGATTGGGAAAAGGAACGAACATGTTTCCAGTTGATTTCTCTTTAGTCCTACCATCAGTTCGGTTTCGATTAGGTTTCACCCAGAGACTGAACCATCGTCGAGATGGAGTCGTGCAGAACACGGTGGAATACTTTAGACACATGTAGAGGCAGATCTCGGTGGTTCCGAGATGAGATCGCTCGGCGCTGAGCTCCCGAGAAGAGATGAGAGAACGAAAGGTCTTAGAGATTAGGGAGATTTTAGGGTAATGCGATTTTGTGAGACGTGCCAAGCAATTCACAGCGATTGCGTCTGGAAGTGACAAAAACGACGACGGTGGCTTGGGAATCGCCTTCTTCTTCTTCTGCGTTGGTTCAACTTCTACGGAAATCATGATCGGGCCAAGCTGCAGTAGAGGCTGCGGATAGGAAATATGATAAATATTGTGTTAACCAAACACGTTTAGGGCTTTTAGAAAAGTTAACTCCCAAGACCCTTTGGTTTTTCTTATTTCCTTTTTTTTTTGCCGACAAGAAAGTAGCATTTATTAATGGTCTTGAAAACCTTTTGGTATTCAGAATACCGTATCCAACAAAAATTAATTAATAAATTTTTTGATATAGTAAAAATGAATTGATATCCATGCAATTTAAGTTGAATAACTATGAAGTTATAAATGAAATTTAATAACGAAGAAATAACTTATAATCATTGATAATATTTTTTTGTTCAACAACAAATACAAAATCATTCAAAAGGATGTACTATCCACATTTGGGGAATAACATCAATATAAATTATTTCGAAAAGGAAAATTCGAGCGCTCTTTGCCAGCTAATCGATAATTTTTTGTTAAATATAACTTTTTTTACTCAAAAATATTTAAAATTATATTTTTAAATACATATGTGATAGATGTGGGTATTTGTTTCTTTTATAAGAAAAAACAATATATGCATCTGAATATCTGATCATCACTATAATTATTATGCATGTATGATTCTTGTTCTTTGTTAATCAGGACAAAAGTACTGTGTGTAATGTAACAAAAACAAGGCTGATATTTTTCTAGTCGTCTAATATAGAAGTACCAGATAGTTTTTTTTCCTAAAAGAAAACAAAAAAATGTAACTCAAGTTCTCCTACTGAGTTTTTTTACGTTAATAAGTTTGTGAAAGTCTTCTTTATCCATAATCTTTAATTTGGATAAACCAGTTAAAAGTATACAATTTTAAAGTTTTTGTAAAACCAGTATACGTAATGCATCATCTTGAGTCTTTATAAGCCTTAATAATGCGTCAATCTAAACTTCTAAAGAACATATTGGATTAATATTTTGAACTGGGTGTGATTTGTAAATTATTTTTGGTAATGCAAAAATTGCATTGAGTGGAGATTGGACCGTTAAATAAAAACAAAACAAAAAAGCAGAGCACTGTGGTCTGTACTCTTTGCACTGGAACCCATTTATTAATATATGCTTTTATTCTATTTTTCTTTTTTATTTTTATTCCTTATTACTCCAAAAAAAGGAGTTTCTTCTCGGAAGCAGTAAATCTACAACAGTCAAAGAGAGAGATAGCAAACATGCTCGCTTAATTCACGGAATCGAGACGTTTCTATGAACTCAATTTTATATTCTCAGCTGGAATCCGAACTCTGATAGAGAAAGCACGACGTACACTTACCAGAGCATCACACCTCTTTCTCTTTCTCTCTCTGGAACTCTGTGCTCCCTACTTAAGGCCAACAAGTGTTCTTGAGAGAGTGAGCCGTTACATTTTCTGGGTACAAGTGAAGAGAAGAAGAACACTTCACTGAAGTAGAAAACTTGAGAGATTTTGTCTCAGAAAACACACAGAGAGACAAACAAAAATGGTTAAAAGACTGAAGCTAATCTTCTGGATTTGTGTCTCCATTCTTGCCTTTCTGGGTATGTCTTTAGTCAAATTCCTCTTTTGGGTATCTTCCATTAACTTCTTTAGGTCTGCATTTACCTCTGATTTTCTCTTTTGGGTTTCATAATTTCGTCTTCTAGATGTCAAAGTTTGGAGCTTTTCTTTGTGTTCTAGGTTGATCTCTACTACACTGTACTTCTTGTCTGAAAAAAAAATATCGAATCTGTTACATTTGAACTACTTTGATGTCTGGAATCGACATTTGAGAACCAAACCAGCTATCTTGAGACTTTTTTGAGATTTAGACAAAATCTCAATGTCTTTTTGAAATTGTTGCAGATTTTGGTGTGGCAAGCAATATAGGGATATGTTATGGAAGAAACGCAGATAATCTTCCAAGCCCTAATAGAGTATCTGAGCTAATCCAACATCTCAACATCAAATTTGTCCGAATATACGACGCCAACATCGACGTTCTCAAAGCTTTTGCAAACACAGGAATAGAGCTCATGATTGGTGTCCCTAACGCTGATCTACTTGCATTTGCTCAGTTCCAATCCAATGTAGATACTTGGCTCCGGAACAACATCCTTCCTTATTACCCAACCACCAAAATCACTTCCATCTCTGTCGGTCTTGAAGTAACCGAAGCGCCAGACAATGCCACTGGTCTAGTCTTACCTGCGATGCGGAACATTCACACCGCTCTTAAGAAATCCGGTTTGGACAAAAAGATCAAGATCTCGAGCTCACATTCCCTTGCTATCTTGTCACGCTCCTTCCCGCCTTCATCCGCTTCTTTCAGCAAAAAGCACTCAGCTTTCCTGAAACCAATGCTTGAGTTCTTGGTAGAGAACGAGTCTCCCTTTATGATCGACTTGTATCCATATTACGCTTACAGAGATTCAACCGAGAAGGTTCCGTTGGAGTACGCTCTATTCGAGTCATCTTCGCAGGTTGTTGACCCTGCCACGGGTCTGCTTTACTCCAACATGTTTGATGCTCAGCTTGATGCCATCTATTTTGCCTTGACGGCTATGAACTTTAAGACCATTAAGGTTATGGTCACTGAGTCGGGCTGGCCGAGCAAAGGCTCGCCTAAAGAGACGGCTGCAACTCCAGATAACGCTCTGGCTTACAATACCAACCTCATCCGCCATGTCATTGGCGATCCAGGTAACCTTTTAATGATCCAAAGTTATGATCTTTAGATACATAGATAGATGGAGACGTTTCATAAACTGATTCGTTTTCTTTGGCTAGGTACTCCTGCAAAGCCTGGGGAAGAGATAGATGTGTACTTGTTCTCGTTGTTCAATGAGAACCGGAAGCCCGGGATAGAATCTGAGAGAAACTGGGGAATGTTCTACGCTAACGGAACAAGTGTTTACGCGTTGGATTTCACCGGGGAAAGCACTGCCCCTGTTTCTCCATCAAATTCAACCACAGGTACGAGTCCAAGTCCAGGTTCAAGTCCAGGTAACAACAGTAACTCGACCGTAATCATCGGAGGAAGAGGAGGGGGAGCCAAGAAATGGTGTATTGCTTCATCGCAAGCTTCAGTGACGGAACTGCAGAGTGCATTGGACTGGGCTTGTGGTCCTGGGAATGTTGATTGTTCCGCTGTTCAACCAAACCAGCCTTGCTTTGAGCCAGACACTGTGCTCTCACACGCATCGTATGCGTTCAACACTTATTACCAGCAGAGTGGAGCGAGCAGCTTAGATTGCAGCTTTGGAGGAGTCAGCGTTGAAGTAGACAAGGACCCTAGTAAGTGTTTGCATACATACAATTTCCATTGATAGAGTAAATGTGAAGCAACTGTAGTCTGACTTGAGTGCTCAAAATGTCTCTGCTATTGCAGGCTATGGTAACTGTCTGTACATGATTGCTCCGGCTACTGATGGGTGAGTTCTCTCTCTATCTCTCTCTCTCTCACTCCACTATATCTTAATCTCGTGATTCAAATAAAAGCTGATGTTGTTGGTATCTGCGCAGAATGAACAGAACAATGGCGGGTAATATCACGGGAAACATAACTGCCATTGATTCGCCCTTGGCTTCGCCTTCTTCAAGCAATGAAGGATTCAGACAAATGGTGGTTTCCGTTGCAGTCTCTGTTTTGTTGCCGTGCTTTGTAGTTAGTTTCAGTTTTTGGTGACAGTATGCACTGTTTCCTTTATTGTCTGTGAAGTTTTGAGTAGTGAACCAAACTGGTATTTAATAGAACTTCTGTACCGGTAATTTCTTAAACCGCGGAATTGGAAAGACGAGTTTGGTGATGTTATGTGTGCTTCAAATGCAATGAAAGACTTAAGAGAACCTGAACCTGGCAAAATTTGATGAGTTGATAGAAACAATGAACAAGACCGCTTTACAAACTCAAATTTCATACCAGACCGGAATTATTTCATTACTCAAATCGAAAACCAGAGATACATTTAAGAAATACACAATACAAGGAAGAGGAAAAATATTGAAGCCATCAGAAGATGCAATAGGGACTCAAAACCGACACAAGTAAGATTTTTCTTAGTTCTTTTTGAGAGAGTATCATTTAGCTTTGTTTGATGCACAACCACAATCAAATCATAATACAGGGCAGAAGAGTATTTCTGTAGTAAAAGAACCACCTTAAATTGAAATTGGTTTGAAGTACTTTTTGTGTGAACTTAGAGACCAGACTCGATAAGGTAATCGCCGAGCCTCTCCACCACCAAGTTGCATTGGCCTCCAGTCATCGGTTCATCGTAGATGCCAAAGACTAAGGCTTGAGTGGTCTTCTTGATAGTGACTCCACCAGGTCCCTGCGAAGAGGAAAAGCGAGCTGGAACTTAACTTGGTGATCATAAAATGAAACTGTTCTTTGCTTAAAGACTGATCCTTTGATTCTTTTTTCCTCAAACAAGATCATGAAAGTGTCGGTCTTGTCAAGTTCGGTTGTATCGAAAGATGTTACCTTTTTCCCTCGGATGACAGCTCCTGCTTCACCTTGGACAACCATGTACTTAGCGCCGCCAAGAAACAGCCCGGTTGGGGCAAGATATCCAGCTTCCTCAAAGTCTTTCTTGATTCCCTCTATCTCTTCAGGCTTCAACTAAAACATGATCAAGAACCCAAAAAAAGTGAGCTTTCAACTGATTGAGCAATGATAACTACTAATACACACCAGATCCTTTGCATGGTTTTTACAATACTGAGCATAGGCAAATCATTCAACAAAGTGTTTGCATAGATTCTCAAGAAGACAAACTCAGAAATGACTCTTAAAGTTGAATCATTTCCTAGGAAAATCTCGGAATCAGACGAAGAACATGGATCGATTAATCGGAAAAAAACATCGATTTTGATCGAGTCAAACCAGATCCAAGTCCTCAGATCCGATCACAAGAAGAAGGAAAAAAGAAACTGATCCAAAGAGATTGATGAAATCAGCTCAAATAAGAAGATCGGAAAGTGGCGAAAAGGGAGGAGAAGAAGAAAAAACCTGAGGGAAGTTCGAGCTCTGAGCCCAGACACTGCCGTCTTGGCCGAGGATAGCGGCCGATGTGAGGTGGTTGCCTTCGACATCGCACATGAGATGATCATCGACGTACGTTTGCCACGACATCTTCTCTTACTTCTTCTACGGCGAGATTGTACTTTCTTCTCTTCTTGCGAGCTTCTTCTGTTCGTGGACTCTCAACTAGACTTCGAGCTTCAAATAATAACACGATTTAAGCATCCAATGAAATTCTCTGAATTAAATTAAATAAAGATACTAAAATTGAAAAATACTTCTTAAATTTAAATATACGTATTATTGTAAAAAAAATTTTTGTCGCCAATCTTTGTAAATGATTTTATTATTATTATAATATTCTCTATATACTTTCGTGTCTCTAATTTTTTTAATTATAATCGTTTAATTAAAAATTAGTTTAGAAATTTATATCTTTTGTTGGAATATAGATATATAATTATATATATTACTAGATGATACCCCGTATCATGTACGGTATAATATTTGGTATATAATTTATTATTATATAAATTGTTACCATGTTATCATAGTAGTAAGTTTTTTATGGCTAATATACTATATGTATCTAATCTAATAAACAATAGTAATATATCATCAAATATAATATAAATTTTATTAAAATAAAAATACTTATAATATTATAATTTTCATAAATTTAAAATAATTTTAATATTTTCAAAATTTATCAAGTAACTAATATTTGAATTTCCATCAAACAAAAGTCTATAAATATTTGGATATTCAATTTAATAACGTAGTTCAAATAAAACTTTATTAAATCAAATAAAAGCTTTTAAATTTTGGCGTCTATTAAATACTTCATATATGTAATTCAAAATTCTGAGTAATTTAAATTATTTATAAAAAAATATGCATGTCATCGTTTCATTTTATAGTCCATGTGATACAAAACTTGTATTTATATAATTTCTAAAATTTAAATGTCACACAAACCATTAAATCTCTTAATTATATGCCTTTAAATGTTTGAATTTATTGATACCATAAAAATAGAGAAAAAAAATCTGAGAGAATATATATATTTCTATATATTAAAAAGTGTATTATTTTTTTGTTGACGTGTCTGAATGTAAATATTTCATTGGTTAATTTCTCCTAAAATTACTCTGAGTGAGACACGTGACTGAATTTTCTCTCTATTATGTTCTCAATTAATATATAGGGGATGTGCGAATTTGATAGATATATTTAGCGTGATAATGGAGAAAAAACTTTTCATGTAACATCAATCTCGTTTATTAGCTTTTACATTATTAATAAAGTTTGTTTTCTCAAAGAAAAGTAATATAATATCTCACACGTGACACGTACACGTCACACGTAATGATCAACGAAAATATTTATCATAAATTGTGATTTGATCAAATGTCTAGTAATTGGTTCAATCTGTGAATATGTTCAAGATTATCACGGTTCGAATTTTTTTGCTTCTGAAAAAGGAATGAATCTGAATTAAGTTTACGTAAATAAATAATACTGCAGATTTTAATTCCTAAAAATCATAGCGAAGATATCAAAGTATGGCCATCATTATCTACAGGGTGGATATGCTCTTGTATTGCATGCCATAACACATATTATTCCATTATTTCTGTCCATCCTTTAGAATTTAATGTTCTCCTTTTCTCAAGTCAATAGATTTTTATTAATACCAATTTTTATGTTTATCGATCACAGAGAAAGAATCACTTCAATTGATATTCTTAAGCGATAATTATAATTGTGCAACATATGGTACAAAATGAAAAAGGAATTGGAAATCAATTTCGTTTATTATACTAGTATATTTCTATTGTTCAAAAGAAAGAAAATCAGATTCGACATCTCGATGAGCTGTTAGAACATAATAAAGACAGATGGGATGGGATTGATTTTCCGACAATAAACTTTTTAATTATTATTATTTCCAATTAAAGTTGATGAATGTATTCTGCATCTAAACTATTACTCACTGCTTAAAAAAAAGAAATTATTTTACAAAAAATTATTTGTGTAGCAGGTTTTTTTTATGTAATTAAAATTCCTGTATAAATTGTTTTATATAGTTTAATAGTCGAGTCGCAAAATCATTTGGTTAGAGATTGAAATTTGGAGAATATTAAATGCAATGCTTTCTATAAATGTTTTTAACAGTTTTGTAATGTTGTATATGTACGAAAGCCCATATAACGTTAGTGCGGATGGGCGAGAAACAAACAAAAAACGCAAATAAATACAAACGGATTTACGTGATTTACCAACGGATGGTGGATCTGTCCAAGATAATATGGTTGACAAAAAAATTGGAAGTATGAAACTAATTAAGAAAAAGAAAGAGGAAAACCATTCTCTTTTTAAAAAACTATGAAACTACAAAAAAATTTTGTTCAAATATACATAAATTTGCCTTTCTCGTTTATTGCTGGCTTTCTCTTCGAGCTTTTCGATTAAAATATATGAAGCAAGGTTAATGTGGCTTAGTCTAACTTATGTAGTGTCTTTCTGATCTTTCTTGTTGTTGTCCCCTGCTGATAAGAAGCACAAGAAAAACAAAGAATAGGGACTAACATATATGATCTGAGTTATGGATGTTAATATATATACACAAGATAGTTATGTTCCTATATATGAGTTGACCCTTTTTTTTTATTCATGTCTCAGAAACTCAGACAAATAGAATGCTTATCCTATAGAGTATACTGGATGCATAGAAGAAAGCAAACATCATTATCCCTTAGCTAGTCCTTAGATATAGTGTTATTACTAACTCTTCTTTATCCACCTTTAGTCACATAGTTTAAGTTTTCATGAACTTATCAAGAATCTGGTTAGGCCAATCTTCTAGATCTGAGTAGATTTTACGTTTTAAGTTTGTTACTTCTGTTGTTCATACTTCATAGGCACCAATTCCCGCCTTAGAATTGGGAAAAATAAGACAAACTTTACCATCGTAGACGATGACCGAAATGAAACAGTGTTCAACGGCAGTTTGAATGCCAAAGGTAGTATCAAAACCTTCGATTCAGTAACCCTTGGTAACAATATCGTTCTTTTTTTTCTCTCTTATCGGAATGTCTCTACTTTCATTTTATTATTCCACAATTGTTTATTTTTCTAGAACCTTATCTACTGATACTATATATTGATTTAATTACAAGCGTTGGTGGTGAAAGATTTCTCAGACAAGGCATCACTATTCAGAACACGGCGGGGCTGGCAGTCGCTCTTCGAGTCAGCTCAGATCGGGCCATCTTCCACCGTTGCCGCATGGACGCCTATCAAGACACACTATATTCATACAAGAATCAGCAGTTTTAACGGGACTGCCACATCACGGGTACGGTTGACTTCATATGTGGAGACGCAAGTGCTGTGTTCCAGAACTGCCAGATTGAGGCACGTAAACCCATGCAAGGACAGAGCAATGACATAACGGTGCAGTCACTGAACCACACGACCGAAGTAACGGGTTTTCCTTCCAGAAGTGCAACTTAATAAAAGGAAAAGTGAAGACTTTTCTTGGACGTCCCTGGGGGTTTTACTCGAGGGTGGTGTTTATAGAGTGCTTCATGGACGATCTCATCGCGCCTGATGGTTATACGACATGGAACGACAGGGCGGCTTTCCACGTTGTACTAGGGCGAGTACAAAAACTTTGGCCCAGGCGCCGATACAAGCAAACGAGTCGAATGGAAGAGTTTCAAAGTAATTGAAAGTTCCACGGAAGCGGCAATGTTCATGGTCGGACATCTTATTCAAGGAGATATGTGGTTTAACTCCACCGGAGCGCCGTACTATATATGATAGTCTTTGATCTATGTTTTTTTTTTTTTAAACAGACACCTTTACGCATACCAATTATTGTGCGAGTTTTGTACAAGTCATTCCAATTATTTTATATATTTTTACATCAATAAAATCTGCAATTTTAGAAGTTATCTAAAATCTTCATATGACTATTTTTGTACAGAATCTTTGTTATACAATTTTTTATTGTTTGTTATTTTTTCGTTTTTTTTGCTTATTTTTTGCTTTTATAATCACTTTATTTTTGTTTCTTTTTCTTTTTAGCATTTTTATTATATTAGTTTCTTTAGTTATAATATATTTTTTCTTTGCTTTCTTTTTATTTTTCTTTTTATCTTCGGTTCATTTAGTTTATTTTATTTATTTAATACATGATTATTTATTATGTTCATTATTTATTATGTTTATTATTTATTGAATATTATTAGTTGATTTTAAATAGTAGATAGTATGTTTTGATATGAGATGTTATTTACTCTTGTTAAATGCTATACCGTTTTAATATATAACAATCAAAATATACGCTGTTTTCATTTATGAGATGCGCCGTATCAGAAACGAGAAAATGTAAATATCTCTATATATAGTGTTTGACCTGTTGTTGTGATGGTTTCGTCACTAAAACTAATCGCACACATATCATAATAATAATTTATCAAATCGTCACATACACTTTATCAGTTTATTTTGTAACATATATTAGTATAATAACAAAAATTAATATTGGTTTTTTTTCTTTTTTTCTACCAACTGAGCTATACACCCAAGTAAAGTATACATATAACTTTAATGTTAACTTTAGAGTAATTTAGACCTAAACCCAAAATTCATATAGAATAACCTCACCCAAAACTAAGGTCCATTGAATACCATGCTAGCAGCACAAATACCTTATTTAATATATAATATTTGGTTCAAAATTCTTTAAATTTTTAAATACAGTAATCAAACTAAGCCAGTGCAATATATACAGAACTCATCGATCGATCATCAAATACATGTATTAATGCTTACGTAAATGTTAGAATTGTTTTTACTATTGTGAGAGTGTTATTTCAATAACTGATCATACTCCATTGCATACAACTGTTTGAAAAGATTATGAATGTAACTTTTCCAAAAGCTCTAGTATGCTACAATTTAAATCGTCTAATTGTGGTTTTATAAGCTGCAAGTTCAGTTATAAACACACAAACTAATTATATCTCTTAATATGTTAGCATTGATGTAGTAGACTGAAAAAATGCAATTGGTCATAAAGCAAGAGAAAATAATCAAAAGAGGAAAATTAATTAAACATGGTTAACATAAAAATGATTCGTATGAAACCGAGGAGAACTTTTTTTTTTTAAGAATCAGACTCCAAATTAGGCTTCAGTTTCATAGAGAGAATCCAGAAACCAAATCCTATATATTAGTTTGTATTAGAAAAATGTGGAAGGTGGAATATTCTAGAAGGTTTGATGAGGTGGGGGCTTAGAGACCCTGTTCGAGGAGGTAATCACCCAACCTCTCGACGACCATGTTGCACTGTCCTGGTGTCACGGGCTCTTCATAGATCCCAAACACACATGATTGTCCTGTTTTCTTTATGGTTATGCCTCCCGCTCCCTATCGAATCAAAGCAACAACATATATAAAGTTCTTTGATCATGCATACACAGAGTCACAGATATATGTATGGATAACATGTCAGATCATAAAGTTAGTCAATGGGTTACATTACCTTCTTGCCACGGATTACAGCGCCAGGCTCGCCTTGGATCACCATGTACTTGGCTCCTGCTAAAAACAACCCTGTGGGCGCTAAGTGACCCGGTTCATCGAAATCTTTCACTATTGCAGCGAACTCTTCTGCCTTGAACTATCATCAACCATATCATAAAGAGAGTAAGAAATATCAGGAGACCATCCGTTGTTTCTTTAACAAAATAGAAAAAAGAAGAGAACATTCATCATTTGCTTAAAAAATATAACCAAAAAGTAAAATGTAGACAATCATGAAACTGAAACATATAAATCTTAGTGTCCATGACAACAAAACATGCTTCGTTTGGTATCAAAGCGGAAACGGAAACATCTTTTTACTGAAATGACATTCTCGTGGGCTTCTCCTACATTGTTTATACCAAAACTTCATTACGTGTAACTAGATCCATAACGTCAAAGTATATCCTCGGATCGATCGACTATAAAGAGAATACCAATACACAAGAAATGCGCTTATACAAACAAGATAGAGACTGGTGGAATTCAAATGTAACAAGAACATGGATCCATGATCTAAATCAAACAACTAATCATATGGGAATCTCCATACACAATGAAATTATACCTGAGGGAAGTTGGCACTCTGAGCCCAAACGCTACCGTCATGACCGACGATTGCGGCGGCGGTTAGGTGATGACCTTGACCATCTCCGACATCACACATCAAATGCTCATCAACGTAAGTTTGCCACGACATCTTCTTCTTTCTTGTTTCTTTTTCTCTCCTTCGTTTCCTCTCTGCGTTATGTTATGTGCAGCGTGGGGGCTTTGTCCTTCAGATAAATAGAGGGGAGCGAGAAAGAAGTCGCTAAGAATGATTTTTATAACCGTTTGATCACATAGACGAATTCTCAGCCGTACGTTTCATTTTTTTCCGAAAAATATAATTAGGGGATCGATTTCAATTAGTGTTTGCTCACGTCTCGCCTTTGTTATAGCTCCATCATAGTTTCCTTAATTGACACGTCTACTTTCTTCGTTTTCCCCCATTTCCCCTATTTATAACGATCACCAACGGAATTTCCACGGAATAATTAGTATCACTCGTAATCAATAATAATACTATTTGTTTTCTGATTGGTCAAACAATAGCAAATCATATCTTGTTCCGACCAAAACCTTGCGCTGTGTCACGAATTTCATCTGATTCACTACATAGTGACTCTTGATCATTGAAATCCATTTTAATTAGGATCTGATTGTGAAAAAAAAGAATAAAACTTTGTTGGCCAACAAATTTTTAATCAGTCCAAAGTTAATAACTTAATGCTCGTGAATTTAAGCAGAAAAGCTTCCGTTGTTTTCGTTTAATGGGTCTAAAAACTATTTTTCAAATTCTTTTTTTGATTATAATGTTGTTTTGACGACCAACTTTCTTCCAGAGATCATATAAAAAAAGTACGAAGTATCTTGAATACAACATTGTATTAAAACCCTCCTCAAAAGATTACTTTCCCCTACAAAGTCATATTTTCAAAAACTGTACTGCTTAAAAAAAACACAAAGCTAGCTGCTAGTTGTTAGTGGCATTGTTTGCAAAAGATTTGGGATGATACCGAGTGAAAACGAAGGAACCCGAGAGAGGATTTACATTTTCAGTCGGTGAGACGATATGATCGACCTCTGAATGCAGTGTTGGAGCTCTCTGGTGGGGCACGGGCGCTTGAATAAGCTCCTCCTCCTCCAACTCCTCCTCCAGCTCCGGGTCCTCCTGCTCCTACACCACCTGCTTGTCGAACCGCTGCTACTGGAGCTCCAATTCGCCATCTTGCTACCAGTTTGTTACTATTGACAATGTTAAGGAATCACAGAAGAAGAAAAAAAAACGAAAGAGTCAGAAGAAACCATTTGGAACTAATCAGGAATTTGAAACAAGGATACACCCATTTCGGGGTTTTCAGGTAGTTTTTTCCGGTGGCGAGGGGGTGAAGGACTGTTAAGAAGTAGTATAAATGTCCAGCGATGATGCCAAGAAGATCTGGCATGATCTTAGAACCGAAGATAACATCGAGTGCAAGCATTGCCCAGGGGAGGTAGAAAGCCTGTGGAGTGATTCCAGATTTCATCACTAACATTTTATACTAAAGAGTGGGTTCTTGAATATGCTTACGAGAGTAACACTTTCAGTACCTTAAGAGTGACTAGACCGTATAGGCTGATGTTGGCATTTGGAAACTCTCGGCTCCAGAGGTATAGAAGCATGAACACAAGTGAAACTCCAAGGAAGGGTGTCCAGAAAAATGGTATGGCTGACAAAACCTGAAGAAGTTTTAACACGGATTCACAAGTATATGAGTATCATCTCCCAAAAGCTTGTATTCACTTTACAATAATGAACATCCTGATTAAAAAATATTTAAAAGCTTCTGATTATCTCAGATTTATAAACCGACTCATATCTACTTTGTAGCAATACCATAACCTACACTGGAATTTTCAGAAATGTAAAGAGAGCTTAACATACCAACAGAGTCAAGGATCCAAAGATCATCATCCACAAAAAGTCTGCTGTCCGCCTCTCAAATGGCCCTTTCTCGAGTAGAACTCCATATCTTGCTCTGTGCAATCATTTCAGAGAGGATGTTCTAACAAAAGCAAAAAAAAAATTTCTCTGCAAACATTACTATACGAGAAACGATAATACTCACATCATCAAAAGACGTATCCCGAAATTGATGGAGAAACCACCAAGGAAAAACAAGTTTGTTATCAGCCTCCAGACCTGCAAACACCAAACAGATCATCAAATTGCAAGATGAATCAGGAACTTAGAATGATACAGGAAGTCTTTGTGTATAATTAAAGAAGACTTCTTTTTACCTGAAACTGCTTAATTACAAGTTCAGGAATCAAAGCAATGTGAATGGGAGCAACTAAGCCCAGCTGCGTGAGTGTTGTAGCGAGGAGGCACAAAGTACCATAAGCCTTCGTTATTGGTGGAAGTGAGTTGTAGTATCTGCAGTCAACACCACCAAACAACTTATACCATGGTACATATAGCATCAAGATGAGCGCTAAGCACATAGTGAAAGACACAACATTTGACTAATATTCTAGATTGGTCACTAAGGCAGAGAAAGTCTTCTTCTTTCATTCCGGGCACTACACCGCCAACACCTAGTGATCCTTTCACAACTAAATTCGTGTTTCTAAGCACAAAATCACATAGAGCAAACATAAGCATTGAGTCTTAGCTTCAAGAGACAATGAGATTCCTTTCATGTTCAAGAACTAACCAGTTTCCTTGTACTAATCCATGGCATAGATGATGTGTTTCTTACTTACATCCCGAATCAACAATATATCAAATGATGACTATGAAACTTGATAATTAGATAACAAAATCGAATCGACGCAAAGTAAACAAAAAAAAGGCAAAACAAACGAAGGTCGATAGAGAGAGAGGGAGGACTCACTCGCCAGGAGAAGACATGTTCGTCGGTTTCGAAGATCCGATTGATTCAGAACAGAGAAGAAGAAGTTTTATTGAGAATTAAAGAACTTTGAGAGAGAGAGAGAGATAGAGCACCGAACAAACAAACGACCTAGAACGTTCCCAGCTTCTCTAATGTCACTTGTTCGGCAAACTGCGTGACTTATCCAATGATATCTAGCCACGTGGTTGTTTAGTTACGAAATTAATGATGTGGCATGATTTAAGTGGCTGTGTGAGCTTACAAAGAAGGAGGAGGTATATATCTTCTAATTGTTATCGATTAGTCGCCTAATAGACTATCGCTTTCGTCGTTTGTTAAAAAATGTACATTAACTAATTGCATTTCTTTTCTATCATTTTTTTTTTTTTTTCGTGTAAAGTTTATTATCCGTTGCAACAACAATAAAACATTTATAATTTTCTTTCTTTATTGAGATAGTAACAAAAAAAATTCTCCACTTTTTTTTGTCATCAAATTGTTCTTCTGTCTTAGGTGTGTGCCTCTTTGATTTTTGGATACTGAATTGGGCCGACGAGGCTTTCTTTAGACCCATTAAAAGACCCGATTCAAACTCAACACAGGCTCAAATTTATTGGTTTTAAAGCAATTAGATTTTTTTTTAGTAAAGTATTTTCTTGTTTTTCATTTATAGTATAAGACTGAAGTTTCCAACCCACCAATAATTTTTTGGTTTATTTACCAAAAACATTTAATAATGTAAGACTTGGAACCCTAACAAATGAACAAGAAACAAGGAAAGACAATGCAGGGGGAATCTAATCTCAAGGAAGATCAAAATCGGAGAAACATTAGCATTATGTCGTGAGCATGATCTTCTTGAGTATGGTCGGAATCAAAGATCGGAGTTTAATTATTTTATTTCAATAATTTGTTCAATATTTAAGGTGATTAAGAGAGAATCGAGATTATTATTAACCTGGATTAGGTAGGGGAGGGTCCATGTGCATGTGACGGGTCCCAACCAGATAATCTTGACCCGATTCGGTATCACTTCTTGTCTGCTGACTCGTGCTTACCTCATCCCAATCGTTAATGTACTTTTTAGACCTGCAAGTCCGGTTAATCTGTTTTTTTCGGTTCGGTTAATTTTTTTTTAAAAAAAAATCTGGACTAAAAAGTTTTACCGAATTTGATTAGTTTGATTCAAAATTTAAACATGATTTAATTTGGTTATAAATTATTATTTAAAAAAAGATAAATGAACTGACTGTTAAACCAAACCGAATGAATTTTGTAGAACTACAAGTCGATTTACTGTCTATATATAATCTAATATAAATAAAATAAAAAAAACACAAATTTTGACTTGGTTCGGTTCGGTTGGTTTAGTATTTTTGTTCGCGTGGAAGTGGAAGATTACTGTGATGATTTTTCGTTTTCCATATGGAGAGTAATGATACTACATTAATGTATATACAAAGATGATAATAAGAATCAAGATGTGACTATGTGACTATGAGACTATGTGAGGGTGATCTCTGCAACACAGTTTTCTTTTTGCTGGTGGTATATTGTGAATTTGTGATGGCGGTAAGAAAGTCTATCGCTATCTTTTTTTTGGTTATCTTTTATGTCCATGTAATTCATGAATACTCTTAAAATATGCATCCAACTGGATTCTTATCTGCCATGGTAATTTCTTGGTAAAACTATTGATTAAATATTCGAATCGTATACATTCATACAGACGAAACAAACACATGTTTAAAGATATTAAAATAATTGGTATTTAAAAAACGATATTAAAATAAGACACATAGCTAGGCATTATCTGAACTATAAATTGATATGCATTTGTTTGGGATCACATTGTGTAGATATGCCACTTGGTCTCTTTTGGATTATATGCAGAAAAATAAGATTGATTGAAGAGTAGTGTTAGGACTTAGGAGGTTAAACTATATATGTTTGATAAAAAAATGTGACATGGTAGATCATGTGAGTTGTTAGATACGTTGTAAATTTTCATGATCGTATTCGTATATAATTATTAAATAATAGTTCGTTGTAATGTTCCTTAGTTGTATAGCTTTTCTTGGTCGTTGGAGGCTATTTAAGTAGGTTTCATGCATAATCAGGTAAATAGATTTTTGACGCTTTAGCCACCACTTATGGATTAGAGACCATATTCTATTTTGTCTATTCTTAAAAATTAATTACTAAAGAGGTATAACTGCATAGTCTGCATCTGGTGGTAAATTTACTATCAACAAATGTTATCGAACATATTACATGATTGATTTTGTTTTAGTGATTAGAAGCGGATACAATTTGTCAGGCAATCATAATTGGTTAAAAATGGTTGTGGTAACGTTTGAATGTAAATTTAGTAAATTAACATTTTATATACTTAAAGATAAAACAAAAAAAATCCATATCTTATGTTTTTAGTTTGTTTATAGCAAAAAAATGAATGTAAAGGTCTAATAATGAGTAGTGCAAAAATATATTATAATTAGTTGAATATTTATCATATTATTAATTTCATTGCATGATATTATTAATTACATTGCATGAACAGATTTGAAAGAAAGATTGTTCATTCCACTTTTCCACATCCTGCAGCACTTACAACTTTGTTGAAAATTATATATTTCTAAATTGAAAGCAGAGTCGTAAAACGTTTTTTTATCATTGATTTCAAACATGTACGTAGTAATAACACTCCGCACATTTGCGTCCGGTTGTAGGATTAAATCAAACTCTAGACCACTATATATCTTACTAACTAGCTACATTAATTTACACTACCGCTAAGAAAACGAATAGCGTAACTAAATGTTAAATTGAGTATGCAAAAGAAATTAAAAGGGGTCTTTTGGTCTTTCTGGATTAATTGTTAGACCTGTCAATAGAGACATTACAATGGGACTTGCCAATGGCGATAGAGGAACATGCAATTCCATTACATTGTGATAAGTTAAATCCCGTAAAAAGGGGGAGCAAGGAAAACGACATTTTTGCAACCACACGAAAAATTGTCAAAGTGAAAAAGTGTGAGAAAGGTGCATCTGTAAGTAGAAGAAAGAAAGTCTAAAATGGAGAAAAAAAGAAAAAAAAAAGAAGAGAAAGGGCTTGTTAAACTGCAAATAAGTAATGGTGGACCTATGCATGTTTCTGTAATTCGCATCTTTTTTGTCGGAACATATTTTCTTTCCTTGTTTTTGTGATAAACAATGACAAAGTTAACTAGGGCCTTATGTCGATTTTTCAACCTGAATACGCTTAACTTTTAATATATAAAAAGCTCTCAATATATTCAAGAGAATGCGCGTATGAAGCTACTAGCTAGACTCACGATTGACGATAAAGTTTAACTTGAAAAGAGTGATGACGTAAGTTCATGACATCCCAGCCAAAACGATAAAACATAGAATATTCTAGTTCAAAAGTGTTATCATGCAATTTCCGTATGTATATGTTAATGTCATGTCAAGAGATATGTTTCTACAATCGTGATTTGAAAACTCAATGGTGATGCCTATTAATTGGACGAGCAAATAATATATATAGCGTCTCAAAGCATTCCACATATACTTGGAAGTGACAGTTTAGTAAGTCAGTTTGAATTAGCAATGCAATGTTCAAAATCTTGGAGAATACGTTCAAGCGTTAGTTAAGAAACTCGGCATGAAAATGACCGAACATGGTTTTCAAAAACCGATTTTGGAAACCGTGGGTCGAACGAATCCGACCAAAATCCATATTGAAATGGGGTCTGTTTTAAGTTGGATCATCAGGCCTAGTGACTTAGTGAGTAGTGCCTAGTAGTTGCTTAGCTAGCGCATAGATTGTTTGTAGGTCTTGTTTTTCTCTTTTATTTATGGGAATAGTATTATCACTGACAGAAATGCGACGAATTTTCATTAGAAAAAAATAATATATTTGCAACTTGGGCAAATGTCTTGTTAGCTAATAATATTGCCAAATGGGAAATGGAAGTGAATCTTGCTTGGTATGTCCTTGCTGACATTTTAAAATAGAGAGCCATATCTTTGCACGTGATGGAGATGTTTTTATCCGTATTATTAATCTAAGATTATTTTTAGAAAATAACATTTAGACTTTAAATAGTGGTAGTTTATTTGGTTGTGGGATTATAAAGACAGATTAACTCGTATTAATTTATATTAAAATGAACTTTGACTAATGCAAAATATATCAGATGAATGTATTACCGTATCTTAACTCTCGTCAATATGTAATTATATTTATATAAAATAATTATAAATTTATACAAATTTATGATAATGACAATATTAAAATAAATATAAATTACTAATATATGTATATATGTTGTTCTGTAAAAAATGTATTGTAGACATATATAAAAGTATTAAATTTATATTACATAATTTTATAATAATTTTTTTTATAAAATCAGATTATCACAAAATTATTCTAGAAGATATAATTTGTGTTGAAGTGAGTTTAGACCTTTAATGGTTAAAATAGAAGATAATTAAAATAAATATCTGTTTTTACTCTTTATATAATTCCAGTCACGTCTCTTATTTTTAAATATATTTTGAAGAATTTGTCTTCAATTGGTCTATTTATAATTTTGTTAGGCTTATTATTAATTAAAAGTTTATATGTTTTGTTTAGTGAAATAAAGTTGTTTAGTAATTTTATTTGTTTCATATAATTTTTTATATAACTGCTTTTTTCTCATTGTTTACGTGGATAATATTTTTCATCTGATAAGTTTTTATTTTCATTTTTAATATAATTCTGATCCGTCTATTTTTTAAGTTACTTTTTTTTCTTTAGAATAATCACATTATATAATTTTATGAATTTATTTAAAAATTACTTGTTGATGCTTTATATTAATCTTCTTTGCAAGTGCTTGCACTTTTTGAAACAAATGTATTTTATTACTCATTTCAGTTATTCTTTAAATATTTATTTTATATCTTAAATATTAAGGTAGATATTATTCTAGAAACGGGCACAGACGGAAGTCGTTAATTTTTTTTTCCGAGATCCAGTTCTGATATCTTTTTATAAAAAGTTTCTTTACTCTTTAAAAAAAAAAATAGCTTATGAATATTTTCTATTGATTTTTAAGTATAATTTTTCTTATTTATAATAATAATTCATTGTTTTTAATTTATATAATTATCTATTATATAAATTTTTCGTTATTTTCTATTATTAAATTTATATTTTTGTTAAATTAGTAAAAAAAAATCATTTATTTTATTTGGTTGTGTCATTTACTTTATCTATATAATCCTATATTTTCCTTATTGCATTTGTGTATAATAACTTTCATTTAATATATTTATTTTTTCACTTTAAATGTAATTTTGATCAGTTTTTTTGTTTTAAAATAAATTATGTGTTTGTCTTATTGTAATTTGTAATTTATTTCTAACAATTCAATTGGTAACACTAATTAAATCATATTAATTATATTTAAATTCATTAAAAATATTAATGGATCTTAATGAATAATAAAGTTTTTTTAAAAATTGAATTTATATATTTATTTAGGGTTTTTTTTTAAGTTGACAGATGACAAATTTTGGTTATATTTGGTTGCTGATGTGGAGGCTTGAGAATGAGAGAAGTTACCTAATTATATATAAGATTTCCAGACATTTTTTACCAACAAAAATCGGACACTATATAATACTATAACTACTGAACTACAAGTTAATAGTCAGAGGAATGTCGCAATGTCAATATATGGTTCTTAAATAGTCATATGTAGTAGAAATTCATTTCGACCATGCCCAAGCATATGATTACAGTTAATCAATTCATTGCAGCTCATTAACAGAAGCTTCATATACAAGTTCTTTGATCCTTACCCAAAAAGAAAGTGAAAAAGGTTTCTATTAGAAAAATGAAAGTCAACTATATATCAACTTTGTACTGTATATTTGGTTCAAAAACAAAAAACTTTGTACTGTATATGATTTCAATTTTTAAGTATTGTGAACTTGCTCCAAATATAATGTATAAACAATCAATTAATCGTATGACCTGAATGAGTTTTGCATGCTATATAATTAGAATTTATTATGGTTATTATTATTTTATTATCATTTTTACAGTTTTTTTTTGTCAACTATCATTTTTACAGTTATATTGGTATTTAACTATCTGAACAATATGATAATTTTTATAAACGGAGTAGGCCAGTTGATTTCGACCTGAATTAGATGTATGACATCAACTTTCTAGATATTTTTTTAAAAGCTCACTTATACATATTTGTTCTCAGGTATACCATTCTTTTAAATATAAATCTCTTTGTTAATTATATTTTATCAAAGTAGAGATGGATATTTCATTTAAAACGACAGTAAAAAATTATAGAATGATACAACATTTTAGAGACGTATGCGTTAAACGAAAATCACAATGTCACAATGATAGATTAAAATTATGTAGCTGGAGGCTTGTGGCAACACTGATTTTATAAATAAATATGATGATCGAACACCCTCTAATTATTTGTTAAATGGACAACGTTAAATTATTATTTTTTGAACTGAACGTTAAATTATTGCGTGACGAAATTCTTGAATCAAGAAAAATAAAATACTCAAATCAAATAACTAGATGGGCAATAAGAATATAATATACAAATATCAAACCAAAAAGAAGAAGATACAAATGCGTATAAACTTGAAAACGATGATGAGTGTACACTCGATGCAGATGTTTCTTCATGTGTCATTTTCTTATTTCTATTATGCATAAAATTCAATCCATGTTTTATTTTATTTTGCTTAGACAGTAAGCCATGACTTTCCAAGGTCGGCCGGTCTCTCGAGTATAATCTTCATGCAGGACGTGGGCTCCTTTGCGTTTATATGTCCATATAATATATATATTGCTTTTTTTTTTTAATTAGCTGTTTTGTTATCTAGCTTCTGGAAATAAATTTACCTTTGATAGAAATTTTCAGATATTCTCATGTGGTTTCTTGATATGTACATACAATATTGAACATTATTTACTTACTCGTACACAATATTTCACCAAGATAATACCAGTAGTCTAATCTGTGTTCAAAATTGTAATTAGTGTAGCAAAACAAATGTTTAAAACATTGGTAAATTTCAGAGATGTGAAAAGAGTAAAGGAGAAAAATTCAGTAAATATTAGTAGATTAAATATTATTTAATGAAGGTTTTAATGTATATGCAAATCGAAAATTAGTGTGTATTATTGAACATAGGCCTGGGCGTTCGGGTACCCGTTCGGGTTCGGATCGGGTCCATTCGGGTTTCGGGTTTTCGGGTTTGAAGATTTAGGACCCATTCGGGTATTTTAGAATTTCGGTTCGGGTTCGGGTTCGGTTCGGTTCTATTTGGGTTCGGGTCGGGTACCCAAACATTTATAAAAAGAAAATAAAAATTAGTTAAATTTAAATATAAATCAATTAAATTTGACAAATATAACTAAAAATTTCATATATTCTATTTATTTTTGATATTTTAGTTATTTTTATCTAAAAGTAATTCATATATTTGGATTTATAATTATAATTTAGGATAAATAAGCTATATCAAATCTAAATATTATTAATATTTTAGGTATATAATTGTATTTCGGTTATTTCGGGTACCCATTCGGTTCTCGGTTCGGGTCGGGTTCGGGTTCGGGTTTTCGGATATTGAAATTTAGGACCCGTTCGGGTATTTTACGAATTTCGGTTCGGATTCGGTTCTACTTTTTCGGTTCGGGTTCGGTTCGGTTTTTCGGGTTCGGTTTTTTTGCCCAGGCCTAATTGAACATGAATGATGTGAACTTAAATATTACTAATAAACTAGCAACGAGTTAATTAATGACTCGAATAAATAAACTTTATTTTTGATTCTCGTTGAGACTTAACAAAAACAAGAGATTAATTTAGGAAAAAAGAAATAGAAATGTCAGTCAAACGTAACCAACTACCAGTCTAAAAGCGCCGTCAACAAACAGGAGGATCTAAAGCGCCGAACAAATCGGACGGAAGACGACAAAATTAGCCAGCGCGTGCCACGTCGCTCCTCCTTCTCTCCCGCCGACGATCCTGACGGCGTTACGGTGACGGATTAAATTTATATATTCATTTATTTTATTAGTGGCCCAATAGTTAGCCCAAATTACCGTAACACCACCCACGAACAACTCAATACAGCTGGAAATGGGCCCATGTGAACCCCTCCATGCAAACTTATCGCTTGCTCTGTTTCGATTCTTCCATCATTTCATTTATTCAATTAAATTGAATCATATTTTGTGCGTGCTTTTCTAATATTATGAATTAATGATTAACTATTTTTCTTTGCAAAAATGTGGAGATTTACGTAATTTTATATCACTTTGTTTCGAATTTCAATTAAAAAGTAGTTTTTTTGTGACCAAAAAGAAATAGGGTTTCAGCTATCTATAATTTTCTTATTTAAACTATAAAAAATTCTAAGTAATGATTGTGACTGTCTTTATCGCAAATTCGCAATGATTAATTAAAATTTTAAGCAAAGTTTTTCTGTTAAGTTCAATATTCAGTTTATAATAAAAGTAAGCAAGATTCATGAATCATGATACATTTGTGCTTCAACAAGAAAATAAACAAAACCTTAAAAATTACATAATAATGAAAAATGATTAATTGTTTTATTGTGCCGCCGAATTTCCCGCGATAAATAAAAGAAAATAAAGAAAAAATACTGCCAATGAAAATGAAACGAAATTATTGTTATGGAGAACTTACGGGCCCCACTACTCTCATGTTGCTACAAAAACGAGAACCAGCAAGTAAACGACGAACAACGACGACACATTTTTGTTTTTCCTCCCTCGCCTCATGAGAAATCAAGTGATTCCTTCTTCTTTAAACTAACTGAACAAAATTTCAAAATCCGAAGAAACTCGAAGGATATCGATTGTCATGGATCCATGTCCGTTTGTACGGCTTACAATAGATTCTCTAGCTCTGAGACTACCGGAGACAGCGACGAACAAGCAACTCGGAGGCGAAGTACATCCCTCCGCGACGCCTTGTTACTGTAAGCTCCGGATCAAACACTTCCCTTCGCAGAAAGCGCTTCTCCCTCTCTCCTCCTTCTCCGACGCTTCGTCTCCGCCGGAATCCTCAACCTCAGCTCCCGGATTCCACCTCGACGCCGACGCGATCCGAAGAGTCTCCGGCAAGAAGATCTCACTCCGAGTCTCCGTCTACGCCGGACGCACTGGCCACACTTGCGGCGTCGCCTCCGGTAAGCTCCTAGGCAGAGTAGAAGTAGCTGTGGATCTCGCGGCGGCGCTTTCAAGAACCGTCGCGTTCCATAGCGGTTGGAAGAAACTCGGCGGAGAAGGAGATAAACCGTCGGCAAGGCTACATCTGTTGGTCCGTGCTGAACCGGATCCTCGGTTCGTATTTCAATTCGGAGGTGAACCGGAATGTAGCCCCGTGGTTTACCAGATTCAAGGGAATATCAAACAGCCTGTCTTTAGCTGCAAATTCAGCTCCGACCGTAACGGAAGATCTCGGTAAAACCCCTCTTTTTCGGACAGCAATGTTCGAAAAATCGCAAAATCATGTTAGTGTGAAATTAGTTCATTACACTGATCATTTCTTTTTTTTGGTTGGGTCTGTTTAATTAGGTCTCTACCGTCAGGTTTTACATACAGTAGCAGAGGATGGATCACAAGAACATTGTCGGGAGACCAATGGGAGAAGAAACAAGCGAGAGAAAGAAAAGGTTGGATGATCACGATCCACGATTTGTCTGGATCTCCTGTAGCAGCAGCTTCGATGATCACTCCTTTCGTGGCGTCTCCAGGATCAGACCGTGTCTCTAGATCTAACCCAGGCGCGTGGCTCATCTTACGGCCGCACGGGACTTGTGTCAGCAGCTGGAAACCGTGGGGGCGGCTCGAGGCTTGGCGTGAGAGAGGAGCCATCGATGGATTGGGTTACAAGTTCGAGCTCGTGAGGGATAACAGTACTAGCACCGGCATTCCAATTGCAGAAGGTAATTTAATTACAACTATGCACTGTATATAATATACAACAACGTGGGTTATGTAGGGTCGGGTTACGACCCATACCTGGCCCAGATTGTCCGATATCTATTTGGGTCACTCGAAAGCTACCCGAAATGCTAAAACTAAACACTTAAGACGTATAGGAAATATTAATATCCGAATCATCCCTACCCACATTATCCAGTTACCAAAAAGTGAACGTTCAATGTTTTTACCCCCGACATATTCCAACATTGCATTATATTCATGTTGATCATGTAGAATACTAATTAAAAAGAAGTTATGAAAGTTTCGAAAACTATTAACAAAATGTCCAAAGCATCCGATTTGAGTTTAGATAAGTTCTGAGTATTGTCTTTAGATATTAGAATTGGTCGGATACTATTAATTTTCCAGTATACCCTGAGCCGTCATTACATGATTTGCTAACATGAAGAATAACTCTTAAGGGTATGCATAATTGCATAGCAGTGTATAACGAAGCTTAAAGAATTTAATAATGGATATATAAATTGGACAGGAACAATGAGCACAAAGCAAGGAGGGAAGTTCAGCATCGACAGGAGAGTGAGTGGGCAGGGAGATTCGCCGGCAAGATCATCGCCGGTGAAAGGGTTCGTGATGGGATCGAGCGTCGAAGGAGAAGGGAAAGTGAGCAAGCCGGTGGTGCACGTGGGAGCACAGCATGTGACTTGCATGGCGGACGCAGCTCTATTCGTCGCTCTATCCGCCGCCGTTGACCTAAGCGTCGACGCGTGTCAGCTCTTCTCTCGTAAGCTCCGTAAGGAGCTTTGTCACGACGACCAAAGCTCCCTCTCATGAAAAGAACAGTTAAGACTTTAAAGACACGTACATTTTGACTTAACAAAGGCCGATCCATGACTACTCTGATGATTAGTTTCGGTTTTTATTGATTTTCTTGGATCAATTTGATTTGTGAAAATTCAAAATTGAAAGAAAGATGTACAGACAACGATCTTTGTGTTGTTTGTATCATATTTATTTATTTATTTTATTTTTTGGGTTTCAGTTGTGTGTTGATTATTCATTCATTTCATTCTTGATTATTTTCATTTTTTTAAAACATCAGAGTCACATATTCTTCTCTTTTTTTCGTATAGCGCTTTTTTTTTTTTAACATCATCATTATCATGTTCCATTAACCTGAAGCTATGTAATCCCTATGGAGAATATATACAAAAAATACGGGAACATAAAAAGCAATAATTCTATCGGTTCTGGGTTCACTAAAATTAGGAAAGAAAAACCAAGAAATGCATCAATCACATTAGACTAATTGGATCATAGTATCATATTAGTATTCTTTCATTGATTATTATTTACATTGTAACATATAAACATTTCTGATATATCTCACATCTCTATCTAAATACACAGGTTAATTATAAACACAGATTCATTTTTCCTATTATTAGCTAATGATTTTTTCAATAGTTAAAAGCCTGTTTTCCGGATGATCAATATTAACGGTCAACCCTACGATTTTCAAACGTTTTTCACTTTTCCAGTTATAGTGTATTTCGCATTTATGCGAATATTTCTCCTTATGTGATAGAAAAAGTTAACAAAGAAAAAAAAATTACTATACAGTCATTAAAAAGAAAACAAAATCAAACAAAGAAAATAATTTTTCCTCTAATTGCAAACATCCGTAGCTTTGTTTTGTTGTAATACTGATCATGGCCAAGTTATCATGTTTTTATTTCCTTGTAATCATGCTTGTGTTCTCAGGTAATTTCATAATTCTCATTTTCAGTAAAACATATGAAATATTATCATATAAATATAAATATGTAAATTTTGTTTGTCAATATCTTGCTTTTGTAGCTAGTTTAATGGTTGAAAGAGCTGAGGGAAAGCGATGTGAATTAACCATTGACCAAAAAACTCCATGTAACGGGGTCGATTGCCGTCAAAGCTGCTACACGGGTTACAATGGCGTTGGAAAATGTTTGGACGATCCTAAAGTTCCCGGACCTCACAACTGTCGTTGTACCTATAATTGTTAGAGGGATGACTTTTTAAAAAGATGTAATGATATTATAAATAATTTACTCTTCCTTTGATCGGAATAAAAATTCGAGAGATTGATAATTAATTATAGTATAGGGATTCTAATCACTTTGTTGTTATTTGCTGTTTTTCTTCGTGATGAAATTCATAGTAATAATTACTAAATAAACCATCTATTAATTGTCTGTATTAGATTTATATATCTATGCAGTATCTTTTCTATTATGTACTATTGTCAATATTACGTTGATGAAATATCGTTTAATATTCAGTGACATTGCTAATCGAGACTGGATTAAAAATGATAAAATCGATGATCTACAAGATTTATGAAAAATAGGTTAGCATCAGGAATGATTTATAATTATTTATAAAAATCAAATTTTCTAAAATAAATTAAAGGGTTGGGTAACAATGTCGCAAGCTCCCAAATGTGAACATTAGTCACTTTTAAACGTTCTCTGAAACGTGGAACTGTCAACATTACTAAATAGTATAAACCAGCATAAGATTTGTCTTTGTCCTGAACTTTGGGAATGTACGTACAGAAATGGTAGATTTTGTAAGCAGCCCATGAGATAATGACGGTTATCACCTCCAAGTATTAACCGAGAATTGCGAATGTGTCAGCCAATTTCTAGCTATCTGATTGAGAAGATAGTTTTAATCGATCCTTTAAAATTGTCATGATGGTACCTGCAAACGCCACACACTAACCTTAGCTAAACCCTGTCCTAGATATGGAGTGGAGTTTTATTGATAAGGTAAAGACATTAATGGAATTAAAGTTGGAACTGGAACTAAAGCTGGTGGTTAATTCAGAATTGTGCCTCAAAACTATGCTCTAAAGAAGCTAACGTGTTGCTCAATAAAATTCTATAGATTTTTGAAAAAGAGTTTCTCAAATTATTAATGATATGAGTGTTTTCTAAACTCTAAGATAATTGATTCAAAGCAGTCTAAATATATCAGAGATTTTCAATCTCCACAATCATTTCAATCACCATAATCACCACAATCACTACAACCATGAAATTATTATTATCAAGTTTCTTATATAAACGATACAATATTGATTTGATATTATGAAATTCAAATATATTGATTTATCATAATTCCATAATTATTGTGATGGTTGTGTCTTGTGATTATGGTGATTGACAGGATTTTCGCGATTGAGACCTTGACATATGGATTAGACTAAACTTCAATGTTTATATAATTACATTTGTTTACCTTGCTACTTCGTAGAAACTGCGATATTCTATCATTTCAAATGTCTTTTATTTGTGCACAAGGATTCTATCATTTCAAATGTATTTTAACCAATGCCAACTATTTTATTTTGAACCGGGGCCTCTACCTCTGGTGGTAAAGGAACCCGCCATCACGAGTTCGAGTCCCGGCCACTGAGGGATTTACATGGGTTCCTTCGGCTTCCAGACTGTTTTGCGTACTAAGAGGCTCTTAAGTGAAAGCTTAAAAATCCTTGGCGGCATGGGCTCAGGCCCGACAGGCTAGTCGGTCCGCTAAGCGGTTTGGATACTAGGTTGTCAAAAAAACTATTTTATTTTGGATAGAAAGATGATTTTTTTTTTAACGGCTAGAAAGATGAAATTAAACATGATAAGTTTCTGTGAATAAACGCAACAAATATATTCAACTAATTAAATTATAGTATAATTTGCTAGTATTTACATTTTATAGCCATATACTAAGTTTTTTTTCCTGTAAATTCTAAAAACGTGCACGTAGACTTTTGACACACGACAACATCTCTATTTAAATTATAACGATTATTTTACGGACATCAATGTATATTTTATTATTCCTTGGTTGACTAATAACGGAAAACCCAGCAGTTTGAAAAAAAAAAATTAAACGAAAAACCAGCAGTTTTCGAACTTTATTCCGTTTCCTTTCTATTGTATATCTTCTCATTTATGTTTAGATATGTTTTTTTATATGACTATTAATTGACTGAACAAAAAATATGACTACTATTAATATGACTGAACAAAGCGAATAGCTTTTTCTCAACAATTATCATCTCTATTCTTCAAAACATCGATATTACTTTGTCTGATTATTGTATTGATCATGGGCAAGCTATCATGTTCTTATTTCCTTGTACTCATGGTTGTGTTCTCAGGTAATCATGTTTTCCATTTCCATTCACTTGAAATTTTTATCATATATATAGTGTCATGTATTTTTATAAATATTAGCAAAAAGTAAATAATTTAGACGTTATTAATTTCATGCATAAATAATAATTGCTATACATATATATATGTATATATAATGATTTGATTGTTAATGTTTTGCTTTTGTAGCCTTTTTGTTGGCTGAAAGAGCAGAGGGATATTGTTATACCACAATTAACAAAGAAATTCCATGTGACGGGGTTGATTGCCGTTTAAACTGCTTCAACCTGTACAATGGAGTTGGCCATTGTGTTGATGATCCTAGGGTTCCTGGACCTTCTAATTGTGAATGCACCTATAACTGCTAGAGAAATACCTTTAAAACTTTGTGATAATATTTAGTTCAATGTACGATTTCTTTAAAGTGATATGTATAAAATGCGAGATACTCCATTAATTCTTTATTTATGATTTAATCACTATTTTTAGAAAAAATATCGAAGATATCAGTCACTTTACATATAATTTCCTTTTACTAAATAAAATGAATCTAAAAAATAGTGATTATTTGCAAGGCGTACCGTATCATTTTTTGCAGCTCTGTTAAAAAAAAAACATACTCAAAATAAAGACGTACCGTATCATTTTCTCCTTTGGTTTGTGCGGCGGAATTTTAGGTCTTCGCCATACGACAACAATGCCTTGAGCAATGCGGTTGATGCAAGTCTGAGACTATACAATGAGGTTAAGAAACTTGGTTTCACTATTATTCTGAATTCATGACCGGACAGAGTACCAAAGAGGTATATGAAAATCAAATCTCAAGAATGTTGGTTTTTCCAACTGGGATCGGCACATCTTGAGGTGAGTAAGCCAAGGATGGGAACATCACTATTAATATGTTGCCGTTTTTATTCAAGGGAAACATTTCATTTTATTTTCCGTCCATCGTCTTCTATATGACGTTCATTTTTGCCACATCATGTTAAACGAAACTTCGATAGATTGATTTACAATTTTACATTTTCACCAAGTCAAAGTAAAATTGCCAAAAAAAAAATGAATTAAGAACTTTTATTCAGAAAACCTTACCTTTCTCTATATGACTACTAATTGTTTGTTTGACCAAAAATGTATGACTAAAAACTGACGAATACCCCTCTATATACATGAATACCAGTATATATATACAAAGAGAATAGCTTTTCCACATCAGTTATCACCTCTATTCTACAAAACATCGATATTACTTTGTCTGATTGTAGTACTACTGATCATGGGCAAGCTATCATGTTCTTACTTCCTTGTACTCATGCTTGTGTTCTCAGGTAATCTCATATTTTCCATTACCAAACACCTGAAAATGTTATCATGTATATAGTTGGGTCATATATTTATAAATATCATCAAAAAGTAAATAATTTAGACACTATTATTTTTCATGCAATAAAATAATACCCTTATACACATATATATATATATATATATAAAGATTTGATTGTTAATGTTTTGCTTTTGTAGCCTTTTTATTGGCTGAAAGAGCTGAGGGATACTGTTATACCACAATTAACAAACAAACTCCATGTGACGGGGTTGATTGCCGTTTAAACTGCTACACTCAGTTCAATGGAGTTGGACATTGTGTTGATGATCCTAGAGTTCGTGGACCTTCTAATTGTGTTTGTACCTATAATTGCTAGGGAAATAATTAAAAAAAATTGTGATAATATTTAGTTCAATGTATGATTTCTCTACGTGATAATATGAATAAAAATATAAAATGCGAGAGATCTCCATCGTTTACTATGATTTAATAACTATTTTTTCGAAGTTATCAATCACTTTACATATCATTTCCTTTTACTCATTAAAAAGAGTCTAAAAAATATAATTTAATAGTGATTATTTGTAAGGCATATCATATCATTAGCTCTGATTAAGAAAAAAAAAACTTCGAAAAAAATCGAACCGTATCATTTTCGCGTACGCCTAACAAATAATTATTGAGATGCATCATTCAAATAATTGTTTTTCTGCTTAAATTGAGATGCATGTCCGATTTTTTTATGAATGATAATGTAAGGCGTGCGGTCGTATCATTTTCTGCTTTTGGTTTGTGCGGCGGAATTTAGGCCTTCTCCATACGACAACAATGCCTTGAGCAAAGCGGTTGACGTAAGTCTGAGACTATACAATGCGGTTAAGAAACTTGGTTTCACATATTATTCTAAAAACGGAACTGGACAGAGTACCAAAGAGGTATAACCGAATCAAATCTCAAGAATGTTGGTTACTCCAATTGGAATCCGCACATCTTGAGGTGAGTAAGCTAAAGCCATAGGTCCTTTCTTTCTTTCCTGGTCCAAAAAACTTGAAATCGACACTAAAACAGACCGGTATATACCTAACTTTACCATCCACAATCATCGATCGGTTGATGCAGGGGTTCTGAAGATCAGGGGAAAGCAGCTACAAAGTACATATGGAAGCAGAGAAACAAAGTTGGTGGAAGAAGGCTTCAGAATCCGAGAAAACGTAGGCGAGCAATAGAGTGACTTGCTAGGCTCTTATGTGACTGATCGTTCCTTCAAAGTCGTCCCAAACCCCATGTACTACATTCCTTGATCTATTACGCCATTAAAACCGACAAATTTCCTTTTTTCTTTTATCTATGAATAAGAAGTTATGAATGATGTACTTCCACATTTAACGTACGGATCTAAATTTGTAATGTAAGCTGCATGCAGTTTACGTATGCATAACAAGTTATGGTTGTATTTCCCGGAATAAAGGTTTATCGTTTATGTATATATAAGAAAGACTTATGGTGGAATGAATACCACTTAAATTTTTACTTTGTTTAAATTTGTAATTGCGCCAGGTTAATGAAAATAATGGCTTTGATTGGTACTATTCTAGTATTTAAAATATTTTGTATTCCTGTGACAGTATGGTCCATATCCTCCAAGTACATTGGTGGTAATTAAGGCACAATAACACTAAGGATTTTCGGTCTAGCTTAGCATCATATACTACGAGATATACTTAAGCTTAGCAAGGGTAAACGCAACTGCAAATACTGTTCTTTTCCCCGATACAAATGCCATTCCCCTTGTACTTCTGAATGCAAAGTGGTTGGCATTCTTGAAAACTGCACGGCTTGCTAAGTTTCAATGTCACACTACATGTTCTTATATACCCTGCATCGGAACTTGGCAAAGCCAAAAAACCTATAAAAAAGAAAAAAAAACACTTAGAAGAGTTTTTTTTTTTTTGTCACAAACTTAGAAGAGTTTACAAATAGATTTAAGTATACTTGTAGCACAAAAATGAATTTAAGTATTTTTGTTTACATAAACGAACGTGTATATTATTTTAACATGATTAGTTGAAAAGTATCTAAACCTAGAATCCTAATAATATGCACGATATGTCAAGTGATCATCGTTGTATACCTAACCAACTACTCAACTCATTTATTTTTTGTGAAGCTAAACAAAATCTGTCTCAGTAGGTTTTTTAAACAAAAAAAAAAAAAACTCTGCTTAAACGTTCTAGACGCATCAAAGTCAAGAATTGACATTTGATTTTTGTAGTTTCTTGTTTAATTAAATATACAAGACATCATACGAATTCATACCTGCGAGAACCAACATGGAGATGAACAGATACGAACAAAATAGTTTTGCCATGATAACAGTTAAGAGGATTATGAATACAATGGTTGTTTGTTTGGAGATATATTGGAAATGGGATATAGAAAGAACTTTTATACTGATGAGAGAATCATAAGAGGGAAGCTCTTTCTAGGAAGCATATTTTAAAACAATAGTAAAAAATCATTGATTTTTCTGAAATTTAGTCTTTTTTTTTGGTCAACTAAAATCTAGTCAAATATTTGTATACTATAAATATTTTACCTTATGTGGATTTCAAAAAGAAAGAGAAAAAAAAAAACAATTCACTTCCATTTCATTATTGCTTTCTTTTATTTATGCTTTGATTTATTCTTATAATACTGTTTTGCGATACTTGATCTCAGAGACCATAATACAATTCCTACAATCAAATGTTCTGTATTAAAAAGATGTGAATAAAATATAGCTTTAATCAGATCTATATGTAAATACCTCACCATCTATATGTAAAATAAATTTTCTTTTTCTTTTTGATTTTTGTTTTTTTACTATGCATATAATTTTTATGGATAACATGTTCATTTTAATCTATTTGGTATATATATGTAACAATTGTAATTTATAGTAATTTAGTCATTGGTGAAAAAATGTTTTCAGTGTGAAAAAGTAAAATATAATTTATTCGTTTCTTAATCAACGTTTTTTTAGATGAAACTTCTTATCTGAACGAAGAAACAAGAAAGTATAAGATAAATAAGAAGAGGTGTCGTCTTCTAATGGATAAAATAATCAATGAGATATGCGGACCAGAAGAAGAGGTGTTGTGTTCTTTTAATTGGATAAGAACAGTATCAATGCTCTTCTACACAAATGCTGCATAATTGGTATGGCCCATACAAAGCATGCTCCATAAGAATGATTTCTCAAATAAAATGATGAAATAATTATACGAATTTGCTATAAAAAAACAATTATACTAAACTTAGTTTTTTTATGCCAACAAAAATATTCAAAATATAAAAGCTACTTTTATCAGAATATGTTTGTATACGAACTTTATAGGTAACGTCAAATAAGTATGAGTTTATTAATAATGTATACGTTAAAAAGATAATGACCATAAATACAACAACAACAAAAGTCAGTGGTGTAAGTCTAAAACCGAACGAAGTAATTTAGTTTGAGATTTTGGAATATGATTGAGCGAATTGAAATGAAAATAATCTATATTTAACACTATAACTCATACATGCCATCCAATTCAAAGTTCTATTAACTTAATAAAAAGAGCAGTTTTTTTTTTCTGAAGACAAAAAGAGCAGTTCTGATAAGATTTAAGGTCTTATAATAGCTAAATAGTAAATACGTTCATGTTCTAATAAGATTTAAGGTCTTAACTAAATATATTAATGTTCTCTGCACATACATACAAGTACATGCAGATCAATCATTCGACATTTCGACTGGTAACTGCCGACACCGGAAGTAAAGATGTGAGAAAACGTGCATCAATTCCTGACCATTCGTACACATACAACATGAGTCACATGATCAATACTAGATGAGGGCATTTACAAACAACCATTTTTTTTCTCTCTCTCTCTCTGTCTAGTAAGTTAATTATGCTCTATTTTATTTGTCCACAATCGGTTAAAGAACAAGACATTAGACATCTCATCGTAACTTATGTATTCAGCACTATTTGTACAGAACAAAATCAACATAGCAACAGACAAAAATTCCTAGATTCTTTCTCCATTCGGCAAAATCAAAGAACAAAGATTATCACAGATTCACAATCCCTAAACCAACACAGAGCCTTTAAAATTGGGTAGATGGATTTTATTAAATACAGAACTGCATGCGGTGGTTTTCTTCTCAATCGCAAGGGACTTTGACTCTCTACTTTATTAGTAGTACTTTGTAATTAAAGAACCACTATTTCCATTTCTATATATCTAATTATATCAATTTCGTGTTAGTTTATATATGTATGGATTAAAATTAAATGTGAAAAATTTGTTTCTACTTATATTTTTGTTGTAAAGCAGGTACGTATGCTGGTACACTTGACTCTAGTGAAATTATCATGCGATTAAGAGATAAACACGTGATAGTCTGGAAACACTCGTGTTTTGTTTTTTTTTTAATTTAGAAAAAAAAAATCTCTAACTTGGTCAGAACCCATAAATATTTTGAAAAATACAAAAGAAAAATAAGCTAAATTACGCCGATGTGAGTAAATGGATCGGCGACGTACTTCACTTTTTCTTTTAGTGGCTCTTCTATTGAAAGAAAGAATGAGACAAAGATATTCTCATCGATCATAAGTAAACATGCTGTTTAATTTTATAAGAGAGAAAGAGAAAGTGTGTTAAAAATCGAGTCTTCTTCAGCCGAGATGGACCTCCGGTTTCAAACTAATTAAGTATACGGGGTTGAGAGTCGGTGGATATATGAACACTAGCTCAGATATTGTCTTGTCTTTTCGTTGTTGTGTGTACACTACCGATCCGGACAAAAAAAAAGTATTAAGTATATAAATTAATTAATTTAAGTAAAAATAAAAAAAAATGGTAAAAAGGCTGACATGTTACTCGAACCTACAACCTTTAACTATCACCTAGTATACACAACTAACTTACCTGAAAGTTTTTAACTCGAAAATTAACTTATTATAAACGGGGCCGGAAGCCCATAATTCATTGTTCTCAGAGTCGACACTGCGTGTATACTAGGTGGTTGGCAAACTAATCTCTAACCACGGGGAGGTTAAAAAAGAAGGTTATTCGTACAGTTTGTTCGCATGATACAAAAAGGGTAACCCCTTCGAAAATCAGAATAGTACATATTCTTAAGACATTTTTGATAACGGAATTGAGATAGAACTATAACGTTTCCACATATTGATATTTTTAGGAAACAAAAGAGCACAGGGACTTTCTAGAATTCAAGGAAACAAATTTATAATTTTATTTAATTAAGTTGATTAATTACAATTTTGACATGGTCAAAACTGAAAAGATGTACATAGTAATGACTGTAGTCAACCCGGAATTTCCAACTTTGACTGACTTTCCTTTTATTATATTCCTATGTTTATGTTAATAAAAAATTATGTACTATATATATATAATTAAACACAAACATTAGAACACATTCACTTTCAAAAAATATTGCAAAGAAATAAAAAAATTTCTTTTATTATCTCTAATTCACAAAATATTAGTAATTTTCTTTTGTTGTGATATTGATCATGGCTAAGTTATCCTGTTCGTATTTCTTGATACTTATCTTTGTGTTTTCAGGTAATTTTATTTTTTTCAACCACTTTAATTTTTCTTTTTTTAATTACATAAAATATCCAAGCTTGCATATGTATATATGTATATATATATAATTTCATAGCATAACATGACATTTTACTTTTGCAGTATTTTCAGTGGTTCAAACAACTAAAGGAAATAAATATTGTATTATGATTATTGATCGACAAAATTTTTGTGAGCCTGCTGATTGTGGTCTAAAATGCTATACGGGATACAATGGAGTTGGAAGATGTGCTAAAGATTCCAGAAGTGGTGGAAAGCTTAGTTGTTTCTGTACTTATAATTGTTAAAGAAGTAAATTTAAATAACAATATTGTATAATTTAAAAAAATCCTTAAATCTATATGAATAAAAATTTGGAATTTCTTTCTATGATTGAACATTTCACTTTGGAATATAAAAAATTCAGAATTATTCTATCACCTTATTGTTATGTTGGACATAACGTGATTTAGAATATCTTTTTTTTTTGGACAAAAAAAACCCTAAATCATGTTATGTCGAACATAACAATAAAGATATAAAATCCTTATAACCATGACTACAATTGTGACAAAAAAAAACTATGACTATGAGTTTAATACGCAAATAGAAGATCCATATTTTTCTTGAACAACAATCCGTATAATAGATTTTGAAGCCTAAAAGACACGAACCTGCTACAACAATAGAGAAAAAAAAACGAACCTGGTATCATGTTTCTTTATTTTCTTTATATTTACATCGGTTATCTGAGTTTAGTCCGGCTGATCGGATAGATGAGCAAGTCCCGTCGCTTTATCAATCCATTATATCAAAGAATTTGGACCAAAGCCCGTAACACAGAGTGATCATTCTTAAGTGGAGTCGAACCCAAAATATCTGCAAATTTACGTCTACAGGCTCTAAAGCTACTAATCATCATACCACCATAAGCTGGCTAAGAGCAAGAACTCTAGCAACTAATAATGGCAAAAATAATAATCAAGGAAAATAATAATTAAAAATTAGAGTATAGTTACGTTATCAAAAATAAACTATCATAAAACTAGAGTAATGCAGACCGAGGAATTTTATACTAATATATATATATATATATATACTAACGAATACATGTAGTTTTTATAATTATAGTATGGTTTATTACTTTTTGAAACGTCTATTTTACCCAAGATTACAATATCTACTCCAGCCTGTGTTGTTTTAGCAACGCGACGTGTTAAAAAAAAATGCTAATGTGGTTTGATGCGACTTCAGCAACAAAAATCACGTGGCTTAATACGAAGATGTCACGCTATGCATCCGCTTTAAATTCGTGGCCAATCATCTTCGTCTTCCATCTGCACAACACAATAACTCGGGGAGCAAAAAAAAGGCTCTCCGATGGCGCTTTCTCGTTGCAGCTCAGTTTCTTTCTTTATCTTCCTTTTATTCGCCGTCTTAATCAGTCCGGCCATCTCTTCTCGCGTCTCATCCTTCATCAAGTTCCCCGTCTCCGTCGACGAATCTCTCTCTTCCTACTGCGAGAGCTGGAGATTGGCCGTTGAGACCAACAATGCCGGAACCTGGAGAGTGGTCCCGTCCGAATGTGTTAGCTCTCTTGAAACTTATTACAACAAAGGCCAGTTCGACAAGGACTACAGTGTTGTCGCTGGTTATGCGCTCGCCTTCGCTAAAACGGTCAAGCTAGGTGGAGACGGCAAGGACGCGTGGGTCTTTGACATTGATGAGACGCTACTCTCGAACCTCGAATACTACCAGGCTCATGGTTACGGGTAAATGCTCTATGTTGGATTTTGTTATCAACGGTCACAACTAAAGACCGTGTGGTGTGGTCTTGTTACGGGTAGGCCTTGGATTGAGTTCCAGCATCTCTGGAAACTATTGATTTTTTATTTTATTTAATTTTTTTGTCAAATATAAACGCCAACAATAACCGATTATCAATCATGATGATTAGTTGACTAACTTCAGTGAGTAATGACTAACCGGAGAGTTTTTTGGATTAGATCTGGTTCTCGGTTTAAGATTGGTGGTGCTATTTTAATTGCATTTCTTTTCTTGTCGTACCAATCGGTTTGGTTGATTTTTTCTGGTGGATTTAGGTCTGAGCCGTACAACTCAATTGCTTTCAATGAGTGGGTACTAGAAGGTACAGCCCCAGGTTTTGATGCGAGTTTGACACTGTACAAAGGTCTCAAGGAACTTGGTTTCACTATCATTTTGCTAACCGGCCGAGACGAGCCCCAGAGGAGTGTTACCGAGAAAAATCTCCTGGACGCCGGTTATTCCGGTTGGGAAACGCTCCTCTTGAGGTAAGCTATAACAAAATATTGTTTTCTTGTTGCTTTGGTTGAAAACTCTAGTACTTGTCTAGCTCGGTAAGTTTCATATGTTAAACCACTATATCGTTGTACCAAACCCATATCTACGAATTAATTGGTCTTGGACTCTTGATTAAAAGTATGTTGATGGTATGTAATATCTTACTATCAACACATAAACCAAAAGAAAGACTAGAAGTTTACTATAATCAGAAGCATAAACTAGAATTGTATCCAGAAGCGTTTTCAAAACTCATCCAGAAAAATAAAGATTTCTCGCTGAGTTTATTTGGTGCGTCTCGCTACAATAAACTCATCCAAAATTACTAAAGTCAAAAGTACATTTATTTATACCCCAATTTTACCTATAAAATAATAAAAACATTTTTTTTACATAAACAACAAAATAATATTTTTTTATCAAAGACACAATAACAACATTTCCCGTCAAAATCGCAAAATCTTGTTTTCCCGCCAAAACCGAAAAATCTCGTTTTTCCGCCAAAACCGAAAAATCTCGTTTTTCCGCCAAAACCGGAAAAAAAATTCCCGCCAAAACCGAAAACTCTCATTTTCCCACCAAAAGCGGAAAATATCGTTTCCCACCAAACCGCAAAATCTCGTTTTACAGCCAAAACCGGGAAATCCCGTTTTCCTGCCAAAACCGGGAAATCCTGTTTTCCTGCCAAAACCGGGAAATCTCGTTTACCCGCCAAAACCGAAAAATCCATTTTTCTCGCTAAAACCGAAAAAATCCCGTTTTCTCGAAAAAACCGAAAAATCTCGTTTTGCCGCCAAAACCGGAAAATCCCATTTTCCCGCCAAAACCGGGAAATCATGTTTTCCCGCCAAAACCAAAAAAATCTCGTTTTCCCGCCAAAACCGAAAAATCTCTTTTACTCGCCAAAACCGAAAAATCCCGTTTTCTCGCAAAAACCGAAAAAACTCGTTTTCTCGCCAAAAACCGCGAAATATCGTTTTCCCGCCAAAACCGCGAAATACCGTTTTCCCGCCAAAACCGCAAAATATCGTTTTCCCGCCAAAACCGCAAAATATCGTTTTCCCGCCAAAACCGCAAAATACCGTTTTTCCGCCAAAACCGCAAAATACCGTTTTTCCGCCAAAACCGCAAAATCTCGTTTCCCCGCCAAAATCGAGAAATGTTGTTTTCCCGCCAAAACCGCGAAATCTCGTTTTTCACGCCAAAATCGTGAAATATTGAAAAATCCCGTTTTTCCGCCAAAACCGCAAAATCTCGTTTTCCCGCCAAAATCGAGAAATATTGTTTTCCCGCCAAAACCGCGAAATCTCGTTTTTCCCGCCAAAATCGTGAAATATTGTTTTCCCCCCAAAATCGCGAAATACCGTTTTCCCGCCAAAACCGCAAAATCTCGTTTTCCGCCAAAATCGCAAATTTTTTTCTTTTGGTTTAAACCGCAAAATCTCTTTTTTTTTTCTTTAAACTGCAAAATCTCAGTTTTTATGAAATGGTTTTGATATTTATTTTTGTTTATATTTGTTTAGATCCAAAGAAAAAACAAGGATGTTTTTGTCATTTTACACCAAACGCGTCAAGATACAAATACAGAAATACGAAACGAACATAACTGCATCTAGATACAATTTTTGGACGCATGAACCAAAATCACAAACAAACAACGTCTGATTACTGCGTCTAATTACTGCGTTCAGACGTTGCGTCTAGAAATCTCATCCACCTTAGGAAACGAACAGGGCCTATATCGTTGTACCAAACCCATATCTACGAATTAATATCTTACTATCAACACATAAACAAAAAGAAAGACTAGAAGTTTACTATAAACAGTCCTTGGCTGTTAGAAATCTGTAAGTGATTTCAAAATCCCTATAACTATTTACGGCCAATCTACTAAGTAATTTAACGACATAGGCTAGACAGTCTAGACAAGACAACCGGTTTCATGAGGGATACTTTAGTGTGGTTAATGTGATTAATGTAGGGGTGAAGAAGATCAAGGGAAAGCAGCTACACAGTACAAATCAGAGCAGCGATCAAGAATGGTTAAGAAAGGCTTCAAACTCCATGGAAATACTGGCGATCAATGGAGTGACCTGCAAGGTTTTGCCGTGGCCGATCGTTCTTTCAAAGTCCCAAATCCAATGTACTATATTGCTTGATCATCGGCTGTTGCATGATTTTATAAATTATTTATATATCAATAAGAAGTTACGAAAGTATTTCGTGATTGAACCGAAAATAACAAATCTCGAAATGTATCACGTTCTCTTTTTAGTGTGATTTATGCATTCAATGCTTCATTGTTTCTAAATATAAGAATTTTATGGTCGTTAAAACTTCAAACATTTTTATATATTCAATTCTAAATTTTAATTTTTTTTTTAAACGTTTCTTTAATTTGTACGTATCCCTAACATTTCTTTTACTATATGAGAGGTGTTGCATATGGATGTAAACTTCCTATGGCTGAAACAATAAAATTATTAGGATGTTTGGATATATTTTTTTTTCGTGATAATCTGTATGAATAGAAATTTGGAAGTTCTTTAGCCTCCTATGATTGAATACGGACATTATTCTGGGGAAGAATCAGCAGACTTCACTCACCTACTCACCTTTATCATTACTACTATTAAAAACCCCACAACGGGATCACAAAGCAAATAAGTGAATAAATATTTTACACAACGTAAAACATATATAACAAAAAATAAAATATCTTTTAATATCGGTTTTTTTTTTGTTCACAAAATAATATCGGTTTTTTTTTAAAAAAACGCAATGTAGTATTTTTATGAGTGTTTCTTTTATTTTATATATTTTATAGCTTTTTTAAAAAAAAATTATTTATCAGATTTAAATAAAAACAGTCTAGTCAAATTTTGTTAAAAGTAAAAAGGAAAAGTTTAGTGGGATAAAGAGGTTTTTAATGTGTTCATTATTTTCAAATTCCCCTAGTAATAACACGGTTTCAAACAAAATGATGATTAAAAAAAATAGAGAGATGCAAAACGCGGAATTTTGTAAATCACGTACGATTGCGAGGAGTTTGATGTAGTTGGTGGGGTTTGATGTTGAGAATACCTATCTAAGTATCTATATCCCTTGTTCACATTGTGTTCGTAACTATAATTGTTAACATATATACATGTTAAATAATTATGTTGTTGTAGTCGAACACCTAATTCCCGTAACCAATATGACAAATATAGTATTCTTCGGTTTGACGGATTTGAATTTATTGTCAGGATCCGAATTATCCAAAAAAATTAGAGTGGATTTTGGAACAGAGTACATCAAACCGTAATCCAGATAATATATTCAACCTTTAGTGACTTTGTAATAACACGGTTTTCAAAGACAATGATGATAGTAAAAAATTCGAGAGATGCAAAACGAGGAATAATTTATTTGTTTTCATCAAACTAATCCAGCCTGCGTTTTAACCAACGTCGACGTTTCCCAGAAAATTATGTGTTCGACGTCCACAATAACAAAAATTACATGGTTCAATACGACGACATTGCTTTTACTATAAATTCGCTCCCAATCAACTTCTCGGCACAACACAAAAACTAGTAAAAGGCCTCTCCATTAATGGCTTGTTCTCGTAGCAGCTCGATTTCGTTCTTTATCCTCACTTTATTCACCGTCTTAATCAGTCCGGTCATCTCTTCTCGCGTCTCATCCTTCATGGTCACTGTCGAGTCTCGCTCTTCCGTTGCTTCATACTGCGAGAGCTGGAGATTGGCCGTGGAGGCCAACAATGCCGTAACATGGAAGGTTATTCCATCCAAATGTGTTAGCTCCCTTGAAATCTATTACAACGGAGGCCAGTTCGACAAGGACTATGAAGTTGTCGCTCGTTACGCGCTCGCCTTCGCTAATACGGTCAACATCGGAGGAGACGGTAAGGACGCATGGGTCTTCGACGTCGATGAGACGCTTCTCTCGAACCTCGAGTACTACAAGGCTCATGGTTATGGGTAACATCCTTTCTCTATTACTAGCCGTTTGGGTTTTGTTATTAATACTGTGTTTTATATCGACAGTCGACATTATACATGTTGTTTGACTAACTTTGTTGACAACGATCAAACCGCTATATTTTTTAATTGCATTGTTAATTTTTTTCCTACAACGCCGATTGATTTGTTTCTGGTGGATTTAGGTCTGAGCCGTTCGACTCCAAAAAGTTCTATGAATGGGTGGTACAAGGTACAGCCTCAGGTTCTGAAGGAACTTGGTTTCACTATCATTCTGCTAACGGGCCGAGACGAGGCCCAGAGGAATGTTACCGAGAAAAATCTCCGAGACGCTGGTTATTCCGGCTGGGAGCATCTCCTCCTGAGGTATCAAAATATTTCTCTTCTGTTTGGTTTAAAACTCCAGGATTTGACTATGACGGTAAGATTTCAAAATGTTAAACCACTATCATTACCTAACTGATATCTACGAGTTGATTGGTCTTGCACTCTTGACTTAAACAGTTAACTTATTTAGCCAATCTACCGTAACTAATTTAGCCACCTAGACTTATGAACCGATTTCATGTTTTTGGTTAATGTAGGGGTGAAGAAGATCAAGGGAAAGCAGCTACACAGTACAAATCAGAGCAGCGAACAAGAATGGTCAAGAAAGGCTTCAAACTTCATGGAAACACTGGCGATCAATGGAGCGACCTGCAAGGCTTTGCCGTGGCCGATCGTTCTTTCAAAGTCCCAAATCCAATGTACTATATCGCTTGATCAACGGCTGTTGCATGAAATTAAGCTTTCTCTAAATGTACTACCTTCTCTTTTGTAGTATGATTGATGTCTCAATGCTTTTTCTCTCTATAATTTTATGTTCTTCTCTTTTTTTTTTTTTTTTTTTTACCTTTTTTGTATTCTGTTTCCTGGCAATTGTTTTTTCTATTATGGATGAAAGGTAAACAAAACTATAACTTGTGATCGGGAATAAGCTAATCAATAATTCGACTAATTAATTAACATAAGCTAAGTTAAGCATAAGCTCTGCAAAAGGATTATTTAGATCTTAAGCATACCCAATAGTTTTGGAGCGTCGTCTCTCTCTCTCTCTCTCTCTCTCTCTCTCTAATCTAAATCTCTCTCTCCAATGGCGTCGTCTCCTCCTCTTCGCAGCCTTTCGATTTCCTTCTTCTTCTTCCTCACTTCATTCGCCTTCTTAACAAATCCAGCAATCTCTGTCCGCACCTCCCTCATTAAGCTCCCTGGAAGCGACGGATCTCGCTCCGCCGCCGCCGACACCTACTGCGAGAGCTGGAGATTGGCCGCAGAGACCAACAACGCCGGAACCTGGGATGTGATTCCGTCTATGTGCATCGATTCCGTCGCCGGATATCTCAACGGAGATCAGTACGGATCCGATTACGGTGTCATCGCCGATTACGCGCTCGCCTTCGCTAAAACGGTACAGATATCCGGCGACGGCAAGGACGTGTGGATCTTCGACATCGACGAGACGCTCCTCACGAATATCGACTACTACAGGGCTCATGGTTACGGGTATGCTCCCTCTATTATTAGCCCTTGGATTTTACTTTTTTTTTTTTTTTTAAGTACGTTTTAAATCAACGGTCCTGATTAATGTTAGATCATATCAAAACTGAACTCATGATTGAGAGTTGTGTAGTATGGTCTCCACATTTGTAATTTGCATTGTTTTCTGTTTCTGATGGAGTTAGGTCTGAACCGTTCGAGTCCAATAGCTTCAATGAGTGGGTAGTACAAGGTACAGCTCCAGCTTTTGATGCGAGCTTCAGACTGTACAATGCTCTCAAGAAACTTGGTTTCACTATTGTTCTGCTAACCGGTCGGGACGAGGACCAAAGGAGTGTCACCGAGACAAATCTCCGAGACGCCGGTTATTCCGGTTGGGAAACGCTCCTCTTGAGGTAATAAGCTATACCAATCTTAACCATCTTATACTGACTTTATGAACCGATGTATAACTAAGCTTGTTGGTTTAAAATGCAGAGGTCCAGAAGATCAAGGGAAGTCAGCTACGAACTTCAAATCTGAGCAGCGATCGAAATTGATCGAGAAAGGCTTCAAAATCCATGGCAATACCGGTGATCAATGGAGCGATCTTCTAGGCTTTGCCGTTGCTGATCGTTCTTTCAAAGTCCCAAATCCAATGTACTACATTCCTTGATCGCTAATTCCTGATTTATGTATCGAGTAACATACTCATGTGTGACTTATCATGTGATTTATACATTGATTAGTGTATCAACATAGGCCTCCTCACCGGTGAAATTATCCATTTAAATTTCAAATTGACTTTTTAATCAATTTTTAACGACTAGGCAAATCAAATCCACGTAAAACAATTATTGGTTTAATTACAGTGGCACCATATTCTTACAAAAAACTCTTCTCCTTACAAAAATGAACATTAGCACAATCTTCTTAACACAGAATTGATTACGAATTAACTAGTTTAGATTCTTGATTTTAGAAAGACTGATCTCAAGCACTAAAAATTATATTAAAAAAAAGAAGAAGCTTCTAACGAATTAACTAACATTCATGGAGACGAAGTGTAATGATTGTTACTCTCTTTGAGTCCCACGCTTATCGTAGCGCAAGCCAGAGGCTGCGCCGGCATCCTGAAGCAGCTCAACGCGCCGCCGGAATAACCGGAGCAATCCGGCTGCGGCCGCTGCGAGTTCCTCCCCGGAATACAGTTTCCGGCGAAATCAAACCCGAAGCTAACCCTGGAGCACTCGGTGCTAATCCCAGAGAAGAAGTTGAACGAAACCGTGAGGTTTATCAGGTTCCTCAACGAGCAAACCAAATCGGGGACCTCGCCGGAGAATCTGTTGTGAGCAAGATTCAGAACTTCAATCGCAGACAAGCAAGAGATGGTATCGGGGACATGACCCATCAAAGAATTATAGCTGACGTCAAAGACTTCCATCTCTGAGAACATTCCTACAGATTCCGGTATACAACCGGTTAACTGGTTATTCAGTAGCAAAACCTCTCTCACTCTCGATCCCGTGAGCCCGAAACTCGTCGGGATTTCTCCGGAGAACATGTTATTAGCGAGATTGATCACCGAAGCCGGAGAGTTTCCGAGATTACCGGGGATTTCTCCTTCGAATTGGTTGTTGTTGAGGAAAATCGCGTCTAACCGCTTGTTGAAGAGTGCCTCAGGGACAAATCCTGAGAAATTATTAAACCGGAGATCGAGGTAAACCAGGTTTGGGATGTAGACTGTGACTAAAGGGAAAGGACCAGAGAGTCTATTGTTGCTGAGATCAAGCTCTTGTAGAGAATCCAAGGACCTGAAGGAATCTGGAACTTGGCCATAGAATCTGTTACTGTTGAGATGAAGAATGTTGAGGTCTGAGAGGTAAGCGAGTTCTTTGACGAAGGTGCCTTTGAGGTTTGCATGGTTAAGATCTATGGCGGTTATAGACTGACCAGAACAGAAAACTCCTTTGTAAGAACAAACATCTGATCCAACCCATGTCTTAAGAACACCAGAAGGATCCTCTGTAATGGCGGATTTCCAAGCTTGAAGAGCATCGTAAGCCACACTGTTTGGAGCCGTTACCGGAACTGTATTCCGGTTACCGCCGTTGATTCCACCGCCAACCCAAACCGCACCGCCGCCGCCAACAACACCGCCGATGCCGACTCCAATGCCGCCTCCTACACCAAAGGAAGCATCTGTCTGAATCAAAACAAACAGAGACAGGCAGAAACAGAGAAGCTTAAAGTCGCTGCCTTTCTTCCTCTTAAACATGTTTTAGTGTTTTACCAAGAAGCTGAAATAAAGTTAGCTTCTTCTTTTTTCGTGAGTTGACACTTAAGGTAAGAGAATGACTGTTTAGTTTAGTGGATTAATGAGGTTTGTGTGAGTGTGTGTGAGAGAGAGAGTGAGATTATGAAACAGAGTGAATGTGGTTGAAGAAGCATTGATTATATGACGAAAAATGCTTTTGTGGGGGGACAAGATTATTAAAACAGGGTTCTGATTTGTTCTTTGTGTTGTTATGTCACGTTTGCCTTTGTTTTTGCTGAGTTTACTGTTTGTTTCTAACTTATGATTGCATAAATCATATCACGGGTTCATCTTCTTTTACCTTTTGTTCCACTTTTTTTTTGTTATTGATTTCAATGAATTTATGCACAAAAGCAAATGCATTTTAGAGTTGAATATTGGATCACATGTTTGAAAGAGACTCTTACAACTGTCATTTGAATGGATTGCATATTTCAATGATATTATGCACAAAACTAGTTTTGTCCACTCTATTTGTTGAGACCCAAGAACGATTTGTAACGCATGCACTACCTTCTTTTGTGAATTTGGCTCTGATTTCATTTTGGAACTTTTCAGCAATACAAAATAAGTTTAAGAGCAATTGACCAACAACTTCTGATTCTCGTTGATCATTATAATATGGTTTAAGTTCCACATGCTGTGCAAGTTCTTATTGATTGTCAAATCTTTTTGACAGAAGTAGTCAAGAATGTTCTCATAAATGAAAAAATAAAAATAAAAGCTGAACAGAATCTAGATGAGGCTATAAATAAGAAAAGGCATAACTTGTGACTGTGGTGAATATGGTGTTGTTGACTTGTGGGGGAGTGATTTTAGGAGTGTGAGAAATTTTTAATGCATCACATGGAGTGGCACAAATGCATAAGTGTCTCCATTCAAACAATTATATTTATTGTGTGGCTGCATTTAATCCAAATATTTCCAATGCAGTTATTGAGAGGCAAAGTCTATACTCGAGAACAATAAATTACTTTGCTCGATCGAGCTAAACAACAAAAATTGTAGATTTCCAAGCATTCACTACGAAACAAAAATATACAATGGTATATTGATCATGACAACGAAATATCTTGATATTACCATCGTCTTATAAACAATACCATTTCTCTACCGTTTTTACGTTTTCAAAAGTATAATATAAGAATTATGTACTACCATTTTTTACGCATTTTCACTGGCCGAAAACAGGCATGAGGGCCTACGGGATTATGCGATGGGAGAATTAGGTACATAATGTTTGGGGAAAAAAGAGATCGGTGGTGTGTAGTAGGTAGACTTTGGTTGAATTACAAAAAAAAAAATTATGTCTAATGATTACAATCAGTGAGGTTTCATGTGACTATATGAGTGCTAAGCAATAAAGTAGAGAGCCGACAAAGTTCGGCATGCAAATTTGGGTTGCACGTTGCACCTACTTCCCATTGGTGGTTTATTTGTGTGAGAAAAGAAAGGAAATGACTTATTCTCAGCATAAAAGAAATATAATGGACATTATATGTTTTAAGTCAGTTTAGTTTTAAATATGTTGGACATTTCATGAGAAAGCTTATATTGAGTTTGTATAAATTAGGTTTATGTTGAATCGGACGTCGTGGGGAGAACATCCCAAACACATTTATGAAAGTTAATAATCATTACAATGAATGTTACATTAAGTGGGTATAATACAAAAATTGATGAAGTATGATAATCTGCGAGCACATGCTAAACTCTAATGAAATCAGGCCTGTAGTGGGCCCATTTAGCTTATGATGAAGTTCAACTCATATATGAAGCCTAATTGTTAGAATTCGTTTGGCAATGGTCTATAGTTAATATGTAAACTTCGGAATATGGCTAGACCAAATGGCTGCTGTTCAAAAAAAAAAGAAAGGAATATGGGCTTTGGGAGCCGAGAGGAGAGATGATGCGTGTGAAGTCTCGCATGGGGACGTCGTGTGGGTTTGTTTATATCTCGAAATTTGTAGTGTGGTTATGCTATAGGTTTTGGACCGTATATGATCATATTGTGTAGAATGTGTCTGGCTCCAGTATACAACTTATGGTGGCGCAGCCAAATTTTGTGTTGACTTCTGTTGATTGGTGTTGGTATCCGATCCGTTATGGTCAAAGTGTGTAGCGGAATGTCTTTTCCGAATCCAAATGAGTTTTTTTTTTTTAACTATAAAAATACATTTTGGACATTTTTATCTTCATGTAAGACGCATGATTAACTTAACATGTTATTTTCTCTATGTTGACATCCTATACATTACATTTACTTACATTTTCACCATATAAGCTTAACTAGGGTTTTAAATTGTAGTTTTTAACGCCTTGGCTATTTTGGCATCCATCTACAAAAATATTGTATATAAAAATCAATGAACTTACAAGTTATGATTTCATACCCATTTTAATTGTCAACTCATACCTATTTTCTTAATGGATATTAATAGATTTGCTAATAACGACTTATAATGTAGGCGATGATAAAAAATTATCATTTAACTAAATATATTTTCCTTACCATTTACTAAATCACTTTTTTTCTTTCTAGTAATCATGGAGTCCACATAGACAAACAAAAACAAAAAAGAGAGACATTGATTCTCGTAGTTCAAATACGGACAATGCAATTTGCCTACTCAAATATATAATTAATATATGTATACATAAGTACAAAATAATATAATAAAAATTTTTGGTACGTAAAAAGATTTCGAAGAATATATAATAGGAGCTCAAAATGAAAAATGGATTCCACTTGTCGAAAGAGAAAATATCTCATAATAAAGAAAAAAAACAACAGAAGAAATAAAGGTAAATTAGTTAACCAAAAAAGAAGAAGAAATAAAGGTAAATATTGTCTGATTATTCCTTTATTCCAATTTCAGAATCTGACCATGCCAAAAAAAAGGCCAAGTCTCATCTCATCTCTCCCCATGTCGATTTTGCTTTTTCCTCTTCCAATATCCCAAGAACACAAACAAACTTGGAGAATCAACTAGTAAACTAATCTCTTGGATAGATATTGATAATTTTTTATCTAAATCTTGCGACAGCTAAATTTCTACATTCATTGATTTCTATGTAAAATCTATAATAGCTAAACCAACATGAATTTTACCTGATCGCATATATATTACCATCTTTTTTGGTAGATCATTCTGTCTAATTGATACGGTCAACTAATTTTTTTGTTAATGTAATTATCAACTAATTAAAATATTTGAACTTGTGATCAAATGGAAAAATTACAATATATTAAATCCAAGGATGACTTCGACCGTTATATATATGTATAGAACAAAGCATCAAAGAAGGTTGCAATGTAAATTTATACATATATTATATGTACAAAATTAAAGACGAAAGAGACCAAACATAAACATGGCCAAGTGCTTTTGTAGGATGACATTACTTCTTACTCTTTAGATATAGATTCCATATTCCACAACTAAAACAAATTTCAATTCAAAATTCAAAATTAAACCAATTTGTCCCAAATTCAAACCTGTTTTGTACAAAATGTTATTCTATAATTCGAAGATTCCAAAGGTTAACTATGAATATTAAAAAAAGTTATGAACAGACTACTCCAAACTTCTATGGTCTTCAGAAGAAAAAAAAAAAACAGAAGTAAGTTTTAGCTTTTTTGATGTAATGCTTTACTCTCTTGCTTCACCTTTGGAGGTATCTCGAGGCCGTAATCTGTTTCTTTGGCGCAATGTTATATGTACGTTACCTTAAAAAAATTCTCTTTTAGAGACACTTTAAAGCAGTTACATGCCCATTCTCCATTAGTTCATTGGGCTGCTGTTGTATGGTTGAAAGAGTACGTTCCTCGCTTCTCTCTTGTAACTTAGACGGTAATGCTTGCATGTTTATCGACAAGAGACAGACTTAGGAGATGGCACATGAATGTTCTCTCAACTTGCGTCCATTGCTCCTCGGGAATTGAAAACCACGAACACCTTTCCTTTATTTTAATTTGCGACTCAACAACAATTTCACCAATCTTGGCATCAAAAAATTTCTAAATCCTACTTCAGGTTTTTATATCTGATGCTGCATCTTGGATCCTTCAACAATGGTTGCGGCCTCGAGCCCCAGCTACCATGCACCATCCTCAAGCTCCTTTCGCAATTAATGATATATCCTTTTTGGAAAGAACGAAATTCGAAGATGTTCACGTTAGCTTCCTCTAGCTAAAGGAAACCAAACAAATCATTTATCGTACAATTAGGATTTTTTTTTCTTTTCATCCGGTAACATGTCTCATAGCTATTTTCTCCACAAAAAAAAAAAACATGTCTCATAGCTATCCCTTTTTTTCTTGAATTTACTTTGGTTGTATGTTTAATTTCTCTTGTAATTTATCTTCTTTGTTTTTCTAGTTCTGGATTTCTTTTGTAACTAGGATAGTACTCGGATTTCTTTTGTAACTAGGATAGTACCCGCACATTAATGCGCGGAGTTAATTATTACTTTTAAATTATACATTAAATTTCAGAGTTATAAAATAATGATTTTTATATATTTTAAATTTTTAATGATTTATGTTTGTATAATATTAATGTAGAGCCAACTATAGCACATATATGTTATATATTATTTGGAGATAACATTAGATTTGTCTTTTCGTAAAATACACAATGTTAATGATTTAATTCATATCAGCACAATTCTACGCCATGAGCAACATATAAACATCATTGAATGTGTCATTGATAATAAAAAATGAGGGGGGAAACAACTCGTTTATATAGTCGACTTTAGAATACGGTAGAGTAGGTTAAATCTTCAAATATTTTTAAAATTTTAAGTCAGCAGTTTCATTTAGCATAGATCTTCTCATTTAAAAGAAAAAAAAATATACTAAATATCTAAATATACAAATCTACACGGTTTTCAAAAAAATAGATATAAATCAAATTTTAAATATTTAATCTAAATAATTGTATGAAATATACAGCTAAGATTAGGAAAGTTAAATATTTTGAATAATATTCGGTTGCTATTATTATGCTAACAGGTCAGTTACGATATTCACATTCAAAGTCACTTAATATATTTGTTCACAATTATGTTTAAAAAAATAAGAGATCACATAAATATATATTTTTTTAATTTAACTAATAGAATTATTTTTCTTGATAAAAGTATAAATTATGTTTGGAAAAATATAAGAGATCAAAATTATATTTTTTACTTTAGATAGGATTTTTTTTATAGATCAATATGTTTGACAACATGGATAACAAATTTAAATATAAAAAAAAAGCTGAGAAAAAATGTGAAGATGATCAGCAAAATGATCTCTAATTGCTTCTCTTTTAATATATAGTAGATGAGTAGGATAAGTTGTATCTCTTTTTTGAAAGTAATAAAATTTTGATATTAAAACCAAGAAAAAAGTAAGTAAGTCATAACAAGTATATAGGGAAAGTAGTAACAAGTAATTAATATTATTTACCACCATATATATTAAACAAAAACCAAAAATATATTAGACAGTTCATTCTAAAGAAGAAATACATACGAAGATATCCAAGGAACAGAAGAAATGAATTTAAAAATAAACATATAAGAAACATACTTATATCTAGTTCTATATGGCACCATTGATGATTTTCGTGCAATTTTCCTTACTTTTTTTTCTTCTTCTTCTTCCCTTTCGAATATGACAGCTTTTTCTCTCATGCTTTTTTTTTTATTACTTTTGTTTCTTTTTTCCCCTCCCCCTTCTTTAATTTTTTTTATATATCAAAATCCTCTCCAGTATATAAAAACAAGACACTTGATTTTTGGTGCTGCTTAAAAAAACCCTTCACCATGTCAAAATCATGCATATATAACTTCGTTGGTCCAAGATCGATCGATATACCAATTTCCAGGGAGATGTCATGATGATGATGGCGATGAAGATGGCAACAGCTTTTTGTGATGTGGGTCATGATCATCGGATTGGAAAATGGCACCATTACCCATGATGATCTTGATTGTCAGAAGAGTCAGGGGCTGGCCAAAATGTTGTTGAGTACTTCAACCATTCTGCTTCTTGTTGGTTCCCCATTGATGATGATCCCTGCACCAATCAAAATAATTTCTCAAGATATACATACACACATTATGAATGTATAACAGTGTGAGCATACATATATGAACTGAGTACATCTCATTCGGTTTAATCAGAAACAAATTGGACTAATTTGACAGACCCGATCCAAACTGATACAAACCGGGATCAGACCCAGGAATATCGAACGAATCTACCAAGTATAATCCTGTTTAGCATTCCACGACTACGCATATATTATGGCTACTTATTTTATGATGAATTTCATATATATATATATATATATATATTTACATATTCGAAATTTCTATATATATAAATAAGGACATTCCATTAGATTTTAGAAGGATTAAAAAAAAAAGGAGTGCAGACATGCTGTCCCCCACAAGAACACAATGAAATCTACTAATGTCTATTACCGAACTTGTCTCGCGAGGTACTACGCATGAAGAAAAGACATTATAATATTTACATATATACACACACACACACACACACACATTATATTCCCATATTTATAAATGCACCATCATTGCCTTCTTAATTAGTTTTAAAATGTTTAAAAAGGAGAAAAAAAAGAAAAGAATCTGAAAATTTTCATGTTCTTTAAAAGGGTAATTTATTGATAAAAAAAAAAAGTAAACTATGACAAAAGCAAACACATCTCTCTCTCTTTTTCTTTTCTGGTTTTGTTTACTTAACTCTGTTTTAACTCTTTCCAATTAAGTAAAGAATCAACTTAAAAAAAGGAATATATGTAGTTTTAAGTATCATTCCCATGCAAAACTGAAAAAGAAAAAAAAGAAAAAAAGAGTTTTTAAAATATATTCTCCACTTTTATTCAAATAAGATACATTATCTTCGACCAATCAATGATCGTTGCAGTTATTTAAATATTTATTTTTCAACTTTACAGAGCCTGCATTTTAATCGAGAATCCAAGACTGCTCACAATTAATACAAAAACACATTTTGATTTCAGTCTGTTTCACTTATATGATGACTACAACATCCTACTCGATGCATGACAATTTTTTTTTTTTGCTTTAAACTCATGATGGTAAAAAGAGGGTTTCCCCATGAAATTAAGAGTCAAAAAAGGGATTAATAACTTACATCTTTTACATCATGATGAGTGGTCGAAGAAGTGCAGCCCATTATGAGTTCTTCCAATCCAGAAGCTGACCTCCCTCCCATCTTTCCATCATTATGTTCTTCGTCTCCTTCTTGGTGTTGTTGTTGTGTCTTGTTCAGTCAAAAAAGACAAAAGTCATTTCAGAAAAAAATATTATTTCATTTTTAAGAAAATTATCTTTAAACATTAATATTAATCATCTTGTCTCTTAAGACGACATTGGTTTCCTACTTGTTTTAGTTCCGCTGACACTAAAAAGTGACTTAGCTTTTCTTGTCCTTTGGATAATGGATTGTTAGTTAGACATATCTTACTTAGACTAAATCAGGCATAATTATATATTAACTTTATTTTTTTTCTTGACCAATTATATTCTATACACTTTATTTTGCATAATTGATTCTGGTAGAACCCAATTTGCATGCTTATGTAGTCCCATCATTGTTAAGTGACATGCATGCAAATATATACAAAACCTAACATGTGCAAGAACCAATATTCTTACAACTTAATAAAATACACAATAAACACCTCCAGATATATAAGTAACACTAATTATAATTTATTACCCTACTTTCACAGCCAGAATTTAAATTGGATGTTGAGACCCTTATAAAAAAATGGTAGGTGCATGACTCCTAAATCAATAGTAACATAAAGTAATTTCAGTTTGATTATTTAATTATAGTGATATTCCAGCTAACTTGGTCATATTCATCAAACTGTAACTTTCACCTAAATTAATTAATTAAAATATCGGGGTGGGGATATGAACGCAATTAAATAGTAAATATTTCTGGAATTTCCAAAGATGTTAAAATAAAAAGAGAGAAAAGAATATAAAGTTCTCTTACCTGGTAATTTTCATTAGGGAGCAAGATTCTATGAACATGATAAGGGTTATCTTCAAGGATATTAATGGGGGCATGGTGAAGCGAAGTAGATGGAGAAATGATGGCTGATATTGGATGTGTAGGCTGGCTTATGTTGAATGCATGATGCCGCTGTTGTTGCTGATGGTGATGTTGATGATGGTGATGATCATGAGCCACATGATGTGATGTTGATGATGGTGATGGTGATGCCTGATGACGATGATGACGATGACGATGTTGTTCTGCCATAACATCCTCACATGTAGCTTGCGCGGTATGAAGAGTTTCCCTCCTCGCCACCTGAAAATTATTATAAATTAATTGCTAACTAAAATCATTGATATATATATATATATATTAATTATGCTGTATTGCTATATGATATATATTATATATTTAGCAATATAAAATATTTGTTATTCCAGTTGCTTTATTATTTAACTATTTGTTGGACCGCTGCGGTTTAGACATTCTTTTCTGATTTTATCACGTCGGGTAAAACTTTAGGTCATATTGTTAGTTAAAATTTGATTATCACTAACGTTCATTATTATTACGTCGAGTAAATTGCCTATAAAATCTTTTGTAAATACATAATAATATTAATAAATATTAAGAGATACAAAAAAAGTTGCACTGTTTACTTGCAATGCATGCAAATAATAACCCTAATAATATTTTTGTAGTAACATTCACTTTTTCTCTTTTTTTTTTTCTAAATCTCGATCTCATGCGAGAGCGACAGATTAATTAATAATGAATCAAAATTGAATTCAAAATAAAATAATTAACACATTCAATAAAACGAAGATATTTTCTATAAGGAGATTTTTTAAAAAATTGCATTAGAATATTTACCAATTTGATTTTTGATATGCATATGGAATTTCTTTATATAAAGTATAAACATTAGATTCTTCTCTTGTAAATATTAGATTTAGTTTCTAATAATTATTTTATCAAACCAAAAATTTAAATGTAAACAAAGAAATTGGTGCATACCTCATCGAAGCTCTTCATAAACGGAACAAAGCTGAGTTGATCCATCGCATAACTCGGGAGACCAGCCGCAACCGCCGCAGCCGCAGCCGCTACAGCCATAACGCCGCCACCAACGCCACTTACTTCATCAGATCGATTTGGAGGATTAACATTCATAATCTCTCTAGACGAAGAACAACTCCCACCACTAGTACTCCCACCATCTCTCCTTATATAATTCTCTCCGCCGCCCCCACCGCTATTCGCTTCACCGCCTCCACCACCTATAGCGTTCAAGCCCGACGTAGATGACGACCAATTGCATTGCCTAGGCTGAGTCTGATAAAAGATCTTAGACACAACAAGCTCCCCTTCTTTTTCTTCCTCATGTGTCCCCAAATGATATTGATGCATTACCCAATTGGTTTTCTCCGGTTTTCGATTCTTACCGAAATTGGTATACAAAACCAAAATCTTCTTACAGCCTTTTTGCTTACCGTTTACCATAACCGGTCTTGTCTTACCGGTCTTATGCCACCTCGTCTCACCGGAGCTACCACTTCCATGCATACTATTGTCACATTCCGTTTGAATCTTTCTTCGCTTTCTTGTTCCCGTCGTATACGCCTTTGAAGGTCTATGAAAGAAGTGTCTGCTTAAACCATCTCTAGTCACTCCTACCAAAATTGAAATATAAATAAAATACATTTTTGTTAGTTTATATGTTTCTTGTGTGACCCAAATTAAAAAGATTCAAACTTTGGTATGACCCAATTCTCTATATATAGTCGTATCAAACAATCATATATTATAATGAAAGATATGCATAAGTGATTTATAAATATGGAATGCACGAAAATTAATAATATGAAATATGTATATAGATGAATGTGTGATCGAAACATAAAAGATTCAAACTTTGGTGAGACCCAACTAAAAGAAAAGGTATTCAAAATGTAGTGTGACCCAATGTTCTATATATGTAGCTACATGTTATAATGAAGATTGAAGATATAGATATATAACGATCGATGTGACGTAGAAACTGTATGAAGGTGTTTATGTACCGGGAAGTTTCTCGGGATGTGTGTAGCAAATGCCGTCTTCGCCTTCAATGGTGGGGATGAATTCGTCAATGAGAGGGTGAGATTTAATGTCTTTAACTAAGACTTTTGCCTCTAAGTGTTCTATCAATTCTTGATCCGTCGGGTCAAATTTCACTCCTGCGGGTAAACCAACCCAGTCCTGCTATAAAGAACAAAAGAGAAAAATAAAATTTAAATAAAGAAAAAGGACAAGAGAATATAAGTGTATATACAAGTATACATATAAAGACTCGTATATAGACGCTTTAAAATTTGGATTTTGAATTTCTGTAAGCGAAAGAATAAAACAGAGAGAATCATTCTTGATGTTCTTCATTTGATTCTTTTCCTTCTTTTTTTCTCTTAAAAACATTTACAAGTGACCTAAAATGAGAAAAGGATGGTAGAAAGAATGTATTTTTAAGTTAATTAAAATAAAATAAAAGAAAAAGGAATATTACTTACTGGTTTGCCCTCGAGCTTGTGGCCGCAGCTGGGACACTTCTTGGATCCACAAAGTTGATGTTCTTCGATCTTTGCGTCAATTGTATCCGAACCGGTCACCGAACCCGCAGGATTACTCTTGTTCATATCGATCCCTAATCCCTTTGATCACTTTTCTCTTATGCGGCTGTGTGTAGGTGAAGAGATAATAACAAAGCTCTTCTGATCATTTCCGAGAGCTGAAGTATATATATGTAGAGGAGAGAGACTAGAGAGAGAAGATTTGAATAAACCCTCTTTTATTATTAAGAAGAAACCACTGATTTTGAGGAGACAAGACAAAAGAGGGTTTTTCTTGAAAACCTAACCGACACAGGAACAAGACAAAGTAAGAATTTATGGGGAATTAACCCTCAAATTATGCTAAAAGGAACAAACTTGGTCGAGCAGAATAAGATCTGCAAATCAAGAAAGAGAGAGAAAGATAGCAAAGAGGGGAGAGAATTAACAAACGACAAGGAGAGGGGGAGAAGAAGAAGAAGAAGAAGAAACTATGAGAGTTGGGATGTGAAGGGTATAAATTAATAAAAGCATACGAGAGATTTTTGTGAGGGAATTAATAAATTATATAACAATATATGTACATATGTGTGTCTATCTCAAACTTTAACTGAAGAAGTAAGCGAGAAAAAGGAAAAGGTGGCTCTGAAACCCATTCACTGACCCACCTTTTATTTTGCCTTTGCTGGTTTAAGAAGCCGCTATGAGTCTTTGAAGCGGTTTGTTTACATATATCTACAAAATTCATACACTTTTTTGTATTCGATATTAGATTTACTTATGTTTATATACAACGTGGGCAATGTGTACGTGTCTGTATTTGTGAGTGTACACATACTCTTAACACATACAAAATTTGTTACATTTTTATGTTATGTTACATGCGGATGCGGTATGGACTTACTACAAAAGATATCAAAATTATATCATGTTTACGATGAAATGTAAGTTTCATTACTATAAACTTTAACGAAGTTGCCTCCTTTCTAGATGATATTAGGAGTAACGTATCATTTGATATATATATACATATATAGTACATATGGGTGTGGGTGAAGCTTAATACGTAATTTTTTTAAGTAAATGAATTACATCGATTTTACACTAGAAAATTTGATCTTAATTCTTTATGGTCTAGATATAAATAATTTCAAAAAACCATGTTGACAACTATAATTACTTCACCCAACTTTCGAATAATTTTATTTTAATTTTTTTTTGTAGGATAAACGTCACTGAAGTCATTAGTCACCATCTAATTAAATATCTAATAACGTCTAGTTAAGGAATTAATTGAGTATTTTTGAATATGTGGAAGGTTAAGAAAAGAAGAATATTAATAAAACAAACAAAGGAAGAAGAGATGTTTATCAAAGAAAAAAAAAAAAAGAAAGACGAGAAGAGGAAGAGAGGTCACATGGGCATCGATCGAGCTGGAGGAAGTGATCATTATTCTTTTGTTATTCAAATGTGGTATTCTTTTTTGATTATTTTAAGTTCAATTTATGCATAGAGAAAGGAATTAAGAGGTTGCTTGATAAGTAAGGCAATTTGAGCAGTATCCCCATCATATGGACCACACCATCTCTTAATTTTCTTATTATATATATTCGCGTTTTGTAGTTGAAAAAAGATATCTTAAAGCGAATATTTTTAATTTGAGTTCTCTATATATTAATATTATATGGTCTCCTTGGAGATCCGTTTACGTTAGCATGAATTATGAAATCATGGCAATTATTCTTTTTACATATGTTTCAAATCAGACAATAATTTCCTTTTCCCATTAAAATGTTTATGGGATAATCCTGAAAAAAACTATTACGGTTGATAATTTAAAGTAGCATATATATGTTTCTTTTTTCTGTTATTTTTGGTTGACGAAACTAAGAAGTATTTTTTCTTAAATTATATTTATTGTACGCGTTCATACGATTTCATAATACTCCAGATGGATATATGTTTTTTTTTTCCAGTGATCTCGAGTATCTTGACTGTAATGATTAAAAAGTTATATCGTATAATTAATCTTCTGCAGTTTTTCATCGATATTTTATTTTAAAATATATACGGTCAAAACTAATGAAGAGACAAATCGAATAAAAAAAATACAAGGGTAAAAGAAACGTGTACCGTACCCTTAGACATGGCTTCATGTTTTGATCATAAACATAAAATAGAATATTGTGGAAACTTTTTGTCAAGGAGTTTGGGTAAAAGTTCACGTAATAATTTTCATAATTTGTAATATATAAATCAGTATTAAAAAACGTAAAATATAATATAAACTATTTCTCCGAAACGAAAATAGGTTTATACAAAGGGAAACGGAATTTTATGAATAAACGAAAGCATTTGTCGTAGGAACTTTCTTGATTTCAGGTGACGCTGTGTTTTAAAATTTGACTAAAAACAGGTTAATCTAGAAAGGGGGATGTGTAAGACCATCATTATAGGAGGATCCAGAGAAGTTTCTTATGTTAAAAATGTGATTTAATTAAATGAAAAATAGAAGAAAAGAGAAGAAATGAGAATAAATGACTCTTATTTTGGAGTTGTAAGAGTTGATTCTTGTTCCAGGTGTCTCTTTTTTCTTGGCTTTCATTCCTCTCTCTTCTTCCTTTTCTTTCTTTCTCTCTCCCTTTCGTTGCTTCTTCATCTTTCATAGCCTTTATCCCTATAATACATATAAAAACAATAATTCTTAAAAAAGTTTCTTAAGGTAATTTAATAAATAAACTAATGTTTAAAAAACTCATTAGAGTTTCTCCCATAATGCTCTAAGAGCATCATTATTGGAGAGCTTTGATTTAGGTTCTAAAATGTATTTTATTAATAAATATATGATTAATTTAAGTTTAGAGTTTCAATTATTTTGTATTAGTTTTGAGACCTACAATGGACAGTTTCTTTGGAGTTCTAAATTTTTTTGTTTTTTCTTTTCTGAAATTGTTGTCAATTTAAAAGAAATAAAATATAATCAAACTATCAAGAGTAATTGACATACTACATCAATTAGTTTGCTCTCTATATACAAAGAAAATTGTCATAGATTCAGGCAAACAAGAGTCTGAGACTGACTCCAAACATCAACGAACACAAAGGAGCCATTGCATTTTAAAACCAAACATCACGTGTATGATGCTTAAAATCCTTCGTAAGAAAACAGAGGAGAAGGAAAAAAGCATAATAGTGGAGAATACAATGAGTACACACCTATATAGCGAGTGAGTTTTAGATAGGGAAAACGGCCAAAAAATTCCCCATCTTTCCGAAAATCATCGTTTAATTCCTCAACTATCACTTAAGCTATTTAAATCCCGAACTTATGTTGACTTTCTCAATTAAAACCCAAACTTATGTTGACCAAGCTAAATTATACTCGTCGTTAAGTTGGGTAACGAATCTAATTAACCCCGTTAAACACCGTTATTAAGATCCGTTTAATTGAAACGATGCGTTTTGAATTAAAAACAGAAAACCATTATTTCTTCTTCTTCCCTTCTTCTTTCTTCTTCATCCCCGACCCAAATAAATTCGAAACCCTAAGAAAAAAAAACCCCAATCGATTCCTCCTCTCTATTCCTCCCTAATCAATTCTACCGTTCTCTTAACCTAGTATCGAATTCTCTTTCGCTCTAAACTATCGATTTCTAGTCATTTATTGTGATGAGTTCGAGTTCTAGCTCTAAACTGAAGTGTGAAGAGAACCGTGGGTTTCCGTTGAAGTGTGTATGCGGATGTGATGTGTCGATCTATACATCAAAGACACAGAAGAATCCAGGACGTCCTTTCTTTGGTTGCATCACCAAAAAAGATGTAAGTTGAATTGTTAATGGTGATATGTATTATGTATGTTAGTTTTACACAGGTTTGTATCGGTTACATTAAGAGTTATTACGATAGGATCATCTTTTCAAGTGGGTAGAAGAAGCCGTATTGGAGGAGGTTGAAGAAGTTGTACCAAAAGTAAGAAACATTGAAAGGGAGATTTGGAAAGGAACAACCGAGGTTGAAGAGTTGAAGTTTGTTGTCAAGGAATTAAAGGAAGAGCTAATACAGACCCAAATTGAAGTCCAAAAATGTAAGCTGATGAACAAATTGTGTATTGTCTGTCTTGATGTTATCATTATTGGCATTGTTTATGTAACGGTTTGTAAAGCCAAGGAAAAGAAACTTGTTCTTGGCTACTAGTGGGGTGTGAGGATTAAATCGAGTTCATTGTGCACTTGTTCTTCTCTTTTGTTGTATTTTTATAATTTTGTTTTGTTGTATTTGAAGAATTAGAATTTTAATGAGATTAGCTGTTTCGGTTCTTCTTCTTAACTATACAAACAATCAAAGGAAACAAATGAACTATGAAAGCCACTAGTTAATAACAACAACAACAACGAGTTTTAAATAAGAAACATGACATAAACACACACTAGTTGCAGTCTCATAAATCCGAAAATAGAAACAACACAAACATAATCGAAGTAGCACAATTGAAGTCTCAAAAGCAAAGTCTAAAAATAAAAAACATGAAAACACAACCGAGGTTAGAAGAGCACAGAGTCAATCAAAGAAACCAGCGTGCTAGTCCTTCCACCTCTGATCCTTGTGCTTGTGATAGTTGTACTTGTGGTGCTTGAAATCCTGGTCCTTGTGGTTGTGAACCTTCTGGTTGAGGTCCTTGTGGTTGTGATCCTTGTGCTTGTGCTCCTTGTGATTGTGAAAGCCAATCATTTGATGATCCTTCCTAAAATGTAGTTGGCAATAAAAAGCATTAACAGTCATCCCAATTGAAGACAAAGCATGTATTTAAAGTACAACAAACCTGATTTTTCCTTGGTCGACCTCTTGGTCTCTTTGGTGGAGGCTCAACGAATGGTTTTGAGCAATTTGTCTTCGTGTGTCCTTCTCTTTGCAATTGTTGATGGGTTCAACAATTTAGAGTACCCTGATCTAACACATATATGCTCATTCACGTAGACCTTTACCTGCAGCTTGCTTTTCGATCTCTCATAAGAGCAGTAGACTCTCCATGGACACTTGTACTTAGTGTCTGAGCATTTTGCACCCAGTCTTGTCGACGACGACTTGAACATCTTGATGTCGTATTTCGTTTTCAGTGAGTACCTAAGCAGCGCCCGCTTGAAATCATCTGCACACCCATACGTTTTCCCCAATGCAAGCAACTCTTCCGGATCTTCGTTCTGTCTAGGCTCTATCTCATCGTCGTCATCCGATGCTGACAAAGGATCTGGAATTGTTTCATCATTCCATATATCATCTCCACTCTCTCCATCACTCTCAACATTGTCATTCCTTACAGCATCTCTAAACTCTTCTCCTAAATCTTCAACACCTTCTTCAACACCTACATGGTTCCTATCGTTCTCATTACCTGTCTCCGTACCACCATCATCATCAATGGCAGTTTCGAAATCATCATCTGGAGCAACCGCACAGTCATCTCCACTTACAGCATCCGATTCTACATCTGCTTCTGCATCTCGTTCAGGCGCGGGTTCTGGCTCTGGTTCAGTCGTGGGTGCCTCAGCTTCAGCTCCTACAACTCCACTACACTCGCCTCCATCAGCATCACTCTTTCTTTTACGAACAGGAAGCTTCTTCCTTCTCACCATTTCTTGACAATCAAAGACGAGAATCAAAGAGAATTCGATTTGGGAGGATTAGAGAGGAGATCGATTTGGGGTTTTTTTTCTTAGGGTTAGAAACCTTTTTTGGTCGGGGATGAAGAAGAAAGAAGAAGGGAAGAAGAAGAAATAAGGGTTTCGGTTTTAATTCCAAAACGCAGTCGTTTTGTTTAAACGGATCGTAATAACGGTATTTAACGGGGTTAATTACATCCGTTACTCATCTTAACGACGCGGCTAATTCGGCTTGGTCAACATAAGTTTGGGTTTTAATTACACAAGTCAACAAAAGTTCGGGAATTAAATAGCTTTCGTGATAGTTGGGTATTTAAACGATGATTTTCGGAAAGTTGGGGAATTTTTTGGCCGTTTTCCCGTTTTAGATAAGAATGATAAATAGGTCGTTACCGTAGAAAGACGATGAGTCACCATGGCCATGGACTCATTTTTCCCTTCCTGCAAAATACAACAACAACGACTTTGGATTTGAACTACTTCAAACTGAGATACTGATTTATGAACAATAAAGATCCGATAATGCTTCTTTGCCCTCCATAGATTCTATTGCATCTTTATCAAAATGAACTCCGGTTATGATAACAAAACAGTTCAGAGGCCATATTCTAAAAAGTGCTATAAAGCTTAGTGATGCTTTCATCACATTACCTGTTTCAGCAACAGACACGACTGTTTGTTCCAGAGCTCAAAAAAAAACATAAACAATGAAACCGTTTCCCTTTTGTCCAACCACTACACACTCTTGGAAACTCTAAACAAGGCAATTGATGAAATCTCCCCTTTGTACAACGACGGCGGCTCAAAACTAATCTGAACTGTCTGGATGAGGCACACATCATCCCCTTTCAAGAATCTAAAACCTGAGAAACCAAATAAAGCACTGTGCAATTAACCAATATCAATTCGAAATCAAATGGACATCAAATTCACCAAAGTAATAAGAGCAGAGAAGAGAACGAAAGTAAATTCAAATGCACTTAACAAACCAATGAATCTTTCCCAACGTTTTTCCTCAATTCGAACGCATGTTCCGCAATCAGAATCACATCACTAAACTGGGAAAATCGGGAAAATCCACAAGCATCAAGACCGAACCCAACCTAGCAAGCTGCATAAACATCCTTCTGGGTAGATGTATGGCCGAAAAAGACGATAATCTTACACCAGCAATCCCAAAAACGTCGTTCCTAGATTTAGAATCACATCGCTATGTGGAAGAGAAAAGGAAAGTTTGCATGTTCGATTTTTTTTTTGTTTTTGGGAAGAACAATGATCGAGAGAGAGGGGAAAAAAAGAAACAAGATTTTCGGGGGAAAAAATTCTGTGAACCAACCACAATAAAACACGTGGAGAGCAGAACCCTCTCCCACGCCTCTTCCCCCGGAAGCGACTCTGAAACTTTAGAATCGCCAACTCATTTTTTTCTTTTTTTCTTTTTTTTTAAAGATTAGAACTTCTCAAAAGTTCACCATTACGGATGCTCTAACAACCTCATACGGCTCCTATGATGTATGAATTAAGGTTAATGTAGGCTCCACAAACGTTGGGTCCATGAGTTGAGATCTTTGGATTGGATTGTATAGTTTTAGATCTTGGAACTCTCTTCAACCAATTTCAACTATTATGGTTCTAAGAATCTAAATCAAATTGCCAAGTATTCTAGAGCCGTTGGCCGTACTATCCAAAGGTAAATTTAACTTGATATTCACGACCTGGCGTGACAATATTATTATCAATGTGTATTAGTTTATTGGTCGATCAAATGTGTAAGAAATTTATGTTAGGATTTTTTAATGTCACGAAAATATGTTTCAGGAAGCGGGATAAAAAATGAAGGGATTCATATAAATGGTTTAATTTGGATGGAATATATGATATGAACGACAAAAAACAAAAATCTAACATGTTTATATATAAAAAAAATATAGCCTAAATTAACTAAAAGCATTTCGATTTCTCAAGAATTGTAGCTTTATTGTTAAGGATACACAAAAGACGATCTCAATCCCAACGGTAAAAAACCACCAAAGGAAAAAGAGAAAAACACATTCCTATATATATATATATATATATAGATCGTGTGTGTATATAGAATACTCATCATAATTCTATATTTTGTTATTTAAAATAAAATTAAAAGAAATTGGAGAGTCAAAGAATGAAATCATGGAGGGGCCAAAGATATGTTTTGAATAAAACATATAGATGCCTATGATTGCGTCTTTGTCTGGGTATTATCATATCTTTTGTCATAATTTTTGTTTATGTATTTTTATATAACTTTTTTTTTTGAAAATTTTATAAAACTTGCAGAATTTGAGCTTCGTTCTATCCCATTTCTTATCACAAAGTTCTAGGTCATTTCAATCTGGACGTTTTTGGATGCTAAATGAAGATATAAAACATAAAAAAAAATATTTTTTTATTGTAAAAGTTTACAAATGCATGATAGAAAATTAGAAATTAAAAAAATTTGGACCACAAACAAAAAAACCTTTGCATGACGTAAGATAATTTTGCGGAATAGATTTCAAGTCTCTTGCACATGTGGTAAACACATCTGAGAACTTATAGTATTGGAGTCATGTACATCGATATTTAAATAGCAAAAACAACGACATTATATGGGTCAAAAATCAGGAAGAGATTGAAAAACAAGAGAAAAATAATCCACAATGTAAACCCTTATTTTGTTTGCAAGTGAAAATAATAGTAAAACTTCGATATTACTCGAATGAGTAAGATTCAATCTGTAAGGTGCAAGAGGATAAGATAATTTATAGAAGATATCTGGTATGACATCATATATTGGACAAGGATCGGATTCTTGACAACCAATCTCTAATTTTGTTATAATTTTGAGTTGAACTATATAAGTCGAGTTTTGTCCAGTGACGTAGGTATAACGCCTCTAAAAAATAGAAGTTGGCACTTCTTGATACGAATGCTATTTTGGGAAGGGTGTTGAACTCTTTGCTCCGATTCAAAGAGATATACAGGTTTTCAGGTTTGGAAATGGATAATAATAAATAAAATAAAACAAGTGAGAGCTTGGAGTAAGATTTGATTGGAAGAGCTTAAAAATATAGTTTACAATTTTACAACATAATGAAAACCAAATCAGACATAACTTGTTATACTCAGTTCAGTTGTCAATAAAATGTAGTGGTAAAAGTAAAACCGTAAAAAGGATAATCTTCGAAAAAAAATTATAAGTTGAACGAAAAGACTAACATATTGGACGAGGCAAATTATGGTTTTATTCGAGTATAGTTCAAAAAAATGAATGGGCTTACAAGCTTAGTTCTGTGTCCGTGGGCCGGAATTTTACTAGTTATTTTCCTTATCCAATTCTTTGATTTTCATTTTCTTCTTTGTCCATAATATGAAAAATGTATTAAGAAAGCCCAGCAACATTTTTTTTTCTGGATTTGCTAAAATATTGCTAAAACATTAGGTGATTGGTTTTTACTTATTCGTAAGGTAGTCTCCTGAAAATATTTAGATAAAAAATGTTAATGGGCTAAAATAAGGAGTACGTTCGATCGATTCTCCTTAAAATCGTATAAACACTCTTGAATCCGTACCACAGAAAGTTACCATCAATAGACTGCAACTGTGATACTCTTTGTTCATTTATACTAGATATGCAACTTTTTGTCAACATATATATTGCATAAAGATGCAACTTCCTCGTCAAAATATATAATTCTTTTTTATAAATATCAGAATCCAGAAAGTCATACGAGCATAAGTCTAATTTTTCAATAACTTGCTGAACAGAGGTGATTAGGACTCATCATATTAACCTACAATAATACACTCAAATAATGTTGTCGAACAAAAAAAAAAACAATCAAATAATAATACAACACAATATTAATATACAGATTGGAGCCTTTCTTTTTAAAAATTGTAGATGATTGACCAGAAATAAATAGTCCACACAAATACATGAGAGAATCAGTTGATAATCAGTTTGAGAATATTCTCTTTTTTTTTTTAAACCATTAGCTTGTATGTTGACCATTTTTTTTCACCTCCAGGAGTAACATCTATGTATATGTATTATGTAATGAAAATATTTGTTTAACATAGTCATGTTTGTGTTTCAAAAAAGAACATAGTCATGTTTATAAGTGATTAGAAGCATGCCAAGGAAACATGCCGTGTCCTAAAATTTCTTTACGAAGAAACCTAACCCAAACCCCAAAAATGGTCTCGTCCAATCAAATCTAATTTGTTTATTAATTTTTACATACACCCCAAATCTTTCTAGCAGTTTTTAATATAACCCTTACAATTATTGAAATGGTCAATTTTCCCCCACACCTTCCCTTCCTAAATGATCCTCTCTTTTTTAATATTTGTTGACTTGAAATCTCTTCTTCTCTTAAAGCAAAACACCACAAACATATCGCCACTTGTTCGCTATATCCTCTTCATCCAAAAACACATTCACCTCAAGCCCGTGATGGCCTGATCTGTTTACACGTTCCATAGTTCTTGTATCATCTGGGTTTCGTCATCTTCTTCTTCTTCCCCAATATCTTCAAAGGTGAAAGCTTTTTTTTTTAATTCTTTTTGTTGTGTGATAAAAAAACTGAAGTCAAAGACTGTAAACCAATTTTGGGTTTCTTTATATACATAAAAAAAATGGGCAATGACATATTCTCCGATCTTTCATTGTATGGATTCGTCTAGATTCCGGTCATCCTCAAACCAGAGCACGGCGTCTGAAACCGATCATCATCAATTTGGGTTTTTGATCCCTAGACTCAGTAGGAAATATCGATCATTGAGCTTCGATTCGGGTCTCCGCTTGATTGTTTCGCTTTCGGGTAATCAGAGATTCGGGTCTCCGACAAGGTTGGTTATGGCAACCTCTGCCCTAAACTCCGACCGGAAGATCGTTACTGGTCCCGCCGGTTATGTTCTTGAAGACGTTCCTCATTTCTCCGATTACTTCCCAAATCCTCCTGTACGTGTCACTCTTTTTATTTGTGATATGTGAATTCTGAAAATGCGAGCGGGAAAAAGTCTGAAACTTTCTGAGATGGTTTGCTTTAAAGTTACTGTTTTTCTTTTTCTTTTTGAAAATCCGTAGCGTTTCTTTATTAGATCAAATGGTAGTGATGATATCTTATAATTGATTGGATTGTTTGTGTCATGTGATGCTTTCAGACATATCCGAATCCATTACAAGACAACGCTGCTTACTCTGTTGTTAAGTAAGTGGGCTTTTTACCTCAAAGGAAGTTAACTTTCTTTCCAAGTTCGTTACTTCTTTCCCTCGTCATTGAATCAATAGCTTATTCGATTTAGAAATGTGTAATCTTTATCCGGTTAATAGAAAGCTCCTTAGTTGATCAAATCCAATGTGTTTTCAGGCAGTATTTTGTCGATGACGATGACACGGTTCCTCAAAAGGTAAGTAAAAAAGTCTCTCCTTTAGCCATTAACATTCGTTTGTTTTTCTCCCATTGATGAATATTCTGGTTTCGCACTTGTGCAGATAGTTGTGCACCCTGATAGTCCGAGAGGAACACATTTCCGGCGAGCAGGACCACGTCAAAGGGTATTTATTTCTGTCTTTTTACATCTTCAAGAGTCGAAGCTTGGGATGATGAACGTTGATGGAACTTGTTGTTTACGCAGGTTTACTTTGATTCGGATGATGTTCTTGCTTGCATTGTTACATGTGGCGGTTTGTGTCCAGGGCTTAATACTGTGATCAGAGAGATAGTTTGTGGATTATCTTACATGTATGGTGTCAAGAAAATCCTTGGAATCGATGTGAGTCCCCTCGGTTTAGTTATTCTTTTCAGCATTGCTCTCAGAATTTGTTAACTCAATATATTAACCTTGAGATCAATTGTGGTTTCCAGGGAGGTTACAGAGGATTTTATGCAAGAAACACGATTGATCTGGACTTAAAAACAGTGAATGATATTCATAAACGTGGAGGAACCATCCTCGGGACTTCAAGAGGCGGTCATGACACCACCAAGATAGTTGATAGTATTCAAGATCGCGGGATTAACCAGGTTCTTGATTTTACTAAGTTCAACAACGAATCCGCAAGAGACACATTGAGATGATGCATAATGCTCGTCTGTTTTGGGACTTGACCAGGTTTATATCATCGGTGGAGATGGAACTCAGAAAGGAGCAGCTGTTATATTTGAGGTAAGTAAAACATTTTTCTGATGCAATACATTGGGTTGGATATTTCTTCAATGTTCTTGTCTCTGCAGGAAATTAGGAGACGCGGACTCAAAGTTGCTGTTGCCGGAATCCCAAAAACAATCGACAATGACATTCCTGTAAACCTCTCTTTCCCCAATGGTTTGAAATTTCCGATTATTGTATCTTGTGGTTGTTCGAGATAATGACTGCTTGTTCTTTCTTGCATACAAGATTATCGATAGATCGTTCGGGTTTGACACAGCTGTAGAAGAGGCTCAACGTGCTATTAACGCAGCTCATGTCGAAGCTACAAGCTTTGAGAACGGTATTGGTCTTGTGAAGTTAATGGGGCGGTACAGCGGTAAGCAGTTTCCCTAGCTAGACTAGCTAGTTTCTTGCCCAAGTTTAGTTGAACTAAAGAGATGATTTTTGCAGGATTCATTGCAATGTATGCAACTCTAGCCAGCCGAGATGTGGACTGTTGCTTGATCCCGGAATCTCCTTTTTTTCTTGAAGGCAAAGGCGGGCTTTTTGAGTTTATTGGTAAACGGCTAAAGGAGAATGGTCACATGGTGATTGTGATCGCAGAAGGCGCTGGACAAGATTTGTTGTCTGAAAGCGTAGAACAGTCCACAACTCTCAAAGATGCCTCTGGAAACAAACTTCTACACGACGTTGGCCTGTGGATATCACAACGGATCAAGGTTAACTTATTGAGTTTATCAGGAAAACAGAGGATTTTTTTCTTGAGAAAAAGACCGAGAAAGTGATATGCTTTGCTTATTTCTTCTTCTTGTGCAGGATCATTTCGCCAAGAAGATGACCCTAAACCTCAAATACATTGGTATATATATCTTATGAGTTTTGATTTTGCGTGTCAGTGCGGAAAATGATAGGTAAAGATTTGGTTTTGTTTGGTTTCGTTCAGATCCAACCTACATGATACGAGCTGTTCCGAGCAATGCATCAGACAATGTATGCTGCACGCTATTAGCTCAAAGCGCGGTTCATGGAGTGATGGCTGGTTACAATGGCTTCACCGTTGGCCTTGTCAATGGCAGACATACTTACATTCCCTTCTATGTGAGTCTCGGAGAACCAAATCTTTTGAACCAAGAATATATCATCCCCATTCCTGATTTGGGATTCCCTAACAATATGGTTTGAATATTATGTAGAGGATCACGGAGAAACAGAACAAGGTGGTAATCACTGACAGAATGTGGGCGAGGCTTTTGTCTTCGACGAACCAGCCGAGTTTCATGAAGCACGATGATAAGCACGAGCAAAACAATTCGAATGGTGAAGCAGGGGCCATGAAATGGTGAACAACTCTGTCTGAAAACATCTGTTTGTGTTTTGACTTGAGGAGATCTTTGTTTGAGGAAGTAAGGTTTCTTCATTTTATAGAAGCTTTTCTAAGTGTTTTATAAACTTCATCAAGCAAAGAGAAGAGATACACATTTCCTCCTTGGAAAGAATTCATAAGGTCATAATTGCTTGTGTTAATAATGTAATAACTTTTGGTTTGATTTTAACTCTTACCAAACTGTAATTTACAATTTATCATAATAAATCTGTAGTTTTACAATCCAGTGATCTCAGTTTTGCCAATTGCTGCTTAAAAGCTAGATCTTTGTGATCTTTTGGTTCAGCTTCTGTATATCCCACTAGAACTTTTTGGAGTTTATATACATCTTTTATTAAAACTTAAATGGGACTTTAATGAGAAAACTAATAACTCAAACTGCAGCTGGCTTCCCATCTTTACGAGGATCACTTACTGCAGTGAGTAATCCCTTTAATGGTTTCGATTTCTTAATAAAAGAATCTTTACCAAGTTTCCTTCCAATGTCAATAGTCATCTCTTCTTCTTCTTCCTTGAAACTCTGAACAATAAGTTGAACAATAGCTCCACCTGATATCTCCTCCAGTTCATGTCCCTTCTGTTCAAGAAACATCTTGCTATCTTCCGTGACTCCTATGTGATCGCCGTTAATCGCCGTGAAGTTCTCATATTTAACAACATTCGGTATTAACTTCAACAAACAACAACAAAAAGGCAATGATTATTTCATTTCAATGTTTAGTATAAATCATCATAATAGGCGTTTTTTTTACCTTATGGTAAACTCTTGCACTCTCCACAGCTTCTGTAGGTTTCATCTTCAACACAAAGCAATTAAGAAAGACTTGAATCACCGCCGGAATTATATTCATTCCTCCACTTCCTCCAAGCGCCGCCACCAACTCACCGTCCTGCAACAGAAAAACAATCGTGCGGTTTTCATGGAATGTGAGTGTGTGAGTTATAGATGACAAGAAAGCAAAAAAAAAAAAGAAGGTTGAGGCTAAACCTTGGTGATGACGAGAGGTGTCATGGAAGATAATGGTCTTTTGTTTGGTGCAATGAAGTTAGTAGGCGCCGGAGGGAGATTGTCAAGAGTGACCTCGGCAGGTACGGAGAAGTCATCCATCTCGTTGTTGAGTAAAATTCCGGTGGAAGAAGACAAAACTCCGGCACCAAAGACGTAGTTCACGGTTGTTGTCATAGAGACAGTGTTACGATCAGCATCCACAATGCAGAAATGGCTCGTCCCTTGGTCCCTAAGTTGGCTCCACCGGTTCAAATAGTACTCAGGCGGGAACGTCGTGTTGTCCAAGATCCTCTTTCGTATTTCTTCCGCACGAGGCTTGGAGAGCATTTGGTTCATAGCGTTTGTTATGTTAACAAACTCAGGGTCTCCAAGATCCATCCGAGCAGCGAACATATGTTTCATCGCTTCTATCAAACGGTGCAGTCCAAGATCATTTCCCGAAGCAGTGTATAGTTCCGAGTAGCTCCCCAAAATATTCATAACCATCGGAAAACCAACTGTTCCGCTCGAAGGAGGCGGCATGCCATGAATCGTGTAGCCCATAACATCCACAGACATTGCATCCGTAACTCGGACTTTATAACTTCTTAGATCATCCATCGTTATGATCCCTCCCGCCATTTTCACGTCGTGAACGAGCTTCTCGCCTACAGTTCCGTTGTAGAACGCTCCAGGTCCTAGCTCGGAGACGATCTCTAGACTCCGAGCTAGTTCCCGGTTGTAGCAAGTCTCACCTGGTTTCAAAACACGTCCGTTTCTTGAGAAGACATTCCTCAAGCCAGGGTCTTTAAGTATCATCGAAGAGTGTTTCGATATGGCCTGTCCGAGATACGGAGCCACCACGAAACCGTCTCGTGCTAGCTCGATTGCTGGCTCGAAAAGCGGTTTCCAAGGAAGACGGCCGTAACGTTTCCAAGCCTCGTAAAGTCCGGCTATCTCTCCGGGGACTCCCATCGACAATGCTCCGACGGATTTCGCATTCGCATCGTTCTTGTACATATCCTGCATCATCAAAGCTAAACAAATTACACTAAATCTGTGAAAACTAGATTTGTTAAAAAAGCAAGCTTTTTTACCTTGGAAGCAGCTAATGGAGCGGTTTCTCTCATGTCAAAGGCCACAGCTTTGGGATCATCCGACGAGCTAACGATCAAGAAAGACCCGCCGCCGATTCCGCTAGACATCGGATTAACAACACCGACACATAAGGAAGTAGCCACGGCGGCGTCGACAGCGTGCCCGCCTCTTCTGAGGAAAGAAGCACCGATCTCAGAGCAACGGCCATCGTCGGCCGCGACAACGCCGTCCTCTGATTGGATCGCGTCGCCAACGGTTCCATGGCTATGGCTAAGACTGTGACGATTGGTCGCTTCTCTTGACAACCAAATTGTTATGTTGTTGTCACTAAAGTAACAATAACCTATACAGATCAATAGATTTCACATTCTGTAACAGTTGCAAAAGTCAACGGCTTTCCACTAGTCTAGTAAGAAAAGAAAAAAAAGATTCCTGTAATCATTAATAGGCTTTGCTGTAGCAGAACATATAAGGAAGTACAGAAACAGACCTGAGATTCCCAGACAAAGAAACAGAACCAGAGCAAGAGCAACCCTCAGGTTTCTTCTCTGTTTCTTGTACTCTCCGGCCGTTACTTGGTTGATTCCTAGAAGAGGATCGCCTAGAAGAGGATCGGTGAGGATTCTGTGACCCATCTTCGATCTCTATCTCTTTCCCCTTTCGATCTCAGGAGAGAGATAGCCGAATAGACTATAATAGAGTGAATGGGTCCAAAAGAGAGCTTGGATTCCTTTTTTTTTATATATTTAAATATCCAAGTTGGTGATTGGACGTCTGATTTTTTACGTAAACAAAATTATACACGCAATACTAAAAGTCCCAAACCAATCAGTTTAATTTTTATTGTTTGGTTTTTCCAAGACGGCTGAAAGATAATGATTAATGACAATAATAGGAACCAAAAATAGATACATATAAGAAAATATAAGTCGTTGGGATATATATATATATTTTTTTTCTAATGATCTTCTCCAATTTATAATAGAGCTCTTTATAATATAAATACCGCTCATTTGAATGTTTTGAACAAACTTTTTAGTTTCGAAAATGGCAAAACAGATTTATTAATTGACAAGTTTGTAAATCATCTTATTTTATGTCCATTACACTTTTGAAATAGTTCTCTTTAGCCCTGGGAATATTATCCGGGATCCGGATCCGAATCCGGGATCCGCTCCGTATCCGCTCCGAAAATCCGGATATCCGGAGGATCGGATCCGGATCCGGATAATAAAACTTCGAATCCGTCTAATCGGATCCGGATCCGGATATCTAATTTTTCAAGTCCGGATATCCGGATCCGGATCCGCATCCTTTAAAAATATTATATTTTTTATTTATTTTATTAGTAAAATTTTAAATATATTAACATTTATACATAAAAATAAATTGAAAATTACTTTTATAATATTCTACTTTTATTTTTAATATTATATTATATTTTCTTATATTATATATTTATTTTAAATGTATATAAATAATTAATTTAATATTATATTTAAATTTAATATATTTTTTAACGGATCCGGATCTTGATATTTAGGCGGATATCCGAAATCCGGATATCCGGAAGCTCCGAATCCGGATCCGGATAATGAAAATATGGATCCGGCCGAATCCAGATCAGGATCCGGATACCTAAAAAGAACCGGATATCCGGATCCGTCCCAACCTACTTCTCTTGTCCACTTTTGGTTGATAAATTGATTTTAAATTTATACAGTTTTTTTTATCTCCATTACACTTTTAATCAGTTTTTTTTTTTTCTGCATCGGTGTTTGCCTAAACGCTTTGATGTCAGCCAAAAATGAACCATACCAGTCAAAGAAAATTTTCAAAAAAACAACTAATACGCACATTTGCGGACCCGACCAATTTTGTTGCCTAAAGCAACTTAAAATAAAAACTTGAACTCATTTAAAATTTTAGTTTCTAAAAAAGAAACAAGATTTGTAGAAATTTTTTTTTGAACTGCTTACCTAAACACAACCACTACACTATTAGAAATATTTTAGGATTTTATGCTTTAATATTGTTATAAATATTTTAGGTTTTATTTTTATGGTATTTTTGGAGACAATCAACAATTTAACGAGGTTTTCAAATAGAAACTAAGCAGAAATTAAAGTTGCTGATAAGATCAAAACATAGGAGAAGGAGAAGGAGCAGGGGTTTGAGCAGCATCAGCAGCAGCTGGCTTCCCACCTTTCCGAAGATCACTAACTGCCGTCAAAACTTGTCTGTTTTGGACAACAAATTGAACAGTGGCTCCCACGTTTGTAGGCTTTAGTTTATGTTCTTTCGTCTCTAAGAAGTCTCGAGTCTCTTTTTCAAGCAAAATGTGCTCTTTATTGTACACTTCCCAGTCCTCATATAACACTTCGTTTGGATTCAACTGCACAAGATTAAAAAAAAAAATGATCAAAAACTTGTTGAAAAAATCGTGTGTTTGTCATTGATGCATTTACCTTGTGGTAAACTCTTGGACTCTTAACAGCCTCTAGAGGACTCATCCCGAGGACAAAGTGATTAAGGAACACTTGGATCACCCCCGGAATTATGTAAATCCCACCACTCGCTCCAATAACTCCGGCTAGCTCATTGTCCTACCGGAAAAAAAAAACCAAGATAACAATGGAGAACTAATACTTCCTTTTTCATTGAGACACTAGTTTTGGCTCTGTTTCATTAAGAAAACCTAAGATCCCTTGTTTCTGTTCTGTTTCTTGATTTTTGCATTTGTATGTTACCTTTGTGATGATGAGAGGCATCATGGAAGACAAAGGCCTTTTGTTTGGTGCAATGAAATTCGCGGGTGCTGGAAGTTCCTCGGTTGGTATGGAGAAATCAGCCATCTGGTTGTTGAGTATAATACCGGTAGAAGTCGACATAAAACCTGACCCGAACGCATAGTTCACAGTTGTTGTCATTGACACAACGTTTCTATCTTTATCCACTACACAGAAATGGCTCGTCCCTTGATCCATGAGCTGACTATATCTGTTACAACACAAGGCAATTACATAAGGTCAGTCAAGAAAACTCTCTGTAGGCCCAATTCAGTTGAAGCAATCACTTACTCGTTGAGCTGGTAATGTTTTGGTGGGTAAGTCTTGTCATCGGATATTTTGTTCCGAATCATTTCGGCGTAAGGCTTAGAGATCATCTTGTCCACAACCTCAGATACTCCCTTAACAAACGCAGGATCTCCAAGATCCATTCGAGCTGCAAGCATATACTTTATGGCTTCTATAACACGATGCAGACGAAGATCCTTGTCAATAGCATTAAGATCTTTGTATTTTTCCAATATATTCAGTACCTGTTTGTTTCCAACGTCACAACATGAAAGCCATTATTAACATTGCACGACATTTATTAAAAAGGAGTGATCATCCTCACCATTGCAAAACCGGGAGTTCCACTTGACGGAGGCCACATTCCTTGTATTTTAAACCCCATAACATCGTTAACAACCATCGCACTGGTCACGTTAACTTTGTAGTTCCGCAAATCATCCAAAGTCATGTTCCCTCCGGCTTCAATCAGATCATTTACAAGATTTTTCGCCACATCCTCTTCGTAAAACGCTTTCATCCCTTTCTCAGCCACTTTTTCCAAGGTCTCGGCGAGTTTCCGGTTGTAACATCTCTCCCCTTTCCTCAACACTTCTTCTCCATTCATGAAAATACTCCTTAAACCAGGATCATTCTTGATCTTTTCCTTGTTTGTGGTTGTGGATAAGGCGAAGTCGAGATGCGCACCAACCTCGAAACCATCTCGAGCCAGCTTAATAGATGGCTGGACCAACAGTTTCCATTCGACACGACGACCGTTCCTCATCCATGCTTCGTAGAGTCCGGCTACCTCTCCTGGAACTGCTACAGACAATGGTCCTTTTTCTTTCTGGTCCTCTCTTTTATCGAACATATCCTATTAAAGGGTTTTTACAATCAATAAAAGAGTGATCACAAAGTTTCTCCTACAACAAAAGGTGTACATCATAAACAAGAGAAGTTTCAAATTAGTCGCACTGAAAAAACGGTATTGGTTCATAATATTTCACCCCCATAATCCTCATTCAAATCTGATAGTATGCATATGTGAGTTGTTGATAATTTCTTCTGAGAAATTATCAAAAAATTAACTTCATAACTACTTGCGACATGGAACTTATTAGCAACCTTTTCTTAGTTCATGTAATTAATAACAATAATAATATCATATAGTACATCGCTAATACATTGCATGTAAGTGTTTGAATTAAAACCCTTATTTTTATTATAAATCTATTATTTTATATAATTGATTTGTTTAAAAACCATCTTTCAGTTTGAAACAGGTATAGACTTATGGAGTAGTAAAGATAATTAAATAAATAATTAAAGTATCACGCAATAATTCATATTGAATTCAGGAAAAAAGATTGAACATGTAAGTTTTGTTGGTAATAAGAAGAACCTTGTATGCAGTGGATGAAGCGGTTTCTCGCATGTCATAAGCTACCGCCGGTCCAGCTGATGAGCCGACGACCATGAAGGCTCCACCGCCGATTCCGCTAGACGTTGGGTTCACGACACCTAAGCAAAAGGCGACGGCCACTGCGGCGTCTACGGCGGTCCCCCCGAGTCGCCTTAGCACGTCTGCGCCAATCTCTGAACATGTCTCGTGATCGGCCGCAACGACGGCGTTTTCCGACGTCACAACGAAGTCTCTGTCATTGCTTGTGGTTTCAGTTTCTTCGCCGGTAAAATATCTGCTGATTGTAAACCCTGGTAATTATACAAGAAAAATCATTTTATATTATTGCACCTGCACGTCATTTATTTGTATAATTGTATTATATATGGACTTCATTTATCTAAAATATATCATTGTGACAAATTCGGACGTTACGGTTGATTCCAATCTGACAAACTACACCTGAAATAACCAATTGGAAAATCCAATCGAATAGGAAATAAACCCATATAATTACTTTTATGTTTCACATTGAAACAAATATGTAGCCTGGACCGAATTCAACCGAGAAGATAAAAGACCGACTAATCAAACTTCTTTTTGAAAATGCTTTATATTAAAAATATATAAATAAATAAACCAAATATTTCGTAAATGGAGAAATCGTAAACTACAAATTAAAACCAAACCAAAACTCGATCTGGTACTACATGGTGTAAGTCTGTAAGACTGTAAGATTGAAGAGAAAGAAAAAAAAGGCAGTACCTGAGACTCCGACAAGAAAGAGAGACAAGCACAGTGCAATTGCAATCCGATTTCTTCTTGGCCTATTTTTACTGACGTCAGAATCGGGTGATTCTAAATGATTCTGTATCGTCTTGTCATTTTTCTCCATGTCCAAAAATGGATCTTGCAATGTACCCTGACCCATTTTGTGAACTCTTTCAGTAGGTAGTCAAATCTCGATTCAATAATATTTGGAGATATGGAGATACAATCTGAGATATGAGATTTATATAGTTGATAGAGTCCAAAGAGAGAGATGATGTACTAGTATTACAATGTGTTAGTTACTTAATGTTGAATGAACTGCACGTTCTCTATGTAACTATTATAAATTTTTAAATGTTGGATCAGTCATGTGTTTCTCATACAATATTTTATATATGATAACCATCGTGATGGAAGGTGGAGACAGCTCTACATTAGCTTCAAAACGTTGACGCAATTAATGATGCATTTTTCCCTTGCTCACAAGTTTGTTTAAATCCAGTTTTGAGATATATGGGAAAGAATTAATCAAATTTTATAGAACGAGATAGTCACATGATTTAATGAATATATTTATAAACTAAGTTTGGTACCAATACTATGGCCGTTTACAAGTAACGATATAAACTAGATTATATCGCGCATAATCTTGAAAAAGAAAAACAAAAAAAATTCAGGATCCGTTGGTTTGTACTTTGTAGTTTGTAGCCAGGCGCGGTCTGTGGGAACCTAACTCACATATGAACGTAAATCCATTAATAAAGAAAAAAGTCGGCCATGTTTTTTCTTTTTCTTTTTTTTTTTGGTTTTGTGCAGCCATGCATGTTTAATATTTTTAATTAAGAAAATGGGATGTAATTATGGGGGACATAGTGAAACGTGAAAACGACATTTCAAAATGTATGTAGAGAAAAATAAAAATATTGGAGGTGATGGCTCCTACCCGCGTCTTCATTATACTAAGCATTAGTTCTGCAGTTTTTGTCTATTATGAATAGCAATGACTTGTGTACGAGGGCAGATTACGTTGATGGTAGTGAGTGCACCCGTAATAAGTTCCTTTTTCAATTTTTTCTTTTCAACATATACAAATAAGTAGTATACACAACGTTGTCTACTTGTCTTCCTAGTTCCTACTATTTGAATGATAAATAAATTAACACGAAAATAATGACTCGTCAGAGCCAGGCAATATCTCCCCTTTTATTTTTTGTTCAATGAAATTAATTTCCCTGAACATAAGAAAGTTAGTACCATTTTAGCTTCGTTGGAAAATAGTGTTTGGCGAAAAAAAACCAACACTACTGTAAAGAGATGTACAAAAAAAAAATATCAGAACTACGATACGAAGTACTTAAGCACATACATAATAAAGAGATGTACAAAAATTTATCAAATGATTTAAATATTATATACACAGACGTATACACATTATGTTAGCTATAAGTTTGTTGACCTTGTTGACTAGGAAAAAGTAGTTAGTATATGTCAACAGGACTGTATCCATAAAAAAGAATACGTTTCTACCGACGAAATACATTTGGACAGCTTTCTTATATAGCTCTGCCAAGTGCCAACACATTACTCCAGTCTGTCTTTTGCGTATTGACTTATATCGTTGTATATGTTTAGCTAAAGAAACAAAAAAAACGTTTTAACCAACTTTTTTAACCGGAAATTTTGCAAAAAAAAAAGTGTATGATGGCTGATAACTTCAGAGCACAGGAGAAGGATAAGAAACAGTAGCAACATTAGTAGCAGCTGGCTTTCCATCTTTTCGGAGATCACTAACTGCCGTCAAAACCGTCTTAGAATCATCTGTTCTGTTTTGGACAACTAGTTGAACAATGCCTCCCACACTTGTAACCACTAGTTCATGTCCTTTCGTCTTCAGGAACTCTTGAGTCTCTTCTTGAAGCTTAATATGATCTCCATTGTACACTTTCATGTCCTCATATAACACCTCGTTTGGTTTCAACTGGAGTAGATAAAAACTTCATTCAAATCTGAAAGAGAAAAATAAAAACGCGTGTTGTCTTAGATGCATTTACCTTAGGGTAGACTCTTGGACTCTGCACAGCCTCTAGAGGACTCATCTTAAACACAAAGTGATTAAGGAACACTTGGATCACCGCAGGAAATATATAAGGCCCACCGCTCGCACCAATTACTCCGACCAGCTCATTGTCCTACTAGAACGAACAATCAATAATTAGCTTACCAAGAATCATCTGTCTTGGCTCTCTTTTTGAAAGACTTTTAAACGTAATTCCTCTGTTTTTGCTCTGTTTCATTGAGACACAAGTGGACCAAACTTTCTCTGTTTTGGCTCTGTTTCATTGAGAAACCTAAGGTTCCTTTCCTGCCATGGTTCTGTATTGCTTGACACAAAACAAAGGATGTGATTTTCTTGGTTTTGAGCTTAGTAAATTACCTTTGTGATGATCAGTGGCATCATGGAAGACAAAGCCCTCTTCTTTGGGGCAATGTAGTTGGCGGGTGCTGGAGGGTGGCAATTAGGAGCGTCCAGTGTTGGTATCGCAAAATCCTCCATTTGGCCGTTGAGTATAATACCTGTTGAAGGCGACATAAACCCTGACCCGAACGCATAATTCACAGTTGTTGTCATCGACACAGCGTTTCTATCTTTATCCACCACACAAAAGTGAGTCGTCCCTTGGTCCTCAAGCTGATTATATCTGTCACCAGAAACAATTCAGACAGTAAGACATAAAGCTAAACTCTAAAAGGATACCTACTTCGGTAAAACCAACCACTTACTTGTTGAGGTAATATTCTGGCGGGAACGTCGTCTTGTCCGATATTTTCTTGTGGATTCTCTCGGCATAAGACTTAGAGAGCAAGATGTCCACAACATTAGAGATTCCATCAACAAACGCAGGATCTCCAATATCCATTCTTGCTGCAAGCATATGTTTCATGACCTCTATAAGACGATGCAGACCAAGATTCTCATCAGTAGCCTTGAGTTCCGTATATCTCTCCAATACATTCATTATCTGTTTATTTCAACATGAAAGCTATTAGTATTTCACATGGTTATATCGAATAAAAGAAGTCATCACCCTCACCATTGCAAAACCGGTGGTTCCACACGCAGGAGGCCACATTCCTTGTATTGTATACCCCATAACATCGTCAACAACCATCGCATCGGTCACCTTAACTTCATAACTCCGCAAGTCTTCCATCGTTATAATCCCTCCGGCCTCCCTCAAATCGCTCACAAGCTTTTCCGCCACGTCTTCTTCGTAAAACGCCTTCATCCCTTTCTCGGCAACTGCTTCTAAGGTCTCAGCGAGTTTCGTGTTGTAACATATATCCCCTTTCTTCAACAATTCGTCTCCATTAGTAAAAACACTCTTCAAACCAGTGTCATTCTTGATCATAGCCTCGTTCTTGGATAAGGCGAAGGCGAGATGCGAACCAACCTCGAAACCTTCTCGAGCCAGTTTAATAGACGGCTCGACCAGTAGTGTCCATGGGACACGACCGTGTGTTTCCCATGCTTTGTAAAGTCCGGCTATCTCCCCCGGAACTGCTATTGACAATGGTCCTACTACTCTTTCCGCTTCTCTGTTCTCAAACATATCCTATAACGGTTTTAACAATTATTTATTAGTTAGTTACTTGGTTAGGTTATATATTACATTATTACTAACTAACTCTAAAGTTCTCTAGCAACTAGTAAAATGTAATAAAATTGCTAGTAAATGAAAAGAATTAAAGAACCTTAAAAGCAGCCAATGGAGCGGTTTCTCTCATGTCATAAGCCGTAGCCACCGAGCGGGCTGATGAACCGACAACCATTAAGGCTCCGCCGCCGATTCCGCTCGACGATGGATTCATCACACCTAAGCAAAACGCGACGGCCACTGCGGCGTCCACGGCGGTTCCGCCGAGTCGTCCTAGCACTTCGGCGCCGATCTCCGAACATTTCTCGTGATCCGCTGCCACGACGCCGTTTTCCGACGTCACAACCGCTTCTCTTTCACAATTATCATTGCTTTTGGTTTTAGTTTCTTTGCCGGAAAATCGTCTGCTGAATAAACAGCCTGATAATCATCCAAGAAATAATTCCGGTTTATTCCCGGTTCAGTCGGTGGGTGTAAAAAAAAACACTATCTCAGATCCATAAAAGAATGCAACAGAGAAAAGAATGAAAGGGTCAAACGTTAATAGTTCTACAGTTTTGTAGAATCTGCCAATAAACTCGTCAATTAATTTGTATTTATATTATCTAAAATAAATTCGGGACAAATCTGGAGGGGAAATCAAAGCCGGTTTAACCGAGCCAAACCACACTGAATTAACTAGTCGGAAACCAAACCGAAATGAAATAAACAATTCAGTATCCGAATATGCGGCAGCGTAAACAATGAAATATGCCATTGTCGAAACCGAATCAAACTTAAAATAATACTAAACTAGCTAAAACTTCGGCATGTGTGAAAGTGTTTTAATATTAAAATATCTCCGTGCTAAAAACGGAAGGAAAAGACCAAATCAAAAGCCAAGTGAGTTTCGGTTTCTACTTTCTAAATATTTCGAAGAGCAAACCAAACCCTGACAAGAAACACAGACACAGTACAACGCAACTGGTGATCTGAAAAAACATATTCGCAATCGGATTTCCTGTTGACTTACTTTTATTGATGTCAGATTCGCGCCATATTAGTTGTTCCTGCATCGTTGTAACATTTTCTTCGATATCCAAAAGTGGTTCTCCCAATTTCCCCGGACCCATGCTTTCACTTCTCGAGTCTCGATGGAGATGCAATCGGAGAGGTTAGATTTATATAGAGTCAAAATGGAGAAGGAGTGGGAGAGAGATAGCAATGTTCTAGTCCTACTATATAGGAAACTATTTTTATAAACTATTATAGTATCTTTTTATAATATTTATGTCAGGTCACAAGTAACAACAAATAAAACTACGGGAAAAATGTCATTTTAAACATTTTAAACATGAACTTGCCAAAAGTTATCATTTTAAACATGAACTTTGGGCTAGTTAACTTAAATCACCAATTTCGGTTGACTATTTATTTAAACCCTCAAGTTTCGTTGACTATGCCAAAATGAGCATGACGTTAACTTATTTAACGGTGCTGTTAACCGATGTTAATACACTGTTACCATCCTCCGTTAATTACAAAACGACGTCGTATTTGTTTTGGAAAAATGTCATTTAAAGCACAAACTTTCAAACTGAGGCCATTTAAAGCATGAACTATGAGTATAAGCCAATTAAAAGCATAAACTTTTGATATCGGTATTTTAAGCATGGACTTTCATTGTTTTTATAAGCATTATGTTTTGTTAAGTCAGCCAAAATGAATATGGAGTTACCACATTTAACATAAATTTTAATACGTGTTAAATGAACGGTTAAATAACAACATCTTTTGATTCTTATTTTCAGCGTACCACTCCAATAACTCTTTATGAGCATTGCTTACCAATGAAAACAAAAGAAGATTTAAACCATAGAAATTGGAAAAAAAAACAGATATTCAGATGGTGAAAACTAACCTAAGTGTTCATAAGAAGTTTCATTTGTGTCTTGAGTTTCTTAAGTAGATCAACTTGAAGATATATATTTGAAAACGTGTATAAATGAAAATGAAATTGTTATTCTTCAACACGAGGCTTTATACCGTTGTATCATTAATATCTAAAAATATAATGAGACGAAGAAGAGATATTAAATACTCTTGATTTTACAAATCAAAAATGTTGTTATTTAACCTCTCATTTAACACGTATTAAAATTTATGTTAAATGTGGTAACTCCAAATTCGTTTTGGTTTACTTAACAAAATATAATACTTATAAAAACAACGAAAGTCCATGCTTAAAATACCGATATCAAAATTTCATGCATTTAATTGGCTTATATTCATAGTTCATGCTTTAAATGGCTTCAGTTTGAAAGTTCATGCTTTTGAAAGTTTGTGCTTTAAATGACATTTTTCCAAAATTAATACGACGTCGTTTTGTGATTAACGGAGGATGGTAACAGTGCATTAACGTCGGTTAACAGCTCCATTAAATAAGTTAACGTCATGCTCATTTTGCCTTAGTCAACGAAACTTGAGAGTTTAAATAAATAGTCAACAAAAGTTGGTGATTTAAGTGGCCTCGCCCAAAATTCATGCTTCAAATAGCCACTTTTGGCAAGTTCATGCTTAAAATGACATTTTTCCCATAAAACTATTATATATATCTACATATTATCTGAGGTACTATATTATATGAGGTGTCACTTTAGAAGAATACAAGAAAAAAATCTATTATTTACAAAACTTGTCATTGGACTAATGAATAGAATATGTTTGATAACAGATTTAGCAGAGATTAAAACTGATCTAAAATTACCTAGTCAACTCAGTAACTCGAGTTGACCCACACAAAAAGACGCAGACCTTTTATTTGATCTGTATATTCTATAAAATATCTAGGCAATCTATATCATTTTGTTTCAAAATTTTTGGTGGAAGCCGACTGAAATATTTCTTTCCCAAAACCCTAAATCTGCTCTTTCCTTTCATTATATATATAAGATCAAAGTCATTTTCAATAATGGTTCATTTTTTTCTGGCATTCATATGTTATTTAACTATTTATTATATGATTTAGTTTTTGGTCTTTAAATATTTTAGACTCTAAAATATTTGCTTAACTATTTAGTCTTTAAATATTAATTTTACATATTTTTATATATAATTTCTGGTTTTTATATAAATGATATATTTTATGTATTTTATTATTTTAATATCAAACCGCTATTACATCCGCTGTAAACTAGTCAAAAATATTCCGCAAACGCAACAGTTTTCAACCGCTATATCAGTCATACAAAACGCTCAATTACGCTAATAAACACAGTCATCCGCTTCTGCAAACTCCCGCAACCGCTGCAAGTGAACCAATTGAGCCGTTAGTATATGTCAGAAGGACAAGAATGCATAAAAACCACGTTCCTACCGACGAAAAACATTTGGACCATAAAAAACACGTTCCTACCGACGAAAAACATTTGGACAGCTTTCTTACATAGCTCTGCCAAACAGTATCAACTTACTTCTGATATAAATGAATTTCACGAGCTTCTTTTCTTTGCCCCGTTGAAAACTAGATCGTAATAGTGTTTGTCTCTGTGTTAAATTGATGTAAACCATGTAATGATGTTGGTAAGAGTTGATGGATCACCTAAACATATCTTATAATGTCAATTCCGCTCCGTAATCCTTATAAATTTTATCAGCCGATTTGATAAACAGTGTTAGCTCCCAGCCTCCCAACCTCCCACAACAAATTATGACACTACTATCAATGCAGTCAATTGTTTTTCACTACTCCAGTCTGTCTTTTGCGTATTGACTTATATCCGTTGTATATGTTTAGCTAAAGAAATAAAACAACGTTTTAACCAACTTTTTTAACGGGAAATTTGCAAAAAAGGGTATGATGGTTGATAGCTTCAGAGCACAGGAGAAGGAGAAGAAACAGGAGCAACATTAGTAGCAGCTGGCTTTCCATCTTTTCGGAGATCACTAACTGCCGTCAAAACCGTCTTAGAATCATCTGTTCTGTTTTGGACAACTAGTTGAACAATGCCTCCCACACTTGTAACCACTAGTTCATGTCCTTTCCTCTTCAGGAACTCTTGAGTCTCTTCTGGAAGCTTAATATGATCTCCATTGTACACTTTCATGTCCTCACATAACACTTCGTTTGGTTTTAACTGCAGTAGATAAAAAAGATCTCTTCGTTCAAATCCGAAAGAGAAAAAGAAAACGCGTGTTTCCTTAGATGCGTTTACCTTAGGGTAGACTCTTGGACTCTGCACAGCCTCTAGAGGACTCATCTTAAACACAAAGTGATTAAGGAACACTTCGATCACCGCGGGAAATATATAAGGCCCACCGCTCGCACCGATTACTCCGACCAGTTCATTGTCCTACTAGAACGAACAATCAATAATTAGCTAGCTTACCAAGAATCATCTATTTTAGCTCTCTTTTAAAAAGACGTTAAAATAAGCGTAATTCCTCTGTTTTGGATCTGTTTCATTCAGGCAAACGAACCTAAAGTCCTCTGTTTTTGCTCTGTTTCATTGAGACACAACTAAAACAAAGCTTTCTCTGTTTTGGCTCTGTTTCATTGAGAAACCTAAGGTTCCTTTCCTGCCATGGTTCTGTATTGCTTGATACAAAACAAAGGATGTGATTTTCTTGATTTTGAGCTTAGTAAATTACCTTTGTGATGATCAGTGGCATCATGGAAGACAAAGCCCTCTTCTTTGGGGCAATGTAGTTGGCGGGTGCTGGAGGGTGGCAATTAGGAGCGTCCAGTGTTGGTATCGCAAAATCCTCCATTTGGCCGTTGAGTATAATACCTGTTGAAGGCGACATAAACCCTGACCCGAACGCATAATTCACAGTTGTTGTCATCGACACAGCGTTTCTATCTTTATCCACCACACAAAAGTGAGTCGTCCCTTGGTCCTCAAGCTGATTATATCTGTCACCAGAAACAATTCAGACAGTAAGACATAAAGCTAAACTCTAAAAGGATACCTACTTCGGTAAAACCAACCACTTACTTGTTGAGGTAATATTCTGGCGGGAACGTAGTCTTGTCCGATATTTTCTTGTGGATTCTTTCGGCATAAGACTTAGAGAGCAAGTTGTCCACAACATTAGAGATTCCATCAACAAACGCAGGATCTCCAAGATCCATTCTAGCTGCAAGCATATGTTTCATGACTTCTATAAGACGATGCAGACCAAGATTCTCATAATCAGTAGCCTTGAGTTCCGTATATCTCTCCAATACATTCATTATCTGTTTATTTCAACATCAAAACATGAAAGCTATTAACATTTCACATGGCTATATCGAATAGAGGAAAAGAAGTCATCATCCTCACCATTGCAAAACCGGTGGTTCCACACGCAGGAGGCCACATTCCTTGTATTGTATACCCCATAACATCGTCAACAACCATCGCATCGGTCACCTTAACTTCATAACTCCGCAAGTCTTCCATCGTTATAATCCCTCCGGCCTCCCTCACATCGCTCACAAGCTTTTCCGCCACGTCTTCTTCGTAAAACGCCTTCATCCCTTTCTCGGCAACTGCTTCTAAGGTCTCAGCGAGTTTCGTGTTGTAACATATATCCCCTTTCTTCAACAATTCGTCTCCATTAGTAAAAACACTCTTCAAACCAGTGTCATTCTTGATCATAGCCTCGTTCTTGGATAAGGCGAAGGCGAGATGCGAACCAACCTCGAAACCTTCTCGAGCCAGTTTAATAGACGGCTCGACCAGTAGTTTCCATGGGACACGACCGTGTGTTTCCCATGCTTTGTAAAGTCCGGCTATCTCCCCCGGAACTGCTATTGACAATGGTCCTACTACTCTTTCCGCTTCTCTGTTCTCAAACATATCCTATAACGGTTTTAACAATTATTTATTAGTTAGTTTGGTTAGGTTATATACTACATTATTACTAACTAACTCTAAAGTTCTCTAGCAGCTAGTAAAATGTAATAAAATTGCTAGTAAATGAAAAGAATTAAAGAACCTTAGAAGCAGCCAATGGAGCGGTTTCTCTCATGTCATAAGCCGTAGCCACCGAGCGGGCCGATGAACCGACAACCATTAAGGCTCCGCCGCCGACTCCGCTCGACGATGGATTCATCACACCTAAGCAAAACGCGACGGCCACTGCGGCGTCCACGGCGGTTCCGCCGAGTCGTCCTAGCACTTCGGCGCCGATCTCCGAACATTTCTCGTGATCCGCTGCCACGACGCCGTTTTCCGACGTCACAACCGCTTCTCTTTCACAATTGTCATTGCTTTTGGTTTTAGTTTCTTTGCCGGAAAATGGTCTGCTGAATAAACAGCCTGATAATCATCCAAGAAATAATTCCGGTTTATTCCCGGTTCAGTCGGTGGGTGTAAAAAAAAACACTATCTCAGATCCATAAAAGAATGCAACAGAGGAAAGAATGAAAGGGTCAAACGTTAATAGTTCTACAGTTTTGTAGAATCTGCCAATAAACTCGTCAATTAATTTGTATTTACGGACTTGAATTATCTAAAATAAACTCGGGACAAATCTGGAGGGGTTATCAAAGCCAGTTTAACCGAGCCAAACCACACTGAATTAACTAGTCGGAAACTAAACCGAAATGAAATAAACAATTCAGTATCCGAATATGCGGCAGCGTAAAAATGAAATATGCCATTGTCGAAACCTAATCAACTTAAAATAATATAAACCAGCTAAAACTTTGGCATGTGTGAAAGTGATTTTAAATTAAAATATCTCCGTGCTAAAAACGGAAGGAGAAGACCAAATCAAAAGCCAAGTGAGTTTCGGTTTCTAATTTCTACATATTTTTCATAAATGGAAAAGTACAAAGAGCAAACCAAACCCTGACAAGAAACAGAGACAAAGTACAACGCAACTGCTGATCTAAAAAAAAAAACATATTCGCAATCGGATTTCCTGTTGACTTACTTTTATTGATGTCAGATTCGCGCCATATTAGTTGTTCCTGTATCGTTATAACATTTTCTTCGATATCCAAAAGTGGTTCTCCCAATTTCCCCGGACCCATATGCTTTCACTTCTCGAGTCTCGATGGAGATGCAATCGGAGAGGTGAGATTTATAGAGTCAAAAGGGAGAAGACGTGGGAGAGAGATAGCAATGTTCTAGTCCTACAGTCCTACTATATAGGAAACTATTTTTATAAACTATTCTAGTGTATTAATTATGTCACAACCAATAAAATTATTTATTCCTAATCAGGCCTCGGCCTTTTGCAAAGGTAGAGGAAGCATGAGCATTTAGGGTCAACGACTATCGCCATGAGGTGAAATGGTCGTACGTTCATAATCGAGCTACCAAGTTCGAACCTTGGTCTATTTTTTTCGTAATGGCCCAACATCATAGCCCACCTCTCATACATATTATGTACCCAAAATGTCATGGTCACATTAGGCCTGTCAAAATCCAGGACCGACCTTAACTGGGTTGAGTAATAAAAAAAGCACAAGTAATCTCAATCACGATTACTCTTTACTTTCTCGTTTTCTTATTTTCTTTTGTCCCATCTGCAATACCAATTATTATTTGTGTGTCTATTCATTACGTTTTTGTGATCCAATGTTCTGAGTTTTATTATTATTTGTATTTGATGCATTTTTACTGTTCTGGATCTTTTCCATGATGGTGCAAGTCTCCAGAAACTGCTATTTTTACTTAGGCAGATCAGTTTTTAGCAACAAAAACTTTTAGAGGGGACCCTGGCCTATTCATAACAATGGAAAATTACAAGGTTTTAAGATATTTAGCTTTAGAGTGATAAAAAAAATTGAAAATACTAACCGAGAAGAAGATATTTAAAAGCAAGTTTTCTTGCATGATATATACTATCATTCAGTTCTTTAAGCATCACTCGAGAAATTTAATCAAGCAAAATGCTATATTATTCATCTCTTCACTCAGTTTAAAAATTTATGGTGAGGTAAGGTATATTGTGATATCACTGTATCTAAGCAAGTGCCCTTTACAATTAAGACTAATTATCACTTGAAGTGAATGAAAGAGACATGCTTTGGCTCCATTTTATAGAGTGCTTTATTCTTTTTCAAGTCTAAAACGAGAAGTGACAGAATTTTGTGAAAAAAGGTGAGTGTTTGCGGTTTCTGAGGTTCAAGTCTTGTGACAAAAACAGTTTCATTCAGCTTTTTAGATCTGAAACAAAGTTGATATAAGAAAATAACTTTATATCATGACTTATATAGTTTACTAAATCTCACAAAAATATAAAGATTGGTTAAAACATTAACGAATTTAAACCTAAAAGTATTTTTACACAAATGTAATAGGGTCTTATTAGTATATTATACTTTCAAAATATATGTCTAATCCATCTTAGAACATAGTGTGGAGAAACAAATAAATTTTTTGTTTCGCCAACCGGTAAATAACAGGTTATAGTAATTTGAATGGAACGGCTCAACAGGTAAACCAAATGTTATGCAGCTCGGAATAGCTCATAGAAACTCATTAAGACGTTGGAGTCACGTTGGTTGTTGACACGTGGCAAAATCTTAGCCAAAACTTAAGATTCGCTAGTGTGTAGTGTCACCATTAAAGGACACGTTAGTGGTCAAAGGCCAAAAATGATTCAGCCACGTGTATCTTCCGTACAAATTTATGAAGTAAATCTTATTACTTCTTTTGACGGGACGTGGAAAGTAAACAGTGTCTTACGATCGGAGGACTGCGAAGAAGGACGCGTGCCGTAAGAATAAGACACGTGGTCCGCACTGTGAACGGTGTCACGTGAATTTGAGGCAGATCACGTGATACTTCTGTTGAGATTTCACCCCTATTAGGTCTTTGAGAATCTGACAGATTGATGAAGCATTTTCCAGATAAAGTAATTTTGCTTATTGAAGACTTTACTATAAAATATTCGGATTCGGTTAGCATTTTATGATATTCAATTTATATAGGCGTTTGAACTTTAAAGACTGATTTTTAGAGAGTTTTATTTGCATTTTCCTGTTAGTATACACTTTTCCATGCTATATATATTCTGATATTATAGATAAGTGGTATTAAATTATTAGTTATAGTTGTTGGATCCTAAACATTTGATGTATTCTACATATAATACATTTACTTTTCGTCTCGTGTTTATATATTTCATACATTACGAGCTTACACATATAATAATAAACAATCATTTAATTTAGCAGCAAAAAAAAAATTAAGAAACTACTAGCTAGGTCTAATTTTTCACATACATCGATTATCAAAATCAGGAGAAATTGTTATACTATGACAGAAAATTACTAAGAAAACAGGTTGAAACTAGTGGATAAGACCAAGCGATGGTGATTATAGTAAATAAAATTTGAGCGATTGAAGAGGAATAAATGGGATCACGTAGTAGTCATGATCGTTGGATAGGTATATATTGAATATAATAAAGGTTTGGTGGAATCATATATGAGAAAGTATTTAAAGATAAATCATCTATATAAAAAGTATTTAATTTAAGCGTAATGAACGGTCGAGATGGATGGGACATGCATGCATGATCCCTCATGCTTCCTTAAGAGGTGGCATTCTTATCATGTGTGATATAGACGCGTGTACGTAGTATACATTCTTTACGTACATCACATGCATAAGCTCCTTTACATTATAAAAACATTCCGAAGTCATATAATTGGCTTCTCATTTAGACGCTTTACTTGTTACCAACTTACCATTTCTGTCAACCGCTTGCATCAATCGTGTGACGCAAACTACCTGATTTGTATCTGATGACACAATGCTTTAATGAAACGTATGCTATTTGATGTGGTGTTTAAATAATCGATTAGAAATGGGGAAAATGAGTAACAAAAATAAGTAATGCGAGAAAGAAAACGAGTAACAAATCGAAACATAACGAAATCTTATCGGGAATCTTGGACAGAAACAATAGAACTGCACAGTGATGATTTAATGTGTCAATATTCTATGTTCGGACGAGGTAGTCTAAGTGGAAGGAGGGGCCTGTGGTAGCAACCACTATTCGGATCCGATGCCTCCCATGCGGAAATTATTTTGCCTCTTCTGGATACCTAATGCGAATACTGTATCCTGGAAAAACTCTCCTAGATGAAATTATCATGCAACTTAACTTGGATCTATGATATTAGTCTGGATTGTAGTGGTTTGGGATCTATCTCTAAAATGTGTAATATTCGAATAAAAACAATAATCATGTTTTTAGTTGTGGAAATTTAGTGGTGTTACATAACTACTATGCATAGCAGTTATTTATATTAGCATGCAAACCTTCCTCATGATCACAATATATCTCGATGATATTGACCAATAAGAGGGGCAATGGAAGTACAACCACGTCCATATGGTGGTTAATACGTAGGAGTGATGTAGATATAACCTGAACCATATGGGGAAATATTATTCTGTTTCGAGGTCGAGATGCTTGGTGATAAAGAAGTACATAAATTTGGTATTTTAAATAATGGAAGACAAATGATGGTTGAGAAACGAAAGAAAAAAGTAAAAGTAATAAATTGACGTCTTAAAACTTGTGGCTGAGATTACATATTGTGGAATTTTTTTTGGGGTCGCATGGTTTCTTTTTCAACTAAACTTAACATCACGTTAAACCAAATAATCGCAACAAATATTTAGTTTTTTTTTGTTTTCACTCATTTATCGAGCTGTTATATTTGGCCGGGTATATATATGTCGCAAACCAAAAAAAGAAGAAGGGAAAATGGTTACAAGTAAAAACAATAAATATCTATCCCAAAATAAGAACTCAAAATCTATTTTCTTCGGTAAACTGAAGCGAAAATATAGCCTTTCAGATTATTAAAAGGTTCATTTTGTGTTTACCCAAAAAAAGGTTCATCTTGGCTTGGAGAAGGCATAAGGAACCAAAACCAAAGTTTAAAATCTAACTACGTACGTACGTAACTGAGTGTGAAAGGTGGTAATGCATCTCACGTCGGCCATAGACTAATTGCAAAAAGATCTTTGGAAAATCAGCGAACTCCACTCTTAATTTCTGTTTTCATACGGTTAAAAAGAAAGACCATATTTTCCATTTTGATATGACAAACGTTGAAACTCTAGCTAACAGTTGAACTGATTTTAACTAAAATACTTACAAAAGAAAAATCAAAACTTATACATTTCTATGTAAGTATTACTAGTTATAATTTATAAATAGGTTATTACTTATTAGCATTCTTTTCTTGTATTAGATGTTTTCCATAGTTATTTTACTTTTTGAAGAGACGAATTTGATGCATTAAATGTCATAGATGATAAATAAATAATCGTAACCATACCATTCCACATGTGCTGCTAATAGTTGCGGTGTAGTTACCTCCCCACTCGTACGTAGGCTACTTTTAAATATTATTGCCCATCTCCTCGCGTCGAATTAAAATAAGTATCGCACACCTACTTTGCTACTTTTGGTAGATGTTTGGCTAATCTGAAAGTATTGCACCGGTTTTTTATAAAAAATGTTTCTTCCTGCATTTAATGCACAAAAAAAAAACCTATATATAGATCGAGAAAAATGCCAAATTTGTAATACTTATGTATGATAACTGCACGTCTTAGCCATAAGGAAGTTACAATTACATATTGATTATATTTACAAGAAGAAAAATTTAATTGCAATAAAAATTATTATCTAGTTTGATGATTTTTTTATTATATAGTTTGATTTTTATAAATATGTGGTAGAAGACAAAAGTAAGGCTGCCAAATATGTGAATGTCGGACAAATATCTAAGCGAGTAAAAATCAAAAGAGAAGTAATCTATATAAGTTTTTGAAGTCCGTCTTTCGATTGGTTTGCCTTTGCAAGTTGACGGGGAAGAATTAATCTTTAAAAAAAGCATTAATGAGTGAATGTGCATATCTATGGTCCCTATTATGTACTATATAAATCACTTTCGATCAAATTTGTCTTCTTTTTTTTTTTTTTAATCTTTACAAATGAGTCAATTCTTTGAAATTATACGGTTCATCCCGTAAGCGCTACGACATTAACGTTATTTTGGACCAAACATACGCGAATGTTTAACGAGGTCAGTGACTATGAAAACGAAGGCGTCGTGTTGTGTGTGTACATCACACTATCTTCCAAACAAAGATCACTAATAATTGCTCGTTGAATCGTATGAGCTACACGTTTTTAGATATTCTGCAACTTGTATTCTTGTAGCTAGATCTAGGAAATAATAATTTTCTTATTTTTTAATATAAATTTCCAAAACGGATTTTTTTATATATAAATTTACATACTAAAATAAAAAAGGTGTTCCGAAATCCATTTTATGAATATAAATCATTAAAGTCTTATAGCTGTTGAAGAATAATCTAGAGTATTTAAACTGTAAATCATTTTTTATAATTCAAAATATTAATATAACTGATTGCATTATTTAGAAAAATACCCTCAAATACCACACTTTCATGTTTTTGTGACAAAAATACCACATCAAGGTGAAAATGACAAAAATAACATTTATTTAATGGTTTAAAGATAATTAAACTAATAAATTTGGATTCAAAAGTCATTAATTAGGGTTTAAATTTTTGGTTTTAGGGTTTATGTTTAAGAGATTGGAAAGAAACATATGAAAATAAATGTATAATAGTCTTTTTTCTCTTAAAAAAATGTCATTTTTGTCATTTTCCTCTTGGTGTGGTATTTTTGTCACAAAAACATGAAAGTGTGTTATTTTTGAGAATTGCCCTTGCATTTACCGACTGCAATTTAAATGAAACCCCAAACCATATTATTTTAATACAAAAATGATACTTTTTATTCTTATTACGTATAGTTCTACATCAATAATTTGGTTAATAAAATTTAAATTATGAAACATAACGAATTTCAAAAAGGTTTGTTAATAAAAATGTATTAAAATATGATGTATCATTTTTTATTGTATTTTTTCAAAATATTAATTATTTTTCAAAACATTTAAAATTTTATCAAGTAAACAATAATTAAATTTTATCTACTTAAATAACTAATTTATCAGAATATTAACGTCCTTTTAATATATATAGTTAGGTTGTGTTGTGCATATAGATCAGAATTAAGTTTTTTTATACCTTTGAAAAAGAATTATTTATTATATTTTTTATACCTTTCGATTCCTTTTTCTATAAATGAAATATTGTGAATCTGCGATAACCTTTACGGATTTTAATTTAAATGAATCCAAGATCATAATATTTAAATATTTTATTAACGTAATTTAGGAGTATATAACTATATATATTAGTGGAAGACAAAAACTATAGGATAGAAAGAAAAAAAAAACGGAAAAAAGAAGAAGAAAGGATAGATGAGAGGTCGATTTGTGTTTTGGGGGATATGGAATTGCTTCCAATTTTAGCAAAGAAACTTAAATGTTTTCCTCTTTAATGCCTTTGAACGTTATTCCAAATCTGTTCCAACATGTCTTCTTCATCCGACACATTTCTTATCCATTTCTCTATTTCTTAATACCTATTTCCAACATTGGTACTTGAAATCCAAATTTTCGAGAAATATATCGTAGTTTCTGATACGGTATTGAAATTTCTGTTCTTTTTCTGTTCATGTATATTACTTGTCGTTTTAAAGTTATGGCAAGAAAATATTAATTGTGTTAATTTTTCAATACAAAAATGTCATTAGTTATCTACCTAAACACAATCTAACAAATTGCAAAACAATCTACAGAATAAAAATGATTGTAAAATTAAATAAAAAATAAAATTTTAATTAAAAATTGAAAACGACAACTAATTTGAAACAAAAACAATTCATAAAACGAAAACTAATCAAAGCCGGAAAAAGTATTGCGTGACGAGTGATACATTGGTTTATTTATTTATTTATTGTAGCATTCTTTGATAACAAAAGCTGAGAACTGACTTTATTAAAAAGTGTTGGAAATGAAATTGTCATAATACTTAATGTGCTAAAATGCAAGAAAATAGTACTAATACTTATAGTTCACTGTATAATAAATTAATAATAATGCCTTTGTTATTCCAATTTTAAAATTATCAATAAAATCAGAGTCTCATAAAATCACTATGTCGATTTGTGAATAAATTTTATATTCGTATCAAACTGAGAATAGTAATGCAAACTGAGAGTAATATGGAAACATATTATTATTATTTCTCGGATTATATCCAAATTAATACGCAACGGAAAGGCAAATATATTAAAAAAAATTAATTTAGACTATTTCTTCGGACTGTATGTAGGATAATATGCAACGGATAAACAATATAGTAAACTAATTAACCAAAGTCGGATTATCTGTTTTGTCGTCATTCAGCGTATCTAAAACTCAACCCGACTTCGGAAGGCAACGAGATTTCCGAATGAATCTAATAATACTAAAGAAACAATACGCTCACAGGGCGGTTACGTAAGTTCCTCAAGGTCAGTTGAGAAGCGTCCACATCATGAAAACGTCCAGGCAAGTTTATCCGGTGGAGAAGTCTGAAGCCGCTGTTTTATACGCGTAACCCACAGCCTGGTCACGATAACTTTTTTGCTTAGCTTTTAACTGCGGTAGAAAGGCAGCTCCTAGTCTTAGGCCGATAGTCTTAACCATGGTTAAAAATATTTAACCAAACCACGGTTAGGTATTTCAGCTACATAAAGCTTTTGCCGGTGATATAGCAAACAACAGCAACAAAAACACAAAACTCATACGCTTCCGAGAGAACAAAAAAATAAAAATAAAAATAAAAACAGTGAAGAGAAAGAGACGAATGTGCTTTTCTCACCGGGAAGTAAAGAAATATGATGATCGGAGAAACTCGCCGGACTTACCCGACGGTGGAGATTCCTACATGGCCGGCTTCTGAAGATTTTACAGCGGCGGAGATTTATTCTCCGGCGATGAACAGTCCTGACTGCAGCATGCTTGAATCTTTGGCGGCGTTGCAGCGTTATCTCCCGTCGAACGAGCCGGATCCGGATTCTGACCCGGATCTATTCGGTCCGGACTCTCCGATCGACGCATACTCCTGCGACCATTTCCGCATGTACGAATTCAAAGTCAGGAGGTGTGCTCGTGGCCGGAGCCACGACTGGACGGAGTGTCCGTACGCTCATCCCGGAGAAAAGGCTCGCCGGAGGGATCCGAGGAAGTACAGCTACTCCGGCACGGCTTGTCCCGATTTCCGGAAAGGCGGTTGCAAGAAAGGAGACTCGTGCGAGTTTGCTCACGGAGTTTTCGAGTGTTGGCTTCATCCAGCTCGTTACCGGACTCAGCCGTGCAAAGACGGCGGTAGCTGTCGCCGGAGAGTCTGTTTCTTTGCTCACTCGCCGGATCAGCTTAGGTATCTCCCCAACCGAAGCCCTGATCGTGTCGACTGCTTCGACGTTTCGTCTCCGGTTCGTCATTCCTGCGCCAGAGCGTTTCAGCTATCTGTTTCGCCTGTTTCTGGTTCGCCGCCGATGAGTCCAAGAGCTGACTCGGAGTCTCAGTCACTGAGTCGCTCACTCGGGTCTAGCTCTATAAACGACGTCGTCGCCTCGTTCAGGAACTTACAGTTCGAGAAGGTGAAATCATTTCCCTCGTCTTACAACAATCCGTTACGTTGCTACCAATCCGGATTCGGGTCTCCCCGAGGATCCATCTTGGGTCCTGGGTTTCAGAGTCTGCCCACAACCCCGACCCGACCCGGGAATCTGGATATTTGGGAGAATGGTTTTGAGGAAGAGCCCGCAGTGGAGCGGGTCGTAGAGTCGGGTCGTCAGCTACGAGCAAAGATGTTCGAGAAACTGAGCAAGGAGAACTGCATGGATCGGGTTGAACCGGATCCGGATCAGAATTCGGGTGAAGCTCCTGATGTCGGGTGGGTATCTGAGCTGGTGATGTAGGAGGACAAAATCCGACCCGTACCCGGATATCAATATCGGCTTTTTTTTTAGGTCTCTTCTAAGGGAAAGAGGAGGAGATCTAGTGTGTTCATATTATTATTTACTAATTTCGTATTATCCGGTAATAATAATTACATATGGATTTTTGGGCAGGATTTTTCTGAGAAGGCTTTGGAATCTCGTTGTATAAATGTGCCTATGGTTTTAGTTACGGAACATTAATATATATTATTAATATTCTATCGTGTTTATTAAGACTATAATGTTCATGTTAAATGTAACCCACTTGTTAAATATTGTTCAATGAATGATGCTAATTATTATCTATTAGTATGTTTTTGCCATAAGTTTTTTCTTGATCCAATATTAAATGATTTTGTTGTTAAAGAGAAATGTTTAACGTTGAAATTTTGTTCCAGAAGTTTGTTTGACTGCGTCTTGAATGGGTTATCCGAGAGTAATTAGTGAAGGACTTTGTTCAATGGTGTAAAATATTGCGATGGGAGAATCATTCGATTTTGACCTTGTCCAATAGGATTGGGGGCCAAGAAAATGGCATTGACCAATACAAAATTTGCAACAGCGCTAAGAAAAGTCTGGAGTCTGACCAAACCGGCACCAATTTTGTTTGATAACCGGAGATCCGAACTGATTTAAACAAAACCAAGTAAGGTATGTTGCGAAATTGAGTTTGATGTGCTAGATGCAATGTTAAATTAGTAACGTGCAATGTTTACTAAAACCGAGTAATCGTGTAAATCGAGTTATAAAATTTCCTTTTTCTTTGTCAGCAGATGAATTTTTTTAATTGTGTTTATTTATGATATCTGGTATTTGACCTTTGAAATGCTACTTGTTATCATTAGGAGTTTTCGAGAGCTAAGGCAAAATACAAAGTTCAGAATGTTATGTTTGTGATATACTCTTTATCTTATTAATGATAAAAACGACATGTGGGTCCAATGTTAGGTATCAAAATTAACATTTTTGAAGGAACACATATATATTAATAAATGCAATATGAATGAATGTACATACAGATGTTGTTATATGGGGAAACGGCCAAATCTGTAATCAGCGAATTAATAGATTTGTGTATGGTGATTAGCACACAGACTCGAGCCTAATGTCAAAAAGAAGAAACCTAATTATAAAGGCATTTTTGTTTTACCAATTTACTTCTACTAACTGTAAAGACCAATTTTCTTTTTAAACCTACGTATATTCTTTAATGTAAGGGACAATTAGCTATGTCATACATTCTGAAAATTTAATCTGCTAAGATAACCTAATTCTATTCATCAATAAATATTCTTGAGTTGGCAGAAAACCTAAGTTAACTCGATTAGAAACTTATTTTTGTTAGCACAATTTTCCATTATGAGCTGACATAAAAGTTATTTGGGTTAACATTGTCAATTGAACGCCAAAAATTATCGATCTATATTATTCATCACTTTTTGGTCGGTTAAAGACTTAAAAGTTACTTCACAAGTTTTATAAAACTTTCACATATTTTGGAAATTCTACACGTGTTTCAAAATTTTAACAATTGGTACAATCCTTTAGATATTGTTATTTATAGTATATCTTGTTAACACACTTCTTCAGCCATAAAATGAGATCTTTTCATCAAATTATTTCCAGTATAACAAACTCTTTAGGAAATTTTAATAAACTTTGACAACTATATCTATAAATTTCACTAGCCTTTTAGAAGCTTTCACTATTTTCCATCTACAAGCATTGTTCAACTTCTTTATCGTGAAATCTAAACCATAACTTAAACATACTAAATAATAACTGTCATTTTAACTTTTTTTTTTTGGTAAAATGTTAAGATTTATACCTTTTTCCTTTTTCTGAGTAATACAATGTTGAAACAACTTATTACAGCGAGAAGAAGAGCGATCATGCAAAGAAAGAAACTCAAGGAGGCAAAGAGCAAGAAAAGTAGAACTCAAGCAGGGAAACAGCGTCGGAGGTCCCTGCCGGGAAGGAGAGGAGGCGATCCCGGATGAGCCTGTCTAAGGCGGAGCAGATGGTAGCCGGTGTAGAGGAGGTGGGTGTGAATATGCGTGCGTTACGCTCTTTCCATATTAAATAGACCGCGGCTTGAAATATGAGCTTAATAACCGGAGAAGCTTGGACCGGGTCCGCTGAACGGCGAAGCATAATCCAAGCTGCCACAGAGTGAATATCCGCTGGGGGGAATGGCCAAACTTTCGAGGCAAAGAAGCCCCAAATAGCAGCTGAGAACTCACACTCGAAGAAGAGGTGATGGTGAGTTTCTACCCCGCTTGTGCAAAGAACACAAGCCCTTGAGACGTTCATCCCCCATCGGTGGAGACGGTCTTTGGTTGGCAACCTGCGAAGTAAAGCCAGCCAAGAACCAAAGGAGTATCGCGGGATAAACTCTTTGAACCAAATCACTTTGTTCTAAGGAAGGGTCGGTGAAGGTGTACGCAAGCTCTCCCAAATCGCTTTTGAAGAGAAAGAAGGACCATAATTACCATTTGTCTGCCGCCAAAGGAAATGGTCTGTACCCATTGAAGGTAGAGGTGGAGAAATGGTTGTAAGAGCAATCTGAAGATTAACAATTCGGTCTGATCTCGCTGCCGGTATGTTCCATCAACTTTTGTCGAGACTCATGAACTTTTAACATAAAATCTAGCCCCATACCCTTAAACGGTTAAACCTTTACTCGTCAGTAGTGTAGTTAGTGTTGTTAGGCAAAAGGATCTCCCAAACAAAAAATCCATTATGCGAACGTTTTGATGAGATAACCACTAGTCGCAATTTACTGCACTTTATGTGAATTTACCAAGCATAAATAGTTTAAGCAAATTAGTCGATAGGACATCCCCAAATCATGATATCTGCGTTAGAGTTCCAGTTGTTGAATATCCAAATAAGTACTAGAGACGGAAATAGACGAGGAAAGAATTTTACAGAAACTAACTAAACTAGTAATAAAACATTCACACACATACCGACATACGTACATATAGAAACACATACAATTAAGAAGTACAAATTGCCATAGAGATATGAATCACATGCTATAAACCCCCAAGAATAATCTTTGGCTGAGCAAACATAAATAGGCTCTACCAATTTCTAGTGCCACATATGACATATATAATATCAGCAAACACTTATCCAAACCACCTTCTTCGGTTCTTCCTGTAGGTTATTTTCCAATCACCTCCTCCGTAATTGGATGTTAAAAGGTAATCCTCACATGCTCGGCTATAGTGTTTCTACCATATAGTGCCTGAATATCCGACTGTTTTTCTGTGAGTAAAATTTTCTTTTTGAGCAATAAAGAGAATGGATACTTTGGATGTTATGGACAGCTAGAAACCAAAGAGTTTTTAACAAACGCATAAATTCATCTTGTGATATAATTTCTAAAGCTGTGGTAGCAGCCAGAGAGTGGGTAGATGCACAATCACAAGAAACCAAAAAATTCCCTAACCGATCACAGCAAGTCAAACCCCCACGACTCTCAAATCCGCCGGATTTCTATCTTACGTGTCACTGTGATGCAGCGTGGAAGGTAGACTTGAAGAAAGCAGGACTTGGATGGGTCTGCACTCTCCCGAATGGATTGACGTCACAACACACCAACACTGCAATAGAAGTCGAATTGGTTTTTGTCGCTGAGGTGCTTGCAGTTCGGGAAATTCTCCTCTATGTTCGGAGGGGAGCCGCTAGAAGTAGTGCTGCGACTTCGGTTCTCCATGTCGGTTACGGTTCGGTTTCTCGGTTTTTTCGGTTCTAAAAAAAGTTGCCGAAACTAACCAAAGTTTCAGATAAAAATCGGTAATTTCAGTTAATTTTGGATATATTCGGTTCGGTTCGGTTCGAATAATCTCAGCTATTTTGGTTAAATTGATTATATTCGATTATTTCGGTTCGGTTCGATTCCTGTAATTCATATTTTTAGATAAAATCTGGTATAATCCGATTTAATTTGGTCTTAATTGATTTTTTTAAAATAAAATAAAAATAAAAAGTAAATAATTTAATTATCCGAACTAACCGGTCGAAACGAATCGAGAGAACCAAACAAAAAATAAATGTTACCGAATTGAAGCGAAATTCTGAACCGAACCGAACAAAAAACCAAAAATTTTGGTTCGACGCAGTTCGGTTATTTAGCTAGAAGAATTGAAATCCGATCGGATTCGCTTCATCTCATCAGAGTCATTAACTCCAGTGATTATTCGATCATCAACACTGATGAAATTCTCTCTGATATCTACATCGATGCTTGATCGTTCATTTCAATTTCCTTTGTCCCGAGAACTGATAATGGTCGGATTCGTCTGCAAAGCAGGCCCTGATTTTCCTTGATGTAAACCCAATTCAGGACCCTTGATTAATTAATCTATGCAGTTTGTTCAAAAAATAGGAGTACGCTGATGGATGATATATGAACAACACTTCAAATTTATCTTTTTTGTAGAGTAAAAACGGATACGTATACCGTAGATAATAACTAGTACTATCCTGAAAATTGTGGAAAATTAGGTGTTCTGATTCACTTGAGACGTTTTAAAGAACTTACAGTATCTTTTTGTAGTACTAGTATGGTTAAAAATGTTGTCTTGTTCCCTTTAATTCCGCTTCTTTAACCTTCTTTTGTTGGATATTCTCTGTTTCACATGTACGACATATCACTGGCTTTCTAATTGTTTAAGATTTCGATTTAACTGTTTTTGGTTGTTAAATAATTGCTGTGGTTTAAAAAAATTTAAAAGCCATGAATTATTGGCTTTAAGAAAAACAATTTATATTAAGAGTAAAATCAGTTATTTTGACTGTAAATTTTTAAAAGAAAACTTACTTTAAAGCTTTTAAACATGATTAGAATAAAATTGGCTTTAAAAACTTTTAAAATTAAACTAAAGCTTCAACAACCTATGAAGTCAAATTGCCCATGAGAGAGTTCCAGTTTACAAACAAAGTTTCCAAATCCAACTTCTACATATACTTGATTTCGGTTAATCAAATATATAATTTAAATATTAGAAAACTTTTGAGAAAAAGCCTTGTTTTTTAACATAAAATTTATTTGCATCATATTCACGAGCACAAAAATATCTTTAATATACGAGACCATCATAAACAGTTTTACTTATTCCATACTACATATTCTATGTTAATTTGCTTTTATATCAATCTGCTTTAATTAATCTAAAAGTCTGTATCTTATAAAAATCAAATCCCATACAACCTAACAAACAATAATAACTATTTTTTATCAAATCATTGGATTAAAAAGTTTTCCGCGCTGGAGATTAGCCAATAAATAATATTGTAATTCTTTTTTTAAAGAATATATTTGTAATTCTAAAATTAAATACTGTTCTTTTTTATGTTAAGATACAATAAAAAGTAGATTTACAGTGATTAAAAATATAATACTATTTTTAATTAAAAATTTTCAATTAATCTAAACCAATAGTAATTTAATAAATTTAATTATCTATCTTGAAGTTTACGATTTATCAATAATAACTAATAAAAATATATATAAAACTTAAAAATCTATATTTTTGAAGCACAATTTTTTAACAGAATTTCAAAAATAGAGCAGTAAGTAAAAAACTCTTTTCCTTCATTGATACACATCTCCACACTTTGATTTTGTCAAAGAACCTATAAAATCAAGAAAATAAAACGGAAATTTTAAATGCTTAAAACATCAAAATCATGAAACATTAAATGTTTATAAACTCTTTTTCGAGGGGAGAAAGTGATTTTATGAGATTCTTTTGGCTATTTCTATGATATGATGAGTTGTTTGAGCAATTTTTTTGGCTTCTGACTAATTTAGGTTATTTGTAATAAATTTTTCTTTTCTACAATTTATTATCTTAACATATATAAACATGTTTTCTTGAAAAATATCAATATTATCACTAGCAAATCGATATGACAAAATCATCTAAAAGATATCTCACATCTATTTTCTTCAGAACGTTTATCATGTTCATAGTGGTGATATCACTTATATGTTCTGAAGCTTTGAAACATAATAGAGAATTACTTTCATTAGTAATCTCCTACGAGAGTCATAATTCAGAATAATAATGATTATTCTCTTGGAGTCCATTGTAGATCGGCAGATGACGATTTAGGCTTTGGTATTCTAAAAAAAGGAGAATCATATAGCTGAAAATTTTATGATATTTTTTTTTTTGTACTACACTCTATTACTGTGGATTTAGCCAAGAAAAAATAAATAAATGAGTATTTGATATTTATATAGCAATGAGAGATCACAAAATATGTATAAATTGTACATGGAAAGCAGAACAAGATGGTCTGTATGGATATAGCATGCGTCCACAATCAGCTTTTTTTTATTTTATAAATGGCTAAAATAGTATCAAATTGTGTTTCTAAGAAGAAAAATGCAATACCATTAATTAAGAGATAAATAAAAATAAAATAAAAATTTATGTTTTAATTGGTAAGTTTTATATTATCTATTTGTTATGTATTTAAATTAGATATTGCAGTTGTCTAAATGTTTGGAAACTGCTTTATGTAGTTTTTTTTTGTTCACAAAAGATCTCATTTTATTCAAAGAATGAAAGTGACAGAAGTTTGCAAATCGCTTTGCTAAAGTATCCGCCTGAACATTGGCGGATCTTGGAATGAAGCTAAAAAAACTCCTAAAACTCAGAACAAATACTCCTAATGTCATTATGTAGTTAAAGATTAGAATTTAAACGTTACATCCTAGAAAAATAATTGGACGACCACCATTTTGTTGTATAATCTCCAAAATTGAAGAAATGTTCTTCTATGTGTTTTTAATAACTTCAAAGTATTCAATTAAAAAAATTGGATTAGTATTAGGTGGCATTGCAAGCAAAATAATCTCCAACAAATATTTCTGTTCCTTACTCAGTTTGAAGGACAAACACACGAGAGGATGCGCAACATAACGATTTTCCCGAAGAGGACTGTGGTGGTAAGACTTTTTCCATGAAGGAGGAAGATGATAATATTGAGTAGGAAACAGAAAACGTTTATCCAATTGGTCTTTACCTTTATCTTCGTGATAAAACTATTGGGCTTGGAAAGGATTAGAAGGAGAAGGACCTGGGGCTGAGAATTGATGATAAATGACTAAATGAGATTTAAAAGTAAATATGTGCATCGTGATAAATATCAATTTCAACTAGTATCTGTTTACTAATACAAAATCAACTAAACACTACAAAAAAAATGCATGGATTTAACATTCTACCCCAAAAAAAAAAAAATGCATGCATGAATCTATAAATTATTTGACAAAGACAGAATACTTGACAAAAGGAGCTATTTGTAATAAAAGCACCCTTTATTTTAGATTTTCGTGAACATAACAACAACGGTAAAACGTTAACAATCAACATCCGATGCTTTTGAGCTTTCGTAAAGGTAAACTTAATATACATTAGCTTCTCTCTTATATTGTTCTTATACATGAATCAGCAATCACTTTAACAAAAAGAAAACATGAATCAGCAATCACCGGATGTATATTCATGTTCATATAGCTAAATAATAGATTGTCATTTTTAAAATTAGGTTGCTTTACGTATAGTGCATCGTATATATAAATATACTAATATGCACGTATCTTTGATTCAACTACACATGCCAATATTTTTTTTTTTAAAACACATGCCAATATACAGTGCCGGCTTTGGGAGGATAAGCACTAGCTTCCGGCCCTCACTATATAAAAAGTTTCCGGCCCAACTTTAAAGGTGTTCTTAGTGTAATGGCTTAAATTTTCGGCCCAAGTTTCCTGATGTCACAGGTTCGAGGCACAAGAACAATTTTTGTATAAGAATATTAGTCCTTTTTTATAAATATAAGTTGGTAGCTATAAAAGAGGAAAACAAAATAACGTGTGAAAATCTTCTTACTACAAAAAAGGAAAACGAAGTTAATGGAGATTAAATAACATGTTACTTCAAGGAAAAGGAACGTAACAAAATCCAATTGCCATTATCGTTTTCATATTCTCTATTTATACCAACAGGTCGCAGCTGTTTAACGGTTAGTAAAACTATTTTAATCTCTTTGTTTCTTACAACATCAAAGTCATATTCCTCTTGTTCATCAAGTTTTGGCTCAAAAAGTTTCCGCCAGCGTTTGTTAAGGTTTGTCAGCCACTCAGTCTTTACAATCTAAATTTAAAATATTGTTAGTTGATTGTTTAATTAAATGTGAGTTATGTGATTGAGTCATGTGGGCATTGGTTAATGTGTTTTGATTTCTCCACCAAATAAACTTCATAAGACCGCATGAATCTTTAGAAACAAGAGCAGATTGTTTCCAAAATTAAACTAATCATATTTAGCTTTTGATTTTTTATATTACTTGTATGTTCTATTATGTCAAAATCCCGTATGATTCTTAAAAAATGTTGGATTATACAAATCTGATGAATGAATTACGTAAATAGGAATGCAAGAAGAACTATTTTTCAAAAATAATGTACTTCTTTTTGTGCTTTGAATATTTACGATTATTGTTTAGCATTAAATAAGTTTTTTATGGTTATATTGCAAAGAAAAAAAAATATGTAAAGCAGCCCTTATTTTTTTTAGCTTCTAGATGCTGGTACTTTTCAAAAGTACAGTTCATTAACTGATCTGTCAGGTTTCAACTGAAAATTATACTATTACATAATTAACTAATTCGTAATTAACTAAGGAATTTCAAATATTTTACGTTCCCTTATTATTCCTTTTTTTTGGTGAATACGTTCCCTTATTATTCCTTTGCTAACCCTTATATTCTTTAATCTATGAAATTATTTCTACAATAATTATTTAATCTATAAGATTTGGAAAACTTTTGTTGGAATGGTTGACACCAAAAATGGTGTTAAGTCGTGTCATTTTTTTTTTAAGTCGTGTCATTGTCCAATATCTTTTTAGTATTGTGCATATCACCGACCGAACCCATTATCATTAACTTGTATTTTTATTTCTATTAATTACTAAAGATTATAATCAGTTCAAGCGTTGTCATTTGTCAACCGCATTTTTATAAACCAATAGTTGATAACATAAAATTTGCGTGGTGAAGTTAAATCAAATTAAGATAAGAATCAGCCTAAGGGTCGATTATAAATGCTTCGTATAAAATAAAATATTTGATTAGTTTCCCACTAGAGTTTTCAACTTGTGTCGACAATTAGTACTTGTCCCTCTCTACTATTAATGAACTAGGCCAACCACTGAAAACATATTTTTATGTATTGCATTTTCTAGCATTCTTTTTATAATATAATTCAGCATTGCCAGAAAGTAATTTAAATAAATATGATATGCGTTTTTCATGGATGCAAAGCTTTTTTTGTTCTTCTGGGAATCATAATCTCGTATATATGATTCAAGTCAAACAATCTAGAATCAATCATCAACAAACAAATGATTGACAAAAATAACGAAATTAACATAGATCAAAACCACCATTCGTAATACCATATCGTTTATTATTGATTGGCAGAATGCATAAATTTAAAACAATTGACAACCGTTCAAGATGCATTCTTACTAGAATAGTAGAATTATTAGATTGTCTTCTGTATATATCTGGCTAATTAACATCCAAAAATCAATTTCAATATATTACACAATCATCCATTCGTCAGAAATAGTAATTTTCATCTTTTCTTTTAACTATAAACTGATGTAGGAGAGAGTTAGGAACAATACCGTTTTCTAGCTAATTTCCTTTTCTAGGTGTTTTCTTTTTTTTTTCTATAAGGTTTTTAGTAAATTTTCCTATTTTATGTTTTAGGTTTTCTCTATATAAAGAGGCCTTAGGTATTCTGTTTTAGACAATCTTATTCTTATTTCAATAAAAGTTTCAAGCTTTTAATCTTTTCTGGTGGAATCCAGAGCGTTCTATTCAAGTTCTACGCTTGAGAACTTGAATTCTTTCTAAGGTTTAGTGTTTGCTAACCTTTGTGATTTCCGACTGCGTCAAGTGGTATCAGAGCAAGGCTTTCTCCTTCTCTTTTTGAGCTTGATTAGCTATGGGAGATCAACCAGTAACCAGGGCCGACATGGAGGGTTTCACAACGGGTTTGAATGAATCAACCACGAACCTGGCAAATCTGGTGGTAGCGTTAACTAATCAGATTGCAGCATTAACCAATCAGATTGCTAACGCAGGACAAGGAGGAGGAGAAGGAATGGGACAAAATCAGAATCGACAACAAGGCAGGCATAACCGTGTCGCTGTTGATAATTCCAGTTCGGAGGAGGAATTGGAAGAGGAAGTTGAAGAACAAGGGAATCGAAATAATCAGGATTACCGAGTGAAAGCTGATATTCCATTGTTCTATGGGACTATGAGTGTAGAGGAGTTCCTCGATTGGCAAATTGATGTTGATCGGTTCTTTGATGTTATGGAAGTCCCGGAGAGTAAACAGGTTAAGCTGGTGGCTATCCGGTTAAAGAAGACTGCCGCTGTTTGGTGGGATAAATTGGCTATTCAAAGGCAAAGACAGAGGAAGGGTCCAGTTAGAACATGGCGCCGAATGAAGCAGCTAATGACTGAGCGGTTCTTACCAGAGGACTACGAGCAGATTCTTTACAAGATGTACATTGATTGTGTACAAGGAAGCAGGACCGTGACTGATTATACAGCAGAGTTCTTACGTTTCTCTGAACGTAGTGACTTAAACGAAACAGAGAATCAGAAGGTGGCTAGATACATCAGTGGTTTAAAGGGCTCTCTTCAAGGGAAAATAGGGTTACAGACTGTGTGGACAGTTCAAGAAGCATCCAGTCTAGCCTTGAAAGCGGAATTGATGGAAAAATCATCTCGGGGTTTCACAAATTTCAGGAGACCCTCGTTTCAGAACAACGTCGAACCGACCGGAGAGAAGGACAAAAGCGTGGTTAACAGAGATTCCAACTCTATCAATAAAGGAGCAAGTAGTTCCACTAGCGGCATTCAGAAGGACAAAACACCCACTCCAAAACAGAACACTCCTTATGCTAGGCCGACCCTCGACAAGTGTTTCCGTTGTCAAGGAACAGGTCACAAGTCGAATGTTTGTCCCAGTAGGAAGACGGTGGCACTGATAGAGGAAGAGGAAGACGACTTTATGGAAAATGAGGAGTATGATGGAGTTGAATTTGCAGAAGAGGAATCTGAAGACAGAATCAGCATTGTTTTACAGCGACTGTTGCTATCATCCAAAGAAGAGGGTCAACGCAAGAATCTGTTTAGAACGCATTGTTCTATTCAGAACAAGGTGTGCAATATGATTGTTGATAATGGGAGCTCCGAGAATTTAGTTTTTCAAAAGTTGGTGGAATATTTGAAACTACCCACAACTCCTCATGAGAAGCCGTATGGTCTCGGATGGGTGAAGAAAGGATCTAAAGTATGGGTTAGCGAAACTTGCAAAGTTCCTTTATCAATTGGTAAGTATTACAAAGAGGAGATAATCTGTGACGTCTTGGATATAGATGTTTGTCATATTCTCCTTGGACGACCATGGCAGTACGATAACGACATTACGTACCGAGGACGAGACAATGTGATCATGTTTACATGGGGGAATCATAAGATTGCAATGGCTCCTGTCAAGAATTTTGGTAGCGTTGCAAAAGAGCAGAAGTCAAGCTTTCTAGTCATATCGCATGATGATAAAGAACTTGACAAAGCTGTTAAGGAATCACAATGTTTTTATCCGGTTGTGGTCAAGGGGTTGATGAGTGCCGTGACGGAGGATACAACAACTCCACGTGAAGTGTTAGAAATTTTGGAAGATTACAAGGAATTAGTTGCTGAGGAACTACCTAATGATCTTCCTCCCATGAGGGATATTCAGCACCATATTGACTTGATTCCAGGATCTAGTCTACCGAATCTTCCCCACTACCGTATGAGTCCCAAGGAGAACGAGATTCTAAGGGAACAGATTGAAGATTTACTGAGAAAAGGATTCATTCGGGAGAGCATGAGTCCATGTGCTGTACCGGTCCTTCTAGTTCCTAAGAAAGGTAACCAGTGGCGGATGTGTGTTGATAGTAGAGCCATTAACAAGATAACCATTAAGTATCGATTTCCTATCCCTCGGTTGGAAGATATGCTTGATGAGTTGTCAGGTTCTAAGGTATTTTCAAAGATCGATCTTCGGAGTGGTTATCATCAAATTCGAATCAGGCCTGGGGATGAGTGGAAGGCTGCTTTTAAGAGTAAAGATGGATTATACGAATGGATGGTGATGCCTTTCGGGTTGTCAAATGCTCCTAGCACTTTTATGAGGTTAATGAACCAGATTCTCCGCCCTTTCATTGGTTCTTGTGTGGTGGTCTACTTTGATGATATTTTGATATACAGTAAAACCAGAGACGAGCATTTGGAACATCTGAAGCAGGTTTTGCAGGTTTTACAAGAAAACCAATTGTACATTAATCTTAAAAAATGTACGTTCAGCACCAACAAGCTGTTATTTCTTGGATTCGTTGTTGGTGAAGGAGGGATTCAGGTTGACGAGGACAAAGTAAAAGCCATAAGGAATTGGCCTGCTCCTAAGTCAGTCACTGAGGTACGCAGCTTTCATGGTCTAGCGACTTTCTACAGGAGATTTGTTAGAGATTTTAGTACCATTACTGCGCCTATCACTGAGTGTTTGAAGAAAGGGAAATTTCATTGGGGATCCGAACAAGAAAAGAGTTTTGCTTTAATCAAAGAGAAGCTTTGTACTGCACCAGTATTAGCATTACCCGATTTTGACAAAGTGTTTCAAGTGGAGTGTGACGCTAGTGGTGTGGGGATAGGTGCTGTCTTATCACAAGAGAAACGACCGATAGCTTTCTTTAGTGAAAAGTTAAGCGAAGCTCGCCAAAAGTGGAGTACTTATGATCAGGAGTTCTATGCGGTCTTTCGGGCTTTACGACAATGGGAGCACTACTTAGTTCAGAGAGAGTTTGTTCTATTTACGGACCACCAAGCTCTAAAGTATCTTCACAGCCAGAAAGTGATAAATAAGATGCATGCTCGTTGGGTAAGTTTTCTGCAAAAGTTTCCTTTCATTATTCAGCACAAGTCTGGAACACTTAACAAGGTGGCAGACGCCTTGAGTAGGAGAGCTTCCTTACTCACTATCTTAGCGCAAGAGATTGTGGGCTTCGAGTTTTTGAAGGAATTGTATGAACGTGACGCTGAATTCGAGGAATTATGGGGCAAATGCAATGGGAAGCATCCTTCGGTGGATTTCCACATACGAGATGGTTATCTATTTAAAGGTGACAGGCTGTGCATTCCCTGCTCGTCATTACGAGAAAATTTGATTCGAGATTTGCATGGTGGTGGTCTTAGTGGTCATTTGGGAAGAGACAAGACCATTGCTAGCTTGGAGACAAGGTTTTATTGGCCGCATTTAAGGAGAGATGCAGGTGCTATAGTTAAAAGGTGTTATATCTGTCAGGTTTCTAAAGGTCAATCTCAGAACACTGGTCTTTATATGCCCTTACCGATCCCAGAGGATATTTGGCAAGACTTGTCCATGGATTTTGTGCTTGGCTTGCCTCGTACACAGCGAGGAGTCGATTCTGTGTTTGTGGTCGTTGACAGATTCTCTAAGATGTCTCATTTTATCACCTGCAAGAAGACAGCAGATGCCTCTAACATTGCCAAATTGTTTTTTCGGGAAATAGTACGTCTTCATGGGGTTCCTAAGACAATAATTTCAGACAGAGATACCAAGTTTCTCAGTCATTTTTGGATTACACTTTGGAGGATGTTTGGAACCAGCTTGAAACGAAGTTCTACAGCTCACCACAGACTGATGGGCAAACCGAGGTAACAAACAGAACTTTGGGGAATATGATTCGAAGTGTTTGTGGAGATAAACCGAAACAATGGGATCTAGCTTTACCACAAGTGGAGTTTGCTTACAACAGTGCCGTGCATTCAGCTACAGCGAAATCACCTTTTTCTTTGGTATATACTTCTATTCCGAAGCATGTGGTCGATTTGGTTAAGTTGCCTAAAGCTCCTGGAGTTAGTGTCTCAGCTGAGGCTATGGCAGAAGAAATTTTTGCAACTAAAGAAGCTGTCCGAGCTAAGTTAGAAGCAACTGGTCAAAAGAATAAGGAAGCAGCAGACAAACGTAGAAGACTCAAGGTTTTCAAAGAAGGCGATGAAGTGATGGTGTTTCTACGAAAAGAAAGATTCCCAGTTGGCACATATCGCAAGCTTCAGCCTCGCAAATATGGTCCATTCAAGATTCTGCGGAAGTTAAATGATAATGCTTATGTGGTGGCACTTCCAGAAGACATGAACATCTCTAATACATTCAATGTGGCTGACATCTATGAGTACCATGCTGATGGTGTTCTTTATCCAGAAGAGAACTCGAGGTCGAGTTCTTTGGAGGTGGAGGAGACTGATGTAGGAGAGAGTTAGGAACAATACCGTTTTCTAGCTAATTTCCTTTTCTAGGTGTTTTCTTTTTTTTTTCTATAAGGTTTTTAGTAAATTTTCCTATTTTATGTTTTAGGTTTTCTCTATATAAAGAGGCCTTAGGTATTCTGTTTTAGACAATCTTATTCTTATTTCAATAAAAGTTTCAAGCTTTTAATCTTTTCTGGTGGAATCCAGAGCGTTCTATTCAAGTTCTACGCTTGAGAACTTGAATTCTTTCTAAGGTTTAGTGTTTGCTAACCTTTGTGATTTCCGACTGCGTCATAAACTTTCATTGAGAAGACAATTTCTCTAATTTATAATGAATATCAGAAACGAAGTTTTTCATCCTTTTCTTAAACCAACCAAAAATAAATAAAAAAGATTTCATCCACAATGTTAAATCTTTTCAGGCTGAAAATAGAACTCTTTGCTTCTAAACTTTTCTTTCACCGCAGACATAGAAATGTATATTACTGAAGAAACTGATTCACCCATTTCTGAGGAAATTGGGGTGAACATTCTAAGTCCACCACGGTGTAGAATATGTCTTGCGGACGGGGATTTAATCCATTTCGGATGTTCATGTGAGGGTGAATCAAGTTTTGTACATCACGAATGTGCAGTCAAATGGTTTACGATAAAATACAGCAAGTAAGTATTTTAAAATATTTAGATTGGTTTTTAATTTAATCCTATTTATCAATATGCATGTTTTTTTAAAAAAAATAATCTGAATACATTTTCTTTTTCAATTTCTTAATTACAGAAAATGCGAAGTATGCAAGAAAGAAGCTGTAAACGTCAAAGGAGACTTCAAATTCAAAGAATTGTCAGGGTTGCGTTTATTTTTTATTTATTTTACTATCTTTCTTTTACTTTGTTTATTTGGGTACTTGATACGTAATTATCATCTTTTTTTTAGATGATATGCTTTTTTTTTTTTTGGTATTGTATCTATATTGACACAGAGTGAGTTAATTTGGGTTGTGAATTTTCCAATTAAATCCGGATTTTCTTTCTGTTTTCTTTTCCGTTTATCGGATTAAACTTCTCTGGCTTTTGCCGGATGTTGCTATAGCCACCAAATATATATACAAATTACAAGCACTAAAAACACAGATAGGAATTAGAATTCAACAATAATAAATTACAAGCACTAAAAAAACAGCTCAAACAAAAATAATTCAAAAATTAACAACCAAAACAAATATCATAAAAAAGTATTATGACAGGAAAATGTTATAAATGATCTGCACCATTTTTTTTTTTTTTTGAAACCAGATTATAGAAAAAATTAGGTAATTAATAGGAGAGGAAAATGAAAAAAAATTGGGATTATATATTATGAAAATATCAACAAAATATAAATCAACATAATTGATACAATAAATACAAGGAAAATTTGGAAATAACAAAATACATACAAAAATAAAAAACACAAAGAAAATGCAAATAAACCTGGCGGAGGAATGATCTTTAGTTATATCCTCAGGTTATATCAATGAAATGCTCAAAGTTATCCAACTCCATATGTATATTATTATGCTTAGTTTGCTTTTATTAGGACAGTTCTCAAAAATACCACACTTTTATGTTTTTGTGACAAAGATACCACACCAAGGTGAAAATGACAAAAATAACATTTTTTGAAGAGAAAAAAGACTATTATACATTTATTTTCATATGTTTCTTACCAATCCCTTAAACTTAAACCCTAAAACCCAAAATCTAAACCCTAATTAATGATTTTTGAACCCAAATTTATTAGTTTAAGTATTTTTAAACTATTAAATAAATGTTATTTTTGTCATTTTCACCTTGGTGTGGTATTTTTGTCAAAAAAAACATGAAAATGTGGTATTTGAGGATATTTCTCCTTTTCTTTTATTATCGAATATTAATATTATTATGCCTATTTCACTCGTGAAATAAATTCGTTTCATCACAAAGAACAACAAAAGCATATACAAATTGTTTTTCTTACAATTAATTTTTTTGCGGTTACAGATTTTCTTAAACGAAAACAAAAAACAAATGAATCTTTAAAACAATTAAATATTAACTCAAACAACAAGTTACAGAAAACAAAATAAATTTAAAGATAAGAGCATAAAAAGATCAATCAAACCTTGACTTAGTTCTCGCTACCTTGCCGTTGGGCCAAGCGTATTGTAATCTCCAAAAGTAAGCGAAACCGATCCCGTCGAGCTAACATTTTCGTTGCTGCTATAATGCCGTATCGGAGTCTTCGTTTTCTTCTCTCTTACTTCCTTGTCATGATGGCTTTGTGGCTCACGAGCCAGCTCAGCAGCTAAGCACTGTTTCAGGTCTGACACGATCTGGTTCGTTGTAGGTCTTTGGGTTCCTCTGTCTTTGACGCAAGACATTGCGACCTCTACGAACTTCCAGGCCGAGTTTGCAGAGAAGTCTCCGCGAAGCCGCGGGTCCACGACGCCGTCTATGTCTCCGATTTCGAGGAATGGCTCGACGAAGTGGACAACGTTCATTTTATCTCCGTCATCGGTTTTCATGATTGATCTCCGGCCGGTTATGATTTCAAGGAGAACGATCCCGAAACTGTACACGTCGCTCTTCTCGTTTAGCTTAAACGTGTTGTAGTACCTGTCGAGTGCGGCCAAAACGTGTGGTCTTTTAAAGATAGTTAACACTTGCTTTGTCTTCAAGACTTGAACAGTTCTGTCTAGGTAAACCGAAAATAACCGAACAGATCTAGCGATTGAACCGGTAATGTGTAAAAGGAAACGTACTCAGGATCGACGTAGCCGGGAGTGCCCATGACTGCAGTCACGACGTGGCTGAGATCGTCCTCAGGGAAAACCTTAGAAAGACCAAAATCAGCAATCTTGGCTTCCAAGTTATCGTTTAATAGAATGTTTGCTGTTTTAACATCTCTGTGTACTATTGGTGGTCTGCATCCATGGTGCAAATACTCCAACCCTGCAGAGGAGAAAACAAATAAAGAAACGGTTTGGCACCTGAACCAGACGACTAAACCAGGTTGATATCTCGGTTTAGCTTTGGAACCAACCTTGTGCAGAGTCTATGGCTATATGAAGTCTCTTTTCCCAGCTTAGATCCTCTGCGTTCTCACTTGAAAGATAATCCTGCAAGTTCCCATTGGCCATGTACTCATAGATGAGAGCCATGCTACGGCCATCATCGCAGTATCCAACAAACGAAGCTAAGTTCCTGTGATGTACTGTCAAAAGAAGCTCTGCCTGCAAAACATTTTTACACCTCAGCAACCATAAAACAACGTTGTCTAAAATATCCGATATTGGTGCTCTGCATTAATATTACCTCGACTTGGAATTCTTTGGAAACACGGGATGATGAAGATGATGATGATCCTTTAGTTTTTCCAAATGAAGAATCGTTAATCATCTTCACAGCAATTTCAGTCCCATCTTCGAGGGAACCGAGGTACACAATACCAAAACCTCCTTTACCGATGACTTTATTGAAGTTGTTTGTAATGCTAGAGACTTCACTATATGTGAACCTTCTCTTCCCTGAAGGCAGAAGCGGTCCTGAATAGGCTCCTGAGTACACTAGGGAAATTAAACACTTGTTTTCTTTCAGCAAAATAAAAATCTGACACTTTATTGACCGTGAATCGAAAGTAAAGGATCAACCGTCTTACCTATTTTTCTTTCCCTTCGCATGATGAATATGACGACCACGGCGGCAATGAGGACGATCACTAACGTGGATACAACTATTGGCACAATGATTCTGTTCCCGTATCGACATGAGCGTGAGTGGCAAACGTTTTGTTCATCCACACTGCAAACAAAACAACAAGCTTCAGAAAACTGGTACGGGTATATCTGCAAAAGATGACTACGTTTTTGACAATGAAATGTACCTGAGAGCAAGTGCACCAGTCATAGACCTTTTTCTAAGAGATCTTGGGATAAACCCAGTCAAGTTATTTCCTTTCAAGTTCCTGAGACACAAATAATGTCAGAGACAAAATTTATTCATGCTTTCTGTCAATATAGACGCAAACTAAGTCTCTTATGTAATCAACTTACAGGAACTTCAAATGTTTAAGGTCAGCTAAAAAGTCCGGCACAATTCCTTTTAGGAGGTTGTTAGATAAATCCCTGGGAAAACAAAAGCACACCTGCTTTAGTCTTGTAGGTAATGTGAATAAAGTGGTGGAAAATGTGTCTGTATGGCTTTGTATACTTACAATGACTCAAGATGAGATAGATTCCTAAATGCCAAGGCTATTGGTCCATTTAATCCGCTTGAGCTAAGATTCCTTCACACAGAAGCAAACTCATGAGCAAAACTTGTGTTGTGGGGAAATCGAGAAAGAGATGAAAGTTTTGTTTGGCTGAAATTAGTGACTTACAGAGACTTGATATGATGATTAGAATTGTTGTAGATGCATCCAATACCTTCCCAAGGGAATAGTCTTGGTGAGCAAGGATCACCAGTCCAAGCCTTTTGTACTTTATACGTTGATCTTATGCTTTCTATAGCGTGAACTGCAATTAACAAGAGAAAACTGTGAGTCTCAGTAGATACCAAGGTTCAGAAATCTTACAGAACATACCAACATACCGTCTTCAACTGCGGTGGGAAATTCATCCAGAGATTGTGCTGTAAATATCTCTATAGCATTAAGTATTGGTGGAAGTGTTGAATCAGAGGCCTTCTGTACTGAAATCCAGTGATCTTTACCGGTGAAAGCTCGCGAGTTAGACATTGTCATTGAATACTCAGAAGATGGGTTGAAAGTTTCCGAAATAGGGGAACCATTCCAGAATATCTTGATTTTTCTGCTCTCATTCCTCTTGAGATCTTCGAGTTCTGCAAAGTAAAGGTAAGCATAGAACCGAGCATTTGGATCATCTGATGTCCATGACAATTCCAACGGTTCGTCATGGCTTTTAGGCGAAGCAGCTGTCTTAATAACTTCATCTGGTGGCTTATAACCAGACTGAAAAATATCGATGTAACCAGTCGTCATTGTTGTATTCCAAGAAGCTGGAGAGTAAGGAGCCCAAATCCGATCATATACGTCGTTTTGGTACCGTCCTGTTCCGTTCAAAAATCCTGTGTCCAATCTTTGATAGAGTACCAACGAGACGTTTCTTCCAAACTCAGTACCGTAGATTGAGCTGTTCATTGGACGGAGCTCCAAGGCTGAAATGAAAGGAGTTCCTTTGCCTTTGTTCACAAGGCAAACGTGCACCGTCTCGGACTCTGCGAAGCTTAGGATCTCCTTGATGACGTTCTGAGAAGCGTTTCTGAATGTCACCGTTGACCAGAAGTTCACGTTTACGTAGATATCAAACTCAGGCAAAGCTTTTTTACCGTCGTAGTTCCCGTACATGAAGGAAGCTCTGATGAGATAAAGATTCCCTTTGCCATCGGAAGGTGTTAAGGAGTAACAGTTTCTGTTTCCTTGAGGGAATGATCTGACGTCAGAAAGCGGGAAAGGCAAATTTGGGATTGCTGGGTAAGCATATTCTTCAGAGACGTTCACGTTTACTCCAGTGTTGATGTAAGGTGCGTCCCATGTGTAGCTGATACCAGTATCAGTGTCTACATAGTTTATATTAGGAGGTGCTCCACAATCTATGCTGATGAAGCCTGTGGATGTTTTAGGGGAACAACGTAAGGGACCATCGATTAATTCTTACGACGTTGGACAGGTGTTTTAAAACCTTTCTCAAATTTTAGAATGTGAAACCGATAATCAAGATGCAACCCCATGATCTAAAGGAACTTCATTTTGTAATATATTTGGTATGAAGATTGCTAGTTTTCAAATCAAGAAAGATACAAAAAAGAGGGAAATAAGCAATAATGATGAGACTCACGAACCTGCTTGGCCTTGGCCATGAACCACAATGGCAGTGGCAATGACGCCAAAAAGGACGAGAAAAACAGAGTGAGCTTCCATTCTCCTTCTGTAAATCTCAGTTCATCATCGTCAGGAAAAAAAAAAAAAAACAGAACAACCTGCGATTAAGATAACACAGAACACACAACCCCAAAGTACGAAAGTCTACGCCATGTTTCTTTTTATCTATAATTTAAGTGCTGCTCACGACTGAAAAAACAAAAAAACAAAAAAACGGCCAAGAAATAGTATAATATTTGTGATACAGCTGTCAACAAACTACAAGTGAGTCAACAACAAACCATGATATATATATAAGAAATGAAGCATGACAAAGCCACCACAGCCGACAAATACCCCAAAGAAAATTCAGAGGCAGTAAGAATCCTATCTAACCACAAAGCTCCGGTGAACGAGTTTTGAGTGACAGGAACATTACAACCTTTAGGAATACTAATAAAGAACCAGAAACTTAAAAGGATAGCGAGATTAATAAGTTTCTTTGTTATAAGCTATACTGTCTTTTAACTTGTTATGCTGGAACTAAGCTTCATCTTCTACTAGGAGCTGCTTCGAAGGACCTGGATCATGGGAGGATGAGCTCAAAGGGAATGAAGACAGCTCTAGGTAGTCAAAGTCGTCGGTGATTCCCGCCTGAAAAATGCAACCCATCTGATTAAGTTTCTCTTTGATACTAATGTGAGGAATTGATAACAACATTTTAGGTGAAAAGATCTGGAAGATACCTCCGTGTATAGATGTTCCAGCTGCTCCTTGGCCTGAGGGAAGTTGTTTGAACACCATTGTCGCAATGTGAAGATGTTATCTGAGGTAAGGTTTGAAAGAATTTACAAGTTAGTGGTGAGAATTGTGAACAATGTAAACAGAAAACGTATATCCAAGTATTCGACAATGTAAAACCTGTCCATCTGTTAGCCGATTGGTGAGCAATTTCAATTGCTGCCCCTGTCAAATAAAAAGGAATATATACACACATTGATACAGCTGGTTAATACACAAGTAACATGTTATGCAGAACTTACTCTTTGCCTCTAAGGTAGCTGGATCGTTGTCAGCAAACTGTACCATCTCATTCTGCATAAGAAGAAGAACAAGAAGAAACTGTTAACGATTTGCTAAAACATGTGAATGCCTCTATATGGAAACAGATAGCCTGACCTTCAGCTCTTTGTGTTTCTTTTCAATATCTTTAAGTTGCGCCAAGGCCTCTGTTCGTTCCTCCTGCAGCACAAGAAGAGCAATTCTGGTGAAAAAGAGCAACGTAAGATTATTCAAGCATTTGTTTAGTCTGCAAAAGCCGGAATACTTACGGATTCTTCCCGTCCCTTCTTTAGTGCATCACACTGATCAACAAGCTCCGCTAGCTTTTTATTACTAGCCTGAAGATCAGATTCAAGTTTCTGACGAACACTCCTAAGCTGTTCATTAAAAATAGTTTGAATCAGCAAATGAGATCCGAAATCTATACTTTAGATTTCATGTAAGGGATGAGACAATGGTGGCTCACTTGATTGCCAGCACAGCTTGGAAGGCTCCAAAAGTAGATCTTCATTTACATAACAATGAACACTGTTACGAGGGTATTATAACAAAGCAACAAATGATCGGAGTGAAGAAGAGTGAGGTACTGACAGAGATTCCAATCTTGTCCTTGGCAACAAGATCATCATCGACTAAGCTCTGGATAACATCTTTCACCGACTGACTAATTACACCCCTCTTAGGCCCCATCTTCTCAAGTTCCTTTAGCTGATAACAAAAAAGAAAAAAGTAGATGATGCTTCACTTACTCAAGATATCAAATCAAAAGGCGTCCAAAATTAACAAAGTAGTTAAAAACTCACCAAGAAGAAGTCTTGAGACTCGTAGAAGATCTGAAGCATCTTCTCGCGCTTCTCCTCCAACGAAAGCCCCCGTTTCTTTGACTATAACATCACCAACAGCAAGAGAAAGCACCGATTGAGTTGAAAACGAAGAGATCCAACGAAAGATGGGACCACAATGCTCTTCTTCTAGGTCGACAATTCGAATATAAACACTACAGTGAAGACTACGAAGAAGGACTAGTCGATGAATGCAAAAGCCAGAAATTCCTATCAGATCGTCAGGAGCAGACCAAGTGTTTGCGGAATTTCCTCAGAGTAAAATATGGAAGAAACAGTGGAATCGAATCGGATTTGCAAACAATTTCGAACAAAATAGGTCGAATCAAACATAAAAAAAAAAAAAAAACACTCTCACGAAGCCGAAGAAAGCACAAGCTTAAGCTCAGTGCGCGGATTCGCGGAGAATCACTTGATCTTCTCAGAGAAACTCACAAATCACAGATATTATTATTATTATGTAGAATCGAAGGATCGTCAAGAGTAAATTTACCATTACGATTCCTTGTTCCTGAAGATGTAATCCACAAAGGGATGATGCCTCAGCCTCTGCTGCTTACTCCTTGTCTTCTCCTCTTCTCTCTCAATGAAAATTGTTGAAGAAGCCTAAGACAATTGGGCGGGCTTTTATCCCTCGCTTCCTTCCTATCAATTATAATCCCAAATCCAAATAAACAACAAAAATGCTGATGTCAGCAGTTTCTTTTACGATCGATAGACTTCTCATTTACTTATGTGATATATATAAACATTGTTAAGACTTAAGAGTATACGAAGACTGGACCAGAAACTATTTGATATCTGTATTACAGACGGTTGATTCATATCATCAAAAAGAAACAGTGTGATGTGACCCATTACGATCATTAACGAATGCAGTACACACAAATATATACAAATATCATTAGCCATACACGAGTCTACTTTTGAGAAAGTGGCTCTGTGCCGATCCATGACTCAAATGGTCTCTTTTTAATAGGGACATACTAAGCTACAGAGCATTCGAAGCATGTTATGGTGATAGTGAGTAATCAAAGAACTTAGAGAAGAACAACGTGGTACATTGAAGTCGCTCAAAACATCGTATTAGGGATTATTAAATTTTCGTTTGCTTCCTCGCAAAAATTTGTAATTAAGATTTCCAAATGGCATATTTTGGAGCAGACAAGTCAACGCATTTTTGACCGAGCATACGGGCTACGTTCTTTATAAGACCAGGGACAGAAGAAAGGACGAGTAGTAGTAAGTATGTGAAGTTTCGGTAGTAACCCAGCAGATTACCAGAAAGCAAAGTGTCACAAAAGATTCAAAAATCACAAAAGACAATAATAAATATGTGAAGAAACAGTCACATGGTTGATAACATTCACGACGAGGATTATTAAAGTTTCGCTCCGGTTTAATTCTTGACTTGGATCCTTTATATACATCATCGCCTGTTCTTGTTTTTCAATGCATACATTATTTGCTCGGGGGAGAGTGAATAACCTGCGGTTAAACCAAGCCGTTTGCAGAAGTAATCAGTTAGACATCCATATCGTCTGTTTACTTCTTTTGCATTTACGTTGAATATTTTTGTTCTCAATAAATCCACGAGCTTAACCATATCTTACGCAAAGTACATTTGCTGATCGTAAGCTCAGACTAAAAAGAACTGCGTAAAATGGGACTGGCAAAAAAACAAATTATGTTTTTATAATGTGAAGATGTTAATATTTCCATTCAAACACAAACATTGTTTGAAACAATCGATTGATTTGTTTTGCGTATAGATAAGAGAAGTGAGTTTGACCTTAGAGAGCCATCTCGGCCTGTAATGCAGCGAGTTCTTCTTCCTCAGCGGTCTGCTTCTGAGGACGGGCTGGTACACGCCCAGGAACTGAGGGCAATGGAGTCGGTATTGGCTGAAGAAGTTGCTCTTCAAGTTCCGCACCTTCAAGTTCTTCAAGCTCTGCTTCAAGCTCATCCTATCAAAGAGAAGTTAATACATTAGACAAACGTCATTAACTTGTAAGAAAAAGGATAATGTCGGGGGTACAAGAGAGTTACCTCATCGAAGTCAGCAGCTGCCCCGATAGGAGTCGACAATGCTTCTTGGATCTGTTTCATGTTCTCTGTCTGCTCATTGATTTCGTCCATGGTCTTGTCCACATCATCGATGTTTCTGTAAAAAAATAGTGTAGTTAAAGAGTTTAGGAGCATTAAGGAAACGCCAAAAGGAAAGTGGAGAGTAACGGGATCGATGACAATAAAATATGGTAGCATGTGATGAACACTTACGTTGCTTTCTGCATAGCTTTCATTGCAGAAGCTCCACTCCTCAATGCATCAACAGTCTCGGTTGTTGCCTTTGCGCCTTCTAACATGATCATCTGTATGAAAATAGATATAGTATCCAGATAAATTCATATATTACCGCTGAAATAAACAAACTTAGAAGGACACTAGTAGTAATTAAGAAAGAAGCTCACTTGATCATGTATACGCAGCTGGAAATTCCCAAGCTGTTCGACTTGTTGCTCATACAACCTCTTCCTTTTCAAACACTGAATAGCCGCTGCACAAGATCAATAAAGCTTTAAGCACTCCAGTAATCACAACGCACAACAAGCTTTTACGATTTTGTATTGTTACCGCGTTTGTTCTTTGCACGAGTGTACTCTTTCGCCTTCTCGACCTCTTGTCCAGCTTTCTTCAAGAGTACTTTCTCCTTCTTCTCTAGCATCTCAAGAGTCTGCGGTTAACAAAACGTTACAATAAGCAACAACCATGTCAAAGCAAAGAAACTGAAGGGAACATAAACAAATGATGACGGGAATCTAAATCAACAGTCTTAACTAAAAAACGAAAATCCCCAATTCAATTAAAAGTTATAAAATTGTCGCCTACAAGTCGCTAAAGACATACAAACGAAGAAGCTGATTTAAAGAGATAATCTAAATCAACAGTCTAAGCTTAGATAAGGCAGAATAATCTCTTATGGTGATGAAATTTCGATTTAACCGAAATATGGATTGTTTTTCTCTTTCATTTCAAAATCGGACTTAGATGATGATGACACGGATAAGCAGTGGAAATCGAAGTGATACCTCGTTAAGCTTGTCTAATGTCTGGAGAGCATTAGTCTCCTGTTTGGGTTTCCCAAATAGCCGGTTCATCATCGTTAATTGAAGATGTTTGCTTCGAATCACCCGCGATGGAGAAAATCAATTCGATCTCTTCTACCCACAGCCGAATCGATTTCTAGATCACTATAAGTTACCCCAAAAAAAGAAAATTATTAACCCTAAACGATCGATAAGGAGGAGGAGGAGGAGGAATTAGATGGATGATGGAGAAAGATTCAAATACCTGGGAAAAACTCGATCAAATGGAAATCTTAGAAGGAGAGGGGACTTTCTGGTTTTGTTTCTTCCGCGATTGTGTTCGTAGAAGATTTTTAGATCGAAGGAAGCAACTTTCCCTTCTCTACACGCGTTGAAGTTCATCTTGATAACACGTGTTCGCTTTTGATTAGTTTTCTATAGTCTCTCTCTTGCAACGCGTAGTACTGGATTGGTCCTTAACCGGAAATTCAGTCAAATTTGAAACCAAACCACTCTTTTGTTTACAAACCGAACAAGACCGTTTCCGTTTTGCATCAATACCGAATAAATTGTTTTTTTTTTAAAACGTCTAGTATATAATACTAATATCATTCTAAACTATAGTTCTTTTCGTTTTTTAAACACTATTCTAAACTATAGTCTTAACTTTTTTATTATGTTAGTTCTAACGGAACCAAAAACAACAACAACAAAAAAATCCTTATCAAAACTTTCTTCTACTTTGGTAAAAGTATCTAGACTAACCTAATTAAAATATGTTTTCATATGCATAAGGGTGTTAAAGTCTGCATATATTACATTCGCAATGTCAATAATACAAGCCAAAACAAGAAACGACGACGATTTGACAATTGACTTGGTCAGACAAAATTAGAAAACAATAATAGTGTCAGATAATAATACTATTCGATAATCATATTATCTCCCTGACCAAGACTAAAAAGACAGTAGTAGTAGATTCGGGGAATAATAATATCTAATCACCATTGAACCCTACGCCTCTCGATATTCCCGACCACGGCTTCTCGAACACCCGAACACGACGGTCTCTGCACCCGAACACCTCCACCACCGCCGATACTCCTCCTCCATCCGCTGCCGCCTGCATTGTTCTCCGGCCTCTGTCTCGGCGCGCTATGCGACCTCAGTTTCCCCCCGAATGACGTCGTATCCGCCAGGTAGCTCGAATGAAAATCTCCCGACAAGAGACAGGACCGGTGAGCATCCACCTCAGCCTCCGCATCCGCCGCTACCGAGCAGCATACGCTCCTCGCTGGAGACCCTCCGGCGTAACGAGGTGTGCTCTGCGCCGTCGGGAACTTGCTGCTGCAGTCCTCCCATTCGGGTTTGGGCATTGACAGACGCGGTGGGACCCGACCGGAGAGCGGTGAAGAGAGCGTGCGCCGAAACGGGTTGTCTAAAAGATCCGAACCGGATAAAACAGGTCCTCGGACTCTATAATGTCCGGGTCGGGTCCCTGTATCCACCTCCACTATCTTAGCTGTCTCTTCGCCGCTGTTTCGGTTTTCCAGAGATCCCGAGAATCTTTCCTGTAAAAAGTTCCAATATTTTTACAAACCAGTTAAAAAGTTTTCATCTTTTTACAAATTGGCTCAAAAGTTTACATAGAGGTTACTGCATCATTTCTGTAAAACCTAAAATGTTCTGCAAGAATGTACTTAGTTAAGGAACTTACATCACTCCTTTAAAATGTTTTAAATCTCTAATTCAGTTAAGGGGATTTAAGAGTTTTAAACTTGACACAAAAAAAATTTTCTTTATCTTGATGTATCAAATTATGCAACTCTAAACCGGATACTTAACCGACTTCATAGCTGATTTTCATACGCATAAAACACGGTACGGTAAACCCGGAAGAGTAAGCATGTACCGTGGACTTTCTCGCCGGAGCAGCGTTTCCGATACGGCGAAGAGCTCTCTGAAACTTAACAGTGGCCTGAGCTCTAACAAGAGCCTCCATACTCCGGAGAGTCGCCGCCGCTTGCTTCCGTACGAAATAACCTCTCACTAGAGCTTGAATCTTCACCACTCCTCTCAACGCTCTCAACGCTTTTCTCGCCTTCAACAATAAAACATCATGTAACGGCTCAGTTAATATTAAAAATATTAAGAAACGATTATCAAACTGAAAAAGATTGTTATTACTACCAAGTAGCCTCTAAAGGCACATTGGATCTGCATAGCGGCACGATTTTCACGGCTTTTCCCACCACCTAGCGGACCACTCTTCCCTTGACCCGTGAGCCTAACGACCGCAGCCGCAGCTTTAGCCGCCGCAACCGCTGCGTCAGCGGCAGCAGCTGTGGCCGCAGCAACCGCAATTGCATGCGTTCTACGCTCTTTCTCCTCCTCCCCTGCCGCGTAGAACGACCTTAGCCACGCAGCTTCTTTCTCGGAAATGTTAGGAGGTATCGTCTCGTAGCTGTCGCATAGAGACGCTCCAGCGAGTGAAGAGCGGTCAAGGCGGTTAGAAATGGCGCCGGAGCCGGAGCCGGAGCATGAGGAAGGTTTGATCCCGAATAAACCCTTGAACCATCTCGTAGCTCGTCCCATTTTTTGTTGTTGTTGTCTCTCTTCCCTCTGTGGTCAATTCTGTGAGATACTTTTTCACAATGGTTTTTGTTTGGTTTTCACTTGTAAATACAGTGTTTTACTTTTATTTTCATTTTACAAATTTGTAAATAAATCAAAACTAAATATATGACGAAGTAAGCGTACGATTGGTACAATCGATAGGTCCAATCCATTAGTGTTTTATACTTTAACGTAGCGCTGGGCCTTTTAACCGAAAAACCGAAAAACCGAACCGAAATAACCGAAACCGAACCGAACCGAATATTATGAAACACCTATTGGATACTGAATTGAGATAACCGAAATAACCGAACCGAAACCGAACCGAACCGAAACCGAATAGATAACCGAACGGATAACCGAATATCCGAATACGATCCATATACTTAAAAATATTATTTATATTTATATTTAAAATAACTAAATAATTAAAATTACCAAATATTAGTAAAAAACCGAATTATCCAAATTATCCAAATGTTTTTATCCAAAATATCCGAAATTATCCGAATTATGATATTATCCGAAGTTATCTGGTTTTTTATCCAAATTATCCAAAAAATATAATAAAAACCGGAACCGAAAACCGAAATAACCGAACCGAAACCGAACCGAAACCGAACCGAATTTTATGATTAACCGAACGGTTACTAAATCTCTATAACCGAAAAACCGAAACCGAAAAAACCGAACCGAAACCGAACCGAATTTTATGATTAACCGAACGGTTACTAAATCTCTTAACCGAAAAAACCGAAACCGAAAAAACTGAACCGAACCGAACCGAAAACCGAACGCCCAGGGCTACTTTAACGTATAGTGATAAAGGTTATTCGTAATTTAAGTTCCATTATTGTCTTTATTGTGTAAAAGTTTATGTACAATTTACTATTTCATTGCATTTGAATTTGACCATTGTCTGTTTATACATCTTCAAAATGAAGAAATTTTAACACTACCACTAAAAAAATTTGGAATCGTAATGGCAGTTACAAAAAAAGAAAAATTGGATAGGGAAAAATATATTATCAAAACAGGTATTTTAAGGAATAACCAAATTAAAAACCATAATTTACAAACTAACCATTTTCTCTCTGTATTTATTTCTATTTCTCTCTACAATCTACATTGTTTGGTTAGTTTCTTACCAAAAACGAAGAAAAATTAGAAATGGGCAAGCAAGTTAGGAAAAAAACAAAAGGGGAAATTTGAAATAACGAGACTTTCAAGGAATTGTTGAAGTATAGTTAGATAGCTAGCTATTAGCCTATTATGGATAGGAGCTTTTCCATTTTCTGCAAACTTTTATCTGCAGAAGTTGTTTAAATAATTATATTCCACGCAGCTATCTTTTCTTTCTTACATCAAGAAATTGTTTTTTTTCATATAAAGAAAAAGGGCACAGGTGTTAAGAATTATTCCATTGAATACCGTTTTCTACCAATGAAAATAGATCGAATGGGATATTGTATCACTTAGGTATAGGTGAATGAAGCATGTCATATATGAATCCAACTGTGGATCTAAAGTTAACGTAGAAAGATGGACTGTGTATTTGTCTGCTTCGATATTTTTTCTGGCTAACATATCTCTATACTGTAATACTACACTATAAAGTATCCGATGATGCATGATCTATGTGTTGTCCACATACTATGCATTGGAAATCCAACTTATTAACTTTGTATAAAGTTCTGATGAAAGGGCTGCAAAAAAACAGTGAAAAGGAATTTACGTAACGCTCCTGGCCGCCTTACAAATTATAAGCAAAATAATGATTTAATCTAACGTCTTTTCTTTTGACGTTCTGCTTAGCTTAACATAACTAAAAATGTAATGTTTAGAAAATAAAACTATTGCTATAGTCTGCTAAAAACATAGTTAGCATAACCAAAACTCCAAACAACATATGTCATATTTTTTTCATATGTATGCTAAGGTAATAAAAAATTTGGAAGGAATGCTAAGGTTAAAGCATATGTAGTCCACATCAATGCACATTTCATCCTGTTCCTCGTTTTTGGGAGATAACATATCGAAGTTAAAGGAAAATGAAACAGATCGTGCAGGCAAAGATTCCAACTTATTGGAGCCCCGTAACATGTCAATTTAGTTCACAGCCTTTGGTCATTTTCACTGTAAATCTGTAAAGTTGAAAACGAAACTTATTGAGAGTTGAGACCAACCCATAATTTATATATATATATATATATATATATTTTACGATTATAACAAAAGTAATATTCATCTTATATATCACACCTTCTATCGTCTTCTTCTTATATATGCGCTTATTAACTTTAATCATCACCAAATAAGAAGAACAGACCACTGAGTTAATAATCAACGTCTAGTAAATCAGTAAAACTTACGCAAGAAAGTAGGAAATTAAGTCATGGATAGGAGTCGAGTGTTCGCTCCATGTTACTCGATGCCTAAATGTGAATTTCACTGAACATGTTTTTTAGAAATAGTTATTATACAAAACACAAAATTGAAATGTAAAATCATTGGCTCACTTTATTAAAAACATGGAATACTCTGTGAAGTATATAATTTGAACCGTATAAAGAATAGTTTCCATCAATTTTAAAGTGATTAGCTTAGATATATACAACGACAACAACAACAGAGAGAGAAAAAAAAAAAACGAAATTTCAAAATTTGACCCAGAGAAGATAAAAAAAAGCAGATGAAGAAGAGAATCTAGAGTGAGGTCACGTATCACTTATGTATATATGGAAATAAAAAGTCTTCGACATTTGAATTTGACAAATCTCTTTCCCTTGCGGTCCTCCTCCTCCTTCTTCAATTCGTCGTACACTTGTTCGTCGTTTTTTCTTCTATATATAACACGTAACCTTTATAATCAAATTATTTCGCACTTTGATTTTGCACGTGAACTCTTTATATGGCTTCAGCCTTCAGGGGGATCATCATCCTTTTTGCCGGTTTTTGGGTCATCCTTATCACAAGTTTACGACATCCTAGGACCTAGAGGATTTAGCCAAGTTTTGGGCCGTTGTTCGATGTTTTAACTTTTAAGCACATTCAAAGAGCAACGAATGTTGTGGGTCTTGACCGTCTTATGGCTGACTCTTTAGCAAAACAGACATTCAACTCATGGGAGGCCCAACTGTTGAATTCATGTAATGGAGTTTGCTGGGAAAAAAAATCCACAAAATTCAAAATATTTTTGGTTGACTGAAGAAGTATAGTCAAGATTGGTTTAGGATTGTCTAAGTGGTGTAGAGACTCTAGGTAATTTAGAGGTTCTCGGTTTACTCTTATGCAATTGTAAGTGGTCCGGTTTGTGGATCAGGTTAGACTTGGTTATCTCTCTCTCTCTGGTTTATGAGTCGTGCGTTTAGTGTTAGCTGAGTTAGATCATTAGCTAAGAGTTTGGAACGAGAGAGAGAGAGTGATCGAAGTCGTCTTGTTGTAATCGTCGGTGATCTTGGTTTGAGATCGCCGGAGCTAGTGGAACGCCGGAAGAATACATCCGGCCCCGGTGAGATATAGCTACCTCTCGAGTTCGAGAGGCGAGGTGAACACCGGGTCAAAACTCTTGTGTCGTCTCTTTACTTTCTTTGTTCGATCAAATACGAGAGTGTTGGTGAGAATCGGGTTTGGTGTTTCACAAATTGGTATCAGAGCCAGGTTATCTGGTTCTCTGATTGATCGAATTCGAAGAAGGAATCGAAGCTATCGATTTCAAGATGGCGACTCACAAGGTTAAGGTCAAGCTGACGATGTTTGATGGCACCGGCGACTACGGTCTCTGGAAGAGAAGGCTACTCGCACATCTCACTGTTCAAGGTTTGAAGGATGTTCTCGCACCTAGACCAAAGCAAGAAGCGAAAGAATCCGACGACGAACAAGAAGAGGATTCGAAGAAGAAAGAAGTCTTCGATGAGGAAGCTTGGCTGGAACGAGATGAAAAGGCGCTAAACATGATCTTTATGGGAGTCGGTGACAAGGTCCTAAGGAAGCTGGACAAGTGCGTCACTACGATTCAAGCTCTCAAGCTTTTGGACGAGCTGTACATGGCGAAGACACTGCCGAACGGGTTCACGCACAACTCAAGGTATACTCGTTTCGAATGCAAGAATCAAGAACAATCGACGAGAATGTGGATGATTTCTTGAAGCTGATCACAGACCTAAGCAACCTAAGCATTGAAATCCCCGATGAGGTACAAGCTGTATTACTCCTTAATGCCTTGCCTGCTAGATATGATTCGCTTAGAGAGACCTTGAAGTATAGTAGAACTGCTATATCTTTTGATGAAGTTGTTAGTTCTGCTAAGTCTAAAGAAACGGAATACAAGGATTTACCTAATACTAAGACGGTAGGAGAAGGGAATTATGTTAGAGGTAGATCGGAATCTAGAAATTCTTCTTCGTCTGGAAAGGGTAAAGACAGGTCAAGATCTAAGTCGAAAGACGGCAAGCGAGCCTGCTGGATATGCGGAAAGGAGGGGCATTACAAGAAGCAATGCTACAAATGGCTAGACAAGCACAAAGATCATCAAAAGGGACAAGACCGAGGAGAATCAAGCTCGGCAAAAGACGACGCAAAGGACCTGGTCGGACTTCTTGTAGCTGAGGCAAATGTTGGCGAATCAAACCAGGAGGAATGGATACTTGACACAGCGTGTTCATTCCACATGTCCCCAAGAAAGGAGTGGTTCATCAACATGAAAGAAACTACAGGAGGTAAAGTAAGAATGGCCAATAACTCGGTCTCAGAGGTAAAAGGTATTGGCTCTATTCGTTTTGAAAATCCAGATAAAACTACCTTTGTTCTCCACGATGTTAGATTCATGCCAGGTATATCTAGAAACCTCATTTCTATGGGAGTCTTAGAAGAGAAAGGCTGTGAGTTCAAAGGAGGAAACGGAGTCTTGAAGGTCGTCAAAGGATGCACGGTTATCTTGAAGGGAAAAAGACGTCATGCTCTGTACATTTTGCAAGGAAATGCGAGGAATGCAGAGATCTCAACGTCTACTTCAAATGCAGTTACTAAGGCAGATCAAGTGGAAGACCAGTCCCAGCTCTGGCATAGCCGTATGGGACATCTCGGTCAGAAAGGCATGGAGGTATTAGCTCGAAAGGGTTGCTTTGGAGAGAGCAAAGTAAACGAGGTAAAATTCTGTGAGGATTGCGTTATTGGCAAGACTCACCGGGTAAGCTTTGGTCCAGCTATTCATGTGACTAAGAATAAACTTGATTATGTTCATTCTGACCTCTGGGGCTCCCCTAATGTTCCTTTGAGTTTAAGTAAAAGTCAGTATTTTATATCCTTTACTGACGACTACACGAGAAAGGTATGGATTTATTTTCTCAGGTTTAAGGATGAGGCGTTCAAGAGTTTCGTGACCTGGAAGAAGATGGTGGAAAATCAAAGTGAAAGAAAGGTCAAGAAACTCAGAACAGATAACGGACTTGAATTTTGCAACATTCAGTTCGATAATTTCTGCAAAGAAGAGGGCATAGTAAGACACAGGACGTGCACTTACACCCCTCAACAGAACGGGGTAGCTGAGAGACTCAACCGGACTATCATGAACAAAGTAAGGAGTATGTTGAGCGAATGTGGTCTCGGCAAAAGGTTCTGGGCAGAGGCTGCGGCAACAGCTGTTTATCTCATAAACAGGTCTCCCTCTTCGGCCATCGACTTCAAGATTCCCGAAGAACTATGGACCTCGGTGATGCCGTCATTGAAGGAGCTTAGGCGGTTTGGGTGCCTCACTTATGTACATTCAGATGAGGGCAAGTTAAATCCCAGAGCAAAAAGGGGAGTCTTCACGGGTTATCCTGAAGGAGTTAAGGGATTCAAGGTATGGCTCATAGAGGAAGATAAAGTGGTTATTAGTCGCAATGTGGTCTTCAGAGAAGATAGACTCTTCAAAGATGTCAAAACCACAGAAGAAGAAGAGCCTGTTGCGCAGACTGAGACAATTAATGTTCAGTTCACAGACCAAGTAGTCAAAGTGAGCGACAAAGATCAAGGTGGAGCCTCTGAAGATCCATCACAAGAGACAGTCGCTGAAGAAGAATCTCAAGACCTCAGTGACTATGCTCTGGCTCGCGACAGAACTCGCAGACAGACCAAACCACCTGCAAGACTTGAGGATTATCAGTGTGACTTCACGGATGGTGAAGATCAGTATGCAGACTGTGTTTGTCTCATGTCAGAAGATGCTGCTACAGAACCAGGGACATATCAAGAAGCCATGAATGATCCAGACAGTGATCTTTGGAAGGGAGCAGCAAACGAGGAAATGTCTTCTCTAAAGAAGAATGGTACATGGAATCTTATTGACAGGCCTAAGAATCAGAAAGCGATTGGATGCAAGTGGATATTCAAGAGGAAACCGGGCATAGCCGGAGTCGAGGATCCTAGGTTTAAGGCCAGACTTGTGGCAAAGGGGTTTTCTCAAAAGGAAGGTGTAGACTATCAAGAGATATTTGCACCAGTGGTGAAGCATGTCTCCATCAGATACTTGTTATCGGCTGTTGCGTATTATGATATGGAGTTGCAACAGATGGACGTCAAGACGGCTTTTCTACATGGAAGCCTGGATGAGTTCATAGTGATGGAACAGCCTGAAGGATTCGTTGATAAGAATCATCCGGACAAAGTGTGCCTGTTAAAGAAGTCTTTGTATGGCCTCAAGCAATCCCCAAGGCAATGGAATAGAAGATTTGATGATTTCATGAGGGAGAAGGGATACATTAGAAGCGAATATGACATTTGTGTCTACTTCAAAGTAAATGACAAAGGTATGTACATCTATTTGCTTTTATATGTTGACGATATCTTGATTGCTTCTGCAGATAAAAACCAAGTTCAGAAGCTCAAGTCCCTTCTAAGCTCTGAGTTCGAGATGAAGGATCTTGGAGAAGCCAAGAAGATTTTGGGAATGGAGATAGTTCGCGACAGAGTGAACAGGAAGTTATGGGTATCTCAGGAAGATTATCTGTGGAAAGTCTTATCTAACTTTGACATGGATCAGTCAAAGTCGGTAGCAACACCTATGGGAGCTCATTTCAAGTTGAAAAGTGCCACCGAACAAGAACTGCTGGAGGAGAGCAGCTATATGGAGAAGATTCCATATCAAAGTGCAGTAGGGAGTATCATGTACTCGATGGTGGGCACGAGACCAGACCTCGCCTACTCTGTAGGTCTGATCAGTCGATTCATGTCCAAGCCAATCAAGGAGCATTGGCAAGCTGTGAAGTGGGTTCTCAGATACATAAAGGGGTCTGTGGACACGAAGTTAAGCTACAGGAAGAAGGGTGACTTTGTAATTCGAGGGTACTGCGACTCGGATTATGCGGCAGACATTGATCATAGGAGGTCTATTACCGGAATGGTGTTCACAGCAGGAGGCAACACCATTAGCTGGAGATCATCTTTGCAGAAGGTAGTAGCTTTGTCTTCGACAGAAGCGGAATACATTGCATTGACAGAAGCAGTGAAGGAAGGAGTTTGGTTGAAGCGATTTGCCGAAGAGCTCGGATTTCCTCAGGACAGTGTGGAAGTATACTGTGATTCTCAAAGTGCAATAGCGCTTTCGAAGAATGCAGTACACCATGAGAGGACGAAGCACGTAGCTGTGAAGTATCACTTCATAAGAGACTTGATCAACGTGGGTGAAGTCCAAGTTTTGAAGATTGCCACAGCGTACAACCCAGCTGACATCTTCACAAAAGTGCTGCCAGTTGCTAAAGTTCGTGAAGCATTGAAGATGCTTCGGGTCACCAAAGACTAGTTCTTAAGGTGAAGTTTGCTCTCGGTCAAGAGAGTGTGCATCCGGTAAAGGAAGCAAGGAGATCCATCGTTGTCCAGGTAAATGGGAATCTTGCCTAAGGTGGAGATTTGAAGAAGTATAGTCAAGATTGGTTTAGGATTGTCTAAGTGGTGTAGAGACTCTAGGTAATTTAGAGGTTCTCGGTTTACTCTTATGCAATTGTAAGTGGTCCGGTTTGTGGATCAGGTTAGACTTGGTTATCTCTCTCTCTCTGGTTTATGAGTCGTGCGTTTAGTGTTAGCTGAGTTAGATCATTAGCTAAGAGTTTGGAACGAGAGAGAGAGAGTGATCGAAGTCGTCTTGTTGTAATCGTCGGTGATCTTGGTTTGAGATCGCCGGAGCTAGTGGAACGCCGGAAGAATACATCCGGCCCCGGTGAGATATAGCTACCTCTCGAGTTCGAGAGGCGAGGTGAACACCGGGTCAAAACTCTTGTGTCGTCTCTTTACTTTCTTTGTTCGATCAAATACGAGAGTGTTGGTGAGAATCGGGTTTGGTGTTTCACATTGACAAACACGAAGATCACGAACAAATGTTACAAACATTGCGACGAAATTTCAGTGATACATGAATAAAAAAGTAGATTTCGGTTATTTTTTTATTTCTTGTGCTTTCGAAATTAAGTTTTTTGATAACGTTAATGAGCTGAATAAAACCATGAGATATCTATTCAAATACAAAAAAAAACTGAAGTATCTTTCTAATACCAAATAAAATAATTGACAAAATAAATTAAATATTTTCCTTGGCGCAGGGTCCAATGGGATTCCAATTCATCAAACAAGGTCCATTTGGAGAGTTAAGTTAAAATTGTTTGGGCTAGGTGAATCCTTGAAATGGCTGATTCCTTCTCCAGATTTTTTTATTTTGATAACGTCTGGGCCATTTGCATTACATCATATCGTTCGTATTAGGCTAAGATTAATCCATTTAAGAACCATAATTAAGAACCATAATAAGAGATGTGCAGTGGAACAACATTCTTCGGTTTAGAATTTAGACTACAGCGGCTTAACCGATTGACATCACTAAAGGCTACACCTTCAACTAGAAAATAGAGTATTTGGTCATGTTTGTTCCCTGTTTTTTTAATTAGTCAGAGGTGACATGTTTTATATATTGTTCGTTGTGCTACCATTAGCAACAAACTAGAGTCGCTATGTTACGTTTGTCTAACGATAAATATTGCCAGTAGATTTTAACAACTAATAATCAAAATTTCTAGATTAGCATATATGTTGCTGGAATGTGTCGTCTAAGTAGTGATAACAAAACAAACATGATTTGTTTTCGCCAAAATATAATCATTGAAAGGTATTGGTAAACCGGCGATACATAACAAAACAAACATACGGTTTATTTACTTACCCAAGCTGCATTGTTGTGGCCTTCGAATTGGTTTGGTTCCTGGTGTAAAGATAAACAAAAAACGAAGCTTTACGACAATATATATAATTTATAAGTATATATAAGCAATCGGTTTTCTCTTCGAAATAGTGAAAGTTTTGGTTTCATCTCAAGCCGGGATCTAACGAATTGGTGTATGAACTCAATAATTTAATATTCACGCCTTCCTTCAAATAGAACAGTATATGTGAGTTTGTGGGAGAGAGAAACAAATTAAAGTTCGAGATGCAATATAACTCTAAAGTCTAAACCGCACACATATATATATCCATATTTTAAAACGGACAACATTAGCATATCCTCATTCTTATGTATCATAATCGGTGGTCTGTTTTTTCTCTCTCTTTATCTTTTTCCCTTCTTTAAAGGTCAAATCTCGATTGGAATTTTTTTTTTTTTGACTAAACGATTGGAAATATTAAAGGTAGGCACAAGATAAATGCTTGCAATTTTCGATATATTTGATATTTCACTTATTTTATATGAGTAACAAAAAAACTTAGATTTGTATTTGACTTATTAAAAATGAGTACCTGTAATTTTAAATAGTTACTAAATCTGAAATACTTGCAAATTACTTACTCCATTTTATTATTTACTATTTGCAAAATACTTATAAGTTACTTGATAATTACTTACATGTTACTTGATAAATTACTTGTAAGTTGTTAGCTAATTATGTATCTCATTTTTACATAATAATTTATTTTTTAATTCAATTGATATTTATTTTTGAAATTGCTGATAATAATGTTTAAAATAATAAGTAACGGATTAAATATGTCTGAGTATTGACCATTTTTTAGTATTTATTATTTGACCAGTACTAACAAGTATCTAAATTATGTAACTTATTAATGTTTTAATAATTTCGTCAAATCAAGTAACGAGTATAGAATAATTATATCCATCCCTGGAAAATATAATGAGGGTCAAATTAGTGGGTCTACATATTTCAAAATCAAGACATGTGAGTCGAGGAAAGCAAGAACAAAAGGTCTGAGGAAAAAGCCCTAAAAGGAGCAAGAAAAGGGAAACATGTGGAGAAAAGAGTGTCCCACAGGCAAGTCATGTGTTCATAAATACTACTCATGACATCTCCTTAATATGCATTGATAATTTTATCATATATACATGCAACTTGCCATATATAAGTATATCTATATTGAATATATTTTGTAAGTTATCAAAATTTATATTTTTTGTGGTAGATGCAAGTTCTAGATTTTGATAAGTGAATTCTCGCGCTAGTTAACGTAGTGCGCTGAATTCGAATGCATGATATGATGAGCATTTAGCTATTTTGGGTTAATAAATTGGTCTAAGTTTGGATAGATCATTTTGTTGATATCATGATATACTTTCATATAATGGACCATGTAGCTATATATATGTATGACATATGCATAGATATTATACAAGTCGATCTCTATGACAGTGTTAGTGTTACCTAGATTATTTAAAAATAAATTAGGGCATTAACAAATGTAGTTAATTTGGATCTATATTGAACTAGTCTCAGAATTTTGTCCAGAATCATGTTTCCATGAAAGTACGTCACCAGTAGTAATCTAGATCTCTTTAAAATTTGAAATTTAAGATAGTCCCTCTGTTTTATAATAAGTGTCATTCTAGCATTTTGCATACAAATTAAGGCAGCATATTAAAAGTCTATTATACCCCTATTAATAGAATTGACTCTTAACCTTCTTTTTTCTATTGGTTAATATAAAGGTTAAACTAGACAATCTATGTTAAAAGTTACCTCGTAAATCTAAAACGACACTTATTTTAAAACAAAAAAATAATCCTAAAACGACACTTATTGTGAAACGGAGGGAGTAACATTTTTGTGGAGTATATTATCTTAAAATGGGTTTATGTCACCTCTTCAATATTTATTTTTGGGGGTTATAAGACAAAGATGGGTATGATATTGTGAAAGTGTTGGTTATAAGGTGGACAAATAAATTAGGGCATTAACCAAAACATGCTTGGATTACCAAAAAAAAAAAAAAACATGCTTGCGTAGGCTCCCATGTATGTGCATGTGTTTTGGTCTCTCATGGCATGGTGGTTTGGTTTATGTCCTTTTGGTTTTTTTTTTTTATATAGGTTATTGTTTTTATATTTTGTATTTTGTTTTTTGTTTGGGGTTTTGCTATCACATGTTTGTCTACTATTGGATATATATTGGGATGGATTGTTACCATAAATGGAACCCATGTGACATGAAAAGATAGCTTGTGCTTATGGTCATGCATATTTAGATACACTCTCACACACACATAGATATATAAGGATATATATATATTCTATAGTTCAAGTGACTAGATATTTTATATATAATCTATAGAGAGGTTGAGTTGATCGACTAAGAAGGATAAGCTATAAAATAACTTTGACTTATAGATACATTAATATTCATATATATATATATATCCCAGTTGTAATATTTCTAGCATTTATAATATATGTCCAAAACAGCATCCACCAAACTTCTTAGATGGATTTGTCCCCAGTCAATTATTCGATAGTTTTCATATTATTATTCTACATTATCATTAGTGCACTGAGGTTTTTGCATGATTCTTTTAGAACGTGGACTAGTACAACAGCTTATTAGCACTCAGAATGTCAAATATTAAACATGATTAAAATTGAGCTGACACCAAATCAATTAGACCAAAAAACTAAGGTTTCGCCCAGATATATTGGATTATTCAAATTAAGAACACTCACCAAGAATGTTAATCTTGTTTAGTCTGCGTAGTTATATTATATATATATATATATATATTCCAGAATAGAAATACAAATCTATAGTACCTTCAAAATTTTAAACTAATAATGTCGTTTTCAATTGATTCACTATTAAGTTTTTTTTTTGGCTGCACCTTTTTTATTAAGTTATACTTAGAACTTAGAAGTTAGCATCATGTAGAACTTAACATATTCTTGCATTATAAAAACTAGAAAGCATGTTATGAGAATTTTATTTGAAATGATTTAAACCGCACAGTTTTTTTAGTAGATAGTATATGTTTTTAATAATGATAAATTTACTTTTTATAATTAATATAATAATTAAACACTTACGTACATATGTGAAAACTTATGATTTGATATAATAAAAAGTTTGCATTTTGTCTCATTTATATATATATATTATAGTTAATATAATATTTAAACGCTTAACGTACACAATCTATAATTTAATATAAAAAGTTGGCATTTTATCTCATTATATATATATAATGAGATAAAATGAAAACTTTGAGATAAAGGAAATTAGAGATAATTGATATTCCCTCCGTTTCACAAAAAGTGTCGTTTTAGAGATTTATTTTTGTTTCATAAAAACTGTCGTTTTCAATTTCGATGCAAAATTTAATAATTTTTTTGTTTTATAATTATTTATATCATGTAGTTTATTTTAGGATTCGTTGGATTATGTTAAGTAGATAGTTAATGATGTTTTTGTTTTTGGAAAACTAACAAATTAAATATTTCTTAATCTGTGTGTATATTCTTAAAACGACACTTTTTGTGAAACGGATTGAGTATTTAGCTCGCATCCAGGGTGTCAAAATGGGTCAAATGGGTCAATCCAATCCATAACCCAAATGGGTTGACTGTTAATAATAAATGGGTTGGGTTGACCCATGACCCGTATAAATTAGGTGGGTTAGGTTGATGGTTGATCCATAAACCAATCATCTTATTCTTTTTTTCTTTTTGAATTTTTTCAAACTATTAAAACTCTAAAACATAACAATAGAAAATTAAGAATATGCATAAATCCGAAAATACGGAATCACGTTTCTTGGCGGGAAAACGCGGAATCGAGTTTTTGACAGGAAAACACGGAATCACGGTTTTTGGCTGAAAAACACCAAATCACGTGCTTGACGAGAAAACGCGGAGTCACGTTTTTTGCGGGAAAACACAAAACCACGTTTTTGGCGGGAAACCGCAGAATCACAGTTTTGACGGGAAAACGCGGAATCACAGTTTTAACGGAAAAACACAGAGTCGCGTTTTTGGCGGACAAGTGCGATTCCGCATTTTTACGAGAAAACACGATACCTCGTTTTTGGAGGAAACACGTGTTTACGCGTTTTTGATGGAAAAATGTGATTCCGCGTTTCTAATTTTTGACGGAAAAACACGATTCCGCATTTTTGGCGGGAAAATGTGATTCCGCTTTTTTGGCGGGAAAACACGAATCTGCGTTTTTGACGGAAAAAAACGATTCTGCATTTTTGGTGGGAAAATACAATTCCACGTTTTTTGCGGGAAAATACGATTCCACGTTTTTGGCGAGAAAAATCGAAATCACATGTTTAATTATTATTTTTTAAAAAATTATTGCATTTAAAGAAAAAATTAGTAAGACCCATGGGTTGACCCAACCCAATAAAACCATTTAATTTGTTAATCTATTTACCTGTTAATCCATTAACTTGTTAACGCATTAATTCAGTGGATCAAAAATAAACATTTCATTTGGGTTAATGGGTAAACTTGTGTTGATCAACCAATCATATGTTGTTAACTTGTTATTGTTATTGTGCGACAATTTATTGACCTCTGAAAGTTTGAGTGTACTTTCTTATGTTCAAAACTAGTTGATTAATTATCGTGTTGAAAATATTACATTATAAAGTATGTATGTATTATATATCAAAGTTGACAAGGTTCCACATAAGTAATTAGAATCTGATTCAATAATCAATCAAAATCAATGATACGAAAGCACGTTATTGATAACATAACATTCTCTCTAATTACTTCTTGGTTAGCATATATATGATGATACTGTGATGACGATAACACTCGTGGACATCCGTCGAACTATAAAAACCGTCATCAAAGCCAAATCTAGATCGATCTGCATGACTATTAAAATTGGACTAGCTCTGAATATTAGTCCGTTGCAACATCCCTACTTCACGGTTTAAGGAAATTTTGGAACTGAAATTATTTAAATAAATAGTGAGGAAGTTAGAAGAAGAGACGTAGTAAGTAAAAGGAGGCCCCCTCGTGTGGAATGTGAGCAGTACACTCCAATTATATAACTTGTGCTCTGTCTTAATTTGTGGGACATCTGCCACTGTTCTGCTTCTTCTTCACTTTCTCTCGCTCTCCTCATTCAACCACTTTTGTCCTCTCTCTTTCTTTCTCTCTCCCCCACACATATGTTATCTATTTTGGGGCTGTGAAATTAATTTCTTCCTTCTTTTTTTTTTGTCTCCAACCCTTTTTTTTCTTACTTGATCTACATTTAAGTTTCACCATTTATTACCCTTTTTCATGTATCAGATTCTTTTTTCACCAAAATAGAATCTTTTTCATTGTAGGTGATCAAAATAGAGTAAAGAAAACCTTTGAAAATAGGTCTATACTTTCTATTTGTAACGCCTAGCTAGCTATATATATTAAGGTTTGATAAAATTTCAACGCTTGTTAATGTTTTTCATATTTTTTAATGATAAAGGTTCATAAAATTTTCGGAGCTGCTTCTGTCACAAAACTGTTTATGGAAAATGTGGCCAAATAATTAAAGATCACAGTGACTTAGTGAGAAAGTTTTTATTTTTACCCTATATGTGTAACTAAAATTTGTTGATTTAAAATAAATTATCAAACGTCAGTTCACAAAATGTGACATTTGGTTGGTATATATGAAACTATTAATATAATTCATATATTTTAATTTTTGCATTTTGTTGAAGTGTTAATAAAAAACTTAAAAGATTCCTCCACTGTTTCCGAAATTTGTCTTATTTTTCTCCTTTTTTTGTATCAGAGGATAAGTTCAGTACTTCAATAATTGGTTCCCAATTTGTCACATAAGATTTTAGTAGTACGAAGTTATTCTGCTAAGATGAAGTACCATTTTTTATCTAATATCAATGAATATCGAATTAATTATTATAATTCTAATTACATAATATAAATTCATTTGTGCAGGCATACTATATATTTATGAACTCTGATGTACGGAAGGTATTATGGATCGCAGCTATGCATTCTATTTTTATCTAACTTATAGATGTGGTACTAGTTAATTAATTATTGCGCAAACCAAAAATAATCAATTATAGCATTAAATGTTTAAGTTTAAATCATATTACATCTTTCGCTAACATCAAGATATCAGTATATGGTTCGTTTAAAATAAAATGATAAATAATATCACATCAATTTATTATTAATAATAAAAATACATATAAATTGTTTTAAAAATACTTTAAAAAATCATTTACCTTTTGGAAATTCTTGGAGTAATAATTAATCTCTTCATTTATTTCTAAAATAATAAATAATTAAGAATTTTCATTATGCATTTTTATTTACGATATTTTATTTTGAAAATCAGTATAATTTTTTGTTTGAAAGGAAAATGATACTTGAATTGATGTATTATCTTTTAAATACAATTCAATAATTAAGTGACCCTTAGGTGAAAATTGATGCTGGATTTATAGAAAGAGTAACATTCCTTTTTTTGTTAATGACAAGTTTTTTTGTTTTGGTGTTTATCTTACTCCATTGTACCTTTAAAATTTAACTCCATGTTAGTGATATTACATTAGTTAAATAAAAACAATGCTTTGTAGAGTTATAAAATAATTCTTAGTCAAGTTTATATAAAATTGTAGTGTTATATAATTCTTAGTTAAGTTTATATAAAATTTTATAATAGCATTTATAATAAAAAAAACTAGGAACCATAACCATCGAAATGCAGAATTATAAGGATAATATTTATAGAATAAAAAAAATTGTAGGACGAAAAAGATATGATGAGATGATGCAATGGTCCTTGGGACTTGATATATCTCTCTCTCTCATCTCTGAACAAAAACAGCACTCTAGTATATAGGGAATCCAAAACATTCATTTAGACCTGTCTGAATCTTTGAGACACAAGTTTTTGTTTCCCACAGGGTTGCCACTTTTTTCCAAATTACCATATTACTCCCTTTCCTTTTTTATCCCCCCTAACATAGTTTTTTCCTATTTATTAAGATTTTTTTTTATTTATGTAAATCACTATTTTCATCAGTAAATACTACTCTCTATATTATCTTAATTTACAAAATACTTTGAATTCTCTGTCGCTCGCTCCAGCTATATGGTCCCAACATCTTTCATTCTTTTGTCTCAGATCGGGTGTAATTAAATGGTTAGTTGTAACTTGTAAGGAAAATTTACGTTTTGAAATTGTTCATGTGATTATTTTAAAGTTTATATGAGTGAATTTATATGAATAACTCACAAATCAAAATATTTGCATGTGGAAACCAAACTAGAAGGAAAACAAAAAAATAAAACTCATTGGAACTCCATATAAACGGCCAATCATAAAGGCATCAAAAAAATAAGGAGAGAAAAAAAAAATGTTAAGTACAAAAAAGGAAGAGATGTTAATTTTTTTTCAAGAAAGACAAAACTTTCTCCTTCTATCAAAAGAGGGGGAATATAATTATAATTATAATTAATTTAATTATAATCATAACTTTTTTATATATATAATTAATAAAGCACCGTGATGCGAATCAATGGCTGTGCCTCATCGCTCCCACCGTCGTCCCCTATAGTATTCGCCACCGTTTTAATAAGATCGTTCTCTACAGTCTCGGCGCACGTTAGCGTCTGCGCTTTCTCAGCCTCCAGTTCCCAATCTGTGGTCCCCACCACGTGCATCATAAGACCGGCGCAGCTAATCTGCGCAGCGAGGAGTCCTAACCAAAGCCCATTAAACCCAATTCCGGCCCAAAACCCGAGACCCACAGCCACCGGCATGCCCACCAGATAGAACGCGCCGAGGTTCACGTTGGCCGCCGTCGACGGCCGCGCCGTTCCCCTCACGACTCCGCAACCCACCGTCTGGGGACAGTTTCCGATCTCGCACAAACCCAAAATGGGAAGCGCCGCCGCCGTAAGCCGAAGAATCTCGTCGTCTCTGGTGAAAACCCTTCCCCATGCGTTTCTGACTGAGTAAGCAAACGCCGCCGCTGTAATCCCCGTTGCGGCCGCGAAAACGACAGCCAGCATCGCTGATAGCCTGGCCGTATTGGGCCGGTTCGCTCCCAGCTCGTTCCCGACACGAGTGGAGACGGCGAAGCTAAGAGAAGACGGGAAGACGTAGAGAAAGGATGTCGTCTGGATCAAAACGCCCATTGCCGCAACGGTCGATCTCGGGTTCACGAGCAAACCGCAAAGAACGATCATGATCTCGTACCACCACCACTCTAAACACACGGAGACGCAGCTCGGTCCCGCGAGGCGGAGCAGAGGACCCCATCCTCGGAAGCAGTCCCAGGTCGGGTCGGTCCAAGTGGGCGCGTGGAGACCGCTCGCCCAGACGTAGCAGATTAAGAAAGCGACGACGAAGAGGTTGGTGACGGAGGAGGCGACTGCGACGCCGGTTAAACCGAGTCGGAGGTAAGAGACGAGGAAAAGATTGGCCGGTAAGTGAAAAACGGCGCCGGAGAGAGAGGCTAGAGTGACGGGGTGGATGATGGCTTGAGCACGAAGGTAGATTCTGATTGGGTGAAGGAGCGTGTTGGTGAGGAGGTCAGGGAGGGAGAAGATGAGGTAAGTCTGAGCTAGTTCTGCGATGTCGGGGTCCTGGTGAAGGTAAACCGAGATTTTGCCGACGTTGAACCACAGAACCGAGATCGGTACGCAGCAAACCAAGAGGAAAGCCACCGTTCGATGGAGGGTGAGAGAGAGGAGTTTGTAGCGGTGGGCACCGAAGGCTTGAGAACAGAGTGGTTCCATACCGAGTGCTAAACCGGATAAAACAGAGTAACCGGTTATGTTAGCAAACGCAATGGCGAGTGAACCGGCGGCTAATTCGAGGTCACCCAAACGACCCAGGAAAAACATGGACACGGCGGAGCGGAGGTAGAGGACTAGAGCCGTCACCGCGATCGGAAAAGCGAGCGTGAATAAAGATTTCGCCTCCGTTACAGCCTCGGACATAGGAGGAGATCCTCTGTTCTCGCAATGCCGGAGGTTTCGCTTAGTGGGTTGTTCGAAGGTTTTCGTCGACAAGAGATCGAGGAAGATTCCGGTTCGAGATTGTTGGCTCTCGGACACGGCCGTGCCGGTGCCGGTACCGGTGGTGGTTGTTGTTGATAGGTTACACATGACGGTGATGATGATGATAATGATAAAGAAAGATTTTGATATTTTTGGAGATTTTATGGGAAAGAGAAAGAGTTCTCTCGTGAAGAGCCCTCTGGAGTTATTGAGGTTTTAGATTGAAGGGAAGAGATTGAAATTTGATGCTTCTTCTCTCCTCTAGCTCTCTCTTACTATCTTAATAAAGGAGTTGGCAGTCTTTTTTTCTCTTCATTTTTTCATTTTTTTTTTTAAGTATCATAAGAAAAAAGAATCTAAACTACTTTTTAAAATATATATATTTTAAAAATGGAAATTTGTGGGAGTAACTTTTTGGATATAGTATACATTAGTAGTAAATTGACAATGTAGATACATGACTGCTTTGTGACATTAGAAGGAAAATAAAAGATATTAATTACCAAATGTAATTGCAGGTGGACCATATATTAAAGATGCTGTATCCGATACGTATTAGCAATATATAGAATATACGTTCAAATCCGAAATTTCAGGGAAAAAAACTTTTAATGCGTATTTGAATCATTTTCAGATGAAAATATATAGACCTAATAAACTTTTAATGTGTTGTATTTTCAGAATCTCATGAGAATATGGATGACAGATATCAGACGTAACATTATGAAGATAGTATATGATAGTTTATACCAATATTGCCATAGTATTATAATTCAAATTCGTAAGTATACATGTATGAGTTGCTGATGAGAAAATACAATATATGGTCAAACAGTGTACTAAACCTCAATGAGATGTACATACATGTATGGTGATCCAAACTATTTCGAGATAATTTGTTTAATAACTAAAAATTCATTAACAAATAATATAGCTATGATGATTTAATAATTAAATAAATTATAAATAATTGATCGTAGAGAGTTAACTTTTGATTATCTAAACCAACATTTAAAATATCGAATACTCTAAAATTTTAAAGTTTTATACATAACTAATTTGAGATAAAAAAAATTGTTATAACATCTATGATATATATTGCTGTGTATTTGTTTAGAAATATTGTAATTTCTATTTAATTTAATATATATACACATATATTTAAATTAAGATGTATTGTTAATAATAAAATATAGAATTTTGTTCAAGTGATCATGTGGCATAGAAAAATTGTTTCCATTTATATTAACAAATATTCTTTTATTTTAATTTAAAAATTATATTGCTTTCTAGGTTCACAAAAGACTGAAATTTTAAATTTTATTTTGTTTAAAAATATATATTATTTAGTTTTTAATAAAATATCTTGGTATCGTTGTGAGATACTATATATATAAACATATCAGATGATGAAATATAATGAATAAAGACTATATTAGACAGTATTATATTATTTTTTTATGAAAATATTAAAAATATTTTTTCTGACTCAATTGATATATTGTTTAAAGTTTTCTATACAGAGAAAACAGTTCATTATTCTTTATTAATTTAATTAGAGGTAAAAGAAAAAATTAATAGAAATAATGTATTAGAATTACGACGACATTTGTTTAATTTTTTATAGTAAAATTTAATATAAAATAAAGTGAAATATTATTTTTAAGTGGAATGTGCAAAGTGAAACCAAATTCAGTGTAGTCATTATTGTTTTACTTATTAAACCAAAGCTTTTAACTTTTGAAAATGAAAAGAGTATTAAGTAGTTATTTTATCAAAACTTAAATTTAGACTGAGATTTAGTGAGAGCTTTCAATAATTAAAGACCCGATACTGATATTAATATGTTTAGTCTGACTTTCTTTTAACCGAAGCTTGAAAACCGTTATTTCATGTTTGTTCTATCCAGTGAAAACCTTAGGTTTAAACAGAAACTTAAATCCCGGATTTATATACTTCGTAATTATTTGTAAATTAAGAAACATCTGTATTCACAATGAAGTTTAAGCCTCCAGCTATTAATGGCTTTTCTTTGACTAAATAACCTTCCAACCAATATATTAAATAACTTTCCTGTGTAAATGTATTAATAATTATATCTATAGATTTTGTAGTAATGTTGACGATTGAAAAATGTTATTTTTAATAAATGCAGTTGGGGGTTGCTATTACATAGATTAATATGATAGCTTATGAAGAGTAAATGGTAATTATAATTATGCTTATAAGCATGAAACCACGTTGTACAACTATAGCGGTGTATGTCTTGTCAATTTGTGTGCACATCTAAAATCGTGTGGTCTGGCTAAGTCTTTCTGTGAGAATATATCCCATATTGGGAGTTTAGATGGAACTTAAGTGATATATAAGAGATTTATGCTAATCCACTCATTGCCAATTGATTTTGGGTTGAAACTCCAAGAAACTTAATATGGTATCGGAGCCCGAACACACGCTCTCTCACCTAAACCGATTCGGCCCATCGAAAAAGGCCCGATTAATCTGAGTATCTGACCCGAAATTGATTCTATAATGAGATATTGTCGAAATTAATTGCTAGACGGGACATTGTCTGGAGGGAAAATGTGAGAATATATCTCACATCGGAAGTTTAGATGGGACTTAAGTTATATATAAGAAATTTGTGTCAATACACTAATTGCTAATTGGTTTTGGGTTAGAAGTCTAAAAAAACTTAACACTTTCACTCGTAAGTTTTTATCAAGGGTAAAGAAATATAAGCTCTTTTGTCAGATCTAAATAATATTTTCTTTTTCTTACCACAAACTGTCTATGCGTAATGCGTGTATATACCCATTGGTTTTGTTGTAATTTATACAATCATTTGTGGGTTCTAAATGTTTTCCGTCGATAAGATTTGAAGCAAAGAGATAAAATAGTGTAAGGCTCTTGTGGCTTTATGAGCGTTCACAGTTAGAGGGGGGGGCCTCGACCTACTAATTAAGTCTCTGGAGTTTTGTAAAAATATTCGCCACTCTCGGTTTCATTTGAAACGTTCCAATAATTGTTTCAAAAATAATTCATTTTATAGTTTTTCTCTTTTCTCTTATATATATATATATATATATTCGTATTTTAATATAAACATATCCTCAAATAATATTTATAAATATTAAATTGATTACGGTTTGATGCATTATATTTAACCATAAATGTAATCGGTGGTGCAACAGAAACAATGGATTGGTATAGTTTATCGTAAATTCGAATGTTCAAAGATACTATCACGCTGAAGACTGCAGTTAAACTTGTCAACGCAATGATAGCATAGTACTAGCAAGCCTGTTATTTTTAGGATTAAATCCGGTTGCTAACATATATATATATATATATATATATATATGAAAAATTTAAACCAATATAAAACATTTTGGATGAGAAGTTTGGTTCCGGCGATGGGCCTATACGTAATTTATCATTATTGGTCATGCTTTATCGTATATACTTTTTGGTAGAGGCTATTTATTTGAAAGAAGATAACATTCCACCAATCTCTTGATCAAGAATTAATGTTGAAAGTGTGACTTATAGTACAAACCATATATATTGTTTCCCCATTTTTCATATTCATTATGATGTAGACAATCGTCAATATCAATTAATACTGCAGCAACAGCAACAGCACCAACAACAATAACAATAAGTAAATATCAATTCGACCATGAAAGATTCTTAATTATTATGGAACAAATCTGTTTATGAAAAGGAGCGCTTGCTAACATTAAGTTTCTAATAAATTATATCTGAATTTATCGATGATAAACTCTAACTTATTTCCAGTATTTATAAACCCACTGTATTTGAGTAGATCATTCATATTTTGAAAGGATGCTTAGCATATAGTATATATATATGCCTATCAAACTATGTCAATGTGGAAATCTGTTTAATATATATACAGTAAAATAAATTAGTTTATTATCAGCAAGTTTCGAATCGTGCATGATATGAACGAAGTAATTACGTATCCATCACATAAAAAGTTTTGTTCGTAGAATTGACCCGATCATGTAAGTGAATATTTGTTTGTATTTTAATATTTTATTCATATAAAACATAATATGGATATACATACATGTGTATATAAATAAGGTAGAAGGTAGATGTAATCAATGAAAAGTGGGGATAGGGATATATTATCTTCAAACTATTTTGCATGGACATGAAAATGGTGACGTAGCGAGAGGATGGTCACAGAACAAACGCCAAAATAGACTTTCGATCGAGAAAGGGTTAAATTCAACAGCTGGAATCTGGAAATTCTTCTGTTTTATCTCTCTTTATAAGAAAATATATAGAGAAATATATTACATGAGAACGAAATACAGGAATCGACACATAATATATAAAATTTTACTTATATGAAGGGAGGTCCCAAATAAGAGCAGTGGCTGAGAAAATACAGAAGTGAAACTATTTTGGCCTCCCTTTGAAGAACAGAAGGCTAAAAGGGGACATGTGCCCTCTCTCTCATGCAATTTTATTTTACATTTATCGTTCCAATTTTTTTTTCTAGATTTTCTTTCCAATGATTTGTATTCCGTTTTCTTTTGTATGAGTCATGAGATAAGATAGGCTGGCTCCTTAGACTATAGTGCTTAAATCTATGGACCGACTCATAATTCAAACATTCATATCTTGAACAGCAGTGTTTTCAGATTTCCTTCTACTGTGTGTGTATATATATATATTTGTTTAAAATTTGTCGTTTTATTTATTTATCTTTTTAACTTATATGTTCACAAAAAAATATTGTTGTTTTGCTTTTTTTTTCTTACTTAAAAAAAATTTTGAAGTACGTATGTGCTCTCTTTTGACCGGGCCAACATGTGATATATATACCTATACATCCCTCCCAAACAAATTTCGAACTAGGATGCATAACACAACTTCCTTGAAACAATTTTTCTGGGGTAACCTCTTAAAGACATTCAAACCACTAAACTATACATACATTTGGTCACAAAATTTATAATATACACATTTCCTTATCTCAGTACTTTTATAGTCCAAGAGTAAATTCATGTGATTATTAAAAAGTTTCAAGAAAATATTTATATCTACAAATATTCAGTAAAGTTTAGCTATGTCGTGTAGTTTAGTATTTTTTGTTTGTGTTGTTACCATGTCATAATCAGAATTCAAATTAGGAGGTATATATACGTTAGTGTATTGTAAATGACAAAAATAGACACAATAATTTTTTTAAAGTAAAAATATATATTTTAATATTTAGATGAATTATTGACTTATTGAGTTTTTTTTTAAATAAAATATATTAAACCACGTTGATTAATATAAAAACCAAAAGAAACTTTTATGACAAAATACATTTTATTTTCAAGATTATGAGAATTTCAAATTTTAGATATATAATCTTCTTCGTGTTTAGAATCAACCTTTAAAATTCGGTTTAAAAAAATAATTCTCTGAAATAAATTAAAAGGTTTGGCTGAGAGATACAAAGAAACCTAGCACTTTGCATTATAATTAGGTCACCAATATTTTAGTTTAATAACAAAATATTTGATGTGTTAAAAAATCGAATGTATTAATTACTATTATCACTGATTAGCTCAACTGGTTGAAACTATTCATTGATGAAAATTGTCTGTTTGCATCTCATGTCTGAAACTCCTGAAACAATACAGAGAAACATCTAGAAATATCAAGAGAATTTTGTTTTCAATACTCAGATTTATTATCTTTTTTTTTTGGTCGTCACTCAGATTTATTACACTAGAAAAAATAAAAGGATCAAAAAGTAAAGTTTTAACTTTGCTGGTGATATATTATTTATCAGATCCAGAATTTAGGCAGTAACTTGGAAATTATTACATGACCTATTTAACGTAAAAAAAAAATCGCTATCAACGAGAAGACAACAAAATTTAAGAAGTGGTTTAGCGATAAACGGAACGGAGCTTTTGCTTAAAATTAGTGTCAATTCTGACAACTGACGACTGTGAACTGACAGGTGACTAGTTGTGTCAGCTCTCTCTCGGTCGGGACCACACACTCACACTCACACTCAGAGACTCTGTCTCTTTTACGGAGGACGTCCTCTCTCCGTTTTAGTTTTAGTCCCTCTGTACGGCGCCGTTTGGATCCTCTCTGGGGCCCACTTTGGATACCTCACATGTTCTTCCTTCTCCCCATAGCCGTACGATCTTGTATTTTTGAACGAGATCCTACGGTTATGATCCCTTTTATACGAACCACCACATTTCTTCTCTTGCGGGTCCTCCACGGAGCTTTGTTCATAAATGTCGATGTATTTGGGTTTAAGTATCTTTCAATTAATGTATTTACATCGTTAGGCTTTCCTTTTTTTTTTTTGGTCAGCTGTTACGCTTTCCTTCTTTCTTATTTTTCTTCATATGATGTCATTCATAATTATATGTTATGTCATTAGCACATCGGTGTTTTCCTCGTTTTATTTGGATATTTTCTCTGACTTTCAAACCTTACTTTCTCCACTATAGCTAGTTAAGTTAAATGGCACAGGGAACTTTTTGTTAGATAGCTGAGTTCTTGTCAAAATTAGTCAAAATTTATGCAGTAGTATAATCGTGTATATCTTTTTGCGTATAGTGTAAGCCAACTTATCTACAGATTTATTATTCGTCGGTTTTTGAAAATAAGAAGACGGAATTTGGCTATCTAGTGCATATTTTATGTGGCAACTGAAAATTATAATATTTAATTATTAATCATAGTTAAATTATTTCGAAAATGAGGGAGCTAAAGAGGTATATATAAGATTTGTTTCGATAAATTCAACGGCACTATGCATGCCATATGTATTGGGTTGAAATAGATGGATTTTATCAATTGGTTTGAAAAAGACATGACAATCGGAGTTCTATTATACAATATGTATTAAAATTCTAAAAAAATATCTTTTTTGGAATAGAATGAATATAAATAACTAGTTTAGTGAGTTTCAGTTAACATCATATTAACGATGCAATCTACAATTTTTTTTTCTGATTTTAAGTTTTTAGAGTTTTATTTTGGGTTTGCAAAGTTTGACATTGTGGATGGAGTTTTTTTTTGTTGGTTTAAGAAAAGGACGAAATTATTTTTGTGGAAGCATCTTGGCCTAATGGTCAAAGACTTAAAAATCTTCTACACCAGGTGTGGGGTTCAAATGCCAGAGAGTGCACTTTCTTGCAGATTATTAACGTAAGGATTATCGGAGGTTTCAGCGCGCTGCAGATAAAGCCGTCCGGTTTCGAGAGTCAAGGGTTAAGGTGCCGTCTGTCGTGGATTTGTGTGTTGCGGAAAGAGCTGCCACCGTGGAATCGTCCGTGGTATCTTTCAGGTAGATGATGATGTAATAATCTAGAAAGTGTTAAAAAAAAAAAGTACGAAAATGTTTGGTTTCTGATGTTCATTATAAATTAGAAAAATTGTCTTGTCAATGAAAGTTCATAGTTAAAAGATCTGAATATATTACTATTTCCGACGAATGGATGATTGTGTAATATATTGAAATTGAGTTTTTGACGTTAATCAGACAGATATATACAAAAGACGATCTAATTATTCTAGTAAGAATGCATCTTGAACGTTGTCAATTGTTTTAAATTGATGCATTCTGCCAGTTAACATGGTAGTATACGCATGGTGGTTTTGATCTATGGTAATTTGGTTATTTTTTCAACCATTTGTTTGTTGATGATTGTTTGAATTTAATCATAAAAACGAGATTATGATTTCCAGAAGAAGAAAAAGTTTTGCATTCATGAATAGTAGCATGCATATGATATTTATTTAAATTACTTTCTGGCGATGCTGAATTATATTATAAAAGAGTGCAAGAAAATGAAATATATAAAAATATGTTTTCAGTGGTTGGCTTTTTCTTTGATTAGAGAGGGAAAAGTACTAGTTGTAGACACAAGTTGAAAACTCTAGTGGGAAACTAATCAAATATATCATTTTATATGTGCATAGATTTCTTTTTTTTATATTTATAATCGACATTTAGCCTGATTCTTATCGTAATTTTGATTTAACTTCACCACGTAAATTTTATGTTATCAACTATTGGTTTATAAAAATGCTCTCCCCTTTAAAGTCTAAACTACCACACTACTATTATTCACTTGTAGAATTAGTTGGTTTTAGATTGTAGTGTTTCTACATAAACATTGAGAAGTTTTAATTTTTTTTTTTATAAATTTATTCTGTTGATATTTTTTTAGAAAATAAATTGATTATGTTGCTAAACGACAACAAACTTATCAGCAAATTTTATTTGTTCATTAAAATATAATTATGCAAATAACTTACATTTATAAAACATTCCTTCAAATATCTAACTTATTTCAAATGTTATTTTATTAATTATATTGATAAATTAAACCATATAAACATACTCCACAGTTTCCTCAAAAATATAATATTTTATATATAAAGAAAATAATATTGCAACCAATTAATCATATTAACTATTAAATAAATATATTTATTTTAACAATATACCATTTTAATTTTTAATTAACATTATTAATAATAATACAAAGCATGCAGTCTTATATTATAAAAATAATAAGAATCAACTATAAAGTTTAGTTGGTTTTCAGCTATAGTTATTTTTTTTTTCTGACTAGATTAACGTTGATATGATTTCCTTCTAATAAAATTTGGTATTCAACTAGATTAATTTTACATGTCTCTATAATTTCTTTTATATATATATATATATATATATCTTTAAATTTTGAGATGAGTTTCAAACGTGTAATTAATAACAAGTTGTAACAAATTGTGAGAAGGCAAAAGCTAACACGTTTAAAAGAGAAAAACAAAGCATTGTTTAAAAAATACATATTACAAAAGATCATCTAAAAATCAACGAGATGAGAGTGGAAATAAAAGAGAAGAAAAAAAACAAAACAAAAGAACAGTAGAATCTCTATTCAGCAGAGTTACAAAAATAAATTGACCATGAACAAACAAATTATGCAGTGTGACAACTTCACTCGTTTAAAGTTCATCTCTTTGCCTCGCCACCACCACGTATGTATATACACACACAGAAACACGATACTTGTATGTTGTATCCCTTTACAGGTTAAATTTTGCAACAAGCAGCTTTGTGTAAATATAATGCATGATTTGGGTATACGTATATATAGATCGAATTAAATGATAAAGTATATTAGTATGCAGTGGATTCTCACAGCTTATATGACACAACTTATGCATGTGCCCATTATTCCATTTTTAGACACTTCTAGTCTTTAGGAGATAACATAAAATATAATACATCTCAAGATCATTGATATCTATCGAATTCCACACTGGTGCAGATGGAACATCACTGTTCACAATATTTTATATAAGGTTTTATGGGAATATATAAATAAATATATATGCACATAAATCCGGTTTGTGTATATTATGTACATATGCAGCATATGTGTGTATGTAACGGATGGGCTTCAATTGGGATGATAAGCTAAATTAAGTTCATATGTACTTTGTTGTGCTTTTGGATCCTTTATATATAACCCATGCTAACCCAAAATCTGCATCTACCATGTGAAAACTAAAGTGATCAAGCATGTTCATACTTCAATCAACAAGATGAAGCCAACGGATTAAAACCACTTGATTTTCTATACTCCTTTTTGTTAATAGATTTTCGAAGAATAAGAAACAAGACCCCCATTTATGGTTGACAGGATGGCACGACTGGTCTGTCGTTTCTTTACCAGGTACTATATTAATTTTCAACATAATTGATTGTTTTCTTTGTAATATTAAAAGTTGTAGTTCTCAAAACCATAAAGAAACTGTTCAAACATTTGTATTGAATGTCACCAGGCGAGAAAAAAAATGGGATGAAAATATAAGTCGCGCGACTATGCAGAAACATTCCGTTTTCGATAAAGATATAACTACAATTAGTCTACGAGCTATATATCTTGATAAAATCAATACCTGCACGAGAGGGTAAGAATTATATGAATTGATTATAATCTTGAGTACAATTTTAATAGGAATAATATACAAATGAATGATATATAAGGAGTTCGGTCGGTGATATGCATAATACTAAAAAGATATTGGACAATGACTCGACTTAACACCCATTTTTGGTCTCAGCCATTCTAACAAAAGTTTTCCAAATCAGGAAAAGAAAGACAGATTTGAAAAAGGTAGAAATAATTTTATATTGAAGAATATAAGGGTTAGCAAAGGAATAATCATAAGGTAGGGGAACGTAAAATATTTGAAGTTCCTTAGTTAATAACGAATTAGTTGTTTATATAATAGTATAATTTTCAGTTCAAACTTGACAGATCAGTTAATGAACTGTACTTTTGAAAAGTACCAGCATTTAACAACATGTGTTTGGTTGGTCGCAAAAGTTGCTTTTCTATATAAAGAATTACACATATATATATATATATATAAACGTATATATTGGCATGTGTAGTTGAATCAAAGATACGTGTATATATATACGATGCATTTATACGTAAAGCAACCTAATTTAAAAAATGACAATCTATTATTTCGCTGTATGAATATGAGTATACATCCGATGCTTGCTGATTCATATATATGAATAATATAAGAGAGAAGCTGATGTATATTATGTTTATCTTTACGAAAGCTCAAAAGCATCGGATGTATATTCATCCAAATAATCAAAGTAGAAAATGAGGTTTTTGGAAAATGCACTCAAAATAATAACCTTTGTTAACGTTTTACCGTTGTTGTTAAGTGTTCATGAATAACTAAAATACAGAGTGCTTTTATTACAAACAGGTTCATGCTTCATGGCATGCATTTGTTTGTAGTGTTTAGTTTTCTCCGTAGGGGTTTGTAGTGCTTAGTTGATTTTTTTTTTGTTAGTAACAAACACTAGTCGAAACTGATATCTACCACTAGTCGAAACTGATATCTATCACGATGCGCACATATTTGCTTATAAATCTCTTTTTTTTTGTTGTTGTTGTTTTGTTCACCATTTGCTTATAAATCTCATTTAGACATTTTAGACTGTTTTCTGTTTTTTGTCCAACAACGAGTATCTGTATCGTTATTTACAAAGAAAATAAGTACATTCATAATTACAGTAATGACATGAAAAAGTGATCGTTTGATAGACCAAATTGGAAGGTAAGAGGAATAATATCGACTCATAATGCACGTGATGCATGGGTTTCACATAAAAGTAAAAAGTTTAAAAGAAGATATCACGAATTGTTAATACACGCAAGTAGCCAGCTACTTCCTATCGTACACACAGCTCATCGTCCACACGAATCCAATCCAACCAGCAAAAATATCATTTTTAATCTAATTCGCAATTGAATTATGAACTAAAATAGTCTGTATCTGTAAAAAAGCATAAGTTCTTACTATGGTTTGTGTTTTCTATGAGTTTTTACCGATCTAACTGGTGTTATAACGAAACCTTACTGTTCGGGTTTGTGATATGCATATTTTACGCACGTGGGAAGCATTTATATTTGATATCAAAATTCAAATTCAAAAGTATAATATTAAAATATGATAAATAACTCTAATTAGGTCTCGTTTTGAAAAGTCATATATGAGTGACTGAAACGTTTGATATTTTCTCAAGAACTATGGTTGAGTTTTAGAACTATATATGACGATATTTTAACAAAAAGAAATATATTTAATCTTCTTATTTCCGATCTAGATTTGATCTTCAAATTGAATCATATATGTACACATGCGGACACTGACACAAATGTATATATAATATATGGAAAACATATACATAGACTCTTTTTCTTTGGCCACCATATATAGACATTTTGATAAGGAAAAAGTACATATCATATGATTCCATAAATAGAAGCATTTTGAGAGGGAAAACAAAAAAAAAAAGAGAAAATTAAAGAAATGGAACACACGCACGCTCGCCATCTCACACGTGTGCCCCAACATTCCTCTACTCATTCCGGTCACTAATCAGGCTTTTTCGCAAACATTAGTTCTTAAATAGTAAATTGATTAACTTTGCATGAGGACCGCACATGGCCCTAATTAGATATTTATCATCTGTGCTGATTTATTTATGCCATACTTACCGTTGACTATATGACACGTGAGGCCGATATGCACACGTGTCCTAATTTTGACGGCTAGAAAGTAGGTATTGGCCCCGAGAGATTGGCTACCGGCATGTTTTTTTTTTTTTTTTTGGGACAATTACTCCTTCACAATTACTCCTTCATTTATCTTTTTTTTTTGTTGATACTTTTTGCATTCTATAATTAATCCATACAAATTTAATTCGATATTTATAGTTTTAAAATTTCATAATAGTTTTAAAAGATTTGTTCTTCTTCTATATAGCTAGTATTTTCAGTACTATGTTACTAAAAGAAGTTGTGAGGAAGGTTTTAACCAAAAAAGGTTATGATAAAGGAAACTCTTAGGAAAAAAATACAATTAGTAATCAATCAATTGTACCATCTCAACTAACTCTTTTACCAAAAGAAAACACTGACTCTCTGATGTATTTATCAAATTATCGTAGTTATATACATTTGTTCAGTTTTTTTGATAAATAATTGGAACGACTTTTATAACCCTCATTATTCAATACTGCTATTGATACAGTATGATCAGCGATCTAAGTTGTATCAACAGAATTCCAATTTAAAATTTTAAAAATTTATATAATCAACCATTTAACACCACTCTACTTAAAGCTTTAGGTTTTATATAAAACATTTTGAAATATATTTTGTTGAAACTATGAACATGGTATACTTTTATATAGTTGTGACTTTTAGATTAATTTAAAAATTTTAACTATCAGTTTTATAAAATATTTGATTAAGACTATATAAAATACGTTTTCATATAAAAATAGATCTTTAATATCAATTTCAGCTCAACGTCATTATATTAAAATTTTAATTTTGAACACAAGTAAATTTTAAACGTGCACTACTGAATCTATGTTTAAACGATCGAGTTTATAGACAACTTTTAAAATACGGAATCCTAACTTTTAAACTTGAACGGCACAACTGCACAAGTATACTCTCCATATTTGAAACAGACAACCAACAAAATGTGAAAATAAGGCATAAAGGTACGTCTTTTTGGAATTTTCTTATTTTTCAAAGATGAATCAGCAATGAGTTTAAAGCCCTAAAGTTTGACTCATTAATTCAATTATATGAATATTTCCATTTGTTCAATGTGGAGCGATGATTTAGTAATTAACAAAATGTCCGGTCGGTCCGACCTACCTGTCAATGCTTTTCGTCTCAGTTCTTTTGCGATCAAGATGATAAACAAATTTAAAGCTTATAATTTTCCTCTTTTTCTTTTTTTTTCCTTTTGACAGTGCTTTAGTGGGAATCGTACGTGGTGCCTCTTCGGTCTACAGACGAGCAAACATGTAAACCAGCTTCATTTTCGCTAGAAATCTATGATATTTTTTCATCAGTTCGGCATACTTTTACGCAATATTAGTAACCTGTGAGGTGAATAATAGAGCATTTTTTGAAAAACTGTATATATGTAAGGCAATTAGCTTTTACATCAGCATGCTTGAGTCTTGTTTAGCGTGATTTCGAATCGACTTAATTTGGAACACTAGTCAGATAAATTCGTTTTGTTTTCCATGCGAGTAAATATATATACCGAATAAACTTTAGTACAAAAAAAGAATACAAATTAGAAGGCGCTGCTTTTATATTTATATTTTGATGAGTCACATGCATTATATAAAACACAATTAATCACAGGGTCGCGGTACTCGTTTTTCATGTTGAAACCTCGTTAAACTTGTGATTCATATTATCATATACGTACACTATAGTCAGACTATATATATGTTTCTTGTTACACTATAATCACAGGGTCGCTGTACTCGTTTTTCATGTTGAAACCTCGTTAAACTTGTGATTCATATTATCATATCCGTACACTATATATAGTCTATATATATGTTTCTTGTTACCAAGTAATTTCAGATTTAATTAGATCCATACTATTATTAATCCAAGTACCAAAACATGTTGAAGTAAATTATATATATACATATGCCGGCAGTATTCGAACTAGAGACCTTTGCGTCTCTTATTTTGGATAGTTTATGTGGTACGTTGTTTAAGTAACCAACACCCAATAGACACAAGATTTGTTTTGTAAAATGCTATGCTGCGTTGTATCGTGCGCTATCGCGATTTATGCATTTATAATCAACCACATTTCGACCAAAAAAAAAAAAAAATCAACCACATATCATGTCTATAGTCTAGATATTCAAAGCTACTGCGATTTACGCATTTATAAGTAATTGTAGGAACCTTATTTGCTACAACAAGACAACTGATATTTGTATGAATATTTGATGAACAAAATTCTAAAAATACAATACCAAACCAAAAAAAATGATGAGGAAATTGCAGAGGCGAAACTTCGAATCTCTTTCCTTAAATCTTTAAACGCCCCGTAGTGCGACAGTTTTCGTAGCGGTCAAATTCTCAGGATACAACTGCTGTGTTTTTATCTCCCAGCACTAAAGATAAAACCTATCGAACCAAAAAATATGTGTTGTATTCTCAAGGAGGAAAAACAGAAGAAGAAGAGAGTGTGAGGGAATTGTTTTTTGGAATTATCTGAAGAAAAAAAAGAAGCAAATGGCTTGTTTTAAAAAACAAGTCTTCAACGCCAAAAGAAGAAAAATATGTGGAGTAATGAAAATAATTAATTCCATTATCACAATTGAATTTTTATGTTACAAAATCAATTACATTAATTCTGTAGTCAAAATTCAATTTAAAGAGATATTCCTTGTTGACTTTATCAACACAAAAATTTACAAATGGCTTTGGATAATAAGATGATCAGTCTTTTTAACCGGAGGCCCATTTGTCAAATCCCGAGACCCGAGACTCAAGCCCGGTCTGGATATCTCTCTATCTACTTTCGACGTTCATTTCTCATTCAAAACAACTTCGATTTTGACATGTGACTACACTACTACATAGTGTTCACGGTGACGAATACATCGTGCCCAAGTTCCGGTCATTTCGATAGACGTCTCCATCGCAAAATCCATCGGAAAATTGGTCCACACCACTTTGTCAAAAACGAGTTCCAACAATCCCCCACATAGAATCAACTAATTTGTGTGATTTAATTGCATTTAAACTGACATGTTTTTCAAATAAATTCAAATTCTAGTTGCAGTTAATCATATTTAATTGCATAATATTTTGAATTTATATTTGTTGATTTTTTTTTGAGTTAATATACTAATTTGTTTAATAGTTCTTTGTGAACGGATTCAAATTTCAAGTATGATTAACAACACTCCAATATTTATTGGACTGGATGGTGCGAAACACAACGGTTTGTGTGAGTCGACGCCCCAAATTCAGTTTGGGAGTGGTCTGCCACATATGATTCCGTCTGTCAAAGAAAATGAAATGTCTGCTGATTTTATTCAGAGCATTCAGATTCCGTCAATGCTTAAAGAAATTGATAAAAGTTTCCTAACTAAAAATGACATGTGTGCTATAGTCACATAAGTCAATACGGTTGAGGACAACCCAAAAGATTGGTGGTATGACACAGGTGCCACCACTCACATATGCAGCATTACGAGACCTAGAAATCCATCAAATGGATGTAAAGACTGCCTTTCTAAATGGTGATTTAGAAGAGGAGATTTATATGAAACAACCCGAAGGGTTTGTTGTCCCAGGACAAGAACACAAAGTCTGTCGACTTGTAAAATCGTTGTATGGACATAAACAAGCTCCAAAACAATGGCATGAAAAATTTGACAATGTAATGATGTCAAATGGGTTCAGCATCAATGAATGTGATAAGTGCATATACTTTAAAAGTACACCACATGGGTACGTTTTGCTTGGTTTGTACGTTGATGACATGCTCATTATTGGTAGTAATAAAGACATAATCAGTCAAACTAAGAACATGCTTACTAGCAAGTTTGATATGAAATAGCCATGGGCATTTTACCTGGACCCGAGAACCCGAACCGGATCCGACCCGAAATATCCGGTTCGGGTCGGGTTCGGTTTTAACCAATAGATCCGACGGGTCTTAATCTCAGGACCCGTGAGTACCGGGTCGGTTCCGGGTCGGACCCGAGACCCGATCGGACACCCGAAATATTCCAAAATATTATGTAGAGGGGGAGAATCGAACCCGGGTCTATGCAATAATAGGATACTACTTAACCACTAGACCACGAAGCACTTGTTGTACATAGTTTCGTTCAATTTTTATTAAGGAATACTATTGTTAAACTAAATATAAAACAAACCGTAGGTGCCGTGGTTCGAACCCAGGAACTCCATGTTTAAAATAAACACGCTTGACCACTGGACCACGTTGCTCAATTGTATTATTTCACTCAAAACATATATAAATATATATATTTCGGGTATACCCGAACCGACAGGATCCGAACCGAACCGACTCGAAATATACACAAGTACCTATTGGGTCCAATTTTGGTCGACCCGACAGACCCGGAACCGATAAGAATCGACCCGAACCCGACCCGAGGACCCGATTTCCCAGGGCTAATATGAAAGATATGGGACTCGTGGATGTTATTCTAGGGATTAAGATCACTAGAAATTCCAACGGAATTATTCTATCTCAAACCCATTATGCTGAAAAGATACTTGAGAGGTTTCAAACATATTCAAAAGGAACAGCAAAAACTCATGTAGACCCTAGTGTACACCTGAAAAAAATAAAGGTGAAGCAGTGTCACAGGTGGAGTATGCTCGAGTTATCGGGAGCCTAATTTACTTAACAAATTGTACACGGCCCGATCTGGCGCACATAGTCAATGTATTGAGTCGCTATACAAGTAATCCAGGACATATACACTGGAAAGCCATAACAAGAGTATTAGACTATGTACGTCATACTAAAAGTTACGGGCTGCATTATCGTAAAGAACCAGCAGTTTGGAAGGCTATAGCGATGCCAACTGGATTTCAGATTCCAAAAACTCAAAATCCATGAGTGGATATGTTTTTACGCTTGGTGGCGCAACAGTATCTTGGAAATCTTCCAAACAGACTGTGTTGGCCAGATCGACCATGGAATTCGAGTTCATAGCTTTAGACAAAGCTGCAGAGGAAGCTGAGTCGCTTCGAAATTTTATGGAAGATATTCCCATGTGGGATAAACCAGTGCCGGCATTACGTATACATTGTGATAGCCAATCGGTTATAGGTCGGGCACTGAGTATTTTTTACAATGGTAAATCTCGTCATATAAGGAGACGTCATAAAACCATTAGACACTTGATCTCAACTGGTGTAATCTCGATAGATTACATTAGGTCAAATGAAAACCTAGCGGATCCATTTACTAAAGGTTTGTCACGAGATCTAGTTGTTAAATCATCAAGAGGAATGGATTTAAAGCCTATGACTTAAGAGGATGTTTGGCGGTAACCCTACCTAATTAATTGACTTAGGTTCAAGGGGAAAACTAAGTCAAACTGAATCTGCCCAAAGCACTGGGAGACTTCGGTCTCTACCCGGTTCCTAGGATGATTGTACAGTGCTACCTGTAAGGTGTAGAGGATAAACATTTGCTTTTAATGATTTGTGTCCATAGCTTTGAGATATAAGTGGAGTAGTACATGATACTCTTTTAAACAAAGTTAATGGCAAATCACCTTGTGAGTGTGAAATGGGGCCGTTTCTAGGAGAATGAAGGACAGGCTATATTCTCCAAGTTCACTCATGATTAACCAGGAATGTTCAAGGCCAAAATGAACACAATCGAGAACCAAATTATGTGAGAGAATGAAACTAGAATTTGAATTTATTTGAAAAACGTGTCAGTTTAAATGCAATTAAATCACACAGATTAGTTGATTCTATGTGGGGGATTGTTGGAACTCGTTTTTGACAAAGTGGTGTGGACCAATTTTCCGGTGGATTTTGCGATGGAGACGTCTATCGAAATGACCGAAACTTGGGCACGATGTATTCGTCACCGTGAACATTATGTAGTAGTGTAGTCACATGTCAAAATCGAAGTTGTTTTGAATGAGAAATGAACGTCGAAAGTAGATAGAGAGATATCCAGACCGGACTTGAGTCTCGGGTCTCGGGATTTGACAAATGGACCTCCGGTTAAAAAGACTGATCATCTTATTATCCAAAGCCATTTGTAAATTTTTCTGTTGATAAATTCAACAAGGAATATCTCTTTAAATTGAATTTTGACTACAGAATTAATGTAATTGATTTTGTAACATAAAAATTCAATTGTGATAATGAAATTAATTATTTTCATTACTCCACATATTTTTCTTCTTTTGGCGTTGAAGACTTGTTTTTTAAAACAAGCCATTTGCTTCTTTTTTTTCTTCAGATAATTCCAAAAAACAATTCCCTCACACTCTCTTCTTCTTCTGTTTTTTCTCCTTGAGAATACAACACAGATTTTTTGGTTCGATAGGTTTTATCTTCAGTGCTGGGAGATAAAAACACAGCAGTTGTATCCTGGGAATTTGACCGCTACGAAAACCGTCACACTACGGGGGGTTTAAAGATTTAAGGAAAGAGATTCGAAGTCCCGCCTCTGCAATTTTCTCATCATTTTTTTGGTTTGGTATTGTATTTTTAGAATTTTGTTCATCAAATATTCATACAAATATCAGTTATCTTGTTGTAGCAAATAAGGTTCCTACAGTAATTACATATCATGTATATAGTCTAAATATTTTACGTAATTAGAGATATAAAATATATAGTTGACTATTTGACTACCTAGCATATGGATTCGCGATTTTGAACCCAAATCTGGGATTGTTCCAAGTGATTCATATTATTTCGTCTGATAATATGGCTTTTGCGATAAACAGATGGTGAGGATGATACGGGCGAAACTCCTCCACTGTCTCCTGCAATTGGTCAAGCAAATGATTTTGAGGAAGAACGAATGGACAAGTACCAATTGGAGATTGAGGCTGTTGTAACACAGTTCCAGGACGAGGCTCCGATTCGTCACAACGTTTGTGCTGACAGTGACAGTAAAGCAACTGCTCATTAGATTAACTCTTTCATTGTTTGTGAAATCACTCTTCTTATGTATTTTGTAGGATTATGTAGCTACTCGGTGGTATCGTGCCCCTGAACTCTGTGGATCGTTTTTCTCCAAAGTAAGATATCATTTCACTGAACCCAACTGCTATTTTTACCTCTCTGTATCACAAGAAAAGGCTTCTTGATTTCGGTTTTGTAAAGTATTGTTGTGTGGTTCTATGTTTCCATAAGACGTACAGTCTCATGCTAAGTCAACTTTTTTGCTTTTCATATTCCAGTATACACCTGCGATTGATATCTGGAGTGTTGGTTGCATTTTTTCGGAAATGCTTTTGGGTAAGCCTTTGTTTCCGGGGAAAAACGTGGTGCACCAATTGGATCTTATGACTCGCTCTTGTAGCAGATTGATGTGTTATATTCCATCATTTATAGGGAGTTATTTCCTATAATATAAATTTGCAATCTTGAAATTTGACAGATTAGAAATGAAAAGGCGAGGAGGTATCTAAGCAACATGAGGAAAAAACAGCAAGTCCCTTTCTCTCATAAGTTCCCTAAAACTGATCCTTTGGCTCTCCGCCTTCTTGAACGCCTGCTTGCCTTTGATCCAAAAGATCGTGCATCAGCTGAAGATGTAAGCGAGATGTCAATTTTACTGTATTCTCCGTTTTCTTGCACAAACTGATACTCTTATGTTCATTCTTATGATTCCCATTTTTACAGGCACTAGCTGATCTGTCAAATTCGGAGCGTGAACCATCAACGCAGCCAATTTCAAAACTTGAATTTGATTTTGATAGAAAGAAGTTAACAAAAGATGATGTCAGAGAATTAATTTACCGAGAGGTAACACATAAATTCTTCTTCTACACATCTTATTTTTCTCTGGTTTTGTTTATATGCTCTTCATTGATTTTAACAATCACTTATCTTTGGGAAAAAAACATTAGATATTGGAATATCATCCTCAGATGTTGGAGGAATACATTCGCGATGGTGCTCAGCTTAGCTTCATGTACTGGATATAACATCAAACAATATAGATATGATCAAATGAAGCTTGGGTATCAATGTCTATCAGGAAACAATTGTCAGTGGCGTGTGTATTGCTCTGTTAACAAAGGTAAGAACAGATGGGAGATAAAGAAGTTTAACGAAACGCATTATTGTACTTCTCGGAATGGAAAATGTGCGATGTTGACTGATCCAATCATTGCACGGTTGTCTGTTGACAAGGCAAGATAAGAGCAGAGCCTGATTATTATATACCTTTGAAGATTCAAGAGTTTATTAGGGAAAAGTTTGAAGGGATTTCTGCTACACAGAGTCAGTGCCAAGAAGCTAGACTGAAAGCTTTGAGCTGGATTAAGCAAGAGTATGCAGACCAGTTTTCTCATATCAAAGGGTATTGCGAGGAGATTTTGTTTTCAAACCCGGGATCAACTTCTGAAGTTGTAACTAAACCAGGGCCAAATTCTTTTGTAAATCTTAAGGTTTTCAAACCAGTTTTCTCATATATTAGACTCACAAACCTAATCAAATTGTGTAACCTAATGTAATCGTATTATTTTAATCAAATCGTTCAATCTAATGAGGTTGTACCTTTCGATGAAAAAAAATAACAAAAATGAGGTCGCACCTTAACTATTTTCATATTTTGATCATTAACGTAAAATATTGTAAAACTATATTGCTCAAGAGATATATCATCAACGTAAATTAAATTATACATACATAAAATAAAGTATAATATATGTAGAATTTGTAGTATATTATGTTCTATATATTGCAATAGAATAAGAAATGTCACTAAAGTATATTGTTTAACTGATATATTGTTAACATATAATTGAAAAAATTAACTATATAGTACGATGTAATATGTTTACTCTATAGTAAACCAGAATTTATTATAATAAGATATCTCCCTAAACTAACATTAATCATATTGCAAATAAATACACAAAGGTATATAAGTGGGTGTTAAAGGTTTATGTATTTTAATGGATTTATAAATCTGAACAAAATCCAGTGTTATTAGTTTTATTATTTTAAAATATAAATCAAAATCAAGTGTTATTGGTTATATGATTTATAAATCCTAATTCAAATCAGGTGTTATTCAATCATAGAGATTCATTAATGGATTTGATTTTATAATGAATTTGGGTGGAACTGAGTGGATTTCTTTGTTAAAAATATAAAGACTATACCGAAGGAAAACTCTCGGATTTGTAAATACTTATTAAAATTCATATATTAGATTTGAAAATCAGTATATTTTGCTTAGATTTATAAATCGTATACAGATTTCTAAATCAGTCAAAATACATAAACTAATAACACCCTCAGTATATCATGATTTACTCATATAAAATACAAAATTTGCATATTAATGATTTTACAAAAACAAAAGATATGGTACTTATACCAAATATTAGGTTTAATATTTTGTGATCCCAAATATAATGTTTTATATGTTGAATAATTTTAAAAAATGCGTATTACTTTTCTATTAAGTGCTAAATTTTTTAAAAATGTTTAAAAAAACATTAGGTTTCCATAAAATATGAAGATATTATTGTGAAATCAGAATAATTTTTTTAAAAGTCCAATATATTAACAAATTTAAATATCAAGCTAAACATTTTCATAAATATTAGTATGTAAATATTAAATTTGATAATTTACAATTTACTTCCACTTATCTTTTAATTACATTGATGTAATTACATTTGCACTTATCTTTTAATCATATTGATATAATTCTTTATTTTTTGCTCTTTATCTACTTCTTTTTGTTTACAATTATTTTCTCTCTCTAAATTTCTAATCAAGTCAGAAAAATAGACTAAGAAAATAATTTATACCACAACCTTAAAGTATAGTGTTCAAACTTATTTGCAATGTTATTGTTTTCTTGTAATAAGTTTATAAATTATAATTATCTTTAAAAATAATAAATTCATAAATTGATGTATTTAAATGCAAAATTAAAAATCATATCCCGCACGCTCACAGTACGACAAAATAATTTATGAATTCACACCACAACTTAAAAGTATAGTTTTAAAAATTATTTCCAATGTTATTGTTTACTCTTCAAATTTTTATAAATTATAATTATATCAAAAGAATATATAAATAAAATAAATTTATGTTTTTAATTGTAAAACTATTAATCATATCCCGCGCGCCGACGCGCGGATCCGGGTCTAATATCTAGTTATCTTCTTACACACGGACAATGATATATATATTAATATATATATATGCTTTCATTTTTTTGGAAAATCGTTTTATATATACACCAATGCGCCTGCAACTATGTGCCCTTTGTAGTAGCCCTGGGCATTCGGGTATTCGGTTCGATTTCGGGTAGGAACCAATCGGTTCCGGGTATTTCGGTTCCTATAATTTAGGATCCAATAGGTACTTATATTTTTCGGTTCGGTTCCGGTTCGGTTCCTGTCGGTTCCGGTTCGGTTCGGTTCCATAATTTGAGGAACCATAAGGTACCCGAAATTTTTAGTTCTCATACGGTTCCGGATAATATATATACCCAAAATAACATTTTGTATCCGAAATACTATTTTGTACCCGAAATCAACTAAAATTACCTGAAATAAAACTTAAATATCCGAATTACTTCAATTGCAACAACCAACGTCCAAAGAAAACCACAATAAAAATTCAAAAACTAAAATGAAAACCACATAGTTCTTCAAGTTTGATAAACTTATATATTAATATGCTTATATACTTATATACTTTCGGTTCTTCGGTTCTTCATTTCAGGTTTAGGGTAGGAACCGGAACCGGAACCGAAACTTTCTCAACTCAGGATCCAATGGGTACTTAAGGTGGAACCGGAACCGGAACCGAACCAAATTTTTGGTTCTTCGGTTCCGGTTCTTCGGTTCCAGTTATTTATGCCCAGGCCTACTTTGTAGATCAATGAAAGCCTCTTCAATAGTCCCCCGTCATTTTTGCGTTAATTTGATAAAAAAAAAATAGTCCACTATTTTTCATCGTGTGCAATACCACTACAAACTGTCTGGTCTTCAATCTATACAAAGATTCGATAATTGTTAATGATGAATATAAGATTTGGATAAGATTTAGAGGGGTCGAAATAAATTAGTCTCCTCTAATCTTTGTTCGAAAATTAATGGTCGACACTTTTACATATAACTGATTATAAATTAGTACATTACATAGCTATAAACGAAACACTAACTGAGTGTTTCAAATTAAACTAAAAGTGATAAGATTGAAGAAAAAAAAAAACTGTTTGGTTCTTTGGATTGGTTTCCTAGCGAAAAAAAAAAAAAAAAAAAACAAGGACATTGTTTTAATTCGGTATCATTTGTTACTGCCAAAAATGCAATTTTATGATGTCGTAAAATATCGAACATGTGGTAATAATCAAGACAATGCGCTCCTATTATTTCGTCTGCCCACCTAGATTTGGGTCAAAAGCAGATGTGTGGGCATAATAATACTTTTTTTTCGCTCATGCAATGATGCATGCTTTTTATATGATATCTAAAGTATCTAGATTTGTTGAACGATCTTGCTTAATCTAAGGTTAACGAATTCAAAACAACATTGGTCAGTTGAATTGGGACCACTGATTGGATTGAAAATAATTATTAGCTATCTTCATTAAGATCTGACAAATACAATTAATAATAACTAATTTACATAATTATAAGTGAGAGTTGACTTGTAAGGCATTATAACTGAATAATTTAGAAATTAGTTAGAATTTTAATAAATAGATAATGGAGAATCTAATGATGCTGAAATTGTTAGTTTAGCTCCCACACGGTGTCATTTATCAAACAATACAAACGATAGTTTATTACATTTCTTTTGGCAGAAAGAAAAGGAAGATAGTTTCCAATTCCGTTTAAAAAGCAGATTTTTTTAAAAAGTGAAATTTTTAAAAGGTCAAAGATAGTATTTGAATAGCAATCTCAAAATGTGTTAATTCACTTAACTTATTTTATCAAGAGCCAATAGTTCAATTAATAAAGATCTCAGACAAAGTTCAGAGGTCGCTGATACGAATAGTTTTTGGAACGAAACCATATAAAAGAACATGTTCTGGTTCCGGATGGGGATTTAGGACCGGAACTTCTCGATAATTAAAAAAAAAAAAATTACTTTTTATCCCAATTCTGACAGCCTTTTTCATAATAAATCGGGCTGTCAATATACACTAATAAAAGTGGGCCTAACATGAACTTTATTGTCTATATGTTTCTAATTGAGTGAATGGACTAGCATCGTAACAGTTAGTTCTTGATCCAAGGAACTGGTAGTCTTATGGACTGGCCCAAAATAGGATTTTGGACCTAAAAATGATATATAATAGATTGGACCAATTTGATTTTCTTGAATATAATACTAAAAATAGGCAAAATCAAAGATATAGAATACAACAAATAAATTATATAATTTGGTAAAATAAATAGGAAAACGAAACTAAATAGATCTTATTTTGGGCCAGTCCATAATACTACCCAAAGCCGTGGAACGTCCCCTAACTCAGTAGTCAGTACTCCAAATTGACCCGTTGGTGATTCGCTGAGGAAGCTTACATGAAAAATTAATAGAAACAGGCGAGCCTCGAGGACAAAATCGATGCCGAAAAGATGGGAACGTGAAGCCCAGAAAAAGCGAAGCCCAAAAGGTTTTCAAAGAGGTTCGGGTGTTGTGTATTGTGACAACGAGCAAAATCATAAACCACAAAAACTAGTTTAGTGGAATATTGACCTTTGTTTGATTCTTCTTCTAATTATACTTTTAACTTTTTAAGTTTGTGTGTTTTCAATATTCTTGAGAACGACGTTGTTCCATAGCTAACATGTCGTAATAATTGCCTCCCCCAGCAATTTTGTATACAAACCAAATTTTTTTTTTTTGAAACGTTACGGTTGGTCGATGAACAACTCGGGAGCGACATCTCTCTTATGGTTTTCTCTTCTTCTGTTTCTATCAAATAATATTTTTGACTGTTTTGTCTGCTGAACATATCAAATTATCTGATTAACAGTTCATCTTCTTTTTGTTTGTGACAGGACAAAAATACTAACTACGCACGTTAAATTAGTTTACAAATATACATTATCAAATAGCACAAAGGCTATTCTACATGTCATGATTTGAAGTTTACCACAAATCAATACGACGGTTACTTATGGATTTGATAAACTCACCTATATTATTTTCAAGAAGATAAGAAAATATATACATAGCCATGTTTACATCAAACCACGGAGGAGATAAACATAAGTCAAATTCAAGTATACATCACCTCGAAGGGAAATTATGTAAATCACCGTTCCACTCCCTTATCTTTCCACTTGTGATTCAACGCACAAAATGTAAACAATCGCGTTTGGTCTCTAAACGCTGGAATCACCTAACCCATCCGTCGTGGTACGGTGACTCAAACGCGTTCGCCATTTTCTTTTGCAATTTAAGGTTCTTATAAAACTTCTTTATAAACTCCTCCGCCGCTCTATCCACCACGTGATCATCATGATCGCCGCCGTCGTCTATTGGAAACGGTGAATCAGTCACTCTAAGCTGCCTCACCGCCGGAAACGCCATCAACGGCGACTCTACAGCCGCCTTCGTATCATTCTCTCCTAACAACTCAAAAACCTTCTCAACCGCCTCCGCCACCGCGTCTTCCTTGTCATAATCGCTGTGGACGCGGCGTTTGCGTTTGCACATATAGGCAAAAGGGTCGTTCGCTCGGGTACTGCTGCAGCTGAACTCGTAGTCGCGGACGCGGGCGGAGGAGCTGACGTCAGTTACGCCGGTGAAGCTAGATCGACGGCGGCGGAGGTTAGTGATGGCTTTGTTGCCTCTCTTGAGCATTAGGTTTAAGTCGAGCATGAGCTTGCTTTTGACCGTATCTGTTTTCAAAACGCAGAAGACGATCCGCACGATTTTCCAAAGCCTCTTGGCTGCGACTTGAGCGTTTTGTTCCATTTCTGTGTATAAGCCTCTCTTTGGTGCAGAAGCTTCCATTTTTTTAAATATTTTCTTATGAGAGATTGTTTTTGTTCTTCTTTTGCTTGTCTCACTCTTGTAAGATTGATTTGTAATGGGTGGGAGGAAGTTGAGGTATTTAAAGGATAAGGAAAATAATACAGAATAATATAATATGAGAAAAAGGATATTGCATGCTTTAAATAAATAAAAAGAAAGAGAAATAAACTAAAACCACAACTTTAGGCAAAAGATTTTTCTTTCTCATTAAGAGGTTGGAGTAGTCTCCAATAAAGAAGTTTTCTTTGTTTGATTTAGTTGCTTTGTTTCTTATACTTCATTTTTTTTATTTATTTGAGCTTAGTTATCTACAAATCATAACACATGCATATCTAACCGTTAAATGATGAAAATGTAACTAAGGGTGAATGGAACTTTCTCTAGAGTAAGCAACCGAATTATAGCCATGGTGGTTACGATATGTCGTTGAAAACTGAGTGGTATAAAATAGTGGTAATAATCATAAAGTATGAACTAAGTAAACAAAATATATATAGTTCATGAACTTTTCATGAGCATGACCGTTTATTGGCAGGCTGATCTACGAGGATTGCGAGCCAGTTAGAGAGTTTTGCATATAACAAAACAATTCTATAACTTTACAAATTTTATTTAGAATTTAACGAAATATCGTTTTCTTACGGTTTTTACAGCTAAGTTTTTTATTAGCTCTTAAATAGTTAAGAGATAATCCTTAAGTTCTTAAAAAATTTAAACACATACTGTACATATACCTGTGGGTGTGTTTTATTTATGTTGACGCATATATACCTATATGAAAGGGAAAAAATGATTTTTTTTTCTTTTAACTTACGTTTACCGTTTCTTTCAAACTAAATTGCATATTTTCCAATAACATGTCACACATTTTAACGATTGCTTTTGAAACATCATGGACATCCAATCAAAACATTAACTATGATTAGATTGTCCCTAAGTGTATATGTCTTTCAAAGGTTTTTATTAGGATATATTAGTTGAGTCGTGTCTTTAAAGTTGACAGCAAATTTAGACCGTTGCCGTAGCCACTAAGGCGATCCAACAAATTAAAGGAAATGATCTCTTCGTACGTGGCAATGAACATTTACTTTGGTGTCCTGTCGATCGTTAGAAACTTCTTATACGTGCTACTTCACAATTGGACCCCCTCACAGTTTAATGATTGTAATTAAATATTTATACCTTCAAATGGAATCTATACTAATAACCACAAACTCTTACCAAAAGGTCTTTTAGTCCACAGTCTGATATTTTACTAACGTTTGTTGATCGAACATCGATTTCTTTTGGAGTTTGTGGCCCATGTAATATTGTAAGTCTACATGTAGATGTCTGGATCATTTTTACAAATGAATCTATTTTCTACCGCCAGAATTCAAACGGGTGCGTTTTTGTAAATGTAGATCTACAATATCAACCGAACATTTTATATTTATCAGTCTATATCTATTTCTATTTCTATGTCGATTTAGGGCTCCACTGGTTCATCCGCAGTAGTTGTGGCTGCGGTTGCGGAAGTTTACAGAAGCGTACAATTGCGGTTATTAGTATTAATGAACGTTTTGTACGACTCGTATAGCAGTAGAAAACTGTTGCGTTTACGGGATATTTTTTACTGGTTGACAGCGGGTGTAATAGCGGTTTGATATTAAAATAATAAAATACATATCTTATATCATTTATATAAAAAACAGAAAATATATATAAAAATATGTATAGTTAATATTAAAAAACCAAAAACTAAATCATATAATAAATAATTAAATAAATATTTTAAGAGTTTAAAACAATTTTCTGTATAGAAACATAATTGTATATAAAGATATATATTTAACTAATATGTATATATTATACATATCAAATGAAAAATAAATATAAATTTTTAAAAGGTTTGAAATTTTTTTGTATAATATATATAGTTACATATATAAATTTTAGTTGATAAATGATATATTTATTAAGAATAAGTTACATATAGAAAATAAAAAAATTCCTTAACTTTTCCCAATTTTTTTAATTTTTCTTATTTTTAAAAAATTTTAAAATAATTTATTTTATATTTGAAAAAAATATCTGGAATCACCCGCCACCGCCAAGCAACCGCAAACGCTTGCAGAAAGCAGCTTTTGATTTTGAAAAGTATGTAGCGGTTCGGAGGGGTAAAAAGCAGTTACGGTAATTGTTAGTAAACGCTAAAACGCGTTACCACCTGCAAACACAACTTTTGCGAGAAATAGCTGGTGAACTAATCAACACCTTATATTAAAAGAAAATCTTTTCGAAACGACTGTTTTGAAGAGAAAACATGTAAACAGCAGCAACTTCACATGGTAAAAAATTCCCTCGAAAGAAATAATATTAGCTAAGAGAACATAAATCATAGACTTGTGTCCAAATCAAAGTGATAAAACTTTTTTGAACCGAAACTGTTGAGATCGGTTTGGGTAGATGTTTTACGATTCTCTGTTCGGAGAAAACAACACCCAAAATTGCGGTGCCAGCAATTTTGCGGTGCCAGCAAAATTACGGTGTATAAACTTTCACGTAGATTATCGATATAAAACGAGCTAGTAGCAATTTAATAAGAATCAGGTCGAAAGCCTTCATTGTTTTATTTCTTGATTGTTGATTATTAACTAAATCCGTGGCCTTGAATTAATCTAGAATGACTAGCATTCCTTGTAAAACTAAAAGAATAGCATAATAAATAATTTAATATATAAGTGATACATAATGGTGACTAAATTGTATATCTCATTAACCAAAAAAAACTTGTATACGTTTCTGTTACTTTTTTTTTTTTTTGATCAACACGTTTCTGTTACTGAAAGACAAATGAGTAAGAATATCCGGTTTTGATAGTTTATCATTCCAATTATGATGTGTATTTTATTTGTAACGACATCAATACAATATGTATAGTCTGATTTCTTACTTATAGGAGGTTTAAAAATATAAACCTAATAAAAAATTTCTGGTTCAAATTAAGGTATATGAAATAAAACAATGGTTAAAATAATAATTTTATTTGATTTTTAGTTCGACACACCACTAAATTACCAATTAGCTTGGTTTCTAACATTTTCAGAAAATTTTCCATACTGAATATCATACTATGCTATACCAAATTTTATAAAAATAAATCTAATAACATAACTAACCAAACTGACAAAATTCATCCATATTTAACCAATTTTTTGTGTATTAAATTATAATACAAACTTAATTTACCCAATTTACACCAAAATTTAACCAAACTATCAAATTAACGAAATCCGAAGAACCAAACCCGCATTGCCTACTATATGCCATTGGTAAAAGTCATAATAAGATGTCATCTCCATCTCCAATTATATTATGTATGTGAAACAAGAAAGTAATTTTTTTTTTTTGCTAAACAACAAGAAAGTAATTGATCAATATCTTATGAGTTTTTTTTTTTTGTTATATCTTAAACTGTAATGATATTTAGTATGAGTTTTGCTTTGGGTAGCACACTACTATTCTAGTAGCCGGTAGCCACAAAACTGAATCGATAACGACAGCACGTACGTGTACGTCGTGAAGGAGGATCAGTACGTGGAAACGACATGGGGTTTCAACTGAATAACTAATAATTGGGGAAAACGACACACCTTTTTCATTTCCTTCGCTAAAACATTTCAGTAATATGTATACATAATTTGTATCTAATCCCGTCAATATGGCTATATACACTTTTAAATGAATTGAAGTTATAGATAAAACACATTTATTAAATCGTCATACAAGCCTTGTTTTGAAAACTAGTGCTTTATCTTTATCAATATCTAATTTATATACATTTTAAAGCTAAAATATTTTGTTAATATTACTATTTTAATAATGTTTCATTTTCCGGGTTTCTTAAAGCGGCTTTCGAAATGGGCCATGAACCTTAGTTAGAGCTTAGACATGAAGGCATTAGGCATCTAATCTAATCATAGCCACCTGTCTCCATTACTGATAAATATAAAATATACATGGGAATTCCATAACCTATAGATATATATTATCTTTGGTATTAGTATATATACGACATTTTTGATAGCCGAAAATATTGTAGTTCTTTTTTTTTTGTCAACATATTGATATTGTAGCATAAAACGGTGAGTTCCTTACTTTTGTCTTCTTTATGTCGTTTTTGTTTTTGTTTTGGTTTTGGTTTTATATTTCTTTTATTGGGTGGGAAGATTCTGTAGTTTATGTGGCCTGGAAAAGAAAAGGAAGTACCAGATTTTTTGTTGTTTTGTCATTTTCTAGATAATAAAATACATTCCATTTTGTCAATATAATTAATAATTTGTTGTTGGATCAGGTGTTATGGATAAATCCATTAATCCACTATATTATGTTCCTCAATAATATGATCCACCAAAAAAAGAGAAATATATAAACGAGAGCTATATATGTACGTAAAGATGTTTAATATTCGTAAATAATAGCTATCTATTAACAAAACGTATGGAAGCAAAAGCAATGCCATATATTCTTTGTGTTAGATGTTAGTTTAGTTTTTTTTTTTTGAACAGCAAATGAAAACTTTCATTAAGAGCATTAGCCAAGTGTTAAGCTTTGTGAAACAAGTACAGAAGAGAGGGCTGCTTTAGCCAAATGGTCAGCAGTCATATTGTTTTTGCGAGGGATAAAATGGAATGAAACAGATTCAAACAAAGTTGATGTAGCTCGAATATCCTGCAGAAGGCCATACAGTTCGATGTTACCTGTTCCAGAGTTGATTGCTTGAATAAGCGTTAGTGAGTCTGAGTGAAACAACAGCCTTGTCCAGCCTTGTCTCTTGGCGCATAGCATTGCTTCTAACAGAGCGATAGCTTCGGCCATAGTTGGGGAGGAGATCTCATCTTTAACCACCGAGATTTCCTTAAGGGGATGTTTTGCGATATCCATGAAATTCGCTCCGATCCCTGCACGTGTTGAGCCTGATCTCCAAGCTCCGTCTGAAAAACATAAGATTGTGTCCATACTCATCTGAGCGTGATCAGTTGGTGGTGGTTGGTATTCCTTTTGGGTCTTCTTCTTGTCCATGGAGTCTTGAGCGGCTTGCCATTCCACTGCATCTCTTATTGCTTTGGTGACTGTTTCTCTTGGTGTTAAGTCTCGATTGTCAAAGGTGAGTTTATTCCTTGAATTCCACAGGGACCAACAAACCCACGGAAAAATGGAGAAGCTTCTGAGGCCCGTGGGCGGGAGACAAGTCCAAGAATTTGACATTTGTAAACCTTCGCTAAAGCTTGGGATCTCAGTGGAGATTATGGATTCCCGTATGGGGGCCTGGTTCCACACCTGCTGTGCATACGGGCAGTGGAGGAAGAGGTGGGATGTGGTCTCCGGTTCTTTGCATCGAAGGCAGTGAGTTGTGTCCGTTAGTGTTCTCTTTGCCAAGTTATCACCTGTCGGGAGGGCGCCTTTGAGAGTCTTCCAAAGGAAAAGTTGAAGTTTTGGTGATGTTTTCCGGTTCCATACCGCAGAGTTCCAATTGATAATGCTCTGCTCTGGTGCATGATGTTGTCCCGTTGTCTCTGAGTTGTTCTGTATCGCCATGTGATACCCTGTCTTTGTGGAATACTCCCCAGTTTTCTCCGTCAGCCACACAAACTTATCTTTAGCTTCTGTCATGCTCGGTCGCAGCTTTAGGATTTGCTCTTCATAGCTAGGGAGAAATTCTCTCACTCTTGCTCTGTCCCATGTTTTAGTGAAAGGATCGATGAGGTCTGCAACTCGCAGATCTACTGGCAGATGTTAGGTTAGTTATCCTCCCATATATATATATATATATATATATATATATATATATCATATTAATTTGTTTCCTAACATAAGTGTAAAATTATTCGACTTCAGTCTTATAGTACTCTTCATCGTTGTGGTCCTTGTAGATTTGCTCAACATAAGTATAGCTAGTAATTATCTAGATATTAAAGTCTATTAGATTATAAACTTGTTGTTTTGGTGGTCAACATACAGCCGTATATTAATTAAAGATTTTGGTTAATTAAATTGTATAATTTTTTTTCACAAAACAAAGATCACAAGAACAGGATCTAGCACCATATATTTTTACGCGTAACAAAATGACATAACTAAATAAAACGGAACTAGCTAAGGCAGCCTAGGCTCTGAGGTCTGAAGGTTGCGAACACATGTCAATTCAGTGAATCTATTAATGTGATCTTCACTTTTTTGTTTTGTTTTTGACATCAAATAATTTTATTAGGTCAAATCTATGGGTTAGTAGAGGCCCAAGCTGGATTCTCGGAAGGAAAACAAGAAATCTTTCGCAATCTCATCGACAATTACATTATTGGTTCTGAGATGAAAGAGAAGGAGACGAAATCAAAACACAATTAATGCAAGAGAGTGAATATCAAAGAAAAGTTTGTAGATTTCCTTGATTTGCTTTCGCGATGTGGTGATCTACGTGAGTTGAATGTGATAGGGCAGCACGAATGGCTAATGTTTCAGCGATTGGCGAATTGACAAACTCCAGAAAATCTGTTTGAAACGAAGTGGCTATTTCATGATGTAACAACATGCATTACAAATCAAAGCTTCTAACCCATGAAAAAAAAAAAGAAAAAGTGTGGTTGTGTCTTTTGGCTCATAAGAGGAAGATTTCTCCATAGATGTTTAGATAAGGCAATACCAATGCGCAATCCTGAAAAATAACTTTCATTTTGCACCTGTCCCGCTATATTAAGGTGCCTATTAATTCTACTATAATTTTATTTCTTTTCTTCCATAAGAGTTGTGTAAGACTTATACCATGTTTTGTCGTGTGATGCAGCTGCAATTTGCAAACTTTGTTGAATTCTCCACAATATTATATATATATATATATATATATGGTTTATGTTAAATGTATCTATTATTATCCGTTATGGAACATTAGTGACACAAATACATTGTACAAAAGAAAAATTATACTACTCTGGCTGCTGGTTTGGAAAATTTCAGTCTACCTTATTAGGACTGAGAGGAAAAGGAATCATCATCTTCATTGAAACATCTTCAAAACGTCCGAGCAACTCCCCAAATCGCAGTACTAGATCGTTTGGAACAGAGCTTCGAGTCTAGGCTCAACAAACTGTTGCTTTTGATCTTCCTGCAGATTTGGTTCGCAGGAAACTGAATAAAAATCAAGCGACATTGACCGAAGCATCAGGTTCACTATTCCGCTCCTTGCCTCCTATGGGCTTGTTCAGTTATGGTTTCTTTATGTCTCAAAAGACTAGGCTGAGATGTATATAACGATTGGGTTTAGGCCTCTGTATTTTTTATTCTGCATTTTCAATAGAAGAATCTTAACAAAACAAAATGGGGAAAAAGAAAATCTATGATATGTTAAGCACAGACATAATGGTTAGCAAAAGTTTTACCAACATACTAACACATCAAAATAACCTCAGTTAACTAATAACACCATTATGATTATTTATGTTCACAAAGAATACTTAATACTGAAAATATTTTTGGAGATTGAAACTTCTACGGTCTATTCATTTCAATATTTCATAAAGTGAAACTTTTTTCTTAAATGATTTTTTTTGTTGCTGCTAGTCATTTATTTAATTTTTTTAAATTGGTCAGTAAAATATAATTGATCAATTTCTCAAACATACCATTAAATTTTGTTTTTGATCGTTCTTTACGTTTTCATCTAATTTGTTTTGTAAGTTTTGCGAAAAAATGATCTTACGTACGTTTTTCGGCTGAAAAGGCCCAGAAGTTAATAAGATAATTTGATGGGGTTCAAGCGATGGGCTGACTCTCTAATATTAGGCCTTTCCAATAAATGCTATGGTGTTAATAATGTTGACTAAGGCCTTGAATGTTTACAAATTATGCTCAAAGTCAAACACTCTTTTTTTTTGTTAATTGTAGTAAGTTAATTTAGTTATCAATCACCGCGCGTTTACGAGAAAATAGTTACCAATTTTACACGGATATAAAGATAACATCGGTAATCCCAGTCCATGCAAGTTTGACCATTATTTTGTGTTGTTACAATCTGAAAAACTTTGTGTATAAATACACATTTCCTCATCCAACAGTCTACAATCTACTTCTTAGTTCACACAACAACCAAATATTATTCATTGTTTCCAATCAAAAAATCTAAAGATGGATGCCAAGAATACCAAAGATGTCGCAACCAAGAACTCTGCAGGTACGAGTGGCGGAAGCGGTGGTATTTCCGATGTAGGTTTTTGGTTGCACCTGGATCTGGAGGAGATGTTCACATTTCCAGGGATGCTTTTGAGAGCAACCCTAAGAAGTTCTTTGATGATCTTCACACCAAAGAGAAGAAGTAAATCGTCTAAGTGAAGAACATAATTAATAAATTGATTTTTTTTTTTCTATCTTCTTCCTTGTTAGGGACCCACTGGAGCATCTCCTAGACTCCTAGTGGTGGAGTGAAGTACAATAATTATCACTAATAATAAAATAATTTAATAATTTGCCAGCATTTTGCGGTCTTATTTGAGTGTTTTCTTTCTATTTTAGGTTATTACTTCTCACTATATATCATTTTTATTTTCAACATATATTTAGAACCACAAATTAAAGGGCGAATGAAGAGAAAACTTCTCATAGCTAGCCTCTATATATTTTCAGGCTAAGTGTTACTTATTTATGTGTTCTGTTATATATTTAACAATAACACACAATAGACATTACGTAAAATCATAATAGCAAAAATAACGGTACAACCCACGTGGAAGTAAATAAAATAAGTACTTAGCCACAAATTACAATTAACCGGTAAAAAAACATACAGTTTCCTAAAAGTAAGGACATAATGCTTGATCAGCTGATAACACAAGTGATGTAACGCTAAACGCATATTCATCAACGCCAAACGCGAATTCTCTAGCAAAGTATTAAAGGAAGTACTTTGTATAGCATCATGAGCAATCAGCCTTGGAAACTCAATTTGTTGGTTTCTCAGTAGACTGACTGCTCGTGATGTTATATCATTTTCTCTAAGGTTGGAAATCCACGTGGCATAACTTCTTTGGCTCAATGGAAACCGGCGGAACCGAGTGCTGGAGCCCAATAGTCGGCGCCGTTGTCGCTGCCGACTTGGAGTGTGCATGAGATTGGAACAAGACATAAACCTCGACTTCTTAAATCTTTCTTAGGTTCTTCATTCGCAGTTTGATTGTCCGTAGGCGAGAAGGAGGCTCCTCTTCTCTTCATGCATTGATCATTCACGAGCTAAAACCATATAACAAAATAAAAAAAAAACTAAGATTTATAGCATTGATTAACAGCAAAGTAACACATATACTCCTATATATAACGAGGTTTAAAATATGTGTTATATTTTTATAACATATATTGTATTAACTAGAAAGAATAAAATGACATCAATGTTTTAAAAGATAGATTTGTATTTTTTTCTTATCAAGAATATAATTATTAGAAAATTCAAAATACTACTTAAAGTGTGAAAAAAAATATGAATCAACATGACACTGGGAAAGAAAGTCGTAAAATATATATTTTTTGTATATAAAATTGCATTGGGTTTTCTTTAGAGGAAAGCATATGATAAAAGACCGCCCAAAGCATTTGAAATGTACTTTGATGGAGGACCAAAATAAGGAGAGAAAGTTAATATTCAAATCAAATGGAGTTGCTTTGTTGGGTATAACAAACTTTGCTGGTTATAATAATCCGAAGGTGAAAAAAGGCTGGCGACTGCATCTTTTAATATTATTCAACTTTCTTTAAAGAAAACAGTAAAAGGAAAAGAAAAATAAATTTTGGAAACTAAAGCTGTCCACATTTTTAGATTTGGATTCAATTGATCCAATAAAAAGTATAATGTTTAAATTATGGTTATATATATAAAGTATACGTATAATAAAATGGACGTTTACCTGACCAGGGTCCTCAGGAAATAAGCAACTTCTGTCTCCTTGCAGCTATTGACGAAAACCATAATTTAGAGAGAATTTAGTATATATGAGTATAAAAAGTACAGTATATAATCTATAGTATGATGATGTGTGTGTATTATATATGTGTGTAGTATGCAATATATATGTATAAATGGGAATTTGGTGCCTACATGTTGTTGGTGCCTCATATTCCCCGAGGCAGTCGTACCAAAGTATGGATGACTCAGAGCCTGCAACAGTTTCAAAAAAAAAAAACATGAATACTTTATACATAATCACATCAATCAAAGATTACTTAACATGGAGAGAACAAACCTTTACAATATCTTTATACTCTCCCTCTCTTTTTTGTTATTTTTAATATGTGTCTCTCATCATCTTTATAATTAAATGAATATATTATTGTTCATAACCTACAACTAAATATGTTAATCTATTGATATCATACTGAGATGGATTTCCATTAATCAGGAAATTGATACCCGGAGATCTAGACCAAAAATATTTAGAGATGTAATTTATGTTTCAGTATTCACTTGGATTAATCTGTCAACTTGATATTTTCTTATCGAAATTAAGTTTAGCATTATTTTTCTGACAAAAAAAAAGAGAGAATATTGAGAGTTTGGAAAAGACGAGTCACACCTCAATTTGACTCTGAAGGAATCTAATGTATCCAATAGCTTCCGACAGGACAGAAGCTGTGTCAGTCTGCAAAAGATGGGTAGAAAAAGGAAGAAGAATGATTTAGATTACCAAGAATAAAACTAAAAAATATCTCCAACATTAATGTTAAAATTTTTCTTTTTAGGGGTAAATGTTAAGAAAAATGTTAATTTTTTTTAAAAAAAAGATTAATATAAACGTGATTTGTGAATTAAAATGGATATTTACCTTGCCAAATGGAGATACTAGCTGATGTAGCGCTGCAATCCGGCCTCCCAGTTTCTCCTTTCTCACCTTTAATTATCACCAAAAATTAATTAATAGCATAAAGTAAATTTTTTTAAATATATGCATGTGTGGTTATATTTTTTTCACTAATTACTATGCATAAAGAAAACGTGCTTGCTTTGTAAGTAGAAGGGATTAATATATTTGTGTATATATATAAACAGTTGTAGCATCGGATCCGAATTATTATACGAGTCTCTCCATTGCTACGTTTCAGAAAGTTACAGTAAAAACAAACCTTGAATAATGAAATCTAAAAATGTAATATATAATATCTAAGGAGAATTGTTGAGGAGTATTTAACTTTGATTTGAGAAAAAGGAATAACGAAGAGGGAAGAAGAAGACAAAACAAGAAAGAACAAAATAGTTACGAAACACAAAAACCACACAGCTTATTCTGTGCCCATTCTGTTTTGTTTGCATCTTCTGTTCTCCTTTGTGTTTGTGCTTTTGTTTTGTTAGTATGATGTCAGAGAGGGTTTTATATGTAGAAGTTATATAAGTTAATTAGAGTTTCGTTGATATAATTAATTAGTTACCTTGAGGGTTGATTGTGACGAAGGAGAAGGTTGAAGCCTTGGCTTCTTATTAGTAGACCCACCAATCTCTAAGCTGTTACACTTCATCACATATATAGATAACAAACAAAATAAAGATCAACTAGTACTCATTAATCAACAAAATTCATTGTAAAACCTATTCTGTTTGAGTGTTGAATTTAGATCCAAAGCTTAAAATAAGACATAGTTTATCCTGTTCTTTTCAAATGATCTTTTAGATTTCACTTTTTCATAGTAGATGATGTGTTTACTAATTTATATGTATACAATTAGATTTTTTCGGATTTTCTCTCTCTATTATCTCTTTTAACCCTATATAGCATTAATTAAACAAGAAAATATGTAGTCAGTGAAATAATCAGAGATGTGGAAACAGAATTACCTCAGAGGATCGATCCGGAGGAATGTGTTTACCCTCGGACAAATTAAGACCATTGTGATTGCTCGAGAAATCCAACATATTGTTGTTGTTGTTGTTATCGTCGTTGCTATTGAGACTTGTTGTGGTTGTGGTTGTGACACAAGACTTGTTAGGAGGTGAGTTTGGAGAAGATATGAGATAGCCATTGTTGTTGTTAGTGTTACCCTCTTGTTTGATATCAACAACGCCCATGGAAGCTTGTTGATGGCTGAGCACTTGTTCTTCCCAATTCTCTAATCTCATCTTCCCTTGAAAACTATGGTGTTGTTGTTCATCATGATGGTTCATCATCTCCAATCTCTCTTCCTCTCCCATCATCAATCCACCCCTTAGTTCACAAATAAAATATCAGTATTAGATTTGCGTATTTGATACTAAAGATACTAGAAACGCACAAACATAGCAAAGCTTGGGTTTCATGGAAACTGATAAATTATAAATATATACGTGTGTAATATATATATATATATGTATGTCAATGTTAAAGAAGAAACCAAGGTTAGGTTACAACACATGACAAACCAAAGTCAAGAAGTTAACTAGGTGAACTCAAGATCATGTGCTTAGAGATTAGAGAATATTACGGAATATGTATATATATATATATGGAGGGAGAGAGAGAGGTGGAGAGTTACAAAAGAAGTTGGCTAAGGCTCCAAGACTCAGGAGGGAGATCATTGCTTTCGAGCCAAGAAGAGAGATTAGGGTTATTAGGCAAAGACGGTGAAGTAGAAGAGGAAGAAGAAGTTGCCGGATATGGCAAGAACTGCGGCAAGAGAGTCGGCATCATTCGTGGTCGGACATAATTGTTGTTAGGAGTCATTTGTGGCGGCAACGGCCCCTGCTGATGACCCATCAACGGTGGTGGTGGCCTCATGCCGCCGCTTACGTTCCACCAATTAGGGTTTCCGGCCGCCATCAACTGTTGAACCGGCGAACTCTCCAACACGCCTCTATTCATCACCTTTTCTCTCTACTCTCTCTTCTCTAGATCTCTTTATGTGTTTACTAATCAAGGGCTTTGGAGAAACATTGAGAAGTGTTTGATTCTTTAGCTTAAGTAGTTTTAGCTTTCTTGGAGAAGAGAAAGAGAAAGAGAAAGAAAACTCAATACAAACTTATATTTTGATCTCATTTGTTAACATGTGATGTGAATTTTGTTTGAAGTTTTATTATTTGTTTTTAGTTTTGTCTTTTTCCTCTTTTTTTTTCTGTTCCTTTAATTTTTCTTTTTCATTAAATTTATTTTATCTTATATCTATATTTACTTTTTCCCATGCTTTTTTCCATGCTTTAGCTTTATCTTAAAGTGGGGCAGAGAAAGGTGGTAGCTACTTTTATTATTTAAATTAATACATGAGTTGAGAAAAACAAGCAAATAAGATTTTTAAATTAAGGAAAAAAGATTATTCGAATATTTTATATACGGTGTATAAAATTTCAAATATATATTACTAAATAATGATTTCGGTATATCACAAGTGTCTTGCATCTATGGTCTATGCATCGGCCTTTTTCATCGAATGTAAATTTAATTATCCTATTTCCATCTTTAATCATTCTCTTGAAACTTATTGATTTTATTTTCAATTGGATTGCTTCTTTGATCTAACGGTTTAGATTAATCAGTTAGTTCTAAACTCGCAATGATTATATTCTGGGCCAATACTAGGGTTTAAATTTGTAGGTACCAGCCGGGCTAATTGTTTTTTTCTTCTCCTTACTATTCTTACTATACTAAATTAAAAGTGACATAAGTAAAATTTTTGTTGAAAAAAAAGTTCACAAAAAGTAGTACACCTATACAACACAACCACCCGCATCCTGTGTCGTTCATTTATTTAAAACCACGTTGGTATTTGATTATTTTTTAATAACACAAATAATCTCAGTAATTTATTTTGTTAGAATTGAATTTCCATATTTAACTCTGAAACAAATTATAAATAATTTTAAGACTAAAAGAAACTAAAGATTGAATAACTTTTTGTATTTTGATATAACTGTAATATATTAGACGTCTTTATACCTGCATAGTTGGGAATCTAAATTAGTACTATTCTTTTTGCCCTTGTATACAGTGTTTGTGTATGATCAGACCTCAAATATAATGGTTTCGTCGATTGCCGATGAGTGTTAAAGACGTGCATCCTATAGAGTAGTATAACGAACAAGTATTTGTCTTAAATAATAATAATAAAAATTAGAACAAAAGCGATTCTTTTATTTTGTTTCAGCAAATGATTCTAGTTTTTATTTTTTTATTAGAAGATTTGGGATAGAAGTCCATAAGCCCTTCAGTCCGAAACCAAAACCTGTATAACATTAATTTCGTCTGAATAATTATTATTCGATTATGTAACCTCTAAACACTACTTTTAACATTTTTTAATTGAGCTAATGATATTTGGTGAACTGATTCTACTTTTACTTGCATAAAAAGTATTAAAATGTGTTGCGTAGGGTTTTATGTATTCGTAATAACAGCAAAAGTAAATGTTTAACAAACTATGTATTTAACTAACAGAATACGTACTAGAAACGAGTCACAAAATCGGGATACGTCTTTTTTTTTTTTTTTTTAACTTTTAATTTATATGAAGTTGAAAATTACAGCACAAAAACACACGCAACAGAAAATTAAAACGAGGGAAACAAGTCAAAAATGATTAGAAAAGAAGGTGAGCCAAGTTTCTAAAATCGGGATACGTCTTTATTACATCACCTGATCAAATTGTTCAACACTTTTTTATAGTGTTCCTAGATCTGTTCCTCATTTTCCAAGAGGTAAGATAAGATCTAAAGAATATATATATTTTTTGTTTGATTGATTATTCAAACAGAACACATATATTTTCATATCATTTTATCGTGGAATAAACTTACTGTGGAATATAATTTGTTTTGAAAAATATTCATAAAAAAATTTCACAGTCTGAAAGAAGCTAATAACCATCAAATAAGAAATACTTTTTTATAATGAATGATAAAACATATATATATGTGAAATGTACAACATATAAATGTTTTTTTATGTTTTTCTACAAATCTATAAATGTTTTTTTTTATGTTTTTCTACAAATCTATAAATATGAATAGGTTTTCAAGGAATTCACTGTAACGTTACTGGAATTTCTTGAAATTTTTTAATTTTCGATTTAATGAACAGATAATTTAGAGTCAGCTTATATTGTAACCTTCATTAATATAATATAAATTATTGATAATTATTTTTAATGTCAACAATCACTATCGTCTCAAGTATAGTGTTTGCAGGTTAGTGAAAATTAAAATCAATTTAACCCTTTAATTGCAATCGTGGATATATGCATACATAATTGTTAGTTTTTTATTTTATATTCAAGTGGGGCAATAAAAAGGCATATTTAAATGTGGCTATATATATCCACCACTAGTTTAAGTCTAGGAAAAATGATTTAAGAAATATCGAATGTAGACTGGCAAAAAAAAAAAATGAACGTAATAAAAAAGTTGACAAAGAAAAATTAGATGTAATAAAAAAAGTTTGCCACTCACACACAAGATGACGGGAGCATTGTGTCATATGACGCACAAAAATAAAACTTGTATTTAAGCGTGAACGAGTTATAAAAATACATTTTGAGTTTTTGTTTTTTTTATTGCCATCAAGGAAGAAGACCAATGTCTCGAACGAGTCAATGTCCTAGGGTTTGGAGATCCCTAATATTCTCTTTCCCAGTGATTTCAATTTCCAAGAAATTCTTACATCTACTTGTAAAACATACAATATCGAGTCAAAAAAATAAAGATATACTTACTTAATTCTACGTCTTTGATATGTATGTGATAATGTGTAGTTTACACCTAGATAAATTGATGCGTATAAAAAACTCATACCGTTCACTTATTAGTTTGCTTATTCTACATGAATAATATAGCAGAAAACCTTTCCAATCTGACACATATCATGTACGCATTGCCAGTGGACACTTTTTATTAATCGGGTATTTATTAATGTATGAAAATTAATCTAACAGAATAACAGTAGAGATTAAATGAATTTAAGGAAAATATATATGTATATTTAGAAGTGATTAATTCATCGGGGGCAAAAGCAAAAATGGAACAAAAAATTATATGTTAATAAAAGGGTATTCTTATAAATTCTTAAAGAATTAGGTTAGTCTTGCAAAATTCATGGGGGCAACTGCCCCTCGTCTGTTGGCTGTAGTGTCCCCATTGGGTATACAACATAAAGGATAAAGTCAAGGTAGACCTAATTTAAATTGGGAGTTTACATGGAGGTAATGAACTCATCTAACCTAACATAAATTATAGTTATACTTGTAAGTTCTTAACACTAAATTAGGACGATTCATGGATAATATATATATTTTCTTGAACAGCAAATGATAATTTCTAGGATAATATATAATGATCAAATAAATATTTGGAGAGTGCTTATATAAGCATGGCCGTGCTTATAGCATATTAAAAAAAGACATTTGCTTTAGACCTTCAAGTAATATAGTAATATTTTAGGGTCTCTAATTACCAAAAATCTTGTTTAGTATAATTGTTATAATATTATTTTAGTTGAGTTTCCACGAGTTTCTTTTTTTAAAAAAAAAATAACCAATTTTTATAGTTAGTTTAAATATAAACTAAAACTTTAGCAATTTTAAATATTTTTTAAAGATTTATCAACGTTTAAATCTACTATTATTTTTTCTATATCATGAATTGAATTATATTCTTTTCATGATTTAAGTTCATTTTTAGGTTTATAATTTTTATAGATATAGTAAAATAAGAACATTGATGAAAAAGCTAAAACCATAGCTATACATTTTATCTTTCTTTTTTATTTAAATTCATTTTTTATAAATTTTAGTTTTATTTAAATTTTTTTGTTAAAATCTTATTTTTGCATGTTAATTACTTGTTTCAAAAATAAAATAAAGTATATAACCAATTTTCTTGTAATTGTATGTAAAAAGAGTTTATAAATATTTTATTTAATAATTAATAATATATTATACATAATCTGAATTTCAGTGTCTTAAAAGATAATACTAAATATGAATGTAATATTTTCTCAAAATATTAAGTATTTATACAGCAAACAAATTGTGTATAAAATTTGAAATACATCCTAGAATATTTGAAATTAGTAATTACTGAAAAATAAATAAATTACTATAAATGATTAAAATCTAAAAAAATATGAATACGAAATAAAATATAAATTTATATATAAGTATTTGCAATTGAAATTATAAAAGGATATACTTTTTCAAAAATATTTGGAATATGATTATATTTAAAAAATTAGTATAAAAATAGTTATAAATTTTTTCACATATCCTAATAAATATATTTCAGATCTGTTCCTAAAAAAAAGAACATCTGAAACTTCTTATGTTTTATGATTTTTATTAATTTTTTTTTTAAAATTAACATATATATTATTAATTTTTTTATATATCAATCGATTAACTTGTCTATAAAAATTCACGGAGTAATAACAAATTAAGTTTTATACAGTTGAAACCATCTAATTCGAACCATATAAATTGGTCCACAGTCAAATTGGTCCTTCCGTTTTAATAGGTTTCAGTTTCCTTTATGACACGCTTCCAAATCTTTGTCGGAGAGGATGTGTCGTTTCTTCCCGTATTTATTCTCTTCCTTATTTAATCTTTCTTCTTCTTCTTCTTTTATCATTTAATGCTCACAAACAAACACCAAGCACCAAATCCCTCTTTCTTGTCTTCCTCAATCATCCCTATTTTTATTTTATTTTTCTCAACAGTATTTAAGTAAGTTTATGTAACTCAAGTGATTTGTTTACTTTTATTCATTTGTCTAAAAGAATCTAACTCGGTTAAATTTTATTGTAACATGGACTGATGGAGTACTGAACCAATTATATTGTATTACTAATTACTCTTAAATTTTAGCTTTGATTGGTTGTGTAGTACTTATGTACCACAAAAGTGAATACTGAAAAGTAACTGAAAACAAACCGATATCGTGGATAAAATCATTTCCTCACGTAACAGGGATACGAAACGTATGTCTTTATAAGTTATGTATAGAATTGAACAATCACAATCCACAATAACTCTCTTTTGAAAAGTAAGCGGTACTATAATTCTGGAGTTGAACATAAAATGTAGAGAGAGATTACAAAATGTACGTACATAACTCTAAATTGATTATATACATCTATATCACTTCTTGAGAATTATTAAATAAATCTATATGTACACCTTTTAAAATTTAAAATAACGTCAAAATAGTGATATTTTATTAATTTAACGAGATAATAATTAATCAAAAGATTAAATAGATAAAAAAATTTAGTTCAAAATTGAAAAATTCTATTAATGTATCAAATTATCATTTATCTATATTAATTTATAGGGGTTATATTATAATATAGATATGTTTCAACCATCTTTTCTATCCGTGTGCTTTATGTTCATCGTCAGTTACTGGATCTACTTTCATCTGATGTTAACTTTGTTATTTTATACTCTCTCCGGTTCATTTACTTGTCGTTTTAGAGTTAAAATTTTGTTATAAATTAGTTGTCGTTTTCACTTCCAATGTAAAATTTATTGGTGTTTTTTATAATCATTTATATTCTGAAAGTTATTATACTATTGGCTGAATTATAGTTAGACAAATTATTAAATGATGTGTTTGTACTTAGAAACTACTAATAAATCAATTATTTTCTTAATCTACGAGAATAACTTCAAAATGACAACTTAAAAAAAAACAAAGAGAGTAAAATTTTAAAAAGTTCCAATTAATCTTGACAATTATCATATACACATTTATGGTTGGTCTTCATCTTGGTTAATAAATGGAAGGCTTAGTATTAAAATCAATGATAAGTATCATCTATGTATAATCCAATTTTTTTTTTTTAACTCTTGTGTTCATGTGTTCAATAATGATAGAATGTTTTGGAAAGAGGAGAACATAACAGAAATAAAAAAAAAAAACAGCCAACACGGCTTTAAAAAGGAGAGGAAGAAAAAGCAGAACGGGTGTTAGCAACGATGATCACTAACTCCACATAAGGAGTTAGCCTATTAATCTTTTGTTGGCTTAAACCAGACCCGCCGCGTCCTTCTCCAAAATCTGATGAATATATATACATAATAAAAAAGAATAGTATCGGTAGACCATATCTCAGTGGCGTATGATTAAAAAAAAAATCATCAGTCACTCTCAATAATTAACATATAAAATAAATAACAAGGGTGATTAAACTACAGATCCCAAAACCCCTAAAATCATGCCTTTTGTGTTATTTTATTTGTTGTTTTGTCTTCTATATATAAGTGTAAAGTATATTAAATTAAATATTAGTATATGTCTTCTTTTGCAGTTTTTTCTCCACTCATTGAACTCTAATTACTTTCCTCGCCAATAAAGCAAGACAACTACTTTTGTGGCTGATGAGAGAACAAATATCCTTGTATTTGTAACTATAATATATACATTTAAACCATTTATGCGTCTAAAACAACAAAAAATTATGTGGTTACAGTAAATGATTTTGTTTATAGCACGATCACTAAGAGAAATCTACAAGTTCGATGAAACCACAATAAGCTTAGCTAGAATTTTACATGCTAGCCACGCATGTTTTTTTGTATTAGAGCATATGTATATATACAATATATATCCTCCAAAATATGGATCATAAGTTCGGTATCTTCCATTTGAAAATCAATACACTGAAAACTTATTCATGGATATATTCAATTCTCTATGTTATGGTTGATCGTAAGTTTGAGTTTTAGATTAGTGAAAATCCTCTCTTCTTTTCTTTTTCTAGTTCAAACAAAAAATATCTTTTCTTTTTTTTGTGAAAAAAAATAATTTCATACAATTTGAAAACTAGTAGATTTATATAAATGAAGGAGTTAACGAGGATGCATGTAACTTAAAAGAAGAAACATAAATTTGGGGGAACATGTTTTGTTAAAGAATGTCAACTTCATTAAAATATTGTCTAATGCGAGAGAAATTGCGTTTACGAAATTTCATCGCCCGTGAGTACATATATATTCCTCAGTTTCATTAAAAATGTCATTTTTAGGGTTTTGTTTTTGTTTTATAAAAAATATCGTTTGATACTTTTAATGCAGAATTTTAAATAAAAATTCATTTTTAATCTTATTGTTTTAACGAATTAATTAGAAAAATAAATGTATTTAGTGTGTGAACAAAGAGTAAAAGATAATTTTTAATTGATTCATTAATATATGTAAGAAAATCTCAAATGACACTCTTTATAAAACAGTATCTTTCTTTACATATATTATCCAATTCAAACCCTTTCATATGTCAAACCATAGAGTATATTATGAAAAATGTAACGTTCTAATCGTCATTATCTGCAGACCTATGTCCTATATGGGCTACTCTCTCATCTGACGATCGGAAAATTAGTTCAGGAGGTTTAAAAGATTTATTTATTAACCATGCGTATAATTATCGTTTGATTTCTTTTTCATTTTTTATATGGTAATAAAAACTACTGCTAATAGGTTATATATCTTTAAATTACTTCAACTCAAACATATTTAAATTTCAACTTTTTAATAAGTTGTTTTTAAAACAAAAATCTTCGAAAAATGAAAGAAGTGCATGATTTTTTTATCTCTTGATGTAATAATACAAAATATATATACAAAGTAATATAAAATACTCTGATGATATATTAGCCACAATTAAAAAATAGTTTATTAAAAAATTGGTTTTTAGAGAAAATTGGAAATAAAGAAACTTAATCAAGCAGTTTCAGATTTTTTAAAATGATAAAAATTGATTTTTTATTTAAAATTCCTCATTTTTAACTATGCACATAAAATTTTAAAAATTGGTAGAGTCTAGGATCATTTTATATAGTAAACTAGATGATAGCCCGCATCCTGTGCAGGTATAATATTTGGTATGTAGTTGATTATTAAATAAACTGTTATCATAGTAGTCAAGTTTTTATGGCTAATATACTATTTGTAGTTGTTTGTTGTATGAATTTTTTTTGTTGATGTTAGAAGAATTGTATTATGTGAGATTATTATTGTGTTGATTGGTGTTTGAATAATTGTATTATGTGTGTATTATTATTTTGTGTTTATTTAGTAGGTTAAAAGTTATAAATATTTTTATATTGGTTAATTATATGTTTTTCTGTTTAATTTTCTTTTGAAATAATTTTTGAATATAATCAAAGAAATTTTGTACAGTTGAATAACTATTTTTAAATATGAAATATTTAAAATCATTTTTTATTTTCTTAGAATTAAATTGACATATGTTTATTTCACCAAAATATAGAACTAAAAAAATAAAACCAATTTTGACCCAAAAAAACAAATAAAACCAATTAAATTTAACCAAAATGAATTAGAAAAAAAACAATATATATAAATCGGTTGTAATTTTTTATAACTATTTTCATTAATATTTTTAGAAAAAATCATAGGATTTTATAATTTTTACAAATGATAGTTAATCTAATATCTTTTCATTTGTTAAAATCATTTGATATATATTATCAAATTAGAGAAAAAAAATTTTAACTTTATTTGGGGCATATTAGATTGAGTTTTGTAAATAGAAGCTCATTCAATATGTCTATTAAAGATGAACTTTTAATGACATGTACAAATGAAAAATTCTGATTGGTTGTTTTTATTCAATTTAATCTATTTGAGACATGTGACAAAACGTCTTCTTGGGATGCAAATTATAATATTAACTAAAAACAAAATCCGTGCGAACGTGCCGGTGGATCGAAATGGTATTTGGAACAGGCCATGTTTAAAAGCCCAAATGTTTTTGTACTAAAAGACAAAACTGTATGAAAATCTGATTTGAATCGGTGGCTCACATGGCCCTGCACGTGCCAAAGCTTATTTATCTTACTGTAAAAAGAAAAAACATTCAAATGTAAAGACAGAAGTTTTCATTATTGAGAGTGGAACAAAAAGATGCTAGACACTTAAATTTTGTATTCGAAGGAGATCGAATATAAAAGAAAGCAGATTTAATACTCTGTTAACAAGTACGGTTTTATTTTGTAAAATGTTATTAGTTTTCAGAATATAATACATATATTTATTTATGTAATAATTTTAAAAATATATTATATATTTATTTTATACTCTTTAATTTTATATCAATATAATTATTTCTAGTCGAAAATAATGGAACAGAGAAATATAATACCAACTATATATTTTAAAATTTCATGGTCGTCTTATGAAATTTTGAAAAAGTATTTCTCTCTTTGTCAATTAAACTGTATTATTTAGATCATTTCTTATTTGAAAATATTTGAAATTAAATTAATTAATTATTATAAATTCAAAAATTTAATCATTTTTTCTCTAAAATTATTTTTAAAAAACACAAAATAATATATCAAAACATTCTTTTTCTTTCTCATTCAAAATTTTACTAAAAATTTGAAATTTGATACAAAATCTATAATAATATGAATTCAATCTTAAAATCAAAAGCCATTTTTAACGAATATAACTCTTAGTTTAAGAGTTCAAAAGAAAGAAATAAAAAAATGAAATAACACAACTAAAACACCTTAACATAAAATACCAAAAAAGCACAAGTTATATAAAACTAATATCAAAGATGATTTGCAATAAAAATCTATAACTTTTTTTATTAGAATTAAATACAAAATAACATATTAGGCTTTTCAATTGAATTTTTACTAATAATTGAGATTTGATAAAAACTCTATACATCAACAAATATAATCTTAATAAAAATAAAAAATTCAATTTTAATGAATTAATTCTAAAGTTAAAATTTAAAAGAAGATAATGAAAAAACTACTAAAATACATATAAAATAAATAAAAATGGATTAAATGATCATAAAAGTATTAAAAAAATTTCACTATGGCCAGACAAATCAGATTAATGGATTATCCTATTTTTGACTTTTATTAATTTGTATTTATATTTATATAAAATAGTTACAAATTTGATTATAAATTATTAAAATAAAAATATTTTATATATCAAGAGTTATTGTTCCACCAAAAAAATACAAAAATAAAAATTAGACCGTAAAGAGTTCAAATTTACGTCACATCATTTGAACAATTGTTTTGTTAAAAGAAATTATCCCAGAATTATTTCAAAATCATTCATTCTGCGCAAGTAAGCGAATTCAAACCTAATTGATCTGAAAATTGAGAAAGAACTAAGATCGTGTGGCACCGGCCGCACGTGTGAATGAATATAACTGGAAGCTACAAAAGAAAGACGACGAACCAAAGTATAGTCAACCTTAAAATTCATGTACGTAATAACTCATTGTCAGGAATAAATTCTCTTCTTGAACATTACATCGTCCCACTTGTCCACTAGCTTGCCTACTTCATTAAACAAACTTGATTTAAGAAAGAAAAAAAAGAACAAACTTGATATATAAGTTGAATTTTTCTTCTTCTTCCTACTCAGGGAGTAGTACTAGGAAAAAAAAGAAGAAGTAATTTTCATTCTCATAAGACATTGATTATTTAAAAAGAAAGGAATGTCTTGTGGTTGTATGTACCTTGTACACTTTTTATTCTTAGTGCCATAGTGGCGAAGATTTCGACATCCGAGGATCGATCAAGTCGGATCAAGTCAATCGTTTATATAAGATGGATCTATGTTTTCATGTACCACAAGATAACTTTGTGATTAGCGCCGTACATTCAAAATAAGGTCTTTGTTCTTACTACCATATGGAGGTAAGATAATGCGTGTATGTCCGTAGATGTTTTGCCCACTGGAGGCTTGTACGAAATTATTTATTATGGAACGTATCGGCGTACTTACCGTTAAGATTAGTCGGATGCTTCGGCCAAACATGATGTTAAAGTGAATCTTATAGTTCTACCTTGAATTATAGGTGATATAGATGAAGAAGGTAAATGATGAACCCTCTGCTTAAAAGATGTAAATTGTTTCAAAAACTAGAATCCTAACAGATATGGAATGTATTTTTAAGAAATTAGTTTATGCTTTTTTAAAATACGAAAACAAAAATATATTTTTGAGATTAATATCGGATTTAAGAATTCTAAAAATGACAATATTATGTGAGAATATTTTTTAAAAATATTACAATTTATCTGAACAAATAGTTACGATAAATTTCAGGATTATGAATATTCTAAAATTGTCTACTTGCATATACTATATTAGATTGCATATTGGTCCAGCTGGTAATTATCCATTTGGTCAAAAAAATATGATTTTTGTATTTAGTAAAGAAAAGATATATGAATTATTGAATTGTAATTATAGTTGATGAAAAGTTGAATAGTTAAAGTAATTAAGAAGAAGTTGAAAAATAAAGAAAGTAAGAAATAAATTTTTGAAAAATATAGATTTATATGTTAAAAGTACCTAAAATTATAAATATACACAATCTAAAATATATATATAACTTTTTTTTATCAAAATGTAACCGCGCAAAGAAAGGTTATAGCACCTTCTATTTTTTTTGTAAGTGGTTGTGAGACACTTTGCCCAAAAAAGTGGTTGTCAGACACTTCGTTTTAACTAGCTTAGATCATCTCAATTGGTAGTATCTCAATAGATATCTCACTACTAAAAAACAATAAAAATATAAAAAGAGAAGTGAGAGAGTGGAATGGGTATCTAGAAATATCTCATTTGAGATGTTTTGTGAACTTTTTAGATACTCACATTTGACACATATTTGATTGTGAATGGTCTAAATTTTTGTTTTAATTTAAAATTTAATAATATAAGTAAACTAAATAAAAATATTAATATTTACATAAATGAGATACCAAATGAGTATCTCACCAATGAGGTTGCTCTTATAAACGCATGTGTTAACTTTTATTTTTTTTACCCAAAAGCATGTTTTAACTTTTATTTTTGAAATAGCATATTTTAACTTTTAACCATTTTATTAAATATTTGTTAAATCGTGAATTTAATCCCCATGCACACGTCTGATTGATACTGAGGAAAGAGGAGATGACTTCCCAACCGCCTCCATATCATATCATCTCCAGTTAAACCTAAATAACTAAGGATAACTGAGAGTTTTTCTTTACTTTTCTTTTTGGTATTAGACATGTTTAGAACTTATATGCCAAGAATAGACGCATATATATGAGATGTTATTTTGGTCAGTCGATACAAGGAAAGTGGCCATATTTTAAGATTTATTATGCTTTAAGTTCTTCAAAATGCTTTTATTTTTGTAAGAGAAAAAAAAAGAAAAGAATAGATGATAGTTACGTATTATATTGTAACTGATACGTATATGCAAATAAGAATGAGGTGGAGAAAACTAGTTGTTGCATTTGGATAAAGATGCACTGATGTATGTAGACAGTCATCGTCATGAGAAAAGTAAGTCAAATTAAACTTATATCAAGAGACTAATTAGTAATTAGTCCAGACTTAATGCGACCAACTTTTGGTGGAGCTGACTAAATTTGCTTTGTATTGCTTTCAAATGCAGTCTGCTTTTGGATAATGAAATAAAAGTTTAATAATTTAGCTTTCAAGTTGGTGTAACGTATAAGCTTCAACTTCACATTATTATTATTGTTTCTATATATATAATAACATATAATTTTATCATTACGGTGTAAGAAATCATTAAAAAAAATTTTTTTAATGTTAAAAGACACATTTTAGGTTTTGAAAACTTACAGTGAGCTATGTGTATAGTTTTCGAACTTCGAAGATATAGTTCTAAGATTAGTTTAGATGCGTTCCATTTAGCAAACAAAATAATGATATATATAGTTTATACTAACATTTATAGTTACTAGATAAAACGAATTATATGTGAAGTGCAGAAGACAAAAAAAAAACGTATTATATGTTGAATTTTATTATGATGCTAACACCTCTGTGTTCTGTACTCTGTCAGGAACCGATGGAATCAAAAGTCATATCTTCTTCTCCAGCAGTTACTTATTAGAAATCTGGGAAGAAGGAGGTCTCCTTCAAACTCAGTACTCGATAGATTGGGACAATATCATCACAATCATCATCTCAGACACATAGAGAGGGATGAAATCTTTTTTTTTTTTTTTTTTTTTTGAGGGATGAAATCTTTGTTCTTATTCCGTATGTGTTTTCATGTATTTATAACATTTGGAAAGATAAGAACTCATGCAGTCATGGAGAAGTCCCTCTACTACCTACAAGAATCATCAGCCTTGTTGACAAGCAAATACGCAATCGATCGACTTCTTTCAATCCATGCCATAGATGACACGTACGTGGGATTGTGGGAAGCTTTAAAATTTGGGTTGCCTCACGAAACTAAAATTTTATGAATCAATTCATTCTTTGATTTTTTAGATTTTTTCTGCTAACTCTTTAACACTAGAAGGAACTTTTAAATGGAACTTACATGTTGCTGTAAAAAAACGTTTTTTGTATGTATAAAATTGTACATTCAATAAAAAATTACTGTAATTAATTTAATTATGATATATTATTGGTAAGAACCGCATACTGATCGTAACAAAACCCCAAATACTATATACATCACACCAAAATCAGATTTCAATCCCGCATATATATTATATCGATCGATAAGAGCAAAACAATATTAAATTATATGTAGTTGTTTATATTTTTCGTAAAAGGATTGTACTCTCTGTTTCTTTGTGTATAATGTTACGAAATGATAAATTATATGTACAGTGTACTTCTTTTATCATCTACTAGTTACAATTAAATAGGTTCGACGACGGAAAAAATAATTTTGATCAAAAAGGAAAAAGAAAGAGAAGGTGAAGAAACTTTGTAGAGGCCGGTGTGTGGGGCCCATGTTCTATGGGCTTACTATTAACATAAAACAAAAACTCTTTTCACACGTTGGGCTTTTTGCACGTGAAAATGACCGAATCATGTTTTTAAAAGACAGGAAAGGGCCCACATGTTGTACCATTTCTTACGCGCGAGCCCGTCTAATGTCGGTTTCGATGGATTGTTGGTTATAGAATTTTAATAGATTTGAAAATTAAATGAAAATTATATGTTACTGATAGTAGTTATTTTAAAATCTTTATCAAAATTACTAGTTATTTATTAAATAGTTTATAAATACTATTTAAAAATCTAGTATTACTCAATCAAATGAATTTATTTATAAATTTAATTTGCTAGTGAATTTTAATCGATTTAGAAGTATGTTAAAAGTATAAAGATATGAATCTAACGAAAACCTATAGATTTAAATTTTTAGAATCTTTTTCACTATCTTGATGAATAGCAGCTAATTTCACCATATTTGCCACCTCTCTTTCATGTGACATATTTATTCTTTTTCTCGTATTTATATGTATATAATATATAGATATTTCTAAGTTAGATAATAGAAAAATTTTACTGGTTCCATTTTATGTATGTATATAATAAATAATAGATAGAGTTGTTCGAATTTTGAAGAGGACTCCGGTTCCATTTCTTACATTATAGAAAACAGAAATCGATATCTAGGAAAAGGGAAATTCTTAACATAATAACCAATAAAAAAATAAAGAAAGTCGTTGCATAAAATTTGACAAAGTCAAAGGAAACTCTTGTTCCAATTTCATACAGTAAATGACATTATAAATTTTTATTTTTCTAATACTTTGAAAACATTGCAGTTCCTTGTTTAGCTAACGTCGTTTTTTGGAACGAATGGTGTTGTTTTTTTTTTTTTTCCAACAAACAGAAGATACAAAGTTCCAATTTACAACCGGATTTGTTAACATTGTTCTAGCATTTTTTGCTAACTTGTCAGCTACTACGTTAGCAGATCTATCTATCCTCTTAAACTGAAAATTCACACCATTAGAGCAGGATTATTGGGAGTTCTGAACCATGAATCTCTAAAACAAAAAATAGTATAAAATAATAAATACTATTTATTTATTATTAGAGGTTCTACAACTTTGGTAATCATTACACTAAAACCTCTAAACTAAGAAGAAGAGGTTTTTGTGTAATGATTACAAAGGTTTTAGAACCTTTGGATAATAAACAAATAATTCATAATATTTTATGATATAATTTTTTTGAAGAAATTCTATTTTGAAATCTTCCAATAATCATGCTCTTATATGTTGTTTTAAGCCGAAAATCTGAAAAATGGAGATTTTTTGGAATTTATTATAATTACTAATATTGTAATATAATGATGTCAGCATGTCGTCAGTACTGGCTACTGAGTGTCAATTGTCAAATAAACAAAAAGTCAACCAACGTATTATAACAAATTGTTCGATCAATTTAATGATTTAACTAATTGATTTTCTGCCTCGTCCACATACAAATATTTTTTAGAAAAGTAAAATTATTTTATTTTACAGAAGTTGTTTCATAATTTGATATCTTATTATATTTTAGTCCTTATTTATATCGACTAATAACCATATATCATCCAATTCATTTATAATTAACAAGGGATTGCAAAGGTAATTAAACGAATTTTATTAGGTTATTTAACCTCATTATCTTTTCATATATCTTTTTCTGGAATGAATCCCTTCAATGCTTAAACGAGTTCTTTATTTCAGATATTTGAAGACCTTCTGCCTCACCCGGAGTGTTCCCATATGCGATCCAACTGTCAAAATAACATTAACATGTTGTTTTCATCATCATCTCTTATATTTTTTTCCCGCTTGTAAAATTTATTATCAGAAATTTGAAGAAGGATAAAAATGAAATATAGCAGGCGAACAAGCAAATGTCCCTTAAAACTAAAGCCCACAAAATACCAAGTTAGACTGATGATCGACATAACAGAGACCATATAAGCTTATTTCTAAGCAAATTCTTTACCGTTATCTCTCGTAGCTATTGTTTGATTTTTCATCTTTATTTAGTGAACTTATTACATGCTTGATTCTGTATTTCTATCGATCTTTCATTTAGTAGCTGGTCCTTGTGTTGTGTCTATACCTAACTACCTAAGGTAAGAAGAAAAAGAAAATCTTATAATTAATGATTGTAAATATACATTTCTTTTCCGCTTGTCTGCAATCGATTTTAGTCAAATTCTTTTAGAGAATTCAGCAGGACACTTTTTAAAACAAAAGTATAGTATATACTATCATATTGGAAAAAAAGTCACCATGATTACATATTAAGTTAAATCATTGAGAGGAGTAATGACAACTTGTGTTAATAATTAATATTATCAATCTATTAGTTTTTTTCTTTTTCAACACAATCTATTAGTTTTTAATGACGCGATTAGACATCAAGGACCCTTAAACCAGTGTCCACATTTGGCCGTAGGCCCGTAGTCCGTAAAGAGAGAAAAAAAAAAAACAAGTGTCTACATTAGTACTCTCATTTGGTAGATAGATTTCTGTATCGCCAGTAATCGACGACAATCCTTGTTTAGTTGCAGAATATCATGAATTCTTTCTGCACAAATTTTAGTTTATTTAGTTATATATATATATATGTTTATACGTCTTTTTATCTTATGAGTCCGGTAACTTTCTTTCGTCATTTTTTGATAATGTATACTCGCTTTACAAATACAAGTTATACCATCTTTATTTTGGGTGAGAAAAAACACATACCGTACATTATTCAAGTTCAATTTATTTTTTTAGCAAACCCTAAATTTTTTTTTTGGGCAAACAAACCCTAAAGATTTAGAATGCTCAATTTCTGTTGATATCATTACTGGGCCAAGGAACGAATAGCTTCTTTGGGCTAAATAATCACATATATCAGACCGGAGTAGTGAATGGACTTCGTGCAAAGTCTAATATTAAACCTGAAGTTGTTTCGAAATCGGTCTCGACACAAATTCTATATTCAACAAATTTATTTAAACTGATTGATTTTGAAAGATGGGTTTACAAGAGATTGTTGTACCCATGCCACCACACTCTTCATTGACTTTTTTTCCAGTAATTGGAATCTTTGAGACCGTCCGAGGTCGATCAGTTTTCATTCCATAACAAAACTGGTTCTGGCTCTTTGCTACTCTCCAAAAACGAATCAATCGAACAAAACCCTAGCTATATGTGCGATGATAAACATTATGCATTTCGTATTTCTAGATTTTGACTCAAAATTGTTTCTGTACAGATAAAAATTTAGTGTATGAAGTCGCTAAATAGAATATATGAATAATCATCATGTGGTAAGAGCATTTTTTTTTTTCCTTCATAAGTCTTGATAGTGGAACGCAATATGCATATATAAATGGAGCATATATGTAATAATGTAAACCTATATCACTGAGGCTTATGACTTAGAAACGTCGACTCTGATTGACAAAGTCAATCTCCCAATATCAAGCACTTTCGAAAATGCATACCATATATTTGTTAAAGAAAATTTTAATGAATCTCATGATTACAATATTTGAAATCTTTTTAAAAAATCCCACCGTCGTATCAAATGTATCTTTTACATTGAGAAGTTCCGAAATTTTCGTCCGTACTATATTTCTTTTGCATCTGGGATCAAAACAATTTTCCTACATTTGAAATATTTTAGCGTTGCGGTAACTGTTAATATATTATTACCATTAACCACAAAATGGTATAACAATAATTAATGCTATCAAAAGCGGTTCTACATCTTCTAACTAGCTATTTCGTTATCGTTTACTAAATCTCTCATATCATCAATGTAAGTGTTTTGCTTGATGTTACCAATTGAATCCAATATTGTTTCTAAATTTGCATGCGTAGAAACCGAAAGAACAATTTGTTAATAGAGTGAAATAACCGCGTCTGGATGAAGATAAGATATCTAGTCATTTATGGTCGTCGGATTGATTCGATCTGGTAGGTTATGAATTATAATGGAGCATGAGGTTCTTGTGTAGATGTTAAATCAAGAGAGTAAGTGGCTGCTTTGTCTAAAGATTCACACTGTCCCTTTGTTCTTTTCTTACCTTTCTTTCTTTCCATTACTACACAAATCGATCTTTCACTAACGTCGTAAGTACGATCTTTCACTGATTTAACGTTTTTAGGTTTAGTGTAGTTCCACTCGATATTCAACTAAATATATAGTTTTCAATTAGTCATAATTTGATGTCTCATACGAAATATAGAAAGAAATGAAAATTAATAATAATTAGAAGACTGAATGTGATAACGTTTTTTTTTTTAAATATATCCTAGTCTACACTTCAGTTAGCACTTAGCACACACATTTTTTTTCATTGATACATGAAGGAAAATAAAGCAGACATGCCAACATTTTATCTACAAGTTACTTATGGTGTCTCTTTTTAATATAGTAATTAAACCCTATATGATTTAGTCAAACAAAGTGCTACTAGCTAGCTAGTAATAATCATAATCATCACATCTGATGCAACAATGATTAAGCAACAGCCATAGATGGCTTAATTACTCCAAGACATCTTTAGAGTTTACAGGTTTCATATGATTTTCGATAGTGGTAAAACATCGTACGTAACTTTGTAATGAACTTTTTTTTTCAAAAAAAAAACAAACTTTGTAATGAACTAATGGCACGATTAGATGGCGATTTTAAGGTGCAATTTATGATGAGATTTTTTTTTAAAACGACAAAAACTTGCCCAAATAAAGAGAGAATTCGCGAAACAAAGGAAAAAGGAAAAAGGAAAAGAAAGGCACCTTATGATTAGGACCCTCGAAGTTGCACTAAAACACAAATCCAAAAAGCTTTAGATAAGATCCAAAGATGAATCCACGTTAGAGGCTTTTGCCAAATTACTATGCATGGTGTAACACTGCTACTTACACGTATTATTCCTATATATATACAGATGATTTAATAAAGAGATTATTAGTATCTCGTTGGTAGAAATGACAAAATTTCATCTATTTCTTTCTCGTTTCCAGCCACACCAATTTCTGAATTTGCTTTCTATTAAATCTGGCGTAAAACCCGGATCATGCAGCTTTTTGTAATGTACTAGTAATAAAGATAGAACAGAAAATTATGGTGTATCTATGACTAACGGTAAATATGTAAACGTGTGACATATGAAAATACGAGTTTCATCAGTATAACGATATAAATATGATAGATGAAACACGATGACCAAAATATGTTCTTTTCATGAATATAATGATTTAATATGCAATAGATGAAACAAAGATCCACTAAATTCGATAGGAATATGATGTATTCAAGCTGACAATTATCAAATTATCAATATTAAACACACTAAACTTGAGTTTCGTAACTCATTTTTGATCTTTAATTTTTGTAATGAATTTCACACATCTAAGACGTAAATCCAACTACCCAAAGTTTTATTATAGCTCAAATTTTCATACATAATCTTGATTTTTGGGAAAACATTTTTTGATAGTATAAAATTAATGAAAAAAGGAGGTTTGTGGAGACCACACTTTTTTTTTTTTTTTTTTTGGGAACACTGCTCAATATTGCTACTGCGGCTAAGTGGCAAAGACCTACCCCCTACTGTTTCTTTCCCCATTTCATGCTTCTGGTGGGCCCAACAGTGAGAGCCCATGGGCCCAAAACTTTTGGAGATTCTCTTCTCTCCCTCATCCTTCAGTCTAATCATCTTCCGTTGCAATTATTGGCGATAAAATAAAAATCTCTATTCGCTTTGTTAACCGCGTAATTATCAACTTGATTTATTGTAGATTATGCCTTCCAAATTATCGTTGATTAAATGGTTCGTTGTTGTTGAAAAAAATCATTCGTAAAATTATTTTACCCTTTTAATTAAATTATATTTCAGTGACATAAAAAAACCTACTTATATCACTCAACTTCACGACTCAATAGTAAACATAATTAGTGGTGCGTACATCAAAACGAGTTAAATAAAAAGGCGTATTTTAGACGCTAAATCATATACATGGTAGCCAGGGGCGAAGCTACAGTATTAGAAGGGGGTGCACATGCACCCATAATTTTTTTCTACATTAGTAATATTTGTCATTGATTTTTTTAGGTGCACCCATAATGATTTAGTATTTGCACCCATTAAAAATTAGATAAAGCTCAAAAAAGAAACAACACAAATTAAAATACATTTAACAAAGTAAACATAATTTAGCCCACTTAAAAAAACAAGATAATTTAAACACTAAAGTCTACTAATGTATTATCTTTTTACACTTAAAATACTTAATTACTAAAAATAACTTAACCCATTTAAAATAATAAAAACTATGGATTACTTTACTAAAAAATTTCTAAAAGCAACGAAAAAGTATATTATTTCTTATCTTTTTAAATGATTTGAAGATTTGTTTACGTCATCACCGTAAAAAATTCAATAAACAGAATTAGAAATTTTTCTAAATAATCATCTAAATTGTCACAAATGAAAAAATGATGAACCAATTAAACAACAAATAAATGTACAATATATTTGAAAAATGTTATTTTATTTAATATAATATTTATTAATTACATATATTTTAATAATTTATTTAATATTTATTAATTTATATATTAGTGCACCCGTGAAAATAATTTTCTAGATTCGCCCCTGATGGTAGCATAACATGCGCCTCGAAGAGAAAGCAAATTGTTTTTTACAAAAGTAAAAAGATAAAATAAAAAGTGGAATAAGAGAGAGACAAGGGCAGAATCGGAAAGTTTTCAGGACGCTTTCTGTGACCTGTCGGGGAGTAGATATCTATACAAAGGTAGCTTGTATGTATAGATTTATACATGTATAAACAATTTCTCAAAATAGTAGTACCATCTTCTTATAACATTTTTATAATCCAAAGTCAGTAGTCTATTCAAGATAATATAATCTGTAGTGATGTGTGTTTAAAACCCCAAAAGAAGAAATAATCTACTTCTAATTATTGATTATAAACATATAAATTAAGTCTATTTTTGCCAATTATAGAAAAATACGATTGCAGCCAAAATTGAAGAAAATAAATAAATAAAAAGAAGAGAAAGCTAACACCTTTTTATTATTTCTCTGAAACAACGTCTCCTAAAAAAACACTCACAAATTGATCTCAACTCAAGTTTCTATTTTTCTTCTCCTCTCTCTCTCTCTCTCTCTCTCTCAGAAAGTGTTTTACTGTTTTTCTAATCACTAAATGCTTCAACTGTTTCTCCGCAGTTATACTTGAGAATGTCCGAATCCGTAGCAGCAGAGCATGATTACATAGGTTTGTCAGAGTTTCCAACCATGGAAGCAACAACAATGTCTGACAAAACCAAGACCAGAGACAACAACGACGTTCTGAATTTCAAGGCCACCGAGTTGAGACTTGGCTTACCCGGTTCCGAGTCACCGGAGCGAGTCGACCAACGATTCTTGTCTCTCAAGAGCTCATGCCCTGTGTCAGGGGCCAAAAGGGTTTTTTCCGACGCCATTAACGGGTCTAACCAATGGGTCTTCTCTCATCGATCCACTACTGATGTCGGCTCCGGTTCGGTTCCCGGTAGCTCCGCCGTGAAAGATATCAAACCGGCAGTACCGGTTAAGGAGAAGAAGAGCTCTGCAGCAGCTCCAGCTTCAAAGTAAGATAACAAGCCCTCTCCTTTCTGTCACAGGGACATCTCTGTTTTAGACCTTTAGTGATTTTCTCTTTCTGTGGTTTGATTGAGCAGGGCACAAGTGGTAGGTTGGCCACCAATTAGATCATTCAGGAAGAACACAATGGCTACTTCTCAATCTCAGAAACAAGGTGGTGATGATAATAATAATAACTCAGAGACTGAAGGAGAAGCTAAGTCTGGACCAGAGCCTTGCTTGTATGTTAAAGTGAGCATGGAAGGTGCTCCTTACTTGAGGAAAATCGATCTCAAGACTTACAAGAGCTACGTTGAGCTCTCTTCTGCTCTCGAGAAGATGTTCAGTTGCTTCACTATTGGTAACGTTTCTAGTTTCTTTTTGAGATAACTGTGAGCGTGACGGAGTGTTGTCAAGAAAACAAAACAAAAAAAACTGTGACTGAGTTGTCTTCTCCTTGGTGTTTTTAATTTTTCCTTTTCAGGTCAGTTTGGGTCTCATGGAGGGTGTGGCCGAGATGGGTTAAACGAGAGTCGCTTGACCGATCTCTTGCGTGGTTCTGAGTATGTTGTTACCTATGAAGACAAAGATAGTGACTGGATGCTGGTCGGTGATGTCCCTTGGGAGTAAGTCTTTCATTGCTAATATTTAGAAACCTCCAAGACCAATCAACAACTTCATTGTTATATGCTTGCATCATATCATAATATTCTGTCTTGGTCACTGTATGTCAATCTTAAGCACATAATGTTCTACCTTAACCGAAATATATAGATCAGTGAAGCTCTTACTGTCTTTTTCTCTGCAGAATGTTTATATGTTCCTGCAAGAAGCTGAGGATCATGAAGAGCTCTGAAGCTATCGGCTTAGGTTAGTCTTCCTTCTCTAAGCCCTTGTTCTAAGCAGATCAGTCTGCTCCACACCCGCGTGCTTTATTTTAAGATGTATCAGAAGAAAGAAACATGTCAATGAGGAAGAGCTCGGAAAGGATGCCACTTGGTCCTTTCCGAGCTCTTAAAACACTAAGAACTTACTACTGCATGAAATGAAGAAACTGTCCCTTACACAAATCTTGTTTGTTTGCAGCTCCAAGGGTGATGGAGAAATGCAGAAGCCGGAACTAGTAATTGTGATAATATATGATTTGAAAAAAAATGATGTTTTAAAGAAATGTAATAGCCATTTTGTTTTGAAGTATTCTTGTGTTTTGTGTGCTAAGAGTGATGTTTGATCTTTCTTAAAACAGCCTCTACTAAGTTCTAATAAGGCCTCTTCCTCTTACTTCTATCTCTAATCCACCAAATGGGTTTGTGTATGTGTGTTTTTGCTAAGGAAGACTTCATAATTCATGTATAAAAAGGTTGGTAGTGTGTAAACCAGATGCGATTTTTTAAACTTTATATTTATGCAACAATCTCTCCGGTTTGGTTTTGGTTTACCAATGCGGAACCAAATTATTGTATCTCAGTGAAACAAAAGTGCAACATCCTCAGAAACTCCTGAAGCAAACCTCACTAAAGAACATATTCTCTCGTTCACAGAGTCTATCTTTGAGTGATATCTCCTTTGATAGACAACTATTGGATCCAAACAAAGTGATACTGATCATTATATTACTTAAACATGTACAAACAGTTTAAAAAGACGCACACCACTTACTAGCGTTTCCAAATTTTCATAATAAATGTATTACAGAACCTAATCTTCAGTTTCCTCCTCTTTACAACTTCTATGTACAAAAGAAACTGGATGCCGGAAAGGCTTACCGGGATTCTAGAGTATCTCCGATTTGATTCGTTATGTCTCAATTCTTCTGGAAATTCCAGCTCCTCTTGCTAAGGTTGCTCAATACCCAGCCAAAGTCGAGTAGATTTTGCCCGTATTGTATCTTCACAAGGTAGCTTCTGTAGGGTATTAGTATGTTCTTGAGACCTGAGAGCATTCGAGATAGATGGTTTTAAGATATATCATCAAATGGAGACAATCATGAGAATATATCACAATGAGTACTGGAAATGCTCCCACATTTTCCGGTGTTCACAAATTCACATCACATATCTACGACTACATCTAGAGTTAACAGTTAGACTACAGCCACACTGATATAAGAATTTACTCAAAAACTGAGACTACACCCAACAACAGACAGGCCAATTTTTAATCAACCTTATGACTTAGATACAAGGCATGACGTAGAGAAAATTGTGGTTACCTGTTATGCACATTGTCTTGTAAAAGTGAGCAACTTGAGCATCTCCCCTTGTAACAACGCGCTTGTTCGATTCCAAGCACTCAAGAAACGCCATGTCGGCTTTTAGCAACTCTGCCTGGTCATGAGTATCATAACCGATATCATGGCAATAACAGCAGTGGTCTAGCCAATCAATAGGTCTCTGATCCCATATCGGTGAGCCCCCATCTTTCCCGCTAGACCAGTTGGGTCCACAATAATGCCCGTACCTCGGAAAAAGCTGCGAAAGAAACGCCCTCGGTCCTGTATGCCATGGAACCTTCGACACATAGGGTCTAAAGCGATAAACAGTATTCACACTGTTTAACCTCGAGGACCTGCGAGACCCGGCATGCCTTTTTAACCCTCTATTGATAGTAGTGGGTTTCTGCTTTCCCTCACCGGAAGTCGAAGCCCAAGGAAAAACAGAACCAAGGGACCAAGTCCATATCTTTGTATTGAACAAGCCTTTCCCTTGATCTGGCTGTTCCAGGAGACGATTCGTGGATGTCACGGTGTCTACCATAGCTACATCTTTCTTCGAGCTGTTGCTGTTAAACCAGGAAATACTCGGCAACCCAAAGTTCATCTGTAAACGAACACAACATATACAATGACTTCAGCAATATTCATAAGATCTGCCATCACTATGAAATATCATGTGATTCATGATCGAGTAATAAAGTAAAACAAGATTTTGTTTCTGCAACTCAACCGACCTTTCTACTGTAGAAAAGAGAGAAACTTTCGCTCAGGAAACGTATTTTAAACAGAATTAAGTATGGAGAAAGTAATGTGCAATGATCGAGACACGAACACAGGTTTTATTTTTTTTCAAAATTGACGTTGCTTAGTTTTAGATAAGGAATAAACTTTGGTCCGTGTAAGACGAGAGTGTTTGGGAATACAACTTGCTAAATTTTCATGATAATGCAAAGAGAGCAGTTTTGGAACAAGTCGATCTCAATACACCGACATTTAAACCCATATATAATGGATGATGAACATACATAGATTTATGAATCAAACGAGAAGAAAAATCGAATTCAAACGAGAAGCAATTCGTACTAAACAACTTTCGAAGAAAATTTCCTAAATTGCGAAAGAACACCTCTCGAGACCATAAAACCTAAATTCACTAGTAAAGAACGTTAAATCAGATCTCTAAAATGGAAAGAGAACTAGAATTATTGAATCGAAAGACCATGCATTGAGATTGAAAATGAAACTCACGAACCTGAGCAGGAAATTATAACACAGACGCTAAAAGGAAGACAGGTTTTTTTTCGTTTTTCTTCACAACTCACAATTTTATAATCTCTCCCTTTATCTTAGTGGGACGACAAATCTTAGTGGGCCTAGAAATATTAGTGGGCTGAGCTTTTAGCCCATATGGGAAGTAGATCATCACAACAACAGTGAATTCTTTACAGAGATAAGTGTGTAGTGTAGATATGTAGTCAACGAAGAAACAATCTCATATTTTAATGAAAAAAAAATTACAGCTTTTGAATTTAAAACTCTAATCAAAGGTGAATAATGTCCAATATGGGCTTGATGCTAAGGCCCATTATGATACGAAAATTAGGTCCATAAAGTTTCAAAAGGTTAAAGTGTTAAAGTGAAACTGTTAAGAAATTAAATATTCTGAGCCAGTGATTGGCTGAGGGGCCAGACGACGACCATTCAACATTTTGGTACCATCATGAAGAGTCCTATTCACTTTATTTTCTTCAAATCAATAAACATATGGTAAGATCATTCATCAGGAAAAAACATGATTTACAAAACGATGAATATGTTTGTACTAGTGATTCTTCTTCTCCTGCAAATCTTTTCCAACAAAGCAGTTTCTCAGAGTGAAGAAGGAGAGTTTGGTTTCAATGGTTATTTATACAACAGCTATGGACTTGCCAATCTTGACTCCAATGGCTTATTGACGCTCACAAACTCGACTGGATTCAAATCTGGTCAAGTTTTCTACAACTTACCAGTTCGGTTCAAGGGCTCAAAAAACGGTACCGTCTCTTCCTTCTCCACCACCTTTGTATTCGCTATAGTTCCAATATTTCAAGGCCATGGGATGGCTTTTGTCATCTGTCCCACCAAAGGCTTGCCCTTTAGTTCTTCCGCACAACATCTGGGGCTCTTTAATTCGACAAACAATGGAGATCCCTCAAATCATATTGTAGCAGTTGAGTTTGATACATTCACAAACCAAGAATTTGGTGACATAGATGATAACCATGTTGGTATCGACATCAACAGCTTGCGATCAGAGAAAGCTTCTACAGCAGGTTATTACGAAGAAGATGGTACTTTCAAGAATCTCTCTCTGGCAAAACGAAAACCGATACAAGCCTGGGTTGAATATGATTCCTCGACCAGAAAGCTTGATGTCACACTTCATCCTCTTCATCTCCCTAAGCCGAAGATTCCATTGCTTTCTCTAACCAAAGATTTATCTCCATTTCTCCTCGAGTCTATGTACGTTGGCTTCACTTCATCCAACGGCAGGCTTCGTTCATCTCAATATATTCTAGGTTGGACATTCAAGCTCAATGGGGAAGCTTCAAACCTAGATTTATCTCGTCTTCCGAAACTTCCTGATGACAATCAAGAAAACTCTCGTCTGAAAAGGATTTTGGCCATAAGCTTGAGTTTGACCGGCCTCACTGTCTTCGTCTTCTTGACCATAAGTTTCATGCTTTTGTTGAAAAGGAAGAAGTTAATGGAAGTTCTTGAAGATTGGGAAATTCAGTTTGGTCCACATAGGTTCGCTTACAAGGATCTCTATATTGCCACAAAGGGTTTCAAGAACAGCGAGCTTCTTGGTAAAGGAGGGTTTGGAAAAGTATACAAAGGTACATTATTGGCGTCTAACATAGACATCGCTGTGAAGAAAGTTTCTCACGACTCAAGACAAGGAATGAGAGAGTTTGTAGCCGAGATCGCGACTATTGGGCGTCTCAGACATCCTAATTTAGTTCGGCTTCTTGGCTACTGTAGACGCAAAGGTGAGCTCTATTTGGTCTACGATTGTATGCCAAAAGGCAGTCTTGATAAGTTTCTCTACCACCAACCAGGACAGAGTCTTGATTGGTCACAAAGATTCAAGGTTATCAAAGATGTAGCTTCGGGTCTTTGCTATTTACACCAACAATGGGTTCAAGTTATCATTCATAGGGACATTAAGCCAGCAAACATTCTTCTTGATGAGTCTATGAATGCAAAGCTTGGTGATTTCGGTCTTGCCAAGCTCTGTGATCACGGGATTGATCCGCAGACCTCTAACGTGGCTGGTACGTTTGGATACATCTCACCAGAGCTCTCAAGAACAGGGAAGGCAAGCACAAGCTCTGACGTATTCGCGTTTGGAATATTCATGTTAGAGATTACTTGCGGGAGAAGACCCGTCTTGCCACGAGCGTCTTCGCCAAGCGAGATGGTTCTTACTGATTGGGTGCTAGATTGTTGGGAAGATGACATTTTGCAAGTGGTTGATGAGAAGGTTAAGCATGATGATAAGTACCTTGAGGAACAAATAACAATGGTGCTGAAGCTCGGCTTGCTCTGTTCGCATCCGGTTGCAGCCATAAGACCGAGCATGTCCAGCGTCATCCAGTTCTTAGACGGTGTGGCGCAGCTACCTCATAACTTGCTTGACATTGTGAAAGCTCGAGAAAACGTTGGAGCCACTGAAGCAGCAGAGTCTCTTGCGCAGCCTAGTTCGGTCGCTACGTTGACGTTTACGGAACCATTTGTCTCTCACGGGCGCTAAAGGATCAAAACCCACATGATCATCATTTTCACTTCCGATAAAGTACATTTCCATTTGTCAAAAAAACTGCTGAATTCAAAAGTTCTAAATAATGTGTTTGAGAGACTACTATGTAATTACTAAGTCGACCATAGAGACAAAGTCGAGGTAACGCTTTGCGAGAATTCATTCTTCTGTGGTGTATGATTCATTCTTCTGTGGGGTTTTTTTTTTTTTTTTTTTTTGTCAATTCATTCTTCTGTGGTGTATGATTCTCACATTCTAAAGTAACATTCGGTTTAAGAAAGAGAGACCTGGTTTATAGATCAGGTTTTTCGTCTTGGTTTCAGTTTGTCAAGTTGAATACGAGATTCCGAAGTAGGCATCGTAAATGGAAATGAGGAATTGTTACTTTGAAGGAAATCTCAGATGGGGATAGTTTATATGACCAGAAAGATCCTAAGCAGAAGCAAATATATAAAGCAAAGTGCGGAGGATGATGATGATGATGATATAATGATGCTTTTACATGTAAAGGCCTTCAGGGACGCCTTCTTTCTTCTTGAACATAACCTTCTCCTTTGCTTTCTTGAAATCCGGATGCGTCACCTGAACAGACCCCAATCAAACATTAGAGTCCGTGGCTACTAATTTCCCAAGTGGTGTGTAATGTAAACCGAATGGTTTAGACTTTTTACCTTCATACGGCGCTCCCTGAGAGCAAGCAGACCAGCCTCAGTGCAAATGGCCTTTATATCAGCTCCTGAGAACTCGTCTTTCGTCATCACAAACTCTTCCAAGTTCACATCTTCCGAAAGAGTCATCTTTGATGTGTGTATCTAGTTTAAACAAAGACATAAGCTCAATGAACAAGAAACTTTTGAACCACCGATTGATTTGCTATCTCGGCATCATTAATTACCTGGAAGATGCGTCTTCTCGTTTTGATATCTGGAAGTGGGAACTCGATTTTCCTATCAATACGTCCAGGTCGAAGAAGTGCCGGGTCAAGACTCTCGATTCTGTTTGTTGCAAGGATGACCTTAACGTCTCCTCTTGAATCAAATCCATCAAGCTGGTTCAGAAGTTCCAACATAGTTCTTTGGATCTCACGCTCACCTCCTGAGTTAGCATCGTACCTGTTTCATTTCAATCTTTTAATCAGTTTACTACCTCTGAAGAACAATACGTGATGGATCATGTTTGTGTGTAAGTTTGACTTACCGCTTGGTACCAACAGCATCGATCTCATCTATGAAGACGATAGATGGTGAAAGGTCATCAGCAACTCTGAAAAGCTCCCTCACAAGCTTGGGACCGTCTCCTAAATACTTCTGGATCAGTTCGGAACCAACAACTCTCAAGAAGGTCGCTGATGTAGAATTCGCCACCGCCTGAAAGAAAACCAAGTTAGAAGAGCTCACTTCCACATTGTTTCAAAAGTAGAGAAAAAAACATGCATTAAACACAAAATAAGTCCCCAGAATGCAACAATTTCATGTTTGTGATGGAGAGGATCGAGAGAAGAAAGACATTAATAGAAACAAATGATTCCAAAGAGTCTTGTCCATGAAAAAAAAATCTTCTGGCTATGACCACTGTCTGGCCTTTTAAAATATTTATGCTTAAAGTACAGCCTCACACAAGGTTTCCAGGTAGATAGCAGGGAGACCTCTGTTACTCTAGATTGGACTGAACAACAAGTCACTGAATGTAAATGAGATATCAAGTAGGAAGCAAAGCTATACTTCAAACAGATAACACTAATACTTGTTAGATTATAGGTAGAAAGACAAACCTTAGCAAGGAGTGTCTTCCCAGTTCCTGGCTCACCATACAAAATCACACCCTTAGGTGGCTTAATACCAATGTCTTCGTACAACTCAGGATGAGTTAGAGGGAGCTCAACTGCTTCCTTAATCTCCTGGATCTGAGCTTCTAAACCTCCAATGTCAGCATATGACTCCAAAGGAGCCTTCTCAACTTTCATCACAGACACCATCGGATCCACTTCATCTTGGAGAATCCCAACAACAGAGAGAACCTACCACAAAGACAATGGGAACATCTCAGTACTAAGACAACTTTCTCATGAGAAGATTTGGTTTAATTGACAGGCAACATAGTTCGTCAAGTCACTCTTTGTTCTATTCTTACTACCGAATCGAAAACTTTCCCTAAATTCATAAACTTCGTTTTACTTGGAGTACCAAAGAACAAGACGAAGTTAAGCGCAACATCACAATATCGTAATCACAACAAAATTCCAATTTCCGAACCATCAATCAAGCAGAAATGACATTAACCTAGTGAAGAAAACCCTAATTGACATTACCTTATTGTGCATCAAAATCGAGCATCCAGGTTCGAGCTGATCTTTATCGACGAAGGAAAGTATCCCAACGTAATACTCAGGCCCAACAGAGGAAGAGACGATTGCGTGATTCTCATCAATCAACTCCTCGAGATTTCCAACACTCATAGGCGTCCCACGGAGATCGTCGACTTTAGATCTATCTTCCTCGGCCTTCTCCTCCTGAGGTTTCAGCCGCTCCTGGTTCGCCACAAACTCTTCCTCCATCAACAGATAATCCTTGATCCGCTCCATTTTTAGCAGCCGGAGCTTGCACTTAGTAGACGGAGTCACCGTCGGGAGTCGCGCCGCCGCCTCTGGCCCTTTCTGCTTCCGCTGCTTCCTCCCGACGCGAGCCGGGGGTGCCGCCGGCTCAAACTTCTTTTCTTTCTTCTCGCCACCATCTGGCTTCCGATCTCCCTGCCGATTCAAACCTCCGGATGGTCCTTGACCCATGATTTCTTCGCTCGATTTGTTCCTCCTTCGTCTTTCCGAGAGAGCTTTGCTTTGTTTTAACTGAGATTTTTGGCTTTGGGAAGAAGAAATCTTTTTTATCCATCTTTAACTCTTTTTTAATAATTAATATCAGAGTTTGGGCCTGAATATGAATTTGGCCCAATATAAGAATTCGGGCTTACATGTGCTACGTGAAAGAGGCCCGTAAGATTGAAACTTACCCTCCCGAAGAAACCCAACCCAAACCAAACCGTGAACCGGATTGGTCACTCAATTATGATTCATACGATAATAAATCCTACGTAATAATCCACATACTGTCATTTGTTTTTGTTGATGCTTCGTCGCTAATAGAAAAGCACAAAAAGCAATTATGGAAAACGTATTCATCTTTTTGTAATATTTCGGATGACCCCGACCAAATAGAGAAAAACAAACCAAAACTGAAAAGTTCTACAAATTAATGCATATTTGAATACCAGACAAAAACCGAACCCGTACTAAACCCATTCCATATGCTATAAAGTTAGACAACACGGGCATAGTCGATTGGTTTGATATACCAAACTGTGCATGTGAAGTTTACGTAAACTGAAACCATTTAATAATCTTTCTTATTATTGCATGTTCTCTTTTACATCGAACCAAGATCATATATCATCATACAATATAATTATAAATCAAATTCATATTAATTCACTCGCAGTCGCAGGTTCACTAATTGGAGTGATTCTCTGTTGACGTATGTTATAATCCCATGGATACATGAAATATTCTCCATGAAATTGTTTGTTGAGGACATAGACTCCCTCTTCTTTTGCGGTCCACCTACATACATTAGGATCCATTCCCGTACATGTACCATCTATAAAATCTTTGTCCGGAAGAAACGCATCAAAAACCACATGGTGTTTGTAATTTGGTCCCTGGAACATTAGATACAAATTTGATCGATTTTTCTAGTACAAACAAATCTATATGTTAGGATGAGCATTTACATATGTAGAGAAAATGTATAAAACCTTAAAAAAGTATCTCTCACCTGCCATAAATTGCACCAGTACTGGGTCTTTGGATAGATAGTAAATTTAAATTGGAAATTTTCGCCGATATTAAGATACGTAATCGGAAAATCATGAGTTTTACTCTTGCAATGAACTTTCAGTTTCTTGTGAAACCCAAGCTGGTTTACAATTTCCACATTGAATTTTCTGAAGAGTGGAGGCAACAAGTAAGAGTTACTAGAATCGAAGGAAAGGAGAATAAGAAAAAAACTTAGTAAACATCTTCCCATTTTGTTCTTCGTCTTTTTTTTACAGATGTAATAATGTTTGTATATAACGAGTACGAAATAGAATTTGTTACCTATATATATATTTACAACACGAAGAATACGAACTATTTGTCCATATAAGTATTAAAGACTTTGACTGATTTATTTTATGACATTTAAGAATCATCTTATTATATAATTTTTGGTCAAAATTATTAATTTACATATTGATAGCCACAAGTGATATTCGCTGACACATTAGAATTTTTTGTTTTTAAAATTGATCCATGATGGATAATTTCTTTTTGCTATTATAAGTTTTAATGTTAAGTTTTTCGAAATGAATATTTATAGAAGAAAACCTAAAAGAAGAGAAAAAAATCTAAATCCAATTCTTCTAATAGGAATAAATCCATCGTATCCTAGATGATAATTAAAACTCTCAGATACGCATAATAAAGCCAATAACTTATTAGAGTAAGTAAAACATATCCTACATTATAAAGGATATAAATATAAGTTAATTCGATTTTATATAGAAAAATATATAGAGAAAATATAAGAACACATCATATTTCTCTATAAATATGTATAAGCTTAGTGAAGGGTTTTTTAAGTACTATTCAACTTCATCAGCAAATATTGTATAGAACATACAACAACAAAAAACAAGAAAATGGTTTCATCGGGAAAATGCTTCTTCCTTGCGTTCTTATGTCTATCTGTTCTCCTCACCCCAGGTACTTAAAGGTGTTATGTATTCATTTGGTTTATATATAGTACCTTTTTCTGGTTTTATAGCATGTATTCCTTTGGTTCTTTTTTTTTTATAAAAAATATCGTCTACGTTTTCTCAAACAAGACAGTTTGTTTTTAAAAATCACTTATACGCTATTTCTCAATTTTCAAAGTCAATTTTTATTTAAATTAGGATTTAAAAAAAAAAGAAGAAGATCAGAATGAATATGTAAAGACATCTCTATTTTTTTAATGTTATTTGTTTTTTTCCTTCCAATGTTTTGTAGTAAAATATGTAATATATTATTTTAAATTCAGTATGAGTGATTTTGTAACATTTCTGAAATATACATTTAAACTAGAACAAAATTAGCTTAAAGGTGTGTCCAACTGTCTATAAAACTATTCAAGCGGTTGACACAAAAAATCAAAAAGAATCAAGTACTTAAAAATTTGAAAAAAAAAAAAAAAAGCAAGTACTTAAACCAAATAGTCTTAGTCAACAACACATTACTGTGCATACTCTAAATTTTTACCACGTATATTTCTCTGTGGTTGTTATATATATATATATATATATATATATATGTTTGAACTATTCAATTTCATAAGCAAACACGAGAAGAAACATAAAGTCACAAAACAAATTAAAAGAAAAAGATCAAAATGGCTTCATCAAGCAAATGGTTTTCTCTTGTGTTCATATGTCTCGTTGTTCTCTCGATGACGGGTACCCAAAAAAAAAAATATTTTTTCTATATCATGTTATATTATATATCTCCATTCGTATTAATTGTATATATACCATATTATAATACAGCTACAATATTGCATTGTAAATGGCGGAAAGAGATCCTAATTAAGGACTCTTTACGTTTTTTCAGTATAATACATTAATTTTGTTTTTAAAATATAAATTTCAGAATCAGCAAAGGCGGAAGATGGAAGCTGGAATATTGTGCTGGGGTTATGCTCGAAGTTTCCAGACTGCAATCAACATTGCATTGAACTAAAATTTAGAGGTGGAAAATGCATGAAAGTGGGTCAATATGTCACTTATTTGTCATGCGCTTGTTTTGCATAATCTCATACACTGATATGTTTAAGATGAACGCGTGTTAGAATATTTTAAATAAAAATGTTGCAATAATACATTTTAACCGAAAATATTTTTTTTAAAATAAATTTACACCATCCCAAAATACGTTTACGTCTTTTTTTTAACACTTTTCTAGATTATTACATCATCATGATATTCAATAGTATTCTAATACAATGATGATCAACCTGCAAGATTATACGGACGATTTCACGGTGGCAGCTCTTTCCGCAACACACAAATCCACGACAGACGGCTAGACCTTGATACCTTAACCCTTGACTCTCGAGACCGGACGGCTTTATCTGCAGCACGCTGAAACCTCCGATAATCCTTGCGATAATAATTTGCAAGAAAGTGCAATCTCTGGGATTCGAACCCCACACCTGGTGTAGAAGCTTCTAAGTACTTGACCACTAGGCCAAAGTGATTCCACTAAATACGTTTACGTCTATGACCATCATATTTTCTCACGTATCTATATTTGAACAAAATGTTACACTCGGTTTTGGCCTCTTAATATCTAGTAAGGCAGAAAGAAAAAGAACTAGTCAAATTTAAATCCTGAAAAAGAAGGTGTGACTATAACAAGTATTCAAAGCTAATTTAGCATTAGTACCCCAAACAAAAAATGTAGTCAAAGCTAATAGTCTCAGTCAAAAACTCATCATACCGTGCATACTAAAACATTAATCCGAACATTCTATATATATCAAAGATTTGCAACTATTTAATTTCGTTACTTAGCACAAAAAGAAAAGAAAAAAATATACAGAACAAACTAAGACAGAGGGATCAAAATGGCTTTATCGAGAAAATGTTTCTTTTCTTGTGTTTTTGTCTCACTGTTCTCTTGATCCCAGGTATGGAGAATTAAATTATAATTTTGTATTTTGTATTTGATCTTGATATATACCATACTTGTAGCTGAACATGCTTTTTTGTGTGCAAAGCGTTGAACGTATATACGTTTTAAATTATTGCTACAATTCATTAGCAAAATGCATTGTAACTGACGGAATGAGATCAATCCATGTCTAAAGACTCTCTATGTTTTGAATACTAAGCTAATATTTTTTTAAAACAACATGAATTTCAGAATTTGCAAAAGTTGAAGGTCAAAAGAAACCGATTCCGATAGGTACATGCACAAGGTTTCCAAACTGCAATCAGACTTGCACTGAATCACAATTTTCTGGTGGAAAATGCGTCCCCCTAGCACCGCCTGCACTTGATTTTGTATGTGTTTGTTTTCCAAAAGAGAATGTATAATTTGTTTATAACACTTTAAATAAAAAGGTTGGAAGCAATATAGTATTTCCTTTTTGACAAAAAAGGAAGAAATATATTGTTTTAATTTTTAAGATAAGTTTATTAATGATAATCGTTTACAAAAATATTATGGAAATATATTCTGATTCAAAATTATTGTCAAATGCAGAATTTAGATACACGTAGGTTACATCAAAAATATTGAATAAATATCAGTTCGAAATTTCCAGACTGCAATCACAAATCCGTTGAGTCGCAACTAATGATGGAAATAACTCAAATTGAGTTCGAGTACTACTTATTTCATATGCGATTGGTTTCCCAGATACCTTATATATGATATGATAAAAAAGTATTGCAGAAAAAAAAAGCATTTTAAGATAAAATTACGATGTACATCATTTTTAACGATTTTTTTGAATGAAAAATGCATCCAGCTTTTAGTTTAATCTCTCAAATGCATGCATATCTTAGATGATCTTTTTTTTATTATTATAATTATAATAGACTAAATTGATCTTGGATAATATATAACACTAACGTACTTGTTTCTTAACATACTTTGAATTAGCCTTTGAATCAATATATAAACCAATGAAATTTATTATCTAGAAAAATAAAAATTTAATAACATTTTACGTATAATTTATAAAAAAATTGTAATAAATGTTTTCTAATATATGAAAAACAAACATTTAGGTATGTATATCATTTACAAAAATAAATTGCATGAAAAGTAAAAATACTGATATAAATTACATGATTTTAAATTTATATAAAATTTTAATATTTAAATAACAACGAATTTAATACAGTTAACTATTCTCAGTTCTACATGCTGAACCGATAATTATTCACGAATTTTAAATTAAAATTTTTTAGCACAGCAAAGATATGACTGACTATATTTTAATGATTTTATTTTATCATTTCTAGTCTGATTTGATTACATAAATTAACTAGTTTGTGTATAATATAAACTTACGAACAAACAAAACAGAAACTTTAATATTAATGGAAAAGTACAAAAATAAGAGATAGAATTTATGAAAATCCTATTATCGGATTAGTATTTGTTAATGCATAAATCAACGAGAGGCATTTTAAATAAAAAATTACAACTAACAAAAGGTTTTCTTCACCATCCAATTTCCCATTTCTCCAACAATAAATCTTCACCAATCGCAAAATTCCAAAGATAAAGGCCGTCACTTCTAGCAGTCCAAACGCATTTGTTCCAACCGCATCTATGGAACAAGATTACATCATCCCAAAACACTTTTGCATTCATATGACCATCATCTTTACTCAAGTAGCACCAAAACAAAGTTGAATGAAGCATATTTTCTCCAAAATTCCAAGAAAATCTATCTCCGAGACACAGATTTTGTTCGCCTAGATCGTCTTCTTTAGATTTACAATGGATGAAGAGAGTTTCACCCGTGATTATACCGTTGACCACCGTGACTTGCCACTCAGAAATCTTCGGGACTACGATGTCTGTGGTGCTGGCGCCGCTGGCTAAGACACAATCTTGACATGTTAAGACTAGAGAAATATAAATGGCTAAGAGAAACTGTTTGATGTTGTTCATACTTTAGTTTCTAATATAATAATGGTACACATTTGTGAATCTTTGTAGCTTTCGTTTTATAATGGAAGTGCGAAACGGTAATTGACGTTTAATTATATTATGAACTCTGAAGTTATTGCATTGCATTAATGATGAGTCATGCTCTAAATCAATTACGTGATCATTCACGGGTTAATTACCATTGAAGTTGAAAGGTCGGCCTCCTATATAATGATTTCGTTAATATATAAGAAAAAGTTAACATTATGATTTAGTTATTAGTTTTGAGTTTTGACTTATGGTGGACAGAAATAGAAGATTAACAGAAAACATACGCCTCTTGCGAGCCAGTCGAATATTGGTTTTAACTTTAAGTAACCAAATTAAAGAGATCCTATTTTGTTAAAAAAATTACTCACTGATTTGTTTCGATAGATAATCACAGTTCTCGTTGAAGCTTTACTTAATTAGAAGAACGCTAATTTCTGAATAGGTCTTTGTTCAAAGATTCTAAACTGTATCAAACATGCATCAAATCATATTTTTGGTAAAAAATGCATTATATGGTAATTTAAGTTGAAGAATCATGTGATTTGCTCTATAATATAGTAAAAAATACTATAAATTAATAATATTGGGATTTTGGTATTTTATTAATTAATAGAGTTATTATTATTTTCATCAATTTGGCCAATTTAATTATTAATAGCATAAACGAACCTGCTGGATACTCCCAATTTAATCAACTGTTAACATTCACCAGTTTTATATTAAAAAAAAAAAACATTCACCAGTTTTTTTTGAGAGATTTGCATAGGAGGTGACTTATGATGTTTTGGTTGCCAAAAAAGTGACTTCTGTTGCGAGGTGCACTTTTAGGACGTGAGTTCTCCGAAATACCCCTGTTCCAGTGTTTAATAATTAATCAGTGTGGTTGAGTTACTTTTTGGAGGCCTTTGGTTACTTTTTGGAGGCGTTTGGTTATCTTTTTTCATTCGTTTGGGAACCGTGTAAAAGTTGGTGAGACCATTAAATGAGAGTTGGAAAGCAAATAATTGAGGGTTTATTCATTTTAATTGTCCGTAAAAAGTTGAAAAACAAAAAAAATTACTGGTTTGTATTGCTCGGCGACTTATCGCTTTCGTGGATGGGTGCAGCAGAACACGTGGACGGACATGGTACCATTTATGTGCAAACATATGTGATATCATCGGTTTTTAACGTATTTTGATTCATTTTTAGTATTCGGTTTGAGTTTTGATTTGCATCTTTCGTTGGTTTTTCGAGTCTTTTCTTTTGTTTTGAGTCTTTTACAGATTTTATGGAGTTCCGAAGAAGTTTGGCGTTTACGGACATGTTCGAGTCGAGTTGACGTGGAAAACACGAGGAAATGACCAACCATAGAGAACGACCGTTCTTGGGTCAGAACGACCAACTAGAACGACCGTTCCCCCTACGGAACGGTCGTTCCCCACCTTACCAACCTTGCCGACAAATCTATGGATCGACCGTTCCATCCCATGCAGCCCGTTCCACACTTCACCAACCTTGCCGACAAAACGCGTGAGAACGACCGTTCTATACTCCGGAACGATCGTTCCCCAACACCACATCTCACCAACAACGGATCGACAAAGGGGAACGATCGTTCTCCACCTAGAACGACCGTTCCCCGTCTCACCTACTTCCCCTCACCTTGGCCTATATAAGAGACTCACAACATCACTCTCAAAACACACCTTCTTCTTCCTCCTCTCCTCTCAAGCTTCAAAGCATTGATCTTTCTCTCTTTTAAGCTTTTATGTTTATGTTTTTATTAAGTTCCTGTTCTTTCTTTTAAGCTTTTATTTTATGCTTTAAATTCAGTTCCTAACACTTATATTTATGCTTTAAATTCAGTTCCTAACATTTACATTTATGCTTTAAATTCAGTTCCTAACATTTATATTTACGCTTTAATTTAAGTTCTTATAAGTTATTTTCAGCTTCCATTATCTATTCAAGCTTTTATTATGAACTCTATAACTATGTTGTTATCTTCTTTAATCATGTCTGAGTAGATCTTTTAGTTAGGTTGAGGTTTGTCAAAAGGAATTCATGAGCTTTAGGATTAAACACAAATAGGCTAATATAATCGATGTCTTCACCTTTGTTGTTCTTAATGCTTAAATCGAATTGATCATTTGATTTTATGATATTAGGTTTAACTTAGACAACGACAGTTGCTAGGTTGCTAAAATAAACATTGGTGAGCAATTTAACCATTACCTACGACAGTAGATGTAGTGAGAATTGTGAACATATCAAACCTATCCTTAATGCTTGTCTACGATTTCTAGTGCCAACGACAGTTAGGAATTCTAGGTTGATAGACAAAGTTATTGATACCACGACAGTGGATTGATATTATCTTTATGTTTGAGTTCTAGACTTGTGCTTAAACACTGCCTGAATAGTTGTTTGATCCGTCGCTCTGAATCTCCTGAGATATTCCTTGACCTAACGCTTGTTAAAATTATCTTACAACCGATTTCACTTTCATTACTAGTTATTAAAAAACCAAAAACATATTTGAATTGTCTTAGCTTTTGATTTAGCTCAATATATCATAGTGTGAAAACTGGTCTTCGTGGGATCGACCCCTAAATACTACTTCGTATGCTGTGCACTTGCAGTAGGAATTAAAAGGGTTAAAACTCGTGTATCAAGTTTTTGGCGCCGTTGCCGGGGACCAAATTTTTCACCTTTGGTTTACGGTTAAATTATCAGACTAAGAACTTTACTGAACTCGTTTTCTTTTCTTCTTTGTTTTTGTGTTTCAGGTGCATGTCCCCAAGGAGCACAAGGAGCAGAAACAACGAGGATCTTGTTAGCTTATCAAACGACGAGTTAGCAAGAACGGAACGAGGGAACAGGCAGAGACGTAACACACCTGTTCCGGAACCAGAAACGACTGACACCGCCAACACAGAGATGGGCGGACAAATAGACATCACAGCTCAGCTACAACAACTTCAAGCAGCCATGGAGCAGCTTCGTTTGCAACAGGAGAGGCAACTCGTTGCACAACCTGCTTTCGGGGACAAAGATGCGGCCCACACATACTACCAGGATCGATCTGCGATCGTTACCCCGACCATCCAGAGGCAAGATTACGAGATCAAGTCTCAATTGATCGCCCTCGTAAAGCAACACCTGTTCCACGGTCTGCCTGCTGAGATTCCGATGGATCACATCGAGAACTTTGAAGAGATCTGTAGCACAACCAGCTCCAATGGTGTGCCTCCAGATTTCCTGAAGTGCAAGCTTTTCCCTTTCTCTCTTACGGGAAAAGCATCACGGTGGTTAAAATCTTTACCACCAGGCTCTCTACCGACTTGGGCTAGTGCACGAGCAGCCTTCTTGGATAAGTTCTACACGAAGTCCAAGACCGCAGCCTTGAGGAACAAGATATCCTCATTCGAGCAACAGTCCGGCGAATCCTTCAATGAAGCATGGGAGCGGTTTAAGGAGTACAAGCGCGAGTGCCCTCACCACGGGTTTAGTGACGAGCAGCTGCTCAGCACATTCTATGACGGAGTAGATTGGGACTACAGAAACGCCCTGAATGCAGCGAGTAACGGTGATTTCTACACTAAGTCAAAAGAAGGAGCTCTGGAGCTGATCGATAACCTAGCCGCAAGTTCCAGCAACAAAAGTCCGGAGTACGACAGAAAGAAGGTCAACAGTGTGGACTCCAGGCAGATTGCAGAACTCACAACCAAGGTTAACCTTCTCCTGAAGGGAAACCAGAAGTCAGTCCACTTTGTGGACGAGAATGGGGAAGCACCTATCGCTCAGACCTATGAGGAAGAAACCAGGGATGATCAGATGGAGGTGAACTATATGACGGGACAAAGTTTCGGACAGAACCGCAGTTTCAACAACCAAGGCTTCAACACTCATCCGAACCTATCCTATAGGAGCACCAATGTGGAGAATCCGCAGGATCAAGTTTATCCTAAGCAAGGAGGAAATCAACCGCAGATGGGTTTTCAGAAGAACTACTCCAACAACTACCCCAACAACTACCAGAACCGGCCATTCGTTCCTAATCAGAACCGTTTCCAAGGAGGGAATCAGCCAAGGCAACCTTTCACAAACTCGCAGCCTTCATCTTCAGGAACCGGCTCCCAAGATGAGCTGAAGAACATGATGCAGCAAATGATGGCAAGCCAACAAAAGGCGGCAGCAGAGATCAACTCCAAAGTTGACACTATGTATGGTGATCTTAGTGGGAAGTATGAGGCTGTATGGACCCACATGAAGCAACTGGATGTTCAGATTGCACAAACCGCCGAGTCTATAAAAAGAACACCAGGAACTCTGCCTGGAAAAGCTGAAGCACCTAGGAAGGAGTTTGTCAACGCCATCGAGCTAAGAAGCGGGAAAACATTGAATTCGGAAACAACTTCCGGATCGGCAAAAGGAAAAGAAGTGACAACCGAGCACACTGGTCCGTCAACCGAGCACATGCCCAGCCAAGAAACTCCAACAACTTCGGCCAGCAATCCGGAAGCAAGAGTATACAAACCCAAGGTCCCGTACCCTGTACCACCGAAGAAGTCTCGCAAGGACTTAGAGGATGCTAAATGCAGAGAGATGCTCAGAGATCTAACCGTGAAGCTGCCTCTCACGGATGCCGTTCAAATGATACCAGCTCTCAAACGGTATGTGAAAACCCTAGTCTCGGGAAAAGTAGCTGAGGAGGAAAACGTGATGGCGGTCTCCAAGGAGTGCAGTGCTGTTCTGCAGAACAAAGTCCTTAAGAAGAGAAGCGATCCTGGCAGATTCGTCTTATCAGTCAAGATCGGCCCTATGACATTTGCATGCTCTCTGTGCGATCTCGGTTCCAGTGTCAACCTTATGCCATACTCTGTGGCAAAAAGGTTAGGTTTCACAAATTTCAAACCCACGCGCATCTCATTGGTCTTCGCAGACAGATCAACAAAACTTCCGGTGGGTATGTTAGAGGATCTTCATGTGCGAATTGGAGACACACTTATCCCAGCTGATTTCGTGGTTCTAGAGCTTGAAGAAGAACCGAAGGACCCTCTGATTCTTGGCCGGCCATTCTTATGCACAGCTGGTGCAATAATCGATGTACAGAATGGAGTGATTGACCTTCAGCTAGGCGACATGGTGATGTCATTCGAGATGGACAAATTGTTGAAGAAACCAATGATGGATGGACAGACCTTCACTGTGGAAGGCGTGGATGATGTATATGATGAGGCAGCTGAAGAGCTTCTGTGCCCGGATCCTCTTGAAACCGCTCTAACTCTGGCTGAAAGAGAGCATGGTTTCCTGAGCGAGGATGCCGACAGCTTTGCCAAGATGCTAGATTCCAGCCAGATAATGGAGCAGATGGTGGCGTACATGAGCCTAGAAGATGAGGAGATCTCGGCAGAAACAGACGGAGCACCTGCTCCAATCCCGCGAGCACCCGCTCCGCCACTTGATCCGATAGACAGCCCTTGGAGCGAATTGAAAGCACCCAAACTGGAGCTCAAAACTCTTCCAGCCGGGCTCAGGTACGCATTCCTTGGAACAAACTCTACTTACCCGGTTATTGTGAATGCTGATTTGAATAATGTGGAAGTAGCTTTACTTTTATGCGAGCTTAGGAAGTATAGAAAGGCTATAGGGTATTCACTTGATGATATTACTGGCATCTCCCCTGATCTTTGCATGCATAGGATACATCTAGAAAATGAATCGAGGAGTTCTATAGAACATCAAAGGAGGTTGAATCCGAATCTGAAAGATGTTGTTAAAAAAGAGATAATGAAACTTCTAGAAGCCGGTGTAATATATGCTATTTCTGATAGTACTTGGGTTAGTCCAGTTCATGTAGTTCCTAAGAAAGGAGGATCACTGTAATAAAAAATGATAGGAATGAACTGATACCGACTAGGACCATAACCGGCCATAGAATGTGCATTGATTATCGTAAACTAAATGCTGCAACTCGCAAGGATCATTTCCCTTTGCCCTTTATTGATCAGATGCTTGAAAGACTTGCTAACCATCCGTACTACTGTTTTTTAGACGGTTATTCAGGTTTCTTTCAGATTCCCATCCATCCGGACGACCAGGAGATGACAACATTCACATGTCCTTATGGCACATTCGCTTACCGGCGCATGCCATTCGGGTTGTGCAATGCTCCGGCAACTTTCCAGCGATGCGTGATGTCCATTTTTTCCGACTTGATCGAAGACATAATGGAGGTGTTCATGGACGACTTCTCGGTGTATGGAGACTTTCTCTCACTGTTTATCTAATCTATGCAGGGTACTTCAGCGATGTGAGGAAAAACACCTAGTTCTAAATTGGGAGAAGTGTCACTTCATGGTCAGGAATGGGATTGTACTTGGGCATCGCATATCAGAAGATGGCATCGAGGTGGATAAAGCTAAGATCGAGGTTATGATGAACCTACAACCACCTACTTCTGTCAAGGGGATCCGCAGTTTTCTGGGACATGCAGGCTTCTATCGCAGGTTCATCAAGGATTTTTCAAAGATAGCCAGACCCCTCACGAGGCTGTTGTGCAAGGAGGTGCAGTTCGAATTTGATAGCAACTGTCTTGAGGCTTTTCATACGATCAAAGGAGCATTGGTCAGCGCACCCATTGTGCAAACACCAGACTGGAGCCTACCCTTCGAGGTTATGACGGATGCTAGCGACTATGCTGTTGGTGCAGTTCTCGGCCAGAGGAAAGACAAGAAGCTCCACGTTATCTACTACGCCAGTCGCACATTGGATGATGCTCAGTGCAAGTATGCTACGACAGAAAAGGAGCTTCTGGCCGTCGTCTTCGCCTTTGAGAAATTTCGGTCCTACCTCGTTGGATCAAAGGTTATAGTTCATACTGATCATGCAGCACTCAAGTATCTGCTGACCAAGAAAGACGCTAAGCCACGGCTACTTAGGTGGATTCTCCTACTTCAAGAATTCGACCTGGAGATCAAGGACAAGAAGGGAATAGATAATGGAGCTGCCGACCATTTATCTAGGATGAGGATTGATGAGGAACTCCCACTCAATGACAGCCTCCCGGAAGAACAGGTTTACTCGATCGGAGTATTCCAAATTGAGGAAGCACGTGCTCCCACCCAGCGAGCACCTGCCCGGTCCGAATTCTGCAACCAAACCGAAAGCAGCCAACATCCTCAGATTCCTTGTTTGGAGAGATTGCAAATTACCTAGCTGCTGATCTAGAACCTCACGGTTTTGTGGGCAACAAGAGGAAGAAATTCCTAAAGGATATTCGCCATTACTTCTGGGATGAGCCGTACCTGTACAACCATTGCCCAGATGGAGTATTCAGACGTTGCATGGCTGAGGAGGAGATACCGGAGATTCTGTTTCACTGTCATGGCTCTTCCTATGCCGGACACTTCGCTACTTTCAAGACAGTCTCCAAGGTTCTGCAAGCTGGGTATTGGTGGCCAACAATGTTTAAAGACGCTCAGCGCTTTATCTCTAGATGCGATTCATGCCAGCGACAGGGCAACATCAGCAAGCGCAATGAGATGCCACAGAACTTCATTCTCGAAGTGGAGGTCTTTGACGTATGTATGGGGATTGATTTTATGGGACCATTCCCATCTTCCTTCGGGAATGAGTACATACTCGTGGCTGTTGACTATGTGTCTAAATGGGTTGAGGCATTGGCGAGTCCCACGAACGATGCAAAGGTGGTGATCAAAATGTTCAAATCTATCATTTTCCCGAGGTTTGGTGTTCCGCGCGTTGTCATCAGCGATGGAGGCTCTCACTTCATCAACAAGATTTTCGAGAATCTATTGCGCAAGAATGGTGTAAAACACAAGGTCGCAACGCCTTACCATCCGCAACGAGTGGGCAAGTTGAGATATCTAACCGAGAAATCAAGAGCATACTTCAGAAAACGGTGAACACAACTCGGAAGGACTGGCTTCCAAGCTAGACGAAGCTCTATGGGCTTACAGGACCGCCTACAAAACGCCTCTCGGGACCACTCCCTTCCACCTTGTTTACGGAAAAGCCTGTCACCTCCCCGTCGAGCTTGAGTTCAAAGCCGCATGGGCTGTTAAGCTGCTCAACTATGACATCAAACCAGCTTCGGAAAGACGCATGATGCAGCTACACGAACTCCAGGAGATTAGGCATCTCGCATACGAGAACTCAAAGATTTATAAGGAGCGAACCAAGGCATACCACGACAAGCGCATACTGGCTCGCAACTTCGCTCCCAACGACCAAGTTCTACTCTTCAACTCTCGGCTGAAGCTGTTTCCCGGGAAGTTACGATCAAGATGGTCTGGGCCTTTTACAATCAAGGAAGTCCGACCTTATGGAGCTGTGGTATTGCTGGACGAAAAGAGGAGAGAATTCGTTGTCAATGGTCAGCGTTTGAAGCCGTACCTCGCTGATTCAACCATCACACAAGGGGAATCCTTTCCTCTAAGTGACCCACCTCAAGCATAATCAGCTCTCCACGTCAAGCTTAGAGACGTAAAACAAGCGCTTTCGTGGGAGGCAACCCACCAGGTAACATGTAAAATAGCGTGAAGTTTTTCGTTCTTATTCTATTTACGTTTCTTGTTTTGTTTGAGATTGTTTTTGCAGGTTTTAAAAGTGTTGAGCGGATGACGGATAGAGAGCATCACCGATAGCTCCACCAGCGACCACTGAGCTGTGGTTATTTCTATCTCCCTTGTTATATCCATTTTTATTTTAGACACTTTTTATTTTTTATTTATGACTTTTCGAATTTCTCTTTCAGTTTTGTTTAAACCGGGACGGTTAAAAACAAGTCTGGGGGAGGGATTTATTTGTGTACTAACGTTGTGTTTTATTGATGTTTATTTCTTATGTTTTATTTTCGTGTGTTTTGATTTTCTAAAAAAAAAAAAAAAAAAAAAGAAAAAAATAATTTTTCGAGTCAAAACTCTATGTGATTTTGTTAAACTTTTTGGAATTGCAACATGTTCGATGTCATTGCCTTAGGACTGTTTAGCATTGTTTGAGGATAGTTTGGAAACGCAGAAAAATCCATAACTTGATCATTTAGTGAATTTCTCAAATCATCTGAACTTAATCGAATTATCGGAACTTAATATGGACTTAATTTATCTCACTTAGGGGGTTGATAATCATGTATTGGATTTTACATTTGGAGTTTTCTTTGCATCATTTCTACCAATCTTTGCTAACTCCAAATGGCTAGACTTATCCTTAGTCTAGTACCACACCCTTACCATTTCCATGTTGAAACCCACTTTTCTTCGTTTACTGTCATTGCATTCATGTGCAAAAACTATGGAGTATACGGACCGACACAACTTTTCTTTAGGATTGTGTCTAGATAGGTGGTCTCTTTCTGATTAAACTCATGGGATGTGTCTAGAAATGTGATCTCTCTCTTTGAACATATTCATTGAAAATTTTCGTTTCAAAAGAGGGTGAACTTTTAAAAGGGTAGAAGATTTTATTCACATTCAAGAAATAAGCTTACATTGTTGAAATTCTTTTGATACAGATCTTAGAGACTAACCGGTTCCATTCTCCGATATAAAAAATATATATATATATAAAAAAAAAGAAAAAAAAAAGAAAGAAAAAAAAAAAAAAAAAAAAAAAAAAAAAACGAAAAAGAGAATAAAAAAATAAAACGGAAGGAACCGGGAAAGTCGTCAAGGTAATATCTTTAAATTTCATGAAACGTTAAAAGAAATCATGTTCTTGTTTGTGACTTGTTAAATAAGGGTAGAAGGATTAGAGTTAAGGAGAGTTGTGTACCTCCTAATTGGTCTGTGTCTCACGGTGATTTTGCATAATGATTTGCATCTGTTTATACTACTAAAAGAAACCGAAACACTTGAGCCACCAAATACCAACCTTAATACCTAGACCATAACATGTTAGATATTCCCTTTGTGAGAGTACACGCATTTGATAATGAATGTTAAATATTGAGTTCTGCTTGATTATGAGATTTCATTTATTTACTACGGTTATGGAGAAGTACAATGAAGTACGGTTTGATCTGAACTTTGCGAATACGGTTTACGGGCAATTGATTTAAAATGTGGTCCTATAAGTTTTACGAGTTTCACACATTTTTCTAACCTCTCCTTTTTGTAAAATATCTGGTTTTGCTTGAGGACAAGCAAAGGTTTTAGTTGGGGAGAGTTGATATCATCGGTTTTTAACGTATTTTGATTCATTTTTAGTATTCGGTTTGAGTTTTGATTTGCATCTTTCGTTGGTTTTTCGAGTCTTTTCTTTTGTTTTGAGTCTTTTACAGATTTTATGGAGTTCCGAATAAGTTTGGCGTTTACGGACATGTTCGAGTCGAGTTGACGTGGAAAACACGAGGAAATGACCAACCATAGAGAACGACCGTTCTTGGGTCAGAACGACCAACTAGAACGACCGTTCCCCCTACGGAACGGTCGTTCCCCACCTTACCAACCTTGCCGACAAATCTATGGATCGACCGTTCCATCCCATGCAGCCCGTTCCACACTTCACCAACCTTGCCGACAAAACGCGTGAGAACGACCGTTCTATACTCCGGAACGATCGTTCCCCAACACCACATCTCACCAACAACGGATCGACAAAGGGGAACGATCGTTCTCCACCTAGAACGACCGTTCCCCGTCTCACCTACTTCCCCTCACCTTGGCCTATATAAGAGACTCACAACATCACTCTCAAAACACACCTTCTTCTTCCTCCTCTCCTCTCAAGCTTCAAAGCATTGATCTTTCTCTCTTTTAAGCTTTTATGTTTATGTTTTTATTAAGTTCCTGTTCTTTCTTTTAAGCTTTATATTTATGCTTTAAATTCAGTTCCTAACACTTATATTTATGCTTTAAATTCAGTTCCTAACATTTACATTTATGCTTTAAATTCAGTTTTTAACATTTATATTTACGCTTTAATTTAAGTTCTTATAAGTTATTTTCAGCTTCCATTATCTATTCAAGCTTTTATTATGAACTCTATAACTATGTTGTTATCTTCTTTAATCATGTCTGAGTAGATCTTTTAGTTAGGTTGAGGTTTGTCAAAAGGAATTCATGAGCTTTAGGATTAAACACAAATAGGCTAATATAATCGATGTCTTCACCTTTGTTGTTCTTAATGCTTAAATCGAATTGATCATTTGATTTTATGATATTAGGTTTAACTTAGACAACGACAGTTGCTAGGTTGCTAAAATAAACATTGGTGAGCAATTTAACCATTACCTACGACAGTAGATGTAGTGAGAATTGTGAACATATCAAACCTATCCTTAATGCTTGTCTACGATTTCTAGTGCCAACGACAGTTAGGAATTCTAGGTTGATAGACAAAGTTATTGATACCACGACAGTGGATTGATATTATCTTTATGTTTGAGTTCTAGACTTGTGCTTAAACACTGCCTGAATAGTTGTTTGATCCGTCGCTCTGAATCTCCTGAGATATTCCTTGACCTAACGCTTGTTAAAATTATCTTACAACCGATTTCACTTTCATTACTAGTTATTAAAAAACCAAAAACATATTTGAATTGTCTTAGCTTTTGATTTAGCTCAATATATCATAGTGTGAAAACTGGTCTTCGTGGGATCGACCCCTAAATACTACTTCGTATGCTGTGCACTTGCAGTAGGAATTAAAAGGGTTAAAACTCGTGTATCAATATGTTGAGACCACGGGGAAGTCGTACTGCGTAGGAGAGAAAATAGAGATGTGGATGGAAGGTGAAGGAGAATTTGAGTGGTCTACATGGACGTACATGCATGTTTGTGTGTATGTGTGAAGCAGACAACGTTGTGGGTGTTTGTGGAATATGTGGATGTACACGAACATATGAAAACGAACACGAAGATGAACATTTGGATGTACACGAGCATATGAACACGAACATATGAAAACGAACATGAACATGTGGATGTACACGAACATATGAAAACCAACACGAAAAAAGGATGTTATTTTTTATAGTTCATGTGGATGTACCATTGTGGACGAGTAAGGTATACGAAGAACACGAACAAAAGATATGAACAACATAAGACCTTTCTGATTTGGTTGGACATCCACTTCACGTTGCAGTCCACGTACGTACACGTCCACTTCACATCGCATTCCTCTGCGAATCATTTTCTTCGTCTTCTTCCGATCTCTCTCTTCTACGAAGGTTTACTTGCTGCCTCTCCTCTCTTTGCGTCGATCTATCTGTTCTGTTCTTCTTCTTTTTCTCTTTATTCTTCTTCTTTCTTCTTCTTATTTTTCTCTTTCCTCTTTCTTCATCTAGCTCAGCTTCTCTCTCTCTCAACGATCTCTCTCTCTCTCTCTCTCTCTCTCTCTCTCTCTCTCTCTCTCTCTCTCTCTCAACTAGAAAGGTGAAAATGAAGACAAGTAATAATTAGTTGGTGTTTGTCTAATTAGAAGGTAACTAGAAGCATGATGGGGAAGGGTAAAAAAGAGATCAATTGTGTATAAAGTGGTCAAAAAGTCTCTTCTTACACCAAAGTGTGTTTTTGTGAAAAACAAGTGGTGGAAAGTGTGTTTTCAGACAATTATCTCTTTTTTTTCTTTCTTAAAAGGCAATGTACATGCTAAAAAAAGATGTTGTTTGACAAGTGTATGTCTAATAACCGAAGACTATTCCAAACAATCCCTAAATGTATCTATTCGATTTGGGCTTCAAATTCAGTTTAGGCCCGTACGCGCACACATATAGATATATATTATATATGTGGATACTATATATACAATGATTTTTTTCTGGTAAATATTTGACAGAATTGTGTGGAATAGTCTTGGGTTATTAGACATCTCTAATAAAAGTATACTAGGTGATTCTCCCGTGCTCATGCACGGGTATGAATATTTACTAAATAACTTAATTAAAATTATTGGTTAATGTTATCTTTTATTTATTTATAAGTTTTTATTTGTTTTGTCAACTATACGTACTCATGTAAATAGAAAATTGTTGTAATTAATTTAAGATGTTATATATCTTATTAAACATATTTTGATATAAGAAAATTACATAGGTACCTTTATTCATTTTTAGATTTATTATATGGCATATATATTTTTGAATTGAAATACAATTAGTTTTTTTGTTCTATTTAGGCTAAAGTTGGGTCGGTTTTTTATCTTTGATTTGTAAAGCTATTTTTGTGAAATATGTCTATTGATATATGTTGTTTTTAATATGATTTTAAAAACACTTTCCTTTATGTAATTTTCGTTTTTTATATATATACAAAAATTATTTCTCTTTATTAATGTGATTTTGAAAAAAAATATCATTAAACAAAAAATTAAATCAAAAATTTTTAATAATGGAAATTGTCCTAAAGTTATTTCTTATTTAATATGATTTTATAAAAGACTTTCCTTTTTTGGAATTAACTTATTTATATCTAATAAAATATTTCTGTATTTCAATGTTATTTCCTTTTAAATATGATTTTTTAAAAAAATTTCCATTTTTATAATTTTCGTATTTTATATCTACACAAAAATTATTTTATGTTTTAAAATTATTCTATTATATTAATGTTAATTTTTTAAAAAAAATCATTAAACAAAAAAGTATATTAAAAGGTTTCAGTAATGGCAAACTAATATAATAATTGGAATTCATTAAGGGTATATCTGTAATCGACCTCGTGAGAATTAACATGAGCGCGACACGTAGGAAACTGACTTCTCAAATAATATTATAGAGATAGTTAACTAAAAATATCAATATTTTAATGAAGGAATATCTCAAATAGTTAAGATAAAATACTTTAGAATATTTTTAGAAGAATATTTAAACTATTTAAAATTTATACTCATTATAATATTAATATTATTTTAACTAGTGAGATATTCACATGTAAAGATGTTAATACGAGTGGCCCTAACCCGTTGAAGTCCTGTCTGCTGAAACCCTGTCCGTTGAAATTATGTCTATTTAAGCCTGTTTATATGTACTTGTTTAATTCTATTTATTTTCAAGTTTACTAAATATAAGTGGTCTGTTTATTTTTAGAAAAAAAATACAAAAATAAATAGATACTTTTTTGTAGGCACATCTGTTAATTAAATAGACCTAAACGGATCAACCATGTTATATATCCGTTTAATTTACGCATTAATAAATAGATTATGGATCAAAACAAATCATATCAAACATGTTAAGATCCAAAAATACAAAATTCATTTTAACATTTCTACGCACATACGAAGTTTCTTTATTGTATATATTTTTAGATAATATAAATTTCTAAGACTGGTATAAAATCGAAATTTCTCTGAGAATTTGTTTCGTCATATCTACATTTCTCAGTTCTCAACTTCTCGTTATAAAAAATAAATATCTATGAGTTAATTTACATTTATTTTTATTATAAATAAGAGAAAGAGTAAATGCACAAAACCAACCTCGCAAACAGTATTTTGAATTGCAACGTCAGTTCTGTAATAAGTTTGACTCTGTTTTTTTTTTTTTTTTTTGTCAGGTTCCCTTCTAAGTTGGAAGTCACTTATTTCGACTTTAATATGTTACCACCTACCCACGAAAATTTACTACAGTTACCTATTCGGGAATTTTTGAGTTAAAAATTGTAGATTGTCTTGTTGTTTTTTTTTTGTTTAACATTGTCTTGTTGTTTTGATTAGTAGTATATCGTTTTTTCCCCTGTATAATTACTTGTTAGATCTACTAAATCATATAATTTTTTAACAATTCAGTATAATATTGTTTTCTTACTTTCCTTGTTACATCTAGCTATTAAATGTCATATAGAACGAAGAAAGCCCATTTCATTAGATAAAAGATTATATTTGTTATTAGTTTCACTCATATGTCGTATTTAGTCGAATTTCAATTAACTCGAGGTGCGTTCCAACTTCCAAACACATTTATATATAGAGAGAGCTACCACTATAAAGTCCATAGATAGTTTATAACAAAAAGTAATCATATATGTTGACATTAATTCAATAAGCGAAACACTCGAAAATAGTCAAAATAGGATTTGAAATTGGACCAAGCCTTGACACGACACGACACGACAAAGACACGAGTCTGATTCTAAGGAGAACATAGTAACTTAAAACGCACGTTAAACAGCTAACGAAAATTCGAAACTTCAAAACTCAAAAAAACGTACATAATTATTATTATTACTCTGACATCATCGTAAGCGAGACCTAGCTGAAGGGCGAGACCTAGCTGAAGGACCGTACGAAACCTTAAACCCAAAGCAACATGCTCAAGGGAAATGAACTCCTCCAGTACTTCCTCCTCCGACTCCGGCACCAACTCCACCGCCTATCCCGTTTCCTAGACCACCGCCTATCCCATTTCCCAAACCACCGCCTAATCCTCCACCAGCACCACCGAGTCCACCAAAACCAAGATTACCACCGGGACCAGACACACCTCCACCGACGCCACCGAAAGGTAAACCGTTGTCTCCAATGCCGGAGTACCCGCCACCGTATCCGAGGTAGTTCTTCTGGTCAGAGAGTCCTCCTGGGATGTTTCTTGCTCCAGAAGCAAAAGCTGAGGCTAGGGCAAGAACCAAGAAGAGAGTGAAAAACCACTTCGCCATAATCGTACTTAAGTGCTTAAGAACGGTAATATTGATATGACGGGGCAAAAAAAAAAGTAGATAAGATTTGAGTTAATTATTTTCTACTGCCTTGCCGAAAATCTGGGAGATATGCTGGGTCCTTTTAAAGGCTGAGTGACCACATACAAAATAAAATGACCGGTGTAGATAGTTATTGCCCATGTTAATGCTTTAACCAAACGCTCTGACAAATTTAAATTTATTTACACTCAGAAGCGACTGGTGTTGACGCGGTAAGTAACTAACGTTCCTCCACGGCTGTGTAAGCGGTTGAGCCAGTCAAAGCGGTCAGATAATGTTGTTAAAATTTGGAACGATTTATTTAGACGGTAAATAAAGATATTAGAGAATTTTAACAATATATTATCTAAGGCTTTTTAAGCTTTTTGAAACGATCAAACATCTAAATTTTTTATCCTGTCCTGGTTTCCTCTTTGTAAATGATGATAAGAGGATGATTCATGCATTCAAAGTTACACCGAGTGGAACGATGATTTTCTTAAGAACTAAATAATCTCTATCAGTTATCCAAAAAAAAAAATCTCTATCTAATGATTTCGTTTTGTACGCAGATGCTGTTGTATTAGCCACCCACGATTAATTCGGTAGTGTGTGTAAATTGTTAGTCAAAAAGACCTTTTTGGTCGGTTGATATATCAGTTTTATTAATTTTATTGCACAATTTACCATTATATTAATTTCATTGCAGATTTTACATGAAGAAATTAATCATGGTTTGTAATGTATTTTTTGGGTTAAAGACATAAAATCCAAGTAAGAAAAACTTTTGTGGATTTTAACCCAAAAAAAACCCCGAGGGTGCATAATATATAGAGCTTGCTGTCGAAGAAGAAAAGGAAATGGTAGAGTAGTGTCCTGTCTAGCAAAAAAAGTGGTTCAAGTTTCTGAAAAAAAGTGGTTCAAGTTTTTTTTTTTTTTTTTAAGTTTCTGAGAAAAAATGTATGCATGTGGAACACTTTCGTCGAGAAAAATATGAAGTTTAACTAATATCATTTTCTTAAATTAATTAAAACATAATTAACTCCAGCTACATATGTGGTGCTAAATGTATTTCGTTCGTTTAGAGCTAGCTAACTTCAGTTTTCAAGTGCTTTCAAAAAAAAAAAAAAAAAAACTTCAGTTTCAAGAGGCTGGCTTCTCGTTTGTCGACCAAAAGAAAAGAAAGAGGCTTCTCTTTTGGAGCTACACATTTACGAATTGCCTGTCGATGGCTGTAAGTTGTAACTAATTTTTTTTATCCCTTATTATAGTTAAATCAGTATATATATATATACACATATTTGTTATAAATGAGACCCATGATTCATGGGCCACGAATAGTTTGAGCTCCCACCATATAGACCCTGCTATAAACATCTCAAGCACTATGCATTATACTGGATTCAATATTCATCACATAATAAGTTACTCCACCGACGATATTCAAGATCTCGACTCTCTAGTAATGTTTTCTTGATTTCTTAAACAATACTGTTTCTTAGAATCTGTTCATACAACTTTTTAATCTGTTTCATACCAAAAAACAAAACCTTTTAATTTGTTGAACTGTTTGAAATCCAGTTGGTTTTAGTTAAAAAAATATTAAACAATATTTTGCTGCCCATTGTGTTTTTCAAAAAAAAACTACGTACACGCTTAGTTATTAAAAAAAACTTTTTTTTGGTAAAAGTATAAGCTTAGTTTTGTAAACTTAATCTCGTTCAAAATGGTCAAGAACAAAAATACCTCGTTCACATATAAATAATCTACAAAACTAATATATTGTTTTCTTTACAATGGGAATTGCACGGTGACACGAGATTTATTCTGGCGTCAACTTTTACAAACGAGATTAAGTTGATATTCCTGCATGCAAAATGCAATTATACAAATATCTTGGAGCACAAGCAAGTAAGAGTGATATACTATTGTTCCACACGAAAATAAATACTCTATTTATGATATAGCACAAGGTTTCTCACAAGTAATTGATAACAAACAGCACGAAAGAAAAACAAAAACATATATTGAAAAGAAACAAAGACAAACATAACATCGGGGAAAAACAACTTACAAACTGATACAAATATAAATAACTATCAACCCTTCGATCGATCTTTGGTTTATAGAGAGAAGGAATGAAAACGTTTTTATCATTAAGGGTGAGGAAGAACACCACCGCAATCGCTTCCACCGCCAATTCCTCCCAACCCACCAACTCCGCCTATACCGCCTACACCGCCGAGTCCGCCTACACCACCACCAAGACCGGAACCACCACCAATTCCACCTACTCCACCACCGAGACCTGAACCACCGCCTAGACCACCTACACCGCCTAGGCCACCTACACCACCTAGACCACCTACACCGCCGCCTAAACCACCAATTCCTCCTCCTACTCCACCTACAGGCAGAACTCCGGCGACACCACCGACTCCACCGGCTACACCACCAAGACCTGTTCCAACACCACCAACACCACCAACTCCAGCAGCTCCACCGACGCCAGCAAACGCAACAAAGTTCTTTTGGTCGTCAAGGCCAGCTCCGACATTCTTGGCCGGGGCCGGTCTTGTGGCAGTGACGGATTGAGCCACCGTGAGAGCAACGAGGAACACGGCTAAACACCTAGTTACCATCTCTTGTTGCTCTTTTGTAACTTAAATTTATTGTGTGTTTTTGTTAAGTAGAGAGAGTATGTATGAAGAGTGCATGATACATTGGGAGGTTTATATAGGATAATGAATGGTTAAAATCTAGGTTAAAATTAGGGCTATGAAAGTGACACATGGAGATAAATAGTAAATGAATGTTGCACAGTCTCATCTCTTATTTGTTCGATGCAGATCCCTCCACGTCTACAGTTACTTTCTACTACTCTCTATACAGTATACATATTTAGGGTTTTAACGTATAAAGTGACAAACGAAGCAGATAAGATATAAAGTTCGTTTTTACAATAATTTTTAATATAAAATTCGTATTGGTTTTTCTTAGTGTCAAAATCCAGAGTTAAGTGATATCAAACCAATTTTCTCGTTTTGATTATCTTTCTTAAAAGAAATTTGTGTGTAAAGAAAAAAATGGCACTTAATTACCACCAGAAAACTTTGTAGTTCGCATTTGTTTTATATACGGATGTACTTCCGCGTCATTACTCAATACGCACATTAGACTTGAAATTAAAGTGTTATAATCAGTCTCATATAAACGAATGGTTTATAATCCCTAATTCTAAACTTTGGATTCAAAATGTAGATATACGTAATGATAAACTAAATTTTTTTTTAATCAAAGCGCAATGATAAATTAATATTCATACAAAAGGTGTAGATACAAAAACGAAAATGTATATAAAAACTGTACTTTATATATAGTATTTTACACACACATATATATACAATACAAGTGCAGTAAATGAGAGCATGCGGAGCATGTGGCTGCACCCAAAGCCCAAAGTTAATAGAGCATGTAAATGCATTGAATTGACAGGTTGGAAGACAAAAAGATCAACATGGAGACAGATTAATAAAATCAAATCCGTAAATTAGTATTTCTCGGAAAAGGATGATGTCGTAATATTAAAACAAAGTTTAAAGTCTCGGTGGGAATTAACTATACGAGAAGAAGCAATATATTGACTAGCTATCTTATTTTTTAAAAAATATGATTAGTTATAATTGAGTGAAAACAGAAGGAAAACAAAAAAAAAAACGAAACGAAACGAAACCCTTGATTTTGTATATTTTAGGAGGGTTTGAAACCATCGTCTCCTATTTTAAGCACACAGTGTTGGATACGAGCCATATGGTCAAAATCTTGTTGAAAGAGATGATATATCATATCTAAGTAATAATTTATAACTGAACTACAGACCCAAACAAGTGGAATATAAATGGGTCAGCGAAAAATAAATGATCACGAGATTTCGAGCAGTAGCAATATTATTCTAGCCAACGCATAATGCATCTGCGATATTAAGAATGACAGCCTGAAGCCAGTAAAACAGTTGTTCGTTGGGCCTTACTTATAGTTCAGTTATTTTCACCTCTCTTAATGTTTCTTTTGTCCTCACATATCAAAAGAGTTTCATATACAATATTCTCTCTCCTCACTTGGGATTACACTACTCATAATGTATATATGAAGCTTCAATTTAAATTACTTTTTTTTTTGTTCGGCTCTATTTGATCTGTTTGGAGGTAATGCTATCAAATTGAAACAGAATTTTATCTACTGTTATAATTTGGTCTCCATTCAAAATATTTTGTTAAACAATTTTTAATCATTTGTCGGATCTTTGGGACGAAGCCATGCGTGATGTGGTTGAATGGTGAACTGACTTGGTAAAGAGATCTGACCTTTCTATCATGAATATAATTTCTGTTTGGAACAAAACCATGGCATGTCTGATAACATGATAGCGTATTTTTGGTCTTTATGAAAACATGTTGGATTCTGGGAACTTTAGTTGAAAATTTGATGCACAGGAAATTTCTGATAAGTCTGTTTTCTTAAGGATTAGTCGGACAGCTTAAATTGGCCGAGGTTAGGTTATATACTTATATTCTAGTTGTGAACCTCTAGTCCGATATTTATCCGGATCTGATTGTTATTACTCAACTCTTCTTATGTTTTATGGTAAAATTGTATGCCATAATAAAAACTTAAAAGCATATGATTTTTCAAACTAACTAATATTATAATATCATACTTTTAACTAAAAATATAAATATCTTATGACATCAACGATATTAATTTGTGAAGGTTTACTGTCAACTCCGACCCGAACTAATAGACAGGGCTGCAATGGAAATACGGTCCATGAGCATTTAAAAAGGTCCAGAAATCCAAGTTTTTAAAAAAGAATTTGTAAGAAATGGCCGAAAAGAAATTTGCAAAAGGACCAGGCCTGTTTAGAGATCTTTGTCTGGTTTGGGGACACGATTGTGTCAAGTACTCAAGTGCATCTCTAACGTCAATGGAAGTTAGAGGTAAGCCAAACCGATGTAACTATGTAAGTCTCGATTCCCTTGGCTAACTCAACTTTTTCTACATGTACGTAACCTAAAAACACACCACTTTAGTGTCTTTTGTTGCCAATACTGAATACACACTTTTAGTGTGTGTTTGCGATGCTGAATACACATACATGCATTAACTGTTTTGTTAATTCTCTACACGTAAACTTAACTTTTTTTTTTCGTCTTTATGTATATATAATAACTCAAATTAAGACATTCAAAACACAATGAGAAAATTTATATGTTTTCTTTACCAAAAGTAGTGATGAAGTCTGCTACTTTGTTTATTGTTTCAAGTGTTGTGTTGTCTTTCTTTACAACCAATCTTCATGGTAATATCTATTTTTTTTTTCAGGATTTGAAACTTATTAAACCTAAAATCACTAACTGTAAACTTTAGTGTTATGATAAAGAGTTATGTTCTTCGAATAATATTTTATCCATGGTAATGAGATATTATTAGTTAACCTGATGGAATAGTATATGTAGACTTTCTCACTTTTCGTTAGATCTTGAGAAAAAAAAAAACTTCCCAATGTAATATTATTTGTGAAATTATTCTAGATTATAATGAGAAAATAAAAAATTACAATATTGGATAACAAGTTATTGTTTTATATATGATTTATAGACTATTAAATCTAAACAGAATTAGTTGTAAACAAGACTAAATAAATTACAGTATTTTTGTATTACAATACTTTTATAAGCTGAACAAATATCTAAAAATGTAGAATAATTAATCTTTTTGTTTTTTTGACAACTGAATAATTAATCTATAACCTGGATTCAATATATTATATATATAGTTGTATATATATGATATGAATTGAATACGACCATGATTTTGTTTATTATCATAACATTTATTGTTATATATTTGTAGCGTTTTCAATGGTGGAAGAAAATAGTGTGGGACAAAAGCGATGTAAGAAGACCATTGACACAGCCAATTTTTGTGAGATTAGCGATTGTCGGTTGCACTGCTCTGCGCAACTGAACGGAGTTGGAAAATGCTCTGACGATCCCAAAGTTCCCGGAACATCTAACTGTGGTTGTACTTACAACTGTTAATTTTACAATTATGCTACTGTATTTGTATCGTAATTTAAAACATCATTTTCTTAACCTATATGAATAAAAGCTAGGGACTTCTCCATCCATTTTATGAAGAATATTGAGCCCTATTAAAAACTTATATTGGATGGCTAAAGTTCTGAAGGCTTAAATTTTAGAATATTTGTTATCCGATTTAGTTTTATGTGGATAATATACTTTTAATATCCATAAACTTTTCTAAATAGATATCTGAATGGGAGACTCCCACCAATAATGCTATAAAATCTAGCCATCAGTTTAAACAAACAAAAAAAAAAATATGAAAAGAAAGTATTTAGGAAGAGCAAGAACTGGATTTGGTTAAAGAATAGTAGTATTTGATAAGAACTTGAAAATATATCAAGGGGGTCTTAGTCCCAATAACACCAGATTTAATGAAATCATAGAATATTTAAAAATTAAACTTTTTGAATAACAATAGATTTTGGATGAAATTAAAGAATCATTAAACCAATAACACTAGATTTTAGTAAGAATGTCAAAATTCATAAACCAATAACAATAAAATCTAAAAATTTTAACAATCGTTAAAAATCTGCTGATTCCCACTAGACCCCTGAGTTTATTGGCGGCAAATTTTTTGGTTTTGTTTAAACTAAGGTCCAATATAAATTAGGTGAACAAGGCCCCAATAAGATATTGATTCGGCCTTGTTTACTAGTAGGTTTGGTTGCTTATGACAAAAATGGCGAAACAAACAAGTTAGGAAAGAAATCCACTCACGTTACAACTGTACTAAACGCCTGATTCATCTTATCGAAGGGCCCAATTTTTGTTCTTATCAAAAACCAGATCTTTATCCGATTTTCGAGAATTCAATCTCATCAAACTTTCTGGGAGAAAATTAAAAACTTGGGTTGTTAAGCTATGGCGAAGAAGATTGGAGTGACGATGGAAGTTGGGAACGATGGTGTTGCAGTGATCACCATTTCCAATCCTCCTGTTAACTCTTTGGCCAGCTCAAGTAAAGCTCAATACTTTGGATCATTTACGATTTTATCTGGAAATTTGCTTTCTTTTTTAGCTGATTTCTCTATCTTTAATTTGTGGAAACCTTCAGTTATTTCTGGGTTAAAGGAGAAGTTTCAGGACGCGAATCAGAGGAGTGATGTTAAGGCGATCGTGTTGACCGGTAAAAAAAAAACGAAATTGAGTTTCTTTTGTTTTGATTTATCATGTTTTTTGAAGGATTGTATTCGAATCATGTAGCGCTAATCTCTACGATTGTGTTTGCTTATCGATTCTAGTGTCGCTAAAGGTTGTGAAATTGTCAAACTAAGATATTGAAGAATTTGAAATTTCAATCCTTTTTCTTATTCAGTTTGCTGAAGTCCTCGAATAAATTTGATCATTTCAGGGAACGGTGGAAGATTTTCGGGTGGTTTCGACATCAATGTCTTCCAGCAAGTTCATAAGACTGGTTAAAAAAAAGTTTATTCTGTTTTAAGTTTTGTAGTGAAGCATACTGTGTCCTGTGTTTTGACAATCTCGTTTCGTGGCAGGGGATATATCGCTTATGCCTGAAGTATCCATTGATCTTGTCTGCAACCTGATGGAAGGTTATTATATTTAGCTTAACTTTGGTTTCAGATTATTTTTTCTTTGAAGGTTATTATGTTTCTCAATAAGACATACACCAAGTATTATACGACGTGATGTTGATACTTTTTTTTTCTGGCTATTAAAGACTCCAGGAAGCCGCTTGTTGCTGCAGTAGAAGGATTAGCTCTTGGTGGTGGTTTGGAACTGGCAATGGTGGGACTTTTCAAGTTTATTTTCCCCTGGCGCTTTTAAAAGTATCTTTTTTTTTCTTCTGCTGTTATTTTTGTGTTGATTATTCTGTCACCCAAAATGCTTTAGGCGTGTCATGCCCGAGTTGCTGCTCCGAAAGCTCAACTAGGCTTACCAGAGCTGACACTTGGAGTTATTCCAGGTTTTGGAGGTACGGATTTGTTTGTTCAGCTTTGTCTTCTTTTAAGTGGACAAAGACAATTTTGTCTCTCAATGGATACCTTTCGTGCTTGGTAAATAATCAAGCTAATTTTGCTGTGAAGGAACCCAACGTCTTCCAAGATTAGTAGGCCTTGCAAAAGCAACTGATATGATACTGGTATGGATGCCGGTTTCCGCAGTTACTGACAGTTCCATTACCAACTTTGTGAAAATCTTATTTGCTTGGCTGAAATTTTTGTTCCACTGTAATTTTGTAGCTATCGAAGTCGATGTTGTCAGAGGAAGGGCAGAAACTGGGTCTCATTGATGCTTTGGTGCCGCCTGGAGATTTGTTGAGCACGTCCAGAAAGTGGGCTCTAGACATTGCAGAGGGACGTAAACCATTTTTGCGCTCACTGCACAGAACCGACAAAATTGGTTCTTTATCTGAAGCTCGTGCTATATTGAAGAATGCAAGACAACTAGCCAAGAAGGTAGCCCCAAATATGCCTCAGCACCATGCTTGCATTGACGTGATTGAAGAAGGAATCGTCCATGGAGGGTATAGTGGGGTTCTTAAGGTAAAGTGGTCTTTAGGATTCGACGTTTGCTGTATTTCTCTCGTTTCCTGAATTTCTTCAATGGCTCTGACATTAATTATTTACTACTAGATTGTGCACATCAGACATCCTATTCTTTGTTAATTAGGAAATCAAGACTGCCTTATTTCGCAAGAATGTATCCATTAATTTTCGCAAGTTATTCCTTGATTCACTCTGCAGGAAGCAGAAGTGTTTAAGCAATTAGTGATGTCAGACACTGCAAAGGCTCTTGTTCATGTTTTCTTCGCACAGCGTGCAACATCAAAGGTGAGATCGGCCAAACCTGTTAATTCTCTTAAAGCTGTAGTTTCCTGAGGATTGAAGTGCACTGCGTTTGTTGCTCCTAGTACTTTTTGTTTCCACATTCAACCTTACCCTGAGCACCTTTTAAAACACTTTTCAGGTGCCTAATGTAACTGACGTTGGATTGAAACCGAGACCGATGAAAAAAGTTGCAGTTATTGGTGGAGGTCTTATGGGTTCTGGCATTGCTACTGCTCTACTTTTAAGCAATACAAGAGTTGTGCTCAAAGAAATAAATCCAGAATACCTTCAGAAAGGAATAAAATCAGTTGAAGGTTATTATCTTATCCAGAACCGATCTGGTTGCTATATATTATAAAAGTATATATCTGGGTCGAACCAAAAGTTTCAACTGTTGTCACAACAACAGTTTAGGCTTCAATACGTTGAGCCGGCCCAGAATTATTTCTTCACACAAAATGATTGGTTACATTATAATAAGGTGTTCTCAGAAGAAATGTTTTATGAGAGTATGCAGCCTCTAGAAGTTAGAAAGGTGTATAGACACTTCACTGAGTTGTTTTGAGCCAAAAGAAGCATACACAGCATATGATGGAATAACAAATTATATGTTTTACTACTATTTTCTGTTTACAGTAGATGCAATAAAGTGGGTTTTTTCTTGTGACAGCAAATCTTAAGGGCTTGGTCTCTAGGGGAAAACTGACACAAGATAAAGCAGGAAAGGCCCTCTCTTTGCTCAAAGGAGTACTCGATTACACAGAGTTCAAAGATGTGGACATGGTCATAGAGGTCTGCCTTCAATTTCAATTGTCTGCCTTACTGTTATCTGTCCTTCTCTTTGGTTTCAAGTATATCCAAATCTAGTTATTTCTAAGAGAGGGTTAACTAGTGTCTAGATATTTCCTCTGACAATAAGGCGTTGCTCTTGGTATCATTTTTCAGGCAGTGATTGAAAACATTCAGTTGAAACAAAAGATATTCAAAGAAATCGAAGAGGTCTGTCCACCACACTGCATTTTGGCGAGCAATACATCTACTATCGACCTCAATGTAGTTGGCGAAAAAACTAACTCAAAAGGTCGCATTGTTGGCGCACATTTCTTCAGGTCATTCCGCATATTCAATGTCACGAAGTTTTTTATGCTTTTCGTATTTTAATGTAATTAACAAAGGTTTGTCTTTTTTTTTTATAGCCCGGCACATATTATGACCCTTCTCGAGATTGTTCGTACAGAGAATACTTCTGCTCAGGTGATTCTGGATCTCATGGCGCTTGGAAAGGCCATAAAGAAAGTTCCCGTGGTGGTTGGAAACTGCATAGGCTTTGCAGTGAACAGGACATTCTTTCCGTATACACAAGCTGCACATATGTTGGTCAATCTAGGTGTTGACTTGTTCAGAGTCGACAGCGTTATTACCTCTTTCGGCTTGCCGTTGGGTCCATTCCAGTAAATCTCTCCTTCCTTGTTTCGTTAACTTCACACACTTTGTGTGTGTGTGTACGTGTTGCTGTATGACTATCTCAGCAACTGAAGAAAGCTTTACTTTTTTGGGATGACTTACTTCTCAGGCTAGGTGATTTGGCTGGACACGGGATTGGAATAGCAGTTAAGGATATATATGCCAAGGCCTATGGTGACCGCATGTTCAGCTCTCCATTGACGGAGCTTCTGCTTAAGAGCGGGCGAAATGGTATGTCATTGCTCTTACCTCTGCAAATCTCTCATCTGGGCACTTTTAACATTTGCTGCTTCAGGCAAAATCAACGGGAGAGGATACTATATTTACGAAAAGGGAACCAAACCAAAACCCGATCCATCAGTTCTTTCAGTTGTTGAGGAATCGAGGAAACTAACCAATATCATGCCCGGTGGGAAGGTAAGAAAACAAGAGGTCTTGCGAAATATAAGTACTATATATATATATATTTTTTTTTTAATTTAATGCAGCTTTGTGCTTCTTGTGCAGCCTATATCAGTAACTGATAAAGAGATTGTAGAGATGATCTTGTTCCCTGTGGTTAACGAGGCGTGCCGTGTCCTAGATGAAGGCGTTGTGATCCGAGCCTCAGACTTGGACGTTGCGTCTGTCCTTGGAATGAGTTTTCCTTCTTACCGGTGAGGATTCGTAGGCATAATCCTCACAAATAAAAAGGGTTCACTTTTGAAATTCGGAAATGCTTTTGCTTCTGCTCTGATCTTATTGATCTTCGCTTCACGATAGTATATCCATTTTCTTTATCTCGTTGAATCTCGTCTAGTCATTTACTAACAAGTCATTATATGAACAAGCTTTTTCCTTTGTTTTGTCTGTCACTAAGAAATCTGGTGATGATCTTTTCTTATGGTAAGCACTTTGTTTTCCTTTGTTGCAGCGGAGGAGTTCTTTTCTGGGCGGACACGGTAGGACCGAAGTACATATATGAAAGGCTCAAGAGATTGTCGGAGACTTATGGCGGCTTTTTCAAACCGTCGAGGTATCTGGAGGAAAGGGCAATGAAAGGAATGCTTTTGGTAAAGTCTCTCAACTTTCTTTTACATTTTATGATGGCACAAGAGAACAGTCCCAACTAAGTTCCCTTACTGACAAATAGATTAACAACGTGAGAATAAAATTTATTATATGGATTCATCTGCTACAAATCGCTGGTTAACATTAGATCTTGGATTCAATCCCCTAGCAGAGTTAGAGATGTAAACAATATCATGAAAATTAAGCATGACCCTTGTAGGATTGTTTTTGTAGTTTAGGTAGAACAAAAAAATTTGGACACTAAGGTTGCAAAGAAAGAAAACAATAGATGATCACATATTATAGTGATAGCCTACTTAGAGCTATGAAACAAATGTTTCCAAGCTTATGGATGCGTACTAGTCCGGCTATCATCAATTTATTCATTTTTTCAGTCTTTGAGATTTATGATGGAATCTGTCTTTTGGCTGCAGAGTGAACCGAAATCGTCGAGGTCTCGACTGTGAATGCACAAAAATGGAGCTTAAAAGTAATACGCGTAAGATGCGTTTGAACAAGTTTATGCAGGAGAGGCTGAAGGTGTTATTACCTGAGAATAAATCACTCTCTCTTGTTGTTTCAAAGATAAAGTGCTGTTGTTAAGGTGTTTGTTTGAAACACTTCAGAAACAATTTACATGTTCTTGATAAAACATTTGTAGTGACGTCATTCTCATATATGTTCGCATGGATAATAAAAAAGTAGAATTACCAAGTGCTGATAAACTTATCTGTTTTGGTCATATGGATTTATTTACATCTTTTGTAAAATTGAGGATTTATTATATATGTTACTCTCAAATACTACAGGAGTTGAAAGAAAATATCATAATCAGACATGATAAACAAGGATGTTCAATCGCTAAAGCATCAACAGTAAGAAAGTAACAAAAAACACAAAATACTAACAGGTAAATTCGTGTATTAGAGAAACAAAGCTCTCCAAAATCTACACCAGCCAGGGGCTTTAAAGAGGAGACTTCATAAGAAAAGAAAGGAGAAAGCGAGGAGAAAGCTTAATGACACAGTGAAAACTTGTGTCTATTACTCTCTCTTTAGTAATAAAGGAGAGAGAAAAATTATGGTGACATTACCTCGTAAAACGAGGCAGTGGTGAGGCAGACTTCAGGTTGTTGTTTATGTTCTCTCCGGTAAGTTATTTTTGTCCTACGTAGAGTATACTTTATTGATTCAGAGGTCTTTCTTCTCCGGTAAAGCTGGAGGTTTATGAGGATGGTGAGTGGTTGAGGTATTTGTTGTGGTCGTCGGCTGCAACGGCTGCGGTTTGTTGAGTGTAGGTTGAGCAGTTGTTCGTGAAGCTCCATTCACAATTGGTGGTATTTGCTGAATCCCATTCTCGGTTTTCACAGTCGCGGTTGCGGTTGGAGGTGACTGTATATGCCTTCTGGCTAAATATGAACACTTTGATTCTGCAGACCAACAAACTTAACTAAGCTTCAGAGGAAGAAAGAATCTCGATGAGTTGTGTGTGAAGCAGGAGAAACAACAGTACCTTTTATTTCTGCGTAAGAGATAAGTCGACTAAGGCAATCTCTGAATTTGGTTAATACCACTCTCTCCTGCTCTGCGTAAATCTCTGACTGCCCCTGTGAGTTTGTTCCGCAGCCACCGGGGTCCACTGAACCATTAGGTTCAGCTGCTGCTACCATGAAGATAGTGTCCTGTTCATCACACATCAAAGCCAAAGTTGCTGGAGATAGCGGATTTCCTTTAGAGGCATCGGCGCCATCTGAATTTGAACCCTCTGGTCCAGACTTATCAGCTTGATTTCCATCAGCTGCAACCATCTCGACATCACCAGTATCTTTATTGCCTTGGGGGTTATCTTGTGCAGAAGAAGCTAAAGAGGTTTCTGTTTGATCTTCAACCCGATTTTCCCTTTCATTTCTTTTATCTAAGAAAAATTTAAAGGAAGATCAATGAATGTAATCTAATACCTCAGCAATACAGAGTTTTTATACTCAGAGTTTCACCTGTTAATGTCTTTGCTGCTTCTCCGGCTACAGCGACTAATACAGAGCAAAGCGCTTTCACATCCTGCGGTTGGATTATATCTGCTAAGAGAGACCTTGAAAAAAGTACAACGTAAACGTCAGTTCTATTCAGCTCTTTGGATCAGCTACATAACTTGTGAAACACCAGAAATTTCACCTATATACAAACTTTGATGGAGCTACCGATGACATGCCACCAGCCCGAGAAACAGTTGCCGGAGATGTACCTAAGGTTGGGCCACTAGTTCTTCCATTATTTGCCTAAATACAAATAACAAGAATATAATTCACTACGCAAATGGCATAGAAAAGGATATTTTTCCATTTCCATAAATGGATGCAATTAAGCATGTATTGATTAAATTGGGAACTTGTGAACCTGTTGAAACTGGCCAAGTCGATGCGAAGATGAATCTTTGGTTGCTTGGTTAAACGAAATATCTTGACCTTTCCTTCTCTTAGGTGCTGGAGAAGGAGCAAAGCCCGAGGAACCAACAGCTCCAGTAATGGCAGCATTTGCTGCTTGTTGGAGATAAGCCATGTTGTTGGCATGTTCACCGTGAAACAGAGCTTGTCTTTCCTCACTTCCGTCAAAGTTTTTGCAATCTAAGCATTTGCAGTTCTCGGAACATAGAATGTTTGCTTGAAAGCACTCACAATACTTCTTAAGGCATCCCGATTTCTTGCAGTGACATCCTTTGTTATGCTTCCCTAACAACACAACTTCACCAATCTCCTCCTGCAAAGACAAAGCAACAGTTTAAGCATCCCACAATACCTTACAAACTTAAAGAACTCCCAGCGATCTACAGAAATTTAATCAAAGTCTTGTAACAACTGAAGATGTAAATGCTTTTTATCAGTAACATTGATATTCCTCAAACCACGTACCCTTTTATCTCTAACACCATGTGGACTGCTAGCAATTTTCGGCCTGAACGCATTTGGATTCCTCTCCAGAGTTGCTTCCACAGCATCTCGTCTTGCAGGTTCGTTATCAACGTTGTTGAAACAATTGACACAGTTACAACCATCACAATATGTTCCAGATGCAAAGCATTCACAATACCTGACAAGAGATTGCAGCGTTTAAAATTTATAGAGGTCCAGAAAGAAAGCCGAATCAGAACTGTAATGCATATTAAACGACAGCAAAAATTGGTTAACTAAAGGTTCTTAGGAGTGCAGCAGAAAAGGGAAAAGATATGAACATGCAATGGCTTAAGTAATCCGTTTAATCACACACTAACATTTCTCCAGGAGCTAAGAAGTCACAAACATAAGAAAAATGCCAATCCCTAAACATGAATGGGAAGACTTACAGTTTCAAGCAGCGTGAGTGTTTACAGTTACACTGCTTCTTCTTTTGAGGGGTCCCATCTCTAGCTTCCACAATAGGCCTTGGTCTAGATTTTGGAGATTCCGGTTTTCTGCCCAAAGAAAAAAACAGAAGAAAAGTTGAAAATTCAAAAATCTTTGAGGTAGGTGAAATAGAGTTCTAAGAAACCTTTTAATCCGTGGACAGAAAACAATCAAACTAGTCTCACGAATTAGTTATTAAAAGGTTGAAGATTTAAACCACTTTCATAATCCCAAATCAAACTTGTGCAAATCCAAACGCCAAAAGTTTGAAATTTTCTTCACAAAAATTCAACGCTTGTCGAAGAAACTCGACTCAAAGGAAGAAGCAAAGAGCCCGATTAGATGAAACTTACGGATGCCTGATTGGCGCGTTGAGGATTTGTGATTGTGACGGCGGATTCGGCGTCACCACCGGTAGAGTCGGTCGTACCACCGGGTGAAGCCGCGACGTCGACGTCGACGTTGTCGTTACCGGTGAAGGAACGGAGGGAGTGACGATGGGCTTAGCTGTCGTAGCGACGACGGTGGGAGCCGGTTTAGACAGTGAATGTTCATCGGAACCAGCAGTGAAGTCGAGTTGCCTCGCTGGCTTCTTCGCCGGGAAAGCAGACTCATCAGATACACCGTCCTTTTTTGGCGGGAATTCGCCTCCGCCGCCGCCTTCAGCCATCTGAAAAAAATTCGAATCTCGAGTTTTCCAAGGAACCCAGAAAATTTCCTTTTCTATTTTCACCCGAAAAAAGAAAAAATTCACACACTTTGCACCACCGCGAGAAAAACGAGAAATCCCACAAATCAGCTCAAAGAGACACACAGAGAAAAGCCAGATCCGTATCCCCCGACGGAGCGCGAAAAAAATCCAGAATCGATTCGGCGGCTGTTAAAGCTCAGGACTTTGAATTTGATCCGCGTGTAAAGAGGGGAGAAAGGGATAAGCCTAGAGAGAGAGATTGGGGGAAATTAGGGTTCTGTTGGGTTTTAGCTCTCGAAGAAAGACTGATGACGAAGCAGAAGAAGAAGAAGAAGAAGAAGAAGAAGAAGCCCCCAAGAGGAATTTTGGTAAAAATTTAAAACAGCGGAAAAAAAATTAAAAGCAAATACTTTCGGTTTTGTTCTTCTTCTTCCACAGCATCTCTCCTCCCTCTCTCTAACATGTTTTGAATTTTCAATTTTCTGGATTATATTGGACGGTTCGATTTTCGTGGCCTTCTGATCCTACGGTTCATGTTAAATACAGTGATCCAACGATTCGAATTCATAAAAGCTTTAGGTTTTGCTGTCGTTACACCGTTCGATCTCTTCTGAATAAAGTATCCACAAAAACCCTTTAAAATGTGCGTGTTTAGAATCCACCAATCGTAAACTGACACGTAGACAGATCACTCGTGACTCCAATGCACACCGTCGAGTTTTGGAAGCAGAAAAGAAGGGCACTTTAAGAAGAGAAGCGTATTTTGATTTCGCCCCGAAACTTCCTTTACTTGTTTGTTTTTTGCACAAAGAGCACCAAAATTTGCTAACATTCAAAATTAGAACAAAAGAATCTGAGGTGGTATTACAAGGTCGCCTTGAATTTCAACTGTCTAAACCAAAATCCCCAACACATACACAGTTTTGCGTCAGTAAGCGTTTCCCATCCTGTCTCTACCGCCACGCCGATCGTCTCGTCCTCCTCTCTCAAAGTAACTGTCACGGCGGTAATCTCTGAGCGGTGGTGGATCGCCTCTCATGTGCGGTGGTGGACCCTCTCTCATCGGCGGCGATCTGCTCCTCTCTCTTGAATGTGGCCCCCATCTGCCAACACGAGGTGGGTGATGCGGTGGACTGAGAGGTGGTCGTCTCTCGTAGTGAGGTTTCGGGAGTGGCTCAGGATGGACCCAGTCAGATGCTAATCTTCTGCTGGGAGGGTACTCAAGGTCAGAGTAACGCAGACGGTCTCGTTCTCTGTCTCTGTCTCTCCATGCTGGAAGGTCATGTCTTGGTGGCGGGTAGTCTCTGGGGTAGCCACGTGGAGGAGACCTGTAGCCATTGAAGTCTCTTCTTGGGGAAAGATTCATGGGAGGAGGAAGAAGACGATGCGGTGGAGGACTATTGGCACGTGCATAGCGATGCCTCTTGCACTTGAAGCACTGTTCTCGTCTAGCAAAGTTCAAGCTTCTGCATCTGAATCCACAACAGTGAAAAGTACATACAAATGAAACTTAGAAACTTCTGTAGATTGTGAGATACAGAAGACACTGAGAATTCTAATAGAAAGGAAACTTACAATGGATCTAGACAGTACCAATCTCCATCTCTTGGTTGCACCTTGGGGTTACTGTTTCTGCTCATGTCATCGCTTTTGAAAGGGAAATGAGCATGTTCAGGCCCGTCAAAACGACGAGCACCAGCTCCACCTCTAGCATGCGGTGGTGAATAGTCTCTGTATCTCCCAGATGATTCCCTTCTGCTGCTGAACTCACGGCCACGAGGCGGAGCAGCTGAGTGATTAAGATCAGAGCCGTGTCGGGGATCTTCATACGGACGACGGGGTGGTGAGCTAGAACTTGCACGAGTCCTATGTCCTACACAAATAAAAAGGCACAAGGAGACTGGGTCAAGTACAGTACAAGATAAAGAAAAATGCAAACCATCACCAAGTCACCAAGTTGCAGGTACTCTTCACTAAAGTATATAGTAGCAGACAGCAAAGTTCAGAAGTCCATTAAGCATCAGTGGATATACCAAACAAGTCAGCTCAAGAATAGAGGATGTTGGTGAAATCCATCTGTAGCAGTGTAAAATCTCAAGAATACCCTAAGTGTAACTGAACTCTTAGCTATACAATCCAAATAGCAAATGAAATTGATGACACTAATTAAGCACGTACTATACAAGAGTTTTAGAAGAGTCCCAAAACAAACCATTGAAGACAGACATTCTTCCTACAAAGACCTAAGTCCTCGTAGGCAAAAGGAAGGCACGTACGCAATTTCATACAAGAAGCATGACCCACTGCATAAGAGAACTTACAGACATCATTGACACCAAATGCTAACGAAATATAACTATCATAACAGTTATCGATATTAACTCACAGATTACTTGTGTTTCTTTGTTCCCGAAAATTCAAGAATCGAAACCCATAACGAGAAGAAACTCAGGCAGGAGTGGAGCGTAATAATGTTGGGAAGAGATACGAACCGTTGTCACCCTTATGGCGATCCGAGCGAGAAAATGATGGCCGGTCACGAGAATCCTCTCCGGCGGCGGCGTGGCGGTCGCCTTCTCCGTCGTTGCTTCCGGAAGGTCGTACGACGAGACTGCTGATGTGAGGCGGGTGGTGCTGCGTCGTCTGATCTCTTTCATTCGACCCCATTTCTCTCCGACTCTCAAGCCTCTCTCACTACTCCTGAAATCTCGATGTCCGTTTCCCCAAAAAAAAAAAAAAAAAAAAACCCTAGGGAGTGTGCGGTAGATGCTGGAAACTGCCGTTGATTTTTCTTTTCGCCCCTCAACTTTTGTCCCATTTCTATAACAGCCCCTAAGTTTATTATTTAACATAATGAATTAATGATAGTCCTACACATTTAACACTCCCGAGTGATTCTTAACGTTATTTTACAAGATCAACGACCGAAACTGGTTAGACTCAATTGGAATTCGACATACTGTATATTGATTTCTAGTTTTCTACTATCTACTATGACTTGCAAACCATGTCAAAAGAAATTATGATTACAGTGGATTACATCTGGAACTAAGAATTTGATCATGTAATTTGGTTTATAGATTAGAAAAAACTCCTTGGCAAGGAGGAATCGTGGCCTCATTATGTCTCACTGAACCATCAACTCTGACCATGAGAGGAAGTTATTACACATGTTGATATAAAAAAGCACAAAATTGATAAACAGATAATAATACAAGATCAAAATATATAAACGATGAAGAAACATGGAACCCAAGAAGCAAACTCGGGTAAATAGTATAAGACCTTTCTTTTTTTTTTCATTTCGTAACTTCAGTTCAGATGAAAAAAATAGGGTAAAGATTGGCCTGGGCAACAAGGAAACTAGCTCTTTAGCTAGCTAAAAGCTAACACCAACTTTCAAGTTGTAAATGTTGCCTTGTTCTGTACCAGAGAGGGAGAGACGCAATACACAACACAATTTTGACAGAGTAGCAGGATTCAGGGAAGTGTCTCAACCATGGACCCGGCCAAATGTAATCGATATGAGGAAACATCTGCGATAAACACATAAAACTGAGATCAATGAGAGACACAAGGGCGTAAAAGAAAAAACAGATTTATGAGAGACGAAATCAGCAAACGATAAGCTTAAAAATATGCAAACATTGATACCCAAACAGAAAGTTAACAATTTTCTTAACGGAAATCTTCAGACAACAAACAGTGGTTGCAGTATTCTTTTACTAGGCCTACTAGGCTACTATAATTAAGACTTAAGGCAAGCACATGCCTTGTATGAAGGAGAAAGAGGCAAATGGTATGTGACTAATTTGTGTGCGTTTAAACTCGCGAGAGCTTTTGACTGCGTACCTTAAATGCCATTCAGGTTCAGGGGAATTCTATTGTGAATCCACTACTGGTAGGCTTCACATTCACGGGTCCAAAGCCGTCAAAATCTGAATCTGAATCCATTTCTCTGTTATCATTCCACTTTCTAGGAGAATCCTCCTCCTCTGGCCCACTCCTTGTGGGTGGCACATAGAGCTCTGAAACTGGAACTGGAAGAGGGACTTCGCTGAAATATTTGTCATTCAACATCTCCATAGCAGTGGCTCTACTAGCCGGATCGTAACAGATAAGCTTCTTGAGCAGCGATATCACATCCCCTGAATGGTTGGGAAGACATCCTTCTATACCAAGAGGAGATTCCACTTTAGCAAATGAGATTGACTTGTAGTCCGGAAGATGGACACAACCTGACCAAACCTCTTCGTTTAAATTTCCCAGCACGTTGGTTACTCTGCTGATCTGATCAATATCTGAAATTCCTGGGAACAAAGGCTCGAGAGACAAGAGTTCTGCAAACACACAACCAAGCGACCATAGATCGATCTCCAGCCCATACATGGTAGATCCGTAAAGAAGTTCCGGTGGCCTAAACCATCGGGTTCCCACACAAGATGTCATCAAACCTTGTGCACCATCCCATGCTTCATCAGCATCATAAGCAAAAGAGTTCCCACCGAGATCATCATCCATTTCGCTAACGGTGCAGGTTGCAAGGCAAGACGTGTCTCCATCATGCACGTTCGAGTCCTTATCAGTATCATCTCTTACAACCTGTTTAGCCTTGAGCTCTTCCACCTGTCGAAAGTACTCCTCTTTACTCATCGCTTCCTGTTCCTGACCATCAGATCCTTGCTGAGACGGGTTCTCATAATCAGGAATCACTTCTGGTGGCTCTCCATCTCTGTCTTCCAGTTTGTAAGCCTGTTGGTTTTCATCTGCAGCGACGATATCAGGCTCCATGAGTATCCTAGCCTGTAAACAACACACTTTGTTACAAACACAAGAGAAAACTTCCACATGGTGTAATCACATAAAGAGTAACTAAAAAAACTAACTTGATTAAAGTATCAAACTTCACAAATGAAAATGAATCATCCAATGAAAACGACAAACATGACAATCACCTGACCAAAATCTGCAAGCTTAAGCACTCCATCATCAGATATCAACATATTCCCAGGCTTCAAATCTCTGTGGACGATCAAGTTCCTGTGGCAAGCATCAACGCCGGAGAGAATCTGAATCATCCATCTCTTAATCTCCCCCACCGAGAACCCATCCCCTTTCTCCCCCTTCTTCTTCCGCCTCCTGGCATCTCGGATCACCGCGGCGAGATCCGACCTGAGGAACTCGAGCACGATCACGGCGTTCTCGTCCTCTCGCCAGAAGTACTCGTGCATAACGACGACGTTGGGAGATCCATTGAGGATTGTGAGGGCGTCAATCTCCCGGAACGCCGACTGGTAATCGAAGATCTCCTTGAGCGCGACGACGAGACCGTCGGAGATGCGTCGAGCTCTGTAGACGTCGGCGTAGGCTCCGGATCCGACTCGCTCGAAGATCTGGTACTTGGCGATTATCTCCGGCCGGGTATGGATACTCCAACTGCTCGCCGGTTGTTTATCCATCGCTTTTTTTATTACGGCGTCGTTTTTCGGACAGATCCTTCTTCCCTTTTCCCGGTCCGATAATGATGATGATAATATATAACGCTAACGAATACTCTCCAGTTGAAAATCCCGTTTCCAGATATTAAATTACTAAAATACCCTCTTCAGTTTAATTTTCCTGCATTACTGTTTTTTCTTCTTTTTAACCAAACTAATTTACTAGCCGTCATTGGAACAAATTTTCAACTGTATACACTTTTTGCACAACAATATGTTGGATATTATCACATACTGTTGCTTTTAATGTTAAGCATCATGTAAGAACTAGAAGAGCATTAATATATGGAGATGGATATTTATACCCTTTGTTTTAATTTCTTAGAAATGATATGTTATTGAATTACTTGAAGTCTGCTTAATGTTTTTTTTTTGTTCTGTTCGTTTAATAGTAAGTTGCTTTTCAGTTTGGGAATATATAGAGAGTTTTAGTGCTATATTTCTGACCAAACAGAAAAATAAGAGTTTTGGTTCGATATTGGTTTGAGTTTTGAGCGTGAGACAATCTACATGGCCCTTAGAAAACAAAATTAAAGAATTCAAATTTGGTGAAAGTTCTAAGCCTTGTTAACAGCGCAAGAAGAATATTACAGGAATCTGCAAATCTACACAACCAAAAGCAAAACAAAACAGAGAAAGGAGCTTCACATACAAATAAGAGAACCAACAGTTCCCTTATCTTCACAGTTGTAACTCTTCAACCTACAATACTAATCAACGACCATAGAGAAAGAAAGAGAGAGAGAGAGAGAGTCACAATGTTGTTGAGACTTGTGTCTATGTCCTAAGCTTCGATGCAGCCTCCGCAGACAATATTCCTGCAAAGTATAAGTCTTGTTAACTTTTTACTGCAAACCTCTTCAAAAGAAGAAGAAGAAGATACAATCTTTGAGAGCACTTACGCAATGGAGCAACCGGATCTTCTATGTTTCTTCTTACTCCTCGTGACCTCTTTTCTCCTTGGAGGCTGAAGAACCACTTTGATCGCGGTGTCAAACACTGCTTTCACATTCTACAACATATCCAAAGCAAAAATCAAGAAAAAAGTTTTTTCCACCAAAACATGCCCTGTTGAGTCTTGTTTGTGAAAGAGAACTTACCTGTTGAGTCTTGGAACTGCACTCAATGTAAGAAGCTGCACCGATTTGCTTCCTCAGTTCCTCTCCCTGTCTCCACACAAGTCCATTAAGCTTGAGAAAGATTCCATTTCAAAAACAAAACCAATAAAGAGATTACGCATATATACCTGAGTAGAGGTAATGACATTGGTGTGATCCGCGAGGTATCCCTTATCATCACGGAGATCTTAAGAACAAGACAATGTAATGTATCAGCAACGAGAAATTCAAAAAAAAAAAAAAGAGATCTGCAACAACAAGACTTACCTAGCTTTGTACCAACAAGGACTATGGGAACATTTGGCGCAAACCGACGAAGTTCAGGCATCCACTGTCAAAAACAAACCATCCGATTTAAAACACACACAAAATACATAGCAACATTCACCAATCCAACATATCTATTCCAATGCAAGCCAAGGAGAAATCAAAACCTATACCTTCTTTAGTACATTCTCGTAACTCGCCTTGCTGATAAGCGAAAAGGCCAAGACGAAGACATCAGCTCCTCTGTAGCTCAATGGCCTCAACCTACTGTAGTCTTCTTGACCTAAACAAACACCACACACAAAAAAAGGACAAATGTATGAGAGATACGGATCCTAGAAACTCTGAATCATCATCAGTTTCAATTCTTTGGCTCATTGCTTTCAGAATTAAATTAGGAAACTTCGTCTCACCTGCAGTGTCCCATAGCCCTAGATTCACGATTTGTCCGTCTACGGAGACATTTGCACTGAAATTGTCGAACACGGTCGGAATATAATCCTGGCAAACATGAACAAAACAGCAAGAATCATGAATCATGCATCAGAGGTACCCTCAGAAGTCAAAGAATCCAGATATCTTCCTAAAACTCTAGAAACTAAATAAGAGTTAAAGACAGACAAATTGGGGTTAAAAGCTTGAATCTTTTAGAAAAGGAACAAGCACCATTAACCTGGAATAAACCAGAAAAAGGTATCACAGATCCTCTTTAAGCTAAGTCGATTTGGAAATAACCCAAGAACCTAGATTAAATCTCCCGAACCCAGTAAGAAAAATTAAAGCTTGGCAGTGGAAAATGAAAGCTTTTTGAGTCTGAAAGGAAACGAATTTGAGAAGAAAACTCACAGTTGGAAACTTGTTGCTAGTGTAACAGATAAGCATACATGTCTTCCCGACAGCTCCGTCTCCGACAGTAACACATTTGATGAACTTGGAAGCGCTCATTGTCTTAGTAAGAAGTAAGAACCAGAATCGAAATCCAGAAGATTGTGGGAAGCCAGATGGACAAAAAAGTCAGAAGATATTAAAGAAGAAGAGTGCTGGAGAAGTCTAGAAATGAGCTTACAGGAGACGCTTGCAGTGAGAATCAACTGCGGAGACAGAGAAAAGAGCGTGAATTTCGATATATTTTCACAAGAACCAAGAGAAGCGAGAAATGTGTTTTGTAGAGAGTCGAGACAGAGAGAGAGAGAGAGAAGGATAGTAAATGTGTCGGATTCTCAGGTTTCGTCCAAGTCAAAGTGTCAAAAGAGCGAAAACTTTATTGTCCCTCTCAATAAATTTCAAAAATTTGGCAAAATGAAAATTACAATAATAATATAAAAATATATTTGAAACTACTCTTCGTTTGTTTCTAATTTCTATCCTTTGAATCTAAAAGTCGTATTTTATCAACGGTTGAGTTGAAACACGTATCGACCGTTGTGAGATACGACACAGTTTCGACTTTTGTCTTCTTTTGGTTTCCAGCTAAGTGTCTTGGGAGTTTCACATTTCTTCTCCTTTGCGATATACACGAGTATTTATATCTTGAGCCCTTCCAAGGATTTTTATATTTGAGCCATTGGAATTCTTATTCTTTTTAAACCAGAAAGTAATTTTTAATTGTCACAAACATGCTCTACTTACACGCAACATCACATTCAAATTTGATTTTGGTGACGCTATAATATACTAGTACTAAACAGTCAGATTTGAACCATTAGTTCAAAGCTTCAAATACTTGGGGCAATTGGGTTCTGCTTGGGTTGAGTTTAAATTTTTTTTTTTTTGGTCCAAGAACCAAAATATAAAAGGGAAATTTGAGTCGAAAACAAACAATCTATTAATATATAAAAGTTGAAGCTATAGTGCTCTAAGAGTGTCCACATAGGATTAAAATTATAAAACAACCAATAGTATCATTCCACATCAACATTTAAAGTTTAAGAAATTTTCTAAATTTTTTAATTGTATTGTTAATAAAAATACACAAGATAAGGAAATTATCTATAAATTTATATTAAACAAAAAGTCAACTTGATATTAGATTAAGAAACTTCCTAATTGAAAATATAAGATAAGGAAATTATCTATAAAGTTCTATTAAATAAAAAAAATCAACTTAATATTATATTAGGAAACTTTTTAATTTAAAATAATTATCTCATTTTTATAATTAACTATATATAATCTACAATGGTGACAAAAAAAACTTATAATAAATTTAATAAAAGACTAGATATAAGAATATTAAAAACAAATAGATAAAGTAAGAAACATATCTATAAACTTTTATTAATAAAAAGTTAACCTAATATTATATTACGAATATTTGATAATTTAATATAATTATCAATTATATAATTCACTATATATAACTTAAAATAAATATTGGTGACAAAAAATATAGATCAAACATAATAATAATAGCTTTCTGAAGATGATTATTTTTTGGTTATACTAATAAGATTTAAAATATATACCTTTTAAGCTGATTAAATTAGCCAATTAAATATTATACTAATATAATTGTCATTATATAGTTTTAAAATTGTTTATACTAGCTTTGAAATAATTAATTAAACATTCAAAATTATCATCTTAAGTTAATTATATTTTTGTATATTTTTAGAGTTTTAATTTATTCATATATTTTAACTTTTTAGTATTTGAATATAATGGATATGATTATATTAAAAAATATGTATGTTAAATGCTTTTATTAATTTTTAATAATTTTATATAATAGATTATGCAATATTGTAATTAACTGTGAAACAAACAAATGTAATGACGAATATTATAAGTTGAATAGAGTAAACTAATGATAATTTTAATATTAGAATTTAGAGCTACTCAACCAAATAAATAATACATGAGTTTATGATATTTATTAAGCGATTTGATAGATTTTTTGAAGAAAAAAATTCCTTTAGAGCTTATGAGATACAAATATGATGTGATATAAAATAAATTAGTAGACCATGTTGTAGAGTGTTTGTATTTAGTTTGTCGACATGATTGAATTTATTCTGTAAATTTAAAATTTATATAAATTTAATATTCCATAGCAAAATTTAAATATCACTTATCTAAACATTAGAAATTCTAAAAATATAAAATATTAAATTGCGTTATTCTATTTTTAAAAAACATATTTCGGTTTTGTAAAAATATTTTAAAATTTTATTGAAAAACTTTTAGGCAATAAAATTAGTTAAATATTGAGAATTATATAGATTTTGATGTAGGTATAAAACTATATTTCTTTTGGTAGTTTTTTAAAAAATATATAATTAGAAAAAAAATATTTTTAAAATGACACTTGTGTACTTCTAAATAGATTTGAAAGGTTAACATGTGTGATTCGAATCTAATATTCAATTATTTATAAAATGAAATATATACGTAGAAAAATAACTTATAATATAAGATAATGAATTATTCACAAAAACTATTGATGCTAGAGAAAAACATTAGAATTCATTTTTCAAACCACTAGAACATAAAAATAGTTTATATGATGTAAAATACATAATTAGTAAATATGAATTAAAATATTGTTAAATATACAAAAAGATATAAGTTCTTTATTATAAATAAATTATTGACAAATATATGATGTAAAATATATAATTAATAAATATAAATTAGAGTATTATTAAATATACGGAAAACAAACTATAAGTTGTTTATCAAAAATAATTCAAGTGACAAATATGTTAAATAAAAAAATTATATAAATAGCTGATTTATCAATAATATGTAAATTTAGTGATTAAATATATTATTTTATAGTATTATGAATATAAAAATAATGTTTCAACAAATATTATTAATGTTTCTTATATAAAAAATATTATAAAATCTCCACGCGTAGCGTGGGTGAAAAACCTAGTTAAAAGAAGAGATATTTGCAACTACATTATCCCCAGAAACTTGGGGAAATTGTTATTAATCACAACCAACCGACCAAATTGTAAGTTAGAGATATCATTATGAAACAAAGTTTTGAGAAATAGTAACAATAGAACTGAGTTGGTTCTCTCTACTCATCATCTTCGTCGTCTTCGATTTCATCAAACTCAGAATCATTCGCAGAGTCGCTCTCCGAATCACTCAGCACATACCTCATCTGCTTCCTGTTTGCTCTTTTAGGCCTCGATGAGTCGCTTCCAGCCGCCACAGTCTCAGTACTCTCCTTCTCTCCTTCCTCCTTATTAGCCAACCTCCCCAACATGGAACCGCTCTTCTTGTTGAACGGTGACGATCTCATCTTCCTCACTTTCTTCTCCGGCGACACGCTAACAACCTCCGCCACTAGCTGCTTCTTGCTCGCCGCTGGTCCTCGCTTTCTCGGAGCCGCCGGTGGTTTGGCAGCTTTACTCGCGGCCGGTTTTCTTCCTCCTTTTGCTGGTGCAGCAACTTCAACCACCACGTCGTCATCATCATCTTCATCCAGAGATATTGCTGCTTCTGTTGACAGCCGTATAAAAAATACAAAGGTTAAACTTCATGATCATTTTCATTCTGTGGTTTCTTTTCTCATGTTTATGGTTTAGACTCTTACTGATTGGATTCTCAGAGGTGGAGCCGAAATTGTATTGAGCAAGCCTTTGTGCTAGATCCATCATCTCATCATCATCAACCTTTGGAGCAGCAGGCGCCTTCTTTTTGGCTCCTTGTCTACCTTTCGGCTTCGCCACTTCCACTACGTTGTCACCTTAACGAATGAAGAAAAAATGTTTCCACAAGTATATCAATAATGAAGATCCATACAAGATGGAGAAGTTTTCCAGATTCGATGATGATTTCACTGAGTTGAGTACAAGACCAACCTATGTCCATTGCAGAACTGGAAGCCTCTGCTGTGTCTGATTCACTGACTTTCTTTGTTGTCTTCTTTGGTGCCTGCTTCTTTGGCGCCTGCTTCTTTGGCGCCGCTCTTCCACCCTTTATTGGTACTCCAGACTCGGCCCTGAGCTTCTTTTGTGCCGCCTCTCTCTCTCTTTCGGCTTGAGCATCTTCCGCATCAAGTTTCTGAAATATAAATAAGACATTGCATCAATAACTAATTGACATTGTTCACTGCTATGTGAAAAGGCGTTTTAGAGGGTTGTGAATGCTTACATCAAGTTGTGCATCAAGAGAGTTTAGGTCTCTGAGCCAGAGAGATCTTGGTGTGGCCTTCTTCATGTCTTCTACGGCAGCCTTCATTTTATCTCTCTCTCCACACAACTCCTGCACTTTCTCTAGCGTCAACGTAGCTATAGCCAGTGACAACAGGTAGTCATACTCTGAACCAGGTATAAACGTGGAGAATACAGGAACATCTGAGCTTTCTTCAGACTCTTCTTCAGTTGAATCGGTTGCTCCAGCAACCGCAGCTTCGACAGGTCTGGCCTTCTTAGGGAATGGTGTGAACCCTCTCTTACTCAACTCCTCGACAAGATCAGACTTCTTCCTGTTGTTCACTATGATTTCTCCACTGACAACTGCAAGAATAAACCTCACTTTGTTCTCTAGTTTCAGGAGTTCTAGCTCCAGATTCTCCACGATAACTCTCTGCATGCGTATCAGACAATTTACGTTAACAACATTATACCTTAATAGCTGAAGACGGAATCGAATTAGAAGATTTCCAAACCTTTCTCTTCTCATAATATTGGAGCCTGAGTTCGAAGAATTCTTCAAGGACTGCAAGGTGGGATTAAAAGTTAGTGCATCTTATGAAGAAGAAAAACAGACTGAACAATTTGGATCTCATTCTTACTTTGTTCTGGAGTTGCGTATTTCTTTATCACATTGTTTTCATCAAACAGATGCATATTTGTTGTACCGATTGTCGTGGTAAGTTTGAGTAATTTCAAAAAGCCCTCTTGCCGAGCCATCATCATGTTCTCTTCACTCAATTGAAGCTCAAAATCCACAGACCTATCGTCATTGTACGCCCCGACGCTCTGCAGAAATAAGAAGCATGAATTAATAAGAAGCATATAAGAACCCAATCACAGTTTCTGATTTGAGGAATTCTACCAGAAAATAGGGGGTGTTGTTATTTGTCTTCAAAGCTTCCAGGAATTGCTTATAATCATCGGTCCACCTTCTGATTGGTAGTTCCGTGATACGGAGAGTTGTTTCGTCAATCTCCTCATATACACCAGTGATTGTGTAGGTAGACCCACCTTCCTTGGACGCAGTTTTCTCAATAGTTCCTTTAAAATTTCTATACCAAGGATCCATTGGCACCATGCTTTCACCATTAAGTAGACGCCTTACATTGGCAACAATATCTCTTGGGTTATAGTTAGGTATGAAAGAACTCCACCCGGTTCCAATGCCTTCACAGCCATTCACAAGCACGGTTGGAATGATAGGCATGTACCTAACAAGGACAAAAATATCAAGTTAACTAACTAGTCTTCGGGAAAAAGAAAAAAAAACGAATGTGCTAAATGGGGAAAGGATTACCAAGTTGGTTCTATCTTCTGCCCATCTTCATTCAAGTAATTAAGGAGGACATCGTCGTCCTTGGGAAACAGGACCCTGGTTGCAGAAGAGAGCTTAGTGAAAATGTATCTTGCGCTTGCTGCATCTTTTCCACCCTACATTATCAATGTACACCAAGATGAGTACGAGCATAGATAAACATAGAACAGTTACAATGTCAACTATACTTACCATATTCCGTGTGCCAAATTGACCGTTTGGTAGAAGCAGGTTTATGTTGTTGCTGCCAACATAATCCTGCGCCATTCCAATGATCGTACTGGCAAGACTCTGCTCGCCGTGATGATATGCCGAGTGCTCTGATACATAACCAGAGAACTGGGCAACCTTGACCTCCTTGACGAGATTCCTCTTAAACGAACAGAAAAGTATCTTTCTCTGGCCGGGTTTGAGCCCATCAACCACGGACGGTATTGACCTTTGAAGATCCGCCATGGAGAACAAGATAAGTTCTTTGTTTACGAAATCACTGAAGGTAATTTTCTGTTGCTTCTGATCAAGATGAGTGCCAGGCTGAAAGAAAAAACTGACATCAGAACAGGCAGGAATGGTGAGCAAAGAACAGATATCTTTAAGGTAGTCAATTGTCCTGCATACCTCAAAATGCGAAAGCCAGTTCTTTCGGGCTTCGATTTTCTTTTTACTAAATGCAAGTTCAATAGCTTCTCCATCTTGTTCATCTTCCCAAACAAAATCCTTTTTGTGAACATCCAAGCTCTGGAAGTACTCTCTGCCCTCCTTAGAGGTACTTGTTCCCAACCCCTAGAAATACACAAGGACAATTAGTTTGCAGAGTTAATGAGCAATTTCCAAGAGTGCTCTCTTGATAGTTACAACAGAACGCAAACCTTGTAGTATTTGATAGTCCATCCGGTTGCATTACCGCTCAAACTCTCTTTCCAGCTTTCATACTCAGGCATCGAATAAAATGACAGAACTTTCCCATTCTTGCGCGTAGCCTGAGTACAATACGTTTATTTGCAGTTGTTAAAGTTCATTTATCTCTTACGTACAGCACTAAGATATTATACAAGAAAGAATTTATATTTACCTTCACGATGGGGGTGATAAACTCCACTAGGAATGATGGAACCTTGAGTAATGTCGGCCAGAAAGAGTGGATGAAGTTGATTAAGAGACCCTTTATATGGGAACCATCGTGATCCTGAACAAGATGGATAGAAACATTTCGTCAGATGAACGTATAAAGTTAGAATAATGTACTGAGTGTAGAGATAGGAAATAGAATACCTGATCTGTCATGATCATCATATGTCCATATCTTAGTGAGTTAACGTTTTCGTATACCACATTTTGCTTCAGTCCAAGGATCTTCTTGATGTTCTCAATTTCCTTATTGTTAGTGATCTGAGTGGTGGTGGCTTCCCTAACATTCAATAACTTTCCTCGAAGGGGAAACACACCGTAATAGTCACGACCGACGACAGACATCCCCGCCAACTAATCAAAATGAGTATTAGGTGTGTGTTGGGGTAAATAGGTAGTTGACAAGAGATTAAAACTACTCACAGCTAGAGCTTTCGCCGAGTCTCCCTCGGTCAAAATCAACGTACAGTTTTTCGATTCCTTCCCTCCAGCTTTCTTTGCGTCCGCCAACTTCTCAATTTGAACCGTGTCAGTTTTCGTTCCATCGCTCTTCTTAAGTTCTTTGCTTTCCTTGAAAGTTGCCCATGAAAGCAAATTTTCTACTACTCCAGATGTAGCCACTGGAAGAATCTCGAAATAAAAGCAAATTAAAGCACTGTTCCAGAGACCGGATACATCAGTGACACAACAAGACATATGAAGCACACATACCTTTCTTCAGAATACCTTCCGAGAGTTCGCATTTAGACCCGAAACTGCTCTGACGAAGGGTCAATGTTTCTTTTGTTTGAGAATCAAAAGCAGGATTGTCAATCAGGGAGTTGACAAATACCCACAGATGATTCTTAACATTGTGAGCCTTAACGTTAGCGGTTTTGTTCTTTTTGTTCACGATACCCACAATGTAGTTTGTGATCTGACTGGTCACATAATCAACATGTGTCCCACCCTTGATTGTGGCAATGGAGTTGACAAAGCTGACCTGGTAGCAAAGAAGAAAACATTGTTAAAAGTCATAATCAATCGTCTTGTGATGAGAGTAAGGTAATATCCAGTGAAATACAGACCTGTTGAAACTGTCCCTCGCTGATGCTCACACAGACCTCCCATCTGTCATTGACTCTCTCGACCATCCTAATCTCAACCAAAACCAAAAACACAAATGATCAAAACCAGTTCCGAGACTGCTTCTAACTTTGACAGAACAAAGAAACAAACAAACCTTGGGAGAGGGTCATCCCTCGATTTGTTGGCTGCAGTTAGGTATAGGTCAACGTAATCAGTGAACGATTTGATTGGAATTCGTTTGCCATTCAGCTCCACTTTCACAGTCTTTCCCAAACAACCAGCAATATCAAACACTCTTTTACTCATTAGAGCAACCACATCTTCTTCTAAATGAGTCATGCCGAATTTCCCTAAATCGGGTTTGAATGAGACTTTCGTCCAATTATCACTCTTGTTGCACTTGGTTATGACCGGTTCAGACTTCTTCCCCATATTGTTCTCAAACACCTACACATCACCAGAAAATGTTAAGCTCCAAACATTACTGTTATCAAATCAATAAGAAAACCAACTTGTAAATGTATCAGTCATCCTGGCCTTAATCAGCAAGAGAAGAACCATTAATCAATTTTTCCATAGAACATGAGCAAAGACCTTACTTAATCAGCAAAAGGCAAATCAGTGAGCATTGTAACTGCAAACAGAAAATCACAGAAGCAATTCAGCTCGTGGTACCTGCTTGTACTTCTTCTGCCTCTTCCCGTCGGCTGTTTCGATGGTGAACTCGGTGGAGAAGATGTTGGTAAGCTTCGCTCCATATCCGTTCCTTCCACCGGTCGTCTTCTTCACATTGTCATCGTAGTTGCTGCTAGTCAACAGATGACCAAAGATCATCTCAGGGACGTAAACACCTTCCTCCTGGTGAATCTCGACGGGGACTCCATCTCCGCTGTTACAGACGCTGATGAGGTTCTGCTCGACATCGATCACCACTTTGACGGAATCCATCTTCGGATCTCGCTGCTTGTTGTCAGCTGCGTTCACGAGGATCTCATCGAAGATCTTGTATAGACCTGGGACGTAAGTGACGGGCCGATTGACCATTTCTTCGTTCTCGTACACCCAGAGAGTCTGCGTGTGCTTCTCGATGGATCCGATGTAAGTATCGGGACGGAGTAAGATGTGCTCGAGCTGCGATTTCTTCTGGTACATCTCCTCGATCGTCTTCCCGCCTCGCGATGCTGCTCCCGCGACATTGACGTTGTTGCTGCTCTGCAGCGGGAGTTTGGTAGCCATGGGGTAAGTGAAATTGCAGAGTTTCTGAGAGGGAAACTGTGTAGATCTGGTGATTTAGATTGAGAAATCAGAAGTAGTCGAGTGAGGAGTGAAGAAATCTCAGGTGTTTGGAATTAGGTTTTCTTCTCGAGAGTATAGAGAAAAGGAGAAGGCGATTGAAAAAAAATGAGAGTGAGAGATGGATAAATAATATTAAATGAGAGAGAGAGAGAGAGACAACGGTTGGTACTTGCCGAATCTAAATTCGAAATTTGAATTCTCGATAGGAGCGCGTAAATTAGGGTTTTTCAAAAAGAATTCAAAATCGTACGGCTGAAAGGCCAATAAATTAAAGTTAAAAGGATGATATTTTATAATAATTATAAAGCCCAACTCAAGCCCACTGTTTTTCAAAATACCATCATGGCCCAAGTAGCCCGTATTTAGGAGCCTGATAGAACCAAGCTAATTAATATGTGAAATGAAACACATGCTTAAGAGTGATTGATTGATGATTTACTACCTTCATGTGTTTTACGTAACGTTATTAATTATCATTAGCTGGATAGATCCAAAACTCTACAGGAGAGTAATGTAGTTCTCATCAGCCACCACAACAAGCACAAATCAACAAAAGAGAGAATGCCGATAGCGACTGGAGAGCAGGATGCGACGATGATGGATCTTGGCGGAGGAGGACCGGTGGGAGACCCACCAGATCAACCGATGTCATGGGCACAGAAGGTCACAGGGGGGATATCAGGCGGGAGACTCGCACCAGAGGCGCTGTTGGACGAAGGGTTCGTAGCAGAGAGGATGAAGCTAAGTTTTCCAGATGGAGAGGACGGGGAACCTGAAATCACCATTGACGCGGAGGTGTTGGAGGTGATGAATGGAATGTGGAAGCAGTGCATGATTGTGAAGGTTTTAGGGAGAAGCATTGCAATTACGGCGCTGAATAGGAAGCTTCGGGAGATGTGGAGACCGAGAGGTGGGATGTATGTGATGGATCTCCCACGTCAATTTTTTATGGTTCGTTTTGATTTGGAGGAAGAGTATCTTGCGGCGTTGACGGGGGGACCATGGAAAGCGTTTGGGAGTTATCTTACTGTGCAAGCTTGGTCCCCGGATTTTGATCCTCTCCGTGATGAGATTGTAACGACACCGGTTTGGGTGAGATTAGCGCATATTCCGGTGAATTTCTACCACAGAGCGATCCTTCTAGGTATTGCTAAAGGGTTAGGGAAACCAGTGAAGGTGGACTTAACTACTCTAAATTTTGAAAGAGCTCGTTTTGCCAGAGTTTGTGTGGAGGTGAACCTCGCAAAACCTCTCAAAGGAACTGTGATGATCAATGGTGAAAGGTACTGTGTATCATATGAGGGCTTGTCGACTATATGCTCGGGATGTGGAGTTTACGGGCATTTAATCCACAATTGTCCTAAACGTGTGATCGAGACCGCTGCGGGGAGCACTAATCCGGTTGCTCCGGAGAGGGAGGCGGAGAACAGAACGGTGGATAGTGGCTTTACAGTGGTAAGAAGGCACGGAAGAAAAGAGAATCCGGCGGAGATGGCGCGCGGTTTGTCTGCCGGCGAATCGAGTCCTGGATCGCGAAGGAATCTCCGCGATATTACGGGAAATCCAAATAAGGAAAATATCCATATCTCAAACAGATTTGTGAATCTGGGGAAGGAGCAGAGTTCCGGAAATTTGGGGGATGTCGTTATATCGTCTGAGGTGAATAAAGAAAACGAATATGTCCCGCGATTTACAAGTAAAGGCAAAAGCGTGGATTTAGGCAATGATAAGATCTCACATCCTATGGGAGGAAAATTTAGAAGTGGAAACAAGGACAAGGAAAGTTTGAATGATAAGAAGGCGGGAGGTAACAGACCGAGTGGGCCTAGGCCCAATTTGACAAAAACAAACAGACCCACACGTGGCCTAATTTTTGGCCCAACGCGCAGAGAGATGGAATCATCAATATCGGGGAAGAGAATGCGAACTGAGGAAGGGCATGTTGAGCGTACAGGAGGTATCCCCACAGTGGAGAGGGAAGTAATCGTAGAAGAGACTTCGTCGCTCCGGAATCCTCTAGAGATTGAAAATGGGCAATTGGATATACAAGTCGCAGATGCAGCTGCAGAGGCTGCAGAGAATGCACCGCAAAGTAACCCGTCGGCTAACTCGACGACGGAGACCGAAGCGATGGCCACATAATGGTTCGCCCCGGCGATTCAACGTTCCTTATCTAATCTTTTAATGATGGATTGTCTTTTCTGGAATTGCCGGGGGGCGAATAAACCCAAATTTCGAAGATCCATTCGATATATTTTGAAGAAGTTTCACACTGATATTCTTGCAGTTTTTGAAACCCACGCAGAAGGAGATAGAGCAAAGCGGATTTGTCAGAATCTGGGATTTGATAACTCTTTTCGAGTAGATGCGGTGGGACACAGTGGTGGGTTATGGTTACTTTGGCGAACAAATGTGGGGAGTGTGACCATTATAGAGTCCACGGATCAATTCATCCACGCAAGGGTGGAAAATGGGGGAGAGGTCTTACATATCATCGCGGTGTATGCTGCACCTACTGCTAGCAGAAGGAGCGGTTTATGGAATCAGCTAAAGGATGTTATTCAGAGAATTCATGAACCTGTAATTATTGGAGGCGATTTTAATACAATATTGCGCCTTGATGAACGCACGGGTGGCAACGGCCGGTTATCACTTGATTCGCTTGCTTTTGGGGAATGGATCAGTGAACTGTCGTTAATTGATATGGGTTTTGCGGGCAATAAATTTACTTGGAGAAGAGGTAAAGAAGCTCATAACTATATCGCAAAGAGACTGGACAGGGTTTTCTGTTATTCGCAGTCACGTTTGAAGTGGCAGAGTGCTGTCGTCAAGCATCTCCCGTTCCTGGCCTCGGATCATGCTCCAGTCTATGTGCAACTAAACCCAGTAGCGAAAGGTAATTCTCGGAGACGACCGTTCCGATTTGAAGCAGCTTGGTTGGAACACTCAGGTTTTAAGGATTTGGTTAATAGTTCATGGAATAGTGAAGTCAATACTCCGGATGCTCTTCGGGAGCTTCAGGAAAAATTGCAAATATGGAACAAGCAAGTTTTTGGAGAGATACAGAAACGAAAAGAAAAGCTGACGAATGAGATAACAACTCTCCAAAATATTCTGGACGCGAACCAGACGGATGCCTTACTTCAGAAAGAATCCGAGCTGTTGCAGGAGCTGTACGTGGTTATGGAACAGGAGGAGATCCTCTGGTTTCAGAAATCGCGCGAGAAATGGGTGGCACTTGGTGATCGGAACACAGGTTTCTTTCATCTTTCGACTGTTATCAGGAGAAACAGGAATCGTACGGATATGTTAAAAGACGAAGCTGGTAGGTGGGTTACATCACCCGAGGAGTTAGAGCAACTAGCAGTCGAGTTTTATACGAGGCTTTACTCGATGGAAGATGTTCTTGACGTGGTTCCAACTCTTCCGGCAATGGGTTTTCCGAGATTGTCTCAGACTGAGCTTACAGAGCTGGATAGACCGTTTACAGCTGCAGAGATGGAGTCGTCTGTGCGGAGCATGGGGAGTTTCAAAGCGCCAGGCCCGGATGGTTTCCAGCCTGTGTTTTACCAACGCTGCTGGGATATAGTTGGTTCCTCTGTGATTCGTTTTGCCCTCGATTTTTTTTGAAACAGGAATTTTGCCGCCGGAAACAAACGACGCTTTGGTTGTGTTGATCGGTAAAGTTGCTAAACCTGAAACGATGGCTCAGTTCAGACCAATAAGTTTGTGTAACGTTTTATTTAAACTTATCACAAAGGCAATGATGATGCGTATGAAGAAGCTTATGCCTAAGCTAATTGGCCCTGCACAAGCCAGTTTTATACCGGAGCGTCTGAGCTCGGATAATATTGTAGTGGTGCAAGAGGCAGTCCACTCGATGCGAAAGAAGCAGGGTCGAAAAGGTTGGATGCTCCTGAAACTTGATCTAGAGAAGGCTTATGATAGAATAAGATGGGACTTTTTGCACGATACTCTTAGAGCGGCAGGATTCTCTGAAAAATGGCAGTCATGGATTATGGAATGTGTAACAGATCCCTCGATGACAATCCTTTGGAATGGGGAGAAAACAACACCTTTCAAACCTTTGCGTGGTCTCAGACAAGGGGATCCTTTATCTCCTTATCTTTTCGTGTTGTGCTTAGAGAGGTTATGTCACTTAATTGAGGCATCCGTCGATTCGAAAGAATGGAAACCGATTAGTTTATCTCGCGGAGGCCCGAAGTTGTCTCATATCTGTTTTGCGGATGACTTGATCCTTTTTGCAGAAGCATCTGTAGCTCAAATTCGTGTTATACGCCGAGTCCTTGAACGATTCTGTATAGCAAGTGGTCAAAAGGTTAGTCTTCCCAAGTCTAAAATCTTCTTCTCGGCTAATGTGAGCAGGCAGCTTGAACAGCTTATCACAGCGGAGAGCGGTATCAGTTCAACTCGAGAATTGGGGAAATACTTAGGCATGCCGGTACTTCATAAAAGGGTAAATAAGGAGACTTATGGTGAGGTCCTTGAGAAGGTGAACTCACGGTTATCAGGTTGGAAAGGGCGCACTCTGAGTTTCGCCGGCAGACTAACTCTATCGAAGGCGGTATTGTCTGCCTTACCGGTTCATACTATGAGTACCGTGGTGCTTCCATAATCTATGTTGGATCGCTTAGATCAACTCACTCGGTCGTTTTTGTGGGGAAGTTCTACAGAGAAGAGGAGACAGCATTTAGTAGCCTGGCAAAAGGTCTGTCTTCCCAAGAAGGAGGGAGGTCTTGGAATCCGTTCATCTACAGAAATGAATAAAGCCTTGGTTGGTAAGTTGGGGTGGCGTCTATTGCAGGATCGTCAAAGCTTGTGGGCTCGCGTGCTGAAATCAAAATATAAAGTGGGAAATGCTCATGACCATTCGTGGCTTGTACCGAAAGGAAGATGGTCGCGGACATGGCGTAGCATCTGTGTTGGTATCAGGGAGGTGGTGCTACCGGGTATGAACTGGGTTCTGGGGGATGGACGAGAGATAAGATTCTGGCATGATAGATGGTTATCTAATGACTCTCTTGCGGAGGTGGCAGTTGGGGTCGTTCCAGAGGAATTAAGAGATGTTCGAGCTCGGGATATGTGGACACCTGGAGTGGGTTGGGACCTTGGACAAAATGATCAGTTTGTATCGGCTAATACAAGACTAAGCATGAATGCGGTGGTCTTAGATGATATTACGGGAGCAGTAGATCGAATATCGTGGGGGTATAGTTCAGCTGGGAACTTCACGGTGAGCTCAGCTTACGCCTTTCTAACTAGGCAGGTAATTCCGCGCCCAGATATGGAGAGATTTTTTGATTGTATCTGGCGGGTTACAAGCACGGAGAGAGCTAAGTGCTTCCTATGGCTGGTGTCGCATCGTGCGATCATGACAAATAGTGAGAGATTCCGGCGACATTTGAGCAATTCGGATATTTGTCAAGTATGTCGCAGCGGTGTCGAAACCATTCTTCATACACTCCGGGATTGTCCAGCGATGGATGGTATATGGCGAAGGCTGGTCCCACGGAGGAAGCTTGACTGGTTCCTCGATGCTCCGCTGTTGGATTGGTTATATGGGAATTTGAGCGATGACAGGGACTGTGACGGAGTGCCTTGGTCTACGCTGTTTACGATAGCTGTTTGGTGGAGTTGGAAGTGGAGATGTGCGGATATCTTCGGGGGTCTGGGCAAGTGTCGTGATAGGATTCGTTTTCTTAAAGGATTGGCAAAGGAAACGATTGTTGCACATTTGGTTGCTCGCCGAACAGACTCGAGAGTTGAAAGGGAGAGTAGATTGATTTCGTGGCAACCACCGAGTATTGGGTGGTTAAAATTAAATACTGATGGTGCCTCACGTGGAAACCCTGGGCTAGCAACGGCTGGAGGTGTGATCAGGGATGGAAATGGGGATTGGATTGGAGGTTTCGCACTGAATATAGGAATCTGCTCGGCTCCGCTAGCAGAACTTTGGGGTGTCTACTATGGTCTATGCATTGCCTGGGAGAAGGGAGCTAGACAAGTAGAGTTGGAAGTGGATTCTCAGATTGTGGTAGATTTTTTAAAGACAGGGATAAGCGAGTCGCATCCATTGTCATTCCTAGTACGTCTGTGCTATGGCTTTATTTCGAGGGACTGGTTAGTCCGTATTTGTCACGTGTATAGGGAAGCTAATCGTCTTGCGGACGGATTAGCGAACTATGCGTTTTCTTTACCTTTTGGTTTGCATTCTTTTGATTTTGTCCCTCTTCCGGTTGATGTTCCGTGGAAAGAGGATGTTGAAGGTCTGGCGATTGCCAGACAAGTACGTTTGTAGTTGATTCTTTTACTTTAATAAAATTCGGGGGCACTAACCCGGCCATTCACCAAAAAAAAATCAGCCACCACAACATAAAACCGACAATTATTCAAAAATACAAAATTTTGAATAGAAATCTTTGTTTTTTTTTGCGAAAATTACCAAAAAAAAAACACGAAGTTGGTTTGACCAAGCCAATACCAATACCTGGTAATTATTAAAAAAATTATATATATTTTTTGGATATATTGATAAAAATCGTAATAACAAAAATATCATATAAAGTAATTTATGACACTTAAGCCAAAAACATGCCGCAAAAAGAATAGCATAACACAAAGCTTTGCTTCATGAAATAACCTTTCCTCTTGGTTCTAGTTGATATAAATAAAACAAAGTTTCTAATTAATTGTTTTGAGCCAGTGAACAAAACACGGGTCTTGTTATTGAAAAAAACGGCAGATACGACGAGCTTATTTTTACAGTACATGCTCTTTATTAAAATACACATCCACACTGATTATTCTGACTGAATCTTGCTCCCGTATGGAGGTAACAAACCAACGAACTTCACGAGAACATCAACGGAGTTTTGCGCAGCGAGACTGCCGAAAATGTCTGCCTCGTTGGAGACGTCAGAGCCGCCACCGGCGAGATCTGACAGGGCACGGATGACGATGAAAGGGAGGTTTTGCTGGTGGCTGATTAGAGCAACAGCGGCGCTTTCCATTTCGACGGCGGTGGCGTTGAATCTAGAGCGGAGGAAAGTCCGGTAAGCGGCGTTGTCGACGAAGACGCTTGCGCTGACCCCACGGTCAACGATGGTTACCTTCGGTGGTCGAGGGAGACACGTGGTGTTCACGCACTGTGGTAGTTTCGTGTCCTGTTTTTTTTTTTTTTTTTAATTTATCACCATTCCACGTACCGAAAATCATTATAATAAATTATCATAACAACGAACTAATACCGTCACCTCTATATTAAGAAGAATATAACGAATCATTGACCAAAAAGAGAGAATGTACGTACGTACTATAACAAATCTAAGGAATACTACATAGCGACTGATAGCGAATGCTTTCGTGTAGTGCGTACATTTGAATATTTGATGGACACATGTAATATATATCTTTATTTTCCGAACTACATGGTGTATGCTTTTTCAATGTCCATAAAATATTGAGATTTAAATATTTCAAACGTATCGTAACCTAAGGTGGTCACCTAACAGACTAACGTGTTATAGATATTTGCCGGATATATACTATATGCAACTTGGATACAAAATAAATTACAAGTATTATCAACTAAACCAGTATAACTATTAAAATATGTGAACTTAGTCAAACCTCGAGTTGGCGTGCAAGCTCCAAGTAGGACTCGTCAACGGGAACCCAGAAGATGTGTTCCCGGACTTCGGGAGTTCCGGTGACCGGAAAGATTTCTTCCGGTTGGTACCAAACTCGGTTGAGCAAGTTATCACTTCCGCTATTGTACTTGGAAAACTGGAGATAACCAATATTCCGAGTATAGTCTCCACCGGCTTCCAAAGCCAGTTCGTTGTCAATCCCATCTCCATATCTCTGTATTCAAATTTGTAAATGTAGCAAGTAATTTCAAAATATGCATGCTACCGCCAAAAATATATTTGTAAGGAAATTTTCAACAAGGGTATCTAAAAAGTCCGAATCGGCTGCCATGACCACAAGTTCATGTAAACATACAAATTAAAGGCCACAAATATATAATATATATATAGAAACCTGGTCCAACAGATTTACGTAAGAAAGTTCTATATTTTCGTTTACTATGTCACCAATTTATTTGGACGACAGATGCTTTAGATCTACGGAAAATGTAACTGGTGACATATATTTAATGTTATTGGTTAAATTTCGTTCGCAAGCTAGGTCAAATATTATTGGGTGGTATATTTGGTAATAAGTACTGGAAAAACAAGAAAACCCTACCTGCCAATTCCAAAGACCAGAATGAGCCCAAAATCTAGGAATAGTAACGTCACCAATCTCAAGATTGACATCTGCGTTTCCAGCGATTCCATAATGCAACACTCCTTTCAGCCTAAACAGGCTCACTAGCAATTGTGTTGCGACTCCTGCATTTACCTGTTATGTGTATATATTATTTAATCAAACATTATACTAAAATTCTTTGATTTGTATATGGGGGAAAGAGTTGTATTCGATTAATAATGAACGTACCATTCCTAATCCCGACATCACGATTACCACCCGTTGGTTTGATATTTCTCCAAATCGAAACTTTCTACCTGCTTGATTTAATACAAACCAGATCAGTATCTATATATGTATATCATAGACATTCACACGAACAAATCTCTTCGGATACTGCAAAGAAAAAAGTAATGGTTTCCTGTTTCAAAGTTTTGACGAAAGAAAAAAAAAACCTACGCACAAACAAGCATAATAGTGTATATAGTTAAAATATAAACTTTTCATCATATAGAAGAAATATTTGTCTTCGTGAATTGATTCGATAAATCAGTAGTTATTAGATTTTTTAAAACATTGTTCACATCAAATTTCAAATTTAATAACAAGGAAATTAATAAATCTACCCGCGAAATCGATGAAAGGCAAAGAGGAATATGGAACATAGGCTTGAGAAGTGAGAAGAGGATTAAGCTCATAGTTGTTTGGAGCTACAATCCCCAAGTAAGGACCTCTCGTATTCATCCTCTCTATTTTGCTCAAAACAGTTTGAGATATTTCACCATTTGCTTCTTCAATAATATTTCCAATCGACAAAATAACCACAAGAAGACCAATAAGAAAGAATCCCATTACTTCTCCCTCTCAATTACCCATTCTTTTACGCTTCTCGTGAGTCTATCATATCCCCCCTTAGGTTCCTTTTATATATGTACATGCAGATGTAATACGTACACAAATAGTCTAATACACACGTTACGAACGTGGACATTTATGTATGCTCAACTAATATAGGTGGGCCTACAACCGGTGCATGTAATCTGATTAGTATGTGCAGTAGATAGAGGTAAACAAAGGGGAGGAGGAAAAAAGAGAGACAGACAAAATGGTGGATTTTTTTGAGGGGTGATTATAGAGAGGAATATTTTCCTCCTCGTATATTACGTGTGGAAGAAAAATCTGTTGAAAACTAAACTTGATTTTGGATCAAGTTAAATCATGGGCCAAATCCAAAACAACTTGATCCAATTTCTAGAAGATCACTTAAAAATATCTAATCACTCCACCTCCTTAAACAAAAAAAATCTAGATATTCATATGGAATTATCTAGATAATTAAGAATAAAATAATATAGATATTATGAAAGAATTCTCTAGATTTTAGATTATAATATGTAAGATATTTTGTAATGTGGAGGCTATAAATACCTCCACCCCCTTCTCATTTGTAACCAAGTTAAAATCAAGAAATATAAAGCATTCTACAAAGTCTTCCTTTCAAAACTTTTCTCTCCCAATTTTCTTAAACACTTTCTCCATCACCTCTAAAATAGTTTCCTTTCCAACAAAGTGGTATCAGAGCTAGTTATTTCTCTTAAAGATGTCAAACAATGGTGTTCCCTTCCAAGTCCCAATGCTCACAAAGAGCAACTATGACAATTGGAGTTTAAGGATGATGGCTATCCTAGGAGCACATGATGTGTGGGAGATAGTCGAGAAAGGCTTCATTGAACCGGAGAATGATGGTGGGTTATCTCAAACTCAAAGGGATGGTTTGAGAGACTCAAGGAAGAGAGACAAGAAGGCTCTCTGTCTAATCTATCAAGGATTAGATGAAGACACATTCGAGAAGGTCGCAGGAGCAAAGTCGGCCAAAGAAGCATGGGAGAAGCTTCAAACTTCTTACAAAGGAGCTGAACAAGTTAAGAAGGTACGTCTTCAAACTTTAAGAGGAGAATTTGAAGCCTTGCATATGAAGGAAGGTGAACTCATCTCTGATTACTTCTCAAGAGTCTTAACGGTTACTAATAACCTAAAAAGAAACGGTGAGAAGTTAGATGAGGTGAGAATCATGGAGAAAGTTCTTAGATCGTTGGATTCAAAATTTGAGCATATTGTCACGGTGATTGAAGAGACAAAAGACTTGGAGACTATGACGATAGAGCAACTTCTTGGATCACTGCAAGCATATGAAGAAAAGAAGAAGAAAAAGGAAGACATCGCAGAGCAAGTACTCAAGATGCGGATTGATACTAAAGAAGAAACTGGCCGAAGTTATCAAAGACGTGGTGGTGGTCAAGCCCGAGGAAGAGGTCGTGGTTATGTACATGGACGTGGTTGGAGATCCAATGAAGACCATACAAACCAAAGAGGAGAAAGCTCATCAAGAGGTCGGGGAAGAGGAAGCCCAAAAACAAGGTACGATAAGTCAAGTGTTAAATGTTACAATTGTGGAAAGTTTGGACATTATGCTTCCGAATGCAAAGCTCCGAACAACAACAGAGTTGAAGAGAAGTCCAACTATATTGAAGAAAGGAGCAAAGAAGATGATATGTTATTGATGGCTTACAAGAAAGATGAACCAGAGGAGATTCACAAATGGTACCTCGATAGTGGTGCAAGCAATCACATGTGCGGGAAAAGAAGCATGTTTGTGGAGCTTAATGAATCGGTGAAAGGAAACGTGGCTTTAGGAGATGAATCAAAGATGGAGGTGAAAGGTAAAGGAAATATTCTCATTCGATTGAAGAATGGAGACCATCAATTCATTTCCAATGTTTACTATATTCCAAACATGAAGACCAACATCTTGAGCCTAGGACAACTCTTAGAGAAAGGTTATGATATTCGTTTAAAGGATAACAGCCTTTCTATAAGAGATCATGAAGACAATCTAATCACCAAGGTGCCGATGACAAGGAATCGAATGTTTGTCCTAAACATTCAAAATGACATCGCACAATGCCTCAAGATGTGCTATAAGGAGGAGTCTTGGCTTTGGCATCTCCGATTCGGACATCTCAATTTTGGAGGCCTAGAGCAACTTTCCAAGAAGGAAATGGTGAGAGGATTGCCTTGCATCAATCATCCAAATCAAGTTTGTGAAGGATGTTTACTTGGAAAGCAATTCAAAATGAGCTTTCCAAATGAGTCAAAGACAAGAGCACGGAAGCCATTGGAACTCATACATACAGATGTATGTGGCCCGATCAAACCAAGTTCACTCGGTAAGAGTAACTACTTCCTTCTCTTTATTGATGATTTCTCAAGAAAGACATGGGTTTACTTTTTGAAAGAAAAATCAGAAGTATTTGAAAACTTCAAAAAGTTCAAAGCCCATGTTGAGAAGGAAAGTGGCCTTATGATCAAAGCCATGAGATCTGATCGTGGAGGAGAGTTCATGTCCAAAGAATTTTTGAAGTATTGTGAAGATAACGGCATTAGAAGACAATTGACGGTGCCTAGATCTCCTCAACAAAATGGAGTAGCGGAAAGGAAGAATAGGACTATCCTTGAGATGGCAAGAAGCATGCTCAAAAGTAAGAAGCTACCAAAGGAGTTTTGGGCAGAAGCAGTTGCGTGCGCTGTTTATCTATCAAACCGATCTCCAACAAGAAGCGTTTTGGGAAAGACACCACAAGAAGCATGGAGTGGAAGGAAGCCTGGGGTCTCACATCTAAGAGTATTTGGAAGTATTGCTCATGCTCATGTTCCAGAAGAGAAGCGGAGCAAGCTAGATGATAAAAGTGAGAAGTACATCTTCATTGGGTATGATGCTAACTCCAAAGGCTACAAGCTCTACAATCCTGAAACAAAGAAGACAATCATCAGTCGGAATGTCATCTTTGATGAAGAAGGAGAATGGGATTGGAGATCAATTGATGAAGACTACAACTTCTTTCCACATATTGAAGAAGATGAGCAACCAAGAGAGGATCCACCAGTTACCCCACCAACTTCACCAACACCAAGTTCTCAAGGAGATGAGAACTCAAGTGAAAGGACTCCACGTTTTAGAAGTCTTCAAGAGATTTATGAGGTAACTGAAAATCAAGATAATCTCACTTTATTTTGTCTATTTGCGGATTGCGAGCCCATGAATTCCAAGAAGCTATGGAAAAGAAGACATGGAAGGATGCAATGGATGAAGAAATCAAGGCGATACAGAAGAATGAGACATGGGAGTTAGCTTCACTTCCAAATGGGCATAAAGCAATTGGTGTAAAGTGGGTGTACAAAGCAAAGAAGAACTCTAAAGGAGAAGTTGAAAGATACAAGGCAAGATTGGTGGCAAAAGGATATAGTCAAAGAGCCGGAATCGACTATGACGAGGTATTTGCCCCTGTTGCTCGTTTAGAAACTGTTAGACTAATAATTTCATTGGCAGCCCAAAAGAGTTGGAGGATACATCAAATGGATGTCAAATCAGCCTTCTTGAATGGAGAACTTGAAGAGGAAGTTTACATTGAACAACCACAAGGCTACATAGTCAAGGGAGAAGAAGACAAAGTCTTAAGGTTGAAGAAGGCACTTTATGGGCTCAAACAAGCACCAAGAGCATGGAACACTCGGATTGATAAATACTTCAAGGAGAAAAACTTCATCAAGTGTCCATATGAGCATGCACTCTATATCAAAACTCAAGACAATGATATACTGATTGCATGCTTGTATGTAGATGACTTGATATTTACAGGCAACAATCCAAGTATGTTTGAAGATTTCAAGATAGAGATGACAAAGGAGTTTGAGATGACCGATATTGGATTGATGTCCTACTACCTTGGAATTGAAGTGAAGCAAGAAGAAAATGGAATCTTCATTACTCAAGAAGGCTATGCTAAGGATGTGCTTAAGAAGTTCAAGATGGATGACTCAAATCCAGTTTGTACGCCAATGGAATGTGGAGCCAAGCTGTCAAAGCAAGAAGAAGGAGAGAGTGTGGATTCAACACTTTTTAAGAGCTTGGTTGGAAGCCTACGTTATCTGACTTGCACAAGACCAGACATTCTATATGCAGTTGGAGTTGTGAGCCGATACATGGAGCATCCAACAACAACTCACTTCAAGGCAGCCAAGAGGATCCTTCGCTATATCAAAGGTACCATAAACTTTGGCTTGTATTACTCTGTTTCTGATGATTACAAGCTTGTTGGATATAGCGATAGCGATTGGGGAGGAGATGTAGATGACCGGAAAAGCACAAGTGGATTTGTGTTTTTCATTGGAGAAACCGCTTTCACATGGATGTCAAAGAAGCAGCCAATTGTCACCCTTTCTACTTGTGAAGCGGAGTATGTAGCGGCTACTTCATGTGTGTGTCATGCTATCTGGCTAAGAAATCTGGTGAAAGAGTTGAGTTTGCCACAAGAAGAGCCAACGAAGATCTTTGTGGACAACAAGTCAGCAATAGCATTGGCAAAGAATCCTGTCTTCCATGATCGAAGTAAGCACATTGACACTCGCTATCATTACATTAGAGAGTGTGTTACTAAGTTGGAAGTACAATTGGAGTATGTGAAGACAAACGATCAAGTAGCCGATATCTTCACCAAGCCACTGAAGCGTGAAGACTTCATAAAGATGAGAAGTTTGCTCGGGGTAGCAAAATCAAGTTTAAGAGGGGGTGTTGAAAACTAAACTTGATTTTGGATCAAGTTAAATCATGGGCCAAATCCAAAACAACTTGATCCAATTTCTAGAAGATCACTTAAAAATATCTAATCACTCCACCTCCTTAAACAAAAAAAATCTAGATATTCATATGGAATTATCTAGATAATTAAGAATAAAATAATATAGATATTATGAAAGAATTCTCTAGATTTTAGATTATAATATGTAAGATATTTTGTAATGTGGAGGCTATAAATACCTCCACCCCCTTCTCATTTGTAACCAAGTTAAAATCAAGAAATATAAAGCATTCTACAAAGTCTTCCTTTCAAAACTTTTCTCTCCCAAATTTTCTTAAACACTTTCTCCATCACCTCTAAAATAGTTTCCTTTCCAACAAAATCCCCTCTATTTTTAGTCTCCCATTCTTTCTTTCTGCTTCTTTGAATTTGATTGGTGCCATATAAGAAAAAAATCTAAAGCAATGAAGTTTTTAATCTACGTATTTCCTCTATTTCAGTTATATTTTTAGTGGCGGAAACAGAAAGATAGTATATACTGAACATAATTTTTAAGATAAATTTTATTAATTTTTCTACGTATTTTGCAAAAAAAAATTATTTTTTATTAATTTTATTAATTTGTATCTTTTAGATTTATTTTTATATCACCAGAAAACATGAAGATAAAATTAAGGGTTTTCTGCAAAAAAACCCTTGACTCGGTTTTGTTTTGCAATTTTACCCTTGACTCGGTAAAATTGCAAATCAAACCTGTCAAGTCCCGGTCAACCCGCAATATAGCCCTCCGTCGTGTATAGGTTTTAAAATCTGTATAAGACCGTGTATACACTATCAAAACTACGTCGTTTTAAGAATTTTAATTAAACAAAATTTTGACTTTGAGAGGATTCGAACCCATGACCTTCAAACTGAACAAAACCACACACTACCACTGTGCCACTGCAAATCTTTAAGGAATTGTCAAACTTATGTATATATAATATATACCTTCGTTATTTCTCTTTTATTTGAAACAATAAATCTTTATATAATAAAAATTATATTTTTTCGTCTTCATTTCAATGAATTAAAAACACAAAATTCAGAATCAAAATTTATAACTTCATTAACATATCAAAACGATATATTATTCTCCATATGTTTTTTTTCTCCATATGTTAATGAAGTTTTGATATATTATTCTCTATATGTTTTTTTATTATATTCTCCATATGTGAATGAAGTTTTGATATATTATTATTCTCCATATTTTTTTATAAACAATCTATTATTCTCCATATGTTTTTTTTCTCTGTATGTTAACAAGTTTTGATATATTATTCTCTATATGTTTTTTTTTATTATATTCTCCATATGTGAATGAAGTTTTGATATATTATTATTCTCCATATTTTTTTATAAACAATATATTATTATCCATATGTTTTTTTTCTCTATATGTTAATGAATTTTTTGATATATTATTCTCAATATGTTTTTTTATTATATTCTCCATATGTGAATGAAGTTTTGATATATTATTATTCTCCATTTTTTTATAAACAATCTATTATTCTCCATATTTTTCTTTCTCTATATGTTAATGAATTTTTTGATATATTATTCTCAATATGTTTTTTTATTATATTCTCCATATGTGAATGAAGTTTTGATATATTATTATTCTCCATTTTTTTATAAACAATCTATTATTCTCCATATTTTTCTTTTCTCCATATGTTAATGAAGTTTTGATATATTATTCTCTATATGTTTTTTATTATACTCTCCATATTTTTTTATTCTTATATGTTAATGAAGTTAAAATTTCTGATTCTGAATTTGGTGTTTTTAGTTCATTGAAATGAGGAAGAAAAAAAATTAATTTTTATTATATAAAGATTTATTGTTTCAAATAAAAGAGAAATAACGAAGGTATATATTATATATACATAAGTTTGATAATTCCTCAAAGATTTGCAGTGGCACAGTGGTAGTGTGTGGTTTTGTTTAGGTTGAAGGTCACGGGTTCGAACCCTCTCAAAGTCAAAATTTTGTTTAATTAAAATTCTTAAAACGACGTAGTTTTGATAGTGTATACACGGTCTTATACAGATTTTAAAACCTATACACAACGGAGGGCTATATTGCGGGTTGACTGGTACTTGACAGGTTTGATTTGCAATTTTACCGAGTCAAGGGTAAAATTGCAAAACAAAACCGAGTCAAGGGTTTTTTTGCAGAAAACCCAAAAATTAACTTTATCGATAAATGATTTAAGCAGCCCATTATTGGACATTTCACCTTTATCAGAATCATCTACTGCATCGTGTCTGAGGCCCGATAAACGTAGTCCGAGGGCCACTAGGACTCGTTAAATCACGGCAATAATGGGCTGTTTTAAAAAACAAATTTGATTAAAAAAAATAAAAAAATAAAAGAAGCTGGGGGTTTCTATGAAAGTTTGTAAAATATAAGGGTGTAAACGCAAAATGGAATATTTTAAATCTCCTTCGAACAAAACAGAAGAGAATATCAGAAATTTGGAGAGAGATTGGGTTCAGGCGGGGTTGGGAAGGGATCAAAATCTGTATGGTGCTCTTCTATCCTAGGGCTTGTACTGGTGACTACTTAAAGAATAATAAGAACAATGGAGAAAAGGTATGAAGATGAATGATATAGAAAAAATTATAAGGAATAATCGTAGAGAAAAAATGGAAAAAATTCTCGAATGAAAAAGAATTAAATGTAACAAATATTCCTTGCAAATGGTAAAAAAAAAATAGGAATGAAGAGAAATGTAATATTCTTTCTCATTCTTTTCCTCAATTATGGTACACCATTCGGAGCCTCCATAGTGCTCTAGAATAGGAAAACTCATTCATACCCTTAATGAATTGTGATGATTTTTTTTTTTTTTAAAATCCAAAATTTCAAATCATCAAAACCAATTAAGAGCACTTCCATCGGTTGAGTTGTAGAGGGAGTATCTAGAGAAAATAATGATAAAAAATGAAAAATATGAGAGAGAGTGAAAGACAAGTTCTCATTTCACAACTTTTCAGATACTGTGAGATACTCACTTAAACATGTGTTGCATTTTCATTGGTTTGGTTTAAAAACAAAAACAGAATTTAAAGGTTTAATTTAATCAAACAAAAATATTATTTTTTTTATTCTTTCAAAAACTCAAATGGGTATGTGACCACTGGAGATGCTATTAATTAGATCTGGGTTTGATTCTTATATAAATCTCAAATTTCAACTTTTATGTTGTTCTTTTAATTGTTTATTCTCATATCTTTAGGTTTAGTCGTTTAGATAGCTTTGTTATATAAAAAGATATTTCCATTTTTCAAAAGATCATCATAAGCATTGAATGGAAAATATCATATGGCATCACACAAATTAGTAAGAAGAACCCAACTATGACAACAAACTTACAAGTGGAAGCTTGTATAAATGTTTTGTGGCTTTATATTCACTTTCGAAGCCCCCCATAAACACAAAACCAATATACACAATTACTTACAGACACATACGAATTTTAGCAGAAAGATTGAGAGAGAAACCTCCAATTAAGAAAGAGAACGACGATTTTAGAGAGAATAAAAAGAGTTTGTGACAAAGACCAAGACAAGACAAGGTTTAACAACTACGGGAAGCCAAGACCCGACCAAAACGTTGTGGGGGAACTTTCCCACCATATGGAAGATAAACAAGATCAACTGAAACATACTAATTCAATCCCCAAAAACATATTCGGGAAGACAAGACCAAAACAAGTTTCTAGACGCTAAGATATGAAAACTTCCTCTTCCTCACAGGTTCATGACCAAAAGTATCAAAAATCTCCTCTGAAAGCGATGGATAGCTCCGCTCGGTCAAAGGCGCAAAGTGAGAGAGGGAGATACACTTGTAATACAAATATTCATTATACCAAAAAAATTATTAAGATTACTACTATACATGTTCAAACTTCATAGAGGGGGAAGTTTTGGGAGACAAAAGCCAGAGAGCAAGCCGCAAGGTTGCACAAAAGTCTTATTAGCATTTTTCCCTTCGGTGGCACCTCAACTAGCATGACGTCCACATATATTCTGAAATAACCTTCGTCTTCGACTTTTTCTCCATGGCTAGATTTGACAAGCGCCACTGTCTCTCCATCTACTTCTTCAACGCCATATATGGAGACTAAATGATGACATTTATAATAAGACTCTTCCGAGGTAGGTCCTCGGTAAATTCCTTAGCACATAAAAAACAAACAATATTAAGTTCTTTTCTACCATTTGATAACAAAGTGAAATCGACATTTATTGCTACCTTGTAGATAGTCCGAATACGGTAAAAAATAGATAAACGTGCTCCAATCGGTTGAACCTGCAATCACAAGTGATTGAACATCTCCTCTACCGAAGTTAAACGTCGTACAAAAGCTATGCGAGCATGCACATGATCTTGTGGTGGAAGATAGGGTTGTGGTGCCCTACAACCTACATACTTGCTGTGTCTCTCTAATGGTATACCTGTAATTTGATGAAATTCTTTGATCAGTCTATTATCTGTGCAAGCCTTTATAAAGCCGAAGTTGTTACAGAGAGATTGGGGAGGTTCCTCAAGATCAGGAAAAATATAAACAATATGAACAATATTAACAAAAAGCTTGAGTGAAATGTAGTATTGATTTTCAGAAAGATATAAAGATGAATTGCATTTGAAACCGTTATATAGGAATTGTGGCTTTGGTTTATTATTGCATGACATCTTTAAATCTTATGAATTATGATAATGATACTTGTTCTAATTCTGCTTTCTTGTATAACTTTGCAGACACTTTGTCTGAACCAAAAATGAGTGATCAAGGTCCACTTCCAATCCCAGTTGACGTAAGTGAAAACATAAGTGTACATACTATTTTAAGAGGTGACTACAACTAATAGAAAGAATATGTGTGTTCAGGGTGACTTCACCATACCTGAAGCAGTGTATGACTTCTTTGAGAGTGTGGAAAAACATATTCCTTTTCCCATCTTGGGAATGATCCTATATATCGTCGAAACCAGATAACGGTCATGTACAGTTGTCAACTGCAAAGAAACTTCATACGCTTGGTGGAAAAAACACAAGGTAATATGTTCTATTTGTAATCAATGCCGGTGCAAAGTTTTGGATTGCCGAAAGCGAGTTCAAAAATTGTACATTTTGCTAATGATCATAAAATGATAACAATATAAAATAAATATGTTAAAGTTTGATAAGATAATCCAACTCCATAAACTGTTTACAAAAAAAAAGTAAAAAAAATAATTTATTATTCAAATATAAGTCTTTTTGCATTTTTTTCTCCATAATCAATTATTAAATTTGGATAGTCAAGTTTTTCAACCATAGCTGTCTCAATTGACAACAAAGCCAACTCATTTATGAGGTGTTATTGAATTTGTGTTTTAGTGTATTTTGATATAATTGAATTATGAAGTATTTTGTTGGATTTTGATGAATTTATCGATGATGTATTTTGAAATACAAGACAAAGCTCATGTATTTGCTTCAAACATGATACTTTCAAAGTATCCTCACTTGCGGCTGCTAGTTTTTAAAAATCAAATAAAAATCCAAAAGTTTATTCACATCTTTTGAATTATATATATATATAACTTCTTTTATATAAAATGGATACCCCTATGAAATAGATGTCATAAGCATTTGCTTCACCTGCTTGCCCCGGGTCTGTTTGTAATGTTCAGGAATAATCAATAATTTTCATAGAAAAGCATATAGCTCATTAGTAGCTCTTGCGTTTTGGTTTTAGGTTATGCCAAAAACTGAAAAGAGTACATGGGTCAGATGAGAAACCAATTAGGCCATAGTAAAAGACTACTTAATGATTCTTTTGTGTTGTCTGTTGATTTTTCTCAATACTTTTAGTTATCTTCTGCAGAAACTTGCTGAGCTGTTGTAGCTGCTGAGCTAATTAGTGTCGTTAGATTTATCTTAGGATATGATAAAACATACACTGAGTATTCCGCTTGTACTTGGTGGACTATGCTGACCAAGAAAAGGCATTGGAGAATCACTCACGCAGAAATCATTATTGCTATCCATACTCTTTAGCAAAAGGTGTAGAGTTTGTACTGAAAGAAGGTATTGATAAACATCAAATAGATTTTGTGGTTAAGATACCACATTTCACTCAAGCTATCTCTAAACCAATTTTGCGTCGAGAAGAGTGGCGATACTCAATCTGTGGTGAAATCTTATCATCATGCTCTGCATTTCTTGGGAATCAAGCTTGATAAATGGTTTCTCCCCACTAACCGGATCAAAACAATGCACACAGCCCATATATATAACCCTATATCTTTCATCATAAGACCCTAAACCCAACACCTACACCTTCTCAGATCCGGCTTATAGAGCAAGCAGGTGAAGCAAAAGCTTAGGACATCTATTTCATAGGGGCATCCATTTTATATAAAATAAGTTATATATATAATTCAAAAGATGTGAATAAACTTTTGGATTTTTATTTGATTTTTAAAAACTAGCAGCCGCAAGTGAGGATACTTTAAAAGTATCATGTTTGAAGCAAATACATGAGCTTTGTTTTGTATTTCAAAACACATCATCGATAAATTCATCAAAATCCAACAAAATACTTCATAATTCAATTATATCAAAATACACTAAGACACAAATTCAATAACACCTCCTAAATGAGTTGGCTTTGTTGTCAATTGAGACAGTTATGGTTGAAAAACTTAGACTATCCGAATTTAATAATTGATTATGGAGGAAAAAATGCAAAAACAGTTATATTTGAATAATAAATTGTTTTTTTTTTTACTTTTTTGTAAACAGTTTATGGAGTTGGATTATCTTATCAAACTTTAACATATTTATTCTATATTGTTATCATTTTATGATCTTTAACAAAATGTACAATTTTTGAACTCGTTTTCGGCAATCCAAAACGTTGCACCGGCACTGTACCTTCTTTTAACTGTAGAGCTAACTACCTCACAAATTGACCACTTTCCAAAGACGTTGAGGTGCTTCTCCATGTGGATTTGGGGTTTGATAAGCAGATCTTTCTCTCAAATTTCATTTCCATAGTTAATTCATATACACAGCCACTCGTTAAACGACAGTTCCAGTTTCCTTAGCCTCCCCAAATACTGTCCTAACGTAGCCAACAAACCGGATTCTCTCTCAACCGCATTGCACTTAAGCAAAGAAAGCTCTTCAAGACACGAACTAAAGCTCAAAGCTAACGCCTTTAGACTATGACCAGAAAAGTAACGATAAAAGAAGAAAAGGTGCTTTCACGTTTGCACTCGCCGGTGAATTGCAAAGAAGGAAGAAACCTTCTTTCTGCTGTATATTCGTACGAACCGAGACACAAAACAAGAAACTTTTTTTACTTGAGTAAACCCATTTTTACACACAATTACTTTGGTGATAACTGATAAGTAACTAATTGTGAAACGTTGGTTGATAAAAAAAAAAAAAGCAATTAAGAACCTTTTAATTTAAGAAATGTCTGTTTTTTTTTTTGTCAAAGAAGAAATGTCAGCTTTTACACACAAACAAAAAATCGTACATGTCTACTTAATCACTTGTTCTGCATGTGTGCAAGGGTAATTTTCTCCAAAATTCTCACCAGCACTTTATTTGTAAAAAAGAAAAATTATCACTTGATTTTTATATAGTAAATTACATTTCTGTTTGTTATGCATATCATAAAAAAATAACTAACATTGATTAAGTCGCATTCTCGAAATCTGTTGGACTGTTTATTCGTAGAGAAGATTGGTAATTGGTTTATCAAATATTACTGTCGTTGCATTGCTAGATTTTTGATTAATATGGATGGATACGCAGCCCAACCGTTGAAAAACAGATTTAACAACACCGATGGTCCGGACGTCCTTGATCGTTTTCATGCGTGAAAGTTCCATTTGCTTCCTGGAATTCGAACTATGACCTTATTGTTCTCTTCAAGCCTAGCCATTTTGCGCTTGATAGATTGGTCTTGTTTTTCGCAGAAGTAGAGGAATGCAAGGAGAGAAGCTGTACCAATGTCAATGCCTAAACCCTTTAGGGTCTCAAGAACTTCACCTGATCTTGCTGGATTCGCTAGGGCACCATTTGAAGCCTAAACCCTATAGGTGTTATCTACAGATTGGAGCTTTCATATTACGTTTTTAACTTAATGCAAACGAACTGAAACATATGATTAAAATTACATAAAATCTGGTAGGTTTATAAACATAAAGAAAAAAAAACTTGAGAACAAGCAAAATGCTATGTCTTATTTTGTCTTAACTATGGAAGCATGATTGATTCTAGATATCATTATGATTGTTTTTGGTGACTGGAGGGATGGATGAATTGCCACGTCCTTTACATGAACACAAGAATCATCACCAAAATAAGGCTATGGAAACTACAGGAAGCTACGGTTACGATGGCTCATGGTTATTTCAGCTCCCAATTGAATATGAAGCTTTGTTAAAATGCAGAAGGATGTAACTACTACCGTCTTAGGTCTCATCATTTGGAAATGATATTTGGTTATCCCTTTTGATAAGTTAATCAGTTATCTTCTTTAATGTTGAGCTGCAGCCCCTAAAAATCGTCTACAGTTTAAGACACTAACCGATGCATCAGAAGAACAAGTGATAGAAGCGATGCAGAAGATAAAGTCACACATCAAGAAACCCTTCCAAGTTTCTCCAAAGCCTCAAAGCTTGCAATACGTCAGATTGAAGCTGGAAGTGAGAAGCCAGACACAAGCAGCTACCTTGTTGCGATACTCGGAGCTGTGAATGTCATCAACAAGTTCTTGTACAGATCGTTTGGTTAGAGAGCATGCATTGTTCTCAGCATGTCGTCGAGGTAAACATATGGGAAAAAACTTTGGCCGAGTTATTATCTGGCATGTGCAGGTGCAGAAGATATTGATGATCGGCGGTGTAATTGCGGTTGGCATTTTTAGCTTCGAATTAAATATTTTGAATTTTTGTTAAGCGACGGTCTAAGTAGCGCGGGAAGGAAAAGGCCCAAGGAGATCCGAGAGATTTTTTTTCTATGTAATATTATTCAATTAAAAAAGAGAAGTATATAATAAAAAGATAATAGTAAAAATTAAGCGTCGCCTGAGAGATTCGAACTCTCGCGGGGAAACCCCATGTACTTAGCAGGCACACGCCTTAACCACTCGGCCAAAGCGACTTCTGTTTTAGGCTTCAAACTTGTACATTATAATTATAAGATGCCTAAACTGGATGAGATGAGATGAGATCTCTTGCGTTGATCTCGGATCGGAAATGGTCAAAACACTTGTATGGAGCGATCTATGGAAGCCATTATGAGTTGAATTTACACGCAAATAGATACTCCTTATTTAATTTAATTTGCTGAGTTGGATTTACACGCATATGCTTATTTCTTATTTTATCAATCGGTATTGACTTAGAAGTATTTTTGGAATTTGAAAGAGAACAATAAAAACATCAACTATATACTATAAAAAATTATATCAAAGTTATTCGGTTAATTTAGTGCCGGGGAAAACCGTTGATCATTAGGTACTCTTACTACTACTCCCTTTTGGGTTTTAGGCAGTTTATATCCTTTTTGGTATGGGTTTTGTTCCATTGGAACTACTATCATTACGCGGTTATGCATCATGCACAGATGCACTACTACTCTTGTCCAGACTTGAAGGTTTTTGCGAGCAAGATGCATGATCGATGAAGGATATATTGGAGGTTTTTACATTGGTTCCTATCCAACCTTGTCATGATGATTGGTTATATTAGACAGTTTTGGTGCTGCAACTTCTCTGAAAATGAGAATAGTTGCCGGAGATGATGAAGCATGCATGGGGGAAGCGTCGAGGTCGTTATAAGGCTCTAATTAGGTTTTAAAATTTGATTTTTTTTTCATTCAAATGATAATGTTAAGTTAAAAGATGATTTGGATAGAGAATTTTAACTATTATCATCAGAATTTTGATATTGTGAAATCTCATTAGCCCAAAACAAAAGTAAAAGATCCATTTCCTTTTTATTTACGAAAAATAATCAAAAATTATTTGTTTTCTTTGACACAGTTGTTTTTTCACAGTTATCGTTATATATAGTACATCAATGGCTCCTAAACAATATATCGACTTGGAACTACTTCAAAGTATAACACAAAATTGGCAAATTCCATTTGAACAAGAAAAAAAAAATTAACACACTTTAGCATATGAGAGTTCCATCCAGAGGAGAATCATTTGATAACTTAGAACTTTATTTTGTACTTTTGGGTGGAAAAGAAAAGAGAGACTAATAAAAAAAGAAACTACAAATGATGTATTTCTTAATTCTTACAATACGAAAGCAAAATTTTCCACAGTCAATCCAGAGTTCGAATTTAGAACCAAACATTTTCAAGGCGACGTATCAGCAAGCTATTTTATCATTCGCTGTGGATCATAAATATCGCATTATCATTTATCGTTTCAATCCAATTCTTTGTGAGATGTAATTCGTGTTTTTATAACGGTAGTAAAAACTACAACGTTTTAGCATCTACCGTAAAAAAAAAAATTTAGTCTCTGATCCATAATTATGTGGCCAACTTTTATAGTATCTTTATGAACCCATAGATATGTGTTTTCTTTAAACTTCTTGAAGCAATGCAAGATTTAAACTTCTTGAAGCAATGAAAAATCTCTTTAATGTATGTGAATAATGGACTGACTAGTTTTGGGGCTACATAATTGTTGGATTTTAACGAAATTGGGCCCATGTTACGTGTTTACATTCATCCGCTATACATGTATTTGTACATTTACATGTACATATACATTCGCAATTGTACTTGTACTTTTTTTTTTTTTTTTGACATCAAGAAATCTTGGTCATAACATCTATACTGTCGCAAGTAGATTAGGAAGGGATCCTAACCACTGCGGTACCAGCCTGTCGATATAGGAGAAGGGCGCTTCACGGTGTCTAGACCCCTTTGCTAGGCCATCCGCCCGGACGTTTTCCGCTCGTCGGAGATATTTGAAAGATACATTCTGAAACCTTTGTCGCAAATCGTAAAACTCCTCAAGTTCATTATCCAAAGATGGCCAATTCTCCTCGTCGTTAATGACTTTAATCAGTTGAGCACAGTCTGATTCAAACTCTACAGCTAATCTTCCTAGGCGGATCATCTCTTGCATTGCCCATGTCAAGCCTTCTAGCTCTGCGTGGATTGGGGATCTGTTATTCGGTTTTGCACCTGCACCCACACGCTCAATCACATCATTACGCAACAAGACAAATCCAAAGCCTACAAGTGGAGCATCTTTTCCCCATGAGGCGTCTGTTTGGCATCTCCATTCTCCATTATTAGATCGATCAGCACGAGATGAGAGCGATGCCGGAGCTAATGGTTGGTCTTCTGCCTCCGACGACTCTTCCATTACCTGTGCTAGGCGCCAAACCTCCGATTCTTGTTGAGCGAGTAGAACTGTATCTTGAGGTGAAATTTCTTTTCCATTGAACACTTTTTCATTCCGGGCTTTCCAGATATACCAGACTAGCCACGGAAAGGAGGAGAAAGCTTCCTGTTGGATTCTACCATCCACTGCCTTACTAAGAAGGTAATCCAAGTTTGTAAACAGGGAGGTGCGCGGGAATTCGCCCGGAGGTGAGGGTATGGTAGAAAGAGCCCAACATTGGACAGCGGGTGGGCATTCAAATAAAAGATGATTTATCGTTTCTTCTCCAGCACCGCAGCGCGGGCAGTCTCTATCTGTACCACAATGTCGATCCGCTAATCTGCTTGTCGTTGCTACGCAACCCGACAAGGCTTGCCAGATAAAGTGTTTGATCTTCTTTGTGGTTTTAAGTTGCCAAACCCGTTTCTTAAGTGGTTTCGTACTCGGTTCTGAGTAGATGATAGGGTCGTGCGCTTCTCGCAGAGTTATGGCTCTATAATAGCCGGATCGCACCGTATACAGTCCGGAACTGGTGTCGTCCCAACAAACATTGTCTCGCCTTGACCTTCTACTCGGCGTAATGCTCAGGATCCGTGGAATGTCTTCGACTGCAATAAAGACTTGTAGTAATTCCAGGTTCCATCCCATTGTCTCAGGGACTATCAGGTGGTGCACTTTCAGATCAGGGTCTCTGAAGCACCCATTATCATAAGCCGGTCTTGCCGGGGTAGTGGGTATCCAATTATCGGACCATACAACCGTTTCCGTACCTGTACCTATAGTGCGTCTCATACCGCTTTTTATCAACTCTTTCGCTGCCAGTATGCTTCTCCATCCGTAGGAGGGGAGATTCGCCTTCCCGGTGTCCAGGGGGTTTGATTTCCGGAAGTATCTACAAGTCGGGATATTTCATAAGTCTCCCAAGCTGCTTTCCAAGGAGAGCGAGGTTAAAATCCCGCAGATCTCGGAATCCTAAGCCTCCTTCATCTTGTGAGGCGCAAAGTGATTTCCAGGCTATCCAATGTATTCCGCGATTATTGTTTCGCTTACTCCACCAAAATCTTGCAATCGCGCTCGTCAATTTATCTGTCTCATCCTTTGGCAAGAGAAAACATGACATGACATATGTCGGAATAGCCTGAGCGACAGACTTAATCTGGACTTCTTTTCCTCCTTTGGATAAAAGTTTTGCGGACCATAAATTAGTTCTGCTATTTAGGCGGTCTTGCACATATGCAAACACTTGTCTTTTGGATCCACAGATCTTCTCAGGAATTCCCAGATACATACCCATTCCACCTTCCTGTGGGATCCCTAGTACACGTTTAATCTCCATCTTTTTGTAATTTGGCACTTTCGATCCAAAAAATATGGAAGATTTGGCCTTGTTAAGTTGTTGTCCGGATGCTTTCCCGTAGAGATCAATGATCTTCATTAGCTCTGTACAATGGCCTTCTTCTGCTTTACAGAAAAAAGACTATCATCCGCAAAAAGGAGATTTGAGACCGCAGGGCTAGCACGGGCAACTTTTATCCCGGATAATCTCTTTTCCTCTTCAGCACCTCGAATTTGTGAAATCAAAACTTCAGTACATAGAATGAAAAGGAAAGGGGATAACGGGTCACCCTGTCGTAGTCCACGTTCCGGGTTGATCCGCCCTTTTGCCTCTCCATTTAGTAGGACCTCGTAAGACACCGAAGTGATACATTTCATAACCCATCCTACCCATTTCTCATCAAATCCCATCCTCCTCATTAGAGCTTCGACAAAACTCCATTCGACCCGATCATAGGCTTTGCTCATATCCGTTTTTATGGCTATATATTTGGACTTGCAGCTCGGATTTGTGCGCAGGGCATGGAAAATTTCTTGTGCCACCAGTATGTTATCTGTAATCATCCTTCTCGCCACAAAAGCCGACTGGGTCTCTGAGACAAGACTTGGGAGAATCCTTCGAAGCCTCTTAGCAAGGATCTTGGATATAATCTTGTAACTCACATTGCACAGGCTGATGGGGAGAAATTCCATCATAGATGAGGGTCGCTCCGTTTTCGGAATCAAACAAATGTTGGTTTGGTTCAGACGCTCATCGAGTTCGCCCGTGGCGAAAAATTCCTTCACCATCTTACAGATATCAGGCGCAGTAATGTGCCAGTATCGCTGGTAAAAAAGACTCGTCATTCCATCCGGTCCCGGCGCCTTATCAGATTTTATCGCAAAAGCAGCTTCCTTGATTTCTATGTCTGATGGGGATCGTGTCAAAGCCCGGTTCATCTCTCCCGTAACTGACTCGGTCATAAACTGGAAAATCTCGCCATTCACCTGTGAGACTGAGGATGAGAAGAGCTCTGCAAAGTAATTCGTAGCTACGTGTTCAATACCGTCTTCTGTTTCGACCCATACATTGTTTTTATTTCGTATCTTTACAATGCGGTTTCGAGCTCTGCGTTGCTTAGTGGAAGCATGAAAAAAGCGCGTATTCCGGTCACATTCTCGCAGCCATTTAACCCGACTTTTTTGCTTCCAATAAAGTTCCTCCGCTCTATAAGCTTCGCAGAGTTGCCATTTGAGTTGTAGTTCTTGCTCACTTGAGATATTATCATCGTTTTGTACTTGGTCAATGAGCTTTTTTATGTCTTCTATCATCTTGGCCGTGTTTGACGGGTTTTGTCGTTTCCATTGGGATATGGTACGACGACAATTCCCAATCTTGTCATGGAATCCCCCTCGACTCAAACTTGTTTCCTTTGTCCATCCTTCTTTGATGGATTCAGTAAAACCATCCTTGCCGATCCATCTCTTATCAAATTTGAAGTTCTTTTTTGGCCTAGTTTCTTTTGATTTAATTCGCACCAGCACAGGACGGTGATCCGAACCCCATCTTAAAAGATACTCCACCTCGGTGTGGGAAAATAAGTGATGCCACTCTTCATTGCCTACCGCCCTATCCAAGCGGCATTGGATTCTGCCTGAGCGTCTCCTGCAGGCCCAGGAGAATGAGTTTCCCTTACACGGGAATTCAATCATGCCGCAGTTTGCTAGCATAGTTCTAAAAGGGAGAAAAGACATCTCTGATCTTCGGCGCCCTCCTTTCTTCTCTTCGTTACTCACTATCTCATTAAAGTCACCTACCATAAGCCAGGCCCCAGATCTCTTTAAGCTCATTCTCGTAAGTCTCTCCCAAACGTATTCTCGGTATTCAACAACCGGATCACCATACACAAAGGTAATAAACACTTTGTGACCTTCAATACTAGCTTCGACATCTATCATTCTGTTGTTCGAGTATTTTATCTGCACATTAGACGAAGCCGAGTAGAAAAGCGCAAGTCCACCGCTTCTCCCCACTGGATCCACGGTGAACAAGGAATCATAACCAAATTCAAACTTAAAGTCTTGCAAAAGGGAAAAATTATTTTTTGTTTCAGAAAGAAAAAGAAAACTAGGAAAGAAAAAGCGATGTAACTCCCGGAGATGTTTCTTGGTCAAGTAGGCTCCGGCCCCTTGACAATTCCACGCTATAGTATTCATATCTTCTTACTGGGTGGTTTCTGGGACACCACCGAACCGGGAGTAACAGACTTCTTTTTGGTCGCCATAGGCGGGATCCCCTCCTTACGAGGGATTTTTGTTTTGAGTAACTCCGCTCTCGTGAGAGCGTTGTGTCGAGAAGGAGCAGTTTTCTTCTTTGAAGCTAGGAGGCTCTTTGGATCCTGGCTTCGTCCAGCTTTCCCTCTCCCCTTTACTTCACTGTCAGAAATCTGTGCTGATGCCTTATCGGCAGGAGATCCCTTACAAGCCACATTGTTTTCTGCAATAAAATCCTTACCGATTTGCTTTGCCGGAGGGGAGATAATGGTTTGCGAGAGGGTCTCGGTTTGATCTTTTCCGGGTTGAGAACAAACAATAGCCAGAGTTACTGATTCCGGATTGATCTTCTTTGAGGGAGGGAGTTGAGAAAGAGCTTCAATTCTTTCTTCATCTGCATACATATCCTCAACCAAGTCATCTCCCAACAGATCATCATTGTCAAACATCTCATCATCCATATCCAAATCATCATACTGCTCAGCCAATTTGTACATTTCCTCCTCAATTGCTAAATCCTCATGATTTTTTCCGCCTCCATCCGAGGGATTAACCTTCGTCATATTCAGACTTTTTTCCTTTATCAAGAATTCCTCCCCTACTTTCTTTTTTCTCTTTTCGCCTCCATCAGAGGGAAATTTGTTTAACACTTCTACACTATTCTCCCCTATCATACGTTCCTCTCCTATTACTACAGCAAGTTCCATAGCCACCTCTGTCTGAGCATTAGGCATAACCTTCCCAGGTTCCATAGAAGGTTGAATAGAGAGTTTACCCGAGTTTGGCGTCACAGGGTCTTCTCGTGAAGGTACAGCTCTAGTGGTCCCGGACAGCTCTGTTGTCGGGGCTTTGCCTTTTATTCGGCGGATTCTCTGTTCTTCTGTCTCTTTTGGGTGATCAATATTTGCGTAAGGACCAGGTGACATTCGTTTTGGTCTCCATACGAGAGATGGTTTTGGGGACAGCTTTCTCCTGGGCTTCCCGTTAAAACGATCATAATCTCGGTAATCATAATCTCGGCGAACACGATTCTCCACATACATATCAGTAATGGTTCTTTGGGAGTCCCTTGACACTTGAGATCGTGCAGAGAAGGACACACCGTTACGATCGCGATCATCCTTGCGTCCAGTGACGTCAATATTATCCTTGCGCTGTGGGAGAGATCCACCCACCTCTTTTCTCCTCCACTGCAATGAGGGACTTTGGTGATGTTGGTACTGACTTCGAGACTCCCTTTCTCGGTCCGAGTATGGGTGATATCTCTCTCGATTATGAAGAGTGCCTTGAGTACGAGAACTTGAGATATTGGGTCGATGCTCGATACGTCCCCATACTTCTTTTGCACGAGACTCCCTCTTACTCTGTAAATCTCTCCTTAAATCTTCCCGGTGATTGAGGCTTGGATCTTCTTTCTTTGGAGGGAAACTCTGTGCTCCCGCTGTAGCATTCGGAGGGGATACATGTGTTCTCCGTGTTGGTACACTCTCCTTCAGAGGATATGCCGGAAACATCTCTCTGTTTGCCGCCTCCTCAATTGCTTTCTGTTCTGCTCGGATGATACTGTTCTTTTCTTTTTGGGCATCAGAAAGCTCGGGACAAGTGGCTTCCAGGTGCGATATCTTTCTGCAGTGATAGCACCATCTGTATAGATCTTCATAGATGATCTTGACCTTTATCACCTCTCCAGTATCAAAACCAACTCGTCGCTCGAATTGGAGAGGCTCATCCGCGTTGATGGAGACTTGGACCCGTTCTTTATCAGTATCCGTGACAACCACATTGCCAAGGGCTTTGCCAATACTTCTGTATACTGGATCCTTCCTGTAATGAGTTGGGACACCTTTAATGACTGCCCAAAACAGCATGTTATTTGGGAAAGCTTCGCTGATATTCGGTTCCCATTTTTCCAAAGAGAAACTCCATTTGTTGAAATGACATGGCCTTTTTGCCAGAACCTTGTGCATATCTTCTTCGCTGTCAAAGTCCAAGTGGAATTTTCCATTGCCCAAATTCTTTCCTCTAACTCGTCCCTCCACATCCCATACACGCCGCTTGGGGAGTTGCGCAATAAGGGCATCGACGCTACGTCCTTCTCGGTGAAACATACGGCCGACAAGGGTTCGGTTGTGTTTATCAATAAGATCCGAAAAATCAAACGCCGGGATCCGGATGATCTCATCATCCTCATGGAGACGACGACGAACATTGTGAGATGATTCACCACGGAATCTGGATTCAGATTTCTGGCTCATGGTTACGGTTCAAAAACGTAGCCTAAAGCTAGATTCTATTTAAGAATGATGATACCAGACACACACCGTGCTCAAACGGTTATATCGAGAGATATAGTTAGTCTTCCTCGCTATTACAGGTCTGGAGATATCCCCGCAATTGTACTTGTACATGTGACATATATATTGACTATGAATGTACAAGTACAATTATGAATGTATATGTATTGACTAACATCAAAACTAACATCAAAATAGCACAATATATGGATTGTCAAGAAAAATCAAATTAGGAACTAATCTTTCTTTGTCCATCTCTAATATTAATACAAGCTATGATATGTTTAACTGCATTCAAACTCATCTTTACGTGATCTCTTCACATTTATTCATATTCATTCACGGTCTTTAAATATGAACGAAAGAAATTGTAATCAAGGATCATGCCTAGGCCTGGAGAAAAAAACCGAATCCGAAAAACCGAACCGAACCCGAACTGAAAAAGTAGAATCGAACCCGAACCGAAATTCGTAAAATACCCGAACGGGAATACCCGAACGGGTCCTAAATTTCAATATCCGAAAACCCGAACCCGAATCCGACCCGAACTGGGAACCGAATGAGTACCCGAAATAACCGAAATACAATTATATACCTAAAATATTAATAATATTTAGATTTGATAAAGCTTATTTATCCTAAATTATAATTATAAATCCAAATATATGAATTACTTTTAGATAAAAATAACTAAAATATCAAAAATAAATAGAATATATGAAATTTTTAGTTATATTTGTCAAATTTAATTGATTTATATTTAAATTTAACTAATTTTTATTTTCTTCTTATAAATTTTCGGGTACCCGACCCGAACCCGAATAGAACCGAACCGAATCCAAACCCGAACCGAAATTCTAAAATACCCGAATGGGTCCTAAATCTTCAAACCTGAAAACCCAAAACCCGAATGGACCCGACCCGAACCCGAACGGATACCCGAACGCTCAGGCCTACTATATGCTTACAAGTTACAACAGTGTATGTAATAACAAAAAACCAGTGATTCAGAAAAGAAAAGAAAAAAGAATAGATAAGAAAAAGAAAAAAAGCACACACAAGATTCACATGGACAAAATCGAAACATAATAAAATAAACAAAATAAAAAATGATTATGAAGGAAAAGGAAGTGGTCCGTACTAGGCCGAGCCTGAGTCCCAATCGCTGCAACTAAACTCCCCAGGAGCCACGCCGCGAAGCAGAGCTAGGGTTTTCCTTTTCTTCCTCATCGTCTCCTTCCATCGCTTTCAGGTTCCAATCTCCCTCGCTGTTTCTGATTTCGCGCTGTAGCTTTACTGAAAGGGTACTTTTTTTTGTTTGTTTGTTCGGCTTCTTTGTGATCGAAATCGCTCTAATTTCAGCTGATTCGGGCACTCCTGGTGCGTAGTTAGGGTTCTGGTTTTCATCTGATCTCATCTCGAAATGAATAGAATCGATGATTTGTCGAAGTCGAGAGTTTGGAAAAATTTTGGAGTGATTTGAGATTAGTGTAAGTTCGTTAGCTGACAGATCTGCTGTTGTGTTGTGTTGTTATAAATCGTTAGAAGAGTGACAGATCTCATGCTAAATGCTTTACTAGTCTCTACTTCGATTACTGAATTTTTATTTACTTTTTTAGCTGAGAGAGAGAAGTGAGTTTGTGTGTTTCTTTCTTTTTCTGTAAAAACAGATCGAAAAGGCTTGTCCTTTTTGGTTTGTTTCCTTTTTAGTTTTAGATCTTTCAAAAGGGAAAGTATTGAATGTGGAAAGTTCAAAAACCAAAGTTGTGGAAAATGACTCCTTTTTTTCTTTCTTTGTTGTCACAGAACTACGCACTGGGAGAAGCAAGAAAGGCGGTTCTGGCAAATCCCTGGCACTCTTCTTTCGATGGTTTCGTTCCTAAGGTAACAATCTTATATTGATTTGGCAAGGATGTGGCGTAAGTTGCTGTGTTGCTAGTCGAATAGATGTGATTTACCCAAAAGATCAGATAAAGTTTACTTCTGCAATCTTCTATGAGTCTCTAAAATTCCGAACTTTTCTTTCTTCTCTTCTAGTACTGCCACTTGCATTTAGAGACCCATTGTTAGCTTTTGTGATAACGGGTCCTTTTTGTGCCTATGATTCTCAGATGACAGTCAGTATTGCTGAGGGTACTTTAAAGATCTGTTGAGCTGTTGTGAATTACTTAAGAGTGTGACAAAAAATGGATGACGATAATGGGCTCGAGCTCAGCTTGGGTCTTTCTTGTGGAGGATCATCAGGAAAAGCTAAGGGTAACAGCACTAATAATGCTGGAAGCTCCTCGGAGAACCACAGGGTAGAAGGAGGAGATAGAGTGCTAAAGTGATTGATGACTTCAAGAACTTCCTTCATCCAACTTCTCAAAGACCAGCAGAGCCGAGTTCTGGTTCTCAGAGAAGCGATTCGGGCCAACAACCTCCACAGAATTTCTTCAATGACCTCTCCAAAGCTCCTACCGCTGACGCTGAAGCTTCCACGAAACCTTTGTGGGTGGAGGATGAGGCACGGAAAGAAGCAGGAAACAAAAGAAAGTTTGGTTTCCCGGACGATGGGAAGAAGAAAGAGAAAGACTCGTCACATGTTGCTGATCCGCACGAGAAGAAGACAAAAGCATCCCATGTTTCAACCGCGACAGATGAAGGATCAACAGCTGAAAACGAAGATGTAGCAGAATCTGAAGTAGGTGGTGGTTCTTCTTCCCACCTCGCAAAGGAGGTGGCTCGTCCTCCCGCTGACACAAACGCTGTGGACAACTTAGCCGGTCAAAGGAAGAACAGCCATGGCGGATCTAATGCTGAAGAGTTCACTACAATCCGCAACATGAGTTACACGGTACCTTTCACTGTTCATCCACAGAACGTCGTCACTGGTTTACCTTACTCCTTACCGGCAAAAGAGCCTGGACAACATGCAGCAGCTACAAGTCTAACGCAGCCTACTGCTAATACTGGGAATCTCCCAATCATGTTCGGATACTCACCGGTTCAACTCCCTATGCTTGATAAGGATGGTTCAGGCGGGATTGTCGCGCTTGCTCAATCTCCATTCGCCGGAAGAGGTCCATCGTACTCAGGTAAGCAAAACCTTTCCCTTTAAACTGCGTAAACTCCTTTGCCTGCAAAGATAATAACTTCTTCTTGTCTCCCAAAAAGCTACCACGAAAGGCGAGGGGAAACAGCCTGTTGCAGAAGAAGGCTCATCAGAGGATGCATCAGAACGACCAGTGGGGGAGAACAACAACAACAACAACACTACGGCTTTCTCTTTCGACTTCTCTGCCATAAAACCTGGAATGGCTGCGGATGTCAAGTTTGGAGGATCTGGGGCACGTCCGAACCTGCCGTGGGTCTCAACCACCGGTTCAGGCCCTCACGGTAGGACAATCTCGGGTGTCACATACCGGTACAACGCAAACCAGATCAAAATCGTATGCGCTTGCCATGGCTCACACATGTCGCCGGAGGAGTTTGTTCGGCACGCAAGCGAGGAGTATGTTAGCCCGGAGTCATCCATCGGAATGACGGCTGCCTCGGCTCATACCTGAGAAGTCGCCGGAGAAATGTCTTAAAATCTTTGTAAACAAATGGAAGAAGGGGTTTGTAATGAGTTTCTTTTGGGAATATACATTTATTATGTTTACTCGCTCGGATCAAACTCTAAGGCCAAAGTTTTATCGGAGCTTTCCACTATGTTTGTAATCTCTCTGCTTCTTTTGTTCCTCATTTCAACTTGTATCTCTTCGCTTTTGTGTATTTACTACTATTAGTAGTTTTGTTAGCCTCTTCTTCTCTGTTTTTTTTTTTTTTTTTGGTTCAGATAAATATTTTGATAATTTACTGTGATTTGGATTTAGATATATAAATATATTGTCTTATCTATCAGTATATTTATATATCATAATGCAAATGCTTGATCATGAAATCGAAATACCGTTTAGTTTATTTATTGAAACAAATCTAAGATTATTGGTTTATGCAATAATTGAAAGAGTAAAATAGTAATGCATCGAAGCCATCACTCAATCATGAAAAACAGAAAGTTTGACTTTTCTATTTCTCACCGGAATTTGTGCAACTGGTCGTTGACTATATACTTCCGGCGAGTGCAGCAAAAACATTTTAATGTTTATTTTGAGTACATTTACCATTTAATCTCACAACAACTATCATTTATAAGTTATAGTTAATCAGAATATAAAATTTTCTTGTTTATAAGTTAGTGGCTTTTTCATAAATAAATATTTTAGTAAACATTGTCGAGAATATTTTTAGGGTATTTCTTTTTTTATTAGTAACTAAAACAAGATTGTTGGATATATATATAGTTCGATATATGTACAATCATGGCTTTCCTTTTTGGGGTTTTGCAAGCAAACGTATCAATCTATTAGTGAAACCATAATTATAAAAAAAAAAAAAAACGAAACAGGGACTGCCCTACTTGTTTCATATCAACAAAATCAAAATAAGTGGAAAAAACGATCAAGAAATATATATTAAAAGTGATGGAAAAAAGAACCGTATGTTTAGAATATGAATAAATAAAAAAAATTGTTAAATGATCAAATCGTTATATAACCGAATATTTTTAACAAAATTGAGAAGAGATTTGGTTTAGTATAGTTTTTCTTCCTACTTTCTAGACCAAGAACCAAATGTGTGATGTAAGTTGTAATTTTATATATAATGACAAACAAGTTCCGATTTGTCTATAGTCCTAATTATGATAAAAATGAGGTCAGAGAATAACAGGCCAACAAAAGGTGATTTGTTTTTTAGTTAATGGAAAGAGAATAGTAGAAGACAATGAGAAAGCAATAGCATACAAATGTTGTCACGTATATGACGTGATTATATTAATTTATACATGAAAAAAATAGCCTGTCTAAACATAATCTCATTTTCCTCTGCAATAAAACTATTTTGAGTCCCAAGTAAAACTTGCATCAGAAAATCAAGAAAAAGAAAAAAGTTTCTCTACGACAATCGAAGATCTTCTTCTTTCGATGTATCAAATCTTCTTCTTCTTCTTTACTACAATCTTCCACAGTTATTACTATGTCTCTGCTCAGCCTCCTGCTCCTCCTTTTAGAAACGGCGACCTTGCCGCGAATTTTGAACCGAGTTTAGCCGTCGTCACTGGAGTTCTCGCCATCATGTTCACACTCACTTTCGTCCTCCTCGTCTACGCTAAGTGCTGTCACATCGATCTCCGGTCAGGTACAGGCGACGGAGGACGGCAAGATCGCCGGAGTCGACAAGGGATATTCTTCAACCGGTCAAGTAACTCCTCCGATCGATTCTCCGGTTTAGACAAAACAGCGATAGAGTCACTTCCTCTGTTCAGATTCTCGGCTTTGAAAGGATCAAAACAGGGGCTTGAGTGTTCTGTCTGTCTATGTAAATTCGAAAGCGTCGAGATTCTTAGATTGTTGCCTAAATGTAGACACGCTTTCCACATCGGATGCATCGATCAGTGGCTTGAACAGCACGCAACGTGTCCTCTCTGCAGAGACAGAGTCTCAATTGAAGAAGAATCCTCTGTTTACGGAAACAGTTTCCGGTTCTTGAATCAGTCTGAGATAAGAGAAGATTCGAGCTTGGAGCTTTACATCGAGAGAGAAGAAGAAGAAGAAGAAGAAGACAGAGAGAGGAAGTTGGTGGATCATCGAGATTCAGCATCGGAGGTAGTTTCCGAAAGATTCTGAAATTAGGTAATAAAGAGAAGCCTTTACTTGGTCAACACGAGAACGATAAAGACGAGAAGAAGCTGATGCATAAGTTCAATCATAGAATCGTTGTGTCTGATGTTGTGTTCAAGAATCGATGGAGTAACGTGAGTTCGTCTGATTTGATGTTTTTGAATTCGGAGATGGTTAATTCAATTTCCAGCGAAAGATTTTCGTCGATGGATCGAGTGAAGAGAGGGGATGAAGAGGATCAAAGAGGTGTCTTGCGAATCAAGGAAGAGATGGAAGCGAAGAGAATGTTGGAGAACAAGTTGACTTCGATGAAAACTATGTTGTTGTCGGAAAACAGAGACTCTGGCTCGAAATCAAGAAGCGTTATGATCGAGCCAGGAAGAAGATCGGTCTCTGAGATCACTGCGGTTCCTAGACTCAGTATCGCGGTCCATGGAGACTGTAGCAGTTCAAACGTAGCGACTGCGTCTGCGTTAGAAAACGGAGGAAATGAGACGGAGGAGAGAAGAAGGCGGTTGTGGCTGCCGATCGCTAGAAAAACCGCTCAATGGTTTGCTAACAGAGAAAAAAGAAATCAAATTAACACAACGCACCAACACTTTGATGTTTAGTTTCTTTGCAATTTTTTAATTTTTATTTACAAGTATTTAGTTTTGATCTATGTTCTATTCAAAAAATTCTTACACCTGTTAGATAGATCAAAAGAAGATGATTTGTGTAAATAAGATGGATTTATACATAACATACTAATGGATTCAATTATTACTGGAGTTTATTCTTGTATTATTTTAAAAATAATAATAATAGTTGTTTTCAATAAATGGAACATGTCAGCTTACCTGGTTACAGAAGCAACCACGCTCATTTAATTTTTATTGTTATGACTGCATCATATTGGAGTATTATTTTCTTTTCTTTTTTGTCAACGACTGCATCATATTTTATATAAATACACAAATATATTGCTTAGACGTTTATCTATGTAGTTTTCATTAAACGAAAATAAATCACCTACTCATACGTTTGATTTCAGATACAAAGTATTAGTTATACCAAAGTGGTTTCGTCTCTTTTAATTGTGTTTTTTTTTTTTAGACTAACATTACTAACTCAAGTGTTTGTTAACAAAATACATATTAGTAGGTCAACTAAACTGCTAATAATATAATCTCCACTTCATAACGAACAATACATTTGCAAAATTTGATTATTAATAAATATCTCATTTTTAATAATATCGAATGCAAAGAAACAATGAATCTAGGTGATAAATTAGCAACTAGTTTGTCACTTTCTCAACAGTCACAATTATATGAAACCTAATCCCATTTTTAGCATTTCCTAGATTATTCTAAAGTCTTTTCTCCAACTGCAAATTATATACATAATATAAAATCACCAACTAATATATGATATATATTTATCATGATTTGATGTAGGAATCTGACTCCTCGGATTTTGTCTTTTATCTATACATATATATAAATCTGCCCACTAGACTTAAAATAGACGTATATTTGGTCCGGCACAGATGCACGTAAATATGCTATTTAAAAGTCCGTATAATTAAATGGAAACCCTTTTCTTTTCACTTGAACATTTATTTAACTTTGTAACGAGGGACACGAGGATAGGAGCTGAGATGCCTTGAGTGCAGCAACCATAGGGAAACCTTTTTAATATTTTATGATGTGATATTTTTATCTAAAATCTAATAACGTAATAAGGTATACACAGCTTGTTTACGTGTATATAGATCTCATTTTGACATTTGAGAATCATGAACATATATGTTCTTGGACAAGTGGTTTCGCGATGTGTAAATATACATACAATTTTCAATATGCACACTGTTGGTTAAAGTTCAAGACAAATCATCTGGAGTTCCTTTTATGAAATTCTTGTGTCCACAATTTTATTTTAGTCTTTGTGGTTATGATTGGCATGAATTTTCGTTTTAATTGACCTTTATTGAGATAGTTGAGAGAAAAAAACATTTTCAGATTTGAGCACATTATATATATATATATATATGTAAGCAATTCAAAGAACATATACAATATATTTATACGAAATAGGTAAATGATGCCAAAGATTGTTGTTATGTAGAAAGGAAGTCATTTGCATCATATCATGTCATGTGGTTCAACACTTCAACTTAATGACGTTTGTAAATGGACAGGCACTTTTTATGTATATTATTATATTGAACCTAACGAAATTAATAGAATATAATCGAGCTATGTGTACCATAAGTGTATTAGCTCGAGTTTTTTTTTTTTCTTTTTTTCTTTTTTAAACAAAGTATTAGGTCGAGTATGGACCGATTTTTAGGAGAGAAAAAAAAGAGAGAGGGTAAAGTCTACAAGAGTAAGTATCAGATCCTTCTAACCATAAACTCACATAACATAAAGTGAATTCTTATAAGTTATTAGAGTAACTGACGAAGTATCAAATCCTTTTAATCATAAACTCTCATGATATACTACGGTATATAAGCCAATGGTGTATCGATTGGCTATGTTTATATTTTTCAAAATTTTATTTTTTTTCTTTAAGCCAAAAACATCCGATAATAATATAAAAATATATTTGTAGAAACATACAGTCAAAGGGTAAACAATGCTCCAGAACTTAATATAAGACATTAAAAAATCATCAAAAATGAAACTTGCACAATTAAATTCCTCTCTTACGCCCTGAGATAATGTTTTCATTAAAGCTATACAGATAACACCTACACCTATCTCTACACCTATCTCTTGGATGACAGTTATGAAGACATTCCTGAAGAGCGCAACAAACCGAGCTGTCGGATACCGCAGAAACACAAGCTGATTGAACCGAAACCAATCCAAGACTCCACCTTTTGACTGGCTTCATGAGCTCTCTTAACATTTGTTCTTTTCCAGATGAACCATGTTGTCTCTAAGCATCTTTCCTCAGAAACATAAGGTAAAAGAAAAGAGAAACGGGTGCTCCCTCCTATGCCTTTGAAGATATCTCCCAGCTCCAGCTTTGGCTCTGGATTTCTGCAAAGAATGTTGTTATCCATTAACATTTCTATATACATAATACCCAAGCAGCAGCACAAGGTTATGCATGCCCCACTTGGGAAACTTAATAAAAAGTGAGTAGCTAAAAAAATGATTTTATATTTATATAGATCACATAACAAGATAACACATCCGGTGTAAGAATTATACAAAGGTTGGGGGAAAATCTTTAATGAAAAGCAAACATACACTTCATGCCTTTGTGTGCGTAACACAAATGTGTTCATGGAAAAAAACTCCATCCTCTAGAGCTTCCACGAAACGCCCTTCTTGTCCACACACATCTCAGATAATATACATTTGAACCATTGCCTCTTTTTTCCCCACTGCAACTAGAGCAGAAATCAGAACTTGGTGTCACTAACACCTTTGCATCTCCCAAGGGGCAATGATTCACATTAATAGCTCATAATCTCGCTCACCATTTCAGAATAAAGAAAGACTACACATTTACTTTGCATCATTTCTCCGGAGACATGAATGATGACGTCCCGCCGCCGGTTCTGTTCCCACCCTCGTAACCAGAATTTGAGGTCTCGGGAGGGAAACCTGACTTTCCCACATTTCTTTTCGAGGTCCCCGCAGGAGATAATGAAGTAGACGGCATGTTTACCTGCAATCGGGTTTCAGCAAATTCAATGGTATATTAGAATTGACAATGCAAAACGAGTTAACGACTTTGTGAGGGAACCATGAAGAGTTCTGAAGCAGCAGAATTGGAGGCATGACATGCTAACACAAGAGGAGTGTTGCATAATACAACAGTTATACGGAAGAGGCAAGTGCAGAAGTACGTACGTTGTTGTGGACGGGGTGATCAAGACCCGGAGTCCTCCCTGTAGCAGTACTACTATTTATCTGTGGGCCTGGACCAATGGCATTTGCGGATCTGACGCGTTCAGAGACCTCGGGCTCATTTGAAATATTTGGTCCTCCTGAGCATCAATAAAACAGAGATTTTGAAATAAAAATTCCAAGAAGAAACCAAACAAGCCATCCACTAGCGCTAACCCCGATGATTGCTTGTGTCCATCGGCGTTGCACGAAAATTGCTTGACCCAGGAACTGCCTGCAGTACAAATGACATATTTTTCTTAGAAAGGACAAAAAGCCAACTTATCGTTAAAGAACCTTCTCTTAAACTGAACCCAAAAAAAAATGCATATACTCAGATAGAGAAAACTAGATTCATATACTATACCTGAGACTGATTTCTATTTTTCTGCGCTTGTTGATACTTTATTATAGTCCAGTCAAATATGTAGTCGAATTCATATCCTGCAGAGAAGAAAACCATTAGTTGATCTCTTAGGTCACCAATGCTGGTGAATCGCTGTATCAGCTATAGAGATAATGGAGAAATGGCATTTTCCCCTGTACCTTCCCGTGAGAATAAATCACGAAAAAGCCGCTTCAAGAATCCATAATCAGGGCGCTGATCAAATGTCAGCGTGTGGCAATAGTGAAAATATGAAGCAAACTCCACAGGGTGACTTTTGCATAGAACCTGCAACAGATGAGATATGGATATTTAGTCGAATATAGACCTATCATTAAAAATAAGAAGTCCACCGTACAGCAGAGGGAAACAGACCTCAATAGGAGTTGATATCTTCTTCTCACAAATTTTGTCATATTTTTGCTTCTTGTCAACAGCCTTAAGACCCTGCCATGGAAGACTAGAAAAGGAAGTTCATGAATATAGGACACAATGCAAGCAAGAAAAAGGTTGTATTGTAAACCTCTAAACAAAACGCATACACAATACCATGCGAAAAACACAAATCTTGGTAACACACCTTCCTCTTAGGAAATACAGAAGCACATATCCAAGAGATTCTAGGTCATCCCGTCGACTTTGCTCTGTGAGAGAGAAACGAAAAGATATGAGCGTGGATGATCTACTTCACATAAAAAGAAAAGATGGAAGCATTCCTTACCAATTCCAAGATGTGTATTGCAACTTGCATACCGTGCAGTTCCTGTTAAATTCTTGTTTTCCCTGAAAATAACCGAACAAAGGTAAGAAGTTGTATAATGACCTTAAAACTTAAACAGATAGATAATTAATACCATCTGGAGATGGAACACAGGGTAGAGGCAACAGAATGAATCACGGCCAAAAATACCTGTAAGGGATGTGGCGGTTGGTGTTGGCGTCACGATATCTTTTGGCAAGTCCAAAGTCAATTAGATAAACCTGATTAACTGAGACTTGTCAACGATGTCATTCCCTTTTGCAAAGTTTCAGATGGAGAAGAACATACCTGATTCGCTTTCCGGCCTAGGCCCATGAGGAAGTTATCGGGTTTGATATCTCTATGCAGATATCCTTTGGAGTGTACATATTCTATTCTCGTTAGCTGTAACAGTGGATATAAGATGTTCAATGTATCGGTCAAGAGAACAAGAGAACAAGAACAAGACTTGACAGTAGCAAAGCCATACCATCTGATCAGCCAACAGCAAAACCGTCTTTGGCGAGAACTTCCTGCCACAATACACAAACAGATCTTCGAGACTTGGCCCTAGCAAATCCATCACTAAAGCATTCTCTGTTCCATCCACTCCAAACCATCTTATGCGCGGAATTCCGCCTGCAGACCACAAAAAAACACATGAATCAGTTTCTGTGAAGCGATAATCAAACTCCTCGAATGCGTTTTACTATCAGCAAATTCACCAACTACGAGAAGTTTAATTGATATGAGATTAAAAAAGTTTTAATTGGATGAAGAGTGGATAATCTCTTCAATGTCCAACGCAACCAAAAAAATGTACAGAAATGAGAAGCATACTTCCTCCTTCGAGAATCCTGTAAAGCTTTGCTTCATAGAGAAGCTGAGGATGCTTCGTTTTGCTGTTCTCCTGCAAAACAAATCGGATTAAAGACAATTCGTCAGCTACAAGAAGAATATATCGCAGCTCACTGATCAATTCAGAGTTAAAACCAATTCGGAGGAACATCAATTCTGACGAACCAAGGAACATGCTTAGAAAATCAGAACACAGAACAGATCCAAAATCAAAAGTCTCCAGTAGCATGAGCTGAAACTTACGATCTTAACAGCTACGATCTCGAAAGAATCGACGTGCGTAGCTGCGAAGAAAACAATGAACAGAAGGCGTTAATTCCAAAGCAAAGAGGAAAAAAGAACTCTGAGAAACAATAGAAAAAAAAAGAGAACGCAGACCTAAATAAATCTCTCCGAAAGAGCCGCCGCCGATCTTCCTCCCGAGCTTGTACTTGCCGCCGATGATGCGTTCCATGGCAGCTCCGGTCAACACCGAATCTGGGATCAATTCACGCGCAATAGATACTAGAGAGATAAGGATTTAGGGTTGATTGAAAATTTGCAAACAGAGTATTAATTATTATAATTTTTTTTTTTTATATAAATTTGCAAACTCGGGCTTTAGCCGGAGGGTGTGTGATCCTTCCCAAGCGTACACCTAACCAACAGAAGGGCAGTGACGTAATTTACAATCTATGTAGTTCAAGGCTCTTCGTTTTATTTCCAAAAGTAACTAGAGACTATTTTGACTTTCTCCAGTTATTAAATGAACATAACGACTTTTACAGAACTCTACACAGAGCAAAATAACCGAATTACACACACAAAAGATTGGTGGACTTCACCATCATTTAACCAGCTATCTGATGCTGACCTGTCCATGCCACAAGCAAGCTCTTGACTCGATTTGAGGACGGGCATCTCTCTGCTCATGGCTTGGCACTTGACTTTCTGCAAACAAACGTTGATCAAAGCAGCAAAACCCAAGTTACGCCACAATTCTAGGTGAACTAGGCACAGATATATATATGAAACAAGAGTACACTGATGAGAACGGATCACAACAAGAACCAAATTACAAGTCCGCTTTGCAAGAAATTTATACAAAGGTGAAGTCAGTAAGCTGTTCATGGAAACATAAAAGTTTCATGCCTTTTGTGTGAAACAGTAAGCTCTGTTCATGGAAAATCTCCATTTCAGAATCTTCAACCTCTTCTAGAGATTCCACTGCAGAAATCAAGAGTTTAGTGCTGTCACTAACACTTTCGTCTCCCCCAAAGGCATATAATCTTTGCTCAGCAGCACAGAAGAAAGAAAAACTACATTTTTTTTTTGGATTTGGCATCATTTCCCCCGAGACATGAATGGTGAAGTCCAGCCGCCGGTTCTATTCCCAGAATTTGAGGTTTCGGGAGGGAAACCTGACTTTCCGTCATTTCTTTTCGAGGTACCCGCAGGAGATAATGAACTCGATGGCATGTTCACCTGCAATGGTATATTACAGTGCAAAAGCTTTTGTCAGAGAACAATCAAGAACTATGAAGCAACACAGATGCAACTTAACGGAAGCGGGTGGGAGCTACAGTTATTTGGAAGAAGTAGTAAACGCATGAGTACGTACATTGTTGTGAACGGGGTGATCAAAACCCAGACTCCTCCCTGTAGCCGTATTATTATTTACCTGCGTGCTTGGACCAATGGCATTAGCCGATCTGACCCGCTCAGACGCCTCGGCTTCATGTGATATATTAGTTCCTCCTGCCAGACACAGAGTTAGCTTTCAAGTATCAACACAAAAGAGATATTAATATAATTGTTAACTAGAGCTAACCTCGATGATTACTTGTGTCCATTGGCATTGCACGAGCATTGCTAGACCCAGGAATTGCCTGCAGTATACGCGACAAAATTTTGTTACGGAAACCAAATAAAACTTATCACTAAGGAATCTTATCTCTATAAATGAGACAGAATACGCATACACCTGGGGAAAAAAAACCATATGGTGTTCATAAACTATACCTGAGACTGATTTCTAGCTTTTTGTGCTTGCTGGTACTTTATTATAGTCCAGTCAAATATATAGTCGAACTCATATCCTGCAAAGATGAATACACTTCAACTGTGAACCGTATCAGCTGAGAGGGAACTATAAAGATGATAGAGAAATGCCTTTTTCTAAGTACCTTCCCGTGAGAATAAATCACGAAAAAGCCGCTTTAAGAATCCATAATCCGGGCGCTGATCAAATGTAAGTGTGTGGCAATAATGAAAATATGAAGCAAACTCCACAGGGTGATTTTTGCATAGAACCTGCAACAGAGGAGATATGGATTTTCAGTCGAATATAGACTGACATTAAAAAATAAGAAGTCCACTGCACAGCAGAGGGAAACAGACCTCAATAGGAGTTGATATCTTCTTTTCACAAATTTTGTCATATTTTTGCTTCTTGTCAACAGCTTTAAGACCCTGCCATGGAAGACTAGAAAAGGAAGCTCATGAATGTACGAACACAATGCAAAGCAAGAAAGCCACCAAGTAAGTCTCTAAATAAATAGAAAATAACGAATTCCTGCGAAAAGCTAACACACCTTCCTCTTAGGAAATACAGAAGCACATATCCAAGAGATTCTAGGTCATCCCGTCGACTTTGCTCTGTGAAATAGAAACCAAAGTATATAAGCATCGAGTCGTAGACGATCTCCTTTACATAACGAGAACAAAGGGAAAGCATTCTTTACCAATTCCAAGATGTGTATTGCAACTTGCATACCGTGCAGTTCCTGTTAAATTCTTGTTTTCCCTGAAAATAACCGAACAAAGGAGAAATTTGTATAATGTGACCTTAAAAATTAAAACAGATAAATAGTTTACCGTCAACAGATGGAACACAGTGTAGAAATAATGTATGCGACAATATACCTGTAAGGGATGTGGCGGTTGGTGTTGGCATCACGATATCTTTTGGCAAGTCCAAAGTCAATTAGATAAACCTGATTAACTGAGACTTGTCAACGACGTCATTCCCTTTTCAAAGTTTCGGATGGAGAAGAGAAACTGCAGAAACATACCTGATTCGCTTTCCGGCCTAGGCCCATGAGAAAGTTATCGGGTTTGATATCTCTGTGCAGATATCCTTTGGAGTGTACGTATTCTATTCTCGTTAGCTGTAACATAAGATGCTCAATGTATTAGTCAAGAGAACAGCTTAGAATGTAAATAGCATCAAGAACAAGACTTGAACTAGCAAATCCATACCATTTGATCAGCCAACAGCAAAACCGTCTTTGGGGAGAACTTCCTCCCACAATACACGAACAGATCTTCGAGACTTGGCCCTAGCAAATCCATCACTAAAGCATTCTCTGTTCCATCCACTCCAAACCATCTTATGCGCGGAATCCCACCTGCAGAATCAGCTTCTGTGGTGTAAAAATCTAACTCCTCGAAGGAATAATCCCTCCAAAGTCAAACGCAACCAACAGCTACAGAATGAGAAAAAGATAGAAATGAGAAGCATACTTCCTCCTTCGAGAATCCTGTAGAGCTTGGCTTCATAGAGAAGTTGAGGATGCTTCGTTTTGCTGTTCTCCTGTAATATGATCGGATTAAAGACAATTTGTCAGCTGCAAGAAGAATATAGAGCAGCTAAAAAAGCACCATTTTAAGGAGCTTAAAGCTTGCCTCACTGATAGATTTAGAGTATCAATTCAGAGACCCACAAGAACAGAGGAACATGGTTAAATATTAAAAACAGAACAGATCCAAATCGAATCTCCAGATATGGGATTCGTCTCACAGCTAACTGAAACTTACGATCTTAACAGCTACGATCTCGAAAGTATCGACGTGTGTAGCTGCGAAGAAAGCAAAAACAGGAGACGTTAATACGAATCAATTTGAAACCAAAGAAGAAGAAAAAAAAAGCAAAGAGTCGATGAGAACACACACCCAGGAAAATCTCTCCGAATGAACCACCGCCGATCTTCCGTCCGAGCTTGTACTTGCCGCCGATGATGCGTTCCATGGCAGCTCCGATCAAATCCGAATCTTTGGATCAATTCATGCGCAATAGATAGAGAGATAAGGATTTAGGGCTTTGTTTGAATTCGAAGATTGATAATTTGCGAATAGACGAGACACGAGTGGATTTCTGTTCAGGAGACGTGGACAGATGCATTATTGCCAGACTTCTCTTTTCGATCAACGCAATGTCTATTTACATTTATAGTATAGGAGTATATTTTATTTAGTTCATATTTTTTCTTTTACTTACATGGAAAAGATATAAAATGGTCAAAAATTTAAAATTAGTATACATTTTATAAATAAATAAAATAGTTTAGATACTATTTTAAAATGAACTTCTAGCAAATATTTTAGTATTACGATTAAAAAATAATCCCTATTTAAAAGTATAAAGTTGAATTTCCTTTTTTTTTTACCAATGTTGAGATACCTTGTAAGAAAATATTAATTTGAAATATATATGTAAAAATATGTGTTAATAAATAAAATAAAAATTTGACATAGAAGATGTTTTTTTCTTAGGATACTTTCTAAAAATGGATAAATATGTAGTATTAGGTTTTAAGTCTTATTATTAGGGTTTTCATCTTTATATTTGAGTTTTACGTAAAAGGAACAAACTTCTCCTTGTTTATTATATGATTGCAAAATTATAGATGAATCAAGCACAAAACAATTACCCACAAAGAAATACATATTACGATTGAAATTCAGGAAAAAAAGGGGGATTATATTATATAAAAAAAAGAAAGATAAAACTTTAATTAGAATTGTTTCTTCGAGCATTCCGGAGGCATGACACCTTTAAACCTGTTAGTGTCTTTGCAGTAATCATAGATCATGAAACCGGCTCGTATCTTTTGCATCCTGTCTAGTTGCGTTCGAGTAAGCTGGCTAAACGACGGTGAAGTCCACCAATTAGACTTTATGGTTGGGTCTGCGCATTGCTTGATGCTGACCGGTCCCTGCCACAAGCAAGCTCTTGCCTTGTACCTACGACCCTCGGTGACAAACGGTGCTTGTGTCCAGTTTGTCTTCACTCGACCTCCTTGCGTTGCCCAGTCGTCTGCATTCCATAGACTTGCAAACACTTTCATACCTTGCTTGTTCGGGTATGCAATTCCTTCCTTCTCATAGTTCCTAAACACTCTGATCGGAGTTCCATCCACGAACCACCTATGACATATGTTACATAATGTAAAACATAAGTTGATATATGTATATATATTTAGATCGGATTATATTGTTTTATGCAAATTAAATGTGAAACAACGATTAATGTAATTGATACGTGATGAATCGCTAGCTGGTCGACTTACCTCCTACAACGTTTTTATTTGTGGCATATAATGATATACTATATGATGTCTGACATGTATACGTTGTATAGAACTAACATATAAGTTCATTTATATAATATTTAAGTTCGTTTGGGATTCTCAGAAGTTTTTGTTGGGGTTTAAAGCTCATAAAAGTATGAACATAAAACAAAATTATCAAGAAGTGCGTACTTTAATGTTTACATTACGAAAACAGTTATCTGTTTTATACATTTCTAATTATGCTTTTTATGTGGTACTTTACTGATACAGAATAAGTTATTAGCTTTGTCTGGAGTGTTTCAAAACTTAGGACACGAACCGAGTCTTATTACTTACACAACTTCGGATGGGTTCCAATGGATGGTATAGTTGTGGAAACCATTGGTCGGGTTGAACCATGGTCGGAATTGTTGCTCGCGGTTTCCTTTCCCTTGGGCAAATATGTTAGTGTGGATAGTGTATGGCTGACCAGTGGCATTCCCTAGGAACTCAAAGTCTATCTCGTCGTGTGCACTTCCCGTGGACGACATCTAGACCAAAAGAAAAAAAAATGATCTATATATCATCATTATCATCAAGAAAGAACAATAACCATTTTTCTCGAATAATTGCTTAATATTTCATCGATTTTAAGATGAAAATTTACGTAATAAGCTGCAACGGTTCCAGCAGAGTTCCCTGGCACAAGTTTGATGAGCATTTCTACACTTCCGAACAAATGAGCCACCTTTGAGCGAATGGCAGATCCTGAAAGAAAGAAAAAGACAAAAATCAGTTTTCAAGATTTTGTGTATCACGTCTCTCATAATATATATCGATGATGTTATTTTACAATACCTGCAGATTTGTCTAGGACAAGTCGAAGGTTGTCACCATTCATACCAATATGATGTTTACCCCATGTAACAATCATATTCTTGTCGAAGTTTGCCTCCACAAAGGTGCGATCTAGAATCGCTAACGCGGTCACCAGAACGAAGATCAGCGTTTGCGCTCGGAGACCGGCCATTTTACAAATTTTTTGACTGGTGTTTGAAACGTTTAAAAATTTGGGATTCTATTCGATCACTATTTGGTTGCGAGGAAGGCTTTATATATATATAACTTCTAAAAATTTGAATTTTTGACGTTGTCCAAAAAGTATAATAATTTTGACGTGCAGCGAATGAACTATGTATATTCATGAACTGAACAACAAAATAATTAAACAACATTTTCTTGTGTAGAAATAAACGGCTATGCTAAAAGGGTATCAATGGATTGGTTTTTTTCCTTTAAATTTTAATGACCACTATGTGGATTTTGATAAATAATAACTAAAATATAAGAACATGGACAGTGTTAAGCTCACGCGGTTTGGTAGAAACCGAGGAATAAACGTGCGTGAGACTACAATAATGGGGTCGATGACCTTGGCATCAGCTTCTCACTTCTCTTATTCCGATCTCCATACTTTTTAGTTTTTTTTTCCTAATCAGAATTTTACTAAAATAGTTTCGTTTTTCAGCCATATCATGTATTTTAGACGATCTATTTTGTACTGTTGTTACTATTATGATCATATTGATCAGGTTTGATCGGAGCTCGGAGATTTTGGTCTCGTTTCGTTTCATATTACTTTAGATTATTGTTTTGCTTGCTTATATGGTCCTTTTTTAACACTTTGAATGGTGGCATGTAAAAGTTGTACTTATCATCACCATTTTTTTTTTTTTTGTCAAACAAAAAGGGTTAACTATCATCATCATTCACAAGTTGCGTTCTTACGCTGTTTTTTTTTTTTTTGTTAAAATGGCAAACGCGATACCAGGGACGAATCTAGCTTCATTTTGTAATGGGTGCACAATTGAAAATAGGAAAAAAAATTTGTGAAATAGAGAGAGGGCATAGTGGAGCATTAACCATATTACTTAGTGTGTAATTTAATATTTTCTTCACAAACATTATTAATATCAAAATTATACTGGGTGCACGTGCACCCACACTCTATACCGTGGCTTCGCCCCTGATACTGCATATGTTCCACATGCAATATGTTGCAGATCATGATTTCTTTCTCTCTCTAGCTCTCTCTTTTTCCTTAAGTATGCTTTCTTCTAATGAGATTGTATGAATTGGATAGCAAATTTCTATCCGGAAAAGAACCCGTAAGCAGAAAAAGTTAAAACTTCTCAGCTTTAAATCACCATTCAACCATTTATTATTATATTTTATTTATTGACTTGTTCGTCCCACCTATCGTTGGTTCTGTCTACTCTTTCAGGTATCGAACCGGTCCATAGCCCCCTTCTGGACAAACTTAGGACTAAGCTGCGCGAGCGGTCCAGATGAACAGACTGGACTGTTGCGGGATGGGTCCATTGAGTTGGCGATACATGTTATAATCTTCTTTTGTTATGAAAATTTCGGTCCGACTTTCAGATCTACAATTTTCAGTTGAAAATAACAGAGATTGGACACTAGCTAAAATGTGTCTTCTCTTTTTAATAGAAATATTATTTCGTCAATGGTGAACCTTAAACATTGTAAACAACGGCACTTCGTTTAGATTAATGATCAAATTCATAAAGGTCTAAATATTTAAGACATAACTATAACGTGTTTTAAGGTTTTTATGATATAAATAATGAAATCTAGTGATCAATCAAGAATAACTTTCGGTGGTGTTGAATAGTATTGGAATATTGTTATATTATATTCTCAAGAAATCTCGATCAATGGTAAATAGACAAATATTGTACGATAAAAAGTTTGGTAATGAGTAAAAGAGAATGTTGATCTCGTTTTCGTTAGTCTTGTTAAGAAATCATAATTGTATATTCATAACTTTTAGTTTCATTTTTCATTTCTTGTCATTATTATAGCTCAATGCCACCACCAATCACTATCAGTCCAAACTCTTCTATCGCTTTTATTTTTTATTTTGCCACAATAAATCGAAGAAGCCAACTAATTCAAATATATTCTTACATATAACAATTTATTTGAATCTTAATTAGAAAAGCAATCAGTCAACATCATTTTTTTGTGACGTCGTATCATTGTTGGCTCTTCTTACAACATATAATCATATAAAAGTATGACTAACATTTTAATTGATATCCGAAATTACTTTTGTCTAGATCTTGTTTTCTTAATTAGGATATACAAGTATGTTCACTGATAGCTAGAGGCTAGAGCCACCCTCCTATTCTCTTATGTAAGTTCTACCTATATGTCAATTACAAAAGAAAAAGTACGTACGTAACTTTTATTCTTGTAGTATACGAACATCTACCAAATACGATCTACTTAGCCGTTAATCCTACCTCGCTAATGATCTTCTGTCTTTTTATTGAAACTTCTATCTACTGCATTTGCATGGCTTAACAATATACGTAGATGACTTTAAAACTGCTTTGATTTATATGAAAATTATGTAGATTTACAAACAAACTCTTTGGAAAAGGTAACATCTTGATATCAAAATCTGATACCCCAAAAAAAATCAAATGATGACCTAGATTTTATATTATTTTTCTTCTAATTTTCTTTGAGTGTATAAGAAATCCATGACCTCTTTTAAAATAATAATATATGAGTTCATACATTACTCAAAGTGACAATCTCAACTCCAAATCTGGCTCATTTGCGTCACTCGTTTCGAGGTTCTGAATAACCGATCCCAACGATCTATTTCTCTGATCCTATATCATGGGAAAAAAAATCATTATGAGATCCATATATATATTATTAAGCAACCACTTGAGACAATGAACACAGATGATCATATCAAATTTAAGTTTAAATCTCTTGACACATTAACATATATATATATATATAGTACTAACCTCATGTAAATAGTGTCTGGTTATGTTTGGTTCCACGAAATGTTGGCTCTCCAAGATACCGTAGCTCGGGTTCCAACTGTACATGTGTTGTAAAAATTATTAGCCTTTATTTATATAATATCACAGACATCTAAATGTATATATATAAACAAACGTAACATATAAATTAAATATTATACATGTACTTATGAGCTAATTATAACAATGTCTACGGACCTTGGTGCTATGTGAGGCTGAGAATCTCTGTACCTTATGGTTGTTCTCTCGTATTGATCATTACTTGCATTCATCTGTGAGATCACAAACAGAATAATGAAAAAGTGCTTTACTAAAAACTTAATATAAATTATTATTTATACTGAATTTAATTAGATAGATCTTATTTTATTTGTTTTCAGTTCATGTCTACGGTTAGTAAAAAGAATTAGAATTCGGTATGAAATTTGTTTGAAGTTCCTTGATAGCTATAAAACATGATAATCATTTGCCCCCCAAAAAACCATGATAATCATTACTGCGGATTTTTTATTTATTTGACAATTAAATGATTTCGAATTCAATTAAGAATCTGGTTGAGAGTTCTTACTAATCTAAAAAGATATGCATTTAAGAATAATCATGTGATGTGTATCAGTAGTATGTGAAAGCAAATTAATGATACTACTAGATACAGTATATATACACGTAACATTGAATGTAGCATAGATATTTACCATCATATTTGGATGAAAGGCATAATGAACCGACGGTGGTGTTGAAGACGGTATAGATGAATATTCTCCTTGAATCCTCACATCCTCCTGCATTATTCATAAGATGAAAGGAATGATGAATCTGTAACTAAAATTTACAATTCAGAAATTCGAATTAAAATTATAAAAAGTAGATTGTTTTTGCGATGAATGATCAGTATGTTATGCTATAAATGCAAAAATGCTTCCTTTCTAAACCTTAGCTTCAAAATTTTCAAAATACACATACACATACATAGAAGCAAATACTTTCTTCAAACAATTAGCTACCGTGATCAACACCAGATCGAGTTATTTTGATACAATTTATAAAAAATTAATTAGACTAATATGATTTTTTTTAACACAAGACTAATATAAATCTATACATATATGTGTGTGGAATTTGTACCTGATGATTATAAGTTGAGGGATGATAAGAAGGATAAGTATTGAAACTGTTGCAATTAAATTCGCTGTGTAATCTAATCTTCTCCAACTGCGCCACCCCGAGACCTCTCTGCGGCTGCTTAGGCTTGTCAGAACCATTCTTGTTCTTTCCTCTCTTTGCCGGAGTAGAAGAAGATGTTGGTGACGAAGACGAAGATCCACCCATTTTTGGTCTCCCAAAGAAACTACTACCCATTTCTTGGTTTATACACCGGAACAAATAATAATAATCAAGAACAAGAGAGAGAAAGTCTTGCTAGAGAGAGAAACCCAACAATACTTGTGTGTGTGTGGGGTTGGTTTGGTTAGCTTTGAGCTGAGGAATCGGAGAGATCTCTAATGGTGATCTCTTCTTTATAAGATTATTATTTTATCTTTTTTTTAGAAAGAAAAGAAAATCTTTTTATGTTTTGTTTTTAAGATCAGTAACTACTGCATCGCTGGATCAGATTGTGTCCAGATTTCATTAGATACGTCCCACACACACATACACATACATACATTACATAGATTTTATGCCCTTATTTTGATTTCACAATTAATTCTGACAAAAAAATATCGTTTTATAAATTACAATGATTGTGCAGTATTTTAATCATGATTTATCATATATTTTTTTCCTATTTTCATCGGTTTTGGATGACTTTCAACACAAAAGACCTCAAACATTTAAATATAAAAATAGATTGGAGCTTGATTATTACGATATTTAATCACATATACGCTATATGGCCCACATAGCTACAGAAATGATCAAATGATAGCTTAACGGGTTTTTGTTTGGTCGACAGTATAGCTAATGGGTTATTACCGTATTTTCGTATATGCTATATGGTTCACGTAGTAAATTATAAATGCATTTGTTATACCTATTTTTGATAATCTTTGTAAAGGGCGGGATTTTAAGAAAAATGATTACAAAAATCATCTGAAAATTAACGACATCAATATCAGATTAATATATAATAATAAAATAGTAAAAAAATTAATAAATTTCACTTATTTTTCTTTTAAAAATAATCAAAATACTAAATTTTACTTTATAGGTTATTAATATTTCATTTTTTACAATAGTTTTTTACTATCACCTGTTAAAAAATTAATGGATTTTTAGATAATAAAAGAGAATGAAATCACAATTTTAAAATCTTCTAGAGTTACATTTAAGATTTTCAAGCTAATTAAAATCAACGATGTACTAGGTTTTTTATTATATCAAAGCTAAAATTAGATAGAAACGTATATTATTATATATTATATATATATGTTCATACAAACTTTATCCAAAACCAGACTCTATAAATATAAACCAATTAAAAAATATTTGTAAGAAAATATTTCAGATTAGTTATTTCTATTTACGGTACCACGATCCAAAACCCGACTCGTGATGATTTCATTATAAAGTCTGAAACTGAACCAGACGTAAGGCTTGAGCATTTGTGAAGTATTTTGTTTATTTTATTCCTTTTCAGCCGCATCATAGCTTTCTTAAAGCATTTGTTTTACTATTATTCGCTTGTCACACATATATAATAATAATAATAATAATAATAATAATAATAATAATAATAATAATAATAATAATAATAAATAATTTTGTATCTATAGATAATTTTTCTGGCTGTCAAAAAAGAAGAAAAGTTCTGTCACTGCAATGGATAAAAAACAATAGCTTTGAGATTTTTGTTTTACTTTTATGGGATGCAATGTAGATAATGACTTCTATAAGGGACTTACTAAAAAATTCTGAAAAAGGAAAGCAATCGAACTATATAATATAACGCAAAACGACTTAAATGTAATTAACTGCATATTATAGTTAATTTGTATCAAAGTCATATTCATAATACATGATTTCTAGTAGCAAAATTACATTTTTTTTGTAGTTCGTCTTAACTCCTTTTCTATCGCAACTAAAGTAAAGTAAATAATGTATTCCACTAAGACATGTTATAAGAAGAAAACATGTAAATTTGATCTAATCACTTTATCTCCTTTTTTTTTAGTATACACCAAACCTAGTAAATTATTTAAAAATTGAAGAAATACTTTAACCAAATTTAAACCAATACTACTGTAAAAAAACTCACGCTTGTATAAATGGAGAAAAAAAATCTCAAATATACTACATGTATACACCCCTGCTGTCTTTCTCATAAAGGAGTTAAATGGGTCACCGGGCAAATAAAAAGAAATGTTCTTAAAACGTGTTTTAATTCTCTTATGATCATCCAACCAAAAAGTCAGAGACATAGCATCCGGTCGATCCCCTCCTTGCATTGAGAATAGTCTCGCAAAGATTAAATGATATTTTCACTCCATTTATTACTAAAAATAGACAAAATATATAATTTTCATAAGTTAAGTACGTCCTCGTAAGTCATTTAAACATATAATAACTAAGAGTTAAAATAATATCAAACTAACAAAAATTGGTAGTAATAATTTAACAGTTCATCCTAATAACTTTACTTATATTGTACAATATGTATACTTATTTAACCATTTTTTTTATAAGTAGCTTATTAAATTTTCTTCGGTTCTGGTTGTGGTCCTTTATACGTGAGGACGAGTTTTAGGCACTAGTATTAGACTATATAGAAGCTCTACAAAATGATCGAGCTACGATTAATTATATATTACCTACAATTATCATACTATATTATAAGCTCAAAACAATACTTATTATTAATTCGATATATACGTATGTCGTGAATCATGTGATCTCCCGAACATCTCTCCTAGCCTTAGTAACTCAATAAATAATAATTAAGCAGCAAATCGTCACATTTTTAAAAGACAAGGAACTAACAGGTGTGTGCCACTTGGTAGGTCAGATGCTGACGAGTTAATATTCTTTCTTAGTAATGACGCCACTTTTAGTTTGATAATAAGAAAGCGTAATTTTTGAATGATATGTTTAACACATTAATAGGTTTTGATTGGTCATCGTATTTTACCTAATAACGAATTATTGAGATAAACCGTCCTCGGCCTCCATCCACCGGCGGATATTAAGAGAGCTCACGAGCAGTGCCAATTTATCTAGAGACTGCATCTTTTTTAAAAGATGTTTATACATATTAGCAATTTTTCTTTTAAACAGTGACCGAGTTATTCATAGTTTTGGGGGTTAGAAGCTGATGCTTGTGTTGCTTCTTATCAAAGCCGGCAATATTCACGAGTTCTCGCCATTTATTAGTTGCACGTTTTGGACAATCCGGAGCCGGAGGTGTTGATTATATCAGTTCTAATTAGCGCTACGTGATAACTATTTCGAATATATAGTTCGCTGAGCTTTGAATCAAATTTGCTATAAGCAATGCAAAAACTCAGACGATTACAAAACTTTTAGTTGATCATGAACTTTGGCATGTGTCTCTTGCGACAAAATTTTCATGACTGCTGGTTGTATTGATACTTATAGTCACAAATCCTGGGTATCTTATTGATGCTTATATGTGAATTGATAAGAACGTAACATCTGATCAATCTCGTCCGTATCTCCATGTGGACATTATCTTCCCTATGATAATCGGTTCCTTATTTCAAGAAATTCGTAAGAACTATCAGCCAGTCCATCGATTGTGAACATTTGCGTATTTTGATATATCACTCACATGTACATGATATTAGAAACCATTTCTCAATAAATCATCTATTTTATAAAAAAAGAAACTATAAATAAAAAATATCTAGCTTTAAAGTTATTTCGGGAGTACTGGATGCATGTCAAATACATAACGCACAAGAGATGCAAATAAATCATATGCATATTTAAATTTGGATGGTGAAACTACAACAAAACTAGTGAAAACTAAATTATTTAACCTAGCAAAATACCATAAGCTACATAGCATAGCGGAGCGATTAATGTATACACCATACTTAAACCTATGAAATAATATCTACCGTAGATTTTGTGCACATGCATTCTCCTGCTACATTATATTACACTGTCTTCTTTCTGATTTTTTTAATGTTTTCATATTATTTTCTAGAATACTTTTTTTTATAAAATATGAATCCGAATCAAATCTTAATGATCCTCTTCCTCACCTTGACAACCAATCAAACACAAAGTTCCATTTTTCAAACTGATCCTTAAATTATATATTTATCTTAATTATATTTTACGTTTCATTTTGGTTTAGATGTTTTGAGGAGTAAAATATAGATGTAATCGAGTTCTACTTCTAATAAAAAAAATTTTAAAAAAATTTCTTATCTTCTGGGAAGTACATTTACATAAATATTTGAAAAGATGTAATTGGAAGTTTTTTTCTTTCTTTAAATCTATAAAGCGGAAGGGGACAATTAAACAAGATAATCAAAGACTCAAAAGTTAACAAGTACTAACATGCAAAGCAAACAAACGATTAAACAACTAAAACGAATCAAGCAAAAGAGAAGTAACAAATTAACAAATAAGAAATAAGATTAAAAAAAAAAAGTTTGAATAGTGGGAACTAACGATAAATAAGCATGAATAATGATTAAATTAAGGTGAAGAGTATATTTGAAGCAGAATTCCAGAGCATGCAGACTATACTATTGTATCTTCATGAAGTCTTCGGGGAGGACGCTTTCAATTAATATTAGTTCCACCGGAGAGCATTATTTGTTGCACCCTAATTTTTATTTTCAAAACATTTGTGTGTAAATTGATCACAAAAAAAACAAATTAAACAAAGAAACAAACGCAACATTCTTTTCCACTTAATAATATTTTGCAAATATAGGTTTTGCAGACTCTGCATTAGAAGCTGATCTACTTGGTAGCAATATCAAAATGTCCTTCTCAGCGGCTACATCAAAGTCATTTTCGAAGGAGACTGGCATAATCTCAACAACAATTAGCATATATTCAAAGTGCAAATTGTTGGCAGATCATATCAAGTGATGGTCCTCGCTAAATACCAAATTTGTTCCTTCATTCACGTCTATCAAGAATTAAATGAACTTGCACATACTTAAGCGAGTAAGGGTTTATCAGTATCATAGTTTGTTTGTATCCACCTTGGTGGTTAACTCTTCTTTTATAGTCTCACTATCTAACTTCACAATTATCATAATATATCAGCTTTGTCGGGGTGCAACAATATGTCACTGCCAATTTTGAAGTCAAAATATAATCGTATGACAAAAATTATTTATCAAATTGTTAATAAACACCCAAACTTTTATGTCTTCGGCTCCCCCGCAACTGTCATTTACTCATTTACTAAGAAATAGTATTCTTTTTCTCTCGTAGTATGTCTCGAGCAGGGGACAATATCACATAATTATGGATCATGGACGCATGGGCTTGAAAATATTTATTTTTTTGTCACAAAATAATTATCCACTGCTTAGATGTTTACATTATATGCTCGATTTATAATTAGTTAAAGATATCTAATAAGGTATATCCAATTAAATTGGCTTCAGCTGTGGAGATAAAATTAATTCATTAAACAAAAAGATCCTAGTCATACAAACACACATGCATAACGTACCAAAACCAACTGGCTATTCAAATTTCAACAACTATATCAATTATATAGATTTCCATACATGCGATGTAGTTTTTGGGAATTTTTTTTGTTTATCCTGATTTAATTATGAATTTGCAATGTAATGCGGGCGTGCATAATTTGACAATTTAACTACGTCGGAGTTGGGATCTCTGTTTTACCGCCACCAATGTGTTGTGTTTTTTTTTTATGAATTATAAAGTTTAGTCCATACATTATTTAAAAAAATTTGGTAAGCTGAGTATAATATTTTCGCTAATGAATTGTAGCAATATTTTAAATAAATTAAGTAATAATGAGATTGATTTATTTTATGTTGCAATACACCAATCTAAATTTGATTCGAATCAATACTCCATTGATTTATATCTGGTTTGATTGCACCCCAACACACAGAATTGCAGAAATGAAGATCCAATATCATGTCATGTAGATATTAATTTCAAAATTTTTTAAAAACGGCAATAAATAAGAGCCATTATATACATAATAATAAGAGCCAAGTATTCACATTTAAAGAGCTTACAATCATGTATGTATAATACAAATCGTACTCATTTAACTTGCGAAGGTAAAAAGGTTCTAGTTTTAAAACTATAGTTAGGAAAACAATAAAGAAAATAAAAGCGAGGTGTTTGACAAAAGAAGAGCATCTCTCCACATGCAAGAGCTTCAGGATTCAGGAAGCTGATATCGCATTTTCCAAGGTCATCCATCTCTATCTAGTTGTCTACCAAACTCACTTCAGATTATATATAATACATTATATAGTAGTATATATAATAGGATATACTTAATATATAGTAGTATATATCATAGTTAATAATTACATTGATTTCGTTTAAACTCGAACCATGCATTTCTAAAGTTTTAAATGATCGCAAGTTGACCAGACTCTTGTACGCAAGCTATATCTATGTCAAGATTGATAATTGGTGCCATACCGGTAAATAAATCATGTTTTCAATAGGAAATACATTTGATTAGTCATATAGAACGCAATAGTATACAATATGGCCTTAAAGTATTGATAAAGTCAAGTTATATAGTGAAGTATTCAAAACATTCATGTTATATCCATATTTCTTTTGCAGATTTATTATTCGTATTAGTATTTCAAGTAACTTATGCAGTTTAATTAGAAATATTATATAGACAAATATGTCAATAAGCCAATATATCGAAGTCGTAATCTCTAAAATCTCCTAATAACTATGCCTGTACATAAGTTCGAAAAATGCAAATTGGATTAAGTCTTTCTTCTCTCTCTTCCAAAGTATATCTGAAAATAATAACATGAAATAAAATTTGTAGCTAAAACGACATCCCTAGTTGTCTTGCGTGATCTATCCTTGGATATGGGCTTGTGGACATGTTAATATTATTTTTAAGGTTGTGCCCTAACTATTATTTTTTTTTAATGGTATGCCTAAATTATTGGGCAATTTATATACGTCTACGAATTCTAATACATTATTTTATGATATTGTTCTTCTTAAATGGCATTATTCATTCGCATTTAATTGTTGATGTCTTGATGGTTTTTATCGTGCGGTCAAACTGAATAAGTAAGTTTATTCCGTTGGATAACTCAATTAAATATACATTCAATACATGTGGGAGCTTCGTTTTGTACAGCAAGCTGTTAGATTATGTATATGTGAGTGTATATGTGTGCAATGTATACACTTGTTAAACCACTTAAGGACTATCCAGTTGCAATAAAATCAATTTGCATTCCTGAATCTTGGTAACGAATCATATGCATAAAGAAATCGTTCATGACAACAATAGTTGTACAATTCATCCCTAAAAAACTATTTTATCAAATTTACAATAATTGACATTTGGTGCTAAAAAGACAAATTGGTTCATGTATAAATTAAGTTCTTGTTCTAGTGTTGCTTCTAGTAGAGATAGAATGATTGCTTATTGTTCGTCAAAATTGAAGTGCTATCGCAGAGTTCGAGGCTATATAGTTAGGCTAACAATATTCTTTTGGTTTTGCCTCGTTTTCACCTTTTTTTTTTTTATCTAACTGATCTTTCACTTTCACTTTGTTTTAGCTTCTCTTCCCCCACAAAGATGTACTTAATTGATACTAAATCATAAAGTTTTTAAATAAAATTGAAGAGCTGTTTTTACTGGACATAGTGCTAACATTCAGTAAAATTATGTCTTCACATGCATAACAAAAACGATGTACTCTGTTGGATATATATTTGATTTTTACTGAATGTCTAATCTTTACAAAATAATATTCATCATATATATTGGTCGATATTGTTAATTGTTTCAAACAAAATGTACATTTGACTAAGGCGACATCCATCTAACAGTTATATTGTTCGTCCCACGTGGGAGACGATATAATTAAATCATGAGAATCATTGATGCTGAATATTTAATATATAGCTCTCAGCGAATAAATTAAGGAGTATCTCATATCTGTTCTATGAAGCTTCCTCCACCATTACATTAACCATACAAATACTATTAACTAATCACGAATTAACTAATAGTCTAATAGCTAGCTTTCCAGCTTTTTCTTCTCTCCTTTCTGAATGATTACTTTTAAGTTTTAACAATCTTTTAGATAGTACAGATTCGATCCATTGGCTGATTACGTGTTAAATAATTAAGTTGGCATCCATGCTGTTCCTGCCATTAAATCAATATCTTTCTGCTCATCTTTAAAAATTAATTAATGAATCTACTTAATAATGCAGGGTTTATGGATATAGATTTCATTTGTTATTTTTGTGATTTTATGGAATATGTTCTATTAGGAGGGACATTTCGGTTTTTAATCTAGTTCAAGTTATTCGATTTTTCGTTAGGTCGTTGTTCAAATCGAAAAGATTGTTACTGAATCTTTGGCTTAAAGAACATATATAAAAATAAGAGAAAATGTTCTTGAAAATACAATTATTTTTGGAATAACCTGTTGTTATAAGCTTTATCTGATATTCTACGAAATCAGCAACGAAGTTTCCAGCAAAAAACCCAAACAAAAGAAGTCGATTTTCATTCAAAAAGGAAACAAAAGAACTAAACTTTTCGCATACTTTAGGATTGGAGAACTGTTCAAGATCACCCAATAAGCCTTGTAATTGCTTCAGCTTCATCTTCTCCGGCGCTTCTCAACTGCTACTGAATTCACACAATGTAAATAAAAATGCCTCTATAATCAAAAGGAAAACAAAAACGAAACTCTATATGGGCCCATAATCGAATTTTTAGCCTCATTGGGCTTTCTCTCGCTGTCCCTTCAAGAGGTAATAACGCCCATTGTCTCTTCAGGCTTTTCGCAACAGAGAGATGTGTGCATCGAGCTGCTCGATCTTCTTCTTCATATAGCTGCCTCTATTTTTCCATCTAAGTCATTTTGTTTTCTTTCTAAATTTGTAGAAATTAAAAATCGAAATTAGTTCCCTGATTGATGTTAATTTCTGACTGAGGCCTAAAGTGTTAGACTTTGTAATTGAGAATTCGATGAGTGCCTCTACTTTTCTTATTTAAGCTTGTTGATTGTACCCCAAGATAAGTCTTTCTACTGGTCTTGACTCTTAATTAAAATCTGAATGGTGTTTTGATACTTTTTTGGCAAGCAAGGTCATTAATTCTGGTGTTCTCATGTTTATACTCTGGGAGATCCCTAAAGAGATAGAGTTGTTTTCCGCAAGTGCTATTCCCTCTAACGAGAAACCCAATTCTAGTCAGATGTGGAGACTATACCGGTCGAGCTCACCAGGTTTGAAAATATATAAAGTAATATAACGCTCTCTCTTATGATGCAGTTGTATTAATTGTTCTCAGATTTCCTAATCTTTGTACTTGGTTGAGGTTTAATAACTTTGAAGGTTTATCGGTTAGATTCTTAGGCTGGTTTAATCCAGGCTAGATTCGGTTATCAAGAGTAGATTAGATTTGGTTTGTAAACCGGGTTTAGTCACGAGCTTAGCTCGTGAGTAGTTAGGTGAGCTAGTTTATCAGTCAAGTCTTCTTCTCTTAGATGATTATCCGATTCATTCTGTTGTAACAAGAAACTGGAGAGATTCACCATTGTTGAGAGAGAGAGAAAGCTCGAGTCTGAGCAAGATAGTGGATTGCTGATCTCGAATCAGCCCCAGTGAGTAGAGATCTTCCCGAGGTTGCGGAAGTGATCGAACACTGGGTAAACAAACCTTGTGTCTTTCCTTTGTTGCAAACACACGAGAGAGAGTGAGGAAGAGAGATCGAAACCGTACAAAGTGGTATCAGAGCTGCAGGTTGTTGGCAAGGAGGTTCTATACGGCGACGATCTAGGGTTCTTTCTCGGCGGATCTAAGGATGACGGAAATCAAAGCGAAGATCGATCGATTCAACGGCACAGGCGATTTTTCCCTCTGGAAAAGACGGATGTACGCTTATCTTAGCGTATCGGGCCTGAAGGATGTCTTGGTGGAGAAAACCAAGATCAGTGATACGGCCAAAACTGGTGAAACGACGGAGGACAGTTCCGACGATGAACCGGAAGACAAGAAAGATGTCAAAGCCAAAGAGACGGCGAGGCTCGAGAGATGCGAGAAGGCAATGAACATGATCTTCCTCAACGTAGGAGATCTTGTATTGCGAAAGATTGAGAAGTGTACAACCGCAGCTCAAACATGGAATCTATTGGAGGCTCTCTATATGCCGAAGGAGCTTCCAAATCGGGTACACGCACAGCTCAAGCTTTACAGCTTCAAGATGCAAGACAATCGATCAATAGACGAGAACGTAGACGACTTCCTCAAGCTGATAGACGAGCTCGGTCATTTCAAGATTGAGGTGGTAGAAGAAGTTCAAGCCGTATTGCTTCTTAACTCGCTTCCATCAAGGTACGATTCTTTAAAGGATCATCTCAAGTACAGTAGAAGAGAAGTCTTGAAAGTTACGGATGTAACTGGTAGTGCTAAGTCAAAGGAAGAAGAGTTTAAGAATAGCAATGATAGTAGAGGAACTAGCTCTGAAGGTCATTATAGTAGAGGAAGGTCTGAGTCTAGGAGCTCATCAAAGGACAAAGATAAGAGGAATAGATCAAGATCGAAATCCTCGGATAAAAAGAAGGGTAGCTGCTGGATATGTGGAAAGGATGGCCACTTCAAAAAGCAATGCTACAAATGGCTAGAAAGGAATGGTCAGAAGAACAAAGGTGACAACAAAGGGGAGTCATCAATGGCAAGAGACGATTCACAGGATCTAGCTGGTCTTATAGCGTGTGAAGCAAATTCAACACATCGGATACTCAACCCAGATGAATGGGTGATGGACTCTGCCTGTTCATTTCACATGACGTCAAGAAAGGGTTGTTTCATAGACTTCAAAGAAGTGAATGGGGGAAAAGTGAGAATGGCGAATGATGCATACGTGGAGATCAAAGGGAAGGGTTCAATCAGGTTTCAGAATCCGGACAACACAACTTTTGTTCTACACGATGTGAGGTATATGCCAGGTATAGCAAGGAACCTTATCTCTTTGGGCACTTTGGAAGCCAAAGGTTGCGAGTTCAAAGGAGGCAATGGAGTTCTCAAAGTGATAAAGGGCTGCACAGTAATAATGAAGGGCAAAAGAAGAGGAGATGACACGCTATACTTCCTCTTAGGAACTTCAAAGATATCTGAAGCATGCGAAGTAACTGATGCAAGCTCAAGTCAGATAGTCAAGGCAGATGATCAGACCAAACTTTGGCACAGTCGGCTAGGCCATGCGAGTCAGAAGACTCTAGACATACTGATCAAGAAAGGATGCATTGAGCGAGACAAGGTCACAAACTTGAAGTTTTGCGAAGACTGTGTAATTGGAAAGACACACAGGGTGAGTTTTGGACCTGCTCAACACAACACTAAGGAGAAACTTGACTACGTGCACAGTGACTTGTGGGGTTCGCCTAACGTACCCATGAGTCTAGGAAGGTGTCAGTACTTCATAAGCTTCACAGATGACTGGTCCAGGAAAGTATGGGTTTACTTCTTGAAGACCAAAGATCAAGCATTCGATAAGTTCATAGAATGGAAGAAGTTGGTCGAAGTCCAGACAGAGAGAAAGTTGAAAAGGTTACGCACAGACAATGGCCTGGAATTCTGCAACAAAAGGTTTGAAGACTTCTGTAAAGGAGAAGGGATACTAAGGCATAAGACGTGTGCCTACACTCCGCAACAGAACGGGGTTGCAGAGAGGCTTAACAGAACTATTCTCAACAAAGTGAGAAGTATGCTCAGTGAAAGCGGTTTAGATCAAAGGTTCTGGGCAGAGGCGGTCTCAACTGCAGTGTACCTGATCAACAAGACTCCATCCTCTGCAAATGACTTCAAGATTCCAGACGAAGAATGGACTTCAGTTGCTCCAGACCTGAAGAACTTAAGGAGGTTTGGTTGTATCGCCTACATTCACACTGATGATGGAAAGCTAAAGCCGCGAGCCAAGAAAGGTGTCTTCACAGGCTATCCAGATGGAGTAAAGGGTTACCGAGTATATGTCCTTGAAGATCATAAGTGTGTGATCAGCCGGAACGTGGTGTTCCGAGAAGATCTTATGTTCAAAGATGACAAGTCGTCAGAGAATTCAGGTATAACACAAAACAATATTAGTTTATCTGATGAATTTTCTAGACATGATCTTGCAGGGAACAAGAAGGACACCGGAGAACTGATTCAAGGTGGAGCTACTTCAGAACAAGTAGAGTCACAGACAGAAGGCACAGATGAGAACGCTCAGGAGGAGCAAGACCTAAGTGACTACCAACTAGTCAGAGACAGAGCTAAGCGGCAAGTCAAGCCATCGATAAAACTCCAGGACTATCAGACGTACCCAGACGATGAGGATATAGCTGGATATGCGCATCTCATCATAGAAGATGGAGGAAAACCAGAGCCAGGGAGCTATGAAGAAGCTATGGCAGACGCAGATAGCGATCAATGGAAGGAAGCCTCAAACGAGGAAATAGTATCCTTAAAGAAAAATAGAACTTGGATATTAGTAGATAGAGTCTTATCGCAGAAACCTATAGGTTGCAAGTGGGTGTTTAAAAGGAAGGACGGAATCCCTGGAGTAGAAGGGCCAAGATTCAAGGCGAGATTAGTAGCTAAAGGCTACTCACAAAAGGAAGGGGTAGATTATCAAGAGATCTTCTCCCCGGTTGTGAAGCATATCTCAATCCGGTTTCTACTATCCGCGGTGGTCCACTTCGACATGGAGCTACAACAAATGGACGTGAAGACGGCGTTCTTACACGGATATCTGGACGAGACAATCTACATGGAACAGCCTGAAGGCTATGTTGATAAAGCTCATCCAGATAAGGTATGTTTACTTAAACGCTCCCTGTACGGTTTAAAGCAATCGCCTAGGCAATGGAACAATAGGTTTGATGATTTTATGCAAGCAAATGAGTTTAGTCGAAGTGATTATGATAGCTGTGTATACTTTAAGATGTTGAAAAACGGTGATTATATATACCTGCTATTATACGTCGATGACATTTTGATAGCCTCTAAGAATAGAGAGCAGATTTGCAAATTAAAAGTTCTGTTAGGTTCCGAATTCGAGATGAAAGATCTCGGTGATGCGAAGAAGATCCTAGGAATGGAGATCACACGGGACAGAAAGAAAGGGACGTTGTCTATCTCTCAAGAAGGATATCTGCGCCGTGTGTTAGGAAACTTCAAGATGGATCAATCCAAAGCAGTCGGAACACCTTTAGGAGTTCACTTCAAGCTCAAAAGTGCTACAGAGAAGGAAGCACAGGAACAACAACGTGAGATGAAGACTGTACCCTATCAAAGTGCAGTAGGAAGCTTGATGTACGGAATGATAGGGACCAGACCAGACTTGGCACACGCGGTAGGAGTGGTGTGCAGATTCATGAGCAAGCCACTAAAGGAACACTGGTCTGCGGTAAAGTGGGTACTCAGGTACATTAGTGGTACTCGGAAAGTCAAATTGTGTTACAGGAAAGAAGGAGACTTCGAAGCAAGAGGTTACTGCGATTCTGATTATGGTGGAGACCTTGACAAGAGACGGTCTACATCAGGGCAAGTGTTCACGGTGGGAGGCAATGCCATAAGTTGGAGATCAAGTCTTCAGAAGGTGGTGGCATTGTCGACTACAGAAGCAGAATACATCGCACTAACCGAAGCAGCTAAAGAGGCAGCATGGATTAAGGGGTTCATGAACGAACTCGGGTTCAAGCAGGAAGCTATTAACATCTATTGTGATTCTCAGAGTGCCATTGCACTTGCGAAGAACGCAGTACACCACGAGAGGACCAAGCATGTCGCGGTCAAATACCATTTCATTCGAGACTTGATTGCAGATGGTATAGTGGAGGTAAAGAAAATTGCTACTGCTTATAACCCTGCTGATATTTTCACGAAAGTTCTTCCTGTAGGAAAACTCCAAGATGCTTTAGAGCTTCTTCGAGTTACAGAAGAGTGAAGTCTCAAGCCTATTTATGAAGAAGCCGGGTGGGCTTATCCGGAAGCTTCAACAGCAGCTGAGAGGGTTGTCTCAGGTATATTTACTTGCAGGTGCATGTGAGTAGGGAACGAGTTTGTTCAAGGTTGGTCCAGAGTTGCAACGAGCTAAGGAATGCAAACCGAGGTGGAGATTTGAAGGTTTATCGGTTAGATTCTTAGGCTGGTTTAATCCAGGCTAGATTCGGTTATCAAGAGTAGATTAGATTTGGTTTGTAAACCGGGTTTAGTCACGAGCTTAGCTCGTGAGTAGTTAGGTGAGCTAGTTTATCAGTCAAGTCTTCTTCTCTTAGATGATTATCCGATTCATTCTGTTGTAACAAGAAACTGGAGAGATTCACCATTGTTGAGAGAGAGAGAAAGCTCGAGTCTGAGCAAGATAGTGGATTGCTGATCTCGAATCAGCCCCAGTGAGTAGAGATCTTCCCGAGGTTGCGGAAGTGATCGAACACTGGGTAAACAAACCTTGTGTCTTTCCTTTGTTGCAAACACACGAGAGAGAGTGAGGAAGAGAGATCGAAACCGTACAAACTTGTTAGTGTAGTTCCGGATGTCAAGTTATTAAAGCGAGGAATCGATCCGATTTTGAATTATAAATAACAGTCGCAAAACCATAATCATTTCTAACTCATATACTAATAAAAAAAAAAAATCAACAGTCGCAAACCCATGTTCTGTTTAGATCATGGATTCAATTCCATTTTAAAATATTAATATGCAACTTCTCTTTGGAGCTACAAATATAGCTAGTAATCGTAGTGACGAAAGCATTTACAGCAAATAGTAGCAAATATATCAGAGTTAATCATAATTTTCATCTCCTTTTTTTTTTTGAACTTTTCACATTCTGCAAGTTTACAGGCTTACCATCTGAAGCGTGGGTATGCTATTCATGCAAGGAAAAGACAGGAGAGTACATTCAAGCTAGGCGTCTCTACACTGGAATAGCAACATGTGTCTTGGTGGATGGTGGTGCTGTTTAATTGCAGTTTGGAGGCCCTGACAAAATTGCAGAAAGAATAGGCAGAGCGAGGTATGCTTGTAAGAGCGTCTAGTGGGAAAGGTGTTAGAAACAGAAATTGATGTTAGAGCTTAATTCAGTAATTTGGAAGAACTCACCGAGTCGAATCAGACTTATGCATCTGAATATAGGTTGGCATGACAAGATGTTATAAACCATTTTTCAGGTGTTTGTACTCAAAATATGGAGTGGTGCATTATTGCAGGTTTGGCGTCAAATTCTTGATGGGTCATGTATCCCTGAATAACGGAGCTGGTTTTCCTCTTGAAACCATGTCGACCTTCACTTTAATAAAACTCGTTCCTTTTGTGCTTCTTCGATTTAGGAACAATGATAAATGGATAAAAGCATGATAGCATAGACTTACGTGTGTGATTTGAATTTTTCAATAATTCATTCTCCGGGGTGGGGAACTTATAAGTGATACAAAAAGAAAACTATCATGTTATTAGTAAAACTCGTTTCTTTTGTGCTTCTTCAATTTAGGAACAATGAAAATGGATAAAGCGTGGTAGCATAGACTCACATGTGTGATTTGAAGTTTTCAATAATTCATTCTCCGGGGTGGGAAACTCATAATTGATACCAAAAAGAAATAAACTATCATGTTATTAGTAAAACTCAGTTCCTTTTGTGCTTCTTCAATTTAGGAACAATGACAATGGATAAAGCGTGGTAGCATAGACTCACGTGTGTGGTTTGAAATTTTCAATAATTCATTCTCCGGGGTGGGGAACTCATAATTGATACCAAAAAAAAAAAAACTATCATGTTATTAGTAAAACTCGTTCCTTTTGTACTTCTTCAATTTAGGAACAATGACAATGGATAAAGCGTGGTAGCATAGACTCACTTGTGTGATTTGAATTTTTCAATAATTCATTCTCCGGGGTGGGGAACTATCATGTCATTAATTTACCAAGTATCAACAAAATAATATGACCAATTGGTTGATCTAATTGTAACATCCCGATTTCTGGTATATATGGAAACATATGTGGGAGAGGTTAAATGAATTGATTTGGCTACCTATGTCACCAAAGTGCACTTACCTTTTCGGTTGCACATCCAGAGAGAACTCCAGAGTTAAGCGTGCTTGGGCTGGAGTAGTCAAAGGATGGGTGACCTACCGGGAAGTGATTCGCGGCATCGTGTGAGTTAGGAAAAAAACACGGGGAACAGTCATGTGGTAATTGCAGGGACAATATATCATGACTTTGGAGCCTTCCGGATAACGCACCGACCGTCGGACAGGAGTGGGGCCCACGAACCCGACTGAAGGATGGGTGACTCACCGATAGGGGCGGTTGTGGCGTTATAAGTGGTATCAGAGCTGATTACCCGTCCCAGTGCTGACCTGGGAGGCGTTCTGGGACTGGTTGTGGTGTGCAACGAGGACGTTGCACTCTGAGTGGGGGTGAATTGTAACATCCCGACGTTGCACTCTGAGTGGGGGTGAATTGTAACATCCCGATTTCTGGTATATATGGAAACATATGTGGGAGAGGTTAAATGAATTGATTTGGCTGCCTATATCACCAAAGTGCACTTACCTTTTCGGTTACACATCCAAAGAGAACTCCAGAGTTAAGCGTGCTTGGACTGGAGTAGTCAAAGGATGGGTGACCTACTGGGAAGTCAATCGCGGTACCGTGTGAGTGAGGCCAAAACACGGGGAATGGTCATGTGGTGATTGCAGGGACAGTAAATCATGACTTTCGGGCCTTCCAAAAATAATGCACCGACCGTCGGACAGGAGTGGGGCCCACGAGCCCGACTGAGGAATGGGTGACTCACCGGTAGGAGCGGTTGGGGCGTTATACTAATATTCAACTGTACATGTAGGTGCTGAGTTAATTAAGTTCTTTGTTCTTCGAGAATTAACTCTTTCATGTGCGTAAAACGAGTGGAGACAGTTTTGAAATTTAGCGTTTGTCAGCTATGTTACTAACACGCATCCTAGTGGGTGACTGTACGTAGTCTTCTTTCCTTAACGATATCCACTGCACGACTTCGGTTGGTCATATACTAGTTATACCATGCCCAGCCAAAAATTGGAATCTCATTTATTATTACGCATCCAAACATTAGTTGTAAACATTAGTTAGGCACACTATTTTTTCTTGCATGCTTTCATGATTCTGTTTTGTTTTCTTTTCTTTTCTCATAATTCAAATTGTTGAACCAAATTCTTTTTTTTTTTTTGATCGTATTTTGAACCAAATTCTTCCTTGTAAGTTCATTGCAGGGGCACTTCTGTATAGATATTCAAAATCAAGTTCATGGAAACAATGGCCGATGCTCAGCCCGTGACCGCCGCTTCGAACTTGGCACCCAAAACTCTGGACGAAACGATGGAAGAGTACCTTGGGGAGTTCGGATGGGGGCAGTTTCTTCAAGCGACACTGGTTTCCCTCTCGAGAGTATTCGACATGGGGGCAGTTTTTTCAAGCGACACTGGTTTCCCTCTCGAGAGTATTCGACGCGCAGCAAATTAACTTTCATGACAGTTTTTGGTGATGTCGGTCACAACTCAGCCATTTCCAATTGTGTAAAATAGGACTAAACTGATCAAAGTTCAGTTAAAATTAATATTTATAATTATATATAGAAGTAATTTTAAAATCTATACCCTTAATTATATTAGTAAATTTTTTTTATTTTTCATATATTTTACAAAAATCCAAAGAAAGATAGAAGAAAAATATAAGCAAAATATAAGCAAAATATAATTTGATCTAATAAAACTTATTATTTAGAACCATAATGTCTAAAACCCTAAAAACCTGAACTAAGCTGAATGGAATTAGCCAAACTCAAACCGAGTCAAACTGAACTATACTGAAACCAAACGGAAATTTTTGAAAGTAATATTTTAATTATATATATGTATATCAGGAATATATTAGAAATCTATAATTTTAATTAAATTAGTATTTTTCTTGATTTTTGGTTAAGATCCAAAACAAAATGTAATTGTATCCCGAATGAGACATAGTATTTATAATCCTGGAAACTTTTAAAATATCGAACTAAATTATATTTTGATCATGAATATGATTTATTTTAGAAAATCCTAAAAACTGAAAAACTCTAACTGAACCGAACCATATAACCGAATCTGTCCAATCACTTAAGCTTTTATGAATCATATTAAAATATGATGTGTATAGATATTTTATTTTGATTGTTTTTTTTTTGTTTTTTATATGATGATAAGTCAATAATCTTATTTCTATATTGATCATGTTATTAATAAAACTCGTTCCTTTTGTGCTTCTTCAATTTAGGAACAATGATAATGGATAATGAGTGGTAGCATAGACTCACATGTGTGATTTGAAATTTGAAATAATTCATTCTCTTTGGTGGGGAATTATCATGTCATTAAATTACCAAGTATCAACAAAATAATATGACCAATTGGTTGATTTAATATTATACTGTACAGGTAGGTGCTGAGTTAATTAGGTTCTTTGTTCTCCGAGAATTAACTCTTTCATGTGCGTAAATCGAGTGGAGAGTTTTGGAATTTAACGTTTGTCAGCATCCTAGTGGGTGATTCTGTTTTTTTTTTTTTTCATAATTCAAATCTCTATATATACACAAACTTACGCGGACTATTGTTTTGTAAAGATGGCACCCAAAACTCTGGATGAAACGATGGAGGAGTACCTTGGGGAGTTCGGATGGCGGCAGTTCCTTCAATCCACACTGGTTTCCCTCTCGGGAGTTTTCGACGCCCAGCAAACGTTCGTTACAGTCTTGAATCAATGTGGCACTGCACCAAGTCGGATTCCAGTTGCCAGTCAGCCATTTCCAACTGCAACCTCCCCGACACAGCCTGGGGTCTCCAGTGCAGCGGATCTTTCGTCAAGGGCTTGCCTGGGAGCTCATTCTTTCTCGGATGTCTAACTGGTGGTCTGCTTCTCTCCACCCTCGCCGACTCATCTCTCGGCCGGAAGAAAATGCTCTGTCTCGACTCTTTTTTTTTTTCATAATTCAAATCTCTATATATACACAAACCTACGCGGACTATTGTTTTGCAAAGATGTCGCCCAAAGCCCTGGACGAAACGATGGAGGAGTGCCTTGGGAAGTTCGGATGGGGACAGTTTCTTCAAGCGACACTGGTTTCCCTTTCGGGAGTATTCAACGCGCAGAAAACTTTCATAACAGTTTTTACCAACGTGGCATTGTGCCAAGTGGGTCTCACGTTGAGTTAAAATTATATAATTATATATAGAAATAATTTTAAAATCTATACTCTTAATTATATTAGTAAATTATTTTTATTTTTCATATATTTTACAAAAATCCAAAGCAAAATAGAAGAAAAATATAAGCAAAATATAAGCAAAATATAATTTGATCTCGAATAAAATTTATTGTTTAGAACCTAAAATGTCTAAAACCCTAAAAACCTGAATTAAACTGAATCGAATTAACCAAACTCAAACCGAATCAAACTGAACTATACTGAAACCAAACCGAAATTTTTGAAATTAATATTTTAATTACATATATGTATATAGGGAATATATTAGAAATCTATAATTTTAATTAAATTAGTATTTTTAGTGATTTTTGGTTAAAATCCAAAACAATGTAATTGTATCCCGAATGAGACATAGTTTTTATAATCCTGAAAATTTTTAAAATATCGAACTAGATTATATTTTGATCATGAATATGATTTATTTTAGAGAATCCTAAAAACTGGAAAATTCTAACTGAACCGAACAATATAACTGAATGTGTCCAATCACTTAAGCTTTTACGAATCATATTAAAATATGATGTGTATATATATTTTTTTATTGGTTTTTTTTATATGATGATAAGTCAATTTTATTTGTGTTTATGTGTTTGTTTTGACTGATTTTTAAATTTTTTAGTTAATTGATGTGGCAACTATAAATTAACTAAAAAAATTGATGTCTCAACAAAAGAAAGACGCTAGAAGAATCCGCATTGTTTGAGTAGCCTAACACAGTTATATTAAAGATGAGACCTGGTGGAGCAAATTAACGGTTGCTACTCTTGGCGAAAACATCAACGTCAAGAGGTTCACGAGGTAAACTCTTGGAGAAGAGAACTGAGAGAAACCAATTTTCCAACTATGGAACGCTCTTTGTTTGTTTTTGTGTTGAAACTTAAGCAAAATCTTCCCTATTTTCAGTAAAAAGTATTACTTTTGTTCATGAACACGAGCTTCGTTTATTAGAACTTTTGAGTTCATATCATGACTCCTTCCACATATAATCCATCTTAACTCAAGCTAAACACTGCATGATCGTGGCGGTCTAGTTTTGTCTAGGCTCAAAACGCCAGAGATCAACCGCAATATCCACTTCTTTTCGCTTGTGGAACTTATAGAGTTTCGGCAAATCATATCGGAGCTGCACGGGGAAAAATAACAATAAGTTAGAATGTTCAGAGTTCAGACACATTCACATCAGAGTATCATATGATGTTTTCAAAATCCTTAAATCCCCAACCTCACATATAACTTCAGCACTTTTCGCATTAAAATCACGCAAGGCGGCCCTTTTAATGTGCTGTGACAAGGAAAAGATTCTCAGGAACAAAATATATACTTATTAAAGTGTAAATAGTTAAGAAAGAAGAAAGGCTTTTTGCTTACTTCTCTAGTAGATGTCTTATGCAAGGAATAAACAGCTTGAGATGCGACCTTCATTGCCGCAGAGAGAAACTCCATGTCAGCTCCTTTCTTTCGTGTACCAAAGGGAGGATTCATTACAACAGTATCCACAATCTGGCCTACAATAATTCATGGATTAAGCAGAAATATGTCACAGATAGATTTATGATTCCACCTGATAATATTTTTCTTTCTTTTTGTCTAACGAAATTAAAAAACGAAAGGAGATTTTACCTTTTAAATCTAACTTTGTAATGTCACACTGAACAAAATCAATCTCCACCTGCGAAACTAACCAATTATAGCAAACAGTATTACTAAAGACTCATCTACATGAAGAAGAATTTACCTCAAGTTCCTCTGCATTTAGTGTTGCTATTTCAAGAGATTCAGGGTCCACATCGAATCCGATCACACAACTGCTTTAACCAATAAAGAGATTAATACCAACCACAGAGAATGAATATAAAAGTATTGATGAGATAAGGTTGGAGTAAAAGATGAAGTTTTTTTACTCACGCTGCATCTAGAAGAGAAGCAGCAGCACTCAAAGTACCACAGCCACAACCAAAATCCGCAACGACTTTATCAGTTATGTCTCCATATGAATTCTCAGCCTAAAGGAGAGACAGATTGATTCAACATACACTTCAACTTCAAAGAAAAAACAGGAACAAAGCCAAACCAAATAACTACTTAGATTATAAAAAAAACATACATCCACACATTCAAATCATTACTAGCCTGTTATAAATCTCTCTCTCTCTACCCAATTGAACATAGAGCCGAGCAAAGCGCACAGTGACCCAATTCACATAAAGCATGAAACTAATCGCATAACTCAGAAACGTTAAACAACAAAAACAAGAAGCTTTTGAGAAAGAAAAAAAGAAGAGAATTTACAGTGAAAAGCATGCGAGAAGCAATGTGAGGACCAGTTGGGTACTGCTCCAATTCTACCTGCGACACAAAAACAGCAGCAAAGAGTTTGTTCGACGAAATCAGCTACGAAATTTCCAGCAAAAACCCCAAAAAGACGTCGATTTTCATTCAAAAGGAAATAAAAGAACTAAACTTTTCGCATACTTTAGGATTGGAGAACTGTTCAAGATCACCCAATAAGCCTTCTAATTGCTTCAGCTTCATCTTCTCCGGCGCTTCTCAACTGCTACTGGATTTTCACAATAATGCAAATAAAAATGCCTATTGAGAGAAATAAAATTAAAAAAACGAGAGGCAAAGGAAAAAAAACACTATGGGCCGTTAATCGAACTCTGAGGCCCATTAGGCCCTTTACGTCTCTTTCAAGAGGTAACAACACCATTCATTGCCACTCGAGGTTTCTCTTCACTGAACCGCGTCGCTCGCTGAGATAGTTCCGAGAGATATACAGAGATATGTGTCCCCGAACTGCTCAAACATGCGAAATCTGCGAGAAAGTTGTATCCAAGTACAAATGCCCTTCTTGTCTTGTTCCTTAGTAAGAAAAGTCTTCTTCTTCTCTTTCATCCAGCTGCCTCTTTTTCCATCAAAGTCACTGATCTTACTTCGTTATGTGTCCTGCAGCTGCTCATTGGTTTGTTTCAAGAAACACAAAGGCAAGTTATTCTATATTCTCTCTGAATTCGTTAAATTTTAAAACGGAATCAGCTCATTGATGTTGATTTTTGTAACTGGGACCTAAAGTTTTGGCCTTTGTGATTGAGAATTCGATTGGTGTCTGTTTATTGTTACCCCCAAGAAAAGAAATCTACTTGCGTATCTGTTTTGCTTCATTGGAGTTTTAGCTCAAGAATCTTGATTCACTTTGGGTTTAATGTTGACGTGGGTTTTAATCTGACCAATGATGCAGAGACTCCATGTGCTAAACCTGCTTCAACCGAGGAGAAGCCAGGTTAGGGATTGATTCCTTTCAACTTTGTCGTCAGTTATTTAGTGTCAATCATGGTTTTAATCCGACCAATGATGCAGAGACTCCCTGTGCTAAACCTGCTTCAACCGAGGAGAAGCCAGGTTAGGGATTGATTCCTTTCTACTTTATCGTCAGTTGTTTAGTGTCAATCATGGTTTGAGATGCTAGCATTAGAATTCAAAAATTTGAGCTTTCGTTTGAGTCACATTACCTGGGTTTTGTAGCTTCATCGGTAGCAAAAGAAGTTCCGGTGGCAAGACCGATAACTGTGGAGAAAGCAAACTATGTAGTAGAGAAGACAGAGTTCGAGGCTATCGGTAATGTTCTTCCAACTGACTCTTGTATAGAGTAGTTGGCGAGTCTTGAACGATTCTGTGGCTTCACAGGCCTTTTTCTAAATCTTGAAACTTTTGCAGCTTCTTCTAGTGAAATCCGAGAAGCTCTGAAGGATGAAGCCCTTCAGAAACTCATCTGCAATATTGATAGTTCTACCGATCCTTTACGGGTACGCTCGTCCACATCGTCATGTTTCATCAAAGACTTGTATTGATCTCCTTGTACAAGAATTGACGAAACCATTTGTGGATGTATCAGGAACTCAATGAAGCTATGGGAGTAGAAGCTTTCCGTGTATTCTCAGATAAGGTACAGTCTTTGAAGCCTTTATCTTCTACTCAAGAACTTGCAAAGTGTAAATGGCCAGCCAAAGAGCCTTTTGCTAAGTTTCTCACTTGTTATTTTCAGATTCTGTCGACCATTTCCAAGAGTTCGAATGACAAGCAATGATCCTAGTCGCATCCAGACAGAAGTTCCAGAAGTATTCTTGATTATTGTTTTCGTTACGAAGTTTTAGTTGCAAGAGCGAAATGCTCATTGGCTTAAAAATAACAACGCCGTTTTGGTACACATACAACTCTTCTCTGGCTCATCTAACCTGTATAATGTATATATTACCCCCAAGATTCCAGGTTATGACATTTACAAAAACAGGAAAAGGGGGCCTACATTAAGCTTAAACTGACTAAATTTTACATGTTATCTCACTGGTTATCTCTCTGGTTATACCTCCAACTTGTTGGATTTGCTTGGAGAACTTCTTTTTTTAACCTGCAACAACACGATAGAGATGTATCTGTCAAACCGTGGAACTCATCTCGCTAGAAATGCATCTGGCCATTTCCCTGGTTCTTACTAACCTGTTGGTTTGTTGTCCTGGTCTTCAGGTTCCTTACTACTACTTGCCTGACTGAAACTCAGCTGTGATGTTGTTTGATTCTATAAAAAACATTTTAAAGCACGATCTTGTGAGCGTCAACCATTTGTAGGAACAGATGAATAAGCACAATGGATACTAAGAGAGGAATTACCTGCGACGGAGGAGGAGGAGGTTGTTGTTGCATCTGGCGGAGACCAACAAACTGGCTATAAGGATTCAAGTAACCCGGAAACGGAGGCTGGTTCGGCACCGGGTCAGGCTGCTGACTTGGTAAATGGACCCTGGGTGGGTCGAAGGCTTGAATGTTGGGAAAAGGATATGATGAACCTTGACCTGCCATATGAGCCGGCCTAGGAATAGCTGTTCCGGGTAAAGGTATAAAAGGAGGCCGGTTCATACCCATCATTCCCATTGCTGTGTGGGGCATGAACCGTTGCATATTTGGAGTATACATCATCGGCATCATACCGCCTCCTCCCATCGACATCATCTGCATTTTAGTTCAGGGATTAATTGAAGTCTCGGTCATGATTTGCAGATTTGCTGCAAACTTGAGGTAGCAAATTCATGACTTGCAAGAAACAGGGCATGATAAAAGCGATCAGCTATTGGGTCCAACCATCTAAACGAAGTACCATTGGTTCCAAGCAGGGACTTATAAGATTGCATATTTCGTCCACGAAACTTTATAACCCTTCCAAGAAGATGAATCTTCTGCAGACATCAAATCTAATAAATGGCTGCTTAGGAACCAAAATCCATGAAAAAAGACTTCCTGGTTCTGATAAGAGATCTACGACCAACACTTTCTGGTTCTGTAAGAGATCTACGACCAATGAGGACGAAAAGAAAAAGAATGTCTTTTTTTCTTAAACACACGAATGTGTTTATGAGGGCGTACCTGTATTTGCGTCTGTAACGATTTCACGTACTCGATAGCATCTTCCAGCATTGAAGCTTTATCAGTCTGTTCAAAGTAGAAGCAGTTCAATCAGAATCATCAACCTTCATTTGAGTAAAAGAAGATATATAAGATATGCCTTGTTGCAGCGAGGAATGAGTTCTTGGAGAGCCTTCATCTTCTCGTTGATCTTTTCTCTCCGTCTCTGTTACAAAAAGAAAATGCTACATTTTAAATGGAGATGAAACAGCAGATCCCCACTGTTGGTTGAAGCTCAAGAAGGGAAAATTGGAAGAACCCTTTCGGAGATATTATGCATTTCTGCAGCTCGTGACCTCTTCCTAGACGTTGAACCACGAGCTTCTTCAGCAGTTTCCTGCACGACACGTAACCAAAAAATAAAACAATTGACTTAAGCCTTAAGGCTGGTAAAGTGCACGCGTCCAGGTGGCTAACATGCGCCGACATAGGAGCCCAAATTAACCGATTCAGGGGAAATATTTGGAGCTCTGACTCACCTCGGCATCGTCAGCGGTTTCTTCTCTCTCCTTGCGCTTCCTGTCACCGGCAGTCTCCATCTCCGTCGCTGGCTGTATCTGCACCGGCTCCGTTCTGGTCCTTGAGACGACGGAGGAAGATGGTCCGGCGATATCGCAAACCGTCTCGAACGCCTTCCCACTAAGACTGGGAACTGCAAAAGTCTGCGAGACTCCGCCGGATACCGTCGCTGGTGTAAGACAGGACTCGGTCGCCGAAGAGGATGGAGTCGCGCTGGATCCCACCTGCGTCGAACCTCTAACCACAGGAAGCCACGGAGGAGCTGGTTCAACTCTGCCGTCGGTATTTATGTTCCCTCTTAGCCTCGAGAAGTTGATGAAGTTCTCCGTCGCCCTTCTAGAGACGATAACCTGACCCGTCATCGGTCTCTCCGCCGTGGGAGAGTACATAGCACTAGGTGGTGGTGGTGTGAAAGATACGGATCCCTGTGGCTGAGTAAATGGGATTGAGACGACGCCGGAGTGGAAAAGATGGGAGGAGCGGAACTCATCTTCGTGGAGAGGATGGTGAAGCCAAGACGCCATTTCGTCTTCGCGGATGAACAGATTCTGATCAGACGGTTGCTGGTGGCTGTGGAGAGGAGGAAGCGGAGCATTTTCTTCTCCGCCGCCGCCACTTCCGCTGCCTCGGAGAATGGGAGGAGCCAAAGAGGGTCTCTGTGTTTGGGTGCTTCGAACTACTTGGCCGCTCTTCCACAAGAGCTCCACGATATCGTCTTCACCCCTAAAGTTTCAAACAAATAAAAAACCAAAACCCTAAATTCATCAAATTGCATTAAGAAAAACAATAACCTTTTTCTTTTTGTTAAAATAAGACAAAACACTTAGTGTGAAGAGTGAGTAAGAAGAGAACAACACTCAACCGAGACGGAGCTTACATGATGGATTTATTCTGGGGAGGAGATTGGTTCAAGGAGGAGGAAGAAGAAGTAGAAGTAGAAGAAGGAGACGAAGAATCATCGTCGTTTCCCAAATCGGGAACACAATTCATTCATATATATATAGACAAACGTTTTTTTTTTTTTTTTTTTGTTGGAGAGAAGCCCAGAAACTCATTTTGGAAATTGTATGTATGTAGCCTTTTTATCAGCCAAAAATATAATATTTGTAAATTGACAAAAAAATAAAACACATTTTTTGTAATCGCGGTTTACCATAAATCCCCAAGAAACCACCCAGAGAGCAGAAAAAACCTGCACAAAAACTGAGATTTTTTATTTAATTTTTAAGTGGTCTCTTTTGGAATATAGTGCGTTTGGGTCAGATTCGTTGAATTTATTTTCTTCCACTGATTTCTTTCGGTTTTTTCTCATTGTTTGTTTGTCTGAATCCTGACTCCGAATTTTGTGCTTTACACAAATTATAAGCTTCTCGTCTCTCTATCTCTCTGTCCCCCGGAAGTGAGCGTCTCTGTGCATGCTTATGACGTTTTCCATAACCATGATGACGTCATCACTCTCCACGTTGTCTCTCGCTGTCTCTCTGTTTCATCTCTTGTTCTGGACCCCACATGGACATACATAATATGATAATACTATGTACATATGAGAACAAGCAAGGTAGCAGTATTTTTCATAAACCATTTGCGAAACAAAAACATCCCAGAGAAGAATCAAGAATCGACGGACTCGAGAGAATCTGGAGGTATATTCTGTCAAGGAAAATGAGAGATTCTTGTATCAACCGTCATAAAACATTTATCTTATGTATTGATTCTACATCGACCATCTTCTATTCGATTTTTTGTTTTGTTTCTTATGACTCGAATCTTTTGTACGTCTTCGTTTTGTTTTCTCGTATAAAATGTAAAAAAACCACTATTTTGTTTGATTCCTTGTTTACCATATCGCTCATATGGTTTTAATACCTATTTGCTCAGTATAAGAATCTTTACAAGAATTTTTAGAAGGAAATTTTCATACTTACGATGATGGTATAACTTTATTAACAAATGACAAATAGTTATTTAATCTTCAAAAGAAAATAGATTTGATAGTTGAAGTCTTTTCTGTTTAGCCTTAATTAATGGAAGATTCGATGTTTACTCATTATAACTTATGTAATACAATATTATTCGAAAGTTAAGATTTTGGAAGTATGAAAAAGTTGGTTGTACTTCGAAAATCGGTTATTTATGCATAAATTTTTTGTTCTTCTAAATGTTCAAAGAATCAACGATAAAACATTACAATTGACGTTTCAACGTACTGCATTATATAGCTATATATAATGGTGGGATAAACTAATTTGTGTGCCAAACTGTCACTCAACAATTAATTAATACCTCTCAATGTTGGTAGTACTGCACGATTCTTTCTCTGCATGTTTTGCCAAATTTACTTTCAACAAAAAAAACATTAAGAATATAGTTGACAAGAAAACTAAAAAAACTAAAAAAAACTTGAACATTAAAGAATTAAGTTCATGCGTATTTAATATTCGAAAGTTAATAACAAAATAAAATAACAATAAATTTTTCAACAGAAGCCCTCAAACATATACTGGAAATTTGTGAATTGTATGTACAACAAAGTATAAAATATAAAATTGTGGATTAATTGTTAAAAACTTCACAACAAAGGAATAGAGAAAAACAAAACATTTGTGGTTGGGGTTTCTCTTCGTCTACTCAGAAAGTTCCAAGAAACCACCCAGAGAGCAAAGAAGAAAATCTGCACAAACTGGAATTCTGATAATAGTTTTGTTTTTGTCTATAGTGTGGTCAGAATATATTGTTAAATTTCCTTTCTTTCTCTCTAAGGTTTTCATTTTCTTTTTCTCCCCTTTAATTTGTCTTGATTCTCTCTCCGAAATGTTGTTTGCTTTAGGACAATGAGCTCTCCACTTTTATCCCTTTCACCGAGAAGCTAAATGAGTATCTTTGTGTAGTGTGTGCAATGACATTTATTTTCCATATTCACAGTGACATAATCACTCTCCTGCAGGCTCTTTTGTCTTCATTCATCTATTTCTATGTTGGTCACATTGATAGCTCCACATTACATAAACAAAAAACTTCAAAGAACAATATACAATATTTGAAGTTTTTGTATCAACCTAAAGAAACCCCTTCGGTTTTACGCCCATTCTTTCTACGATATCAGTCTATCGGAGTGACTTTTCGGTCTTTTGTTAGGACACTTAACCACCTAGCGAAGAAAATGTCCTAGTACTTGCTTATATATATAACAAACAAAAACTTAAGATATAGGGTGACAAATTAGGTGTGTATGATTCCGATTTTGCCCCTCTTCTAAAGTGATTATCGCTAAAATGGATGGAAGTTTGGGTTTGGGTTTGGGATCCACAATACTATTATCAGGATGCGTAAAGAACACGTGATCTCTTAATTCACATGATAGCTAGTTACACAGCAGACATTAATTACAGGTCTACTTGAAAACCCTCATTAAATCATTATGTCTTTTGTTGGGTTGTGATTTGGCATGAATAACAACTTAACAAGCACATATAAACATGTGTCATTTTCTTTTGTGCAAAAAAGCATGCATGTATCTAAGTATGCATTTTCCCTCACAATCATATGGAAAATTGGAAATTAAGAAATAAAATATAATGATAATTGAGTAGTAGTCAAAATCAAATACAGATATTAAAATTAAACTTGCATCTTACACATCGTGTGTCACGTATATATAAATATACTGAAAAAGATGGCTTCCTTGATCATATTCTGGAATCTAACGCAATGATCGTGCTAAGGTTCATGGGGTTCATGTACTCAACCGAACCAGTCATGATCTGTTGGACGATAAGTCGGGTAGCTTTCTCTGTCGGGTGGAAAGGGTCCCAAAAAGCATAGGCGTTGCGGTCAGGACATAGGCTCGACAACGGGGTGCAAACGCCTTGCCCGTTGTAAGCTCCTTGTCCGCAGCACGCTACCTTCGAAGTCACGAAACCTGTAAAAATTTGATCAAACTAGGTCAAAAACAAAATTCATGACTATTATTATAAAAAAAAAATCATGACATATATAAAGGTAATAACCATGCAGAATATGGCGGAGTGATGGAAATAACAAAAATTATTGTCGCGGAGTGATTGTTAATAACAATGCAGAATGACGGAGTTTATATTGCTAAAAATATAAACTTGGAGAATATCAGAACGGATGAATATAAGTCGCAATTTGATCAATTCTGTGATTAATAGAAATATTTCGGAATTGCATAACAATTATTTGTTGTTCCACCATTCCACAAGTTGCCAATATCAAAACCATTGAAGGAGAACTCACCAAATCTTTGGGGATTGTTAATAAAATCTGCATTCATATTGAACGCATTAGCACCAATGAAAACATCAGAACCAATCTCACGGTTAAGTCCTTGAAGCATCTGATCCAAAAGCGGATTGAATATCGCTGCAGCCTGCTGCGCCTCGGGTACACATTCTCCGTTCGCGCTTCCCGATGAAGCAAGCTCGGCTGGTACGCAACCCAGCGGTCCTGTTCCCGTCACCATCACCCTCCTCGCTCCCAACTCATACAGCCTCTGTATCACCAAAGAAGCGTCAAAAGCATGAGAACACAAGACAAAACCCTAAACCTAACGTGTAACCAAAGAAGCCATTTGGGTATACCGCGAGGATTTTCCTGTACTCGGAGATGAGAAGCTGGCTAAATTCGCCCAGAGAGGACTGGCGGCCTCTAGAAGAGAATGGCAAGAAGTAGTTGTTAACGAAATCGTTGCCGCCGAGAGTCATCAGGACAAGAGCTCCGTTTACAAGCTGTTGTGTTTTGTCTGTACCAATAATCTCACTCACTCTCTCTTGATACTCTTGAAACAGCTCGAATTGCCTACCGATCCTTAGTATGTTCAACTACATTATATATCCACACCAAAAAACAATGTTAGATTTGGGTCCAATCCAAACATAGTGTTCTTCTTTTATTGTCTCATTTTAATGTCTGCATTTAACTGGAAATATAAGAAAATGAAAACTTAGTTTTGATCGAGTTTACTGCTTTTTCTTGGTGCATCTGGAGTTTAAAGTTTTAAAAATCGAAAAGACTTAAATCGGATGAATTAATCACATGATCAACATTGGTCGGAGAAAGATGTCCTTTTGGTTATTTAACATATGCAGAACTGTAGAAGAAGATCTGACAATCTGAATACATTTTCCGTTGAAAACGAACTATTTTTTTCTCTACGTTTCTCTTTTATTTTTATTTTTTTATAATGTTTAACAAAGTTAATCATATATTGAATATTTATATATCTGTTAGAACAAATTAAGTATTTAGCTAGTACCATGAAATAAAGAATACTATTGAAAAAAATGAAACTAAGAGATTATTTCGTTAGAAAAATTAATGTGATTAATGACTTACAAATTGAATGCCGGTGTCGTTGAGAATTCCGATCCCGGCAGAGGCAAAATTAGCTCCGATCAGAAGCTTTTCTCCTGTGAGCTCGGGGCTAAGGATTGGTAATGTTGGCTCAGATCCAATTTGTTCACCTAAACCCCAACCAAAAATCACTTTTTTATAGCTCTGAAATATTGAAATGAAAATGGAGATAAAATAAAATTGAAAAATGGCGCCATACTGATGATGTCAGGGAGGTTCAAGCCGTTAGAGAAGCGACCGGTTGGACGACCGGTCGGATAATCGATTCCATACGGCGGAGAATCGGCGCGAGCAGTTGTGACTAAGTAGTTGTTATTACCACTGTCCACGAGTGAGTCGCCAAAGACGAAAAACGCTCGAGCCGCGTTTGTTTGCTGCGGCATAAGAAATAGCGTTTCCCATAACGCGGCGGACAGAAATATGGATGTTATGAGAAGGGTGGACATGATGTAAACGCGAAAGCCTTTGGGTTATTCTTTGTAATATATGTAAACGGAATATTTGTATTAATGCATGGTTAACTTTTTTTGGTGAATGTAATAAATGTTATGTTGTTGTCGGTTGACCTACGTAGGGGGAGAAAACAAAGCTGTTCTAATTAAGAGAAAACAATGTGAAATTAAATGCAACTAACTCAATCGGTGAGAATAGATTTGTTGTTGTTGGTTCTGTGTTCGAATGCAATACTCTTCGTTTGGGGGGAGATTAATCATGTTTTTTTGGACAAACCACATACTTTAAGGTCTTAAGGATGATCTTGAATAGTAATTAAATTATTTTATGGTTTTGAAGATAAATTATTTCAACGTAGCTTGAAAGTGAAACAAACAAACGTATATTATATTAGTCTTGTTTCTAAATACATAAATGGTTATAGTCAACAAGTTTATATGAATGTTAAAGTCACAAATCTTTAGTTATAACATGGATCAATCAAACACTTATTTTAGACATAACGAGATCAACTGAAGTCAAATCAAACCAAAATCATAGCTAGGTCCAAAATAATAAATGATTAGCTGGCATCAAAAGTCTCCGACCACAAATTTAAATATTACTTATATAACATGATGAATAAAACATAACAGCCTAGTATCCAACCAATCTATAAATATTGCTAAGCATCATTCTTATCCATATATACTTCTTTTTTTCATTTTAATACATACATTACACATTATTTCTCATTAAACAATATCTTACTACGTTATATAGTCAAGCCTAATTAAACAAACTGTAATCACCAGGCTTTTGCTTGTTCAACAGAGAAAAACACAAGTTCCTTGCAATGGTATCGTAAAAAAATCCGATTTCATCTCCAACATCGAGATCCTTCATCTTCCATATTTTCCCAAGATAGTATTTATCAGATTTATGATAATACCCGAAGATTACTTCATGCAGGTTCCCGTATCGTAATCATCGAGCTTGATCTTTATAGGGTCTTTTTACACTCTATTAATCGACTCGCTCAAAAATTTCAAAATATATTTCTCAACATCGTTGTTGTTATATCAAATTCCAACCAGCCTTTGTTTTTTCTCTGTTAAGATCATCCTTATCTTCCACAAAGATGTTTTGTTTTCTTCGCATATATCTTTCAGAGTAGACGAACATGCATGTAGCTATGGTTTGAACCAAATATCCACGTCTCGTCATTATAACTTGAACTCTATTTTAGATTTGAAGGGCATTCATGTGAGATATATATCAGGATCGTATCGCATTTGGTTTGGAGCTATATAAACGTAATAAAGGAAACGATTAAATAAAAAAGAACAGCATCACATGACAAAATGACATAATATCTGAATATGGTTTATCGCAAGGAAGAAAAAAACAATCGAAGAGAGCTAGGTCGGTCCAAATTAAATGCCAGTTTGCAAACATAACATTTTGTATAATCAAAATCAGTAAATAAAAAGAGAGAGAAAGAGGAAAGACTAAAAGGTTGTATGTTGATTATAAGTAGTTGTCTATCTTTTTCAGTCATCTACATTCACATGCATACTTAACTCCTGTCACCATCATCACCATCATTACCATTATAATCGCAATACAATCATCATATATATAAGTTGTACCTTCTGCATCACTTGAATCTAAACAGTGAGCTTGTACTGAGGATGGCAGTCTCTTCATAGTGAGCTTAATTACCGTAATAGGCCGAGTCACTATAGCCCATACAGTTTCCACGGCCTCATTATCTTCATCAATTTCAGTTTCAGGGGATGTAGTTTCAAGAGCACCTTACGTTTGACATTAACCTATAGTTTTACTTCTCATCCTAAATATATGTCGAACTTCATCGGCCGATCCGGATTCCTCCCGGGAATCTTGAACCCTTGTAGAGCTTCGTTACACTATTTCCATATTTTTCTTAAGTTCACTATGCATGGATAATGTCAACTTTTATTCTTCTGATTTTATACCCTCCAAGGCTCCAACTAGTGGTGTAGTATCATCCTCTTTAACTTAATGTCGTAAAGCTTTTGGAAATATTTCCTCATCATATTTCCGTATACTATTTCGACTATATTATCGTTTTAAAACATTGTTATATGTATGTCTCCTTGACCAAAAAAAAAAAACATTGTTATCTGTTTATACTTTATCGTCCATTTTCATATCCACAAAAATATTCACCATTTGGTTTCTCTTCCAGAATAATTTATAATCCTAAAAATTATGAAGTATATATATATATATGCACGCTTTCCAATTATTATTTTCGTGTGTTATATATACTAAATAATGTTTTAGAAAGAAAAATATATTTTTGATTTATATAATGTTTTTATTTTTCAATGTAAAATTGATTAGCTTTATATATGTTTTTAATTATTTATACTTGACAGATTCAGCCAATTATTATTTTAGATAAGAAACTATAATCTTTTAGCTTAATAAATTAACAGATTTTTTAATATGTGTATAAAAATATTAAATAATGAGGATTACAATAAAAGAACAGAATAGAAAACAATCATAGGAAGGCGACGCTATCTAAACTTTTATTTAACAAACAAATAATACGACCAATTAACAAAGCTTCGGATTCTCTCTTCACCGTGAAAACAGCTTTTTGTTGTTGCCAGCAAATCATAAAGCTTTTTTTTTTTGTTTCATCGAGATCGCTCGTAAGAATTTCGTTCTGCTTCTCATCGTTCTCAGATATCGAGAAATCTTGTTAGAAAAATGCGACACAATTGCTGCCATCTCTCCTTCGCTTCCATTCTCAAGATCCTCAATTTCCTCCAAGCTTTCATCGGTGTGTCGATCATAATCTACTCGATATGGATGCTCGACCAATACAATCGCCACGTACCCGTCGAGCCTCCTCCTTCTCAGCCTCCGGCGGCTTCATCGCCTGACTCTTTTTCTCTGTCTAGCTCGGGAATTGAGATCAACAGTGTCTTTGACTCCTTGAACAAACCCATCAACTTCGTATCGGGTATCGTTCTCGGGTCCAGTGGAGACTCCGGTTTCAACCTCCGTTCCCTAGATCTTCCTGCTCCATGGTATTTGTTATTCCTCTTTTTAAAAGTTTCCATTTTTAGGGATTTCGATTAAAAATCTTTCCCTGATTTTGACTGAACTCTTGCTGTTTACTCTTCTCTGTTTTGATCGATGGATTCCTTTAGATTAGTTTGTGATTAGTCAACTTTGATTTTGATTGACTCTGAATCTTCTTAATCATTTGCATTTGATAGAAAATAAATGAAAAAGGGCAAAGCTTTAAAATGCTTGATGATGACTTTTTGGTTTTACACTGAGTTTAAGCAAAGACACAGTTTTACTTTTTCAAGGAATGTCCCCAATGAATCAATTTGGTTGGGTTTTAAAATTCAATGCAGGTTCATCTACTCTTTCATGGCGATTGGGATTTTGGTCTGCATTGTCACTATCATCGGTTTCATAGCAGCTGAAGCTATCAATGGCTGCTGTTTGTGTTTCGTATCCTTATACAGTCTTTAACTCCTTTGCTTTTGTTAATATTATTCCACTAATGTGTTAGGAAGTTTAATCCTTGATGTCTCTTAGTATTCAATTCTCAAAACTCTTGTAATCCTACTTGAAGCGGCTCTCGTGGGTTTCATAGCGATTGATCGTCACTGGGAAAAGGTGAGGTGTACTTCTTACATTTGAATCTTCTAGCTTGCGTGCTGTGCTAACGGTCTAGACTCGTGTCTCTTTTAGGATCTTCCGTATGATCCAACTGGAGAACTCACTAGCCTTCGAGCTTTCATTGAAGCAAACATCGATATTTGCAAATGGGTCGGGATTGTTGTGGTAGCTATCCAGGTAACCAACTAACTAACTCAGTTATTGCCTTTTCGACATTCAAGTTATTTCATGGTTCTCTCTTTTAGATTATTTTGTTTTGGTGGTCCAGCTACTGTCATTGCTACTGGCTATGGTTCTGAGAGCTATGGTTTCTCCTCGGCAATCGGAGCTTGACGAGGAGGATGATTATGAGAATCCGATGAGTAGAGCACGGGAGAATCTTCTTGCTCCACAGGCAAACCAAACATCTTCTGGCTCAAGCAATATTGACAATTGGAGGTCCCGAATCAGAGAGAAGGTAAAAAACCTTGTCCGCCTGAACTTAGTACGGAAGATCTAAGCTTTTGATGATTAATTTGTTCTTTTTGTCTGAATATTCTTCTACAGTACGGATTGATCAACGGTCAGAGCCAGAGTCCATCAGTTTAACTCAAAAGACTGAGTTCTTGTGTTTGGAATCATGTTACATTGGTTTTGTTCCCCTCTCTCAATTTTTCTCTCGTTCTCGTTGTAACTTTCGAGTGTGCATAAGTATTAGACAATCATGTTTATCGTTTGATGTTTTGTTGAGACTCTGTTTTGTTGAGACTCTGTTTAGATCGCAAGTTCGCAACATAGCTCTCATTTTGGTGTGTTTGTACAAAAGCGTAACGAGGTTTGTGTTTGAAATGGGAAGACCTGCTTATTGCTCTGGTTCATTAATGGTTACATTGCATTTTGTTCTCCTTCTCAATCGTTACAACAAAAAATCGAGACACAAATCTTTCCCATCGACAGAAATTACACTATCTTACATTTTTATTGAATGTAGTAACTATATAGTTCTCGTCTCATCTCATCGTGTAAGATCGAGAACGGCTTCCTCTACAAGCTCTTGCAACAATGCCTTTTCAATGCCAATCCCAAAGTCGTCTATTTCAACTTGAAAGCTATGAACCCATCTCCTCCCGAGAATCTCGTCCTTCACTAGACTCTCTGCAGCCAAACTGTTTGCGTCCATGTCCTCTACATAGTCACGCTTGCTAGGCTCATCTGAAACCCAGTCCTTTACCTGAGCCCAGACATGCTCCACCAGGTCGAAAGGCTGAGAACCATTGCCCATACGTGGAGTCGTTGTTTCTGACATGATAGAGTTGATGCGGTCGAAAATGAGCTTACGGGTTGACCGGAGTTGTCTGCGTTTGCCTTCGTGAATGAACTCCTTGATGTTGTTGTTATCAAGGTTGGTGTATTTCTCTCTGAGTGAAGGGTCTAAGGGACTGTTTGTCAACTGCCACCGTGATAGGAGCGGGTTGTGAGAGACGGTGCAACCTTTGCTGAAACCAGCAGCTGTCAATAGCGTTTGTATGAATAAGAACCAGTCTTCATCCACATGGACTCCCATTGCGGGTTTGGATATGTTGTGTGTGCAAGAGTCATCATCCCAAGACAGGATCCGAGCAATTGACCCGATTGGTGGTGATTTGTCGATTAAATTAGATTTAAGAGACATTTCCTCTCCTGTTGAGAATGTAACATTTGGATTAGCATAAGAGGAGAGCTGAGTAATAAACTCCCTGAGAAAGCTAAGCAACCGGAGAACTACCTTGAGTCGTCCATAGCTTGCCTGACATGGAACATTCTGGAGTACCGACACCTTCCTCTTCAAATGGCGGCAACAAAACCGAAATTGGACTTGGCTGGTCCTGGTTTTCACTTGCATTCGGAGCCGCTAGGGGCTTCGGTGTAGTTAGTTCCTCCTGCAAACAAATCAAAATGGCTGCTGATTTAAGCATGAATGTTCACAATCATCAATGGATCTTCGAGTACAATTGAGAAAGGTTAGAGAATTGGTGAGATACCTCCTCGTCTGGAACTACGCTTTGCTGTTGTGATGCATCAGGAGGGAGACAATCTTCGCTGGTTTCCCCGGGAAGAGTCACAGAAGAAGGCGTTGCTAACTGAGACATACTACTATACTGAGATGCATCTCCCTTCTCCTTGGTTGCTTTCTTATTCTTAAACGAGAACAAGTTCGAGACTTTCCATGACGACTTCAGGTTTCCCGTCTCAGTCAGCTCTTGCGGAGACTGTGCTTTGGAAGTCCTTAAAACAGATGTTTCTCCATTGAGCCTAACGTCAGAGACTGACTTTGACCTTGCAAGGATATTCAGAGAATCACTTGCCATTTCCACTTGACTCAGATGACTGGTTATGCATGATGTTGACACCCTTGTCTCTGGTACTATCTCATTGCTCTCTTCGTAGGATCCAGTTGTCACTTTGGTCTCTGAGAGTGCAAGCATTTCCCCTAAGGTGCTTGAGGTTCTTGGTACGTGTTTATGCGGCTGAGTACTCCCAGTTACTGACATCAACGCCCATCTTTCAGAAAGTCGCTTCTTCGCCTCTCTGCAGACAGATGACTCTGGAGAGAATGAGGCTCGGCTGAAAGAGGAAGGAGAGAAAGGACTTTCAAACCTATTTGGACAGTCCCATGAATGCCTAGAAGCTGGTGACATGATCTCAGAATCGCTAAGGTTTCCCACTGGATCTTCGTTATCAGACTTGTTAAACGAACTGTCATCACCAATATAACCATTGGATAATACAGAAGAACATTGAGTCTCGTTCCTGCGGTGACCCATCAGATTCTCCCGCACTTGACGCGTAATCTCCTTTGCCACTTCTTTAGACTGATCAACATCTTCAGACTCATCAAAATAGCTATTGGGCAGACCCCTCGGAGAGGATGGGGATGATGAAACAGCTCTTCTATCTAGAGACTTCCCTAGACTAGGCTTCAAGACAACAATACGGGTTGGCTGTACAGGTCGTTCCTCGGTTCCTCGGTTTCCCCATCCACTTTCTTGACTTGATGAAGCCAATTTCTTAACGTGCTTGTTCTTCCTCCCTTGAACCACAAACTTCTCAGTTTCAACAGCCTTTGAAGGTCTCAGCACTGTGATGCGTTTCGCCTCCGAATGAGGGGGAACAGTCTGAAAGTCGGAAACATGCTGCGAGAATGAATTTGATTCCTGGAGAAACTTTACAAACAAATCCTTGTTGGAGCTTAAAACTTCAAGCGCCTCTTGGAACTCTTTGGATTGGTGAAGATTGTCATCTGTCACAAGGCGTTTTGCTTCTGCGAATTTTTGACGAACAAGTTTCTCAGTCGCACTTTCATCATGTCTTCCTTTTCTAGGCGAGCTATCCCTTGAACGACTCACCTTTTGAGGCGACTGCCACATTTCATACACATCTTTAAATTCTCTGCTGAGCTCTTCATAATTTTGCACCTCATTGTCCATCGAAGAGTGCGAGTAGCTTCTGGATTCGCTCCGCTGTGTAGGAGTCTCGAGATGCATCTGGGGGAGCGTCTCCAACCCCATCAACTTAGCAACCACATTAGTAGGGCTCTGTTTAGGTTCAACATCTTTTGACATTTCTCGAGCAATGAGTTTCTTCATCGGTGTTCCACTTACTTTGCTAGAAGCACTTCTCCTCAAATCAGTCATAATCTGAGCAAACAGTGGAAGCAAGAGATATTAAATGCAGTGACCATAATAGTAAACATCAACGGCATACATATGCTTCTATTGTTTAACCAAAATATACCAATTCAGCATCTGAATGGCCTTTATAAGAGGGGCTTGGCATTCGAGACACATCAGATCGGCTCCTTGACAGAGAGGATCCTGCCAACAAACTACCTCGTGTGAATAGGTGAATACAAGACTCATATAGAGATATAGAGGAAGGATGATAGGACATAAAACTTAGTGCAGGAACATGTTACCACAGAGTTGCATACAGTAAGAATAGAAAAGGAAAGCTTCCTTGAGATAAGAATAACTCTGACTAGTGAACAAACCAGTCACAGAAGGAATGTAGTCTTTACCATCACGATGTGGTTTATCAGTAAGCATCTTGTTCCCGTTAACAGATGTTCCTAGATCAAATAAGTTTACCATCCTCCCCAAGCATCCTGGAACCGGACTTTCAATCTTTTGAACCTTTCTGCCTCGTAGCTCATTCATTTTAGTCCCTGCAGTTTCAAAGCCATTAGTTATTATCTACGGTTGCAAAATTGGCTTGGAAGCAGAGTACCATAAAAAAGAAAAAAAGATAATAATGGTTGCTGTGGAGGAGAAAATCCAAGCTTGTGTCTAAAGCCAGACTTCAATTAACAAGCAAAGATTCCCAATGAAGTAACTTTCCAAATGATGTAAGAAAAAAAAGTAACTTTCCAAATGAGAAATAGATTGTTGGAATTAGAACAATAGAGAGAGAGGGACAGAGAAAGGCATAAGATACCAAAAATTAAATCTAAAAGATACAGGAAAAGGGAGGAGGGTTCGAGTAACGGAGAATTTTTCTAGCAGCAAAGAAGAATAGGCCAAAGCATAACAAAACAAGAATTTGTTAAGACAGAAAAAAAAAAGGAAGAATAAGATTCTGTAATCACAGGGACACTTCATAGTGTCTGAACAAAAGGGAAAGAAGAACCAATTGCCATTTCCACATGACCTATCACAATCAAAGACAGACACTTTTGCACTCTGAACAAACTCTCAAGTGAAAAATTACAAATCAACCTTGGCTCACCCTTTGTAAACGAGTCTCAGCTCCTCAGGCACACACACTGGATCTGCATTTACCAGATTCCAAACAATCAGTGATAGATCATAGAACTCTCTTAGTAATCTCTATAGACTCTCATATCATATATAGACACTCAAATTTTGTCCCTCCCCAAAAAGAAGTAACAATCAGTAATAAAATGCGACAACTTTTATAAAAACAAGCAAATCGACAAACAGAAGACTGAATCAATCAGAAATTGGAAGCAGCTGTAATTTTCGCTGCGGGACAAATAAGAGAGAGAGAGAGAGAAAAAAAAAAGGGAAGAAGAAGCTAATCGGTGCAGAGAGAAAAGAGAAGGGTAAAGATCAGAATCTATTTCTAGTAAGAACAGATAAAAGCAGACAAGAAATCGAGACGAGAAAATAGGGGAAAAAAGGAGAAAGCTTTGGAAAGTAAGATCAGAGCTAATGACTCAAAGACATATCATTTTGCTTTTCACTCTCGGGGGAAGAGAAGACCTGTAAACTGTTAGGAGGTAGCTAGATACATCGGAAACTCCGCCGGAGAAGATGCCGCCGGAGATGAAGAAGTTGCCAAATCTGCCTCTTTTCTCTCTGGGTATCTCCACGCGCTCGCCGAGTGGGAAATGGCGTTGGAAATAAAATAGTTTAATTACGGAATCTCACGTACAGACAAAACATATGAAGAGAGAGAGAGAGAGAGAGAGAGAGAGAGAGAGAGAGAGAAGAAGAAGAGAGGAAGAAAGAAAGTGCTGTTCTGTACTCTCTTCCTCTCTATTGTGTTTTCTCTTCTTCGCTTTCCCAATTGTATTTTCTTTTCTTCTCAATATGTCTTTTTGGGTTTATTACAAAGTATATAAATTCAACAATATTGAACTGAGATAAGTAAGGAAAGAAGTAACAAATTCATTACTAAAAAAAAAAATTTTGGGTCTGACGATAAAATGCTACATCGGAACTCGAAACTATGTAATTCTGAAGCTCCGTTAATTAATTTCGCGGTTAATAAATTAATATCGGTGTAATATGTGGTCAACGTAAGCAGGCAATATAGTCAACAAATGTTGTTTAGTACTTTGAGAAAATGTACCGACTTTGATAGTCAACAAGAACAAAATGTTTGGAAGATCAACAACTAGTATTCACAAGTTTTGTGAAGAAAATAAAATAAAATAGAAAGAGATGTGATTTTATACTTGAATGATAAAAGCAGATTAAATTATGATAACATCTATCTATTTTTGTGGTTGCATGGATTGAATGCTTTTGATGGAAATTTGGTATGGCCCAACAACCTTATACTTTGCTTGTGCTACTTTCACAATTACTATAGTACTATTAGATAATAGATTGTGTAAGGGTTTTTTTTCATATATATATATATATCTGCTCGTATTAATAATGAAATTTCCATTTACTGACAGTTGATTGGCTCATATTAATAATTTGTCCCAAAAGAATTAAAGGCATATATTAATTACTTTATGTATTGCTCTTAAATTCAATGAAAGCAATTTTCATAAGGATTGTTCATATATGCATTTTGATTCAATATGAACAAAACCATTTGTTATATACTATATAAACTCGTATATACTCCATTAGTAATCAAACTAAATTTTAGTTCCAAAGAAAAAACCGAGCAAAACATCTAATAAACATATATATATACAGAGGCGGATGTACTTGGAGAATGGGTGGGACATATGCCACCCCTAGAATTTTAGATTTTAGTGTATTTTTTTATAGGTTTTTAATTTTGCCCTCGAAATAAATTTATTTATGTCCCTTTTATCAATTTTTTTTTAAATGCTTATTTATCTCTGATAAAAGCATTATAGTATTAATCTTTTTGTGTTATGTCCTTGTTAAAATTATGTTCTGGATCCGCCACTGTATATATATATATAATAAACATATATATATATATATATTGTATAGCATTCTAATGTCTACATTTTACTCAGTTCTGTTTTCTTTACATCACATTTATAAATTTTACTAAAATACCGGATATGGATGAAACGAAAACGGTGGTAAACCAAACCAAGCAATAGTATAACATTATTGTACAACAGCATTCCATCACAATCTCTAAAATGTACTCCCTCTGTTCCAATTTGTATGTTGTTTTAGATGTTTTTTCTTGTTCCATTTTATTTATTTTTTTACAGGTTTCTATGCAAAGTTAATATTTATTTATTATGTTATGATTATTTATATTATAAAGTATGTTTTGTGATTGGTTAGAATAATGGTAATGATGGTTTCTTAATCTGCGCGCTTTTAACTAAAACAACAAACAATTTGGGACAGAGGGAGTAATCAAGAAAATAATCTCGTAGTAAAATGTAACTTAATTAATACAACAATAAAAGCACTATTTTTTTCAGCGACGAGTAGAAACTTAATTAATCAACAGAACGATACGAACATAACTTGTCCTTTTCAAATGTATGGGCAATGGAATGATGATCCATTTTTCTGTTGTCAAATACTATTGGTGATGAATATCGGTTATTGATTGTACAGTTTATTGTTTCGTATACTATTTTTTAATATCTAACCCTAAGATCTTATGCTTTTCACAACCGAGAACTTAATATCGAATACGTAGGACATGCTTTAGCCATGTTAATTACGCAATTGTAAAGGATACGTGCACCAAATTAAAAACAATCGAAATATGGGTTCTACTAACAAAAAAAAAGATAAGGACTAGGCTATTTTGATTGGTTCTGCATGTTGTATATGCTTAAATAAATTCGGGACCAAATAAAAGAAAATCTGAAATGGACCAGCAAATATTAATCTCAACTAATATAAAAATAATAGTATATCAGAAAACAGCAATAAAAACGTAGATCCATTTACATATTATGGCAATAAAAACAGCAATATTATGGCTTTAACTGATGGTAACTACATTTACATATTTTTACTAGTTCTTTTGCCAATTTGCGGCTAGAATATTAGAAATTCAGCAAAGGAAACATTATATATTACGACAGTGATAAATACTTACATTTTTTTCATAAAACAAACAAGACTTCGACTTAAGATGGTTATGAAAAGAAAGGATGATATGCAAAATGTCTTTTCGTAAAGATTTATAGTACTGTTATAACTTAATATCTTATAATAACTTTTAGGCCCTTGTGTACCTTTTGAATATAGCGAGTTGACTGTCACGGGGCCCTTAGCAAAAAAAAACTAAACAAATCACAGACAAGCCATAGCAGTCCACACGTGGTTTAGTCCAAACTTTCATCATCCCATCCGGCTCGGCTTCACGATACCGGTATAGAACTAGACCATCAAATTATATGATCAGCTTCATAGAATTTAAGTCACGCTAAAACCAGATCTGTGTTTAATCATCCCTTAATTTGGTTAAAGGTGTTTCTATCTATGAAATCTATGCCGGTAATTATAAGTTTATTAGAAAACCGGGACGTGTTAGTCCAGTGGTAAAGAGGGCGATAGTATCAACCTCGCCACTCGGGTTCGACTCGCCTCGGCCACCGGGAAATTAAAACTTGGGCATCGCCGGCGACTGGGGACCGACAGTGGGGACGGGCACCACTCTTGCCGCTTTCGAGATGCACGTAGTGGGCTGAATGCCCCGCTGGTTAGTTTGGACCCACCTTAGTGGGGGTCAGGATACCCCAGTATAATCCAAAAAAAAGTTTATTAGAAGACGTGACAATGCAGGGTCCACTAAACAGCTTAACCATCCAATCACATAAGTTGGAGACACGCCAGTTGGATTTTGTATTTTTGATAACTGTTGTCCCAAAACGTGTAATCTCCATTTTTTTATTGAATATCAAATTTATTGAAATGATGAACTTATGATGTGATCATTTACAAATGAGTGTGAATGAGGATAAGAAAAAACTTAAAGATTTGGAAGGAACACAAAAAACTTGACATTTGCTATTAAAAACCTGAGACCAAGAACCATTTTTGAAGGAGTTCCTCAAGCTTGTGAGGAGCTTTGTATCCAAGAGAGAGTATCCGATTATGAATTACCCTGTCAATATTGCGCACGAGTATAGCTTCAGTGATCCATTTCCCTGTGTGTCTCCGGGAGTTACGCTCCCTCCAGTGTAATGCACGAGTGTAATCTCCATTTTTCCTTAATGCTAATGACAAAAGGAATATAACAAGAGATTAAAATATAGAAGTTAATTATATACCGTTGTTAAACTAACTAATCTCTGATTAGTATATATGTTTGTTTTATCAAGCTTGAACATATTTTATATTCTTACAAATCTAAAACATTATTAGGGTAAACATTCAATTCTGTATGATTTACCATGCAACTAAAATAGAATGATTGATATTGAAGTTATGAATTATAACTAATTGAACGTACTTATTTTGTTCCATTTAACTAGCTACAGATATATTTTATTGAATTCTTGTACATATTCACCGTTGAGTTCAGAAGACAACAGAAGTATATATATTCTAAGATTATCATTAACTTATATACATGACTCATATACTTTTCTTGTGCAAAATCATCACTCAGATACTATATATCTTTTAATACAAACTTGAGAAAAATATATAATCACTAAAACACAAAATCTTGAAAGAACTAGAGAAGAAAAGAAACAGCATGGTCATTTGATAGAAATATATAATTAGTTTATGGAAACAAGTAAGACAAAAAGCTGTACTGTTATGTCGTCAATAAGTGTTCCACTTCATGTGAGTACGCCACTATGCTCATTACAATCAATATAAGACCTACCAAACCTTATAATATAAGACCAATACAATTCATAACTTATTATAAATATCCATGTGTTAATAGTTTAGTATATCAGTTTAACTAATGGGTTAGTGATCTAAGTAAGGGTTTAATAATTCGTCTATGTCCTGTATTGTCCATATTACTGTAACACAACATTATAAACTATAAAGTGTATATATAATAATTCGTCTATGTCGTGTATTATCTTTATTACCGTAATGCAACATTATAAACTATAAAGTGTACACACTATTTTGGTTGAAGAGCTTTTAGGAACGTTTTGCCAAGTTGGTGGAGAATGTCCAACTTTAGGGAACGGGACTAAGTTAAAAAAAAAAAAAAAAAAAAAGGGAACGGGACTTTGTAGCTAGAACCTCTAGATTAAGCGCAAACAAAGAGCAAATGATGGTGGGATTAAGTTGTATGTAACTTGTTTTACCGTGTTCAACAAAAAAGGACTTCACATTAATGCATCTGCAAAAAAACAAAAAATTAGATACAACATAAAATAAATGCAAAAGCATGAATATCGAGAAAAATAGTGTATTGTATCAAAGTGATGTTGAAATAAGCACAAGCAACTGAATATGGTCTTAATTAACAGTCAAAGAACCGACCATCACTTCATTTCCTTGTTTCTTTATATATTATAACAGTTACTCATATATCAATTTTTTCTCTGGATTTCAAGATGAAATTTGATGAAAATTTGATACAAATTTCTGCAGGATTAATAATAGGAGCACCCTGCATGCTTATTCTCGGAGCCCCAATGGGCCTATCAACGGGCTTAACTGCTACAAAATTTTCATGCTTTCGACGGGTAGGCGAATCTGTGGTTGGCCGTAATGGGCTGAAGTTAAGCCCAATCATAGTCTACGAACCGTTTCCATTATTCTTTTATAAAAAGCTAGAGAATCAAAGGATAGTGTAAAACAAATAAAAAAGTTTGCAGAACCATGAAGAAAAAAGTTTATAGAGATTTTTATGAAGAATTAAAATGAATGAAAAACACTTACTAGTGAACATTTATTTGATTTCGTTTGTGATTTCATTCAAGGTATTTGTCCAATTTTCGACTATGCAAATAATTGCAACAAGAATGCTTATGGATTAAATCACAACCAACAAAAATTATTTATTCTCCTTCACATAATTCATGTTTATTTTTATTTTTTAAAATACCAACATCGGGGGAAACAAACGAAATATGAAAGAAGAGTATCAAAATTCCATGTCATCACATTATCCTTGAGAACCGATATGTAATGTACACGTGGTAGATCTCAAGTGGAGGGAAACGATTCGTTTAACCCAAAACATCTTCAGCTCCTCCTCTTTTCTTAGCCTTTCGAACATATTACCAACCAACAAAAAAAAAAAAACACAATCAGGAACGAACTCACTCTTTCGTGTCGGAAGAACAATAACTAAGAAGCAAAACAAAGGAAAAAAACACCCATAGATGGCGATGACGTCAGCATCTTCGGTGTTTGTTTTGACGGCCAACGTCACGGCAGCCGCCGGCGCTTCGTCGTCAAGGAACTCCGTGTCTTTCTTACCGATGAGAAGCGCCGGTTCTAGACTCGTAGTCAGAGCAGCCGAAGAGGCGGCTCCGGAAACATCTTCGTCGGAAGGTGCTCCAGCAACTGCCGTGGCTCCGGCTGGAGCTGCTGCCACCAAACCCAAGCCGCCGCCGATTGGCCCTAAGAGAGGGTCCAAGGTCAGCTAACCTAAACCATCTTGCATCTACTAACATGCGCATGCATACGCCAAATTTACATATCGAATCGATCGAAGGGTTCGTATTATGCCTATGAATATGAGTTACTTTGATATTCATTGGTAAATGGTAATCTGTGGAATGGTAAAGTAACAAACTGAAAATGCGATTACGTAAAGCTTTACCAGTTACACAAATCTGTAATTTAAGTGGCAAAAAAATATGTCACCACATCTAGTTAATAATTCTAAATTTTGTGGGTTCTAGCTCAAATCTGGTTAGTGAATAAATTGGTCTATGCTTTTTATACAATCATCACTGTATATTCTATCTCATTTTCGATGCGTGTTTCCTGACAAATTCTCATCATTTCGAAATTTGTTTTTGTTTTTGTAAAATTTTGGTAGTTTTCAATATTTTGATGTTACCGGTTATATCCGATATTTATATACACTGTTGGGGTTCGTAGGTCAAGATTCTAAGGAGAGAATCCTACTGGTTCAAGAACGTTGGATCAGTTGTGGCTGTTGATCAGGTAGCACATCTAGTCTCTAATTAACGATCTAAGTGTCACATACACATTTCACCATGCGGTTTGTATGATTTTCTTACGCTGGTTACAAACGTGCAGGACCCGAAGACCCGGTACCCAGTTGTGGTCCGGTTCGCGAAAGTGAATTACGCCAACATATCGACCAATAATTATGCATTGGACGAGATTGAAGAAGTCAAAGCTTAAATGCGAGGGACCTATAAGAATTGTGTATTTGGTTTAATGTTTATACCGGTCTATCCGTTTGTAACTTGACCCGAACCGTATGTACCGAAAAGTTTTACCATTATTTCTCGTTAATTTCGAGTCAGTTGTCTAAATTCTTTTACAAGCCGTGTTAGGAAATAAAAATATCACCGGTGGGATTTGGTTAAATCTCTCTACTCATGGTTAGGGCTGGGCACAAGTACTCGTTACTCGCCTATTACTCGCGACTCGCCCCGTACCCGCCTCGTCCGAACAAGTACTCGCTTTGCGCAAGTCGGGTAACAAATCGAGAAATTCTACTACTCGCAAGTACGGGGCAAGTATCAAGTAATGTTTTTTTTTTTTATACTCGCCCCGTTCAAGCTTGCCCCGTCTTTTTTGTTGTATCAATTTAAAATTTAGTGTTTGTTTTATTGTGATCAACTTTATTTTTATAGGAACAAAAAGAATTAAGAAGAAACAAAAGCTTGATGTTGTTTTTAAGTATTTCAAATCCTATTTTCAAGTATTTATGTTATTTTGGATGTTTTGAAACTTGGATAATTTGTATGCTGAGATTTTAACAAACTTGTTTAAGTATTTATGTTATTTTGTTCGAATATTTGTTTAATAAATTAGCAAGTCGCAAGGCAAGACTTAATAAATTAACAAGTCGCAAAGCAACACCTAAGAAATTAGCAAGTCGCAAGGCAAGGCAAGTAGCTTGCAAGTCGGCCAATTTTTGGCAAGTACTCGTGACTGCAAGTACTCGTCCGTCGCAAGGCAAGTAACAAGGCGACTTTCGTAAAAATTGAACGGGACAAGGCGGGTCGCAAGTATAGCGAAAAGTCCGGGTACCCGCCCCGCGCCCAGGCCTACTCATGGTTAACTCTTAACTATATATCGCTTTATAAAGGCTTTTAAAACGGATTGGTCTGACTCAATGAGATTCACCGCTCGGTTTGATGGCAAAAATCGCATTTCCAAATAACCTTGAAGTCGAAATCTTTTCATAACTATACATTCCTTTTCATAAAATAGTAAAAATTAAAAATAAAAAAAAATTTTGAAAGTATTTACACTCTACCATCCATACCGTCAAGAAGACCGGTCCAGATTCCCTTAACCGGAGGAAGCTGTGCAACGAAGGCTTGCCATGGAGGATAACCCACTCCACTTCCTCTCACACGCCCGTCCAAACGCAGAGACAAATACCTAAAACCATCAACAACCCGCGTTTGGATCGCAAAACGCGGTTTAAACTGATGCTCTTTAAGTGAAAACACTCATATTCAGCTCAAAACAGATTTCAAATCAAATGCAAATAAACTACTTACACTGGAGAGTCTGAAGAAACACCAGCAAGCTTCTTCTGCTCGTTTAACCACCTGTTCAAGAACACAAACTAATCAAGAACACCTTTAAAAATTCGATTAAACTCTTTGTATTCCAAAGATTCTTACTTTTCCCATTCCGAGACAAAAACTGGAGCCACACGCCACAATCTCCTCCTCCTCTGGCCCATCTCTTCATCCGCAGTGTCAGTCTCATCGAACTCCAAAACCGGCGTATTCCCATCCGTAGCGTAAGCCACCACAACCACACCTCTCTCAACAAGCCCTTGTGTGAACTCTTTACTTCTCTTAAACGCTTCTTCGACATAATCCGCAGGACCAGCGCAGATCACAAGCCTAGCAATCCCTCTCAGATCGCCCACGGATATAACCTTGTTGTTCTCTTCCACCCTCATTTTGAGCTTCGCAAGATTCTCTTCCCTCGAGAGCCTAGCCATTTGAGCGTTCTTGGTCTTGTTCTCACGGAAGTAGAGGAACGCAAACAGAGAAGCTGCACCAACGTCAATCCCTAGACCTTTTACGATCTCAAGAACTTCACCTGATCTTGCCGGATTCGCCAACGCGCCAATGAGCCTGGAGGTGGCTATTAGCCCTCCTAGTGAAGCGCTCGCTATGAAGGCGAGGTAGAAGAACATTCGGACTGATCTGAACGGAGACAGAACCTCACTACGGATTCTGGCATCAGCACTGCAAGCATAAACAAAGAACTTAAATGTGTGACTGTGTCATTACACAAGCAAAAGGGCTTCACTAGGTTTCCAAATTGTAACATTTCCTGGTAGATATTATCCAGGAAAGTAGCATTAGTAGTTATCTTTCAAAGTTTCAACCTTTCATCATCTTGTTGGAGCATAAAACTTGCAAGCACTAAATGGATTTAACCATTTTTCAATCAAATATAAAGTAGAAACCCAATAATTTAAAACAAGCTGGAAGCAGTTGAATTGTACCTGATTTCGGATGAGGAAGAGGGCTCATCGGTAGCAAAACATACGATGTTGAAAGACGAAGTTTGCTGCTTTCTACTTATCGTCAGAGTCCAAATTGTAGAGTTTTCAGGAGAAAAATCATGTCTTTCTATATGATTATGACGGAAAAGTCTACGAGGAGAGTATGGTTCTTTTGCCTGAATAAGAGCTCGTTTACTCAAATGACAATGGTAGATGTAAGCCTGGGACGAGACCAGAGTAGCCATTGGTCTCCGGAGATTCTCTTCTACTTCCTCTGTTCATAAGATGACTTCTCCTCTCATTTTGGATCATGTTTTTTTTTTTAACTCCCTCTTAGGCCTGTGATCATAAACTTGCCACGCTTCCAAGTTCCAAGATTTAACATCCCTTTTTGGGAATTTTTTTTCTGGTTAATATCATGTTAGCTTTTCTTCTTTGTTTACGGAAACTAATATGAAATTTACGAGAATTGTTCTTTCTGTTGTTGTAATTACTGGATTACTTTCAAGATAAACAAATTACTACAAGATAAGAGTTATATTATATGTTATTTAATTAAATGTATTATTTGAATGAAGTTCACTGCGTGTAACAAAATTACAAAAAATGAGGTTCAATGTTTACAAAAGAGAGAAAAGGAGTTAAAACTCTTCCAAGCTCCATATGCAAAATCTCGAAACCAGTTTCATCATTTCCTCAAGTTTGATCGGTTTTACCGTTGGCTTCAGCTAACATCAATTCCAGTTCTCCTTTCCTGTTCAGCTTCACTGTATCTGTAGAGTACAACAAGTAGAAGATAATGCAGAGAATTGAAGACAAATAGACCCCGAAATTGGACAAAATACCGCAGAGAAGTAGAAGGTACCTGTGCAGCCACCAATGTGCTTGCCTCCTGGTCATTAAAAGAATAGATACTGTTATGTGTTGTATTGTTCAATGCTTCAGAGTAATCAAAATTCAATGAAGATGTGTGATCGCTGCAAAGGGATTAAACAACTTACCAACGAAGACATTAGGAACAGTGTGTTGCCCAGTAAGTCTTTCCAGTACCTTCTGCAGTTGTGGCCCTTGTGGACCTGAAAATGCGCCACAGATTCAAAGTAAGGAATAAGAATCCGAACCACCAAATATTTTGACAATTACATCTTCAACTGTTTTCAGAGAGAGACCAGATTTACTAAAAGAAAATATACAATTTTAGACGAGTAATTCTACGAGGAACAAAAGCAGAGTATCACAAATACTAAAGGCTGACAAGAACAAGAATCCCCAAAATGTATGCTTCTAACCCAAAGTCAGAATATAAAGATAAAGATATGAACTAATTCCTATACGGAAATCAAAACCAATTGAAAGATAAACAAGATTTTCAACAAGTGTTCTTCCATTGAGCCTAAATGTCACGGCATAACGTAGATTAGTATGTGCATATGAATCCAAATCCAAAGGTAAAACGCAATACTACTTGATACTTCCAGGTTCTAACAACCAAGAAGGCACTCTTTGATCCTCTATCTAAAGCTATGACACAAACTAAAGGCTTTTTAGAAATGTTAAAGCAAATGTAAACGTACCAAGTTCATCCAATTCAATCACTAGTGGCTGAACTCCAAGTCTCTTGAACAATGTCTTCACTTCAGTACAGTATCTTCAATACACACCAAAAAGTTATCAGCAAACATATGTTTTAAAGTTTCAGCAAAAGAGCCACAATTTGTGCTGAGAAACGTCAGCAGAAACACTAAGATCTCAAGAACAGCGAAACCCATAAAAAAAGCCCATTCTCCAATTTAGCATAAAGATAATAATCCTGATATAGATGATCTGAAAATCCCAAAAGATGAAAAGGAGTTGAAACCTACGAGCACCAAGTTTTTGAGTAAACAACGACAGTGTTATCAGTGACCGTTTTCTTCACGCTCTCCTCCATTCTCGATCCAAAGGAAGAAGACGAAGCAGCCGAAGAAGAAGAAGACACGGCTCGGACAGAACATGTCTGCTTTAGACATCTCTTGAAAGGAGATCCGACGGAGTTTCTGATGCCGACGCTTATCAGAGACAACGAATAAGAAGTAGACGAAGAAGAGGAAGAGATTGAAGGAAACGAATCTAGAGACGAAGATGCGAGTTTCAATGGGTTGAATGCTGTGACTGCCATGGCGATATTCTGACCCTTGGATCCTCAGAAAGTCGACAGATTCTTGGAGCTTCTTTGCGTGGTACTTGTGTTCTCTCGTGACTTGTTCTTTTATTTTTATTTTTAAAAAGAAGCTGAAATTTCGTGGTGAACAATAAAATCCCAAATTTTATTCCGCCGAGTTTACTATCATACTTAATGGGCCTTCCTATTATCATTGGGTTTTTTCTTCTGTACAAATTTGGGTTTTGTTTAATATATGATTCAGTACACTAATGGGCCTAATAGGCTTTGAAAATCATACCTACCTGGGCATTCAGATATTCGGTTCGGTTCCGAGTTTTCAGGTAGAGGACTTTTGGATCCAATGAGTACTTATAAAATTTGGTTCGGTTCCTTCCGGTTCCGGATCGGTCCGGTTCTTAACTTTGAGAACCGTTAGATACCAAAAACCTTTCGGTTCCGGTTCGGTTTGGATATTATTATCCGAAATACTTAAAATATATCCGAAAACCAAAAAATATACCAAATAAATCTGAACTTATTCATCAAAATCTATTAAAAAAAAAAATCTGAGATACTAAATTATACCCTGAAACCCGAAAAACTAAACATAAAAAATAACAGAAATCTTTAAAATATACATGTAATACCAAAAAAATAACTAATACCTTCAATATTTTCGGATATTCGGGTACCCGATTGGATATCGGTTCGGTTCCGGGTATTACCCGATACCCACAGGTATCAACAAACAGGAACCATCGGATATTTTAGGCTTTTTCAGATCGGTTCTGAATCCATTTTTTTGGTTCGGTTCCGGTTCGGTTTTCGGTTCCGGATATTTTGTTCAGGGCTACCGCGAACAATAGATATTGTTGTTGTCGTAAAAACCCTAAATTTGTTTTTTCAAAAATCCTAAATTTGTTTTTTTTTCGTTTTTTTTTAATTGGATCGGATGTTTATCTTAACAGTATATAATTCATTTGGAGTTTTCTTTATAAAACAGTTTGATGAACGTTTAAGAAAAAAAAAAAAATCAATTGAACGTTTACGTGCGTGTAGCCATTGAACAATGAACATTGTAGTCGAGTTAATTTATTTTTTCCTTTTCTTGAGAAACACATTGTAGTCTAGTTTTTTTTTTTTTTTTTTTTGAATGAATTTTGTAGTCTAGTTTACATTGAACATATAATATTTTAAGCTTGGCAGCAAATCGATAAATTATTTCTTTCTTTTTTTGACCATTTTATTTCTTTTTTTCTTTCCAACGAATCATTATAAATTTTAAGTCGGGAATTCAATCTTTACCAACTCTTTTGGCAAGTTTTGTCGTTTTAACTTGCGTGTATGTGATGGCACATGCAATGTAATTAAACTTGCTATAATCACATGTACATATCTACTGACTACTGTTATGTAATTTCTGCATGTGGACCAGTTGATCAATTGGACTTTTGCTCGGATGCTTTATTTGAGGTGAATTTGCCAATAACAAAAAAGGTTATTTACCAAAAAAAATATACTCACCAGTCACCACCACGATTAGTCGAACGTTTTGACAAAACTCAAATACCCGTTACTAAATCCAAAAGCTTTGTCGTTTACACTAAGAGGCCATAACAAAAATCGTAAGAAATTTTTGATTTAAAGAAACAACAGTTGAACAAAAAAAAAAAAAAAAGAAACAACTCATCAGTGGACCTACCTTGTTAAGATCATGTGGGGACTTTTGACTAGTTGTAACGTCATGGGTTCGCATTATTTCATTGATTCTCAAATTCGTTTTTGTCAATATCCCACCAACATTTTCTTGATTCATTTATAGCCCAAATCTTTGTTCTACTGACATTCATCATACATATATAACATACATATCCCTTGTATATTAATTGAGAAGACGGAGAGAGAAAATTCAGACACGTGTCTCACTCAGAGTAATTTAAGGAGAAGTTAACCAATGAAATAGTTACATTCAGACATGTCAACAAAAAATTAATATACTTTTTAATATATGGAAATATATATATATTCCATTAGATTTTTTCTCTCTTTTTATGGTATCATAACATTTAGAAACATATAATTAAGAGATTTAATGGCTTATATGATACTTAAATTTTAGAAATTATATAAATGCAAATTTTTATCCCACATGGACTAAAAAATAAAAGGGATGACATGCATATTGCTTATAAATAATTAAATTTACTCAGAATTTTGAGTTACGTATATGAAGTATTTAATAAACGCAGAAATTTGTAAGTTTTTATTTGATTTAATCAAGTTTTATTTGAATTATGTTATTAAATTGAATTTAAAAATATTTATATACTTTTTTTGATAGAAATTTAAATATTAGAAACTTTCTAAATTGTGAAAATATTAGAATTATTTTAAATTTATCAAAATTATAATATTATAAATATTTTTATGTTAATAAAGTTTATATTATGCTTGATGATATATTGATATTGTTTATTAGATTAAATATTCTACTGAATATTATATTTATAGATAGTATATTAGCCATAAATACTTTGACTACTATGATACTATGATAACAGTTTATCTAATAATCAAATATAAATCATATATTTTAGCCGCACAAGGTGCGAGGTATCATCTAGTATATAGTATTTATGAACAGAAATTTGTTATGTACATGACATATTGACATATTAAATATTATATATATGTGCACGCTAAAAAAACCACTTTAATTATAAACCTTTGTATTATAAAACTAACTAAAAGAATTGGCAAGTACCCTCACTTGTTCAAGTTCCTTGTGTTGTCCGTGTCCATCCATGTGTATCACCCAATTCAAGTATTTTAGGTATTTAATATAGCACAAATTTATAGTTCAAGACGTCTTATATAAATTTCTAGGCGTTGACTAAAACATATAAATTTCATGGTTGAATTTGATTATCCAAACCCAAATAATTTTAATATCACTACTGTACCATAGCTATCACTTATACAACCTGATTTTCTGGATCTATATATATCCCCAAATTCGGGAAGAAGCGAAATGAATCTCGAGCCGGTTCAGAACTAAAATGCTCACACAAACACAATATACATTCATCGTGTGTGACTGTGTGTGGGGTTGCTGGTACATGAAAAAGTGATATAGAGACATGGGGTGCAATAATGCTCCATTCGAAAGTTTACCCATATCCTAATGATTAAATCCAGTTTGTTTGAATTATTACTCTCTCACGTACCTGTTTTTAGTCTAAAATTTGATATACTATATATATATATATCGACGTAAACAAAATTATAAGAAAACCCCCTTGATGAACTTGTTTAGTAATTCCTACTCGTATAACATACATCTATACTATTAAGGGAGGATACATCTAACTAAAAAAGTTATTTGGACCTATTCATTAGCTAATAACATTTTTGGTCTTACCTAATATTATGGAAATTAATATTATCTATTAACAAAGTATTCAAACAATATAAAATAATGGGTCCCACTTTCCTTACTAATTAAAAACGAAAATAAAATAAAATCATAAATATTAAATTACTAAATCAAATAATAAATATAAGTAAATAATATAACACATCATTTATTTTTATAAATAACAAAATAAAAATAAATAAATATTCTTTTGAACATACTTCATTTATTAAAAAAATAAAACATACATAAATAATTCAAATATAATATTAATATAATATAATTTATAAAATATAAACTTTTAATTTGAAAAATAAAATTCTTAAATTAGATTTATATTATAACTTGATAAAATAAAAATATTAAAACTAAGTCATATATATATATATATATTAGATTATTCAATGATATAGTGAGACAGGTTAATTTTTAATATATATAATTACAGGGTTTTATAGTTTCTATTATTAAAATATTTAAATAACAATAATATGTGTTAAGATATTTAATTAATCTGTTTTGATTCTATGACATTAAAAATAACTAATAAATTAACAGGTTAGCATATTTATTTTTATAAATGTGAAATTACATTCAAATCTATATATAATTCGTCTCAAACTATAATATTCATATATTAAAACTATATATATATATAAATCGATAGATAGATTATATAATCATACTATAAATATGAAATTAATATAAATTATATTATTGTAGTCGATTCAAAATAAAATTAGCAACACTTCTCAAATTACAAAATATATCTTTATCCAAAATAGAAAATATGAAAACAAAAATCAAAATCAAAAATATCTTTATCCATGTGTTATATTACATGCAATGCCACTGAATTAAGTTATTTTGTAAAATTTCATTAAAGGTAATTATGGATTATGGAAATTAACATTATCTCTATTAAATAAGTATCCAGACAATATAAAATAATGGGTTCCACTTTCCTTACTAATTAAAAAAAAAATAAATAAAATCATACATATTAAATTATTAAATCAAATAATAAATATAAGTAAATAACATAACATATCAATTATTAATCTATACTATTAAGGGAGGATACATCTACCTAAAAAAGTTATTTGGACCTATTCATTAGCTAATAACATTTTTGGTCTTACCTAATATTATGGAAATTAATATTATTTATTAACTAAGTATCCAAACAATATAAAATAATGGGTCCCATTTTCCTTACTAATTAAAAACGAAAATAAAATAAAATCATAAATATTAAATTATTAAATCAAATAATAAATATAAGTAAATAATATAACACATCATTTATTTTTATAAATAACAAAATAAAAATAAATAAATATTCTTTTGAACATACTTCAATTATTAAAAAATAAAACATACATAAATAATTCAAATATAATATTAATATAATATAATTTATAAAATATAAACTTTTAATTTGAAAAATAAAATTGTTAAATTAGATTTATATATTATAACTTGATAAAATAAAAATATTAAAACTAAGTCATATATATATATATTAGATTATTCAATGATATAGTGAGACAGGTTAATTTTTAATATATATAATTACAGGGTTTTATAGTTTCTATTATTAAAATATTTAAATAACAATAATATGGGTTAAGATATTTAATTAATCTGTTTTGATTATATGACATTAAAAATAACTAATAAATTAACGGGTTAGCATATTTATTTTTATAAATGTGAAATTACATTCAAATCTATATATAATTCGTCTCAAACTATAATATTCATATATTAAAACTATATATATATATAAAACGATAGATAAATTATATAATCATACTATAAATATGAAATTAATATAAATTATATTACTGTAGTCGATTCAAAATAAAATTAGCAACACTTCTCAAATTACAAAAATATATCTTTATCCAAAATAGAAAATATAAAATCAAAAATCAAAATCAAAAATAACTTTATCCATGTGTTATATTACATGCAATGCCACTGAATTAAGTTATTTTGTAAAATTTCATTAAAGGTAATTATGGATTATGGAAATTAACATTATCTCTATTAAATAAGTATCCAGACAATATAAAATAATAGGTTCCACTTTCCTTACTAATTAAAAACAAAAATAAAATAAAATCATACATATTAAATTATTAAATCAAATAATAAATATAAGTAAATAACATAACATATCAATTATTAAAATATTTAAATAACAATAATATGGGTTAAGATATTTAATTAATCTGTTAATATGGGTTAAGATATTTAATTAATCTGTTTTGATTCTATGACGTTAAAAATAACTAATAAATTAACGGGTTAGCATATGTTTTTATAAATGTGAATTTACATTCAAACCTATATATAATGGGCCTGTGAATTTTCTCAAACTATAATATTCATATATTAATATAGTTAAAACTATATACATATATATATAAATCCATAGATATTTTATATAATCATACTATAAATATGTAATTAATTATATCATGGATAATTCTCTAAAATGGCATATTTTCATGTTTTTGTCACAAAAATAGCACATCATGTTCAAAATGACAAAGATATGATTATATATCTCCTTTCTAAATTAGAAAACAAATTCGCATTAAAGAATATTCCAAATTTGTGTAAATTGAAGACATAATAACTGATTAACTTATTATTAATTATATGTATGTTTATGACACTAAAGATAGTGTTTTCAAATTTCGTTAGTGGAAAAAGTTTCTTTAAAACAATTTTGAATGATAACATTATTTTGAAATAAGTATAATTTAGTGTTGAAGTCCAATATCTTAACAAATATGAATATATTAAGCTAAACATTTTTATAAATATTAGTATCCTAAATTTTCTATTTTTAAATTAACTTTGACTTGTGTCTCAATCACATTGATGTAAGTCATGATTTTTTTTGCTTTGTAAAACTACTTTCTTTTTCTAAATTTCTAATCAAGCCATAAAAGAAGCTCACAAAATAATACACACCACAACTTTATGTAATTTTTTACTTTTAATAATTTTATAAATTCTAATTATATCACAAAAGTGAAAAAAAATTCATAAAATTATGTGTGTGATTGCAAAAACATTAATCATATCCTGCGCGCCGACGCGCGGGTCCGAGTCTAGTTATCTATTAATTTCTTTCGGTGTACATGTGAATTAATCGTTGGACTTGTAAAAGTGACTTATATAAATTAAAGTTTTAAACACTACGTTTACGTGCATGGTAAATATGAAGTGCTGGTTGGTTTCTTCTTTCTTGTGTTTAGTGTAGTGGAATATTTTTCTTTTTTTCACAAGAGGTAGTTCATCTAACAGACATAGGCATGTGAAAGGAACAAACCCTAGTTTTTGCCGACTTTGGTAATTTGTATGATGGACAATATGGGCCCTTGAACATGAGTGATTTATTCATTGGAGAATTTGTGACCATCCCCATGTGTTACCCTTTTACTCGTTGTCATTGATATCATCAAATCAAATCTCACCTTATATATATTGACTTAAAAGTGTCAATTAAGGTCTATACCCAAAATCTGACTGTATCCATTTTATACAAACAGTTTTAGATTTTTTATTTTTATCCAACGGTAATATGCCCACCAAAAAATATCCCAAACGGTAATTAAAAATTTCGGATAAAATGTCAGATATTGTCTTTGTTTTTTTTTTTTGGTTAATTCGATAGTCAAACTAAACCGAAATATATTCGAACATGTGAAGGATTTGGTCGAAATATGTCAAATTGGTACGATTCATCACAACTTTAAACCAAAGTCGTATAAAATCTTATTACGTAATTTCCAAAAAAAAAATTTGACACTGATAGTAAAATCGACGCATATCTACCTTTGTGATAGATCCTAGCCAGTTAGGTCTTCAAAACCAAAATATATAACTAGATTCTACGTGATCCTTATATAGCTAGGGTTTTTGCCAATGTAATGAAATTAATTGTGGAATATGTGTGAATGTGAGGTGACAAGTGACGCTGTGACAAGTATGGCAAAAGCAAAGAAGAAAGCACAAAAGAGTAATGGTCACTCGGAATCAGTATTTCCGTGTAGTTTCTAAATAGGTAACATGAGGTGAGGGTACATGAGGCTAGATGATGATCACTCCTAGCTCTATGGCCTTTGAAATAGACTTCACGTACATGCATTATATAGATATGATAATGTTTATAGTCATAATCATCAGAGATTCTACTTACAAGATATTATAGACATATCCAGTTCAAGTATTTTGGTGGAACCTTAAATTTACTATTTATGGAGCTAGCTTCTTTTTTTCTTTCTTTTATCGATATTCCACCAAAAAAATATGATTTTGACGTATACTAGAAGACATCCTAATGTGTACATGATTCAGTACCAATGTATCAATAATTTTTGTATGACATTTTTAAATTTTTTAAAGAAATTTACGCACAATATATAATCTTTGTAGTATGAAAATTTAAACTATTTAAAAAAAAATTAAACTATATACTTCAACGTCAGAAAGTATTATAGATTTTGCACACTGTGATCGATCATCCATCGATCATAATTTCTAAACACACTAGAGAAATCGAGATATATAGAAACGCTACATGTACTATGATATATAACAATTCCGTTTGTTTTCCACTAAAGAGGATAATGTTTTCGTAGAATAAAAAGGATAACATATACCAGCAAGAAAATAGATAAAAAAAAAACAGATTTGAAATGCGACTTATTATAAACTCCACATATCGATGATAATAATAAATGTACAAATGCTGTGGTCGAGATTGGTTTTGAACTGATGGCTTTATCCTTTGACGTTGGACATAGGCCGATCTACATTTGATGTGACATTGGATCTCTTTTATTAACGGATCTAAATGAAAATTGGACCCGACACATGTGGGTTTTGATGTCATCAGAAATTATATTCACTTTCCTCTTTGTTTTTTTCCTAAGAAATTCGACTGCATAATTGAAATTGTTTTTTAGATTACGAAAGTTTACATTTTCCACCAGCTCTTGGTTCTGGGAATATTATCATTTTTCACCAGTTTTGTAAAATCCCAAATGTTTTTTGAAGGTTACAATATTATTGAAGTGAAAAAAGTCCAGTGGTCGTTTCGTTTTTAAAGGTTTTATAATCATATTGAATTAAACCATCTTTTTAATTTGTTTCATATTAATTTTTAATATTTTGCATATTTTGACGAAATAACCCATGAAAAACTACAAATCATAAAATATTAATTATAAATTTATAATCCATCATACAATATAAATGAATAATATAAATATTAATTTCTAATGTCATAATTTTGTATCAAATTAAATAATTAATTACAATATTTGTATCAGTTTAATTATAAGATTTAACTAAAAAATTGGTTAAACTATGGTTTCTCATTAATTATAATCGTTAAATTTTTGAATTATAATATATGTTTAAAAAATATTTTTTTCATAAATTATATGTTTATAATAAATATTAGAAATTAATATAATTAATATTGTAATATAATTATATTTTTGGTAACTAGTAATATACGATTAGATGTCTAATATTTACTATGGTCCATATATTTTAATTATATGTTTAGTTTAAATTATTATTAAAAAAATACTTTTTATTGATTCTTAATGATAATTAACAAATAACTAGTAAAAGTTAATTCTATATTAAGACTATAAATTAATAGATTAGAAGAATGTACCTATTTTCTTTCCGTGCAAAGCGGAAACTCGATGCATGTACCACGACATTAATAATTGCATTAATGACTCGAATAGAATGTAAAGTGGGATTTAATTATACGTTCTGTTAATTAGGTTATTAAACCCACATAAAACACCTAGCTATCACATGTATTTGAGATCACTTTAATTAATTTAATTTTAAAAGATTTAGCTATTAAAAACTTATTAACTTAGTTTCTAAAAAAAACTTATTAACTGGAGAAGCTTAAAATTTGCTTTTTCTAGTTACAGGATATCAATTCTGGCTACATAATATGCATATCTATACAAAATGCATATTTCGATCCCAAAAAAAAAACATAATGCATACCGATCGAGAATTTGGAGTAAAAAAAAGAGTTTAGTCAAACAAAAAAGGGTACTGTAGTTAGTTTTTTATTTTTTCTTTTCCCAACTGTACTTAAATATTTAGAGACTGAAAAAGAAAACTGCTTCAATAGCATCAGTTCATTCGTAAAACTATAAATGATACTCCATGTTTTCCAATAGCATCAGTTCATTCGTTTGTAGTGTATTTATCTCCAAGTTTACTGACAAACCTTTTCACCCTGACATGTATTAGTTAAAAGAATGTCATTTTAGAAGTGTGGGTCTTTGTCAAAGAAAAAAAGAAGAAGTGTGGGTCTTCACTTTACTTTGACGTGAAGTCCTGCAATTTTGGCATGAAAAACTGAAAAAAGGTTATAAATCGTGTGTGAGAAAAGAAAAACAGATTGATCTGAAGTTGTGATAAATTTCGGTCCATCCATATTAATTAGTGTCAACTAGGGATGACCCCCATGGGTTGTTCATAAACGGCTCTGCCATAAAAAAATGGGTCTTACGGATTAGTCCACTCCGAAACGTGGTCTTAAAAAGGTTAAACCTGCGTGAGCAACACAACCCTTGGACATGATGCTTTGATTAAAAAAAAGAAAATTATTAGTAGTTTTTAATTCATAAATATGGTTCAATTTTATTAAGTAACACATTGGTATTAGCTTTGCTTGAGAACTTAATTACACCTATCATCATATTTATAAAAAAAAAACAATTTATGAACATACTGAAACTTAAAATTGATATTCTTACGATAATAATTTTTGACGAGTAGATTCATCAAAAATTTATTAAAGCTTTAGTTTTTGTCAAAATTTATTAAAGCTACTTTATTACGAAACAAGTTAAAATATTTTGATAATTATTAATAGATAAAATAAATCAATTAAAAATAATCTAAATCAAGCTATAACTTAAAATAGATATTATTACTCCATTAAACCAGCTCAAAGTTTTTTAAAAGAAATTAGGTGAAAGTTAAAATGAATAAATCTAAACAGATCCATGCATATCTGAATCTGGGTTTAGTCCTTTTATTTAATTTTATTATGGCTAATCACAAAAGTGAGTTTTTACAGATTTAGAAATTAGTCTGGATTTTGGATTAAGATTTTTATAGTTAAAAAGTAGTTTAAATATATTTTTATATAAATATATATATTGAATTTTATGAGCCTGTAACCCTGTTAGTATATTTCTGATTCACCGAAAGAAATACTTGTGACCAAAGCAATTTCGGAGAATCATGTTATAGTAAGATTCAAACCTCTAACTTCAAAAACGAATCTTAATACCAAGATTCATTCAAAGTCCACACTGTTACTAAAAGGGAGTGCGTTCAATTCCGAATAAGCGAATAGCTTAAAATACCCTTTTTGACAAGTGAAAAGTAAGAGAGGAAAAATAGCAGAGATGGGTAAAATGACATTAAACCTTACTTCTTTAAGAATATTAGAAAATTGTGTACAATATAGTTGTCAAAACTATGCAGATTAGGAGAAAAAAAAAAAAAAAGAACTTGTGCAAAAAAATCAAAGAACCTCCCGAAAAAGTTAAGAAAACTGTAAAAAGGTATAAGAAAATAATATAGAAAACAAAAGGCCACATCATCCTCTGTTTATACATAACGCCCAAAACAAAAGTGGAGGAGGTAACAAAAAAAACACACACACACAACACCCTTTGATTTACTTTGGGTCTTCTTCTTCAGGAGAGGGCTCGTCTTCTTTGCTTCTCTAAGATGTAATCTATCGCTGTCCTAAAACTCTAATCTTTCTCCTAAAATTAGAATTGTTGAGAGATACATCTTCGATGACTAGTCGTCGAGCGTTTCGTTGGTTGTTTTGTCTCAAGTTTCCAAACAGAGCCTATGTCTTGTGCGATGTTAACAGCGTCCATTGACGCACCTGAGAGCCCTCTCCTCGTAAACCCAACCGCATATAAACCGGTCCTTCCCTTCCAACCGCTGTTTCCAATCGCTGTTTTTGGGAAACCATTCTTTGCAAAGAACTCACTCTCCTATAACAAACACAAACGCAAAACACAATCAGTACATTTGAAAAAAAAAAAAAAAAAGACAGACCCGGTTTTAATTAAAACCAAACCCGGTTATCAAAAAAATTTAAATTTGTTTTCTCACCTGTAGCCAATATGGGACGTTGCTGCGATAACCAGTAGCGAGTACAACTGAGTCGACGTCGTCGAGTTGTTCTCCATTAACGAGTTCGACTCTGTTTCCATTGAACCTTTTGATTCCTGGAACCACATCGATCTTCCCTGATCGGATCTTCGCTAGAGCTCCAATGTCAAGCACCGGCGTTTTCCCTTTCGCGCTCTTTAGCTCCATCGGACCCATCTCGGGTCGTTTCAAACCGTATTTCTCTATGTTACCAAGCACGAACCAACACAAAACCAACAATATCTTGTCTACGAGCCATAAAGGAAGCCATTTTAGCATCTTCATTGCAAGCTCGAATGTTGACTTCCCCATTATTTCTCTAGGCATCACATGAACCTGAATTTTTTTAATAAGAGTAAATTCTGATCAGATTTTTGATTCTGAAGATCATATTTTTATCGGAAAAGTTCGGATTTTTAGTGACTTACGGAGCTTCTAACGACCATGGAAGGCTTAGCGAAATGGTTAGCGAGGTCAAGAGAAACCTCCATGCCGGAGTTTCCACAACCAACGACTAGCACTTTTTTCCCGGCGAATTTCTCGCCGGACTTGTAGTCGCAAGCGTGGATCACCTCGCCGGTAAACTCAGAAAGCCCTTCGATCTCCGGCATCACTCTCTCCGCATTTTCTCCCGTCGCAACCACAAGCCACCGGCAAATATACTCGACCTCCGTCCGAGTCGACTCAGCGTTGGACACGGTCTTGACTCGCCACAACCCGCTGGTCTCATCGAACCGAGCGGTCTGCACACACTCGTTGAACTTTGGGTTGACCTCGAACCGTGAGGCGTAAGATTCGAGGTAATCGATGAACTGACGCTTCGTCGGATACTCCGGGAAGCTCTCCGGGAAGGGCATTTTGGGTAATTGGCAGAACTGCTTGGGGAGGTGAAGCTTGAGACGATCGTAAGTCCTCTTTTGCCAAAGAGAAGCAATACAATCTGCTCTCTCGAGAACGACGAATGGAACATTTTGTTCCCTGAGACAAGCCGCCGTCGCCAATCCCGACGGTCCTGCTCCGACGATGACCGGTCCGTTGACCCAAATGCACCGGTTTGTAGTTGTTACTTCTTGATCGTGATCCATCAAACGCAACATGTTCTCCATTTTTCTTTTAAAGTTTCCTTAAAACGAGTTTTAGTGAGAAAGAAAGACAAGTTGAAGGTCTGTAGAGAGATAAACTCAATGGTTTTGAAATTGGAATGAAGATAGTGTTTCGATGTTGTGATGCTTATATAGAGGGAAGATCCCATGTGGCGTTGAATATTTTTCCACGAGACTGATATTTATTTTATTTGTATAATAATCATGATGAGCTTCTGATATTTTTAAAAATTAATAATAACAGACTATTTGTTAGTATGATTGCTTTGAGTTGGAGTACATTGATTAGGAGTTATTTATAATAAAAGAAATCAGCTAATGGTGTGTGACGGTTGAGCACTTGTAATAAACAGTGATATTGCTTGAGGGTGAAGTAATATTTTGGTATTGGGATATACGATTTTCTTACCGACCATTTTTGTGTGTTACTTATTTGTTACTATAGGTCATTACACCTGTTAAGTAAGATAAAGTCATAAACTAACAAATAAGTATTATTAAAACTAAGTAACTTTTGGTAAGGCGTCGAATAGAAATGGAAGTGATGGAATTAGGGAGCAACGATGGCGACGCATCTTCGATGGAACTGATTCTCGTGGGACCCATAAGAGAAAGCCACGTCGAATGGGAAGCCACGTGGAGAGGATGAGGAGCCAAGCTGTGTGGTATGTGGAACCAAATGAATAAAACCACATCAACCCCATTCCTTTCCATTAAGCTTCTCCACTATTATTATTTTCTTGGTCCCAGCATCTCCTCCGCATTATTCAATGTTTTTCTTAAAATTTGAAATATTCTAGTTTCAGTCTACTAGTTTTTTTTCTCTAATATTTGAAAACATTCATACATACATAATAGATAATACTGATATTTTGCAATACGAAATGATAGGTACGGAAAATGTTATTTATAACATCATATCCATACATTTTCTGCTTATAATATAAATGTCCAAAAGACTAGAAGTACTATTACAGAAGTTAATTTTAAAAGCCTCTTCTAAAATTTTGGTTTATCGAAATAACTTTCCTTTTAACAAATAATAGCATTTTATGGTTTTGAGTAGCTCTGAGCAAAAAAACCGGACCTGAATATCCGAACCCGGAACAGATCAAAATATCCGATCCGAAACCGACCCAAATTTCTATGGGTATTTATATGTGTCTAAAACTCCAATACTCGAAAGATCCGAACCCGAATAGAACCGAACTGAATCCGATCCGAACCCGAGAACCGATTGGGTATCCAAGGACCAGAAACCAAAACACACTAACAAAATTAGAAGTTTCATTCTTTTCTTCATAATTCTTTGCTTTGAATGTTCTAAATTTTTGGATCCAAACCGACCCGGACCCGAAAGGAACCGATTCAAAACCGACCCGGGTACAAAACTCCAATACCCAAAAAACCCGAACCCGAATATAACCAACCCGAACCCGTCCCGAATACCCGAATGCACAAGGCTAATTTTGAGATACATTTACCGTTAATTTGTTTTTCCTCTTTTTGAAGAATTAAATTGTTAAGTTATTCTTATATGATGGTAGTTAAAAATAATAATTAATATTTTGTATAATGGCATGTTTAGGGTTTGGTTCTTAGAGAATGTCATCTCCACAAATTAATAAAAAAATTATAAACAATTATAGCATAATGCAAATAAAATTATTTGTCAAAATATAATACATGTAGATTTGAATTATCATGAATTATTGTAGTGCAAGTAAAACTATTCGTTGAAAATTTATTTATTATAGTTATTTTAAAAAATTGAAATTGATACTAAAACAATTTTTTTAGTAGTTAAAAAACATTGTTGAATCAAAAAATTATAAAACGAAAAAAATGGTTATTAATCATGAAATAATTTCGGTGATGTTAAGGAAATTACGAAGATTTTTCCAATAAATTTTATTATTAGAATTGAGTTTTCTGAAACCTCTAAAACTCTAAAAAATGTATAGAAATTAAAATATATTAATAATTTTTGTAAGTACTTAGGAAAATTTATGTTGCAATAATAGAAACATCTTATATATAATTAGCCAACTTACTCTTTTCCTATTCTGCCACTTATCCTCAAATAATTGTGACACCTAAAACCTAATTAAAAATATGTCTTTTATTTTTTAGAGAAAAGACACTTCGAACCTCTCACCTCTTACACATTATGAAAGAGTTCTAACCACTGCACTAAAAAATCTAATTGAAATTGTTACTCCTATAATAGTTATTATATTTGGCTCATAAAACTTTGCTTTACGGATTTAGTCTAGGGCCGGCACTGCCTTTCTGTTATAATGATCATTACATCTCAAATCAATATTTTACAAAACTCATTTCACAATTCTGTTTTTCCTTTGTTTTCCTTCTCTTGGTATTACAATTAAATGTATATTTCAAAAAAAATATTTAATGAAGCTCATTAGTAAACATAATTCACATTCTGCTTTTTATTTTAATTTTTATCTCGGTCCACCTTTGTTTTGAAAATATAATGGCTTATTTAGTTTGGTCCAAAAAACATGTTTTCAGAAGGCTTTGAAGATGTGAAGTCAGCGAGATAAAAGAAGGGGCAGTTGCTAGAGTGGCTCATTTTGAAACTTTAATTGTCAAAAATGACACTCTCCTTTGTATTTGGGCGTCCTCAGTTTGATTAAAGTCTCAAAATGACTCATGTACCACAGTTCTTTCATAAAAGAAATGCACTTCGAAAACCCATGAGAGAAAACAGTATGTCATAAATATTGTGTACAAAGAAGTTTTTAGTGGGCTGCATTCAGCTGAAAGTAAGTATCTATCTCTATAACATATTTGTTTATTATAAATTAAACCAATTATTCTTCATAACTATAAATCTTCACTTATAGATTACGAAGAAGAGAATGAACTATCAACACGGATGAATGAAGCGTAACTAATGGGTAAATACTTTCAAGATGTGAAATCAGCAAGACAAAAATAATGCACTTAACCCACCAGGGAAAATAGTACGTCACAAATATTGTGTACAAAGAAGTTTTCCATTGACTGCATTCAGCTGAAAGTAAGTATCTTTTTTTTTTTGTGCACCAACTTTCTTCATTCATTTAAACTTTAAAATTACAACCAGAGGGAATTAAGCATCCTCTTTAAGACATTACAACTTAAAAGAAAGATAATAAAGCATATAGTAGATAGATCATCCTCTCTGGACAGCGAATTTGAGACAAAGTTCAAATGCGTCGAAGGAGACTTCATGATGGCAGAGCCGAAGATTTTAAGGGTAGTCACTTTCCAATGTGACTTTGAAAGACAACTTCTACCTCCGAATTTGTTTGGAGCAAACCCGACTGTATCTTCAGGCCCCATACAGGCCGTAACGCAAGATAACAGAGCGGTGAGAAAGTTGAGAAAATTACCCGATAAAGGAATCGAGAAAGACATACCTCTCATCGAGAGGAGCCATGGTGGTAAGAGTCTCTCCCCTGTCGGGGAGGAAGGTGGGGAGGATCTCTCCCAAAGGGAGGAAAGGGTTTCAATGGTGGTAAGTGTCTCTCCCAATAGTTGCCAAGAGGAGCCAAAGGGGAAGAGGTTCGGGGTTGGTAAATCAAGGAAGGTAGACCTGTTGCAGGAATCAGACTTGCGAGAGCAGCTCGACAGGACACACAATATGGCATCATACACATCCAAAAGTAAGATCAATGAAGAGTATGATTGCAAACAAGTAACAGAGGTAAAGGGCTAAAGTCCCATAAATGTTCTTTGACAAAACTCAGACCCAACTTGTAATAAGTTTGAAAGGATAAAAATTTGGTACCAGCAGTTATGGATACCTGGTGACTGGAGCCGTCAATTGGAGAAACGGAAATACCGTATCCGTTTGTAGTCGGTTGAAGCACATGGGCCAGTAAGTAGGATTTGTTGTGGGTTTGGATGAAGGTTGATGGGCTGGAGTTTGTTGGATTAGGAAAAAGGTTAGAGCCCACTACAATACTTTGTTGGGCTAGGCCCAAAAGGGAGGAGGGAGTGGAAGGGGAGGTAGGGTTTGGGGAATTATCGAGACTGTGAGAGAGATTCACGGCGGCGCAGCTCGAAGGTCTCAACATTGGCACTGCAGGACGTCCACCGGAGTTGTTGTTCGACGGTGACGCCAAAATGGTCGTAATGTAAGGTTTCCGGATTAAATTCAAGAACGGATTCAAGCCGGTAAGGTCTGTTTGTCGGGAGGTGTTGACGAGCGTCACTTCAGGCCACGACTGTGGCAGATCTGGTCGGGAAGAGATGGACCCAAGCTGGTACGAAAAGCATGGCAGATCCGGTGGTTTTTGAGGGGGAATTGGCTGCCACGGCAGACGACTCAATCGGTGGTGAGGATGAGGTGGTGACCGAACGGGTAAGCCCGGATGAAAGGCAGAGAGACTCGAGATCTCCGTCCTCGAGAGAGCCATAGAATCTTCTGAGAGTCAACCGGAGATAAAGAGTTCGGCGGGTGAAAGAGGAGGAGCAGAGGGAAACTCCCTGACGACGGCGCTGACCACCAAATCGACGAGAGAAAACAAGACTAAAGGCTGAAATGATAAACTAAAGAGAAGATTAAAGGAAGAAGGAAGAGCCTCCGATTTCAGACGAGAAGCTCTGGCGAAGGAGATTCCCTCCGAAATCGGAGCAAGACGGCGGCAAAGGAAAAACTTTGGGGACTGTGCCTGAGAGAAAAAAACTAGGGCGTTTTTGTTAAAGATAAAGTAAGTATCTATCTCCATAATATTTTTACTTTATTATAAATTAAACCAATTATTCTTCATAACTATAAATCTTCACCTATAGATAACGAAGAAGAAGAAGAGAAGGAACTATCAATACAGATGAATGAAGCGAAACCAATGGGTATAAAAAGGCAAAAGAAGGTAAAGAGTTATTAAATTGCAATAAAAACGTTTAAAGGTAAGGAACATAAAACATACATGGTTTGCACTGATAAATTACACACTTTACACAGAAACCTCAATGGAACAAAAGACAACCGCCTAACTGAAGACAAAAACAAAGAATCAAGCATTTGCAATCTCATCCCTTTTAGAAAACCATAAACAGACTGTTTTCATTTATTCGTTAAATATTTTGCTTCGATTTTCACAAAATTATGTTTAGCTTGTGGTTTTGAGTAATATATATATATATATATATATATATATAAAATAATTATATCTCAATTCTTAAAATATAATACATCAGACAAATAAATATATAAATATCATGGATTGCTTTAATTTTATTGAAAATAAATATATAACCAACGAAACCCCATATAAAAGAAATGCACAATGCACTAGAGAAAACAATATGTCACAAATATTGTGTACAAAATGTTTTATGTAAACTGCCTTCAGCTGAAAATAAATATCTATCTCCATAATATATCTAATTATTATAAATTTGACCAACTATCTATCTCCATAATATTTTTACTTTATTATAAATTAAACCAATTATTCTTCATAACTATAAATCTTCACCTATAGATAACGAAGAAGAAGAAGAGAAGGAACTATTAATACAGATGAATGAAGCGAAACCAATGGGTATAAAAAGGCAAAAGAAGGTAAAGAGTTATTAAATTGCAATAAAAACGTTTAAAGGTAAGGAACATAAAACATACATGGTTTGCACTGATAAATTACACACTTTACACAGAAACCTCAATGGAACAAAAGACAACCGCCTAACTGAAGACAAAAACAAAGAATCAAGCATTTGCAATCTCATCCCTTTTAGAAAACCATAAACAGACTGTTTTCATTTATTCGTTAAATATTTTGCTTCGATTTTCACAAAATTATGTTTAGCTTGTGGTTTTGAGTAATATATATATATATATATATATATATAAAATAATTATATCTCAATTCTTAAAATATAATACATCAGACAAATAAATATATAAATATCATGGATTGCTTTAATTTTATTGAAAATAAATATATAACCAACGAAACCCCATATAAAAGAAATGCACAATGCACTAGAGAAAACAATATGTCACAAATATTGTGTACAAAATGTTTTATGTAAACTGCCTTCAGCTGAAAATAAATATCTATCTCCATAATATATCTAATTATTATAAATTTGACCAACTATTCTTCATAACTATAAATCTTCACCTACAGATAACGAAGAAGAAAATGAACTATTAACACAGATGAATAAAACGTAACCAATGGGTATAAAAAGGAAAAAGAAGGTAAATATTTATTAAATTACAATATAAAAAAATTAACGAAACGAACATAAAACATATATGGGTTGTACTGATAAATTACACACTTCACACATGAACCTCAATGGAACAAAAGACAACCGCCCAATAGAAGACAAAAACAAGGAATCAAGCATTTGCAATCCCATCACTTTAAAAAAAACCATAAACAGATTGTTTTCATTTATTCGTTAAACAATAGTTTTGTTTTTCACAACTATTATGTTTGATTGGGGGGTTGAAGAATATATATAATAATTATATCTCAATTCTTAAAATATAATACAACAAACAAATAAATATATAAATATTATCGATTGCTTTAATTTTATTGAAAATAAAGATAATACGAAAAAGTAAATATATAACCAATGAAACTCCACTCCGTGCGTGCGCAAGGTTAGTAACTTTACTAGTGTTTACATAATTGCAAACTGTTGATGGTACGACCACAAAGGTGTTTAGAAATAAAAACATACGTACTATAAACAATAATATATATTCGAAATATTGTAAAACCTGTTAAAAATGTTTTAAAATACTATAAAAGTTTTATAAATATGTGAAGATCTCAAAAGCCTTTGAAAATATCGGATAACTAGCTCTGACCAAAAATATTGGGATCAACACTATTCATGGATAATTTTTTACCTTACCATGAGTTTATGCCAACTCATAAAGTAAAATTATGCTAACAGAAACACATTTGTGTAAACTGAGTTAACTTAAGAAAAGTTTCGTAAAGATAAGCTTTCACATATAAGTTTATGTTAGTAACAAAATAAAATTGTCTAGAGCTTTGATTGGTGGGTAAATTGAAAAAAAAAAACGAATTAAGCTCCTTTTTTGACCAAACAAATGATACTGTTTAGTTCATGGGTTTATCAGAGACTGTTCAGAACAAAATGGTTTGGATATTTTATTCAAATAATTTATGCTTTAATTAAGAGTGTTTATAGAGCTAATGGAATAGTGTACAAGTATAGGATATGTGTTAATCCTTTGGAGGGATACTATGCAAGCTTCCATGTGGGTTTTCATAGTGTTTGGCCTGGAATTGTCCTGCATAAATAGACTAACTCAGAGGTTTATGAGAAAAATGTAAGAGATATTTTCAATAAAAACTCTGTTGTCTAAGTTAGACATATTCTACTAAGAGAAACATATTTAATTAGAAAATATGTTTGATTGAGTAAAGAGTTTCGTTTGCAGATTATAACTCTTATATGATGAATACTTTGTGTGATAGTACGCGCATGTGTAATATGTCGTTTGTCCGTGAAATGACTGATATGTGTCGAGATTGGTTACCTTTTCTTGATTTATTCCATTTCTATTTATATGAAGAATGGTCGACGATATATCCAATAAGTTGACCTTCTTCGGCTGTGTTATCATTCACCGCTACCTAAATAATAACTGAATTTGAGTATATAAAATCCTCTCAATTCTTTTAAAAACTACGTGATACATCTAGTCTATATGTGTAAGTCTTCGCGTGGTATTTCTTTCTTCTAAATCAGATATCTTTAGGTGGGACATTAGGGCACCTGCAACGCGGGTCCGTAGCAGCAAAACCTAGGTGAATTGATGACATGGCGGGACGAAGAAGGAAGGAGCGATCCGTCGACAAGAGATTTAAGGACTGAGTCCTTGCCACTTGGCGAGATCTGATTCGTCAGAATTTTTTTTTTCTTTTTTTTTGAAAAAACAAAAAAAAAAAAAAAAAAAATTTAAGAACTTTTTGTGAGTCTCGGCGTTGCAGATGCCCTTATGACCATATACCTTCATAAAATTAGTTCACGCAAAATTATTGTTGTTATGACTTTTATAAATAGATTTTTGTTTCAAGCTAACTTTTTATATGTAATAACACATTCTTGTCTTGCTTTAGATGAAAAACACTCAAAATGCTTTGAAAATGAATCTCTTACCATGCGATAGTCATTTTTCTAAATAAATTAATATTAAAATTCAAACAAGAATTATTGCCCCTTATTGCTATAAGTTTTGACCAAGATAAAAATTTTTTTTTATATAAATATTTTTCTTATTTCTTTGAATCATTATTTTTATTTCTCAACATTTTCTCTTGAAATTTTTCAAAGAATACCTTGTATAAATTATAAATATAACGACTTTCTAAATTTTACATATCTGAGATAAATATAATGACTTTCTAAATTATTAAAATATATAGAAATGTCGCCATCTCCCAACTTTCATATGTTTTTTTCATATTAAAATTAAATTAGGCAATAGAATCCATCAAAATAAAATATGTGATGTATATGATTAAGGAAGGCTCTATTAGCTTTAATAAAGTAGGAATAACACGATTTTAGCTTTTGTAACTAGCTAACCTATGCTAGCCAAGTGATGGTGACTAACTTAGCTACAATGATAATATCTTTTTTCTCTTCATTGGTACTTGTAATCACAATTGTAAAGTGCATTTTACAAAGTACACAGAAAAAAGGCACTCAGATTGGTGGCTAAGTTAAGTTTCTCAGTTTGTCAAAAGGAAAAATCTTTATTTATATTGTTTTTAAAATATTGGATCCCACCAAAACCCACTAGAGGGGATTGTGGAAGGAAGAAACCTAAAATTAGAGATGTAAAGCCATGTGCATGGAACCTTGGTTTCCATGGAGTTTTCTCTTCTTTTCATGTCGCAACATTTTGGAAGCTTTGAGTTTGGCATATCTATATATACATACACTCATACAAGAACCAATATGCATTCATTTTAATGTTATTTCCTTCAACCGGTTAAAACAGTAAAGTTCCATCGTTGTTGGATTGAATTTTAAATCTCATTTGCAAAGAGATTCAGTCTGGTTAAACTCATCCTGATCCAATTGGTCCGAAAGGACTAAAATATAGTACATAGTACTTCTCGGTTTTAAACAATACATTCTCTTCTTTTTTTATAAAGAATATTGAGCACTTTGAGATATGGGTCACTAGAAAAGCTTATTAGGTATGAATCAATGTATTATCATCGTGCATGAGTCACGACCACTTAGTTAATAACTTTCTTTTTGTTTCTGGTTTCTAATCACGATAAACGAAACGTAGCAAACACTTTTTATGGTTATTACAATATCTATGTGTTATATTCGATATTACCCATGTATTCAGAAAGCCTTAATTATTATGTGATAGAGAGAGCGAAAGAGTGTTTCTCTCACGAATGTCGATCCCTTTATCGTACCAAATTATTAAATATACTTATTTTTTGGTTTTAATTTGTCGTTGGATGTTTGTAATGACTTGGCGTTATTTCATATGCCACCTTAATTATTTTTCTCCTCTCTATGCCAATTTTATATAAGGATATGTAATATTTTAATTTAAAGGAAAACAAGTAAAACAACACTAGCTTAATAGAAGAAAGAAACATGAACATGAACTCATACAGTCGAGCTGTAAAAGAAAAAAAGAAGAAAGATATTATAGATTATGTGTTTATTATAATGTAATGAACTAGTAAATAATAGGTTTTACTCTGGATTCAAGCGTTTTTAGGTTTATTATAAGAAACAGATATAATTTAAATTAGTACTGAAATATTCAAGGAAAAAGAACTTGCAGCATGTTTTTTTCCAACTATTGTCTAGCAAACTGACGTTTGTGTTATAATTCTTTTTTTGTTTCAATTTATATAATAGATATAAGATGTTTAATTCATATAGTAATTTATTTTATAAATATTATTTTCATTTTAATGGGTGTTTAAGCTATTTTACTTTTAAAATTCTACATTATCTTTAAATTTGTATTAGATCATTTTTATCAATTTATATCACTATCTATAACTTTCGTACAATTCTTTGAAGATATTAAATGTATATATCAAATAATAAAAGTTTATGAACTTGATGATAAAAAGTATATTAGAAAATAAATTAGATATCAATCATGTTGGTTTTTTTGGAATTGGTTAATGGACCTGATTTAAAAAAAAAGAATATTATGATACGAGAAAGATATCCTAATTCTTAACTGGAAAAAAATTAGGGAAAAAAAATTAAGGGAAAAAGTTTTTGTTTCTCCCTTTTAGAAGAGCCTAACTCACATCACCAGTCCAGCCCTTAGTTTTTTTTTCCTCTCAATTATAAGGAAGTCCTACGCCTAATTTGTTCTGTAGTATCTTTAGTTAGATAAAAAATATTTGATAATGTTTATCATATAATTGATAATGTTTATCAGGTATCCATAGTCATAAATCATTTAGTATAGCTTAAACTAGGTTCTCTTAGCATTGTGATATCAGGAGTTAAAACAAACAAATTTATATTACTATATTATTCCCACAAATGCTTTCAAATGAAGAAAAATTATATATAATGATTCATGCATTTTTACTAACATATAGGCGTTGGATTTTGGAAGCAATATATATTTCCTCCCTTTCAATATATTTGATGTGTCAAATAGTTGATGTTTTATATTTTAAAATAAAGTTTAACTTTATAAAAACTGTATAACCAATTGTATTTTACTATTTTATTTATAATTAATTAAATTGGTTTTAGTTAACATTTTCAATAATACTTATTTAAGAAAAGCAAAATTCTTAATTAACTTTTATATTTTTACTTAAACCATCAAATATATTGAAATAGAAGGAGTATTAACTTGATAGTCGAGGAAGTGAGCAAGAAGATAAATTGGACTCAAACAATTGATTTTAGAAACTTTTAACAAAATTCGTAACAATAAATCATGGTATCTATGCTTAAACATAAATTAATTATAAATATACCAAAGTACTAAAGTAAACAAATATGAAAACAATAATCGATTAAATGGTCACGCGTAAGGAGAAAAGGAGAAATATGATATCATTGGGATACGAAAACGAATCGTTTCATCACAATTAGGCGTAAAGTGAAATTTGCAGCTCATTCGCCGCAGAAAGTTTTTAATTTACTTAATTAATTTTAATCATAAAAAGCTATATAAACATTACTATATAAGTATATACATTGCTTCGTTTCCTACAAATGGCGGTGCACTTCTATCTCAAAGTATTACTATATTATGGTATAACCTTTACGGTTGGTACGTATTAAGTTATTCCAGAATACTCTTTAAAATTAAGTATATCCTATTACATTGGATTATGAACTTGTTGTCTTTAATTCAGTTTATTAAATATTTATAACAATATTGATACTTCACTTTGACAACAAATATCATATCGAAAATTTACATTCATCCATGTTAACAATCATATATCCATGTTAACAATCATATATGTTCATTAAAAGACTCGAAATCATAATTACATTAAAAAAGTTTACTGTCATCTCTGTTTTATTATTAAATTTATAATCGATTTAGAATGGATTTCTTAATTACTCAAATATATATATTGACATATTTTAAGAAACAATAGACACAAATAATGTAAACCGATATATAAACATTAGGGCTGGGACGGATCCGGATATCCGGGTTTTTTTGAGGTATCCGGATCCGGATCCGGATCCGGCCGGATCCATATTTTCATTATCCGGATCCGGATTCAGGGCTTCCGGATATCCGGGTTTCGGATATCCGCCTAAATATCAAGATATCCGCGGATATCCGGATCCGGATCCGGATCCGTTAAAAATATATATTAATTTAAAAATAATATTAAATTAATTATTTATATACATTTAAAATAAATATATAATATAATAAAATATAATATAATATTAAAAATAATATTGGAATATTAGAAAAGTAATTTTAAATTTATTTTTATGTATAAATGTTAATATATTTAAAATTTTACTAATAAAATAAAAAAATATAATATTTTTAAAGGATGCGGATCCGGATCCGGATATCCGGACTTGAAAAATTTGATATCCGGATCCGGATCCGGCTTAGACGGATCTCAAGTTTTATTATCCGGATCCGGATCCGGCCCTCCGGATATCCGGATTTTCGGAGCGGATACGGAGCGGATACCGGATCCGAATCCGGATCCCGGATAATATTCTCAGGGCTAATAAACATACATATAAAAAGCATATTTACAACCACGTATATTTTATAGTTATAAGCTAAATTATAACCACAGACCACTAAATGATCATATATATATATAATCATAAATGCAAAGAAAATTATTCCCTCTGTTTCAAATTATTAGATGTTTTAGAAAAAAGTTTTGTTTCAAAAAGATAAATGTTTTAAGTTTTCTATGCAATTTTATTAATTAGTCCTGATAAATTGTAAACTTCAAAAAATTTAAATGAGTTTATTGAAATACTATTAGTTTAGAGTTATAGAAAATTGTAAAACACAAAAAATGATGTATTTATAATCAAATTTAATATGTTTTATTAATATGTGTGTTTTTTCTAAAACTTTTAGTAATAATTTGAAACAGAGTGAGTATTTTATACTATTAAATAACAATTACTTTCTGCACTGATATTGTTTGAGAGCTTAATATTTATGTGAACATAAAATTTGATGAGTTAATGAGTTAATTAGATCAGAGCATGATTGTAAAGGAGGGGCCATTCCCGATATTAGAGCAGCTTTTCCTGATTTAACAACTGATTTATGCAATGATGAAAGGACTCTTTTGAGTTTGGTCAAAAAAAGGGACTCTTAATTGTTCAAAAAAAAAAAGAGACTCTTAGTTTTGAGAAAAAAATAAAAGGAATCTTTTGTTTATCATTCCATGTATTTCTTTTTAATTAATTATTTGATCAATCAATCTATATACGTTTTCTATAAAGCGTTTAGCAACTATCTGTTCATTAGACCACATTAAGTAAGTTCTTTGGAATCATCTTCGGAATAATATATCCGATGATTTTGATTGGTCATATGTAAAGTGTACTAGTACATAATAACGGAGGGTTTAGCTTTTTCACGAGTCTTTATAATCACAAGATTTTGTACAATCACCCATGTCTATTTAATTATTTTCCTGCAAATACTCGTGGTTATAATAATAATAAAGATAATATAGTGAAGAGATCAAATATGTGATGTCTTCTACTGTTCATCATTTTTCCTTATATATTCCAAATTTTTAACACGGACATATTATATATATCTAAGAGAATATAAAATTTGATAAATATAGCAAAATTTCAGAACACAAAATCATATATATATATAATTAACTACCTTTTCTCCATTTATTTTATCCACATGGGCCACAGAAGTATATTAAAATTAATATTAATGATTCAATTAATTTATATAATTTTATATTACTATATTTCATTATAAAATATAATATTTCACAAAAAAATAGTACAAAAACCTAAAAAAGAATAAAAAAATAAAAATTCAAATCCAATGCTATATGGAACAAGAAACAATTTATAATGTAAGAATAATGCAAAAACTGTAGAGTATTATTGATAATATGAACAAAAAAGAAATATATATTTAAAATTTTAAGTTATTTAAATAAATTTTAAGTTAGACACGTGATTCAAAAATAAAAATAATATGTAAATTAATATAAAATTATAATATACTATAAATATTTAAAATTTATATATAACAATAGAATTCTGCTAAAATGTTTAAACTAATACACAACCGAGCAACTAGTTAATCAATTTTTTTACAAAAATAAAAATATTATTTAATAAATAAAGAAAATGTGAAAATGTAGATATCAGAAGGTGAAAAAAATACAACATCTAATATAAATAAAATAAATGACCGAGAAATGCAATCAAACTAAAAACTAATTAACAATCGAAAGAATATATGCGAAAAAAGAGAAATAGAACTTAAAAGCTAACTTTCATAAATAAATATGTACAAAAATAAATCAATTATTTTATATATTTTGTGAGTAAAATGAAAAAGTTTAATTTTTAATTTGATAAATTTTATAATATAATAGGTGAGATGGGATAGCAATATTCATGATTTGGGTTAAAAAAATTAATAGCGTTTTAAAAATATTTGGATGTACTTTTATTAAATCCATTGTTGCCATGTAGATATTATGTATGTATATTTATATTTATTGCTTGAACTCTATATGTTTGTATTTAAGCTTCTTTTAATAATATTTTATGACATTTAAAGCCAATATAGCTATTGGGTTTATAATTCATTTTTAGACTTTAATTAGGGCTTGCAGTTCATGATAAATTTTAGGATTCATGATTTTTAAACACATGTAAAAGTAAAAAGAAAATAAATATATCCAATTCTAGTTAGTTAGTTTTAGTAGTTTTGACGAGTATTTTGTATGATGAACAGTAATTAAATTTTATTTTTTAAACTAACACTGTTATATCTATGCATTTGTAAATGAGCTACTGCTGCAAGACACCCTAAAAATTAATAACGTCACATGAAAGCCTTTGAATGAATTTGAAAATAATCATTAGAGAGAGGAATAAGAGAACTTAAATAATCTTATAGGAGCCAAATAAACACTATATTAACTAATCAAATTTCATCACATTTCATTTATACGGAAATGATTGGCAAAATTAGAACTCCCTAGATTTTTCCAAGATCTTGTGAAACTAACTCCTCCCATTCATTACTCAGATCTGACTATCGCTATACCTAAAATACATACATATATATGTGTGTGTGTATGTATACGCAGTACTATACAATTAATTAGCGGTGTTAATAATGGAAGAATCATCAAATTGAATACCGAATATATGGATTTTTTTTCTGTAGATCGTTGTAATCATATAAATGTTATTTAAATTATTATATAGTTTTGTTGAGAGAGTTACAAGACAGGAAATCTTAATAAAGATTGTAGGCACCAAAAGCTTAGCTAATACCGGATTTTGTTTTTGTCAAGACAAGAAAAATCACAGCACTATAGTAAAACATTTTTAATAAACCCAATTGGTATACCACGTTTCTAAATTTAAAATGTTTCTATTCTACAAATTATGTGTCAATTAAAAGGAGCATATCTCAGGAGGAGATCGTTCTTGTAACATTTGACAGCTTAATTGGTCTGAAAGTTTTGATCTTAGTGAACTGTTAAGGATAATTATAACTAATATCTTTGTTAGATAAATCTCCTGTGTATGGTCTAACCAATATGATAAATTTTATGATGAACAAATCAGATACCTAACTAATTCGAAGATTTTTTGTTGTTGTTGTTGTATAAAGAAACGAAATAGTCTCTAACGACTGGAATATATGGATGTTTGATCAGACAAATATTTTGAACTTGCATAGAGGTGTTCGTATGTCGCAGAACATGGGCTGACGATGATCTGATTCGATTGTATGATAAATTTGATGGATTTTAACTTAACCTGTGTGATGTGTATATATTCTACAGCAGTCATGGATTACAGTTAGTTGAGAGTTAAAATTAATCAATTTTAGTCTAGAGCCAAATTGATCAGCCAATCGCAGAACGCCCGCTAGAATAACAACTAAATTTAAAACGATCAGTCTCCGACTATTAAAGATACAAAACTTAGTAGTTAAATCAAAGTTTGAGAAACAATTGCTATATAAATGATATGAATTTTTTAGTTGTTGTTTACGATAATATAACGTTTCCAAATTGTTATCTTACATCTAATACTACTAAAATTTATGATATATTAGATTATAACTACACCAATGATATATGTACACAATGGACATGTAGTCTTATAGGTATGACCAAAGTAGTTGAAACAGTAAATTTATAACAAAAAAGGTAAAACCAATTGAAGTATGTCGAGTAATTGGGTAGAAGATTCAAGATATAGTGTGCGTCATACCAATACGTCGAAGTGGTCACATGCCAAAGAATAAGATTTTTCAATGATTAATTAAGGAAATCGAAATTATTATGCGAACTATTTGTCACACCAATTATTACACTCTTTTAATAAACACAACAAAAGAAAAAGATTCTCGCCTACGTCGACGATCAAGAAGATAATCACCACAATTTTTCATAATTTCTTTTGGTTAAAGAACAAATGTTCATAGGTATGCACATAAATGCCATTATTGCATTCTTTTTTAAACCGATCTGTTTCAGTTTTGACTATAAATTGAGTGCACGTTTTAAGATGAGCGAATATGTTTCTTATATCGAGGACACGTAGTATTACTTAATTGATTGGTTGGACTGTAACTGTATATTATTTGTTTTAGAATTTGTTTTGTAGATATATTTGATGTAGCTGTATATTCTGTAGCTGTAGATAATAAATGAAAATAAAAATAAAAAAAGAAAGATATTCCTATAACAATATATTTTTCTCTACAGCCTTAAAAATATTGATTTAGTAAATAAGGCTTCTACAACCATTTTTTTAGCTGTAGGGGTTATAGCTTTAAAAAAAGATAAAACACGATTGATAATTTGTTGGACTGTGGCCAAAAGTTAAAGTTAAAGATGGCTCCTACAGCCCAATTAATCATCCCCTTAATTAGCAGTTCACTGTAAACTTGAGAAGAAAATATTTCAACCGAATGTCTGAACTTTATCATTGTAAACGATAGATTAATTCTATGCAATCAATATAAAATTAAAATAAGATTTACCCTTGAATATATGATTTATTTTGTACCGTGACAGGGCCGTTGCACCTGGCGCAACGTACGAAGGTTTTTTCATGTGACAACCCAAGCCCGTATTTTACTAGAATTTAGGTTTAATATAATTAATCAAATAAAATTAAGTATAAATTAAAGGTGATGGAAAGAAAAAAAAAAACTTGAAACTAGGTACCGCCCAACTTCGAATGAAGAAACAGAGAAACCAATAGACTCAAAATTCAAGAATTTGTGGTCCCGGACTTTATTATATAGCTGTAAACCGGAAATTAGTTAAACCGAAAGCTGGACCAAAGTTATTACTTCATTTGTTTTTGTTTAATTCAAATAATGGATTCAACAGATGAATCAAATGTATCGTCTGATCATTATTGTTGCATAATTTATATGATTTATAGAAACGTACAGTGATACCTTCTCATCTGAAAAAATGCAAAAACACAAATCTTTAGTACTGTCAAATGGTCGTTTGTAACTCTTTTAAAAATTGGCATAGCAACATTTTGGTTGAATATTGGTTTCATATGAGTTTCAGAAAGTTAGAATTTTAATTTTTAAAAACAGTGAATATAGAAGATTTATTTATTTCCTCTATGTTAATCACTGAACGGCATGCATATATGATATATGTACTATGGAGTGATAATTCGTAAATCTAATGTCCTAAACTGGTACGAGTTTTTGTCAAACCAAGGAAGATAAGAACGTAGTCTGATTATCTATTTGTATAACAGATTATTTAGAATAATGGAAACATGTGGTTAGACTTAATGAGACGTGGTGGATGGTGATTAACTTCAGGTCCATGGATGAGTTTTCTTGCATGGTACATGCGACTTATATCCACATGCTCCTCGCATATACACATTTATGCGTACATATTTATATTTATAATATAAAACTAATGTGGTCATATGGGTATCAAGTATCAACCATGTTCTTTAATTCCCACGTTAATTAGAAATGTTTAATTATTTAGTTACCACTCTCGGGAGATTACTTAAGAGTTTTGATTTTTGACCATATGTCGGCTGTAATCTGTATGCTCCTTTATTATCCAATTTTTTTTCACAATTTTTTTTTTCTGTGCATAGTAGTCTACTAGTTGGAGAGATTTTTTTTTTCTTGAACGGCATTGGAGAGTTTTCTTTTTTAAAACTATAGATAGAATTAGGGTTTAAATAATGTTGTTATGACTTCCATTGTGGTTGACATTTGTAAATGTTTTAAATGAAAAAGCATAATTTTTCCATAAGTATCTAGAATTGGGTATCCGTAATCTTTGTAAGTTATTTACATGTTAGAATTACCAAAAGGATTAGTTTCGGTTTAGGCTGGAGATTTTCCCTGAATCATAAAAAAAAGAAATTTTTTTACAATATCTGATCATTTATATTTCAGTTAAGATATTATTTTCTCAAAAATGCTATTGTAAGTTTTATTTTATGTACCTGACATGGTAGGGATATTTTCTTAACTACATAACTATGACAATTAGTACAAGTTATAAATTATTGAGACCAATAAAAAAGTTATATCATTGAGTTTTAGCAAGTAGAATAATGATTTATGGTTTAAATTTGGTCGGACCAGCCGCCATTCATCCAATTTTCTTCATGAAGAAATTATATACAAGCTGAACTGTTTTCTTTTTATAGTATATTATACAAAAATGAGAGACTTCAAATTTCAGTTTCTATTATCATTCACAATGAATTTTCTATGAAGTTATTATTCCGGCGGTAGACATAATTAATAAGAGAGGAATATTCTTATACATTATGATTATGCATTGGTTTTACAATCGTCCGAGAATATACGTAACACTAACGAGAGTGGATGGACATGAACCGAATTCAACTAAATCAACACAATAATAACACAAGTGCCTCTCCAGAACTTGACACGTAGGATCCGAAACAGCCTGTGGTGATGACACGTCAATAAATGAAAAAAGTTGAGAAGCCAACCAGAACATTTCGTTTGGACACGTCACAAATCAACACCAATCAGAATATTTTCTTTGTCCACGTCACAAATGAACACTTAACAAAAAAAACAAGGGCCATCGCAGGCCCAACCAAAACGTCCAGCCCGTAACCAGTAGGCCTGTTACTTCGGTTAATTTTTCGGGTTCGGGTCGGATGATTCGGTTTTTCGGGTTTCGACGTATAGAAACCGTTCGGGTTTTTTCTAATTGTCATTCGGGTTTGGTTCGGTTTATTTCGGTTTCGTGTCGGGTTTCAGATTTCATATCAAACCCGATCGGGTTTTACTTCGAGTTCGGTTCGGTTTATTTCGGGTTCGGGTTCAGGGTTTTCGGGTTTTTTCAAAACCAAAGTAACCAATATTAATGAAAAAATCGAAAATAGGGTATTTAGAGTTTGAGTTCGGATATTTTAAGTTCGGGTTCGGTTTATTCGGATTTCGGTTTTTCGGGTTTAGACAAATAGAAACCGTTCTGATTTTTTAATATTACTTATCGAGTTCAGCTCGGATTCGGTTCGGTTTATTCGGATTTTGGGTTTTGATAAACTGTAACCGATCGGAGTTTTTAATATATTTTTTCGGGTTGGGTTCGGGTTTCTCGGATCGGGTTCATGTTCGAGTTTCAATTTCAGATAAATGTCTCAGGCCTAAGAACCAGCTAAGTAGGTATCCAAACCCAACGACCGCGGCGTAGCGCGGGTTCGGAACTAGTATCTTTAAAAACAAGTATTTAGAGAATCGAGTTGAAGTTTAGTTTGGAATGTCAAAGAAGTTGTCGACGTCCAAAAGGGATATAATGCATGAACATTCATGAAGAGCCACCTCCTTTCACCCTTCGATCAACCCTTGAGATGCTCTAGGGACATTTGTTTACTTCAATAATCCTCATTCATTAGTTTTATATTAGGAAAAAATGAACTGTTTTGTGGCTTTAATCAAACTAATGTGTCACATGCATATTCTTCGTATATACTATACGTCCCGCACATAACGCTATTTAAAAAAAAAAAAATCACGTGACACTGCAGATGCTATATATAAATACTTATAAATTTGGTACTATATATTGTAGTAACTTACTAGAGTTACGTAACGAGTTCATCACTCACCCATTTATAGCTAAAATGTAGTAATATTAAATTTTTCTGATTTGATTCAAACGAAGGTCAGTTAAAGTCCATTTGATTATGCATATAACTAAAAGTTGGACATGTGGAACTTTTTTTTGGACTTTCGTAACTGGAAGTTAAAGTCAAATTTGCTGCGTACGTTTCTTTTTCGGTTAGAAATGTAGTATTTTTTAAGTCATGAGAGCAAAATAATAGATAATAATTGATCAACCACCATGAAAAGCATTCTAAAACAACTTGTTATCCTTTGGTTGGCTACGGAGAACCGACTTACAATACGATATACGCATTATTAATTGTGGATTAAAAGCTCTCAGAACATGTTTGCTTTATGACGCATATAAATGGAGACAGTAAATCACTTATTTTTTCTTTATCCATATATATAGCTCTCGTTTCTATTTAGATGCCTACTTCTTCGATTTCAGTCAATTTTCCAAAATCCCTATTTGTCGAGTCCTTGATTTGAAACGACCGACGAGTGCTATACAGGCTATGAATTGAATTATACATAATGGTCTCATTTCACGGTTCTTGATCTCTTAGTTAGTAGCTTCTGAGAGAGCTGAACAAATATTTTTCAATGGATATTAAATGTCTCTTTAAACGCACCGACCTCTCACTAGCTCGTATCATGATCGGCTAATCGTCTAAGTTTCTCTCTATATGCTTTGGCGTGAAGGAAACACCAGACTCTCTCTAAGAGAATTCCGGCTCTCCTTCATCATATAACACAAGATATTTGCTTTTAAAACTGTAACAATAAGTGAGGAATCCTAAAATACTTATAGTAAATAATGATAATCATAATCGTAGAAGATATCATTAAATATGTAATTTGGTATATGACTTGTGAGTTGTGAATCACGATCCATGCTGCGAACACATTTTTAAAACTAGTATAATTTTATATTTACGGTGAAAATAAAGGAATAACTCTTGTAGTGGCCATAATGGAAATTGTCCGACCCATAATTGTATTATTTTCGTATAGTCCGATTATTCTTATTTCTCAAACCCCCACAACGTTGTAGTTTTGACTCTAAAGAATATTAGTGATCCATGTTTCAATATGTATATATTCAGTGTTAGATGATAAACTAAACAACAGAGAAGCTTAAAGTCAACTAATATTTTATTCTTATTGATAAATGAATCCGACATATTTTCAGAATTTTAAAATATCTGATAAAACAACCCTCACGATTTTAAAAGTCAACCAATATTTATTGTATTAATCGATTGGGGAAGATTGGTCCTTTTTAATTACCAATGAACATTGATTATCCATATAGGAAGAAAAAATAAAAATGTAAACTTGAATTGTGCACGACCACGAGGGAGGTGGTGTTAATTCATGCACACCATATTGCAAGAAAAGAAACAAAAATATTACAAAGTCTTTTATTATATGGTCCCTCTGGTTGAAAACTCAATATGGTCCTGGGAAGATCCAAGTGGACTCCTTTTGTATAACTTCATGAATTTGTTATATATTAGTTTCTCCATATATATTGGGGGATTTGTTCGTGTGACTAAATGGACGAATTTCATTAAAACTGTAAGTCTGTAACGTAAATGTTGTTTGGGATACAAATTCTATCACCCATATATACAGGACTGTTTCATTTCTATATGAGAAAATTACTAGTTCTGATTCAAAATATATGTTTATTTATTGGTGTTTATTTACATTTTATATCATAAGAAATTGAAAAATCGTTTGAAAGAAACATCCGTGCATATAATATCACCTTTAAAAACTTCTTTTGGTAGAGCTATATAAAGATGTTCAAAAAAAAAGGTAGAGCTATACAACATTACCGTAACCAAAATAACTAAATAAGTGGTTAAAGGTAGGGCTGGGACGGATCCGGATATCCGGGTTTTTTTGAGGTATCCGGATCCGGATCCGGATCCGGCCGGATCCATATTTTCATTATCCGGATCCGGATTCAGGGCTTCCGGATATCCGGGTTTCGGATATCCGCCTAAATATCAAGATATCCGCGGATATCGGATCCGGATCCGGATCCGTTAAAAATATATATTAATTTAAAAATAATATTAAATTAATTATTTATATACATTTAAAATAAATATATAATATAATAAAATATAATATAATATTAAAAATAATATTGGAATATTAGAAAAGTAATTTTAAATTTATTTTTATGTATAAATGTTAATATATTTAAAATTTTACTAATAAAATAAAAAATATATATTTTTAAAGGATGCGGATCCGGATCCGGATATCTTGGTTTAAAAGTAAATTTTCAATACTGGTTCTTGCAATTTTAGGTTCCGAGATTGAACGACCTCCCTTCCACATCTCAAAGCATAATTGCTTGGATTTTTAACAAAGTCATATAGATTTTAATAAGTTCTGCACATTCATATTTAAGTTTTCATTGACGTATATGTTGTCTGGCTCCAGTATTGGCTGGTGGATTCATTCATGGCTCACGCTGTGGAGTAGGAGTCATGATAGAGCTTTGGAGATGAAATCAATGTTGGGCTAATAAGGTATATATAAAAGCGACGTGGACTGCATACGAACATCAAAAATCATTGTGGAAACTGTGTAATTCTGTGTTTGTGTTTAATTCCAAGCATGGAATATAAAAGAAATGTCTTTAAAAACCTCGGCTCTTGGAAGAAGTAAGACGGAGTTAAACGTGATGTCTACAATGTAGGAAGACAAATAAAGGAGTATTTGTAAGTAGAAGAGGATAAGAAGTATCTATAGCTTTGTGTGTTGTTAAAGATTCAGTTCGGTTTGCGTTTGTGTGGTATTTTCATTACCAACTGTTAAAATCAGGTTCAAGGCTTTAACTTCAAAATCAAAAATAGTTACTCAAAGTTTATAGTTGGTTTGTTGGTTACGTAATGTGTATAAACATGTTAAAGTTTCGTTCTAATCTTTATAAATAAGTGTACATAGTAGCTTCATATCTTTACATCATAAGTTTATGGACAGTGGATTCTACACTTATGTAGAAGAGACTTTATATAAAAAAAATGACATTATATGATTAAAAACTTTGGAATTTAAGAATATTCCGAGTGAAGCTTTGATTAAGAAAAAACGACACAATTATCCTTTAAAAAAAAGAATATGCACAAACCATTTATCAGGTAGGTGTAGAAAATTATTTTGAGCCCCCACTTAATATTTGTGGATGAGTTCTTGGTTAAGAATAATTATAATAATTCCGTCAAGCATTTTGGTTTAAAACATATTATTTATCATTTTTAACAACTATTTAAAAAAAATGTTAAAACTTTGTCTAATTAACTATTTCTTCACATTAGGTATAGTAAATATATATTTTATAAGTCATTAAAAGTAAAACATTATTTGCATTAAATCATTAATGAAATGAAATTCTTAAAAACATATAAAAAATTAAGATTGAGTAAAACAAAATAAATCATTTATTTACAAATAAATTTTATATATAACCCGCGCATTTTCTTTCATGTAGATGAGTATATAGTTATCAAAATACTCATATATGTAAGTTATTTTATTTCTGTTCCTAAAAAGTTTGAATTTAAAATTTTTTATCTACATAATGAATTTTCTTATATTTTATACATTGTTGTCGACACATATGTAACCGAGAAAATATTTATCAAATTACACAGCTATATTCGGTACGTATCTATCGCAAATACGTGTTTTGGCAAAAAAGTACAATCAGATTTTCAAGTTTTACAATTTTTAATTCATCTACTAGATTTTATCTTATATCGTGCTTTTTAAGTTTTAATTAATAGACAAAAAAATGTAATTAAAATAAATTTTAATATACAACCCCCACTACGCGTGTTGCGGTTACTTCATTATAAAATTGGTAATATATTCAGGTGATAAGATATTAACATTCAATCTTAATCCGATCGGGTTTTACTTCAACTTCGGTTCGGGTTATTTTGGGTTTGGATTCGGGTTTTTCGGGTTTTTTCAAAACCAAAGTAACCAATGTAATGAAACAAATCGAAAAAGGGTATTTAGAGTTTGTGTTCAGGTAGTTCGGTTTATTGAGTTCCGGGTTTTCGGGTTTGGATAAACTGTAACCGATCGGAGTTTTTAATATATTTCTCGGGTTCGGGTTCGAGTCTCGGTTTCGGATAAAAGTCTCAGGTCTAAGAATCAACCAACATGGTATCCAACCAAAACCCGCGGCGTAACGCGGGTTCGGACCTAGTAATATCAATTATCAAATATCAACTCAACTCATTGCCTCCATCAGCATTCACGCGTGAGTCTAGATGTTTCAAATATTATATGAAAGATATACGAATAAGATTAGATCTTTAGTTCGTTAAATCCAAATGCAGTGAATGTCATCAGTTGAAAACGTATCCAGATTAGTTTTTTAATCTAATACCCATGAATTCATCTAGTGGCTTCTTAAAACTAAAAAAACAATAAAAGAAACATTAAAGATAATAACCGTGGGGCATGGAATACGATGCCATTTAAATAAATTATGATTATCCGGTTTAAGTAATATCACATACACTATTATATTTTGGGATTAGAATCACATTTATTTCTTGTCACTTAGGGATTTTATTCTTGTATTGAATTTAGTTGGTTAGATTTTAAAAACCTGACAACTGTCTAATAATGATGTTGACATGAGGTTTTTCCAATACATATATAAAGTAAAATTATTGAATTATTTATTTATTGACCTTCTATTTACTTTTGATTACACCCATTATTAAATGAAAAATGTAATCCTATCAAATTCAAGCACCTTAATGTTGATACTTTACGAGTTGACGTGCAAAGAGGACTTACCATATAAAGGTTTTGCTATTGATGAGACTATTGGAAGATTCAATCAGAATATGAGTGTTTTCAGGGGATTATTAGTGCTCTTAATGAGAGGAGATAGTTAAATATTTTATAAGGCTACCTTCTAGCCTTTGATTGGATGACACATTCGATGATTCATACTTTCAGAAAATGATCCATTATATATAAAAAAAATGGGAAACAAAGGTTAGTATAAATCTTGACGGTGAGAAAAGAAAAGATAAACCTGAGATGATGACATCCTCTTCATCAGGTTAGTTCTTGACATTAATTAAAAAAAAAAAAACAACGTATTTTGATCTGACAAGAGACAAAGAACGATAAACATTTTCTTCATAAGATATTAAGATCATAACATCATACATGTTGCAACAAAAACACAAACAAAAAAAAACTAATGACTTTTTCTAAGAAAGTTCAATTGAACTAATGACTTATTGTAATCATTTAATTACGGCATTTGGAAGTTGAGGTTCCTCTGGTTGATTTTTGTATCAGCACGCCTTGCTTCACTCTTTGTAACCTGCTTTGTTCATTACGAGCAGTCCTCGTGAAAATTAATCATGTCGCTGTGCCCTGCATAGTCCTCATCAAAGTGTTATTAAGCCTTTATACTGTGATACTCACTCTACCTTTTAAAGGTTATCAAAACGCATCAGAGGGCTTATGACTTGTTTAACAATCACTAAAATGTTAACAGCTCAAGTTGGTTCATGCTAAAATGTCATCGTGATGAACTGGGATCAGTTATACTACCTCGAGCATGAATGTTGTTGATTCCTGGGCCTTTGAGTTCAGTTCCGTTGTCACTCAGCAATGAGATCCCAGTTGATGTTATATGGAACGGGAAGGCTAAAGGAGGCGACATAGGAGATTTCGCCACCTTAATGATTCTCTGACCTGCAAAGCGTGAAACCAAATCGCATTTAATGAACATTCTTTGTGGTTACTATAACTTCTCATTCCATGAATTGGTGAAGCCTTGCCTGACTTGGATTCAAGAACCAGCCGGATGGTCACAGCATGAGCCCAGTTAATCCCCAATGCAGCAACAAGGTGAGAATCATAAGTCCTTGTGTGTTCTTGAAATTTATCTTGTAGTTTAGCTGTTGCAGAAAAAACATATGAGTGTGGTAAAATGGGAGTTAACAAGGATCAGTCCATTGATGAAGTCAACAAAACAGCAAAAAAAGTAACTTCAGTTTATAAGTTACTGTACCTGGGAAGAATACAGACTAGTTTCATCTCGGTTTTGAGATCTAACTTGATTAGTCACCACTATAGGAATCCGTGAAAATTCAGCAAGCGATCTGGAAAATTATCATAGATACAATATTAATCTTAAAGATAAAATGCTGATGCGAAGATACATTCAAAGGTTTGAGTTTACACGAGACTATGGTTCATACTTTAAGAAAGAAATATGCCAACCCAACTGATTCTGCCTCTGAGCTCCGGGGTTGTTTTCGCTGAAAATCACTCACTTGATCAAAAGAAGAAAAACTCAAAACACGTTCCTTCTTGTTACTAAGGTCACCAAGGGAACAAGAAAAATGATCAGGAGGAAATAGAAATTAGACTAACCCTGAAAGAAGAGCCGTCATACTATCAATCACTAGAAGCTTTACTTGGTTTCGAAGAATCGAATCCTTGAGTTCTTGTATACTGCTGATTATAAAGAAAAGGTTGATATACTGCAGCATGATATGAAAGTATCTCTAAAAGCCGACACTAACAAAAACAATGCGCAAAGTCTTACGAACCTTTCAGTAAAGTCAGATAAAGATGTTGGCCGCAAAACAAGGATTCTTCCTGCCATCTGCACTGCGAATAGTTATATAAGCAATCTGGAATCTGAGAAGACTTCACCAAAGGCACAAACACACAGAATAAACAAGATAGCTGCTCCAAACCTCTTGTGCCATTCCTTAAGGTGAAACACTTCAGGGAAGCTTTTCAAACCCATCTCTATCACCTGAAGGAGCACATTCTCTGAGGATTTTGTGCAACAAAAAGATCTCATTCAGGAAAACAAAATCACTTACCTTCTTGAGCTAAACTTGGACTCCACATCTATGTATATCACACGACCATCTAATCCTCCATAAGCTGCTGGAAACGAAGCTGATAGAGCAAGTTTCATGCAAAACTGCGTAGTAAAGAGAGAACCTTTACCATATGCAAAAACCACACTGAAACAAAGAGTGTAAAAGGAAAGCTATAGATAGATTATGATATTTCAGAGATCAAACACAAAGATGGTAAAGGTTCTATTTTGGACAATAACATTGTTGCAATCTTCAATCTGAATAACGTAAAGACACAAAGAAACTACCTGTGATTTACCAATACCAGGTGGGCCTACTAGCTCTGTAAGAACACCAAAAGGTATTCCACCACATAAGGTTGAGTCCAGTCCCTTCAAGTGTGTAGGAAGATGACCTGATAAATGCTCGTTTTCGACTTTTTGCTCCAGCAAAGATCGAGCCTTTACACCATTAAAGGACAGATCAATGATGACAGAAGCTTAATCATACACGCAAACAAAGTAGAATGAGCTTACAGATTGACATGGCGGAGAAGCAGCTTCACTGATGAGTTTAACCGCCGATTTTATCTCCTTCATTCCGACATCTAGAAGCTCCATTAGTTCAAACTCCGTCATAGACAATGCATCCTAAAGGTTCAAACTTTCATCATCCATTGCAATACCAATATATGAAAACAGTCTATTTCACCGATTAGGAGCAAAAATGCCTAAAAGATATGATTGAATTAACGGAGAAAACCTTGGCGGTGATGATGTTTCGCGCGGCGAATATATTAGAGATTTTCTTGTGAAGCCCAATTTCTCCGATGAGCTTGTTCGCCATCCTGTCTCCGTCTCCGGCGTCGGAATGATTCTGAAGGCGGTGGAGGTTAGAGAATCCCTCCCGCCAAATATTGGAGATCGTAAATTCTCTTACCAAACACTTTGGGCCTGAAAAGTGAAAAGTTCGGCCCATTTACGAAGAACTTATTGAGGTTTAGTTTAACTTATCCACCATAGTCAGATAGTCATAATGGGCCTCAGTCATTTTTATGTGTGGCACAATCCGAAATCAGAAGGCTTGAGAAGCCCAACTGATAGAGTTCTTGGTTATAAGGAAGAGCAAGAAATAAGGTTAAGACAAGGCAAGAGACAAGAGAACAAAGCTCAATATAGCCGAGAAGGAGTAGTGGTTGTAGAGAGAAGTAGTGAGAGAGTTAGAAGCTACCTTGAGAGAAGAAGAACAAAGTCCAAAGTCTTTGTGTTCTTGGTGTGTACTTCTTGGTATTATATTCTCCTTCTCTATTTTCCTTTTGTTATTCTCAAATCTGTAACAGAGAGGAAGTTAGAGATCCTTGTAACCTTTACTGCTAGTGGAAATTGTGGGAGAAAGGATCCGACCCGACAAGTACCTTAAGTGAGAACTCGGTTATATCAAAGTCTTGTATCCTTAAGTTTCTATTTCTATCTCTAAATCCTAAGTTCAAAGCAGTCAAAAGGTTAGAGAGGTTAAGTGAAAACCTAACACCAAGCAAGTTCGAAGACTGTTTTTATGAACGGGTAACACTCATCGCAACTTTAGCATGTGCATTAGTGAACCCCTCTTAGAGTTCTAAAAAAAATTTTTAATAATTTTTTAGTTTTTTTTTCTAAAGCTGCGAAAAAAAAAAAAATTAAAATCGACCAATTGCGTGTCGCCACGTGGCGACCCGAAGAGAGAGATTCTAAAATTATAGTTTTTGTGAGATAGGTTCGTCAGCCCATAAATATTTTAATTTTTTTTATGAACCTTATGCTATGAACTTCCAATGCACCTGCTCTCTTAGAACGTCTTCTGTACATACATAGTTACATACTATATATTAGAGATATTCACTAGATTTAAATGTACTATAATACTTTATATTACTCTTACATCACTTAATCCGCACAACTCGATCTCCTCACGTATAAAGTTTGGGTCATATGCATTGACTTTTTCTCTCTTGAAAAGCTAAGGTAGTAAGGGTATATAGATATAGAGAACTAGATATATGTAGTCATGATCAAGTAGTGGAATCTCTTACCTTTTCTAAGCAATGAACAAGAGCTGCAACCTCACAAACATAACCATATCTATCAAACCTGTCAATAATAATTGTGACATGTGTGTTGATCTGAAACAATCGCAGCTCTCCCACGTGAAAACCTGGCTCGAGATATATCATTAATGCAAATAAATAGACTCGATCAATCTGTCTCTCCAATAAGGTGGGAGTAATGCAAGGTCTTGTTACTTCAAAACATGAAATGACTATTGTAGTGACTATATATCGTCAACAAAATGTAGATAGAAGCGTGAGAAATGTGAAGTAAACTTTTCTTAAAGCTTTTACAATCTAGCTAGATCGAGTTTCTACCAGAAGACATGTTGTAACCGTATGTCCTGAGAATCCACAGCATGATGAAAAATCATGTGCAAATCTTCGTCACCAGCTTCATCTCGTGTATCTTTTCAAAGCCCTCTTTTACTCTCGTCAATCTCATCTTCAAAATGATTAGCGGCACCAAGGCTCAGAAGTCAGAAGTCAACATTTTACTAGGTCCGAACCCGCGCTACGCCGCGGGTGTTGGGTTTGGATACCATGTTGGTTGATTCTTAGACCTGAGACTTTTATCCGAAACCGAGACTCGAACCCGAACCCGAGAAAATATAAAAAACTCCGATCGGTTACAGTTTATCCAAACCCGAAAACCCGGAACTCAATAAACCGAACTACCTGAACACAAACTCTAAATACCCTTTTTCGATTTGTTTCATTACATTGGTTATTTTGGTTTTGAAAAAACCCGAAAAACCCGAATCCAAACCCAAAATAACCCGAACCGAAGTTGAAGTAAAACCCGATCGGATTAAGATTGAATGTTAATATCTTATCACCTGAATATATTAACCAATTTTATAATGAAGTAACCGCAACACGCGTAGTGGGGGTTGTATATTAAAATTTATTTTAATTACATTTTTTGTCTATTAATTAAAACTTAAAAAGCACGATATAAGATAAAATCTAGTAGATGAATTAAAAATTGTAAAACTTGAAAATCTGATTGTACTTTTTTGCCAAACACGTATTTGCGATAGATACGTACCGAATATAGCTGTGTAATTTGATAAATATTTTCTCGGTTACATATGTGTCGACAACAATGTATAAAATATAAGAAAATTCATTATGTAGATAAAAAATTTTAAATTCAAACTTTTTAGGAACAGAAATAAAATAACTTACATATATGAGTATTTTGATAACTATATACTCATCTACATGAAAGAAAATGCGCGGGTTATATATAAAATTTATTTGTAAATAAATGATTTATTTTGTTTTAACTCAATCTTAATTTTTTATATGTTTTTAAGAAATTTCATTTCATTAATGATTTAATGCAAATAATGTTTTACTTTTAATGACTTATAAAATATATATTTACTATACCTAATGTGAAGAAATAGTTAATTAGACAAAGTTTTAACATTTTTTTTAAATAGTTGTTAAAAATGATAAATAATATGTTTTAAACCAAAATGCTTGACGGAATTATTATAATTATTCGTAACCAAGAACTCATCCACAAATATTAAGTGGGGGCTCAAAATAATTTTCTACACCTACCTGATAAATGGTTTGTGCATATTCTTTTTTTTAAAGGATAATTGTGTCGTTTTTTCTTAATCAAAGCTTCACTCGGAATATTCTTAAATTCCAAAGTTTTTAATCATATAATGTCATTTTTTTTATATAAAGTCTCTTCTACATAAGTGTAGAATCCACTGTCCATAAACTTATGATGTAAAGATATGAAGCTACTATGTACACTTATTTATAAAGATTAGAACGAAACTTTAACATGTTTATACACATTACGTAACCAACAAACCAACTATATAACTTTGAGTAACTAATTTTGATTTTGAAGTTAAAGCCTTGAACCTGATTTTAACAGTTGGTAATGAAAATACCACACAAACGCAAACCGAACTGAATCTTTAACAACACACAAAGCTATAGATACTTCTTATCCTCTTCTACTTACAAATACTCCTTTATTTGTCTTCCTACATTGTAGACATCACGTTTAACTCCGTCTTACTTCTTCCAAGAGCCGAGGTTTTTAAAGACATTTCTTTTATATTCCATGCTTGGAATTAAACACAAACACAGAATTACACAGTTTCCACAATGATTTTTGATGTTCGTATGCAGTCCACGTCGCTTTTATATATACCTTATTAGCCCAACATTGATTTCATCTCCAAAGCTCTATCATGACTCCTACTCCACAGCGTGAGCCATGAATGAATCCACCAGCCAATACTGGAGCCAGACAACATATACGTCAATGAAAACTTAAATATGAATGTGCAGAACTTATTAAAATCTATATGACTTTGTTAAAAATCCAAGCAATTATGCTTTGAGATGTGGAAGGGAGGTCGTTCAATCTCGGAACCTAAAATTGCAAGAACCAGTATTGAAAATTTACTTTTAAACCAAGATGTTTAACCTTTGTTTTCCTGTTTCACTTCACATTGCCTCCATCCATGAAGGGGTACGATATTTCTCGATAAACATGTATCAAAAATGACGAAAACATTATTCAGTTAAACCAACAAAATCGACAAAATACATAACTTGCTTATGTGGTTACAAAATCATGGAAGATCCAATCTTTTCCACAACCAATGATGGGATCTGCAATAATAAATCAGTGATGAGGACGCCAACTGATCCGATGTTCAAATTATAATAGTATTCCACACCCTACAAAACCCAAAGGTCACCATGGTAAAACTGTAGTCATAGTTTGAATATAGTAACTAAGTAGAATAAAACTGGATTCATCGCTACATCTTCATCTTCCCACCAAAGCAAACATGGCATAGCTCTGAATCTAAGCCATAATGAGGTAGAGAGCAAAAAAAAAATGATTTTCGCTAGCCACATGCTTAATAAAACCAAATAGCTGAAGTATAGATTTTTTTATATTATAAATACAAAGCTTTACTTGTTGACCAAAAAAAAAAGACAAAGCTTTACCTTTGTTGTGACATTGTGAGACCGGGAAGTCACTCCACCATAAGATTGGAATGAGGACATGTGATAGAAAATTTGCTTACTCAGATATTGAACACACCAATGAGGACTTAAAATCTTTCAGGTGAGCTTTATCAATTTGATATCTACTCGGTTCCATTCCAAAGGAGCTTTACTTCCACTCTCTTCAGTCTCTGATGAGCGAGGCACAGCGACATTCTTATGATTGAGAGGCCTACCCGTTTTCACGATATTAGTCGTAGTTCTCTGCCCGGGTTGGCATTGACTCAAACGGATTGATACGTCTGATTTGACAGCGAAGACGAAGTAACCGCATCACTCGAAGCCGTTGGTTATGCTTGCTTAACTTCAGCGTTTGTAGGATCACTACAAAGCAAATGAGATGCACTAAGCTAACACACACAAAAATCGATATTTAAAGATTATGAATGCGAAAAGAACACATGAATGAAGAAGAACCTGTTCGGTGGAGGTTGGCGCCCGAGACACCAGGTAGCGCATTTTTTTTTGGCATCTAGACAGCCCAATGATTACGTGTTCCGTTCTCTCTTCTCCTTACAGGTAGACTTTGAAAACTTTCTGCATCTGAACCAAAATCCAGTAAGAAGTTTAGACATTTGTTCAGATTATTGATCTTGCAATAAAGATATTGCAACTTATTATTACCAGTGGAGTTAAATTTGTTTCCGCCACAACACCATCTTTATCGCAGCTTAATATTTGGTCTGACCAAAGAGACAAAAGAAGCGAGAGTAAGACAAAAAGAAGCTCATCATTTGAAAACTGTAAGATACTAAATTAAACTATATGCAATAGAGCTATACAACATTACCGTAACCAAAATAACTAAATAAGTGGTTACAGGTAGGGCTGGGACGGATCCGGATATCCGGGTTTTTTTGAGGTATCCGGATCCGGATCCGGATCCGGCCGGATCCATATTTTCATTATCCGATCCGGATTCAGGGCTTCCGGATATCCGGGTTTCGGATATCCGCCTAAATATCAAGATATCCGCGGATATCCGGATCCGGATCCGGATCCGTTAAAAATATATATTAATTTAAAAATAATATTAAATTAATTATTTATATACATTTAAAATAAATATATAATATAATAAAATATAATATAATATTAAAAATAATATTGGAATATTAGAAAAGTAATTTTAAATTTATTTTTATGTATAATGTTAATATATTTAAAATTTTACTAATAAAATAAAAAAATATAATATTTTTAAAGGATGCGGATCCGGATCCGGATATCCGGACTTGAAAAATTTGATATCCGGATCCGGATCCGGCTTAGACGGATCTCAAGTTTTATTATCCGGATCCGGATCCGGCCCTCCGGATATCCGGATTTTCGGAGCGGATACGGAGCGGATACCGGATCCGAATCCGGATCCCGGATAATATTCTCAGGGCTAGTTACAGGTAACTTCACACATATATTAATTAATTAAAAGTCAGAAAGATTAAATATAAAGATGAAAACAAATTATTAGGCAAAACCGACCAATTTCTGGTAACTTTTATTTAATTTTTTTTTTGCAGTGGATATTTATAAGTATAGATATATTAACTAAAAGTTAAGGTGGAGATTTTCATAAACAGTATATTGAAATTTCTTTGCCAATATAAATTTGTTATTGATACTTATGGTTAGAAATTATGAAAAATTGAATTTGTATAATATGGAACAAAAAACTTGAATAGACCCAAATCATGCCAGAAATGATTCTATATATGTCCACGGAACTGCGAAGTGTTTCTTTTGCGGTGGTGATGGATACGGTTGAAAATAATGGAGATCCTCTACTCTTTAAACTAATTTTTTTTTTATAAAAGAATCCAATTATTCTCGTCTTCTTAATTGTAGAAGACGCATGCAAAAGCTTTCTTAACTCTTAATTATAATTTATAATTTCATTAAAAAAATTGTAAAAAATCTCCGGTAAAAGTAATGTTAAGTTATAATTCTGGAAAAACTCTCAGGTAAAGATTTCATTTCATGGAATTACAAGGCTCAAGTGTGAGGTTTAAAAGCGTTACACCTGTTTGGAGATAATATGGTAAGCCACACAACACCAAAAGTAAGAACAAAATTTTAATAAAAAAGTCATTCACTCTCGTTGCTCTCCTCTGGTCAGTGACACAAATATGCTTTACCTATTAATAGCAAAATGTATGTAAAAAATAAATACTTCTCTAATCAAGATGACATAAATGGAATCATGTTCATCAGAAATGTCAAAAGGTACGAGCCACTGCGACCGCCAATGTATATCCACTACGAAAACGCTCACCGAGCCTGTCATCATGTTCGTTTTAAAACATCGTTTGTGAAACTCTCTAGCTATTATATCCATGTCTCTTGGCAAACGTTTTGTTCTTTCTTCGGAATAATATAAGTTATGAATCTATGATGTGTATATACTCCTTAGCTAATCCCGGATTCAATTACTCCACGGACCAAGTTTGAAGCAGTTGTGCATGTGTTAAAGAATGAAGAAGGTGCATGGAAGGCATTCTCCATTCTTTTCAGGTTAAGTGACAAAGATTATGAACGATAAGAACGTTTATTTATGTTTAGATGGTCTTCACATGAGAATTTGTTTCACACTCAGCACATTGCACAGTTGACCTCTATATATAATGGATGGACGCATCAGTGATGATTAGTTTCTTAGTCGTCTCTCCATTCCCAACTCATGATATCCAGAGATGAGAGTATTAGGGATCCGAGCATCGAACGGGAGACCTCCAAGCTCCCACTCTCTATATATCACTTCTGCACCTACCATGTCTCCTATAGTCGAGAGTGCACTTATCACAGCTCGATACCCCTCGTTGCTAGGACCAGCGTTCTTGTGAAGCTCCCAAATCCGATACACATCTTCTCTCTCTCCCACATCTCCATACACACTCATGAGCGCCTCGTAAGCCGGGTTTCTTGACGCACAATCCACCAGTAGCTCTGCTTTATGCAGCATAGCTAAAGCTTTTTCCGTTGAACCTGATTTCAAGTAGGCCTTTGCCATGTCGATGCAAGTTCCCCACTCTAATTTGATTCTTGGGTTGCTACTCAGAAACCTCTCCATGGCCTTGATGTCGGATACAGCTGCGTATACCAAGAGCGCTTGGTTCGCCGTGAGATCATCTGGCTCGACGTTATTGTCTTCCATCTCGCTCAGGAGTTTATTGACGTTATCGTGGTTTCTCATCGGACTGTAGAGAGACAGCATTAGATTGTATGGGGCAGGTTTCAAGAGGAAGCCTAACTCTCTCATCTTCTCGAAAACGGCTTCTGCTTTATGCAGAGTATCCTGGGATCTTGTGTACAAAGTTAATAGAGTTGTGTAGACGGTGTAGTCCTTCATAGTCTCCGGGATGCTTTCGAAGAATTTCTCTGCCTCTTTCAGACCCAAAACTATCTCTATCAACAGAATCCGAGATGCCATATCTTCCGGAAACAGAGTGTAAACCTGATGTGAGCTCATCCACTCTGATATCTAAAAGCAACAAGCACACAGAGAAGATGACTATGATACGAACATAAAAGAAAGAAAAGGTAAAGGGATCAAACGAAACGAAGGAAGAGTTGTGTTAGATTGAAACCTGGAGGGCATGGGAGAATCGTTCGGAATCTTGGAGCTTCTTGATGATGCATCTGAGATCCGAAGGCTTCACTTGATTACCTTGTTCTCGCCATTGCTCAAGGACTTGAACGACTGGTGTCTTCAGATCTAAAGCCGTAGCGATCCGAAGCAGCAAAGCGTTGTTCCGGGGAGGAGAAATTAGGGTTCCGGCACGGCGAAGGGAGGGAGCAATCTTTGAAGGCTGAGCAACTCTCCTTGCTTGTAGGGCAAGAAGTTTCATCGTATGCCTTATCATATTAGGAGAGAGAGAGAGAGAGAGAGAGAGAGAGAAAGACTTTCAAGTTTGATTGTGTTTTCAGTTTGATTGTATTTATTTCTTGAATCGATTATCCATGTATGGCAATATGACATAGGCTTGCGTGGCAAGGATTTGCTGTTATTGTCGGTTTTGCTTCCCCGGCAAGTTGTGGATTAAGTAAAAGTACAAATAATTAGATAACCATTTTCCTATATACATATTTCTCATAAGCTTATATAAATAACAGATTGTTTGTGAAATGGATTTTGTTACACTGATTCTTACTTTATGATGATTAAGAAACAATGATATCTACATGTATGTAAATAATTAACAGATTGTTTGTGTATCATAAAAAACAACAATGATAAATACATGTATATAAATAATAAATCCAATATAGCAAAACTACTTGCATTGTTTCCTTTTGTCTTTGCTCTAACAACTGGTGCATTTCACCATTTTTAAAACCACCAAAAATTAAAATTACAGTTGTACCAAAAAGAGAGAAAGAAAAACTGCACAAGAAGAATAAAACAAAGAAGAGTTCTTCTCCTTTTCCCCCAGCCAAAGCATATAGACCACGATGGACTTCTGGGATGATCAGAGACGATGAATAACAAAGAAACGAAATGGAGAATCAATCAATCTATCTATGTCTCGCCAATTACGGTGAAGAATGAGAAAGAAATAATCTGGAAATCTCTCGGGCGACATTTTGTTCTTCTTCCGTCTGCTTTTACTGGTGTGTTCTTGAAGCCAGGGACAGAGTACACCTGCAGCTTCTTTTGGTATCTTCATCATCATAGCAAGAAACTGAAAGCTGGGTTTTCTTCGAGCTCTTCTGCTGGTTTCATTTCTGCAAAGTCCTTATCTTGCATTGAACTCGATAGATCCTCGGTCGTGAAGGGAATGCTGAGCACGAAAACAAAGAAGAAAGTCCGTTAATACTAAAGCAGCTAAACGAAAGAGTTTGGATTTAGAATTATTTTGTTACCTAGAATCTTCGTCTAACAAGAAGGCGCTGCTGCCCGCGTCGTTGGAATCCTCTGTCATAAGCACCCTCATGCTTGAGATCACCTGTTCATGAACATTAGAAGTAGTACTGCTCAGAGCAAATGCATAAGAGGGGATAGAAAGAGAGTAAGAGAGAAAGAGAGGGAGAGAGGGAGCTATTTCTGCAGAAAATCTTACATCTTGGGATACACTTCTTGTGTTGTAGCTGTCATCCCAGTACAGCGTACATATTCTGTAAAGTTGCTGGACACTAAGGATCTGCAAAATCGACCACAACATTGAAATTTAGAAGCAAATTCTTATGCATATGCATAATATCCATCTATTATCGAGTATAAGGGCCAGGTTGATGGAGGGACTCACAGGGCATAAATCAAGTGCGATGTCATCGTACGAGATTCTGTACTTCTGATGGATGACCTGTTGGTAAATGCCAATTCAAGGGACAATCATGAGAAACTGCACAAACCCCTTACCACCACATGCAGGAACTGTGGATAATAGATTAGATGATGTTTCTTATACTTAGACAAGTGTAAAAGAACATACCAAGAATCCAACAGCTTGCCTGATATGTTTAAGTTCATCCCAGGATGAGCCAGCATACTGCAGTTGAAGGGGACATGTATAATGAGCCAAAATTGTGCTACACATAAATCAATATATAACTCAAAAAGGTAGAAAGAAGGATTTGCTAGGGAATACTTCTTCTTTTGTTTCGGCGCACCATTCCTCTAACAATGCTAAACCAGATTTTACATATTCTCCGTTGCTAAATGTACAACATTCTCGTCGCAAAAGAAGGCTGCAGAAATTAATGAACTTCGTTAAAACAATGCCGTACATGGACATGCCTAGTTGATAATAACCAACAAACCAATCTCTCACCTGTTAAATAATTGGACATTGATGAATGAGAATGTCTGAGTAAATATCTTTTGGATAAGAACCGGAGGAACCTGAAAGTGGAAAAAAAAACATAAGAAATTCCACACATTTAAGAGAAAAGAGAACGAGACAGGAGAAGACGAATTTCGTTGATTTCCCATACAAAGTTCTCCTTCAGTGTGTTTAAAAGTGCGTATAAGCCGTCATTAATTCCCTTCCAGTGGTCCAAAGGAGAATCCTTGCCCATTGATTTGGCAGATCGTAGCGAACGTCCAGTCGATGTTCGCGGTGCCTAAAGAGGTCCGTTCATATCAGATCCCACCACATACATGGAAAGAAAAGAAGACTAATAGTATCAAAGGTAAAAAGAGAACAAATGAATATTTCTCTAAGCCGACCTGGATGCAAAGGGAAAGCAAAGCTTGCAACTCGTTTTTCAGGTTATCCCGAATCATTCCGAAGATCTTTTCTACGTAAGCTGTAAGCTGCTGTTTGAAAAGCAAAGCTGGATCTTTGGCCTCAACCGGGCGAATCACTGCAGCAGCAGCAGCAGCTGCTGCTGCCGAAGTCTCAGCAGAAGAAGGCGCTGAACGGAAACCCTGGTATATTAGAAGATAAAGTTTCAGAAAATTTTATTAACTTTTTAGCAAAACTTCATTAACATAGACAAAAAAAGAAGAAGGCATACATACCATGGCCATTCTTCCAAACAAGGAAGTTGAAACAGGTGGTTTTCGCTGCGGAATGGCACCACCGGGTTTCAGACTTTGTTGGATCATAAACAACAAGGTTGAAGTATTGGACAACCAATATGCCAAATGCTCGTTGTCATCATCATCCTGGTAAAGATCGCAACAATTCAAGCGTAATTAACTATAATCTACGCTTCAGAGGAAGCCACACCAGATAATTGACGACAAAAAAGGGGAACAATATCCCATCCTTGGGTAACAATGTCTTAATTATAAAGACTTGGCATGTAATACAGTACCTTGATAGCAGCACCAATCATTTGAACAAGACGATCAAACACGTTGGTCCTTTCAGCTTCAAAGGATTTCCAATGAAGGAGGCATTTGTATATCGTAAATGCCGCTACAGGCTTCCCCTGGTTGAATCCAATATTCTTCGTTACGCAGTCGATAAGAGCACCAACATTCTCCTATTGCAAGAACAAATATCTCTCTTCAATCAAAGAAGGCACATCCAACAGATAAGAAACACAGAATAAAGTAATCAAACTAAACAGCATACATGTTGACGTTCTATTTGCAATCTCCGAGTCTTTGCATCAGATTCTTGTTCTTTTCTTGCTGGTGTTTCAACCTCAGTTCCCTGCACAAATGTCATTAAAGGACATAGAAACAGATGGAAAGTGACCATTGACATTCAGGGAAATAGGGATAGAAAAGCTAGACCCGGCTTACATTGATCAGAGTTTCTTTGCTAGGGAAGTGACCATTTTGTGAGTTCTGCAAGTAGGAGAGCACTGCTTTATTTACAATGATTCAAGTAGGAGAGCACTACTTTATTTACAATGATTCCAGAGCCATCAAAGTATACTTTGGCTCAGATATACCTTAACTGGAGTCGGAGGCAGCTGTCCCGATGTGTGTAAGAGTGATTTCTGCCTCAATATTTGGTTTTCAGATTCCACATCCAATATTTTCTCTTGAAGTCTGCAAATGAACATGTGAAAAAAAAAAGTATGCTTAGTATTAAGTGCCAATGGGATCTTTGGTGAATTCCTTAAGAGAAATAGAGAAGCATAGTGAGTACTCGTGCACAGCTTTTTTCAAATTGACAATTGTAGTTTCAGCCTCTAGAGCCTGCTTCAGCCTCTCCTCACTTATTTTTCTGGTCTCCTCGAATTTTTCCTCTGTTTCGTCAATCTTCTGGTCTAATGAACTTACCAGGGTCTGAAACCAAATGAGAAATATAGGAAATATGAAACCTTCCTTCACTTATCTCATAGCTCTGACATCCTTAATATACGCAAAAAGGTAAAGTAAAACAGAGCTTATTTCCTACCTTGAGCTTTTCGTTTTCACTAGTTAGCTTCTCCACTAGCTCTGTGTCAACTACAGGAACCTCCTGCAAAACAGGAACAATTTCTGCCGTCCTTTTAGCAGCTTCCATTTCCTGTATGTGCAAGGCTTTGGCTTCCTTGAATTGAAGTTGTATTTCCTCCAATGATGATCGCAGTTTTGCATTTTCTTGTCTTTTACTTTCTTCCATGTCCACCTAAATCGTTAAGCCACAAAAATAGATGACGGATATGTTTAACATCTGAATCAATTTATGCTATAGAAAAGCTTTTGAATGAAAATATTTGAAGGATAAGAGGCAAACCAAAAGAGATAAAGAGTTCTCTATGAACTTACCCTCATGCGTTTCTCTAGCTGCAGTCTCCATGTGAGCTCTTCAACTTGTTTCTCAAGCTTATTCTTGGCAGCTTGAAGCGCTCCCGTTTCCTTTGCAGCCTGCACAAGATATGAAGGTGTCACTGTTATTCATATTTTGGAAAAAGCCAACATCTTCTGCCTAAGTCACGAAGACACTCAAAAGCCAAGGATAACTTCCAGCTGCTAGCAATCGTGTCAAGAGAGCCAACTCAGTTATAAAACGTCACCTTATTCATTATGTAAGCTCATGTATTCCCATTATATAAGCTCATTTTAAAACCAACATTATCTGACGTGTTGCAATTACCAGATACTACGATTAGAATGACAACCGACACAAAAAGAGGACACACATAAAATTGAAGAGAGAGCTTACCGTCTTAAGCTTTCGCAGTTCTTTACGGGCTAGCCTTGCTCTCCATGCACTTTGTGTTGTAATTGTTGCTTTCTTTAGCCGATGGTAGTGCAACTCGGCCAAGAATTTGCGACAATGACTCTGTTATATAAGAGACAAATTCACAAGGAATATGGGACGAAGAAGTAAAGGCCGCAATATCTACTAGGTGAGCCAAAATAAAAAGAAAAAGAAAAAAAAACTGCAGTCTTTCACAATATTCACCAAAAACGGTACCTGAATCATAATGGCCGCTTTGTTCTGCCTCTGGAACCGTAGCTCGTCACGGGAAGCCATACCACGTATTGCTGATTGAATGGAAACAGCAGCAAAATATAACTCCTTGTAAGATTTCCTAGCAAGGTGCATCCGTATGTCTCTCTGAATCTCCAAAACAGCAGCTTCTCTGCGCAGTCCCTCAAAGATATGTCGAGAAAGTTGACCTATATGTAACGGCCAATAAAGCAGAGAATGAACAACTTAGTAACATATCAAATTGCCTGAGTACCAAAGTCGAATGTCATTCCTTTTAACTTTAAAGTACCTCTGCACACAGCCTGCATATTTATTGCAGCCTTGCGGAGCATCGTAAAAGTTTTGCGGGACAAGTAGGAGCGGAATTTCCTCTGGATGCTGCTGGCTGCTCTGTTTAAGACCTCGTTCCTCCGAGCATCTAAGTCAGCCATCTGTCCAGCCCTGAGGAAAACCTTCGTCTTACCAATCTGTAAAAACAAAGCGCATCATAAAAGGTAGATCAATCAGACGCTCTCATCAGAGTTTAAAAGCTCAGCTACATTGCAAAGTATTGAAAACCTTAAAAAAACGTACCTGGTATCCTTCGAGTGCAACTTTTTCAAGAAGTTTCTTGCAGGAAGCTACATCATCAGAACTAAAGAGGCCAACGAGAAGTTAGAACGTTTTCAATATCAAGGCAAGTTTCCAAACACTAAATTAAAGAGAGGGAAACCTCTGGTCCATAACTTCAGGAGCAAGGATACTAAATCTCTCTAGGAATTCTTCAAATTGTTTCCGAGTAGGAAAACCAGCACAGCTAATCCTGATTGCCTCCATCACACCCTGAAAGATATGCATATCAGTATTTAAAACTTGCATGTAACTACAAGAAGCACATTTGTTAAATAAACCAGAAAATGGGAATCGCACCCCACATCGGAGCTGTTGCAAAACATTATGGTTCTCAAAGATCAAAGGCTTCAGAAGATTATTGGGCTTCACGCAACGAATATAGTGAGGCTCAGTAGTACTCAGCGTTTCAAGCAATGTCACTAATTGTTGCTGCAGTAAGTAAGAAAGTGACTTCAGTAATCATGAGACTAAACAGACAATTTTTGTATTGAACTACATCATTTTCTGCACCTTAAACCGTGAACCAATCGAAGAGAACTTTGACTTTTTGTTAGCATCTTCTGCAAGAAGAGGAAAGAGACATGCAACAAAGGTGCACCTCGAAGCATTTAGCAGAGCCTGATGCTCGGCAACAACATAATCTTTGTTCTTCTCCAGGAACTGTTCGGTCTGATAAGTAACCTGAAAATATGATTCAGTAATGTATCAGCAACTAGTTTTTAGGGAATTATTGCACTACAAAAATTCAAAACGTCGAAGCCAGAGTATACTCACATCCCCAGCGTAGTGGCAAATTGTGAAGTCCGTACGAGCTAATTTTGGCTTACTAAAATGCTTGTGATCTTTAAATGTTTGATACATCTTTTGAGCAAATGTTTCATGAGTTGATCTTGGGAACATGCTGCAAGATACAGGTAGGTTAGTTTGGATATGAAACGGGACAGACAATACATGAAAAATACCAATTCAAGTGCTCAGTTCAAGCGAAATTTTGATATGAAAGGGGAAGGAGAAAACACATGTTGGACAATGTCAATTCAAATTCTTAGAGCCATACCAAGCCTCATCCAGGAGAGCAATGATACCACCAGGTTTCTGAGACATGACAAAACAATGATGAATACTGTTTAATAAATAATACTCAGTAAGAGGCAGCAGAAAAACATGGTGAAACTAGCGACCTTTTCAATAAGGTCCAAAATATCTTGATTATCTACGAATTCAATGTAGCTCCAATCAATTTCTTCTTTGTTATATTCATCTTGTTCCATTTTGAAGACGTGCTGCCCGGGAAAAAAAACGTGGATCGTTATTAAAGACAAAACAGACTAAAGAATGGCAGCGATCTGAAGATGAACAAACCTGATTAAAATGTTGCTGAAGTTTCTCATTCGTCAAATTGATGCAAAATTGCTCGAAACTGCAAAGCGCATCCAACAGAAAGCAATTATCAAGGAAAACACAAGCAAAATCCGTTTGATATTTTCACTTCCCTTCCATTTAGAAAAGAGAGTAAATCAGGTCTCTAATAGTTGGAGGGGTCCAATTTTTAAAAGCTTTATTTGTCCCTCTCGCTTCATCTAAAAAAACTTCTAGGAGTTTAGATATAGCAACATCTACTACCCTTTCCACAGCTTACTAAAACAACAACAAACTAAACAACAGAACTATCATGTGAAAAACTGAGACCTATATTTTATGTTAGGCTAAGTTCCATCATATTTATCTAAAGTGGCTCCTTTCCCTTATCAAACAAAAGGCATACCGCTTAAGCACCTGTTTGTCTTGAAACTCTCAAATCCATATATATCTAGCACTCCAATCAAATTGTTTGAATCAGGATCTTGTCCAATTGAATTATTGATCTTGTTCACAATCCTGAAAGAGCAATAGAGCAAGTTAAGAAAATTAAACTAAAGTTAAGTTTGCAAAGAGAAGCATCCAGGTACCAAAACTCGAATGTACAGGCATACCAATCAAACAATTTTGAGTAGACAGTTTTTGCCAATGCATCTCTGCTGAGTGCCGCAGATTCTGGATCCAGACATTTCGTGATGTTTTCATCACGTGTCACTATCACACGTTTACAAAGAGAATCTTCCAGTGCCTGCTCATCGCACCTGACGAAATCCAAGAAGTAAGAAATGACTTCTTTATTCCGTATTAAATGAATTAGTTTCAGAAAGGGCGCTTTTCACATTTGACAGTCATAAATAATCAATAAGTTACTGACATGAAAAGCTCAGCCGCAGTCTTCAGATGGTACTTGGACTTCTCATCTTTTGGAGCTGACGAGTCTGCTTCTTTTCCTTTTCCAAATTCTATGTTACCTAGATGAAGAATAGCAGCCACAACTCGAAATATTGCTTCCTGACAAAAAAAAGTTATATCATAAGACACTCATATGTCAATGCCATAATTATTACTAAGGGACTGACCAAAAAAATAACCTACCTGCTCTTCTGAATTTATTCCAACAACATCCATTGCTTTTCGAGTTTCATGATACTCCTTCGAATCATCCATTCTCTCCAAGTCGATGCACTGAGATTGATTCAGGTAATGAAATGTTCTTGGATCCGCCAATTTCCATTTTTTTATGTCCTGGTTAAATAATAAAAGGAAAATGATAAAACATGAGGACAATAATTTCTATTACACATACTCAATGAAAAACTGCAATAAACCTGAACCAAGCATATACAAAAAATCGAGGTTCAAAGAACACTCAGAAGTTCTTTCAAATACTATCAACACACTTGGGAGTAAAGAGCAAAGTCTGATCCATAGCTATTTGAGGTACCAGATCAAATTCTGACGTCGCCAGTGAGAAGACCGCTTATAAGGTAAGCATTTTAAAATGAGAGAGGAACCATATTTACCTCAGGTGGTGCAGCACAGAGCATGTAAAAACAGTGATAGTTCCTCTCAGGATCTGAGACCTGGCAAACACGCGATCTCTCTAACAAATAAGTCCTGATAGCAGCTCCCGATATCCTTCCCCTTCCATCGAACTGAATCTCCACGAATTTACCAAATCGACTGCATCGTTGTAATGATTATGAACATGAATAAATAGGTAAAATGATGTACACGAGAAAACATGGAAAGTATGTACACACACATGCATACGTATAGGTATATTTTATACTATATACACCTTGAATTGTTGTTCCTAACAGTCTTTGCGTTTCCAAATGCTTCTAGAACAGGGTTGGACTGCATACAAAGAAAAGATAAACATATCTAAGAATGGTCGACGAATCGACTTCAACAAAACCTGACTTTAAAAATACAGAAGGTCTATACTAAAAGATATTCCATGGATAACCTCCAAAACTTTCTTTTCGACACTTCTTCCTTCGGAAACAGCTCGCCCTCCCATGTCTGCCAGATACTGCATGAGCAATTTAGTCGTCTCGGTCTTCCCTGCTCCACTTTCACCACTTACCAAGATTGATTGACTAATGCCCTGATTTATCATTTGTCTATCCCCAACGGAAAACAAGCCAAGGTAAGCCAAACAGGAAACAAAAGGGGAAAAGGAAAAGAAAGACTCCAAAATTATATGGCAGGCACCTGTAAGCTGCATCCGCAACTGCAAACGGGTGGGGGCTCAGTTCTCCAAAGTTTGCACCTTTATATTGTTGCATCATATGGTTGGTGTAAAGATGCGGTAGTCTTCTAAAGGGGTTTACAGCAATCAGAATATTCCCTGTGTAAGTCTGGAAAAATGTATATACATTAGCGCAAATACCTAGCAACGTGAAAGGAAACATTGACTTCAAGAAGCTTCAGTAACAAGCAGAGGAAGTATAAATAAATAAGTAACAACTCGTATGTAGTGAAATTCTAATGAATACTGACATATATTTCGTTGATATCAAATCTTGATTTCATATTTTGGAGGACTCCTGGTTCATGTAAATATGCTAGCCTTGTCATATCATCCACTCCGGAAGCTGGAGCTTCAACATCTTTAGGGTATGCATTTGAAATTTGAACAGCCACCTAAAATTTTCCAATAATATATCAAAACCGCTTACAAAATAAATTTAAGTCTTCATATAAATATACAGGCAAACAAACGTGAAATTCAAATCTTCAAAAGTTGACGTGTATTTAATGATTCAACCTGGTTAAAACATACCGTCTTTCCTGAAGTACACTTGACCTTGATATCATTTCCTTTAACCTCAATAACTTCGCCGTCTATCCATGCCACCTCTGGATCTTCCACCCAAACGGAAGACCCAACACTAACTGTAGTACAAGCCTACAAAACCAAACAGTTCAAATGTATCTTTTAACTGCTAAAATGTAGTGTGAGCATATTCACTCCAAGTGAATAACAAGCCATAGACTAAAAAGTCGTTCAAGATTAAAGTTACAAATTTACACACAAAAAAAGTCACTCTGAAAAAGTGGCCTCGAGATGAACATTCCATACTCTAGTTTGTACACTTGTGTCACAGAACAAAACTCCTCAATTATATTAGCTTCGTAGGGTGTTGGATCAAAAGGAAGTTAATCATAACACGAGAGCACCAAATTGGCAAACTACAGAAACGAAAAACCAAGAACACCAAATCAAATGATGTAGATGAAACCCAAAAAAGGTCTCATCTTCATATGGCAGCATGAGGCCTAGCTCAACCTTTCTAGTAAATCAGCCCTGAGGCATCAAAGTTCTGGTCAATCATGAATCAATGGAAAGTCTCATCATACGATTTTTCGGAATTTTTTAGCTAGAAAAATACATCATCACCCCGAAAGGATCGAGCTGTGCATGAAACCAATCTACGCATTCAAGTAATCCAATTCGAAGAAACACATCATAGAAAGAAAAAAACATTTTAACTTGAGCCAGCGAAAAAATCTCCGATTGTAGTTACTCATCACAAGAGACAGACAATCTCAAGTTCTCAACCAAACCGAATACACAATCGCTCTTGAAAGTTAAAACCCCCACTGGAATGTGAAACGGAAACAAAACCAGAAAACAATAAATACGGTACCATTTTCACCGGAGATTTTTATCGGATCAGAAACTGTTTTTGCTTGCTTTTGGATCTAAACGCATCAGGCTTCTCCGAGAACAGACGATCGTTCACAAACTCGAACGATGGTGAATGTAACTTACGCAAGGAGCAGATGAACTCTGCAACTCGCAAACCCAGAAATTATTCTAAGAGAAAACAAAATAAAATATATGCGATTGGTTCAAATGGAACTTTGAGAAGCTTAGAAATCTTCAAGCAAACAAAAATTAATAAATTCAAATCTGCTCGAGAAGAAATCGTAAATCCCCACTTTTGGTCTGTTTGTTTTTTTTTCTTTTGTAGAGAAAGCTTTGGCTGTTTTTTTTTTTTTTCTCCTTTATATATTTTTGGATTTTCTTCTGTCTTTTCTTTTCCGAATAGTGATTAGTAAAAGTCGTCGTAGCTTTTACTCTGTAATTTAAGGTAAGTAAGTAAGCGTTGATTTACCATTCAATTCCTAAGATACCCTTAATCGCTTAAAAGCTAATTAAGTAATATTGGTCCACACTTTCTCTTCTTCCATTATTTTTCTGGCATTTGTAATGGAGAGATGATGGATAATGTAGTATCTTACAAATTGTATTAATATCAAAAATCTGGTAATAGACAATCTAATTACTAACTTTGACCTTGTTGACTGAAAAACAAAACACTTATCCCCCCCCCCTCAAAAAAAAAAAATGTTAGTTGGGAAAAGAAAAGGACAATTTGTTGACAAAAAATAAAACAATGTATATGATAAATTTTATTTTCATCATTAATACAAACATTTTTAAACTAATTACGATAAATAGTTAAGTGGTCTATAGCTAATGGTTTGTGGCTTTGTGCTAATGTCACTAGTACATGTTATTGATTAAAAGAATTATTATTGTATATTTCAAAGATTTTTAAGTACATATAGAAAGCACAGTTACAAAAAGGTGGTAACTTGTACTTACCCAAAAAAAAAGTTGTAACTTGTAAGGAAGTTAAATAAATTTTGTTAATTGAGATAAGTGAAACATATTTTCTAACAATAATTGTCTTAATAGAACTTACCTAATATGCTAATAAAAATCTAGGTATATATAGCAAAATTCAAGAAAAAAAAGAAAAGAAAATCATAGTTCATATTTTAAATTTCTGTAAAAATACTTTTGTCATTCAAGATTTGGATATCCTACTTTCTAAATTTCTGATAAAGAAAAAATAATCAACACGAAATTAATTGGATAATATCGCAATTTAATGTTAGAATATGATTAGTTGATCACTATCCAGAGGCCATCTCTCCCATGAATCGACTCGGTTTCAATCAAAAATCATAATCGATGCGTGGTGGGGTTTTTCAAACAATGGGAGACTGTCTCCACTACCAGAGCATGGATAAAAAACTTCTTCGTACTTGGTAAGAAGTTGTCAAATTGTCAACATGGGCAGGAGGACGTTTCCGGAATTTCATCCGGGTTTTCACTTTCGGGGTTAAAAGTTTAGGACTGGCCAATTAATTACCCAAAGGACTTTCCAAGTTCCAAAAGACTTGACAATATACTATAGGTGAATAGAACAGTCTACAGTAAGGACTAAGGTATATGGATCTTAAGGAGAAGACCCATAAAGAAGAAAACACCACTTAAAAGTTTTAAGTTAAACTTAGTCAGGTATTGTTCGTTGACCATTGGACTGTTGCCAGTTCTTTTGACATAATACATTTGTTTTACGGTTCACACGGCCGATCATCTCGCCGTCACTAAGTTCGTTAACAACACGGCAATGGGGTCCAAAGAACCCCCAATCAGATAGGCGCGTGGAAACAGCAGTCATGATTTTGACTTTGTCTTTATAAAGTGTTAACATCATCAAGTGGATAGAGAGAGTGATGACAGCATAGATAATAGCGCGTGGGCGTGGCATAGTAGTTTTCGGTGCAATCGTAGCCGTTGATAACGAAACGCATTTACGCAGACGCGATCAACAAGGTTGAAGCGTTCACATTGCTTAGCATTTAGTCATTTACCAGTGTAGAATATAAACACCACTTCATATACTATGTTTCTTTTTATAACATAGCAAAGTCAAATCTAACATGAATATTATCTGACACCGTCTTTAAATATGTAAGAAAGTTTTTAATATATGAAAGTGGGGTGATGGAGTAAGTGACTCGGAAGAAATTAGAGTTGAGACAGGAACATAGAACTTTAATCATACTTGTCAAACCAGAAAGGGTACAAGTCGCGGATCAGTACGGTGAGGAAGACCGGTGCGAGCTCCCAAAGCTCGGCACTTGCAAGCAGCCTGCAAGACAAAGTTACAAAGATCGATCTGAAAATGTTATGTATGCTCCATTTGGAAAAGAGCGGTTCAGTGAGACTAGAAGAACACTGGAGACAATGGCCATTTATAAGAGTCTCACACTAATGGCAAGTTGGCAACCATAGATTAGTCTGTGTTTCGGAAACTCGGTTATCCAAAAATAATCCCTAAGTTCACATGATCTATACGGTGAAAAAGATGTCTACCGTTGAGAATTTATGCGCATTGGTTAAAACAAACCAGAGAAGTTCAGTGGAATATGTTTTAGGTTTAGGAGAGTTACCACTTGAGCAGCGAAGGGTAGCATTTTCTCTGGGGGCATGCCGGTGCATATGGCTACAGATCGAGGAAACCGTTAGAGATAGGTCAGATCGAGGAAACCGTTAGAGATAGGTCAGCAAATGTTTAAGAATTTGGGTTTTGGGTTCTAATTTATCAGGGAGTTTAAAGTTTCTTTGCAAATCTTTTACCATAAAGAACAGCTCCTATGAATGCGTCGCCTGCACCGGTGGTGTCAACGAGCTCTTCTGGAGGAATTTTCTCTGCTGTTCCGAGAAATAATCTTGCACTTAGAGTTCCTACCGCGTTGGCCCTCAGCTTTGTTTTCTCCTGCACGAAAATTTGTGTGGAAAAGTTGGATTATATTCAATTCAGAGAGAAGTTATTTTAGGAGATAAAACGTTTGGTTACCGATGAAACGCATGTTGGAAATGTTGCGGTTGAGTCTACTCTATGCTTCAGCGTCTCCACCAAACTCTCAATGTCTGTCTCTTCGGATTCTGATGCTTCTGTTGAAGTGGACATACACAGAGGATGTTGGGAACCCAGTAATAAGATAATGAAAAGAAAAAAGGTTGTAGTGAGTGACACGAAGTCTCGGGTTTATTACCTGTTGAAGCTCTTTGAATCATTAAGCATCCTTTTTCACCTAAGGTTACGATCACAAACTTCAGTTTCGGCAATCTCAACAACATGGACACAAGCGCACATGGAGTTGAAGACACTTCTGTCCATGCCTGTAAGACGTGAGAGACTAAGAATTTTCATCCTCAAAAGCTGAGAAAAGATGTTGGGAAAAACAAAGAACAGAAACATAGACTAAGTTACCTGAGGGAACTTTGCTGTGCATACAACGTAATCGGCGAGTTGCAAGAGATCATCTAATCCGTCTCTTTTCTTCTCTGCATCAACAAAAATAGGTATCTTCTTCCGAACTGCCTGCTCTGAATAAACGCAACAAGCACAGGAGGAAATGAACATGTCGGTTGTGTTGCTTAATATGCTTTTGTAGGCAAAAAGAGAGAATCATATGAAATCCTCAAACATCGTGAACTTATCAAAGACTAACGTTACATATATACAAACCATCCTTTGTTAATAGCTCTGCCTAACAAACATTGGAAAGGTAGAGAGATTCATGCTTACCTCTTTCGCAATCACCAATGCGGTTTCGTGTAATCTTACATCAAAGTATGCGATGCTTGCTCTGTCTAGAGCTGATGTCATGCTAGATTGAGAAAGGTCAGTTGGTACCATTGGTGGATCTCCAGGCGTATGAATACAAGTACGCGTTTTCCTGAACAAATTTGACACAAAAGAAATCAAAAACAGCATGAACAAAACAAAAAACAAAAAGAAGCTAAACAGCACTGTTTACAATATAAAACATGTCCCCAAAATTCACAAACAACATGAGGACAGAACACTCACGTTTGTTTATCAACAATGATGTAGGTAAATGGAGTATTGCCCTCATTAGAGACCTGGCATGAGATCAAATTAGCAAAACATCAATCACTGGAAAGCTTAGAAAATTAGAGAAAAATAAGACAAAAATCACAAAACACTATACAATAGATGATCAAAAGGGGTTTGAGCATTACCACAAGAAAGGAAGTATCCACACCATCAGATTCCAGCTCCTCCAATATCCCCTTTCCTTGGGAATCATTTGCTACCTAAACATAATTTTTCCACTAACTAATCAAATTAGCATCACTAATGCAATACTCAAACTGTTGAATCTGTTAATGCCAAGTTACGATGCATACCTTACTAATCAGCCTCGAAGTCAATCCTAGACGAGCTGCGCAAGTTAATGCGTTTGCAGCATTCCCTCCTCCTTGCACCTGAGGAAAATATCAAACACACATTCCCAAATCGCAAACCAAAACAGAAGAGACCGAGCGGAAAGATTACCTTGAGGCTAGTGCTTCGGATCTTGTCGTCAGGTTGAGGATAAGAATCCACCGTCGCCAGAAAGTCAACAGCGACCCCGCCACATCCAAGCTGCCAAATTAACACTAATAAGCGCGATTCAAGTCGAGCTTCAAAAAAAAAAAAACGAGAGTCAGTCATGGAGGAGGCTCGAAAACTCACGACGATGCCATTATCGGGAGGAGGAGGAACGGAATCGATGGAGGAAGGAGAAGAAGAAGACATTCTAATCCTGAAACTGAACCATACGGGAAGAGAGAAGAATCTATCAGAAACTCGGTGAGAGCAGAAGAAGTAACGGAGACTGCAATCTACACTCGGGAAAGTGAGAAATGGACCTCGCGAATTGACGGGAAGACGGAAGAGAGATGCCGGAGAAGAGAGGAAGAGGAGTGAGATGAGTGAAGCACAACATTTTTCTTCGGCCTTCTCTATATTGAGAGAGAGAGAGAGAGAGTGAGGTGCCAATTCTGTGTCAGTCGCTAATATCCAGATCGTTTAAAATTCAGATTGACCGGCCGGTTCGATCGATTGAACGGATAATCGAATAACTGGCCGGTTCGATCGATTGAACGGATAATCGAATAACTGGCCGGTTCGATCGTTTGCCATTCTTTTTTTTTAAATATGCGTAAAGACCTATAAAAATATATTATTTAGGAACAGAAAGACTAAAGAGTATCAAGTTGATAGATAATGTCATTAGCTCATGTTGACATTTCTATTCTTTACGTACGACTTGTGCAAAGATTAGGCTTAGGAACGGGGAGTATCATTCAAGAGTGTTGAATTGCTGGTCTAACCATACAAATGTAGCAAGAATATTATCTCTATAATTACTGGTTTGTGCTGAATCTTACTGACCAAAACACTAATCAAAAGTTTAGAAAATAGATAAGGTGAAACCGTGAAATATTGTCCCCTTCTTGATCCGTTAACCAAAGTTCAAACGTGTATGCTTTTATTGTTTCCTATTCGTTTTATTCATATATATGATAACATCAGCCAAAGCCTTGAATGGGAATATGATTGGGGGTGTTTGTTTTTGTTTATTAATTTTTATAAGATGATTTGATATAGTTTTGGTTTTTAGACTACTGTAGTAATTAAACAAAATATCAATGGGTTGTGTGCTATTGAGGAGAATTTCTCTTGTATATTTTTGTTCCAATTCGATTTTAAGATAGATGCATTCAATGTAAAATATTCCAATCTTTGCCCACAGCTAAACAAAATATGGAAAGTGTTTTCTTTTACTAAAAATATGGAAAGTTGACTAGTCAGCGGATCAAATGAAATGAAAATCATTATTATAGAGGCATAAAGTGACAAAGAAAGAAGACCACCTCTTGTTGACTAAGAGAATCCAACGTTTACGGTTTGAATTTCCAGACATTCGAATAGCTTGCATATCTCATGCTCATGAATACAATCTACAAAGTTGTAACCCAATATAGTTTTCTACTTTTTCAGACTATATTTTTATGTCCCGGACCTTTCACAGAATGAAAAACCTTGACACTATATATATATACCCTGTAGAGATTATCTCAGGATTGTTCGAATCTAACTACGAGGTTCAATCGTGAAATCATTGTTCAATTATGTGGTTGTTATCTGTCAATGCACACAAATCTATAATTTCTTATCGTAAAGAAAAGAAAACATACAACAAATTAATACGAATTAATACTAATATGGGAAAACTAAGAAGAATGGTGGAGGAAAATGTAATGTTTGTCAACGGAAAGAGATACATCCCAAGTACAAGAAAGTCCCTTTGGAAAAGTGACAATATCACCTGCTCCAAACTCTACGCACCATTCTACTTCTGCATCCAATGATGATGATGATGATGATGATGCTGTTGATGATGATTTTGTTGATGATGATGTTTTAGGGTAAACCTTAACTCTACCCTTCACAATATAACATATCTCTTCTGCTTCATATTTCAAATGGTACTTCCCTGGTGAACATCCCCACCTTCATTCCCCAACAAGAAAGAAAATAAATTCTCAATTTGATCCAAGAAGTTACGAAATTATCTGATTTGTTATCATGCAATCGATCTCACACCGCCACATGATAGAAAGAATTAATGAAAATAAACAAGGATGGTCGATTGATCTTACTTGGGCCATGACTTGATCTTCAGTTCGTCAAGACGAGCTTGAGATGGGTTTTTCTCAACGATGATTCTTGGAATTTGATCTGCCATTTACTATCTTCTAATCAAATATTTGTATTTTCAGAAAAAAAAGAAAGAGAGATTGAAAATAGAGAGGAGAGAAATGAGAATCATAAGAGGAGATAAGTATGGGAGTGGTGTAGTTGTTAAGGCTTTCTTTTTGACGTATTTATTCAGTCAAGAGATTGATGCAGTAAGAAAAAGAAAATAATATCTCTATCGAGTATTGACAAGAAAAGGAAAATATAAACCGGATACCTCAATATGAATGATGATACCGATTGGACTTAGAAACTATAAAGTTTTCTTGTATGTAATATTTGTTGTCAATAAAAGAGCATCTAACCTTATAGATAAGGTAAATTCACATAGTTTTAGTGACATGCATGTGTATTTTTTTGGTTTCACTGGTCAAAACGCTTGACTGAGTATCCAGTTTGACCATCACGTGGCAAAGCCTGACTGGTTGTAATAATACAGTATCTGACTAGATAAGGGAATCAACGGTTCTCGAAGATACCGACATAAATACTAAAGCCATTTTGTAGCCACTTTTGATTTTTTGTCTCCTGCTTTATACTTCTTTGCAAACACCTCCCCTTTTAATCCTTATCATACAAATTCACACCTGTATTTATATCGTTCTTCTTCTTCTTCTTTCATTGATCTCCTTTTTCTTTCACGCAGAAACTAGAATCATGAAGAATGTATTAGTTTAACGTAAAGTTTCTAACGACATTGAAGGTTTGGGATATAAGATGGATTTGAGTTTAATAGCTAAGTAACTGTGAGATAAACGAACAAGTTTTATAGTTGTAGGAGAAGACATTTTCTGTAATAATCAAATGAATATCTTAGTATGATTATTATAGAAAGTGGCAGTAGTGCAGGGGCCAGGGGGTATGGTTCAATTATATCTGTGCGTATAAATTTTTTTAGGCTATTTCCATATTTTATTCTAATCTTGGCCAATTTGCACATCTCCTTCCAATTCCCATGTGAGTGATTGTTTTTAACTTTGCTTTTTTATTGTCGTCTTTTTTGCATGGTATGATGAATCATGTCCTTTGTACTGGTGTCTTATTCGCACGTGTCTCACAATTTTCTAATAATAATATGATTTTTCTCAGCCCTGTTTAATACGCTTCGAAACTCTTATTTAAATTGTTTCTGAGTTACTTTTAAAATGTTGAAGATTACGACAGTGTCTTCGAAATATATAACTAACTTTAACAACTAGTCTAGTAGTCACTGGATACTAATTTCTTCATCAAAACATAAAACTAAGGTTATATTTCCATATTTAGTTTTACAATTCCAGTGTGCTATAAACAATAGCTTCTTGGGACACAAGAAGGTGGATAGCATTTCGCTAGCTACTGTAGCATCGTTGGTTTCTTCTTTGAAAAAGGTATTGGTGTCACTGGCTTCTTCTTCTTTAATCAACGTGACGCTAGCGATCGACTCCCGGACAAAGCCTATACATATAGTGCAAGCCTTCATGTACCTTTATCTCATCATTTGATTCTAGATGTACTTGCACTCAGCTTAGAAACCCATCTCTTGCAATGTTGTGGACTAGATTGTTTGATGTAAATAAATTAACAATTCTTGAATTTATAAATAAACGTTTACAAACATTGATCAATACTCTTCCTATAACGTTTACAAAGGGCTCCCTATATAATTCATTAGTTAGCTTTGTCAAAATCGTCTCTCCGCCAAAGACGTTTAAGACTTTGGGGGCACCAACAGAATGCTCGAATATTCTTTAGCCAAAAAATCTACACTCTATTTCGTTACTTCTTGAACTATATTTTGGTTCTACTTTGCATTTTTCATAGCTGGATCTCTTTCGTGTTCCTCAGTTTTTTTTCGCTCTCTTTGGAAATAGGATTGGTTGTTTAGATTGATGATGAAATTCTATTTAGCATTGATACCACGAAAAAAAATGAATAGGCCTATCTAGCTATCACCAAGGATAATAAACATATGAACGCGAGCAAACGGCCAATTTTTGTTTTAGTCCCCTATTGTAGCTACCCTATTGTTCAAGTACTGGCACACTATTTTAGTTACTAAAGGTAAGATAACTTGTCAATTTTTTTTTTCCAAATTTAATAAGAAACGATAACAATCTGAACTATTTATCTGTGGTTTTCATCATTAAAATCTTCTTCCACCTCATTCAGAATTGTCGTTTATATCCAATGAAGATGTTGAAAACTATAAAGAAAAAAAAAACTATTTGTTACTACTAATTTGCATACGTTTTCAGATATTCGAGGACTTACCCTAATTTACGGCTGGTAAGTGGTGAGTGGGGAGGAAGATATACTCTAATACTCAGAGCAGGTACATCAGTGTATTTTGCAGGGTTCATGCACAGATTCATAGGCAATGGAATAAAAAATAATAAAACTCAGTGTTTTGTTTGTAACCGGATCTAATTTTCAAACCTGTAGAAGACAGGTTCAAAGCCACGTGTCAGAACGATGTTGACTCTTTTTGTTTTTGTTTTTTCGGTTCACTATATATATTATTATTTTCATCTTATGAACCTCAACCAAGGAGTTTACTGCTGCATTTGCTCTCATAGTAATAAAATTTATTCCAATGCAAAAGAGCAATATATACACCGACCAAAAGAATTTTTAAAAAGAAAAAAGCAAAACAGTAACTACTGTTAAAATTCAAACAAATCAAAGAACACCTATTTGTGCATGATCATTTTGACGACTCACCCCCCTAACCATGATCCCATTCCTGATCTCTTCTTCTGTGTACATATAAGCCAACCCACCATGACTCGTCGGATCCATCCCGGCGATCTCATCCTCCGACGGTATCCTCAACAGTTTCAGCTTATGCAACACGAAAAACAGAGTCCCCATCGTCAAGCTAACCCATCCCGTAATCACCACAATCTGCACGACGTGCGCCGCAAGCAACCTCCCTCCTCCTCCCATCAACAGCCCGTACGGCCTGTTCGGATCGCCTCCGAATATCTCGGCAACGTACGTTTTATCCGCGAACAATCCGGTGAAAATAATCCCCCACGCTCCGCAACCGCCGTGAAGCTGAGCCGCTTCCAAAGGATCGTCGAATCTCAGCTTATCAGCTAGCTTGTTGAATCCCATCAGCACCCACGCGGCCACGAACCCGCAGATAACCGCGGCCCACGGCTCAACAACGGAGCAGCCGCTGGTTATAGCCGCGAACCCGCCGAGCAAACCGTTACAGACGTCAGTCACGTTCCAGTACCCATCGATGAGTCTTTTGCCGAACAGAGTCGTTAGCGCCGCCGTGCATCCAGCTAACGTGGTTGTAACCGCGGTTCTTCCCACGGCGCTCCATTGCCCGTAGAATGAGCTTCCCGGAGACGTTCCGTAAGATTTGAATATGGTCGCGAACGAACCGGGGTTGAACCCGTACCATCCGAACCATAGTAGAAACGTACCGAGCACGACCAACGTCGCGCTGTGACCACGCAATGTGACCGGTTTACCTCCGTGTTCGAACCGGCCGATTCTTGGTCCTTCTATTAAGGCTCCCCATAAACCGGCGATTCCTCCGACCATGTGAACGACGCCGGATCCTGCGAAATCGATGACACCTGATTGAAACAGAAGGTTCTCGGATCTGGCGGGAGAAGCCCAACCATCGGAAGACCAGAACCAATGAGAGACGATCGGGTAAACGAGTCCGGTGAGGAAAGAGGAATAGATCAGATAAGCGACGAACTGAGTCCTCTCGGCGATGGATCCGCTGGTGATTCCGGCGGCGGCGATGGCGAAAGTCCATTGGTAGAGGAAGTAAGGATAGTCGAAGGAAGGCTTAGGGAAATCGCTCATTCCGAAGAAATGTTTTCCGATGAAACCATTTGAAGGAGATCCGTAGGCGAAGGCGAAGCCGAAGAGGTAATAGAAGAGACCTCCGGCGGCGGCGTCGATGACATTGGTGAGCATTATGTTCATCGTGTTTTTGGCTCGGACGGATCCGGCGCAGAGCATAGCGAAACCGAGCTGCATCGCGAAGACGAGGTAAGCCGAGAAGAGGAGGTAAGTGTTGTCGATTGCGTAAGCCGCGTCGGTGAATTTCCCGGAGATCGTTTCGAATCTCCCGCAGATGAATTCGGCGGCGGCGGCTGCGGCGGTGGCGTTGGCTCCGCCTGATAGTAAAGGAATGAGATCAGAGGCGGAGCAAGATAAAGCCGACGCCATTGGTGCAATCGCGAGAGAGAGAGAATTTGAAGAAGAATGTGTGTGAGAGATTAGCTTTTATAGAAAGGGAAGGTAGAGAGATTCATGAGATTCTGTTGAATCTTATTGGAGAATTGAATCTTTCAGATTCTTTCCATCTTTATTAAATTACCAATTCCCAGAACTGCAAGAAAAATATTTTAAACTGAAGATTCTGTTAACGGATTTTTCCACTTTTATTGTTAGTTTTGACTTTTCTTCCCACAAGTGCTCACAAAAATTAACTACCGTCTTTTTTTCCAAAGTAATTCTTTTCAAATTTCCCGAAAATATCATTCTGTAATCTGTGGACGGTATATATTTTCTATTTCTAATACTACCAATAAATTGACCACCTTTTTCTGAAATTCACTTTCTTTTTATGGGTGGAGAAGAAACGTAAAGAAATGATTTACTATAAATAAATGACGGAATCTTTTTTATTCTTGTTACTAAACATGAACGATACCGTGTAACTATTTAATCAATCAAACTATTTTAGTGTAAATGAACGTACAATTTGCACCAACACTAGTGTGCAGAACCTATGTGCAATTACGGTTTACCCAAACCCCTTTCGATTCTCTCTCCCCAACGTTTTTCTCGCTCTCTCCCCCTCTTGCCGGATCTCCGCCGCCGAATATGTCTCTTCCTCTCGCCAGCTCTCTCTTCCTCTCTCCTTCTCGCAGTTCTCTCTCTCCCCCTTTCCCCGGATTTCAACTGCCCATCACAAGATGATAATTAAGTCACTGCACACTTTCCTTAAGTGGTTAAATTAATTAAGACTCTTTTAGCCAATTAACCCAATATATCATACACCTATACGGGTTTAAAAAATAGAATTCTTTTTTCATCCGTTTGATTTGAGCCAGACATATTTATGAACGGGTATTTATAAATTGATATCGAAATCAGTCTTAAAATTTTTTTAAAAAGAATTGATAACGAAATGTTTCCATAAACTTAACCTCCTAAACCAAAAGCTCTTGGCTAATACTACTCTCTCTGTACAATACTAATTCTACAACTTATTTCAGAAAATTAAGACAATCCTAGCGGTTCAGCTCATCAATGAAGGTTTCGAAATCGAATCGGAATGTCGTAGAATTGACTTGACCAGACAAGGGACAAACCGGATCGGTCGGGGGGGTAGAGCTATCCATGAGCCAGTCTTCAATCTCCGACAGTACTTTATCGCTGCTACTTCTTCCTGATTGTTGTTGGTGCCGCTTGGCCGGAGGACTAGGAGTCCCAGACGGAACTGCACTTGTCTGAGCGTTACCAGAACGTCTCTTCCGGCTAAATTTGATAGCGCACATATTGGTCCGAGAAGAGGTATAACCAGCAACGGTCCGCTGTGAACTGCCTTGTAAAGCCGTGGGAGGAGTAGCGTAACCGGTGGTATACTGCGAGCCTTGAGCAACGTTATGTACAACGTTTTCAACAAGATTAGCGCCTCCACTTGGTCTTTGAGTCCTTGAGAATGATTTGGAAGAGAACACTTGGGGGTTTGGGTTACTACCATAATAAAAGCCGCCACGCTGATTTTGGAATACCTGAGGAGCACGAGGTTGCTCGGGTCTGTGACCTGGTCTGGTGTACGTGTTTGGGCGAGTCGCAGCCACAGTAGATGCCGAGCAAGGCCGGATTGCAAACTGGTTTACAGGGGGATACCAAGGGTTTTGTTGCGGCAGCAAAGATGGAGGCGGAGGTATTTTTCCAATTCTGATGAATTCACGTTGATTCTTCCATATCTGTTCTTTATCATTGGCATGGCAGTGATCAATGCTACCGATGCACCAGTGAGGACACGGAGCACGGATGTCACAAACATAACAGTGACACTGTTTTAAAAAAAAGAAAGCAAAATCAACAAAAGGGAAATTAGCAAGAAAAGCATCGATCAATATAAAGCTTTGTCAGAAGATAGAGAAGCAAAAGCGAAGAAAAGACACTCTCACCATGTCACAGTACTTGTCGTGTGATGTGGATTCGAAAGGGTACTTAGCGCAGGCATGTCGCGGATGCGGGAAGTCTCTACAAGCTATCTATAAAGACAAAAAATTAACTTCCTTAAAAGCAGAGCAAAACCAGCTTACTGGTTTCAAAACTATTACACGACAAGTAAAAAAAACTCAAATTTTCTCTCTGCAAGACAAGAAACCCGATTCCTACAAGAGTTCCAAGTTAAACTTCTTCTACTCGGGACACAACCACACTTCAAAATCAGGGCACACAGTTTCAAAATTGGGGTGAATTCGTAACGATGAGAAGATGAAGTTTGGAAAATTCTTTTACCTCACCCTTTTGCCCTACTACAAGGATATCATCATCATCGGTTTCGCAAGTGTCAAATGCAGTCTCCTTCTCCGTCGTCTTGAAAGGATCACAATCCAGGACCACACAATCGTCGTCGTCCTCCACCGTTAAATCCGAAGACTTTGACTTTCGATACCCAGTACGCTTGGTCTCCGCGTCGGAGAAAACGTCAAATAAATCAATGGGGTCTCCTAATTTATCATCCTCCTCGTCTGAGCTAAGATAAATTGTCTGATTTATCGAAGTCATCGCAAGCCGAACGGTAAATCCAACCGAAATTTCAAAGGAGAAGAGAGAAATCAGAAGGCTGTTACATGAGAGTAACTCGAATCAGAGATTTTAGAGGGATTCGTTTTTTCTTTCCAATCAGATTTTCCAGGAAAGGAGAATCATTAAACTAGGCGCAGAAATAGAGGAGAAAATAACGAATTAGGGTTTCGAATCGGAGAAGAAAGCAATTGAAAAAGCATGACTAAAAAGGTTTTAAATGATTTGTTTAAATGACATTTTCCCCTTTTGGGCCTGACATTTTTTTAAAAGGCCAGGCCCAAATCCAGTCAACCAATCTCATATCCGATCCTCATAATTCCAAACCGGTTTCCAATAAACCGGGTATACATCCTCACACGATCCGCATGATTCGTACGACATCAATGATATTATTCGTAATTGGATAAAACTTGTTAAGTCGTTTTTATTTGTTGTATGTCCACCAGATTTTTCTTATAAAAATCTTTGTATGCTCGAAAGCTTCCAAATGCCTCAAAATCAGAAACTGAACAAAATTAGATAATCACAGGGGGATGTATTGAATGTCAAATTTGAGAAGATTTGAGATGATTTGGTTTTTAATGAGTTTTTAAATGATTTTGGGTGAATGAGGGAAGTTGTGGTGATTTTAATTAAAAAACTCTAGAATTCCATCTAAAACCATGAGATTTGGGTTTTTATGTTTTTAACTAAGAAATTTCACCAAAACACTTTGAAATCCCAACAACTCTCCTAAAACCCATTACTTAAAATATTTCCAATAACACTGGATTTCAAAGTAAAATTTTAAATTACAAGTTCAATAACACTGGATTTTATGGTGAGTTTTGAAATTCATGTTCCAATAACAGTGGATTTGTCATTTTAATGCAAATCACTCCAAATTCTTTCAAATCATAGATTCAATACACCCCCCTAAACATTCTTCTGAAATCTTCCATCATGAACCTAAACTTTTGTGATTTTGAACTTTTTTACAAGTGATGGCCATACTTTTAACTCAAGTGATTATCGTTTGCATAGTGAAAAAGGAAATGACTATTTCGAAACGGAAAAGAAAAGAGAAATACCCTCAAATACCACACTTTCATGTTTTTGTGACAAAAATACCACACCAAAGTGAAAATGATAAAAATAATATTTATTTTATGGTTTAAAAATAATTAAACTAATAAATTTGGGTTTAAAAGTCATTAATTAGGTTTTAGATTTTGGGTTTTAGGGTTTAGGTTTAAGGGATTGGGAAGAAACATATGAAAATAAATGTATAATAGTCTTTTTCTCTTAAAAAAATGTCATTTTTGTCATTTTCATCATATTTTTGTCACAAAAACATGAAAGTGTGGTATTTTTGAGAATTGCCCTAATTTGAAAATATAAATTGTTTTATAATTTTGGCAACTTTATATATTGATAAAAAAAGAAAAACAGAAGAGATTTTTTAAAACATTCTCAATAATTTCCACTGCAGATAAATTTGGAGCCATGCTTCTGTATAATCTGCCATGCTTCATCCACGTGTTTTTCCTCCGTTAACGGTGCACCAACAGCAAATCGTAAAATAAACTTTCCCGACATAACCTGTTGATATTGTTTAGTTAAATTTCAAAATTTCATTTATGAAAATGCAAGATAAAATAATACTGTATCTTGTGACAAAAATAATAATATTATATTGATTATAAAGATATAACTCACAGTGTGAGAGATGAAGATCTTGCCGGTCGAGTTAACAGCGGCAAGCAGCTCACGATTTTGTTCGTTACATTTGTCTTCATCGCCATCAACAGGAGTAAGGCGAAAGCAAACGAGTGAAAAGTATCGAGCAGTGACAACCTTTTAATTTATAAGAAAAATAAATTAAATAATAGCTATTTTTGTTGTGGAGGAAAAGAGAAATTAATAAGTATTACTAGTTAGCATGGTTATAGCCTTGTGAGTTGTGAGGGGATTATAACTAAATATATACAACGTTCAAAAAAAGTTTTTTTTTTCATATGTATTTGTTACCTCAAAATGTGGATCTTGAGCTACATAATCTTCGAAATTCCTAGCGAGATTGATATGGTCTCTAATAAAGTTTTTCAAATTCTCGGCACCATAGAGCCTTAGAACCATCCACAACTTCATTGAGCTGTATGATTAAATTATAATTGTGAGCACCAAATATATAAGTTAATTAGAATTATAAGTAACAGATATAACATCAATTGTAAGTATGCAGAACCTGAATCTCCGAGAGAGAGAAATTTGCCAATCTTTATAGTTTACGACCTCATCTCGCTTGGATACCTGATACATTCATTAAATCATACTCCTATGTTAGATACAGTCACACAACATATTCTTTCGTTCTAAAAACATATGGAATTTAAGTATTATTGCTAACCATAAATGATATATATACTGATAAATCTATTGAATAAACTTTTAGTACATCTTATACATTTTTTAATCATTTCATATACATCTAAATAATTGAATGACAACACATTATTCCATCTTCCATACAGAACGCTGGTTTTTAGCTACTAGTCTGGTAGTAAAATGATGAACACGACCGAGGAACGGTTTACCTTGTATTCAAGATACTCAGGATTTGTTTTGAGTGCATCGATGAGAGAGTATCGATCCTATGTAATTTCAAATATTAAAAAAAAAATTGGATATGAATTGACTAAATAGTACAATAAACCGAAAAGGGATCTCAACTGAAAATGTTGAGACTAATTAATTAGTAATAATACTTATATACATTAAGGAAAAAGAGATAAAAAAAAAAACAAAAAATACCTTAACCCAAAGGGGTGAACAAGTTTGATTAGCGAATAACCATTTATGAGCATTGATATTAAAGGAGTCGGCATTTTCAATTCCATCAATATATTTGCGATATTCTGGACATATACATGCATTGCCTGCATAAGCTGCATCCACGTGCATCCATATCCCGTAGCTCTACACAACATCAATAATTATTTAGCCAAATTAGATTACAAATTAGTGTAATCTTTGCAATAGTTGAAGCAGTGTGATACTTGCGGTGGATGAAGTGGTTAACGAAATGGTTAATGCAGTCCATATATTAATTGGTCAATTACTGTTTGGTACTATATATGTATATATTCAATTACCTTTGCAATTTGCCCTAGTGGGACCAGAGGATCAACTGCAGCTGAAGATGTTGTGCCAACCTGAAAATCCCACATTTTTATCTCTAGCAATGGGCCAAATAATTATAAATAAAATAGGTACTTCATAGTCTACAATTCTTAGTATTTGGTGGCGATATGACATATATTTCTTTTCAAAAAAAAAAACTATTAATTAATATATAGTTACTATTTACTTTTCAGTGAGTTTAAGTAATTACGGTAGCACAAATGAAGAAAGGGATAAATCCTTTAGCGAGATCACTAGAAATAGCTTCTTCAAGTGCTTTTGGAGGCATTTCATAATTCATGGAAGAATCTGTTTTGAGCAACCTGATATTTTCTTCATGTATTCCAGCAATCTATAAGAAAAGAAATCACCACATATATATATATAACTATAGCATGACTAATTGACCAGTTAATTGATTATTTCTATATGAAAAAATTGTATACGAACCAAACAAGCCTTTCGAAAACTAGAATGAGTTTGGTCGGAGGCATAGACAACAAGTCGAGGGAGTGATGTTTTGCAGACTTTCTTCAACATCCTGTCTCTAGCAGCCAGTACTACCACAAGCACTGCTTCACATCCTGTCCCTTGGATCACTCCTCCTCCGTTCCCTTCAATTTATCAAACCAATCAATTACTCCCTCTGGTTTTGATTAGTTGTCGTTTTAATTTTTTTTTTAAATTAGTTGATGTTTTCAAATTTCAATGCAAAATTTAATGATTTATAATCATTTTTGTTATGCATAATATTATACTATTGATTGACTTGTATTTAATTATATAGGTAGCTGTGTTTTTGTTTTGGAAAACTAACAAATTAAAATTTTCTTAATCTACGTGCATTCTTCTAAAATGACAACTTATCAAAACCAGAGGGAGTATATGTTTATTTTCTCTTTACAATTTTTTTTGTTATTATTCATGTATATGGTCACAGATACATGCATGCATGCTCTATGTATTTTAAAATGATTAGTCCATAAGATATGCATAAATGTGGTTTTTAACTTTTAAAATTTTTTTTTGGAGAGTTGGAACTGTAAAAGTTTATTCTTAATTTGGGAAAATATATATAATTAATATTCTTATTAAAAATGTGGTTTTAACTGGTGAAATGTTTAAACTTTGAACCAAAAAAAAAGTCTAGTGAAATGTAGAGCAGAAAATAAGTACTATATAACACGATTACACGAATCACTAACATGTATATGGTTTCTGTACTTTTTTTTCTGTTTCATGCAAAATAGTAAAATTTGAAACATCAAATCACAAGAATTAGTTTCAATATCCCGTCCATTCGTCCATTAAAGTCGACTGATGTGTAAGTGAACTCTTTCAATTTTAAATGATGTTTCAGCTAGTTAAGTAAAAAGTAATATTGTTACCATATATATAAAAATAAAAGTTAGAAAGAATGAATTCAGTTACGGTGAAAATAATCAAGAACCTGTGGAGAGAAATTGGTTGGGGAGTTGGAGCAATTTGGCGAGCCAATCAAGAACAATGACTTCGAGCTCAGTGGCGGCTGGAGAAGTGAGCCAGGTGAAACCGACGACGCTCATGCCGGCGTTGAGCATCTCTCCCAAGAATCCGGCCACACTCGTGCTTGACGCATAGTACGCAAAGTAACTCGGACTTTGCCAGTGAGTTACCCCCGGCATAATCTTCCTCGAAACGTCTATAAATTATGACAAAAATTCGAATGAACATATACTCCGTTATGTTCGTACGTCTATGTGCATGCTGCGTTAAACAGAAACAAAAACTGTATTACGTACCGTCGAGAAGTTCTTTCAACGATTCAGGGTGGTCAGGCGCTGAATCAGGCAACATGTCACGGAGATAACCAGGCTGCGTCAAATCGCCAATAAATTAAGTACTAATTATTCTAAACATACATCCAAAATAACAATATACTATATATAGTAAAAAAAATTCAGTAAACATTACTCTACAGTTTTTTTGTTGTTGTTGTTGACTTGTTGTCAACCATTACTCTACACTTCTACAGTTTTTGTATTCTCATATATAGAAAGATGATTAATTATATATAGAATTATATAAAGGACCACATACAAACAAATAACGAGAGGTTACATTTATATACATGTAGCGAAAAATACTCTATATGCACTGGTCGTTTTTTTTCATATATAAACGAAGAGGGTGAGAAGATCACAAACCTGGACTTGAGAAAGAACAGGGAAATCCTGAGGGGAGTCTTCTAGGTTTTTGTAATAATCAGCAATAAAATCAACCATTATGTGACCTTGCTCTCTCAGCACCTCACTATCCATTGGTTTCATTTTTTTCACTTTCGCTCCGTCGTTACCGTTAACGTCGCCGTTGCTATGCCCATTACCGATGCCATGGCCGTTGCCGATGATGTTGCCAAGTCCGTTCCCGATGTGGTTACCGTTGCCGATGCCGTTACATTTGCCAATGCCGTTGCTGATACCATCGTCGTTGCTCTTGCCGTAGTCCCTGTCACACATATTAATGTACCACACATATATATTATATATCATTTACATGAGATAACGTATTAATTATAAATGAAATATGATATATCAATCACAGTAATTTCATTTTCTACAGAAAATATAAAGATTAGAGGAGGTGCTTACATCTCGAATGGTATTTGGCAACTATTGTAAGACTATGAGTGTGTATGTTATTGTCGAGATGCATGGCTCAATGGTATGCTTTGGGGGTGTATATATAGATTGGTAAATATCCCACGCTTGTCTTTCTATAGATATTTTATTCTTCTTTTCTCCTTTTATAGCTATTTAATTATATAAAAACTAATTAATTATTTTGTAATTATCACAATAAGACAACGTGGTTCATGCAGAGCCGTGCCAATGTTGGAAGCTGCCGGAAGCGATGAAAAAAAAAAAAAAGGAAAAAAATTAGTGCATACAATTAAGGATGTTAAATAGGTTTTCTGGTCCAATCCGACCCTTTTTATTTTGAACTTGGTCATTTTTAAGCCCTAATCTTTTTTCAAACTCTTAAAATTTATAAAATAGAGCACAACATTTTTAAGCCTTATTAAACTCTTTCCAATTCTATATTTTTTTCATTAGAATATTTTTTTTTTAAATCAAATCTTTATAAGTTTATAACAAAAATACTTTAAAATCACAAAAAACATTGTTATTCATAATAAATCACGTTTTCCCGCCAAAACTGCAAAATCACGTTGTTCCGCCAAAACGCAAAATCGCGTTTTCCCGCCAAAACCGCAAAATCGCGTTTTCCCGCCAAAACCGCAAAATCGTGTTTTCCCGCCAAAACCGCAAAATCGCGTTTTCCCGCCAAAACCGCAAAATCGCGTTTTTCCGACAATACCGAAAAATCACGTTTTCCCGACAAAACCGCAAAATCGCGTTATCCCGACAAAACCGCAAAATCGCGTTTTCCCGACAATACCGCAAAATCGCGTTTTCCCGCTAAAACCGCAAAATCGTGTTTTCCCGCCAAAACCGCAAAATCGCGTTTTCCCGCCAAAACCGCAAATAGCGTTTTCCCGACAAAACCGCAAAATTGTGTTTTCCCGCCAAAACCGCAAAATCACGTTTTTCCGCCGCAACCGCAAAATCACGTTTTTCCATCAAAACCGTAAAATCACGTTTTTCCCGCCAAAACAGCAAAATCATGTTTTTCCCCAAAATCCGTATGTTTTCCCGCCAAAACCGAATTGGTGAAAGCGAAAACATCATGCTTTTTCGCCAAAATCAGAAAATCATTTATTTCCACCAAAACCAAAAATAATGTTTTTATGCCAAATCCGCAAAATCATAATTTTCCGCAAAACCACAAAATTATGTTTAGGGATTTATTGACGAATTCGAGGAAGAAAGCAAAGAAGAGAAAAAAACAAAAGAGAAAATAAAATTTACAAACAAGGTTGATCCCTGTTAAGCCATGTCATTTTTAACAATAACCCTAAATGAACCCTAAATAATTTATAGTTAAGAAATCATGGCTAGGGTTTATAATTATTTGAAAGGGTTAGGGTTGACCTTAATTTTTTAGCTCATATTAACAACCCTACACACAATAGTAATAAACGTTTTCATCTTAAAAGTATAGGGCACATCTCCTTGTTAATTTATCTTAATTATGTGAAGGAAAAAAAAATCTAATTCCTTTAACAATTAACAATCGTTCCATAATTTTGTTTTGTTACTTAAGATGAAACTAATAATAAAAATGCCTTTAATTTTTTCAAAATATTTTTGATGCCATAGGCTGATGTTTTTTTTTTCTCAAGTAAACACGACCCCATGTGGTTGAAAGCATTACGAGCTAGTGGTAAAACCGATCCATGCATGGCCGGTACAATAGATATTCACCGTGTTTGTACATGGTGGATTCTAAAATTTAATCGGTGTAAAAAAAATTTGAACTTCTTTCGATGCAAATATTACGTTAGATAAACAAAAGGGTCCGACATGCATGTGTGTGATGTTCCTTGTACAGTATTCCCACCTATAATTGTCCATCAACATGGTCCGAAATGATTTTGTATTTAACATTTACGTAGTATTACCTCTTTTGAATGGGGGCGAAAATAGCTTCTAGTCCCCCGGTTTGGCTTTCGGATATCTTTGATAGTGAAAAACGTTTACCCTCTGCGTGATGTTCTCTGCACTTTTTTTCTCTTGGATGTTTTGGTGTTAATTAATAGGTTGGATTCTTTTTGAAGATGACTAGCTCTTATTGCTAGTTGGTAGGAAGTTAAGGCAAGGGTAGGTGGAAGTTAGGTGTGAAGTGCCGTTGTTTAATGAGATTGACTTTCTCTCTATAATGTTGTAATCATCTTTGTTCTATCTTCTATCTGGGTTTTGGCGAAAAATCTGGATCCGAATATCCGAAACACTATAGATATCTATATGGGTCCAAAAATTTCTTACCCGAAAAACCAAATTCGAATAGTACCAAATCCGACCCGAGAACCGATTGGGTACTCGAGGACCTGAAACCAAAACACACTAATAAAATTAGAAGTTTCCTTCTTTCCTTCAAATTTTTTGCTTTGAATGTTCTAAATTTTTAGACCCGAAAGGAACCGACTCAAACGGACCCAAACTTCTATGATATCTATATGGGTTTAAAATTCTACTACCAAAAAGATCTAAACCCAAATAAAACCGACTTGAACCCGATCTGAATACCTGAATGCCCAAAAGTAGTTCTATCAATAGCAAAAATTGACGTACCTTGGCAATTAAGAAAAGAATCAGGTGACTCTTCTTTACAAAAAATAATTACAAAAAATAACTAAATCATAGTAATTAATCAATACTTTACTTTCATTAGAAATTTTCTACACATTATAATTAATAGGGAAATTTCAAAAATGCACTTTCTTAAGAGGTACACTTTTTCAGTTTTGCATTTCTAAAAACGATATTTTTATTTTTACATTCTTTTATAAAGCTTTATAAACTCTTAAATTTTTTTAGGGAAAATCTTCCATTAGGGTTTAAAATTCAGAGTTTAAGTTTAGGGTTTACGATTTAGGGTTTACTGTTTACGATTTAGGGTTTAAGGTTTAAGATTTAGGGTTTAGGGTTTAGATTCACAAATCCTTAAGATTTAGGGTTTAGGGTTTAGATTCAGAAACCGTAAACCATAAACCCTAAATCATAAACCCTAAACCCTGTATTAGAAACCTTTGTAATAATTAGAGAATTTAAATAATATTACAAAGATATTGAGATATATATTTTATATTAGGATATACTCTGTTTTGTTATTTCTTAAAAAGAATTAGAATAATATTATTAATTGAAAGAAGTAAAACTAAAATTTTAATAATAACATTAGTTAGTTATATCTACTATATTAAAACAGAAGATGACTTTTTGTACCATTGGTCCCCTTTGAATTTTATAGATTTTCATTAAGAGTATTTTAGGCATAGAAAAATGGCTCAAACAATTTAATTATGTTTCTTTAAATGAGTTGACCATTATTTTGGGTAAATATATTAACAAACACGAGCTATACTATTATAACAATTAGATCATCACATATTGATCATTACAATAAGAAAACGAGGCATATTGATCATAAGAATAGCAGAATCAAATATGAAACTCTTCTTGAACCTAAGTAGTACGTAAGCTATATAGAATATGTACATTACTTAAGTTTTTCATATTTAGCAACATGTATGTAGAATATGTACTATACTTTTATGAAACTGTCAAAAAACTATATTGTTCAACGTGGGTTTAGTGTTAACATAACAATTTCATTGTAAAAAATTTGAGCATAAAAATATCATTAATCATATTTTTATTAATGCTTAAATAAAAAAACAGGAAGATTTTCTGCCGATCATGATTAGCTCATAGAAAATATGTAATAGGTATAATATAAGTTTTATTAAACTAATAATAAAAGATCTTGAGGTTAAACCTAGAATATTCTAACCATAAATGTATCTAAAACATTTAATATGGCCTTATCATTCGTGTTATAACCTCGCCAGCAGATTCCATAAATGTACCAAAATATTTTCCAAAGAAACTATATGCAAATCTGGATCCAGTATCAATTAGCCGGATTTTCTCATCGATAAATATGATAATTTGATCAATATGCCATAAACATAGCACACAATCTATTGTGTTAACAATATGCAAAGATTTTTTCACCAAACCGGATTCTAACAAATTCCATAACCTAAAAACTTTTATATCGTAATATATGCCAGTATATCCTAGATTTCGAAGTAAATATCTACCAATCAGATTAAACCCTAACTGAATCTTATATAAATACTTTAGGAATTTCACCACAAAAAAAAAGTAGCTTAGAGGAATTTTTTTTGAAAAACATAATTTTGGGAATTGTGGTCTAATTATAAGAAACTAATTAGAAATGCCTATTAATTTTGTATTAAGTGATAGATTTTAAAAAAGAATAATTTACACAAACAATAGAATTGGTATATTTCATAAAATATGAAGATACTATTTTGAAATAGGAATAGTTTTTTAAAGTCCGTTATCTTCAAAAAAATATTAACCTAAATATTTTAATAATATTAGAATTTAAATATTAATTTTGAAATTCAAAATTCACTTCTACTTATCTTTTAATTATATTAATATAATTTTCAATTTTGGACCTGGACCGTCTATTTCTTTTTTAAAAACAATATTTTCTTTCTGTCAATTTCTTAATAACTCATCAAAAAGTTAGCTACATATAATTCAGACCACAACTTTCAAGTATACTTTTAATGTTTATCTACAGTTTTAATTTTTGCTTCTCATACTTTTCAAAATAATACATATATTTATAAAATTCACCAAAAAATTACAAATTCATATATTTATTTATTTTAAATAAAAAAATTGTTAATCATAACCGTGTCTAGTTAATTTTAATTAATTAAATATATCTATTTAATTATCGTTGGTAAGAATTAATGTAAACAATGACACGTAGAGATTACCAAAATAGAAAAATACAGTATAGATAAGAAAACTACTTCAACGAATCTCTATTAGAAAACAAAAAACCATGAGAGGTTGGAAATGGAATGGTACACAACTTATGTGACAAAAGCAATCATAATGTTGGTGAGATCACCAAAACCATACCCTGCAAGACCACGTATCCTTATAATACAATTAATGACGCATTTATTAAAGGGTGGTGGTCTAATAATTCTCATTTGGGAAAGACCCGTGCTGGTGGTCTAGACCGTGATCGATTCTTCTCAAACGTAAAATCGCTAAACATTTTTCAATTTAACCACATGAATATGGACCCTTGTATACAATCCATTTGAAAAACTAGGAGAAACGTTTATTCCTCCGAGTCATCAAAAAAAAAATAATGACACATTACAAAAATATATATATATATATATATATTGGAACACTATTTGTGCCGGCTTTTCTCATAATTTTCGAAATTAGATTCCAAAACAGTATATATATTATGCAATAAAACAATTGTAACTTTATTTTCTACACATTATATTTACTTCCTATGGAGGTAAGTAATTAGATAGCTTTCAGTACAAACCCTTTCTCCCAACCCCAATAAATAACATGCCGGATGATCCATAAAATCTCCAAAAATACCATTAGACATTAGAATTTGAATTTCGTATATTTTTTATAGCCAGAGATCCGAACATAAACCTTAACTCATTAGTTGAGTTTGTGAAAAGTCTAGTGTTTCTTTCTTATTTATTTGAAATATGCATAATAATAAATGATTAGAATCGCAATAGAAAGATTAAAACACTCGCGCACTGTGGAGGTTATTTCCATTTCTACATACTTTGAACCTCTTGCTAAGAATGCAAGCCATAACCGAGATAATCACATCACTAATTCAGCCACATTGAAGGGTATCCCCAATTCGGCAATAAATGCATCACCAAAGGATAATAGCCATAATATTTCGCAAAACGTAATCTCAATCATTCGGTGATGATTCAGCTGGTTTCCTGAATGATGATTTGCCTGGAAGTGTTATTTGTAACATTTTCTTTACAGTAATGTACAGAAGTTGGATATAACCAAAGAAATAGTACAGAAGTTGACAAATATAAACCACAAAGAGAAACAATGGTCAATTCTGAACCTACAAAACAAAGAAGTCAGGGTTGATGGTGACACATTGATATATATATCTTTCACAGCTTGATCCGAATCTTTTACATATATATATATGACTACCATCACTACAAGAAAACAAGCAAATTCCCACGGACGAATTCCTCAGAATTCCGTCGGAATTAGGGTATTCCGACGGCATATTGAGGAACTCTTCCGTCGGAAAAAAGTCGTCGGAATATTGAATTCCGTCGGAATTTCCTCGGAAATTTCCGACGGAATTCCGAGGAAAGCAAATTCCGAGGAAAAAGCGAGGAACACAATTCGTCGGATGGGTCCGTCGGAAGTTTCCGACGGACGCCGACGTCAGGCGTTTCCGACGGAAGGCGTCCGTCGGGAGTTTACGACGGCAGGGGTCCGTCGCTAGTTTCCGACGGACGCTTTCCGTCGGAAATGTCCGACGGACGCCTTCCGTCGGAATTTCCGACGGAATGTATCCGTCGGAAATTCTGACGGAATGTATCCGTCGGATATTTCCGACGGAAGGCGTCCGTCGGAAATTTCTGACGGAATGTATCCGTCGGATATTTCCGACGGAAGGCGTCCGTCGGAAATATTTAAAAATAATTTTTTAAAAAAAATAAATTTTTTTAAAAAAATTATTTCTTAAAAGAAAAGATATTAGAAAATTAAATTTGAAAATATAAAATGAAATATGAAAATATAAAATTGAAAGTCTTACAATATAAAAAAAACATTCCGAAGTTTTTGAAAAAAAAAAAAAACTACGGGTTTTTGGTGTTCGGGTCGTGCAAGGTCGGGAAATCGACGTTCGGGTGCAACCTCCTCATCATTTCCATCATCTGCTCGTTCAGCTTCATCTGTGCCTCGAAGCTCGCCTGTTGGGTCGCCATCTGAGTCTCCAACGCAGAAATGCGTTGGTCCTTGTCCTGCAGCTGACCCATAAGTGCTTCGGGATCAACAAAGGGCGGGGCTGCAGCAGAAGACGTAACTGACCGTGACGGACGAGCCAAACCCACCATTCTGCCCTTCTTCTTTGGAACCGACTGAAATAGAAAATAACCAAAATGTAAATAATAATTAAGATTGGAACCGATTGAAATAGAAAAATAAAAAATAGTAAATAATAATTGAGATGAAATGAAACTTACCTTTTGAACGATTTTGTTGATCTGATCCCGAGGCAATTGGAAACCCGTTGAATCTTCGTCTTCGATTGGAAGCTGAGACGCTGCTTCTTCCACCTGACTGTTGATGAGGTCGACGACACCCTTCACGACAACGTCATCGATCTCGCCGGTATGCTTGTTCGTATACGCCTTTTTCAGTAGCGCGAAATCATCAACCGGCTCACCATCATTTGCTTCCACCTTGATATCAATATAAATATTAGTAATTAGAAGAAAAATTGAGAATTTTAAATTTCAAAAATTATAAAATTATTAAATAGAATAAAAAGCGATTGAAGTTACCATGCGATCTCTCAGAGTGGCTTGGGACTGAGCACCCAAGTTGTGCTTGTAGATGCCCTTTCCTTTACGATCGCTCTTGCGGTTGGTGGAATTGGTGGAAGAAGTCGATTTCGTCTCGTCTTTACTCCAATGCTCAATCAACTGTGCCCAGACGTCGAGGTTCATTAACTTTGGGACCTTTTTTTAAAAAAAATGTTAGATTAATTAAAATATAATGTAATAAATTTTAAAAAGGTTTTAAAAAATAAAAAAAAACCTTGTTCTTTCGCCACTTCTTCTTCCACTCGTAAATTTGATAACCATAGTTGGTCATAACTTTGTGGACGAAGTGATAATAGACAAACGCCGTATAATCGGGATTCCAGTTGAATTCTTGCTGAAAAAAGAAACAATTAGTAGAATATTTATATTGAAAAAAATTTAATTGAAAAAATAAAGAATACTTACCGCAAACTGTTCAAACCACAGAATTTGTTTGCCTATAGGAAAGTCGGTGAAAGTAGGATGTCCCACGTCCAAGGCCAGATACATCATACGGTTGATCCATGCGCTGATCCCGTTCGAGGATCGATCAAACCATGTCTGACCCGGTCCAGATGGATAGGGAGTGAGAAACGGAAGATGGTGACGACCAGGCTGTCGAACAAACTCTGCAACCCTCGCCAGTTCCGCAGGAGCCTGATAGTTCGGAGGAATAACGGGTGCAGCCTGAGAGCCAGAAGGAGCGTCGGATATGGAGAGGGAGATGTATCGTGGGAGCTGCGGGAATCCTGAACGGAGTGGCTCCCCGAGCCACGACCACGAGCACGACGCTGTCGAGGAGGCGGGGTCTGATCATCGTAAGACCTGTAGTTTGAAGATATAAAAATCCAAACAAAAGTTATAATGTGTTAGTAATATTTAATTCATATACACGTTTTTACAAATCAAAAAATGTTTTAATACTTAATAAAATAGTTTTAATAACAGAAAAACAATTGTAAAAATTATTGAAAATCATATACATGTTTTAAAAAAATCAAAAAATATTGTAATACTTAAAAAAATATTTGTAATATCAGGAAAAAAAACGTTTTAGAAACTTGCTTAACTTTTTTAAAAATAGAAAAACCTTTTTTAAATCATATAGACGTTTTACAAATCAAAAAATGTTTTAATACTTATAAAAATAGTTTTAATAACAGAAAACAATAGTAAAAATCATTGAAAAACGTTTTTAAAATCTTTGGAAAATAGTGATTTTAGATATTACAAATCAAAAACCTTTTTTAAAAACAATAGTAAAAAAAAGTTTTAATACTTATACAAATAGTTTTTAAATGAGAAAACGATTTTAAAAAATGAAAAACGATTTTAAAAATTGAAAAACGATTTTAAAAATTGAAAAACGAATTTAAAAATTGAAAAACGATTTTAAAAATTGAAAAACGATTTTAAAAATTGAAAAACGATTTTAAAAAATTAAGAGAAAACGATTTTAAAAATAGAAAAACGATTTTAAAAATTGAAAAACGATTTTAAAAATTGAAAAACGTTTTAAAAAATTGAGAAACTATTTAAAAAAAATAAAAAACGAACTTAAAAATTAAAAAACGTTTTTAAAAGTACAAATAATTGCAAAAAAACTAAAAATAGAACCTAAAATCCGCAATTCAATCCTAAACTATCCATCTACAACAACCTAAAATCCTAAACTATCCATCTAACAACCTAAAATCCGAAACTATCCACCTAAAATATGAAGTTCAAATCGACCCTTACATGATTTGAGAGAGGAAGACGGCGAGAGAGGAGGCGAGAGAGGACGGCGAGAGAGGAGGCGAGAGAGGACGGCGAGAGAGGAGGCGAGAGAGGACGGCGAGAGAGGAGGCGAGAGAGGAGGCGAGAGAGGACGGCGAGAGAGGAGGCGAGAGAGGAGGCGAGAGAGGAGCCGAGAGAGCACGGCGAGAGAGGAGGACGAGATGAGAGAGAGAGGAGATGAGGTTGAGAGAGAGGAGGATGAGGTATGCGGCGGAGAAGAAGAAGAAATAGGGTTAGGTTTATATTTAATGATTCCGACGGACAGGGTTCGTCGGAATTCCGTCGGAATCATTAAATGTAAACCTAACCCGCGGATGTCGAAATAATTCAAGCGCTTTGGTTTTCCCGGTACGTACATTTCCGACGGCTCTATGTTTCCTCGGAATTTCCTGGGAAAATTCCGAGGAAATTCCGAGGAAATATGTTTTTTTATGTATTTCCTCGGAATTTCCTAGGAATTTTCCCACAAAACTCCTAGGAAACATGGTTTGGGGTTTCAAATTCCGATTTTTTTTTTCAGAATTTCATTTTTAATACAATTTCAATTCATACCATTGAGGATACTTTGTATAGATGATCATAAACCATGAAATAACAAAATTTAAAAAATAATAGTAAGTATTTCCTTTAACGTTTGTTAAAGTGTAGAAGTGTTTATCTTATGTTGTGTGATTTTTGTTCGAGCAATCGTAAAAGTGTTTGTTATTGTGTAAAACACTAAGGTTTGACTTCATAATCTAGTTAGGACACTCAATGAAGGTTAGATATGTGTTATTCGATACGCAAAACGTGGTTCTCGGTTATAAAACCCCATTTCCTAGGAATTTCCTGGGAAAATTCCTAGGAAATTCCGAGGAAATTCCAAAAAACATCCAGTTCCTAGGAATTTCCTGGGAAAATTCCTAGGAAATTCCGAGGAAATATTTTTTTATGTATTTCCTCGGAATTTCCTAGGAATTTTCCCAGGAAATTCCTAGGAAACATGGTTTGGGGTTTCAAATTCCGATTTTTTTTTTCAGAATTTCATTTTTAATACAATTTCAATTCATACCATTGAGGATACTTTGTATAGATGATCATAAACCATGAAATAACAAAATTTAAAAAATAATAGTAAGTATTTCCTTTAACGTTTGTTAAAGTGTAGAAGTGTTTATCTTATGTTGTGTGATTTTTGTTCGAGCAATCGTAAAAGTGTTTGTTATTGTGTAAAACACTAAGGTTTGACTTCATAATCTAGTTAGGACACTCAATGAAGGTTAGATATGTGTTATTCGATACGCAAAACGTGGTTCTCGGTTATAAAACCCCATTTCCTAGGAATTTCCTGGGAAAATTCCTAGGAAATTCCGAGGAAATTCCAAAAAACATCCAGTTCCTAGGAATTTCCTGGGAAAATTCCTAGGAAATTCCGAGGAAATATGTTTTTTTATGTATTTCCTCGGAAAATTCCTAGGAAATTCCGAGGAAATTCCTAGGAAACATGGTTTGGGGTTTCAAATTCCGATTTTTTTTTTCAGAATTTCATTTTTAATACAATTTCAATTCATACCATTGAGGATACTTTGTATAGATGATCATAAACCATGAAATAACAAAATTTAAAAAAATAGTAAGTATTTCCTTTAACGTTTGTTAAAGTGTAGAAGTGTTTATCTTATGTTGTGTGATTTTTGTTCGAGCAATCGTAAAAGTGTTTGTTATTGTGTAAAACACTAAGGTTTGACTTCATAATCTAGTTAGGACACTCAATGAAGGTTAGATATTTGTTATTCGATACGCAAAACGTGGTTCTCGGTTATAAAACCCCATTTCCTAGGAATTTCCTGGGAAAATTCCTAGGAAATTCCGAGGAAATTCCAAAAAACATCCAGTTCCTAGGAATTTCCTGGGAAAATTCCTAGGAAATTCCGAGGAAATATGTTTTTTTATGTATTTCCTCGGAATTTCCTAGGAATTTTCCCAGGAAATTCCTAGGAAACATGGTTTGGGGTTTCAAATTCCGATTTTTTTTTTCAGAATTTCATTTTTAATACAATTTCAATTCATACCATTGAGGATACTTTGTATAGATGATCATAAACCATGAAATAACAAAATTTAAAAAATAATAGTAAGTATTTCCTTTAACGTTTGTTAAAGTGTAGAAGTGTTTATCTTATGTTGTGTGATTTTTGTTCGAGCAATCGTAAAAGTGTTTGTTATTGTGTAAAACACTAAGGTTTGACTTCATAATCTAGTTAGGACACTCAATGAAGGTTAGATATGTGTTATTCGATACGCAAAACGTGGTTCTCGGTTATAAAACCCCATTTCCTAGGAATTTCCTGGGAAAATTCCTAGGAAATTCGAGGAAATTCCAAAAAACATCCAGTTCCTAGGAATTTCCTGGAAAATTCCTAGGAAATTCCGAGGAAATATGTTTTTTTATGTATTTCCTCGGAATTTCCTAGGAATTTTCCCAGGAAATTCCTAGGAAACATGGTTTGGGGTTTCAAATTCCGATTTTTTTTTTCAGAATTTCATTTTTAATACAATTTCAATTCATACCATTGAGGATACTTTGTATAGATGATCATAAACCATGAAATAACAAAATTTAAAAAATAATAGTAAGTATTTCCTTTAACGTTTGTTAAGTGTAGAAGTGTTTATCTTATGTTGTGTGATTTTTGTTCGAGCAATCGTAAAAGTGTTTGTTATTGTGTAAAACACTAAGGTTTGACTTCATAATCTAGTTAGGACACTCAATGAAGGTTAGATATGTGTTATTCGATACGCAAAACGTGGTTCTCGGTTATAAAACCCCATTTCCTAGGAATTTCCTGGAAAATTCCTAGGAAATTCCGAGGAAATTCCAAAAAACATCCAGTTCCTAGGAATTTCCTGGGAAAATTCCTAGGAAATTCCGAGGAAATATGTTTTTTTATGTATTTCCTCGAATTTCCTAGGAATTATTGAATTCGCCCCACGGCTGCCCCACCGGGTCTCTAACGGGTACAAACTTTCCTCGGTATCTTAGAAATATCTGTCGGTTTTTTTCCCACGGACCCTGTTTCCTCGGAATTTCCTAGGAAATTCCGACGGAAAATTCCTTCCTCGGAAAATTCCTAGGAAATTCCGAGAACTCACGTTTCTCGGAGTTTCCTCGGTTTTTCGTCAGAAAATTCCGAGGAACTCATTTTCCCTCGGAAAATCCGTCAGAATATCAATGTTTTCTTGTAGTGCATGAGCGCACAACTTGAACAAACGAAGACAGGCTTCAACTCCTTCAACGATAACTCGAAACGCAAACCTGGCATTCTCCATAAAAATGAGTCCACATCTTAGAATTGCGAGAGTCAATCTAAATCAAATTAGGCACAGTTAAAAACTGAAGACTGATCAACTCCCGCAAGCATCATTCAGCTCCATAGCAACATAATCACCTAGCTACACTTAAAACACTACAACCAAAGATAAAAAGAGAAAAAAAATCCAACCAAAAGTTTGATCTCCGGTTAAAGACAAAATATACTTAATTAAAACCAAAAATTTTAATCTAAAAGAGAGAAATAAAACTCAAACAAGGGAAGCCGAAAACCCCAGCAACCGTAACAAGCTCAAAATATAACAATCAAAATCTATGGTACAAATCAACAGAAAGTAGGAGACACGGCCTAAAAAGGTAAAATTTTGTTACTTTTAAATAGAATGAATAGAGGATGTCCACGGTAAAATTTTACTATTAAAATTTTACTTTTAAAATGCATCATCTTTTTATTTCTTTTGTTAATAAGAAATTCACCACAATATCACTAATATACTATTCCATATTAATTTATAATATTAAACTAATTCAATCCCTATATATATAAATCTGTGCATATAGTAACATTATTCTTGTGAATCTAATATAATTCCTTCTTATACAATTTTGTGTGTTCTATTATCATCAATCTGTCACATAAAAGAATTATATCATCATATCCCTTCAGTAATACATTATTTATCCTCAATCACTTTTGTGCTTTCTTAAATTTTTCCATCTGCCACATTGTACAATCATTGGTAATCCAATTTACATGGTTATAAAAAGACATAATCACTAAAAATAGCCCAAACAAAAAAGAAAGGAGAAAAACAACGAAAGTCGTAAAAAAAAATTAATGGAAAATATTGTATATTAACACTATTTTTTAAGTTTATCTTCTTCGTAATGTTGTTTACTGGAGATAACTTTTCATCTTGTTTTGTAGATTTTACCGATAAAAAAGGTTTGTCACCTGCTCTGGTCCTCTTAACTTAAAAGTAGAAGTTAAGATAGGGAATATGAAAGTTGTCCAGTATTTTGTGATTTGTCGGCCTTATAATAGCAAAGTAACTTGCAAGTTAGGAAGTTTGAATTATATAACACCAATGGTTTAAAGCATCGGACTACGGAGTGATGATGCATGATGCGGTTGGTTGGTTTGGTTTACGACAAAGAATTCTCTCAACCGTAACTACTGGTCACGCTACAAGAAGACCTTGATCAAGGTCTCCCAACACAATCGGTTCTTTCTCAACTATTTCCTTCTCCTTGTTGTTGCTTAAAAACAGTATATATATTGTTTGTAATTCGTTGTTATTAACAGTAAGAAAATTGAGGATTTATACAAGTAAATGATTTCTACAGGGGATCATGAAGGAAAGGTGGTTTGGTAGGAGTGGGCAATACAAGATCTGTAGAATTAATCATTTGTATTACCCTAGACATCGTTGGACGGAGCTTTGGAGACTCTTGTGTGCACAACAAACCGATCTGCATAACTCTCTTCACTTCTGTCTTATCTGCCTCTTCTTCCATATCTTTGTCTATCATCTCCTCCATCTTGTCTGAAGCATAACATTTCCAAACCTGTCCAACAACAAAGGGTTTTGAGAAATGGGTCTTGAAGGTAACTCCGTACGTGGAGTTAGTTTAAAGATTCATGTGAAGCAATGTGAGACTCACTTGAGTAACTAAGGTTTCAAGGGAGTTGTCAGATCGGAATTTATTGTTTCGAAAACCGCTGGTTATTTCGAGGACAAGAACTCCGAAGCTATAAGCGTCGATTTTATTGCTTAGTATTCCCTTACTAATGTACTCAGGAGCCATGTATCCTCTGTAGAAACACCCCCAAGAAATCTCCATTTTCACATCATAAAATCAGACCAATATTTAGGGAAACTTGTTTTTGTTGATGACTTACAGCGTGCCGGCAATGGAAGGAGATGGAGAGGAAGAAGGCATGTCTTTGCCACCTTCTGGATAAAACTTGGCTAATCCGAAATCTGAGATTTTGGGTTTGTACTTGAAGTCCAACAGAATGTTGCTTGCTTTAATATCTCTATGAATGATCCTACAAGCTTCGTGAAGATATTTCAAACCTTCTGCTGTTCCTAAGATTATTGTCCGTCTCTTCTTCCACTCGAGCTCTTTCTTTTTCTCCGGGTCTTTATATATACCAAAAAAAAGTTTCAGAATTTTTGCAACCAGACAAGAAAGATCAGCAGCATTGGTTAAAAGCATGTGCGGTTCGGGGAAGGGATCTTACTAAATAAGATGTGATTGAGGCTTGTATTAGCGAGGAACTCGTAGATAATGAAACTATTCATGTTAGTGAAGCAGCAACCTAAAAGCCGGACCAAGTTCTTGTGTTGGCATCTGCTTATTACATCGATTTCATTATGTATCTCCTCCCTTGGCTTCTTTCCTGTTATATGCAGACGTTTTATAGCGATCTCTCTACCGTCATACAGAGTTCCCTGTCATATAGACGATGAAGTTTGTTTATCAATCAAGATAAAAGTAAAATGTATAGAGAGAAGAGAGAAACCTTGAAAACTTCACCATATCCTCCAACGCCAAGCTTGCAACTCTCATCGAAGTTGTTGGTTGCTCTTTCAAGAGTTGAATACTTAAAGCTCATCAGGTTGGAGCTATTACATATAGACTTTGACTCCTTCTCTATCCTTAGATGTCCAAACAAGTGAATTTTTTTTAGTCTTAGATCCTATGAAACAACCATACTTCTAGAACAAGGATCTTTACCTTTAAGCTTCTTCTTTGGACTAGCTCGCAAATAGATGCATTTTCCACACCAAAACCCAGCAGCAATAGCCAAGACACCCACCACTGAAATAATCATTATGTGCGTAATGTGTTCCTTCGCTAAACCTACAAAAAAACAATGTTATGATGGTAAAAGACTGATCAAAATTTGGAAAACTACAAGAGTTGAGACAAAAATAGACATACTCATAGAAACCAATCCACGTTCGTTATAAAAGGTATAGTTAGAGTAACGCAAGTAGCAGCCTGCATTCATGGCAAAGCCTTCTTTGGATCGTGAGCAGCTAGTGACCGATAAAGCTCCATCTGCTAAGCATAATTTGCACAACTCGTCGTCTAGCGTTCTCCAGCATATTCCTAAACCGTAAACAGTTAAACCGTGGATGCCCTTACGAGCCACCGAGAAACCATGGCTGTGTGGAGCAGTCTCAACAATGGACTTGGTCACATCCTTTACTAAGCCTTTGAATTCTGCTTTCCACTCCTCGTCACTACCACATATCTAAATTCCCCGAAATGTTCGATACATTAGGTTGATTTTCCTGGAAGTTGGAACCCTAGGTCTAGGTTCCGTATTAGCCAAGTAAAAGAACAAGAAGAACAAAACCTTGGTGTCTAGATGAGTAATAGGCTCACGATAGAAGCTGTAATTGTCAGCCCTAACGAAACAACCGTCGAGGTACATTCGACCACCGGTGGCCGGGAAACAATTAAAGAGAAGATCGGTGGCGCGTGACCAACAGAGACTGCATTCGTCGGGTGAGAGATCGCTAACGCATTGCGACAAAACGTACATCTTCTGTGGAGGATCTCCGTGTTCGTGAGTCCCAAACTTGACGTTCCTCATATCAGCTCTGATCCCGTCGAGATTGAGCTGATAAGATCTCCGGTAAGCCTCAAGGTCGGAGACGGTGCCGTTGTTGCAAATCCAGCCTAGGACGTCGATTCGAGAGATTTTCGTGGAAATGGACGGAGTTAGTAACGTTAACGGTAAGAGAACGGCCAAGGAAGCGATTAACGTCGACGCCATTTTTGATTCATGATGAGAGGAACGATGCTGCTTTGATGTGTGTCCCCTCCTCTTAACAGCTTTTGGCTATATATAGGAATGCACGTATATCAATCAAAAACTAAACCAGATAAGCTTAAGGTCCATAGGTTTAGCTTTGGTTTCCATTCAATTTTTAGTTTGATTACACAGTGTCAGTATACGTTTAATGTGAAAACATTTAGTCTCCAGAGGACTTTTAGTCTTGTGCTCCTCGTTACTCTCTGGAAGGCTTATGTTTGCTTGCACCACAAGTTTTGTGGCATATGACAATGGAACTTTGTGTCACAAGCTTATTAAACTATATAAATCATGGATTTCTCTAAATTAAACTCAAATTTAATCAGAAAAAGATCCTAGAATAATGAAACCAACTCTAATTGAAAGTACCATTGAAGAATTGAAACTCTCAAGTAAAAAGATCAAAACTAGGAGAGAGGAGAGATTATAAACCAAAAGATCAGAGTTAAGAATGAAATGTATAAACATACAGATTTTGCTCACAGAAAAATCCCCAACTCATTGCTTCTTAACGAACTGTAAGCCGTTCTGGTCCGAGTACCGCTCCATAAACCTCATGAACCTGTCCCATTCTTTCGGCGTCCGCATCACGTGCTTGGCCACAATGCCTTCGGGTTTCCCGTTGACGAATCTCGCGTTCACATCCGTCGACTGAATAACGCCTTCCTCGTCGATCATGTACAGTCCCGTTATCTCCCCGACCTCACCGCTCGAGTCGAAAACCGATGGCTGATCGAAAGAGAAGAGTGCCATTCCGTTGGATCCGTCCCTCGACCGAGTCAGCTTGACGTCAGGGATCGTCATCTCGTCCGTCCCTTGGATGAACTGGATCGTTGGCTTCACCATCATCGTGATCGGGACGAGATTCCTCGGTCTTAGTGTTGTTCGAGATGGTGGCTGGACTCGCGGGAGGGAAACGGGAGAGCCAGTGAAGGAAGAGCGCGCGATGGGAAGAACAGAGCATGAAGATATAACAATGCCTGCAGAAAAAAAAAAACAAAAGCGAGTCAAATCTGTGGTTTTTCATTACACACTTCAAGTTAATTGTTACTGATTAATGTTAAATTGCGATGCTTTCCTTCCATTACAGTAGGGTTTTTATTTCCAGACATGAGCCCTAATCTCCAATTACCAAGAACACACTTTTACCTAAATGGTAACACTTTCTTCTAATTCCCATCAACGACGAACGAAGAATTACGAATACTGAAGTTAAAAAACTGAATATTTTTTATTTGTTTCGGAGATATCAAGACACTCGAATTTTACCCAGATTCGTTTCCCATAATCAGCATTCTACCGAAAACCACACGAATTTTTCCAGGGAAACAATAATTAACCTACATGCAACACGAATATTCCACTACTAATTTCCCAGCACGAAGATTTCGGGTTCCTGCGAAAGGATCCGAATGAAGAAGAACAAAGAGACGAACCAGTACCTGGGCGTGAAAAATCTCGAGGAGAATGAGTGACACAAGTTAAAGACCCTATAGAACGAAAACAAGCCATTTCCGTGATTATCGATGTGTGCGAGGATATTAGAACACACAGAAGACTAGAGGAAGAAGGAGATGAAGCAAAAGCTCCCGTGTGGTGTGGCGGGAGGATCGTGACGTGTCACAACCAAAGCCGTTCCTTCAATTGGATACCGTCATCGTCTCAATAATGGGCTTTTAACACTAGGCCCAATTGTAATTGACATTCAATTCGTTTCGTCACATAATAAGCCCATTTTCGGGTTTTGGTTTGAGAGTCTCAGACGCTGACTCGGAACTTTGTGATAGAGTGATCCCATGGAACACACGTGGCAGCGGCACATGCGTGCAGATCGTAGGGAAAAAAAAGCTGGACACAAGTCTGTGATGCCATAACGAATCCCATGCCCATGTGAGAAAACCGTCAGCATATTTGTTACATTAATTATTATAATACATGTTATTAATACTATAATGTGTAATTAGGCATTTAAAAAACCCCCACAAAACACCAATTTGCAAAGAGTTTAAGTGCTTTGTGGGATTAGGTTTCTCTCTCTAATAATAGAAAATTAATAGTAAAGTTAAGTGATTAAGGTGGTGATCCACATGCATCCCATTAAGCCCTGAACCATCTTGTAAGTATTTATTTATCTACGGTCTATTCATCTCATATAACCATAACCATCCAATATTTGTAATTTTTTGGGTGATATAACTGACTATTTTAATATTTCTTGTGTATACCAGGATTTTTTTCTTTTCCTGTTAAGTCTATAACTATATATCGGGCTAAATATTCAAAACTGAAAGTGTACTAGTATTATACTAATAAATATATATATATAACCAGTTAGTGAATAGTCGTAGAATATAAGTTATTTATCCAACGATCAAAAGGAGTAAATGAAGAATTTAACTACGGATCGGAATGTTTTCTTAAACTACAAATAATGAGAAACTAAAACGAAAAATCAGAGTATAAGACCGGCTCACATGAGTGCATGTGAAGCAACGTTTTCTGTTTAAACATGAAATCAGTAAGAAGAGTAGGTAATTGTTGGAGCATTAGCATAATCGATTAATAAATATGCGTGTGCATTTTGCTGCCAGTTTTCACATTATCCTTTAGTCTTTATGAAATTGAGTTATTTGACCACCACCTTTTCTTTGGATTCTTACCTCGTTTTTGGTTTGATATTTGGAACATCTTTACTTCTGTCGAATTATACGGTTATTCAAATTATTTGACTGTGATGTTGGTAATAACCAAAAGGTTAATTTAAAACTAGTAAACAAATAACAATTTGGCTATGCTACAATCTAATTGGGCACTATACTCTATATAATTAAAGAGGTTTCTACTCTCTCTTTTGACGTACTATTTATTTATATTCCATGTGTTAATTTTTTCACTTTTCTTTTCTTTAACTTAAAAGGCCAATTCGGCATCGGCTTTGGGTGTATGTAACTTTAAGTAGAAAATGATGAAATTAGCCTACGTAGAATCTTTTCTATACCTTAAAAGGCCAATTAGACATTACGTAGAAAATGATGAAATTAGCATTTTTGACTAGGGGCAATTTGCATATACATTCATGTATTCGTATATTTCGTAGATTAGTTTGACATACCAACAATGATTATCAAGAAGGGGTCAAGAAAATAAACAACTATAATCACAGTAAATTAAATAAATAGTGAAAATCGATCCAACTTTTACTTGAGTTTATATTTATTTCCAGTTATTAGTCATACAGTATTATTGTATGCATATATCTACACTGCCATATTTATTAAAACCTGTAACATGGAAAGATTCTTATCTACTCAATCATGCAAATGAAGGAACAGTAACAAGCCTGCACTCTCTGCAGTGGCATATATTATAATATTACGCATCATGGTAACTCTAAGATTGAATAAAAAAGAAATATGCTTCCATATAATGGCGATGAAGTGGGTTGGGTTCGATTTTATCTCTATTAACTAACACGTAGAAAGAAACTTTACCAAATTCAAAAGGGTGGTTAAGAAGAAACGTGAGAGCGATCGTGGGATCATCTTCGTTATTGCTGATAATTAATTATTTGGACATATGTGAAGTTAAATATGTAGCAGTCTAGTCGAGAAAGGTAACGGGATCATCTATTCATCTTCATCACATGTGCATATCACCCATTCTGGTGCTTCGAACGTTCACCTCGGTGGTTATATACAAATATATAATTATGAATTAATCTGTGTACATATATGTATTGATGTACATATATCTATGTAGGTAATATTAAAGAATTTATGCCATACTGAAACAGCATTTTCGATATTAAATTTCCTTAGAAGGTAAGCATAAAAAGACCCAAAAAAGAAAAAGGCGAGAAATAAATAAAGACATTCTACGTACAAAAGCTGAAACAGAATGAAGTTAAGCATAAGCTATCTATGGGAGTATGGCACACACCAAGTGTATGTATAATTTTATGCATTTTTATGTATATTGTATCAAGAATTACAAAAATATTATAAGGATTAATCTTAAGCTATCTATGGCACATTCACAACTTACTATACAGCAAATCATAGTTGACTTTGTTTTTATTTTTAAACACCGAAAACATTTTTGGATTAGTTGTAGTTCTAAAAACACATTCTCTCTTCCCATGTTCAATGTCTTATGAAATTTCTCAAATAACTCCAAGATCTTGTTAATTGTTTTTCTTAGAACATTTAACCCTACATACCCTTTGAACATTAGATCCACATAAAACCAAGATTCATTTTATACATAAATATAACACAGGTATAGATATAGATAAATATATATATATATACGAGCAAGCATATACTTGCCGAGTTTCTTCTTATTCTACTCTTCTTCCTCCTCCACCTCCTTGCATGTTCACTTGTCTTGTTCTTGGTAATGAACTAAGGAGACGAGTTTCAGTGGAAGCTGCTGCGACAGAGGGAGAAGATGAAGATGAAGATTATGGTTCTCTTCCTCTACTACTGTTACATTGGTTCTACCTCCTCCGTTTCAGCTTCCATCGAAAATGGCAATGAGCTCTCTGTTTTGCTATCGGTGAAATCAACTCTTATCGATCCTCTCAACTTTCTCAAAGATTGGAAGCTCTCAGAAACCGGCGACCATTGTAACTGGACCGGTGTTCGGTGCAACTCCCACGGCAATGTTGAGAAGCTGGAACTGTCGGGAATGAATCTCACGGGCAAAATATCTGACTCGATCAAACAGCTAAGAAGCCTTGTCTCGTTCAACATCTCATGCAACGGATTCGAGTCCCTGCTCCCGAAATCGCTCCCTCCGTTGAAATCTGTAGATATCAGCCAGAATGCATTCTCAGGGAATCTCTTCCTATTTGGTAATGAATCACTTGGACTCGTTCATCTCAATGCTTCAGGGAATAATCTCTATGGAAATCTAACCGAAGATCTCGGGAACTTAGTCTCTTTAGAAGTTCTTGATCTCCGAGGGAATTTCTTTCAAGGGTCACTTCCAAGTTCATTCAAGAATCTGCAGAAGCTGAGATTTCTCGGATTATCCGGAAACAATCTCACCGGCGAGTTACCAAGCGTTCTCGGCGAGCTCCCTTCCCTTGAAAGCGCCATTCTTGGGTACAACGAATTCGAAGGTTCGATTCCACCGGAGTTTGGGAACATCAACAGCCTCAAGTATCTTGATTTGGCCATCGGGAAGCTCAGTGGTCAGATTCCTTCTGAGCTCGGGAAGCTCAAGTCACTCGAGACGCTTCTCCTGTACCAAAACTACTTCACCGGTAAAATTCCGCCAGAGATCGGAAACATTACCACTCTCAAGGTTCTTGATCTCTCCGATAACGCGTTATCCGGCGAGATTCCAGTGGAGATAACAGAGCTGAAGAACCTTCAGCTACTGAACCTCATGCGTAACAAACTCTCCGGCTCCATTCCTCGGGCGATCAGCAATCTGGCGCAGTTACAAGTCCTCGAGCTCTGGAACAACACGCTCTCCGGCGATTTGCCAAGCGATCTCGGGAAGAATTCTCCGCTACAATGGCTTGACGTTTCTTCAAATTCCTTCTCCGGCGAGATTCCTTCGACGTTGTGCAGCAAAGGGAATCTAACGAAGCTCATTTTGTTCAACAACACCTTCTCCGGTCAGATTCCAGCGGCTTTATCCACTTGTCAGTCGCTAGTTCGTGTGAGGATGCAGAACAATCTGCTTAACGGTTCGATTCCCATCGGCTTCGGCAAGCTTGAGAAGCTACAGAGACTCGAATTAGCCAATAATCGTATCAGCGGAGGGATTCCGGGAGACATATCGGATTCGCTTTCCCTTTCTTTCATTGATTTCTCCAGAAACCAGATCCGCTCCTCCCTCCCTTCCACGATCCTCTCGATTCATAATCTCCAGGCCTTTTTGGTCGCCGAGAACTTTATCTCCGGCGAAGTTCCGGACCAGTTTCAAGATTGTCCATCGCTCTCGAGTCTCGATCTCTCATCAAACAGTTTCACAGGGACTATCCCGTCCAGCATTGCTTCATGCGAGAAGCTCGTAAGCGTCAACCTGAGAAACAACCAACTCACCGGCGAAATCCCCAGACAGGTCACGACGATGTCCGCATTGGCCGTGCTCGATCTCTCCAACAATTCATTAACCGGCGAGCTCCCGGAGAGCATCGGGACATCCCCGGCACTGGAACTCCTCAACGTCTCCTACAACCAGCTCACAGGCCCAGTCCCTATGAACGGCTTTCTCAGAACCATAAATCCAGATGATCTGAGGGGAAACTCCGGTCTCTGCGGCGGCGTTCTTCCGCCGTGTAGCAACTTCCAAAAGGCAACATCAGGCCACAGGAGTTTCCACGGGAAACGAATTGTCGCCGGATGGTTGATCGGGATCGCGTCGGTTCTAGCTCTAGGGATTCTCGCCATCTTTGCGAGAACTCTGTACAAGAGATGGTATTCCAACGGATTCTGCGGCGACGAGACGGCAAGCAAAGGTGAATGGCCTTGGAGACTAATGGCGTTTCATAGGCTAGGATTCACAGCCTCCGATATCCTTGCCTGCATTAAAGAATCGAACATGATCGGAATGGGAGCCACCGGAATCGTTTACAAAGCCGAGATGTCAAGATCAACCACGGTACTCGCCGTGAAGAAGCTCTGGAGATCCGCCGCCGATATCGAGGATGGAACCACCGGGGATTTCGTCGGCGAAGTGAACCTCCTAGGAAAATTAAGACACAGGAACATTGTGAGGCTACTAGGGTTCCTATACAACGACAAAAACATGATGATCGTATACGAATTCATGCTCAACGGGAACCTCGGCGATGCGATTCACGGCAAAAACGCCGCCGGGAGGCTGCTCGTTGATTGGGTCTCGCGTTACAACATCGCGCTTGGTGTCGCTCACGGACTCGCCTACCTCCACCACGATTGTCATCCTCCGGTGATCCACAGAGACATCAAATCTAACAACATCTTGCTCGACGCGAATCTCGACGCCAGAATCGCCGATTTCGGCCTCGCCAGGATGATGGCCAGAAAGAAAGAAACCGTTTCAATGGTCGCCGGTTCTTACGGCTATATAGCTCCCGGTAAGCTTAAAATATATCTCGCCTTGATCCGGTTTAATAATACGAACGTACAGTGTATAATAACTTCTAATTTGGTTACAATCCGGTTCGATCTAACCAAGTTCAATTTCAAATTGGTTTAACATTTGCAGAGTACGGATACACATTGAAGGTGGATGAGAAGATAGACATATACAGCTACGGCGTTGTATTGTTGGAGCTTTTAACCGGAAGAAGACCAGTGGAGCCGGAGTTTGGAGAATCCGTAGACATTGTGGAGTGGGTGAGAAACAAGATAAGAGACAACATATCACTAGAAGAAGCGTTGGATCCTAATGTTGGAAACTGCAGATATGTTCAAGAAGAGATGCTTCTAGTTCTACAAATCGCTCTTCTCTGCACCACGAAGCTCCCTAAAGACAGACCTTCGATGAGAGATGTGATATCGATGCTCGGAGAAGCTAAACCGAGGAGGAAAAGCAATAGTAATGACGAAAACACTAGCCGTAGCTTGGCCGAGAAACAGCCCTCGGTTTTTAGTACTTCGCCTGTAAATGGCCTTCTTTAGGACGTGATGAAAGAGGAAAAAAAGAAAGGGGGAAAACTGATTTGTTCAATTCGTGTTATGTATCTAGAAGAGAGAGATCTTCGATCCTTTTGATTTGCCTTTTTTTTTTTTTCCATGTAGAATAACTTTCCTCTTTTTACAGATCTTATATTAACTTGTGCATTGCTCTGAAGCGTTTTTGTGTGCAAAACAGAGTTTTGTAACTTTTGTTATAGCTTGTCAAGTGTGATTTACAAAGAGAACATATGATATAACTAACTAAAAAAATGGCAGAGCCAAAAACTGTAAAAAAGAAGAAGAAGAACAAGAAGAAGAAAAGTAGAAGAAGATCCTTACATTGTCTTTGTCTTCTCTTTGATCTGTGATTTGTCTTATTATTGCTTCAATATAAAGGGCTTTTGTGGATTATTATCTTGCTTCATAAGATCATTTGAGCTGCAAACAAGGATTTTACAAACACGTTCACAACGACACAAAAGGAAAGATCTTAATACGGAATCAGTAAGAGTACCTGTACCAGTAGCTTCTGATGTTTTCATTATTCGGAGCCTTTTAACAGAACCAATAAACATCCTGGACACAAGTAATACTCAGTTCAGGATTCATAATTTGGAGCTAACATTGGACTCAGCATCGAAATCGTAAGAGCATATATATTATACATACCCCCATGGAACATCACCAACAAGCATCCAATCTCCTTCCTTGTCTTCATACGTTAGTACTAATCCAGAAGACCCATCTAGTAGTATCTCGAGCCGTGGTTCCAGGTGACCATCGGTTTCTTGTGTGCTTAAATCTGATTCAAGAAAGAATCATCATTTCAAACCTTAGACCAACAAAAGTCTCCAAAGGAACATAAAAGAACAGGCTACGAATTTCGAAAAGCGCACCTGTTTTGGGTTTCAGAAACATTTCTTCCAGAGTTCTGGACAACGATTCATAGCATTTATGAGCATTCAGATCGATTTTCCTTCCAATTGGAATGCCATCCATAGTCACCTTCACAAACATCGAGTTTCTAACCATCGTTGCATCAGTTCTGTTTTTGATTACTTCTTGACGAATCTCCGTGTTGGGATCTTCCATGGCCAATGTCTTGGCTTGGTTAACCATACTGTTCATTCTGTAAGTCCTTATTGGTGGCCATCCCACAACTTGCCTGCAGTTTCAAAAGCTCTCAAAAGCTCAACACAGAGTAAAGACAAAAGGATTGATTTAACACTTCAAGGCCTGTAAAAATCATTCACGTGAAACACGCTCAGATCGAGACAACTTTCCACAATACCAAATTAGCAAGAAACATCACGCTACAGGATCAACCACTCCATTCCAAAAGAAAAAAATCACTTTACCTCCAAAGCAAGTCCTATAAAATTCGCAGAAGAAAAAAAATAGTTTGCCATCTATGGAAAAAAGATGCAGTTTTCCTGATACAATGATCAAAGCAAATTCTCTAAGATCAGGAAGATACACTCAAAGTCGGTACCTAATAAAGGTCGATTTATTTTTTTCTTCAGAAAACAGTGATCAAGGAACATTCTGTCTGATCAATCCTATAGAAAGCAACAACAAAAAACTCTTTTTTTTTTATGGTTATATTGCTAACTATATGATATTAGGAATCCCTGGATAAACCATGATCAATGTAAAGGCTATTTTATAGAATTGGTAAATGTTTACGATTCTTAACGATAATCATAAAGGAAAGGAGGAGAATCTCACCCGCTAGTAGCGGCCATGGAATCAGCTGTTCTCTTGATCCCAGCAGTTACGCTAGCTCTGCTCAAGGAAGAAGATGACGAAGAAGAAGAAGAATCATCAGCGTAAGAAACCCTACAGTCTCGATACCCCTTTCGACCTAGGCTCAACGTAAGACGAAGCTCAAGCTCGTTCTCCACCGGAGAAGAAGAGTCCTCGCAAGAGACGACGAGATTTTCATCGTTTGACAAGGTCGAAGCCGACCCACTCGCTGAACCGCCTTCCATTTGAATACTCCGAAACCCAGAAGAGTGTGAATCGGGGAGAGATTGGTTTCGTTGGAGATTTGATTGTGAGGGAAGAGAATCTGCAGAGGGGGGGAGATGAGAGATGGGTTGAATTCGAAGCAAAGTTTGCGACTTTAAGTAAGCCAAAAACAGTGAGAAGGAAATTAGAAAAAGGGAAACAAAGGATGAACAAGAAGACACGACGGGTGGGATTTGTCCCTTTTTACTTCCCTAACTTTAGTCTTCTTTTTAGCTAAAAAATATCAAATCATCTTTTATGCAAAAGAAAAATAAATTGGAGAAAAGAAAAAAATTGTGATAAATTTCTCACTTTTATTCCGTGAATATATTTACTTGTAGCTTTTTTTTCCCTCAAAAAACATTGTGGACTAATCACTCCAATGTATAAACAAAATAATTTGTTGCGGTTCAATGAAAGGAGTAAAAAACAATTATATAGCATAATTATAAAGAACAAATTACAATATGTAATTTCACTGGCTAAAAATTGATAACTCCAGTAACCGATGAACGAATTATTTGATGCTACAAACATATAATTGGATGCTTCTATTCTACAATGTATAAGTGATAGAAAAACAAAGGAAAATGTGATGAATAATCCATCCATCATGGTGTTAATAATGTTCAGATTTTTTTAGTTGGTATGGACTCTCCAAAATCTGATATAAGATCGGATAAATTTAGTTGGTATCCGTGGGATTAATAAAAGCAAATTAAAAAGAAATCTGGAAAAAAAAGAATAATTAAAAGTTCCAGTATGTTTTTGCATACATATCCTCAAACTCGAAAACTACAATAAAAATCAGAAAAAGTGGGGGCTCACATGTCAGCTTCATGGGATTCAATCGGACGGCTAGAAAAAGGATACCTAGAGCGCTACGTGGGACCCACGTGAACAGAGGGGGGACTCGTGCTCACGTCCTTTGGTCCATCCTTCCAAATCGGACGGTGGCGATTGGCTCCGGTTTAAAGCTAGATATCATCCCTATATGGACATTTATTAATACTAATCAAGTGGCAATCTAATCTATAACTATAATCAGGTAATTAAAATTGAAATTTAATTAAAGAGAGTTTAGCTGTCCATTTTTAGTGGTGTCCGAATAAAAACCCTGTCGTCTGGAGGGAAGACATAACCGACCGTTGCTTCTTTACTTTCCAAATAAACCGTTCAATTAATTAAATGCAATCAGGAGGGTTGAAACTTTGAAAGTGTTAGTTGTCCATGCGGGTCCCACGTCCTGAATGGGATTCCCTGCGGTGTGCACCACCGTAATTAAAGTATCCGATTCCCTTCTCTAGCCATAAAAAAAAAAAAAAAACAAAGGCACGTGGCAATAGAGGAGTAAACCAGGGCCGGTTATTTCCGAGATAAGTTTCGTTAAGGAAACAGTCATAATTTCATAATCTCAACGAAAACTGTATAAAAACCGGGACCGGTTATTTCCAATCTTCTTCGTCTTCTTCTTCACCTAGTCTTGTACGGAATTGGATTCAGCAAGAGAGATCGAGCAAAAATGCAGAGAGACCAGAAAAGAAAGAAGAATCAAACCGAAGATAAGTTTATGTGACTCATTCGGACAAGAAGCGATGTCGAGGGGATCTCGGCTTCTCCTTTGTCGCGCTTCACTTTGTTACCGTCTTCGCTCTGCTGATCATCATCGTCATCATTACAGTTTCCCCAACTTCATCAAACGTAATTCAATTCGAACACCAATCAGTATCAATGCGTTCCTATCCGATCCATCTCCATCTCCATCTTCATCTCCGATTAGTTCCAGAGTCAACGCGCGCATCCTCTTCTCTTCCACTTCAACTTCAACTCCAAATCCAGACCACCCCGCCTCTAAATCTCGTAATAAAGTCAACACGACGTCGTCTCAGAAGATACTCCGCACGATCTCCAGCTACTTATGGATGAAAGACAACCCAGAACTCCGTTTCAGAGTCATCGCTGCATTATCTTGTCTCGTTGGAGCTAAGTTCTTGAATGTTCAAGTTCCTTTCCTCTTCAAATTGGCTATCGACTCACTCTCTTCAACATCAACATCAATCGCTTCTTCAAACCCTTATCTCCTTGCTGCTTTCGCTACTCCTTCCTCTGTCCTCATTGGCTATGGCATCGCTCGATCTGGATCTTCCGCTTTCAACGAGCTTCGTACTGCTATCTTCTCCAAAGTTTCTCTCCGTACGATACGATCTCTCTCAAGAAAAGTGCTCTCGCATCTACACGTTCTCGACCTTCGCTACCATCTAAACCGAGAAACAGGTGCTTTGAACAGGATCATCGATCGTGGTAGTCGCGCCATAAACACGATCCTCTCAGCTATGGTGTTCAATGTTGTTCCCACAATCTTGGAGATATCAATGGTCTCAGGTATATTAGCATACAACTACGGAGCTGCTTTTGGGTATATTACTTGTCTCTCTGTTGGATCATACATAGCTTTCACATTGGCTGTGACAGAGTATAGAACCAAGTTTAGAAAAGCTATGAACAAAGCTGATAACGATGCTGGCACAAGAGCCGTTGATTCTCTCATAAACTACGAGACTGTCAAGTATTTCAGCAACGAAGATTACGAAGCTCGAAAGTACGACGAGCTACTCGAGAGATACGAAGATGCTGCCTCCAGAACTCAGAAAAGCCTCGCCTTTTTAGATTTCGGACAGAGTTTGATATTCAGTACGGCTTTGTCAACAGCAATGGTCTTGTGTTCTCAAGGGATTATGAACGGTGAGATGACGGTTGGTGATTTGGTGATGGTGAATGGTCTTCTCTTCCAACTGTCTCTTCCTCTCTACTTTCTCGGTGGTGTTTACCGCGAAACCGTTCAGAGCCTTGTGGACATGAAATCAATGTTTCAATTGCTTGAGGAGAGATCCGACATCGGAGATAGAGATGCAGACGCAAAGCTTCCTCTTCTTGCTCTGGAAGGTGGAAGCATAGGGTTTGAAGATGTACACTTTAGTTATCTGCCGAAGAGAAAGATCTTAGATGGGATATCGTTTCAAGTACCGGCAGGGAAAAGTGTGGCGATTGTCGGTAGTAGCGGAAGCGGGAAATCGACGATTCTTAGAATGATATTCAGATTCTTTGATACAGATTCCGGAAATGTAAAGATTGATGGTCAGGACATAAAGGGAGTGAGACTAGATAGTCTTCGAAGCTCCATTGGAGTTGTCCCTCAAGATACTGTAAGTTAGTCCAAAGCACTTGAACAGAGTATGTAAATGTGATAGTATGTGGTTATATAACTTTAGTTCACTACTTGGCATGTCAGGTGCTCTTCAATGACACAATATTTCACAACATTCACTATGGAAACCTTTTAGCGACAGAGGAAGAGGTGTACGACGCAGCTAGGCGTGCTGCGATTCACGACACCATCATGAAGTTCCCGGATAAGTATGCGACGACGGTTGGAGAAAGAGGGCTGATGCTGAGTGGTGGAGAGAAGCAAAGAGTGGCACTCGCTCGTGCGTTTCTGAAATCGCCTGCGATTTTGTTGTTTGACGAAGCAACGAGTGCGCTCGACAACAAAACCGAGACAGAGATCATGAAAACGCTGAGGTCGCTAGCGAGTAACAGGACTTGCGTTTTCATTGCACACAAGCTTACCACTGCGATGCAATGCGATGAGATCATTGTGATGGAGAAAGGTAAAGTGGTGGAAAAAGGGACGCATGAAGCGTTGTTGGAGAGATCAGGAAGATACGCCAAATTGTGGATACAACAAAACAGTAAATTGGAGGTTTGAATTTTTAAACAGTAAGTGTTGACTTGACGATATTTGTGCCAAGCTGATTCTTTTTTTTTGTTGTTTTTACGCTAAATTTTGAATAATTATTTGCATATATAATTGTTTGTAGTCTTGTTGACAAAAGAAAAATAAAATTATTTGTAACCTTGAAATAGTAAAAATCACTTCTAGTAGTTGAGGCACCAAACCTTTGTTTTGGTTTGTAATTTGATTTTTGATATGAAACTAGTTTGGTTTGTAATTTGATTTTTGAAAGAGAGAAAAAAAAATCTATTTCCGTCATAATCGAAGTCCTGATTCCAATTTTGGCGTTTAGGAGAACTATATATATTTTTTATGAAATTTCTGAAGCAAGTGGAATTTTTAGATTGTTTGTTTAGAGCAAGGAGACGAGTCCGCCCGACTAGTCATTCCAAATCCCTCAATATTTTTTTTGTTTTGTTTCATTGTTTAGACTGACAAATTTGTAACCTAGTATTTTGAGATAATGTTATTGTTTCGTTACCATCCGGATTTAAATTTGAATAAGGATATTACTAAGAGAAAGAAAAAAATGAATTGAGCTTAAATTGGATTGAGATTTAAAATGGGATAGAGCCGAACTCGTGATAACAAGCTCTGTTCTTCTGCAGAAATATCAATAGAGAACCCACTCTGGGCCTTAGTGGCCCTTATAAGTGGAGTGAAAGACCAAAAAATATCAGAAAAATTAAAGAAGAAAAAGAAAAGAAAAAACCGAAAAAGACCAAAGCCTAATTAAAATGATTCCGATTATCCAATAAACAGCTCCCACGTACAGATTAAAAGTGGGTCCCAGAGAGCAAGTAAACTCACGCGCTGTTAAGACCGCGAGTAAGTGCACACGACGGCTGATCCCCTTGTTAAGACAGCCACCACCACCCTCCTTGGACGAGGAAATTACAAAAAATCACCGTCAACTTTCTCTTGCGGACAACATACAACAAGACGATTTCTCGCGATTATTTTTCCTCAAGAGTGGAGGCCAATTTTTTTTTTATATAAATGGTTATCTAAGATTCGATTCGCTCGTCTCCTAGGTCCGGGACCTTTTCCCATGAATTGCTAGGTGAGAATTTTCGATTTTTGTTTCGCGTTTGGTAATCATACACACACACACCCACACAGAGAATTTGTATCTTTCGAGCATAATTGCAGATATATTTGCTTTCTCGATAAAACCCGTTTTGCGATTGGTTGATTCGGATTCGATTGGTTTTTGTTTAGTGTTTGTGTTTTTCTAGCGAATTTGATGTTTGGTTGGATAATGTGTTTTGCTTTGCCGATGATTCTCGATGCTTGTGTTATTTTATTATACTTGTAGATTTGCTTCTTCTTTTCACTTCTCATATCGATTCTTTCTCTTCTGATTTCTCAACTTCTCTCTCTCGCTACATTTCGTTTGGACCAAAAAAAAAGGCTGCAAATTTATTTATACAATCAGACACTCACCTCGAGAACTCATGCTGCTGGTTGTTGCCTTCTGTCTCCTTTTCTAGAGATTTTTTCGGATCGCTTCTGTGTTTACTGAGGTTTTTTGAGTTCGTTGTTTACTATTTAACAGCTTCTTCTGCTATATCTCTCACCGAAGATTGATTTTTTTTGTGTGCTTATCAGATGCGAGATTTGATGATTCGACTTGGGGTGCACCCACTAGAATCTTCAAGAACAAACAAGTCTTCGTTTACATATTTTAGCAAGGTTTTTTTTTTAGTCTTTTCAAAATGATGTCTTTACTGACTCTGACAACTTCAAGTTCAATTTGGGAGATTTGTTTATGATATTTTGTTGTTTTGGCAGGAAAACAATGGAGGCTCGTCCGGTTCAGAGGTCAGGTTCTAGGGAGCTCACTAACCTCGCTCGCACTTCTTCAATCCCATCTACGACACCAAACCCTTCTTTAGCAGCAGAAGATACTTTCATGAGATCAGAGAACAACACTCACTTAATGTCTAAGCCGTTAGGACAAACCTACCATTTGCTTTCCTCCAGTAATGGTGGCGCCGTCGGACACATATGTTCTTCGTCATCCTCGGGTTTCTCAACCAATCTCCATTACTCATCTATGGTGTCTCACGAGAAACACTACGCGGGAAGCAGCAGTAATGTCGCTGCTGCGCATCTCGTTTCTCAGGCGTCGAGCAACGATAGTTCTTGGTGCCATGATTCACTGCCTGGAGGTTTTCTTGATTTCCCTGAAAACCACCAGGCCATTCAAAACAACAGCCATATTGACGACGGTGTTATTGGCTCCGCGTTTGATGACATTCAAAAACGAAATGATTGGCAAGAATGGGCTGACCACTTGATCACCGATGAAGATCCTTTACTATCGACTAACTGGAATGATCTCTTGCTTGAGACAAGTTCCAATTCAGATTCAAAGGTTTGTTAAAATTTCTATTCCAAGTCTATACTTATTTCTTTTTTCTTTTTGACTTCCGTATTCTCATGTTGTTTATTACTGGACATGGTGTTTTAGGACCAGAAATCTCTGCAAGTTCCACCGCAACCCCAGATTGTGCAGCAGCAACCTTCTCCGTCTGTGTCTGTGGAGTTGCGACCTGTCAGCACAACATCTTCAAACAGTAATAACGGAACGGGCAAGGCACGTATGCGTTGGACGCCAGAGCTTCACGAGGCTTTTGTTGAGGCTGTCAACAGTCTTGGCGGCAGTGAAAGTGAGCATTTCTTTCTCTTTGCTAACCGTAAAACTTTGTGTGGTATATGGAAAGATGATAACTTCTTCTTCTTCTTAAACTCATATTGTTCCTATTTTACGCAGGAGCTACTCCTAAAGGTGTGCTTAAGATTATGAAAGTTGAAGGTTTGACTATATATCATGTCAAAAGCCATTTGCAGGTTCTTATTGATCTTTTCCACCCGACATTTGTTTCATTCTTGTCTTCTAATAAAAGGTAGTGTTTTTTTACTTTATGAACTGCAGAAATATAGGACGGCTAGATATAGGCCAGAACCATCAGAAAGTGGTAGATACCGAAGTCTTTCCTATCTTTATTCCCTCGATGATTTGTCCTGAAAATTTTACTTCAAAATCAGTTTATTTTGAGTGTTACAGGTTCGCCAGAGAAGAAGTTGACACCGCTTGAACATATAACATCTCTTGACTTGAAAGGGTAAGATTTTGTAATGTCTAGTGACATGATAAGTGCTGCACCTTTTTTAAGAGATTCTTACCTTGTTGGAAGTCTTAAAAGTTTTTTTTTCTAACCATATTTATACCACAGCGGGATAGGTATTACAGAGGCCCTGCGACTTCAGATGGAAGTGCAGAAGCAACTTCATGAGCAGCTCGAGGTATGTTTTATCTGCATTCATAAAGGCATTGCCTATAGCTTTGGATTTTATGTCTGTGTGTGAGCTTCTGGGATTCATGAAGCTGCAAATAGTGCAAATTAAAGGTGAAAAGTGATTCTAGAGATTCTGAGTTTGGATCAAAATGTTTTTCTTTTCCTATGTCTGCAGATTCAAAGAAACCTGCAGCTCCGTATAGAAGAACAAGGCAAGTACCTGCAAATGATGTTCGAGAAACAAAACTCGGGTCTCGGCAAAGGAACAGCCTCAACATCAGATTCGCCATCTAAATCCGAACAGGAAGACAAGAAAACAGCTGATTCAAAGGAGCTCGCACCAGAGGAAACAAGGAAATGCCAAGAGCCAGAATCTCCTCCGCAGCCAAAGCGCCCCAAGACCGATAATTGAAAGAATCTCTCAACTAAGAATTGGTGTTTTGCTGGATCATTTCATAGTTCCACAGTTCAACAGTGAGAGAGAGAAAGAGAGCTCTCTTCTTTTGAGGGTTTTCAGGACACCTCTTTCTCTACTGTTTAACTATTTTTCTGATGGAAGACTCTCTCAAGTCTCAACTCTGCTGTGTAGACAAACAACAGATCCCCAAAGAAGAAACCAAAAACAAATAAGAGTTCGTTTGGGAGAATCTTCATCATTCGAATGTAATCTAAATGCTTAACTCATCATTAGTTTACGGATACAGATTCTGCGTTTTAATATTGTTAGAATATTAAACCCTCAGTTTTCTCCTCCATAAAATTCTCTTGCGAGTATTAAACTATATCTGGCTTACAAGAAGTCAAGAACACCTGACAAAAACCTATTTTAATTTCTTTTCAACTGTGTATTACATATTGTTTGTAAACTTCACATAAAATGAGATACCCACACATACTTCTTTATATCTTATATTCATCTATCAAAAACAAACACCAAAAAATAGGAAAAGGAAAATCATAACAAAAAGAAAAAGAAAAAAAAAATCATCTGAATGGCTCCACTGGCATTGTCTCCTCCAGTGTAACGGCGGCTTGAAAACACTCGACGGCTTCTTTCATCGACGAGACGGATCCTTCAGCTTTGAACATCTTCCCAAGATTGTACCAAGCAGACTGGTTCAGCCTATCAATCCTAAGAGCCTCCATTAGAAAGCTTCTTACAACTGCTATGCTTGATCGGTTCCCGAGCTCCAGTAGAATCTCAGCCTTTGATATTAGGCTCGGGACGTGCATTGGATCGATGTCTAGAGCAGTTGTAAATGCTTCCATCGCTTCTTCTAATTGGCCCTGTCTCTTGTACAGTACACCTGCCAATAGGTAAGAAGAAGCTATTAACATCAAAGCCTTAAATGTTTCAAACGCCAACTTGCAACGTTTGCATTTACAAATAGTAAAGGCTGTGGGATTGTATAAACACTACACGCAACGCAAACGCAGACAAACGATAGAGGTCTAAATCTCATTTGGAAGAAGAAGAAGAAGAAGAAGAAAGCAATACCTTCAGTGTGGTATCGAACAGGAGAGTAAGGCGCGATGAGTCTTGATCTCGAGAGACATGTCTCTGCATCACGCCATTGCGAGAGGTTTATGTAGATATGAGCCAGATCATGCCACGTCCCAAGCTCCAGACTCCTCAATCCCTCTACATATCCCTGTAATGAACAGAATATTTGTTTCAGGGTTTAATCCTGCTCAACTGGAGAGTTTTGAGGGGGAAAAAAAAAAAAGAACATACTTACCTTTGGCAGCTTCTTTGCAGAACCGAAGCTTTTGCTCTGAACCTGAAGGAGAGCGAGAAGTTGTGTGTAAGTCTTAATCGCATCCTTCACTTCTCCTTTAGCTAAACGAAGCTTTGCCTTTAAACGCAACAGCTTCCCCTGTTCCCATTTCCCTGTCTCGTTGAGTGCTGCATCCACGATGGTCTCTGCGTCTGAGAACCGCTTCTGCGCGGATAAAACCCGAGCCAAAAGCAACCACACTTCAAGATCCGACTCCGCTCCAAGTTTCAACGCATGTTTAGCGTATGCTAACGCGGAATCCAGCTTCCTCTGCTCTGCATTCTCCAACGCAAGACGGTGCAGGACTCTCGGGTCTGTCATGTCCGCAGATGCCAGCGCCTGCATCCCCTCAGATTGCCTAGCTACCCGCTCGGCCTCAGTTGCCGTTGTTCTCGAGCTTTCTGTGAGTGCAATGCCTAAGACTAGACGCGCCGCACCATCTAACTGAACGCATCCGCTCCCCAAGTTCCCGATGGCTCTCCGGGCATAATCTAAGCCTTCCTCAGCGAGACCAGATCTCTCACCACATATCTTGGACGCCATCAGCAAACCTGAAGTCCGGTTTGGATCCTCACGCTCTGAAAATAGCTTCCTCAGTAAACCAAGTGCGACAAGACCTTCCCCTGCACCCTGGTAACACAGAGACAATGTATGATAAAGTTCCCTCTGGTCCAAGATCTCGGGGCTAAGCTCTTGGAGTTGTTTAGCCAGAGCGGATAGATCGCCAGCGATTGTAAGAACGAAAGAGAGATGGTCCAAGATCGCTGCATCCCACGAGATTCTTTTCTGGTTAACTTTCCTGAGAAGTAACATGAGAAGAAGAATAGCTTCTTCCACGTTGTTCCTCGGAATGAAAGAGCCCTCCGTCTGAGAACGCAGGTTCGGCGGCACGGCTTCTTCCCCGGAATAGAGAAGAAACACGGCGTACTCTTTCTGTATTCTCGCTGTGGTTTCCGGATCGAGTTTCCAGTGATTGAGAAGCGCTCGTCTATAAGACAAAATAGCATCACGTGGCGAATCGGCAAGTTTCCATAGCTGAGGAAGCAGCTCCACTGCTTTGGTTAGCGTCTCCTGCAACTTAATATCACCAGTAACATTCTCTGACGCACCTTCCGATAAAGAAGCCTCCACTATATCAAGAATGACTCTGCAAGACTGCGCAGCTTCTGCAAGAAGAATTCTTTTGTTTAGAAAACGAAAATACAGATCCATAACAAAACATTGTTACTTGTTACTACCTTGGAACCTTCCAAGACGTTGGAGAGATTTCGCTTTGAGGAAAATAGCTTCAAAAAGCAAACTAACAGCATGTTTAGACATCGGAGGCGGAGGAGGAGCATCAAAGCTGCCTTTAGACCGTCTTCTATGTTTCCGTTCTTCTCTAGCGGTAAGAGCGGTTTTCATCTTTATTGTGATCCCATTGATATCAATCCCTTCAAAGACTCGCAATGCCGCCTCTACATTTCCTTTCTGATACTCAATTCTTCCCAAAAGCGCTCTCGCCTCCTGAAACACAAACAACACATGACTCGGCTTCTTGAATGAACAAATTTATTGAAAGGAATCTCTCATCTAATGGCGATCAAGACAATCGAACCTCGTAGTTCAATGAACTTGTCTCACGCAGAGATAACTCAGCTTCTTCAATGTTCCCATTATCTAGCTTCTTGGCATTCTCGCTCTCTGCAGCTGATAAAGCTGAGCTTACATTGTAGTCTCTCCCTACACCAGGCTCAGATCGCTTGTCTTCTTCCTCAATGAGTCTCATTTGTTCACCAGAACACAAACACTTCATCCTGATCTTCCTTAAACGTTGTCTCAGTCTGCGTAAATGCAACTTCTCGGGCCTAATCTCGCTGTTCTTCATAGCTTCTTAAAAAGTCCGATGATCTTCACAATTAAGAAGAACACAAATTAGAATATACAAAAGGAGATCGAGATTGTTTTTTTTTTTGAAGAAACATAACAGAAACATGAAATAAAACATTCACATTAATGCTATACGATTCAGTATTTACTGCCATGGAACTTTATGATAAAAACAAAAAAGATTGAAAATTTCAAAATGGTACGATCCAATTCCTAAAGAGTAACGCCGAGAACTCAAATTAAAGAACGAATTTCGATAAAGGACAGTCACAATTTCAGCATTTAACTAAAAGCTTACCCCCTAGAAGAAGAAAAGAAAAATCGAATCCGCGAGAAAATCGAGGACTTTTGGGGCTTGTAAACTCAGTTCAGTATCCAAAAGCTCGAAATTTAAGAATGGAATTGGGATAACAATTGACAATAAAACCCTAGGATAAGATTGAATCGCATATACAATCGAAGCTATTAAAAGACGATCAAGAGAGAAGGAGAAAAAAAAAAAAAAAAAAGAACACACCTTTGATTTTCCGGGAAAGAAGAAGAAGAATACGTGAAAATAAGGAAGCCGACAGCCATGGCCGCCTCGAAATTCTTCAGACTTATTCCGATTCGAAACAATCAAACGAAGCAATTGGGAAACAAAAAAAAAAAAAATCTGATCTTTTCTTCTTCTTCTGCTTCTTTTTTTCTAACCCTTTTACTTTCTCTGCGCCTTTTCCTTTGTCGCTTTCTGCATTGATGTGAGTGACTTCTTTGCCTCTTTGTTTGTTGTTTCTTCAGTAATACCAAAAAAATAATCTTTTTATAAGAAAATAGTATATTTGTAAAACTGAGAGTGCAGATGGATAAAAACAGCAGATGGAATTTTCCAAGCTCTGGATGGAACACGAGATGCGAGAGGTGTAAGTTAAATTCAGTACTCAAACTCATTTATTACCTTTTTATATGTTTGACAAAAAAAAAAAAAAAAAAAAAAAAAAAAACCTTTTTATATTTTTCCTTTTTTTCTAATTGCCGCGTGTTGAAAATGTCTTTTACGGGTCCCACGTTTGGGTTTTCATTAATTACTATTTATTTAATTGTGGGTCACCAAAAAATGATGAATCGTGGACGATAAAAACACACATCACAAAATTCACAAGTGTATTGTTAGTCTAATAGTCTACTTTTAAGATTGTTTTAGTACATTATATATTTTGAATCATTTACATTTTTGGCCATCTTCTAATCGAGGTAATGCTGCTTACGTGAAATTTAGTTGGACACTATAAGGATATAAATTGAGTAAATATTTTAAAAAGGAAGCTAAGCTTAATTTACGATTTCGTGAAACGGACAGTAGAAAATTAACTTCCAAATTGTAACGTATTGTGTATATATGGTTATTGGTTAATTCCATCATGCATACTTTTTATGTTCCTAGCTATCAATCTTTTCGACCAAAAAAGAAAAAGCTATTCAATCTTTGATATCATGAATGGAATATAGTAGGCAAGCATGACTATATATCTTTATACATACTACAGAAAGTCAATAAGGAAGGGGGCCAACAAGTGGGAAAAAAAATCACAAACAATTAATTATGAAGAATTTTAATGAGTAGATTCGTTAATTATAATATATCCATAATGAAAATAACTTGGATATATGAACTGATGAAACTACTTTTTATTGCTCTTTGAACATAAAAGACCCAAATTGTAAGCTAAGTTGTTCCGAGCAGTTGAACCACTCTCTTGTCTCCTGACCGGTCCAATACGTTTGTGATGTCAAGACTGTTATGATGCTATAAACACACGTTTAAAGAAAATACAAAACAAAGCATTGGAAAGAAGAAGAAGAAAAGATAATGGACGTACCTCAAACGACTAACCCATTAGTACTACATACTAATCTAACAGTTTTAGCATAATTAATCCATCTTCCCCAAACATAACCTGACACCTTTACAACCACCACGATGCTGAATGCCAAACCCAAGACAATGAGTCCCCAAACCAGTTTCTCCATTTCGTCTTCGCACGCTTAGCAAATTCTTATTATCTTCTATAATATTCGTGTTTGCTTCTTCTTGCACACAAATTTGTATATGTGTTTTAATCGACCCTAAATTAACATTATGAGGTCAGATGGAAAAATGTAAAGATTTCGGGTCTTATGTAAAGATTACTTCTTTCATCTAAGCGAATTATGGGAATATGCTATTGATAATAATTATGTTTCCATATTTCTTGTGTTAGTCAAGTATTACCGGGGCTCTTAAATCTAAAATTCTTAATAAATTTTCTGAATAAGGGAGAGGAGAATAGTGAGTTATATAATATCCTATTTGAGATTCATATAATATGGCAAGGATGTTTAGTTATATCTCCTTTTCATATATATCTCGATATTCTAATTCTTTGACTGATTCGATTGTTAAGCGTGTATTAGGCAAATTGATAAATTCATTCGATTGCTAAGCGCGCGTTATGCAAATTGGGAAACTCATGTTTCTGTTTCTTGAATAAAAGCATTAGTTTGTGAAACCAAAAAGAGTATTACTGAGCTTGCTTGTGTCATGTAAAACTGGGCTTTCATTTGTAACACTGGGCTTTGATTTGGATCCGTTATATATTACCAAAAATATTTGTCTTCGTTGATAGAGCCCAGTACGAAGTCGTTTCGATGTTATTCATTTCATCTGACTCGTTTCGTTTAGTCTCCTTAATGATAAAAAAAGATTCAAATTATCGAAAAATAATTTCGTTCGAAATTTGCCGAGAGAGAGAGAGAGAGAAATGAGTCTCCCAGCAGTAGCTTGCTTCGCGCCAAGATCTTCGATGCTTCTCACCGGTTTGAATTCGAGCTCCTCCGGTACGCGTCGCGGTTCAATACCGGTTTACCCGGCGATTACATCATCCCGGAGCGTGAAACCTCTCGCTGCTATGTCTTCTGACTACGTACCGGACCCTGAGTCCGATCTCAAACACCAAACTCGGCCCCGACGACAGAAGAAGGAAGCCGCGGGGAGTGGTGAAGCCGAGAGCGAGAAGTTTCCGACGAAGGTCCCGCGTAAACCGAAGCGCGGGCGACGGAGCGAGGCGGACGCTGTGGAGGATTTCGTGAGAGGCTCCCTCGAGCGCACTTTCTCCACCATACGCGAGCAGAATCCTGAGGTTTTCGAGGACAAGGAGAAGGCGGATTTCATCAAAGACAGAGCCGAGGAAAACGACGACGACGATGAAAGTGAAGAAGCGGAAGAAGAAGAGATGGTGGTTGAAGAGGAAGATCCAGATTGGCCGTTAGATACGGATGTTGGATGGGGAATCAAAGCTTCGGAGTACTTCGATACACATCCGATCAAAAACGTAGTCGGAGAAGACGGGACTGAGATAGATTGGGAAGGAGAGATCGATGACAGTTGGGTCAAAGAGATTAATTGTTTGGAGTGGGAAAGCTTTGCCTTTCATCCTAGCCCACTCGTCGTCCTCGTATTCGAGCGTTACAAAAGGTAAAAAAAAAGCTTCTTCATTTCAGTGACGAATTTTCGCAAACACCTTGTGTGCATAGGAGAAAACTGTTCAAACTCTTAAAAAGTTTTTGTCTTTATTCCTTTTTTGGAGATTGTAACGAACCTTTTGGGATAATGGGGACACAACATGTCTTCAGGAATAATCACTTGAATTGGTTGGTGTTTACAGGGCTAGTGATAACTGGAAGACATTGAAGGAGCTTGAGAAAGCGATCAAAGTTTATTGGGATGCGAAAGATCGTTTACCTCCACGGGTATCTCAAGAAGCTTGTCTATAGTTTGCAGTTTTATCTCTAAGACTTTGCACGTTACTCTTTCTGTCCAAAGCCCCTCATTGTCTCTCTCTTTGATGTGATTACACTTTTCGATATAGCTGCTCTCTCCTGACAAGGATCACCATGTTTGATGAAACAGGCGGTTAAGATTGATCTGAACATCGAGACAGATTTGGCATATGCTCTTAAAGCTAAGGAATGTCCACAGATTCTGTTTCTACGAGGCAACCGGATTCTGTACAGGGAGAAAGGTGATTAGGATGTGTTGCTAAATGCTGTTTTTTTTTCTTTTTTGCAATTATATATGAGCGATGGATCATCAACATACAGTGTTGGAAAAATTTTGGTGCAGACTTTCGCACGGCGGATGAATTGGTCCAGATGATTGCGCATTTCTACTACAAAGCAAGGAGACCTTCGTGGGTAGACAAGGCTAACGTAACCCCGTATTGTTAGTTTGCAATGGGAACGAGTAGTTAACTCAAAGGTTAGTGTAGGAAAGGATGTTTGTGATTTTAACATGTGCTATGCTCGGGAAGAAGATATCAAAAAGAAAAAGGGACCAAGCACGACTTTGAAACGGATAGCCTTTTTGAGTTTTCTTTTTGTTGTGCACATTCTTATATTAACTTAAAGAGAAAAACGAGTTCAGCCCAATAAACGGGCTTTGGTTACATAATGGTTGTTTTGATTAATTGATAATCGAAAATCATAAAATTTGATAAGTATTATTAGCCTTTTACAAAAGAAAATTATTGAATTACTTTAAACCATGCAACGGAGTAGTCACACGATACAATAGCCGTCTCGTTTTAGCATCTTCTGAATCTTCTTGTAAAAGCACGCTACAACAGCCAACATGCGTTGTCAAGCAAATAAAAAATAAACAGCAGACAAGGCGACAAAGAGGACACCGAGGACGACTAGGACGACATACTGAACAGCTTTACTCATATTGTTCAGTTTTTGATTAATGAATGCCTTTCAACGAGAAAATAAAAAAAGTACTGCTTTTCTGTTTCGTCTTCTTCGTCTAGAATTGTCTCTCTATATAAAGGGGTATGCACCCTCAGTAAAATGTAATATCTTACACTTTCCGGAAATATTAACTTTACATTTGACGACCCAGAAAAAGAGGAAAAGGTTAACTTAACATTTCTCGACGTTAAGGAAGTAAATGGAACATATATTCTTTCAAAAAAAAAAAAAAAATGGAACATATCCCATATTCAACATGTTCTCCTGAAGATTGTGCGACTTTGAAACTGCCTAGTATCTTACATATCTTCTATGATCCTTTGATCGACTCTGAGCTAATTGAGAAAGTGATCAAATTTTATTGGGATGCGAAAGTTCGATTACCTCCACGGGTATGCCAAGAAGCCTTTGTCTATAGTTTGCAGTTTTATCTCTAAGACTTTGCATGTTATTCTCTGTGTCCAAAGCCCTCATTGTCTCTCTTTTTCATGTAATATATTACATGTTGTTGATATATAACTCTTTTCGACATATCTGCTCTCATGTTTGCGGAAACCGGATTCTGTACAGGGAGAAAGGTGATAGGATGTGTTGCTAAACGCTGTTTTTTTTTCTTTTTGCAATGTATATGAGCAATGGATCATCAACATACAATGTTGAAATTTTGATGCAGACTTTCGCACTCTGGCGGATGAATTGGTCCAGATGATAGCGCATTTCTACTATAAAGCAAGGAGACCTTCGTGGATAGACAAGGCTAACGTAACCCCGTATTGTTAGTTTGCAACGGGAACGAGTAGCTAACTCAAAGGTTAGTGTAGTTTGCGATTTTAATATGTGCTATGCTCTGAAGAAGATATTAAAAAAAGAGACCAAGCAGGAGTTATTCGATCTATTATTTCAACTTGATGTTGTTAGCTTTTGAGATCGAGTGGGCAGGGGCTTATGGGAATATAGCTGGTGAAAAGGTAAATTTTGAATTTGGCGTTACCAAAAGTTGTCTCTCTGTTTGTAGAGGGCTTATTATGATCAAAAGCTTTGGACATATTTTGATTGTTGTTTGTGTCCTATGCAAAGTATAAAACTCCCAAGTAATGATTATTGTTGCCTTAATGCTCCTATCCTCTAGGTATAACCTTGTCCTGCGTGAATGATTAGAAACCGATGGTGTTTGTTACTCTGTTTGTATGATCTTCAAGTTCATATAAATATAACAACCCAAGAGCCCAAATTTTTCTCTTCAGTTAGGTTACTATAATTTAAAGATAAAATCAAAATATTATTTCAAATAATTCATAGCATAACCCATAAAGAGTCGTTATAAAACGTTAAAAAAAAATTAAAAAGCATATAAGAAAAGATTCAACAGATCATAGCTTCAAAATCATTGCTTCAAGTAACTCCGAGACCTAGAAAAAGTAAAAGAAAAAGAAGAAAAAAAAAGGGTTAGATTAATTGATAATCGAAAAATCATATTATTTGATAAGTATATTAGCCTTTTTTCCAAAAGAAAATTATTGAGTTACCTTAAACCATGCACCGAAGAAGTCACACGGTAATGGCGGTGGTACCATCGCCGTCTCGTTTTAGAGACTTCAGAATCTTCTTGTAAAAGCACGCTACAACAGCCAACACGACGACAGCGAGGACAACGACGACGGCTATGATATACTGAACAGCGACGCTACTCATATTGTTCAGTTTTTGATTAATGAATGCCTTTCAACGAGAAAATAAAAAAGTACTCTTCTTTTAATTAAGTAAACTATATATTGTCAGACATTCTTCCGGAAATATTAACTTTACATTTGACGACCCAGAAAAAAAGAGGAAAAGGTTAACTTAACATTTCTCGTCGTTAAGGAAGTAAATGGAACATATATTCTTTCCAAAAAAAATGGAACATCTCCTTAACGAGGCGAGAGAATCGTAAGCTGTTGGATGAATGAACAAAACACAAAGCTGTTGGGTTAGGGCTTGAGAGATAATACAAGAGCCAGGCCCAAAAATATCATTCTTGGACGACAAACAAGCTTGTCGGTAAATCTCGCAATAGCTTGGTCGTCTCGTTTCAATATCCACGAGTGTCCACCAGGTTCCTTTCTTCACATCTGATTTGTATATTTCATATTCAACATGCGCTCCTGAAGATTATGCGACTTTGAAACGGCGTAGTATCTTACATATCTTCTTTGATCCTTTAATCGACTTTGAACTAGTTTGGTTTCGTACATGGTTATACAAATTCCTCAGGATCTCTTCTCTTTTATCCAATGGAAGTTCGTTTTATGGAGTAATAATTCTTCCTTTTAATTAGGGGTGAGTCCATAACTCGTTTAAAGACAACAGTATCCTTAATGAATTTCTACTGTACAACAAATTCTTCATTCGTACAGTAGATTTGGGGTTTTATTACGACTTACTTGAGTTTAGGTTTTGGTTTACTTAAGCTAGCTCAATTTAGGGTGTTGATGCGAGATTACTGGTCTTGAATTTTACACAGATTCAGAAGTTCCTCAGCCTCATTTGAAGAAAATGGAACTTGGAAATACTATTAGTAGCTGTTATATATTGTCATTGTCTCATGCTGTTTCTTTGGCTTTATAAAACATAAAAACCTTTTTAGCTTCAGGAATGATACACCCGTCTCGTTATTTGTTTACACACATACTATTCAAACCATTATACCAATTAAAACATACCACACCTACTAGAACATCTAAAACAAAACTTTTTTATTTGTAATTAGTGGCTTTGTTACCAATATAGAAGTGACTTCGTCAGAGTTTTGGGGTAGGGGATGTGGAGTGACCATCTCTCACTTGAATTGCTTGGCATATGCTCGTAAAGATAATGAATGCCCACATATTATGTTTTTATGATGAAACTGGATTACGTAGAGGGAGATGTGGCCATGTCCAACTCTCCTATTAGTATGATATTGTCTTCCTTTTCAAATAGATACTAATCAGAGTTTGGATACTACTTATATATTAGACAAGAAAGAGAAAATATGTTGCAATGTTGCTAATTAAATGTTCTTTTCGTTTCTGCAAAGTACATGAGCAATGGACCAACATACAGTGTATAACTTTATCAACTTATATTTAAGAAACTGGAATGATTAGCTAGCTCAAATGTCAGCCTGATTTCTCCTACAACAAACACTTGTGTGAACGAACGAATTTGAAAGTTTGAAACCGATAGTGTTTGCTATTCTTCAAGTTTATATATACTAGCCCAAGAGCCCAAATTTTTATTTTTCAGCAAGGCCACGATAATTTAAATAAATAAAATCAAAATATTATTTCAAGTAATTCATAGCATAACAAATAAAGAATCGTTATAAAACGATAAAAGAAAAAAGGACATAAGACAAAATTCAAAAAACATAGCTAAACTCTTATTATGTATCTTAAAAGCATTGCTTCAGTAACTCCGAAACCTAGAAAAGCAAAAGCAAAAAAAAAAAAAAGGTTTGATTAATTGATAATCGAAAATCATAGTGTTTGATAAGTATTATTAGCCTTTTACAAAAGAAAATTACTGAATTACTTTAAACCATGCAACGGAGTAGTCACACGATACAATCGCCGTCTCGTTTTAGCATCTTCTGAATCTTCTTGTAAAAGCACGCTACAACAGCCAACATGCGTTATCAAGAAAATAAAAAATAAACAGCCCACGTCCACGCGACGACAAAGAGGACACCGACGATGGCTCCTACGACATACCCAGCATCTCTACTCATATTGTTCAGTTTTTGATTAATGAATGCCTTTCAACGAGAAAATAAAAAAGTACTGCTTTTTTGTTTGGTCTTCTTCGTCTAGAGTTGTCTCTCTATATAAAGGGATTATAATCCCTTTATATAATATCTTAAGTAAAATGTAATATCTTACATTTTCATAAAAGTAAACTATTGTCAGATATTCTTCCGGAAATATTAACTTTTTTTTTAAGGATTGTGGTTATTTGATATATTCTTGAATATTTTACAAAAGTTTTGAAAAGGTTCTCTAGACTAGAATCACGGCGACATGGAGGAGAATAGTAACACCATATGAACATAAAAACATATGAAATAAAAGAAATATATGAAAAACGATATAAACACCATAAACAATATAACACCAAAATAAGAAATGTATTCACAAGGGATTTAACCGAGTACGGTAACACCCAAAAAACACCCATAAAATAATAAACAGACCCATTATAACGGATTTAACGGAGAACGATATATGTCCCAGTAAGCCGAGATAAAAAGTACTAGTAGATTTACGCAGGAAAATAGATGACTCGGAGGATCATCACGCATTACCGTCTCCGTCTCCTTCAGAAGTCGGGGAGACAAGATCCTTGATCTTCTTCCAGAAACCAGGCACCAGAGGCTTGAACTTATTGACGGCGTGGTGTAGCGCTATCATTGTGAGATGAAAAAAATCAGACCACTTGGCAGTGCCGGTGCAACATTTTGGAATGCCCTAAGCAAGTTCAAAAATTGTGCATTTTTGTTAAAACATTTCAATACAGTTTCATTGATATTGATTCTTGGAGAATCTTTAATTTTATAAACAAATCATCACCAAACAATGTCTGAATGCATATCATTCTTTAAAAAAGCTTATTGGTTATATAATTTGCAATCAACTCCACTAAAAATTTAGAATATATCAGATTTTTCTCATTTCAGATATATGATTTTTAAATCTGTATCAAAGTATTTATAAAATCAATATAATATCATTTGATATCTACAACAGATTGTGAATATAATTACACTCTTCCAAAACAAATTTATAAATGAAAATGAATACAGAAAAAGAAAGCTACAAAAAATTATGTAGGTATCTAAACAAAATAAAAGAAAAATGAAAAAAAAACTAAAAATGTTAGAATCAAATATATACATGATGAATCAGCCAATTCATGTAATCAAATAATGAAACAAATAACTTAAAAATTGGAATTTGTGTTTCCTTTGAAATCTCAAAGAAGAAAAAAAAAAAGATGTTATATGGATAAAATCTGGGTCTGACTAATTTGAAAGTAAATTTTTTTAAGAGAAATATATATTTCAACAAGATGAAATTTTTGTTTCCTTTGAAATTCCAAAGAAAAAAAGATGTTAGATGGATAAAATCTGGGTTTGATCAATTTGGAAGTAAATTTTTCTTGAGAGAAATATGAATTTTAACCATTTGTATTTTAACCCACGACTTTAGGCTTGGGCGTTCGGGTACCCGTTCGGGTTCGGTTCGGGGGCAATTCAGGTTCGGGTTTTGAAATACCGAAATTTTAGTCCCATTCGGATATTATGAATTATCGGTTCGGATTCGGTTCGGGTTTCTTCGGGTTCGGTTCGGGTTTAGTAACACATGTAAACTCCAATCACACCCAAAAATAATTTATATTTCGGTTCTGTTTCGGGTTTTTGGACCCAAAGTACTTGTTTCATACTAAAAGTACCTATTTTATCAAACTTACAAGACTAAAGTTAAACTTAAAAACTGATATTGTGAACAATAATTCTTAAAAAAATGCTAAAATCAAATTGCTAAACATCAAAACGAAAGCAACACCAACATCATCTAAAAATACAATTATAAGCTGAAATATTAATTGTATTTTGAGTATTTTGAGATATTTTAAGTATATATATATTTAATATTTTTAGAAATATAAATATATATCGGATATTTTGGGTACTTGTTCGGTTTTCGGTTCGGTCCGGATTCGGATTCGGGTTTTGAAATACCAAAATTTTAGTCCCATTTGGATATTTTATCGGTTTCGGATTCGGTTCAATTTCATTTTTTCGGATCGGGTTCGGTTCGGATTTTCGGGTTCGGATTTTCGGGTTCGGATATTTGCCCCACGTCCACGCGACGATAAAGAGGACACCGACGATGGCTCCTACGACATACCCAGCATCTCTACTCATATTGTTCAGTTTTTGATTAATGAATGCCTTTCAACGAGAAAATAAAAAAGTACTGCTTTTTTGTTTGGTCTTCTTCGTCTAGAATTGTCTCTCTATATAAAGGGATTAACCCTAAGTAAAATGTAATATCTTACATTTTCATAAAAGTAAACTATTATCAGATACTCTTCCGGAAATATTAACTTTACATTTGACGACCCAGAAAAAGGAGGAAAAGGTTAACTTAACATTTCTCGTCGTTAAGGAAGTAAATGGAACATATATTCTTTCGAAAAAGAAAAAAATGGAACATATCCTTAACGAGGCGAGAGAATCATAAGCTGTTGGATGAATGAACAAAACACAAAGCTGTTGAATGATACAAGAGCCAGGCCCAGAAAGATCATTCTTGGACAAACAAGCTTGTCGGTAAATCTCGCAACAGCTCGGTCGTCTCGTTTCAAATATCCACGAGTGTCCACCAGGTTCCTTTCTTCATATCTGATTTGTATATTTCATATTCAACATGTGCTCCTGAAGATTATGCGACTTTGAAACTGCCTAGTACCTTACATATCTTCTTTGATTCTTAACAAAACTCTTGTCTTGCAAGGAAAACTTAAAAACTTATTCAAGCCTGAATACAAATCAGAACTGAAATATCTTTCAGTTCTTTTCTTTATGTTTCTCTCCATCTTGCCTTTGTTTTCTTTGCAGCGACGCAACTATCCTTGTGGAGATGCAATAAGCAGTAGACTGAATGGTGATCATTGGGTTAACTCCAACAGCTGAAGGCAGTACACTTCCGTCGCAGACAAACAGTCCTTCCGCTTCCCAGCTCTCACCCTTCTCATCCAACGCACCTTCCTCCGCCGTGTGTCCCATCCTGCAACTACCCATCTGGTGAGCCGAGAAGTACGTCGTCCAATACTCCCTCTTTGTGCCAACTCCACCATCTGCGTCAACTCCGTCTAGAAACTCCTCCATAGCTTCTTTGGTGATTCCTTCACACTTCATCCTCTGTCCATCGCTCCTGTACAATCCAATAGTGAAAATGACTTCAAATTGGTTTTGTACTTTAAAAAGTTTTTCTTTTTATTGGAAGGTTAAGTGGCGTACCTATATGTTCCGACTTCAACTGCACCTGCTGCAACCAAAACCCTCAAAGCCTGTCGAAGCCCGACCCTTAGATTCTCTCTATCATTCTTGCTTGTCCTGTATGTAACCTCGCTTTCCTTCATAACCTCACCTGAACCATTGTCCCGAACCAGAGCAAACAAATGAGCTGTTCTTCCGTACTTCCTCATCCGCTCCTTCAGGTCTGCTCCTGAAACCCACGGGCTCAGCCCTGCATACGAAGCTGGTCCTATCAGTGGATTCTCCAGTATCGCTCTGCATCCTGATTCAGCATCGTTCATATGATGGACTGACGTGATGATCCCTCCCTCGTACATTTTCCCTGAGAATTCAGAACCGTTCTCCGGGAAGTATCCCCATGCCATGAGCACCGGGTGCAGCCTTAGGTTCCTCCCGATGTTCCGGTTCTCTATCCCGCTCGAACGCATCAGTGGCGGTGTCAACAGCGATCCGGCGGATGAAACCGTCACTCGAGCTTCGATCATGAACTTCTTCTCAATCTTTCCTCCAACAGAGCTCGCAATCACTCCCACACATCGTTTCTTTCTCTCGCTGCTACTGCTAGTGTTGTTGTCAACTAATATGAACCTCTCAGCTTTGATGCCTGTCAAGATCACTGCGCCATTCTCTACTGCATCAACCAGCCAGGTCCTGTCTGTCCCGTTCTTGTCTCCTGTTCGACAACCGTACCCGCAAGAGCCGCAGTAATGATCCTCCGATGAGTTCCTAGGTACCGAGTCTACCTTCAACCCGAGTCTCTCGCACCCTTCACGCAGAACTTGGTTCTGAAACCCCTCTTTGACGCATCTCTCGGTGACACCGATTCTTTTAGTAACTTCATCCATTGCATTCTTGTATTCTTGGCTACCGAAAAACTTGATCTTACTCCCTTCCGACCATTCTTGCAGAACATGATCCGGCGTTCTTATAGACGCCGACCAGTTAACCGCTGTACCTCCTCCAACGGTTGAACCGGCCAAGACCATAAACTTCCCGTCAACCGTCGTCATAAGCCCGCCTTTCTCGTATAGCTCGAGCATAGACGGGCCTTCAAAAGCCGTGTAGTCTTGAGCTGTAAAGTAGTTTCCTTTCTCTAGAACCAAGACTTTCAATCCTGCTTTCGCGAGGTTCGCAGCTGCTACACCTCCTCCGCTTCCCGAGCCTACAACAACCGCGTCGCATCTGATCCTGTGCACACTGTCATCACCCTCGTCTCTAGCTACATGAACACCTTTTTCGATTAGTGACTGTGTGATAGTAATGTCACTCTCTTGCTTCGTCTCAATGATCCCTGTCTCGAGAGGTCGTGGTGTCTCGTCTTCTTTGCTCATCGTGTTGCTACATGTCTCTGTCGTGTCGACGCAATACCCTATAGCTTCCAACGCATGATTCTTCATATTATCATCCCTCTGTGAACAAACAAATTACTAATATTGATCGTAATCTCAATTACTTCAAAGAAACTTTTGAATTGGTGAATATTTTTTTTTTTTTTTTTACCTGAGAGAAGAAGTAGAAGAGAGTGTAGAACTTTGTAAGGAAGAAAGTGACTCGAAGCGGAAGAAAGAAACCACTCTGTTTCGACCAATTCCTGAGGATCTCTTCTCTTTTGTCCAATGGAAGTTCAGAGAATTTAAGGACAAAAGGCCAACCCTTTACAAGAGAGATAGAGCCACAAAGCAGTAAAGTTCCAAATCTGAATGATAAAATCGTCAATATGATTCTCAAAACCTTCACTGCTTCTGATCGTCCATTCTTCACTATCATCTCCGCTACCTAGTACAAGATTTCTCAAAACGTTATGAGCCAGAGGAAACATAAAAGAACAAGGACCCACCACTAGAAACATTATCTACAATAAAGGCATCTTGATATCAAAAAGTCAATATATTTTCCAGATTTTGACTAGCTCAGACAACAGAGGATAAAGAGAGAGAGAGGGAGAAAAGTAACCTCGTCGGGGAGTGGTGGTTGAGAACCGGAGTCTACGTTGAAGGAATCGACAGGTTTGTGCACCGGCGTGGTCTCCGGAAACGGAGGAGGAGGGAGGAGAGTTTGACAGATGACGGCGAGGGTTTGCATCTGAGACTGTGAGAAGCCATGGTTATACTTATAGCCTTCTTCTCTCTTCTTCGATCTCAACAGAGGATGCCCTCTGCTTCTTCTTCCTCTTCTCTCTTCTTCCATGTAATTTGTTTTGACTTTCTTCTTGCACTTATCGAAACTTGTAGAGATAAACGAATGATTGGCTTAGGTTTCGTAAGGATCAGATATCCGTAAGCTTGAAGAATCAGCCAAAGTCTTTATATAATTTGTATCGTACTACTACTCTATCGTTGGTAACAGAAGATCACGGAGTTCACCTTCTTATTTATTTTCTCTGCTGGTGGGGTCCCCACTCCTGTTAGATTGATACAAAAGTTAATGATATCTTATTATCATATGATGTCGGATAGATCTTTGTCTTTGTGTAGTAATTTGACTTCTCTAAAAGCTTTCTTCTATTCCACTCTAGAAAGTCTCTTTTTCTCTTTTCTGTGCTTTTGTATATTTTTGTTTTCTTCCTCCCAAATTTAGGGATTGCTTTCTATTTCAATTCTTTTGTTTTCCTAATTCTTTGTATTCTAATCCTCTCTTTTTCTTTCTTTTTGCTGCGTTAGTCCTTAAAACATTAAATGCATTTGTATGATTATATTGATTTTTTTCACTCCAATGAAAAACCAATTATCTTTAAAAAAATGAAAACGGTTTAAAATATAATATCTTTCCGTGGAGCGGATATAAATGTTTCGGTATCCCCAAGGTTACATCAACCATTCGAGAGAAGGCACTGTGACTGTGAGAGAGAGTAAAATATTTTTTCCTCGTTACACAGAAATAGATTTATAAAAGTTTTTCATGCATATTATTAGTATCATCTGACTATCTCTAAAGACTACAGCTTGATAACTGAAAAGTAAACAATGGTTATTATATATGAGTTGTTCGAGTGAGATATCTGGGTGTCTTTTTGAGCTTCAGTTTCAAAATGATGAAGCTAGGCGATTATGGAAATTTCATATTAATTATCCTACGCTCGGAAAATAATTGTGACTTGAATGCCTGCAATATACATACATATTTGGACAAAATTATCTAATTAATTAATTATAACAAATTATCTAATTAACTGGGTAAGACATTTATCTGTTTGGAACAAAAATCTGAACAATCTTTTTAAACCCCCGAATAAAGGAGAATCTTTAAAGTATGCGTTACGTTATAATATTTTATAAAATTAATGAATTTCGTTTAGAAAAACATATAGAAACATATATATAAATGACGCGAAAAAGATACTCTCCTAACAAGGCCGCATAAATTTAAATATGGGCCTTAACTTTAAAAAGCCCATAATAGAGTTAAGGCTTGACAATAGGTCCGACAATACGCAGTTACGTTATGAAAGAAAAATTAGTTTACCAAAAGCACATAATAAAGTTAGGGCCAGGGTTAACAATATATATATATATATATATATTTTTTTTTTTTTTGCTTTCATAAAATATTATCAGATGACCAAAGAGAAGTTACTTTTGTCAGCAGATTTTACATTCTGCTTTTCATTTTTAATACTTAAATTTGGCAACAAATTTTTATATACTGCTTTTCATGATAGACGCAACATCAAATATTTGGATTCACAAAACCATTTCCAAAATTAACATATCATTGCAATTAATTTGATATATCATTGGTTAACGGGAAAAAAAAAACGAGGAACACATCAGCAATATGCATAGTACAACTTATTTCGTACAAAAGAATTTTAACAGCGACAGCTAATAGAAAGGAAACAAATAAAAATTAAATGGATCGGTCTGAAACCTCTGGCACAGTGGGGACAGTGGAAGGTAGGAACCGGAAATAGAAATGGCATGCGTGACAGCGTGAGACCGGTGTCGTTTCCGGTAAGAGACTGACACGCGTCAACAATATACTGGGGAGATTTCTTAAGCCGTCGCTCTCGTACGACACATACACTGTTCCTATTCGGCGGCTATGGCGCGTCCTTGTCGCTCCGCCGTTTGCCTCCCCCTCTGTCTCTGTTACTTCAATTCAGCTTTTGTCTTCCTTTTACCTAACTTTTTAACATTGATTTTCTTTTCTTTGATGAAGAATTTTTAACCTTTTTATTAACGTATTTATGCAAGTCTCGAATTTTGGATTTATTATGATACTTTAATAGGAGAAAGTCAATTTTGAGATTTGAGGGTGAAGTAAACCCACAAAAAAAAAAAAAAAAAATCTGATAATGCACCCTTTGTTCCATTTCTCCTTCATTAAAATTTAATATTTTTTTGAATTCTGATAATGCAAACATAGAAGCGAGATATCTGAATGTCATAGCTCACAAAGTATATATAAAGGTTTCGAATGTGAGAAAAAATAAATCGTCTGATAACACGATTTTATATTTCTCTCAGTATTAGAAAACAAAAGGCATCTACGAAATTTTAGGATGAAGCAAGAAACAAGATATAATTTGGGTGTTGGTGAATGTGCCTATAAATCGAAACGGTGTCGTCTTCTTTCTCTTTCTCTTTCTCTCTCTCCACTTTTCGTCCGGTATGGTCCCGACAATCTCCGCTCATGCTTTTTTCTTCACTTTTTTTTTTTTGTACGTTTTTTTTTTACCCACGGAACGTGAAGCTTGTACCCTTCCCTCTTTTTCACTATCTTACCCTCCCCCAATTTTTCTAAACTACAAATCTCTTAAGAAAAAAAATCCAAAAATATTGAAACAAATTTATTAAGAAATTAATTAAGTATACAAGTAAATGCTCATGTACTTTAGCTAATAGAAACAAAAAAAAGAAGTAATTCCACGGTAAGAACTCTCTTGAAATTTTGTCATTAAAGTAAAAAGCTTTCATTAAAAGCATCACTCGGTTTAGAAATAGGGGTATATATGTAAATTTACCGAAATAGACTTTACGAAGCATGAACCCATAAAAAGGTACGTATCGCTCGTTAGCAACAAGCCCAAATCCAAACCAGAAAAAGCTGCAAAAAAAAAAAAAAGCTTCCTTTCTCTGCTTTCATGGCGACTTCTCATCTGAACCTCTTTCTTCTTTTCTTCTTTCTCTTTACTGCTCCATTCATCGTCTGCCAGGAAAACGACGACGATGCGCCGCCTCTACTCGCCATGGATCCGTCGGAACAAGAAGCTGTCTACCGAGTCCTTTACTCGATCAACCCGGCGATCTCATGGCGAACCATTTTCCCCGGCGACCTCTGCGCCTCTCCGCCAGACGGCGTCGTCTGCGATTACCCCGACGCTTCCGAGAACGGCGCCGCGACGTCTGTTTACGTCACTGAGTTGCGCTTGGGCTACGTCTCCGACTACACCCAAAACCCTCCTTGCTCTTCGAACTCTACGCTCGATCCTCTCATCTTCACCTCTTTCAAACACCTCCGCAAGCTCTTCTTCTACAAATGCTTCACCGGAGCTCGTGTCTCCTTGCCGGAAACCATCCCGGAGGATTTCGGCTCGGTGCTGGAAGAGCTTGTGTTCATCGAAAACCCGTCTCTTTTCGGCGAAGTCAGTGTTTTGATCGGTAATTTCACCAAGCTGAGGAGACTGGTTCTCACCGGAAACGGGTTTCACGGGTCGATTCCAGGTCGGATCTCCGATTTGGTCAGTCTACAGGAGATAACGCTCTCTAGAAACAGCTTGAGCGGAGTTTTTCCGACGAACGCGACGTCTCGTCTGAGGAACCTGAAAGTTCTAGACTTTAGCCATAACTTTCTTGACGGAAACGCTCCTGATTCCATCGGAAATTTGACCGAGCTTCTCAAGCTCGACCTCAGCTACAATGAGTTCACCGGAGAGATCCCTTCCGGCGTCGGTAAACTCAAAAAGCTCGAGTTTTTGGATTTGAGTTACAACCGTTTCGGAAACTACGGCGTTCCTCTGTTTCTAGGAGACATGCCCAGGTTGAGAGAGGTTTATCTGAGTGGGAATCAGCTCAGAGGTTGTATCCCGGAGATTTGGAAGAATCTCAAAGGTATTTCGGGAATTGGGTTTTCGAGAATGGGTCTACAAGGAAACATCCCAGCCTCAATGGGGTCGGTTCCCAAAAACCTCTGTTATCTTGCGCTAGACAACAACAATCTCGACGGTCAAATCCCAGAGGAGTTCGGGCTTTTTGACTTTGCTAGCGAGATCAACCTCGAGAACAACAACCTCACTGGAAAAGCTCCATTCTCCGACAGTTTCAGAGACAGAATCGGGAAAAAGCTCAAACTGAGCGGTAACCCAAATCTCGTTTTCGCCAAAAGTTCAGATCCTCCACTCGCCGGACCGGTTCTCTCTTCGTCGGCGGCAAGGGCTCTCGCGTCGATTTGCTTCCCGACGGTTTTTATGGTTCTTTACATTTTGATAAAACAGTGAAAACAGAGGGAAGAAGAACAGAGAACAGATTAGGGAAAAATGTTTCTAACATTTATTATGCTTTTGATCTTTTTTTTTGTTTAGGGGTACAGTTTTAGTTTATCGGTTGTAATTATTAGTCTACGCGTAATGAATTATCTTCAACAGTTTCTTTACTATTACAAACTCAAAAGTCTCGACTTTTTCTTTACAATTATGAATCCTCAAAAAATTTTAAATCAAAATCCATCTTTGTCTGCGTCAAATTGAGACACTGATGATCTAACGGAACAAGTATCAGACATAAAATCCGACATTTTATCGGCTTGAGATCTTCTGGACGATCTCGAAGACCCTCCATTAGCATTACCTTCCTTAGATTTCTTCCTCTTTGATTTCGTCGGAATATCAGGTAATGATACTCCAACACTGTGTTGAGGCCAAGAAGAATCTTCGTCCTGTCCTGAAGTTGTCTCCTTGGCTTTCCTAGTCGATGATGATGTGCCTTTGCTCGAAGTCCGACGTTTTGTCTTGTCGGATTTCTCTCTGGTCGGAGAACCTTTCTCGGACGCTGATTTTCTCGTGGATTTTGGTAGTTTTGGTAAATCTCTGGATAGACCACCGTATTCTGATTGACATTTAATGGAGGAGTCGTCGTCTCCTAATCCTGGAGTTGATTCTAGCCCCGTAGAAGACTTGAAATCGTTCATCTAACAATACAAGCAGGTTGATTTTGAAACGGTGAAAATATTAATTTTAAGACTTGTAAAAGAAGAATAGGAATAGAGTAGAGTAGACTAGTACCCAGCTAGGTGCAGTAGCATTATCAGACGGTCCATCCCAACCAATGTGTGCAACATGCTTTACGTCCGTTGGATTTCCGATTTGCATCTCTTGTTCCTTTTCTCCTTCTATTGCTTATTTTCAATATCAAAAAACCTTTTCATGTTCATTTATCTAAAACTCAATATACAAGGTATACAAAAAAAAAATACTGATAGAGGAAATTGTATTGAATAGATGAATATTTCAGTAGCTAATTTGTCTGTTTCCCAATTTTTCAAACGGGTTCTTGTGGAAACCATAAATCATAGGTATCATAAAACACTAGACAATTCATGTAACGAAAGCTTAATAAAATAAATTATAAACTCGAAGGGTGTGAGATGGCTTTGAACTATTCCAGTAAAAATATGACCAATATCTCTTCTCGATTGTTTCTGTTAATTCTTTTCAGCATGCAATAATTATCATCGTAATCTGAATACTGAAATGAAAACAAATGAGAAAAGAATAAAAACTCACCAAATACTTGAGAAATATATCGAAGTCCTTTCAAGAGGCTTTTCATCTTGGTACTTGACATTCCGAGTTGCATAGGTCTCTTCTTCGTGGTGGGGGAAAAGTATTTACCCTTGGTTATTTTTATAAAACGAAAAGACGATGAAAAGAGCAACGTGCATGTATTCAATAAAACCTAACTTTTCTAGTTTAATAAACCAGTACAAAACCTACAAAAATCCACCTCCAAAAACTGCCTTTTATATGTTTTACAAAAATTCGTGACCATATAACTTTGAAAAGCTAAAGGGATGATGAAAAATGAAAAAGAGGATTGTGTATTTACCTGAAGAATCCATAAAAACAATTTTTTGGAATTCAACAGATAATCATCTTAATTTTTTATGACCTTGCATGTTTTGTAGAAATTTGATTCAAAATGTAAAGAAAATATTAGAAAAGGATAATCCAAACGAGTAAAACTAATTAATGCAACTTCATCTCCTACAATTTTCCTGATGACAAAAAAGGTTCACCAGATGAAGAAATTACGAAAAAGATTGAATTCAAGAAAATTTTGGAAATATGAGAGGAGAGCAAAATGACAATGGAGAAATAAGGGGGAAAACAACATTAGTTTTTTTCCAAGATTTTCGTTAACTCAATGGTTAGAAATTTTTAATATAATTTCACAGAAATAATGAGGGAAAGTAGTCTAGAGAAGAAAAAAAGAGATGGCATCAAATGAATAACACAACAAACAAAACAAATTAGAAAGAGGAGGGAAAGAAGGGAGGAGGTTGATTTTGTTAACATAATTTGTCTTTTTTTTTTTTTTTTGCATGTCTATTTTTAGGATATGTAAAATTTTATCGTTCAACCCTTAAGTCGCATGTTTTTTATTGCTGATTTATAGTATTTTTCTGTAGGAAGGCGATTTTTGGAAACAAATCGTGTTCAAAAGAACGTATTGTTTTGGTTGGTTCAAAAGATTGTATATAGAATTTGTCTTATTTCGCCTCTTTCGTGCTTGTGTTATTTTGATTTGTACGACCTGATTACGTGTGTATCTTCATCTTCACACTTTACATGATTATAGAATGTTTGAACCTTTAATACATATATAACCAAAGGAAAACATCACGAAGTTCCTTCTCTTAAACGAGAAACGGCACACGAAGGTTCAATTTCTTTAGCACACAACCCTGTAAGTTTGTAACAAACGGATTTATAAGATACAACCGGGAGACTCATTCATCGGAACAAAAATACTACAGAAAATGAAAGAACAAAAGAATCAGATTGTTCTCATGGATCCCTCCCACAATCTTTACTAGATTTATCGACGTCCACCGGTGACCAATACAAACCAAGATCGATATCGACATCGGTCTGACAAAACCGGAAAATTGATGGTTGAAGGTTAAGCAATGTCTACCGCCTATTAGCCTGAAAGAACATTCAACATTTGTATCCATTAGTACTTTCATAACGAGAGAGGACAAGAAGATGATGATGATGATTAGAAAAGTAGTCACCTTTCTCAGGAATTTCTCATGAATCTTCAAAGCTTCTTTACACGCTTTTCTCGCGTCCAAATTACCTGCAACATCGCCCAATATCTGCAACCAATCGAAAGAAGAAAAACGCTAAATAGCCATAAAACAAGAGAGAAGAGTTGAATCTTTCAGGAGGTTTATTGCCATAGAGAGAGAGAGAGACCTGAACAACGTCGTCTAGGCCTTTAGCTTCCTTCAAGAGGCGTTTGTTCTTTGTTTCAAGAACACTTGCCACAACGAAAACAGCAAGCGTGTTGTGTTGCTCGTTCTGGCCACTCTTTATATATTTTCTCTCAAACTTTCCATACTGCCTCAATAACCTCGGATCCTGTTCCGTCAAGTTGTTTCTGTTCTCTCGTTCTTCATATGATGCAAACTTGTGTGGATTGTACTCCATAGCCCACATCAGCTGAAACCAAATTCTATCTCACAGTCTTATTATCAGCTCAGTTCAAGAGACACCCTAAAAGAACATGAATTCGGTTCTCTCAGGTTGAATCAAAATCAAAATCACAGATTCAGAATCAGCTTAAGACATCAAGAACAATTGCGGATGTTTCCCATAAAGTAACCAAAAGAGAGTCTTGTTACCTCCCAAAGGTACAACGCATCAAGGAAGGAGAACTCTCTCCTGAACAAAACCATCAACATCCGTATAGCAAACAGATACTCTCCACCGTCGAGATCCTCTGTCGTGGAAAAAAGAGTAGAAACGTTTAACTTAACTTTCGGAAGTGCAGAGAAAACAAAGCTCACAAGAAGGCAAAAAAGGGTAGAGTACCTAGATGTTGGTGGAGACGAGGATCAACTGTTTTAATGACCTGCGAGAGCATACCCAGCTGAGTCTGGACGCCCATTGATGTCGCGGTTGTCCTGAAATTTTCTCTCTGAAATTCAAGAAAACTATAAAACCATGAAAACAACAAAACCCGGAGATGACAGAAAAACAAGACGAAGGAGTTAGATTCTTACTAGTCTTCGCATTGCACGCTCAAAGCACCAGAAAGCGTCAGCTTCATCTTCGAGTAGGATTATCATCGGGGAACATATATCGTTCATTCCTGGACAAAGTGTCAAAGTGGATGATTAGTTAGTTACCTTCTCTTTTCTATATTCTCCTGTATCGTAGATTCATCATTAACACCAAGATGGACTTACCCTGAACATAGCCGATATCGGGATTCAACCATGTGTATATGGCAAGAATATCCCATAGTCTTGCTTGATTACTCTCACTCTCATAAAAGCAGAGATAACGATCCGTTCTAATAACATCAAGGCCTGTAACCAAAATTTCACCATCTTATAAGCAGTTCTTGAAGAGCACTTACAGGCTTTAAACAGAATGCTTAAGAACATAAACCCATGTATGAGTAAATGAAAATACCGATTTGACTCAACACAAGCATCCACTGGAGCACACGTTTGTCAGTTACAGCGGTTGTCACAAGCCATCCTTGATTTTCTACTGAAGATTCTTCCAATGGCTGCCCGTCTTCAGCAACAACTGCCATTGTGACGAACTTTCCGCTACCAACAAGAGGAACCATTTTCCGACATTCTTCTTTCCAAGCATAGTACTGCTCCCTTAGATATACCGCATTGAGGTTAAGCCACAAAAGTGCAATGTCGAGAGCAGAAAAAAAAAAGACAAAACTCAAAAGGATCTCTACGAAACAACTACACAGTTACAGAAGACAATAGTACCTTCTGTGGTTCCTCAGCTTGTTCCTTTCTTCAAACGTGCTGTCCGGATCGTAACCTCCTAGCAAAAACTCCCAAACCTCTCCTTTGATTGATGGATGAATTCCCTGAAAAAGTATCCAAGTGAACAACAAAAGGCCATAAACCCAAACAGAGAGTGAGATACAAATATAGACTCACCCCTCGTTGTATACGGCGAAGAACTCTTTCCATATCCAAGTGTCCATCTTCAGTAAACGCTGCGTGCCATCTTCTAGCACTTAGAGTTTTGCCAGCCTGATAAAACCCCAAATTCTCAATCCTCCGTATGAAAATATTCAGACTTGGAAACAAGCTATTCAATCAAGAACATGGATGGTAAGAAAATTCAAGACAAACCCTTGATTTAAACCGTGTTCTTGGAACATCTGCTTGACATTCTGATCTAACTGGATAGAAACCTTGCAAATCTTCTCCTCCGGATTTCCACATAAATCCACAACAAATCATCCAAAGCTTTTATTTATCTTTTCACCTTTTTTTTTTTTCTCTTTTTTGGGGTCAATCCAGATTCGAAGCAAGCCTAGAATAGACTATCATTCCTGTATAAAATTCATCAATCAAACAATTAACAACCATCAAAAATTGACCCTACAAAATCTCTAGCTAAAAGTCAAAGTTTCTCCAACAACAAAACAAATAACGAAAATACTTTTTAAAAACTCCAAATTAAAGGAAAGCATCAGGCTCGGGAAATTTACCAATCTAAAGCATCTTCCCGATTCCGGCAAGAACATAACATTGAAGGAGTCCGTTTGTAAGATATGAAAGTCTGTACCTTTCTCGGATATAAATCATGAAGTAGATGCTAAATCGATCTTCGTGCTTCGTTTTATTGTATTGGTCAACCGATATTCAGCGACAGAGAGAATTGTGACGAAGACGCACTAAGTCAAACACGATCGCCGTCGTGAGCTGCCGTTAAACTTGACGTTTTCAAACAACGTTTGTTAGAATACGCGTTACTACTTGGGACCCTTGCTACTTTCGTACACTCGGAAAAGACTTGGCCAACTTAACTAACTGTGGTGTAGTTTGATCAAGAAAAAAACACAAAAACGAACCGAAGATGCAGAAATAAGCTCAACAACTTGTCGTGATTACACAATAAAAGAAGAGCGTAAAAATTTAATACAAGAATCCAGGAGGAAGTTACATTCATAATAATACATGGAAAATTGGGAGTTTCGTGGAAACAGAGGACAAAACAACACACGTGTAAAGAAGAATCCAATTTACAGAAAAAGAGCCCCATGAAAGGCTTCATTTTTTTTTTTTAATTGTTTCTCATTTGCGGATCGAAAGAAGCTCGAAGCTTCTGAGAGCCTCGTCACGTGCGGTACGAGAAGCGGCCACTCGGTTTCGGTTAAAGGCAGAGGCTGTCTTCGAGTCGTATCCGCTGACAGCAGCTGCCGCTTGAGTTCTTTGAAAGACAGATGGTCGGCCACCGCCGCCGCTTGAGGCCACACGGCTCGAGCCGCGGCTCTCTCCTTGTTCACCTGACGAGCTCGGTCTACTTCCCGAGGCTACCGCTCTCCTCGAAGCACTGCCGTATCTGGAAGTGTTCCTTCCTTTCTCAGATAACATATTCTGACCCCCAAAAACAAAACATATCAATAACGAGGACAACTAAATCTAGATGCCACGAGAAGTGTTGTATCAATTCATAATGTAATAATTTTATACCACAGCAGGTTTCATTGGTGAAGGAACATCGTCAAGAGTTCGATGTCTGGTATGGTTTTGATGGGGACTGGCTCCCGTAGCGTTCCTTCTCGCGAATGCTTCAACCGCACCCGAGAATCTGTCGCGGATTTCCTTCCCAACTGTAAGGAATAGAATAAATCAGAACCACTACTGTGGTAGTTGAGCGTATTGTTGTATGTCTCAAACTGTGGGAGAAAGTAAAAGATTACCTGAAATCCTTTCAGGTTTTTCAGCAGACGGTCCAGCGGCAACACCTGGTTTACCGGTACGATGCTGAAGAAAAAAGAGTAATGAGGATCAAAGTGAGTAAAGACACTCGATAGAGAGAACTTTAAGGACAAGTGTACTACTCACCCTTCCGTGGGAGCTGGAACGGGAACTAGAACTACTCTGAGGGTGTTTCAATGCAGTCCAGTCGAATACATAGTCAAACTGATAACCTGATACCGCGAATCAATTTGTTATCATATGATACCACAAAACAAGTTCAGGGAAAGACAGACTTCATCATATCCGAAATTAAACTCTTAAAACAGAAAGAACAGTGCTCCATCGATAGAAGCAAAGATTAGTCTCTAAAACACACAAACCTTCGCGGATAAACAAATCTCGGAAGAGCCTCTTTAAATATGAGTAGTCCGGTTTGTCTTCGAATCGCAAAGACCTGCAGTATTGAAAGTATGATACGAATTCGGGTGGATATGACTTGCACAAGACCTGTTACAAGAATAAACAGTTAACCTGTGATTTATGTGACAATGAGATAGATGATGCAACTCCAATCAAGGGTATCTAAGCCATATTATGTCTTCGCCATACCTCTATAGGTGTCGAAACTTTCTTCTCGCTAATTCTGTCATACTTCTGCTTTTTCGTGCCAGCTTTTAGACCCTGCCATGGGAGGCTGAACACAGATAATCACAGAAAAGTCAGACCAGAAATTCCATAACAAGCAAGTGCAAAGAAGTAATCAGACCAAAAAGGATCTGCGTGTACAACCTTCCTCTCAGGAAATACATGAGCACATAACCAAGAGACTCCAGATCATCCCTCCGACTTTGCTCTGCCAAAAAATATGCAAACAGGCACACGTCTTAAAAATGGTAGACACAACTTTGGAGCAGGTCTCAAGTGGCTTTATAAGTTGCTTACCAACTCCAAGGTGAGTATTGACGCTAGCATACCGAGCTGTGCCAGTAAGGTTCTTGTTTTCTCTGCAATGGAAACAACATGAGTGTCTGTAAGAATTTATAACAGAATGAAAGAAGGATACAGAGATGTAAATGAAAGCTCCATAAATCACCTGTAGGGGATGTGCCTATGTGTTTGGAGATCCCTATACTTCTTTGCAAGGCCAAAATCAATGATATACACCTAGATACATATAGTCAAGAAAATGATTTCAGCATCTATTTATATATCTTCAGCTAGGAACTCTGTATCACACACTCTAGGGAATCTAAATGGAAAGAAAGCAAAAGCAGAAACTCATGTTCAATGACCATACCAACAGTAAGCAAGAGAGAGAAGATGGAATCTAAAATAACTTTCTCTATGGGAATCATTAGTTTAGTGCGTAACAATCCACCGAAAAGAAAGTGTACAGAAGAAAGCACCTGGTTTGCTTTGCGACCAAGTCCCATCAAGAAATTGTCTGGTTTTATGTCTCGGTGAAGAAATCCCCTTGAATGCATGTATTCAACTCTGCTAATCTACAAAGGTCAACAAACATTTTAGTTGGAACTCCAAATTTCTCAACATTATATCTTCATTCCCCGTGAGAATACTCACCAGTTGATCTGCGAGCATTAAAACTGCCTTCAAAGTGAGCTTCCTATTACAATAGTTGAACAAGTCTTCCAAACTCGGCCCAAGCAGATCAATGACCATCGCATTGTAGTCTCCCTGAACCCCAAACCACTTGAGGCTGGGGATGCCAGCTTCACCACAGAAAAAAATATCAGATGAGCTCGGTTCAATCAGCTAGTTTTCACGGCTGAGGCATGTTCAAAATATATTGACCAGCAAACTCATCAAAGAGATTGTAAACTTACTTCCTCCTTGTAGAAGCATGTATATCTTCGACTCATAATGAAGTTGTGGATGCTTTGTTTTGGCAGGCTCCTTCAATTTTTTTTTTACAGGACGTTGTTAGATATAATCTTGTTGCCGAATTCACCAGGAACCAGAATTCTCAATAAAAATATGATTTTTTCAATGATCGAGAAGTTATGGTCATGTTATAAGCAAATCATAACAATTGACTCCCTCTCGCTTTTTTTGACTCGCACTGGAATAAGTTGATAGCAAAAAATGAAACTCAAAAAGGAATGAAGCCAAAAGACAAAGGATTTGCCAAGTATGAAACTTTAGAAACGAGATCTAAAATGTAAAGGCAGATTTGAATAATACCAGCTTAACAGCGACTTCTTCTCCGGTTTGCACACTTACGCCTGAAAATATTTTCCAGTAATCAGATTTAAATTAAAACAGAAATAATCCACAAAAATAAATATAGACAAAAGCTGCAACGGATCACAGAGAATATGATTAATGAAAAGAAGGAATAAATTACCAAGAAAAAGCTCCCCGAAAGAGCCACCGCCGATCTTGCGACCAAGCTTGAACTTGCCCCCGATTACATTATCCATTTTCAAGTCCATTCAAGAACCCTAACAGCTTTTTTTCACGAAGAGGTCTATTGCCCTAATCGAGAGAGAAACCAACTGCTGCGTAGAATCCCCATCTGAGATCGAAAAAACAAAGTCAACCAAAAGATTTTCTCTCTCTCTCTCTCTCTCGCCTGCGTCAGAAAAAGGAAACCATCCAATGCCGTGGAAGAAGAGTTGAATCGCCGGAAGGTAATAATTAATTCAGACAGGAAGTCATCGAAAATCGACAAAACTACATCCCCAGATTGATTTGTCACATTCCCAAATCAAAGGTGACGAATCGATTTCTGAAACACGAAAAAGATTGACCCAGTAAAACATGTAAATGTAGAGAGAGAGAGAGAGAGAGAAAACTTGTGAGAGATGGGCCTCGAAGCTTTTAAAATATTCAGTGGGTTCGATGTTTTATTGGGCCTATTATGGGCCTATGTGGGCTTATTGCTTGCTTTAAGAACAGATACAGTCTCTATTCCTGTCTTCATCAAGTTCAAGCAGCAGAGTAGGTTCTAGGCTCGTATTTGATTGTCGAATTCATTGGACCATGCAAAGTGATCTTGCTCCTGTACAGATAGATGCCTGAGATACACACATAAATGGATCGATTTCGATGTAGGCCTTTTTCTTTTTTAATCAGAAGTTCGTATATACAATTCACCAAAATAGCCCCTTTTTTTGTTTAGGCTTTAATAACAGGCTTTGTTTGAGCTTTACATGAAAATTATTTAGCCCATTATTTCCAGTCAATGACTTTGTGCTACATCGACTTGTAGCTTTCGAGGATCAACGTTTATACCAATCATAAATGCTAATCTTGTTGAATAATTCATGTTTATGTCCCTCATCCTATATTGTCTTCTCGTTATCATAGAAGCGACGTTTGAAATCATTGGGCCTGATCCGCTCCTCTCAGGCCCACTTTGCAACGTGGAATCTGTAGAAATGTGTAGAGGGATGTCCACTCAGCTGCTGCACACATCAATATGTCTCGAGAAGGCTATTATTGGTGGGAGATGAAGTCATGAAGAAGCGTCAATGGCAAGTCTAGTTAGTCCACGTAGTCAATAATCCGAAACCTCTAGATTAGGATTCCTTTTTTTTGTGACTAAAGCTTGTAACTTACTCATCATTATTATTTGTTTTTCTGTGGCCAAACTTTTCGTAATGGTATCTTTATTAGTTACAGCTGAAGAATATGCTTAATTTTCAAGATCTTTGACTCTTTTTCTCCTTGATCGACGTATAAGATAACCTAGTTTAGTAACACTTAGTCGCCAATTTATTATTTTTTAGCAACGCACGGGACATAATCCGGACACGGTTATGTCATAATCTTGTAATAAAGCTATATTATTGTGTTTAGTTTATTGTGTTTCCTTGTGTGCTTAAGATTCGTGTGTCATTCTGTTGGTTGGCAGTTATGCAAAATTAGTTATGTTATATACTTATATATTAATAGTTAAGACTTATTTCTTACTGCTCTTTTTTTTTTGTAACAAGAGTTTGGAGATTTAGATAGTCATATATATATATATATATATATGCTTTTTGAATTATCACTACAAGAAAACGTTGATATTCTGAGGGAAATTCCGAGGGAAAATGATTTTCCTCGGAATTTTCCGACGAAAAACCGAGGAAATTCCGACGGACCCTGTTTCCTCGGAATTTCGTCGGAAAATTCCGAGGAACACATGTTTCTCGGAAATTTCCGACGAAATTCCGAGGAAACAGGGTCCGTCGGAATAAACCGACGGATATTTCTAAAATACCGAGGAAAGTTAGAAGCCGTTAGAGACCCGTTGGGGGAGCCGTTGTGGTATTTCAATAATTCCGAGGAAATACCGAGGAACGGGGGTTTTTCCTCGGAATTTCCTTGGAATTTCGTCAGTATTGTCGGCAGAAGCCGTTAGAGACCCGTTGGGGGAGCCGTTGTGGTATTTCAATAATTCCGAGGAAATACCGAGGAACGGGGGTTTTTCCTCGGAATTTCCTTGGAATTTCGTCAGTATTGTCGGCATGATTTCATCTATAAATACACTCACCCCTCTTCCTCTTCATTCACTCCATTTCTTCTTCTCTCCTCCCACTATCTTTACACACGATTTTCCTTTCAAAAAAACATGTCTTCTTCAAATTATTATCGTTCTTGGATGGATCGACCTCATTTGGATCCGAACACGAAATTGCTTACGAAAGAATACGAACGAGGTGTAAAGGAATTCATGGGGTTAGTTAAACGACAACCGGAAGCCGAAACAGGTAAGTTAATATGTCCTTGCTCTAATTGTAAAAATAGAAAGGTTATTAAAGAGTTGGATGTTTGGACACATATTTTTTTAAATGGGTTTACACGAAGTTACAAAATTTGGTATCATCACGGGGAAACAGGATATGAACCTGGTAGTACTAGCGAACCTCGGCCGGCGGTTAGATTAGAAGAACCAATTAGAACGGATTTAGACTATGGTGTAGGTGTTGAGCAGATGGTTAATGATCATTTTAGAGGGGAAGATTTACCCAATGCAGAAGCTAGGAGATTTTATGATATGTTGGATGCTGGAAAGCAACCTTTGTATGAAGGTTGCAGAGATGGTCATTCAGCTTTATCATATGCTACAAGACTGATGTCCATTAAAACAGATTATAACTTGGCTGAAGACTGTGTGGATGCGATAGCTGAATTTGTAAAAGGTATTCTACCTGAGGATAACGTAGCTCCAGGTTCATACTACGAGGTTCAGAAACTTGTATCTGGTGTTAGTTTACCGTATGAGGTAATAGATGTATGCAGCGATAACTGCATGATTTATTGGAGGGCGGATGACCAGCGGATTACATGCAAATTTTGTGGGAAGCCTCGTTACAAAGATACGAGTGGAAGAGTTAGAGTGCCATATAAAAGGATGTGGTATTTGCCTTTGAAGGAAAGGTTGCAGAGGTTGTATCTTTCGGAACGGACAGCGCAACGAATGAGATGGCATGCGGAGCACTCAACAGATGGTGAGATTAGACATCCTTCAGATGCAAAAGCGTGGAAGCATTTCCAATCAAAGTATCCCGACTTTGCATATGAGAGAAGAAATGTCTACCTTGGATTATGTACCGATGGTTTCAGCCCGTATGGGAAGAGTGGAAGACAATATTCTCTATGGCCAGTCATTGTTACACCATATAACTTACCCCCAAACTTGTGCTTGCGACGAGAGTTTTTGTTTCTCTCCATTCTCGTTCCCGGACCAGAGCATCCTAAGAGATCGCTTGATGTGTTTCTTCAGCCACTAATATATGAGTTGCAACAGCTATGGGGTGAAGGTGCTGAAACATACGACATTTCGTGTAAAGAAAACTTTCAAATGCGGGCAGTACTAATGTGGACAATAAGTGATTTTCCAGCATATGGTATGTTATCTGGATGGACAACGCATGGGAGGCTATCATGTCCATATTGTCAAGATGACACAGATGCTTTCCAACTAAAGAACGGAAGAAAAACGTGTTGGTTTGACTGTCACAGACGATTCCTACCACATGATCATCCATACCGTCGGAGTAAGAATTTCTTTAGGAAGAACAAACAGGTGTTTGATGGTCCACCTGAGGAAGTTAGTGGGAAAGTTTTGAAGACACAACTAAGAGATTTTGGTGCAGAAAGGACGCCAGACGTCGGTGGACATGAGCAGTTTCCTGTAGATGCTGTTGGAGAACTACATAACTGGCACAAGAAAAGTATTTTCTTTGATTTGCCATACTGGGAGGATCATCAGCTAAGGCATAATTTAGATGTCATGCATATTGAGAAGAACTTTTTTGACAATCTCATGAACACGATCCTTAACGTTAAAGGTAAAACAAAGGATAATTTGAAGTCAAGACTGGATTTAGTCGATATATGTGCTCGTCCAGAACTTCATGTTGATGAGAATGGTAGGGCTCCTTTTCCCATATACCGGCTTGATACAGAGGGGAAAAATGCGTTCTTTGATTGGATTTCAAACGATGTGGAGTTTCCAGATGGTTACGCATCTAATTTGCGAAACTGTATCGACAGAAAGGAAGGAAAGTTTATTGGCTTGAAAAGTCACGATTGCCATGTGATGATGCAGCGCCTCCTTCCGTTTGCCTTCAAGGAACTATTACCAAGAAAAGTTCATGAAGCTGTTGCAGGGATAAGTGCATTTTTCCGCGATTTATGCAGCAGATCAGTGACTCTTGAAGGTATTACAAATTTGAAGACTAACATTGCCGTGATTCAGTGCAACCTTGAGAAGATATTTCCTCCCTCATTTTTTGATGTTATGGAGCATCTTGCTATTCACCTTGCAAGAGAATTGGAACTTGGTGGTCCTGTGCAGTATAGATGGATGTATCTGTATGAGCGGTATATGTTCCATTTGAAGAAGAAGGTGAAAAATTTAAGTAGGGTTGAAGGTTCTATAGTCGCACAGATGATCAATGAAGAAATTTCAAACTTTGCGGAGCACTACTTTCCAGCAGAAGTTCAGACGAAGAACAGAAGATCTGCTCGACATGATGATAGAGGTGAACGGGCAACATATCATGTTAAGGTTCCAGACATTTTCACAGATGTTGGACGACTTAGCGGAAAACCAAAGGACCGTCGACTTACTGAGCACGAGCGAAGTCATTTGCAGACATATTTGCTGACGAACTGCGAAGACGTTCTTCCATATGAGAGGTAAGTTTATTATCTAACAAAATTCTATTTTAACAAATTGACATTTTAATCTAATTAATTCATTTGTACAGGATATTCATGGAAGCGAAGCGGTCCGAATATAGATACGCCACAGAGGCGGAACTAGAAGAAATGAAGCAGAGAGAATTTGCTGGATGGATGTTTACCTATGTGAGTGCCTTAAACAAATTAAAATTAAATTTACCATATATTTTTACTAATTCATATTTATTGATATAACCTACATATGTGCTATTAATAGGTGTCTTCTCGTTTGGCCAGAGGTGAAAAATTTGACGATTGGATACGCGAGATGGTGGTTGGCCCAATCTGTGTTGTAAAGTCATATCCGAGATTTTGTACTCGAGGATATGCATTCGCAACTGAAAAGAGGAGACATTCGCGTACGACCTATGATGCTGGCGTTTGTTCTGCATCAGGAGATGATGTATACTACGGACACATACATGAGATTTTGGAAATCAAGTATTTGGGCTTGCTTGGATTGCGCTGTACTGTTTTCTACTGTGATTGGCACGACAACACTCCAGATCGAGGTGTGAGAACAGATGCATTTGGTGTTACATCAGTACATTCGAGGCGAAAGCTACAATATTATGATCCTTTCATTCTTGCTTCTCAGGCCGATCAGGTAAGTTAATGTTTGTACGAATTCAGAATGATTGATCATAATTCATACTTTTACTAATATTTTTTTAAATGTTACAGGTTTCTTATATCAAGTACCCACGGGTAAGGAACAGAGATGATCCATGGGTTACGGTTACAAGAGTCAACCCGAGAGGCCGAGTTCAGGGAACTTCAGAGCTGGAAGACCCACTGCAACCAATTACATCCGCCAACTTAAGTGCAGCAGAAGATGTAGCGGAAGGTGGCCTTGTAGTCGATTTGACCGACTTCGCAGAGGACGCCGTCGTTTACACAGAAGATGAACCGTTATTGGAGAGTTTCACCAAGATCCAGATTCTGATTCATCTGGTGATGATGCTTCCGAGTCAGAGTAGAGTTTTTTTTTTTTTTTTTTTTTTAAAACAAGAAATTCCGACGAATTTCCGAGGGAATTTAGGGTTTCATCGGAATTCCGTCGAAAATCAAATAACGAGTTATTAATTTTGATTAATAATGATTTTCCTCGGAATTTCCTCGGAAATTTCCGAGGAAATTCCGAGGAAAACTGTTAAAAACCCTATCTCCTCGGAATTCCGTCGGAAATTTCCGAGGAAATTCCGAGGCGAGCTTGGATTTTGGGAATTTCCTCGGAATGTCCTCGGAAATTTCCGACGGCATTCCGAGGAGATGGGGTTTTTAAACCGATATCGACGTTTTGCGGATCGAATAACACATATATAACCTTCATTGAGTTTCTTAACCACATTTTGAAGTCAAACGTCAGTGTTTTACACAATAACAAACACTTTTACGATTGGTCCGACAAAAATCACACATTATAAGATAAACACTTATACACTTTAACAAACGTTAAAGGACTTACTTACAATTATTTTTGAATTTTTGTTATTTCATGTTTTATGATCATCTACACAAAGTATCCTCAATGATATGAATTGCATTTGTATTAAAAATGAAATACCGAAAAAAAAATAGGAATTCGGAACCCTAAACCACGTTTCCTCGGAATTTCCTCGGAAATTTCCGAGGAAATACTGTTTCTCCTCGGAATTTCCTCGGAAATTTCCGAGGAAATACCGAGGAACAACGTATCCGTCGGAAAATACTTACCGGGAAAACAAAAACATTGAATTATTTCGAGAACCGCGTGTTGGTATTATATTTAATAATTCCGACGGATTTCCGACGACAAGGATCCGTCGGAATTATTAAATATAATACCTAACTTCCTTCTTCTTCTTCTCCGCCGCTTCACCTCAAAAAATCGATCCTCTCTCTCTCCTCTCGATCCTCTCTCTCCTGTCGATCCTCTCCTCCGGAAACTTCTCACGCCGCCGGTTCTCTCTCATCTTGCCGTCGGAATCTCTCCTGCACTTCAATAATCATGTAAGAATCAACCAAAACTTCATATTTCTCTTGGATTTTAGGTTGTTAGATGTATAGTTTCGGATTTTAGGTTGTTAGATGGATAGTTTAGGATTGAATTTCGGATTTTAGGTTCTTGTTTTATTTTTCTATGGAATTATTTGTAGTGTGAAAAACGTTTTTCGATTTTTTAAAAACGTTTTTTTTTTTTAAAAACGTTTTTGATTTTTAAAAACGTTTTTGATTTTTAAAAACGTTTTTGATTTTTAAAAACGTTTCTTAAAATTTTTAAAAACGTTTTTAAATGATTTTTAAAAAGGTTTTACTATTATATAAATATTTTTTTCTGATATAAAAACTAATTGTTTTATATTAAAACTATTTTTATAAGTATTAAAACATTTTTTGATTTAAAAAAACTTGTATATGATTTTTAAAAACGTTTTTTTATTTTTAAAAACGTTTTTAAATGATTTTTAAAAAGGTTTTACTATTTTATAATGGGTTTTTTTGATATAAAAACTATTTTTGTAATATTAAAACTATTTTTATAAGTATTAAAACATTTTTTCATTTTAAAAAACATGTATATGTTTTCTAAAAACGTTTTTTTATTTTTTAAATCGTTTTTCAATGATTTTAAAAAGGTTTTCCCAATTTTTAAAATTGTTTTTTCAACTTTCCAGGAACAATAAAACATATTTAATAAATTTTAAAAATATTTATAAACCTTTTTGTCGACTTACTAATCATGTATACTAACTTTTTTTTTTCAATTTTTATATATTTAAACTTCAGGTCTTACGATGATCAGACCCCCACTCCTGCTCGACAGCGTCGTGTTCGTCGCTCGGGAAGCCACGACTTTCAGGGTTCCCCATCGCCCCGCAGCTCCCACCAGACATCTCCCTCTCCATTTCCCGAAGCTCCTTCTGGCTCCGGTGATGCACCCACTATTCCTCCGAACTTTCAGGGTCCTCCGGAACTAATGAGGGTTGCGGAGTTTGTTCGACAGCCGGGTCGTCACCATCTTCCGTTTCTCACTCCGTATCCATCTGGACCGGGTCAAACATGGTTCGATCGATCCTCGAACGGGATCAGCGCATGGATCAACCGTATGATGTATCGTGTTTTGGACTACGGACATCCGACTTTCACCGACTTTCCAAGAGGCAAACAAGTTCTATGGTTTGAACAGTTTGCGGTAAAAATTCTTATTTTTTTTTAATTTATTTTTAATATAAATTTTATACTAATTGTGTTTTTTTTTTTTCAGCAAGAATTCAACTGGAATCCTGATTATACGGCGTTTGTCTATTACCACTTCGTGCACAAAGTTATGACCAACTATGGGTATCAAATTTACGAGTGGAAGCAGAAGTGGCTAAAGAACAAGGTTTGTTTTTTTATTTTTAAAACAATTTTTAAATTTATTAAATTATTTTTTAATTCATCTAACAATTTTTTTTTTAAAGATCCCAAAGTCGATGAACCTCGACGTCTGGCAGCAGTTGATTGTGCATTGGAGTAAGGAAGATACGAAATCGACTTCTACCACCAACTCCTCCAACCGCAAGAGCGAACGTAAAGGGAAGGGCGTCTACAAGCACAACTTGGGTGCTCAGTCCCAAGCCACTCTGAGGGATCGCATGGTAATTTCGGTCCCTTTTTATTCTATTTAATTTTTTAAAAATTTTAAACTATCATTATTTCTTCTAACTACTAATTTTTATATTGATATAAAGGTGGAAGCAAATGATGGTGAGCCGGTTGATGATTTCAGCTTAATGAAGATGGCGTATACGAACAAGAAGACCGGCCAGATTGATGATGGTGTTGTGGCGGGTGTCGTCGACCTCATCCACAGTCAGGTGGAAGAAGCAGCGTCTCAGCTGCAAACCGAAGACGAAGATTCGACGGGTTCCCAATTGCCTCGGGAGCAGATCAACGAAATCGTTGCAAAGGTACGTTTTTTTTTTAAAAAATTTCATTTCATCTTAATTATTATTCACATATTCATTTTTTTTTTCAGTCGGTTCCAAAGAAGAAGGGCCGAATGTTGGGTTTGGCTCGTCGGTCCCGGTCGGTTACGTCTTCTTCTGCAGCCCCTCCTTTTGTTGATCCGTCCGAACTTATGGGTCAGTTGCAGGACAAGGACCAACGCATATCTGCGTTGGAGACTCAGATGGCAAATCAACAGGCGAGCTTCGAGGCACAACAGGCGAGCTTCGAGGCACAGAGGAAGATGAACGAGCAGATGATGGAAATGATGAGGAGGTTGCACCCGAACGTCGATTTCCCGACCATGCAAGATCCCAACACACAAAACCCGTAGCTTTTTATTTTTGCTCAAAAACATTGAATGTTTTTTTTTTTATTTGTACCACTTTCAATTTTAAATTTATATTTTCGAAATTAAATTTCTAAATTTAATTTTTAATTTTCGATTTTAATTTCATATTTTCGATTTTAAATATCTAATTATTAATTTTTTTAAAAAATAATATTTTATATAATTCCGACGAAATCATCCCTCGGAAATTTCCGAGGGATGAGTTCGTCGGAAATTTCCGAGGAAACCGTCCCTCGGAAATTTCCGAGGAAATCATCCCTCGGAAATTTCCGAGGAAATCATCCCTCGGAAATTTCCGAGGAAATCGTCCCTCGGAAATTTCCGAGGAAATCATCCGTCGGAAATTTCCGAGGAAAACCATCCCTCGAAATTTCCGACTATTTGTCACCTCGGAATATTCCTCGGTTTATTCCGACGAATCTATCCGTCGGTTTTTTCCGACGACCTCTCCGACGACTGCTTGTCCTCGATATGTCCTCGGAATGTGTAATCCTCGGAATTCCGTCGGAAATTTCCGAGGAAATTCCGAGGAACTACAAAATTCCGAGGAAATTTTTCCGACGGAAAGAATCATCGGTATTTCGTCGGAATAACGTTATTCCGACGGAAAACCGAGGAATTCGTCCCTCGGTATTCACTTGTTTTCTTGTAGTGTATTTTGTAACTCATGAAGTTTTTTTTACTAATTTCAAATAGGATACTAACCGAAATTAATAACGTTACGGGTGGAAGGAAGTGAATTGAAAGGATGTCGGTATTGGTTCCATTGATTTTAACACACAAAAAATGTTATTGTATATATTGATAAAGACCCCGAAAGATTGAGTATATTTTTAAATCAAGAAAAAATGAAAAAAAAGAAACTTTTTTAAAAACAAAAGATTCTTTAGCGGTCCCATGAGGTTGAAGTTCTAAAAGGGAAAATAAGATTTAAGAAGTGATGTGTCTTCTTTTTTTTCTTTTTAACTTTTTGGATTTCTCTTCCGGGATCCTCTCTCTTCGGTTGGTCTATAGCTTTCAAATGCTATAGGCTGAAGGCGAAGCACACACACAAATATACATACATTGATACATAAATAAAGTGGGTGTGTATAATCTTATAGCTAGAGCTAGCTCTGGTACGCTTAGACGCGTAAGCCTATTGATGCATGGACCCTAGGCCATCCACGTGGTCTCATTTCTATGTTTAAATGATCTATATATGAATTTTATCTTATATTTTATAGTTGGAACTAGCGCTGGGCATTTTAACCGAAAACCGAACCGAAACCAAACCGAAATAACCGAAACCGAACTGAATATTATGAAACACCCATTGGATATTGAATTGAGATAACCGAAATAACCGAACCGAAACCGAACCGAACCGAAATCAAATGGATAACCGAACGGATAACCGAATATCCGAAATACGAAACATATACTTAAAAATATTATTTATATTTATATTTAAAATAACTAAATAATTAAAGTTAACCAAATATTAGTAAAAAAACCGAATTATCCAAAATTATCCAAAATTATCCAAATGTTTTTATCCAAAATATCCGAAATTATCCGAATTATCCGAAGTTATCCGGTTTTTTATCCAAATTATCCAAAATATATAAGAAAAACTGGAACCGAAACCGAAATAACCGAACCGAAACCGAACCGAAACCGAACCGAATTTTATGATTAACCGAACGGTTACTAAATCTCTATAACCGAAAAAACCGAAAACCGAAAAAACCGAACCGAAACCGAACCGAATTTTATGATTAACCGAACGGTTACTAAATCTCTATAACCGAAAAAACCGAAAACCGAAAAAACCGAACCGAACCGAACCGAAAAACCGAACGCCCAGGCCTAGTTGGAACACTACACAAAACATGAGCTAATTATTGATATATAACTGTCATACAAATTTAATTGTAATAAAAATATATCTATCCTGGAATATAAAACCGAAACGTAAGAAAGCTTCTTGTTAATTATTATTGACGGTAAAAAGTTATAAAGATGTGCTTGGCCTACAAGCTTAATACACAAGTTGATTGAATACAAACACTATAATTAAATAAGATATTTACCAGAATACACAATATTGTACTTTTGACAGACATTTATAACGTAATATATATAAGGAGTATGAATCAAATCATGTATTCCCAGAGCCGGCCTATAGCATAAGCCAGGGAAGCGGTTGATTAGGGCCTTCACTATATACAAAACATTTATAAGATGGTTTTGTTCCGTATTACCATGCATGCACATATAACTTAATCAACTAAGGTGCAAATATTTGCCTGTGGAAAATAATTAATTACATTTTATTGCTATTTCTGTGTGCTTGTTTGTTGGGATGCATTACCAATTTACTGGTTGAACCATGCATTACCAATTTTTTATATAAAAAATTGAGAAACTGGTTGAACCATGATTTGAAAAGTTATTCAGGTTCATTTTCTGAACTGGTTTTAATAAAAAAAATGTGAAAGTAAATTTGGTGTTCTCCTTTTCTAGCTAGAGTGCAAAAAGTATTTTACTTTTAAGTTTTTTTTTTGTCCAAAACTTTAGTTTCTTAATACAATATATTTTGGGAAAATTTTTCATTCTTTAAATCTTGATGTTATTTATAAGTTTGAATAACAAATAAGGGAAGGAGGGCACAATTTATAACACGGAGTAGGGCCTCTGGTTACGTTGGACCGGCGCTGTGTATTCCTTATATATAACGTAATAAACATTGCGTTATATAACTCATTTATTCCTTATATATAACATATCTAGCTTTATACACACTTACTGTTATTATGAATATTTTGTATGTAAGAAATGCATCGTTTTGAGTTCGTTGTGTTATTTACATAATCGTATTTGACGACGCATGCATCGAATCAACTCTTTGGGGTTTTAAATTCGATTCAACTTCGTTTTCTTTATAATTAATTTAGTTATAATAATGTTAGAATCCCGCATACATGTAAGAGGATATATGATACATGGTGCAATTATTATTTGGCTAAAATGGAAAAACCCTTCTGAAAATGATCAAGGACAAAAAAAAAAAAACAGTTCATATATGATTATGATGGAAAACCTGAAAATCAAAATTGACCACCAATATTATTTATCGTTATTGTTTATTATTATTATATTATTATTATTATCATCGTAAAGGAAACAATGAATGAGTCCAATAACATTGCGGCGGCGAAAATAAAATAAATTAAAAATTTAATTAATCATAAGCTCAAAGTTCTCGATCACACGCTTCTTCAACCTCCCCCAATCAAACTGCCCCTCTTTTATCAACACTGTTTCTCTCTCTCTCTCTCTCTCTTGTATATATCACATAATTATGTACAAAATTCTCTTTTTTTCCTAAACTCTTACTATGTTTTTATAAGGATTCCTCAGTTCTTATTTCCTTATATAAAACGAATTGTATTTTTCAAAAATATAGAACAATAATATAAGATTATAATATTAATCGTCAGAAATAGTTTTGAAACGTTCAAGAGTAGTTGTTATAGTTTTAAAACAAGAAACTAGAAAAATGGTAAAATGTAATATACCTATATTATTATGTATTGGCCACTATATTATATATATACACAAATATATGAAATGAACCTTACACTGATTACAAAAGACATAATTTGTGTGAATTAGATTGACGTACGTTATCCAGATGTCGGAACTGGAAGCATTCCAAGTTACACGTCTATCTGATCACAGAATAATCATGACTAAATCTACTAATGATTGATATATACAAACAATGTATATTATATTATTATATATTATATATTATATATATGGGGCATCTTGATACAGTGGAAACTATAGAGAAACCCCCTATAAATGTCAAAAGGAAAAAATGGTTTCAGCTTCTTTTTGTCATACTTTTGGCCCATTGATCTTTCCATGGGTTTGAGGTCACCGTTAATTTCCTGTTATATGGAAACTATAAATTTTAGTATAGATCAGCTACGAGCCGACTCCAGATCTGGAAACATACAACGTCTTAATCATAAAGCATTCTTTAACTCACATTAAAGAGTATATATGATCAGAATCTGAAACGAAATTCAAATTAACTTGTTCGTTGGAGATAAAAAAATGCTAAAGGTATCCATCAAAGTTTGATATTAATTTTTGTTGTTGTTGTTGTTAACATGACATTGGCTGCTAGAATATTATCACTTAAATCAACTGGTTCTGTTGGCGGAATAATATTGAATCCTAATCCAAACATGCAATTTTTACTGTTTTCGAGAACCGATTGAATGAAAAACATTACATCGATACAAATTAAGATGTCTAGATTCTTAAGAGTATTTTCCAGTTCATTGAACATAAAATGTTGTAACTATTTCAACAATGTATAGTCAAAGTAATACAGAGAAAAAATACTTTTGCATTTTCTAGTTATTTATTTTAATGTTTATTGATAGGTTAAATTTTAAATATGTATATCTTAGAAAAAAGATAATAACAAGGAAAAAGTGGCTTTCCATTTTTTAAATTTCTTTGGTTCAAAAGTGGCTTTCCATTGAGAGAGAAAAGAAGATACCATTTGGTGATTCGTAAAAATACGATGTCTAACTTTATTCTGACAATGAGATAAAGTATATATTATTCAAAAAAAAGTAATGAAATGAGTTAATTAGATTAGATATATAGTGACTATATACGAGTAATAATCCAATTTGAGTATAAAGTTCTCCCCTCCCTTAAGTATATATTTAAGTCTCCTGCGAAATGAAGGGAGGATCATGCATGTCCGGAATAATTGATAAGTTTTAGTAAGTATAAGCCACATGCGGTAAAACTACCCCAAAGAAAAACATTAAACGTAAAATGTTTTTTTTTTATTGTTGTTTTCATTATTTACTTCAATCATGAGTACGTAGTAATAAACAAATATTTTAAGGTTTGTTTTCATTATTTGGTTTAATCATGCTATCTACTTAATTATAAGAACACATATAAAACGTAAACTTCTAACAAATAAATATAAACGTATAGGGTCATAATGCATTATGAGATTGATTGACATATATGCCAATCACAATCGAGAATATAAGATGCATATAACTTGTAGATAACAATTTCCCACGTTTCTAAGTTATATCATCCCGAATCCGTTGGTGTCAATTATACAAATTTCATCTGTATTCTCTTCTTTGTTTTTCGAGTATTTTATTTATTTGTAACGAATAATATGCGAAATTGACATAAAGTCTTAGATTAAGGCTCTTGTCTCGTGACTCGCCACAGATGTGCATCCTGATCATAATTAAGTGTGTCGACATTTTCTTTTACTTGTTATGAATTACTATTGCTAAATCGCAATTTTAGATATAGCCTACGTGTTATTGCTTTATTGGGGTAGTTGATAATTTTATTCTTAAGACACCACTTTCAAATATCCTTAATATTCATTAAAGTTTTAAAATTGTTAATACACATTTTATAAATTTAATAAAATCACAACTTTAAATATCAAATAACTTTTTTCAAATCCAATTCTACATACGTGAAATAAATAATTATTGTGTATAGTACGGACCAGTTATCAAATACTAATATATATATGAGTGAAATCAATCTCATTTATAAAAGAAATCAGAAAATATATAAGGCGAGGGCTCTCCCTAAAAAAACATAAAACGTGGCGACACGTGATGCCACATCATGAACCATAGCCAACATTGATTTTTTTTTTTCTTCATCAACGTCTTCCAACCAATGTGCCTTTGATTTATGGCTTTCTAAATTTCATTTCACTATCGAGTGTCTATTTATATATAATATTTGCAACATTATTAAAAAAATCACTTTTCTTGTATTAACACGTTACCTTTGTATCATTTTCAACTATCAGATGATCGTTAATTCGATCATAACATATAGAAAATTCAAATGTTAACAATAAAATATATGTGTTTTAACCAAATCCAGAATTATTTTCAAACCATAGCCGGAAACCGATGTCGGTATTGAAACATCATCTCTGTCTTGTTTTTTGTATTTTCCAACCGGCTCGATCATTAGAATTTGGCTGAATTTAATTCAAAATTGGTTACGAAGTCAGATTAGATGGTGGCGGTGGTTGTTGCCATATAAATTGAGATCCGAGAAAACTAGAATAATGCAAAGTATATATATTATATATATGAGACAAAAGAGATTGGGTAGTGGTTATTATTGTTGACGGAGCAAGAAGGATAGAACTGAGAGAAAAAGATGAAGAGGAAGATCAAGAAACAATGAATTGGTAGGGGAGATGGCTATACTCGATCGAGAGAAATATTTCTTTTTGTTATTTTACCAAATCATGAAATATCAATGTTATGCATTTAATTTTTTTATTTTAAATCTTTTGTTGCCATGGAGTGGTACGTATCACTCCAAACTATTGTACATTTTTACAAAATCAGACAAAAAATATTTTTGTCAAAGAATCAGACAAAATTTTATAATCTAGTTTTAAAGGTTTTGTATTTATTGACCAAGAAAGATATTTGTATGGAAACCAATATTGTAAAATTCTAATTTTATACTTCCGCTCGTCATGTTGGTTTCCTAAGAATGATTAGAGATTATGATTCAATCAGGAACTTATTTTCATACATGACAAAAATAAGACAGGACTTGCCCACTTATTTAATTATTCATTTAACATTTGTTTTCGCACAAAAAAAAGCTTTAACATTTGTTAAGGAAATTATCTTGAATATTTCGATTCTTTTAAGCATGTATTGAGTACCAGTATTTGTCGTGTGTCTTTTTTTTTTTGGGTCAAAATGTCGTGTGTCAAATGTTAGTTCTTTATCACAATCAAAACTATTTATTTTAAATTAAATAGTAATAACTTATCGAGTTTTTATAATATATATAGGTGCTTTTAATTTGAGAAACAATGAATGTTCTGATTTTTATTATAGACACTGCTAGATAACATATATTCAATGAACTAATACCATTTTAGATTAAATATTTCCTAAATTTGTGCTTATTTAAGGTCGACGTTGATGTAACTGGAGAATTAGAACCTAACAAAAGAGTGTTACTATATTAATTGAAGTAATACTGAAAAATTATAACCAATGGTCATAAAGTCAAAGCAGAATCCAGCGAGTGTCGGATATATAGCTATTGTTTCACTTGCATTATGCAAGTTGCATACAAATAAATGTGGTTGTGTGTATATATTTCCTGTCCAGTAATTGGCTTTTACAATAGGAATATATAATATTCGTCGGTGAATTTATTATCCGTATATATTAATTTTTTTCTGGCTCTCATTACTCCCCGGAATGCGACGGCCTTTAGTCGTATCCATCTGCTTAAGTTTGAACGAACGCGGATTTTATTCATTATCATTTCTTATGGTCTTAAATCCGAGAAGTATGTTCACGTGTTTGATAGTAATATATTAGTATTGCTTGGTGGATGTGGATTCTACTGCACGTATCTTTTGTGTCATGTCTCATAAATGCGGAGATCTCGTACCGCATAAAAATGTCTATATATCTGTTTGAGAGTATGATCAATACCAGTCATGAATAACTGGATGTGAATCACTGGATCAGTAGCTTAACTTCACCATGCCTCATAAATTATATGGTATACATATGGTAGAAGTAGAACTAACATGATATTTTACTGGCTAATGTTTTTCTGCAAATGATTTATTGAAAATTAAAGGCATAACAGTAAATATAATTATGAAACCTATTCTATATACTTTTTAGAGGCTACAAAGAGAATATAGATCATAGAAACCAAATACATAAAAAGTCTAACAGTAGTCAGTGTCAACAAATGATATAAATGAATCATAATGATATTAGGATTTGGTCTGCAGAAATAGTAAAGGCATGCCATGTGCATATATTTAGAGCATGCATATACTATTTGATTCTTATTTTAGCGTTTAAAAAAGTCTAATATGCAACAACATTGTTTCTGTATTCCTTGTCACTTGCATGTACTTTCTTTCTACTGCGAGCATTTAAAATTTACCATAATGAATATTCTTTGGTTTGCTTTTCTTACCAAGCGTTTATGACATAAGTCACATAACCATGTCTTGTTCATCCATATTCTGTAAACAAAATTATATTAGTTGGGACAGTGATTTGCCTATTAGTTAGATGTAACCTTTGGATCTCGGAATCCAATTTATTCAATTAAATAACTATAATAAATACAAATCATATAACGTAATCAATCAACCGTATCACACAACAAGTTAATTCAGAGTAATACATATATCAATAATATTAAACAATAATTCAGACTATCTAAAAGATTATCTCGCGTTTTTATAGTAGAAAGAATACAAGACAAGATTCAACAATATATTTCTGTAAGCTGTGATTAATTAATGGAGATAATCCAAATTTCATACAATAATTAAAACTAAAAAAGACAACAAAATATGGGATTTTGACAATATATATATGAAGAAGAAGGCTGCTAAGGAATACGAAAGACGAATAATTAGATCACGACAAAGAATGTTAAATCCGTCACTCTTTCTCCAATCAAACACATATAAACTTCCTTACTTGGCAATAGACTCTTACCCTCGAGTTTACTCTTATTCACTTCATTTTGCCTCAATAATACATATCTCTCATATATATGTGTGTTTATATTTATACACATCATTTGCGAGATTAGTTTCTCTATATCTACGGATATACGTTTATATTTATACGCGTCCTGATATTTATACTTTTCTTCTACACGGTCCCTATTGAATGATTAATTAGTATGACTTGACTTCAATCTATAGGTATAAGTTAACCCGTGCAATATTTAAAAATGGGGACGTAAAAAGAAATAGAATAATTGATACGAATAACATAGACTATATTACAATACCATATATTATTCTCCTGAAAGTAATCGTAGATAACCAGAATTATGTTAACTTAACGTGTTTAACGTAAATAACTCATGATAAATGAGCTATTATGGAAAGCAAAATACGGCAAAATAAGTATAGTAATTTCAAAAAATTTGTGATATATCAGTCAATAGATCTTGCAAATATATATTTAAAATATTAAACCGGCCTGCCATACCAAACCAAACGAAAAATAAAAAATGTGAGTCTACTAGCTTCAAATCTATTTATGATCAACAACTCGAAATATTTTTTTCCCTCATATCGTTGACTGTAGTAATTATGATTTTTGCTTTTAGCTAGCGGTCTTATATACTTTTAAGTTGTGTTCGTATAACTTTGGCTACATAACTCCAGTCTTTTATGTCGACAAAAAAAAAAAAAAAAAACTCCAGTTTTCAAGATGTTACACGTCAATTCTACAAGAAACATGATATGATAATCCGATGTTGAACGGAAGGAATTCTCAAAGAGAAAAACTTGATGTTTTGGTTTGCCCTAATGTTAGGTAACTATTCCATCGGAGGAGGAAACAAATATCAGGCATCTACTACTTTTTTTTTATTCTTATTTTTGAAATTGAGGTTTTTTAAACAAAATGAATCAAGACTAATTACGGGAGGTTATCTGGTTATGTTTCGATGAGAGAACGTGCAGTATCGATAGATACATATACGTGTAATGGTATACATTAATCTATGTTTCGGATCAACAGAGCACTAAGGCCAATACTGATTAACACCGCGCGCTTGACTTACATCTTTAAGCTGAAACTTATAAGAACCTTTCTTCTTGATTCATCGATCAATCGGATCAGAAATAAAATTGATAATCTGTCTTTTTATTAAGAATGTTAATTATTATATTTTCTGGTTTATACTGAAATACAATATTTAGCATATCTTTCTTTCTTTTTGATAACATCTCTTTTTCTTTCTTTCTTTCTTATCTTTTTGTTTAGCAGAAATGGTTAGATACAATATACAACTTTTAATTATTACTACATTGGAACAGTACAAAAATAAAATTTTCCTCTAATATAAACCGATATCAAACCGGATCTTCTTGATAATAAAATTTCTATAACATTTTAGTAATTAGTAAAGTTGGCTTAGTGCACAGGGCGTATCGCCTTGGGCACAACTTTCGATCTAATTATATAAAAGGTCCATTTTCTAATATATAGTATTATATATGTCAAATTTTTGGTTCATTGCTTCATGGTTCATGCAATGCCTAATAGTCGTCTCCTATTCTTTTATTATCAATGAATTAGATAGAGGCTATGTAAAACAGAGTAAGGGAATCAGGCAAGAGGAATCCACTATCTCCTTACCAATTTATATACTTTATAATAAAGTTCTCTCTTGACTCTATACCCGAACATACGAAGCGGGTAAAGTTAAAAGATTAAGAGTAGCAGCACAAGAATCACCATTTGTAAACCACCTCTTCTAAATTATTTTATTATTAAAATAAATTTACATATAAAAGAGTTCAGAAACTATTTTTCAAATAAATTTGTAATAATAAATATTTCAGAACAAAAACCTTAATTACTAGAATCTGAAAAATAATTCGTCTTCTATTAGTGTTAAGCCAGCTCTAGCCGAAATATTATCAGGGATCCGAATTCGAATCCGGGATCCGCTCCGTATCCGTTCCGAAAATCCGGATATCCGGAAAGCCGGATCCGGATCCGGATAATAGAACTTTGGATCCGTCCAAACCGGATCCGGATCTGGATATCTGAATTTTCAAAACCGGATCCGGATCTCGGTCTTTTAAATATAATATATCTTTCTATATTATTAATGAATTTTTAAGTATATTAAGATTTATACATAAAAAATAAACTTAAAATATTTTTATAATAATCTAATATTATATGATGTATTTTTATTATATTTAATTTAATGTTATTTTTAATATTTCAACAATTTTTTTACGGATCCGGATCATATTTAGGCGGATATCCGGAAGCCCCGAATCCGGATCCGGATAGTGAAAACATAGATCCGGTCGGATCCGGATACTTCGAAAAATCTGGATATCCGGATCCGTCCCAGGGCATTTCTTAAACATTATTCTAATATTTTAAAATTTTGTCTATGTGTCATTAATATAATTGTTCCCATGGAAAAAATGGCATGATTTATAGAAAATTATGACATGAATTCAAATTTATTATGACACGTCCAATTTTAGTTATAAGGATTTTTTTTTTTGTCAAATTCTAAACATAAATTAATAATTATATTTGGTTACATACTTTAATTAAATCACATATATGATCATTAGCAAAGTTTTATGGCGACAAGTATAGCAATTTTTTCACATCAACTTAGGATAAAATATAGCAAATTTTGTATAAATATTTACATTTCTTCATCAAAATTAATTGTAAATATATTTTTTAAATAGAAAACCATGATAATATTGGTTAAAAATAAAAAAATTGTGGGTGATTAAATGTTTAAAATTGTACTTATATTTATTAATCGATATAAATAGATGATTACTTGGGTTTGAAATTTTTGAGCTTATATGGATTTAGTCGTGATAGAGTAGCTTAGTTGAGTGATTGATGATAATTTTGTTGGGCTAAATGAAAAAAAAAATGAATGGTTAACTATTGTAACCAAAAAAAATTAACATTATTAAAAATATACAAAATATAAATAAAATCATTATTTGAACTTAATTTTCAGTAGAAATTAATTTAATCTATATAGATTTAAACAAAAACAAAAACAAAATAATAATATAAGCGGTTTATTTTTTGTTTTAAAATTTTAAATAGTAAAGTCAATATCTAAAAAAATCAGAAGCATTACTAAAATAATAATATGTTACATAGTTATTATATCTGCAAGACTGCAATACACATAGTACAAAAAACCACTTATTTTTAGCAAAATACCGATAGAACTAAAATAACAACCAATAGAGATTTATATTTATTTCCCGTCTACGGCACCAGTAATTAATGTAAGGAATTTTTGTGTGAAACACTAACGTTTTTAACTTTATGTCTTATAGTCCAAGTACGTGTAACCAAGAGACGGCTGACCAATTTTCCCGCCGCATTCGGCTCCCTCTAATTATGGGTTTGCATTGTAAATTGTAAATTGATATGGTAGCTAAAAATAATTAGTTTTGACATGATAATTATTAAAATAGAAAAATAAGTGTCAATACATATACAAGGATACTTGTATTTAATCATATTTCAGAAAAATCTAATAATCACTTTTTAATTTTTTTTTGTCATCAATAATCCACTTTCTTATATAATAAAATCTCTGTAAATTAATTACGCAAAGATTAGGTTATATAAATTTAATGAAAAATAACTAATGAAGAGATTAGTTAAATTAAAAACTTAAATTGAAACCAAAAAATATATCAATGTACCAAAATTTTCATTTATTAACTAGAAATTTATTGATGGTATATATATGTGATTAGGCTATGTGATAAATATGTGTGTGAGTAAGAAATTTGATTTTGTGTAAAGAAAAAAAACCTTTTGGTTTTATTATTTGTTATCTGTGTTTTCTCACGATTAACAGAATTTTAACATGTTTTTTTTTTGCACAACTGATTATATTAAAATTAAAAGTTGAATAGGTTTAAGGGACTAAACTTGATGAGTTACAGTTGAAGTTTTTCGATGAGGTTTTCCAAGCTGTCGAGCAAGTTTAGTCATTTAATGCTTCCATCTTCTTCTATATATTAAACGAGAATACGTTTTGCCACATGTCTTAATGAGATTAAATTGAGAAAAAATAACCAATCAAAATATTTCTTTTGTATATGTCATTAAAAGTTCACCTTTAATTGGCATGTTTAATGGGTTTCTGTTTACAAGACTCAATCCAATATAGCTCAAATGAAGTTATAAACTTTATTTTTTTCTAATTTGTTTATATATATCAAATGTCTTTTTACAAATGAAGAGTTATTATATTAACTTTCATTTGTAAAAGTTATAAAAATCCTAGGATTTTAATAATTTCTAACTATTTTTATGAATTGTTTTTCAAAAAAAATTACAATCCATTTATATATATCGTTTTTTCTAATTCATTTTGGTTAAATTTAATAGGTTTTATTTGTTTTATGTCTACATTTTGGTAAAAATTAAACATATGTCAATTTAAATCTAAAAAATTAAAATAGGATTTTAAATATTTCATATTTAAATATTTTATATTGAAAAATAGTTATTCAACTATACATAATTTCTTTGACTATATTTCAAAAAAATATTTCAAAAGAATATTAAACAGAAAAAACATATACTCAACCAATATAAAAATATTCATAATTTGTAACCTACTAAAAAAACACAAAATATAATACACACATAATACAATTATTCAAACACCGATCAACACAATATATAATCTCACATAATACAATTCTTCTAACATTAACAAAAAAAAATTCATACACCTAAACAACTACAAATAATATATTAGTCATAACAAACTTGACTACTATAATAACATTTTATATAATAATCAATTATATACCAAATATTATACCCGTAAAGGTGCGAGCTATCATCTACTTTGTTTTTATTATATTGCTCTATTTTTATTGTCTGACCGGAGTATGAGACAATAAAAATAGCAGAAAAGGAGACACGGCTACATCGATTGGATATATATTTGATTCATTTCATAATTTTCAATAATTAAAAAATATGAATAAAAAATGAAAATATGGTGTTCTAAACTTCTAATGATGATGTAATGATATCACTTTTCCTTTTGTTTTGGATTCAAAGCTCTCTATATAGAATTTTATTTTTAAAAATCAAAATTTTCAAACATTAACTTCAGATATTGAACAAAATTATGGGCTGGAGGTCTGGAATTCTCACACTTTTCAAAAAAAAAAAAATCAAAGCTAATTAAGAATATTTTATAATATTCATTTCAAAATTCTTTTATTTTATATTCTAGCTTTTTATAATTTAGTGGATTTCAACTATTTCAACAAAAAATATTTCTTAAATTCGTTGAACTATAATAAAATATATGATTTATATGTATATTTTTTTATATATAACATATATTTATACATATATCCCCAGAGGAGAATGTATATTCTAGATTTTATTTAAAATATTAACATATGTGGTATTCTGAAATCTACAAATATCTCATTATTTTGTAATCATATCAAATCGAGACAATGGAGTGCAATAAAACCCTTATAACTTGGTTGTTTTTAAATAAAATTTATGGTTTTAGTTTTCTTTTAAAGTCGCATCTTTATTATACCATCAAAATAGCTACAGTCATATCTTTAAAATTTAAGCTTAACCATAGCCTTAACCAAAAATCTTCTTTCTTAGCCAAGTTAACAATGTTGGAACTTTGTCAACAACAAGGCTAAAAATTACTAAAAATATTTATGATCTTTGAGACTTTTACTCCAATCTCATTTCAGAATGTTCTTGATGGCATAGAAATTATTTTTTTCTGCCAAAAAGTCTATTATATATACAGCTATTTAGCCTAATTTAGAGACAATGATATAGGATCCACCATGAACACAATTATTAAATATCCAGCTCATTAATGGTTTCTGCATCAGGAGGCCAATCCATTAAATCACATTCATATATTAGTATGATTGTTATTTGGGTATTTTCATAACTCATATCATTTTAATATCAGTTGATTTATATTAAGTTAGCATCGCACCAAGTTATGTTCCACTCCTTTTTAAAATATCTTGTACCTCTTATTTAAGGTTAATTTTTACCCTTTAATAAAAAAATTCCTTTGGTAGGATATGTCTTCTACCTTTTAAACTTTAGATAGGTTAAATCTCAAAAAAAAAAAAAAAAATAGGTTAAACCTCTGAGCTAATACAATAAATTAATCGACGACCAAAAAAAAAAAAAATCTGCGGTGCCGTCTTTATTCGTGCCAGTGTGTGTATTTATGTATATACAGCTTCCAATAATTACGAGAAACATAGGAAACATAACGACAAAATTGAGTTTTGTCTACACCTCAATTATTGCGGGAGTCTCTGAAGTAAATCCAAGATTTTCCGAAACATCAACAAATGAGTGTTATTCAAAGTTCACTGTGTCTTTGGTTTCATGTTCATCATCAATGGACCCCCTTACTCCCATCAATTTTTTTTTTAGTATTTTCAGAAATTATTTATTTAGTTAATGTGTATATATATGTATATATAATAAAAAGCTCCTCAGAAAATTACAAGTAAATTTGATCAATTAATATTGCTTTAAAGTCATTATTTCTCGTTTTGACTTATAACACCACTTTAAACATAAATATAAAAATAAAACATTTTATACTATCAAAATAAATTTACTCTATAAAATTTCGACTTAAATGCTAAACTTGTAATCAATTCCTGATTATACATGCAACAACGTGATCACACTCAAACTTATACTGTAGCTAATGATGCTATAATTTAAACAACATCTAGTCTGTTTTGGATTTTTTACAAAAAAAAATTATAAAAATAATTTATATTAATTTGAAAAATTAGTTTCCATTGATATTTTTATAAGTTTTATTAAACTTATGAGAATTCTCTAAATTTCACATTTTAAAGTTTTTGTTTTAAATGTACCACTATTAAATTTTGCTGCCGAAAATATTATACTAAAGCACTCGCGGTTTACTCCGCTATGTATGCTTTAGTCATGTTTAAGTGGCCGGCTTACTATTTTGGAAAATTTGAAAGAATTGCCATCTGGTTATAATTACTTCATTTGTTTTTGTCTTCATTCGAATGTTATTAAAAATCATTTCAGTGTGTCACTCACTCATATTCAAATTTAATGAACACGCTTAATCGTAGATACTAAATTTTACTTCTCCATAGAATATCACGAAAGTACTCTAATTGGTTAATATGCATGCGATGAAAACGAGATGTACTTTGATCTTTTAAATAGTCAAGACAAATTTTGAGTTTCTCACCATACACCTTTAAACTTTTATAAACCGGAGTATTACATCAAAATTTTTAACACAACAACAATAGGAATAAATTACAATATTTTAGTTCGAAAAATAATTAATAAAATTTTTATATTTTTTGCTTCATTTTGATCTTTTTCTATTTTCTCTATCACTGATCTCCCTCTCTGATAAACAGTGTTTTTCATTATCACCGTGAAAGTTTTCCTCTCACTCTCCTCTTTTCTATCGACGTCTTCCTTCTCTTCTTCTTCTTCTTTTTTTTTTTTTTAGTAAGCTGCGATCTAAATTCATCTATGATTAACTTTTCTGAAGGTCTTTTGCCGTCGGACGCCTCTAAAATTGATGGCTCTTCGTGCTAATCATATGGTGGTTAGTCTCATTTTTGTCCATTTCAGGTCTCTCGAAGACGGAGACTAAGGCTGGCTGTTCTGAGATCCGGTCATTGTTAGAGTCGATATGTCATAATTTTCATTGAGTTTTCGCTTCGCCGTAATGCTTAGTGACAGCAACATCATACGGGGTTGATTGTGTGTGTCGGGTCTTGCATTAATTCGTGGAGTTTGAGAATGGCTCCTTTCCAGAGCCGAGATCCCCTTTTCAAGTTAATTCCCACTTTCTCTCGTTGAGGCGACTTTTGCATATTTCATTTTTATGCATGTTTTGGCTTAGGTAAATGTACTTTCTCCACCACTTTAATCTTATATGCCTTAGCTTCTTCGCTCCTGTCGCTCTTCTTCTGCATCTTTTGGTGTATGAAGTGCTGCATTTTTGTCTATGCCTTAGCAAATTCGTTTTTCTGAAGTTGGTTTTTGACTAATTGGCCCAAGGTGTAGTAGATGCTCTAAAAATTTGCGATGGAGATACTCCAATAAATAAAAAAATTCGTGTTAAACATGAGTGGTCATTTTTATTAAAGGTGTTCATGTATACCTATACTTATTTGTCTATATAAGAACTTTAATTTTCTTGTATATATTCTTGGTGATGGCTCTTTTTATTAATTACTAGGAGTACTGGAAAGCAAGAGATTGAGAAAAGTAAAAAAGACAATGATTCTCAGATTCCGAACATTCCAATAGTGGCTCGTAAAATGAGAGAAAACTAGAGAGAGATGGTGTTTCTTCTGCAGCTAGGTTTTGCTCCTGGTATTCTTTATTATTATTATTATTGATTTGTCGTGTACTCTTTCGGATTATATAACCGGAAATAAGACAAAATTAATGAGTAATTTCAATGATGTAAAACAAACACGTCTATAATCCTTGTTCATAGACTCATAGTGTGTTTGCGAATTCACGACTCGCACAAATTAAATGTAGTTTTTAAAGAGAGAACTGTTTAAATTGTATTGATTCATGAGAATCAGTAGATAAATCAAGTAGAAGTTGTAAAATCGGAGTATCAATCTTCAACATCTCTACGTTTTGTTGGTAAAATCATAACAAATTTTGATACAACAATTTTTTTTCCTGAAATTCCTGACTTTATATCTTGCATACAAGTACTACTGTACTAGTAATGTACAATTCAACAATCAGCTATCAGTTTGGTCACAACGATTGACTACCACATTTGTCGGGACACCAATAACCGGTGATCTATTCTTCGTTCTATCACAAAACAATCTTTGTGGCGATTTATAGTTTTGCGAGTTTTGTGGGGTAACGAACTAACCGTACGTGAAATAGAGACAGAGAGTAAAAGCAGACGAAAAGACCGACAGACCGAAAGACAAAAATATATAAGTGAATCCTTTAAAAATATTATACGGATTAATTTTGTTGGTAGCATAGCAGAATACGAACTGGTGATTTGGATAGTGGTTATCAGAAGGAGTACATACCAGTTGAAGTTGAACTATGATATTATATTGATGTATATATTCTCATCGGGCAATATTATATATATATATATAGTTGACCTGGTAATTATTGATTGATCTTTGGTACGCATACATTCTTATATATTGGAAGTATATTGTCACTAACATTTTAAATATATTGGCCTCTCGTCACATATGTATGCCATGCCACATTAGCATTTTAGACGTAGATTATTGGATTAATGTCAACTAATTAATCAAAATGAATCAGTGTCTGTTTTTGTTGGGGTAAAAAATTGGTGCATCTAGTTTAATTTAATAATAAAATCATATTTATGGGAAAAAAATTAGTATTGAATCAACCATCCCACAGAGTTCTATTAAAAGAACTAGTTATAGGAAAAAAAATAAAAATAATAATCAAGCATTATAAAGTAATGTTAACTCCTGTTTAAAATAAATGGCATTACCAATTTTGCTTTTAGTAAGAGTTATATATGTATACTCTTGCATGTTCGTTTACAACTTAATTTACATGATGCTTCCCCAAGGCCCTTTTTGTTTGAATTTGATATGCAAATCAGTAAAAAAAAAAGGGTCCATGTGGCCGGAGGATCACAATGACCACTTAAATTATTAATTACATTATATTTTCTCCTAAATCTCTGGCCAGAAATAATTGATTTAACACAAGAAAACTTACATAATAAGCCATGGCTAATACTAATTGTTGGCAGCAAAACTATCACACCGTAATTTACTATAAATAAAGTGTACTAACATTCTTATGACTTTCCTAGTATTTTTTTTTTGTTTTAAGTGAGATTTTCGAAGCTGAATTCTACCGTACCAATCTGTAAATATTGTATCACAGATTGAAAATTTAGAGTCTGTATAACAATTTTATCGAAAATACAACTTTCCTTATGGCTATATATATCTAGTTTTGCTTAGGTAAAAGTTTCTTAAAATGTGTTTTTTTTTTGGGGGGCCGGGGGGGACGGGGGGGGGGGGGGGGGGGGGGGGTCAACTTAGAGACTAATTCTAGACTAGTGATATATACATTCGGATTTTACCGAACAGTTACATAAAAATAAACGTATCTAAATGAAAACGGCTATTAGAACAAGGAAAAAAGAAGGGAAAAGTTTGGTTTGTTTTCCCTAAGTGGATAACAATGAAACCAAAAGAGAATATTGGATAATAGTGTCCCATGAGACACCTCACAACTAAGATTTCTTGTAACTTTGGTTTTTCTTGAAACTTCCCACCATAACTAACTACATATATTACACAAGCATGGACCCAATTAATCTTGCAATATTGTAAGAAACTCTAACTTGTCATCTTCCATCCTTAGCTACATGCATGTTATATATTATTCTATTTTTTTATACAAATATTATTATTCTATTATCATACATCATATATGCTAATTCCCCCCTAACTATAAATATATACATAATTAAACCTATATATGTACCTAGACAGACACCCTCTCCCTTTCCCTCTCCCTCTTCCTCCTCTAATAAGCTTTTATTTGAACCTTTACATACTCTGTTGCTACTATTCTCCTAAGTTAAAGGCTTTCACATCTTAAAAACCATATTAAGCTATAAATTTATTCGTACAATGGGTTTGAAAGATATTGGGTCCAAATTGCCACCGGGGTTTCGGTTTCATCCAAGCGATGAAGAGTTGGTTTGTCACTATCTCTGCAACAAGATTATGGCCAAATCTGAGCGTGGTGATGTTGAGGATGATGACGCTGATGAAGCCCTGAAGGGTGCTACTGATCTTGTGGAGATTGACTTGCATATTTGTGAGCCGTGGCAGCTTCCTGGTAATATATTCATATATTCTGATTATATTTTGTGTATTGTGATTGTTAATTATGTGTTTATGAGTTTCTTTGTGTATATCATATGTATGCACATATATATATGCTCGTTCGTCTTTCCATCCCTGGCTTTTGGTGGTTTTCAAAATGTTTTCGTAAAGATTCTTGAAACTTTCCATTAATTTAAGAAAAGGAAATTAATTGAGAATCAAGAAGAAAACATATTCTTGAAATCAGATTTTATTCTTGGCATCAGTTAGTATTGTACTATTATACAATTAGATGATGTTTACTTCTGTGTATTAGTCAGATACTATTAATTGTACATGTATGAATACGAATAAACGGATGATATGTTCACATAAATTATAGATTTTTGGATTTATCAATTTATCATGATTTTAGTAGCATTAATAATAATTCAAAAATTTTATCCGGTGTGTCATGATTAGTTGAGACATGCTAGTTTTCTTTTAATAAAAATTTTCAGATTAATTCAAAATAAAAATCTGGAGGCTACATAAAAGCAGCGAATACAAACCCACAGGCCACAGCTGTCGCTTTAGAGTTCTCGTAAATCAGATTACATATAGGAATAAATAATTATATATATATATATATATATATATATTTCTCTCTATGTGCAGTAGTATACACTATACATACAAAAACATGCATGCATACATACATATGCATATATGTATGTATATATATGTATATGTGTATGTGTATATATGTATATGTGTATGTGTATATATGTATATATGTATGTGTGTGGGTGTTTGTTTGTATGCTTATAGTGATATTCATTTTGTTTGTGGATTCTCTTTTGATACCTTGAGAAATTACGGAAGCTAAATCAAAAGGGGACCGAGAATCCTGTCGTCACCTTTTTTTAGTAACTTTTCTCGGTTGTCTTCGTAGTTTTGACTTTAGGGACTTAGTTAATAGAGATAACTTGTCGATTAGAAAATTCAAAGTTAGTTAATTTGTTGCATTAAAGAACATAATTAAAATGCAATAAGAGAATAAACAACAAATTAGGCTTTGTGTGTAAACACGAAGACCTTTTTTTGCCCCGAATTACAAGCAACTTTAGAGACCCAAGAAACCTTTATTACTTTCATGACCAGCACGATCTTGTGGTAATTAGTGGAATATATGTATATATATTAAATAAGTAACACATACGTCTATTAGGATATGGTTGATGATAATTATGTACAAAAAAAGAATTTGTGGTCTATTACCCTTCTTCTCAGTTAAGGCAAAATAAAGGAATATTTTTTAGGTAGTCAGACATCTTCTTGATCATCTTGTATAAGGATCAAATTAATGCGAAACAGATAGGAGGAATGTTTGAGCGAGCAATAATTTGCTCCGTTGAAGTCAAAATCGTAATTATATTTTGCCAAAACTGAATACAATATCTCACATCTTCGTCTTGTCTACCTCACATGACTTATATCATCACATAAACCTTCACATCACTGTTCATAAACCGAGAGACTATAAACCAATTCAAAAATAATTCACAGTAATCCAATCATTGAAATTTTCGTTGTCAAGAGACCAGAATTAATTTTTCTTTTCACTATGTCTTTAATAATGGTCGGTTATTTTGATTGTGTTAAATGACAAAAATATCAAAATTTTCACCGTTTCTAAATATTATTTTGTGCTTTCATTCATGATCTTTTAGTTGTACAAACCAGATTCAAATTCTAAGTAACATTTTTATGTTTCTTAAATTAATTAAAAATACTTCTTTCATTTCTGTCAGTTTAAATGATTTACTTAAGCATTTTGTTAACAATAAAAAAATTAAAAACTAGAACTTTTAATATAGAAAATGATAACCTGATAATATTTTTGTTTTATTTTATGCTTTGATGCAATATATAACATTTCGAATACTATTCTATTCTTGTACAAATTTGAAATTTTTTATACTGCGATAGATATCTCACTAAGTCCTTCATAAGAATTTACTAATGATTTATAAAATCTTGTTTGTTGTGTAAAAGATGTGGCAAAGCTGAACGCAAAAGAATGGTACTTCTTCAGTTTCCGCGACAGAAAATATGCGACTGGATATCGTACAAACAGAGCGACAGTAAGTGGATACTGGAAAGCAACAGGTAAAGATCGAACGGTGATGGATCCACGAACAAGCCAATTGGTAGGGATGAGAAAAACACTGGTCTTCTACAGGAACAGGGCACCAAATGGGATCAAAACTACTTGGATCATGCACGAGTTCCGTCTTGAGTGTCCTAACATGCCACCTAAGGTACTTGATTATTCCCCAACAATAATTCCTTCTCTCTTTCATACTACTAACCATTATTAGTAATGATCATTTCCCAATAATTTCGTCTTACTAAGCATAACTTGTAACGTACCTAAACTCGCGACATGTGTCTATTCGTGGATGTCCCATGCATAGATATAGATACCAAATTAATTGTACCACCGTCTTGGTTTCTTTTTCTTTTTTATGCCAAAACTAATTTGAAAAAGTGGAGAAAGTAGTGTTTTTCTCTCTCTTCTATTTTAGTGGAAAATCATGATAAGTTAACCCACTAGAAAACGTTATTTAATCCTTAATATTTTATCAAAGTTAATCATAAATCGTCAGGTCATAATCTACTAATCCAATACTATAAGATACATGTGCATCGAGAACATAGAGTAATCTATGTTCAACTAAGCGAATCAACTCCTTATATACATATATATATATATTGATTTTTTCTAAATTATTTTGTTTGTTTAACTTAATTTTATTTCTTCTCATTTCCTATGTGAAATAATTAACACCCCCATTTAAGATGATAGCTTTTTGGTTTATTAATTCATCTCGGAAAGTTTTCCGGTTATTTCCGTTTAAATTTTGCTGGATTCTAACACCATATATATGACAAATCATAATTTTAACTTCAAGCTAATTAATCGGCGAATAATTAAGTAGTCCAGATCTCTTTTGGATGTTTGTGTCGGTCTCTTCTCATTTTCGATATCAGTAGATATTTTTCATTGTTTAATTTATTTAGGAGTCATATATATGTATGCATGGGTAGTGCATGGCATGGGACACATGATGCATGGCAGTAAGTACAAAGAACTGACGAACTTGTGCAGATAAAACAAAAAAAATGGAAGAAAGAGACAAATGTGGCTTTAATGCGTGTTTGGTCATTTGCATGCACGATACCGCACGTAACGTAAACATCCCATGCATTTTTTTATAAACATATGTTGATATGCTTTTTCTAAACAATGTCCTCTCGTTTTCTATCGGTGTGTGGACACAGGAAGACTGGGTCTTGTGCAGAGTGTTCAACAAAGGCATAGACTCGTCACTAAAAGACAATTACAATAACAATGATCACCAGACGCAAAGGTTTGAAGTTAATGACGCTCCGGATCTCAATCACGCTCCTAACTACAACAATCAGTTGCAGATATTACTATCATCCCCTCCTTCCACCACCATCGACCCTCCCCATCTTCATGATCAGTGGGAGAAGCTAACGAAGCAGCCTTCAAGGACCACCAACCATCCCTATCATCACCATTGTCAACAACAAACCGTAGCATGTGGTTGGGAGCAGATGATGATTGGTTCGATATCGTCATCGTCAAGCCATGGCCCTGATCACGAGTCCTTGCTAAATTTACTTTACGCCGACAACAACAACAGTGTCAACATCACTGATGATCATTATGATCAGAATTATGAGAAGATATTGTTGTCATCAGACATCACGAGTTTGGATCATGACAAGACATCTATGGGGTCATCATTCGATGGTGGTATGGTCTCTGATCTCCACATGGAATGTGGTGGCTTGAGTTTCGAGACCGAGAACCTACTTACTTTCCATTGAAAACATACTACACAAAGGTTTTTACATATAAACGCCGATTTGTTGATTCGTGAAATATGCATAAATTCTATTCGTAGACTTATCAAATATTATTATACATGTAAGTTGTGTGGCTTTTGGGTATAGGGTTTGTAATTCTAGGTTATTTAGGAGGTCGTTGTAATTAGTGTGTTCTTTTAGATTTTTCTTACTTTTAATTATTACGTGAACCGGTTTTTACTATATATGAATATTACTGTCAGATTTAGTTTTTTTTGTTCGTTGTAAATACTACTGTAGATGAGTCTACCATCAGTCGTGTTTCAATAAGAACTCGTGCAAAGTGGCTGACTGACCTACACTATATATAACTAAAGAGCACATTTATCCTCAAGAACTCCTAAAAAGTTCTTAGATAAATAAAAAAATATTATAATGTACACTGTTTTTTTTTATTATTTACGATTTATACCACTAAATTAATATATTGAAAGTGTTTGACAACAAATATAACATTAAAAAAAATTGACAGAAAATATTCACTTAAATTGAATCGACAACTGAATCAAACCTAAAACAGAAAATATTCACTTAAATTAAATGGAACACTAAACGAAACAGACCACTATAAAACCCATTGTAATATGGGTTTGGACTTAACAACTTAATTTGAATTTTTATTTCATATCGTTGTTTAAAATTAAAAAATGAAAACCAAATTATATATATTCGTATTTTTATAAAAAAAATAAAACTAAAAAAGTCACTCCGTGAAAATGCGGGTTAAAATTCTAGTTATTGGTAATTTATTACCAAAGTCTTTCAACATATTTTATTATTTTAGTGTGAAAATATTTTGTATGGATTCTCAAAATTTTGAAATATTCATCATTGAAATATAAATATAATTTTGTGTACACATTTTAGAAAATAAAATATTAATAGAATCTTGTGCTAAGAGACTGTAGTGTTTGATGACAGACTACCAATAATGATCTCTATAATATTTGAAATTTATGGTTCTATTGTAAAAAATGGCAATTTAGCATATTTGACAATATATGACCCGCTTATCATTTGAATTCAAATGTCTCCTCTCTCTTTTAAAAACTATTTTCCTGTGTTTGGATACTATTTTCTGGAAAAAAAAGTTTTAACTTCGATAAAAAAAAAGAAGAGATTATAAGTTTACCACTGCTCGAGCTTATCATTAGTTTAAAATTTTAACGCTCTTCTAACCAAAAATATATATAACAAAAATGTCGTGTGATAAAAGAAAAAAGAATTCTATGTATCTAAATCATGTATAGTTTTTTATGGAACTAAAAAGAAAAAAGAGAATGTACAAAAAAAAAAACCAGAAAAAGAAAATTATAAAGATGTGAGGAATAACTAGATTAAAAAAACAACAAATTGGAAAGGCCAAAAACAAATTGCCGTTTGGGCCCTAGATAACATTTTAATAAATAAAGAAAGAAACGTCGGTCTTGTTAATTGATCAGTCTATGTAAATATGATACATAGTAGTTATTTTAAATAAAATATTTGTATTATTCAGTAAGTTAATTAAAAAAAATTATCAGCAGATGTCTTAAAAATTAAAACTATATAGAACTAATATTTTAAACTAACATATAATGTATGCGGGTCGGTTCGTTGCTTGCGCTGGTTTAACCCGCTTTTCAAACTGGTGTCTAGCTACAGTTTAACTAACCCACGAGTCAGCGTGCTCGATCCACTCAGATTTTTGGTGCAAATCAACATATCTAGCGACACGAACGGTTATAACGCCAGCGGCTGTTCACTGTACCGACCCTTGAGGCCTTGACTACGTTAGCTTCGGGCTCATAGAGAACGTGAGTTGAAACGACACAAGTATCACCAGAGAAGGTAACTCGAACTCCCCTTTTATTTATGAGATGAAAGGGTTACATACAAGTGACGTGCCGGTGTGTTCATCAGACACATATTTTACACATGCGTTAAAAGCCTAGAGTGGGCATGATTACAACAAACTGACCATTACACTATAGCAACCATGTCACTACTTTATTAGTAAATAGAAAAACGTTTTAACTTAAGCCTCGACTATCTCCTCGATCAACTGCTGTTGGCCACCGCGCGCATGAGTCAAGGTGGTCTCAAGTGTGTTGAACTTGATCCTTCTAGCTTCCTCGAGAGAGATCTGGTAAGCATTGGTTATGACCTCTAGTGGCAATGCCCTCAAGGCCGAGGTTCGCCCGGCCAAAGTGCTGATCATCGCGTTAGCGTTTGTCTTGAAAGAAATCCATTCGAAGTTGTTTCCGTGGGACTGGACAACGTAAGCAAATCCTTGTGGGATGACCACGAGCTGTCCCTTCTGCACCTGCTGATCCAACACGTTCTGTCCGTTGTCGTTCACCACTTGAATTCTTCCTTGTCCGCCAGTGCAGTACAAGATCTCGTTCGCGTTCATGTTGTATTTTGGAAGCACCATCGCATTCTGAAATAATGTTCGTTATTAGACCATGCCCGTCACTGTCACATACATATAAGCCTACGCTTTTTTACATATATAAATGTATGGATATATATATATATATTTAATATATTTAGTAATATTCTTAGTATATGGGATATGTCTATGTTTATATTAAATGTACTTACACCCTGGATAATGCCACGGGTGGCGCTGAGCCTAACATATTGCAAGATGGGCAAGGTCAAGCTGTTGACGCTGGTCACACGACCGATGTTGGGCTTGTACACGTCAGCACGGGCTGGGTCGTCAATGTTCTCGTGGGTCCTCATGCTGCAGATAGTCTCCTCGAGGCCGTTGTCTTGGGGGCCACGTGGGTGTCTCCACTTCTCGCTCTCGTATGACTGTCTAAGAGGCGGCCTCACAACCTGGAAAGGTCCCTTAACACGAACGATGTTTCCTCTCTTGTCTTGTTGGTTCTGAAGCTCCTGAGCCAACCTTACGTCGATTTTCAATGCCTGGGCTAGGACCTGAGGGTCGAACCCGTTCAACATGTTCTGTTGTTGTTGTTGTTGCTGGGGACCACCAAAACCGCCCTGTGGGTTGTTTCCGGCCAAACGGAACACCTATAGCACAAAATCACAAATGCAAAAGAAGTATATTAGCTAAATTGATATTGTAGATCTTCTAATAGTGAACGATTGTGTATATATATATATGATTACTCTAGGGTTGCGGTCGAGTTGGTTTTGGTAGTTGGCAATGTCGAGAAGGGAGATGATGACAAGTGGCTGGTCACCGGTGTTGTAGATCCAATGGGCAGAGCCCGGAGTGATGACAATGACGTCTCCATGTCGAACATGTTCCACCTTCTGGTGCATGTCACGGAACCCTTGTTGTCCTTGCTGCTGCTGTCCTTGTTGTCCTTGCTGACCCTGTCCTTGTTGTCCTTGCTGACCCTGTCCTTGTTGTCCTTGCCATGGCTGTCCTTGTCCTTGTCCTTGTCCTTGCATAGGCTGCGAGTCCATGAAGGTTTCCGCGCATCCAGGGACCACTCTTCCGCTAATACCCATTCCTATAAATTTTATAGGAAAAAAAAAAGAGAAAGAGAGATATATACGGCCGGGTCACTCGATTGTATCTTCATTAGAACGTGACATATACATATTTGATTGAAAAGGTTATTATGTGCGTATACCTTGAACGACGTACGAAATTTTGGGGGAGGTGAAGAAGGTCGGAAGGTAGAGACCGCCTTGTTCGATTACAAGACGAGAGACAGAGACACCAGCACATCGGATCTGAGGATGATTGTGATCCCAGTACTCGAGCTGACCAGCCTCGCTCTTAATAGTTTCGGTGGCTTGGAGTACGTCTAAGTTATCGAGGTTACACTCGTTCCGCAGCTGAGGAGGAACCCCTAGCGACTGCCTTGCAAGACAGCCGTTAAGGACGAGGAGAACCCCGAACGTTGCGACGAGGAGATGAGCGAGCTTAACCATTTTCTTTTTTTGTGTTGTGAGAGATGGATGAAGAAAACAGGGGCCTTAGTAGGAGTTTATATAATGTGGATGAGCATGAAGGTTTTTGCCACGATGGATTGGGTTTGCATGATGTCGCGGGTCTATGGTTTTTACACGTCACTCTGTGAGCTAAAGCAAGTGTCTCTTGATGTTCATGCGCGTAGCGCAGTCTCTCCGCATACTCCAAACCACGACAAATTCAAATGTATATATCTCATTTTTAGGTTCATGTTATCAATATAGAGGAACTCTAGTAGATTAAGTGCTCCTTCATTATCGTCTTAAATTCTTTCAAGCCACGATAAAATGAAGTTAAACAGGATAGGACAATGTATTTTTTGACAAATTAACACATCAAATCACATCTCTAGTGTCCAGTATTAAATATATGGCGTTGTGATCGGAGAGTTGATGAGATACAGCCAAAATCTTGTTTAAAAAAGAGAGTTTGTAATCAAGAAAATTAAAAAGAAAGAGAACAAAAAGGTGACACCTAAAAGACGCGGCGACACTGGGAGGGTTTGATCCCGTTTTATCTGCTGCGACTTAACTCGACAACTGTTCGGTTGCATGTTTAGCCGCGATGACATGTGTCCATGCCCTTGTCAAAACCATAAGACCATCATTATAGGTAGTCGTTGCTAAGGTTTCTTAATTTTTTTAATAATTAAATTAAATTAAAAAAGTAGAAACATGGATGAATCGTTTCTTCTTTTAGAACAATAAGAACCGTTTTAGCTCTCTTTAGGAAACGTTAATACACATGTCACTTTTTGATTGAATGAGTTATTTAAATAAATAAAAATATTGGAGGTTTTTCCCTGAGTCTCTGAACAATAAAAAATAGAAAATAATCAAAAGCAAGTGAGAGAATTAAGAGGTGGTTCTGAGTGGAGAGGTTTAAGAGACTGGTTTGAACTTGAACTCTACAGGTGTCTTCTTATAAGTGGTATGTTCTTTTTTATTTTTATTATATAATTAATTTATAATAAAATATTAATTAATAATATTTTGGAAACTTATTTGAAGCTCCCAAGCTATAATCATGCTCTAAGCCCAGTTAAGTAATTATTCTCACTCAAGCTCATCCAAACACTAGAATTGACCATTTTATCCTACGGAAAGTCGATTAGACGGAGAGTGCAATAGGACTTTTTTTTATAACAAATTCTATGTTCATCATCCGAATATATATATTTCGTTGTATATGTTTAACAATTACATGTTTTGTTTCTTAAATATCCTCCGAACACAGAGTTCCCAAACAAAAAGTTTATAGGACCTCTGCACTAGTTTTATATTGGGCTTTTAATCCTTGGGTACATGGGCTTGAGGTATAACGTGGGCCCAAAGTTCTTTTTCGATCGGAAAATTCTCTGACTGTTCAGTAGAAAGGCAGAGCTTAAACCCTAAAACCCCCTTTCTCACGATCTTCCCCTCTTTTCTCCGCGACATTTGCAAAGTTTCCAGGTACGCTTCTCTCCATTTTCGTCATGTCTTTTGCAAATTGGGTCAAAGTTCTTATCGAAATTCCAAATGAACAAGTAAATTCTTAGGTGGGTGAGAGAGTTCTCTGCTAGAATTTGCCAACTAACCGTTGCTGTTGTGCAAAAGATGTGAGAATTACTGTTTAATTAGAAATGTTCTGCGGATCCGAAGATGGCTCTTCCTTAAAGTTGCCATCTTTCGTGACAATTTTGTTCCTAGTCTTGCATTTGCATAAAGCGAGTAGATCCGACACATCTTAAATTTTGTTAATCTGTTCCGACACACCTTAAAGTTTTGTTTTTTTTTTTCGAAATATTGGTGGATTTGTTTCAGAAAGAGGATGAATTTCAACAACGTGAAAGTTCCGAAGGTGCCAGGTGGTGGTGCCGTATCTGCGTTGCTTAAGATTGGGATTATCGGTGGGCTCGGTCTGTACGGTGCCACACACAGTCTCTACAATGTCGACGGAGGTCATCGAGCCATCATGTTCAACCGTCTAGTCGGTATCAAAGATAAGGTTAACTTTCACCCTCTCCCTACTGAATGAGAACTCATGCGGTTCGTCACATTATCTTGGTTGATTTGTCAAGTCTGATTATCGTTTGTGAAATATTGTTGGTTATCATTTTCGTCCATGTTTCGTTATCGGTTATGAAATTTTCTTGTTCTCACTGAACTTAATAGCAGTCTTCTTAATTCACACAATCACTAGTATGCAGTTAGTAAAGTAATCTTGCTATTACGCAGGTTTACCCTGAGGGCACACACCTTATGGTTCCTTGGTTCGAAAGGCCGGTCATCTATGACGTTCGCGCACGACCTTACCTTGTTGAGAGTACATCCGGAAGCCGTGATCTCCAGATGGTACTCTCCTTAAACTCCTTCCTGCGTAAACATCATATAGTTTCCTATATGCCACTTTGGTGTAATGTCGACAAACTTTTTCATAAGCACTGTGTTTTGTGAGTTTTGTTACATTTAGGTGAAAATTGGGCTCAGGGTTCTCACGCGTCCCATGGCAGACCAGTTACCTCAGATCTACAGAACCCTTGGTGAGAACTACAGCGAGAGAGTTCTGCCTTCTATAATCCACGAGACTTTGAAAGCTGTTGTTGCTCAGTACAATGCAAGCCAGCTTATCACTCAGAGAGAGGTATATAAGTATCTGCGTAAATATATACGCGTATCTTTTTTCCACGTTCTTAAAGAGTCAAGTTATCAAATATATTTTGTTCGACAACTTTCAGGCGGTCAGTAGGGAGATCAGGAAGATTCTGACTCAACGAGCATCGAACTTCAACATTGCGCTTGACGATGTCTCCATCACGACCCTGACATTTGGGAAGGAGTTCACTGCTGCCATTGAAGCAAAGCAGGTGGCGGCTCAAGAGGCTGAGCGGGCTAAGTTCATCGTTGAGAAGGCCGAACAAGACAAGAGAAGTGCAGTTATCCGCGCCCAGGTAAAGAGAAATTCTCTACTTTTGCCAATTTCCTTAGTTCTGAGACTGATATTGTTGTGTAACAAACGTTCTCATGCCTTGTGTAGGGAGAAGCCAAGAGTGCTCAGCTCATAGGTCAAGCAATTGCAAACAACCAAGCGTTCATAACGCTCAGGAAGATCGAGGCCGCAAGAGAGATTGCTCAGACCATAGCACACTCGGCTAACAAGGTGTACCTGAGCTCGAACGATCTTTTGCTTAACCTACAGGAGCTGAATTTGGATGTGAATCCAAAGAAGTAGGGAGGCTTCTTAAGTAAACCCCCATGTGGTTTGTGTTGTCTTTTCGATTCGTCTCATCCTCTGGAACAAAGCTAAGACCTTTGGATTGTTAAATACTTTTTAAGCTGTTCTCGGGATCTCTTTATCCCAACTTTAGCCTTCCCCCATCAAAACAAAAAAAGGAAAAAAAGACTTTCTTTACTAAATGAGTCAATTGTAATAAACTTGTCGTTTGGGAGTGATGAAAAACAATAAGAAGGTATCCAGACTTGCATTTGGAGTTAAATGGCCACATCGAGCAAATGAAGAAAAAATTTCAGTTAGTGAAACCTTTTATGATTTTCACTAGGACAAGTTTTGTCCGAGTCTTATTGCAGATGCAGTTGTAAGCAGTAAACATATTAATATATTATACGTGTCTCATTTCTTTCTTGGTACAAGGTTGTCGTCACACGAACACAGCCATTGAGCAGAAAAAAGGACGTCCAAAATAAGTTGGCGATTGATTTTATTTTCTCCTGTGTTTTAGTTATTGCACTTATATTAATTTAACGTGCTACATATATAGAGAGAGAGAGTCCACCAGAGATTGCCGACAAAAAATCAAAATGAATTGATGTACCAAGAGACGAAGGGAGATCTTTGTACATTTCTTTCATGATCAGTCCAAGGAATTAAAGTTGTTGTACAAAGCAGTTTAAGCAAAAAGGAAAAAAAAGAAGAAAAACAATGAGAACAAAATTACGTATATAAGATTGCACTGAAAACATAAATTATTTTCAATGTGTTTATCTGTATTAAAGTATGTATAATGCTTAGATTATATGCCCTCTCTCTTATTTTACGACCGTTCATATAAAAGTTATTCTCTTTTTTTTAAGGGATAAAAGGTTGAGAGCCATGAACCAAATGGTTCTGTATCCCGGTTTGATTAAACGAGATAATCGCCGGAATATTGTTATAATACTCATCGGCTCCGGCGGATCCTCCACCGCCATTGACTTTAACGCTACCGTTATTATGATGAAGATGGTAATGAAGATGGCGACCACCACCACCACCGTGGTGATGGCCGTGGAGGTAAGGCCGCTCTTTGGCGGTGGCTGCGGCAGCAACGGAGCCGCCGCATTGGCGTGGTTGAGTCTGGTAGAAGACTTTGGAGACGACGAGCTCGCCTTCTTTCTCTTCCTCGTTGGTGCCAAGATGATATTGATGCATTACCCAATTAGTCTTCTCGGGTTTTTTTTGTTTGCCGTAATTTGTGTAGAGCACTAGGATTTTCTTGTAGCCTCTCACTCTTCCTCCGGTGAGAACTGGCCGTGTTTTTCCGGTCTTGTGCCAACGTGTCTCGCCACCGACTTCGGAGTCAGTGTGAACTTTACGTCGCTTTCTTGTTCCCGTCGTGTATGCCTTTGACGGTCGGTGGAAGAAATGACGGACCGTCCCGTCCTTGCTCACACCTATATATATGTGAAGACTGATAAATGTATATATGTATTTAACTACTAGTTAATTAGCATTTATCGAAAATAATTCTAATTAGGTATTCCACTCGTTGGCGGTAAAAAGGTATGAAATTCTTATTGATCAATTGGATTGGCTACGTACTCTATTTTTATGATAGTTCATAGTGAAGAATAATTGTTGAATAATTGATAGAAAGGTAATGATAGTTCATAGTGAAGACAAAAAAAAAAAAACATAAGATGACCTATTAAGAAAAAGGTGAATAATTGTTGATAGAACTGTAATAAAGAAAGAAAAAAACATAGAATCACCTGGCAATTTCTCAGGATGGGTATAACAGATGCCATTTTCACCGTCGATGGTACGGATAAACTCATCGATGAGAGGATGAAGCTTTCTCGCGTCGTCTCTAACCTTTCCTTCAAGATGCTCCAGTACCTCTTGATCCGTCGGATCGAACTTCACTCCAGCAGGCAGTCCCGGCAAGTCATGGATCCCCGCCTATATATACACATCGGATTTTATTCATATCAATCATCGAAAATGTCTATAGCTGGATATAGCTAGAGAGAAACAAGAACCTGTTCATGAAACTTGAATTTATGGCCACAAGAAGGACACGTTTTGTGACAAGACACGGGAAATGAGGCTGCAGGAGACTCAGCCGCTGTTGGGGAGGGGATGATTCTTTCAACGGTCTGAACATCGCCACGGTCATTGCACCAAGTCATGTTGTTTTGTGTCTCTTAGTTTCCTCTTGTGCATTACCTCTCTTCTCTTCTCTTCGTCCACACTTCTCACAACTTCATTAGAATAAACAAAGGCATGAGAGAGAGAGAGAGAGAGAAGGGAAAAAGGGTTAAAGATGGCTAAAGCATATGTTTCCTAAGTAGAACTCTTTGAGGTTATCTTGAGAAAGAGGAAGGAATTGAATTCTTGTTCATCACTTTTTAAGTTGAGTTAATTGCTCTTTTTGCACTTGATTTTAACTTTGTACTATCCATGAGAGAGAAAGAGGAGATAAGCCGAAAAGAAATAATATTAATTAAACCTCATTTTATAATGTATACGTACTGTATACTATATAGTAAGAAAGTATTATTTTAAGATTTAGGTTTATTTAACAAGTATATAGAAACAAGGAAACATACATACTAAGTAACAATGAGAGGGAGAGGTACACCTACAACTTGAAAGTAAAATGTAAGGACATCTAACTATGAAACTTTCAAATCTTTGATTTTCTTTTATGTAACACTGATAAAATTTTGGAACTTTTCTTCTTTTTCTTACAAGTATATATGCATATATATACACATACTTTAGAGTAAAAATATCTAATAGAATAGACATTACGTTCTTTTTTTCAAATATACAATGATATTCTGAAGAATATGTTAATTAATGGATTATAGTAAGAAAAAGGAAAAAAAACAAAAAGGATTGCTTGGATTTTAAGTTTGGTTTGGCTTCTACGTGGCATGTATGGTGTGTGAGAGAGAAATAGACAGAGACTGATCGAACCAAATATATATGAAAAAAAGAAACAAAATATCGTGAAAGAATATGTGTAAGCTTCCTTTTTTTGACAAGAACATTCTTAAGTTATGGCCCAAAATACGTACGTTTATCTGGTCGTATTTTGTGTGCGCTATATGTATAATGTATCATATAAAATTATTAAATATGCAATTAATCATTTTATTAATCTGGTAATTTACATATAAATGTATAGGATCTCAAATGAATATATGAGATGGCGTGGGCTTGGGGCAAGAGTTCAGACATGATATGGTAGAAACAAAATAAGAAAAAGAAGTTAAGGTCCAATGTCAACCTAGAGTGTATGTAAAGATATTATTACACAAGCTTATACTTATAATTTACACATCTGTATGTACATTTTTTTTTCTCAACATCTCCATCGATCTGTTTAATATACATCCTGAAGTAGTACTATACTACGATAGAAAACAATCGAATGGTTTTGGTTTTGATGGATAATGTTTTATAATATAATTCCAGGTCGTGCAGAAATATATTTTTTATAGTTTTCCTCTTTTGAGAAAGGGTTAGATTTATTTTTTGATAGTTAGTTTCATTTTCCCCCTTTTTATAACGTAACTAGTTTAGTTTCAATACTTGGAAATATACTAATTCGAGAGTAAAGTTAAACGTAATATATACATGCTTACATATATATATATATATATATTATGGTTGTTTCGAAAATTTTATTTTAAATATCAAAATAAATTTTAAAATTACTAAAAAGTACTCATTGAAAAAATAAACATGCCGGCCATATTGAAAATGAATTAAATAAACCTAAGATATTTCTGTTCAATAAACTAAATATCACTGTGGCATGAATTTATCAGTGCAATGGAGATGAAGTTGTTATATTATATATTGAAAATGATTAATAAATAAAAGTAGGAAGCTAATTTTTATAAATATAAACAAAAAGAAAGTTAAAAAGTCAGTCATTATTCTATTTCTTTACGTAGACTTCTCATGCATGACAAGGAACCTCAACCTTTATTTTTTCTCTTGTCGTCGAAGTTTTTTTTTTTTTTTACTCTTCTATCTCCCCCGTTACTTTGGAAGACATGTTATACTAATCAAACTAATTAAGCAAAAATTATGAACAAATATTACCCTCAGGTGGAAACTTTGTGGTTTGCTCGTTGTTTTCATGGGGGTAGAAATCACGGCAATGTGCCATTCAAGAAATCCAATCACATTTCTGACATATCTGGTCTATGTTTGGCTATTTGGTAAAATACAAATATAACTTTATAATCACATGATCCACATCCACCACCACGACTTTATAAACTGTAAATTCAGTACTGTTATTACTGTGTAAGTTTTGGTGTAAGACATCATGTAATTAATAAGATATATATATATTATTGAAAAAAAATTAATAAGATATATTTTGCCACTCCACAGGTTTTTAGGAGTTTTTTAAGCATGCAAATCAATAAGACGTTTTTGTTGCCCTTTCGAATGGCGTTACCAATTTATTTTGATTTTCTAGAAAATATGAAATTTAAGATTTTCTTCAAAAAATTCGGTCCTCGTAGACTCATAGTGCAAACCCGTTTACAAATTATTTGGTGACGGGCCGACCGGCTGAGACTAAGTTGGCTATAGGGTGGACCAACCATCAAATGTTACAAACTTGCAATCATTGCGTTAATTTAATCCAAACTTCAGAACATTAAGAGCTATTACCTAATCAGAAAGCTCCACTTTTCTGTATCTGATTTCTTACAATTCACCTAACTCAACTCAAACCAAATGACTATTTCTGGACCAGCCCAACACAGCCCGGCCCATATTTGAATGATCAAACACTGTTTAAGTCTTCCGTGTAGTACGGCGAGAGTTTCCCGCTGCTCTTACAGCGTTTAAACGCGTTTGGACCGCTGCTCGAAACTTCTTGAAGCATGATCACAACTTTTCTCATGGAAGGCCGGTTTAGAGGTAGAGGGCTCGTACATAGAAGACCAATGCGAATGACTTTGCTAATCTCTTCTTTGAACCCGAGATTGAGTTTGGGATCAATGACCGGTTCTAAACCACATTGGTCAAGTGTAGTGCACACCCATTTCACCATATCTTTGTCTCCAAGTTCTGGATCTGTTGGTTGCTTCCCAGTTACCAGCTCCAGAATCACGACACCAAAACTGTAGATATCGCTCTTTTCATTCACCCGAAGTGTATATACGTACTCTGGGAAAGCATTTAAATAAAAGTATTACCATTTCTAATAACGATAGTCTAAAGAAAGCAGTTGAACTGTATCATTTTATCATTTGATCTGGTTATACCTGGTGCAATGTAACCGCAAGAACCGGCGATCCCAGACATAGCTTCTGGCGTTTTGGCACCGGTCATTTGACCGATTTTGGCGATGCCAAAGTCGGCTACTTTGGCTCCATAATCTCCATCTAGCAATATGTTACTGGACTTCACGTCACGGTGCACGATCGGAGGAACGCAATCGTGGTGTAAGTATGATAAACCCTCGGCGGTGTCTAAAGCGATCCTTAACCGCTCAGGCCAACCCAACAACACGCCGCCTTTGCGGTGGCTGTGCAACACATCGGCTAAGCTCCCATTAGGCATGTACTCGTATACCAACAACTTGCAATCCCCGGAGTTGCAGCAGCACCACAAACGCACAATACTCTTATGCCTAATCGTTCCAAGCGTTGCGACCTCCGCAGCGAAAACGTCTCTATGCAACGAATCGTTGTACTCGTCTTCTCCTCCTTTGGCCATTTTGTTTAGTTTCTTCACCGCCACGACTTCTCCGCCACTAAGCTCCGCTTTGTAGACTTTACCGGAGGAACCAGATCCGATTACGTTCCGTTCGTTGAGGCAATCAGCGATTTCGTGCTCGCTGAAATGAAGCTTGTGGAAGGTTCTCCATTTGGACGCGGCGAATCTAGCACTCTTCGAGGCTCTGATCTTTCTGCACTTGGCGATAAACATAACGGTCCCGACCACGAAAACCAGACCGGCGAGTGTGAAAATCGACAGGAGAATCCAGACATAACCAATGTTTTTAGACCGTGTGATCTTCTGGCAAAGACCGTCGAGATCGAGGCACAAGCCAGGGTTGCCGAGAAAGCCATATGCGTACATTTTATTAGCGTAGAGAGAGGGAACTCTGCCGGAGAGATGGTTATACGACAGATTTATAACGTTCAGCTTCAGATTCTGCAGTTCGAGAGGAATTTCGCCGGAAAGTTGATTCTTTGAGAGGTCGAGGTAGTTGAGAACAGGCAAGTCTCCGACTTCTCTAGGGATTTCACCGGAGAGATGATTATTAGCTAAATTGAGCTCGTTCAGATTCTTCCAGCCTCGAATTCCTCCCGGGATCTCGCCGGAGAGTTGGTTCGTGTTGAGATCGAGCTTGCTCAGTTGCTTCAGTTTCACCAAACTATTAGGAATTTCGCCGGTGAAATCATTTTCAGCTCCGTCAATCTCGATCAGTCCGTTAAGCGATCCGATTCCGTCGGGGATGGAGCCTGAAAACCGGTTCTTTGATAACCGCAGGTTTGATAGGTTCTTTGCACCGGCGATCTTCTCTGAGATTTTGCCGGTGAACGAATTCTCTGAGAGTTCGAGCAGCGACAAGCGAGGCAATCCCCAGAATTTTTCCGGGACGTGACCGGAAAGTTTGTTGTTACTTAACCGGACACGTGTCAAGCTCCTGCACTTTCCCAGATTATTCGGTATTTCGCCCGAAAACGAATTGTCCATAAGCACGAGATACTCTAGTTTCCCTTCTCCGCACAGATTCGCTGGTATCTCCCCTGAAAACTTATTATATGATAAGTCCACGTACTGTAACGGCGAGTTAGCGCCGAGCTGACTCGGTATCGTTCCGGTGAGTTTGTTGTTGAACAGCTTGAGTTCGGCCAACGTTTTGGAGCGAGTTATGCTCTCCGGCAAGGCCCCTTCGAGCATGTTCTCGAAGAGGTTGAGCGACTCGAGGTTTAACCGAGCCAAGCCGTCGGGTATCCTCCCTGTCAGCTTGTTCATCGAAGCGTCGAAACTCCTCAGCATCGTCATGTTTTCCATCGCCTCCGGTAACTCGCCTGAGAAAGAGTTGTTGAATAGCTCGATTTGCTCGACGTTCTTTAGCTGCGTGATCCAACTCGGGACAGACCCGTTGAGTCGATTCGTTGTCAAGTCCAAGTTAACCAACCGAGTCAACCCGGACAGAGCCTGAGGTACCGGACCCACGAGGCTGCAGCCGGCGAGCCAGAGAAAACGAAGCTCCGTGAGATTACCGAGTTGACTCGGGATTAGGCTCGGGGAAAACAAATTGTAAGCGAGTTTGAGTTCTCTCAGGGTCGATACGTTGCCGAGCGAGGCGGGAATGGTACCGGAGAGGAAATTCCCGGCGAGGTTTAAGTACTCGAGCTTGCGGAAGTCTCCGAAGCTCGCCGGAATCGTGTCTGATAAGTTGTTCCCGGATATTTCGAGGTATCGGAGGTTCGGCAGCTTGAAAGGGAGTGACTTTGGGATGGAACCAACCAAGAGATTCTCCGACAAATCGAGTTGGCTGAGATTCCGACACGCCTTAAAGTCGTCGCCGGAGAGAGAACCATTGATGGAGTTGTTAGAGAGAGAGAGGACCGACAGAGAAGGAAGACGGCAGAGGATGGAGGGGAAAGGACCGAAGAGCATGAAGCTGGAGAGATTGACGGATACGACGGCTGATGTAGCGTCGCATGTGACGCCGCTCCACTTGCACGGCGTGACGTCGTTGTCGGACCACGAGGATAGTGACTGAGCCGGGTCAGATAGGCCCAATTTGGCTTGCCGGAGGATGGTGGCATCGTGGTTTTGAGAGAGAGATAGAAACGTGTGAGAGAGGCAAAGGAGGAGAATAAGACAATAAAACATTTTTTCTAAAAAGATTTGTTTATTCTTCTTCCCATGCTGATGGTTTGTGAGTAAGACGATATTTTGTACAAGGATTTGTAGAAGCAAAAAGGGAAGCTAACACTGTGACAAGACATGCTGAGACATGTTTTTCAAGATTAGAAGACTAAATCGGAAGCAAAAAAGGAGAAGAATTAAACAGTGAGCTATTATTTGCATCCATGTGAAATCGACTACAATATTTACATAAAAACCATCCAAAAATTGTAAGTGATGAAAAATTAACATCCCAGATTTAAATAGTTATATTCTTAATTTTAAGTAAATGAAATGAGTAAATTGTTCGCATTAAAAAAAAAAAAACTGGTCACTCTCCAAGTCAACTCAAAGAGTACGATGGTCAACACGATGGAGATACGTGTGACCTGTCCTGCTGGATCTATGTTGACTTTTCCGAGCATGCATCGAAATTTCTTGGTTAGGGTATTTTGTGAACCGAATGGACAACTCAAGTTATTAGATCGATGTTAATCCAGATTAAATCCTATGATTTTGTATCGATCTATAAATTTTCTTAAACCGAAAACCTACACCTTACCTAAACCCCAACCCTAGATTGAATTGAGAATTTGATTGACAATCTTTTGTTTGTACCAGTAAGGCTTCATGTGCGTTTGTAAAGCCACGTGTACGTAGACAATGTCAAAATTGGTTGGTCGGAAGAACATGATCTAACAGTGGATTTTGTTAGATTGCTTTCATTTCATTAGGAAAAGTAACAGTCGTTTTGATTTGAAATGACGAGATTTAAGGGAGAGAGAATATGAAATGATAGATCTTGTCTTCTTTAATCTATCGCAAATATCACGAGTTTGCAATTCTATGACTCCGAATGGTAACGTGCGAACTGCACCGTACCGCATTTAACAGTATCAAGAATCTCTATATATACCATATATCTATGTATTTTTATAACTGTAAAAATCGCACTGCACTAAAATTGCTGGTTCCGCACCGCTCGATCCGCTGTTATCATTCCGAACCTATAATCTCGATGACGGTCCATACCACTAATGTCACCTTGATCCAATTATGTTTTTGTCTTGGTCTTGAAACGATAATTACCTTTTTTTCCTAGTTTGCATTTCCCTTGTCTCCCCAAGCAGGCAAGCACTTTGCTTTTTATTGTTTTGGATTTTTCCTCATATTATCAATATTCTCTTTAACTACTCTAAACCCTTAGTTATAAAGTATTTTTACCGGCCACGAAAAAGACATTGTAAAAGTTAAAAGTATGTGATTTTATCTCGTTATATATATATATATATTTTTAATAAAATTTCATATTTCATATTGTCTACATGTTTAGTTGTTTACTATGTAACAAATATATGACATAGAGGCCACTGACGTTCTCGGTTTATGTAGTTTTAGTGTTTTACTAACACACTAGTGAAAAGTGCATGTCACTTCACAACTATTAACCTCTTTTAGACGAAGAATAAATTTCTCCACAGAACAATTTAATGCATGATTCATGGACCACGAGTTAGGCTGACTACAATTAAGCCACGTCTTCGAAGAATACGTAACTAGATTATCTTCTTAAGAAGAAAAAAAAAAAAAAAAAAAACTAGATTATCGTATGTATTACAAACAAAAGTTCACATGTATATTCCAAATAATATACAAACAAAAGTTCACATGTATATTCCAAATAAATGAACAAAATGGATTTTCTTTCGAAGTGCCTCACTTTTATTCAACGGGCTTCTTCGGCTGTCTTTTATAACTGTGTATCTGGGCTTTCCATAAGCGTCAGCAACTAAGGCCTACTAAATTCTTTCTATATTTCAAAAGGGGGAAAAAGTGATCAAGTGATGCCATCGTGTGTATAGATATCGGTTTCTAACACTAACCAGATCAGTCGTCAAAATCGTATGGACCTGAAGCTCATACGTGTAACGTGAAGCTGCGTTTTTGCTTCTACGTATAAATTTGACTTTTACATATGGCATAGCTATTTTCATTCTGCGTGGGCACATCAGATAGCATGTGCCCATCACTCGTGTATACTATGTATATTTGTTTTTTTGTTGTTGTTGTAAGTTTGTAAGTTGTAACTATGCATGTTTAGTCGTCTCTCGTAATAATACACTTTCCACCGACGTATCTCGACGCGGCTAAATACCATACTAGTTGAATATCGTAAAAAATTAAGGCATGAGGTTGGAGATAGTCTCAGGTATGGCCTCAAGCTTATCTATCTCGTGTATTGGGATCAGAATTCGTTTAACTCTTTTATAAATTGTGTTCACCCTAAAGTAGATTTGACATTTTTTGTGGGATAATGGATATCCTTTACCTTTACCCATCACTCCATCAGTATTTTTTATCGTGCGTTTTCTTATGATTAAGCGATCTTGGATACGGGCCAGGAATGGTCTTAAACCGAGGTGTAGAGGTTTCCTAAACATTAATTAGTAAAACCCGCCAGAATGTCTCAAGTGGTAAAACGAATAGCGTTACAAGAGTGATCTTTGTTAACTTGCATATACATTTATGCATTCGTCTAAATTACACAACGTACGTTTCGTCCAAATATCAGTAATTAAGTACACCCCGAATATCAGTTTATTAAATGTTCTCAATAACATTTACGTAATTGGTATTATTTATGAGGTGCAGAAATAAACTTGGTTTTATATAACGAATTACGATTGAAGTCACCAGATACATAATCTATTCTAAACAGAACAAAAAGTTCATATTCATTTTTTTCAGCTGCATGCCATCAATAACAAAGGTTCAGAACAGTTTAAAAGCTTGTGAGGTTTTTCTTTTTATTATGAAATTTGTTAACAAATCAGTGTAGTTATATGGAATTATATATTATTTGTTTAATGGATCCGTTAAATGAATATTTTCTATTTTTAAAAATGATATTATTTTTTGGATGAATTTCATGGAGTTATATTTTCTTTATAAATTGTTTACAGCTTAGTAAAAAAAAAAAATATTTCTATTGTGTTAACTATATGTGGTTCTCAACAAAATCACCTGTTTCATTTCATATCAACAGTATCTACATATAGACTAGGAAATTGTAGCAACGTTTTCAAAAAAAAACGTTTCTGTTACGAAAACTCCTATTTAATTTCTTGTTTCCATTACTCCAATTGTATTTGGTTTTTACGTTTTTGTTGGTAATCCTGACCTGCAAGGCTGCAACAGAAACATAAAAATGGAAGAACCGAATATCTAACCTGGAAACTTGAAACAACAGCTCAACGGAAGAAAACACAAAATAAGAAAGTAACCGAGACCCATAAAACCTCGTCCAGTTCTTCCAAATCAGAATAATCATCGAGAAAAAGAAGAAGAGACATATCTAATCATTCGAATTTCGCGAGGGGATTAATTAAAAAATAGAAAAAGTGATGGCGGAAACGCAACATTTGTTGATAGCGTCGTTGCCGGATGCACCAAGAAAGCCAAAGTCGAAAGTACAGAAAGCGGTGAGGAAAGCATTCAAAGGAACAGCCCATCTCTCAAATCTGCTCCCGACCGGTTCGGTAATGGGTTTCCAAATAATGTGTCCGGTCCTAACCCATCAGGGTCAGTGTCCAACCATCGCCAGTCGCTGGCTCACCTGCTTCCTTGTCTTCGTCTGCTCCGCCTCTTGCTTCATCCTTTCCTTCACCGACTCATTCAGAGACCCACGCGGCAAGGTAAACATTTATATCTGTCCCTCATTCGCAAAATTCTTTCTCAAGTCATGTTGTTACGTTTTCAAAACATGATGGTTCTGTTTTTTATATCACTGATCCACAAAACATATAGTTTAACAGCGCCTTGTGATCATTTCATCACAAATTTTGTTCGTCATTACACTATTATTCTGAAACGACCACTCTTGTTCAAGTTCACCAAATTGTTGAAATCAACATCAATCTTGATTTTTCTACAGGTCAGGTACGGATTGGCGACGCCGAGTGGTTTGTGCGTGATGGAAGGATCGGTTACTCTAACGGAGGAGGAGAAGGAGAAGTATAAGCTCAGATTTCTTGATTTTTTGCACGCATTCATGTCGATGCTCGTCTTCTTCGCAATCTCCATGTTGGACCAGAACGTGATCCGTTGTTTGTTCCCCGTTCCTTCCGAAGATACCAAGGAGTTCCTCACCGGTTTGCCTATTATGATCGGCGTTATTTGCGGCGGCTTCTTCCTCGTGTTCCCCACGCGCCGTCACGGCATCGGATCTCCCCTCACCAAGGAATAATTTCGTATCTCTAGACAGGGAAAAACTAAAAAGACATAAACTTGTGTTGGATTTTAATCTTCAATTTTTGTTTCTTGAGGACATGTACCAAATCTTGAAAGAAGTACTTGAAAATTTTAAACAACCCCGGGGAAATTACACCCGAATCGTGAGTTACAAGAAAGAAAGTAGTTTCCTGAAAATCGTATATAACCAATCTGACCTGAATCACACACATCGAAAGATAGAAGCTTTAATTAATCACCCAAGAAGCTTTTTAAAACCAGCCTTCTGTTCTGCAGTTAATCTGGCTGGAAACTTGATGTTGAACTTGATCCTCAAGTTCCCTTTCTTCGTCTGATCTTTCTGAAGTGGCATTCCTTCTTTAGGCACCACCTCTTCGTACTCTGGATGGATCACGTTTGTGACAGGTATTGTAAGTGTCCGACCATCAAGGGTCGTTAGGTTGACGGTGTAGCCTGTTAAGGCGTCAGCTAGCGAGATCTTCTGTGTGACAATCAGGTCGTTGCCGTCACGGGTGAACACTGGATGGGGCTTCTCGTCGATGATGAAGACAAGATCCGCGGGAATCACTCCGGGATGCTCATTGCCTTTCTCCGGGAATGTGATCTTTGTGCCTTTCTTCCATCCGGGTTTCACTCCAATCGTTAGAATCTCTTCTGTTTGCGATGTTTTGCTGCATTTTAGCAGAAGAGGAAAAGCACACAGAGATTAGGCATTGTCAAAACTACAACTAAAGCCAGCTTAAATCAAACAGGTAAAGGAGAATTGATCACTGTCCTGTCACAGATATGTTCATATGATCGAAATGGTATGTGAGTTTGATCGCTTACCCGCTGACATCTGAAATCTCCCTGGAGATCTTCATCTTCTTGGTGGTTCCTTTGTAGAGATCTTCAAGGCTACAAGGCAGTTTGTTCTCGATTGGAGCCACTTTCCTAGCTGCAGCGTGATGATGATGGTGATGGTGATGATGCATTGATCCACCACCTCCTCCTTCACCGAACGAGCCATACATGTCATCACCAAACATGCGGCTAGCGAATCTCTCACCTCCTCCACCAAACGGGGTCGAGAACCCGAAGAACTCAGCGAATATATCATCCGCACTTCTCGGGTTGAATCTGAAAGACGAAGGTCCATCTCCTGTCGAGAAGTAGGAAGCTCCACCCCCAGCATTAGGAGGTGGCACGTTCCCTTTTAACCCTTCCTCACCGTATTGGTCATATACCGCCCTCTTTTGAGGATCGCTAAGAACCTAAACAACACACATCCAAGACCATATTAGCCACACATAAAAGCCTGAATCAACAAAGTAAATAATCTTAGTATGCTCCTGAGAATCCTAAACTCACAAACATGCATTGATCGCTAAATATATACAGAGCTTAATAGGTTCTTAATAGTCAATCAAAGAGTTTCAAAGACAACATAGAAAACAAGTTCACTACCTAACTATGAGATAAGAGTCGGAAGATCAAGAGAGGAACACACACATTAAGAATCTTTACGGACCCTATCAGCGATTCGATTTGTTCCATAGGCACTGAGCTCAGATAATCTAATCAGCCCCAAAAATAAAGCAACCATCTTTTACTCGGGAACACGAAATTGGGAAACCCACGAGCCAACACAAGATCAAATCGTGAAATCAGCAATCAGTGCTCGTGAAAGCCGACTAATTGTATCTCAAATCGGGACCAAGTGTTACAACTCCGCCGCCGACAGTTCCACGGGGAGGACAATATATCAATAGAAATCAAAACCAGAAACTTTGGGACGAATTCAATAAAACAAAATCATCTTTTAAACTGCGGGAAAAAAGAACATACATCGTAGGCTTCAGAGATCTGCTTGAACTTAGCCTCGGCGTCTTTTTTGTTGTTAGGGTTCTTGTCGGGATGCCATTTCATGGCGAGCTTCCTGTAAGCTTTCTTAAGGTCATCGTCGCTGGCGCTTCTGTCAACCTGTAGGACCTTGTAGTAATCCACACCCATCTCACCTCCTCCTCCTCTCTTTCGCTTCTTCACTTTTCCTGAATCCGATTAGTGAATTAATTTAAAAAGGGATTTCGGAATTTTCTAGGATTCTTTCTCTGTCGACGTGTTCTTCTTCCTCCTCTCTTTTACTCTTTCACGTTTGATGTTTCATACTAGTAGAGAATCTCCTCGAAGGTTCGAGAAAACACGATCGCTATCTCTCTGCGTTGACGGCCAAGTGACGGCGTTTGCCCTCTTGCCTTCCGCCTTCCCGTTCTTTTCTTATCAAGTTATCATCATCGAATTCTTGGAATTTTCCGTTAATTTTGTTTTTTCCCTGTGACTTCAATTTTCCGTTAAATCAGAAAAAACATTTAAATACTCAAGCGAAGTATATCTTTGGTTTTTACGTCAAGCAAAGAATAACTTTGTAAATTTCGTTTGAACAAATTATATATTTGCAAGTTAGAAATATACTGCGAAATTGATGGGAAAAAGTCTAGTTGTGATTTTTCCTCTTATCAAGTATTGTGCAATGTATATTTTAATTTACATGGTGGGAGATCGACTACACTAACGTAAATTATTGATTTTCATGTTTTAATACAAAAACTGTGTGAACCTTAGATGATCCATTAATGATTGATCAGCATCAGTTAACCACGAAAGTAGTTCTTGAAAACTTTCACAAAACTCTAGAGCCACATTTTATTTTTTTAAGCAAACTTAGTGGTTTGTATAAGTGTGTTGTTGTTATGTTAGAATGAGCATTCCTCTACAGGCCCAATATAATAAATACACATACATACCATTGCAAAGAAGTCTGGCCCATTTAGTAGCCCGATTAATTAATGGGCTTAGCCCATGATGGAATTCTTGATCGAGGGGTAATCTTCTCCGTGTGTTTAGTTACTTGTATTTGTTTTCGATTTTTTTTGTTTTAATCTTTCTACAGTTCACCTTTTTTTTCTTTTTTCTTTTTTCTTTTCTGCCTCAGTTCCAGAAGAAAGGCATATAATTCCTCTAACGTGCAGTTTCAAGGCTTAGGGTTTGCTCGATTGTTCCGAGTTTTCGAATTCCCAGGGTGGTTTGTTTGGACTCTTCAGCTTGATCGGGTGTTAGTTTGATTTGAAATGGCTCCAGTTCCGGATCCGAATAACGTTGGTGGTGGTGCGAAGCGGGATGAAGCTACGATGAAGGTTCCTTCTAAGGATCCGAAGAAGAAGGATGATAAGAAGGAGGAAGATCTGGTAAGTTCTATTTAGCTCGATTTCGCATTCTCTTTGAGATTTTGCTTGGCTGCAGTGTTAGTTAGAGTTGTTTAGTATCCGTGGAGATCAGAATGAAGCTTTTACGATTAAGCTGTAGATTTTGCAGTAATGTATCTGATTTTTAGAGATTTAGGGTTTAGCTGATAAGCTGTTCATTGTTTTAGTTAGATTAGGCAAAGTGAATGTCATATTGCAATTCGGAAACTGGGATTAGAAAAATTGGTGGAATCCACTGTTAGCAAGTTTCGGGAAGATAGTTTTCTTGTTGGGGTTTACTTCCATGACCTTAGATAAGTAGGAACTTTTTTATTATGGCTCTGTAGTCATAGCCAGTTTTTTTTTAGCTAGTTTGATTACTAGATGACTCAGTTTGCATCTGATGTGATTGTAGTCTGAAGAGGACTTGCAACTAAAGCAGAATCTGGAGCTCTATGTTGAGAGGGTTCAGGATCCCAATCCTGAGCTGCAGAAGGCCGCTCTTGAAAGCATGAGGTATTTCTTGTATTTCTTAACTGCTCCCCAAGTTGATTAGCTGGAAATACTTGAGATGATTTTCATTGGAGCTCGTTTTCTGGACTGGATGATACTTCTCTTGCTGCTTTAAGTACTGTGTTCATGATTTTTATCATCCTTTTTTGCGAAATCTGACCTTAACTCGGTCTAATCTTTTTGTGTGTAGGCAGGAAATCCGTGTCTCAACAAGCTCCATGACTTCAGTTCCCAAACCTCTCAAGTTTCTCCGTCCTCATTATGGAACTCTTAAGGAATTTCATAAAAAAATGGCGGAGTCCGATCTCAAGGTACATCTTCTGACAATTTTAAGAAATTTACCCCTCTTTTCTCGTTCTACTGTGTATTTGATTAAGGATCAAATTTCATGTATTTGCAGCAAATGTTGGCTGATATTCTGTCTGTCCTGGCGCTGACCATGTCTGCTGAGGGTGAAAGGGTATGCTTTCTTGCTATTGTAGTAGAAATTTTCTTAAAAACATATTTTCTTACCTGTTGCTATTTGCTCCATGTTCATATCTCTGGATTCCTTTTTGTTTTATGTGTTTTCCTCTTATGATATGCCTGAACAGATTTGTATTTTGTGGTTCTTGGTATATTACTCTTTCAGGAAAGCTTAGGATATAGGTTGACTGGATCAGGAGGTGACATCGGATCGTGGGGTCACGAGTATGTCAGGAATTTGGCGGGAGAGATTGCTAAAGAGTATACGATGCGTCAGGTTAGAAAACAAATTGGTCTTCGGCAATATTGTTTTGCTCGAGGAGTTTTACGCATATTGTAGCAAGGTCATGGATAGTTTATGTTTGGGTTTTCTCTGCCGGTTCGTTAATGAATATTACGACAGTGTGCTTTCTATCTGTTTAGATTTATTTCTTAAATATGTTTACATGGTTGCTTTTTTTGTTGTTGTTAAATTAGGGTGAGGAGGCCTCTATTGAGGACTTAATGGATCTTGTGAAGCAGATTGTTGCTTTTCACATGAAGGTGAGATCCTTGTCATGCTTATTTTTCTTGGCTCGTTGGCCCCTTGTAATAAAGAAGGGTTCCATTATATTTCTAAAGTAACAAACTTTCATTTATAGGCTTGAGACCTGCGCCTCTTGTGTTTTCCTATCTCTGAAGAATTCCATTTTGTTCATTGCAGCATAATGCAGAAACCGAAGCTGTTGACCTCTTAATGGATGTTGAGGATCTTGATCTCTTACTTGAGCATGTAGACCGCACAAATTTCAGGAGGACGTGCAATTATCTGACGAGTGCAGCAAAGTAATTTAAATATGATTATCTTATTCAAGTGAATGGTGTTTCACACTCATTTGTGATTTTTGATCACTCATACTGTAATTTTCTTATGAGACAAGCTCCAATGAGCTTTGCTTGGTTATCTCACACAGGACCACTCCCTTTGACATCGTATGTTTTTGTTTTTTCAGGTACCTTCCAGGACCTGATGACATGCTCGTTTTAGATATTGCCTACATGATCTACCTTAAGTTTGAAGAATATCCAAACGCTCTGCAAATTGCACTATTTCTTGATAACATGCAGGTCTGGGTTCTAATCTTCACACAGAACTTAGTATCCTCTCTCTGCACCATGGGGCAGCTGGAAAAAGCTTTCCTCTAAGTGATGCATGTTTCTTACATGATATATATTTTCCGTATTGCAGTACGTGAGGCAAGTATTTACCTCATGCACTGATCTGCTAAGAAAGAAACAGTTCTGCTACATGATTTCACGTCATGTAAGTGCTAAATGATTGACATCACTATAGAGGTTCAGTACCTGACGACATCACTGTAGAGATTCAGTACCTGACGATTCACTTTCTCTTGTTATTCCCCCATGAAGGGCATCGCCTTTGAGCTTGACCCTGAGATGGTTGCAAATAACGATGACAGAGAAATGCTACAGGAAATTGTTAACAATACTAAGCTAAGTGAAGGGTATCTGACGCTTGCAAGGGATATTGAGGTCATGGAGGCCAAGACGCCTGAAGACATCTACAAGGTATATCAGTTTTTTTCAAAAATATGCGTATTACTGGTTTATTTGGTTCCATGAACTGTTTTTGTCAGTGTCTCTAAACTGTTCAATGAAATTTTGTAGGCTCACTTGCTTGATGGCAGGGCTAGCTCTGGCCCAAGTGTGGATTCTGCTAGACAAAATCTGGCTGCGACTTTTGTGAATGCATTTGTAAATGCTGGTTTCGGCCAGGTATGTTTACACATTCTTATTGCAGTGGAAAATTAGAAGAAATATTTAAGCTCGGCTACCCTTTTGATAAATTTACTTATTGCAGGACAAATTAATGACAGTACCATCAGACTCAGCCAGTGGATCTGCTGCAAACTGGATCTTCAAAAATAAAGAACATGCCAAGACCAGTGCAGCTGCTAGTCTGGTATGCCTCTTCTTACGGGATAGATTGACTAGCTGTGTTCATATCTTGGAAGTGAAAATTGTAACAGGACCTCGTTGTTTCCCACTGCTAGGGTATGATTATGTTGTGGGATGTGGACGCGGGACTTACTCAACTTGACAAATATTTCCATGTCACTGATAATCCCATAATTGCTGGAGCTCTGCTGGGTGTTGGGATTGTTAATTGTGGCATTAAGAATGAGTGTGATCCTGTGAGTTGATTACTTTTTTCAATTTTATTGGAACTTATGTGCTCATTATATTTCGCCACACACTCTTCTCACTCAGATTTCTGTCTCAGGCATTTGCCCTTCTTGGAGAATATATTGAGAACGAGGATTCATCTGTACGAATTGGTGCTATTATGGGTCTTGGGATTGCTTATGCGGGTTCCCAGAATGATCAGGTGAAGATATGTTATTTACTTACCTACAATGTTATGCTAAATGTTCTGTTGACGAGACAATAACATGCTCACTGTTTGGACAGATAAGAAGCAAATTGTCTCCAATACTGAATGATGCAAACGCACCTCTCGATGTGATTGCTTTTGCTGCACTTAGTTTGGGGATGATTTATGTTGGTTCGTGTAACGAAGAGGTTGCACAATCTATTATATTTGCTTTGATGGATCGGGATGAGGCACAACTTGGTGAAGCCATCACACGTTTCTTGCCTCTTGGACTTGGACTTTTGTACCTTGGCAAACAGGTAGACAACGAGCTGTACTTAATTAATTTCTTGTTTGTTTACCCGATCGTTGTTTCCGGCGCTTACCAGTGTCAACTTGTTCCAATATCGAGCAGGAAAGTGTGGAAGCCACCGCGGAGGTTTCAAAGACATTCAATGAGAAAATCAGAAAGTATTGTGATATGACACTTCTTTCCTGTGCATATGCTGGAACTGGGAATGTCCTTAAGGTATCTGATCAAGTGTACTGGTGGTTGTATTACATAGTTTATTGCCTTCTAGTTTAGTTGCTGACTCTTCATTTTTCAGGTCCAAGACCTTCTGGCTCAATGTGGAGAGCACCTGGAGAAGGGTGATATCCACCAGGGTCCAGCTGTGCTTGGATTAGCGATGGTTGCTATGTCTGAAGAATTGGGTCTTGATATGGAGATCCGTTCTCTGGAGCGCGTGCTACAGTACGGAGAACAAAACATTCGGCGTGCAGTGCCTTTGGCCCTTGGTCTCCTATGTATATCAAACCCAAAGGTGAATACACTTTTTTTAAAAAAAATCTGATCTTACTTTTTTGCTTAAGAATACTGCTGTAACTCTCTAATCTTGTCCATAATTCCAGGTGAATGTTATGGACACGTTGAGCCGGCTTAGCCATGACACAGATTCAGAAGTTGCCATGGTGAGTTGCCTTTTGGTCTCTCACACGGTTGAGGTGTAGTAGTTATTTTCATTGTCTTAAGTTGGAGCGTTGGACTGATGTTTCATCTGACTCTTACAGGGAGCAATAATTTCCCTTGGTTTGATCGGCGCTGGAACCAACAATGCAAGGATTGCTGGCATGCTTAGAAATCTCTCCAGCTATTATTACAAGGATTCCAGCCTTCTCTTCTGTGTAATGTGTTAAATTCTTATGTTTTCTTGTTTTCGTGCGGTAGACACAGTTTCTACTGATAGGCTAGTTCTCATCGTGTTAAACGCGCAATGCAGGTGCGTATTGCTCAAGGACTGGTGCATATGGGAAAGGGTCTCTTAACTCTCAATCCCTTCCACTCCGAACGGCTCTTACTATCCCCGTAAGTTTAAACACATGTTTTGTGAATACTTGGATTTCAAATCTCCATCCCTGTGAATCCTAAACATGGGTTCTGTATTTTTTGTACCCAGAACCGCGCTTGCTGGTATAGTGATATTGTTGCATGCATGCCTTGACATGAAATCCATCATACTGGGGAAATACCACTATGTGCTCTACTACCTCGTTTTGGCGATGCAGGTGAGTGCAATTTTCTATCCGAGTAGTTTTTTGGGTCAAATGGATTTAAGCGATGTTTTATCCACTAACACAATACGGTTTGAGTGTGTAGCCAAGGATGATGCTGACGGTGGACGAGAACCTGAAGCCCATCTCGGTGCCAGTGCGGGTAGGGCAAGCAGTTGATGTGGTAGGACAAGCAGGTCGACCAAAGACAATCACTGGGTTCCAAACGCATTCCACACCTGTTCTCCTTGCTGCTGGGGAGAGAGCCGAACTCGCAACCGAAAAGTATGTTATTTCCTCAAAACCATTTTCCTACTAGAAACGAAACTTTGTTGTACATTTTGGAATCTAAATACTCGGGTTTTTTCTTTTTCTTTTCACAGGTACATTCCATTGTCTCCCATACTCGAAGGTTTCATCATATTGAAAGAAAATCCAGACTACAGGGAGGAGTGAATCCAAAATTTGAAGCGCCGAGCAGTTGGATAACACTCTCAGGAAGAGCTATATGGTTTTATGTGCACAATAAGTCTTTTTTCTTTCTTAGTTTAATCGCTTCTGTTCCCAGGAAATGGTTTAGTTAACATTTTTCTTTTGTTAAACCGCTTATTGTGCACTTTTATCATTCTAAAGTTTGATACTTTTAGAAAAAAAGGTTATAATATATGTTTAACCTGTTCCTCTAAATCGATTCGCTCTACTTCTGTCTCCTAAGATTAGGAAAAAGATACGCTATGGGCGCTTTGGTTTACTGCCCGGTAACTTAAAGTTTTATGCTTTATTCGCACTCCAACTTATATCTGTTACATGCAAAGGCTTCTCGTTGTCTTCATGATTTGGCGGAAACCATGTAATATAAAATGTTTGGAAGGTGACCCAGCAGGCTACACATATATATATGGCGTGCACGACTCACTCGTTTACAACAATTTGTTCTTGTGTATCTTCGTTTCCAACTACCACAAAATAATTCTCTCATAAAAGCAGAGTATATAATCTTATTGAAATTAAAAACCAACAAATGCAAAGTTACGTACATGTATTGTTTAGTTTCTGCCCCTATATATAAATTTTCCTAAAGCGAACAAACTAACAAAGAAATGAATGAATGGAATACACTTTTCGTTGTTTTAGTATGCATATGGAGGAGACTAATTAATTCTCCACACAAAAAAAAAAAAAAATTAAATCCTTTTCAGTCGGAAAAATGGTAACTTGAGTAGAGTATTAATGGCCGCGACCTCTTGGACTCGGCCCCGAAGCCAAACGCTGAAACCAGGAATCCACCGTCGACTTCATCGTCTCCACCCTCATCACCGTCGGTCTTCCGTCTCCCAACTTCTCCGTAAGAACCCTCCCCGCCGCGGCCGGAACCACCACGTGTTCTACCACCAACAACGACACCATCATCACGACGATCAAAACAGTAGACCAGCTAACTCTCCTCATTTGATTATGCTTTCTCTTCTTTACGTTGTACCGACAGAAAAACAAAAACGAGCTTCGGAGTATACTCAGGCAATAAATTATTGTTTATCAAAGGGAGAAAAGCCTTTTTTTGTTTGGTTAAGAAGAAAATTAGGAGTTATGGTTGTGTTGGATCAAATAAATGAGAGGGAGTATATATACATACTTTAGTTACGAGGAAGTGGTCATGACTCAAGAGTTCATCACTTAGGTCGGATTTTACCGGCGCCTTCTCACGATTGCGTGTTGACCAAGTATTATGACTTGAACGGGTCGCTCTACAACACTTTACAAGGTGTGAAATTACCTTTGCACCCCATATCGGTAGCATTAATTTTTGGTTTTGGATTTTAGAATATTTAATGAGACTTTTGTAAAAATAGTGTGTGCCAAAAAAGAGAGTTTCTTTTACGCGGTTATTTGTTTTATAAAACTAGTTATGTCAAAGCTAGCATGCAATTTTCTCAAGATATTATTATCATCACATACATATGCGGATATGCCTTTGATTAAGTTTTAGTGTGTTTTCTAACGAGACAAATAAAAACTTTTGTTTATCTTAACAATTATTTTTTGATACTAGATCTTATTAAAAGGTTATATATTTTCTAATATATCTATAGATTAAAACAAGTTACAAACCAATAAAACATTTCCATGCCGATGATTTTGCACATTTACATTACAAAAGAAAACACATGCGTGCTTATGTTCTGAAAAGTCAATGATTGAGTTTTGAAACTTAACGCGGAAGTCGCGATTTGACTAATTGAAGTACCGCAAGAGGACCAATTCACAGTTTCACCTAGATAACTCTCTAACCAGTTTAGGTTGGGGAAAAAACATCGAGTCAACAACGCATAACGGATGTAATTAAGTAGGTTGAAACGTTGAAGTGTAAGATGAAAATTACGTATGCATTGTGCTATTAGGTATATACGTTTATTTAGTGACATTTTGGATGATTAATTAAGATACAAATAAACAAATAAGTGTTTGGTAGGTGGGTTTTTCCTGTTTAAATACTTAAGAATCTCGTGTGGTTTGCATGTGGTTAATTTGTTGTTCAATAGAAAATGTCTAGCTTATAGTCACATAGCATATCTATTCAAAGAGTGTTATCTTTATTCAACTAATTGTTTTTTACATGTGTGCATCTAAGACTGTTGATTTTCAAGAAAGCTTGATATTCAAAACATGAGAATTTGACTTGTCCTAATGTAAGGGATATGCTTGTGCCTGCCTACTACTGCTACCAAACTAGTAAAAGTCCGACGCAAAGATTTTTTCAAAGCTCATGCATATTTTTAATTTTGTTTTTAAACAACCAGAAAAAAAATTGACTTATTCCAGGAAAATCAGAACACATCATTACATCAAAGTGGAACAGATAATTTCTTGACTCTAGGGATATTCATTATTTGAAAATAAAGAAAATTCACAGAATGATTTATTTTGTGTACTAAAACAAAATTTAATTTTGCCGACAAAAAAAAAAAAATTAATTTCCAAAAATTGTATACGGCCCATTTAGTAACCCTTATTCGGACCGTTTAAAGAACTCTATTGTTTGTCGGCCCATCTCAGGACCAAAAGCTTCTGTCTCCTTCATCGCCTCCCTAAACCCAGTCTAGGGTTTTTCTGTCTGCCACCACCTCTCTTTCGCTCAATCTATCCATCTCTCTCACCGTTATTCTTCTCCACGAGCTTTTGTAGTCGCAGACGGTGCCGATGAGGATTAAGGTTATATCGAGATCGGTTGATGAATTCACTCGAGAAAGAAGTCAGGATCTTCAGGTAATTTGCTTATCCAATTCGTTTTCATATACTCGCCTCGAGTTCTCTTCGATAACTTTGCCAACGCTGTGAAACTCGGGTTGATTTCAGCGGGTTTTTCACAACTTCGACCCCAGTCTTCGACCCATGGAGAAGGCTGTTGAATACCAGAGAGCTCTTACAGCTGCTAAATTAGAGAAGGTATTGCAATTATCTTCCTTCAAAGTTTCTCTCTTTTGCTTAATTTTGATGTTCACTGTGTCGTTTGGTTCTGTTAGTACTTAATTAGTTTCGTAAAGAAAAAAAATTCATCAACTTTGCATGTGTTTTTGTTCTGTAGATATTTGCAAGGCCGTTTGTAGGAGCAATGGATGGGCATCGCGATGGAATCTCATGTATGGCGAAGAACCCAAATTACTTGAAGGGAATCTTCTCTGCTTCTATGGATGGAGGTAAAATATTCAATTCGAAGTTCTAACTCCAATGCAGACTTTGATAATGTTATATATTGAAAAGGAAGCAAATTCATAATGAATTGCTAAGTCCAGGAAGCTATTTGGTGATTACTTAGTTGATAGATGAATTTAGTATTAGCATAAACGCATTGGGATTTTTCTCAAAGTAAGTTTAGAAATATATGTAAGCTATATCCTTTCAACTTATTTTATGTTTCTTCTTTGCAGATATTCGCCTTTGGGATATTGCTACGAGGTTAAGATCTTCTCTACTCTTCTGAATGAATTTGAAGTTCATTTACGTATTTCCTGTATTAATTCTGCGTTCTGTGCCTTTGGTAATGTATTTTGAACAAGCAGGCGCACAGTTTGTAACTTTCCGGGTCATCAAGGTGCTGTGCGTGGTCTTACAGCATCAACTGATGGCAATGTATTGGTTTCATGCGGAGTTGATTCCACGTAAGATATAAGCAGTTATTGTTAAACTCTCTCGGTCCTTGTCCGGATTTGACGCCGTCAATCTAAGATAAATGGATTATTTGTGCAGCGTTCGTTTGTGGAATGTTCCTCGTCCTTCGCTTGAGGATTCTGATTTATCTGAAAATCCTATTGAGGTGATCTTTTGTCAATTTTCTTATAACATGCTATCATTTAAGTCTTTTGAAATTTCTGAACTTTCATCTGTGACTAACAAGCTTATTACTCCATTTATATTTTCAGCCATCTGCGGTCTATGTCTGGAAGAATGCGTTCTGGTAGGCTTCTTACCGTCATGTTTCTATTTCTCATTATTTTCTTCGGTCCACAAAACTTGAGCTGTCAAGTGTTCTTTCATTTCTAGGGCGGTTGATCATCAGTTTGAAGGGGAACTTTTTGCCACGGCCGGAGCTCAACTAGATGTATGGAATCATAATAGGTAATCAGACCCTTGCTAGAAGAAACCTCTGATGTTTTTCCTTAAGATAGGGCTTAAAGTTTTACCTTTTTGTAATCAGGTCTCAGCCAGTCCAGAGTTTCCAGTGGGGAAATGACTCTGTAATATCTGTCCGGTTTAACCCTGGAGAGCCTGATATATTGGCGACATCTGCTAGGTATATACTTTCTACTTCAAAATTTGCGTATGCTATGTAATTATATGAGCTAGACATTCCATAGCTTTCTCTAACACTGTAAGAGGGTTTCTCTTCTTCCAGCGATCGTAGCATAACCATTTATGATCTCCGCATGTCTTCTGCAGCAAGGAAAATTATCATGATGGTATAGTTGAAACTCGGTCTCACTCATATTCTCGTCATATGCAAACCATCTTTTTATTCTTCAAACTTATAAATCGCAACCTTGGTCTGCGAATTGCTTATCTTTTGGCAGACGAAAACAAATTCAATCGCATGGAACCCTATGGAGCCTATGAACTTGACAGCTGTAAGTGATAATCATAAGAGTGAAAATTTCTCTGATGTGTTTTTGTAACGGGAGGAGATCAGCATTTGGCCTTCGCTTATGTGTTAATTTTTTCCCATGGAAAAACTGAATAGGCTAATGAAGATGGCAATTGCTATAGCTTTGATGGTAGAAAGATGGACGAAGCCAAGTGCGTGCATAAAGATCATGTTTCTGCAGTGTAAGAATGATAAATCCCAAGTATCCGCTAAAATATTCAACAGGAGATTATCCTAATGCATTATGAGTTGTCTAATTTAATCATTTTTTACAGGATGGATATTGATTTTTCACCTACTGGTCGTGAATTTGTTACGGGTTCTTATGATCGATCCGTGAGAATCTTCCCATACAATGGAGGACACAGCAGGGAAATCTACCATACAAAGAGAATGCAGAGGTACAATCTAGTAAATACTTGACACTCAGATGTTCTGGTGAACCAGTTTGTTAGTTTACTTATATTCTGTGCGACTTCTATATTTTAATGCTTTTGTTTTTTTCGTGTAGAGTATTCTGTGTCAAGTATAGCTGCGATGCTACGTACGTTATATCAGGCAGTGATGATACTAATCTCAGGCTATGGAAGGCCAAAGCATCAGAGCAAATGGGAGTTGTAAGAATCTGTGCCTTTTCTTGTGACACAGCATTTGGTTTCTTTATACAAAATGAAAACCAAAATTTGAAAAAAGAAAGTTAACATATGCTAAGCCATGGACTCGATTTTGGTTGTGAGATATTTACTTGTACAACTTTCTTATGACGTTTCAACTTGGAAATGGTGAATTGTCATATGTTGATTGGTGTGTTGTGTTGCAGATTCTTCCAAGGGAACAGAAGAAGCATGAGTACCACGAGGCTGTGAAGAATCGTTACAAGCATCTTCCTGAGATCAAGCGTATTGTCAGGTACACGACAAGAGAAACTGGCTTATGTGTTTGTCCCATGTTCCCAGTTTTGGAGATTGTCAAAAGACTAACATTGAACGTTATGGATATTGTGAAATACAGACACAGGCACTTGCCGAAACCTATATACAAAGCAATTGGGGAAATGCGAGCGATGAACGATGCGAAGAGGAGGAAAGATGCCCGAAGGAAAGCTCACAGTGCTCCAGGAACAGTTATCAACGAACCTCTGCGCAAAAGAAGGATCATCAAAGAAGTGGAATGAGTTTTACTATTTCTCTGTTTGTTCCTATTTCCTTAATTCAGAGGATACGCGTGTTCAAACATGAGAGATTGTGTGGGTATAGTGAGGGTAATGGTAGGAACATTAACATTTCTGCTGTGATGTAAGCGTCTCTACTCGAAGTTATGCAATTTTGGGTTTCTCTTCACTAATCATCGTGTTCATGGATTTTTCTTTTTGGATGTTATAAAGCTGTTTTTCAAAGTTACATGTTGACTTCAAAGATCTACTAAAACTGTGACGATGGTTATTATTTATTACTAGTTTCGAAAATGAACACAAGAAAAAAGAGAACAGAAACATGAGCTAAGCCACATACTAGCTATGTGAGTCTATGCCCCCTTTTTCACCAAGAATACATGTTTCCTAAGCTTCGTAGATTGGTTTCTATGTCATATCCAGTAATTCATGTAGCAAACGTATGGAGACCAAAAGGCAAATTTTTGAGTAACTTCAAAAGGAATGAAAACTTATTTAACTGTATTAGATAGTGAAAAAGCTCTCAATGGTCTTTAACATACCACAAATTAAAAGGAACAATCGCGTTACCACAGAGTCGATAATTCTCCAAAGAGAGATTTTCACTTCATGTTTTAGGGTAAAATGAAAACATTCCTACAAGCAAGCATCTGAGGACCATTCATACAAATCTTCATCATCTAAATCAAAGACCTTCACGGTAGAGGAAGAATCAGTACCAAACACTCCCAGGGGTTAACTCTCCAAAAACACACTAATTAAAGATCACTGATCATTAACGCTAATCAGTTCGTATTCAACAAGAGACAGATTGTTATCCTCTTTGACTGTGAACGATGCGGGTTCAGTGGCTTCGATGCGTCCCCACTTATCAACTCCTAGCCTCATTGTACCCTTGAACATGTCTATCCTCGAATTGCGCAGTATCACCGTTTCCCCTGGCTTCATAAGATCAACTATACGCAGACAAACAAAAAGAAAAACCAATCCAATCAGCAGGTCACAGGGATTCCACAATAACTTGTACAAGACTAACTTTATCACAGGAAAAGCCGTGAAAGTTTTGGAATCATCAACATAGCCCAACATCTGACCAAGCAAGTTTTCACCATTACGAATGGCAAGATGAAGTACATTCTACAATTCCGTCAAACTTGCGGAATGATATTACACAAACATCAAGGCCACGAAATTGCACAAAGGCATCACGTAATGAGCAAAGATGAAGACAAAACACTAAGTCCTATGCAGATTTTCCCAGAAATTCCGTTTCCATTTTTAGACAAGATGATAGCTTTTTGCAATATATTTCCACAAATCGACATAGACACATAACCAGTTCATCATACAAGGGAGACTAGCAGCAGAAACAATTGTATCATATTCTCAAAACGAAAGAGAGAGTGACAAAAAGAAATTGAAAGAAAATAGAGAACAAAGGATCAGACTTTATCAACATGACGAACGATGCCATTTTCTACATCCTAAAAGCAAAAGAGGAGTGTGAGTAACCTTGATCGTTACGAGCAGTGAAGAGAATACATCCGGTCTCGTCTCCAATGAGACACTCAGCGATTCGACTGGGCTGAGACGGACGACTCAAAGAAGTCCCCGGACGAGCCTTACGAGTAATCGGAACCACCGTATTGGCATCAACGACCTTAACAGTCAACGTGTGACCGTTCGTTCCAGGCTTCAGCTGTTCCACCTTCACGAACACTGGTTTTCTCTTCGCCGTCGTCGATGCTCCCGTCGCAACCGCTGCATTTCCTGTAGTCGCCATCGCTCTCGTAGGTCAGAAGAAAATCACTAAACAAGATTTCGCGTTCGCCCTAATGGTGGAATCGATGAACTTTTGGGGAAATAAGAAATGGGAATTTAGGGTTTATAAAGAGAGACGATGATGGCTTCGCTCTCTCCCAAGGCGGACGAAAGTGTTTTTATCACCTGCTTTACGGTATCATGTGCTCGCCACGTGTAAGGTTCTAATTTGAGATTTATTTATCACATTCTTCAATGAAGCTATTCATTCTTTAATACATTAAAATGTAATACTACAAATTTCCATACTTGGAAAAAAGAAAAATGACTCTACAGCTTCTTTGGTGCTTCGGTTTCTGCAACCACCACTAATGCTTGCTCTTCTTCTCTTGGCCGCGGCGGAGACGGTGGCGGCGAAGGTGACTTTTCCTCCGGAGATTCTTGTTGCTCCGTGTGAGTTTGTTCTTGATGCTTCTCCTCTTCTTCGGAATCTAACTGTAGATTCTGCCATTTGTATCTGATTACTACCACAGCGATAAACACTGAAAAAACGAAAGTATCTGGAGATGTCAGTTTTGGACATTAGTTACTGTCATCAATCTCAGATCAACAAATGAGGAAGTTTTTACCTGTGAAAAAACGGATCTTGAGACTAGTCAGGTTCCAGAATGCAGTAATCATAGAGCCTGCCACGAACTTCTTGTGTGTGCAAATTCCCCATGCTTCAACTATCCTCTTTTGTGCATTTTCAACTACACAAAAAGCAAAGATCTTTTCCTTACTTCATCCAGTCCATCACAGAGCAACTAAAATCTGATGATAGAGTTTACCTTTTTCGTTAATCTGACTCGCGTAACATGAATATAGCTTTGGAACGGTAAAGCTGAGGAGGAAACCTGTTTCAGTAACAATGCATGATATGTGTCAGTTCTACTGGATACTAGATGGAACTACAAGAACACGAAGAATCCACTTGTTGTTCCAACAATCATACCAAAAGCACATAGCCTCCACAATGTTATGAGGTAACCATACTCGGCTCCGATTAGTACAAAGGGTGCCACCTGAAATCAAAGTAAAAAGCAGCATAAGAATTAAGAAGGATAAGTTCAACAAGCAGCAAACCACATTCATAGAGAAAAGTTATGTGAGAATGAAGATTTTATAAAACTCCTACTTTGAGTGTCATTGCTGGTTCGCCAGAGAAAAGCTCGCTCGTCTTTGAAATCGCTAAATTGGTGATGGGAAGCATTCTTCTAGCTACTCTTAATACATCCTCTTCACTCAGTTTAAGCTCCCTCCGCGCTGCTTCTTCAGTTACCCTTTAAGATGTATCAAATCGATCAGAACTTCCATCACAAACCGGTTTTTGTCATGTACAAGGACCTGAAAAAAATTGTACCTTTGGCGAAGAGTGTTTGACAAAAACGATATCCCAAGAAACAAAAGTCCAAGATGAGAGATCGCTGAGAAAACACTTGAAACACACAAAGTTTCATCATGAACAAATAATCAATGTGATTGAAAGCTAGAAAGATAAGATCTTGACAGTGAACTCAACGTACCTGAAGCTAAATCCTTTAGCAAAGCAAGAAGATAGGAAATATATACACCCAAAACCAAACCAAAGGGTCGATTTCGCAACGTCTCTCCACATGATTAAATCGTTGATATTCTCTCTGATCCGCTCCAAATCACCTTGACAAACACCTTTACCTGATTACACAATTATTGAGCATATATCAGAGCAGAACAAAGAAAGTGAGCACGAGCAGATTGTTAGAGGACCTACTTAGATCTGAAGACGGACAAGGAGAAAGTAACGGAGGAGCCGAACTGTGTTTCTCCTTCTTAGATCGACCAGTCTTCTTATGTTTTCTCGGTTTTGTGGCCTTTTCATCGGTCAATACAACAATAGGCTCCTTATCTTCCTTCGCTTCCACCATCACCTCCGACCTTCGTCTCGATCTCCGGCAGCTCCTAGGCGAGGCACAAGACAAAGGACCATTTTGCCCTCCCTTCGTCTTGCACCTCCTCGCCGCCGCAGCAGCTTCCGCAGCTTCCATTTCGAAGCGATTGGTCAAACGGGTTCTCGATTTACGGAGAGGAGAAGGAGATAAGAGGAGGATCTCGCGAAGGGTAACAGGAGAAGACGGGGAGTAGAGGGAAGCGGGAGATGGATAAGGAGTATCGTTGCTCTTCGGAGACGATAGAACCAAATCGAGAGATGGAATCGGAGATTCTCCGTTGGTTTTGACGAGAGTGTTGCTGATTCGCGCGAGACGCGACGCGGATCTAGGGTTCGAACGGAGGGAAGGAGGCGTGCAATCCATTATGTATTTGGCGTTTTTGGAAAAAAAAAGGATAAATTTTTCGAATCTGAAGTTACCAATTGAAAGGAATCTCACGGAATTTATGAGGGTTTTATTTGAATATGTGAATTTTGGGATTCTTCTACTCCGACAATTTGAGCTTTTTTGGGGGTCTTTTGGGTTAGCTCTGCTTTCTCCGGCTACTGTAAATCAGAGAGCCGTTGATGGAGAAAAAGACAAACTTTGCTTATTTGAATAATTGACGGCGGCAAAGTGGGCTCCGTCTCTTATAACGGTAAAGATGATATTATCTTTCAATTAACACGGAAGCTTTTCATTTTAAGTATTCATTGGCTTTCTCTTTTTTAGTTGATGACTTGAATAAAGCAGATTACTCAGATTTTTATATCAAAACAGAGTTTTGTAATTGAAATGCAATGATTTAGCAAAACCCTAGTGGGGTTAATTTGTCTGTCACAGTGTCACATCTTTATTTGGTTGTGTATATATATATATAGACTATATAGTCTATATAGAGATATGAGTGGTTTTTCAGATTTTGCCATTGTCACTCAGCTTCATAGCTTGAAGAGAAGCTACTGTTTTCTTCAGATGGCGCTGGCAGAAGCCGTTGAGCCTATCAAGTGCATCCTCAAGCATCTGAGCTTCTACTCCGATCGTTATCCTTATCCAGTTCTTCAATCCCAAAGCCGCTCCTGCAAGACCAAGAAAAGTTACCATCTTCAGATTTGAAACTTACCAACTTTAAGATTCAGTTTTATGTACTCATTTGAGTACTTTTTTTATAAGTGTTACCTGGTAGCAAGACGAGGTTTTCTTCTTTGGCTAGCTTCATACAGAAATCCATATCATTCTCTATGTCTTCCATCAATGGAAGCTGCAACTTTGTCTGCAGAATATTTGTTGTTGTTAACAAATCATCCAAATTGGGTCCGAATAATCAAGTGTATAAATAGAGATTCTTGTACCAATAAGTAAGTGCATGACTCAGGTTTCTTGGTGCAGACCACGCAAGGAATGTCCTTGAGCCTATCACAGACCAATTCCACGTTCTGTTTCAGTATCGAATTCTTTTTTGCAAACATCTCTTTATTCGATTTCTCCAGGATCTCAGAAAGTGCATTCTGAACCAATGTGGTAGGATCTGGAGTTATGTCAAGATTCTGTTGGATTGATTGAGCCACCTGTCAGAAGAAAAATAAAAACAGAGTGATTACTTGTAACAAAAGCTACAAAACAATAGGTACGAGGATGAGCGGAGAGAAAGAACAGACCCCTGTCGACTTGAAAATGCCTTTGGGATCATTCAGAGCGATCCAGCCGATTCTCCAACCAGGAACAATCCATCCTTTCGATATACCGCCCAAAGTGATAACCGGAGCTATCGAACAGAACTCCCCCATTGGAACAAAAGGATTGTCTCCGAAGATTGTCTGGCTATAAACTTCGTCAGTGATCACCATTATTCCCAGCTTCCGCGCCGTCTCCGCAACCTAAAAAAAAATTATTTTCATTCATCAGAAACAATGTCCAGAGTCTCTCGAATCAAAGCTTAATAGGATTATGAACCAAGACCTTCTTGAGATGATCATGAGAATAGACATTTCCACAGGGGTTGTTAGGGTTAATGATAACCATTGCGACAGTGTTTTCGTCTGCCATGGCTTCGATGCCTTGCAGATCAATCTCCCATTCTTTCTCGGGGAGGAGATGGTACTTGCGGACCTCAAGTCCACTGTAGACGGAACGAGCCTCGTAGTGAGGATAACTAGGCCGTGGGAGAAGGATGTTAGCGTCTGGTCGAGCCAGAGATTGAATCACCACTTCTATCCCTTGGTTGCATCCGACGGTCATATATATATCTTTAGGCGTTACCTTGTTCGTCAAGTCTCGGTTCACGTAATCGGCGACCGCCCTAATTAACAACACATTCGCTGAAAGTTAACTAGTTGTGGATCAAATTTGAACATATTAAGATGTGGATCAAAATTTAAAATTTGAATAGTTGTAGCTCTATCTTTTTGGGACGGACAACAACATACTACAATCTACCGCATACAAAACCATTTTTTTTTCTACCAACAATACAAAGCCTAAAATATGATTCCTGATAGACAGTTTCAAGATTGAAAACATGGAACTTATTTATGATCGATATTCAAATAAATCCGACTCGAGTGGAAATATGGAATACTGTATATAAGAAAACTAAACAAAATATAAAGAGTAAAAGGTAAGAGGGGATATTACTGTCTGGCGGGAAGAATTCCGGCGGCTGGGCCGTAGGAGTTACCCTTGCCGGAGCGGAGGACGTCGACGACGGCGTTCTCCACGTGGATGGAGGTGCGGTAGCAAGGGTAGACAGAAGGGTCACCGTGTGCAAGGGGTAAAAGAGGCTTTTTGACATCCGGGGTGCAGAGATCAAAGAGCTTATAGACGATAACTCTCATCGTGACGCTGGAGGCTTTCGCTGCCGTGTCGCTGCCCCTGAAATGCCAAACGCCGTTTTCGGACTCATCCTGCGTCTGCGTCTCTGCTTCTTTCTCCGTTTGAAGGGCAGGAACTACGAGGTGGCTGTGGTGGCTCATTGTTAATGTATTCGCTGGGAGGCTTGTAGAGTTTGAAATCTGAATGTTTATATGAAGTGGCCAACACTTGTATATTTATAGAAGAAAGAAAACAACCGAAAGTCTTTGCCCCTTTGGATCAAAATTTAATAGTCAATCGCAGACTTTCTCTACCTTTGAATAGACTTTGGATGAAAGGTTGATGATATATAGGATCATTTTGTGACAGAAAAAAAATGATGATAAGAAAATATGTTGACGTAAAGTTTCCGTTGTTGTTGCTTTGCTAATGCTCTGTTTCCCCAAAACAAATTGTCTTCTTTACAGTTTGATTTTCATTAGTATTAACCAGTAAATCGTTTGAATGGTCATGAAACAGTAGAAGTTGAATTATGAAACGTGAGAATATTGGTGACACCTAAAACAAATGCAACTTTTTTTCTTTTTCAAATTACATGAGAGGACTGATTCTTTTGGGTAAAATAAAGTTGAAAATATGTATTATTTTTTAACAATAACCATAAGGTGGTATTAATAAATGGTTTTATCGTCGAATATTCTCTATTCTGATCAATCTCAACTCGTCATATATTTAAATCCAAGATAGTTTAAATATATATCAAGTTCGCGCCATCATTTTTTGACTTGACTCGACTTTTAAAACGACGTTCTAACGGACAACTGGACAAGCATAGCTTAATACGATTACGGATACGCGCGCACACACAGTAATCCAAAGTTTCGAACATGATCGAAATGAAATTGAGCGGAGAAATACAAAGATAATAGAAAGATAGGGTCTCAGGTTCCGGCGATGAAGCTGAGTTCTTAAGTGGTTTGTGATTTGATATGGCGAGCGAAGAAGCCTTTGAGCCTCACGAAAGCGTCTTCTAGCATTGATCTCTCCACTCCGATCGAGATTCTCACCCAATTCTTCTTTCCTAGTACCTCTCCTGCAGTTATATTTCAGATCAGCCCATACCTCCCAAGATTTTTACTTTTATAAAACATTATAGTGTTTGACCAAAAAAAAATTATAGTTACTTGAAAAATTATAGATCATGTAAATTATGATGCTTACCAGGTAAAAGGACGAGATTCTCCTCTCGGGCCAGCTTCATGCAGAAATCAACATCATCTGTGACGTCCTCCAAGAGTGATAGGTCCAATTTGGTCTGCGATATATAATATTTACATTGGCATTATTAGTGACATTTCTTTTATGATGTAGTGTGATGTATATGTACCATTCATAATAATCTTGATGTTTTGGTCACAAAAACTAATATAAAAATTAAAAAAAAGTTGTGGTAAAAACTATTAAAGATTGAATGGTTTAGGGAAACTGTATTAGCGATTTTTTCAAATAATATCTCTATTAACATATATAAAGATATATTCGAGAAGTTAATTTGCAGAAGAAAAAAAATGTTAGTATATAAAAAGAAATCGGTACCACTAAATAAGTACAGGACTCAGGTTTCTTGGGGCAAATGAGGCAAGGAATCTCCTTGAGGGCATCGAACGCCATGTCTACATTTTGACTCAATATCGAGTTTTTCTTTTCAAAGAAATCTTCCTTTGTCTTCTCCAAGATATTTGGAAGTGCAAACTATCAATTATACAGAGCAACACATTAGTTCTTACATTATACGTGTGACTCATTGGCTCACTGCATATGTGTTTTGTAGATTCGAATATAAATATCAGATCTAGTACAAACCTGTAGAATTGTCGATGGATCGGGACTTATGTCAAGATACTCCTTGATGGATTCAACGACCTTGTTGACAACAAAGATAACGTTACGTACATGCATGTTCAAACTAACACATAGCTACATTGTTTATTCTATCACGTCTATATATTAACTAAGAATGATATAAAGATTGAAGACCCTACCCCTGTGGCTTTGAGAACATTATTAGGGTCATTCATGGCGATCCAACCTATTCGCCAGCCAGGGACGAGCCACGCCTTGGAAATGGACCCGAGTGTAACCACAGGAGCAACTGATGCGAATATCCCCATCGGGACAAATGGATTCTCTCCATATATAGTTTTATTATAAACTTCATCAGAAATAACCATTATCCCTAGCTTCCTCGCCATCTCAGCCACCTATACTCAGCCCCGCTCAATAGTATCAGGGGTCTTTGGGAAGTAATGAATTTTTTAAAAAGTATTAAAAAAAAATTCAAAATCTGAAATTCTTTAAATAATTACTGGTTAATGTTTTTAGCAAAAACTTGTAGTCTCAGAAATTGTAATAAGCCGATCCATCTATACATATTAATAAGATGTAACGCAAACAAAAGTGAATTTCAAAAGAAATGTGACTTAAAGTTAGACGCTTTAATTTCACCTTCTTTAGATGACAATATGTGTAGACATTTCCGCATGGGTTGTGAGGGTTACTTATCACCATAGCTATGGTATTATCATCTGCAATGGCTTCAACGCCTTGGAGATCGATCTCCCAGTCTTGGTCAGGGAGGAGATCATACTTGCGGATCTCGACTAAGCTATGTATAGCATGAGTATGGTAGACAGGATAGACGAGACTGGGGAGCAAGATATTGGATTTTGGACCGGAGAGAGCATGAATCATGGCCTCTATCCCTTGGCAACACCCTACCGTCATAAATATATCGTCTGATTTCAATTTATGCGGAAGGTCCCGGTTCAAATAATTGGCCACCGCCCTAAATAAATAGGAGTATACAAATAGCCGTAGAGGTTACATATGATATATATTATGTAGTTTCAAAAATGTAGAGCATGCATAGTGTAATATCTCAAGTATATTTCTTTCTGTGATAGCATCATAGCAATGGCATTTCAATCCGTTCTTTATATTTTTTTACTCTTCAAACCATTTTTTAAATTAATAGAATTTATTTGAATGTTTCTATTAGCATGTTTTGTTTGCTCTGTTACCCGAGTAATAACAAGATAACTAGGTTTCTAAGCAAATAAAAGTTTTGAAATTTAATTTTCTAAAATGAAGTATTTGAGGCAGTAAAATCGAAATTTGAAAAGCTCTAAATCAGTTGTTCAAAAAAAAAAAAATTGTTCAAAAAAAAAAAGAGAAAAGTTCTAAATCTATATATGTCTAAAATCGAACTGCACTGATTAATAATTAACTCATCAGGAAATTAGGATTTAGGACTGCCTTAAACGTATTTTCTTAGTATTTAAGAAAGATAAGACACAAAAAAGTTCAAAAGTGTGCACCTAAATTTTTCTTTCAACGAGGCATATAGTATATAATCTTAGAAAAGTATATAAAACTAGAGAACAATTAGTAACTAATTTATTAAGTAGTACCTCCTGGCAGGTAAAATACCAATTCCGGGGGCGTAGGAGTTGGCGGCGCCAGATCGGAGGGACTCAGCAACGGCGTTCTCTGCCTCAACGGAAGTCTGAAAGCAAGGGTAGACTGACGGATCGCCGTGGCCCAGGGGCAAAATGGTCTTTTTGACGTCTTTGCTGCAATTGTCGAACAACCTGGCAAGGATACCTCTTATTGAGACACTGGCCGCTTCTTTGGCCGCCTTGTTTCCTTTGAACCTCCAGACACCACCACAGGTCAACGTCAGCGACTCGGTCTTGCGTTCAACTTCTTCATCTTGGTCCGTCTCAAATGAAGGAAGGAACAGGTTCATGTGTTGGCTCATCGTTCCGAGTCCAACTTCTTGGACAAAGTTTGAAGATAAGATAAGGAATTTTACGAAGTTATGATACTGAAGTTCAATGCTACATATATATAGAAAATGATAAATTATTTATTTACTTGGGTATAGTCCCATATGCAGTTTGAGGAAAATAATAATTTCAAGTGGGCAATATCATATTTTTAGAGAAAATGGCACTAATGGTCAAGAAAAATATCTTTATAATTCAATTAATAAACGCTTCTAAATTTTGGCTAGAATAATGGAGGTCTATAATAAAGCAAAATAATGCATTTGCTGCCATACACACGATAAAGAGATAAAAAAATTGCTTGGAGTTTGTTTTTTTTTCTTGTTATTTTTTATCCTTACAAAATATTTATTTGAGTTTGAATATGATACAATTTTTTGAAGTTGAATAAACAATTTTAAAATTGTAAATAAAAATAAGAAAATATCTATATTTATATAAATTATATATACTAAGTTATCTAAATTAAAATAAGGAAATAGAATAATTTGCAATTTTAAACTTTATTTGAAACTTTTAAAATTTTTGGGGTTAATATTTAAATTTTCGAATCTACAATTTAAGATTTTTTAAAAACTTTATCAGTCAAATAATATTTGGATTTTTTTTTTAATCGGCTACATCAGATTCAACCAATAATTCTATATAAGGGTAATTCTAATAATTCTAAGAACGGAAGAAAGCCATTCTATTCACCAATCGGAACTCTTTGGAAACGAAACTTCTTATAATATTATAATGTTGGCGAAAGCCATATGCCAAAAGAATATTAAAATTAAAGCAAATGGATGGTGCTCTCTCTAATTTCTTAATTACTCCATAATTTAAGATGTTTGATTTAAAGTTTATATACTAAAGTTATACTTATGATAAACACATAATTTATTAGGATATAATATTATATATAATAAATCTAGATCTGAATGACATTACCCTTATTGAGTTATTTCCACGTTATTTTTTTCTTTTTATTCTCACCGACTTCTCATTTTAATTTAGAAAATATATTTCACCCACTTATTTTGTTATATTCCTTTTCCCCTTTCATATTATGTCTTCCAAACTCCCACGCTGCTCTCTATTGGCATGACAGATGAGTTGTGTGGGTTATGGGTTCAAATCTATATTGTTTAGCAATCTAGATCTCTAAATCAAAGGATAGGATTAGTATATCCTTCTGTCAAAAGATTTTAAGGGATTGTCGATGGGGATTGCAACCAGCAATCAGTGTAAAATTTCACTCCATAAATTTGAGGCATACAAAGGGAAAGTCAAAGTCAATCATGTCCAGTTCAAAAATATGTATACTTTAAATATGATTGTGATGTTTCATCAATTGATAACAGGAAGTTAAAACAATAAACAACATATGGTATAGTAAAAGTACATGTTTAATTTACACATAATTGAATAAAACAATACTGAAAAGAAGAAAGAGATAAGAGCAATCTCATCGGTGGTTTCTCACCATCATCAAGACAGTATTTTATCATTATAAAAATAAAAAAAATGTGAAAAGAAGAGGAAAGAGAGAGTAAAAAAATGTTCTGGCTCCAAACAAATTTGAGATACTCATTGATTTAAGTGTTGTCACTTTCTTACTGGCTTCAGCAACTCTCGTCAGCTTCCAAAAATTTATAATATTCATGATGCTTAGTGACACATGGTTTCTTTCCGAAAATTATATTCATTCGACGACAAATAGTTGTCATATGGTAGCCGAATAAATCTTGTGGTAGGTCGGGCTCATAAGAATTATGAAAAAGACATAATAAAAATAATATAATATAATATTAGATACGTATCCGCGGATCGGTACGCGAGATATCAACACAATAATAAGGCATGTGCCTCTCCAGAGGCTGACACCTAGGATGTGAGAAGCTTTGTGGAGCTGCCATGTCAATAAATGAAAAAAGTTGATAATCCAATCAAAACATTTGCTTTGTCCACGTCACAAATGAACACCAATCAGAACATTGCTTTGTACACATCACAAATGAACACTTAACAAAAAAAACAAGGACCATCGCAGGCCCAACCAAAACGTCCAGCCCGTAACCAGTAGGCCTGTTACTTCGGTTAATTTTTCGGGTTCGGGTCGGATGATTCGGTTTTTCGGGTTTCGACGTATAGAAACCGTACGGGTTTTTTTAATTGTCATTCGGGTTGGTTCGGTTTATTTCGGTTTCGTGTCGGGTTTCAGATTTCATATCAAACCCGATCGGGTTTTACTTCGAGTTCGGTTCGGTTTATTTCGGGTTCGGGTCAGGGTTTTCGGATTTTTTCAAAACCAAAGTAACCAATATTAATGAAAAAATCGAAAATAGGGTATTTAGAGTTGAGTTCGGATATTTTAAGTTCGGATTCGGTTTATTCGGGTTTCGGTTTTTCGGGTTTAGACAAATAGAAACCGTTCTGATTTTTTAATATTACTTATCGGGTTCGGCTCGGATTCGGTTCGGTTATTCGGATTTTGGGTTTGGATAAACTGTAACCGATCGGGGTTTTTAATATATTTTTCGGGTTGGGTTCGGGTTCTCGGATCGGGTTCATGTTCGAGTTTCAATTTCAGATAAATGTCTCAGGCCTAAGAACCAGCCAAGTAGGTATCCAAACCCAACGACCGCGGCGTAGCGCGGGTTCGGAACTAGTGATTAATAATTTTGTAATAAAATATATAATTTTATGAATTTTTCCACTTTTGTGATATAACTAGAATTTATAAAATTATTAAAAGTAAACAATTACATAAAATTATGGTTTGTATTATTTTGTGAGTTTTTTATGTCTTGATTAGAAATTTAGAGAAAGAACGTAAGCAAAAAAATTATGAATTACATCAATGTGATTGAGAAACAAGTCAAAGTTAATTTAAAATTAGAAAATTTAAGATACTAATATTTATAAAAATGTTTAGCTTAATATATTCATATTTGTTAAGATATTGGACTTAAGGAAAAAATATTCTTATTTCAAAATAATGTTACCATTCAAATTTTTTTAATGAAACCTTTTCCAGTAAAAAGAATTTGAAAACACTATCTTTAGTATCATAAACATATAAGTTAATCAGTTATTATCTCTTCATGTTTACACAAATTTGGAATATTCTTTAATGCGATTGTTTCTAATTTAGAAAGGAGATAATCTTATAGATTGAAATGTAATAAATTAACAAAATCATTTCTGATATCTTTTTTTGAATTGTAGCTTTTATCATATTTATATCTAATCAACAAATTTGATTTAATTACAGAATCTCTGATATTAAATATATTGTATGCAGATATTTTTGTAAAGTTCTGTTATGGCAAATTAGAATATACTTAATATTTTTTTTTAAATCGTTTCCAACATCTTTTTTTAATTGTAAATATTTTATATAGTTTTAATATATGCTAAAAGCGTCTAATATTTATTGTTGATTGTTGTTTTAATATTGTCTATTTTGGATAAAGATTTATTTGTGTAAGTCATAATTTGAGAAGTATTGCTAATTTTATTTTGAATTGACTACAATAATATATAATTTATATTAAGTTTATATTTATAGTATAATTATATAATATATCTATCGATTTATATATAAATAGTTTTAACTCTTTTAATATATGAATATTATAGTTTTAAAAAATTGACAGACCCATTATATAGATATTTGAATGTAATTTTATATTTATAAAAAAATATGCTAACCCGTTAATTTATTAGTTATTTTTATTGTCATATAATCAAAACAGATTAATTAAATATCTTAACCAATATTATTGTTATTTAAATATTTTAATAATAGAAACTATAAAAACATTGTAACTATATATATATATATAAAATTAACCTGTCTCACTATATCATTGAATAATATAATATATATATAGACTTAGTTTTAATATTTTCATTTTATCAAGTTAAAATATATCAATCTAATTTAAGAATTTTATTAAGTTAAAATTTTATATTTATAAATTATATTTATAAATATTATATTTGAATTATTTATGTATGTTTTTATTTTTTAATAATTGAATCATATTCAAAAACATATTTATTTATTTTGATTTTTTGATTTATAAAAATAACTGATGTGTTATATTATTTACTTATATTTATTATTTGATTTAATAATTTAATATGTATTATTTTATTTTTTATTTTTTTTAATTAATAAGCAAAGTGAGATCCATTATTTTATATTTTTGGATAATTATTTAATTGAAATAATGTTAATTTCCATAATCTATAATGAAATTTTATAAAATAAATAATATTCAGTGGTATACTGGTATTAGATAATGTAATATAACACATAAATAAAAAAAATTATTTGTTTACTCTTTTAATAGTATATGGATCTAGGACCCATGTAAACACTAAAAAAAGACGGCTCATAAGAATTATGAAAAATACCTATATCATAATAATATAATATCAGACTAGCTAGGACCCATGTAAACACTAAAAAGTATAACAGAACACATGGCAATCACATTCAGTGGTACCTTTTTATGTTCTTTACACTCGATATCAAATGTCCATTAACGAGGTGTTTATAATTTTTTTTTAGTTGTTATTTTTCAGAACGAAGTGTAGTTTTGTAACATTGGGAACTGTTTAGGAGATCAAAAAAGGATATTAATAGGTCCACGATAAAAAATACCAACTGCATCGGACCAGTAGTAGGTCTATTTGAGGTAACTAGGAACATTGAGGTTCTCATTTCTAACGTGTACTAATGGATATGTTGAATCGTTGTAAGTTTTACACTACTAGTTAAAATAATATTACTTCTAAAAGGTAATTGAGTTTTTTTTTTCACAAACTTCGGTTGACCATTTCGGTAAACCAAATTTTTATGTCTTGGGAACGAAGTTTTCGACAACACAATTACTCAATTTTGAGATGTGTTCTTGTGCATCTTAAAAACTCACAAATGTGTAAGAACGTTAAAAAAAAAAAATTACCAGTTTTTCCATTAAAAGGTACTTCGAATTCGCATACGTTTTGCATAGAATATTGAAATTGGTATGCCTCATCGAATTTTAACTTTGGTCAGATCATCCAACAAACTGGTCAACTTCTTTTTGGTGCAGAAAATATTTCAATTTACGTTGTTTCTTTTAAGTTTTTAATCATGGAATCCTTATTCATCAAAGTGACCGAAAGTTAAATCGAAAAGTTTTTTTTTTTTACCAAGAAAAATAAAGGGATTTTAGTTTTTTTTAATTGGTCTTAAATGCTGCCCAACCGGTTTTTTTTTTTTTCATAACTTGATCGTAAAGATTTTGTAGGCCAAGGGATTGTGATAATACAATCAGCATCTCTCAAAATTTAATACTTAAAACAAATATTATCATTACTTGCAAATATATATATATATATTAACTATGGACGATCTAAGGATTGAAAACCCTAATCCCCTGGTTTTATAATCAGCTTTTTATAATAACAAAAACAAAAGGATACAGAGTTCTGTAATTGAAGTGCAACGATTCAGGAAACCCTAGTGGGATTTAATTATTCTTCACAGTGTTACATCTTTATTTGGTTGTGTGTAGTCTATATAGTGGTGTTTAGATTTTGCCATTGTCACTCAGCTTCAGAGCTTGAAGAGAAGCCTCTGTTTTCTTCTGATGGCGTTGGCAGAAGCCGTTGAGCCTCTCAAGTGCATCCTCCAGCATCTGAGCTTCTACTCCGATCGTTATCCTTATCCAGTTCTTCAATCCCAAAGCCACTCCTTCAAAACCAAGAAAAGTTTCTTTAGTCTTATATTTTCAAGTTTCATTTTATGTAATCATTTAATTGCATCTGTTTTAGGTGTTTTACCTGGTAGCAAGACGAGGTTTTCTTCTTTGGCTAGCTTCATACAGAAATCCATATCATCCTCTATGTCTTCCATCAATGGAAGCTGCAGCTTTGTCTGCAGAATATTTGTTGTTATTAAAAATCATCCAAATTGATCAAGAATCATCAAGAGTATAGATAGATGTTTGTTGTACCAATAAGTAAGTGCATGACTCAGGTTTCTTAGTGCAGACCACGCAAGGAATGTCCTTGAGCCTATCACAAACCAAGTCCACGTTCTGTTTCAGTATTAAATTCTTTTTCGCAAACATCTCTTTATTTGATTTCTCCAGGATCTCGGGAAGCGCATACTGAATCATTGTAGAAGCGTCTGAATTTATGTCAAGATTCTGTTGGATGGATTGAGCCACCTGTTAGAAGGAAAAAAGAAAAACAGAGTGATTACTTGTAACACAAGAAAGGATCTATTACGATGATGGGCGGAGAGAAAGAACAGACCCCTGTAGATTTGAAAATGCCTTTGGGATCAATCAAAGCGATCCAGCCGATTCTCCAACCAGGAACAATCCATCCTTTTGATATACTACCCAAAGTGATAACCGGAGCTATTGAAGAGAACTTCCCCATTGGAACAAAAGGATTGTCTCCGAATATTGTTTGGCTATAAACTTCATCAGTGATCACCATTATTCCCAGCTTCCGAGCCGTCTCCGCAACCTAAAAGAAAAGATTCATTCATCAGAAACAACGTCCAGAGTCTCTCGAATCAAAGCTTGATAGGATTATGAATCAAGACCTTCTTGAGATGATCATGAGAATAAACATTTCCACAGGGGTTGTTAGGGTTAATGATAACCATTGCGACAGTGTTTTCATCTGCCATGGCTTCGATGCCTTGGAGATCAATCTCCCATTCTTTCTCGGGAAGGAGATCGTACTTGCGGATCTCGAGTCCACTGTAGACGGAACGAGCCTCGTAGGGAGAGCAACTAGGCCGTGGGAGAAGGATGTTAGCATTTGGTCGAGCCAGCGACTGAATCACAACTTCTGTCCCTTGGTTGCATCCCACCGTCATATATACATCGTTAGGCGTTACCTTGCTCGTCAAGTCCCGGCTCACGTAATCTGCGACCGCCCTTATTAACAAACACATTCGATCAAAGTTAACAGAATGTGTATCAAACTTTAACAAACCTAGTCAGTTTCGGTCTGACTTGAGTAGAAATAAACTGTGGATACTAAAGAAAATAATTAAGAGTAAAACGTAAGAGGGAATATTACTGTCTGGCGGGGAGAATTCCTGCGGGTGGGCCGTAGGAGTTACCCTTGCCGGAGCGGATGACATCGACGACGGCGTTCTCGACGTGGATGGGGGTGCGGAAACAAGGGTACACAGAAGGGTCACAGTGGGCAAGGGGTAAAAGAGTCTTTTTGACTTCCGGGCTGCAGAGATCGAAGAGCTTGTAGATGATAACTCTCATCGTGACGCTGGAGGCTTTCGCTGCCGTGTCGCTGCCCCTGAAACGCCAAAGGCTCATTTCGGACGCATCCTGCGTTTGCGTCTCTGCTTCTTTCTCGGTTTGAAGGGCCGGAACTACGAGGTGACTGTGGTAGCTCATTGTTAATTTATTCGCTGGGGGTCTTGTAGAGGAGCTCTGAATGGTTTGTATGAAGAAGCCAACAAAAAGTATTTATACAAGTAAAAGTCTTTGGTCCTTGGATCATATATTTATAGTCAATCCGCTCGCATAGTCACTACACCTTTGAATTACAGACTTTGGATGAAAGGTTGATAATCTTAAAAGGTCGATGTTCAAGATATCGTATAGATTCTCTCACGTTATAAGCGACAATCTCAAAAGAAGAAAAATCTTTTATTTTTGTCCGCTTTATATTATTGTAGCTGCATGCTACATGCATATAGTTTTATATTACAGTTCTCAATTGATCTGTCTCTCTGTCCACTTCTTGTGCTTGATGATGTTACGCATCTACTGACTCAGTGACTACTATACTACATGCTAATGGATCGGCTCAACCTAATATCCGTATATTTTAATCTCCGCGCCTCAAGTATCACTGATATTAAAAGCGACCAAAATTCATACATATAGCTACCATCATTTTCATTGAATTCAAAATTAAGATCCGAATCAGAAATAACTTAAGTATGGACTCTTGGTACTGTTCGTTGGGTAGAATGAGCAGAGACACTCATATTATGGATCAACCATTATGGGTTGACGGTTGAACCCAAAATACCCATTTAACTTCTTAATCCGTGATTTGTTAACTTCTATACTATTAAGTGATGATATATCTACCTAAAAAAGTTGTTTGGACCTATTCATTAGCTAATAACATTTTTGGTCTTACCTAATATTATGGAAATTAACATTATCTATTGAATAAGTATCCAAACAATATAAAGTAATGGGTCCCACTTTCGTTACTTATTAAAAACGAAAATAAAATAAAATCATACATATTAAATTATTAAATCAAATAATAAATATAAGTAAATAATATAACACATCATTTATTTTTATAAATCACAAAATAAAAATAAATAAATATGTTTTTGAACATACTTCAATTATTAAAAAATAAAACATACATAAATAATTCAAATATAATATTAATATAAAATAATTTATAAAATAAAAACTTTTAACTTGGAAAATAAAATTATTAAATTAGATTGATATATTTTAACTTGATAACATGAAAATATTAAAACTAAGTCTATATATATATTAGATTATTCAATGATATAGTGAGATAGGTTAATTTTTAATATATATAATTACAGGGTTTTTATAGTTTCTATTATTAAAATATTTAAATGACAATAATATGGGTTAAGATATTTAATTAATCTGTTTTGATTCTATGACATTAAAATAACTAATAAATTAATGGGTTAGCATATTTATTTTTATAAATGTGAAATTACATTCAAATCTATATATAATGAGTCTCAAACTATAATATTCATATATTAAAATAGTTAAAACTATATATATATAAATTGATAGATAGATTATATAATCATACTATAATATGAAATTAATATAAATTATATTATTGTAGACAATTCAAAATAAAATTAGCAACACTTCTCAAATTATGACTTACAAAAATATATCTTTATCCAAACTAGAAAATATAAAAACAAAATTCAAAATCAAAAATATCTCTATCCATCTGTTATATTACATGTAATACCACTGAATTAAGTTATTTTGTAAAAATTCATTAAAGGTAATTATAGATTATGGAAATTAACATTATCTCTATTAAATAAGTATCCAACAATATAAAATAATGGGTTCCACTTTTCTTACTAATTAAAAACTAAAATAAAATAAAATCATATATATTAAATTATTAAATCAAATAATAAATATAAGTAAATAACATAACATATCAATTATTTTTATAAATCACAAAATCAAAATAAATAAATATGCTTTTGAACATACTTCAATTATTAAAAAATAAAAACTACATAAATAATTCAAATATAATATTAGTAAAATATAATTTATAAAATATATACTTTTAACTTGGAAAATAAAATTCTTAAATTAGATTGATATATTTTAACTTGATAAAATGAAAATATTAAAACTAAGTTTATATATATTAGATTATTCAATGATACAGTGAGACAGATTAAATTATGTATATATATATATATAATTACAGGGTTTTTATAGTTTCTATTACTAAAATATTTAAATAACAATAATATGGGTTAAGATATTAATTAATCTGTTATTATGGTTAAGATATTTAATTAATCTGTTTTGATTCTATGACATTAAAATAACTAATAAATTAACATGTTAGCATATTTTTTTGATAAATGTGAAATTACATTCAAATCTATATATAATGAGTCTGTCAATTTTCTCAAACTATAACATTCATATATTAATATAGTTAAAACTATATATATATTTGATTTTATGACATTAAAATAACTAATAAATTAACATGTTAGCATATTTTTTTGATAAATGTGATATTACATTCAAATCTATATATAATGGGTCTGTCAATTTTCTCAAACTATAACATTCATATATTAATATAGTTAAAACTATATATATATATATATATATATAAATAAATTGATAGATATATATATAATCATACTATAAATATTAAATTAATATACATTATATATAATTGCAGTCTATACTATTAAAGAAGGAAACAAAATTGAAATAAACATTTATCCATGTGTTATATTACATATAATGCCACTGAATATTAGTCCATGTGTTATATTACATGTGAATATTAGTTATTTTCTAAAATTTCATTAAGGGTAATTATGGATTATGGAAATTAACATTATCTCTATTAAATAAGTATCCAAACAATATAAAATAATGCAAAATAAATAAATATTCTTTTGAACATACTTAAATTATTAAAAAATAAAATCATACATAAATAATTCAAATATAATATTAATATAATATAATTTATAAAATATAAACTTTTAACTTGGAAAATAAAATTCTTAAATTAGATTGATATATTTTAACTTGATAAAATAAAAATATTAAAACTAAGTCTATATATATATACATTAGATTATTCAATAATATAGTGAGACATGTTAATTTTTTATATATATACAATTACAGGGTTTTTATAGTTTCTATTATTAAAATATTTAAATAACAATAATATGGGTTAAGATATTTAATTAATTGTTTTCATTCTAATAAACGAATAAATTAACGGGTTAGCATTTTTTTATAAATGTGAACCTATATATAATGGGCCTGTGAATTTTCTCAAACTATAATATTCATATATTAATATCGTTAAAACTATATATATATATATATATATAAATCCATTGATATATTATATAATCATACATTACTTCATACTATAAATATGAAATTAATATAAATTATATCATGGGCAATTCTGCAAAATGGCATATTTTTATTAAATTATATGTATGTTTATGACACTAAAGATAGTGTTTTCAAATTTCTTTATTGGAAAAAGTTTCTTTAAAACAATTTTGATTGGTAACATTATTTTGAAATAAGTATAATTTAGTGTTGAAGTCCAATATCTTAACAAATATGAATATATTAAGCTAAATATTTTTATAATATTAGTATCTTAAATTTTATATTTTTAAATTAACTTTGACTTGTCTCTCAATCACATTGATGTAAGTCATAATTTTTTTGCTTTGTAAAAATATTTTCTTTCTCAAAATTTCTAATCGAGACATAAAAGAAACTCACAAAATAATACACACCACAACTTTATGTAATTGTTTACTTTTAATAATTTTATAAGTTCTAATTATATCACAAAAGTGAAAAAAAATTCATAAAATTATGTGTGTGATTACAAAAATATTAATCATATCCCGCGCGCCGACGCGCGGGTCCGGGTCTAGTAACCCATTAATCCCATTAACATGTTAATTCATTAACTTGTTAACCAATAAATCCAGTCATCAGATACTATGGGTTAATGGTTGAACCAAATATACTCATTTAACTTGTTAACCAATTAACCTGTTAAATCCAAAATAAACAGTTCATTTGGGTTAATGGGTCAACCAATGGGTCTTGATCTATTTTTACTCCCTTAGACAGAATGTATGCGGACCTAATTTGGACTCCATATGCTCCATATTTAAGCCGCAATGGCCCAGACGGTCAATTGTTTCTATATCAAACAGAATTGTTGCACGAGACGGACTACCATCATCGCAGATAGTATTCTACCGGAACTATTAAGTTAGTTTATGTTATATTATTTTAAAAATTTGTTTATTCATTTTCAAAAAATTGTATCTGATTTGAAAAAAAGAAGATAAAATTGTATTGTAAGGACAAAGATTGCTTGGATTTTGTTTTCTTTCTTTTCTCTTGTTATTTTTTATCCTTTTTATCCTTACAAAATATTTATTTGAGTTTGAATATGATACAATTTTATTCTTTTTTTCAAATCAGATACAATTTTTTTGAAAATGAATAAACAATTGAAAAATTGTAAATAAAAATAAAAATATTTGTATGATATAAAGTATATATACTAAGTTATCTAAAATTAAGGAAATAAAGTATATATATTTATTTGAAACGTTTAAAATTTGGGGTTAATATTTAATTTCTCGAGTCTAGAATTTAAGATTTTTTAAAACCTTTATCAGTCAAATAATATTTGGATTTTTTTTTAATGGGCTATATCGGATTCAACTAATAATTCTAAGGGTAATTCTAATAATTCTGAGAACGGAAGAGAGCCATTCTATTCACCAATTGAAACTCTTTCCCACAGAAATATACCGTAAATAACAAAAAGATGGAAACGAAACTTCTTATATAATATTATAATGTTGGCCAAAGCTATATGCCAAAAAAATATTAAAATTAAAGCAAATGGATGGTGTTATAGAGTAGAGCTCTCTCTATTTTCTTGATTAATCTATAATTTAAGATGTTTGATTTAAAGTTTATATACTAAAGTTATATATGATAAACACATAATTTATTAGGATATATCTTTAAAAACAAAAAAATTATTAGGATATAATATTATATATAATAAATCTAGATCTGAATGCCTTATTTCCACGTTATTTTTTTCTTTTTATTCTCACCGACTTCTCATTTTAATTTAGAATTTATATTTCACCCACTTATTTGTTATATTCCTTTTCCCCTTTCATATTATGTCTTCCTAACTCCCACGCTGCTCTCTATTGGCATGACAGATGAGTTGTGTGGGTTATGGGTTCAAATCTATAGTGTTTAGCAATCTAGATCTCTAAATCAAAGGATAGGATTAGTATATCCTTCTGTCAAAAGATTTTAAGGGATTGTCGATGGGGATTGCAACCAGCAATCCGTGTAAAAATTTCACTCCATAAATTTGAAGCATACAAATGGATAGTCAAAGTCAAACATGTCCAGTTAAAAAAATATGTATATTTTTTTTTAAACATGGGTTATCTCGAAACTATGGAAAGACTCAGATTAATCTCCAAGGGAATGAATGTCCACGGATAGACGCCCTTCTCAGTTTTTCAAATGGACCGAAAACAAGGGCCCATATCCGTGTGGGTATCCAAACAAATGTGACTTAGTTTCGCGCAGCTGAGAAATCGAACCCGTAATGTGTTAGCGTCACTGACTCGTCCCTTCACCACTCGATCACAAACGCTTGGACAAAAGTATGTATACTTTAAATATGATTGTGATGTTTCATCAACTGATAATACGAAGTTAAAACAATAAACAACATATGGTAAAGTAAAAGCACATGTTTAATTTACACATAATTGAATAAAACAATACTGAAAAGAAGAAAGAGATAATAATCACATTAGCAACTCTCGTCAGCTTCCAAATTTTTTATAATATTCATGATGCTTGATGACACATGGTTTCTTTCCGAAAATTATATTCATTCGACGACAAATAGTTGTCATAGGTAAAATAATTGTGGTAACCGAATAAATCTTTTACAGGTGAGGCTCATAAGAATTATGAAAAAGACCTATATCATACTGATATAATATGAGACTAGGACCCATGTAAAGTTGTAAACACTAAAAAAAGACGGCTCATAAGAATTACGAAAAAGAACTATATAATATGAGACTAGCTACTAGCTAGGACCCATGTAAACACTAAAAAATATAACAGAACACATGGCAATCACATTCAGTGGTACCTTTTTATGTTCTTTATACTCGATATGAAATGTCCATTAACGAGGTGTTTATAATTTTTTTTTAGTTGTTATTTTTCAGAACGAAGTGTAGTTTTGTAACATTGGGAACTGTTTAGGAGATCAAAAAAGGATATTAATAGGTCCACGATAAAAAATACCAACTGCATCGGACCAGTAGTAGGTCTATTTGAGGTAACTAGGAACATTGAGGTTCTCATTTCTAACGTGTACTAATGGATATGTTGAATCGTTGTAAGTTTTACACTACTAGTTAAAATAATATTACTTCTAAAAGGTAATTGAGTTTTTTTTCACAAACTTCGGTTGACCATTTCGGTAAACCAAATTTTTATGACTTGGGAACGAAGTTTTCAACAACACAATTACTCAATTTTGAGATGTGTTCTTGTGCATCTTAAAAACTCACAAATGTGTAAGAACGTTAAAAAAAAAAATTTACCAGTTTTTCCATTAAAAGGTACTTCGAATTCGCATACGTTTTGCATAGAATATTGAAATTGGTATGCCTCATCGAATTTTAACTTTGGTCAAATCATCCAACAAACTGGTCAACTTCTTTTTGGCGCAGAAAATATTTCAATTTACGTTGTTTCTTTTAACCATGGAATCCTTATTCATCAAAGTGACCAAATTAACGTTAGTTACAAAAGTTAAATCGAAAAGTATTTTTTTGACCAAGAAAAATAAAGGGATTTTTTTTTTTAATTGGTCTTAAATGCTGCCCAACCGTTTTTTTTTTTCATAACTCATAAAGATTTTGTAGGCCAAGGGATTGTGATAATACAATCAGCATCTCTCAAATTTAATACTTAAACAAATATTATAATTACTTGCAAATATATATATATATATATGGGCAATTCTCAAAAATACCACACTTTCATGTTTTTGTGAAAAAAATACTACATCAAAGTGAAAATGACAAAAATAACATTTTCTTTTAAGAGAAAAAAACTATTATACATTTATTTTCATATGTTTCTTCCCAATCCCTTAAACATAAACCCTAAAATCCAAAATCTAAACCCTAATTAATGACTTTTGAACCTAAATTTATTAATTTAATTATCTTTAAACCACTAAATAAATGTTATTTTGTCATTTTCACTTTAGTGTGATATTTTTGTCATGAAAGTGTGGTATTTGAGAATATTTCTCTATATATATTAACTATGGACTATCTAAGGATTGAAAACCACCCTAATCCCCTGGTTTTATAATCAGTTTTTTGTAATAACAAAAACAAAAGAAAACAGAGTTCTGTAATTGAAGTGCAACGATTCAGGAAACCCAGTGGGATTAATTATTCTTCACAGTGTTACATCTTTATTTGGTTGTGTGTAGTCTATATAGTGGTGTTTAGATTTTGCCATTGTCACTCAGCTTCAGAGCTTGAAGAGAAGCCTCTGTTTTCTTCTGATGGCGTTGGCAGAAGCCGTTGAGCCTCTCAAGTGCATCCTCCAGCATCTGAGCTTCTACTCCGATCGTTATCCTTATCCAGTTCTTCAATCCCAAAGCCACTCCTGCAAAACCAAGAAAAGTTTCTTTAGTCTTATATTTTCAAGTTTCATTTTATGTAATCATTTAATTGCATCTGTTTTAGGTGTTTTACCTGGTAGCAAGACGAGGTTTTCTTCTTTGGCTAGCTTCATACAGAAATCCATATCATCCTCTATGTCTTCCATCAATGGAAGCTGCAGCTTTGTCTGCAGAATATTTGTTGTTATTAAGAATCATCCAAATTGATCAAGAATCATCAAGAGTATAGATAGATGTTTGTTGTACCAATAAGTAAGTGCATGACTCAGGTTTCTTAGTGCAGACCACGCAAGGAATGTCCTTGAGCCTATCACAAACCAAGTCCACGTTCTGTTTCAGTATTAAATTCTTTTTCGCAAACATCTCTTTATTTGATTTCTCCAGGATCTCGGGAAGCGCATACTGAATCATTGTAGAAGCGTCTGAATTTATGTCAAGATTCTGTTGGATGGATTGAGCCACCTGTTAGAAGGAAAAAAGAAAAACAGAGTGATTACTTGTAACACAAGAAAGGATCTATTACGATGATGGGCGGAGAGAAAGAACAGACCCCTGTGGATTTGAAAATGCCTTTGGGATCAATCAAAGCGATCCAGCCGATTCTCCAACCAGGAACAATCCATCCTTTTGATATACTACCCAAAGTGATAACCGGAGCTATCGAAGAGAACTTCCCCATTGGAACAAAAGGATTGTCTCCGAAGATTGTCTGGCTATAAACTTCGTCAGTGATCACCATTATTCCCAGCTTCCGAGCCGTCTCCGCAACCTAAAAGAAAAGATTCATTCATCAGAAACAACGTCCAGAGTCTCTCGAATCAGAGCTTGATAGGATTATGAATCAAGACCTTCTTGAGATGATCATGAGAATAAACATTTCCACAGGGGTTGTTAGGGTTAATGATAACCATTGCGACAGTGTTTTCGTCCGCCATGGCTTCGATGCCTTGCAGATCAATCTCCCATTCTTTCTCGGGAAGGAGATCGTACTTGCGGACCTCGAGTCCACTGTAGACGGAACGAGCCTCGTAGTGAGAGTAACTAGGCCGTGGTAGAAGGATGTTAGCATTTGGTTGAGCCAGCGACTGAATCACAACTTCTGTCCCTTGGTTGCATCCCACCGTCATATATACATCGTTAGGCGTTACCTTGCTCGTCAAGCCCCGGCTCACGTAATCTGCGACCGCCCTTATTAACAAACACATTCGATCGAAGTTAACAGAATGTGTATCAAACTTTAACAAACCTAGTCAGTTTCGGTCTTTACTTGAGTAGAAAATAACTAAGAGTAAAGCGTAAGAGGGAATATAACTGTCTGGCGGGGAGAATTCCGGCGGGTGGGCCGTAGGAGTTACCCTTGCCGGAGCGGATGACATCGACGACGGCGTTCTCGACGTGGATGGGGGTGCGGAAACAAGGGTACACAGAAGGGTCACCGTGGGCAAGGGGTAAAAGAGTCTTTTTGACTTCGGGGCTGCAGAGATCGAAGAGCTTGTAGATGATAACTCTCATCGTGACGCTGGAGGCTTTTTCTGCCGTGTCGCTGCCCCTGAAACGCCAAAGGCTAATTTCGGACGCATCCTGCGTTTGCGTCTCTGCTTCTTTCTCGGTTTGAAGGGCAGGAACTACGAGGTGACTGTGGTAGCTCATAGTTAATTTATTCGCTGGGGGAGTCTTGTAGAGCTCTGAATGGTTTGTATGAAGAAGCCAACAAAAAGTATTTAATACAAGTAAAAGTCTCTGGATCAAATATTTATAGTCAATCCGCTCGCATAGTTACTACACCTTTGAATTATATAGACTTCGGATGAAAGGTTGATAATTTTAAAGGGTCGATGTTCATGATATCATATAGGTTCTCTCACGTTATAATAAGCGACAATCTCAAAAGAAGAAAAATCTTTTATTTTTGTCCGCTTTTAATTATTGTAGCTGCATGCTACATGCATATAGTTTTATATTACAGTTCTCAATTGGTCTGTCTCTCTGTCCACGTCTTGTGGTTGGCATCTACTGACTCAGTGACTACTGTACTACATGCTAGTGGATCGGCTCAACTTAATATCCGTATATTTTAATCCCCCACGCCTCAAGTATCACTGATATTAAAAGCGACTAAAAATCGTACAATAACTACCATCATTTTCACTGAATTCAAAATTAAGATCCGAATCAAAAAATAACTTAAGTTACATTACATGTATGGGACTCTTGATATTATTCGTTGGGTAGAATGAGGAGAGTGTATGTGGACCTAACTTGGGCTCCATATGCTCCGTATTTAAGCCCCAACGGCCCAGACGGTAATCTTGGTTTCTATATCAAACAGAAATTTTTGCACCAGATGGAATCGAAGCTGGATCTCTACCATCACTGCAGATACTATTCTACAGGAACTAAATGAGTTCGTTTATGTTATATCATTCAAAATTAACAGTTAGGTTGATCGCCACAAGTGCTAAGTTAGTCCATTGGATTTTGAAACATATATATATTTTTTATATAAAAAAAGAATATAACTAACTTTTCATAAAAAAGAAGAGAGTAAATTATAATTTATATTTATATTCAGATTTGGAAAAACAAAATGTCTTGGGAACATGAAGTTTACGAGACCGCAATTACTCAAATTTTGTGATGTGTTCTTATGCGTCTTCAAGAATAAACAAATGTGTAAGAACGTTTAAAAGATTACTAGTTTTTTTCCATTAGAACTTGTTCGTATACATTTTTGCAGCTAATTAAAAAGAATATTTTTTTTTGAACTAATATTTAAAAGGAATATTGAAATTGGCATGCATCACCGAATTTAATTTTAGGTCAAATCACCCCCCGAACTGGTCAACTCCCAAACATACCAATATACGTTGTTTCTTTTAACCATGTCATTCCTTATTCCTCAGATTAACCAAATTAAAATCTAAATATTATTTTAGCGAAAATAGTTTTTATTGGTCGTAAGTCCTAACTGTCCTTTTAAATATAAGAAACGCCTAATCACTGTTTTTGTATTGAAAATAGTTCGCACGCGGCCAAAAAGTATCTCAATCTTGCATGCGTTACTAAATTAAATTTTCTGTTACAGACTTGCAGTATAAAAGATGGCGTCAGGATTACGATTATTTCGTAGATAACATACAAGGCCATATCAAAAAAAAAAAAGAGAGAAAATTAGTAAAAAAATTAATGGATAAGCTGATGGTGAAAGTAGCTTTTGCGATGACGTGCCTTTTGGTTGCAGTCACTAGCGCCGCCAAGGTGGGCCATCCTTGGCCACCGGAGTGCCTACAGGTGGCGAACGTGATGGTTGATCAATGCAAGTTGTTCTTCGTCCAGCAGGAGTCGCCTCCCACCGCTGAGTGCTGCGGCTGGTTCAGTAGCCGCCGTGATAAGGCGGAGAACAGGCAGTGGATTTGCCGGTGTATGGAGTTTCTGACCACAACCTTCGATGCACTCAGGCCAGCCGTTTTGGCTCTCTCTGACCAGTGCCATTTCGGCAGTGGCTTCCCCATGTCTAAAAACCACACATGCGCTTGTAAGTTCCATTCCTTTGACCAAACTCTATTCAAGTCTCTTGTTTCACGATCCGGTTTTGGTTCACTTTGTTTGATATTTTCTTGCTAGTCCGGTATTTTTTTTATTGAGCCGAAACAGATTTGATTCGGTTAAAACTAGATTGACCATCAAAGGTGAAAACGTGTGGTTGCTTTTGTATCTTAAGGCTGACAAATTACGTTGTCATCTTGTTTTTCTATTTCTGCAGAGTGTCAGAGATTCTAAGATGAGAAGCAGTAGAGAAAGAACATCTTCCTTTTGTATCTTAAGGCTGAAGCACTTTCTTATTTCATTGATTTGTAGTAAAAATACATTGCTGACACATGCTAATATATTACATCTTCATTTTCTTCCGAGAAACTTCATTATTAATTTTACAGACAACTTGAAAATAGATCTTTATCTTGCAAACTTGATTGTAATTTATAGACAACAGCTCTTTGAAAAAGAACAAAAGAATAAGAGATTAGTGGAACTTTACAACGATACAGGAGATGTCGTCTTTGCTCTTCTTAGATATAGCTTCCTCTATTAAGTGCTTTGCTGCTGCTTGCGGATCTTTGATACTTTTGATCGCATCAACCGCTTCTTGGTTCGACATTACCTGCAGGTAGAAGAAACTTGCTAAACCCGCGGTTTAAATCAAAGCAAGATAACACTGCCAAGTCATTTAGACTTTACCTTCCAAATACCATCGCTGGCAAAAACGATGAACTCAGTCTGATCATCAATTGCCTGGTGCGTAATGTCTGGTTCTGAGCTCAGATGTATCTTCAAGCTCTTATCTCCAAACGCTCTCGCAACTGCTAGCTGGCCATCCACTCGTGGAACATCACCTGCATCACTTTAAAAACGTTAGCATACTACATATACATACATCTGTTATCTCCGTAACTAGTCAATTAAAGAAATATGCACAGCTTTACCTGGAATATTTGATACAAAGCCACCTCGCTTCTCTATCTCTTTTCTCTCCTTGCTTGGTTCATGATCAACCGAGAGCTGTTGCGCAACTCCGTTCTTAGACATTACTGCCCTTGAGTCTCCAACATTAGCAACCACTAGCTTCTGACCATCGATTAGAATACCCGTTACAGCCGTTGACCCGCCTTTACCAAGCTTAAGCGACTGCTGCAATATCACTGCATCTGTTGATCTGTACGCATTCCTTATAGCATTCTCCGTGTCAGTCCAAAAATCCTTCTGAGAAATAAACAAAAGGAACCCACAAAGGGATCATCAGTCAGTATAATCCACAAAGGACTCGCCTTTTAGCCCTGGGAGAGATTTGTTAACCAAGCTAAGATTTACCTCTTTGAGAATGTTGTCAAAGAGATTAGTCTGCAAGTATTTGGCCACATCATGCCCCAAGTGACCATCAAAGATGGCAAACAAACCCAATTCATGGCCTTCAACTTTCTTGAACTCGGACACTACATAGTCCTCCATGGGATGGCTTGATTTGCCCTTGACGAAGTGAAAACCGTGGGTGATGTTCTTCCACATCTTGCTTTTGCCTCTTCCCATGTCAGGAGCCGATCCGCAGAACCCGGCCTAAAGTAAAAAATCCAGAGCAAAACAGTAGAGTTAATACTACAATCACACAAGATCAATGATTCAGAAACCAGAAACACTGTCTATCCACAGATGCTTCAAACGAAGTCAATTAAAAAAATTCACAACTTCTATATCGAACCTTGCAGATTCCTTCACACCCATGAATAAAAAGCTCAAACCTTTGACAAGAGAACACTATCGTAAACACAACAATGGGAATTGAACACTACCATCTATGCACAGAATCTTCAGACAGATCCATGAAAGTTGCACTTTTATTTTAGTAAAGGCTAAACGGTAATCAAATTCCTTTCCATACCCGTGCGCATGAAAAGCAAAGAACCAGTTAAATTTTCGAACTTTCATGAAATTTTGGATGGATCGACCTCGAAACTGCATTCTTTTATCCCCCTAAGTACTCTGAAAATATCTGTTTCGAAGTTCAGCTAGAAGAGAAACTGATTCCAAGTCCAGACAGAGAGTAACTAAAACGAGTCGAATCACTGGCCAAACAACAAAAGGGTCTCCGACAACAGAACCCATCAGAGATCAGATCAAGGAGATCTCACAGTAACGCCAACAAATCTAATAAGATAGCCAATAGTACCTTCATCTTATGGAGAATTTCTCTGCCTGCCATTCTGAGAAAACCTTGAGACGCTTCGTTTGCGTGTGAATGTGAGATGATTGAAGTACTACAAGAGAGAGAGAGAGAGAGAGAGAGAGAGAGAGATGGGTTTATGAAATGGTTTTGACTTTGATGTAAGAAAAAGTGAAACTGCTGGCGACTGTAACATTATCGGCTGCGTCGTCCAATGCCAACGCGTTCTCTCTCATGACTTTTCTTCTTCCCCCTTCAACCCCTTTTTTATGACAGAAAAATATTTCAAATTCCCATCATTAGAATTCCAGTTTAATATTTTAAGTATGTTGTGGATGTGTTCCAAAAAAAAAAAAAAATGTTATGGATAAAAATTGTCGTGATTTGTATGGACTGTGTAAGTAGTTATACTCTAATCGATATTAATATATACTAGTATAGACTTATATTTATTCTACATCAATACTTTCGACTATATATAATTTATTTTATCTTTGTCTAATGAAAGATGTCGTTTTCCTAATATTTTGTAACGAGGTTATGTGTTCCTACATACTTCTGTTTCATTTTCTTATATCCTCCATAGATTCTTGTCGGCTCATTCAATAGATTCACATTTAGAGCGGCTTCTTCGTTCCTTCCAAGTCGTCGTCCTTTGGAGAAAGCCCTCCAAATTTTTCCAAAGCTTAGCTTGGTTTGTTTCGTGCAAGCAAATCATGATCAGTATCATATGTTAAATACTTCTCTATATCTTATATACGTCAGTGTGATGGAAACTCGGATTGGTCATTTTTTCAAAACCCCAATTATCCCAAGATTTTATTAAATTTGATCATCAAGAGGATAAATATCTATGATCAATCACACACATGAACGAGAGGCCAAGGAGTTGGTGATTTGTCTAATCAAGGTTTCGTCGTTGATATACAATCACACATTCAAATAGCCATCCAAAAATTAGTGATCAGTTTAATCCCTCTTTCTTGATTAATTCATATTCTTCTAATTACTATGTGATCAACTCACCAATTTGTGCCATGAGCCGTTGAAATTTTACCATCTTGTGTAATCAATATCGTTTGATTGTGCTATGATCTTCGAGTCAAGCCTTGTCAATTTGGGCGACTAAACTAAATGATCAACTTGGTTCACAAATTATAAGTAATTAATTTAATGAAATCAGATTTGTTGGAAACGTCTGAGAGAAGTGGTGGTAGGTAAATGAAAGACAAATATTAGTTTTTGATAGTAACTTCATTGGTGATATGAGATACAATATCTATCTTATTAAAATAGGAAAAAGAGGAAAGATAATACACCCCATAGTGGATTTAGTCAAATTACAGTGCAAGGAGGAAAACTGAATAACTGATAACATTGAACGTTCACACGTATGATTAATTTCGACATAGATAATGAAGTCCGTCTAACCTAAGATAGGTTTAGTCCCAATCGAACTAGAAAACTAAGAAAAAAGGAAACTAGAATAAAGATCAATTTGATTATTCAAGAGGATAAATACCTTACTAACAACCACACACCTATAACTAACGAGGGGTCAAAGAGTTGGTGATTTGTCTAATCAAGCTTTTGTCATTGACAAACGATCATATATACACATAAAAATAGGAATCAAAGTGTTAGAGATTAGTTTAGTCTGAGTTTCGATTTTGTGATTACCACGCAATACATCGCAAAACACTAAGCAGCACAGCCTTATTCATCTTGAGATATTTGTTTCAAGCAACACTTTACGCTATATGGAGGGAAAGAAATTGCAGAAGACATGGAGATGCTCAGTCCCAATCTAACTAGAAACACAAATCAGACAAGCTAATTAAGAGAAACTATGCCCTTTCATAAGATGCATCCATACATAGAGAGATCTAATATCTATAGAACATTCACATGTGATTCATATTCGGTTACATTCGAGCCTGGATCTTGTTCGCATCTTACACATTTTATTCTCCAAATTACCTCAAATTGCATGCATTCACACGCTTTCCCTACATTTTCCTTCCCCTTCTTGTTCTTCTCCTCCAATACTTGCAGCTACATGCCGTAACTTTGGTTATCCCACCGGTTAATCACGTTAAAAAAAAAAAACGGACAAATCGGAAAATGAGTTAGAAGAATCAATTACAGCAATTGGGGACGTGAGCTTGAGGACGTTATTCAAGTGGCTCACTCCTCTACAGTATTCTGGAGAGGGTTGCATAGATATTCCGTCAATGAAGCTCTCGAACATGTCCCTACATCGCTCTTCTTCGTTTCTTGAAACCGCGGACGTGATTAAGGTCATGAGCAATAGGGCACGATGCAACATTAGTTAATTTGTAGCCAACTGATCGATCACGACGATTGATGAGTACAAGCCAAGGAAATTTGATGATCCGTGCTACAATCAAAAATGTATATCTGTATATCATATATACTAATTAATAAGTTGTCACGTGGAATATACGATAGTAATTGGTTTAAAGAAACATGCAACCCTCGTGCTTCGGTGGTAAGTATTCATGCAATTTGTATAGGTTAATTTGTTAGACCTAACCAGTCTTTATTATTTTTCTCACTTTATATTTTAAGTTGTAGAGGGTCATAAATTGTGTCACATAATGCTTAAGTAGTCTCTAAATTAAACTGCGTTATGTCTATATTTATGTTATCAGGAAAATTGTTTTCTGAAGTTTGATCAAAATAAACTTTGACGAAAGACTCTTTGCCCATATCCGTCTTTTGTTTTTGGATGAAATTCTTTGAAACCTACTTTTTTAGAAGTTAAGAACTGTCCATTTCGGATAATAGCATATACGTCTCTCGAAGAATTCAGTCAGGTATCTGAAATTATTGGCGGAACTATATTTGTGTTAAAACAGATCAGATCCTTGGAATATTTAATATTACATGCATCGATGCATGTAATTTGGATATTTAAAACCACCACCAGATCTCGTAAGGTTGAACTGTTGAAGTCAAGTTCAGATATTTCAAGTAGTTATGTTTATAGTATTGTAAGAAAGTTTAAACAATTTCAGATCATTTGTAAATTTTGACAAACCAACCAGATAACTCGAGTAAACTTGGAAACTTTCGTAATTCGTATATTTACCCGCTGAAATAAATTGTTTCCCACTTGTGGGTTTTGTTTTAGAAACTTGGAAACATTCAGTTATTATAAAAAAAATACTGAATGTTTTTTATAATAACATTGACAAAAAACAAAAAAAAAATTAACTCGGAGGAGTTCTTGTAATTCAGGGAGTACGAAATTACGAATTAATATATGTGCTATGTGCATCTTGATGATAAGTGTCAACGCGCAATGACTTTATTCTTCTATACCCCTTTTGGTTTTGGCATGTATAATGGCTAGAAATGTTGGGAGGACAGCAAGAAATTTGGTCCTTAAAACTTCAATTTATGGTTTTGTTGCTTAGTGGACGGGCAATTCTCTCATTTTTGTTTTCTGTCCATAATAATGATTATTATTAAAAAGGTAAAAACTAAAAGGTAGACGCTAGCTGATGAATGTGCACATCATAACCGCTTATAGAAACCTTTGCTTGCTTTTGTAACACTAGTCACCAATACAACAAGTTCGATTATATATCATACATAACTATTAATTACAAGTACTCTTTCCTTTCCAATATTCATATATACGTGTAACTAATTTAATTTCTCAGCGTCGAACTCCTTCATGTTTCTGAACCTGTAATGAAAGTATATACTATATAATTAGTTTCTTTACACATTAGGAAAAAAATGTAACAAAATTATATTTTAGGTTAAAAAAAACTATGGGGAGGAGAATGGAAATAACTGAGAACAGTCCATCGCAACGGAGATAGGGAAGCTGAGAGTAAGAGAACAAAGAGGAGGAAGATTATTAATGGCGGAAGGCAGAAAAGGAAGATGATCTGCTGTTCCCATTATCTCTATGCATTCACATACTCTCTCTATCTCTCCATTCCCTTGATTGTTCTTCCTCGATCCCTGCTTAAAATATTAAAACGTCAGTTAATAAATAGCTAATGGTGAAAAGAAAAGGACGAAAATCGGAGACGGTGACAGAGTAGTAACTGGAGACGTGGACTTGACGAGGTTGTTCAAGTGGCTCACGCCTTTGCAGCATAGCTGAGAAGGTTGGTTGAAGATTCCCTCAACGAAGCCCATGCACGGCATGAAACTCTCGAACACGTCGCTGCACCCCTCAATCGGATAACGTTGGGAAACCGCGGTCTTGATCAGGGCCAAGAGTGTCACCAGCAATATGGCACGATGCATCTTCATTGGTCTCTTTAACTGATTACGCTATAGCGACTAAGGTGAGATGATTCGTGTGTGATCACAAATTAATAATGCACATATATAGAAGTCGATTAGTTTATATGGTGGAGTTTATTATGCATGGTTAGTTTGATGAACACATGTAATTCTCATGGCTCCTTCAAAATCGGATTAATTCTAGCCGAGTTCTCTTTCAGATATACTTGATCGATCTTTATAGTATTATCTTTGTGTTTTCTTATACATATCTATATGCTAATTGCGTGATTACCGCATGTCATGAGTGATGTGTCTTGTTATATATATATCTAAAACATGTGCCGATATCACTGCCTACAATATGGTCTCAATACGTATCGTATGGATTATAGCGATTAGCGAGTAGAACATTTCTCAGTTGCGGTCATCAAGACAACAAGGTTAATTTGGATTAAATTCTTGATTCTTAAGTAACATCCAATTTCGTAGACCTAATCAACAAGTCTTGGTTATTTCTTTAGCAAACCCAAAAAAAAAAATCGTAATTATTTCCCCACTTCCTATTTCTAGTTTTCAAGTAGTGGGACGATGACATAATGATAAAGAAGTCTCTCGTAGATGTGGATGGTTTATCTTTATGTTTTTAAGTTTCAGGTTGTGGGACATATATAATGATAAAGAGATCTCTCGCTTTCATTAGCTATGAAATTTCATCTTACAATGAAACTAAATTTCCCAAGTTAATCAATATAGAAACCACTAGTACATGACTAAAAGAAGTTAAAAATCAAAGTAGATAATCTAAATTAGTGTTTCAAGTTAAAAAAAAAAAAAAAAATAGTGTTCTGGACCTGGGGGTCCCTTAAAATGGGCACAGAAGGACACGAGTCAAAGGTGTGCAGAAGCATTTTCGTAATTTAAGATGTTCTTCCGACCATTTCCGTCTTTTCGCTTGGCACCTGTAGAACTCTACCCTACCATTTCTCGCTTCTCTCGAGAATTTTCGTCTGTCGTTTACGCTTCGGAGAGAAATCTTCGGTAAGCTTCCATGGCTTCCTCTCAGACTCGAACATATATTCTTTAGCTTTATCATTCACACTTGTCTCACTTTCATGGTTCTACTCCTCTATGATTGCTCTGCTGCTCGTGAATTCAAGCTTTTTCCTATGCTGCTCGTTGCTTGATAATTTTAGTGAAGTAGTAATCTCTCGCTTAAGGAGCTTGCGAGTAGGTTTCTAAGTGTGTTTTGGAATCATGTTGCATTATAGATGATCTAGTAAAATTGTGGCTTTCAACGAAATCAGTAGATAATTGCAATGGAAAGTGTCTGATGATGGCTTCTCTGTTCTTCATGATCGTCCTCTTGCTGTTTGATTTGTTCTTCTGTTGCTTTTTGCAGACCATATTTTGCTGAGTTTTACAAAAAAATGGATGGACAAAGGCATCCATCGGTGTTTCAGAAGCTTCATGCACAAGCCTCCTTGATCAGTAGTGTGCAAACTCGTAGTTACGGTGTCTCTGGCGCTTACGTCAATGGAGGTTTGCAGAGTCTGTTGCAGTCGACCAATCACGGCATTGGCTCTTGTATTCTACCACGTGGTGGTTCATTCCCCGTACTTGCTCAAGCGCCTAGCGAGAAAACTAGTACTGGTTTCTTGATCGATTTCCTCATGGGAGGAGTCTCGGCTGCTGTTTCGAAGACGGCAGCAGCTCCGATCGAGCGTGTGAAGCTCTTGATTCAGAACCAAGATGAAATGATCAAAGCCGGTCGTCTCTCTGAACCTTACAAAGGAATCACTGATTGTTTTCGCCGGACTGTCAAAGACGAAGGCATGATTGCTCTTTGGAGAGGCAACACCGCCAATGTTATCAGATACTTCCCCACTCAGGTTAGCTTTTCCTTTTCCTTCTTCGACGTGGAGTTACGTTTGAGGCGGGTGTGTTAAGCAAAGATGATTTCTGTTTGCAGGCGTTGAACTTTGCGTTCAAAGATTACTTCAAGCGGCTGTTCAACTTCAAGAAAGACAGAGATGGCTATTGGAAGTGGTTTGCAGGGAACTTGGCGTCTGGTGGTGCAGCTGGTGCGTCGTCTCTGCTTTTTGTCTACTCTTTGGATTACGCTCGTACCCGTTTGGCCAACGATGCGAAAGCGGCCAAGAAGGGTGGTCAGAGGCAGTTTAATGGCATGGTTGACGTGTACAAGAAGACCATAGCCTCTGATGGCATTGTCGGGCTATACCGTGGTTTCAACATCTCGTGTGTTGGAATTATCGTGTACCGTGGGCTCTACTTTGGATTGTATGATTCCTTGAAGCCTGTCGTTCTTGTCGATGGTCTCCAGGTACAAAACAAAGAAAACACTCTTCAGTTCAACATATTGAGACCTCCTCTGTTTCTGTTTACTCGATTGCTTTTAAGCTGTGCAGGATAATTTCTTTGCGAGTTTCTTGCTGGGATGGGGAATCACCATTGGAGCTGGACTGGCGTCTTACCCGATCGACACAGTGCGTAGGAGAATGATGATGACATCAGGTGAAGCAGTGAAGTACACGAGCTCTCTTCAGGCCTTTACTCAGATCGTCAAGAAGGAAGGGGCCAAGTCACTTTTCAAGGGTGCAGGTGCCAACATCCTCCGTGCCGTTGCAGGCGCCGGTGTGCTCGCTGGCTATGACAAACTCCAGCTCCTTGTGTTGGGCAAGAAATATGGCTCTGGTAGTGGCTGAAAAACAAAAGTCCTCGAGGTCTACGAGTGAATAAATCTGTGTACTCTCTGTAAAGTTGTGAGTTTCTTATTTTTTTTTTTCTGTGACGAAATAGTGTCTTTTGTCTTAGTTATGTGACCTCTTCCTGATAAAAATAATACAAAGAAAACCACTGTGTAAACACTGTTAGTTTATGCTTAGATTTTTTTTTTTCTTTTCATTTGATAAAAACAGGTATTAAACTGTTTAGTTGATAACCTAAGAGTATCAAAAGCTGAGAGATCAAAATAATTTATGTGAGGTGGTTATGGTAAAACTTGTACTATTAAGATTGGGTTTCCTTGGGTTGTAAGCGAGCGAGTGATCTAAATTCAAACCTAAGATTTGGTCGTCAAGCGTCAGCCTCAGATCCCACTTAAACCACTTCAGATAGCTACAAGTATGGAGTCAAGTCCTTTTCCTTGATATTTATGCCACTACTTGATTCATCCTATGCAATCCTTGCTCCAAAGACCGAAACTTAAAAAGAGTTTTCTCTATTTAAGTAAATCCATACACTTCAAACAAAGGATCCATAACTTGTCTTTCAATGGCTCTCGCTCTTACATTTCATGCGCTTACCTCACTTCTTTTTCATGTCTCTTTAGTATCAACTGCACAGCATAGCCTTCACCACCACACAAGTCACTCCCCAAAACATAACCAGCATCTTCAGCAAGCGTATCGTGCACTTAAAGCATGGAAGAAGGTGATCTATTCCGATCCAAAGAACTTGACTGGAGATTGGGTCGGTCCCTCAGTCTGCAGCTACACTGGCATCTTCTGTGCCCCATCCCCTTCCGATGCAAACACTCTAGTTGTTGCTGGAATTGATCTCAATCACGGAGACATCGCTGGTTTCCTGCCTGAACCCATTGGCCTTCTCTCTGACCTCGCTCTCATCCATCTCAATAGCAATCGTTTCTGCGGCATCCTTCCTCGTTCGTTGGCCCAACTATCGTTACTCTATGAGCTCGACCTCAGCAACAACCGCTTCGTAGGCCCTTTTCCAGATGTCGTCCTCTCGCTCCCTTCTCTAAAGTACCTTGACCTTCGTTACAATGAGTTCGAAGGCCCCTTGCCTCCAAAACTCTTTACCAATCCACTCGACGCCATCTTTGTGAACAACAACCGGTTAACAAGCCTCATCCCCCGAGATTTCACCGGAACAACCGCCTCTGTTGTCGTCTTTGCCAACAATGATTTCAGCGGTTGTCTGCCTCCAACCATAGCTCGCTTTGCAGATACCTTAGAAGAGCTTCTCCTAATCAACTCAAGCTTGTCTGGGTGTCTACCCCCTGAAGTCGGGTATCTCTACAAGTTAAGAGTCCTTGACATGAGCTACAACAGTTTAGTTGGTCCTGTACCTTACAGTCTCGCTGGGCTAGGCCATCTTGAGCTGCTGAATCTGGACCACAACATGTTCACTGGCACTGTCCCTCTTGGAGTCTGCGTTCTGCCCAGCCTGCTTAACCTTACCGTCTCTGACAACTATTTCTCAGAAGAAGAAGGCATCTGCAGGAACCTGACTTCCAGGGGAATAGCCTTTGACGATCGCAACAACTGTCTGCCTGACAAACCGTTCCAACGGAGCCAAAAAGTCTGTGAAGCTGTACTTGACCACCCAGTAGACTGCTACGACCACGAATGCTCAGCCATGGCTCCTCAGGCTTCTCCATCTACTGCAGGACCTTCCGTTGCTCCTGCTCCAGCATAAGGATAGACTACTATGCCGCAAAGAAAATGAAAGAACAAGATATATGCGGAAGATTGGGTTGTGTGTGAAAAAATATGCACTACGATTGTAACATTATAGAGTTTATACAGATTACAGTATCTATCCGGTTACAGAGTCCGTCTCTGCTCTGCATTCATCTAAAAATCTTCTACATCTCTCCAAGGACATGAACTCAAAGTACCAGCCCACCTGTTTCAGAGTCAAATTTTGCAGCAGTTAACTTCGTGGTTTTGGTTTTGTGAAAACTCATTGCTTGAAATATAACTAAAACATCCCACAACTCTTTCAAAACAAAACAGGAACATGCAAACCTGAAAAAGAGTTGACAAAACACTCAAATAGAAGCATGGTTCCTCAAAGGCCAAGCAATCACAGAGCTTGGGTTTTATTATCCAAAATTCTCATTTATAAAATCACATCAGGTCTAAATACAATCAATTTCCTTCACACAGAACCAAGATCCTATTTATGCCTATTAGGCAAAGAAACTTACCTTCCGAGAGAATCAAGAGTCAGGAACCTATCTATATCTACGAGGAAACTTTCTTCAGACGGAACCAAGACCCTATCTACCTTTTAGGCAAAGAAACTTTCAAGGATCGGAAAAAATGAAAAAAGTAGCTTTGAGAGTCTGATTGCGTTGTTACCCGCAATTAACTGAGTGTAGTCGGTACATCCTAACAAACTGAAAACATTCTCTAAGCTGGAGGAAGCGAACGCCGACAAGTTGGGCATTCCATTTTTATATCCATCCATCTTTGTAAGCATCCCGAGTGGAAGAAATGTTCACATGGAGTTACCTGTTTTCAGAACAAGCACGCTCATGATTCTGTCTATTGAGGGGAGAAAATGTCGTAAAGAGAAACCGAGAATGTTCTTCTGGGGGAAAAACTGCTGTACCATGCAATCACTGGTACGCTGTCTGAGATTAATAGTGGTCATGCAGATGACACAATCAGTCGTGCGGCTTACGTCCTGATTAAATCTTCTGTGGTAGTTGTATTTTTCTGGTAGCATCTGCATGTAGGCGAATAAGATGAAGAGCAAGATTAGTGGTAGTCAGCAATGGGAAAGTAACCTCATATCCAAGCTAAATTGAAACTTTGAGTTCGCTTTTCAAGATTGAACGTTTCGTACGTAATATACATGTAAAAGAATAAACAAACAAACCTGACGGGGTACAAAGCAACGTGAACCAAAATAATGTTGGAGAAGAAGAATCGCAGCTTGCAACCCCATAAATGTGCACAAGCATACGCACCACACTTTGCTGGGCTCTACACGCATGAAGTTGTGTGGGCATCCAAAAACATATAACGGTACAGCTAACCGTGTAGCTGTCATGCCCAAGATGTAATACGGGTGCAGAGGCTTTCTTGAATCCCGGACGACATTAGTGACTATCTGTGGTATCCAAAATGAGTACATGAGAAGAAGAATCGGCCGCATGTAGTTGTGGAACTCGTACATTATCAATATGCCTCCAAGAAGGATCCCATCTGTTAAAATAATGTGATAATGATGAAACATCAGCGTTAGCATCTGAGCTTGCAGCAAGATTTTCAGTTGCAAGAAAAATCACAGAGTGTCTAGAGCTCAAGATTCAGTGCAGGTTATTGTCATTAGATTCAAGATAAACTTACATTAGTAAGTGAGTGTTATCAAGTAGGCATAACTTGGAAAAATTGAGAAGAAAATATAAGATTTCTCCGTACGAAAGTAACTATATACTTAAAAGCGATTTTTTTTTTGGAAAAATATAATTTCAAGGAACAGAGCTTTAAGAAGGGGGAAAAGAATCAAGCATTCATATGACTCGGATCATCAAGTGAAGTAGAAAAAGAGCTTGAAGCTTGAATCGATAAACAAACAGCAAAGAAGTAAATACTCACAGAAACGGCTATACAGAAATGACAGTTCACGCCTCATTGTTTCCCAACCTTCTCCGCTGTTGGAAGGCCGGGTTGCTTTCCATATGGCCAGAAGATATCTCATCTCAAAAATCGAAAAGACTACGAATTTGAAAAACGCGGCGGTTGCAAATGCATTAAATAGAGATTCTGCATGAGAAAGTTGTAAGCTTTAGGTCTAACAACTGATTGAGAATTGAGAAAAAAAAAAACAATACAATGTCAAGTAGCAGACGGGTCAATGAGACAGTATTAGAAGTTCCAACTCACTAAATAAGTATTGCATTAAGCAGATGAGGGACAGAATGGTCGATGAAGGAAATTGAAAACCAACTATGTGGATATATTATACATACCAACTAATATCCCGGCCGTGAGATGTAAAAGGCATAAATAAGCATCCATGATCGCTTGTTGCCCAATCATTACAATAGATACCTTGGCAGCACCCTTGTATGCAAAAACTTCCGGAAGTTAGTATCTTTAATTCATTCTGTACAACAATAACCATATCAGACCGTGTGGTTTACATTAGAATCTTACAGATTGTGTGTTACCGTGCTCCATTTGCCGGATCAACAAAAGAACCTGGAGGAAGGAGACCTAAGTGCAATAAGAAGTTAAGGAACACGCTATAAATTGCACAAGTGCTTGGCATTCTGTTATGAAAGGGTAAATGACTACTGAGCAAAAAGGATACAAAAGTGACCATCAGTGTATAGTTCACAGCTTTGTTATAGTAGACTTCGACATTCACGGAAGTCGCATTCAGTAATAAAGGCGAGAAACAGTCTCCGTCATCGCCTACTCCAGGACTTTCCATCAATCCTTCCATGTGATAATAATTTTTGTCTCCATCTACCAAGATACGGAAATGTCTCTCAATATACGATTAAATGTGACTAAGGAGACAAATACTACGCCAGGATCACCTAAAGGCTAAAGTTAGAATGCATACTATTTTCACTAGAAGCCACACGGGATATCTGCGCTGCTATTTCGATATTACAGTGCTTCTCCATCTCATTTACTGGTGCTGACGTACAAAAGAACTGAAGATCAGTGTCGATGAAAAGTAATCTGTATGGAAAAATTAGGATACTGCTTACAAATTTTCCATCTCAGTATTCTGTCTCTTGGAGATTCTTGAAACACTTGAGAGGAGAAAATTCCGAGCTATTCAGTAGCAGAAAGTGAACATTAGTAAGCTATTGGTATATTTTAACACATCAAACGAGCCGTCAGTAGAAGAAAGCATTATCATTGCCTAACTGAGTCAAATAAGAGTCTTGACCATTACCAGATGATAGGGATTTGAGAGAAGATTACTGTCTTCTTGCCTTGAATCACTCTCCTTTCCGCTGTTTAAGTTAAGTAATGCACAGACCTTGGAGATAAGACTCGATATCTTAAAAGCAATTAAATAAATCAAGCACTAGTACCTGTTAGCCACAAGGCGGAGTTGTCTAAAGGGCCAAATATATACACCTTCCAGATTTATTTGGGCACCACTCAAATTTTGCTCATTGTCAAATACGTCATGGAAAACAACTACACCCTGTTCCATTAACGTGTTAAGAGGTTTAAATATTGCATGCTATAAAATCAAGGACGATCCTCTGATACAGACTTCAGAAGTGAACTGTTCACCTGAACATAATGCACACCAGTTATCTTCGTTGGAACTGCCAATAACTCAACCACGGAATCACCATTTGCTTTCCGGAAGTCTTGAAACTTTGAAGAGCTATTTATGGAATCCAGAAACTTCCAGTTTCCTGAAAAAACCCACTTTCTATTTGATAAGTCGTCTTAAACATAAGTTAATAGACATATATACACACAACACATAATCCAGAAGTGGGCAAGAAGTAGAAAAACGAAGAAAGACATGCCACAAACCTCTATATGTTCCTGTTATATTCCATGCGGAAAACGGTCCTACTTCACTTGCTTGTTTTCTACCAAAGAGCCACTGCAAGATCACAAAAATTAAACCATTACTTAAACGTTGCCAATGCCTGGTTATACTATAATCTTTTTCACTTTGCAGATTTTGCTAAAACTCAGTATCAATAAGAACTCAAACTGCAAATCTCATCTTAGATTCACAACTATAATGGGTTTTATTTCTGCAAAAACTAACCGGTCTCTACATGAGACTTCGTTACTAGGTCTCATCTATTCACGCTATAGACAGATTTGTTCTTAAACATTTTCAGCGTATTCACAGGCTGAATCAAAGCCTGCGTACTGATGAGCTCAATCGAGCTAAACTAGAGAGTTTAAAAACATTTACAGTTTGCCCAATCAAAAGATGAAACATAGGCCGAAGCTACTGTACTTGTGGATTTTCATTCAGTGTAGTCAATGTTGCGAGATCACATTACTCCGATCAGCTCAATATCGCTAGCATTTCAAAGAGATAATATCAAAGTGGTCGGATTCTTAGCTAGGAAAAAAATCATGAAACTAACCAGCTACATCAAACATACGAACTAAATCATCATATATGTTTCGGGGAAACACCGAAATGAAGAAACTTTGGAGCAATCATGGATGAAAAAAAAAAAAACAAACCTCGTCGCTCCATGATCGAGTTTTCTCCCTTATGGGTCTAAGTCCTGTCGCTTGTTGCGAAAACGCCAACCAAATCGAAAACCAGAATACAACCTGCCACTCGAACCCTAATCCCAAAAACCCCAAATGTTCCCGCTTCTTCATATCACCACAACTCCAAAAAGAATCCGCCTTTTGTGATTGAAACCCAAATCAAAAGAAGAACTGTTTCGAGTTTTACTCACAAACCCACGTCACTGAAGGAAACAAACCATTATAAAAGCAATAAAGAAGAAACACGGAGAAGAGAGACAGAGGTTTGCTTGGAGTGAAGTCAATGAAACTAGGTTTGGGTTTTCTGCAAGAGAACTAGAGGAAGCAGAAGCTTAGGAGACGTGATTGAAGATTTGCATCTGCCAATCTTTTTACAAACTCCAATTGAATTTAGCAATCTGTTCTGCGGTCGTTGAAGCTTCACGATCAACTCCTCTTGTTGAACAAGTCGTACCTTTTCTGTTTCTCTTTTATTTTTTTCTTAATTAATTGATCCTTTTTTTTTTGGTAAACGAAGGTTCAATGTCTGATTGAGAAAGTGGTTAGTTTAACTTCTCTTTTTGTTTTCTTTTTTCTCTTCTGATAAAAGGGACTTTTCTTGTTGAAATCTTGTCTTTCTTACGCCTTATAAACTTGTTTCCCAAAAACATTTTGGTTAGACAATATTAATACAAAAATTAATGTATGGTTTTAAGTTAAAACAGGTTAAAACGTGACTATAAATGGAATTACATTTCACCATTTAGGGAACTTAGGAGTGATCAAATATTAATTTGAGCATTGACTAGGTTTCCTATTAAGAACAAGGTGTAATGAAGAACGCATATCCACTCGTAGATTTTTTTTTCATTTTCTACCATTCTCCAACAAGAATAGTTGGGATTTAAAATTGGGAAAAATGTCATTTAAATCTTCAACTTTCTAAAAATGGTGGTTTAAATCATGAACTTTCAAAATGTCATTTAAATCCCAAATTTTTTGTTGACTTCCCAATTAAATAACAAACTTTTGCTATTTATGCCATTTGAGTCCTTTCGAAAATATAATTAAACAAAACTAAAAAATTTTATTAAGTTTTATCAAGAAAAAATTATAAATATGGAAAAAAATTCAAATAAAAATTAAATAAAAATAAAATTAAGTTTCTGATTTTTTTGAGTGTTTAATATAGTATACAAGAATTGTTTTTATTAAATATCATACTTCAAACTTTTAATATATGTTGATCTTTCATTAGATTTTTGTTAAATATAAATATACATATAAATATTTTAAGCACTCACAAAAATCAGAAACTTAATTTTATTTCAATTTTAAGTTTTATTTGAATTTTTTACCATATTTATATTTTTTTCTTGATAAAACTTAATAATTTTTTTAGTTTTGTTTAATTATATTTTCGAAGGGACTCAAATGGCATAAATAACAGAAGTTTGTTATTTAATTGGAAAGTCAACAAAAGTTCGTTATTTAATTGGAAAATCAACAAAAAATTTGGGATTTAAACTATATTTGAAAAGTTCATGATTTAAACCACCATTTTTCGAAAGTTCAGGATTTAAATGACATTTTTCCAGAATGTATAAAATTCATAGTTCCACATTACAAGAAGATAAAAGTCATATATTGTCCAACTAGTTGGGCTCTAAATGTAGCGGGAGAAAATGTGTAAAGCGTTTCTTATAGCATACTTCATCCATTTGAAAAAGCCCACTAAAACTTTATCTGTATTGTACTCCTTTTAGCTAATTTGTACATTTTTCTGTCCAGGATTAGTACTTTACGTTTTTTATTAATACAATAAAAATTAAGACCGTACGTTACGCAAGTTTAAACAAAAATGGATTTCAGCTTTAAATTAAATTAAAAACAAAAATTAGAAGATCTGTTTTTTTTTTTTTTTTTAAATAGCTGTTTGTGCTTTGAGGGGGGAGTAAATAAAAAGTGTGAAAAGAAGATAGCCGTTAACTCCATTGCATGTTGAAACGTGTGAAAAAAGAAGAGGAGCAAAACCGAAACGCTTCTAATTAATTTGCATATTCTCTCTATAGAATCGATACAGCCAAAAGCTTCCCCCAACGGCTATGACTTCTGAACTTTCACCATAAATACACTTACAAGCACCCAAGAGCAACACACAGTTCAAAAGAGCAATTTACTTGAGGTTTAATTAGTTTAAAGTTTTGGAGAGATGGGTTTGGTCAAAAGGTTTGATGCTTACTTGATGATTGTGGTGTTGGTGAGTTTGGGATTTGCAATAGGATTTTCAAATGGGTACAAGTTCTATGTAGGTGGGAGAGATGGTTGGGTCCTTACTCCTTCCGAGGATTATTCTCATTGGTCTCACCGAAACCGGTTTCAAGTCAACGACACTCTTTGTAAGTCTCTCTCTCTCTCGTTTCTCCTGTATACATATAAATGTGTCATAATGTCATTATAGTTTATAATGCATGATACTATATATCAACTGGTTCGACTTTGATTTTGCAAGATTTTAAGTACCCTAAGGGGAAAGATTCAGTGTTGGAGGTGACTGAAGAAGAGTACAACACATGCAACACGACTCACCCAATAACTTCCCTCTCGGACGGAGACTCCCTCTTTGTGCTTAGCCGCTCAGGTCCGTTCTTTTTCGTCAGCGGAAACTCGGAAAACTGTCTCAAAGGCCAGAAGCTAGCCGTCAAGGTCATGTCCCCCCACCACCACAGCCACAGTCCTCGTCAGCCATCGCCCTCACCGTCACCGACTCTGTCTCCTGTCCATCAGGCTTTGCCATCTCCAGCGCCTTCTCCGAGTGTTCCTTCTGATTCTGGAGCTCTTGCTCCGGCTCCAGAACCCGCGAAAGGTCACAATTCGGCCGGTTTGGGTGGTCCTGGGGTGGTTTCTCTAGGATTGGTTCTCGTGGTTATCGTAAGTTCCATGGTTTAGGGTTTATAATTGTCAGGGTATTATTTCCTCTACAGTTGAGTTGAGTTTAATATTAATGTGCCATCTTATTAATTGTGTTTGAACTTTGAACCTCCTTTTTTGTGCTTATCATTTTTTTTGGTTATGTTTTTTTCCTGTGGAGTGTTTTTTTCTTTTCTAATCAGAGTATCTGATTAGGGATTTTATATTAAAAGAGCATTATGTGTTTTGTGTTTAACTATGATCATTCTATATATAATACGTACACATAACTCACGCAGAACTTCTTTATAAATCTGAGCTCGATGTTGAACACTGATTTTGTTGAAACATTGAAATAGCTCTTACGTTTATACAAGTTTCAAAAATCAATTATTTGTTTCCTCACTTAATAATGCGAATTAAGTGCTATCAACCAGTGAGCGACCGAGTTCAGTATTCAATGTGAAAGCTATTCTTAGTAAAACATTAAGATAAAACAATTTTTATATATAAAAAATGAAAATTTAATAAACTGTGGAATATTAACTGAGGTAAATTACAACATTCAACAAATATAGAGTAAGAACCGGGCAAAGTACAGATCTATTACCATTATAAACTTCATCTATAAAAACACAAATCAGTAACACTCTTTCCACGACTTCTCTTCAACTCTCGATGATGAACTACATTAAGCTCTTGATCATCGCTGTGTATCATCCCAGTGGCTGCAGCTCCGGTGCTGGTCAGAGCTAAGAAAGTGGACTGCGACGGTTGGTCCGGGACTTGCCTCGGCGGTGGAGAAGAGGAGAGAACAACAATGACAGGATTTGATTTGAGCCGCAGGATTCTAAAAGCCGCAAGATATATTAGCTACGGTGCATTGAAGAAGAATAATGTACCGTGTAAAAGACGTGGTCGTTCCTATTATAATTGTGGAAAGGGCAAAAAAGCTAATCCATACAAACGAGGTTGCAATGTCATTACACATTGTTACCGATTCGCGAGTTAAATAAAACGATGACAATTGTACCATTTCATATCGTTAGATATTCGGTTGCTTGTCAACATGAGAGATATTTTATATATAGATAGACTGATAAGTATTTACTAAAAAAAAATCTTTGTTATTTGTTAAGTTTTGATTAGTCATTTGAATTTTTACTCTAACAAGGAAAAGTTAGCAAACTCGCTAAGGCTATTAAAACAAGAATTAAACGTGGCAAAAAAATATGAACGAAATTTGAAGGAAAGAGAACATGATGGATAAAAACGCCTGTGGGGATCCTATTATAGGTGTCTGCTTACGAAATACAGTATTACGCAATAGACCACATCTTTGTTTTTGAAGTAATATCCTTGATTCAGATTCGTAATCCTCTGTCGAAATTATTATTAACATGTTTGTCATGAGCATATATACTTTAAAAGAAAAAAGTCTATATGTATATAAATATATATATATATATATATCTGGTTTTCAGTAATCCATAATCTAGATTCCTAAATCCTAATGTTCTCTCGGAAAACGGTGATGCTTGCACGTCTTCTCAATTTCAAGCTTAATCTATATCACGCATATTCTTCAACCTTATAACGTTACATATATTAATTTCTTTCAACGCCTTGTTGTAAAACTTTATAAGCGTATCTTAAGGATAACCTGGTAAAATTTAGGGGGAAAATAATAGCAAGCCAGACAGAAATGCGTATGCTAACTGCTAAGATGATGATTGTTGACGTTTGCGTTGATTCAGTGCAAAAATATCTGATCTACCAATAGGTACACATTTGATTAGAGTAATCCTTTTATCATAATTGAGTCTTACTCCATGGTTTGTTTTGTTTTCACCAATCAAAAGAAAGAGGGAGGATATGTTTTCTTCTTATTAATTTTATGGTTACCTTACTTTATTCACGTTTTATTCATTTGCCTAATTGACTCTTACAAAGCCGTGTTGACTTTAGACAACAATCAAATGAACATTCTATGAGAAATCATCCACTTTTATGTAACCAGGGCGATTTAATTTTATTTCGTTAAAACAACGCTGTTTATACTACAGTGGGTCCAAGAAGTTGCCCTGTTTGGGGACACAAAATCATCGGTGAGACGATTCCACGCAAACTCTCAATGCAAAACTCATTTCACTTAATCTCCCCCTAACTTACTTATCGTATTCATACGTCTGTATATGTATATATCACACGACCGCTACTGCGGCCGGACGGCCCACTCCGGCTGATAAATTACCAAACATACCATAGTTCAACATAGAAACCCTCTGCTTTGCCTTTGTAAACCTATCCTCCTCCTCAGTCTCGGTCTCTGTCTCCGAAATCGGCTTGGCTGATTTTCTATCGCAGGTGCCGAGCCATTTGGCTTGCATGTACTTGTGTTTTCTCCAAGGACCCATGTGCATTTTCTTGTCTTTCATACACTTTTTGGCCGCTGTGCACAATATTTTTATCAGTGATCTTAGCCTCTCTGTTTTTCCGACGTACACTTCCGGTAATGTTCCAACGAGTCGTTTGTACTCCTCACTACCTCTCGCCATCTCAAACTCCGCCCTAAAAGATAGCTCGACCACCACACGGATCCCGCCTTTCTTTGAACCCGATTGGTCCACGATTTCCAAATATTCATGCTCACCTAATGTTTTCAATAAATAAGCATCATGGTTAGTCCAACTGTTATAATTATTGACAACTTGCTTGATACATAAAAATAAGCAGGAACGTTCAACATATATTTATCTATATATATTTAGATTATCTAGACAACTTCGTTGACGTGTTATTTTTGCAATAGACAACGGTGATAAAGAAGGCTGAAAGTTTCAAAACAAGTCCATATTCAAACTAAAAGACTTCTGAAATTTTCTTAAATGTAAGAAATCATAATTCGAATTTCAAATTATGTTCTTATATTAGGAAAGTAGAATATTGAAGTTCAAAAAAAAGAAAAGGAAAGTAGAATATTGAAAATTTTAAAACTTGAGTAAAACGGGGTTAATTTCTTATACCTGCAGGGATATCATGATTGCTTCTCCACTTGGATTTGCAGATGACGCAATCATAGCCGGCGTCTCGGAGACGGCGAGACACTTCGCCGCGCAAACAGATACGGCAACCGTCGGTCACCGGCCTCCGGCAGACGCATTGCAAACCCTTCGATCTCACTTCTTTCAACGCTTCTTTCGTTGCTTGTCGAATCTTTGTCTCAGTTGAACTCGTCCTATACAGTGTCGCCTACACATCACAAATTTGGACCAAAAACAAAAATTAATGATAACCCCCACAAACAAAAATAATGTAAAAAGAAAGAGACAATGATAGCTTTAGAGTTATAAACTAATAAAAAAAAATTTACCTGGAGAAGTTGTTCATGTTCATGCCAAAACGTTTTGTTCTCTTCGGAGTTGCAACCGGCAGCATCGTTGTCAGCACCGGATTCTTCTTCGCCGGCGGCCAAGCTACCGGAGTCAGGGTAATCATCCGGTGAATGGTTTCCTACGTCGAGAAAACCAAATAGAACATCGTCGGAGCTAGCCATGCCGTCGAGAAATTTCATGATGTCATCGGAATTTTGCCGATCCATTGCTTTAAGGTAGAAGAGAGAGAGGGAGGGAGAGAATAAAAATGTTTTTTCTTTTTCTTTCTCTTAAATTTTCTTATGTTTTTTTTGGTTGAAGAAAAATAGGATTAAACTAGAAGGATATATATAGGTCCGAAACTGAAGCCTATGTGGGACCCGCCGGATAAGTGCTGGGACCCACATTAGACATGGGACCTACCTGAGAGGTGGGAGAAACAGATACAAGGCGCCGCGAACAAGTGCTTTCGAATGCTCTGTTGAGTTTTGGAAGAAGATGACGTGTCCTAAAATGAGTCGGATCTGATGGCTAAAGACAGCTAGTTCCTATGTCAGCATGGCCAATCACGACATTACAGATTCGGATATACTCGATCCCTAATGCTAATCCTAATACTAATATGTAGTGAAGTACTTATAAAAGAATTGTTTGAATTACTATTATTTGTTTTAAAAAGTATTAGTATTTATTAGCTGTTGTTAAATTAAATTGGTACTTTTTTAACAGAGACGGAAATTGGTACTAAATCCATTCCTAAACATTGGGTTTTTCAAGTACTATTTTCTTAACCCTCAAAAAGTAGATAAAGCGTTTCAAATTAGAAGATAGATAATTACGACAATTTTTTCTTTATCATGTTATATGTCCTTGCTAAATCCATTAACAACTAACTAACTAACACGTTTTAGAAACTACTATACACGTATCTCTAGCTAGCTATCCCAAATATTTCATATGAAACTTAAGAATGCTACATGTTCAAGAAATACGTTAACATAATATTCTATAATGAATACACGGTGTTTTGTTACTTGACATAGAAGTTATTCTGTATCATTGTATGATTGAATTGTATATCCATCGTCCATACTCCACAAAGCACTAGAAACTTTCTCCGTCAAACTTAGATGTATATTTATTGCGATGCGATTTAAAAAGGTACAATTATTAATTATTTGAAAGCACTCGCTAGAATCGTCTTGATCTGGGAAACCGGGACCCACGTGCCAAAAATCAGACGCAGACAAAGACATCTACGTGGGAGGATGGCCATACACGTGTTCTTTTTGTCCTAAACGCCTTATCCCGACTACTTTACATGGGGCCTCCTTTGTCCTGCCACCAAAATGAATAATACAGTAAGAGGAAATTAGCTGAAAGTTAGAAATTTTATTAGGAAACATGCCAGTTTAAGAAAATTTATTAGGAACATATATAGTTTTCCTTTTCGATTTGAATTCTATTTTCGAAATTGTTTTCCAACAAAATTTACTCTGATCTAAATTTTAGCGTGATGCAAATCTTGTATCATGTAATGTATATGCTTACTATATTTACAGAAAGAAAACGATATTTTGGATTTTACCAAGTATTCGCATCTACTGCAATGATTTAACTGACTAAAAGATACTTCTGGATATGTCGAATATGCTTAATACGTTAAGCGTATTATTAGTACACAACAAATGGTATCGATCTGCTTAAGTTTGGCAAATGTGGTAATGTAGGGTTAAATTACATTTTCCATATACACTCAGATGTCTATCAAACCATAGCCCATAGGTAGAGTTTAATATATCACTTTGTAGTTCTAAACAGATGTTTTCTCTCGATCGCTCACATAAAGATGTTGAACAGATCATATCGTAAGAGAGGCGAAACAATGGAAAATGAGAAATGATATGGGTTAAGTAGAATATACTCCGCATCTTTTTCCAAGAAGGATTTTGGGAGGCTGGGAATATTCTTGAATAAGGGTCACGTGGTAGCAGCATGTGGACCAGCTCATTGAGTCGAGGTAAACACTGAATTGTTAGAACCCTGACAAAGAAAATGTGAAATGTGAAAATAACGCAATCATGCATATATCGTCGTTGCTTAATAGATAGTTTGGTACAACTTTCTGGTTCGTATGTCCAATTTTTTTTACTATTTGTAATTATATAACAGTCTTAAATATCTGGTTTCCGATAAATATCTATTTTCACACACTTGTAAATTGTAACTAACCAGAAATATCCATTCTGAAACAAGGTACTAATAATCAGATAATAATAACCTTAAGCTAGCCGTATAAGGAACTAGGGATAAAAAAACCAGAGTAAACTCGGTTTAGCACTTCCCTCGTACAGATGTTGGAAGAATGTCGTCATCCGTTCTCAAGTCGATGGGCTCCGGACTCTCAAGTGTGTTTTTCGCCCATTGGTGGATTCTTCTAATTTATATATTGAATTATTTTTGTTTTATTGGAACCATCCAGAGATGTACATTGATATCCTTTTTTTCTTTTGTTAGACAAAATTGTATGTGCTCGAAATATATGATTGTTAACATGATAATACTGTATTCGTATATGCAATGTACTTGTCTAATTTGTGGTCTGCTAAAACTGGCTTAAACCTTGGTCTTTTTAATATACAACATGAATAGAAAATATATAAATTGTTATAATATATGACTCGTTTTCCATACATTAATATGACTTCTTCTTTTTTTGTTAACTTAATATGACTATAAGTCTATAACCGACGCAGGCGACATGTTTTTCTAGTGTATAATATACGAGAGTCAAATAAATGTTTAACTAAATTGAATCATTGCTGTTAAAAGCTGTCACATGTGTTATCTCTATATACTTTTGTGTTATTGTGTGTGATCACAATCAGATGAAATGATATGTTATGATCTTTGTATACCAATTAATGCAAGTTAAATTAGTTCATATTGGACTCGTTGAATAAACAATAATCTTATACAAGCGCTCATCTTGCACGCTAATAGATTTAATACACGATTCCGTTGATACGCGAAAGTATAAATAAATCTGCTCTAACAAGTCGTATACATATAGACATGTTAAAATAAACTGTCAAAACATTATAATGAACAGTTGTTAAAATCTTTATATATATAAAACAGAAATCACATTGTGGGTTTGACACCTGTCTTTTTAATAATATTGGATTTATTTGGCTGAAAAAAATACTTTTGCCTATTATTTATTTAAAAAAAAAATTGGTTAAAATAGCACGTGTAATTTTATTTTTTCTTTTTTTAAAAAAAAAATAACTTCCCTCTACTCCACGAACTTCCACATCTACTATCACCTCAACTCATCATCAGTCTTAAGAAAATTATGAGCCAATAAAAAAATTAAGCAAATATATAAGAAACAATAAAAAAACTCTCTAGCCAAAAATAAAAATCCCTAAATTTTCTCTAATCACTACACCACGTTCAAAGTTAAATCATGATTGATGTCATGTGTAACTTCCAAATTATGGCACGATTTCAAACTGTTTCAAGTTCTATACTATAATTTTCAATCAACTCTTTTTTTTTTCTCTCCCTCTCTCTCTTTCTCTATGGTTTCATCTTTTTCATCAATTTGCTTTTTTTATTTTTGCTTTTGGGCGTGACAACAAAATTGATACAGATCTACAATTCTCTTTGTCCAGATCAATTGATCACTTATTCTCAAATTCATCCTCTTTTTTTCTGCTTGCATGATTCAGGTTGAAAATGTCACATGAGTTTAATTCGGTTGGCTTAATACTTCAAAAAAGGAATGGAAAATCAGAACATTGCAGTAACTGGGGTAGTAATATTAATAATTATAATACTCATTATATAAAAAGTTGGTTATTTATAATTATTTTCTAGGAAGCCGACGGGACAACGAATTTGGCTTCGTAAATAGATTTAAAACATCAGATCTTGATTTGAAATGCAAATGTGAGTATTTTTGCACTTTTCTTTCAGATAACTATGATAAACTTTCAATGTTTTGGAGTTTTTTAGTGAGAAGTTATGGGTAAAATCTTAAAAAACTCATTTATTTTTTATTCCTTATCTTTTTATATTCATATTATAAACTATTTTATCATTTACTATAAATATTTACACTATAAAATTTATGAATAAAAGTATTTATATATAGATATATATATATACTAAAGGATTAAAAAATATTTTGATTCGTTACATTTTTTGAAGCTGCAAATACGAAATTTTTTAAAAGTTGTCCATAAAAAGAAACTGCAAATACTTTATTTTTAAAAAAGATGTTGATGAAAAAAAATCTTTTCATTGCAAATTCTTTTGTAACTGCAGATACCTAAGGCTCTGATTGTTTAAGGCTGTGAAGACTGTTGCTTTAGAATTAATTTGACTGTCAAGACTTTGGCTGTTAAATAATTTTGGTGGCTTTAGAAATTCTAAAAGCCATGAATTCCTGGCTTTGAAAAAATAAGTCACGTAAAGAGCAATTTCAGTTATTTTGGCTGTGAGAATTTTTAGGAAGACTTTAAGGACTTTAGAGCTTTAAAAACCTTATTGACAAAAAATTGGCTTTGAAGACTTTAGAATTAAACTAAAGCCTTAACAGCATCTAAAGCCAGTTTACCAATCAGTACCTAAATCTCTAAATTCTCTCATATCACCACCAGTGCGTTTAATAAATAAATTCCATAACTCCTAATAATGTCAACGGTTTCATCTCCTAAAAAGATTTCTCTCTCCTTTTCCAGTTTTTTAACCTCCTTCGTTGTTTTTATTTTCTAGTTCTGAGTGTAGCAACACAAACTAATAAGGTTTATGATGTCTCTTTATTTAAATACAATCTTTTTTAGAAGAAATTCTTTAGTTTTAATTAACAATTTTATACTATTTCACATAATACTAATTTTTTTTACTATTTATACATATAATTTTATTAATTAAAATGCAAATGCCCATGCAAATACTAGTATACTATATATGAGGTTGGTTGCTCATCGAAGCTCTCGTCTTCTATGTTTATTGCTTCCTATTCTGGTCCACCCCGAGCTATCTTTAGTAGGTTTGTAAAAATATCATGAGAATTTTTTTTTTAACTAAAAATATATAATACCTTGTTTCAGTAATTTTCTTTCGATGATCTATTTTTCACGATGGTCGTTATACTTATACACATAATTGTTAGAGAGATTTAGAAACACATATTTCTCTTTTTCTTTCTAAGTTTTTGAAATTGACACCTTCATAAAACATTTGCAATTTCTTAAAATTTCACAAATTTTAAAAAAAAATGGTTGAGTCTCCGAATTTCTTCCAAAGGTAGTGAATAAATTCAAAGTCTAGTCTAGATAGAATACAAAAGGCTAATCGATATTTTGACTGTACAACGTATACTGCTATATGTCATTATTTTGTCACCCTCATCAGTTATATTAATTATTCTAATCATTCGATGGATAGAGCCCTGGCTAGGAATGAATGCCAAGAGACAAAAGAGAGTGAGTAAGGTTAATGGAAAAAATCAGTTTTATCATTTTCTAACATTTGTGGTTGAATTTGAATATATAATGTATAAACGTTGCTTAATCAAAGCTTTTGAAAAGGATCGTTTCCTATGATGCATTTGATAGTTACATATATGTTAAGGACACTTGGTAAAAGACATTACAAGTTTTTGTATTGATCAATTGTGTATTTGACAACCAAATTGGCATAGGTAATTGCTACAAGAATCGTGCTAACAATTAGGTCTAATTAATAACAAAAAATAAAGTTGGGTATAATATATATCAAAAAGTGATAAAGTTATGTCAATTGTTATGTGCCATAACGTCTCCATATTGCTAGTTTGGTCTAACACAAATATATATAACTGGATCTTGTTTTTGTCTTTACGAATAAAATCATTTGTGATGGATATATAACAACGATAAGATATAAACAATAACGCTAAACCTAATGAACCTAGCATAGAGTTCCATTTGATACAAGTCGCAGTATAACTCTATCAAATACTATATACTACTTACTACTTGAAATATATGAATGTATGTGTGACTAAAGTCACTAAACCATCGGTTTTTATATTTTACGACTACTATTCTCTTCTTTTTTTTGGTTGATTTTTGTAAATAAAACATCACCTCTGATCCTGCGGAACGGCAACTCACTGATAAAAGAGAAAGCTGAGTTCAGTAACCCAACATGCAATCGATAAGGCGAAGCAAATAAGACAGGTAAGATAGCAACCCTGATTAGAAAAGGCAGAGGAAAATTAAAAACAAACATCAAATTTTGCCGAGCAATAACATTATTTCAGGATAACTTTGGTGTACGGAATAACTAAGTAGTCACAGATTCTGAGACTTATAGGGATACTTATGTTCTTCCGCAGACTATTATTCATTGTCGTCCACTAGTTCTAAAATATCAGAAGTTCACAAAAATTCTCCCAACACAATATCAAGTTATCAACATATTACATATATAGGATACACACTCGGCTCCAGTCTTGTTTTCTACTCTTTGCTTTAAACAAACTAAAACTTTTTGATAATTCGAAATTATTTACAAACTTTTTATAAATTATCTTCGTGGAGTTAAGATATTAATAAACGAAGAGTGGGATAAGAAGGAATCAAAGTTAGAATACTTTGTCACAAATTAGTTTGTCTCCCAGCATTAAGACTGACGGGATATTCCCATCTTAAAATTAAGAATCTTCTTAAACACTGTATCCAAAAAATCTGCAGATAGTTTTTATTTGTCTTTGTAAAGAAACAATAATCAAATCATAATCCACCATCAGTCTGATGTCCAACCAAAAACAATTAAAGTGTTGAATCTGTTGATAAAGTTCCATTTCTTAAGCTTTCCCACAAAAATAATATCTATAAAGTGCCATTTATACTAAAAAATTAAGTCAAGTTGCATTCATCATACAAATTTAATAGACTTTTTCAATTTAATATTTATATTAACCTCAATATCAAACTCTTAGTAATTGGAATTTTGTGTAAAGTGTAAGAATCAAATCTTTAATAAATAGAACTTTTATCTGTGTCAATATAATAAGACAACAATTTCTCCAGTATAGGTGGTACAAATATTAAATCTAAAATATGAATTTATTTTTTATAAAGAAAACAGAGACGGCGAGAAAGGGCCAATTAGACGAAGATTATTGTAAGATTATTCAATGGAAAGTGTCATCAATTATTTTGAATAGTCACCATTACTAAATAAATAACTGCTTTTTGAGGCCAAAACTACGTGCGATATGAAAGCTGTTTTAGCATATTTAGTGAATATGTAAAAAAAAGATCAATTTTCCGGTATTGTTTTGAAAATTTTGAATCCAATAATTTTGCTTGTTCTTCCCGCGCGATACCATTCTCTAATTTACTCCGATAAGTTTTCATTCAACTTGTGGGATCAATAGAGAGGGTGCCATGCGCTTAATTCGTCAATTATGCTACAAGTTTAACACTGTTCTCCTTGTTTGGTCAACTGTTTCAACACTGTTCATTAATATCAATTTTGAGACAAGCTCATATATCTTCTAACCGGCATTAACCAGTTAGCCAAGCCGAAAACTCTTAGATTAAATTATAGTTGTCTCTAGAAACAAAAAGCTTTTAATAATCCTATTTGTGCGTAACAAAATGGTAGGAAATTATTTGGAAAACAAAAACTATGAACTCATCCAGTTATGGGAATGAACTTTAAACCTACTTCCTTTATAGTTACGACTTACGATAATGGATGAGGCCGTAAGCGGGAAATACAATACTATATCTTTAATTATGTCACCTGCTTCGTATTTTCCCTGGCGACTTCATGGTAAAAAAAAGTAGCAATTAGGATATGGGTCGTGATCTAAAATCCCACCTAACAACAATTATATCAAACTAAATCAAGTACCTACATGATAATCTCTTTAACCTAACCCAAAGGGACTGATTAAACGGTGTTGAAGATAGTGAAAAGTGATGACCCCCCTTTAAATTAATACTTGCAACTTGAGATGGTATTAAAAAAAATTTATTAGTTAATTATAAGTAGACAAAAACATTCCTTTCAGCTTTTCATTTTCTTTTGATAAAAACATGCCTTTCAACCTTCAAGAGTTCAAGTAGTGTTAGTTATTTCTTTAAATAAGATGTTAACATGAATCCAATTAGGCTATAGCAAATATTTTTTTTTTTTTGTAAGTGAATTAGCGTATCTCTAAACATTAAACAATATTATCATTTCATAGTACACATGATTCCATGTATTAAATAAAAACCCCTTTTTCACAGCTGGTGCCATTTTATAGGATTAATTTAATTTCTGTTTATTGCAACTCGCTTTATCCTTCATACGTCATTTAAACATGTATATCTACAATGTATAAACTGCACCCAAAAGAGAAATATTAATTGTAGATATTAATCATAGAAAATACACATGTACATGCATGTTTATCCTTTCCACTATGGTTTTAATTATGATTGATCATTGTGGATATTTTGAGGATTAATTTAGACTTCGGGATCTCCTCCTTGTATTGGTTTTAGTCGGATTAAACATAAGACGGACGTTTGACTTGAACGAAATCAAAAGGATCGTAAATACAACAACGAACATAAGCTAAGTGCATGTACTTTTGTTAAACCCAAACCGGAACCTAACGAGAACATTCGGCCAACTTATAGCATTACCAGGCCTGAATCAACGGCCCAAATCCAGAGATCGGGAGGTGTTGTTTTTCAAAGAGTGCCCAAGCAGACGATTATCTTAGCCGCAGCGTCTCCACCTATTTCAAAGATTCGGATGGCCCAAAAGGAGGTGTTTTGACTTTTGAAAGGGAGAAAAAGGGTAAAAAGTTAAAATTTATGCACCAGCCGGGAATCGAACCCGGGTCTGTACCGTGGCAGGGTACTATTCTACCACTAGACCACTGGTGCTTCGTTGAATAATTAAATACGAGATATTATATATTCCAATACAACAAATGACAAATTTTCTTGGAAAAACCCATATAGGTTTACATCAAAGTTCAAACATAAATGAAACTCATTCAATCTTATATACAGCAGAAATGAAGAATAACACTACCTGTATATACTACAGTATAAAATAACCCTCACACTAGCTTTTCACCTTCCTTGAAGAATAGAACCAGAACTCTTAAAGGAATTAGAATAAGAAGAAGAGTTCCATACATCTAGAAACGTGGGATGTTGTTGTTGTTGTCTTCCGTCACTAGTTCCCAACAAGTAAGAACTTTGCATTCTCTCCAATAAGCTCACTTCCATGCCTTCTCTTTCCCTCTCATCACCATCATCACTCAATCTCCCTTGGTCCAGTATATGCACCACTTGTCTCATCTTTGGGCGCACCCTTGGATCAGGATGCACACACAAAAGTCCTATTCTCAGAGCCGTCTCTACTTCCTTGGTCTCGAACCTTCCTCTCGCCTTTATCCTCTCGTCTAAACCATCAACCACTTGATCTTTCTCCATCAGTCCCCACATCCATTCCACTATCCCTTCTCTTCCTTCCTCAATTGGCCTCCTTCCACACACCACCTCCAAGACAAACACTCCAAAGCTATACACATCGGTCTCCGCCGATGCTCTCCCTGTCTTAACCAGCTCAGGCGCCATATAACCCGCCGTTCCAACCACGTGTGTGGTGCTAACCATTTCGTTCCTAGTGTTCTGCAACTTAGCTAACCCGAAATCACCTACTCTCGCATTCATATCCTTGTCAAGCAACACATTGCTTGACTTAATGTCTCTATGTAACACTTTTGACTCCCACCCTTCGTGTAGATACAGCATCCCTGAGGCTACGTCTCTTATCACTCTCATTCTTTCTTCCCAGTTCAACATCTTGTCAGAATCAAATATCCGTTTATCCACACTTCCATTCTCCATATACTCGTATACCAATATCAAACTCTCTCCTCCTTTCTTACACCAACCTCTTAGTCCCACTATATTTTTATGTCTTAACCTCCCTAAGCTCGAGACCTCAGCCAAGAACTCACTCGTCCCAGCCACGCTCTCGCGAGGGCTTATCATGATTCTCTTCACCGCCACTTCTTTGCCTTCCAACACTCCCCTATAAACCTTCGAATTCCCTCCGTATCCGATCATATTCTCCACCGAGAACCCTTTTGTTGCTTCCAAAATGTCTCTGTACTTCACCCTGTGAGGCCAATACTCTGTTTCCCAATCTTCCACATCATCGTCTAGTCTCCGTCTTCGCCGCCTTACAACATAGAAAATGAACCCAACAACACAGACTAGTAACGCAACAACACCAACAGAGACCCCAGCAATGAAACCTTTAGACTTAAAAACAGAGTCATCTTGCAATTTGAACGAAGGAAGATTCATAGTGATTAAAGCATCGCCAATGGAGAAATTAGAGTTGCTAAAGCTCCATGAGAGGATCCTATGGCTCTCCACGAGTAGTCCTGTGGATCCGGTGAATCCCACGAACATATCATCGACCAAAACTCCGGTGAGATTCAAAGGAATGCTTATGAGTGGTCGTATGGGTTTCAAAGAGCCAGCTCTAGCCATCGTGACATTGATCGCTGACCCATTAAACTCAATCCACGCCTGATAGTTATCGCCACTGTTGAGCCTCAGCTCCGTGAACCTCTGGCCGTCTCTGCCTCCGTAGAAACCAGCGACCGCAGATGAAACGGAAGTCAGTGAATTGACGTCGACACCGACGTGGTTGTCGTTGATGTCGTTGAACTCTTGGTTGGCGAAGACGTCGAACTCTACTCCGAAGATTCTGTTACTAGGGTCGCCGTTATTGGTCAGATTGAACATGCCGAGATGCTGAGATGATTCTGCGGCGGTTGTTTCGGAGGAAGGGAGGAAGACGAAGGCGAAGCCGTGACCAGGGAGCCTGTTTTTGTAAGGAGCCATGGAGAAGATGAACGATGTGGCGAAAGGGAGTGGCGAGGTGGTGGAGGAGGCGGGGATTCTTGAAGGGTAAAGACCACGTCCGATGGAGAGAGTTGTTTGGTTGGTGAGTGTGAGGATCGACGGCGGATCGTCGACGGTTGCACCGACGAGGAGTGTGTTGGTGGCGGTGAAATTGGAGTTGTAGACGAAATCGATGCATGAGGCTGATCGGAGTAGTAACTGAGATGTGACGAGAAAGAGAAAGATGGAAGCTTTACAAAACATGGCTGAATGATTTGGATCAGAGGACATGAGAGACAGAGAGAGAGAGAGAAAGATCTTTTTTACGACAAGAAGGAAGAGGAACAGTTGGTCAAAACTCAAAAGCGTTTTGATTCGAAGAACCCAATCATTCAAATAAATTGTCTACAACTGGAAAATTCTGTTTTGATTAATCCAGAGTCAAAATTATTAACGAGATAATATTAAATTAATATGACTACATGTTTGAATATTATTTGAAAAAAAAATAACAAGAAGTTGACAAAATACGTCACATTATCCAGCTTGACATACTGATATTGAATTGAGGACAGTTTGATCTCAAAGATTTAGCTATTGGAATCTTGTTTAATTCGTTTTTTATTATTTCTCATCCGAGCTGCTTGGAGCTAACGTTGAAATTGGTCTTGTTCCACATTTATGGGATGTGATGATGAACTTGTTGGTCAAAGAAGCCAGCCTCGAAATGTCAAAATATTAATTTTCTTTTAGATCTTTCCCTTCGATTCTTTTAAACACTTCGCTCATTACTCAGCTTATTCGTTAACTATAAGCATCATAGTATTAATTCTTGGATCACATCAATTCTTGGATAAAAAATGACTCCTGAGTAGGTCACATATCATATTTTACTTTAGTATATGCTCAAACTGTAGAGTAAAAAACATTGAATGTAATCACTTGGTTCAAGAAACGGTGCGTTTATGGGAGATGAGCCAAAAAGCGAATAGAGAGGAAATTAAAATGGAAACAGAGCTCTCCAACTGTCAGTTTGCAGGAAAAGGCAAAGGCTTCAAGTGGACCGCTAAGACAAGGCACGTGACAAACACTGCCCAATCGCTGAGGTCACCAGAGAGAGCGTGTTATTCACGCAACAACAGATTCGAGTGGGCTTCGAGTAGAAGCTAAAGAACGAACGTACGGCCACTTTCCTTTTCTCACAATTCTTCACCGCAAGCACTCACCCCAAAAAAAGGAATCAGAAGAAGAAGAAGAACACTAGGCAGAGAAGGATATTTACTACTTATTCACCATTACTTTTACCAGCAGACAGAATCATCAGATCTGGTGTTTCAATGGCGGACAAGGAAGAACAGGAGACGATGACCTCGTACAAGCTGTTTTTGAGAGTAATAAGCAAGAGAAGAACATGGGTCTGTCTCTTTCTTGTCGTCTACGCGATCCTCTTGTCTTCGTCTTGGAATTCGCTGAACTCGATTGTGGATTGGTACGGAGAGAACCACCAGACATCATCTGGATGGCCTGCGGTTTACGCTTCGGTGCTTCTTGGGGCTGTGTTCGGAGTTCTGTCCATGGCGGCGGCACTGTTTATAGCTGTGCCGGCGATCGTGGTGATCTGGATATCGGTGGTGGTGACGATGGCGTTCGCCGGAAAATCGAGGAGGAGAGTTGTGGTTGAAGGGAGGAAAGTGACGAAAGAGATCGCTGGGTTTGTGTTTAAGGTTCTTCTTAAAGAAGGAAACTTTGTGGCTCTTCTTTGTGCTCTCCTTGCTTACTTCGTCTTCTTCAACTCTTACTCTTCCTCCTCTTGATTCAAATTTAGCCAATTTGTCATAAACACAGACATGTTACCACTAGCTTTCAAATTATCTTTTCATTAACTGTCCTTAGTTTAATACGATTTTGGTTTCTTGAATCTCAAAATCGATCTTCTTTGTTGGTTGGATGTATGTATTTTTCTGATGTCAGATCGAATGCTTCCACGTCATAATACCAACACGTGAAGTTTATTGTCTTTTCTTTTACCATTTCTTTTTGGGAGCACATATTCTTCTTCGGTCTGTCTGTTTGTCGGTCTCTCTCTCTCTCTCTCTATGTCCGTAAAAATGCTTTTGAACCACAATATGAAGCGCTGAGAGCCCATTGGGCTTACTGTACCGTCGTCTATAGCCTACTTTTTAAGTGAATTAATGGAGAACTTGATTAGTGAAAACAGTAAATATGGTTGGGGCTAATCTTGATTCAAAAAAAAATATTCTCTAAACGATGCTTTTATGTCAGTTCATTTCTTGGTTTGATAATTGAAATATTTAAAAAATTCGTGAGAAACTAAACACTAGCTTTGATAAATATAGTTCTCTAATAATAACTGGATAATTGTCAAGATTGGATATTGATTTGTTAAGACGTTTAATTTTCTTAATTGACTTTTAGATATGATGGTAGCCTAGAAATTATAAAATTAGGTAGATTGTGATGACAAAAGAAGAAGATAGATTGTTTTTGAAGGAGCAAGTGCATGTGATTAGGTATAGTCAAATGGAAGTCGTTAAGTAAAAGCTAAAAAGGTAAGCCCCTTTCACACATTCTTCATCATATAGCATTAATAATAGAGGTAAGAAGGTGCTCCATCCCAGTCAATTCGTAGTGTATACGATAATTCATAGGAATGATTATGCATATTTGACAAACATGTTCCCATGTTATTGAATCTTCTTCCATTGTGGACTTATAGTTCTCACTCATCATTCTTATTATTGTATAGCTTTAGTTTCATTAACATTGCACTGAAATTTTATTTGGTCTCATTGATTGGTCGGTTGTTGTACATAATGGTTTCAAAGAATAATTGGTCTGCTCTGAGTGTTTTTCTTTCCTTTTCGTTTGGCTACAATTACAATGATTCGGCTTTTATATCCTTCTTTTTCTTTACACTAACTCAATTGCAAGATCTTAGATGGCCAATAACAATCTTTCTCACTTCGATTATATACATTTACTTATATATCACAGATTCTTCAGGTGTAAAGGAAAGCATCTCCGGTTGACCCAAAGTAAGAAACAAGCGTCACCGACAACATTTAAGTACTGTATATTAGTTCTGTCTATTATTTATTTACCACACCCTATCAGCTTTGTATGTAGATAGTTCCAAAATGTCGGCAAAAAAAACATATTACCTTAGATTCTAGCTGATTTTTTGTTTTAACCTTTTATAACTTCCAAGTAGTCAACAAAACCTAAGAAAAAAAGAAAAGGCGGAGACGATTGTGATGAACAGGTTCACACCTTTTATCGCTATAATTTCTCAATATTTGTTGATAAACTACGAGGACAAAAAGGATCTTACCACAAATGTAATTGTCTGCTTATCTGTCCTATTTTTATCAATCATAACAACGTGGACAGCACCTAAAACTGTTTCTCAACATTTTCACCACGAGAACAAAAAGATGTGCCACCAAATTCAAAATCTAAATATATTAGATGTAAAATGTAATTATTTTATATATCTTCAGATTTGACTATCGTATTTCCGAAATGAATTAGTATTGACTACTAAGAGTAAGGGAATTATATTGGAAACGGTCTAATTTCAGATGTTAAAGTTAAAGGTTCATCTTGACCAAAAAAAAAAAAAAGTTAAAAGTGCATATTTGTTGTGGGGGTTCCACACAATTCATAATTTTGTTACATGATTGAACTATGTACATTTCTCAAGTATCTGAATTGGATGACACTTCAACACATATGGCCTGTTTTTCTTTTTTCCCTCATAGAGATTAAAATGTTTCTCTTTCATATATGCTCCGAATTAATTTTAAAATCCCGTGACTAAAGTTACTAAAATGTTTATTTTGCTTCAAACTAAAATTTACATGACCCTCATTTAATGTTAATTCCCTCTTCCTTTTTTGGTAAAATTTTGTGCTTTTTTCTCTTCAACCTACAAACATAAGCAGTATAACAAAATGGCTAGTCTGTCGGAAGCCAATTATATAACCTTTTTTTTCTTTTCAGTGTAAAAATTAAATTAGAGAAATAGCTTCGAATACCATACTTTCATATTTTTGTGACAAAAATATCACACCAAGGTGAAAATGACAAAAATAACATTTATTTAATGGTTTAAAGATAATTAAATTAATAAATTTGGATTCAAAAATCATTAATTAAAGTTTAGATTTTGGGTTTTAGGGTTTAGGTTAAGAGATTGGGAAGAAACATATGAAAATAAATGTACAATAATCTTTTTTCTCTTAAAAAATATCATTTTTGTCATTTTCACATTGGTATGGTATTTTTGTCACAAAAACATGAAACTGTGGTATTTTTGAGAATTGCCCTAAAAATTATATTTCAGCAGAAAATCTAAGCAAGTCATTAGGATCTACGATATGTATTTCTCTATCCTTTTTTGGCATCGGGTTTTATGGGATACATATTATATAATTTTTGTGTTCGGTGAGGCTAATATAAATACAAATAAAAGCCAAAAAAAAACATAGATCTGTGGTTGTGGGTATGCAATTATTCATCAAGCTCACATTTTTCTGAGAGTCTGTATCCTATTTTTTCCCCAAAGCGTTAATGGGAGCGCTCTTTTTCGAATCTTTGTTATTTTTGGTATAAAGAGATAATTTTTCCGTCTGGGTTTCATAAAAAGTGTGAGTGACATTCATTCACCGAACGAAGACAAAACAAAACAAACACTTTCTTCTGGGTTTCTACCGACAAGACCTGTTTCTCCAATTCTGGGTTGAAATTTCTCAAAGTGTTAAGCATGGTTCCCGCAAGGAACGGGTCAGTGATGCCGATTCTAGGGTTCCTGGTATGTGCAGCTTTCATCTACCTCTCATTCAGGGATTTGTGGCTGAATCACAAGTGGAGAACCGAGTTAGGGTTCGTGAAACGGAACGGAACCCAGTTCGTGGTGGATGGCAAGGCTCTGTATGTAAATGGGTGGAACTCGTATTGGTTCATGGACCATGCGGTGAACGAACACAGTAGGTACCTTGTCAGTGAAATGCTCCAAACTGGAGCCAAGATGGGTCTCACTGTTTGCAGAACTTGGGCCTTCAACGACGGTGGCTACAACGCTCTCCAGATCTCTCCTGGCCGATTCGATGAGCGAGTCTTCAAGGTACATTTTGTTTTACAAGATGATAGTTTTAGAAGTTTATCTGTACAATTACGAAACTTTTTTAGTTTATAAAATGCTAGAGACTGTCACAAGGAAGATGATGATATAAGAAATAGAATATCCAATTATGAGATGTTTTAGGTTCTTGTCTAATGGAATTTGTATGATGCTTGTTCAGGCCTTGGATCATGTAATTGCAGAGGCAAAGAAGTATGATGTTAGATTGCTGCTTAGCTTAGTGAACAACTTGCAAGCGTACGGAGGGAAGTCGCAGTATGTACAATGGGCATGGCAAGAAGGTGTTGGCCTCAGCTCCTCTAATGATTCCTTCTTCTTTGACCCATCTATCCGCAAATACTTCAAGAACTATCTCACGGTACTAATAGATTTTTTCTTATTAATCATCATCTCTTGCTGATATGATTGAACATAGATCACTGATTCCCAAATTTTATTTCTTGATTTTGTAGACTCTGCTCACCCGCAAGAACTCAGTGACTGGAATAGAGTACAGAAACGACCCTACGATTTTCGCTTGGGAGTTGATAAACGAGCCTCGATGCACCTCTGATGTCTCTGGCGACACTCTCCAAGTCAGTCCTCCACTTTACTTATCACTTTGAATCGTTCAGATTTGTTTTTTATTCAGCGAAAACATTAATGTCTTTTCTTGCGGGATCACAGGACTGGATAGACGAAATGACAAGCTTCATAAAATCAATTGATGACAAGCATCTCCTCACAGTTGGACTGGAAGGCTTCTATGGTCCCAATAGCCCGAAACGGTTGACAGTTAATCCAGAACAGTGGCCCTCTGAGCTCGGAACAGACTTTGTTCGAAATTCAAATTCATCAAACATCGATTTCGCTTCAGTTCATATCTACCCTGATCACTGGTAAGTCTGTTGCACATTTGAAAGATTGAAACTTGGTAGCTAATTTGGCTAGACACACTTAAACCAAGTATAGATTCGTTTCAGCAATCCTCATTCGCTACATATATATGGGCAGGTTTCATAATCAAACCTTTGATGATAAGCTAAAGTTTGTGGTGAAATGGATGCAATCTCACATCGAAGATGGGATAAAGGAACTGAAGAAACCAGTCCTTTTCACAGAGTTTGGACTCTCGAACCTGAACAAGGACTACGAACCATCCCAGAGAGAACGGTTCTACAGAACCGTCTTCGATGTGGTTTACAAATCAGCAAAGCGAAGGAGGCCAGGTGCAGGGACACTGGTGTGGCAGCTGTTCATGGAAGGCATGGAAGGTTTCAACGATGAGTTCGGGATTGTTCCACGCGAACTAGATCCCATGTATAGATTGATGATCGAACAATCTTGCAGGTTGGGTAAGGTCACAGGCCGTCTTAAGGAACATAAGCTGAGAAAACTTTGTTCTCACAGACATTGAAAGACAATATCACATGTACACTGTGTTTTTTTTTTGTATACAGTGAAATCTGATTCTAAATTTTGATCAGCTTTCAAATTTTGATCAACTCTCTATTCAAGTTAATTGATTCGAGTTCATAGAGAAATTCATACGATATAGATTAAAAGAAAAACCAGAGAAATTCATATTTATAAGCACATAAGAAATCCAGAAACTAAGTTCCACTTCATGAACTGTACCATTATATCTAAACCCTACAAAGAGAGATTTTTTTTTTTTTTTGATAATGCTCAAATGAAAACTAAGTCGAACTACGCTTTGCCAATCTTGGAGACGTCCTCGTTGGACTCGTCTCCTCAACCTTCTGAGTCGTCTTCTTCTTCGCCTTCATCAATCTCTTCCCCACAGATTCCAATTCGATCGATTTCTTACTGGCTTTAACAAGTTTGATCTTGCTCTCTCCAGCGACTCTATCAAAGTCATCGGAGAGTTTCCTCCTGATTCTCGCAACGCCTTCATCTTCCGATCCGATCTCTTCATCATTATCAACATCATCGTTCAGATCTAAGTACCTCCTTCGTTTAACCGCAACCGGAGGCGCAGGGGGAGACTCGGAACCAGATCTCTTCTTCGTCTTCTTCTCCTTCTCGGTAACTCGAGATTCGACCTTCACCGGGGTGGAATGCTCGAGCTGGGCACGGAGCTTGTTGACGTTTCCTTCGATTCGGCCCTGGAGACGGAGGCGAGTGAAGTTGAGACCGCCCATGGACCAGTGGGCTTCTCTCGCCCATGAGAGAAGCGGATCAAGCACGGAGAGCGGCGGATCGACGCGGTGAGTGTTGAACTGAGGGTTATCGAAGAAACGAGGTCGGGGAAGCCCGTTTCCGTAGAACTCCACCGGCCTTATGGTGACTTTCTTCACCGGCGCCATCATCGTGTGATTTCTAAAGAAGGAGAAAGAGAATATAAAGATTAGAGAGAGAGATGAAGGAAGATGAGTGATTGAGATTGAGATTGAGATTGAGATTTGGAGATTAGAGATGGATTATATGGACGAGTTTTGGCGGGTGCGATTATTGGCGCCAGACTCTGCCGCGCTGCTTGAAATAAAAAAATTGGCGCCTCTTCAATTTTGCTTCCGCGCATTTTTATTTTTGGTTTCGACACTTTCATGAGGATATGGTGGGTTGATCAATGTATCTGTTCAGTTCTGTTTGTGATTTACACGTGTCCTCATATTAACGTGGGCCGGGCCTTCTATTTATAACGAAGGTTCAAGATTTCGCTACGCGTTATAACGCTTGACAGGGACCTAACGAGTTACCAATTACTCGGGGATTAGTCGGGGATTACTCGGGGAGTAATTTTAAAAATTTTTATCATAATTTTGTTTATAAATTTGTTTTGGTAAATAATATTGATAGAATAACATGATTTAATGGTTAGAAAATTATTAAAAAATTATGAGATAAGTGTTCGAGTGGTTTTTTTCATTTTTCTACCACTCTAACTATTTCATCTTCATCTTTTACATATTATTAGTCAATTTTTCTTTTTATTTTGTTATTTAAAATAAAACATAATAAATTTGTCAAATTATTATCGATTTAAGTGATCTAGATTGACTTAGTTGTCATATTTATAAATCGTTTTTTCCCAATTATATGGTTTAGACGGAGAAAACACGAGTCATTGTATAATATAGCCGTATAACTCAACTCGTCACGCTCCACCACTGACTAGCGTATTCTCGGACATATACTCGGCTAGGCGGGTGAGTTTTCGAACAAGGTTTATAACCATCATAATTGTCTTTTCGTACCCCATATAACTACAGGAATCCAATTTAGAAATTTTTATCTGTCTCAGCTAATAAGGTAAACTTTTATGTATATAGTATACACCTTATTGTCTCTTTCTTTTTCGTGTAAGTTTTTGTTGGAAATGTTTTTGGTTTTGGTATATAAAAACTAATAAATAAATGAAAAGGACAAATTATTTCTTAAGCGTTCCATTCATATCATTTCTATAAACAAGATTCTATATAAAACAAGTAGGCGATCATGTAAACAAAGAAAGCCAAGTAAGAAACTTCCCCATACACACACAAGACTGCGCAGGAGAAAAGCAACTCAAGAGATCAGAGATTCGAGCTCAAGAGAAACATTGAAAGTAAAACACGAATAATAGGTTTTAAGAATACACAACAGACCCAATCTATTGGGCCCAATAAAACTAGGGCCTATAGACTAACGTAAGAGACGTGAGCCTTAAATAAGGAGGAAGCAGTTTTTATTGTGAAACATACACCATGGCTTCACTTCACCACCCTCTGGGAGGTCCTCCTGAGGATTGCACACTCAGTCTGTCAAGGAGGGCGTTAAAGTCGATAGGCTGGCCACTCTCCTCCATCCGCTGGATCACGGCCATCACGTGGTCTCCTCTAAAACCCATGCTCACTAGCTTCTCTATCAGTTCGCCGTATTTTGATCTCACCACAGGAGGTGGTGTCCCACTGTTACCACCACCTGCCTGATGCTGCTGAGGAGCGTACCCACCACCTTGTGGACCTTGCATGTAATGCGCCTGCTGCTGTTGCGGCTGCGGCTGCGGCTGCGGCTGAGTTGGTGGGTATTGCATCCTCCCACTTTCGTACATGGCATTGGCATACCCAGGAGGAGGAGGAGGCCCCGAGGGTAGGTACCCATCGCCTGCTTGGGGGCTATAAGACATCTTTGTCTGCTGAGTAGCATGTGGTGGTGGTGCACCGTATCCGTAAGCATGCATCGACTGTGGGGGAGGTCCAGTGTATGGTGATTGCATCTGCATGCTGCTTGGCAACGGTTCGACTGGAGATGGGTTGCTTGGTGGCGCAGGCGAGTATGTTGGATAGGCTCCACTGGATTGTGGTCTGGCCTGTGGCTGGGGAGCCCAATTTTGCTGGTATTGCGGGAATGACTGAGACTGGGCCGAACTTGGGTGAGATGGAGCAGGAGGCGGGGGCATGAACTGAGCCTGCGCTGGTGGTGCTTGAGGTTGAGATGGTGGCGCTGGTGCAGGTGTGTTTTGGAGCTGTGTATTAGGAGGCATGTAATATTGCTGCTGCTGCTGCTGTTGTGGCTGCGCTGGTGGTGGCTGTGACGGTATTTGGTGAGGCAAAGCAAGTGCAAGCTGCTGGTTGTGTGCATCTGAGGTGTTCTCGCTCTTCTTATGCTCTGGAACAGGAGTCGCGACCCGCTCCTCACCATGTGACGAGGAAGATGAATCTTTCTGCACAAGTTGAAGCCTCGCTAGCTCTTTCTGAGTATCTGCTAGCTCCTGTTTGTCTCTAAGAATCTGGACTGACCTATGCACCTACATCCCAACATACACATGGTATCTCTTAACATCCATTCCTAATTCAGAGTTTGACAAAACTACAATTAACAAAAAAATGGACTAGCATAGCATACCTCCTGAAGATGTTTGTCCAGAGATCTAAGCTTCACATCAGCCTCCTCGTTGTCACGAGTCAAATCCGATCTCATTTCTCCGATTGTCTTATCAAGATTGTAGCAGTAGAGCTCTAGCTGGGACAAACGCGAGCTGATGCCTTCGAGAAAGCGCATCATGTTGTCTGCGTACTTCTTCATGGTTCTTTCGACAGTGGCGGTAAGGTCTTGGCTCAAAGAGTCCTCTGGTGGACTGTAAGGGCTTGTAGGGAAAACCGAAGACCTTGCCATCCTGGTTTTATGGAACTCCTGCACCCAAAACGAAACGAAACAAAACAAGAGTAGCTCAGGATCATGACCAAGTGAATGAAGTTTCCTTCTAAATTATAAAAGAAGGGACAATTAAAAAGCTGAACAAAGTGTTATTAGAACTTAAGTTGCAACCTATGTAGAAATACAACAACATGGAATGTCCACAGATTTGAATTACTTCAGATTCAGAACCACTTAACGAGGAAACAAGCTGAATAAAGCTGAGATTAATCTATCAAACAAAGCACACGATCACGATCACTGAAGATTCTCTGTGAACACCCCCCAACCACAATATACCAGCGGATAATCGTAATTACGTTAAAGTACCAAATAATCCAAAATATCAACAAAATTCGCCGATCGAGCAAAGCCGAAAGCTAAAAACAGTCAGAAGGCAGAATCTGTGTTTCACCTTATTGGAGTTGGTAGCACCGATGGCAGGATCGGAGTTGGAACCATTAGACGCGTCCTGGTTGGTGAAGTCGTCGTAAGAGCAGAGGATATCATCGGATCCAAAATCGAAGCCTTTTGCTCCCGAGTTGACCCGACCCGAAGATCCGGACGCCATCGATCCGAACACTGAAATCGATTTGTGATGGAAGAATCAAAAGAAGGCAACAAAAAAAGGGGAAATCGATTGGATTAGTATTCAGGCTTGGGAGTAAAGCAAAGCTGGTTCACGTTTTCTTCAAAACCTTCGAGAAAACGCAAGCACAAGCAGGAGGAAAACGTTTTTTTATCTCTCTCTCTTTTAATTCCAAAATGTCAAAGTAGAGAAAAATGGAGGTTTTAATTAAGTTCAGATTTCTCTGATAAGGATGAAGAGAGAAGGAAACAGCCAAACCGACTTTTCTCTTATTTTTTGTATTAATATTTGTATCTTCATCCCTAACGATATTGATTATTTTTGTTTTGCCCCGGTTTGTTTAGGTTTGTCAATTTGAATCCTTTTGGATTTTCTAACGACATCGTTTGATAGTGGGCTATTCTCAGAATAAATTTAAAGGCTGATTTCATGGAGAAAAACGTTGAGAGAAGACGCCTCACCATTGGCAGCTTCTTCAGTCCTTCTCGTAGGCTTGATTGTAGAGAAAAGGACTGTATCGGTTTTTATTGTGTGGGGGTCTCTGGTTATAAAACTGAAAGAAAGTGCTCTTTGATCCATATTGTCTATGTGCAGAAAAATCAGCTTCTTAACATTGATGCTGTTCTTCCTTTAAGGCTTTTGATGCTTTTTTGATCCGTAATCGGTTTACACTCAAAGTAAATTGTTGGACTCAGAGGAGTTTTGATATTTGTCTTATGTTATGCTGTTCTTCCTTTAAGGCTTTTGATGCTTTTTTGATCCGTAATCGGTTTACACTCAAAGTAAATTGTTGGACTCAGAGGAGTTTTGATATTTGTCTTATGTTAATGTTAGTCTGAGCATCTTATTGCTCTTGTCTAATCTCAGCATCTTTATAGGCATTGACTATTGGTGGTTTTTGGGAATCTGTGGTCACAAATGGTTAGCTAAGTTTTTCTAAGAAACATCTTTTAGTTGTCGCATCTGCATATTCTTCATGGTGATAGTGAGCTGCTTCGGGATAGTTGGGACAGGTTCTTCTAAGAAGTTTGCTATCAAAATGTGTTTCCGGTTTACTTTGGTTTAATATGGTCATCCGACTTACCACTCTAATCTGATTATTAATCGTTTAGTTAAGGTTGTAACTAAAGAACTTGATTTTTTTTTTTTGTCTGTCAAACTTGATATCCTACGTTTTCACTGAATAAGCGAACAAAACTAATTTCATATATTGCTCTCTCGTTCTGTTACGATTTAAGAATCTGAAACTTCCCTTAAGTTGCTGCAGAGTTTTATTTTGGTTAAAAAGGTTGCTTCAAGTCCTTCTCTTCAACTCTTTGAAAATTTTCATTTTAACATATTGGAGTCGCTCTCAAACTGTTGCGCAGATATTGGACATTCACTTTGGTGGTTAAAATGTTTTACATTCAAGAGTAAACTAAGTTGTTGGGGTTCTTGATTTTCAAACTTCGACATGATGAAAAGGAATGATCCACGTAAAGATACGGATATGAATGACCGAATAATTTTTTGGCCGGTGAAAAGTATAGCTATGTGGACACGATTATTATCATATTGCGCAAAGGATAAAGCGCTTCAAAAAGTAATTTTAATTATTAGGAACCCATAAAGAAAATAGCCGCAAAGCTTCTGCTTTGATTTGCATCCATACACTTAATTCAAAAACTTTAATAATAAAACAGTAATCAACCGAACATAATCTGAGTAAAATACTGAGAGGAGTATTAACAGTCCACGTGGTTGTATTGTCTTTATCAAATAATAAATGTGGTGACATTTAAATTTGACGTGAAAACCAGATGGAGTTTGGATTCGTGAAGGTCTTCTCTGCCACAAATCAGTTTGCATCAGTTCTCATCTGAGATTTACTCGAAAACAAATAATCAGATCAACTTGCTCAACGCTATTGTCCCCTCGTCATTAGTGTTTCGACCTTATCTTATGGCTTTTATCCATACAGAAAAAAACCTTATCTTATGAGCATAAATGAAAACACCAACAGTGGTAATGGGAAAGAAGAGGGGTATAATTGTCTAATGGAGAAGCTGACTTTGCATGCTGAGAGAAACACCAACTCACAGTGGCAGCAATGTCCGGGACACGTGGGTGGCTTAACAACCAATGATGGACCCATTTCCATTTAAAAGATCAACCAATCATGTACCTCTTTGTGTGGTTCTAGCTTCGAGGTTCAACGTCCATTTCTTTTCTTTTTTTTGTTATTCTTTGACCATATAGCCCTTCTTCTTTTGCATTTTAGAATTCTTGATGGAGAATCATTTTTGTGAATTAAGAAACGAATTAACCACCACTATCTTTGACACAACATGGCTTAAGAAATTCTGGAGAAAGGGCAAAACTGGAATATGTTTTATAGATACATGATAAAGTAAACTTTTCCCGTTGCGTATATAAGCCGTCAATTATCGAAGCAAACTCCTCAGTTTCCCACATTTTCTCTTCATCTGCCTACGGTTGCAGATTTATTTACTTCACCAATAAAATAAATTAAAAAGTAGCCCACGAAGTTTGGAAATTTGAAGAGTGGAGACATGAAGAAATCTGGAATCTTGCAGCTTCTATCTCTGCCGCCGCTTCCGCCACCGCCATCTCCGCCACCACCACGAACACCTCCGTATCATTCTCTTTACCGGAATCCAATCTTTCTCGTCAGGTAAAGAATTCAAAGAAGCAATCTCCTGGCTTTCGTTTCTAACTTTCTATATATAGCTATAAGCTCCTCTGTTTTTGCTCTGTTTGAAGTACTCACACGCTCGACCTTTTGCACAGTATAAACTTGCTATGAACAAAATGTCAACTTTACCAAATTACTAGATTATATATGAGAAGAAAAAAAAAAGCTGTTTTTTGTTCGTGGATTCGGATGTGTTAATAATGGTTACATATTTATTTTTGGACTGATTTTGATTAGGAATCGAAGGAGATACAGAGGAAGAAGAATGGTTCGGAAGAAGGGGGAGATGAAAAGTTTGCTCCAAGGTTTGATGGGTTAAGATTCATCGAGACGCTTATTACCGCTCACCGATAACCTTGCATTATTCTTGATTTGGCATGAGTTTGCTATTGTTTCTCCAATTGATCAACAACAACAAAAATTACTGATTTAAAGTTTCGGCTTTTTCTTTGTCTTTTTCTTTTCACCTCACTATAGTTACTTTGGGTTAAAGTGTAACACGTTGGAAAACGTCAAATACCACCAAGACAAGAGGCATGTTTCACGAGATTCATGTTCCTCTTTTGTTCTTTTCTTCCCTTGGAGATTAACTCAGCCCATTAATTACCAAAATGTTATCATGATCCACACAACATGTTCTAATGAAATGCTAGTTCTGTGACGTGTAACGATAATTTCACGTGACTCCGATATGTAGCCTATTAGCTTTGTTGTTGATGCGAGATTATATGGATTAAATCCCGCATAATGCATGTTATTGACAGAAAAAGAAAAAGAAACAAATAGTTCACGAGAGCCTAACAAAAATCGAAAACTTACATCTATGATTTTGCACGAAATAATTAGTGGGATCACTCATGGATCAACAGCTATTTAACAACGGAATAATCATATATAATATATCATATCGTAACATATATGTCTTTAGAAGAGGTAAAACAAGAGAAGGGTGATAAGCAATGCGTGTGTGGATGAGGCAAGAGGGAGTGGTACATGCGAAGACGATGTAGCTTTGACGTCGGTGCAATCAAGCCCTTCTTTGCCTTCTTTGCACATGTTTGCGAATATTCCCGGAGGATAACGACCGTAGATATTGATGTAACTGAACATTGTGGCAGCACATTCTGTCTTTTCATCGTTAAGAGCTTCCGCGAATGGGCAAGCGAAGTCCTTGAAGGCGGAGCAACATGCTTTCGGCGGATAGTTTGGTCCTTTGCATCTACTCGTTATGATTGTGTAATTCTTGCTCGCAAAATCTTCTTTGCATGCTGTTTTTATATTAGATTATTAACAAAAACATCGAATAGTATTGCTTGTTAATTATAATGCGACTCTGGAATTGCTAATCATCAATGGAGGATGCATGAACTCTAATTACGATCAATGATCTAAAAATTTGGGAAGTTATATTTCTTACGTGTCTTTGCCTGAAGAAGAGCTCGGCTTGCGGCTGGGTGTAACTTAAATTCATCAACTGCACGTAATAAACTTCCATCAAAAAGAAATCTAAACAATTTTTTTGTAATAGATACGAATTAAGTATGAAACGTTAGTAGGTTACGAGAGATGTGGAGAGACGAGGCGAATCCAGACAAAAGGAGGATTGGAAGAAGAACAACGAAACAATGAGGAGAAATCTCCATGCTTCTGTTTCCTCCTTCTTCTTTGTATTGGTCTTTGTCACATTTGATTTTCTAAATGCTTTTTTTGGTTAATTGTTTAGTGTGTTGGAGTTATAGGAGAAGAGAAAAACGCTGCGGATGTATCGGATAAATATTTACGTAGAAGAAACAATATCAGTGATATGCCAAAAAAAAAAAAAACTATTTACTATTTTAATCCTTCGAGAAAAACCATCAGATTAACCAAACTTTTACAGAGAAAACGAATATATTATTTTTAAGTTCAGCCACCGCTGGCTAATATCTATAACTCAACTGGAGAAACGCCCATTTCTTGACTCAGCTAGTCAGCTCCCCGAATCGTTATATGCAACTTGCTCCAATGATTTCATACGAGACATTGAAAACATTATCATCATCGAGTATATATAATATAATATCTACGTCTAAAACAATATTATTATTTATATATATACAAGTTACAAGTACAACCGATAAGAATCCTTTTTGTTATTGTTGTTTAAAAATGAACTACATGAAAAATCATGTCGGGGATAAACTGGTGCTCCGTAGGGTTTAACAGATATGTCTTAAGTTCTGTTAACAATGATTTATCATATAGTTTATCTTTAATAACAAAATGTATTTCTTAACCTGATGCCTGAACCCGGAATGTATTTTCTCAACCGGTTCGTCACTTATCACCATTCACATAATCATGAGTGCGTGGTTCCGTTACTAAACATATATGCCTTGTATGACAACACCCACGGTAAAGTTTTTAAAACATTCAGTTTTTTTTTATGAAGTTCTTTAAACATTCAATTTATGACTTCGTTTATTATTAACAATCGGTTTGGATATACATGAAGATAAAGTGTCATTGTTAGATTTGAGACCATCCTCTCATTAATGCAAGAATCGAATCAGGATTTATAAATAATACTTGACCCAAATGTTTTGGTCAATTGAGATATGGCTCCGTTTGTTACAGACCAAGAATCATCAAAAACCATGTTTTTCATCATAAGATACAGACATAAAGGTGACGGCACAACAAATACGAATTTTTAGGCACTGTTTTATTACTCAAAGGAGTGAATTTCGGGTTGCCTACTGCAATTAATATATCTGGAATTAAATATGGTCTGGTAAAGACCACCAATGGCCTCTTTCCTTCCGTTACGTGTAACCTAATTATATTTGTGTGGTTTAAATTATATGACTGACTATTGGTTGACAAGTCCTTTAATTAAGGCTTTCATATGAAAATGTTATCATTCCCCGATTCCTATTTAATGAAGCAACTTACCAAATTGATCATGTTATTCACTCTGCAGCTCTTTTTCCTTTCAAGTTCCAACTCACTACTCGATCAGGGCCTAATAGTTACAAATTCTGAAAGAATACTATAAAAAGAAGTAAAGTACCGAAATAAGCAGAAGTTTTCAACTAATTAAATGAAAAATGGAAAAACAAGAAAAAACAAAGGACTTTAAAAAAAAAAAAAGGGAAATAATGGCGTAACGGTGCAGGCATGGAGTTCCACGTCATTAAACTTGGGCGAGTATCTATGGTGTTGCCAGAAACAGAAGCTGCCAATTTCTTATCTTATGAATATGATATAGGGGATAAACCGGTAAAGTTATGGGGAAATTTTGCAATTTCTAATATTTTATATGTTCTTTTTTTCTTCTTCTTACAAATAGTTCTATGAACTGAATAATTATTTATACTAGAAATATTCTTAGTTTGCGAATAACCATGTTTTATACTAGTATTATCTTGTTTACTTTTTTAAAACGATGCTGTTCCGTTGCTGACCTTTTCATAAAATAAAAGAAAGAGGCTGAAGGAAGTAAAAGAAAGAAAGGAAAAATAAAAACTCAAAAAAGAGAAGAATGGCGTTTCGTTACTTTATCTACTTATTTTTAATTAGGTAGACGTTTCTTCTTTAATATCATAACTTCTGCGGATTTTAATTTTGCACCTTATAAAATAAAAATAATAATTTTGTGTGTGTCTGTGTATAATATAAGCTCTCGTGCTTCTGCACCACCCTCGATCTATTATTCTTCTTACCCATTCTACTTTCTCTAATTCCAAATAATTCTCCTCTCTCTTCTTCAAGCCATTGTCGGATACAACAATCAAACTCTCTGAAGGTTTCCAAAGGCTATAATCAGTACTAAAGTCAGAAGAGATCCATCGGTGCTCACAATCTCTCCTTAGAGTACGTCTGTTTTTATTTTCTGGAATCGCCACTCTTTTTGTTTATTTTTACTTTTATCTTTGTTGTTGCGTTTGTTTTTGAGTATATATAAAGGGATATAATCGATAGATCTGCACCGTTTTTGCGTTACTACTATGCACGAAAACGATTCTTTTCGATGATACTATGTCAGTTTTAGACCATACGAATCGACTTCTTGAGATGTGATTTAATTAGTCTACCGTTTGTCATCACTTCTTTGTTTAATCAACTACTCCGTTTCCTTAATTATGTGATTTTCTTCTTACATCGTATATGAATGATAACGTGCTTTGAGATTAAGTGAAAACAGAGCAAAGCATGAAAACCGAAAGTGATTAGGTCAAGTCTTCATAACTCAAACTTGTTAAAGATCCCTTTACTTTTCTTTTAATTATTAGGGTTTCTTATCTTCTCTTTTCTCTCAAAATTTCGTATTTTAGGTCCCGGTGGTGAGAATTAATCCTTCCACTCGTTTTCTTTCTTTAAATAAAATAAAAATGTTAAAGCAAGAACATGATTGGTGTTAAGTTTGTAATGATCTATTGATCTTCATAATATTTTGATGATATTTCTTGTTTCCATATAAAACCAATGGTTTTCTAATCGCTCATTGGGGTTAGAATTTTTTGTTATCTTCGTTTTTTGGTCAACGTTGGGACTAGAGTCACTAGACTTTTAGTACTATTTACTATTTAGGTTAAATCTCATTTAATAAACAACGACTAGTCAAGTGAATGGGGTTTGTCTTGTGCGTTTCAGTAACATGGAAATTGAGAACGAAGAAGACAACCCAGCAGCATTGGGTGACTCTGGAGGAGACTTCAACTGTAACATATGTTTGGATCAGGTTCGAGACCCAGTCGTGACTTTATGTGGCCACTTGTTTTGTTGGCCCTGCATTTACAAGTGGACTTATTCCACAAGCAATTCAAGACAACGCGTAGATCAGTACGATAAGAAGGAATCCCCAAAATGTCCGGTTTGCAAATCCGAGGTCTCCGACGCTACGCTTGTCCCTATTTACGGCCGGGGACAGAAAATTCCCCATTCCGGTTCAAACGTACCGAACAGACCATCCGGTCCGGTTTATGACTCAAGAGGAGTTGGTCAACGTTTAGGAGAAGGTGAGAGTCAACGGTACATGTATAGAATGCCTGATCCGGTGATGGGTGTGGTATGCGAAATGGTATACCGGAGACTATTTGGAGAGTCTTCGAGCAACGTGAGACCGTACCGGAGCGACCGTGACACAAGTCTCCGGTTAAGGAGGCGGACAATGCAGGCGGATGAGTCGCTAAGCAGAGTCTATTTGTTCCTGCTTTGCTTTATGATTATGTGTCTACTTCTCTTCTAACTATAGTGTTATCTCGCGTATAAATGAGTATGCACATATCTCTGTACTTGGATCTAACTAAGAGTGTATATGTGTATGTGTGTAAGAGTGTTGAATCCTGAACTCGTATGATGAGAACATAATAAAGTCAAAACCAAGAAACGGCACCAACTGGCTTTTGTATATTTTTGTTGTAATTAAAGAAATGTGATAATGTGAAAGAAGATGGATGATAAAAAAGGAGGCTTATCTTCAACTCAATCGATCTTGTGCACCAAAAAGATGATAGTGGCATTAGAATACGACGCAAACGGTGTTGCTTATGTCGGATAACAATCTTTTTTTCTCAAAATGAAAAATATAAAATAAAGCAGGGGCCCTACATTTGATTGATAACGGCGAACAAGACAGTGTTAGATAGAAGAAGTAGAAACATTAATTTTGGGAAATTATTGTTCTTGGTACGGGTCTTTCCAATACATTAAAAATGTTGTAAACAAAATGGTATAGATATCGAATTTGAGTGAGCTGTTTCATTAAAAGCACAGAGCAGTCTGAGATGATCAATTATGGGTCCGTATGAGACAAGACAACCTCCCTCATTTATGGGATCCATTTTCTTAGCTTCAAAAGTTGTAATTTATTTTCCTTTATCGGAGTAGTTTTTTTTAAAAAGGTTGATTTTTTATTGTCGGTATTAACCGATAGAAAAGGGAAGAACAAAAGAGTAGAACGGGCCTCAAGTAATCAGATCGATGACAAATGTATAAGCAATAGCGGATTTACACAGGGAACTGTAAAAATGCGAGACCAAGGCCTTATTTACACAAACAAACACATAATATCTAGAGTGTAATCTGCTCGTCTCTTTACAACTCCACTCGGTAGAAACGAACCAGCTTCATGCTCTGCACTCTCTGTTCCTGCATTCCACATTGTCTTTCCATTTACAACCAAAGTTATTACAAGACAATCAAAATAGATAAGTAGTGTAATTAGCATTACCTGACCCTTGACCGATTCTTCATCCTGCTGCGGGAAATGAAAACCCGTTGAGCAATTCTCCAACTTTTCCGGATTCTTCACCCATGCTTTTCGACCTTCACTTACTTTCACCCCGAACCTCCATGTCTACCACATCGTGTACATATATATACATATCTTAGATTCGAGGAAAAAAAGACAAAAGGTTTTTTGAGTGAGTGGGTGAACCACATACAACATACCTGAGAAAGAGGAAACGTGTCTCTCTCAATCACACCTCCTTCAATGTTGATGCCAGTGCCTTGGCATTCTGGACAGAACACCGAAAATATTTGCCAGCTCACATCGCTTACCAACCCATTCCACTTCACACCACTGTGCTTTGTGCATCTCTTTTTTCCTTTCCCACTCACCATCTTGCTCCCAAGTATTTCATTCTCACAGAAGAGAAACCAGTGCACGACACAAGACACGTGGAATAGGTGGAATGCCCCAAGGGGGTTTCTGCTGCTGCACGCAAGATTCCCTGTCTTCGTGTTTAGTATTGTTGCTGCATCTTTCCCTGGAAGCATCTTCTGCTTACAGACTTCGCATATCCTTTCAGAAAATATCCTCTGCTGCTTCCTAAGCTCCCGTCTTACCGTTTTGTTCTTGATGACTCTTTTGTTCACGAGAGGATCATCATAACCAGCAATCAGAGCTCTTGAATTATGAGCTGAAGAAACCTCCTCAGAAGAGTCATACAGAGAGTCACTGGTGTTGACGAGACTACACAGAGAGTCACTGGTGTCCTCTGGATCCGAAAAAGACTTCTTTCTCTTCCTGCCATTTTCTTCGCCGTTCCCTGATTCTGCTGACTGACAAGATGTGAGAAAACGGGCCGGATCCTCGAGCAAACCCAACCTACCCAAATTGTAGAAGTAGGAGAATGTGACAATAGCAAAGTCATGCTCTGGGACACTAGCCTTCTCCTCATCCGAAATACCCTCGTCTCCTAACCACTCGCACCATAGCTTATCAACCCAAGTTAAGCGTCCTTTCGTTTCAAACAACCTACCAGCTATTCGGCCAAAACCAATAAATTTTGCTTCCACATTAATAGTTCTCTCCTTGATCAGCAAACCGGAGATTAACAGATTATCTGCACACCGAGTAGATTCATCATCGGTGTCCGCAGCAGCTTGGTTATCTCCATTTGCTCTGTTTTCATCATACTTGACAATAGCAAATCTGTCATCATCACTGCAATGCTTCCAAGGATCGGTAGCAGCTCCAGCGTCCGAGATCAGAGTTTTCTCCTCATCTCCGGTTGAACTATCGAAGAAAAGGACACCATCATTGAAAGGCCACGGATTTTCTCCAAGAAGTGTGATCTTAGCACACGCAAATCTCTCCTTGTGAAGGTTCCCGTTCAAGTGTCCACGCAAAATTGTGTCGCTGTAGCAGGGAGCAAGGCACAAAGTGCAGAAGAAGACGAACCGCTTCCCATCCTCACGTAGCTCAATGTACGTGTGACCTTGCGACCTCAAATTCCTCAGAGTAGTTCTCGCCAGCTGCTCTTTCAAGCTAATAGCATGCTTTGGTAACCCTAACTCTTTACCCTCAGCCATTCAGAGACCCAGCAGATGCGAACAAGTTCACGATTACCCTAAAAGAAAACCCCGCAAAATCCACAATTCTCCTAAGAACAACAAACCCTTACGGTTTCAAAAGTCAAAACAAACCCTAAGGAATCAGAATTCCACTAGAACCTTCGAGAAACACGATCTTCGAAATCCAAACGAACAAATCCAAGACAGCTTCTTCACAACCACGATCACTGACTTAAAGAAAAAGGACTTACAGAAGAGGCTAAGGGTATCACGGCTTCGATTTGGATCTCGAAATTCAGATGCAAAAGTAAAAAAACAAATCACGGAGGTACCAAGTAAGGGATCAGCAGAATATATTTCCACATATTCGAGGCGTACTAGGCACAGGACTTGTGGAGAATCGTTTCATTCGTACACCGGCAAAGAGGTCAACGCGAGCCATGGAGCGATGAAGATGGAGAGAAGATTGCGAGTCCATCGCCAACATTTTCATGTTTTCCACGCGGAATTCGCGAGACAAGAAAAACTCTCTGAGAATTCCTTATTGACGGAGAATGGAGAAGAAACGACGAGAAATGTTTCAGAGCGAAAGGAGAAGAAAGAAGAAGGAAGATGTTGTTAACCGAAATTGAAGAAAGCTTGTCCTCTACTCGTGAAACTTAATTCTTGTATTTAGTATTCACGGAAAGAAGGTGTACCTCAACCGTTAACCGTCAGATCTGAGATTGTAAAGTAGTGAACGGTTAAGATGTACTCTTGAGTTTAATTATTAGGTGTGGAGATTCGAATTTTTTAAAAGGAGATGCCTCTCGTCCCGATGAGGAGAGTCTTGCGAGAATGGATAAACTTCGTCATTTAATTAACGATTAAATGAGAAACTAATTCCTCAATTTTAAATTCGACCGCCTCTCTTTCTATATCTTTGGCATTGGACCCCTAACATTTATTATTTCAACACGCACATCTTGTTTTGTTGTTTTAGCGTAACATATTTTGCATTTTCTATTTAGCCTTCTAAACAAAGTCGACAAGAAACAGTTTATCATTTGTAACCTATCAAGTAAACAGACTTAAGAAATGCCAATTAATTCATGTTAGGGATAAAACCACAGGTGCATAAACTTAAGAATCAGGCTAAATTAGGGAACTGGTACGGTTAAATTAACTGCTAATTAATTTAGTTTTCAGAAAAGAAAATATAGAAAACAAGATTGAGAAGAGGGAACTCGACATACACCGATAAGAAATAGGTTTAGATGAGGAAGAAAAAGCTTTTTTTTTTTGTATTGTAGAGGGGTAAATTACTTAATTACCCCTTTACAAAACTGTCCTCTATGTGAGTCGTTTTCTTTAAATAACCTCTTTTCCTCCTGTGTCACTTGTTTCCAATACCTCTGTCATTTTGTTTGTACCCAACATTTGCTTTTAAAACTTTTCGATCAAGGTGTACACACATTCGATGGCATATCTACTTTTCTCGGGTTATATGTTGCTATTTAGACTGATATATTGTTCTCAGTTAAATCATTATAATGGATCCTCTTATTGACAGTTTATCGTAAATTACCTTTTCTTGACTGATATCGTCTATTTTATTCGAGTATTACATGGTTGTGTTAGTGTTATCGTATATTACCTTTTCTTATAGGATGTGTTACGTACTCGGAATTATGGTTATTTTTATTGGTTATTTTGATGTTTGTTTCGTTACTAACATGGCATGTGTTATTTGGTAAAGAGTACCTAGCTATTCAATTAAAAACAACTTACGATCAGATTTGAGTTGACCGAAGAACATTATCATAAATTTATTTTCACAAATAAAAGTTTAACTCTGTTGGTCGTAACCAGTGTCGGTGTAACGTTTTGGAATGCTCTAAGCAAGTTCAAAAATTGTACATTTTTAAAAAAACATTTCAATACAGTTTCATTCATATTGATTCTCAGAGAATCTTTAATTTCATAAACAAATCATCACAAACAATGTCTAAATGCATATCATTCTTTAAAGAAGCTTATTGGTTGTATAATTTGAAATCAACTCCACTAAAAATTTAGAATATATCAGATTTATCTTTGACATTGGACCCCTAACATTTATTATCTTTTAAATTCAACCCGCACATCTTGTTTTGTTGTTTTATCGTAACATATTTTGCATTTTCTATTTAGCCTTCTAAACAAAGTCGACAAGAAACCGTTTATCATTTTCTAATCTTTTCCTTTCAATTATGGATCTCCTCTCTGTTTATTTTTAATCATGTAAGAATTTTTTTTAACCACGAAGTCGTTAAAGTCATTAGTGAAATTTGGTTTGCATTTTCGTTTACAAAATGTACATATATATTTGTGTTTCGCGATTGGTAATATAGATTGTAGACAACGCAATTTGCAAGCCGATCAGTTTGTTACTGTGGATTTTTTTGGTTCAATTCCATCTGGTTTAGTATTCATGGCCTGTTAAAGATTTAAAGGAGCTAACCAGAGCTTGAATTAGGATTCGAGTTGGGCTGAAACATGTTGTTAGGCCTAAACAGAGAAGAACCCAAGTAAGATTTGTAACAAGAAAACTCTCACATTGAAACACTCATAAGATAAAAATAAAATAAAATATTCCTGCTAAGACGTCACTTGTGATTTCCTGATATTGATCAATCTGCAATCGGTCGGAAATATTTTCACATTCAGAGACAGAGCATGCACTTCGTGCTGAACTGGTTCGCAAATGGTTAAGCATGAGTGTGTTTCTGGTTTATTACAAATTTTTTACCTTAAATTCTTTCTTAAATTTTAGTTATTTCATTTGTTCTTTCATTGTCATAGGAAAATCTCTTTGTTGAGTAATAAGTATCGCATCTCATGAAAACATGTTTTCACAGGTATTAAACTTTAGAAATTAGAGGCGGAAAGTAAAATATGGAGACTTTTGAAGAAAAACCAACATCAGAAAGGAACAAAAGTACTTGTTAATGTTGTTGTTGTGGCTGGAGAGCGAGTTGTACTCACCTCTTCAATAACTGTTTGAAACTATGTTCTACTACATTTAGTTTATAATTATGAAAGTCAGTATATGGGACCTTGTATAAAGCTAAACCCTTAGATGTGTAAGTGTAAATGGGAAGAAGGGTAGAGAGAGTTTGGTTGGCGGTAATTAAGAAGAATTATCTGACTCTAATATGAACTGTACAAGATTCGAAAGCTTTTGACTCAACTAATTAATTATTCATATATTTCACGTGAATCATTATGCACATTTTGACTTTAACCCATTCATTGCAGGCTATTTCACACATTCTATTATCGTCCACCTAACACTAATTTGAAACTACCAACACGGGCATTAATAAGATGCAAATTGATAAACCGTTTGTAATATCTAATGATTTGTTTTTTTTTTTATATATAAAGATGATGGATGCAGTGAAATCTTTTAGTGAAAACTCTGCAAGCATCATTTGAGTATACACACCAAACAAATCAGTCATGTTTATTTGTATATATATATTTTTGCACTAACGCTTTAAATACCACCATGTCATATAATATGTAAAAAAAAACAACCGTAATTGACGCTAGAAATATCTCCTTTATACATTTTTTTTTTTTTTTTTTACATAGCTTTCAGAAAGTAACGTCACATACACCGATACACGTAGGGTCGTATAATACAAAGTAGAAAATTGGTCATGTGCTTTTGTTTATAAAATAAAACAAATCGTGGATCCACTTTTTAAATCAGATTTGGGACTGAGTGACCAATCCATAGTTATTACCTATTGCCCTACCAACGTCAATAATAACAAAAAAACGAAACTAATGTCATTAGCGAACTAAAGGTAGTTGTTCGTTACATCATACGAATTAGCGCGAAAACCGTTACCTCAATTATTATAATATATTTTTACAATGCAATGATTTGTGCGTTGTGCGCACGAGACTGGCTACAAACTTTTCCTTTGCGTAAATGTAACGACCCTTTTTCCTCCCTCCACCTTTCATCATCACCACCATCACCAAACCCCACCCCTCTCCTTTTTGATGAAATATTCTCCCACTTCTTTCCTTAATATATTGATCCTCCCCATCATCAATCTCACACACTCCACCGTGAAGCAAGGAAGAAAGAGAGAGAGAGAGAGAGAGAGAGAGAGCTTGAGAAGAAGAAGAAGAAAAAGAAGAAGAAGAGGAAGATGAAGAAGAAGATGAAGAAGAAACACTTGTTGCTCCGTCCTCCACCGTCATCCGCAACTCAGGTACCGGAAAAACCGTTTTCCGTTCAGTTTTCTTATTGGCCGGATCTTTAAACCGCCATAACTTTCTAACCGTTTCGAATCCCGTAAATCTGAGGCCACCACCGGATTCAGCTCGACGAGAAGAGTCCGTAGACACCAAGATCGTGACGAACCGCCGCTGGACGCGCCCGCATCGCCGTTGGAAGCTTCGTGCGCACTGTTCACGGCACCGCCGCCGCGCCGCCGCCGGTTGCCGGAAACCGCCGCCGCCGCCGCCGGTTGCCGGAAACCGCCGTGACTCGCCGTCGCCGGTCGCCGTAAACCCGCCGCGCCTCGCCGTCGCCGGTCGCCGGAGACTCGCCGGCGATCTGCCGCCGTTTGAGTCCGGTTTTGGCTTAACCGGCCGGTTCGAATGCGGTTTGGTACGGTTCGATCGGTTTAATTCAATTCGATTTCGGTTTGGTTCAATTTCTGTTTAAAATCAATTGGGTCCGGTTTAGTCTGGTTCGATCCGTTAAATCCGGTTGTCGCGGTTTGATTTTGACCTGGTCAGACCGTTGAGTTGACCGGGTTGACCTTTGACCGTGTGACTTTGACCGGTTTGACCGTTAACCGTTTTTTTCGCCGTTCGAAAGCCGTTCTCACTCGAAATTTCGTCATGATTTCAGATTCAGCGTCCGTTTTAGCATCTGGAGTGCAGAGGGCAGTTATACTCCATTTTGGCTAAGGTGAGGGCTTTCTGCAGAATATCGTATTTTTCATCGAAAAGCGCCGTAGATAGGATTTAGTATTAAATGTGTTCCGTTTCTATGCTAGAGTCTTTTTAGGATTGTTTGTAAATCGGACTTAGGGATAATAGATGATTCAACCCATTGATTGTGCATTAAATGGTTAATTGATTATTTATATCATGCTAGAGCTAGGATTAGTTGACCATGTGGGTCGTTAGGGATTGCGGGGGTACAGAGACGTTATCTTTGTACTTGCGTCGCGTGTTGTTTGAGGAGATGGTGCTGGGCAGAATTAGTCGACCTGCTGTCCAGTACCTTCGAGGTCGATAATCGTCTACGGGCGGTGTAGTGGGCACTATCCCATAAGTTGTCCTCCGGGTAGGAGGGTGCCGCCGGTCACGGATCTGGTAATAGGATGTTGGCTGTTCTTGGGTACTTTAGGTACCGTGATTGTGCATGTTTAGTCTATTTCCTATGTATGGCGTGCTATGGTCAGATTTACGTTTTCTGTGATTAGCATCCCATATCTCACTGAGTGACTCCCCTGTTACTCACCCCCTCCTTCTTCCCTTTCCAGTTTTTCAGGTGAGACGGACAAGTTTTTACACTTTGACGATACGGTGCTTCTTTGGGATTTTTACGTTTTTTCTCCGTATTTTATCATGTACATATAGCATCGAGGTAGTTGGGATATGAGACATTGTATAGTGGGGTATTTGACGTATGTGATGTGGTTAGTGGCACGCCGTTCTCGGGTGTCGAGGGGACGGGTGTTATATTTTGGTATCAGAGCCTAGGTTAGCGTCGTCCCGGTTCTGACCCGAGAGACGGGTAGTAGGAAGCATGATTGCATATTCGGATTTAAACGGTTTCACAAAAAAAAAAAAAAAAAAATTTCCCGGGACTTTAATATATTCAAAAAAAAAAAAAAAACAAAGGAGCACTGATTCTGTCTGGTATTTAATATATTCTAAGTTTGTCTCAATACAGCCTCAGTTTAAACAGGTTTTCAGATGTCATCAAGGAAGGTCATTGTTTCGCGTCGGATTGTCAGCTCGTTGTTCAACAGGTTCAACCGAAGAGACCAGTATTCAGCAGATTAATCAGGATCTCAACAGTCAAAGCGCTCAAGTGCAAGTTAGATTGTTCGCCACTTCACCCTGCAAGCAGAATAAGCATCCGCCACCGTTCCACCGTCACCACCATATGCACCATCGGTTAAGGCTCAAGGAGCAGAGCCGACCTTTAGTAATTCAAAAATGTGGATGGAGCTTCAGAGGTACCACGAGAGGTTCTCACAACAACATGCTCCTTCAGTTGTTGATCTTCCGCCGCCACCACCGCCACCGCCAATATCTGGCAGAGACAGAGAGGGACCCACGTATTGGAAGCTAATGTGAAAGATGTGGGACATGGGTTTGGGTCAGTTGGAAGGACAATGGATACCGCCACCGCAGACAGTTGAAGGAAGGAGTTGGACCGTAACTTGGAGCATAAGAAGTGTACAACAGAGTTTCAGTAGGATTCGACTACTCAATTTCTAAGGGATGGTGCCTTTATCATGTTAAAGGAAGTTGTTAAGAGTAGTCGCAGCTGTTATGAGTTAACCTACAATCTCTCTAGAGGGAGTTCGACAGGACGTTCTTTCATCGTGAAGACAGGCACATGAATACCAATGCTTTTAAGCACCTTTCTCAAGGCGTTAGGAATATCAAGGAGTACGAGTAAGTGTTTTTTTCGCCGTTGAAGATTTCTGGGAGTTTTCATAGACAAAAGGATTTATTCAGGAGGTTCTTGAATGGTAACAAGTGGATATTTGTAAGCGTGATGTCGTACGAGTTTACACCAATCCAATCGATTGGTTAAGAAGACTTTTCGTTCATGAGGCAGAGATAGAGGAGAAGCAATATTTCTTCAAGGTGGCTCAGTCAAGCTTGATAAGTCTTATTCAGGATATAGCAATGTGTCGAAGCTGTCGGGATCTCCACCGTGTTGTTTTCGTCGTCACCATGACCATGTTGGGAGAGCGTGTTCAGTGTTTTCGTGCAGATGGTTGGATTATGTCATAAGTTACTACCAGTCCTGTATAGATGCTTCGTTGTCAGTTATATTGCAGCACCAGCAGTTAGACCGAGTTGTTCAGTTGTGGTTAGCATGATCTCATTTTCAGAGATTGTTCGCAGGGAGTTCAGGGTTGTTTCTGCCACCACCCAAGCGCCAAGCTATTGTCGCGAGTATTGTTATGGGGACCACGAGATAGTTGAGACTGTTCTTTAGACATTGTGGATTTGAGATTGTGGATTTGAGTTTGTGGTTCGTGTATGTCGTTTATGTGGAAACCATCGATTTAGTACTTGTGTTGGTCGATTGTCGCTTGGGGTGGGCAGTTTATACCCTATTGGATATTGGAGCTACTTATAGTTTGTATGTCGGGCCTAGTCGAGTATTGGTCATCCAGTGTGTTCGAACCGAAGAGTGGACAGAGTTAGGCAGCCGATTTAAACAGAAAGTTAAAGCATTCATCGAGTTGTATCGTTGTACTCAGGGAAGTTGATCTTATCAGAGACTTAGCAGTGATGGAGCTAAACCACCATGATGTGACTTTAAGAATGGGTCGGTTACCATGACATTGAGTATAGTTTGGGAACGAGAGTGCATATCCCATGAGCCGAAAGGGTTATCATTTCTCAAGATATTCAAAACAACATGAGAAGTCCTCGTTAAATTTGTGTTGCATTCAGGAAGATCGTTATAAGGTCAGCGCCGTTTTCACCAACAGTCGCAAAGTAAAAAGAATTTACGTCTTTCCAACCAGTGGCGGTTCCAGGGCGTCAAGAAGCAAAAGTTTAGGAGAGGTGACTCGATGGTAAGAGTCTGTTGAGGGAAGACGAAATTCAGGAGGACGTATGTGAGACCGAGACTCAGTTGAGGAAGGAGATTATCCAGCAGGTGCATCATTCTCAGTTTTCCACTCATCGAGGAAATAATAAGATGTATCGGGATCTTAAGCGATATTATCACTAGACAGGCGTGAAGAAGGATGTGGCTACCTTTGTGTCGTGTTGACAGTTTTGCCAGTTGGTTAAGGCAGAGCATCAGGTACCGAGTGGATTACTACAGAGACTTCCACTACCTGAGTGGAAATGGGAATGGTGATTATGGACTTCATCACCGGATTATCTAGGACAGTTGGCGGGAAGAATGCCAACTGGGTTATTGTTGATCGACGCACCAAGTTAGCTCATTTTCTTAGCGATTAAGAAAACAGACGGAGCACAGCAGCTAGCGCAGAGAAGGCACTTGGGACTAAAGTCCATATGAGTAGGCCTATATCCGCAAACAGATGGTCAGTCTGAGAGGACTACTCAGACACTCGAGGATATGCTCAGGGCTGTGTGTTTTGATTCGGAAAGAGCTAGGTTAAGTACCTACCGTTGGCCGAGTTCGCTTACAACAACAGTTTCATTCGAGCATTGAGATGGCACCGTATGAGGCTCTTTATGGTAGACCGTGCCATACCCCACTTTGTGGACAGAGGTGGGAGAGCCCCGAGGTATAACACCAGCATTGGTTCAGGAGACAGTTGAGCAAAGGAAATGCTCAAAGGACGGCTTAAGAAAACTCATGATCGCCAGAAGTGTGATACAGATAAGCGTCGGAGAGATATAGAATTTGAGTTAGGCGACCTGGTACATCGTAAGATGAGGACATTTCAGGGAGGTTCCTAGACCCGGAAGCTGAAGAAGCTAAACCGAGATATAGGGTATGTATCCTATCACTGAGCGGATTGGGGCAGTAGCATACCGCTTAGCGCTATCAGCAGAGTTGGTTGAGTTTCACGATGTGTTTCATGTGACAGTTCTGAGAGAAGTCGTTCAGGAGCCAGAGTTCATTCTTCAGCAGCCAGCCTAGTGACATCAGCAGAGATTTGACCGCAGTTAGTCAACCAGTGACAGTCTTAGGGCGCCGAGATAGAGATGTTCAGCGGAAAGTGCTACTGATGGTTAGAGTTGTTTGGAAGAGAGACGACATTCAGGAGGAGACTGGGAGTTCGAGTTCATATGAGATCCGATTATCCAAACCTGTTTAAGGACGTCGAGCAGCGGTTCAGGACTTGAATTCGGGGACGAATTCCTCGTTAGTGGGGGAGAATTGTAACGACCCTTTTCCTCCCTCCACCTTTCATCATCACCACCATCACCAAACCCCACCCTTCTCCTTTTGATGAAATATTCTCCCACTCTTCTCCTTAATATATGATCCTCCCCATCATCAATCTCACCCACTCCACGTGAGCAAGGAGAAAGAGAGAGAGAGAGAGAAAGAGAGAGAGAGAGAGAGAGAGAGAGAGAGAGAGAGAGAGAGAGAGGCTTGAGAAGAAGAGAAGAAAAAGAAGAAGAAGAGGAAGATGAAGAAGAAGATGAAGAAGAAACACTTGTTGCTCCGTCCTCCACCGTCATCCGCAACTCAGGTACCGGAAAAACCGTTTTCCGTTCAGTTTTCTTATTGGCCGGATCTTTAAACCGCCATAACTTTCTAACCGTTTCGAATCCCGTAAATCTGAGGCCACCACCGGATTCAGCTCGACGAGAAGAGTCCGTAGACACCAAGATCGTGCCGAACCGCCGCCGGACGCGCCCGCAATCGCCGTTGGAAGCTTCGTGCGCACTGTTCACGCGCCGCCGCCGCCGCCGCCGGTTGCCGGAAACCGCCGCCGCCGCCGCCGGTTGCCGGAAACCGCTGTGACTCGCCGTCGCCGGTCGCCGGAAACCGCCGCGCCCGCCGTCGCCGGTCGCCGGAGACTCGCGGCGATCTGCCGTCGGTTTGAGTCCGGTTGGGCTTAACCGGCCGGTTCGAATGCGGTTTGGTACGGTTCGATCGGTTTAATTCAATTCGATTTCGGTTTGGTTCAATTTCTGGTTTAAATCAATTGGGTCCGGTTTAGTCTGGTTCGATCCGGTTAAATCCGGTTTAGTCGCGGTTTGATTTTGACCTGGTCAGACCGTTGAGTTTGACCGGGTTGACCTTTGACCGTTGACTTTGACCGGTTTGACTCGTTAACCGTTTTTCGCCGTTCGAAAGCCGTTCTCACTCGAAATTTCGTCATGATTTCAGATTCAGCGTCCGTTTTAGCATCTGGAGTGCAGAGGAAGCAGTTATACTCCATTTTGGCTAAGGTGAGGGCTTTCTGCAGAATATCGTATTTTTCATCGAAAAGCGCCGTAGATAGGATTTAGTATTAAATGTGTTCCGTTTCTATGCTAGAGTCTTTTTAGGATTGTTTGTAAATCGGACTTAGGGATAATAGATGATTCAACCCATTGATTGTGCATTAAATTGTTAATTGATTATTTATTCATGCTAGAGCTAGGATTAGTTGACCATGTGGGTCGTTAGGGATTGCGGGGGTACAGAGACGTTATCTTTGTACTTGCGTCGCGTGTGGTGAGGAGATGGTGCTGGGCAGAATTAGTCGACCTGCTGTTCCAGTACCTTCGAGGTCGATAATCGTCTACGGGCGGTGTAGTGGGCACTATCCCATAAGTTGTCCTCCGGGTAGGAGGGTGCCGCCGGTCACTGGATCTGGTAATAGGATGTTGGCTGTTCATTCTATTTCCTATGTATGGTGTGCTATGGTCAGATTTACGTTTTCTGTGATTAGCATCCCATACATCACTGAGTGACTCCCCTGTTACTCACCCCTCCTTCCCTTTCCAGTTTTTCAGGTGAGACGGACAAGTATTTTACACTTTGACGATACGGTGCTTCTTTGGGATTTTTACGTTTTCTCCGTATTTTATCATGTACATATAGCATCGAGGTAGTTGGGATATGAGACATTGTATAGTGGGGTATTTGACGTATGTGATGTGGTTAGTGGCACGCCGTTCTCGGGTGTCGAGGGGACGGGTGTTACATAAATATTCATTCTTCCTTTCAACTACACTCCATCATTCATGGACTAGTCACTATATACATAAACAGTAGTAGATGTTTTATCAAAATGTATTTGTTCTCTTTGTAGTGTAACTAATATATATATATATATATTGAAACGTAAAATCTAAAAACATAACACCGTGAAAAAGTATTGGAAGAAAATGGAATGCATTGTCGGATAAGAGATTGGGCAAGGGCAAGGCAGTGTCTTAACGGATTCCTCTTCTCCTCCACAGAATCTGCGGGAGATTTCAACGGTCGAATCTCATAAAAGTACCAAAACACCCCTCTTAAGGTCCCCTGACAATTACACGCTGGATCGTGCGAAATCGACGCCTTAACTGTCGGTGGGTCCTCTCAGAGTGGCATTTTACCGTAAATAACAGCAACTGCAAAGGGACTAAACCGGGAAAAAACTTTAAACAAAAGGAGAAACCACAGAAAAGCAGTTTGCTTCTTTCTCCTTTTTTCTCTATATAACAAGAAGAACACTGACATATCAATTCCACAAAAACATAACTCACTCACTCTCTCTCACCGTCGGCAAAACTAACTTCTCTCCTTTTCCGGCGACTCAGGCCATACCTCCGGAGAAAATGCAGCTCCCTCCGGCCATCATCGTAGCCACGCTCTGCATTGTCCTGCAGCTTCTGAATAGCTCCTTAGCTTCGGTGCCGACCAACCACCGCGTGTCAAACAGTAATTGGCTTCCCGCCGTGGCCACCTGGTATGGAAGCGCTAACGGCGACGGAAGCGATGGTAACTACAACACACAATATTAAACCTCACCCTCACATTCTAGCTAGCTAGTGATAAAGAAGTTTCTGTTTTTCTAATTACATTCCGGAATTATCTAAAAACAAAATGCAGGAGGAGCGTGTGGGTACGGTACGTTGGTGGACGTGAAGCCGCTTCATGCGCGGGTTGGGGCTGTGAATCCTATTCTCTTCAAAAACGGTGAAGGCTGTGGCGCTTGTTACAAGGTCCGGTGCTTGGACAGGAGTATCTGTTCCCGGAGAGCCGTCACCGTCATCATCACCGACGAGTGTCCCGGCTGCTCTAAAACCAACACTCACTTTGATCTCAGTGGCGCGGCCTTTGGTCGCTTGGCTATCTCTGGAGAGTCTGGTCCCCTCCGCAACCGTGGTCTCATCCCCGTCATTTACCGCCGGTACATGTTTATATTTTATTATTCTCTTTCTAGTCATTTATTAATGTTTTTATTCTCTTCAGTAACGAACTCGTGACAGTGCACGAGCAAATTAAAAATTAGGAATTATATAGTTTTGTAGTAAATGGGAGCTAAACAGAGTTAAAAATAATTAGATTTTATTGCAATTGGTGTGAATGCATTAAACAAAATAGGAAACTTTAACGGCGTTCTCGTTTTTAATGGTCCCTCACATTTCTGACCGTTGACCATCTCGTCCTTCTCATTGCTCATTTTTTTTTATTTGTTTTGCATAACAACAAAAGGACGGCATGCAAGTATAGAGGGAAGAACATTGCGTTCCATGTGAACGAAGGATCAACTGATTTTTGGTTGTCTCTACTGGTTGAGTTTGAAGACGGAGAAGGCGACATTGGCTCCATGCATATTCGCCAAGTACTCTTTTTTCTCTATTTAGACTTTGTTTTCCCTTTTTCTTACCACAAAGTCACTTATTGAGTCACTTCCACTTCAAAGTCTACTTTTAAATTGTATAATACTAGAAATGAAAAAAAGAGGAAAACTCTTAGTGGAGTGAGCACAATCATGGTACTTTATTGACCAACTAGAAAGGCACGCCACTGAAGTCTACTAAAGTATGAACAAAACAGACTCAAGTGTAAATATGGGTTTTTCTTGTGTTTTGTTGTTAATGGTGCAGGCAGGAGCGAGTGAATGGTTAGAGATGAAGCACGTATGGGGAGCTAACTGGTGCATCATCGGAGGGCCACTCAAAGGACCATTCTCCATCAAGCTCACCACCTTGTCCGCCGGTAAAACACTGTCAGCCACCGACGTCGTTCCCAGAAACTGGGCTCCGAAAGCAACTTACACTTCCCGCCTCAACTTCTCCCCCGTCCTCTGAAACACAAATATTCCTATCTACTACTATTTGTGTGATCTTTTTTTTTTTTTTTTCCCGAAGAGAGAAAATAGAGAGTGACTTGTGGCCGTAGGATGGCAATTATAAGAAAGTCCATCCGAATCCAACGGCTCTTGCGCTCTCTCCTCTTCCTCCTTGTGTTGTGGATTTTTGTGTGTGTGTGTGTCGGTGAGAGTGTAGGAGCCACGGTAGCCATCTCCAAAGGGGAGATAGAGCTAGGATTAGTTTTTGGTGGTGTCATGTCATCTTTTCCTATCTAGTTTTTGTCACTTTCTCCTTCTATTATGGGACAATTACGTAATATATCATGGATATTTGCCACTTTCTATTTCTATTGTGGGACATTGTTACATAATGCATCATATGAATATTTGTATATTTCAAAGAAAAACTTGAAACTCTACCAGAAAAGAGAATATCTCTTCTTATTTCCCGTATCAAAATCCAAGAAGAGTATATAAAAATGTTCTTGTTCAGGTTTGTTCCAAGAACTGCACGCGTCTTCGGGATTGTCATTAACTGCCTTTAAAATTTAAATTAGTTCAGAAGTACCAATCTTTTCCATTTCAAAACATGTCGATGGTCGTTGAGTTAAAAACATAGAAAATTTTAAAAATATGTAACTTAAATATCAATAAACTCAAAGTGGAAACTCAGTGAGGTATCCCTCCAAGGGGAAGCTCTCAAGTCTCAACGTGTTGACAATACTTTAATTTTGCCTCTTGCGGAAGCTTACAAAGTGATTTAGACCTTGGAAATGGCTGAGATCATGGGGAACGACCTCGGCGTAGGCGGTCGAGACGTCAAACTTGGAAATGATTGCGCTTGCGAATAAGCGGCCTCCAGCTGCTTTTGCACACTCCTAATTGGAAGTTTCTTGTTGGAGCTTTAGTTTGTATTGTTATTGCTTACTTTTGTTGCCAATGCAGCATCTCATTACCTCTTTTATTTTGGTTCGTTCTTGTATTGGTTTGCATTAAAACTCGAGCTTTGAGTATTGCTTAGCATCGTTTCATGTTGCAATCATACCTTGTATTAATTAACAATATAGAGAAAAGTCAGGTTTCTTCCTTTTGAATCGTGTTTTTACCTTTTCCAGTAGAAGAAAATATGCGCATGCGTGTCTCCTCTTCCTCCGTGTGTTGTGGATTTGTGTGCTTGTGTGTGTGTGATCAGTTGGCGAGTGTACAGGAGTCGCTAAAGGCATCCCCAATTCCCAAAGGGGAAATAGTGCTAGGAGTAGTATTTGGTGGCGTCATGTCTTCTTCTTTTTCTATCTAATTCTTGTCACTCGATCTCCTTCAATTATGGGACACTGGATAACATATCAAATGAATATTTGTCATCGCTATCTTTTTTTTTTTTTTGAACTGAATCTACTAGAACATGTATAGTTTCTACTAAAAAAACCTGGTTAGCATCTCTCTCTCTCTCTCTCGCGAGTTTAGTGAGTTATATTCTATTTATTTCAGGCCTAGTTCTAGTATAAGAGCTACGTGGAAAGGAGAACGGTGAACACTTCAAAACATCACAAATTATATCTTGGGCCTGGCCCAAGTATTATATGATATTATTTTAGGTGACCGTTTCTGAACTAACTGCTTGTATATTTTTCAGATCTGCGACAAATTTTTTTTTTTGGTCAAGGTGTCATCTCTTCTCCTGATATGTTAGAGTTCACGTTGAGTTTGAAATATTTCTGGTAACTAATCATTTTTCATAAGGTTTCAACTAGATGTCTATCTGCCAAAAAAACAGAATCACTAGTAACTAAGGGACATGTTCTTAGACCAGAATCACAGAATTAAGAATTAATGATATTTTGACTTAACATGCATGTACGAAGAAGATCCCAACAGTGTTGTGGTATCAGATGAAGAAAGCAAACGTTCAGCTCTGCGTAGTTGTTTGTTCTCCCTCCAGGCTATACACATCTCTTTGGATAGCAGATGACTTTTTGTACAATCAATCCTCTTACATAGCGGATTATGAAGCTTTTTAGTCATCCTTCTTTTATTTCGCAATCTCAAATCGTATCTTAGAATTCTCTTTCTGCGATATTGATACATTTTTTGTTCTATTAAACAAAAGAAAACCTGATTGGTTGGGTTAAACTTAGGAGTTAGGAGAGCACTTGGAATAAATAAAAATTCACTAAAAGAACCGGAAGCAAAGGGACAAGAAGCATTCAAGGGCGGGTGATACCACGTTGAACCAAAAAAAGTAATACCAGTATACCACGCGACGGGGCACGTGACAACCCAATAACCAGCTTCCACGTCACCAAACTCCTCGTGGGCTCTACTCTAGTTTTGTTTTGGGCCTCCTATAAAACATAACATATATAAAGAGACAAATGAAACAATTTAAGTCAGATAAAAAACGGGGGGGATCACTTATTGACAGGACAAAATAGAGATGGGACCCAACATAAGGAATCCATAATTGAAACAAAGAAGAGGTGACTCATCTTGAGGATAGGACCCTCTAAGGCCGCCACTTGTTTCCTCCTATGTCCTTACTCCTTACTCATCCTCTTTCTCATTTCTCCCGAGTTTTTCGTTTTTTTTTTTATATTTTATTTGAGGAGATCGAGACTAATCCTTCGGAAGAACCACAATTAAGAGGAATTAATCTCTGGCATAAATCAACATAACGAGGAACAAAATTTAGCGAAGTTAATCGTTTCCTTTGCATTCTTTTAAATTTTTTCTATTTCAATTAAATTGATATTCTTCTAAATGTTAATGGGATTCATATAACAAAAAAAAATCTAAATCTTCTAAAACTATTACTCTACTAAACAAAAGTATAATTATAACAAAAGATTAAAAAATAGTCTTTCAACTTTTTTATTTACAACCATTTGCACCCAACATCTCGTATCGCTTTCCAAAACCTGGATCCCACTGATCCATTGCACGGTATCGCTTATTTTAGATATTTCCGAAGTTACCATTTTACCCTCAAGAAGCTAATACTCCTCTGCTATAAGTACACACCTCACCTCTCCCTTCATCTTCCGACAAAATCTTCTAATCTCTCTCCATTTTACACAAGAGCTTCTCTTATCCTTTTAAAGCTTCCATTCTCGAAGATCTAAAGAACTTTCTTTTTTTTTCTTTACTACAAGAGATGAGTTATCTGAACAAGGTCTGGATGGCTGCAACGTTCATGGCTGTTCAAGGAAACGCCGATCACGGCGTCAAGTTGAAAACCGGTCTCAGCTCCGCTCACCGTCTTCAACGCCGGCTTTCCTCCGATCTCCGCCCTCTCTCCGCCGCAGATATCCCCGTCGACGGCGTTCCTTCAGAGGAAAGACGGCGTACCTCCTCTTCCACTCCCGATGAATCTCTCCGTCAGGTCATGTACCTCAACTGCTGGAGCCAAGGCTAATTCTAATTCTAATTCCATCCATCGACAGATGATGATGGTGACTCGCTCGTAAACCCGCTGAGTCGGAAAAAGCGAGTTGGATTTTCTGATGAGAACTGTATATAGTTTGGTGTATTCTACGTCATCTATGTGAATATTAGAAATGTTCATAAAGATCAAACGCAAGCGTTCATTTATGAGAACTCTGTTTCTGTTTCGACTTTCTGAATATCGTCTCTCTTCCCGATTTCTCATCAAAGTTTTCTGAAATCTTGATTGTGATTACCACTAATTCAACTTTATCCACAGTGAAAATTTTATTCTCAATTATATAATAATCCCAATAGATTCCAAACCATCATTATCTAATGGGACCAGACAAGTCAGTCACTCCATAACGTTATCAATTTTTTATTGTTGTCATTATCGAGTTAGGTTTATATACGCCAATGAATAATTTATGGATTTTCGGTTTAAAAAGAGATAACAAAACTATGCATTTTCATCTTAGACTAAAGCGAGAATATATTTGTAGGCCCAAATGTTTACCCACTGTCTATATTGGGCCATGGCCCATGTAATGTTTCATAGGTTCGCTTTGAATGAAATTGGAGCGTATCTGGTCAATCCTACGGTCCAAATCTCACGACGCTCCCTAAATGGAGTAACGTCTCCTCTCCCAACGGTCAAATAATACTCAAGAAATACTCGTCCTTCTTCGTCTTCCTCGTTCCTCCTCAGACTCAGATTCATTTCCTAATCCCTCTTTCTACTGCACAAAGAGATCGATTTATCTGAAAAATGACTTCAATGGAGCATACAGAGACGACAAACGCTCCAAACCTTCAGATCTGGAACAACGCTGCTTTCGACGACGGAGATTCCAATCTTACTTCCGTCATCGAAGCTTCTTGGTCTAACCTCCCTCCCGATTTCATCAACTTATCCTTCGATTCCGACTGTAGCAAGGAGAATCAGATTCCACTTTCTGTCTCCTCTTCGCTCAAATCCTCAGTCTCGTTCACCACCGACGATCCGATTCGCTCCGGTAACGCTAAAGAAAAGCCGCCGAAGGAATGGCGCGAAGCTCCGTCAGCGAAATCCAAGACCGTGAAGTCAAAACCCGGCGCAGGTCAACGGGATATTGATGCAGAGATTGAAGAAGTAGAGAAGGAGATCGGTCGATTATCGACCAGATTGGAATCGCTCCGGTTAGAGAAGGCCGAGCAAACCGCGAGAAGCATCGCTATAAGAGGAAGAGTCGTTCCGGCGAAGTTCATGGAGTCTCAGAAACAGACGGTCAAGTTCGACGAATCGTCTTTCACAGGATCAAAATCAAGAACCACCACCACCACACGTAGAGGCGTTAGTCTGGGTCCAGGGGAGATATTCTCCGCTGCAAAGAAGTCGGAGACGGCGACTCCTCTTCAATCAGCTCAGAGTCGACGCAAGTCTTGTTTCTTTAAGCTTCCTGGTATCGAGGAAGGCAAAGTAGTGACGAAAGCTAGAGGAAGAACGAGTTTAAGCCTGAGTCCGAGGTCTCGCAAAGCTAAGATGACGGGTGCTCAGAAGCAGGCAGCGACGACGGTTGGGTCAAAGAGAGCGGTGAAGAGAGAAGAAGGCGTTTTGTCAACAATCCAGCCTAAGAGGCTTTTCAAAGAAGAGGAAAAGAGGAAACCGTTGAAACCAGGAAGAGTGGTGGCGAGCAGGTACAGCCAGATGAACAGAACGGCGGAGAAAGACGCAAGGAAACGTTCGTTGCCTGAGAATGAAGAGAAAGAGAATCAGAGGTCGGAGAAGAGAAGAGCTTCTGATGAAAATAGGAAGAGCGAGGGAAGAGTGAAGAAGAGATGGGAGATTCCAAGTGAAGTTGATCTGTATAGCAGCGATGTGAATGATGAGACTCCTATAGGCAAGGAGCTGCCTAAGATCAGAACGCTTCGCGGTCGTGTCGGAGAGAGCCCTCGTGATTCAGGTGCTGCCAAAAGGGTTTCGGAATTGGAAAGCAAGAATCGTAATTTCACGTTTTGCCAGCTTCTGAGGTTTGAAGAATGAGCGCTTCTGCTGCCACGTTTACCTCCTTAAACGTGGTTCAAATTTGCCTAATTCTGCTTATAGTTCTTCACATAGTTTCATCCCACTTTTTATATTTTTGGAGTGATATCAAACTCCCTGCCTCAAAGCTCATGTAATCAAATTCTTGTTCCTTTTTGGTATAATATTCAAAGCTCCTGTAATCAAAAGCTCTTATTCCTTTTTGGTATAATATCAATCTCTATATCTATAATCTTCTTTCCCAATATAGATATCAATCTTTTTTAAAAGAAGTATTCAATTCCTCAAATGATTTTTTGGTTCAATTTTCTTTCAATTCTTTTCATATTCATTCAGCGGTCAATAGTCGAAGCCTAATTTTGGGATTTACACCAAAAGCAAACGACAAAGAGAGACTCTGAATCTTTGTTTTCCCCTAAAGACAATCTCACAAAGACATTACGAAATGCAGTTTTTGGCTCAGATACGGCTTGAATCCCTCCCGAATATGTACCTCCTTGTCCAGTCCGACACCACCAGAGCCCTCGTTCGCCAGCTAACTTGCTTGCTGCATTCACCACATTATTTGTTTTTCATCTTTATTCACCTTAGATTCTATTATGTTTAAGAAAGAACCATAGGGTTTATCAGCATGTTTTTTACCTGGCATAAACAGAATACCAGAGCCACTGGGTGCTTCTTCCAGCTGAAACCCAGTCTCCGGGTAGTTCCGCAGCTGCTTGGTCCCCTCCCAATGGAGCAAATTGTCCAAAGTGCTTGTACCTGCCATCAAGCACAAAAGAGGTTTCATCTCTATGCTGAAGGGAGTTCACGAGGGTGCAAGAGTTTATAATAGATTTTGGCATACTGGAAGGGACGAAACTGGTGATGCCCGCCAGTTCTGAAGCGCTTAGGACCTTCAGGATGCTCTTTACAATGCTCCATCCTGTTGAAGCATTTTGCAAGATAAGAACCTTGCTGGGCGGCAACCTATACAATAACAAACAAGGAGATCGTTCAGCCTGAGTTCGTTAACAAAACTCATGCTTGTGTGCATCGTTGAAGCCACTAAGTGTACCTGAGCAGTTGCAGGCAGGCTCTTCATCTGCGAGTCAACCCCCGAGAGAGCCGATTTCAATTCCTCGATGTTTACTTCTTTCTTCGCATTTCCTTCCGAATCAGTCAGAAGATCTTTGAGACTCCTCATATGCTTGCTTTTCAGGTAGAGCTCAACCTGAGGGTACCTCACAAGGACATCATCAACCACGTCTTGTAATTCTTCTACTGTCAAGGTTCCTGAGTTGTCCACGTCTGCAGCTTTAAATATATTTGCAACATCCTCCTAGAACAATCACAAAACATCTTAATATTCAGTAGGCATATGTGAAAGCAAAGGAACAATATCAACAGTCCATTAATGGGTTCACAGACCATGATCTTGCGTTGAGCTATGGAAGCACAATCTCCAACTGCATACACGTTCTCGCATCCTTTCACTTGTAACCACTCGTTGGTTGCCAAGGCTCGTCTACCTCCTTGCCCAACTTGTTCCATAAGATCTTTGATAACTGGACGAGTTCCAACTCCAGTGGACCACAATATCAATCCATGAGGAAGACTTACGACTTCTCCACTAGATTTGATTTTCACAGAGATATCTTTATCAGACACAGACAAGACACGCATTCCCATCAGAACGTCAATACCATCTCGCAAGAACTTTTCTTCAGCAAATGAACTGATACGTTCATCAAACCTACAACAACAATCTACTTGTCAAACTCTAGAATCATGGTGGCGACAAACTCCGAAGTGTTATATCACTTACGAATTCAAAATATGATCTCCAGATTGAATGAGTGTTATTTTGACGAATTCTTTGACTGAAGGGTATATTTTGGTGACATCCTCTTCGATAAAGTCATGTAGCTCAGCTGCAAACTCCACACCAGTAGGACCTCCTCCAACAATAACGAAATGAAGCTTTGTTCTTCTTTGTTCTTCAGTGAGACCAGGAAGCAGTGCTTTTTCAAAGCAATCAATCACTCCTCTACGAATCCTCTGCGCATCCTCTACTTCCTGCAGAAGTTTTGAAGATATAAAGTAGGAAACTGGGAGAACAATCTACTTCACAGTCGAAACCATAATGCTTACCTTGAGAAAATGGCAGTTCTCAAGAACACCAGGGGTGCCAAATGTGTTGACTTGTGCTCCAACTGCTACGATCAAGTAGTCATATTCGAGAGAAAACTGTTGGCTTGCTTCGGGATCATCCTTGAAAACTGGTTGACACTGAACAATGTTCTTAGCAGGATCGATCTTAACACAATCTGCTTCCCACAGTTCAATTTCCCCATTTTTCTGCCACGAACAAAGGATATAAACTTAGGAGATGATGATGATTGCCTTGCATATACAGCTTGACGAGAGAATCCGAGATACCTTCTTTGTTATATTACGGACAGACTCAACAATGCTTCTAGCTTCAACAGTGCCACAAGTAACGCTAGGTAACAGTGGCGTAAAGGCAAAGTAGTTCTGCGGAGAGACAACCTGAACATCGTAGGAAGATATATCAAGATCCTTCAGGAAGCTTATACCAGCCCATCCAGTGCCAAGTACGACTACTTTCTTCTTTTTCTTCTGCTGCTGCTCTTTTTTGTTAGCTTCTGCGTTAGAATCTGCGTACGCCACTAAGCTCCCACCGCTGCCAATGTATAAGAGTACAACACACTCTCAACGACCAAAACCAAAATGTTATCTTTGCTAAGGTGGAGATATCGATGGCTTCGTTCACTCCAAGTCAAGAAAAAACTATAGATTTAAAGAACAAGTTAATCAGAAGCAGAAGGAAATATATAACGTTTTCGATATAATACACTAAAGGTCATAAAAAGCGATTTGGGATAAAAGGCGGTAAAAGGTCAATGATCTGAGATCAATCGGACTGAGAAAACGAAACCATAAAACGAAGAAAGGTCTAGACTTTTCGGAAACCAATGAAAAAGTGAACATCGGACGCAGTGAAACCTGAGAGTGCCGAGTAAGAGGATTTAGAAGCAAGTGGGGAAGATCGAGAGGCTCTTCCGAGAGAGGAAAGTATTGTCATTTGGTTTTAACGCCTGAAGAGAAAGAGGGTTGATTGATTCTGGGAGGACGAAGCACAACAGATCCAGGACTAATTGGGAAATATCTCTGACCAAGTTCAAGTATTTAGCTTTAGAGGACTTTTCTTGTGGATCAGAGACAACGCAAGTCCATATTATTTATTGACGTAAGTGTAGCTGTGTCTCCAGGATGTGCAAGTCAATTTTTATCTACTGATTGAACATCCCGAAATTGATTAATTGCTAGCATGTGCCATGTGATTATCGATGCTATTTTAAATCTATTTCCTCAGTATGGATTGGAATAGAAGCTACAGGACAAGAACTTAGGATAAGGCAACATTTGTAATGGTACAAATTTGCCGAGAACAGATGTATTGAGAACTTCAGAAAGTTGTAGGAACCCAAAACTTCATTTCCTCAGGGACCTCCAAATAAGAGTTTGAAAAGGGATACATGTTCGAGCTCGCTCTGGTACAAAGGATCAGATAATAAACCAACAGTCCACACATTTCATGCTCGCAACTTCGCAAGGGTCGTAACCGTTAAATCCAACAATTTCAAAAGCTTTCTCCTTCGTTAATTTGGCAATCAGGCATCTTTTTCGACCAGATTTAGAACAGGAGGCCATGATAATTAATGATTCACGTGTTCCAAATGATTTTGTTATTATAATTGGAAAATCTCAAACGAAGCCAGATCTGGACCGAAAAAAATCCAAAAACTAGAAGGTAGGTAAGTAAACAAGTGGTTTAGCGGATGATTTTAGAGGCTAAACTATAAAAAAAAAAAACAAGTATGCCTCCACGTTTAAACACCGCGATTCAATATATGCCTCGATGACTAGCATTTATTTTCGTTGAGTATTCTCGAAAACAAGCTAAAGGTGAGTGAGGCATTTAACAAAAACAAAAGTATTGTTTCTCACACAAAGCAAAAAATAAGTAACAAAATCTCAAACGCATCAGAAAACTATAATCCGACTTAAGAACTACAAAAACGAAAAAGCAGAGGAAAGGCGGACGAAAAGAGATATTGAGAAGAAGATGAAGGAGTGACTCTATTATATAGGGTTCTGCGAAGCCCTAATAATAGCTGTATGTTGAAATGGCCGAAATCTATTTAGACTTCTTCGGGCCATAAGTTTTACTAAAATGGGCTAGTTTAATACTAATGTTTGAAGAGAATTCTTAGGCCTGGGCATATTACCCGAATCCGAATTACCGAACCGAATCCGATCCGAAAAATCCGATCCGAATCCGAACCCGAATTGATAAAATATCCGAATGGATCCTAACTTCTATATCCGAAAATCCGACTCCGAACCCGATCCGAACCGAAATCCGAATGGGTACCCGAAATATCTGAAATATAAATATATAACTGAAATATTAATTATATTTAGAGTTAATGTAACCTATTTATCGAAAATTACAATTATAAATCCGAATATATGAATTAATTTCAGACTAAAATAACTAAAATATCGAAAATATGTAAAATGTTCGAAAAATTTTAGCTATATTTGTCAAAATTTTACTAATTTTTTATTTAAATTTAATCAATTTCATTTTTTATGTATAAATTCGGGTATCCGAATCCGATCCGAATCTGGATGGATCCGAACCGAACCCGATCCGAAATTCTAAAATACCCGAATGGATTTTATATCTTTAGATCTGAAAATCCGAAAATCCGAAAAATCCGATCCGAACCCGAATGGATATCCGAACGCCCAGGCCTAAGAATTCTCTTCAAACATTTGTGATGAGCAGTAGAGGGTACAATCACTAATCATTTTTGTATAATCACTAATCAGAAATTCTCTTGAAACATTGGGTAAAGGTACAAAAAGTACGACACAAACTAGTTTTGCTGGTCTCTAAATTTCCTTTGTTTCAGAAATATCAAAGCAGAGTATTAAACAATCATCCAAGTCAAGTGCCTGTAACCAGCCCATTTTGCAGCAAGCCGGACACCAATGGCCAAGGCTGCAGCCAACAACGGCACTGGTGGTGCCTTCCTTAAGCTCTGTCTCTCCTCTTCAGATGATGTCTTAGTTGAATTGTGATACATGGCTAGAGCCAGATAACCGGTGATGGCCACCACTCTCACCCAAGGCTCCCCTACTCCTGCCAGAACAGCTGCAGAAGGAAGCGCCGAGGTCACATCGTCTCTCTTCTTTATCAACCGCGAATATCCATACAGCCCAACCAAGACAGTCCAGAAGAACGGCTCTGAGATGTAGCTCTGCACAGCTGCATACCCCAAAAGACCCGCAAGAGTTACCACATACGGCTGCTCTCTGATCGAGTTTGGCGCAACTGCTTCTCCTATTGCAAGCACAGAGGATGCAAGAAGGATCACTGTGGTTAACTCTCGCACAGGTGTGTAAGCCACAATCCCTGAGTAGAAGGCCCGGACACTGTAGATTGCAGTCTCTACGAGGGCGATGAGAGACGTGATGGGATCGCCAATAAAGTGGAAGACGAGGGCCAATGCGAACTTTGAAAGGTCTCCAAGAAATCTAAGGATGGCGAAAGCTGCCTTTCTCCAGTTGGATAGTTCAAACAAGACAGCTCTCCACGCATACACGATAAAACCAAGCGCTGCAACACAAGATTACATGATGTTACTTCATCTAACCAAAGATCATACATATTACAAAATATATTCCCCCTAATCCAACTACACACCAAGGTATATGCACAACTGAAACAACCTCAAACCACTAAATTACAAGTTCAAATGCTAAGATTCGTTCAAAATCTCAGTGAAGGCACTAAAACGAATCAAATTCTAAGTCAGAAATGCCAAAGTAACTGAGAACAGGTACACTATCAATACGGAATCTGAAACCCAGAAATTTGATATTTTTTAGTTCATTTGCGTTGATATCAATCAGTATGTAAGACTACAAATTACAGAACCACGGCCACTCAAAACTAAGCCGGAAGTCAAAACGGAGACGTACCGACAAGCCATGGCCATCTAATAGGAGTGTCCGGTGCTTCTTTGGTCAAGTATCTGAATCTATCAGGCATAGTGCTCTCACGCCTCGCGAATCGCTCCGCCTCATCCTCTGTCTCGCCTTTCTGTGCATCTTCTTTCTCGCACCTCGTAGAAACCCTAAGTCTCACACTCGGAAACTTGCCCGGAACCCCGAAACCGCGGAGGCTCGCGCCGGCATTCAAAAACTGTGGTGGAGCAAGTGTAAGCTTACTATCGCCACTAAGATGAGAAATACGGGAAACAGGGGAGAATCTGGTAGCAGGAATCCGAGAATTGCGGCAGAAAGAAGAGGAAGAAAGAGATGAAGAGAGAGCGTAGAACGTCATCGTCACCGTCACCGTCGTCCTGAAGGAATTCCAAGAACAGCAAATAGCTTCAGACAGGAGTTCAAATTGGGCCCTTACAACTTATAAAACTTTGGGCTTTCAAGGCCCATTATAAAGAGGAAGTATAAATTGTTACCCTACCGATGTCGCACACACAAAAAAAAAAGTTAAAAAAAAGGAAAAGAAAAGAGCGTTGCCCTATAGTTTGCCGTCCCCGCCGAAACCAAGTAGCAGCAACGAGCAATGGCAGACGTTGTTCAGTACCGCCTCGAGCGGATGGTTGACGAGCTTGATGATTTAGAACGTAGAGGTATCTTCACGCGTGCAGAGATTTCAGAGATCGTGAAGCAGCGCCGTAAGTTCGAGTACAGGCTAAAGCGGCCGAGCCCACTCAAACAAGACTTTGTAGCTTATATTGAATACGAGTCTCAGCTTGATGAGCTCAGACGCTTGCGGAGGAAGGCGTTGTCGCTTCATTCTGATGAGAAGAAGAAGAAGAAATCGGTTTCTGATTACGCCGGTGTGGCCAAGATTTTGGAGATTTACAGGCTTGCGACCAGGAGGTACAAAGGGGATATCAATCTTTGGTTTAAGTATCTCGAGTTCTGCAGGGAGAAGAGAAATGGGAGAATGAAGAAGGTTAAAAAAGCTTTCGACTTTATCATTTTTTTATGTTTTGTTCGGTATGTTCGATGTTTATAATTTGAGTTATCTTATCTTCGACATGTGTAGGTCTTGGCTCAAGTTATAAGATTTCATCCTAAAGTGGCTGGAGTGTGGATTTATGCTGCGGCTTGGGAATTTGATCGAAACTTAAATGTTGCTGCGGCTCGTGCTCTTATGCAGAATGGCTTGAGAGTGTGTCCAAACTCTGAAGACTTGTGGGTGGAGTATCTGCGGATGGAACTGACCTACTTAAATAAGCTGAAAGCTCGTAGAGTTGCCCTTGGTGAGGATGAAGGAAGTTTGGTGCGTGAGAAGAAAACTGTCGAGGATGAAAAATGGAAAGATGAAAATAAAGAGCTGTTTATGTCTCTAGATGAGAAGGAAGAAAAGGACGAGGAAGAAAAGAACGAAGAAGAAAAGGGCGACGACTCTGATGTTGAAGATGCTGAGGATGCGAGTAAGAAAGTTGATGTCTTTCGGGAAAAGGGGTCTAATGTTCTTCAGGCCATTTATAGTGGAGCCACTGAGGCTCTTCCATCTAGTTTTGACTTGAGGAAGCGTTTTCTGGAGATTCTAGAGGCAACAGACTTGGCCCATTCAGATGAAATCCGTAATACGATTCTAAGTGACCTGAAGCGTGATTTTTCCAACGACCCTGAATACTGGAATTGGCTTGCAAGACATGAAATGGGTGGTTGTATTAGCCAAGAGACAGGCGTAGAGTTTACAAATCCTCAAATGCAGAAGGCTATTCAGGTAAAACTCACCTTCACTTATGTGTATGCGTATCTCTTGGAAGGGTGCATAGTCATTAAATTCTCTAGTCGAAACTGCCAGCCATAGTTTTCCTGTACTTCCTTAAAATGGATTATCTGTATCGAATATTAGCCTTAATTTGTTTGAGCTTGAAGTCAAATTCCCTAGTATGACATTGGATGGGAGGAACATTGTTTATTGGGTAGCGTACTCTAGAACATTCTGTTCAGGCTTACTAGTAGAGAGTACAATTTCTGATAGGTTTTATGTCTTGTCTCCTGAATGAAGGTTTTTGAAGAGGGCTTACAAACTATTACTTCAAGCTCTATGTTTGAAATGTATATAAAGTTTTTGACGGAGGCTATTGAGCGATCAAATGGCGACGATGATGAAATTTCCCCTTCGTCTGATCCAATTGGGGAGTGCATTTCACATCTCATAAATGTGTACCAAAAGGCTGATGGAGCCGGGTGTTTGACTGAGGAGCTTGCCAATGAATATGTTTCTCTGTACTTCAAACTGGGAAAGACCCATGATGCTCAGAAGCTAGCAGAAAAGTTTTGCTCTGGAAAATTTGCGGGATCAGCTAAGTTATGGCTTTCAAGAGTTTCCATTGAAACAAGATCACTTTCAGGGAACTCTACTCCTAGTAAAGCAGATTTGAAGTCAGTCTTTGAGCTCTTTTCAAATGCTTTGAAGAAAGTACCGATCTCTGAATCTGAGAGCTTGTGGCTTATGGTATGTGATTAATATATTTTCTAAACACTGCCCTACTTTGATGGTATATAAGACTAAACTAATAAAATGCTTATTGTATCACAGGCTTTTAAGCTCTTTGCTCAACAAAGAACTTATTTTGACAAGCTTGTAGAGCTGTCAATTTTATTGGTAGTCAAAGGAAATAATGGGAGCGACCATGTGTTTTCTCTCGCTTCCGCAGTGGTAAAACTTGTCTTTCAAACAAAAGGGAGCCACAGTGCAAGGGAGATATACAAGAGGTGAATCAATACTCCTTTCCCTTTGTGTCACACATGCCAATTAATTCTCACCATTGTCACCCTCAATTTGCAGGTTCTTGGCTCTTCCCCGTCCGGGTCTTGCTCTATACAAATACTGCATTGAAATAGAGACCAACCTTGCATCATTAGGTGATAAAGATAGTCTCAGCAATGTCCGGAAGCTTTACGATTCTGCTGTTGCAAGTTACAGTCAAGACGTGGAGTTGTGGAAGGACTACTACTCATTGGAGACAAAGGTAAGAACTGATTCTTGAAACCATGGCTAAAATATCCAAACTAGGACTTTATATCTAATGCTCTACTGACCATGTTTTGTCTTTTTTTCTGGTGATTATTGCAGATGGGAACATCAGAGACAGCCTGTGGTGTGTATTGGCGCGCAAGAAAGACTCTCAAGGAATCGGCGGATTTCATAGTTGGATCGGATTTAATGTAGTTTGATATGTGGATGTTTGTTTGAGTTATGTGATCCATAGGAATGAATTTTGGTTTAAAGGGTCAATCGGTGGATTCAACACTTGGACACATTTTTGATACGAAACATTTTGGTGGCCAGAGAGCAGTGCGTTGCTGGTTTCACCTTTCACATGAATACTAGTAAATCTCTTTTGTTCAAAATACGAAGAATCTACAGGCTGTATTCAAGTAATTACCCTCTTGAGTTACTGCTACGCATCAAACTTTTTTGGTGTTTTCACTTCATCTTACCTTCTTCCCCTTGATCTGAGAACCCAAACCAATTTCGAGCACGATGTCGTTCATTGTTGGACGTGTTTTTCTTACGTGTTCATATATATACTGGAAAGAGAGAGGAACATGTTGTAGTAATGGAGTAGATTGATTCATATGATTGTTGTACACATGCATATGCAGTATAAGCTTATTAAATTATGTGGTTTGGGTCTGTTTTCTATGGAGGTTGCAAAATCCTCACGAGAGACACGTTCGAAGGGCACATTTGGTTTTATACGGTCATTGTTTCATCCTACTTTCTTCGCTCGCCCTTTTTATTACATATATTTTTCTTAATCTTCTCTTTGTAGATCCCCGCACAAGGAGGGCTCTATCCAAAGAGGTTTTTAAACACGACCAATGAGTACTCTATTGTCAGAATTTGCGTTTAATGTTTCAATTGAAAACTTGGGTCTTTGTGTTAAAATCATAAACCCAATTCTTCTGTTAGTCGATAATTAAAGTTTGCATCATTTTGGGGATTCCATTATAAATTTATAACAGTGTTTTAACAAAGAGCTCAGGGCTTTTTAGGTAATATGAAGAAATGTCTCTTTTCCCTTGTCACATCTCCTAAAATCACAGACCCTAGTTGCTGTGCCATTTGACATCTTCGTCTCTCAAAGCTGTCAACAGCTAATAAAATAAACAAATGCTACTTAAGAATAAAAACTTTATTTTTTTCTCCGCCACTAGCCAAAAATCAAGACATGCACTAACTGAGGCATGCTCGTCTGCATGTTCTTCTAGGAAATCAACTTTTTTTCTCTCTTTTAACTTTTTCAATTGCTCCATTCAACGAACCATAAGATAAGATTTAGATATAACAGTTTAATAATTTAGAATAAAGTCTTCAATGCAACCAAGTCTCAGACATATTTCTTAGTGGAATGCTCCATTCAAGCTTTGACATTGCTGGTGAAGTCGACACAAGTCTGGCAAGTACAATCAGAGAAACGGCATAATTCGCAGCCAAAGCAGACGCAAGAAGTGCAGCCTTTGCAAGTTGGTGAACGTGTGCAGCCTCTATACACTTTCCTGCTTCCTCTCTCTTCCTCTGCCTCACATGTTATCCTGCAACCACCATTTATTATATATATATATATATTAGAAAATCGTTTCGCATAATCTTCCTCAACCTAAACACAAGGACCAACAAAAAAAAACCTACTTGTCGTATGGAAAGTCTGAGCATTTCCAGTTTGGATCCGCCATTGCGTTGTGGTGCAAGCGGCATTCGTCTCTGCTCCTCAACCTGAACCTCCTGTCCTTACCACATTCGATGCACCCAACAAACTCATCTCTATGGAATACTTTGGTACCTTGTGATTTGTTTGATCTATTGCACTTCTTTGATGCTTCGTTGTAGTATTTGAGCAATACTGTCTTTGACAATGGAACCTTCTCTCCTCCAATGATAACCCACACGTTGTTCTTCCATTTCCTAGCCGTTTCTCTCCCTGAGTGCTTCTCGAACGCGGCTGGTGTTAACTTGTCTACAGTCAAAAAACTGTTCATGTCAGATCACTTTTTCCATATGAGCATATTTAGCAAGATGCTAGTGATAGTACTGGTAGCTACAAGCTTCCTCAAGAACTAACGGCAACGAGGTTGCATCAAACTTTAACATCAGGAGTATACAGGGAGCACTAAGCAAGGAATATCATATGTCAATAAAGCGACCACTATGGCCACCAATGAAACGACTCATCATCATTACAGATACAAACAGCCAAGGTATTACAATGAAGCAAATCAAAGTCATTTTATTTTCTGCAAGGATGGATCTAGCATACATTAAGAGTCATTGACCGTCGAGGTGATTCAATATTAGAAATATGGTTAGCTAGTTTCTTTGGTAAAAAAAAGAAAGGAGCCGTCTTTGTGGATTAAGAAGATGTGATCATGCTAAAGGCTCAAGCTTTACTACTAGCCAGGCAGAGAGGAGCCAGTAAAGCAAAGGATCCGTGAGAAAAGGAAGAGCTAGAGAAGAAGACAAGAAGAAATAAAGAAACAACAAACAGTTGAGAAAGAGTAGAAGGGCCAAAAAACCCTCGTCGCCTTAAATGGTAGAAGCCATCTCGAGAGTTGAGCAAGAGAAAGCGAGAGGCATCAACACACACATTCACATGTAACATGCACATAAATCAAAACCCATTTTGCCAAAAGCATGAAACAGACTGAAGAGAGAGCCAAAAAAAAAAAAGGAGAGACCTTCGTCACAGCCGGGTGTGCATTCGCAGGTGATTTCGAGATCGCCGTTGGGGAAAACCCTAAGCCTGGCAACGGCATCGCCGTATCGGTGGCTAGTACAACCACACATGACCTCAACGTAATCGCCACCAACATTGACCCCACTCATCTCTTGTAGCTCCTCTTGCTTGAACAACATCGAGCCACATTGCATCGCTTCCACATTCGCCATCTCTCGGACGCACACGGAAGCACACTCTTTCTTCGTCTCTCTGGATTCCTCTTGCTTATAGCGTATGGGAAAGAGGAGAGAGAGAGAAGGAAAGGGTGAGAAGAGAGAAGGAAAGGCCTCGTTTTGGGGTATAAAAGGAAAGCCCTAAAGGAGCACGCATCTCAAAAGCGGAGAGAGAGATCTGATATCAAAGCAAAAGCTTATTAAGGGGCTTTTCGGGAGGAGAGAGAGATAAATAAGTAAGAAAGAGAGCCTCTTTGGCCTTTGGATTTTGGGGGTTGGAAAGAAAGAAACTCTTATAACAAAACAAGTGAGGAGTTTTTATTTTGGCGGATGCGAAATTAGCTGGCCAACAAAACAAGACTCGTGGGGCATGGGACCTCTGATTTATACTATATAATATTATCTGAAATCAATAAATATCGATATACATATATAACCTACATAACAGTGTAAGGATATGAGAGAGAGAATGTCTATGGTCGATAAGAGCAGAACAGAGGCGGTGTGTGAGAGAGTTTTCATGACAAGACACATGAGAGAAGAAGAAGAAGAAGAAGAAGTTGAGGAATAGGGTGTGTCAAGTGTTTCAGGTCTTGTTTTTATTTTATAATGTCATACCTCTTTTCTTTTCTTTTTTGCTTTGTACTTCTTTCTTCACACTCTTTTTTTTTTTTAACCTTCTCTTTGGAGGTTCTGCAAATTCTTGGGCTCTTCCCTTTCCTCAGGATTCGTCGGTTACCGAGTCATTTCCCCCCAATGGCTATTTGTTTTCTTTAATAGTAAGAGTTTAATAGATATATAAAGTTTGGGTCTTTGATTGAAAAACAAGTTTAATCAAACTACTTGTCTATAAATATAACAAAGTAGAACCCTACCTACCTACTTGATACTTCTCCTTGGATCGTGAAATGGAGGCGATGAGCGAAAATGGCGATACGAGGATTTCGAACACTGCGGGGATGGATACTCAGATGGAGGATGTCAGGGGGAAGGGAAAACCACCGGATCCACCGGGATCTTGGGCAAAGAAGGTTTCAGGGAGTACATCGGGAGGTCTTAAGGTACCAGATGAAGCCATTGATGATGACTTTGTTGCGGCTGGATTATCTTTGGAATTTCCGAACGGAGAAGATGGTGAACCTGTCATTACGATTAACAAGGAGGTGTTGGATGCAATGAACGGATTGTGGAAACGTTGCATCATTGTGAAGGTTTTGGGTCGTAATGTGCCATTGGTGGCGTTGTCGAGAAAGCTCCGGGAGATATGGCGACCTAATGGAGCGATGAACGTGACGGACTTACCCAGGCGATTCTTTATGATTCGGTTCGAAATCGAGGAAGAGTACTTGGCTGCTTTAACTGGAGGACCATGGAGAATCTTTGGGAGCCACCTTATGGTACAAGCATGGTCCCCAGAATTTGATCCACTGCGGGATGAGATTGTTACAACGCCAATCTGGGTTCGTCTAGCTTACATACCGGTAAACTTCTATCACAGAGCTATTCTAATGGGGATTGCAAAGGGGTTGGGTGAACCTATTAAGGTGGACTTGAATACCCTGAATGTTGAGAGAGGAAGATTTGCTAGGGTGTGTGTAGAGGTGAATCTGAAAAAATCTCTTAAAAGCACAGTTATGGTGAATGGGGAGAGATACTCCGTCTCGTATGAGGGAATTAACAATATCTGTTCTTTGTGTGGCCTGTGTGGCCATTTGGTGCACTCGTGTCCCCGGAGATGCTCGGATGTTGGGAAAGAATCGGGAGAACCAGAACAGAACATGAGGGAGGTAGTACCGCCGGTGAATATTCGGGAAGAGGGATTCATCGTGGTCAGACGAAAGGGGAGGGAACCCGCATTAGTGGCGGATGGTACCAGAGCTCGAGCAAATCAGACACGGGATAACCAGAGTAACAATGATACGGGAACACTAGTGATGTCAAATAGGTTTGGAAACCTTATGGAAAATAATGATGCACCGAGTGTTAAGGAAGGAGTTGTGCGGCAAGATGAGAATAAGGAAAACCATGATCCCATAATTTTCAACTCAACTAAGAAAGATATTAATCATGTTAAGGGAGTTGTGTTCACCGCGACAGTTGGGGAGGTTGCTGAGGGTCAAAGGAATAAAATAAAGGAGAAGAGATGTGGGTTGAACAAGGGTATGAGCATTACGATTGTTAAGCCTAAGAAGATGAATCCTATGCGAGGTACGCTGTCTGGTATAACAAGTGATGAAATAGAGCTCCCAGTGAACGGGAAAAGACCTCGTGTGGATACAGAGCAAGTACTAATGAATGGTAATGGCTGGAAGAAACCTGATCAACAGAGGGATGAGGGAGGAATTCTGATAAAGAATCATGGTGGGGAATTAGTTCTGTATTCGCCTAGATCGAATGGAGATGAGATGGCTATAGCCAATGCTGAACCTACCCCGGAGGAAGACGGGGGGAGCGGGTCAGAAGAAGAGAGAATGGATGCAGCTACAGCTTAGCAGGTTGCCCCGGTTGTTCTGGTAAATGTTTATGATCAAATGATGAATTGTATGTTATGGAATTGCCGGGGGGCAAATAAACCAAACTTCAGAAGATCGATTAGATATTTGTTGAAGAAGTTTTCTACAGACATCTTAGCCGTCTTTGAGACTCATGCAGGAGGAGATAGAGCAAGTAGAATTTGTAGAGGGGTGGGTTTTGAAAATTTTTTCAAAGTTGATGCTGTTGGACAAAGTGGGGGGATCTGGTTACTGTGGCGCTCAGGTATTGGTGAAGTGCAGATAGTAGAAGCTTCAGACCAATTTATCTACGCAAGAGTTGTTAGTGGAACGGAGGTTCTGAATTTATTTGTGGTCTACGCTGCACCAACTCCAAGTCGACGTGGTGGACTGTGGGAGAAACTTCGAGACTTAGTTATGAGTGCAGTTGGGCCGGTATTAATCGGAGGTGACTTTAACACAATCGTCCGGGTGGATGAAAGAACAGGCGGAAACGGGCGTCTATCGGTAGATTCTGTTCAGTTTGGCAACTGGATTAATGACCTCTCCTTGATTGATATGGGATTTCAGGGAAACAAATTTACATGGAAGAGGGGAAAAGAGGAAAGATTTTTTGTGGCGAAAAGATTGGATAGGGTTTTATGCTGTGGGGAACTAAGACTCCGGTGGCAGGAAGCAACTGTCTCTCATCTACCATTCTTAGCCTCTGATCACGCACCTTTGTACGTGCAACTCTCGCCTACGAGAAGGAATAATGTTAGTCGTCGCCCTTTCAGGTTTGAAGCGATGTGGCTGGAGCACCAAGGTTTCAAGGAACTGCTGGCAACATCTTGGGATAGTACTCTTAACACGTGTGATGCGTTATTGAAACTAAGTCAGGTGTTGAAGCAATGGAATAGGGATGTGTTTGGTCATGTACAACGGAAAAAGGAACAACTGGTGGGGGAAATTAAGGAGGTTCAGAGATTGTTAGATCACAACCAAACAGACGAGATGTTGTGTAAGGAAACAGAGTTACTGCAGGAGTTTGATGTGGTACTAGCTCAGGAGGAAATGCTCTGGTTTCAGAAATCAAGAGAAAAATGGATTACACATGGTGATAAAAGCAACAAATTTTTTCATCTCTCCACAATAATTAGGAGGCGCAGAAACAAGATAGAGAGCCTGCAAAATGACACGGGTGCGTGGGTGTCTGATACGGCAGAGTTGGAGAAAATGGCAATTGAATACTTTCGCAGATTATATTCATTGGATGATGTAGAAGCAATAGCTCCAATTCTCGCACCACAAGGTTTTGTACGTTTATCAGAAGAGGAAAAAACTGCATTGAATAAACCTTTCTTACCGGGAGAAGTGGAGAATGCTGTTCGCAGCATGGGTCAGTTTAAGGCGCCAGGACCAGACGGATTCCAACCAATTTTTTATCAGAGATGTTGGGAGGTGGTGGGGGAATCGGTGGTACGATTTGCTTTGGACTTTTTTAATACTTGCTATCTTCCACCGGGAACAAATGATGCACTCATTGTGCTTATAGGTAAGGTGGCGAAGCCGGAACGTATTAACCAATACAGACCTATCAGTCTGTGCAATGTACTCTTCAAAACGATTACAAAGGCGATGGTGAGCAGACTAAAAAGTGTTATGAATAAGCTGATAGGACCATCACAATCGAGCTTTATACCTGGTCGTCTTGGCACGGACAATATTGTGATTGTCCAGGAGGCGGTTCATTCTATGCGGAGGAAGCAAGGGAAAAGAGGATGGATGCTACTCAAGTTAGATTTGGAGAAAGCATATGATAGAATACGGTGGGATTTTCTGGAAGATACGTTGAATGCGGCTGGATTCACAGAGAATTGGATTGCATGGATCATGAGGTGTGTGTCCGGACAATCGATGCGGCTCCTATGGAATGGTGAAAGAACAGAACCTTTTTATCCTTTGCGCGGGCTTCGTCAGGGGGATCCATTGTCCCCATACTTATTTGTGTTATGTATGGAACGGTTATGTCATCTCATTCAAGAAGAAGTTAGTAAGAAAGGCTGGAAACCGATTAAACTGTCTCGGGGAGGGCCGCAACTCTCCCACATTTGTTTTGCAGATGATTTGATACTGTTCGCAGAGGCTTCAATCTCACAGGTCAGAGTGATATGTCGGGTGTTGGAGAAGTTCTGTCTAGCTTCTGGACAGAAAATTAGCCTTGACAAGTCTAAGATTTTCTTCTCGAAGAATGTCTCGAGGGAGCTAGGAATACAGATAAGCAATGAAAGTGGAATTAAATCGACTGTCAACTTGGGAAAATACTTAGGGATGCCTGTTCTTCATAAGAGAATTAACAAAGAGACACATGGAGAGGTTCTTGAAAAAGTGGCATCACGGTTGGCAGGGTGGAAAAGTCAGACTTTGAGCTTTGCTGGCCGATTAACTTTAACAAGAGCTGTTATATCATCTATCCCGGTGTACGCTATGAATACTATTAAGCTTCCCGCTAGCACCTTGCAACACCTAGACAAGCTATCACGAAACTTCATCTGGGGGAGTACGGTGGATAAGAAGAAGCAGCACCACATTGCTTGGAAGAGGATCTGTAGACCGAAATTGGAGGGTGGGCTGGGTATCCGGTTGGCAAAAGAGATGAATATTGCTATGCTCTCTAAAGTTGGTTGGCGTGTCTTGCAGGACCACCAGAGTCTATGGGCGAAAGTATTGAGAAGCAAGTACCGGATTGGAGTTTTACGAGACACCACCTGGATGGTAAGTAAGAGTACATGGTCACCCATTTGGCGAAGCGTAATACTAGGATTCAAAGAGGTATTAACAAGGGGTCATAGCTGGGTAATTGGAAATGGAATGACAACGAGGTTCTGGTCGGACAGATGGTTAACAACGGAATTAATGTTAGATTCAGTGAACGTTGCTATCCCGACAGAGCAAGTGGAGTTGACAGTGAGCGACTTCTGGGTGGATGGAGTTGGATGGGATCTGCCGAGAATTCAGCCTTACGTATCTGACACTAAGCGTTTGGAATTGGCTGCGGTTTTTGTCGACAGAATTACTGGGGCGCAAGACAGTCTGTCATGGAGTAAAACGAAGGATGGACGATTTACAGTAAGCTCAGCTTACTCTCTGTTAACTACAGACATATCGCTAAGGCAGGATGTGAGTGCTCTGTTTAAGCGGGTCTGGCAGGTAAAGGTACCAGAGCGGATACGTCTTTTTCTCTGGCTGGTTTGTAATCAAGCGTTGATGACCAACTCTGAGAGGTTTAGAAGGCACATTGGAGACACAGATATCTGTCAAGTGTGCAAAGGAGGAGTGGAGACCATTGTGCACATTCTCCGTGATTGTCAGGCCATGGCCGGAATTTGGACACGGTTACTTCCTCAGCGGCGTCTACAGGTCTTTTTCTCTCAATCTCTGTTGGAGTGGTTGTTCTTTAATTTGAAAAACGACGTAGGCAGTGGAGAAACACCCTGGGGAACGACTTTTGCTGTTGCATGCTGGTGGGGATGGAAATGGAGATGTGGCAACGTGTTTGGAGAGACGAGTATTTGTCGAGACCGTATCGGTCATGTGAAGAAATATGCGGGTGAAGTTTCTAACTCTTTTCAATTGCAAGATCATGGAAGAAACTTAGTTCGAAGGGAGGAAAGACTGATCTGTTGGAAACGACCAGCTTTGGACTGGACTAAACTAAACACTGACGGTTGTTCTCGTGGCAACCCGGGAATTGCGTCGGCAGGAGGAGTGTTGAGAAATGCGGATGGGGTATGGTGTGGAGGATTCGCACTAAACATTGGACGATGCTCTGCACCTCTTGCTGAGTTATGGGGAGTGTATTATGGCTTGTGCTTTGCGTGGGATAGACGGATTGGGAGAATTGAATTGGAAGTGGATTCAGAGTTGATTGTTGGCTTTCTTAGTACAGGGATTGAGGATTCTCATCCACTGTCCTTCCTGGTGCGACAGTGCCATGGCTTTCTTAACAGGGACTGGCTAGTTCGAGTTACACACGTGTATAGGGAGGCTAATCGCCTAGCGGACGGATTGGCTAACTATGCACTCTCTCTTCCCTTAGGTCTTCATTCCTTTGATTCTGTACCTGTAGTTGTTGCTGCTATTTTTGATGAGGATGATGTTGGACAATCTGTTTTAAGACGTGTGTGTCTGTAGTGTGCTTGATGTTTAATTTAATTTGAAGTGTTGGGAGTTTACTCTCCCATTTTCCAACCAAAAAAAAAAAACTACTTGTCTATAAAACAACTAGTAACCAAGTACACGACGACGACGTCATTGACATCTATGTCTGTTAGGTATTCTGCAATGCGCTCAAACCCCAATGTCAATATCTATATGTATATTTTTGTGTTCGAGGAACTCATTATTTTATAACCTAATAGGAGACTAGTGTTGTCTATAGACCATATGAATTATATATATATATATATTGTTGTTATTTTAAGTATTTTATCAAAAATAGAAGAAAATGAATTTAGTATTGTCAACATCTTTACAAAGAGCCGGATATTTATTTATTTCGCCTAGTGATCTATATTAGTTTAGTTTGATATATGATATATCACTATCCGGATTGAAATAACATAATATGATCCCTCTTGAAAAAAAAAAAATTGATACATTTGGACGAAAATGAAATTGATGTCAGCATCTTTTCTCTACACTCTCTCTTTCCACCTAGTTGATCCCAGAAAAGTTTGCGGATGGGAGGTGAACTTATTATTATTGATGGATGCACTAACAATTAGTATAATATTTTCTTCTTGGGTTTGGTTTTGTACAAATCAATGGGCTTGGGTTTTAGAACATTATGAGCCTTTGTCCATCATGAACTATGATTTTCTTTGGTCAACTTTGATTTATGAAATTCTACTTTTTGTGGTCTTTCCATAGTAAAAAAACACAAGTGTTCTGGTATTGGTTCACATGTTTGCTGAGAGCGCCACATTTACAAAAAAAAAAAAAAAGATGGTTCACATGTCAAGTTTCGACAACAAAAGAAACCAACGATGGATACGATTACACATTAAATATAAGCTTGAACAATTTTTGCACTAGCACAAGAGAGTTTTGAGATTATTCAGCATTTTACTTACATTCCTTGCATTACATGTAATATTAATATAGTATATATCTTCTTCCTTTTTTCCATCCAATGCATTCGGTATGTCCTTGTAACTTGTTGTGGGTCTAAATTGTCTCAGCAATGACGAGTCACTATCAAACGAGATATTGTCCATCGGCATGGAATTTTGAATTTTTTTGAAAGTATCTTTTACAACTAACACAAAAAAAGCATTGGCCTTTTGTCTTGAAAGTATCAATGAGACAAATATCGAAATCGTCAGAGCAGGTTAAAATAATACTAAAATCGGAAAAGATAAATGGAGCCCAGAGTTGGTATGGGCCATCTTGAGAAATAGGCCCATTAAGAATCACACGTATATCACGGGACAGGAGAGAGAGTGTTTGTGTGAAAGCATCACAAGTGGAGAAAGAAATGGGATGCTGCTTGAGCGCCGGAAAAGTCACAGCTCCGCCTGTTGTCGCCCCCGCCGACAAAACTCCTCCACCCATTGAAGAAGAAACCGTGAAGGAAGTCGTCGTCCAGTCGGTCTCTGTCTCCGTACCCGTCCCGGTCCCTGTCCCCGTCTCGGTCTCCGTCCCTGTCCCCGACCCCATTCCCGTCCCCGTCCCCGACCCCATTCCCGTCCCCGACATAGTTCCCTCCGCACCGGAAGTGTCAGATTCAGAAGCTCACAACCCTCCTCCATCACTACCAAGTCCAGAGATCTCTCAGAACAAGTCAGACATTTGTAGTGTCTCTCACAGTTTCTCCACCGCCACTACTGCTACTGCTGCTTCTATCCTCGAAGACGACGCTCTCAGCAAACCCCACCGACCTCTTCCTCCTCCTTCTTCCTCTCGCCGCAACATGTCTGACAGAATCTCCAGATCTCCGGGAGGACGACACTCTCCTCAGGGGAAGCTTCGTCCCAGGTTAGTCCGAGAGAGACCATCCGTTCAACAAAACCCTACCCACAACCGTCGAAATGTGGATTCGGGTCCTCTCCCACGTAGCGGGTCACTAGAAGGTCCGAGGCGTCGCTCACGGTCTCCGGCCACTCGTGTCCCGAGTTCCGCAAGAAGAAGCCCCATGAAGAAGCGAGAAGCAGCTCCGGAGAAGGACGGGGCAGAGACTGTGAAGGTGAAGAAGGAAGAGGAGAAAGTAGCTGTTGAGGTGAAGAAGGAAGAAGATGTAGCTGTGAAGGACCCTGAAGTGTCTATGGAATGCTTCATCTTTCTCTGATCTCTCTACTTTCATTAACTGATGCTTTGATTGATTGATTTTGATTTCCCCTTTTTTGATTTGTAAATTGCGGATATGTACAATGTAACCAAATCTTTTGCGGATCTTCACTTTTTTTTTTGGTTTTTGTTTATTGACTTTAAAGTAAAAGCAAAGTCTACGCACAACGCTTCACAAATTCCATAGCTTTATTCATGGAGATTGCTGCTCTTTTGCTCTGAGATAAGCAGACACGAGACACTGTTCTGTTATAACACTCGACTACATAAAGACTTGTCCTTTTTCTTTGGATTTCATATTTAAAAACAAATAAAATCCTAATGAGAATGTCTATAATGATAATATTGAAATTCAAGAAGGTTTTCAGTATGATCTTGAGTACGAAGGAGGACATGGCTGAGCAATGAAGGTTGGAACCTCTTCTCCAGGCATCAACACTGATATTTCTCTCTCACACACACCAATCTACATACAATACAAGTATACAACACATGAGATTATGTATGACATCATCCCACAAAAGACAAGCAGTGTGTAGACAAATAAGTGAAAGCCTCTTAACATATCTTTTTTATCCCTACTCTGTGTATATTCAAACCTCGTTGCATGAATCAAGGGGTTTTGTATCCCCATAAAATATATACATTTAATTTAACCCTGTTTTTGGACTTTGCAACATTTCAAAGATACGACAAAAATAAGCTTCCCCCAGGATAAACTTGGTAAACCGCGATCTACATTATCGACAAATTAAGCAAGCCAGACAATAGACTTCATCAAAGTGATATGCATCGTCAGGATCAAAAGAAGTTTTTAGTTCATTTCAATCTCACCAACCAACAAATCAAGCATAGTTGAGGTATATCACAAATTTGGGATGGACACAAACTCGTTAAGACGTAAACTCCAAATGAACAAAGTAATAACCAACACAACCAAACGTAGACAAAAGTGCAAACTCAGAATAGAGAGAAGAGGTATAGTAAACCTTGGGGGAAGCATAAGGAGGAATCTTTGAGTCGAAAGGTGGTGATGAAGTCTGTCGAATGAACATGAACCTCTCGAAAAGAGCCAGTAAAAGGAAGATGGAGATTAAAACTGCGGTTGCCACCAAACAAAACGGCACCGCATTCACCGTGCTCTGAAAATGTCCTTCTCCTTCCTCCTCCGCTGCTAAAGGAGCCGTAGTTCCCCACCTCCGATGGTCGTCGCTGCCACTCATTTGTGACTGGAAAGAGACTAGTGAACAGCTGAAGAAGAATAAGAAGTAGAAAGACTCAAAGAAGAAGAGATAGTTCAATATTTTTTTAGTTGACTAGTCAAACATTAAATCCGCAATTTTGGGCTCCGTACTCTTTTTTGGGCCTAATGATATGGGCTCATTTTACAAAGACGTGGGCCTGACTTACTTAGTTTTTTTTCTTCTTCTGTATCTTACAGCAAAGTCGCGAGCAACGACGAATCGAGCGCAGAAGAAGACCAAATCAATCTCGGAATCCCCGCGAAAACGTCATAGATTTTTCTCGGCGCAATTTTTCACGGTGACAATGGCGAGGATTGAGCCCATCGAGGAGGAGGAGCAGGAAGAGAAGAGGAAGATGAAGATGAAAAGCCGAAACCATGGATCCACGAACCTCTTCGTTTTCGTTGATTATCTTTTCCTCTTTATATTTTTATGCTTCCTTTGTTTCATCATCTTCAAGGTATTGGGTGCGTGATAAAACTTACATCGCTTTGGTTTGGTCATGGTGATCGTTTGACGCTATGGATACGGAAACTACAATTCGAAAAGGCATATCCGAGATGTCCCTTTGTCCATATTTCGCATTGTTTTATCAACTTCCGGATTTTTTTTGTTTTGTTTTGCAGCTAATTCATCTGTTTGTTGCAGTTAAATTGTTTTTTTGGTGCTGCTAAATGCTATTGCTGAGATAAAAAAAATTATATTTATTTTCATCTCTCTTATAAAGCTATTGAACGACAGTTAGAGAACATGTTTTGTAATAAGAATGATCCAGAGAGATTATAACATCTTACAAGAAGATGTTGGGTTGAGGAAATCATCATTTCTTTGGTTTTGTTCTATAGTGTGGGGGGAAGTAGAGAAAGTGCGAAACACGTACGGGAATTATAATGGTTTCGTAATCTGATTTAGTTTATGTATTGCAACTTTGTTAGTCTTCCTCTGATGCATCTTCTTGTTTCTTCTCACTGGGAACATTTTGCAGCAACGTGGAGTCTTTACATTGTTATTTGGAAACATTCTCATTATTTTTAGAGTAGCATATAATGCTCTCGGTTCATCCAATACATTGTTTCTTTCTAAAGTAGAGAAAGAGATTGAGAGAGATAGCAAATATATGACTCTGATGAAACGATTAGCAGACCCTTTTGCATCTAGCAAATGCTTATGTGTTGACAGGTTGAATTCATGGTTGTGGCACTGGTGGAACTTGATCTTCTCGTGAGCTCGGACCGGGAGAAGCTTCATATCCAGAGTTTGGTGCAAAACTACTAGGGATTTCGTTAGAAGTGGTTGGAGCAGCGGCAAATGGAGATTTGTAAGAACGGAATGGCGTCTTAGGATTTGGTGGCAGCAAGAACCATCCTAGGCCAGGAATGAGACCAGATGGTTGGGGAACGATGTTGACAAGAAAGTCCGACTTTTTGATCTCAGTGTCGTTGGAGGAGTCGGGAATGTAACGCATTCCGGTCACTTTCTCTGCACATCCAAGAAGCAAGCTTAGCAGAACCATTGTGGCAGTCAGTCGCAGAGGAGAAGCCATGGTTGTGTTAGTGGAGGATGAAGTTGGAGGTTGAATGTTTTTGGTTTGTGGAGGGAAGGATTAATAGAGTGTGTGTGTGTGTAATGTGTAGAGTGAAATGGTTCAAGCTAATTATGGGTACATTAAACGAACATTAACATGTGCTTTATCTGCCTAAAAAGAGAGCCTACAAAGTCTGGTAGCATTTTTGTATTGGCGGTGAGTTAATTGTATGGATCAGTCAACCCATTCGCCACAATTGCGTAATCTGCAGATTTATATGGTTTTCACTCCCAATAAAAAAGAATAAATCAAGGATTCAGCGAGACGACTGCTTCCAATACGAAAGAGTGAAAAAGTTTGATCACTTTTGTTGTTCTGCTGTTTTTCAAAGTTGGTAAAAAGGAAAGAAAAGGCAATGCAACCGTCAATTTTGACACTTTCTATAGTTTCATTCTCCGATCAATCTATTTTTTTAGATGTTTGTTTATTTTTTTTTTTGGGTGAGAAACTAGGAGAAAACCTCCCAGCTATATTATTTAGAAGGAAACTCAGTCAAACATACATAACTCGGGTAGACGAAATTCCCGAAACATCGTCGTTCAGAATCGAAAGCAAATCATTCGGAACTAATGTAAAAAAGTGAAAACCCAGTGAAAACGAGAAAGCATAATTCGCTAATCCGTCGGCAAGACGATTAGCTTCTCTAAACACATGCGTAACCCGGACTAACCAGTCCCGTGAAAGAAAGTCATGGCACAACCGCACCAGGAAAGACAGAGGATGCGAGTCGCAAATCCCTGTCCGAAGGTAACCAACCACCACCTCTGAATCCACTTCCAGCTCTACTCTTGTAACTCGTTTATCCCAAGCTACACAAAGACCGTAATAAACACCCCATAACTCCGCAAGCGCCGCCGAACACCTGCCTAAGTTCACGGCAAAACCCCCGCACCACTCACCAAGTTCATTTCGCAAAACTCCACCAGCCGTAGCAGTACCAGGATTTCCATGCGACGCGCCGTCTGTGTTCAAACGCATCCAACCCTCTTCTGGCGGCGTCCATTTTACCATAATTTCAGTTCGAACACCACGGCCTAGGCTCTCTCGTCGTGCCTTCTCCACTCTGTTCACCTCACGAGCTTTATCTTTGACGAACTTAACCCGATCTCTACATAGCCGATTCTCCCCGAAGATGTTTCCACAACGCCACTTCCAGCTCCACCACACTGCTGTAACAAACAAAGATGGCCAAGAGACATCCCCTGTCTCAGCAGCTCCGCACAAATTATCGTAAACCCATTGAAGCAGTGGTTTGTCAAAGAAACCGTTCTGTCTGCTCCGTGGTACAATTCTCACCCAGATTCCAGCCATAGCCGGACAGTCACGAAGGACATGAAGGATGCTCTCCACCCCATTTCGACAGATCTGGCAAATCGCTGACTCCCCCAGATGTCGTCTATGCCGTTCCGCTTCCGTCATAATCACCTGGTGCGATACCAGCCATAAGAAAACGCGAGCTCGCTCAGGCGCAGCAACTCTCCAGACCCGACCATAAAAATTTTCCATGTTCTGTCTCGGAATTTCATTCTGTGTTAACATAGCGTAGGCATAGGTTACCGTGAATTTGCCATCATGGGTTTCTCCCCAGGCGATTCGATCCTTAGATGTTTGTTTATTTGTTACATGTTTTACGTGACTAGCAGCATACTTTAGTTCGAAAGAAACCCACCAAAAGTCAAAGTCTTTCCGTCCATTTATCATCCCCATGGTGTACTGTTTGAATCGGTCAAAGTTGTACTCTCTCCTTAAGTAATTGGTTCAAGCAATTGTTTGGTTTATAACATTGCCGACGGTTCCTCTTTTTTCAAGATGTAATGCAAGGAGACTTTTGGCTTCTGGAAGATGTAATCTCTAGCATAAAAAGCTCTGTTTTTCTTGTCTTGTTCACGGCTATACAAAAAGGCAATTACCCAAACAAACTCAGTCTTATCCGACAAAGTGAGAGAAACCAAAATAAGTTTTAAATAGAATGAAAGTAAATGGAGAAGGTGGAGAGTTGTGAGAGGGACAGGTAAATCTACCAAATATCTCCTGCCTCAGAAGAATGGGTCACATGGACAGTTTTGTTACATAAACTTATAAATAACCTATTTCGCAACTCTCTTTTCTCTCTTAAAGGTAGACACATTTACTTTGTTTTCCCAAAATTTCCCTTTACATTTTTCTGCTTAAAGTCATTTCATCGCCTTTCTCTCAAAGCAGAGTCATCCCGGGATCTCTCGGTTTCTGACATTTGCCGTGAAAGTCTGAAACGCTCGTCCAAAAAAGAAAAAAGAAGACACTTTTGTCCGAAAGTTTAGTTCTTTGGAAAACGTAGGGAAACGCGTCAGGGAAAGAGAATCCCGCAAAACTCTCTCCTTCCTCCTCTCTGTTTTTGTGTGTCGAGTTTTTTTATTTTTGGATAATGATGCTTTACGAAAATGAATCCAACCTGGACCGTTTCCTTCGATGCACTACACCAATCGTCCATTCACATTCCCTCCCAAAGGTTTCACGCTTTTACGTCCAAGGTCATCTACTTTCTTAAACAGTTTCGGGATCTGAATCGTGTTTGTGCTGATGTTTGCAGACACAGACCAAGAACCTTAATCGTCTATGGTACCCTTTGGAGGGCGAGAGCGTTGAGTATTTCAGGTTGAGCGATTTTTGGGATTGTTACGATGAGTGGAGCGCATACGGTGCAGGTGTTCCCATCTTGTCCGAGACCGGCGAGACATTGGTCCAATACTACGTTCCTTACCTCTCTGCAATCCAGATTTTCACTTCTCATTCTGCTCTCAATGCCCTAAGGTAATATATATATGTTTAGGCCATTTTCAGAAACATGAAACACATCCATGGAATCTAAGATCATTCTGCCGTGATGATAATCGAGGGAGGAGACTGATCAATCTGGGGATTCAGGGAGCGAGTCGTGTAGCGAGGAGTGGAGATGGGAAGAATGTTCTTCATCAGAGGAAGGTTTGGATCATCAAGAACCTCTCGATCGACTCGGTTACTCTTACTTGCAGTATTTCGAGAGATGTACTCCTTATTCTCGAGTCCCTCTCATGGATAAGGTTTGCTCTATTCCTACACTCTTCTCCTAAGTTGGTGAAATGGAGTTGATTCTCGAAGCATGATGTGCTCTCGTGTCTTTATATGTATCTCCTAGTGGCTCGTAAAAGTTTGGCATTTACTTTTATCATTTTAGAGAAATCTCTGTCTACTTTCAGATCAAAGGGTTGGGAGAGAGACACACAGGGTTGAGGTCGTTGAGAAGTGTTGATCTGTCTCCTGCGAGTTGGATGGCTGTTGCTTGGTCTGACTTCTTTAGCAAAATGCCTCTTGTTTTGTGTGGTTTCAGAAAGCAAAATTAAGGTTAATGTAGTGAAATGGTGATGATGTTTGATTATGCATAGGTATCCGATCTATCACATCCCCATGAATCGAAGCATAAAGGGCTTGTCTACTTGCTTCCTCACTTACCACACACTTTCTTCATCTTTCCAAGGTGTAGTTTCACTTACCTCTTTGGATGTGTAAAATTGTAATAGTAGTATAGTATATTCATTTATATAAGTCCCCTTTTATTTATATTTTTTTTGGTGCGATTGTAACAGATGTGCAGAAAGAAAAGAGGGAAAGGATAAGTGTTGGTGCATTTGGGATGGCCACTTACAAAACGCAAGGGAGGCTATGGGACAATGATAGATTGCTTTGCCTTTTGAGCGTAGCTGATTCTTGGCTAAAGCAGCTAAGGGTCCACCACCATGACTTCACCTACTTCACCACTACTCCTTATCATCTCTGATCTCTGATAACATAGTGTTTTTAGATTCATACACACTCTTATTTAGTTTTGTGTTTAAGAGTAGCATATATCAATAATGTTGGATTTCATTTAAGACATGTTGAAAATGATAGGCACTGACTTTTTCTTCAAAATGTATTTTTATCTTATCATAGATTTGGTTTGGGGTGTGGTTGATGATGGGTCCAATACTTTTATTCTCTTCTAATGTTTTTGTGGCTTTTCTTTTTTTTTATGAGAAAAGGTGGTTTCACCTTTTGCTGGGAACTTTAGTTTTTGTGGCTTTTCTGCTTGTATAAACGCCAGTTATCTTGATTTTGCATGATAACAGGGTTTAAAAGTATTATTGGACTCTCTTTATTTTTGTCAACTAAGTGGCAACACTGATTGGTATACAAAGTATAATGTTTTCAATTTTTGGGGAATACGATGGGAATGTTGCGTAATGACGAAGGAATTCTAACTTTTGGGTCTGAGTTTGAAGCTCTCTTACCGGTTATAAATTGCCTCTCGGTGACGTGTAGATCATTTGGAGATAGACTTTGTACGAACCTTATTAAAATGATTGATCATCAGAAGGATTTATTTGTTTTTCTTCATGATATAAACAAATTTACTTGCTCCCGTTTATTCCAAGCAACATGGCGACTTGTTAACACGTTCTGATAGATCAAGAGATGGATAAATTTAATTGTTGTCGAAAAGAAAAACGTTTTGAAAACAATAAAAAATGATTGGTTTTAACCATTTTTCAAGAAAATAACACGTTCTGATATCTGCTGCAAATCAGATATTCGTTGATGTACCGTTATTATTGCTTCCATGTTATTTATTCTTTTTTGCCATGGAACCAATCTTTTTAGGTCAAAATAAATTGTGATGGCAAATTATAACACCTAAAAATTTATTTTATATGATATTTACTATTTTGAAAAATAAAAAAGAAAAATAAGCAAGTTCATCTGTCTTACAAATATATGTTTTTTTATAATAAAAAATTGCAGTAGTGGTATTTGTTTTGTCAATCAATATTTTTTTTATGGAGTGTTATTGGATGATTGAATTTGAAAGAATTCACATATAATTCTTAATCCATTCAATTCAATCATTCAAATGGTGGTAGAAGAAATGGAGAACAAAAAAAAAAAAAAGGTATACATTTGGATTGAAATGTAACGCAAGTGGCCCATTTATCTATCGAGGCCGAATAGTGAATGGGCCCTTTAATTGTGACAGTGAGGAGAGGCATATATCCTCGCTAGAAGCCCGCCCGTCCAAAACATGCCAAAGCTCATTATTCGGTCCGAAGGAGTTCCGAGTTGTCAGACCCGACTAATTATATAGAGTGAAGAAAATACTGAGTAGTTTTTTATTGGATTTAAAAAAAAAAAACCAAACGTGATATTATTTCGATTAAGCATAAAAATAATAAGTTTAAGATGAAAATTAATCTAAGAAAAAAATTGTATGCCCAATCTCCTAATATTTTATAACGAAACCACCACCATTTAGTTATATCTTTTTTTTTCTATTACTTTTTTTTACATAATAGCTATGGATTTCAAGAATTAGTTTAGAATTCTACATAAAACTCCTAAACCGTTAAGCCATATGTATTCACCAACAAATGGAAGATTCGAAGAAAAAAATCATGTATAATATGCACGTGAGATCATACGTTGAAATTAGTTACAAAGTAAACAGATTTTTGTCTGAGAAAAGAAATTATTACAGTTATCAAACAAGCGTGGTCGGTTTCCAAAACCAGGAAAAAGGAAGAACAAGAACGTGGTCGGTTTTGGGAGTGTTGTCTTTTTAGAGGTGGAGAAAAAACAAAATATCATTAAAAGCGAAAGCGGAGTTTGACCAATCGCCGACCCGGAATATTGAAAATACTATAACCAAGGTATGTACATAATAAATATACAGTATATATCCCTAATTAATAGTATACATTATAGGTTGTCATCAAAATGGTAATTCTTGTGGGGTGTTATCCTTAGCCGCGGCTAGCCGACCATTACCAATAATACCATCATCATCCATTTCAATTTTGCATTAAACTCGGCAAACTCTTAATTATTGATTTTTTTTTTTACAGTTTAATCTTATCTTTTGAGCTTGTGACTTGTCGCATTTAGGAAACCATGATTAATGAAGATGTATGTCTTCACCGTCCAAAAAAACAGAGAATGCCACGTAGTCGTACGGACGCGAATGGTTGTATTGTATCTCCGCGGTGTGTTTTTGATGTGTCAACGTCTCTCTTTTCTATATATGCTAATTTTTTTAACTTTCCAAATGGACCGGGGAATGAATTAGAGTGAAAGCAAAGGAATAATTTTAGTAACCCCAAAAAGATAGTATTTGAAATAATAATAGTCAACCGAAAGATGAGATATTTATAACTAAATTCCAAAAGCGGTGCCCCAAAACTAATCCTGCTCTCATATATAAAGTCCATGGTGGAGTTATCTCTCTGTTGCAAATTAAAAACAAAACACACACACAATATTCTCTTCTTCTTTTTTTTTTTTCCATTAGCTCTCTTCTCACAAAGGTTCTCTGTTTTGTTCCACTGGTCTCTGTTTTGGCATAAACGCGTAAGGCACCAGTGAAAACAGAGATGGACTTTGACGAGGAGCTCAATCTTTGTATCACCAAAGGTAAAAATATCGATCCTTCTTCGACGACGTCCCCAAGATCTATGAAGAAGATAAGAAACCCTGACCATCGATCTAAACCCTATCTCCCATTTTCCTCTTCATCTTCTAATTCCTTGGCGGCTTTCCCTTTTTCTCTTGATCCAACAAATCAACAGCAACAACAACTTGGATACGTTCCGTTTAACCAAGAGCACGACCCGACAAGAATGCAAGGCCAGAAGCAAATGATCTCGTTTAGTCCTCAACAGCCTCACCAGCAGCAGTACATGGTTAAGTACTGGAGCGACACATTGAATCTGAGCCCTAGAGGAAGAATGATGATGATGAACCAAGAAAGTGTTCAGCCTTACAGCACAACAAAACTGTACAGAGGAGTGAGACAACGTCAATGGGGAAAATGGGTCGCAGAGATACGTAAGCCACGGAGCAGAGCACGTCTCTGGCTTGGTACCTTTGATACAGCTGAAGAAGCTGCCATGGCCTACGACCGTCAAGCTTTTAAATTGAGGGGTCATAACGCAACACTTAATTTTCCCGAGCATTTTGCGAATAAGGAAACTGAGCAGCATGATTCAACTGATGCGGCAAGCTTGTTAGATCAGAAACAATCCGAAACGCCGCAGCCAAACGAGGTTAGCTTGGAGAGCAAGGAAGTAGCAGTGAGTGATGGTGGGGTAGAGGAAGGGATGGCCGAGGCCTGGTTCAATGCGGTTACAGCGGGATGGGGTCCTGAAAGTCCGCTTTGGGATGATTTGGACAGTTCTCAGTTTTCACACAGCTCGTCTTCTTCCTCTGCTTCTTGCCCCATGAGACCTTTCTTTTGAAAAGGTCATAGCTCACATTTTAGGCTGTAGTTTAGGGTTCTGCTCATTAGCATTTGGATGGAGACAGTTTTTGTGATCTCCCACTCCATACAGACTACCTTTCCCCTACATTTCCATTGGTATCATTGTTCATCATTTATATGCGTGTGTGTACTATTTGTTCATCGAGTTGTTTCGTAGCATTGTATCTGCACTTCAATAAGTTAGGACCGTTACATATTATCCAGAGGTTATCTTGACCTCTGACTCTTATCTAAGATCTTTGTACATATGCATTAGTTTTGATCATCAATTTTCATTTCATGAGTTTTATATACTGGTTGGAATAAAATCTAAGGCATAGATTTGGCATAAGAAAGACGAAGAATGTGACATAAATGAATATCTGACCAAAATCACAAATATCAGAGATCGTTGGGAATCTTAAATGTATCGGCTGCACCAAACTTTCTAAACTCCTCATCACCATTAGCCAATAATGATTCATTCTCATTTCCATCATCACTAAACCTGACTGAGGAAGAAGACTCATCCATGCTTTTGGACTTGCAATTTTGGGTTGTAAGCATGTTCACTTGTCCATGATGTGAAATCTCTAATGTCACAGTTTCATCATCAAGTGGCAGTGGTTGTTTCCATGGTTCTCCATCCATTCTCATGTATGCATGCTTCGCCGCACCTTTCTTAAATTCAAACTGGATTCGATTTGCCTATACACACACACACATAATTTAAAATGTGCACTTCACTCACATTTTGTTTCATTTCTGTCACTTGATGTTTACCTGAGCAAGTCTTGTTCCATGACCATTGGGAGCGAGGAGAACAAGACCATGCCAAGCATTTCTAAACCCTACTATTTCGATGAGTCCATCATCAACGAATGGTGGAGTTAGGTTTCTCTGTTGAGACACCACAAAGAAAACAAGAACTGAAGAAGATTATTGATTGAAGCAAATGTGAAGAGAATGTAAAAAACCTACATCATGTTGTTTCTTGGGATTCGGTGTTCCCCAAGGATCTAGTCCTCCAGAAAAGCTAGGAAGATTCAAACATACGATTGACCTGATGCTGCCAAAACAAAAACAAGTGTTGATTAGTAATTGGACTATTGTCTATCTAGTCTTCTATTGTGGGAATGGATGAGCAAAAAAGGTCCATCACAGAGAAGATTAAAATCTCAGTTCAATCCAACATGTGGATTCAGGGTTGTACAAGAAGCCTCGTAAGACCTTTTAAATGGGATGAATTTATCTGTTTTGATTCGTTACCTTTGTGGAACGTTAAGGTCATTCCATTGGCCACTTTTATCACAAATCTTAACTTTTGCAAGCTGAGCTATGTTTCTGCAGCAAACGCCATGCATGGAATACTTGAGCTTTTCGATTTTACAGAGTTTGATATCCCAAGTAGACAACTCAAAAGTGGAAAATAACAGCTCATATATATAAACATAAAAAAAATATATAAATTTACTCACTGTGAAAACGGGTGGAAAAGAGAGGCACAAAACCACCCTTGTTTGCAAGCAAGCTTTAAATATCTGCTCTGGAATGTCATGAAACCAATGGAAACATTGCTTGTTAGTTTTTTTATATGCACTTTTGTTCATACAAGAATTAGATAGAAGATTTTAGATATTAAAATTAATTCTTATAAATTCTTTTGCTCATTAATAAATAGTTAGTTTTATATAAACCCTTCATACAGTTTAATCATAACTCTAATGCAAAAAAAAAAACTTTAAAATATAAAATAAAATATGAAAACCAAATTCATAAATAAGACATCAAAACTAATAAACTGAAAACGGTAATCAACCTAAGTCTCGATCGTATCATTTTTGTTAGTTTATTTGACACTAGAAGAAGTAATCACGATAAATAAGAACAAAATGTTTCACTAAAACATTAGAGCTACATCATTTGAGGACAACATAAAAAAAGAAATTAAAAACTTTAAGCTCAAGGTATGCATGTAAACCTGGTTAACAAGCTGACTTTTAAAATTTTCGGGGTGTAATTTTCTCTGAGAATGAAATTCATAAGATGTTTGAGCATCCATTCCTGCATCGAATTTAGTTAATGATGCTAACAACTAGCGAAGACAAGGAAAAACATATCATTTTAAAATTTTTGTATTTCCCACAAAGACAACACAATCTATTAAAGAGGAAAAAGAAGTTTAGAAGAAAAAGACAAAGTTATTTTCAGCGGTCAAAGAGGAAACTTCTTACCCAAGCTAAAGTAATTCCAGAATCCCCCACGAAATGTGTGGTAACCTTCCTGCGCAAAGAAATCGAAAAACATTGCTGATCATCTAAGAAGGAAAAGGAAGAGAGTGATAATTAAGTAGCGTTCATTAGCAAGAAAGGGAGAATGCGTTTACCATATTTGCTTGATCTGAGGGAGAAACATGATGAAATGCATGTAGAGAAGGCGGTAACTCAATAGAATCACAAGAGCCCTTTTTGGGAGTCTTCATCCGCATAAGTACGTGCCAACTTAATAAAGATATAAAAGACATACATATCAACCGAATATTATAGTATATTTGAGATTGGAAGAGAATGTGGGGAATATATACTTGTCTATCTTCATCTCTTTGGCCTTGATCACTTGAGCCAGAAAAGACTCCACAGAAGACTTATCTGTTTCAGGATTTTTCTTACCCTGAAGATGAGCAGATGGGATTCTAATAAGAAAATAACATATTTATATTGTATATATATAGAAGACATGGTAATGTAAATTAGAGTCTATAGTGTATATATGTACCCATCCAAATGCAAATGGAAGGTTATTTCCTGTACCCAAGGGGATAGTAGCAATTGGAGGTGGATTGGATAATTTTAGATCACAAACAACTCCAAGTAGCCAACCAGCTGTGCCATCTCCCCCTGCAACCTAATTAAACACACACAACTCAACCTAATGACTTAGTTAATTACCACCAATTTCTCCATAAATATGAGTTAACACACAATTATTCTCATGTTTTCCCGAATCTTGCAAGCGAAAGCATCGTCCTTTAGCCTCTCTAGGTTCAGATAGATTCTCTGCAGCACCTTATCCGGAGTCTCTACTCCAAGGTCAAAAACCTGACCAACAAACTTGCTATAATCAAAAATATAATAATTTATCCTGAGTAAAATTGAAGATAACTATTACAATTTTTGTATCTTTTATTTGTTTTAACAATCATTATATTTTAATTAAGTTTTGATATTTAGGATTTTTAAGTTTGTCATTTTTCTTCTTCTTCTTATTATAGCCTACATTCATGTAGTATTATTGATCATATAATTGCTTAGCAAAATTGAGAGTTTTGTCTTAAAATATCACATATATGATTCTGTCCAAGGAAAGAATAAAAAATATAGGATAAGAAACTCCTTAAGAATAACGAATTCATCACGTTGTATTGTTCCTAATTGCATCTAATAATTAGCATATTTGAGAAACCAAAATTTCATGGATTTTCGAAATCAACGAATCATAAACTAGTGTTTTATAATAATTGGGTAAATTATATATGATGAGACCTGCTTGTCGTTGAGAAGAGTGCGGTAGGTAAGAATGAGTTCTCCACCGAGTTGACCTCCGCTTTTGGAGTTGATGAATACGAGAATTGGGCTCTCAGGTGGAGTACTTGGCACCGCCACAGCTTCGGCTTCAGGCGAGAGAATGTACGAAGGAATGTAGAATTTCTTGAGAAAATCTGATAGTTTCTCATATTTTTCCATGCTCGCCTATGATGGACGAACACATTCACATATATCAAACAGTAGCACGGATTTAAGGTTCAAATATCAATATTTAAAAAATCGACAATGTTGATCATGCAAAGGATATCATACCATTAGATTCTCTAGAGGTGTTGAGAGAAAAAAATGTAAGATAATATCATTGTCTCTGCATCCCCTATATATTATTTGATGATCTTTTTTAAAAGATTAACCTTTACTTCATGTGTTTATTACAAGAGTGCCATTTTTACTTATATTAATTACATATAATGCTATTATATGATTTGATCACTTATATTAATTATCACTATTACATAATCAAAACTATGATATATCTCATACACTCTAATTAAAATACATGTTATTTATTCATTCAAAAAATATATAACTTTAATTATGTATTTTACTAATATAATCAAATAATTTTATATTAATATATATATCATGTTTATTAAATAACTCTTACATGAAAAAATATATATTATATTTCAGTATAGTTATTCGTTTTAACTTATATTTATGAATTACAATAATAACTATATCACTTCATAATAATTTATTTACATAATTTTATATTATATATATTTATAATTCTTTAATCCTTATTAATATAAAACTTATAAATACTTTTATTTTATTAATATTATATTATAATCTTATAATATAATAAAAAGTATATTTTTTTTTCTTAAAGATTATAATATAATAAAAAGTATATATTATTTTTCTTAAAAGGCAACTTACAAGCAATTTTAATATATAAATAAAAATCACTAATTTATATCAACTTACCATGATTATCAGATATATTTATTATAGTATATAACTACAGCTATAATAAATTTCATTGTATTTAAACATAATTCAAATTTCCTAAAATAAATCAACATAAAATATTTGATTTGTATTGATACCAATCAGTAATAAAATTATGGTAATGAAAAATTATTCTATTTCTAAACTTAACTAATAATATAGATTAAAATAAGTAACTACACATTTAATTAAATAAACATATAGTAGTTGAATTTATGCCTATTCATATCAATTTAGAAATAAATTCAGATATAAATAATATACCATAATTTTCTATTTGATCAATAATGATAGATAACTAACTGATTTTTTAGCAATGTTATCCTATATATGATTTAAATATTTTGCATTTATTAATATACAATTTTAAAAAAATTTGAAAATGTTGAAATCACATTATATATCTATATAAATGACTACAAAATTATATTTAATTAATATTTATATAAACATTTTACTCCGCGCATGGCGCGGGTTACTACCTAGTGGATATATATTTAGGAATCTTGAAAGAGAAAAGATTTAAATATTGGAGATCCTGAAGATTATCTATCAAGATTTCTTTCCTTTTTTGACTTTAATTTGGTTAATGCTATACCAATATTGGGTCATTAGGATACGGTTTTAGAATTAAAAGGCATATTGTTTATTTTTCTTTAACAATTGTCATGCATATCTAGTTATCGCTGACATGGAAGTCCATTGTCTATTGTCTTTATATTATTTCTTAGCTTTTTATATATTAACTGATAAATGGTTATGCTATTTATTTATTTGATTAATATATTTTATAAAGTTATACATTGCTAGATCTCGTCTAAATCATTTATATATCTTCCAGCAACAAATGAATTTTGCTAGTCGAGAATTAGACTATCAGTTTGATAGCCGAACTTCAAACTTTTTATTTCATTCAAAAAGAGCAATTTATAATACATAGTTATCTCAACCAGTGCTATAGATAAACTAATTGTTGCCAAACGTTAATGATGGGTTTATTTTAACAAGTGATGAAGCCCATTACATTCTGAGTATTAAGGCGATTAGTGGCCCATTAAGTAACACGCAGGCCTTTTTCGAGAAGCTCCCAATGCGATGACTTGCCACAATCTTTGACTTGACATCATCGTCACCTCTGACGCTGACTATCCAGAGAACCTAACCTAAGAGTAGATACTAGATAGAATGATGCACAAGAAATGAAACGAGAACCCCATAACACATCTCTTTCCGTGTCGCATTCTGCATGAATCCACACATTGTTAATTAGGAGAGTGAACATATTTTAAGTGTATAGACAATAGCTTCGGTGTGAACTTCGGAGAATCTGTGGTTCTTGGGTTAAGGGGATATGGAATTCAAAGTTGGTTGCACAGCTTTCCACCAACAATTTAACAAACAGAAAAACTATAATTATTCTTCATTTTCCTTTTTATTGGTATATTTGATTTCCATTTTCAAATCTTTCTAAAACGGTCGACGTGGATGGTTTGTTGGGAGAGAAACTTTCACAAGCAATCTATGCTATTGAACTTGGAGTTGCATAAGTAAAAAGTTTGTAATTCGCTTTCTCATCATCAAATTTTGGAAGCACAAGGCACATGACATTAACACGTTATCTGAACAAAATTTGTGCGTATTTGATGAGAGAATCCAACTACTTTACCGTCCTCACTCTCTTACCCATTGAAACTTAAGCTTTGGGTTTCGAAATTCAACGCAACATATATTCTCATACTTTTTAAGTTTTTTAAACCAAACATGCATGGAAAGTCAACTGAGCTATATATTAACATGTAAAGTCAACAATGTGCTTTACTCTGACTCTCACCACCACATGGTGAACAAAATTACTCTCACAATCGAATAGTTACGCCCACAAGGTCTATTTTAATCTCTTACTTACTTGAATTACTTATTCTATAGACAGGAGTATATATTCACTCCAAAAGCATATGCATAAAATATATTATTGGACTGACAGAATCCAAGTTACATGAATTATATAGAATATAATGCCTATAGACGGCATGCTATAATCACGTGGATCGCTTCTAGAATATACAATTAAAAACCGATAGGCGATAATGTATGCGGTCTACGCCAGGCTAACATTTGCTTTTTTGCATACAATATTGTGTCTCGAAAGGACAAGTGGCACATCACACCCATGCCAAATGGAATTGACCTTGGCTCTTCCATGTTAATCAAGTTCTTAGCATTCACATCCCTATATAAACAAATGAAATGGAGAAGGTATTCACCCACGCATTGACATTTATAAAACTCAACTCCTCTTTTGGAAATCTTAAGAAACTCCTTTTGGCTCTTCGATCTTTCATCAGCGAACTAAACTATTACTGGACTCGAACGTCGAACGGTGTATACATCTTCTTTGAATATAAGATGGGAAGATCACCTTGCTGTGACAAGAATGGAGTGAAGAAAGGACCATGGACGCCTGAGGAGGATCAGAAACTCATCGATTATATTCGATTTCATGGTCCGGGGAACTGGCGTATTCTCCCTAAAAATGCTGGTAAGTATATACTATATATATTATAATGTTGTCCTGATAGATCCGGGTCTCTATAAGTTGAATCACACACTTATAAGTCGTACGTATACTTAAAATTAAAGGACTCCAAAGGTGTGGAAAAAGCTGCCGTCTTCGATGGACCAATTATCTAAGGCCGGACATCAAGAGAGGAAGATTCTCCTTCGAGGAAGAAGAAACTATCATTCAGCTACACAGTGTTATGGGAAACAAGTAAGCCTCATTTACATCATAACTTATTTGAGATCACATTAGCTACAAAATTTTCACGTTAATGAATGAAAAAAGCGAGAGTATGCGTATGCATACCGTACATTTCAACATTTAGGCCATCAACTCCACTAAACTATTATTATTCGTACGTATTGACCTATATAATTTAATATAAGATGAGTGTATATTAATTATGGAGAACTAATTGAATTGATGGATTAATTATAGGTGGTCCGCAATAGCAGCTCGTCTACCAGGAAGGACCGATAACGAAATAAAAAACCATTGGAATACTCATATCCGCAAGAGACTTGTAAGGAGTGGCATCGACCCTGTTACTCACTCCCCTCGCCTTGATCTTCTTGATTTGTCCTCACTTATAGCCGCACTTCTCAATCAACCAAACTTTTCATCAGTTGCAACACATGCATCGTCTCTGCTTAATCCTCATGTATTGAGGCTGGCCTCTCTTCTCTTGCCTCCTCAACAACCACTTCAAAACCATTATCCAATTTACGCGTCGAACCTCGACCAAAATCTTCAAACTCCAATCAATTCAGTGTCGTCTCAAGAATCTCAACCACAAACCGAGTGTACAACTCCAGCAAACAATGAAACTTCATCTTTCGAGCCTATGAACGCAGGACTCGAGGTCGGTCCTGCAGATGTATTACCACCTTTGTCAGAGAGTTTGGATTTAGACTCACTCATGTCAACTCCAAAGTCTTCTCCACAACAAAATAGCATTGAAGCAGAAGCCAACTCCAGCAGTTTCTTCGACTTTGGGTTTCCGGACAACTTTATCTTTGATGACTTTATGTTGATTTAAATTTATAAGCATATGCATAGCTTTACACATATCTCTTTTTCCCACCTATGATTCATGATTTGTTGCATTCTTTTTATGGTTTAATGTATAAACATTTTGTTTTTTTGGTCAAAAATAGATATATTATTCTATATAATTTTTTATGAATGTGTATCGTATTAAGGCGAGCTATGTTAATTTTTTCCATACGTAATGTACGCAGAGGACAATTAAGAGTAAATTAATTATCAACATATGCATATAAAACTATATAAGATTAAGAAAGAAATAGTTGGAGTTGTCTAGCCTCGAGAACGAATGAAACTAGCAGCACACCACATATTGTTTTTAATGAACACGGCTCTCTGTAGTCCGTACGTAGCATAACATTGTCATTGACTGATTTTCCCGAGTAATGCTGAAGAGATTAAGGTCATGTTGGTAATGGTGGGTAAGAAGCGGTTAATTTAGGTACGTTGGTTAAAAAGAGGGATGTTACGTTAATTAGGCCCATTCCAAAATCCATTTTGAAGCCCTTTAAGACGTCAATAGAACCCAAATTAAGGCCTATTTTCCGGACGCCTATAAAGCTATTATGGAAGTCAATTGAACTAATGATATCATAATCCAATTGATATCATAATTTGAGTGGATTAGTTTAGATTACGTATTAATGATGGTTCTCTTTTTCAATTCGAAGCAATAGATAAGTGTGGAACAACAGTTGAGTATAATAAGTTAAGTCTTCTAAACAGAATTTGAATTTGAGGGATTTAGGTATTTGGTATGGGCAATAAGTAAACAAAGAACGTGTGAAATGCTTAAAGAGGAAGATTAGGTGTTGAAAATAGAAAAAAAGAGAGGAAGATTAGCAAAAGTAAAATCAGTGAAAGACTCCTTTTTTCTCGCCTTTTTCGAGTTTCACTTTTTCTCTGACGGCCCGTTTCCCTAGGCGAGCTCCGGGTTCTCTTCCTACCCGTTATGCAAAAAAAAGGTTACTCAATTTTGATTTTTGATTTGTCAAATGCTCAAAAAAGCGAATCAATGATTTAATATATGATTGTAGGAGTTGTTTGTGTTTTGGTGATTGTCCTTTACAAATTGACCCTTTTCTTCCTGTGACTATGCTCCATTCGCATCTCATCTCACAACGTTAGAGCTCAATCTTTTTCTCCACCATTCATATTTTTTTTTCCCTTCCTCATAACTTTATCTGTCATTTTAACATATTTTTTGCAAGCGTTTTACAAAATTAAAAGCTCACATATTATACCATACCATAGCCTACAAGGTCGGTCATAGATATGCAAACACACATGATTATGTATAAATACAATAAATAGGAATTATGCAGTATTTGTATTCCTAATCTAATTAAGGATCTAAGTTACTAGTTTAGTCCAAACCAAAAGACAGAAGCCTTATAATTTCCGGAACTAACACAGTTTACAAAGGGATTACAAGACTCTAAAACAAACCAGAAACTGCCAAAGTAAGGAATCTTGTTTTTTCAATCACATCTCTCTCTCTCTCTGTCTTCACAATAATCCCTTGGGAAGAACAAAAGAGAGAGAAGATGGTGAATAATGGAAGGCAGCTTTTCTTCGTGAATCCAAGAATCTGAGAGATTTGAGAGCGTTATAATTGCTAAATCCATTTCACTGTCTTTCTCTCTGTAACCTTTTACAATGAAGAAAAGTTTCACTTTACTCGTCATCCTCTGTTCTCTCCTCTTCCCCATCATCGTCTCGAGCAACCTGCTCGTCGAACCGGTCACACCCAACACTGTACCGGCCTTCCCCGTCGAGACACAAGCTCAAAGCTGCCGTCTTGACCTCTCCGACGAGCTCTTTGGCGGAGTCAATGAAGCTTGCGGGAGAAACCTTGACCGGAGTCGGTGCTGCCCTGTTCTGGCCGCTTGGCTCTTCGCAGCTCACGCTCGCTCTGCTCTGCAGTTGCCTGCTCCTGCTCCGACGCCGGAATCCTCCGACCCCGACGAACCTATGAAACCAGACGACTCACAGAAGTGCGTCAACACATTGCAGAGTGCGCTTTTGACCAAACAAATCAAGATCCCGCAGCCTAACTCGACCTGCGACGCTATCTTGTGCTTCTGCGGCATTCGTCTTCACCAGATAAGCTCACTCTCTTGCCCCGCCGCTTTCAATGTCTCCTCCGGCTTCCGAAACGCAACTCCGACCGCCGCCGTGAAGAATCTCGAGAAGGAATGTCGAAACTCCTCTTACTCTGGCTGTACCAGATGCCTCGGTGCACTTCAAAAGGTTCGATTTTTATTTTTTTCTGTTTAAGGAATCGCTGCATTTAATGAAAATTTTCTATCCTTAAAAGCATAATAAATGTTTCTTTCTCATATTCGTGACTCGAATCGAAAAAAGAATGTTCATTTACTAACTGTCACTCTCTTTCCATGAGAAATTTCTTCTCTAAAACTCGGAAGTACATGTTTTATTAGGGTTAATTAGGGGCTCCATTAGTGTTTTTTTTTAGGGTTTATGTTGCTCTTTCTCTTTAGGTGAAAGAGACACAAACACACATTGTTTTTTCTTTTTTCTTTTGGGTATCCTTTTAGGTTGCAAACAATTGGAGATATACTTTTTCAGAAACTTTCCTGTTTCGTATAACCCAAAGCACTGCGTCCTTCTGAAACGCTGCCCATTCACACGCAACCTTTTCTTTCCCATTTTTATTTTTCAACATTTTTTTTTTCTAAGAGATTTTGTTTTGATGGGATACAGCTCAAAGTAAAAGGAGGAAGCAAGAAGACAACAACGGAGAGAGCGAGTAAGATGATGAGCAAAGATTGTCAGCTCATGGGACTCACATGGCTACTTGCTCGTAACAAAACGGCATACATTCCCACCGTTTCGGCTGTGTTAAGGGCCATTATGTATAGTCCACACCCTCCTCACCTCAACAAGTGTAGTCCTGACCAAGAGAACATGCCATTAGCCGTTGACTCTCTTCAGTTCCAGAGGAGCCTCTCTCCTTCGTCACATTTTTCTGTGTTTCCGCTTTTACCCCTAATCCTCTGCATTTTTCTCTTTCTGTAGTTTTTATTTATTTATTTTTGGTCGGGGGAAAAAGAGAGAGTCACGTGAAGCTACAAGACAGATCGTGTGTATGTAAATGCTTTGCTCTTTTTTGGTTCAGTATCTCTAACCCTCTTTTTTTTTTAGATTTAAACTGTGTTTTGTCTGATTAAACCCTTTGTCCTAGGTCTTGGAATTTAAAATCATCTTGAGACTAGAAAGTTGTCATATTGGACTATATAAGATCCATAACATGTGCACTTAATAATTACAAATTAAAAAAAAAACATTTATGTAGTCGAATCCCAAGGACTACTAACTAAGCATGTTGGTCGTCTCTACTAATGCGAATGTATCCTCCCAAAGTCAAATCCAAAAGGCTCTCACCCTTTCTTCCATGTAAATTATACTTCCTCCGTTCCACAATGATAGAAGTTTTGGGCTTTTCACACATTTTAAGAACAAACTTAAAATACCAGAAATAAACTCGTTAAAGAATTATTATTTTATTTGAGTTGAAACTGCTTTTGTAATTAATTTTAATTAATAAGGGTAAAATAGGAAATCATGTGAAAAAATTGTATTGAAAACACAAAACTTCTATCTTTGTGAAACAAATTAAAAACTCAGAAAATCTATCTTAGTAGAACGGAAGGAGTACTATATAAATTGAATATGCATTTGTTCTCTCATTCTAATAAAATAAGATAGAAACTTTGTATAGGGAGGGAACCAAAACGTTACTGATGAAAATAGATGCATTAAACTAAGCACCCGCCAATTCTCTACCAATTAGCCGTCTCAGACTCCTGGGAACATGATGTTGATAAGCTTCAATCTACTGCAAAGAGATCAAAGGAACACATTGATCGAATTTCTTTAACAGTCGAAGAAAGAAACATAGCAAGCAAGATAGAAATCAAGAAGGATGTATTTTGGAGTGTAAGCTTAACTAACCCTTTTGTTTGGGTAGAAAAGCTTAACTAACATTGCTTGTATCCAAAATATTTTACTTCAAAAATCAGTTTAATTAAGTTCAGTTTTTTTTCTTTCCTCTTCTTTTTTTTTGGTCGTACTTTCTTTCCTCTTCTAAATATAGTACATCATAGCCGAACCAAAGTTATGTGTCTAGTTTATGATATAAATAACAAGGGTTATGTTTTGATAAGTTGCATGTCATGTGTTCTTTTACCTCGGCTAAAAAACTCCTTTTTTCGTAATTCTTACAGTTCCTCTCCTCTATAAAGTAGCTTATGATCCAACAAAAACGATCGAGACACTGAAAAATGGCTAACGGGTGCGAGATTTGCTGTGAAATAATGATCGCCATATTAATCCCTCCACTCGGAGTTTGTCTAAGACATGGATGTTGCACTGTATGTCTTCCTTTCACTCTCTCTCGATTTCCCTTCTTTCTAGATTTAGAAGTTATATATATACATTTGTAAATTAATGTCGAAATATGAAATGTGCAGACGGAGTTCATGATATGTCTGATCCTAACGTTTCTGGGATACGTACCGGGCATCATCTACGCACTCTATGCAATCGTCTACGTTGATCGTGATCAATTCTTTGACGAGTACCGTCGTCCACTCTTCTATGCCCACTCCCCTTGATTTGATTTATGCGTTTTCTCTTGTCTTCTTATAAAGTTTTTGCTCTTCGTTAATTTCATCTATTCCATTGATTACAGTTTCATGTTTCTTTCCATAATTCCAAGATCTTTTATTCTTAATTAAACACTTGATTTTCTGTTTTTGTGTGTCATGCTTACTTTGTTTATCTGATCAGAATCAAAAATAACACAATAAATTAAGCAAAACTAGAATCGGTCAAGAAGTCGAGGTCCCATGGTATGTGCAGAGAACTTCATGCGACAAACTCTCAACAGATGGTAGACAAAAATAGTAAATGACAGAAAGAAAAAGAGATCACTAATCACCCTTTTGATCTTGTCACATTACCCTGATATTTGTTGAAAAGGAGATACCCTAATAGTTTATTGGAATTTGAATTTTAAATAATTTAACACATAAAAACAAGCTTTTCAAATTACTATCTATATCTCTTAAGATTTTTCAAAAAGTTATATATGAAATATTTTCACAGATTTTTAAAATATACAAAATTTTCTATACGCGCTACAAGATAGGCCAGTGTGGGTGGGGCAGCCTGAGCCAGCCAATGTTGCAATATTGACCAACATAAAGGGTCAGAAGTCAAACAAAAAAACCATTCCACGCACGAAACGTGGTTTTCTTTATACAGATCAGAACTTATGTGTATTGTAATCAACAAGTCTTTATGTTTGAACTTTGAACCTTGGAAGGTAGAAGAAAAGCCCAACTTTTTTCAAGTGTCCGTGTACCATCTCGTTTTGTATGACCCGGCATTATTTATGAGAGCCCGATGCTTCATCGTCCATTTTTAAGTTCTTTTTGGTCTAAAAGAACATCTGAAATATATTGCTTTGCTCAAGCCCATATCTACTTCCCATTAACAAGATTTGGTTGTACTCACGTAGCTATCTATTATCCAGTCTTCGAACTTAGGAGTTAGAAAAAAAGAAGAAAAGGACAAGGACTCAAGCAAAAAATCAAAATAAGATCAGTTAAGAAAAATTTAGGAAATATATAAATGTGTCTAGTTTTACATAACCAAAAAAAAAATGACCACACAAAAGAACTGTTGAAATTTTGTGTTGAATGTTTGTTTGTTTTCAAACATTCAAAGTTTAATAGTACTTGATAATCTTGTGGCCTAAAAAGGCACAGATAAAAACCAAACAATATTGTAAACGAGGATCTATAACTTTTTTTTTTTTTGAGCCAGCCCTCTCTCTTGTTCAATTAAATAAAAGAAAAGTAAATTGATAATCAAATATATGAAGGCATGGGTGAAATCTCAATTAGATGATGAAAGTACGGTGGGAAAATTATATTATTGGCTTAAAAAGAAACAGAGAGAGAAAACTAGAGGGAGAGAGATATAGAAGAAAAGATGAAGTTGGTGATGAGGTGTTAAAGAAGCAAACAAAGAAATGAGAGGCCTCAAATGTAGTTAGCCTCAAAACAACTCTCAAGGAGGAATAGAGAAGAGCTCGCTCGCACCTTATCCTATCCTCTCTTTCTCTCTCTAAATCTCTCTCTCTATCTCTTCTTCTTTTCTCAAAACACTATTTGACCCCTCTCGTCTCTTGTGTCCTTTTACTTCCTTCCTCATTGTCACCACCACCACAAACTCTTTTTATAAACAAACACACACACCCACCTTCTCTCTTCTTCTTCTATCTTCTTGTTTCTTTTCCTCACCCTATCTCTACTTAAATTAAAATACACACTTCCGGGGTACATGTAACTCAACACAAGGCTTAATTTGAGTTTGTTTTTTGGCTCAAATTCAGTCTTGGTTTTGTAATCCAACAGTGGTAAGTTTTATGTCCATTGGTAATGGCACCTAAAGCTGGGAAAACAAAGCCACACAAGAGTAAAGGAGAAAAGAAGAAGAAGGAAGAGAAAGGTTCTCATTATGTTCTAAATTCATTTTGGTTCCTCCACGCAGAATGACAAAGTCAATTTTTGCTTTCTTTTTGTTTCCTTTAACAAAATAATAATAAACAAAAAATTGTGTGGTTGTGCAGTTTTGCCCACTGTCATCGAGATAAGTGTTGAAACACCAGACGAATCCCAAGTAACTCTCAAGGTTTGAGCTTAAACACTAACATTTGATTGAAGGATATATAAGAAATTGTATTAACAAAAAGCCAATGAATATGATTCTGATCAAGTTGATGTCATTCTGAAGGGAATCTCCACGGACAGAATCTTAGATGTGAGGAAGCTCTTGGCGGTCCATGTTCAGACATGCCACTTCACCAACTTCTCTCTCTCTCATCAGGTTTCGTCTTCATGCATATGATTTTGTCACAGCATTATCGATGATTTTGTCACAGCATTATAAGGTGTTGCATAGGCCCATATAATGACGTTTATAGCTAGCTCTATTTCTGACATTTGCCGCCTAAAAAAACGAGAAGTATTTTTTTTCTGCTGCAGGTGCGTGGCACTAGGCTCAAGGACTCCGTTGACATCGCATCGCTCAAGCCCTGCCACCTCACCATCGTCGAAGGTAATCTTCACTGATCCAACGGCCTACGTTTCTCCAAGTAGACTGAGTCTTACCCTCCTTTTCTCGAAATCGCAGAGGATTATACGGAGGAGCAAGCCACCGCGCACATACGGCGGCTCCTTGACATCGTCGCTTGCACCACCGCCTTCGGTTCGTCGAAACCGCCGGTGTCTCGCGCGTCACCCAAGGAATCTGGCACGAAGGAGTCAGGTCTGAATGAGGGAGATTCTCCGGCAGAAAAGGATGCCGGCGATTCAGGTTCCGGTCTCAGCCCTAAGCCTAAGGAATCAGAGAAGAAACTCGTCGTCAGCGGCGGCGGCTGTGAGGCTTCTCAGGCGGCGGAAGGAGGGGATAAGGGTGACATCAACATGTGCCCACCGACTCGTCTCGGGCAGTTTTACGAATTTTTCTCCTTCTCTCACCTTACTCCTCCGATCCAATGTGAGTTTCCTTTTCGCTAATTCGTCAAGCTCTGAGGTTGATCCCTGCTTATCAATTCCTATTTCTTAATGATTTCAGATATCAGAAGGTCTGTTCGTCCATCCGCCGAAGATAAAGGATTAGATGATTTATTCCAAATCGATGTAGGGACACTCTTTCTTATTTGCTATACTTATGCAGTTGAGAGAAGTTGGTAATAAGAAATTTGGATCAAATTGCAGATTAAAGTTTCAAGCGGGAAGCCGATCACGGTCGTTGCGTCAAGAACAGGTTTTTTCCCAGCTGTGAAACAGCAACTTCTGTGTCATTCTTTAGTTGAGCTGCTGCAACAGATAAGCCGGCCATTTGATGCGGTAAGTTTGATGATAAAAGTTGTACTTTTGTCTTCTCAGTTCTTCCTTTTGATCGTTGGTATTATAATGATTGTCTCTGCAGGCTTATGAAGCTCTTATGAAAGCATTTATTGAGCACAATAAAGTACGTAAAGCTACTTTCAATACGTTTATATGGTAACTAAACTTGATTAGGATTTAGGAGGCTTCAACACATAATTTTGTTTTGTTTGTTTTTTTTTTTCAGTTTGGCAACCTTCCTTATGGTTTCCGGGCAAACACTTGGGTAGTCCCCCCGGTTGTGGCAGATAGCCCGTCTACTTTTCCGTCACTGCCAGTGGAGGATGGGACTTGGGGAGGGAATGGCGGTGGGGTGGGCCGGTCTGGTAAGTATGACCGAAGAAAATGGGCAAAGGAGTTTGCGATTTTGGCAGCGATGCCTTGTAAAACATCTGAAGAGAGACAGGTTCGAGATAGGAAGGCCTTTCTACTCCACAGTCTATTCGTCGACGTTTCAGTTTTCAAAGCAGTGGAACTAATAAAGAATGTAGTAGAGAGTAATCAACGCTCATCGAAGGATCGTTCTGATTTGGGTTTCCATGAAGAAAGAGTAGGTGATTTGATCATAAGGGTGGCTAGAGATGATCCTGATGCCAGTGCTAAGCTTGACCGAAAGAGTGATGGGACTCGGGTTCTAGAGATCTCTCAGGATGAACTTGCCCAGAGGAATTTGCTTAAAGGGATCACTGCTGATGAGAGTGCGACGGTTCATGTAATTTTGTTATACCTTGGGCTATTTTTCTTTAGCTTACTCTTGGTTGGATTTGTTTCTGAGATTTACTTCAATCATATAGGATACGTCTACCTTGGGTGTCGTGGTTGTCAGACATTGTGGTTTCACTGCCATTGTAAAGGTTGCTGCTGAATTTAACTTAGATGGGGGCCGAGTCCCACAGGATATTGACATAGAAGACCAATCAGAAGGAGGTGCAAATGCACTGAATGTAAATAGGTAATGTCTTCGAGTGACGTATATTCGTTAGTCTTACTGGTTACCTCATCAATCTTCCTTAAAAGGTATTTAGCACGCTTTATCTGAATATCCATTTCAGCTTGAGAACTCTATTGCACAAGTCGTCAACGCCTTCGAGCGTAGCGCAGAGATCACCAAATGCAGACTCAGAACAAATGCGTGTGGCTAAGTCCCTTGTGAGGAAAGTACTTGAGGATAGTCTGCAGAAATTGGAGGCTGAACCCTCAAGAAGTACCAAGCCTATAAGGTGGGAATTAGGAGCGTGTTGGGTGCAACATCTACAAAATCAAGCTTCAAGTAAAAGTGAGTCTAAGAACACTGAAGATGCTAAGCCTGAACCACCTGTTAAGGGCCTTGGAAAGCAAGGTGCACTGCTAAAGGAGATTAAAAGGAAGATTGATGTGAAAGCTAACAAGACTGAACAAGGCAAGGATGCCCTTGCTAATGCGGTTGACAATGACAATAAATTAGAAACTGAGGATCAGAAGGAACTCGAGAAACAAAATGAGGAAATGGAAAAGATGTGGAAAGAGCTGGTGACAGAAGCTGCATATCAGCGTCTTAAAGAATCGGAAACTGGTTTTCATCTCAAGGTTTGTTTGTTTCCCCAGCTGATAACATACATTTGAGACTAGTAAGCGATGACTTATACATCTCTAGCATATACGTAACCAAGCAAGCTGATAACATACGAGATTTGAATCTTACTTTGTGTATTCTCTCTCCATGAACCTGCCCTGCAGTCACCCAGAGAGCTGATTGAAATGGCCCGCCAATACTACACTGACACCGCTCTTCCGAAACTGGTCAGTTCCTTGGACTTTCATTTTCCTCTTTGAGTAATAATTCTCAGCTCTTCATAAACTTTGACTTGATACATTGCAGGTGGCAGACTTTGGATCTCTTGAACTCTCACCCGTTGATGGGAGAACTCTGACAGACTTTATGCACACCAGAGGCTTACAAATGCATTCCTTGGGGAGAGTGGTAACCATTTCATTTCATAGTATTTGGTACCTTTGCGTCAAACTGGACTACAGAATATGCTTATGTATAGATAAGCAAAGTACCCCACTTCTTTTAGAGATAACTCTTATCTACTTTCATCTTAGGTCGAGCTGGCTGAAAAGCTCCCTCATGTGCAATCCCTTTGTATTCATGAAATGATTGTTCGAGCATACAAGCATATACTTCAGGCTGTTGTAGCAGCTGTTGAAAACCCTGCTGATGTGGCCATCTCGATAGCATCATGCTTAAATGTCCTATTGGGAACACCGTCTGACACTGAGAGTGAATATGATGAAAAGATAAAGTGGACCTGGGTAGAAACGTTCATTTCCAAGAGGTTTGGGTGGGATTGGAAGCATGAAAGTTGCCAGGAACTGAGAAAATTCGCTATTCTTAGAGGACTGTCACACAAGGTTTGCGACTGTCATTCAGACTTTTCTTTCAATTGCGACAATCTAAACTTAAATTCTCATATGTTGTTTCACTCATCGGTTTAGGTTGGACTGGAGCTTGTTCCTAAAGACTATGAGATGGACACGTCATTTCCATTTAAGAAGTTGGATATTATCAGTATGGTTCCTGTATATAAGGTACCATGCGTAACTGTCTTACTCTAGTAATAGGCCATAAAAAAAATTGAAATCCGTAAGTGACTAAAGAGCACTGTTTTTTTTTTGTTTTTTTGCGCAGCACGTAGCATGTTCATCAGCTGATGGACGCACGTTGTTGGAATCATCTAAAACTTCCTTAGATAAAGGCAAACTGGAGGATGCTGTCAATTATGGTACCAAGGTATAACTTATATCTTTCTCCTCTTTTTATATACTAACCATGTAATGAAGCTCTGGACTAGTCTGAATATTTCTGCTCCCTTCTTTGCTTGCCGTCCCTTTGCCGCTACACATTATATAACCTTTCTTCTGTGAACAAACTGAAAGCAATTGAACATAGTATTTAATTTCTAAGTCTTCCCCATCTTTTATCCTTATCAACCATTTTTCATTTTCTCAGAACTAGCATAGATTTACTGAGTAGACAATTTTTAGCGCCATGTATATATTGGATCATCAAGTTTTGTTTTTACGGGCAAGGATAATTTTGCACTGAAAAAGAATCAACCCTTCAGCTTTATTGTATTGTTTCTAACACTTGTTTCCATTGAATGTTATTCACTTTTGTTCGAACGATTTGAGTGGGTTGATATTCTGGGATGACTCTACAGGCATTGGCCAAGCTTGTAGCAGTGTGCGGCCCATATCATAGAATGACCGCCGGAGCATATAGTCTACTTGCTGTTGTGCTGTACCATACTGGGGACTTCAACCAGGTATTCACTTTGAAAGAAATCATGTATCCGAGGCATTGCTCAATCGACCTACTTCCTTTGCAGAAGAATGTCTCTACTGCAACTAACCAGCTTTGATTTTTCAGGCTACCATTTATCAGCAGAAAGCACTCGACATAAATGAAAGGGAGCTTGGACTTGATCACCCAGACACAATGAAAAGCTACGGCGACCTGGCCGTCTTCTATTATCGTCTTCAGCACACAGAGTTAGCTTTGAAGTATGCTCTCTGCAATTTCCCAAGCTGAAGCCTAAAATTTAATTGTTTCGATCTGCTAACATGTTATTCTTGTTACAGGTATGTCAACCGCGCATTGTACCTTCTGCATCTAACATGTGGACCGTCACATCCGAATACTGCTGCCACTTATATTAATGTAGCGATGATGGAAGAAGGTTTGGGGAATGTCCATGTGGCTTTAAGGTACCTTCATGAAGCGTTGAAATGTAACCAGAGACTACTTGGAGCCGATCATATCCAGGTTGGTTTTGTTAAGTAAGGACTTGATTGGTTGCAATTTTATGCCCTCTGTCATACCGACATCCATAAACTTTAAGATTGTGTGATAGCCGAACCACGAGAAAGGAAACCAAATAGGTAAATAGTTGGCTGAAATCCAGACCGGATAAAGGTTAATCGTTACATCCATGACTTGTCAATGTCTAAAGACAGTGAATTCCCATGCCATTAAGACTTGAGCTTAATTAGTAAATTTTAGCGGTGGAAAGCTAAATGGCGCGCTAAAATAGGAATTTACTTTTGTTACGTTTTTGTCAGACTGCTGCAAGCTACCATGCCATTGCTATTGCCCTTTCTCTGATGGAAGCATACTCCTTGAGCGTCCAACATGAGCAGACCACTCTACAGATTCTACAAGCCAAACTAGGCCCTGAGGATCTTCGAACACAGGTGCTTAATTAGTTACGATTTACAGGGAGTTTCAGTTTAAAAGTTTCTTACGCTCCAGAACTGTGTTAGGATGCGGCTGCGTGGCTTGAGTATTTTGAGTCTAAAGCTCTGGAACAGCAAGAAGCTGCACGAAATGGTACTCCCAAGCCAGACGCCTCTATTTCCAGCAAAGGCCATCTCAGGTATTAAAACATTTGTCTTTAACATGTTCTTAACACTGTTTACAAATTCTACATGGGGGCAAAAAGATATAGTTAGAACTGACTGACCATATATGAAATTTTAAATTAATAGTACAAACTTGTGTGGACTCTTGTCCCGAGTATGTAACCCATGAACTTTCTTCCCAATAACAGTGTATCAGACCTGCTGGATTATATAACCCCGGAGACTGATCTTAAAGCAAGGGACGCCCAAAGGAAAGCTCGCCTGAAGGTCACATTTGCTTTCCGCTAACTTAATCCATGTTTTTAGTGAACTGCTCTCATTAATAAAGTTGTAACAGATATTTTGATGGAAATGTTCATTCAGGTCAAGGGAAGACCAGGGCAAAGTCCAGGACCTGTGCCAGAAGAAAACCAGAAAGATGATGTAATTCTGACTCCGATTCATGTCACTGAGGAGAGTTCAAGTGACAAAGAGAACAAATCAGAAGCAAAAGCTGAAGAAACAAAGGTTGATAAACGTGATTTGGAACCTCAAGATCAGCTGACGCTGGTAAAGCTAGAGTCCACGATCCAAGAGGATGATGACTCCGACGAAGGATGGCAAGAAGCTGTCCCGAAAAATCGTTATCCTTCTGGGCGTAGAACCCGTCCCAGCCTGGCAAAGCTGAACACAAACTTCATGAACGCGACCCAGCAGACATCAAAAAGCAGAGGAAAACCCACCAATTTCGCATCCCCGAGGACTAGTTCAAACGAGCTTTCAATTTCTACTGCTGGTTCTACTTCCCATCATGCGAAGAAGCTTTTGAAGAGCCCGAACAGAAAGCAAAACAGTTCCACCATAGTGGGAGAAAAGCCAGTCAACAATAAATCAGCCCTGGCGATCCCAGCTTGCACCGAACAGATCAACAAGCGTACTCCAATGGTGAGTCCTGTGACTGTCCAAGCTGGAAAACTGTTTTCCTATAAGGAGGTTGCACTGGCACCCCCTGGAACAATTGTGAAAATAGTTGCGGAGCAGTTGTCAGAAGAAAAACCTGCCGCAGAGACTTCAGATGCATTAGATGGTCCTGAAAAAGTTAAGGCTGAGGATGTTGAGAGTGAGAGTAAGCATTTGGCTACAGAAACGGAAGCGAAAAATGCCGATAGCGACAAACAAGGAGGGGTGGCTGTTGGTGGATCGGAGTTGATTAGTTCACCAGATAATATCAAGGCTGAAAAGGCAGCAGGAGAAGGATCTCCAACAGAGACAGCTACTTCAGATGCAAGTCAAGGAAAATCTGAAAGTTTACAAACGGCTGAGGATTCAAATACGGGTCTCTTGAATAGTTCACCAACAGCAACAGAATCAAACGGAAGTGGACCAGCAATCGGAGTGAAGCAGCAGAAGGATCTCTCTGGTGTTGAACTGAAAGCAGTAGATGGTGAAACGGAAGATCTGCCCAATGGAGACTCAAGTCCTAAGTCATCAGTAGTTGCAGATGGAGAAAAGCAAGACGCATCCGAGGCACAAAAGGAGATGAGCAAGAAGCTCTCTGCTTCTGCACCGCCGTATACCCCGACGACCATTCCAATTTTTGGGTCGATTACAGTTCCAGGATTCAAAGACCATGGGGGAATCCTTCCATCCCCGTTGAATATGCCACCAATGCTTCCTGTAAACCATGTCCGTAGGTCAACTCCTCATCAATCTGTAACAGCTCGAGTTCCCTATGGGCCTAGGCTCTCAGGTGGTGGTTACAACCGATCTGGAAACAGGGTTCCTCGTAACAAACCAAGCTTCTCCACTACCGCTGAGTCCAATGGCGAGGCGAATCAATTCATCGGCCCAAAAATAATGAACCCTCATGCGGCTGAGTTCATACCGAGTCAACCATGGGTTTCTAATGGTTATCCAGTGTCACCTAACGGCTATTTGGCATCACCAAATGGGACGGAAATAACACAGAATGGGTACCCGTTATCTCCAGTAGCAGGTGCATATCCGTGTACCATACCCGCACAACCTCAGAATGGACATATTATACCTGCACCACTAGCTTTGGAGGAATTACCTGGTACAGAAAGTGCTGAGGAGAAGAGTGGAGGCGAAGAAGAGAGCAACAACGAGAAGAAAGCTGCAGAGGATGAAGAAGTCAATGCACAAAAAACTACAGAAACACCTGAAAATGGACACTCAACTGTAGGTGAAGAGAAAACCACAGCACAAGAGATATCTGCCGAGAAAAATGGGAAAGGACAAGGAGACAAGTGCTGGGGAGATTACAGCGACAACGAAACTGAGCAAACTGAAGTCGCAAATTGAAGAAGCAATTTTCTTTCATTGAAGTATTAACATTGAGGCTAAAGGAATGGAGAGAAATTGGCTCCATGGATGAGGTTGAGTCACACAATCGTCATAGTTCGCAAGAAAATCGAGGAAAGCATTTCTACGTCTAAATGTTGTGTTGCAGCGCACGACCAAGACTCGTCCCTCCTGCTTTAACAACTTTGCTCCTGCTTCAGTTTTTTGGTTTCCACAGCTGAAAACTAAAAACTAGTATTCAACTTCTTGAGGTGCCTCCTGAATAAACATTTGTCCTTTTGTTTCGTTATTTGTTTTGGATTAACTATGAATAGTGTTGTGAGGTCATGACTATTTCCATCTACAGAGAAAACACATCATGGCTTAGAGATGGCTCATGGCCTCCGAAAATGAGAACACCGGGAATATCTTCCTTGTATTTTGAGAGCTTGGATTCGAATTTGAAAGAATTTCAAGAGATTCTGTGTGTTGTCGGTTAATTGCAACGTATTTCCTTTACTAATCAAAACATGACCAACTTCCAAAACAACGATGGGTCTGTTCCATAAACATTATGAGATAAGCTGAGATCCTATGTTCCGTAAACAATGGTTACAACAGGTTTGATTGGAAATATTGCATATCCAATCACGCTATATAAAATTATGAAGAAGGCTGCTTCTCTTGCAACATTCTTGAATGTTGTTCCAAGTATTCTTTGCTGTTCATCTCCGTTAACCTGTGGCACGCATCACAGATATTCAGTCAAGACTATAAAACAGAGTAAAGGCAACAGTTGCTCGCCTGTACCTGCTAATGGTGCGGTCTTTAGCAAAACCAAGCTCGTTATCCACGCATAGGTCGAGATCATCACTCTTCCTTGATCTTGCAGAGGTTCTAGGAGCTATTTGCTGCGCATCAGAGATTGTAACTATTCTCTCCAGCAGTTCTAAAGGACTACCCTCTGCTGTGCACAGGAGTCTGGCTTTGGTCTCATACATCACCTGTAAGTAATCTCAATCGTTGAGAAAGCAATTTTTTCAGTAAGAGATTCCTGGAAATTCAATTGTAGGAAAGAGAAGTGACGCGAGATATACATCAACCAGTGTCACAAAGCGGTAAGCTGCGGTTCTATTGTGGAGCCCGAAAAAGGGTACACCTTCCAGAGCCAATGTATGGAATTTCTCTGCAGTGAAATTTGCATCTCAAGACTAAGCAGCATGAAAGAGCTCGAGTGCAATGACAAAAGTATGGTTTTGGTGTACACTAGCTTACTGAATAATCCGAGATAATCCGCTGCGCCTAGGGGTCTATCACACAGTTCTTCAAAAAGAAAGTAGGCACACCCATCGGCAGCCAGTGGAACCTTGTATTAAACAGAATAAGAGAAAAAGATCCAAGGGATATCAGATAAGCTATTATGGGAATGGTATCTGGAGGCTTTTGGTCTAATCAATCAACAGACAGGATCCATCTAAAGCAGTTGTCAGCACAAAAATTTGAACTGCAAGTTGATGCATCGGTGAAAGAAGAAGTAAAAAACCTGCAATTTCCTTCCCATTACTACTTCAACCACTTGAGGACCCGCCGGTTCATCGCCAACCAACTGCTGAAACTTCTGTTTAAGAAGTCCTGAAATATCCTTTCCAATGAAGTAGAATCCCTCTTCAGCCTGCACCAAACAGCATACAGCGATAAGATTGTGACCACGTTGCAAGAAGACTTAGACTGAGTTACTGAGAAAATTGAAATCACGCACAGAGGTAAGTTTCCGATAGTCCACCGATGAACCAATTTCACGAACCACACATCTTTCCTACAACAATCGCTTCTTAGTATGAGTCACACATAGCATAATGGATTCCAGGCAACGAGTTCAGGGCATCAATAGAAACAGACACTTGCATACCATTAGTGTGGCGATAAACGGAAGGAATAGGTCCCTCTGTAAACCCCTTTCGTATAGATTATCTGGAGCACGGTTGGATGTAGCAACAAGAACCTACACTCGCCTCCAGTTACCGACATGGATAAACTTTTAAATAACTGCAGGTGTACGTCCCGTAGGTTTAAGATGTGAGAAAAACCAAGGTTGTAGAGATTACTTACAATGCCATTGTTAAACAAGTGTCTAAAGAGACGGTTTAGTATCAGAGCATCAGCTACATCATTGACCTTTTAAAACAAACAAAGCAATAAAGACAGGTGAGTTACCCTAAATAAAAATCCACACAGTGAAGATGAGCGTCACATCATATACCATGAACTCATCTAAGCATAGTAATATAGCCTCGTCGGCTATTTCCAGGCCAACAACTTCAAGTGGATCTTCAAGACCCTTGTGCATCTGCAGAAGATGTTTGAAATCACAAAGAGTTGAGTCCCAAAGGCTAAATTGCAAGCCTTAGCTTAAAAAAGCAAGCTTGGAACTGGAATCTTACTTGCAGGCGGCTATGAACACTCAGCATGAAATTATGAAAGTGAATCCTTTGTGCTCTCCAACTAGCTGGCCTAATCCGGTTTAAACAAGGATCAGACGAATCCATAGAAAACATGTCGAAAACTAGATGGATTGTGGTCTTCTACTTACAATTGATGGAAAAACAAATCCATGAGCATTGTCTTTCCAGTTCCAACTCCTCCATAAAGGTATAAGCCTTTGACGGGAGAGACAGAAGAGTGAGACACAAACTTGTTCCAGAACCAATTACTCCTGAGAGATATATAACAAACGAAATTCTATCAACATTTCAATACCAATTAACTCAATACAAAGGAACAAAACGTATATGAAACCTAGTGGGTTTTGCGGATGCGGAATAACGATCCAAACGACACGCATCAGCAGATTGAACAAGCTCGTCGTAGAGTCTCTGAAGTTCTCTTAAGGTACCAAGCTACAACCAAAAAAAAAGAAAAGAAAAAAACACAAGCTTCAGCATTGATTTTACAAGAGAATAAACAAAAGAAGATGATAGGAATATACCTGACATAAATCTCCATCCAGAAGCTCTCCAGCTACGATTCTACGTTCATACTCCACTAGAGGCCCTGCAACCTTCTCACCTCCATTGGGATGTGAAGAAGAAGAAGAGAAGGAAGAAGCCGAGAAAAGGGAATGATGGAGAAGGGAAGCAACGGAGGAAGAAGGCGAGGTTGGATTGATCGGGATCAAACAATTATGAATAGGAGCGAAAGCGTATCGTTGATGCCTCCTCGAGAGTAGAGTTACTCGTCGGAGGGAGAGAAGAAACGAGCGCATGGTGGTGCCTGATGATCAGGGAGCATCAGAATATGAGAGTTGTAATCGGAAACCTTGAGGATAATCGGAGGATGTGCGGATTTAACGAAGACGCAGAGTCGCAGACTCGAAATTGGCTCAGTACAACGACGACTCACTGCTTAACTCTCTTGACTGAGAGATCCAACAAACCAAAATGAAATCGGCCGAATTAAACCGGATCATATCGTTCCACTAAACCGACTTTAACCAATCGAATCGTTAAAACTTGAACCAACAAAATAAATAATGAAGCCTATAATCTGAGGCCCATTTAGTAATTGAAATGAAAGCCCAACAATGAAAGCGGCCCAATTGCCTTGTCTTAGTCGTCACCGGAGAGAATGTTGGCGAGCTGCAAACTTCATTTCCAATCGACTGCGTCGCGTCACCTCTTTCTCATACACAACCAGACCTTCTCGTCGTTTGTCTTCGGATCAGCCATGGAGGATGAGGTAATCGTTCGTATTTATTTATTCAATATAAATACCCTGTTTCCGGCGGGAGATTGTAAAATAAGGACTTGGAAAAAATCGGAATTTCGGTTCTGAATTCAACCGCGATTCAAGATCTGATTGATCACTACTTATGCTTTCATTTATTTCGATATCGTTTAGGTTTTTTTTGTTATGGAATTCGATTTGATGAAAGGTGACTACTTTGGTAATCTGCCTTTTTTTCACTCATCCTCTCTCGTTTCTTCTTATATTGGTGACCTGGTAGAGAGAGAGAGAGAATGCCTGAGATCTTTGTTTTTTTCCCCTGTTTGATGAGACAATTCTTTAGTTAGAGGAGAAATACATCTGATTGCATTAGAATTGTATAGAAAGGGCTGATGATGATTTTCTGTCAGATCATTTTCTGAAACACGTAATTGTGTTGCGTGTGTAGTGTGTTCAATATGGTAGAGTTAGATTAGGAATCGGAAGGCGAAGGAAGATGAAGCTTTGAATTCTCAAGATGTTAAATAGAGAAGAAAGAGGTCTGCTTGCATTGGAATTGTATAATAGGGAGGGATGAGTGTTTTCTGCCAAATCATGTTTCCCAAATCGCGTGGTTTTGTTGCTTATGTGATTTGTTTTAGTGTGGTAGATTCAAATTATGAATTGAGGGATTAAAAATGAAGAAGCTTTGTATTCGAAACTATATTTTTCTTTTCCTCAATCGGTTTCATTTTTGTGAGTCGCTAGGTAGTGTATCTCGGTGTCTTACTTGTTTTTGTTTGTGTGTTTCTGTTGAATCAGATTGAACTGAAAACTGCTCCTGCCGATTTCCGGTTCCCTACAACGAACCAGACAAGGCACTGCTTCACCCGTTACATTGAGTTCCACAGGTACTTTTGTTCAAATGTTACTTTTGAGTTTCAAACATGTGTACTCTTGTTTGATTGAGTTTGTGGCTCTTCAGTTCATTCTAACTTCAAACAACAAAACCATCTCTTCAGGTGCACAACTGCAAAGGGTGAGGACTCCAGTGATTGCGAGAGGTTCGCCAAGTACTACCGCGCTCTCTGCCCTGGAGAATGGGTTAGTAACTTTTTATGTCTTTTGCTTTGTTACTTGACTATATCATCTTTGTATACCAACATTCTTGACTATGCGCTAATCTTTCCGCAGGTTGACAAGTGGAATGAGCAGAGGGAGACCGGAACTTTCCCTGGTCCTCTCTGATTCGAGCAAGAAGCTCCCTTTATCAATTTATGTTTGAGGCCACAAGGTCGTGTGGATTGATCATTGAAATCTAACTCTATCTTCCGTTTCAAGCGTTTTCTTTGAATGATCAAAGTAAAATAAATTGGAAAGACATTCTTTTGCATTAATAATTATTTAAAAGTTTTTTTTTTGAGCTCGCAAACTCGGATCTGGATACTCCTATTTTAATTCTGGAGGCAATTTTGTCACTCCCAGTAGTTTGAGGGTGTAACTTGCAAAAGCATTTCGTTCAGACAAAAAGTTTTTTAACTAAACTTGCGAGAGTAATAGTTACTACTCCAAGTGTCTAGCTGTCGTTGACTGGTACAACTCTTGAAAATCAATTTGAACCGTTTATATAATTCCCAACAGATTTCGTAACGGACAAAACTCCCATTTGCGTAAGGATCTGAATTCGGCAAAATACAGTATTCGCTTTTTCTTGGTATCCGCCGGACGAAACTTTCCTCCGCCGTAAAAGACCAGAACAGAAAAAAATGGTTCAGTGTAGCAACAACCTCCTCGGAATCCTCAACTTCTTCACCTTCCTCCTCTCAATCCCAATTCTCTCCGCCGGGATCTGGCTCGGCAAAAATGCAGCCACCGAGTGCGAGCGTTTCCTCGACAAGCCGATCGTCGTCCTCGGAATCTTCCTCATGTTCGTCTCCATCGCCGGCCTCGTCGGCGCCTGCTGCCGCGTCTCATGCCTCCTGTGGCTCTACCTCTTCGCAATGTTCCTCCTCATACTCCTCGGGTTCTGCTTCACCATCTTCGCCTTCGCCGTCACCAACCGCGGCGCCGGCGAGGTCTTGTCCGACAGAGGGTACAAGGAGTACCGCGTCGGCGATTACTCCAATTGGCTGCAGAAACGAGTCAGCAACGCTAAGAATTGGGATCGGATCAAGAGCTGCTTGATTTACTCCAACGTGTGCTCCACTTTCAGCAGTCGCTACGCCAGTGTCACCGTTAACGAATTTTACAAGACCAATCTCAATGCCCTTCAGGTCACTTTCGATTTCGATCCGATTCGCTTTTGTTTATCTGCTATTGAGAATTCCCTTTTCCAAGATCGGATTTTTCTTTGTTGTTTTTAAAAGTGAATCTAGCTTTTTTATTTTGGTGATATTTCTGGATTCACCCTGCTTTTTCCTCAAAGCACTTTTGCTTTAAGAACAAAAAAGCTTAATTTTTCCCATTGATACAAACACACAAAGCCTTTTCAACTAGATTTTTTTAGTCTTTCGAAATTCCTTTTGATCAATTCCCTTTTTCAGCTTCTCAGATGAGTCTGAAAAAGCTGCTTTGAGATCCGGACCAATTAAAATATAAGAACAGTAGTGATGCCTCTTGTTATGTAACATGAAACCCAGTTCTTGTGTTGGTATTAGTACATTCCACTATTCCAGTATTTGAATTTCACCAACTCCTTTTTTTGTTTTGCCTCGCCTGTGTAGTCTGGTTGCTGTAAGCCGTCCAACGACTGTAACTTCACTTACGTGAGCCCGACTAATTGGACCAAGACCACTGGTCCTTACACAAACGAGGACTGTAATGTCTGGGACAACAGACCGGGAACTTTATGCTACAACTGTCAAGCGTGCAAGGCCGGTCTGCTCGACAACCTCAAGAACTCGTGGAAAAAAGTGGCTCAGGTGAACATTGTCTTCCTCGTATTCCTCATTATCGTCTACTCCGTTGGTTGTTGCGCCTTCAGGAACAACAGGAAACGCAGCTGGTATTAGATCCTTATATGTGTTGAGATAGCAGAGATGCCCTCCAAACCAAGACCTAGACCAAAAGAAGATATCTGAAGTGCCATCATCTTGCTCTTTAGTGGGTAAAATGCAGCCTTTAGGACAACTTGTTTGATCGCTCGTCTTTTGTGTGTGTGTGTGTGAGGTTTCATTTCATTCTATTTTTCTCTCTTAAATATGCAACATAATGACTAAATGAGTTACAGCAGCACTTGCTTTGTGCTTCTATTTCGAGTCTTTTGTGTGTGTAGTAGCTTCTGGATCTGTTGGGACGAGTAAGATTTGTAAAACAAGTTCCATTTCATTTTGCGGTTTTCCTTTCTCAAAAAATTATCCTTACATCATCTAGAACTGACTTTTAATAGAATTTACATGAGAAGAGGTTCCAAGTGCTCCGAACTACGAAAAGCCTTATCACCAATCAAAACAGGAACAAAGTCAGATTGCAAGAGATTGGTGTGTTCGTTTTGCGATTTCAGGTCTGTTGCTTCTTCTTGATAGTCTTCGGTTTTACCCCAGAGGACAATGTAGAGACCAAGGATGATAGCCAAAGCACCAAGCAAGCTGGAAAAACGAACAAAGCAGATAAAATTGTTAAGATGAGGTTCAGAACGAAGAGAACAGTAAGAAAAGGGACCAACAAGGCGTACCTCCCAAGGTAAGTCTGCTCTTTTAGATACAGAGCGCCGAAGTAAGTGACGATGACCGTAGAAAGAGGGTTGAAGAGTGCAGAGAAAAGCGGTCCTTTCCGCGAGACGCACCAAGCTTGTAGAAAGAAGGACAGCGCTAATTGGAGTCCAGAGTATATACAGCAGGAGAGCTTCAACGTGGAATCAAGCTTCCAAGACGGTAAGTCAGTCTTGCCTAAGGCGAGAGCCATGAGGAAAGAAGCTATGGTAGCCATGAAACAAGTCCATGAGGAAGTATACAAGTGATCATGACAATGAGCGTCTATGGGAACCTGAAGGATCAACCAGGAGGACCAAGCGAATGTGCTAACGAGAAGAAAGAAGCAACCGAGTAACCAAGTGGTGTTGTCTTGGTTCATCATGGCGTTGAGCAATTTAGGTCCTCTGAGAAAAGTCATTGCCATGGCTCCTCCTACACACACACCTGTTCCTATTACCTTTGCAACACTTTTCAAACTTCTCCTCTTTATCGTCTCGAATCTGAAACAAACATCCATTATCAAAACCATATAAGCATAACAGAATCACTACATATTGATACAAAAACTTATAAATACCAACCCAACAATGATGGAGATGATGAAGGTGACGGCAGGAATAAGATTGGTCATGGCACAAGCCATGGATGAAGAAGACAAGTCGATCCCTGCAAAATAAGCGTTCTGATTCACAGTCACACCGATAACAGCTGTGAAAGCTACCCACCAAAAGCCTCTTACTCCAAGAGAAGGTTTGTTTGCTTTCTTCCTATTTTACCATTCACAGAGAGACACATGGAAAGTTTTCATCAAGCCTTTTGATGATATGTAATATTTGGTTATACTATATGTTGATAAGAGTTAATCTATTTGCAAGGTACATGGATGTTCATTTCAAGTACTGACCGATATTCTTGTGATGCAATCAACATGTTATATATCGTTAAGATCAAACTTAAACTTACCAAGCGGAGAAGAAAGAGATGGGACAGATGAAGAGAGTAGCGACGGCTTGACGGTAAACGACGAAGACGGTGGGATTGAGTCCTTCCATGAAAGCAGCTTTGGTGAAGAGTGCAAGTCCTGCCGATGTAAACTGCAGCAGAACTAACGCCATCACCGGCTTGTATTTCTCCATCACCATCTCTTCCACCTCTCTCTCTTCTTCTTTCCTTTTAGATCTAATCTACCACTACAAATTAATCTCTCGTTGTTCGTCTCGGCTGTATATATATCAAATATGTTAATACAAAAGAATCCACCATGTGTCGAGCGTGTGTGTGTGAACGATGTGATAGGAAGTATTAACAAACCTGGCCGCCGCGTAATGAGGTAATAATTGCTTATATGTCAATTATCGTATATTAAATCTCTGGAATATGTAAGCTTTGATTGGTGAATTCTCAGAAAAAAAAATACCTAGAAGAAACAAAAAAGTCAATTCTCAAAAATACCACACTTTCATGTTTTTGTGACAAAAGTACCACACCAAGGTGAAAATGACAAAAATAACATTTATTGGAGAGAAAAAAACTATTATACATTTATTTTTATATGTTTATTCTCAATCCCTTAAACATAAACCCTAAAATCCAAAATCTAAACTCTAATTAATGACTTTTGAACCCAAATTTATTAGTTTAATTATCTTTAAACCATTAAATAAATGTTATTTTTGTCATTTTCACTTTGGTATGGTATTTTTGTCACAAAAACATAAAAAGTGTGGTATTTGAGGGTATTTCTCAAACAAAATTATAAGGTGAGATTAAAAAGTTAATAACGTCTAACTAAAAATTTGCTGTCATTTTTATTGCGAAATGGATCTCAGCCAAGGAAATTTGGATCCTTTTTTTTGTGTGCGAAAAAAAAAGATCCATATATTTGATAGTTGAAACAAAAGAACAAGAATACATAGAATGAGTGATTACGGTTTCGAAGTTCCGCATCACAAAACTAAGCAAAAAAGTAGTAGTTATTAACTTATTAATTATACTTTTCCTCTAGCAACGAATTGAAGCCTATAATTCTGATTTGTATAACCTACAAATTGACAAATAGCTACGCGATTATAATACATGTTGTCAATCATAAACTTATGCGGGATCATGATCCCGATTGAATTATACATTCCACGATTTTGCAAACTAAGCAAAACAAAACAAAAAGTTCGCCATCAGTTAGGACGCCCACATGTGATACTTCTCATTTAGAATATTTTCACGTATATTATTTATAATTTTTAAATACAGGTGTATTATAGGGCACACCGAACATAATGCAGATAGATAAAAGATCATATGCCGATATGCGTGAACGTGTCATAGTTGTTGATTAGTCGATTTGTCTTCTTATGTTACATCCACCGATACATTTTTTTTTTTTTGCTAAACTGTAAATATCAATAGATGAAATTAGATTTTACAAAGCGCAGAATCTAGAGCTGCAACCCCTTGGCAAAAAAATAAAACAAGGGGAAGCTCAGAAAAAGGAGTTTACAAAAAACTTAGCCAATCCATAGCTGCATTAAGTAGGTTTTCTTTCTATTATTGATCATTAAATGATTTCTATTACTAATTTTCCATTGGTATTTGCGGACCAATAGGAATTAGATGCATGACAAGGATACAAAATTATTCATATAGGATAATGACAAAGACTCTGACTCTGACTCGTGATACACATCATCTTCACATCCTCATTCTCATCCTTCCATTATTCCATACTTTATTTGGGACAATCTTATATCCTCGAGAAACAAAATCATCATGCATGATGATGAACTAGCTCTATCTACTTGCCCCTCTTAGCTAGGTGTACAATATTACAACTTGATTCCAGATATTTAATTTGATTGTATTTAAGTAATATAAACTACTCCAGACTTATTTTCCGATCCAAATCAACATAAATCTCATTAGGTAAATTATAAATACTATAACAAGAGATGAAATAATTAATTAGGTACATTCAAATGATAGAAAAATAAACGTGTAGAAATGTGTAGTTGCGTTCAGAAATGTTTGGGAGTATCGTAATTACATAAATCTTTTGGAGTATCGTAATTACAAAAATCTTTTTGGTTTGTTTGTTAATGACATTGATTTGGTATTGTGTGGCTGTTCTTTCATTCGGATCATTGGGCAATTCTCCTTAATACCACAGTTTTTGGTTTTCATTCCCCAAATAACACACACGCTAAAATCTTCCCGAAATAACATTCATTAAACATCTAAAAGACTATTTTATCCATGGCATAAAACACGCCAAAACAAAAAGTCACGAAACTCTTCTCTCTCACAACCCTAACTCTCGCCGTTCGCCGTCGCAGTTTGTGCCGGAATCATACGCCTCCCGGGCGATTCGTCTTGCCGTTGTGTGCTAAAGCTTTCTCCGATTGTATCGAATCCACGAAGCCACGGTTTTTTCGAGGAAGACGAAAGAGTGTTTCAGTCACGGGAGAAGCTCCGAAAATTCCTTGCCTTCTCCTCTCTCAATCTACCTCTATTTCCTTCTTCATCCCTTCCGAGGTGAGGTTATGATCTCTCTCTCTCAGTCTTTGGAATGCAGGACGGAACTTTGTCGTTTCAGCGGCCAGAAGATTTACCCAGGAAGGGGAATCAGATTTATTCGATCTGAATCTCAGGTACAATTAATTAGTTAATCTTGTGCTTTTCAAATTGATGTTTATAGCTTGCAAATTTTTTTAGTCTCTAATCTCTTGGTTCGTCAGGTTTCCATGTTCATCAATTCTAAATGTAAGCTCTTGGACTGCCATGTACAGAAAGCAGCACAAAAAGGTAGTCTTTTTTTTTCTGTTCGTGTTGTGGATTGAAAAGCTCTTGTTTTCGTAAGAGCTCATGCGAGTGTATCTAGGATTCTGCTTTGGATTATGAAAGTGACCCTGTTTGAAAATCACAACTTTATAGACGCAGCTCAAGAGGCTGTGAAGAGGAGAAGACGTGTCACCAAGAAGCCATACTCAAGGTCTATTGTTGGTGCTACCTTGGAAGTGATCAGAAGAAGAGGGCTGAGAAGCCAGAAGTTCGTGATGCAGAAGAGAAGCTGCTCTTCGTGACATCAAAGAAAGAATCAAGAAAACCAAAGATGAGAAGAAAGCAAAGAAGGCTGAATTTGCTTCAAAGCAACAGAAGATTCAGGCAAAGGTCCCCAAGGCTGCTGCCAAGGGAGGTCCTAGGTTGGGAGGTGGTGGTGGCAAACACTGAAGAGCCCATAACTATCCCTTCTCACTTTGTGTTTTCTGGGCTACTTTTTTTTTAGTTAATGTTGATTTCTGAATATTCTACAGAACATAAACATTTTGTTATTGTCATTGTCTTTCGTCTCTTACTTTCTGCAACTTTTATAATATCAGACTTCAGAATTTTGGTGCCTATGAAACTTTATTTTACTACTTAAAATAAAAAGAACAACAAAACAAAAAAAGAAAGAGATGAGAAGCCAAAATGCTTTGGGTTTTAGAATGTCTTTCTTGTTATAAAATGAGCTGTTATATAAGAATGTCTTTCTTGTTATATAAAAATGTCTTTTTAAAGCAATAGAAAAGCTTTTTAAAATTTCAGGGAAACCTTCCAAAAATTTCAGAAATGCTTCCTAAATTTGTTTTTGATCAACTAGTAATTAACATACAATTTAGGATGGTCTTCCTAAAGTTATATGAATATTCCTTAAAATTCAAGAAAACTTCATCAATTTCAAAACTAACATTATATCTAAAAATACTCATACAAATTTTAGGAATATTAGTAAGATATTCATAAAATTTTATAATGTATTTTTCAAAACTCTAAGAACGTCTTTTAAAACAATACGAAAACATTTTAAAATTTCAGGAAATTTCATAAACTTGTTTTTTATCTAGTAATTAATATACAATTTATGAAATACGATTTTCTAAATTTGAGTTATTGGATAAATAAACACAAAAGTTCTCTTGTAAATGTATTAGGATAGACTTCCTAAATATATATGATAAGTTCCTAAATTTGAATATATCTATGTTCTTCATCAATGTGCCTGACTTTGGTGCTTTCGGCCAAAACATTGAAACTGCTGCAACCAAACTCAGTATTCACGGTCACTGATATCCTTCATAACAAAATCTCAATTGTCACTACAAAAAGTATTGTAGATAAACAAAAAGTTGTATGGCTGAAAGTTTTAGGAAAGTATTCAAAACATTCATGAAGGTTTTCCTAAACATTTCTGAAAAAAATCGTTAAAAATTCTTAAAGACTCACTAAAATTGTAATTCATAAACTGGTAATTAACATATAATTTCGGACGGTCTTCCTAAATTTGTAAGGATCTTTCCTAAAAATTCAAGAAAACTTCACAAATTCAAAAACTAATAGTTTTAGATATCTAAAATATTCGTACAATTTTTAGTAATATTTTCCTAAAATTTTATACTGTCTTTCTCAATCTTTAAAATGTATTTTTAAAACTATAGAGAACTTTTTAATTTTTAGGAATATCTTCCTAAATTACTTCAAATCTTACTAAACATTTATAAATCTTTCAAAAATTAACATATTTAGGATGATCTTCCTAAATTTATATGAATATTCCTTAAAATTCAAGAAAACTTCATAAATTCCAAAACTAACATTTCTAGATATCTAAAAATACTCATAGAAATTTTAGTAAGACATTCCTAAAGTTTTATAATATTTTCAAAACTCAAAGAATGTCTAAAAAAACAATAGAAAAACATTTTAAAATTTCAGGAAGGTCTTCCTAAATGTTTATAAAAGCTTCCTATATATTTTTTATCTAGTAATTAACATACAATTTCGGATGGTCTTCCAAAATTTGTATGAATATTTCTTTAAAATTCAAGAAAACTTCATAAATTCCAAAACTAACATTTCTAGAAAACTTCATAAAGTTAAGAAAGCTTCCTAAATTTGTATTTTATCAACTATTAAATAACATCTAATTTAGGATGGCTTCCTAAATTTGTATGAATTTTTTCTAAAAATTGCAGAAAGCTTCACTAATTTGAAAACTAACTTTTCTAGATACCTAAAACTACTCATACAAATTTTAGTAAGATTTTCTTAAATGTTTGTAACCCAATATCCTTTTCAATGTTTAAAAATATATTTTTAAAACAACCAATTTTTTTTAAAAAAATTAGATATATCTTTCTCATTTCTACTTTTTAGGAAAGCTTTGTTGAATATGTAGAACTGTTTCCTAAATCTAAATTATTGCATAAATAAATATAAAAGTTATCAAAAGTTTTGCGAACGACTTCATAAATATGAAATACGATTTTCTAAATTTGAGTTATTAGATAAATAAACACAAAAGTTCTTGTGTAAACGTATTAGGATAGACTTCCTAAATATATATTATAAGTTCCTAAATTTGAATAAATCTATGTTCTTCATCCCTTAAGTATCAATCGATAACTAATCCAAAATCGGCTCTCCTGGTGGATCAGTTTTCCAAGCTGCAATGTCAAAGTAAGTTTTTGTGTCATAACTGAGAAGAAAACACTTTTATAAGTATTATTGGGTAAGTTTGATTCTGTTTCTTTACTCTGTGTAAAGGCAAATGGACATCTTCATATGTGTTTAAGGTGGCGACTGTTTTGGTAAGCATTGTCTTTGCAATAAGTGGTGCCTAAGCATTTGCAAATGTAAATCCCTTAACTTCAATTGGCAGTAATCTAAACTGTAACAGTACATACTCGAAAATGGGTACTTTTGTTCTAAACAACACAAAAAGATCTGTCTCTCATCAGTTCTACTAAACCTCCATAGATCATTACAATCACGATGATCTACACACTGATTATCATCATTAATCACTACAACAACAAAACACAAAAAAGAAGGAAAGAAAACAAGATTTTCCTGAAAGTTTATAGTGTATTTCTCAATCTCTAAGTATGTCTTTTAAAACAAGAGAAAAAGTTTTTAAAATTTCTGTAAAGCCTTCCTAAAAGTAGAGAAAAACTTCTTAAATTTATTTTCTTATAAACTAGTAATTAACATATAATTTAGGTCGATATTCCTAAAATTGTATAAATCTTTCCTAAAAATTCAAGAAAGCTTCAAAAATTCTAAAACTAACATTTTTAGATATCTAAAATATTCTTACAAATCTTAGTAAGATCTTTTTGAAAGTTTATAATATATTTCTCAATCTTTAAAAATGTCTAACTACAACAACATAATTTAAAAAAAAAAATCAGGAAAGTCTTCCTAAATGTTTTGAAAAGCTTCTAAATTTATTTTTTTGATCAACGAGTAAGTTACGAATTTTAGTCAGATCTTCCTAAAAGTTTATAATGTCTCTTGTAAAAGTTTTAGGAAGGGGCGTCCTAAACATTTACAAACGCTTCCTAAATTTCCTAAAAATTTAAGAAAACTTCTTATCCCCAAAACTGACATTTCTAGATATCAAAAAAATACTCATACAAATTTTAGTAAAGACTTCCTAAAAGTTTATAATATATTTATTAATCATTAAGAATGTATTCTTAAAACAATAAAAAAAACTTTTTTAAATTTTTAGGAAAGCTTTCCTAAAAAATAGAAAAGCTTCCTAAATTTGTTTATGATCAACTAGTAATTAACATACAATTTTGGATGATCTTTCTAAATCTGTATGAATCTTTCCTAAAAATCTTTCAACGGAAAGTCAATCCCTGAGGTGCTTATGATGATGATCCCTGAGTACCTTCCTGTGTTAATTTGTTCGCTTGGATTGTGCATATAACGTTCCAATTGTCCTGCACCAAACACATAAGTTAGACTCTTGCATATTTGAAGCAGAACCTACGCAACCTTTTCCCAAGAAAAGAATCAAGCAGCAGAAACCAACATAAATGGAAGGAACTTGAATATTTAGTTTACTACTTATTTTCCAATCGCCTATCATTCTATTAACAGTTCATCTCAGCCATATGGATTACACAGCTTCTACAGAAAACAAGTGTGTAAGAAGATAAATAGGTTGTCATGGAAAACAAAACATATTCCAAAGACTATCAAGCTTCGGATGGTACTTTACACACGAAGACACACAAGATAATTTACATAAGTTACGTTTCACTTACAATAGAATATATTAACAAATAACGTAGCTTAAAAAAAAAGTGAAAGCATGAACTTCCAGCACTATTAGTGAAGATATGTGACTTTGTCTTACTTATGCAAGATCACAAGTAGAGAGAGTGATGCAGTAATACCAACAATAAGATGCAGTAAATATATACTAACATATGTAGAGAGTGAAAGTGATGAATACCTTCATCAATGCCCTCTTTCTCCCAGCAAATATCCATATAGCGTAAAGCCTTGCGGTACCTTCTAAGAGGCATCTTATAGTCTTGTTTCTCCCAGCAAATATCCATATAGGGTTGTTGTGTTGAAAAACTGAGAGCCATTTGTGTTGGGTCCATAGTTGGCCATAGAGGGCATCCCTTTCCTCTCATGTTTCAGGTCAAAGTTGTCATCTTCAAATTTTCAGTCCATACAATGAATGTAAAAGCTATTAGGAACACTAATAGATTAAGAATTTGAATCGGCTCGTGAATCTCAATTGTATTGTTCTCACCTCAAGTATGTTCTTCTTCTCAATAAGTTTATCAATTATTGCTACAATGTTAATCTTGTTTTCCTGAATTAAACAATCAATAAAAATTAATCTGTAGACCACACACTCAAGTAACTCATAAAAAAAAACTCATACCTCTACATCGAATCTAGCTCCGTTAAGAAAACCTTATAAAAAAACACAAAAGAAAATCACATATTCAAAGCTAAGAACATGCGGTTTCCAATTCTGGCTTACAACGATACAAATGAAATAGATCCAGTTTCTGATTATGGCTTTTCAATCAAACGAGGCAGAGATAATCAAATCGATTTCGATCTGTCTATGAAATACTCATACAATGTTTCAATAAAACGAGGCAGAGATAATCAAATCGAACCTCCGAACAAACTTTTCACCTATTAGAATTGCAGAGGTTGAAAATATACATCCGTCCCTCGTCTTTTGTCGCCGCCGTCTTCTTCCATCGCCGCCATCTTCTATCACTGCTGTCGTCGCCGATTTCAGGCAGTAGATTTCTGATTTCAAATCTTCGACATCTTCCGCCGCTAATCATCCTCGTCTTCAGTTGTCCCTCGTTAACTTGGTCGTCCGCCGCCGACGTCGTCCCTTACTTCCGTCTCCGTCGTCCCTTGCTTCCGTCTCCGTCGTCTGCTGCTGTAGTCCGTCGGAGATTTCAAACTGATCGACGTCGAGGAGAGCTAGAGAATTTTCCTTTTCTAATTTGCTGTTTTCACTCAAATGAAAGGGTATAATTGTCAATGAACTCATTAATGAATGTTATCTTAGGGAGAAATGACAGTGTGTGCTACTCTGGGAATAGAAACTTGGATCTGTGTCATATGAGACCATTTCTCATATTCTTATGAAAAATTGAAAAAAGAAAACAAAAAGAAAACCATGGGCCTCATATTGGGCCCAAAGGATGGAGCTTGAAGCTTAGCAAGAAGGTGAGGACGTGGTTAGTCCGCGAAAAAAAAAAAAAATGGCGTTTCTGTGTTCGTCGTCTCTTCCAAGTTCATGCTCTATCGCCATTTTCAGCGAGTCAAACACAGGTGGATTCCGGTCGTCTCCTTCGATTCGTTCCTGTAGGTTTCGGTTAAGTCCGATCTCCGCCTCGCACATTTGTGCTCCAGCGATCGACAGGTCGGCGATCGTTATATCCGAAACGGTGTCGGAGGACGAGCTTTGGGCTGCAGCTTGCCTCCGCGTCAGGACCTTCAACGAATTGAATCCTTCGTCTTACAATATCCAAGTCAGTTCTTCTCTCTATTATGTTTTTTGAGTAGTCCAAGCGATGAAATAAGAACAAAATTGTATGTATTCGTAATTTCGTTTCATGAATGCACTCCTTCAAGTAAAGAATCGATAGTTAGTTCATCGCTGGAAAATTTCTTCTGGAAGTCAGAGATGAAATGAAAATTTTTGTTGAGCTCTTTGGGTATAGTGAAAAAATCTATAAGGTATCATCATCATTGGGCTTGGAATTGTTATTGTGTGATTGGTTTGGAGTGTTAATTTGGTTTGAAGTGTCTCTCTTTGAGAATTTTCTCGTTAGTGGCGAATTGGCTGCATCTTTTGTTTTCTTATGCTGATGTTACATTTTGCTGTTCAAGTTTCATTAGGATCACAGAAGATACTTGGCAAACCGCGAGTTCGAAGCGCTTAAGGAGAGAATCTCAGGAAAGAGGGAAGGTTTTACGAGGGTCTCCTGCGTAAATGCTACCCTTCCACTGTCGCAACTATCATCAATCTCTTCTGAGGATTTATGCTCTGCATGTAAGGTCTGTCTACTCAATTGGTCATCTTGTACTACCTGTGCATCTCTGTTAAAGTTAGTATAATATGCTTTCCATGTGGGACTTCAAGAGGGTTTCTAGCATAAACGATACCGTGCTCTACATGTTCTATTGTCATTTCATTTCGGTTGTGCTATGCTTCATCTGTTTCTCTGTCGGTACAGTTCTCTGATGGCATAGAAGATAGAGTTGTGGTGGGGAGCCTTGATCTTAACCAATGCCGTTGGCTTCCTGATGAAATCGCTGGAACCAAACCAGAGGTATTTGCTGTTACCAACAATTCTAAACTTTGAATATAACAAAAACAAATAACTAAATAGTAGAGACAGAATTGAGAAGCTTATAGTCCTTTATGTTATATAGGGGTTTAATGTGGATTTTGCGAGGGCATACTTGAGCAACGTCTGTGTTGCCAAAGAGCTGCATCGCAATGGAGTTGGTTACAAACTCATTGAAAACTCTAAAGGAGTTGCTAGAGAATGGGGTAAGAATGTTTTAATCAAACGCATCACATTCTCGATTTTGGACTTAGAAAAGAGTTGTGATATGGTTCAGGAATAACGGATATGTACGTGCATGTGACGGTGGACAATGAAGCAGCGAAGAGGCTATACATTAAAAGTGGGTTCGAGCAAGAGAGCGCTGAACCGGCGTGGCAAGCTCGATACCTCAACAGGCCACAACGGCTCCTCCTCTGGCTCTCCCTCCCTACCTCTTGAACCATGTCCCATTTATAAATCTTTTCATTTCTCCAATATGTATACATATTCTTGGCAATCGATTTTAGAAACTTCAAAACTCGCAAATAGAATCACATTTATTTCAAGCTTGTAATTTTTTTGTTCTTGTCTTAAAATAATAATGTGATGTCTAAACAAAATTATAGTTGCTCACCAACATTCTATCTTATTAATTGCATATAGAAAAGACTTGTTTTGGTTTAGTCCACTTCCGTATAATAATCAAATCACCCTTGGAACTTTTATTGGATAAGATTACAGATATCTGTTGTATTTTTTATATCTTGGTGGTGGTTGGAAACGACGTCGTTTTCCTGCTTACCTTTGGTTTTCATTTTCCGGACCAATATAAAAACAGAGAAAAATGAGCTTCGAAAATATGAAAGGCTTAGAAATGGTGGTGACGTCTTTCTCTTCATCGCCGCCTATCTTCTTCTCCCTTGGAGCTGATTCTCAGATTTCATCTTCCAATCGACATGGACGACGCTTTACGTTTCCTTTGACTCCCTCTTCCTCTTCTCTCGTGTAAGCCTCTCCCTGAAGTCTCTTTTCTCTACTTCTCGAGTTACATTTCTCCGGTTTCTCATATTTTTTGGCGGAAGTTTTGAATTTTCGGCATGAACAGCGTATTTAGACTTCTGCCTCGTGAATTTTTCAAATTCGTGTACTGGGTTGTGATTTTCTGTTGCTACGCGCCACTAAATTCTGTGTTTTTCCATTGAATTTATTAAACCAGAATCTAATTTTGGGGCAGTCGTCACCACTGAGATTTCTCCAACTGGGCTTTTGGTTTCTTCTCCAAGTATTATCAAGTGAAAAATTCCAGTTTGATCTGTTTCATTTCACATATCGTACTTTGATACTTGTGATGTGAATGTTTTGCTCTTGCGTTTGATATACGTTTACTTATTGGTACTCATCTCTTCACACTCTTGGTGTATTGTTTAATCAAAAGCATCGATTTCCGAGTTGGTCGTTATTTTATTCACGAGAAAAGCATTCCTCTTTTTCTGCATTTTGGCTTTTCTTTTTCTTACTTACATGTCCTGCGCTTGTTCCCGTCTATTACATTGCCACCTTTATTTTATGAATTATCTAAGATGGTAATAAGATCACGGGGAAGAAACTATCCAAGCTTAGTTTATCATGAAGTATTTTTGATTATTTTCTTATGTGAGACGCTTCAAGGTTTCATACAGTTCAGGAGTATTGATCATTGCTTTTGATAATTAGATATTTTCCACTCTACTATGGTCACCATTCATCCATATCTTTGTGTGGTTTCTCAGAAAGGGACTAAGAAGACATCAAGATGCAAAGTTGGTGGGAACAAGAGCCAGAGGTGGAGCAGTTCGAGTCCTAGCAAATCCAAATGTATGACCTTACTCCCATTTTTGCAGTGATAGATTAGCTTTTCCGTACGCCAAAAAAAGGAGAATAGTTCACTTTCTCCATCTTGCTGAAATGGTAAAACTAGGATCCAAATCTCTGTTACTGTTATGCTTTGTAATCCTTTGTTAGGATGGTAAAGTATGAGGGAATTTTGAATGGTTGCTGAGTCTACAATAGTGTCCATTGGGTTTATAACTTTCTGCTATGCCGAGTGTTCTTGTAGGCAACTCCTCCAGGAAAAGCAAAGGTAAAAAAAGAGGTAATCATGGTAGACCCTATTGAGGCCAAGCGATTAGCTGCGAAGCAAATGGAAGAGATAAAAGGCAGAGAAAGGCAACAGAGAAGGCGTGAAATAGAGGCTATAAACGGAGCCTGGGCAATCATAGGGCTCATGATAGGGCTTGTGATCGAAGCCCAAACGGGGAAGGGTATTCTCGCTCAGGTACTCTTTTATTCTTTTCCTTCTCTCAAATGTTGTTGAGAACGAGAAAGGCTTTTACTAAGATTGTGGGTTTGCTTATTATAACTGCAGTTGAGTGGTTATTGGTCTGCGGTTCTGCATCTATTCATCCCATCAACACCGAATCTCCCACCGTAAACAAAAACCTTGACCATGTATTGTTGAGTTTCATTTAGTTTGTTGTACTCCCTTCATGTACGTTGCAGACCATAAGAAAGGTACACGAACTATATACACTTGTCGGTTCAAACATGGTATATTTTAGATTGTATTTACGTCAATTAGTAAGCAGATTCAGTACAATTGAACAAAGTGAAACTTTCAATGATCTATTTGTTCTACATATGATATGACTAGATTTTGTAAGTTGCCAGTGCTGTAACTTTCGTGTAAAAACAAATTTTACAATCGCTAATTTTCTTTTGACGTATTGGATTTGTAGCTGTTGTAATCTTTAAAATTGGCTATCATCAAGCTGAAAAAAAACTCCAAATTACTTAAGTTTCACAATACTACTTCAGTTGGAGAAAAATAAATGATTAAATACATGTTGATTTGCAACTAGTCTTACTTTGTTAAAATCATTAAACTTTAATGTACAAATTGTAAACTGAACTTATTATGATCTTGAGCATGTGGGGCTGAAAATATGTACATCTATTATTTTACTTTTTCTTATATTCATTTTTATGTGCTAGATTTCAAGTTGTTGTGATGTTTACTATGTTTTATATTATGATGTTGTTGGCTTGTTGCATTGTCATATCGCACTGTTAGCTCGTAATGATTAAAGTCCTTCTCTCCCACAGTAAACAAATTTCATGAAAACTACTACCAAAAACAAAAAGTCATTGACTTCATTCTGAGAAAATTACACACAAAATTAAAAATACGAAATCAACAAATCAAAGGCTTTTGATTTTGGGCCGTAATTAGCCCAAACATTCGGGTTGCAAGGTGGGCCTTATAGTGAAGAAACACTGTCTCTTACCGAGTTCCGCCGCCGTCGTAGCGTTCTATTCGCCGGCACCGACGAACAGATCATCCATGGCTCTTCTAGCAGGGCACTCCAACAGTTATACCACGGCGGCTTTAACCTTTACACTCGCCGTGGTATCTGTATCCTCTGCCGTGTCGCGTAATCTATTTCTCTAACCTCTCTATATCTTTCTTCTTGCCCGTAGCTGTTTTCAAGGTACTAGTTTCGTGAAACTCTTTTCATTGAGCTGGTTCTTGCGAAAGTGTATAGGTGGAGGAGACGAGGAGAAGATTTGGAGTATAGGATTAAGGAACTTGATAAGTCTTTGGGATCGGCCAGTGAGAAATGTGCTTCAGAGAGAAGAGGTCGAGTTAAGGCTCAGCAGGTCTTCTTCTATTACTTCCAATACTCTTCTAATTAGTTGAACTTAGTTTCAAATCAGATGATGAAAAAAAATCATTTTTCACTTGCTTCGAATTGCTTTAACGTCCCTCCCTTTTGCACATTCATTTATGTATTCTTGTTAATTCTCTGATGCAAATTTGAAATCTGTATGCATTCTTTAGACATTACGGGAGGCGTTATCACAATCTGAGTCGAGTGATTTACATAACACTATATACCCGATGCGACCTATTGGCACTATACAGTCTTGCTTCTCTACAAGGTATAATGAATGATCCTATATGCTTGCCAGTTTCAAAGGAGTACAATGCTGTTCTAAAGTTTTGGTTTTAATGTGTTGCTTTTTGGTTTTTTTTTTTTTTCAGGAACGGGACACCGAGGCAGCCGTTGCTTGTTTCTCTTGCGAGGGCTTGTTTGATCTTTAACCCAGCTTTGGTTCCTCCTGCATCTCTTGAGGGTCTTGAAGAGTATTCTCACTGCTGGATACTTTACGTTTTTCATCTCAACACTGATATCGAGAAGCTATGGAGAAAGCCATCTCAGTCTAAGCTCAAGGCAAAGGTATACTTTTTGTTGTTTTTTTTTTTTTTTTTTGCTTCTATGTTATGATGTTCTCAGTCTGAAGGTTATTTTGGGGTGTTGTCTATTTCAGGTGAGAGTGCCAAGGCTAAATGGGGAACGAAAGGGAGTCTTTGCTACTCGGTCCCCTCATCGACCTTGTCCTATTGGGCTCACCGTTGCTAAGGTTATCTGAACGCAACTCAAATCTCCTGTAGTTAAGAAAGAAACTGAGTATATTTATCAAAGTACATAATGGTAACGTATCCATAGGTAGAGGAGATCCAAAAGGATAAGGTTCTGCTCTCTGGTGTCGATCTGGTGGATGGGACTGTAAGTCTCCTTTCCCTTTGCATGTTAGGTTAACTTTTCTTATCAGATGCTTGCGCAGTTCATTGATTGTTTTGACGGTTTTGAACAGCCCGTACTCGACATCAAGCCTTATTTACCATACTCGGACAGCATTCAAGGAGCCTCAGTGCCAAACTGGGTAAAGGTATGAACATTATGATGTATTAACCTTCTCTAAGTTTTTTTCCGTCTAAGTCACTGAACACTGGTGAGACTTTGAGATCCTTTTGAGTACTTTATCTGAGTAGGGTAGAAGCAAAGATTGGAATTAATCGAAAATGAATTTCAGGAGGACTGCTTATTGGCTGTGGCTTCTGTGAGTTTTTCAGACGCCTTCTCTGCCTCCATCACCAGCTGCTGGAAACTGATTGTGAGTGACTTTCTAAACTTTTGACCTGAGGACCATCTCTACTTCGTTTTCCAAATTGACAAAACATTTGCTTTGCGTGTGCAGGAGAAGAAGTCTCTGTATGGTTCAGCGGATGAGTTGAAGAGCTTGATCACGCAGGTCCTGTCATGGGACATACGATCAATGTCGCAACGGAACAAGCCTCAAGTCACATCAGATGCAGACATCATCGTTTATCACTTGGTTCTGGAGGGACTGGACGTGTCTTACACGATAGATGATGAAAGTAACATTCTCGTCCAAGATGTTTCTCTTCCCAATAGCCTTGAAGATGTTGCAGGAAGCTGATCGTTATTTGATTTGTAAAAAATCGAATTTAGAAAACTCAGATAATCCTTTTTGATGGTAGTTTTGTGGTGTTTCCAGGATTAAACTTGCTAATCATAATCTCGATCTATGTCATATTATATGCTCATTAAGATATGGGCCCATAGAAGACTCAATCTTAATAAAAGATTGGGGCCAAAAGTTTAATCCTTTGAATTGATTTCAATTTCGCCGGGAAGAGAGAAGCGATCGAGCGGCTGAGATGTTCATTATTGGCCAAGGTGAAGCAGACGACGGGGATCGTTGGGCTAGACGTGGTACCGAATGCGAGGGCGGTGCTAATCGATCTCTATAGCAAAACGCTGAAGGAGACCAGGTGGTTCCGTTGGATGAAGGCTACAGGAAGGCTGTCGAGAGCTTCACGCGCCACCGTCTCAAGGTGTGCCGAGAAGAAGAAGAAGACTGGGAAGCAATTGAGAAGCGGCTTGGCTGTGGTCAGGTGGAGGAGCTCATCGAGGAGGCTCGCGATGAGCTCACACTCGTTGGCAAAATGATCGGTTCGTTTACACTCTTCCTCATTTCTCTTCATTTTACCCTTTGCACTTAAAAAGACTCCACTTTTTAGATTTACATTCTCCACAAGTATAGTTTTTTTATTAGTCATGGCTAACTTAGGCATATGTATCAAGTTCACTTTTGTTAGAGATGCAATGCAGGTTTGTGTAGTTACAATATCAAAAATTGCAAATTTCTTGATTAGCTTGTCTTTTAGCTATTGCTCCAACACAGTCGCATCTTTATGTTGCAATGCTGCTACTGCCTACAGGTCTGCAACATGGAATTTTAAAACTCTGTTTGCATATGCAGAATGGGACCCTTGGGGTGTTCCAGATGACTACGAGTGCCAAGTCATTGAGAATGACGCAACGATACCTAAACATGTTCCGCAGCACCGTCCTGGGCCTCTTCCTGAAGAGTTCTACAGGACCTTCCAAGCTATTAACTCAGAAACCAAAACGGAGTTTCAAGCTTCCAGCTCGAGCGAGCCGCAGTTGAAGGAATAGTCTTTTTTCAAGTGTTGCATTGTATACGCGGGTAAAGTCTCAGTTTTTTTTATCTCTCTTACTTTGGTGTTTGTCTGTGTTCGATTTTGGATTGCTAATAAATTTATCTTTCAACTAAACAATGTTGCCAGACATGTCTGGTCAAATCTTATCTTAACAATCTATGAATTATAAAAACGATGCTTAGCGATGCAGCAAGACATAAACAGTTAAACTTTATATTAATAAGATACAAGAGATAAATTAACTGTACATGTTTTATTTACAGAATCTCTGGAATTAATGTTTAAGTTGATAATATACTAATTAATAAAGTAGTAGACTCATAAAAGATGAAAACTTTGTAGAAGATGTAAATAGGAATGGGTTGGGTTACTAGAGGAAGTATGAGAGCTGTTCCTTCTTCCTGGAGCCTCCTTCTCCATACAAATCGTTCCACTGCTTCAGTTCGTTCATCCCTGCTCCTTCTGCTGCAAAACTAGCAGCAACCTGCAAATACAAATCAATTAGCTCTTTTTTTGCACAAGATCATCAAACACAACTAAGTGCCTTAACTTACCTGGCTTTTAGCTACTCTCATGTCTTCCATGCTCAAAGCTCTCAGCGTTATGACTCTCTCCTCAGATGCTTCTTCTTTTGCTTCAGATCCCTCTTCACTATTCTTCTCTGCTTCCTCTTTCTTCTTCCTCTCCTGAGTTTTATGAGAAACCACCATTGAAATATTCATTCAACCGCTAGAGAGTGAGAGAGAGTGGGGACAAAAGACAAAGTTCTTACCTGGTCTTTCAAGCACTCCTGCTTTATCAGCTCCCTCACGGGTCGGTATGCAGCTGTTGTGCAAAAGTTCTGTTTGTATAACATTCACAATGATCAGTCCAAAAAGAGAAGATTCGGGCGTGGTTATAGTGAGATGAGAATTGTGTCAAAACCTTGAGATCACTTCCACTATAGCCATCTGTCATCTGCGCAAGCTCGTGGAAGTCAAGATTCTCCGTTTTTTCTTTTGTTAATAAAGTTCTCAAGATCTTCTCTCTGCTATCGACTGATGGAAGACCCACCATGATTCTGTCTCCCAACAAAACAAAAGGAGAGGCTGGAGTTAGTACAACTCAAGCTCATGGTTTCAAGTGAAAGGGGTACCAGCTCCGCTTACCTTCGCTCAAACCTCCTAATGATGGCTTCATCTAGATCAAACGGCCTGTTTGTTGCTGCAAGAACGAGAATCCGATCACCCGCATTCGACATAAGCCCATCCCAATGTGTCATGAACTCATTTTTAATCTTCCTCATAGCTTCATGCTCTCCAACTCTTGTCCTCTGCCCCAGCATGCTATCCACTTCATCCACAAATATAATCGTCGGAGACACTTTGGCTGCGAGGGTGAACAAAGCTCTCACGTTCTTCTCGTCTTCTCCAAACCATTTTGAAGTGATTGTGGACATTGACACATTTATGAAACTAGCTCCAGCTTCGTTCGCAATGGCTTTTGCCATCATAGTTTTCCCGGTACCAGGTGGTCCAAAGAGGAGGATTCCTCTGCAGGGCTTCAGAAGGCCACCTTTGAACAGGTCAGGCCTACGAAGAGGAAGCATGACAAGTTCTTGAAGTGATTCTTTGGTTTCATCCAGTGAACCTATATCAGCAAACGTCACACCAATCTCATTTGCTGGGATAACCTCTGGTCTTATGCGCTTCTCGAATTCATTATCAGGAGGCACCTCCTACATTGACGGGATTAAAAAAAATCAAAGGTTTATGGTCAAGCAAACACATTGACATATGAATGTTGAATAGCATATTTTATTTTACATTTACTGGTGCTTTTGGAGGCAGGGGACATTCATTCTTCGCTGAAGGAATCGATCTTTCCAAATCATTTTTGTTTTCCGGAACCGTCTCAGATTTCGACTCACTCTTGATTATCCCTTCGCCTTCTTCTCCCTGCACCAGAGCCAGTTTCATGTCAGTCACTTTAAGATTTCAAAAGCTCATGGTCAGAACTGTGAATACCTTGGAGTCAGTGTTTCTGTCCAGCTTCAAGGAGTCCTCAGGGCATCTGTTACCTTCCTGGAATATACTCAGTCCATGGGACAAGCTGGTGCAGAACCGTTTAATCAGTTTAGCTTAAAGAAAGGTAAAATATGTTGTGTTGTAGAGATAATTGTCCTTTTTAGTACCTGTTGGAAGATATTACAAGCCTCCCGTTTTTGTATTCAGGTTCTTTATTGTTCATCAGATGGTAGGAGATTGCAGAAACCACAATTTCCTCAATGTGACTGCTTAGGAACATCGTATCCGCATGACATATGGAACCTAAGTCATCACACTCGAGATCATTAGACGCAAGAACCTCAGCTATGTGGTTCTTGTTGTCCTGAAATTGTATCAGTTTCATGTCGTCTTCAAATCGCGTTTTCCAGCTCATGAGTTGAGATTCATCCTCTGGCGGTCTGATCTCGATGTTGTAAGGAAACAAAGCAGAGATTCCTTCTCCTACTTCTTGGCAGTCATCTTCGGGTTCTAATAGTCTTGAGCCGAGAAGTAAAACAGGGCCAGAAAGCTTAGTCAAGAGCCTCTGGAACAACTTGTAGAACCTTTCTGACTGAAGAAGCTTCTCAACGTCCCTCAGGTATATTATTATAGGATTGGCTTCCGAAACCGAAACCAATACCTGTAAAGATAACAGTCGTTCAGTTTAGGAATTGTACGCGAATCGTGCCCTGCTGATCTCGTTATAAGTGTGTTACCTTGTAAAGTGACTGAAGGAAAAGTTTCTCATCAAAGCATAAGTTTGCACTGCGTTTGCTTGAAGCTAGAAAGGTATAAACAGCCAGAAATGAACAAGAGGTCTTAGAATATGGAGGTTAATACAGATATGCTACGACTTAAGATGATCTAGGCCTAGTTGAACGTAAGAATGTAAAGAATAAGACGGTTCCACACCTGAAACAGAAGTTGCAGAACGGGAAGATATGCTACTGATATCAGAAGCTGCAGAAGCATTTCGCTTAAGTCGCGGAGGATGACTTGAACCGTCAAAGCCCCTGGTATTTCAAAGTAACTAGTGAGCTTACATAAAACAATAAGCTATGTATCTTCCAGCTTGGTCAAAGCCCGTCAAGAGAGTTTCAAGCTATGCCAAGAAGAAGAAAGAAACAACCAGATATGACAAGCACATTGTACCTTGAGGTAAGATCGTTGCCACTAGTGTGCCTACGCAAGGTCCCTGCCATTTACAATAATGCTTAGTCTTGAGGTTTTTCAGGGAAAAAGCAATTTTAAGGCCAATGATTTGAGAATGTACGTTACCTCTTGTTTCTTCCCTTTGGGTGAGCATAGAGAAAGACCCCACCAAGTTCGACATTTTGTCCAATGTCAACTCAGAAATAGACCTCTTGTGAGACTAGCAAAGAGTGGAGAAGAAACAAAACACAATCATGGTCTGTACAAAACACAAATTTAAGCTACAGAACATAAAGATCACAAAATAACGTACAGGTTCCTTCTTGATTATGCATCCGTACTTGCTCTGTATCTGTATCAATGCGTAAGAAAGATAAAAGCTTACAAGCTACTCTTTTCATGGCAAATACTAAACCTATATGCAACAGTTATCACCTTAATAGAGAAGTCGGTTACATCTAGTAGCAACAGTTTCGATTCAAAATAATGAGCCAAAGCTTTTGCAAGCATTTGCTGATAAAACTCTGCAAAGAAAAAAGGGATTACACAAAACTTGGGAATGGTAAAGGAGACTGAGATTTGAACACAAAAGGATGAGAGATGTTTACCCGCGGGTCCAGACAGTAGAATAGCCTTACTCGCAGGTGCAAGATTACGCGTGTGCTTCGAGATATCGAACTGTTTTAGGTGAACATAAGCTGCACTTGTCAATAAAAGCCGAGTCTTCTCGCTGCAACATCAAACAGAAACATCATGAGTACAATACAATATTGTCTCAACATGTTTAAACAAATGCACCGTTCTTGACACAAGAACAAGAAACTGGCTGTTCATATTTTCTTAAGACAAAGCAATGTTAATGTCCTCGTTTACCTTAGGAAATAAGGAAACTCGTCGAAAGTGACAGTACTCTCTCTTCCATCAACAATCTGCCTCACCAACTCTTGCTCAATCTTTTCTCCGGTCAGCCCATCTTCTGCAGAAACCGACCCGTTTGCCCATTTTCCCAAACCTTGACCAGACGCTAACCCAATACCTAAACCAACACCAATCCCTAACGCTGAAAACAACACGCTCTTCTGCTCCATTTCTGCCAAACAAATCCTCGAATCGAACCCAAAAGCATTCCCTAATAAAGATGTGGTCTTTTTGTTTTTTTTTATCCTTCTCAAATAACCCTGTTTGTTTTGCTCTCAAGTTTTTGTAGTGGAGGATTTTTTTTAGGTAAATAAGATTTTGGTGGACGACGGAGAATACAAATAGGTTTGATGTGTGTGGGACGATCGTCCTCTATCTATAGAAATGCTTGCATTAACTCTTATGGTCGTTAACCCTTTTGCCGGGAAAAATCAACCATTTGGAAAGTTTCTAATAAAAATCGGGGAAAGCTAAAAACAATTAATTACCCCCAATGCTTAAAATTTGAATGGTGATCCATTTTGTAGAGGATATTTGTTTAATAAATAAAAAAACACTAGGAGGATATTGATAGAAGAATAGTACAAATTAATGCAATAACTGTATTTAATTTCACTCTTTTTCCTCTAACCATAATTATTTTTTTCATTAATGTGTTCTAATAAATGTGCTTTCGTCATATTGTATAAGTTCTTCCTTAGCCCGTACTCCCTTAACTACACTTAACAATGGAGACACTTTCATAGAGGCAGATAAGAGAAGAAAGAAGAGGTAGTGAGTGAAACCACCCACCGTGAAGGCCTAAAGCATTCTCTTTCATTTTCTAACAAAAGAAGTTGGTTCAGTTCAAGAGATAGACAGGTTCACAGAGAAAACATAAATAGAGCCAAAAGATTAAAGTATCACTACGTCGTACTGCAACATCAAAAGCCATTACCAATGGCACTCTACATATAATATTTTTATATATATACCAGACTTCAGTCCCTCATTCTATTATGATTGGTTTATCTTTTGTCGACCCTTCTTGATTTTCAACCGTTGGAGATTTGCCACAATCCTTACTTCCTATGCTCGTTTCCTCCACCTCCTCAAGCACGGGATCATAGCACGGTGTAGCAGCAGGGTCTAGCTCGTAAGAACCAGCTGTGACTTCCTCTTTCTCTTCTCCGCGCAATTTAACCTGTGCAACTTTATGAGAAAACCTCTGCATTTCCCCCGGGTAGATGATCTTGATCTTGATGAGTCCATGCTGCTCAGCATGGTTAGAAACCGACTCAAATCCTTCAACTCTCAGCATATATGCCACTGAAATGCCTATACGATCGTCAAACTCGGAGATGACTTCCACAAAGTCGTACCTATAAGGAGGCTCGTGGAGATCCGAGTGACTATTCCAACTTATATCCCAATCTGTGAAAAGAGCCCATGTTTCGCCCTTTCTTGGGTTCACTATGATATTCTTGTCACATTTGATGTGGTCCATCTCATGAGCAAACATCAAGTGGCTTTTGATCTCTGTATCTCCATATTCAAACCTCCCACAAGCACTGGAAAGAATAGATTTCTCGTCTTTTGTAGTTTTTACATGTTCGAGTATTGTCACCTGCAGACTCAACTGGGAGCTAAATATTTTCCTGATCTGAGCATAGATCCTTGGCATATCATCTCTAGGGTCATATAAAGCCCATACTTGATCTACAGCAAAAGAGCTCATTGACTTGCCAAAATCATTGAACTTTGTATCAAGACAAGTGCTTAATGGTTTAGGATCCTCGTCACTTTTATCTTTGCAGACAATTCCTTCAGTGTCTCCATCATTTTCTTTACTCATGAGTTGGGAAGAAGGATCTGTGTTTCCAAATGGCGCACAAGCCAAACCTGCTTCCTGAGATTTATGTTTTTTGGCTAGAGGAGTAAGAGAACCAGCGTCACTATCATTCTCTACCAGCAGCGGACACTACAAAAGAAAGGGCATGTTACAACGTTTTTTTTTATTGGTTGAATCGTTTATAAATGATGCAAACACTTTTTAAATCAATTGTGTAAACGAATTAATATTCGATGATGTAAACTTTTTACACCACTTAAATCAAATGTTGTACTTGTGTGTCATTTATAAGAAGTAATGTTACTTTTTGCAACATTTTTTAAAGATGATGCAAAGTTCGAATCGGTTTAGTAAAACCGATGTAAACATTTGCGACAGTTGTTTAAATGTTGTTTTTTTTTAGTCGGTTTTCTAAATCGATTCAAACTTTTGAATCAATTCTATGTAATGGTTGTATAAAATTAAATCACATAAGTTTAACCATGGTTAATGTATACGTCAGTTAATAGAAACTTTGTGATTTTTTAATTCACTTAAACATACCGATTTAAACGATAGAGTCACTTCAATAAATGATTCAAAATTAGTAATCATTTGCAAGAAGCGTTCTAACATTTTATTGCGTTTTTACAGGAGTTGTTTTAAAATGATTCATAAAATTAAATCATTTGCTACAACCGATATATTTGAAAATTAGTTTTTTTATTGATAAATCAAAAATGTTTTACATAAACATAATAAAAGACAGGCATCTACAAATTTCTAACATATTCCTAACATTAACATTAGTTTCTTCAACACCTGAGTTGCTTCCCACCTGGTCTCTTCCATCCTCGACATGATGATCCTCTGGCCTTCTACGATGTAGTCACTTATGTTGCTGCATCTCACGCCTTTGCTTTGCCCTCTGATCCTCTTAGTTCACTTGCGATGAGGGTTCAGAACCTGTGGATGAGTTCCTAAGAAGGTTGAAGACGATATCAAAATACATTCAATGGCAAAATCAAATTTTCAAAGATTTCAGCTCAACTATAAATACAATGATTATGTTCCATAATGAACTAGAAGAAAAGAGAAACCTTAATCAAACCTGTTGTTAGATTAATATAGGTTTTGTGGCCTCATGTTTTTCCGTAAGAGGCTTTAGCTTCTTGCTTGCGAATTGGCTTTGGGAGCTTAGGAGGGTAAGTAGGAACAGGTGCACAAGTAGAGTACCTAAAGCAAATGAAAACAAAGGTGTGAGCACATAAATAGACAAACTTTCCATTTCCCTTCTTGCTTCCATTTCCATTCTTCTAATGGCTATGCGGTAGCTTGGGTCAATGTCTTCATCCTCAATGCGGATCCTTAATCTCCACGACGTCATCATCTGCTTCTTCTTGCTGCTGTTGGTTAAGCTGCGCTTCTTCTTGCTGCTGTTGGTTAAGCTGCGCTTCTTGTTGCTTCTGTTGGTGAAACTGTGCTTCTGGTTTTGGCATGAGTGGTGGTATGATTCCATGTGCAGAGAGTCCGAGCACGATTGGTTTCATTTCTGAATCATAAAAGTAAAGGAAAACTGAAATTAATAAATCTGAAACCATATCAAAAAGTGAATTACTTGATATATTACCACAACAACTGCAAGCTGTGATTCTATTTAGTTGCATGTGAACAGAGAAGATTTGGTCTCAGTGGCATCTAGCTCAGATTTTGTAGCTTCGATAATATCAAACTCTATTCAAACCAGGTCATTGAAATCAGCTTTATACTAGCTACCACAATCATTTACTAAAAAGCAATAAAAACAACAGTGATACCACAAGAACACAAACATCTTCACAAATTCAATTGATGTGCTCTAAACTACACGGGGAGGCAGAGCTAATAAAAAAAGCACCACTACATTGACACTCGGTAAAATGTACTTGCAAACGAAAATACTTGCGTATAAAAATGGTTATACACATAAACAGGTTTACACGATACAACTAAACTATCACATAAAGTAGAGCAATCTAGTCGCTGTGTCTGCAATACGGAAAGGGGTCAGTCTTAGGCCTCAACTTCTACACTAATCAAAAAAAAAAAAACTTCAATGCATATTAACACAGTGTCCGTAAGTCCACACTTTTTGCTAAGATAAAAAAAAAAAAAAGATTCCATGACTAGTTGAATTTAAGCTAGAACAATCCTGTATATGCAAAGAGAATGTGGGAGAGAAGAAAAGACAGACCTTGAAAATCAAACCGACGATGGTTGTTCCGGTCTTGAGAAAAGAGGGAGCTTCTGGGCATTCTTGACTGCTCCTACATAGAAATGCAATCTCCATAGCATTATGTTGTCCTGCTGAAACACACAGTTTGTTCAAAATGCTATTCATGTTCCAGTTTTACTTACCGGACCACAAATTATGCATTATTGTGTCTTACCGACTGATCCAGGTTAAACTTGAGTGGTATAAGGCAATTGTTCATTCAAATCTATAGGCAGAAATTTTTAATGGAAAGATGTGTAAAGCAAGAAATCAGGTTTTGGCTTTCGAAATTCTGAAAAAAAACAAATCAAGTAGGAATCGATACCCGGATTCATCAGGGCGAGACTCGAGCCAAACGAGACGGTCGCGAGAATCAACGGCGGTGCCGCCAAGACGCTTTGAAGCACCGGAGAAAACGTCGGCAGTGATCAGAAGATTCAATCTCTTCTCCGCATCCATGTCGTCGAGCGTTCTCAATGTCGTCTATTTCCGGATCCGGCGAATGATCAATCTAGGGTGATAAGACGAAGACGAGATGCAAGGAGAGGAAGAAGGAGGATGCCACACTGAGGGCAGAGAAGAGTTTGCTCAGGCGTGTTCTTCAACCACCATCTGTAAACGGTTACGTCGAGAAGCAAAAGGGATCTCGAAGCAAAAGATAAGAGAGGAGGAGGCGATGCGGCGAAGAGAAGGAAAGAAAAGAAAAAAAAAGGGTTAAAATGTTTAAGCTATTGTGTCCGTTGGATTTCGTTTTATCAACGGTGGATATTAAAAAAAGTGTGATCCACACCTCTTTTAGTTAGCCAATGAAAAGCGAGATCTTTTATTTTTGCTTTTTAAATGTCAATTTTGAAATATCAGCATTTTGTTATTTTTTCTTAATTAGTAGCTTAATTTTAAGATATGAAGTAAATTAATAAAAGACAGATTACATATTCTATAAAAAAAATTTAATCATCTGATGGTTAATTTACTTATAATCAACTTTTTATATTTTGGTTTTATAGTTCTTGATTTAATTTTATGTGTGAGTGTAAAGTTAAGGGTTAGTAATAAAATTTAGGGTTTGGATTTAAAGTTTACAGATTTAGGTTTGGAGTTTAGAGATTAGAAAATGATAACATACAATGATTCAATTGTTGGTTTTAAGCTTTCCATAAAAAATTTAGTTTTAATTATTTAAGGGTTAGAAGTTTAGGGTATAGGGTTTGTGTTTGAGCTACAAATTTTAGGGTTTAGAGTTTATAATATAGAAAATAAATGAAGTTAAATTTTTTTATTTGATGTTATATTTTTTGGTATATTATTTGATGTTTGTGTTTAATAATTAACAATTAAAATTAGAGTTTATGATTTGGAAATAATTATATTTCAAACAATAATTTGCTATATTTTTTTTTCATTGAGAAATAGCCAAAAAAAAAAAAATCTTAAGAGGGAAAACGAAATAAAATTGGTAATTTGTGGAGCCAGTTTTTTTCGACAAGTTCATGAGGCGGGCAAAAAATTTGTGTCCCGCTCTCGACATTGGATAGCGTTTCAATGGTGTTCGTGCTATTAAATAGCAAGCGGAAACTTAAAAAATTAATGCGTCAATTTTTTTTAGTATGGCCAATAAAATGATAGCGTTTACTAATATTCAAACGCTATCTAAAATATGTGCTTTAGTAAATTATAGCATAAACAACCAAAACGCTATCTGCAACTGCTATCAATATTCAAAAATCTTGTAGTGCTTCACCAGTTTGTCGGTAAAACAATTATATGGTTGGTGATTCTGGAGACAAGTTTGTGGTAAAACTCAATGCTGAAAAATTCAAGCGCGGACCGAGGTTCAGATTAACAAACGGGATGAGAGAATTCTTTGAAGCCAATAACATCAGAGAAAATTTCTATAAGTTAATATGAATTTGTATCATTTACAAGCAAATGATGTTAAACATGTTAATTTTAGCATCACTTTTAATAAATGATGTTAAGTTACTTAGTTTGCATCATTTATTAAAAAATAATTTAAAAAAGTATCACTTATTTTTCTGACGTATTTTAGTTAATTTTTTGCATCATATGTAATTGACGTAAAATATTATATCACTTAGAAGAAGTGATCTTAACATTTTTACAAAATACATTAATTACGAAATTGATGTAAACTTATATTTTGTATCACATGTTTCTAAGTGATTCAAAATAAAATAGAATTGTATCATTTACAATAAAATGATGTTAAACATGTAAATATTAGCATCAATTATCATAACTGATGTTAATCCACTAATTTTGGATCACTCACTAATAAGTAATTTAATAATGCATCACTTACCTTTCTGATGTTTTTTAAGTGATCTATTATGACCTTTTTTTGTAGTGAGAACAAGAGGCTCAAGTTCAAGGTTGGTTCTCTTTCGAGTCTCTGCATTTACAAGCTGTTGCTTTAATATTTCTTCCAACTCCATGTGCTTCAGTTCAAGCCCTTTCATCATTTCTTCCAGTGTCTTCTCCTTAACCTCAAGATCTTTGCTCTTTAGTTCAGTCTCCTCTCTCCATTTATCAGCTTCTTCTTTCTGTTTCAGCTCAAAATTCTCCTCCTTTCTCTTCAGCTCAGCAGACTTCTCTTTGATATCTTCCTCAAGTAAAATGAGCTCATTCTTCCTTGCATCAAGCTGCTTACTTTCCACGTCCCGTCTCTCTGTCGCCACTTTTTGTTTCAGATCAAAATCTTTCTCTGCCTTATCTAACTCACACAACTTCTCGTTGATCGACTCAAAAATCAGAAGAGACTCCTCTTTCTTCCCTTCAAACTCACTCGTTACATCTTCAAGTTTCTTTGTCACCGAACGGCAAAGCAAACCAAGCTTATTCTCCTGTGTTTTAAGCTGGTTCACTACTTCTTCAGTCTGCTTCTCAATCACCAACCTCATGAGAGATGCTACAGTGACCTGAATCAAATCAGAATACATCTCTTTCTCCTCTAGTACTCTTACTTTCCCAGAAACAGACTCCTCAAGCAAACCAATCTCCTTCTCTCTCGCTTCAACAACTCTCAGCCGCTCTTCCTTCTTCTCCAGCGAGTCTACCATGTAATCAAACTGAAGCGAGGAATCAAGAATTGATAAAGCCTTTTCCTCAATCTGGTCTAGGGTTTTGAAAATCCCCTCATTGTTTAGGTCAGTAATGTCTGAATCCCCTTCCATCACCATAATTTCTGAGCCGTAAACGCTACTGTTTTTAGTTATCAAGGAGCAAAAACAAGGATCAGTCATCTAAGAAGGAACTTCTAACAAGGATTAGTCATAAAAGAAGGAACTTTCCATGAATATAGTGTACAGAAGAAACAGAAGATACAAGGAAGAGAACTAAAACAAACCTCTCTCGAGATTGATCTTCAGTTAACGCCGGTGGCGGTTTAAGCTCCGGCTGTCTCCACCGGAAAGCAGTAGATATTCCGGTTACTTCTCTCTCTTTTTTTGGTTGCAAGATCTCTCCTTTGAGCTTATGAAGGAAGAGGAGAAGGAAGAAGATTCAGGCAAACGAAAAAGACAAAACTTTCTTTTGTAGACTCAGATACTTTTTGATAAAGAACGATGCTCCTTAATTGCTCTCTTACCTGAAAATGGAGGGAGAGAAACGTGTGTTGCATTCTCTTTCATACTCAAAATGTGCTTGTACACAGCTTTCTTTTTTGATCGTTAGATGGGATTATTTTTGGCCGTCAGATTATCTTACGTCACACGACAGCTTTTATGAGATATTGAGATTTGTGAAAGAATCAGCTAATGGGCTTCACAGGATGACTTAGCCCATTAATGTTCTATGAAAATTTGGAATCAGTAGGCCCAATACTAATACACAAACCAATTAAATTCCATTTACCACCGAAATCCTTTTTTTTTTTTTACAGTTAAACATCTTTATTAACTTTTTTTTTCCGACAGAAATAATAGATTAACGAGGCTCAGAGGCCATAAACATCTTTATTAACTTGAAAAAAGAAATGTGTTCAAAAAAAAAAAAATATAACTTGAAAAAAGAATACATGAGTACAAAATCCTAACCACATTATTTTGTCTTAAGAATGAGAAACTGTATAATTATGTTATTGTAACTAATCACTATGATGACATCGCAAAATTAAATATATTTCTTAAACTTTTAGTAAAAATACAGTTACTCTTAAGTTACAGAAAATGTGGCGAAGAAACATATTAACAAAATTTTATGTACTGATAAGTTATTATAAAATCAGAAAATGTTGGGATTTCTATTTAAAGTATATATATAAATCGGCAGAAAAATCTATAGTTTACAAATAAAAATAGAATATTCGACTTCATTTTCGAATGTTCGGATATCCCCTATAGATTAATTGAGAAGACGGAGAGAGAAAATTCAGACACGTGTCTCACTCAGAGTAATTTTAGGGAAAGCTAACCAATGGAATATAGTTTGATTCAGACACATCAACAAAAAATTAATACACTTTTTAATACATGGAAATATAGATATTCCATCAGATTTTTTTTCTCTTTTTATGATATCATTAAATTCAAACATAATATAGATATTCCATCAGATTTTTTTCTCTTTTTATGATATCATTAAATTCAAACATTTAAAAGCACATAATTAAGAGATGTAATGGCTTGTATGACATTTAAATTTTAGAAGTTATATAAATACAAATTTTATCCCACATGGATTACAAAATGAAAGGGACATGCATATTTCTTATAAATAATTAAATTTACTCAGAATTTTGAATTATGTATATGAAGTATTTAATAAACGCCTGAAAGTTTTTATTTGATGTAATCAAGTTTTATTTGAACTACGTTATTAAATTGAATATAAAAATATTTATATACTTTTGTTTGATAGAAATTTAAATATTAGCAACTTGATAAATTGTGAAAATATTAGAACTATTTTAAATTTATCAAAATTAAAATATTATAAATATTTTTGTTTTAATAAAATTTATATTATGTTTGATGATATATTGTTATTGTTTCGTAGATTAGATATTCTACTGAATATTAGATCTATAGATAGTATATTAGCCATAAAAAAAATTGACTACTATAATACTATGATAACAGTTTATATAATAATCAAATATATATCAAATATTATATTCGCACAGGGGTGCGGGTATCATCTAGTTAAATTATTAATGAAAAGCACATACGCGGCTAAACGAGGCGAGTCTGCAGAGCCGCTTCTTTTATTGACTGTTTAACTTTTGGAGTCCAAAAGACATTCCAAATCACATTATCGCTGAATTTCTTAAACCTAATTGTTTCATTGTTTGCATATTTTATGTAAACGTTTTTGTACAATTCATTGTATATATTGTTTAGTGTTAATACATAATAGATAATACTATACCGTCGTTATATTTTTGCATCGGTAGGTTCTTTTGGCAATAGCGTGTGTGGACAAATTTCAGACCAAAAAATGATCGCTTGATAAGATCCGTTTAGCTGTACAGAACAAATAAGACAATTAAAAGAGAAGGTAGACGAGGCACTACTCGTCAAAACACAACTGCTTGAATAAATACAAAAGTGCAAAGACATAAAACTTTATCTTTCTTTAGACAGCATCTAAAACTTTATCTGGACAGCACTTTACCAAAATACCCCTTTCAACCTCAGATATACATTAGTATTTTGATTTTCTAGTCTTTCGGTGGACTTATTTGACTTGACATATATATGAGGGCAGCCACACAGTGGCCACACCCAATTACTCCTCTGTTCTTTACAGTGATCAAGATCTACATTTTCTGTTCCATCACTTTCTCTTCATTTTCTGTAAGTATATAATATATGGTTTATACTTTATATGTTAAACACAGTTAACCGAATTAGAGAGTAGTATGTATCTTTGAATGTGACGTTTTTTATTTGGTTTTTATGTGTTTGGATCTTTACGAGTGCAGTTCCAAGTTTATGTACTAAATCCGAGAAAGGATGAACAATCCGAGATCGGTTAGTCCTTCAGTCTCTCCGGCAATCCCAGATCTATTAGACACTCAACGTCAATCGACTTGTGGAGAGTTCTCAAGATTAGAGAAACGAATCGGACCGAGGAAGATGACGTTTCACTCCAAGTCCATGCCCAGAGGTTCCATGTTTCTTGACCAAGAAGCTTTTAGAAACTCCCACGACAAGAGGTATGACCTATTCAGGACCATGTCAGGGAAGCTTGAACGTCAGATATCGAATTTACGCGGAAAACCGATCGACAGTTCATTGCAGGAGGATGAAGAGATCACTGAATCTCTAACCGCTGATAGATTCTTCGACGCTCTTCAAGGCCCTGAACTTGAAACTCTCAAGGTATTATTCGTTTTTTGTTTTTCCTGCTTATTCTTGATTTTTCGTTACTTCCATTTATGGTGTTTTATATTGGTGAAAGAACAGGAGAAGGAGAAGATAGTTTTGCCTGAGGACAAAACGTGGCCGTTTCTTCTTCGTTTTCCAATCACATCGTACGGGATGTGTCTTGGAGTAAGCAGTCAAGCCATCATGTGGAAGACTTTAGCAACCACAAACGCCGAGAAGTTCTTGCACTTGACGCAAGTGGTCAACCATGTGCTTTGGTGGATTTCTCTCGTCCTCCTCATCGCCGTCTCCGTTACCTACCTCTTCAAAACCATCTTCTTCTTCGAGGCGGTCCGCCGCGAGTTCCGGCATCCGATCCGAGTCAACTTCTTCTTCGCTCCTCTCATATCAGTCCTCTTCTTGGCACTTGGAATCCCGCATTCCATTACCTCGACTCTTCCTTCTATACTTTGGTACTTCTTTATGGCTCCGGTCTTGTTGCTTGAGATGAAGATCTACGGACAGTGGATGTCTGGTGGACAAAGACGCCTCTCCAAAGTCGCTAACCCTACAAATCACCTTTCCATCGTTGGTAACTTCGCTGGAGCACTTCTCGGGGCATCAATGGGGTTAAAAGAAGGACCGATGTTCTTCTTTGCCGTAGGATTGGCTTATTATTTGGTCTTATTTGTGACTCTCTATCAGAGACTTCCCACAAACGAAACCTTACCTAAAGAGCTCCACCCTGTTTTCTTCCTCTTTGTGGCTGCCCCGGCTGTCGCTTCCATGGCTTGGACCAAAATCTCTGCATCTTTCGATCTTGGTTCGCGCCTTGCTTACTTCATCTCCTTGTTCTTGTACTTCTCTCTGGTAATTTGGTTTTTTTTCTTCAATAACATATTTGCAGGGAAAAGGAAAACAGAGCAAAGTTGCTTGCGTCACAAGAAATTTACATACTGACTTGTTGTGGTTCATGTTTCAGGTTGTTCGGATTAACTTTTTCCGCGGGTTCAGGTAAGCTACTTGTCTTAATGATTAGCAGAGCCTAGAGACCAAATAAGTTATATGTTATCTGAGATATTTATTGTTAAACTCCAGATTCTCGCTAGCTTGGTGGGCTTACACGTTTCCGATGACGGCAGTGGCCACCGCGACGATAAATTACTCAGGCGAAGTAACCGGATTAGCAACTCAGGTCTTGTCGGTTGTGATGTCTGGAGCAGCAACTCTAACGGTGATAGGTGTCCTGGTACTGACGGTGGTGCACGCTTTTGTGCAACGAGATCTCTTCCCCAACGACGTTGCCATTGCCATAAGTGCAGAGCAACCGAAGCAGAAGAAATGGCTCAAACAGCTCAAAACTGGAAGTTTGGGAAATAGTATGAGATGTATCAAGGTTCTGGACCCGGAAGATAATCAAAGAGATGTAGAAGCCCCTACTTTTTTAAATCCGGAGTGTCACACGGTTTAGCTATATATCCAATTGTTCAAGCTTAGAGAGGTATTAAACAAAGTATTAGCAAATGATATTAAAGCAGAAAACAAAGAAAAAGGAGGCCTGGGACTGGGAGTTTCGCTCTCTGAAAGATGATACTGGTTGCAGCTTCGTTACAACTACTATCTTTCTCATGTCTTCGACTAGAGTAGAAGAAGACATAATATTTAAGAAGCCGCTAAGTCTACTTCCTCAGACAGTCAGACTCATTCACGTGCTTGATTATACGAAGAAGACTTGCAAAGAAACTCTCTGATGACTCTAAAGACGTATCCGTATCATGAGTAGATGTATCCGTATCCTGCCTGCCATAAAGACAACTTCCACTCAGAGCAATGTTATCATCAGAAGTAGACGAATCCATGGTCTTCTTCTCATTTGAATTTTTATTTACATCCTCATTTGTATCTTTGTAACTACTACAGACATCTAAGTTGCAGCCATTGGGCTTCTTAATTTGCTTCGTACAAAATCTCCCAAAACTTTAATTTATTTGAGACGACGTACTTAGACGAGTAAGCATCTCCAAGCTCTATCTTTGAGCTTAATATATTAGTATGTTTTTGCTCAAGTTTGATTCATGTGAGGTATAAAAACACATGGTGATCATATTTGTCTATTGGTACATACTATTCTGAATCTTGTACTTGTTTAACCATCTCTGTTTGAGTTGGTACGTATACGAGTCCTTCGATTTTTGGGCCTGGCTGGGCCAGACTAGCCCGATGAACATGTCTAATCCCATGCACGGCATAGGTCGTCATTTATCTAGCTCTAATTAAAAATCAAATATTTGACTATTTGTTATTCAAATCAACTTCGCGAGCTTATTCTTTCCAACCTTGAGCTTTCTTCCAAACCAAACTTCCTTGACTAATTAATGAAACGCAAGGAGAAAGAAAAACCAAATTTATCAGAAAAAAAATGTGAAGAACTCAAGACAAAAAGCTCATAGTCGCAATGTCACATCAACCATTGACCTACACATTCTCATTTCTAAATTAAAGCAAGATCAATCATATATTCCATGGGAATCTCGAAAGCAAGGAAATAGACACAAATGGCATCAGACGATTCGTCCTGCAAAAGTTACTACAACTGTCTCAGCCGTCCGATCATAGGACCCGTGAGTTGTATGACTAAAACACTTTGAAACGACATCGCTTCGACGCGAAAGGACCAACCGCGTTTATTTTACTTTATGCCGTAAGTAGAACGCTAAGTTAGGCCCACCCAGAAAAAGGTTATTTAAAATTATTTAAAATATATCCGTAAGAATAAAGGAGCAGACTCCCCCACTAATCAACGAAGCAGAATATTTTCCTCTCTACCCTATTTATTGTGGTCGCGACCATACAACATTACACCTTTCTTTTCTCTTCCGTTTCACCACCCTTTCTTTCTTCTCCTCCTTAAAATTTCGAAGAACCTAAAGCTTAAGGCCCAACTGAAATACTCCGAGGTATTCTTCTTCCCGTCGTGAGGTGTAATTGAATATCTGGGTTTTTAATTGCATCTCTGACCCTTTGGATTGTGGTTTTTTTGGATCGTAGGTTTTGGATATGGCATCGAAACGGATTTTGAAGGAATTGAAGGATCTGCAGAAGGATCCTCCCACTTCATGTAGCGCAGGTTCCTCTTCAACTTTTAGTTTCATAATTTGTGTTGCTCTGTGGCTGATGTTGTTGATGGATCGGAAGCTCATTAACCTACAATTTCGCTTTTGTTCTTCTCTTGCTCTGGTTTGTATGTTCGCGACGGATCTCTCGTTTAGCTTAGATCTAATCATCTAACCAGTTTCTTTTTTTAAACTGATTTTGGGTAATTCAGCTGTCATATAATTAGAGATTAATTATGATAACCCTTGTTTGTGTGACTTTCCTGGGTGCTAATCGTAACTGCCAAGTTTCGAACTTTTTTTGATTCGTTACTTTCTGGATCTGGTTTCAATCGTGGTTTTCTGGAATGAGATATTAAAAATCTAAAACTTTGATGTGTCTTTTCTTAAATTGGCTTAGCTTTTTCTGCTCTCCTGGTTTTGATATTCAGCTTTTGGTTGCTCATTTTTGACAGGACCCGTCGCTGAAGACATGTTTCACTGGCAGGCCACGATAATGGGTCCAACGGACAGCCCTTACTCTGGCGGAGTTTTTCTTGTAACGATTCATTTCCCTCCAGACTATCCATTTAAACCTCCTAAGGTAATTCAAACTCTCTGAAGAAGCTGCTTGCTTCTCCTCTCGGGAAAAAAGTTTTGGACTTTTATTGCAGTCATTCATTGTTCTGTTGCCTGTTATCTTCCAGTGTTCTTCGTTTCAAAATCATATGTGTCCTCTATGGTTGCATTGCATGTTGTACTCTGCAACTGCTTGATTTACTGTGTGACAAAATGTAGGTGGCTTTTAGGACAAAGGTGTTCCATCCAAACATTAACAGCAATGGGAGCATCTGTCTCGACATCTTGAAGGAGCAGTGGAGTCCTGCGCTCACAATTTCCAAGGTTTTCTTTTGTTCTTCCTCGTTTTTTTTTTATCATAAGAGAACCATAAAACAACAGCTGGGTGCAAGTAATAGCCCGCTACAAATGTAAACAAACTTTGCTTTTGCATCAATTGAAATTCTATGTGATGAGATGCAACAGGTGCTGCTATCGATCTGTTCCTTGCTGACGGATCCAAACCCGGATGATCCTTTGGTTCCGGAGATAGCTCACATGTACAAGACAGACAAGAACAAGTACGAGTCCACTGCTCGTACCTGGACCCAAAAGTACGCAATGGGATGACACTCTGTTACTGACCGCAAGGGCCAACCCTTAATAACTAAACTCTTGTCGTTTCTATGTAATGATATTTATAGACTTGTCTGTCTTATCAAAAATTGTCGAGACAGGATCAGTAAGAAATCATATGATCTCCATTTTCATTTCAATCCCATGGAACTTATAAACCTAAATCATCCCATTCCAATTGCTGTTTGTTTACTGTGCGATGCGACTCTTTGTTCTTCTACTAAAATATGGGCTTCTTTGCTGGCCTGAATTTCCTTTTCACTACACATCCTTTCCTAACTATAATCCAGAAAAGCAAAAGCCCAAACGAGAGAAGATAAATCCTATAAATAACAGCTGATAAGAAAGAAATCTTTATGAATGAGGAAACTCTTACAATTTTCCTAGAAAAATAACAAGGAAACTTCGCTAACTCGACCTTTCAAAAGAACCAGAGCATTCGAGAAGATCAGGTTTATGGCACAGAACCTTGATTTAGACTGGATAAACGCCATAAAAAAATTCTTACATAACTTATGTCATATACAGATAAAACACATACTATTTTCTCACAAGAAAATAACTAGAAATAAAAATCACTATTTCTCCTTAAAAACAGTTTGATTAATAGTTATCTTACCATTATATTTTCTTTCATTAGTCAAATAGCTGTCCTAATTTTTTTTGTTAACCATTGACTTTGTTATACTAGGATAGAAGTCCGTTTTTCATCAGCAAGTTGTGGTTGTACATTCTATGAATTTGAGTCGTAAATTATAATTCTACCAGCGAAAAAACTAATTTCACAGTACTACAATTTCGAAGAAGGAACATGTAGCAATTTTGATATAATCTTAACCGTAATATGCAGTATAATCTTTTGATTTTGGTGTTTGTAAACAATGCATCACCCATAATAGTGTTGTAAGTTATTGCTGAACCACACTGTTGATTCCAAAATCTTAAATTTTCAAATTTTTATGTGATCATAACAGATATCTAAAATATCTCCAGCAAATTTAAGAAAATTAAAAAAAAAAAAGAATTATCCATATCTAAATTCACTAAGACATCAAATTATATTAACCCACTGACCGAAATGCTTCATGTATCAAAAACACGAAATGTTTACAATATAAGAAGTCAAAATATCATTTTCCAAGAAAACGGCAGATTAAAGTAAGTAATAACTCCCGATGCCACACAAATAAGCACTACGCGATCACTTCGAGCATGGACCATTTTATAAAGAATATATAGAATTTTCTAAGAATCACCATACCTTAATTTCAAATCTAGCTAACGACCGAAGGCTTTAACTATTGTTATATATCCGAACATGCAAAAGCCTGAAAACTTATATAAAGTAGTATATAACAATTCCAACTACACGTGTCAGTGATTCGATTGACTATAAATAAATCTATGTTCGAAGTCTCCATAACTTAGCAGAACAAGTATTTTTAATTTCGGGAGAGAGAGGTCGTGCCCAATAGATCATGGTGAACGCCAGGTTCACTACTAAATTAGACTAATGAAAAAAAAACTGAGACTGAAGAAAGAAGTTAATTATCAGTCTGAGCTCAGAGACAGTCTTCGATCACCAATCTCCCGTTTTGTCTTTAATGAATCAGAGAATCGTAACCTTGGTGGCCTCCACTCAATAATGGCATTGATTACGATTCATTAATGTTAAACATTGCTAAGTTTATTTCGATGAAAAACGGTTTTTTTTTTTTCTTTCTTTCTGTTGGCTCCATTTGACAGCTCGGTTATTGTTGAAAGTTGAAACCGTAGACATTAAAGATGGTCCAGTTGAAAACATAGTAAATACGACTTACTTTTCAAGGATATTGTGCAATCAAACTTTAAACGTTTATTGTGATCATTATGTAGCTTTTAGTAATATTTGTCCAAAGCATAAAAAGGAAGAAAGAAAACCATAGCGTTTATTGTCAGTACGCACTTTGCAAACTAAGTAGTGCGTAAAATTATTATCTAAATAAACATGGTGGTTATAGTTGTATACTTCAAAATAATTTGAACGAGTTGTTTTTATTGCCTTTGCTGCATGTTTGATGGCAAACAAAAGAAGGTGACTCTCCATTGATTATCCCAACTTTTGTGTGTGTTTGCAGCATAAACAAACACAGATTAGCGTTACTATTTTTTTTAAGGTCATAATTTCTCTATTTGCTTTTCTAATACATTTTTATATATTTTATATCACTATAGTACAATCACTTTATAACAACCGAATACGCTTATCAAAAACAAGTATCCATAAACAAATTTGACAAATTTGTTTTTGATCGAATTATTTGTTGTAACAATTCGATCGTCCAAATTTTGACGGAACAATTTTGAGAATTTTTCAATAATTATATATTTTTTAATGAACATTTTAATTAGCTAGTTACGGATAAATTATTTTAACTATATATAAACTTTAACACATAAGACCAACATTTCTTGCTTGTAAACTAAGACTGTCCGATCCACGAGAATGACTTGAGTAGTACTCACGAGTGGCGACCATGTATGTAGCTTCTGCTCCAAGACATACATTAACTTGGGAAACCTCAAAACTCACACGTTAAGGTATTTTTTATGTTATCGTTAAAATTGTTTATGAGAAATAATTACTCAAGCGGTGACCTTCTCAAGTCTTTATTTGTTCATGAAAGTTCGAGCTCATAAACTCTTAGTTTAAAGCTATGCACCAGGACCAACGTACATCAAATATATATAACTAATGGTGATTTTTTTTTTTTGGTCAACTAACTAATGGTGATTAAGCTTTCAAAGTTTTGCTATTTTGAAGGGTGGCCCTTCTTTTTAGGATGGATCTTTGCCTTGGTTTTATTTTAACCAAGTCTCTTTCAATTCTATTTGGATTCTTCGTTCATAACCGTAGATAGACACGTACATATATATATACATGCACATATTCTAATTAGCTTTGAACATAATCTGTAGCATAATCTTTTTACTTGCTAGTAAGTGTCACGGACTATAATGGTGAACATTATGCATGTTTTTATTCTTAATTGAAGTAGCAAATAATATTATTGATGGATTGTCATGGTTGTTGCTCGAAAATAGAATGTATTGATCACCTTATACTACCGATTCGAGACTGCGATAATCCATTGTGGCTGACGAGAAATCTTCAGATCAAACCCGTTGCAATTTGTGTGGAAAATTTGTCACAGTTTTTGTCAAATTTGTGTAATAGGCAGTGATATTTTGTCACAATTTGCTACAGACCGTATATCTGTATGGTAATATAGACATTTTTCTGTAAGATTGACCTCAACGTAAAGAAAAACGTTGTCAATCCGAGGCAAAACAAGATTCAGTTTTCTAAATTTCAATTACTTAATTAGTTGTCGTATTTAAAATAATAACCAACACACACATAATTAACTATTACGTGTAAGTGTATACCAATTATATTATACAAATCATATGGTTTACTCCTTAGCATATATGTATCTAAGTAGACGGATATAATATATACGTGGATTAGTCAGTACTTGGCTCAATGGAGGACAGTGGCCAAGAACACTGCACTAAACCTCGGGGTTTGTCTTTGTCAATCCAAAGGATTCTCCATGTCCCTCTTCCCACTTTGGATCTTTCGCAATCGAATCGTCCTCCGCTTCTCACACGCGTTCTCACGCGCCTTTTTTAGGATGCTATACCAAACCAAACCAATTACTAACATGTGGAATAACGCATATAATCAGGTTTATTAATCCATGGACGACTATATAATTGCGTTTAGCTCTTGTACAAAAAAGAAAAATCGACGACTGCAAATGATGTAGAGGTTCCAATGGATTAATATCGAGTTAAGAAAAGCGGGGAATGACAAACACAAACACGAAGATTAGTTTACTGGCGGGAGCAAATGTAACGAAAATAAATAGTAATGTTTTTTAAAAAGGGAGATAAAAAGCCTTGTTAGGGAATTATAAACGGCGCCAAGTCCTACGTTGCCCGCCACGTTACTCAGTCCTCACTGTAAATGACAAGATTCTAGTAAATAATCTGTTACTGATTTTCTTAAAATACGTGGACAAGAGAGGAAGCAAAATCATATTTGAACAGAAACAAATATATTTCTAACCCCAGGAAAGAAGATTGGTTTCCTTTTTGCCGTGGACGTAGGTAAACGTATATTCAAAGACTCACTTGGAAAAAAGAAAGAAAAATAGCATTTACTCAAATAGTATTTTTACTGTTGAATAGCACTTTAGGAAAACACAGCACGTGACAGGTTGTTCCTAAGAAGTGAATGCATGGACGAAACGGCTGAAGGAAATCGCTGCAAATGTCGGTCAAAGGGGCTAGTCTAGCCATGATAACTAAAAAGTAATTTTTTCTTTATATCTTACTAATATACACACTCCTTTTGTTTCAATATAAATGTATAGTTTTAACAATTGTCACACAAATTTAAATATAAGTTAAAATATTATTACATCTTTACAAAGCACATTTCATCATTTTTATAATTGTGTTATCTTACATTTATTTGAATATTATTAATTAAAATATGTATTTGTAACAAAAAAAATAAATTAAAATTTCAAACGGTACTATTTATGAACAGAAAAATTATTTTATAACTAGGTATGTTATAGATATATTTGTTTTTTATAAAGAAAAAAAGAGATTAAAAGTATGAAGAAAAAACCGGGTCCGGGTATCTTGGGGTCACGTGATATGCATCGCGGAGTTTTAGACTGGAAGCCACTCGCTGACTCAGCACAATGGTAGAGTCAGTCATTCAAAGGAGGAAAAATATCTCAAATGCGGCGTCCTGTATGTTAATAACTGTAAAGAGACGAAAATGAAAATATTTAGGTAAAAAAAAAAAAAGAAAACAAGTAACTAAAAGTGGATATTTTAAAATATTTCATTTCTATTTTTACTTACTATGGCTAAATTCCCGAAAGATCCTATATAACAGGTTTGAAGAAAGAGTGAATTCTGAATCCTTCACTTTAAACTTACTTACCTTTATTCTTTTCTGCATTCTCTCTCTCTCTCTCCCTGCAAACCTCTCTCATTCACTAAATTCTTCAAACTTTTCACAAACAAACCCAGAATCTCTGTTTTTTTTTTCTTCTCCAACCAGAATATTTTGAAGGGCAGAAAAATATTAATTAGGTGAGAGTGATGATGATGGATGAATATATGGATTTTAGACCAGTGAAGTACACGGAGCACAAGACAGTGATCAAGAAGTACACTAAAAAGTTGCCAGTGGAGAACAAGAAGAAGATCAGTACTGGTCGCGACTCGGCGAGGTTGGTTCGGGTGTGCGTGATTGATCGTGACGCCACTGATTCATCAAGCGACGAGGAGGAGTTTTTGTTCCCTAGAAGACGGGTCAAGAGATTGATCAACGAGATCAGAGTCGAACCGAGCTCCTCCGACGAACTCTCGGTTCCGAGTAAGGCCGGAAAAGGTCTCGCCGTTGATTCTTCGCTTCAAAAAGACTCTGCCTCCGGCGCCGATCAAAACCAGAGGAAGTTCCGTGGCGTTAGACGACGACCGTGGGGGAAATACGCCGCGGAGATTCGTGATCCGGAGCAACGCCGGAGGATTTGGCTCGGTACTTTCTCAACGGCGGAGGAGGCTGCCGTCGTCTACGACAACGCAGCAATCAGGCTTCGTGGCCCTGATGCTCTCACCAACTTCACCGTGCCACCGGAAGCGGAACCGGAACCGGTACCAGAACCGGAGAGCAACATATCGGTTTCTTCGACATCAGAATCAATGGACGACTCTCTTCATCATTTATCATCTCCCACATCGGTTCTCAACTACCAAATCACCGAGTCGATCGATGAACCGGTCAAACCGGTTAAACAAGAGTTTCTTGAACCGGAACCAATAAGCTGGCACCTAGGAGAAGGTAATGGTAAGGATACTGATGATTCATTTCCATTGGACATTCCATTTCTCGACAACTATTTCAATGAATCATTACCAGACATCTCCATCTTCGATCAATCCATGTCTCCTATTCAATCATCGGAGAATGATTTCTTCAATGACATTATGCTATTCGATCACAACAACATAGGAGGAGATAACTACTCTTCTGATATCAAAGAGATTGGTTCAATGTTCAACGATCTCGATGATTCTTTGATATCCGATCTTTTAATTGTCTGATATTTTGTCCCAACAAACAAACATCGGTTGCAAATATAGCCGGCGTGAGTTAAATTTTGTCTGGAATTTTTGAGTTTTGATAAGGTTTTTTTTTTTTTGCTAGTGTTTAATGATTTTGTTAAGTGATTTAATGTTGCATCGTCGGTTTGTAAAACAGTTTTGGGAGAAATATTGGGAATGAATAGCTAATTAATTTAATTAGTTTTGTTATTTTTTTCTTGTCAATTTGGCTGAGTTGCACGAACGTGTTTAGTTTTGTTATTTGTTTTTATGTATGAACCAGTTTAATTACTATATAAAAAAAAAGGCAAACTAAAATTCTCTTTGGCTATGGATGCCAACACAAGGAGGCGCAAATCACGGTCATGACCGGTGGAGCAAGTGGCTTTTGGGTCAGGTTTCAGTATCAGTCGGTGCTCTTTTTGCTTTTTCAACATTATGTGTTTTTTTTGTGTTCTGACGCTGGTGGCCGTAATGGAAACAAATCAATATGGAGAATTTATTGGAAACTATCCTTCTCAAATATGACATTTCTACTTTCTAGTACTACAACTTTGACTAAAAATATTTGTTTAGTAAATATGATTTTAAAATCATCGTTGACTGATTCTTAAGACTTTTATTTATTTATGTTTCTTTAGTGAAAGTAGAATTGTTGCTAAGTATAGATACCAAATATTTTTCCGGATCTTACAAATTTTGATTTCGTTCAAATTGAACGGATCAAAAAATGAGGTTTGTTTAAATGTTTTAGAAGTTTAATTTAGATCTTACAAATCTATTTCAAATTTTGATACCTTTTGTAACTGCTAAAAAAATTTCATTAACTTGATATTTTGTCATTGTTTACAAAACCCATAATTTACCATATATAACTTTTATAAAATGATATTTCCCTTCTATACAGTTTTGTTTCTAACTAATTGTTTTACATCTATATTATTATTTTCCATCTTAAAAGACTACATTATCATTTAAAGTTTGTTTTTCTAATCATGTTTAGGCATATCTAGGCAGACGCATAAATGATAATAGAGATGGATTTTAAACTTACACTCTTCAATCGGTATTAAGTCGTGCATTAATTGTTCATAAATTGGTATTTCTCAGTGTAATAACAATTTTTGTAGTGACTCTTCTCCTAACATTTAGTTCTTGTAAAGATCAGACACTCATAATTTGACATACCACATCTGTATAAGAATAATGTTATAGAAACACAAATGAAAATAACTTCTCAAATAATATAATAAAGATTGCATCGACTTTCCATATATGAAAATTTTTTTAAATGAATTATAATTTAAAATATCTTGATTTTTTAATTATATGTTTGATTTGAGAATTGAATTTTGTTTAAGAAAAACAAAAATAATAGGAAAAGTAAAACAGTATAAAAATTATTAATATGATATAATTGATTATCAAATCTTGGCTATTTAATTTGATTGATGGTAACTATTTAAAAATATATAATAATTTTTTTGGTTTATAGAGATTTTTAATAGAGTAATAGTTGATTTTATGGTTCGCTTATTTGATTGTTATACCAAATTATAAGTGATATGTAATGTAACTACTATACTAAATTAAATTTATTTTAAAAATAAATTTGAAAAGCCATTTGGTAATAATACATCATCATATCATATTTGTAAATAATACATGAATATAAGATTATTTCTTAAAATATTTCTCAAACAATATACAAAGGATTGGTTGCAAAGTTCAATTGTTTTAAGTTAATATACATTTACATAACTGAAATCATAACAAATGCTCAACATAAGATGGGGGAAGCAAAAAGGACAAATAATTATGTCCCAAACCTATTTTATAATTATATTTACAAGGTACCGATATGAATGAGTATGAAACGTTGCACTAGTGTAAGAAATAATATCTCAAGCGCCTATCCACATGTTAATTTGCAGATTTACATACCATTATCATTATTATGTTTGAACTCATGCTGTATATACATAGTTGTAAATATTTATCATATGATGAGTGAAAATTATAATATATATCTAAATGTGAAAATTTCCAAAAGCTTGGAAACATCTGTTTGCTAAGGGAAACCTAATTAGCTCGATTTTTTCTTTGAATAGATTACAAGAATTAATTTCCACAAAGGAGGATGTGTTTCAAAGTAGGAAACATAATTTTAGCTCTGTTAGGCGTGGAGGAGCCTTCTGGGCCGAGAAGGGTCACTTAAGTAAGCATTTGATATGTATGTATAGCGTTGGGAGATTGCAGTTGGTATATCACTTGACCAGTAAATGCAAATTCATACGCCAATATTAGCGCTTGAACATTATACATAGAAAGTTTTTGAAATCATATATATACAAGTCTAACTCAAAAAAAAAAAAAATATTTAAAAACGCAACGCCAAATCCGTTTCTTTTGGAGAATAAGTATGTGGTAACGGGCATGATAGGTCCATTATTCGCTATGATAGGGGCATCTGGGCCTAGGCAGCTGAGGATTCTCTTTGATGCCTATGTGAGTAGAGCGGTACGTGATGATAGCTGGAACCTTCCGTCTGCTCGCTCGGAGGATGAGGAAACCCTTCACATTGTCCTCTCTACTATGGAGCCTCCCCGTTTGGACAGAGGAAGCGATACTTACCTATGGCGCAATGCTTCAGGTGCGTTTGTTCCATCCTTCTCTTCCAAGGCAACTTGAGAGCAAGTTCGAGTACGTAAACCGGTTGTTCGGTGGAGTGGAGTGGTCTGGTTTAAGCAGGATATCCCTCGATGTGCTTTCATTGTTTGGCTAGCTATGCTCCGCAAGCTTCCCACAAGGGACCGTTTGTTTCGATGGGGGCTTCTTGTTCCGGAAGTATGTGTTCTCTGTCAGCGTTCTATGGAATCACATAGTCACCTCTTCTTTGAATGTGCCTATTCTTCCGAGCTGTGGAGCTCGTTCTGTGGTTCTCTTCGGCTCAACACATCTTTGCGCTTACACGACTTGGTGGACTTATTTGCAACGGAGGGGACTTTCACCTCAGGGGATGTCTCAACTGTCGCAAAGCTTATGTTGCAGGAGGTGGTGTATCATCTTTGGAAGGAGCGAAATAGGCGGATCTTCTCAAACGTCGCTCTTCCGGTGAGCTCAATTCGAGTGGAGGTCGACCGGCTTATTCGAGACCGTCTTCTATCTTATCTGGCGCCAAGTGACCTTGTCCCCTCCTTCTTAGAAGTTTATTTTGCAATTGTAACCCATTAGATATGTACGTTTGCTGCTCTTTGTATCCTTCTTCCCTCTTGTGTCTGTAATAAGCTGTACTAGCAACTCTAAAAAAATCGAAAATGATATAAAATTTAACATTCATACCAAAAAAAAAGTATGTGGTAACGGACGCCGGACGCCGGACGGTGATGATCAATCACCCATTGCCACTTAGGAAAATAAAAATTCGCAAACATGCAGGTTGACTTAGCCACTTTTTTGTTTTGTTTTGATTAATTAACTTAATAAGATCAATCGGGAAACAAAAGAAGTTAATTAGATTTTTTAAAAAATTCAATGGAGACAACACACGCGAAGAGGTGTTTAAAGAGAGTTGAAGTAACTGAGACTTTTTCGACTAGTTGCAAGAGTTGACTAGTGTGTTCCTCTTCTATTAAAATATTCAATAATCATTTAAAAGGGGCCACATAAAAAGGTTTGATATCGTAAAGCTCAGTTTTATTTAATTAATAACAAATTTTACATACAACGCTACACGTTTTTTTTGTTCTCTTTTGTTATTCAACACAATAACTGTCGTAAATCAAATAAAATCAAATTCCGAAACGTGTTCACTATGGTAGCGTGTATTAATGGTTGCTACTCTTTATCGTACCCTACTCACCTCAGTGGTAAGCCGCATTTAATGTAGCTATACAAAAAAAAATTCAAACTCAGAACATCATGATTATTCAACTTAAGATGTTACTGACCGAGATGTGATTACTATTTTTTCCCCTAAACATTCAGTTAGCTAGGTTCTATTTTATATTAATCTATGCATATATCAAATTAAGAAGGTAGTGGAAGTCGCCTTTTTTTTTTTTTTTTCATATTTGCCGGTTGGTAATTGATAATTTGATACTATAAAATTTATAAAGCACGAATAAAAGAAAGTAGAAGAAACCTATCAGAAAATACAAAATAGGTCAATGTCGGAGAAAAGTCGAGGACATGACATTGTCAAAGAATTTTCACGTGGACAAAACACAGGCTTTATTTTTCGACCAAACAAAGACTTTTAATTCATCATTAAACATGGACAACTTTGAATGACGTTTTAACACGCCGTTGCAGTACAATTTACCCTTCGAAAACGCGATCGTCTAGCCGATTAATTGACCGACTAGGCGGGAGGCAGAAGGTCACCGTGGCGAAGAGGACCAAAACGGAGGTGTTAGGCGGGAGGCGATTTTTGGCTGAAGAAATCCGCGTTAATCCGCTTAAATCCGCCTAATCCTTGTTAATCTCCCTAAAAATCGTGAAAATCTGTGTTGAAATCCCTAAAAAACAAGTTAAAATGAGTGAGAATCATGGAAAAAAAACAGAAAGCGGCGGGTTAGGGTTGCAGGCCGTGGGAGGAGGAAGAAGACGGGGGTATTTTCTTAATTTACAGCTTATTAAACTAAATAACACCGATATATAAAAACATTAAACTAAATAACACCGATATATAAAAACGAAGCTGGTGGGATTCGAACACGGGCGAGTAGACATGATAAAGAGTTAATCAGCCACTGGACTACGATTACATAACAACTAATTCTACCATTTTTCAGTATATACACAAAATAAATTAAAAGTATCCAAAACCCGTAGGTGGGGATTCGAACCTGTGGTGAGTAGACATAAGAATCAATTTATCAACCCAACTTATCAACCCCTGGACTACGATAACTTAACACATATTGTTATCATGTTTTATATATATATACTTATATAAATTAAAATATACTTAAAAACTAGACCCCGATTAATCCCCGCGTATACTCCGATTTTTTCAATAGACGCTAGGCCCAGTCCGACCGTCCGACTAGCGCCTAGCGCGTTTCCGAACATTACAATTTACTGCTCCCTCCATTTTTTTAAGAGTGTCATTTTGACATTTTTTTATTTGTTACAAAAAAGAATGTCATTTGGGAATTTCAATACAAATTTTACCAAACATTTTCTCTTTTAACTTTAATTAAATAATTACTTAACACATTAATTAGATATAGAAAATTGTAATTAAATAAAGAGTTTAAGGGTAAAAAAGAACTTTAACTCATTTTCGTAATATGTGTGAAACATGTCTGAATGATACTTATAATAATGAAACGGATGGAGTATATGAAAGCTATTGGAGTCTCTCCAATAACGCCACGTCAGCACAGGTGAGAGTAACACGTGTCCTATTTGAAAACGATGTCGCCATCCCTTTTCATCACGCTTGATATTTCTGACGATGGCTTCGCTTTACTCTTCATCTTCTTTCGGTTCGTACGCTCACTCGATCTGACTTCCACAGACCTATTTTCTATCACCTCTATTTATGATTCTATGCTTCTCTTCTACCTCCATCAAGTATTTAATGCGATTTATTGGTTAACCACATAAACATTTGGGTAAAAAAAATTCTATTGAAGATCTCTATTGAAATTATTCGATCTCATTTGGAATTTCCATCAAATCCTTCAGTTTATTTTAAGATTTTGGATCTATCTTAGGGTTTCTCCATTCTATGAATTTTCTGGAATTTGTTTTTACATTTGTGTTTTAATTTAATAGGACAACTTGTCTTACGACGTCTTTGATCAAAAGGCTTCTCTAAACTCTGATGTTAGTAATATTATGCTTCACATACAGTAACGAGGCAACAAGTTATTGTCTTCGACAGTAAATCGGAAAAAGGTACTTCTTTGTCATTTTTTTGGGTTTGCATACGCTCATATCTCTCTTGGATTCATGTACTCTCATTAATTGGTATTCTTGCAGTTACTTAAAGTTTTATTATACAAACTTCATTTCTAATATGACTCTCCTATGTCTCTGATGTGCATTTCTTGTAGGTAAAAGATGGATGTCACTGACAGCCTAGCCTTGGGAAAAGATATTGTCATGCCAAACACGCTAGCACAAATAAGAATATCATTAAACAATTCAGTCATGGTTTTAATTTCGCCCTGGTTCTCCAGTCTAAATAGGTAGAGAGGACCTCTCTTTATGTCTCCTAAGATATAATCGGTAACCACTAAAAAATACAAAGCAGAGCAAATAACCATCAGAAGCCTAATGTCTTCTAACTACGTAATATGAAATAGTTCTAATGCTGTGTGTAAGCTAGAGTATGTTGTATTTATATGTATGTTTACCTTGAATTAGATGGATATGTCGTTTGTTTCCGGTGAAGAGATATTGTGGCATACATAAAAGAAGAGATATCTATAAAGGAAGTTTGAGTTTAAAAAGCTTTATGTACGGTCTTATTTTCAGTTCCCATGTCAAGATTTTTCCAGCTTCTTCTCGGATCTGGCCATTTGAACCCAACGGAGCAGAACTGCGCAGAATAATGCATCCCGGATAGAACCTTTCATCAGCATTGATGGCGAAGCAGAGCAACTTGATAGAATTTCGTGATACTATTCATTGTGCTTTGGAATAGGTTTTGATGAGAGTAGAGTTTGGTTTCACACTCCTCATTGCCCTGGAAATAGAGGAGTGATCACGAGCGACAGCTTTCCAAATAGAGGTAGATTGAGATATGATCCCAGAGAGGAGACTAACGATGTTTGGAGTAGATGAGAAAACATTATCTGCTAAAATCTGCACACAAAGCAGAAATTGTGTCTTCTCTCTCATTACAGATGCAAAGAAGACAAGCCGCAGCACAGAGAACCTCAAATCGGTCGCGTCTTAGTATAAGACAGCAATAAATATTGGTTTTGGCACAAACCATGACTAGGAAAAGGGAACAAAAGGGCCGTCGGTGTTTTGTGTTTCTTTTACTTAATATGAGTTAAAATGCCGTCTCTTTACTGTCTTTATGTAGAATAAAGATGAAAAAGATACTTTGGGAGAAACCTGAGGTCTAGACTCATAAGTTCGAGTTAGGTTTAATGATTGTTTGTAAGTTTATTAGGTTTTTTCCTTAAATAAATCTTTTTTAGCTTTCATAAAAACATCTTAAATAGTGAAAACATTAAGGTAGTATATAAAAAATAGTCTCCATAGTGGATGAAGACATAAAAGGCCTTGCATACGGTGCTGTTTTCGTGACCTACAAGCACAAACAATTTTTGTGAAAATGTTCAATATCTCATTTCTTCATTGTCATAAATCTTTTATGAAGAGACAAGCTGATTTGTTTTACAGCTTTTTGTTTTCGGTAATACATTGATGAAAAGTGTTTAACTGCGTTTTAGGAAATTATATGTCAATATATACAAGCTGGTTTGAGTAAATTTTTGATATAACTTTATAGAATGTGTTATACCAAAATTTCCAATACAAATATAAATCATATTACAAAAAATATATATAACAAAAAACCTGCGCTAAAAATTTAACTTTATAGAAAGTTTATATCAAAATTTCCAAAACAAATATAATCATATTAACATATTTAAAAATTAATAAAAACAAAAACCCGTGCGTAGCACGGGTATTCACCTAGTGAGGAAATAATAATAAAAACACTTTTTCAATATTCATATTTGAGACCGTAAGACGTAACGAGAATGTCGGCAATATTTCAGAATTTCATCGATCCTATCCTTTGTTGTTTCTCTTGTTTTCTTTGTCTGATGGACCTTACGTCTTTACGATGTTGATGAAATTTTATAAAGTTTTTGGATCTCTAGCAATGTGCAATTTCAAGGAATTCCAAAAATGTGTACATGCGAGCTTTTCTTTGTTTTAATATTTGATTATATTACCAAAAAAAAAGAAAACAATACATACTAATCTACTAAATTATAAGCAGCTCTCCAAGGGTAGATACAATGGAATGTAAACTAACAATTGCAACGGATGTGAAAACCAAGCAAAATAAAATTAAAACAGAGAAGGGGATGCAATCGGGTTCGTTGACGGAAACGAGAGAAGTCGATTCCACATGGTGCGGTCAATGATAGCTTTGATAGAGAGAGAAAGAGGAAAATACCAAATTAAAGACTTGGAGAAGAAGTTTTGCAATAGCGTGGGAGATCCAAGATGAAATAGCGAGGAGACGGCGGGACGTTGGTCCAGTCTCGAAGCTAGGGAGATTGAGAAGGAACTGCTGAATGGGCAACATAAAAATAAAGTGGTCGTGAGAGTCTTCACAATTCGACCATAAGACACAAGTAAGAGGAACGTAATTCCCCATCGACCAGGCCTCTTCTTATTAGGAAGTCTCTCGGAATAAACAAGCTAAAGACTGAAAGAGAATATTGGAACGGCCTCTATAAACCAAACAGTTCTGGTCTATTGTAGTGTTTCTGAGCCGGTCTCAAGTTCCTTTATAAGTAGAACTTGTTATTAATTAAACTATCAAAGGCTGATTTCCATAGATAACGATCACTACCAGCCGAGGGGTTATGAATAACTCTCCACATTGTATGTTCTCGCAGCACGCATATTAAGATTCCAGTTTACATTTCCCATATAGCTTGGCAAACCTTGGTTTCACTGTGCAACCGAAGCTGAGATGGGCTAGACTCGCCAAGATGTAATATGAGGGGTCCAAAGTCAGACCGATTATTAAACTAGAAAGAGGAGATTTCCTATCTCTAACTTCGCATTTCAGAAAGGCGAGGAGAATAGGTTTGAGACGAAGAAAACATGCAAGTTAATTTTTGTATTTTTATATATTTTAAGTTGTAAACCGAGACATGCATGACCTTTGAGGCCGTGGATCAGAATATAGCCTGTCGGTAAAGATCTTGAGCTCTCTACCCTGAGATCTAAAGATTTTTTGGTCAACTATAAGTCTATTGTTGATGCTTGGTAAAAGTTTTGTGATTTTTAACCTGATTAACAGAAAGTTTGATTAAATATATAGAGCCGTGGAGGTTTTTTCTATTTTGTCCCAAAAACAAAGAAGAATTAAAACCAGGTGGGTTATCTTGTTAATTTGATTTAACAAAAGTGTTAAAATTTAAAGGTATATTGGATATACATAGATTGTAGACTTTTACGTACGCTTTGAAATACAACGTTTTGGAACTCGAAAGTATAGGTAGTGTCGTACACAATGTCGATATGTAATGTACCTAATCATATCAACAATTTTTTTTGTTGTATTTAACATATGAATAATGCTTTTTTTTTTGTCGAACCGACATATAATGCTAATTTTCATTTTTACTGAAATGAAACTGTGACACAGTTCATACGTACAGAAACGGGTGAGATTTAAATAGATATGAAACAACTCGTACGTGGAGAAATCAAAGCAGTGTACGACACCATAAATACATTGAGTACTGTCTCCATCTCCTCTCTCTCTATTGTGGCAGATGTTGGCAGAACCATACAGATAATATCTTTTGACACAGGGCTGGGCTAACCCTGTTAAGTTGAGCCCATTATAACATCCCTAGGCAGAACCATATACATAGTATCTTTATTAATTTACAACAAGTAGTCTCTCTCTCTCTCTCATTCTATTTTGCCGCAATACATTATAATTTGGTAAGCCTGTGAGTTTGTGACTCCCGTCTCCTGAAACTAGTCTCTCTCTCTCTCTCTCTCTCTCTCATTCTTGTCTTTCTCTTTTTATCATATTGATTTACTTCCCGTTAAAGCCCTACTAGTTAACATAGTTCAAGTCTCGTACGTAGGAGTCTCTGAGCCAGGTCTCGTATGGGTGTCTGGGTGATGAGGCAGTTAACCTGTTGAAGAGATTGTGGACCTATGTGTGGACCCTATTTTCAAAAATCAAAAGCCAGGACTTGCTATTCCCTGTTCTTATTACACTTTTGTTTCTCTCCATAGATTTAACCTTTTTTCCCCAAATGAATTTCAGTATTTGGGAAAGTAAAAGTTACGTGATCACGAGAATTATTTATTGTCTTAGAAAACGTGTATCAACAAATCACGTCAAAACAATAAAATGAATAAATATTTTCGTTTGTACAGACAATGATAGATAGAAATCACTTAATTAACTTTCTATTTTTAATTTTTTTTTTTGTATACATATTAAAACAACTTTCATAATGCTAGCATATCCTTCTCTTAATACAACACCATTTTCCAAGTAAATTTCAATTAGCTTTTGCTTTTGTTCTTCCTTTTTTTTTTTTGTCAAACGTTCTTCCTATTAATCCATTCTATGTTTTTATTAATTGACTATTAACCTTATTTTTTCTTTAACTGGGGTTGCCATAATCTGTTTCACGATAACGACTTAACGAGGAGCCAACTTGTGCATGGTTTATTTATTTGCGCAATAAATTGTGATTTCTGCTGCACTATCTGATTCACTCATTCACAATAACCTGATCGACTGAGCACACTCTTAAGTCTCAACATATAACATGGATCGTCCCAACCAGGAACCATACCGCCATAACCGCAACAAATACTCAAATTGCATAATTAGCTTTAATTTTCGAAAAGTTTCACGAGACATACAAACACCATTAATTTCCTGGGTTTTGAGGACCCCAAGTTGTAATCTGGTTAATGATTTAAGACAATACTAGCAAATTGGACCTCATAGATTACCAACAACAAATCAATTCAAGAAACAGCATGGTTCTTCCGAATTTAATAGAACAACTACTTTTTCTGATCTTAACATCATTTTTTTTTTGTCGACTAACATTAAGTACTATTTCGTCCTGGTACTTATTCAGTGAAAACAAAATGACCCCGACCATTAGAAATCTCCAACGAGTCCCTCCCTCTCGCTCTCGATCGACGCAAAATATAATAAAAGAGAGAGATTTTTATCGTCATCTTTCTCTTATAAAATTGTCCCATACATCTTTCTTAGTTTCTCCAGACTCGTTACTTCAGTTTCTCAAATTTTCTTGTTCCACGCCTCCACTGATGGATCCAACGCACCGACATCAGCGTCACAACTCTGACGGTCCATCTTTTATTTATCGCAATTATATTCACTATCGTGTCTCGTTTGATTAGCTTCGAGATATATTATATGCATGCTCTTTCTTCGTACCCATATTTTATCTCCTTTTCGAGATATTAATCATCGTGTTTAGTTTAATTGGAGTATATATCCCTACTTGTATTTGTCTCTCGGCATAAACCAGATTTCGTAGCCATAATTGTTCACATATATGTGTATACGACCAGAGAAGACGATTCAATCCAGAATCGAGTAGTTGGTCACAAAAAAAGCGCATGGGATTATTACATTTACGTAGTGATATCAATTAGTAGAAGAACAAAATTAAATAGTAAAGCAAAAATAAAAGTAGGGTGTTTTGATAAATGCAGAAGTGTGTAGCGTGGAGTGGGTTTTCATCAATATGAGCCAACAAGAGGAAGATCTCATCTTAAGAATGTACAGGCTCGTAGGCGACAGGTATCATCTTCTATCTATCTATATATCTTCTTTTCTTTCTCTCAAAAATCATATGCTATGACTTTACCTCAAAACATGGTGACATTAAACCTTTCCTAATTAATCAATTCATGGTCATGTCAATATTATACACAGCCACTATAGGTCAGTTTCCCTCGAATGGTAAACCAAGTTATCCGAAATTAGAGATGAGACTCCTTGTCATTCTAATTTATCCTCAATTTTGGAAATATGAAAATTCATGAATTATATATATATATATATTTTTTTTTTTTGGTCGAAGAATTATATATATATATATATATATCTATATATATAGTTGATAAAGTGGTGTTCACATATATAGTATATGTGTATTCCATCGATGAGACATTAAATTTATAAGTTTATAAAGTCTAAATGTACTTATATTAAGTCTGTAAAGTCTAAATGTACTTATATTAAGTTTGTAAAGTCTAAATGTACTTATATTCTTACACTTACGAATTTACGATCGTGCGATGATGGATAAAAATGATTTTTTAAAAAAAAAATATAACAGGTGGGAAATAATAGCAGGAAGAGTACCGGGAAGAGAGGCTGTGGAGATAGAGAGATACTGGATCATGAGAAACAACCCACATTTCTAAACTCCATCTTCCTAATTTTGAACCTTCTTCTTCTTGTGCCTCCTCGCATGTTTATTTTTTAACTGTTCTATTTTTATTTTCCAGAATTAAAAACTAGATGAGGAAATAATGCGTGAGCCAATGCTTGCTGCTGGCTTTGGCTTTTTCTTAATCTCATCAAACCGAATAAACCGGATCAAACAACCGGTATTTAATAACGGAACAAAATTCTGGCTTAATTACACGGAGTAAACAAGGGTCTGTGTGAACCTCCATTTTTTTGTTTTTTTTCACAAACCTCCATTACGTCTGAATACTTTATTTCCTATATACACTCATAGAATCACAACACGAAGGTGCTTCAGTCGGTTAATATTGGGTCCATTAAATTTGGACCTTCCATTATTGTGCGGTATGTTTTTCAGAATTTGGTAAAGCAATACTTCCATTGTTATTAGCGGTTTCCTTTCCTTTCTTCCTTTGGGAACTTTGATACCTTCTATCTCGGTTAGGGTCTCAGCTATACTTGGTACACTTCTGATATTCGCTTCCTCTTTCTCCACAACTCCATCTCTACTTACGTCCTTCAAACTCAACTTCTTCTTTTTCCTTCTTCTTCCATCATTCAACATGATACGTAATTCCGCGAGATTTCTTTTCACTCATCCCAAAAAACATGTCCAGTGTTCGACACTTCCCTAACACGCTTGAGATGGCATCACAAGGCAGAGAGACAAATCGGATACATAAGGCGGTTCTCAGGCAGCTATATCCCAAGAAAACCAAACCGTACGTGGTCTGGTTTGTCACGGGCGTTATTTTTCTCTTGAGCATTGTTCGTATCATCTCCATGATTCCGATCCTTGTGATCAGACCAAGCACCCCGGGTTTTGACATCTAAAACGCGAACCTAAGCGCAAACCTCAACTTGGAGACGTTTGCAATTTTCACTAACCATAACAAGGTGCTCCAAGTGAGGTTTGAGAAGATTGAGATATTGTCGGAAATGGTTCGACTTCTCCGAGCTAAGGTTTAGTCAACACGACTTCAGCTAAGGAGCGTTTTGGGCTTGTACCTAGTTTAAGGCCCATAACGGAGAGAGAGAGTAAGATCTATTGGGCTTCTTCCTTCTCGTTGTAACGAATCATTCTGATTCAATCTTCTTCTCTGTAATCTCTCTGTAACACAAGAAACACAAAGTGAGATTAGTGAATTACCAGGTACCGATCCTGAAGAGAGATGTACCCAGTTTGGGGAACTCTATAATCGCGTGTGTGTTCTTTACCTTTAATATCTTGAACAGCGATTTGCTTGCAAGGCAAGGGATTCAGCCATTTTCTCTGAAAAAACACGAGAGGAGATCAGGACCGTTCCGCTTTATTTCCAGCGTCAAGTTGCCTTTAAACAAGTAGGTGGATCTTGGGAGGCAGATGCGGAACAACAGGATCACATACTAGATTACAGGTATACCTTAAAGTTTAGGGCTTCTTTGGGGATATTCCATTGCTATTTTACGCTGCTCCATAGGTGTCAACTTGACATTACAGCTCCACCTACAGGAATCCTAGTTTCACATATATAACTGAACCCAAAATAAAAAATGAAGAACCTTGTGTAACTTTCACGTTTGTAAAAAGTCTTGCAAGAACTGACATGGAACATAACTCCTTTCATTTTATAACTCGTAGTCTTGCTAGAGATTTCCACAAAGTTGAGATACGCAGTGGAAGAGGAACGAGCTTCTGGCAGGACTCTTGGTCTCCTTTAGGACCAATAGAATTCGGCATCTCTTCACAAGCTACAGTAGCAGAAGTGATAGCGAATCATAGGTGCAGGCGTCACAGATATGAACTATACAACGAGATAGAGCAGATTATTGAACTAGCAAAACCGCGCTCTCAACTTCTATGTGAAGATGGTCACTTATGGAAAGCAGCCGACAACTCTTTCCAAGAACAATTCCAAACTCACAGTACGACGAGTCTGATCAGAATCACAAGGCCGAAAGTCGAATGGGCTCCGAGTATTTGGTTCAAGCATCGAACTCCAAAATTTGCTTTCATTGGTTGGATTGCATTACTCAATAGACTCACTACAGGGGAGAGAATGTTGCAATGGGCTCTAAAGATCTCGGTGGGTTGTAGTTTCTGCACTCATCATGTAGAAACTAGAGAGCACCTTTTCTTTGAATGTGCTTTCTCCTCAGAGATATGGACAAGTCTTGCAAGCTCTTTGATGGGTCGGGACTTCACAACGAAATGGTGTGAGATTGTGGTTCTCCTAGGGGACATGCGGGGGGAGTAAGGTCCAAACATTTATCTTTAGATATCTGTTTCAAGTAACTTTATACACAATGGAAGTTTGTAATTAAAGGGGAGGCCCGAATAGCGATGATAGACATGATAGCACATTCATACAAATTAAAGGGGATGCCCGAATAATTATTAATCACTATTCGAGAGAAAGGGAAAGTGCGACACAAAAGGCGATTTCGGTGCAAAAGGGATCTGGGAATCTTTCCCTCTCCACGCCATGATTCCCGACGGATCTGCCGTGGAAGGAACAACGGAGAACCCAACGACTACGACTTCGGAGGAACAAATTATCAATTTTTATGCTGGATAGCGATGCATAACAAACTTTCAACAGGTGACAGAATTCAGCATTGGGGCGTGGAGCAGAATACTGGCTGCGTTCTATGCGAAAATGAGCAAGAAACTAGAGATCACCTATTCTTCAACTGTGATTTCTCAGTCAGTGTTTGGCGACCGTTAGCGGAAGGGCTCCTAGAGAGGGACTTCTCTTCGGACTGGAACATAATAGTGCAGCTTCTACAATCTACATCATTCGACAAGATTAAGCTATTTCTCTTGCGCTATGTTTTCCAGACCACTCTGTACAACATATGGCGAGAGAGAAATAAACGGCGCCATGGTGAACAACAAAATCAGGCCAGCATTCTTGTAAAAGCAATAGACAAAAACGTGCGCAACCGTCTAACTTCAATCAGGAAGCTAGGAGACAACACTTACGAGGAAAGCATGCAAAGATGGTTTGTGACTACTCACCATGTCCGACATAATATTTAAGGAGAAAAGTGTCGCCTCATTTTTCAATCAGTTTAGTAATCAATTTTCTAAATCGAAAACAATGTAATAGACAGAAGGTTTTTTTGTTTGAATAAAATTTTGCATTCTTTCAAAAAAAAAAAAAAACTTTATACACAATCTGGAGGGAGCGTAATGGACGGAGACATAGTAATCAGCCTATTCCAGCAGCTTCAATCATCCGCCAGATTGACAAAAGTCTCAGAAACAAGCTTTTGCTTCTTAGAAATGTGCGACATTTTGAGACAGGTTTACAGACCTGGTTCTCCAATTTTGGCTAATGTACATAACAGGGTAGAATAGCTCAAGCCTTTCTTCTTTTTAACGGTCTAGAATAAAGTTTTGTACAAAAGTTTTTTTGGAATAAATTTTACATAATTTCAAAAAAAAAAAAAAGTGACACAGATTTTTTCGAGGAGTTGCAAGAGTTGACTAGTTGACTGTTGATCTTCTATTATTAAAATTCAATCATCATTTAGAAGGGGCCACATAACCATCTTTCCGGTCGAAGATTATGGAAACAAATAGTTTGCTGCGGAAAATAGAAGATTGGAAAAATTTTTGGTAAGGAATGAAGCAAACAAAGGGGCTCATCTCATCGCCCAAAGCATTGCAACTCAGAATCGTCTTCAGTCGTATGTTGCAACCAACTCTCCTAGTTGGCTTTCTGAGCTCTTTGATTATGAGAGGGTTCCTTTGTGATTGTTATCTTCTAACTCTGTCATTTAGATCGCTTCAGGGGATCTTTGTTGCTTTTAGTACTCTTTCAGAGTGTTTCTAGGCCGCTCTTTTGGGCATGCTCTGTATTTTTGGACCTTGCCAGTCGGCCTTTGCGAGTAATATATCCTTCGGATGGAAAAAAAAAAAAAAAGAAGGGGCCACATAAAAAGGTTAATTGATATAGTAAAGCTCAGTTTTATTTAATTAACAAATTTTACATACAACGCTACACGTTTTTTTTTTTTTCCTCCTTTCTTATTTAACACAATAACTGTCGTAAATCTGAATATAGAAAATCAAATTCCGAAACATGTTCACTGTGGTCGCGTGTATTAATGGTTGCTAATCTTTATCGTACCCTACTAACCTTACCTCAATGGTTTGCAGCATTTAATTTAGCTACAAAAAATTTCAACTTAAGATGTTACTGACGGAGATGTGTTACTATTTTTCCCCCATAAACATTCAGTTAGGTTCTATTTTATATTAATCTATGCATATCAAAGAAGGTAGTGGAAGTCGCCTATTTTCTTTTTTCTTTCTTTTCATATTTGCCGGTTGATAATTGATACTATAAAATTTATAAAGCACGAATGAAAGAAAGTAGAAGAAACCTAGTAGAAAATACAAAATAGCTAGGTCAATGTCGAAGAAAAGTCGAGGACATGACATCGTCAAAGAATTTTCACGTGGACAAAACACAGGCTTTATTTTTCGACCAAACAAAGACTTTTAATTCATCACTAAATCTGGACAACTTTGAATGACGTTTTAACACGTCATTGCGGTAACGTCATTCCGGTAACGTCATTCCGGTACAATGAGGAAATGGTAATAGCAATTTTTCAATATTCATATTTGAGATTGTTTCTCTTGTTTTCTTAATTTGTCCGGTGGACTTACGTCTTTAGATCATATTAGCAAAAAAAAGAAGAAGAAAATAATACATATACTACTAATGTACTAAATTATAAGCAGCCTATTAGCTCTCCAAGGAGAAATACAATGGAACGTAAATTACACCAATTACAACGTACGGATGTGAAAGCCAACCAATTTAAAATTCAAATAAAGAAGAGGAGGCAATTGGGTTCATTGACGGAAATGAGAGAAGTCGATTCCACATGATGCGGTCAATGATAGCTTTGACAGAGAGAGAGGAATCTATCAAATTAAAGATTCTTGCATTTCTCTCACGCCATACTAAATGAATTAGAACTTGGAGAAGAAGTTTTGCAACAGTGTGGGAGAAGAATTTCAGCTGCCAAATGATTTGTGGGATCCAAGATGAAATAGTGAGGAGATCAAACGGCGGGTTAGTCTAGAGTCTCGAAGCTAGGGGGATTCAGAAGGAACTGCTGAATGGTAAACAGAAAATAAGTTGCTCATGAGAGTCTTCACAGTTCGAGCATAAGACACAAGTAAGAAGAATCGTAATTTTCCATCGATGAAGCCTTTTCTTAGCAGGAAGTCTCCCGGGATAAGCAAGCTAAAGACTGAAAGATAATATTGAAACCGCCTCTGTAAACCAAACAGTTTTGGTCTTTTGTAGTGTTGGATATACCTCTCTGAGCTGGTCCCAAGTTATTTAAGTAGAACTTGCTAGTAAAATTATCAGAGGCTGATTTCCATAGATAATGATCATTACCAGCCGAGGATTCCGCATTGTCTGTTCTCGCAGCACGCATATTCCAGTTTTCATTTCTCATAGCTTTGGTTTCATTATGCAACCGAGGCTGAGATGGGCTAGACTCGCCAAAATGTAATATGAGAGGTCCAAAATCAGATCAGTTATCATACTAGAAAGAGGAGATTCTATCTCTAACTTCGCCATGATACCTAATCACATGAACAATGAACAATTTTTTTGTATTTACCATATGAACAAATTTTTTTTTTGGTCAGTTACCATATGAACAATTCTAATTTTATTAATACTGAAATTGTGAAATAGATCGCAGGTACGGAAACGCGTAAGATTTAAATAGATATGAAACAATTCGTACGTAGAGAAATCAAATCAGTGTACGACACTATAAATACATGAGTACTGTCTCCATCTCCTCTCTCTCAATTGTGGTAGATGTTGGCAGGACCAATTATTAATTTACCGCAAGTAGTTTAATTTTAGCCGCGGTACTTTCTATTTTGGTAGCCCTGTGACTCGTCTCCTCGAATTACACACTCTCTCTCTCTCTCATCCCTTTTTATCATATCGAATTATCGATTTACTTCCCGTTAAAACCGCGACCAATTAAACTCCTTCGGTAACATATAAGTCTCGTATGAGTCTTTGTGCCAGGACTCGTATGGGTGATGAGGCAGTTGACCTATTGAAGAGATTGCGGACCTCTGTGTGGGCCCAAATATCCAAAAGCCAGGACTTGCTATTCTTTGTGACCTATTAGAGCATTCTCATCCGTTCAAATACTCAAATGAGTATCTTAGAGGGTGTATTCAATCTTGTATTTGAAAAGATTTAAGATGATTTGAGTTTTGAGATGATTTTGGGTGAATTAGGGAAGTTGAAATGATTTTAATCAAAAAACTCTACAATCTCATCTAAAACCATGGAATTTGGATTTTAATATTTTTAACTAAGCAATTGCACCAAAACACTTTCAAATCCCAGCAAATCTCCTGAAATTTATCACTTAAAATATTTCCAATAACAGTGGATTTGAGGGTACATTTTAAAATCACAAGTTCAATAACACTGGATTTTTAAATGGTTTTTAAAATTCATTTTTGAATAACAGTGAATTTATGATTTTAAAATAAATCACCTCAAATCCCTAGTTGAATACACCCCCCTAATATACCCCCGGAGTTACTGTTTTTTGTTATATTATTTTTCTTTTCTTTTTTCTGCTTTTTTGTTTTATAAAATTTTAAATATATATTATGTTAGTCCAGTAAGATTTTATTTAAAAAAATTTAGGATTACTTTTGTGGTATTTTCTTTTCTAGTGTCTTCATTTTTTTCTTTCGATTTTTCGTTTTTCGTTTTGTTCTTCCCAATTCCGTTTTCATTTCACTTTTATGAGATATTGTTATTATTATTTTTATTTCATATTTGAACAATGTGATATATCACAAATTTTCTTTAATTGATATTTGCAAACTTAAAAATTATTGTTTTATTGTTACCATTTTATAAGATATATATGTTTTTAAAATGAAAATTATTTTTCTTTTCAAAATTCCTACTCTTGTTCCATTTCTGTTAAATCTCGTCATAATTTTATGTTTGTTTTTCCTACTTTTTATGTTTTATCTGATGATGTTTCTAGTCTTTTATGTATATGTATAATTTATTCCTTTGTCACTTTTTCTGTTTTATAAGTAATTTTTGTTCTAGATTATATGACCTTTCAGTTTCTCCATTTTAAAAGAAATTGTTGTTATATACTATATAAAATATGATGAAAATTAGATTATTAAATTAATTTGTTTTTAAATATTTATTAATGTTTTTAAATAAGTTATGGTTTCAAAATGAGATGTCTTTCAAAATTCTATATAAATTATGTTTTTTAAGTTCAAATCAAAACTATTAATACTATTATATTTAATATATAATATTATATTAGATATATTTTATACAGAAATGTCCTTTCATATTCTACTTAGATGCTATTAATAATTATAATGGAATTAAAGTTTAATCATACAAAAGATTAAAATTAACTAAATGAAGAAATGATGAGTCAAAATTTTAGAATTCCTAAGATGACATGGATAAAGGAGAAGATATATAGATATTCCATTTTTTAATATATATATAGATATTCCATTGTAATGTAGTTGTTTAATTATCTTTAATTTAATTTTCTAAATTGAACCATTTATGGAAGTGACCATACAGTTTTGTTTCTTTCCATAGATTTAACTTTTTTTTGCCAAATAAACTTCAGTATTTGTAAAAGTTACATGATCACAAAAACATTTATTGTCGTAGAAAACGTGTATCAACAAATCATATCAAAACAATAAAAAAAAAATCGTTTGTACAGACAATAATAGAAATCACGAAGTAGAACTTTATATTATTAATTTAATGTCGTTTATATTTATTTTTGTATACATATTTAAACAATTCTCATAGTGCTAGCATATCCTTCTCCTAATTAATACAACACTATTTTTCCAAGTAGATTTCAACTAGCTTTTGTTCTTCCTCTTATTAATAAATTCTATGTATAAGTAGCTTTATTGGGTTTTATTGCTTGACTGTTAACCTTTTTTTCTAACTGGGGTTCCCATAATTTGTTTTACCATTCAAAAACTTCTTGAGTGTTCACGATAACGAGGATCCAACTTGTGCATGGTTTGTTTATTTTATTTGCGCCATATATTTTAGATTTCTGCTGCACTATATTTGATTCACTCATTCACAATAACCTGATCGATTGAACACACTCTTAAGTCTTAAGTCTCAACCCATAACATGGATCGTACCAACCATGAACCACACCGCATAACCGCAACTACTACTCAAATTGCATAATTAGCTTTAATTTTCGAGAAGTTTCACGAGACATACAAACACCATCAATTTCCTGGGATTTGAGGACCCCAAGTTGTAATCTGATTATTTAAGACAAAAGCAAATTGGACCTCATAGATTACCAATTTACTAACAACAAATAAATTCAAGAAACATCATGGTACTTCCGAATTTAATAAAAAGATTCCCATTTTAAAAGCCAAATAACAACTGCTTTTTTCAGATTTTAATATCATTTTGTTGTCGACTAACATTAAATACTATTTCATCCTAGTACGTAGTATTTATCCATTTGAAACGAAATGACCAATAGAAAAGCTCCAACGAAGCCCTCTCTCTCAGCACAAAATATAATAAAAGAGATAGATTTTCGTTGTCATATCTCTTTTTCTCTTCTCTCTCTTATAAAATTGTCTCATACATCCTTTTTAGTTTCTCCAAACTCGTTCCTTCAGTTTCTTGAATTTTCTTGTTCCACCTCCATTGATGGATTCAACGCACCGAGATCAGCGTCACAACTCTGATGATGGTCCATCTTTTATTTATCTCAATTATATTCAATATTGTGTCTCCTTTGATTAGCTTCGATCGAGATATGTTATATGCATGCTCTTTCTTCGTACCCATTTTTTAATCTCCTTTTCGAGATATTAATCGTGTTTAGTTTAATTGGAGTATATATTATATATCCGTAATTGTATTTGTCTCTTTTTTTTTCTTTTGGACGGCTAAAGTTTTCATTAATATCGGTTATATAACAAGTAATTGTATTTGTCTCTTGGCATAAACCAGATTTCGTAGCCATAATTATTCACATATATGTGTATACGACCAGAGAAGACGATTCAATCCAGATTCGAGTAGTTGGTCACAAAAAAAAGCGCATGGGATTATTACATTTACGTAGTGATATCAGTTAGTAGAAGAAGAAAATTAAATAGTAAAGCAAAAATAAAAGTAGCGTGTTTTGATAAATGCAGAAGTGTGTAGCGTGGAGTGGGGTTTCATCAATATGAGCCAACAAGAGGAAGATCTCATCTTAAGAATGTACAGGCTCGTAGGCGATAGGTATCATTATCTCTCTATATATCTTCTTTTCTTTCTCTCCAAAATCATAACCTTATAAAAAAACATGGTGACCTAAGACATTTCCTACTCTTAATTAATTCATTAACTAATATATAAAAATTGAGGCTAAATGCCATTGAAAGTACCAAAAGTATCCACGTAGGATTTAAAAATTATAATAAACAATAATATTATTCCACATCAATATTCAAATTTAAGAAAATTACTAAATTTTACAGTGGTATTCTTATAGAAAAAATATATAAGTAAAGAACATTATCTATAAATTTCTATTAAACAAAAATCAACTTAATATTAAATTAGAAAATGTTCTAATTAAAATATAATATAAAGAAATTATCTATAAATTTATATGTAAAAATCAACTTAATGTTAAATTAGGAATAATTTCTAATTTAAAATAATTATCTCATTTGTATAATTAATATAAATAACCTATAATAGATTTTGGTGACAAAAAAGTATAATAAATTTAATTACATATAAGATATTTAAAATATATAGAGAAGATAAGAAAAATATCTATAAACTTCTATTAGTAAGAAGTTGACTTAAATTAACCAGAAATTAGGAATAAGGAATTATCTTAAATATTGGTGACAAAAAAATATCGATTAAGTATAATAATAATAAAAATTATGTATATGATTATTTTTTAGTTAAGATAATGGTTTTATTTAAATCTTATACTAATAAGATTAACATTATATACCTTTTAAGTTAACTACATTAACCAATTAAATATTACTAATAAAATTGATTTTATATACCTTTAAAATTGTATATATTAGCTTTTAAATGACCAATTAAATATTCTTAATCATCATCTAAATATATATATATATATATATATATATATAGTTTTAGTTATTAGAAAATGTTTGTAAATTCTGAAAAAATATTATAAACATGAAAGATGATAAAAAAATAAGAAAATTCATTAATTGATATGGGATTGTAATTTTGCAAAGAAAATCTATATATCGGAAATATAAAAGCTTCTATTTCTAGAGCTTTAGTTGATGTTTATGTTCTATAACTTAAATATAAATATAATATATTTTAACTTTTTAGTATTTGTTATATGAAAGTCAAGGCTAAATGCTATTGAGAATGTACATATATGATTTAAAAATTAAAACAGCCAATAGTATCATTCCACATGAATTTTTAAGTTATAAGACAAGCATGATTATGAATCTAATTACTTGAATTGAGTAAGCTAATAGTATTTTCAGCATTAAACTTTAGTGTCATTTAACCACAAAAGAATATATTGAATTTATGATACTTATTAAGAGACTTAATGGATAAAAATAATAAGAGTTCATTTATACCTTGAGAGAAAACCAAATATGATGTGATATTAAAAAAGTTATTGGATTATGTTTTAGAGAGTTTGTATTTAGTTTAAACGTTATATGATCTATTAATAATCATCCGTAAATTCTCAAAAGCAAATTATATTTTTTTATTTTTTTATAATTAATAAATAAAAATTAAAATAATGTTTTAAAATAAAAATATTACATAAATTGCTTATTCAGTGAGAATGTGTAAATTTAATTATTATATATATATATATTATTATTATTATGAATATAAAAATAATATTTTAACAAATATTATATTAAAAAAACCCTACGCATAAAAGTGGGTGGAAAACCTAGTTGTCATGTCGATAATACACAGCCACTATAGTTAGTTTCGATTGAATGGCCTGGCAAACCTAGTTATCGGAAATTACAGATGAGACTCCTTATCATTCCACTTTATCCTTAATTTAGAAATTTGAAAATGCATGAACATTATATATAGTTGATAAAGTAATGTTCACACATATGTAGTCCATCGATGCGACATTAAATTCTAATTTTTTAAAGTCTAAATATGCTTATATTCTTACACTTATGATCGTGCGATGGATAAAAATGATTTTGGAGAAATATAACAGGTGGGAAATAATAGCAGGAAGAGTACCGGGAAGAGAGGCTGTGGAGATAGAGAGATACTGGATCATGAGAAACAACCCACATTTCTAAACTCCATCTTCCAAATTTTGAACCTTCTTCTTCTTGTGCCTCGCATGTTTAATTATTTTTAAATGTTCTATTTTTATTTTTCAGAACTAAAAAACTAGATGAGAGAATAATGTGTGACCCAATGCTTGCTGGTGGATTTGGCTTTTCCTTAATCTTATCAAACTGAGAAAACCGGATCATACAGCCGGTATTTAGTAACAGAACCAAATTCTGGCTCAATTACACGGAGTAAACAAGGGTCTGTGTGGAGGATTAATACCGTCTCATCCTCTTTTTTTCACAAACCTCCATTACACTCATAGAATCACAACACGAAGGTGCTTCTGTGTCGGTTAATATGGGGTCCATTGTTTTGACTTTAAATTTGGCTCTTCCATTATTGTGCGGAATGTTTTTCAGAATTTGGTAAAGCAATTAATACTTCCGTTGCTTTTACCGGTTTCCTTTCCTTTCTTACTTTCGGAAGTTTGATACCTACCTCGGTTAGGATCTCAGCCATACTTGGTACACTTCTGATATTCGCTTACTCTTTCTCCACAACTCCAACTCTACTTGCGTCCTTCAAACTCAATTTCTTCTTTTTCCTTCTTCTTCTATCATTCAACAGGATTCGAGTTCACAACCTAATTCCCCGAGGCTTCTCCGCAAAATTTCCTTTCACTCATCCCAAAAAATACATGTCCAGCGTTCGACAAAGCGCAAACCTCGCCTAGGAGACGTTTGCAATTTTCACCAACCATAACAAGATGCTCTAAGTGAGGTTTGAGAAGATTGAGATAGAACTTCTCTTCAACAACGATTTGCTTGCAAAGCAAGGGATTCGGCCATTTTCTCTGAAGAAACACGAGAGCAGATCAGGGTCGTTCCGCTTTATTTTCCAGCGTCAAGTTGCCTTTGAACAACTAGGTGGATCTCGGGAGGCAGATACGGAACAACAGGATCACATACCAGATTACAGGTCTCTTAGAGGTTAGGGCTTGTATGGGATATTCCATTACTCTTTTACGCTGCTCCATAGGCGTCAACTTCACATTACAGCTCCACCTACGGGAGTCCTAGTTTCCCATTATATAACTGAACCAATATGAAAAAATGAAGAACCTAGTTTAACTTTCGCGTCTGTAATAAGTCTTGCAAGAACTGGCATGATTACATAACTCTTTTCATTTTGTACTTTAGGATTTTATTTTTGTTTTATAAAGAGCTTCATGTTATATCTTCAGTGCATAATTTTAAATAAAAATTCAGTTTTAACCCTATTGTTTTAATCTATTAATTAGAAAAAAAAAATTATTTAGTGTGAACAAATGTTAAAACAGAACTTTTAATTGGTTCTTTAAAATGTTTGAAAAATTCTACAATGACACTATTTATGAAATAGAGAGAGACAGGGAGTAATAAGTCTTGTAAGAACTGACATGAACATAACTCCTTCCATCTAATTCATAGTACTGCAGTAAAGCTTTTGCTGACTCAAGTTGTCTTAGATCAACGGGCTAGTCTTAGATCAAAATCCAAGTTGTTTAATTGAGCAAAATTTCTTCTTTTGTCTTAGATCAACGGACTAGTTTAATTGTCGTGCAAGGTTTGATTTGCGAAATTAGGCGTGCGAGCTAGCTAATGCTGGTTGATTTGCCTTCACTTATCTCATCCAATAATTCTCCCTCTCTTCTTTGTGAGTTTTCACTTCAAAGTGATTAAACATATAAGCCAACCGAAATTGATGCAAGATCGAACCAAAAAATTCAGATTATACAGCCGTTAATTTATTAACTGAACAAACGTCGCTATAACCTAAAGCCGTATCCACATTCATGTGTGGGATGCTTGGTGACTGTGTTGGGTCATGATGAAGCGTATTGGCGATGCAGAACATACTTGACCACTTCATAGAAGGAAACCACTATCCCCACCGATGGTCCTGCACGCGCCACCCTTGGACCAATTCCCGTGAACAGTCCTCTCGTCCCTCCATCCCTGTGTGTAGAGTATCAATTGTTACGTCTTGTTTCGATGCAAACACAGAGCTAATAGCATATAAAAATGGAATCTTTCAATATACACATACATACCTCCAGACCTCTATGAGTGTCTGTCGCGTCGTCATTCTCATCGCCCTACCAGGGTCCTTCTGAATTTTGTGAAAATGGCCAGACATAAGTATGGTATCATAAGTAAATAGACAAAGTTCTCTGGAGGAAGACGTAGCAAATCAAAAACACACCTCTATCTGTCTTCTTGTTTTTGCAACGTCAAAAGGACAAGTAGTAGCAGCAGCGATACTTCCAGCTACAAAACCAGCGGAAAAGTTTGCACCGAGAATACCAAGAGCGTTTGTATCATTGCCCACAATTCCAAGAAGCCTCCTTCTCATCTGCAACAAACGAGTAGGTCAAACCAATTCAGTTCCTTGCTTTCTTATTTTGACAATAATTGCCTTACAAACATCTCTCTGGATTATCGAATGGCGTATAACATGTCAAAGAGCTTACTGGCTCGAGAGTCGCCCAGCAGATTGCTGAGAATGGAACATCACGGGCAAGCTGTGCACCCAAGCCTCTCCAGAGAACACGATAATTGTGCACTGCCACAGAAAAAGTACGTATAATAAATACTCAATAAGAAAATCATGGCTTTTGGTGTCAATCTCCAAATGCGTGAATCTCAGTGGTTGTGATGTACTTAAGAGAGGGCAAACTTGAACTGATTATATAATGACTTCAAAATCGAAAAATACGAGTTCAGAATGTCAAACTGTTGCCATTTCTATGTCTTGAGAAGAAGAAAGTAGCAACTTACAACTATTTTCAAGGTTATTTACTGTCCTGACTTCAGAGACTACGCCAACCAGTGTTTTAAGAACTCCCGGAGGCTTCATACCGGCTTTAGCTTCTTTGAATGCCTAGTTAGAAAATAAAGTAAAAAGAAAAATGAATAGCAAGCCACAAAACAGGTACTCCCAAAGACCTCTCTGGAAAGTATAGCACACGTTCCAGAATTACAAAAACATATGCAGACAAAACATACCTGCATACGGGTTCTTGCAAGTTCAATTGGATAGCACACTGTACAAGCTAAGGACCGCGCCAATGCCCCTGCCACAAGAGGCACAAATATTGTCGTGGCAGGCGCATTCTCCCGCGATAATTCTTCCAACCAGTTGCGAAACATATCATAGAATGGGAGATAGATCCCAACCTGTGCAGAAACTTGATGAGTTCGCTATATCCATAGTCTATCCGAAAAAAAGATCCCGCAAATGCTAATAAGAGAGCATACCATAGGTACAGCTAGGGCAAGACCAGCATTAGTCCCTCTCCACAGGCGTGCCACGCCCTCCTGTATCAGTTCTTGCATTAGGGAATAGAGACACAGGAATAGTTCTAGCTAAAAAGCATTCCAACATACAAAACTACCCTCAAATAGCTAAATCATCATTTTCTTAACACTGCAAGTGCAAGGCACACTCACCTGTCGTATGATCTTGGTGAAGACATCAAATGTTCCTTTGTACTGGAAACAATCCGGCGGGCAAATAGAGACGGTACCCTGAACACCAGCGCGTGAGCATGAAGGAGAACATCTCAAGTCTGCAAACATCTGAACCCATAAAAAAACTATTACATGACTCAAAACATAATTGGGTGGTGAAAAGAAGACTTAAATGTTCGGAAGTATTCTCTTTTTAAACAACTCTCCCACACACACACACACAAAAAAAAAAAAATTCAGACACATACCATGTTTGGTCCAAAGAATGCCATGCGGCCAATGGCGTAACTGAGTGGGTGAGAGTAAGAAACTCCGGCGGCTTGAGCTTGCAATCGAGTCTGATGACAAATCACAAGAGAAACATAAATCCCTTACCGGTAAAAGCATATAACTTTACGGAGGTTTAGGAATTAACATCAAAAAAAAAAAAAAAAACTCACCTTGACAACGTCGAGAGGATTTAGAATAACGGCGGACAAAAACGCAGCCCCGGCGGCCGAGAAAACTCTTTCCGTCAATCCTAGCTTTTCCTCCGTCGAACCCTTCTCCAACTGAGACCGGGAAACTATATGCGGTCCGAGGCTTTCGAATCCTGTCACACCTCCGATTCCTGTAGTCGAATCTATCATCGAAAAATCTCGGCTTTCTGTTTTCTGCATTTCGGAAGCAATCCAGAGGTTCTCCGCGCGCTCTGCCTCAGCCATTTAGCTTCTTCTGAATCTACCGGGAAAGCCCCGAAATTTCGGAAAGAGGTTCGGTTCGATCAATCAAAGACCTCGATCAAATCTCTGGTTTCAATAGGAAATTTTTTATTTCCAGGGGATTGAGAAAACGAGCGATAGAAAAAGAAAAAAAAAGTTTTGATTTTTCCAGATTCCTTGGAGAAGAGGAAAAAGAAGAGGAGGAGAGAGGAGAATAGGGCAAACCAAAACCACAAAGGAACACTGAAGACTTCAGTGGGTAGCCACACAGCCGACGAAACCCTAAAACTTAACGCGGCCTTTTGGAAGTTTCTACAGATTACTAAACCGTAATTGAACCGAACAAACCGATCCCTCGACTCCCAATCCAATTGGTTGACCTATTGATATATTCAGAACTTAATAGCACCTTGACAATCGAAACTGTATCTCATTCTCATCAATCGAAACTTGTGTGGTATAAAATGTTGTGTTTGGAGAGATATAGCAAGTTAAAGGAACAAGGGTTTAGTAACCGAATCGATCTTAGGCTCTTAGTCTTACGGTGAGTCTAAGAGCATGTTCAATGGGGTAAACCCAACAAGGTCTCTTAGATAGTTTTTAATTATTAAACTTTTGTTGAGAGCTCTTGTTAAACTATTTTTGTTTTCTTTGCTCCAATGGAGAAAACCAGCAGGGGTTCTTAAAAAAATTGTAGTTAAAGTTTATTTTTGAGTAAAACATAAAATACATTACACTGAAAGAAACTAGAAACATACTTGACATAAACATATTGAAACTTGATAATGCTTATGAAGCTTAATCTCTCTCAAAGTTCTCTTGGCGAGAATAATGGTTGGCAAATGCTTTACCAATCTTCTTGATCGCTACTTCCTCCCCAGTTGCCGTATTCAAAGCAGCACTGAAATCCACCATCACTGAATCCTTCAAAATCACGTTATTAAAAACAAACCCCATCAAGTTATATTTCCACACGAACCTAAAAATCCCACATCACTATTCACCACAAACAAGTTCAACCAGTTAATTCCAAAACCTAAAAACTCTAATCCCAATTCCAATGGAACCAGAAGACGAATTCGAATTTCCCAGAAAGTTTACCATTGGAGAGAGCTTCGCAACCTCTGTAATGAGGGATATCGATCCCGCCGATGATCAGAGGGTACCCTGGCTCTAACCTATGCAGATCAAACCTGTGACCTATTCAAAACGAAAAATTTCTCGTTGATTTCTTTGAAGTCACCAGTTCATTGTATCGGAGAAAAATCGGTGGAGAATTGGAAACGAAGACGACCAAAAACACAATGAAATCGAAGAAGAAGCTTTTTTGGTTTTCTCAAAATCTCACTGCATGACACGTGTCCATCAAGATACGTCTCCTAATTCTCTTAATTAAGAGACTTTTGCTCAGTTATTACCTATTTTCTATTTATTTTAATTTAATTTTACTCTAAGAGACACTCATAAGAGACTGCGATAATGATGGCCTAAGGAAGGTAGGCCATTGAATTAGAGAGTTTTCGATTTTGTAGGGGGCTCCACAACATTCTTTTGCCATGACTTTTTTTACAAAAGTTTCGATATTTGGGGGTGAGGAGGCCTAAAGAGTGGCAATCCACGTGTCAAATAGTCCACCAAGTACGCTCGTTACATTTGGTGTGCCGACTCAAGCCATGTATTTAGAGCATCATTATCGCACAGCTTTTCAACGGTTCTTACTTAAAAAAATAAAGCAAAAAAATAAAAAAAATATGATGTGGCGCTTCTCAGGTTTGGAATCGCCCCTGGGAGAAGAGACGAGAGAGACGGTTCTACTCTCCACGTGTTTTATTGTCATTGGTTCCAAAACACTCTCTCGTCGATTGTTCTTCACACTCCACACACATCTGTGTTCTGACCCCAAAAAGAAAATCGATCACAAGATGAAAATGGGATTGAAGGAGGCAAAATTCGTACAGAAGACCAATCGATTAGGTCGTCTCCTTCCCTTCACTGTCGCTCTTAGTCAAACGCTTCTTCTCCGATCGTTGGACTTTCTTCGGCGGTCTCTCGCTCTGTTTTCTTCTTCAGGTTTCTTCTCTTACTCCACCCCTCAATATTCTAGGGAAAACTTGAGATTTGGTGTTTTATCTTTGCAAATTTGGATTTATGCTTCAGGTTTTGAGAGAATGATCGATTCTGAGTTGAATTAATGAAAATTGTTTCATCTTGTAATCCCCACGTTAGAATAGAATGGCGAATCGTTTTTTGTTGTCGTTGTCTCCTTTATTGCTTTTCCTTTTTGCATTTTGTTTTTGCTTCAACGTTTGTATTCTCCTAAAACAACAAAGACGACATATGTTTCGAGATTTGTATATGTGTGTCTTTAGTGTCGAGATTTGTATGTGTGTTCTTTTGCAGGGACATTTCGAGATCATTACTATGTCAGGCTCCTTCTTGAAGCTACACAAGGAGAGATAGACTCCATGCAAGATTAGCTTCTTGTTCAACAAAGCACCATCGGTTGGTGCTTCAGGTGCAATTTTCGGATTGGTGAGTCCCCTGGAACCATAATCCTTTATGTTTCAGACTCATCTCAGACAAATAAAGTTTGTCAAATCTAATCTTATTTGAGGCTGAGCTCTTCCTTTTGCTCTGTGATTAAGTTTAATAGCATCAGATCGCTTCATAGAGCACTTTTATCAGTGTCTATCTTTAACCATTTAACTCGTGTTTATAAGGACATAAATGAATTGATAGGGAGCTTATTTGGATAATATTAGCGGCGGTCAAGTACGCATACGTTTGTTTTTATATTCAGGCAAAGGTCATGAGAACTTAACTGCTATGGCATGGTCCCATTCTTTCTTTTATACATCACGTGGCTTTAACAGATTCATACCCAACCTCACCCTTTAGTTATTCTATCTATAGATATACATCACGAGGTTCTATTAGATGAGATGAAACAGAAGATTAGTGAGTGATTGTTTCGTGTTCCTATGAATGTTTTAAGCATTTCATTTCCAAGGAGATGAAACTCAAGCGTGTTTTCTTCACTGCTTTCTTCTTCAAATTCTTTTGATTTTCATGCTCAGAACTTGAAGACAAAAGAACAAAAGAGACTTCGTTTTTATTTATGTGTTGTCTCGGTAATTAACAGCGACCATTTGGTTGTATTCATAAGAGAAGACATGTTTTCAGCAAAAATTTATTTATATTTTCATTAAATCATCTTTGTTATAATAGGGAAGAGCAAGCTTGATCATGGTTTCTGAAACTTCTCTCTGAAAAATCCGATGCTTTTGCTTAAAGGGTTTGATTCTGTATCAATACTCTAAATACTCTGTCTCAGCTAAAAAAACAGTATGAAACAATCTCATGTATAAATTCTAAAGAAACTCTCCATTGCAGGTAGCAAAACTAAAAAAAAATAACTGAAGCTCTAATATTAAATTAATCATATATTTTACTAGTAAAATATATTTTAGAGCTTATAATGAGTCTCTCCAATAATGATGCTCTTATCTCTTTTCCCACCTTTTATTTCTTTGGTTTTTTAAGTTGATCTTTTAATAAAAAAAAGAGCGAATTTGCTAGTAAACCATGTTGGATAGTGAAATTTGTGAAAAAGCCATTGATGATCCGCACGTAGAACTGTTACCAACTGTAAAGTCGAAATTAACCTTACACTTGATATTATCCTAAAAACTGTAATCTAGTTGGCTTCTACGCTGGTAGAGGCTGATGTCACCTAATGCTAAATTGCAAATTTAAAAAATAACTATTTTTTAAGCACGAATGGCGTCGTATGTGTGGTAGGCCGAAACGCGTACTCCTACAGGTTCGTGTTTATCGGCAAACATATGATGCGGTATAGCCAAAGAGTTGGACTCCTCATAATTTGTGTCATCTTCCTCACCCATTTCCCGACACGAAACCATCTGTACAGTTACTAAGAATCGGTTACTCACCATTTTAACAGTTAAATCATCTCACTTTCCACTACATTTGCAAGACCTATTTTGTCGTCATCTGGCGTAAACATCTACAGAATGGTGTTTGCAATATAGACACAGAAATAGATACATACCGTACAGTTCAATTTGTCCTTCCTCAATGCTCCGTCGACACCTCTCTGATTTCTCCCCTCCGACTTCAATAACGAAGACGACAATGCAATCAATTAAGCTAAAGGGCGTTTCTTTGTGATTTTTTAGCTTTTTAGATATAGTTCCTTCTTCTCACCGGCCCTTAAATGGTCTTTTTGCGACAAAACCAAGAAACAAATTGCTCAGTTTTCTTGAAAAATGAAACAAAACTTAATTTTCTTCAGAACAATTATTATGGGTATTGAAGAAGTGGAGTTCAGGTATAGGTATAATTAGTGGTGCCTACACGTAGGTTATATCTATGTTATAATATTTTGGTACTAACGTGATACAAGTAGGGGTATGTTCGTATTTAAAAAAATATGAACAGGAAAAAAACCCAAGAAGCTAAATATATGGAATTTCATGGCTATTGAGCCAATTGTTTCTAAAAAAAATTATGTATTTTAATATACGTATCTATGTTTCATGTCGCTTCATTCAATTTTTTAGTTAATGTTATTCTCAAACGTTTTTAGGGTGGAAGAACTTTTAGTTTTGACAAATGCTGCATGACGTATGTGGTCGAATTATTAAATTTAATGTGTAGTGTTTTGTGGATTTATTCCATTCCTCAATTCCCATTTCCCAGCTCAGGTGAGATTCTTGACTAATGACCACCTTTAATCATCTTATATCTCCATGAATCACGTTTCGTCAGACAATTGAATAATTTCACTATTTTAAGTACTATCTTGTCTAGAAAGCGATAATATTATTCAATATCAAGAACAAATGTCTAGAATAATTTCATAGTTTATATATTATCCGAACTATTTTCCTAGGAGAAAGAACGATAAAATAGCAATAAAATGTTGTTCAACTCCATGTTAATCCATGTTGCAACTTAATCCATGTTGTTCTCTCACGTAATCAGGCTGCTTCTGCAATTGCTCTGAGTGTTACCCGAGACCACCGATTCCAGTCTTATGTTGGCATTAACAGCCCACCATGGTTAAATTCCATCATTGAAGCTGATGCCTCATCTGGTTAGACTTGTCTCATCCTCTGTCTTTGCACGAAGGTTCGTGTGGATGAGGTCTCCGAGAACGCAATTCTGTCCTTCCTGTTTTTAGGACGCTTGTTTTTGCTTTTTTGACAGCCTTCTGGCTTTATCGCATTTTCTTGCCCCGATATTCTTTACGATTTTTTTGTTCTCCTTGTTAGACTTTGATCTGGCCTTTTTGGCCCTCAATGATAATCATCAGCGTTAAAAAAAAAAATAGCAATAAAATGAAGAGGAAAAAAATAGAGGGGGAGGATAAAGGTTATACAATGGCTTCGGCAGACTTCAGCTAGTCAAATATCTACAAATTAAAACCACAAAGATCCCTCCTAATCCTGATCCCGCAAACTCCTCCTACCATTTTTAACTTCAACAAAATGTCTATTGGATTGTAGAAATTACAAAAAAAAAAAAAAAAAAAAAAGAGAAGAAGGAAGATGGAAACGGAAACTTTGTAGGACCGACCCCTAGTAGAGACAAAACCTCCTGTTTTCAGTTCTTTCTAAGCGGAGCTCTGAGAAGAGAGGCTAATTTTCATTTTTGTTCGTACGATCACATTTTTAGATTTTCATATAAGACAAAGCCTCCTGTTTTCACATTCTATGTCACCACTTTACTTTAAAAGAATAATCTAATTTTAAGTAGTATAATATTGTTATGTTTTTTTTGTCAAAAAAAAAAATCTTGTTATGTTTAATCTTGTTTATTCAAAATAGCTTACATACCTTTGATATGGTCGACAAAACGATCTAAGGTGTAGATTTTATTTTGTCATTTAAATTTGTAAGAAAACATTAAAAACTACCAAAGAAAACGAGAAATATCTTCATGTAATATCTAGTTTTTTATTGTATTTATTTGAAAAAGATGAATTTTTATTTTTCTTTGTCACAATTTGAAAAAGATGATTAAAAGGCATTTTATAGAAACAATTACATACAAATTCCGGAACGATCATACATAGTCCAAATTCTAAAATATATATTAAAAAATCACAAAAATAAAAAGGGAAGAAGAGAAAAGCATAGACTTTTTTTTTTTGGGCAAAAAGCATAGACTAAAAAAAGACATCACTATAAAAAGGAACATCTTCTTAAAGATGAGGAATGGAAATGTTTCATCTGGTTCCCATTTAGAAAGCTTTCTCCATACTATGTATTTCCCTTTGAAATGTTTCTTGTTATAGTCATCATCATCATACCCTTTCCGCCATAGATTCTGTTCCTAGGCGCTCAGAGACATCTGCTAAAGATTTGAGATTGCATTGAATCAGAGCCTCCACGAAGTAGCAAGTCTCTTCCTCTGTGTTACCTTGAGGGACGTCCACCACAAATGACTCGATGACCATGGTCCCTGTTCGTCCTTCTATGGTCTCCGAGTGTAACGAAATGACTGAGGAATAGTTCTGGTTTTGGACAAAACAACAGATTGAAGTTATTAGAGAAAACCATCAATCATCTTAATCTCTCCAAAAAGGGAATCATATATACCTTGAGTCTATGATCGCCACCAACGATTCTCATAGAGAGGATATGTTGATCATCGTCGAGAAACTCCAGTCTCTCTGTGCTTTTAGTAGCTGGTAGTCCAGATCTCACATCCACTTCTCTTACAGTACCAATCTCCAGCTTCTTCCCTTCTACGACACACCTACTTATAAACGGCTTGTACTTTTGTGGTTGATCGAATCTCCTTACAAGTGACCACACCTGTTTTTTTACAGAAAAAGAAAGAAGAAACAAATCATTAACATTTCAACATCGAATCCAAATTTTAGCACTTGAAACAAGAAGACAACAACGAAAAACACTTCTAAATCCCGCAGCCAATCGTATCGTTCGATTCGGATCTGATTTACGAGTGGAGAGAGAAGAAACAAGCTTACGAGATGAAGAGGAGCTTTGATGTGCTTAACGAGCGTCGAGCTACACTGATTCTCCAGGAGCTCGTGCATGTGGTTCCTCTTCATGTACTCGCTCACCATGTTCTTTGTCTCTTCAGCGTCCATCGTTTTCACCTCTGCCTCAGAATCACGGCCAAAAAATATATAAAAAGAAGATAGATTGGATCAAATCTCTGGAGAAATGATCTGTCTTCGTTGGTTTAAAACTCGTCGGAGATCTGGTCGAGATTATTTGCCGGCTAGTATTGGTCGGCGTCTTCCGGGAAGGAGTAAGAGATTGAACGTCCCAACCAACTATCACTTGTCTCAAAATATTCTTTATTTTTATTTTTATTAGTCAGACTCACAGATTCTTCTCTTCTTATATAAAGGACGCATCTACATGTACTCTGATTGGACAAAAGTACTTATTTAAATTATTTGCGCCTCTGATATTTTTAACTCAAGACAACTAGTTTGGGGATACAGTTTATTAACCCCCTGCAATTTTAAGGTAATCACGGTTCTGCCACTACACATGTCGGCCTATAGGATGCTCCTTTTATTGACGCTTATACCCTCCAGTTTCTGAAGGTGAATTTTTACTTTGTAGTATTTTCTAGTTCAGACTTCAGAGAATATTCAACGAATATGATTTTTGTCTGCCCTATAAGCTTTTAGTGAATTAAATTTGAAAAGCGAAAAAGGGGATTGGTGATAGGTGAAAAGAAGTTAGTGTTGTCTTTTTCTTTTTCTTTTCCATTATTAGTAAGAAAATTGGACACATTCATACTTATTTCAGTGTTGTTATGTAAGGCTAAGAGCCATAATTGCATTGGATCCAATCTATAAATTGACAAATAGACTGAACTGAACAGATTTACTTAATAACTCAGCTAACCAACAAAATTAAGCCATATAATTCCAAATTTCTAATTAAATTTATCAGATAAAATCAATCACAGGTTTTGATTGGTGACATGAGTTACCGTGCAGTAAGATTGAGTTGGCTTAACTCAAAAATGTTACCGCTCATGATTTATTATTAGTTTTTTTTTGCATTAGATTTTGAGTTAGAATGTGTTATGGTTGATTTAGAATCTTTAAATAAACTCTTTGTAAAATATGTAACTCAATTCAAATTTATACCACATGGAAAATTGGGTGTATTATAGAATGTGTTACGAGTTTGAGTTAATAATTTTTTTTAAAAATTTTTTTCAATAAATCCAGTCCACGTACATCCTTTCTACCACATAATTTTTTATGCAACTCACATCGAATTATACTACTTTTTCTAACTCAACTGAATATTGCATGTCACCAATCAGACCCACAATATTAGTTTTCACAATTCCTCAAACTTTGGAAAAAGCATTCAAACTCTTAAAACTATCTTGATTGGAATCTTTTTTCAGTTAAAAGCTTTTATATATAAATGGATAAGATTCGAAGTTACTAAAAACTATAATTCCAGTTAAATATGTAATCAATGAAAAAAGTGAGTTAGATCAACTTACAATAGATGATAAACACGATTTTATTCTATTTTAGATTGAGTTTTGCACATATCCATATATTACGTGTCTAATGAAGTGACTGACGTATGTGAAGCCAAAAGATTACAAAAATAGTTTAATTTCAGGATTTCATGTTTAAATCCGAAATTTGAATTCTTTGTAGCTGTCCAATGAAAATAATAATGCACGATGATGATTAGATGATACATCCATGATCCATCTTTCATGCATGTGGCTAGAGCAATTTTACTGGGTTAAAATAAACCGCTGAGTGAAATTAAACAGAGCTATTGAAAAGTAACCGCGGTCTAGTAACATCAAAAGCTCACCAAGAACCGGCACTACTTCTACAATGAGGACGATAATTTGGAACGGTCATGCAGCCATGTCAGAAGATGAAGAGAAGAAGGATGTGTTATCAAAGGTATTACATTAGTTCATGAATCTGATGAGTCAGAAATTAGTCGGACACATCATTGACACTTTCTCTACTATTTCCATCCCATCCCTCTCTATCTTTGTTATCTCCATATCCGATTTTGCTCAAAATCCCTTTCAAAAACGCTCTCCTCTTTAGTTTCCAACCCAAAAAAAAAAGAATAAATGAAACTGGATTTTTACTGAAACGAACGAGTTGTCTATACAGAGGCAGAATAAAGAGTTGGATCACATAGCTCTCTCTACCTATAACTCTTATCATTTCTGAAGCAACATACAGAAACAGAGACAATCTTGCTTGGCGTTTCTTCTTCTTCGTGTTGTAGAGTGTGAAATAAACAAGGACCTACCATAAAGGTTTATCTAATTCATGAATTTCCTGCAGTTGGGGGCTTTACACAGGCATGGCACCTTGAATTCTTCTGGCTCGTCTGGATCAAATAAGTAATCATACCTGCCAAAACAAGATACAACATTTCTTTAACTATGTATGACATCATCAGCCTTAGATTGAAGAATATATTATGTATAATTCTGTGGTGTACGTTAACTCCTCTCCCACAGCTACATTGGTCTTGGCGATGAGGACAATCCTGCTTTCCTCATCTCCTACGCTCATAATCCTTGCATAGCAATTTGGCGTACACTGCACCACGTATCTTGAGTTTAGGTTTCCGAGTCTCTAAATTTATTATAATACGTAAAAAGTTCATTCCGAGCTGCTTACCGAATGGTTGATCAGCCGAGCTATATTCCCTTTATCTGTAGCATCAACCACTACTTCCTCACTGATCTTGAACAGCTGCAACACAAATCCTTCCCTTGGTTAAAAGGAGTAGAGAGAGAAAGACACAATTGTGGAGATAGAGGGGGTAACAGTCTCAACTCACATAGCAATCCTTTCCTTCTCTGCGATAACGTGCTTCTCTCAAGTCTGCAATGCTACCCCTCACCTGTTCCCCTCTGTATTCAAGAACCTGAAACAAAATAGCGTCTCTCATCATTCACTCTCCTCCCAAATAGACCAAACCCACATTCATATATTGGTCTGCCTACATACCATTTCTCCTTCTTGGATAATTCTTCTTGCGAAAAGACCCCATCCATGTATCCCAGATCTCCCAAAGCAGACCCGATCCATTTCTGTCCTCTGTCGCATGAAACATACACTTGTAAAGATTTGACAATCATAATACCAAAAGAAAAAAAAAAAAAAGAAAACCTGAACACTGCAATCTCTTTAAAACATTAGAATGCTTGCCTGCAAGTGGTGAAGTCGTTCCCGGAAAGATGAAAACGATTTGGGTTCTTCCGGCACATGCTACACGTAGATACAACCCAAAACTGTCAGAAACAGATAATAGTTGGAAACGGAGTAAGAGCACTACATGAAGATTTCTTACCCTGAAACTGTTTAGAGTTTGGATTGCTGCTGATGGATGATGGTGTGGTCCCCTTGTGTGGTGAGGAATGGCTTCTTCTTCACTCCTCTACGAGACCAAGATCAGCCTAGTGAACAAAGGGGACGTGCAATGGAAGTATTTTGGATAAGACCCAAGATAATACCTTCTTGCTATTGATCTTTCTTCTAAATACGCGACAACGAGCAGCAGAAAATGGATCACATGAAACGGTCTCCTCTGCGGGTGAACCTTTCTCGTCTCCTCTGATTGATGAAATAAGCCGGGAACCGCCTCTGTTTTTGTTTTGGGCAAGACTTTTTGCAGAGAAGACCCCCGAAGAAGTTTGTATTATTAACACAGTATCTGGGTTTGGAGCCCTACACACCAAAAACAATAGTTAATTAACACAGCATTGAGTTTGGAGCCCTGCACACCAAAAACAATAGTGAAAAACATAATTCATAACCACAAGTCGTAATACCACAGCTTCTTTAAGCAGACTATTGATAAATTTTACCTGTGATAAGCACAGTAGGACATCATCTTTGTTATCTGCCGACCATTTTTCTCCAAGCAGTGCAACTGCATACATAATGCATATAAATAATTCCTGGTGAAAAGACTCTAAAGTTGAAGAGGCAAAACACGTTGTGTATCGAACCAGTTCTACTACAAAACGTCTACTGCAATTCATTTGAGTTCATATCTTTTAAATGGAAGGGCCAGGTAATAATCAATGTCGCCTGAGGTAATGAAGAAGATCAGAAACACTATGTATACCTCCATTCTATAACCAGCTCGGGAGGCACACATGGCGTGGTAATACGTTGAACACTTGCAACACTGAGTGCACGAACCGTGTATTTGTTTGCATATTACACATATCTGAAATCCATCAAAACAAAGATTTCTTGCATATTAGTTCAAAAACAAAACCCCTTCAATTCGCAAAAGACAGAGAAAGGTTTCTTGCATTCTAACTCTCTCCTGATAGTGGAATTACTCTTGGGTGCCAACCAAAATGAACACAAAGTTAACATTAAAATATACCTTCACAAAGTTACTTGATGGGATACTCAAAATCCCAACAGCTGGTTCCATTTTTTCATCACTTGCAAAACATACTTCAGGTTGAAACCAAGCACACGTCACATGAACCCACAAGGTGTCAACATCAGTTGGCTTCAATGCACCTCCTATCATCAGTCAAAAACATTGTCGGGCCAAGAATGTAGTTAATGGCACAGCGATGCCATATATTGGGTGTCAAATATTAGGTTAAGAAGAAATATTTTAGCGCCACAAGTTGAGAAGGCGTACCTTTTACAGGGCAGAGGCAGCAATCCCGCTTAATACCTGGTTTCTCGCATGCTTTACAGACCCACGAAGTAAAATCATGAACATGTCTAGCGCCATAGCATTCCTGATGCACTGCTATTTGGCATCTGACAAGAATAAAGAAAGAACAAACAATGACATTGGATGATGCTTCGCACGTCACTGTTCAATATTCCATGGAAAACAACCATCTTTGACATGAAAATTATAATGGCAAAACTCTGGCTCTTACATCTAATCCATATAAATTATCAAGAAAATAAGACTTTGCACAATCCATGTGAGCAAAATATTGGACGCAAGGCAAGTCAAATCAGGCAGATAATATAATGTCTTACAAAAAAGATTAATAACAGCACCTGTTGCAGATAATAATCTTGTTGTAGTCCCAATCTTCAACCCATCTGCAAACTGCACATCGTTCTGTTGTCCACTTCGCATTGACCGGCTCATAACTCTCTGCCAACAATAAAAAAAAAATCCAACAAAAAGCATCACACACGGCGCTTGAAGCTTTTCAACATGTTACAGGATTTCATTTCCTTTTGTACCTGACAGAAAAGCACGCAACTTTTGCTTTCTCTGCTTTATGGAAGGTCGTTTAGGAACTTTAGCTGCTGTAGCATTTGCATGTAACTCTCCTAATTTCATCATCTGCGGAGTAAGGGAATGGTCCGGCAGATAAATATGTCAGTTTACTTTTAAGTAAGTCAGATAAAACTCAAAAGAAAGATGCCAATATCTCTGATTGAAACCAGAAGAGTAATTGTACATACCCATTCTTCTAGTGGCAGCTTCGAGCTTTTGACTTTCACACTGGTCTTCCAATTTTTTGCTTTTGATCCGGTATGCCTTTCCCACTCACTAAGTGCTTGCCTTTGAGGTCCACAGGAGCCACACTTACATACGACTCTGAAAAGAAACAAATTAGTGTAAGAAGACTCTGCAAAGAAACTCTTCTGGTTTCCAAATGTAAGGAAAAGGTAAACTAGTATCTACTTACAAGTGGAGACTTGGGATATATATTCCTTCTACTCCAGAGCATACAACAATGACCTTGTCAGGAAGAGCCATTCGACAATCGCCTTTGCCAAGCCTGTACCAGAAACCCACCTCAAATTTAATTTGGCAATGCAAAGGCAGTTGTTGTGAAACCAATAAGAAATTTAAAAGAGAAGAGGCCTACTTTGACTTTGAGTCTGGATTTTCTGAATCTGATAGCTCAAAGTTGAATTTGGCTCTGCAAGTAGGACAGTAGTAATCTGTTTCCCCCAAACCCTTCAGATCATCAAATGAGCTTGATCTCAACACATGCGAGTAGATGAGAATAGGATATGAAGTCCAAAATAAGCAATACCTTCAAATTTTTATCTGATATATGGTCACACTCTGCGTGTACCCAGACTTTACAACCATCACATTTCACCTAAATTACCAAGCGGATGTAAGAAATCATAAAAACAACCAAAATCTGAGGCTACACCACTACAGATTATACAAAAAAAAAAAAATTTAATTCGTACCCAGGTTTGACTGTCCACCTGATTCCTTATCATCCTCTTGCATATGCCACAATTGTGTTTTGCTTTTGTCAACTGTAACAAAAACAAACGTAGGCTTACTCATATGCAACCATTTCTGCATCAATTAATACGAAAGAAGCATAATCACAGAACAAGGGACCACACATACCCTTGAACATGGTTTACACAACAATTGATCTCCAGGAATCAGAGCTTTCATTTTTTTTGCCATCTCAAAAGACATGACCGTTTCACATCCTACACAGGCTAGTGGATTTCTGTATTTCTTGAACTCCTGCAAAGAATAAAGTTAACAAAAATGAACATGATACGAAAACTATGCTTGAAAAGGAACCCCCTGCACAACGACCTCACAGACAGAGAGACACTTGCCTGGCTCGGAGCGCTATTATTGAGATCCTGAATTGAGCCTGCGGTTTCTTGAATCCATCTGTAGAAAGAATCGTCAAAAGTTGGGTTGCCAGCAGCCATGTGAATATCGTGCATCAACTTTTCCGTGAATCCCTGATCTGCCAAAAATGCCTCCTCCAAAGCCATCTGAAAATTCCCAGGGTTGCAACCTTGCAGCTCAGACTGTTCCTGGAACCTGAATAACAATCTATTAAGCACTCCGCATTTAAGAGTTATTTTTTTATATATAATTCAAGAGACCCACCTGGCAACATAATCCACAAAAGGGAAGATCATCCCTCTCCTCACCCATGCATAATCCTGCTTACATCATCAAAAATCACTCTTAGAAGAATTAACCGAAGGCCATATCTAAATTTGGAAAACCATCTGTCTATTTATACCCTTTCGTTCTCGTTCCCAGAGTGACCAAAGAACACAACGCAGGCTGCCTCGGGTATACAAGAACGCAAAACAAGCTCTGGTGCTTGTGTCATTGGATCGATAACAATGGCCGGCCAGTATGGCTCGTTTCTCCCAGATTTAGCCCACACCAAATCACCTGAATAGAAGTTCTCTGGCCCATAAGAACCTTCTTTCATCGGAAGCTTCTCATCTCCCCTCCTTCTGCCAACACGAGCACGAGACTCACCGCGCGGCTCGTAAATAACTGCTTCTTTACACAATGCACTATACTGACGGTTCCTATCAAGTTGCTTGCTTTTCAAATTACTAGCTTTAGGACCTCGAACACTAACTCTCTCATTCCTGCATTCTTCTTCTTCTTCCTCGTAATCACAACCACGTTCGCCGCTGGTTTTGCCATCTTTCCTCCAATTATCGAGCACCGAGTCGTTGAAACGGGAAGGAAGCACCTGAATCCGCCCCCTAGATGTCCGGACAAGCGCTGGCCGGGAGACTTCAGCCGGAGCATCCCTCGCAGTGCCGGAACCGGATCTTCTGTTGGACATTGGCTCTACCTCAGCAGCAGGAGAACACGACACCTGAGTGCACCAAGAAGTGGAGAATCCATTCCGTCCTCCGCCTGGAACTATCCCGGCGGCGATTTCTCCGAGAAGGTTGAGAGGGTAGTAACCTCCCAAGTTCGCCTTTCTCTTCTTCCTGGAGCCACCGCACTCACTCGCCGAGTTGCCGGGTTTGCACCGTTTCAAACGCGGTATCTGGGTTTTGAGTTTGCGTTTGATAATCATCCTCTTCCTGCAAATTCCCAGAAACAATCAGAGCATCATCATCATCTAACTATTCCAATCCAGAATCAGCAACTGAAACCCCCTCCGGATTCCCAAATCGCTCGCGAACCCTAATCTACCTCCCCAATTACGAAAGTTTCCCGATGGCAGAGAAACTCGAGAGCAATCCTCCGTCTTTCTCTGACCCACGACTTGAAATCGCATACACGTCGTATCAAACAAGGAAAGTCACAAAATTTGCAGATGTTTGTTTTTGTTTGTTTTATTAGAAGAAGGAGAGGAAGAAGAGACGTTGGGCACGAATGAACCAGAAAGAGAAGGATCTGTTCCTAACTTCTCTCGCTCTTAAAATTCCAGAGAACCCAAATTATATATATAACAAAACAAAAAAAAAAGCGTACTTTTTTATTTATGAAATTGGATAACAAAACCGGAAGGAGTGCTGAAGAGATTCTATTTTTTTGACGGGAAATTTTATTTTTTTTCTGGGTAAGAAAAGTTTTTAGAGGGAGAAAGCGTGACAGAGTTGAAGAGAGAGAGAGAGAGAGAGAGAGAGACGCAGAAGAGCCAATAACAAGTGGGTCGTACGATCGGCGTCGTCACACCTTCTGAATAGCGTGAGGGAAGGTGCACATTACTCTGATTTAAGCTAACATGCGCCTGAGGAAGAGCTTGTTAATTAAGCCCTCACGCTTTTTCTTCTTCTTCCTCCATTTTCTCTCCTTTCTCGTCTTCTCGGACCCAATTCAAAGATCGTGTCTCTTCTCTTAACTTCATTTCGATACCCAATATCTTGCTCCGAAACAATTTTTATTTATGATTTTCCGTCCGAAGATTCTTGTAGCTGGAATGGAACTTACATGGTACGGCTACGACATTGTACCTCTTTCGTATGTTGTATGCAACGTTACTACAACTAGCCAAATTATTATTCTCTGCACAACCCATGACACTCTCCTTTCTCAATTCTTACACAGAAGACGTGTTCGTATCTTTATAAATGTATTTTTTTTTAAAAAAAACATGTTCTTCGTTCTGCTTAGTTTATATGCACCGGTGAGGCTTATGGAAGAAGCAGCTACAAAATGGGAACAAAAAGAATATTAAAAAAAAAATTGAAAAGTTTCCCACCATTTTTTTCAGAACTTTTCTAAGGGTGTTTACGTAATTACACAAATTTGTCTGGGATATTCCGGTTAAGAACTAACCGATAAACTCTTGTGTTTCATTTTCTTCTCACTCTAAAATTTTAGCAAAGAGAACCCACGATCATGTTGAGTTGATTTGTTAAGCAGCAATCTTTCGCGTTAACCTTGAGTTCCGTTGAAACCAATCAGTCATGACTAATGAATGATCTGTGCCCTTTCATAACGCCAAAAATATGTTTATACCAAAAACTATCTTTCTCTCAGCGTTCGTAATATTGTACATAGAAGTCAAATTCTTTCTAAAATAGTTTTCATGGTGATTTTATAACAAGGGAATATTATATTTTTGTTAACGGTAAAGAAGAGTTTCATGTTAAATAATTGACGAAATTTTGACATGTCATATACGTGAACTGACATAAATCATAATTTTTGTTATTTAAATAGTTATATAATCTGGTCAATAGGTTACATTGACAATCACACACAAGTGGGAAATGTAAACGCTAATACTATCCTAAACCGGGTTTTACCATCCAATGGTAAAAGGTTTAGAGATGTCAATGTTTAGCTAGAATCTCATTTTCTATATGTTCAAAATGGTTAATCCTTTTGTGTACATTCACACAATCATTCATCAAATGTCAAAAGCTACTTTCGTTAACTGTTAATATATACGGTTAAACTATAGAATGGAACATCAAACTGCTTATATATCTTTAGATTTTTTGAGACAGAGCTTCACAAGATCTAACATATATAATCAGCATATCACTTAATTAAGTAACTACTACAACTTGTTTTTTCTTCCTAATCGTACTCCTTAGGCTTATTCAGACATCCCAACCCTTATATACAAAAAGGAGAGGTGGTTGGGAATGGGATTATATTTGAACACACTGAAAAATCAAACTATTCTTCTTGCTCCATCTTTAGGACCTAAACTAATAATCCTCATTTCTGCATCTCCTCTGTTTTTGCAAACCTTCCTCGGATCCTTGGTTGACTGTCTGCAAGAGCCTTCCTGCAAGCATACTGCAACCATACACCAAAACAACCGAGAACTCAGTTTCCAACAAAACAGTACATTGAAACACCGTCTATTAGGTCTTTACCTTGATCTTACGCCCGAAATTCCGCCTGCTCTTCTTGTTCCTGTATCGAGAAAGCTTCTCACGGCGGTCCTCAGAGGTGCAAGTTACGATTATTCGGTCCAGTTGAGACGGAACAATACCTGCGTTTGTAGTCCCCAGTCTCTGTCATAAAGCAAAATATCCAAAAGTGAATAAACCACATCTATATATTATCATTTGGGTCTGTGAAAGACTGAAAGATCACAACTTTCTCTGACATATTGATGATTCAGGCCAAGTTCTTGTAAACATTAGTAAAGATTTGCGTTCAATGATCGAAAGATAGAAAATTTGAGTCCCAACCTGTATATCGCTTTCGCTAAAAGCTCTCCTCATTCCATAATCCACTGGAGGGTTATCGGGGATTCTCTGAATCACCGCATCCTCGTGCTGTCCCATATCCATCGAGCTCAGGTTCCCCGAGCTCACGCTCTTCGGAACTGGGACATCAGAAACAACTACACTACTACTCTTCATAACGTTGTCCATTTCTGCCACTAAAGAGACGCTCTTAATGTCTAACACCTCGGAGAGCGGAGTCTCCATGGCTGATTTCACCAGGAGGTCCTGCTCACAGTCGTAGAAAGCCTTGTCTATAAGCTGTTGGTCACTTTGCAACGACCCGAGATCGCTTAGTTCAACAATCTCTTGAGAGAGGGGATCAACGGCTAGCATTGGTTCTTCAATGATAGGCTCAGGGGGTTTGAATAGGTCACTCTCTTGTCCAAAATCATACTCAGATGCCTCAACAAGATTGATCTGCGTCAAAATCATAAGAAAGAAGATCAACACAACATGAGGCAAAACAGAACAAGAGAGAGCCAAGATCACAACTCAAAACTTGTTGTCCTACAAGTTCTACAACAAGAAACTCACAGACTTTTGTTGGCTTTATGCACAAAAACTCACAGATCTCTTTGGCAGTGGATTCGTTCAAAAAGGGTAAGAGGAAAGCGAATCATACTTCTTTGTTACTTTCTTAGTGGAGAATGATTGTTAGTTAAGAAGAAAAAAAACAGAATTCTACAAGAACACGGAATCTGATGGTCGATAACAAACAAAAGATCATTGTCAATCGTGTAAGATACACGCTCTAATAGTTCAAAGTCCAGCTTGTATAAAGAGAAAAAGGTCATTCCCATCATCACAAAACCCCATGAAAAGGGAAGAATAAAGTTGAGTTTTTATTTTATTTTTCTAACAAGCATCAGCAGGAGAAGACTCCGTCTTTTCATCTGCCCAGAAAGACCATATTTTAGAAGCCAAAGCAGATATGAGCGCAGCAAAAGGATCGCATCAAGTTTCCAGTTACCACAAACAACAAAAAATTCTGGGAGAATCACTAAACCACAAAACTTTTCCCTTTAGTAAAAATTAGTACTTTACATATCCTTCACACTCCAACAAAGCAGAGTAAAGAAAAGAAAAAAAAAGGATTGATAAACTAAATCGAATGCAAAGAGACAAACCGTTTCATCTGAGAGCTTGTAGGATTTAAAGAGGTCTTCGAACTGCTGAATTTCTGGAGGAAAACCCTGCATGAATCGGAACTCTGGCCCAGTATCAGCATACATTTCTTCTTACTTTCCTATTGCTCTTAATTATGAAATTTGTTTTCCTGGAAGTATAAATGGGAATCGAGCAGAAGAGAGTGTATTAAAAAAAACCCAAAAATTTGAGAAATAGAGGCCAAGTGGGAATTGGAAGCATACCCTGAGGGAAAGTTCTGAACTTTGGTGATGTAGAGAGGCAGATAATAAATATATTGTTGTTTTATGTGTAAATCATTGAAGCATTGTGGACACTGAAACCCATATATATTCATTACTTTAAATATTTAGGAGAGTAAAAGAAAAAAAGGTAAAAAAAATGTACGCTCTACAACATTTACAATTATATTAAAACTCATATATATTGCAATTTGTAGAAAACAAAAAAGAAACGACGAGGTTAGTAGACGATAATCAAGATGATTACTTTTGTAAAGTAAAGCTTAGCAAATCAATTAAGTCGTAAACTCTAGGGTAGTTTGAGTAGTAATAGCAGTAAGCAGCTCGTAGTAGGTGGATTGTAGTAGACCACTAGAGCAGCCAGGCAGCACATGTCTAGTATGGGTCCCACCTTGTTACTTCTCTCTCTCTCTCTGATTTTCTTGTTTACGCCACGCGCGCGTGAAAATAAGGCCCGTGATTAAATCGTGACCATTAAATTCGTTATAATCTCTATCTTGAATCCCCTACCTTTGATGAACAGTATTAATGTAAACAATTAAATTTTGTTCAGTAGAATACAAATCTGGTTGTACTTTGCAACAAAATTCATATAATCAATCAATTCTCTTTGATATGCCATTTTTTTTTGGCATTTATGGCGAGGAAGTTATAGAAGTCAAATATCAGATTGAACACAAGAACTAATAAGAATAACTCTCTTATTAATAACTTTGGAAAACTCTCTCAAAAACCAAAGCTCTCAAAACTCTCTATGTTTTGTGTTAAGTTCTATCACAACATGATAGCTCCTTATATAAGAATTCTAAAACATGTTTCATATTCTCTCAATGAATTAGATATCTCCTAAAACATTATCATATAAGAAACTTTCCTTTTCTTATCATCTAGATAACTCCTAGATGACTTTTCTAATCCTAGCTAGATTAGTTTTCCTTTTTCAAGCTTAAGTCAACATTCTCCCCCTTAAGCTTGAACTCCTTTTTCTCTAACTCTTGTACACCAATAAGTTCTCTCATTTCCTTGAACTTGATTCTTCCCAATGCCTTTGTGAGTATGTCTGCCTTTTGATCAGAACCAGGAACATGTTCAACTTCAATTTGTCCATTCTCCACACATTCTCTTATGAAGTGATATCGCCTATGAATATGTTTACTTCGACCATGAAAAACTGGATTCCTTGTAAGAGCAATTGCCGATCGATTGTCAATATGGATTGTGACTGTTTTACTTGGAGATCCAGTAATCTCGCTTAGTAACTCTTGAAGCCAAATTGCTTGCTTTGCAGCTTCAGTTCCTCCCATAAATTCGGCCTCACAAGAAGATAATGCTACTGTCTCTTGTTTCTGAGAACACCAAGAGATTGGACTGTCTCCAAAATAGAAAATATGCCCTGCAGTACTCTTTCCATCATCTGGATCAACATTGTGACTGCTATCACAGTATCCTACTAATCTTGGCACACTCGTACATCTTTTAAAGACTAAGCCAAGGTTAGTTGTTCCCTTTAAATACCTCAGACATTGTTTCATTGCAGCAGCATGTGATTCTCTAGGTTGTTGCATGTATCGACTCAATACTCCTACACAAAAGGACAGGTCTGGTCTTGTGTGCAGTAAATATCTGAGACAGCCAACATTCCTTCTATAAGCCGTAGCATTTACCTCCTTCTCGAGTTCGGACTTCGATAGCTGTAGACCAGTTTCCATAGGAATATGAACCGGATTACAATTCTCCATTCCAGCTTCTTCTAGAATCTTGAGTGCATATCGATGTTGATTCAAGGTGATTCCTTCATTGTGTTGATGCACTTCAATCCCAAGATAGTAGGTGAGCTTTCCAAGGTCACTCATATCAAACTTTGAAGCCATCTCATCTTTAAACTCGTTAATGAACTCCAAGTTTGTTCCAGTAACAAATAAGTCATCCACATACACGGCAATTATCAAGAGATGTTCTCTTATCTCTTTGCGATATACTGAAGGCTCCTTTGAACACTTAACGAAATTCAGCTCCAAGAGAATGTGATTTAGTTTATTGTTCCATGCCCTTGGTGCCTGCCTTAAGCCGTACAAAGCTTTGTTTAGCTTATAGACTTTGTCTTCTTGTCCCTTTATTTCGAAACCCTCTGGCTGTGAAACATAGACAGTTTCTTTGAGTTCTCCATGTAGGAACGCGGTTTTGACGTCTAAGTGGTGAATTTCCCATCCGTTAGAAGCTGCGAGTTTGATGAGGAGTCGTATTGTCTCAAGTCGTGCTACAGGGGCGAACACTTCTTCAAAATCTACCCCATATTCTTGCACATACCCCTTTGCAACAAGTCTAGCTTTATACTTGTTGATACTCCCATCAGCATTTCGTTTTAGCTTAAAAACCCACTTTAAACCAATTGGTTTTACTCCAATAGGCAATTCCGTGAGACTCCAGGTATTGAGTTTTTCGATCGATTTGATTTCCTCTACACAAGCGTCAGTCCATTCCTTGGAGTCTTTTGCTTCGTTGAAGTTTCGAGGTTCGTTGTTTAAACACAAGAGCAGCATCTCTCCTTCCTCCTCTGCAAGTAGAACATAATCTTCAAGATATTTGGGAGTTCTTACTTGTCTTTCCGAACGTCTCAGACCAGTCTCACAAACAGAATCTCTGGCTTCCGTGTTTTCTTGTTCTGCGGTTTGAGTGGATACAGATGTATCTTCTGTTCTTGGTGCCGTGAGTCTATTAGAATCATCGTCATCTTCATCTCCTTCGATGTTCTGTTCTGGTTCTGTTTGTGTTTCTCTTTCATCAAGTCCGTGGTTTCCAAACTCTTGAAGTGTGATACGAAAGTTACCGGAGCTGTCCCGAGTTTCATCGCAAGATTTCCAGTTCCAACTCTTTGTCTCGTCAAAGACAACATTCCGGCTCACTACAATCTTTCGTAGCTGAGGATCGAGTAATCTGTAAGCTTTGGATCCCGGTTCTGTACCGAGATGAACGAGGACTTGCGATCGATCGTCGAGCTTCTTCAGATGTGGTCTGTCTAATTTTGCGTATGCTATGCATCCAAAGATACGTATGTGCTCGATGTTTGGTTTCTTACCTCTAAACAATTCGTATGGAGTCTTCTCTTTAAGGGCTCGTGTTGCAACTCTATTTAGAAGATAGGTTGAATGCCTAATCGCTTCCCCCCACAGTAGATTTGGCATATGCATATGTTTCAATATGCTTCTCGCCATCTCCATCATCGTCCGGTTTCGCCGTTCGACCACTCCGTTCTGTTGCGGCGTGTATGGAGCGGTGAGATGACGTACAATTCCGGATTCTTCACAGAATGTATTGAACTCCAGGGATGTGAACTCTCCCCCGCGGTCTGTTCTGAATGTCTGAATCTGTGTTTCAGCCTCTGCTTCTACTTTGGCTTTAAAAAGTTTGAACTTTCGAAAGGCTTCACCTTTTTCTTTTAGGAGAATCGTCCACATATATCGTGAGTAGTCGTCGATAAGAACAAATACGTATCGACTTCCTGCGTTTGTGTTTGGTGTGATAGGTCCGCAGAGATCTCCATGAATGAGCTCAAGCTTCTTTGTTGCTCTGAAACTAGTTGCCTGCGGAAACACCTTTCGTGTTTGCTTACCAAGCAAACAAGAGCGACATATCTCTTTCTCCCTATCAAGATTAAGCCGAGGAGCGCCATAAACAAGTTCTTTATCAATCATTGATTTTATGTTTACGAGGTTGACGTGGCCCATCCGTGCATGCCAAAGACTCGATTCACTGATTTCTGAAAAATAACATTGCTCGCTATTTTTAAATCCCATCTGAACTTTGTAGAGTCTGTTTTTGGATCTTGGTGCCTTGATGAGTAGCTTTCCGGCACTGTCTCTCATCGTCAAAAAACCTCCTCGCAAACGAATATCACATCCAGCTTCCGTGGCTTGTCCAAGGCTTATAATGTTGCTCTTCAAGTCAGGGATGTAATAAACATCAGTCATAACTCGACCTTGTCCATCTAAATCAGTAAAGGAAATTGTTCCTTTTCCTGTAATTTTAACACATGAATCATCACCAAATCGAACCCTTCCAGTAATAGACCTATCAATCTTATCAAAGTATCGTTGATTGCCGGTCATATGGTTACTTGCTCCGTTGTCAAGATACCAAGTGTTTTCTCCGTCATTATTGGATTCGAACTTCTTTGGTATGCATCCTTTTTCGTTTAGAAACACCACCTCATGCATCATAAGTTCATCCGCACCATGTGTATCATCTTTATCATCTTCTTGTGCTTCTTGTAATTTAAGCAAACGATCTGGACAATGCGAGGCGTAGTGTCCGTTTTTGTCACAGCGGAAACACGTAATTTGAGACATATCACGATTGCTGTTGTTACGTCCGCGTCCTCTGCCTCTATTGTAAGATCTTCCTCCTCTGCCTCTTCCTCTGTTCGAATCATAATTCGATTGAGTATCGGAACTTGTATACATAAGTTTGTTTTGATCTTCTTGATTTTCATCTTCTTCATAGATACGTTCTTCATATGCTTTGATACGTCCTATGATGTCCTCAAAACTTGTTGTGTTAAGATTCAAAACTTGTTCCAAAGAGGCGACAATTTGAATATACTTCCGCCGAGGTAGACCTTGGAGAAACTTTTTGACTATCTTTGGTTCCTCAATAGTTTCGCCTAAAGCAGCTGATTTAGACGTGATCTCCGAGATTTTTCCGACAAATTCATCAATTGTCTCGGAATCTTTCATCTTGAGACGATCGAATTCCGCCATTAACGTCTGTAACCGAGCTTCGCGAACTCTTTCTGCTCCCATGTGACGTGTTTTAATGGCGTCCCAAACCTTCTTTGCCGTTCCAAGCTCACCGATTTGCAAAGTTAAAGCTTCGGGAATAGATTGCAGCAGCAAGGCAATAGCCAAGTTATCTTTATCAGAATCGATTGGTGCTTCACTGGATTCTGTCTCTGGTTCAATCGTTCCCCAAACTTTATGAACTCTAAGAGCAACTTTCATTCTCAGAGCCCAGAAAGTATAGTTTGTGGTATTAAGCATTGGACAAAGAAGAGAAGAAGAAGGTCCGCCTCCCTCCTTCTGTTTCCCAGTAACCAACGTGATATCACCCATACTTGCGCACAAATTTGTATGGCTCTGATACCAAATATAGAAGTCAAATATCAGATTGAACACAAGAACTAATAAGAATAACTCTCTTATTAATAACTTTGGAAAACTCTCTCAAAAACCAAAGCTCTCAAAACTCTCTATGTTTTGTGTTAAGTTCTATCACAACATGATAGCTCCTTATATAAGAATTCTAAAACATGTTTCATATTCTCTCAATGAATTAGATATCTCCTAAAACATTATCATATAAGAAACTTTCCTTTTCTTATCATCTAGATAACTCCTAGATGACTTTCCTAATCCTAGCTAGATTAGTTTTCCTTTTTCAAGCTTAAGTCAACAGAAGTGAGGTCCCGTGATGTCCAATTTCACTTATTCATTTTTTTTTTAAATATGAGTATTGAGGAAATGACAAAACTGACATGTGAAAGTTCCCACAATGGTTTCCGTACGATTAGCAAAAGATTCTGTACGATTAGTAAAATTTGCTTTTGTTAATGCTAGCTCAGTTTCATAATCACACTAGATGGTCTCTATCTATAACTTGCATTCATGACAAGCTTTTATTCGACTTGAATATTATAGATACTCCATAGTCGATGAAGCTTTTGTGTTCTTAAGAGGGGACAACGTTGTATTTGATTACGGGATAAAATATCTATAGGCTTTCGATATATCATAGTATATATTAGTGTTGTCCACAGGTGTATTGTAGACGATTAAAAAAACATATCCAACCAAACCAAAGATAGATATTAACCGAACCACAACGTCTTGAAGACGGGCAGATTTCATCTTAAAGCCAAAACAAGATGATAGTTAAATAGTACAAAATTGGCTTAAGAGAAGACGAGTATCTTGATAGCACTAGGAGCAGAGTAGAGAGAACAAGAAAGATCACATAAACTTTGCATTGGAGAAGTTCATATCCGGATGCTGAGACATGAACTTCTTCATCATATCTTGCTTCTCCATCTCATCACTCGTTGGGAGTCCCATCTGCTTCTGCCTTTGATCAAACATCATCTTCTCCACGGCGCTGCGAGTTTCCGGGTCCAGATCACTCAGTTTGCTGGCCTCTGGCTCAACTTTCTGAGTGTCAATCTTAGGTTCTCCTTTCACGCAGTATTTCCACCACTCCGTCTGGTCCTGCTTTGTCAAGAGCACCGACATGACCTTTTGATCCTCGATGTTCCAGAAGCAGTCGTCAGGCTTGACAGCATTGAAGAATTCTCCATCGATGATTGGATCTTGCCCCTTGAGACCAACTTTCAGGCGGTTCTTCTTGATTTCACAGGTAACAGACCGTGATTTAGTGCCGCTAGGCACTGGAATGTTGACCGTGACCTCCTGGAGATTCTGTGTCCATGAGTACTTCTCAAAATCAAGCCCATTGCCTTCGTTAGGAACTGCACCAAAAAGAGACATGAAGTTAGTTCGCACTTCGCAGCAAAGTTCTATCAACTCAAGAACTGGTTCGTGTGATTTCGACTCTTGATAATGCCTTAAAGATCTAAACTTTCTCCGATATCATAGTCCGTATAAGCACACAACACCCACAGAACTCACCCGATGTTTCATCAGTCAAACAAGTGACATGACAATTTTCATATTCAAAATCGGAAAAAGAAGGACGTACCAATGGGACCCGGTTTCCGTTTATCTTCCTCCTTAGGCTTCTCCACCTCCACGGGCTCCGTTGGCTTCAAGCTCTCCTTCTTCGGCTTCTCCACCTCCATGGGATCCATCGGAGCCACACTCTCCTTCGTCAGCTTCGTCTCAATGGGCTTCACGGTCACCTTCTCCGCCTTCTTCTTCTCGGCTTCCATCAACCTCTCCTTCGCGGCTGAAACAGCAGTGGCGATCTCCTTGTCCGCCGTGTCTTTCAACAGAAAGTCGCTTTCTTTCCCAATAAAGTCAAGGACTTTCTCCAAAAATCCTAGGGGGTTTGAAGGATCAAGACTTGCCTTAAACGGCAACGAGGGTCTCTCCTCCTGCATCTCAGAGATAATCGCCATTGGTATTCGCTAGGTTTTAGGGTTTTCTTGCTGATGAAGTCGATTGAATATCAAAGTGAAAGTTTTTCGTTGTCGATGAAACAAAGATTGGGTATTTATAGGGGGAAGCGAGAAAGGCAAAAAGGAAGGTTCTAGAAGAAGCAAGCCTTCAAAAAGTTTGTATTGGGTCTTTTTCTTTAATTCCTAATTTCTATCTAAGTTTACCAAAATTTATAACTTTCCTTATAATATTCAAAGTCTTTTCCTATGTATCATTCCGTTTATAATATGGAAATCTGCAATACCCTAAAATTAGATTTTACAAGTTACGACATTTTAATTGATTTTAAAAGCTTAAGATTTTATTAATACTTTCCTATTTTTATTTAGAATAACAATTCCTATTTTTATTTAGAAAGACAGTTTAAATATTTTTTGAAATCCTGTTGACAGGATAAATAAGATTTGTTGAAATCCTGTTGAGAGGAAAAAATAAGATTTGTTGAAATCCTTCTTGGATTCAGTATATATTTGTTGAAATTCAGTCACTGTTAACTCACGTTAAATAATTTATATGAATTGAATAACATTATAACAGTATATACCTTATTTCTGATCATTCTTGGATTCGAATAAAATGTGGATCCAATTTAATTTTCTTAAACGTTGTAAAGAAAAAACTTTCTTAAACTTGAAACGTTTTATTAGAATTCTAAAACTATTACTATACTTTTGCCAATTACACAGCGAAGATTCGACATCAGTTAGATTTTATTTAACGAGTAAGTTTTCTGCTACGGATCTATTTATCAAACAGGGGGTGTAGCTCATATGGTAGAGCGCTCGCTTCGCATGCGAGAGGCACGGGGTTCGATTCCCCGCACCTCCAAAATTTTTAAACACACGCTTTTACTTGATTTTGAAGTAATTGTAAAGGCAAAACACGCACGGGAGGTTAATTAGAAAAGTCCAACCACCACTCGCTATACACACACAAGTCAAAAAATTCCTCGTAATCACATTATTTTTTCGCACTTTGATCAGATCTGGTATCTCCATGTACCTGTTGTAACCTTAAGATTTGAGCATCTGAACTCCGACCCAAGTACACCCAACAAACGAGACTAACTTGTGATAAGATCAAACACATTCATTCAAGAAATGTTTTAGATACAGACAAAGAAGAACAGTGCAAACTTCATCAGACAACTTTCCTCCTCAGAGAGAGAGAACGAATGATCAGGAAGATAGGTTTGGTATGCAAATTCCAGAATCTGGATTGTGTTGCTCTTTCCAGATTTTACCAGTGACTCTAAGTTTAAGCTCTTTCCTGTCGCCTCCGGAGAAGAAGAGAGCCATGTTCCTTTGGATGATGAGACCGTCGTTGCTGTCTCTTACTTTCCTGTGGCTATCTCTGATGCTTCTTGGGGTTCCTTCCCATGTTAGTTTCCTCCCACTGCCTCCCACTTCTAAGCTGTAGCTGTAGCTCCGTGCTTCTTCCTCGTCCCCCATGAATCTCAGGAATGCCATGTATACAGGACCCATCCCAAGCTGGAACGCCTCAAAATGGAGGCAAAAGTATTGCCCAAAGCAATGAAATACCTGATGGACCCAGACAACAAACACAAAGATGAGACTGTCAATTTTGATGTCGAAAACACTGAAGAGAATCATGTTTACTAAACAATGCTCACAGTTAGCATCCAAGTGGCGTTCTCTACTTCACGCGGATTGGACTTGACGTAGCGGTGGTTAAAAGTGGAGCCAGCGTGCATGTCAACTTTGTGATCATCCCTGAGATGGGCTACAAGGAAAGGGATGTCTCCCACGACACCACACTCCGAACCAGCATATGGACAACTGTATGGTCTGAAGTTACAGAGGGACTCGTGCTTTAGTTTGCTGTAATAAGGAAATATCTCAGGGCATCCCAGGTTGTAATACTTGCAAGGCAGCTCAAGCGACTCGGCTACTTTCTCAAGAGCCAAACATCTGATATCTCCAAGCTCTTGTCTACACGTGGGACACCGGTTATGCACTCTCACTTTACACGTCGAGCATAACGTGTGCCCATTATGACACTGCAACAACAACAAGAAAAAAGAGAGAGACTTTTCAGATTGCTGCATACTATCAAGAACTCCCACTGACTCCAATTGTAGGAGTACAAGCAACATCGAATTCTACAAACAACCACATTATAAATGCTCTGAATCAATTTATTTTGACGCTACACTGTCATTGAGCATAAATACATCTAACATCACAGTGAAGCAAAAAGCACAATTCGATCAAGAACCCAAACAACATGAATCAAAGAACCAAATTCCACATAAAAAGAAGAAGATCATACCTGATGGATAGGAGGGTACATAGAATAGGTGCAGACAGGGCACTCAAGAAGCTCGTAGACGCTAGTGGCCGGAGCGGTTGCCGTCGGGCCGACTATATTGGTAACGACGGCGGCAGCAGCGGCTCCGCCGTGACTCTTCGTCGAAGAGAAATGATAAGTTCCGTTATGATGGATCTCATCGTTCTGGATGCTTCTCGTCGACGATTCGCACTCCATAATACTATCCGCCTCCATTACCACAATCAATTTTCGAAAATTTGAAAAACCAAAAAAAAAAAAAGAAGCCCCTAAAATTAAAAAAAAAATTAGGTCAAAACAAAAAAATCCCCTTCCCTATATTCTCTTTTTCTTCGTTTTTCTAGAATCTCTCTTCTCGGAAAAGAAAATTCCTTTCTTTCAAGCCCGATTAACAGGAAAAAAAAAAAAAAAAAAAGACAAAAGCGACACAGTACTTTGCTTCTTTACCACTTTTGGGAATCTTTGAAGATGGATTCGATTAGACAAATCTGGAAAAAATACGAGAAAGAGAGAAAAGGGGAAGAAAATTTGAACGACAAATTTAATTCAGGGAAACCAAATCGGTCCCTGACTCTGACTCTCCCCTACCTCTCTCTCTCTCTCTCTCTCTATCTGTCGTCACCGTTTCTGGGAAAAGCGGGTGCTTTGCTTTTCTTCGTTGTGTGATCTCTGAAATTGAGGGAGAAAAGAAGAGAGATCAAATATGAGCCGTCCAGATGCTGTGGCTCCCTTTAATTCGAATTTGAATCCGACGGTTCTCTCTCCAACCCAACCAATTGGTTATAGCCAGTAGAACTGTAATTGGATCAAACCCAATGCGAACGCAACTGATGTGATGTCCGCTAATATTCTTCAAAACGCCGTCGTTCAATTAGAACGTAATTTACGTTTATAGACTTTTATATCTGCAGTATTAACAAATGGTTCTATGGTCTAGCGGTTAGGACATTGGACTCTGAATCCAGTAACCCGAGTTCAATTCTCGGTAGAACCTATTTTTTCCCATTTTTTCTAGTTTTTGGCAAAAAATTCTAAACTTTTTCTACTGCAAACAAGAAGCTACATAACTAAATAAAAAAAGGGCAAACAGGTCGCCATTTATTATTCTGTGCTTCACTACACTTGGAAACGACTTCTACACTCACAACAAAGATCTGGCATCAAAAACACACAAAAAAGTCTAACGAGAGCTCACAAAGCAGAGTGAAAGAGAAAACTAGCAGGAGGTTGGATCTTTCTGAAAGACAAGATTCAGTCTCAGTATGATGATGAGTATCCGAAGCTACCGGCCTTTCTCCCCATAAGTGAAAGCATCATCTCTCCCGCTGGAGTTTCAGATCCATCAGACCATCCGTACTTCTCAAGCAACTGATCCACAAAGTCACCAACCACGTATGAAATCCCCGACACCGATACAGCAATCAACGCATAGTACAGAACGCTCTTCAGGTGGCTGCCTCTCGGGCTCCTCACGTGAGCTTTGGCTAGAGCGAGCAAGACGATACAGAGCAGCGATGCCCCGAAAACTGATGCGACTTTGTAGTCTCTGTTGAGTGTTTTGCTGAATGAGAAATAGTAGACTACAGGAGGGAGTAGTCCGGTGATTATGAAGGTTAAGATTGCCACTGATGCGTGAAGCGTGAAATTTTCTCTTCGTCCAAGGAGTCGCTTGTACCGACCTTCTTCTTGTCCGTTAGTCTGGTTATCCACTGCTGCTGTTCTTCTGGGTTCCTCATCTCTAAGTTCTTGGAGCTGCAAAAGAAGTTTCTTGAAATTGCGGTTCATGCATCAAGATTACGAAGGATTAAGTGATCACTCACATTATGAATAATGAGAATAAGCCCGCCAAACAAGTTTGCAAGCCCCAATACCAAAATGTTCACTGCAACCAAAACGGCACATACGAGTGTTGTGACTTTCCAGCAACGAGCCTTGTGTGTTGTGTTTTCACAATAGAAGTTGAATGCTAAGGCTGAGGGGTACTTACATGTTGAAGCACCAGAACCAGCGGCTGATGAGATAACACCGAGACTTGTGATGGCTTCCATTAGACCTCCATATACGATGCTTTTCAAGATTTCCACTTTACGTCCTTCAACAACTGGTCTTGCAACAACTGGTCTTGCAACAGCTGGTCTCACTAACGGCTCGGTTAGAGTCCCTTCTTCCAGCGAACTCAGTGGGAGTGGTGGAATATCAATTCCACGACTTGGTCCTCCGTCACCTGATTCCATTACAGCTAAACGGAAGCGTAAAGTCAGCAAGGTATGAATGAGAATGACTACAAAGTACGTTAACAACTTAATCTCCAAAAAAAGAAGACACAAGATGGTTTTATTTTATGTATCTGACATTGAAGCTAAGAATAACATTTCCTCGCGGCATGATAAACATAATCAAGATTACCTGTTACTTTGGGCAGACCAAAATCTGGCTTTTTAGGGTCTGTTCCTTCAAACAGATGAGAGACACCTTCTGCGTGAATTATAGTTTCTACTCTTACTCCATCGGGTCCACTAGTCACCGTGTTTGATATGTTCATGTCACGAGATGGTTGAATCGGGGAGAGACGTCCTTTCTCTGGCGAGTGGTTCCCGTCTGCTGCGCTAGCATCATCCTTGTCGATCTTATGCTGTGTCTGCTCCTCCGCTGAAGGAACCAGAAACTGTTGCCCGTCTTCAACAGTCGCTCCATTGTTGACACCTTTGCTTGTATCATGTGAGTTTGCAACTGCCATCATATCAAGAAAAGAATGGGGGAGTTTTTACAAGTCAAAGGAGAGATGCAAAAGCTAAATAAGAGAAGAAGGATTGGGTATCACGTTTTGTTTTCATTAAAGTTGCTTCTCAAAATATGAAACTACAAGACACGAACATGGGTTCCACTTTCTAAGAGTAACGCAATTATATGTACCTTGAATTAAAGGGGTGTCAACAGGCTCTTTATCTTGAGAAACACTGATATCTGACACATCTGCATCATAAGGTATTCAAACGATAGCTTAAGAACCAAGGGTAAAACCGTAAGAGGATATTTCTTAATAGTTAATACTTATCTCCATTTTAAGAGGCATTCAAGAAATTAATATACTGGATCTGTACTTATTAGCATATTTCCTGTATTTTATTAACAATTTTACTTTCGTTTCTACTTTATTTCAGGATCTACTGATGGAAAAATAATTTCATAGATACTGAATAATAAAATGTCCCTACCTGGAATCGAAGTTACAGGACCATCCTGAACAAGGGGTGGGCTATCTGATGGGATATTTGCAGTAGAACCTGTCGTATCCTCTCCCAATTGGTTGGGGATATCACGGGGCGGATTAGCATCCGGGACACTAGGCATTGCTCCACCTGACAACACAAAAGAAACAAAATTAATCCTAATGCTAATATGATACAAACCATTTCAGACATTGCATTATTGCAATTTAATTCTACTAGTCGCCGAAGTAACCACTGAAGTTTTAGCAGTCTGTAATCTGTAATCACCGTTTTGAAATACTAAAAGAATGGAATGTCTTGGTCTTACACATGAACCGAGTGATGAGACTGGCAAAGGGACCAAACAATACCTTGCTGAACAGGTGGTTCTCGTTTCTTAAATCCAAGCATTGAACCGAACCACTTGGACTTGCCTGTAGCTTCCTGTTGAGGCTTTGTCTGAGTGTTTAACACCTCAACACCTTCACTGGGAGGAACCGGCTTTGAATCCACCCCTGCAATTTTTTTTGTCGAAAAAACAAAAGCATGCTTTACATACCAAAAGGGATCGGATCTAATACATTACTTTTCAAGTATCAGAGAAATTGTTAGCATCTAATGTACCTGTGGGGATGAAGATGCTGAAGCAGGACAAGCACTTGTAGAAAAAGGATTCAGGTATAGAGTTATCACCACCATCTGCAGATGGCACATTGTCTTCCGAATGAAGAAGAGGGTCAATCCGGTGTGGCCCTCTCAAGCGCTTTGGATCATCCAGCACATGAGGGATCTTACGTTTTCTTTTCTTGAGGACAACCCTTTTGGTGATACAAGAATGGCAGTTTGGACAGAACAAATCATGCGTCTCTTGGTTTCCCAGCACTTTCTCCACATTATAATCTTCAACATCTTCGATGTCCACCTCCTCCTCTATCACATCACCGGTGCGTTGATCAACAGCACCCACCTCTTTAGGGAAATCACCGTCTTGTACTTCTTCGATTTCACGTGATGATCCTTTGTTACCCTCAGAAGTCGAACCGTTTTCAGATTCTGGCTGTTTTTTCTCCCCGTTCAAGCTGTCAGCAGTTTGCGACTCATGAGCATCATGTTCTGCCTCAGCTGACTCAGAGCCTAACAGAAGAACATCAAACAAGAATTAACCAGAAATTCAAATCTATACATGACGGCATCTTCAACCAAGAAAACACATTACCAACTGTTCACGACAAGTCAACCAATATCAGAGGAAATAGCTAATCTTTCAAAGAGATGTCATGAATTTGCAGCTAAAAAAGTTGTTGGTCAAAGGAGCCCTAACACTGGACTGACCTTTGGTCTCAAAACCCAACAAAGATTCTTCTCTGTAGGTCCAATCGCAGTGGCGACATTTCCAAATTCCTTCATTCACAAACAACAAATCATGACAAGGACTTCACCACCAGCAGAAACGTACCAATAAATCTATCCTAAACCGATGATAACCCGAAACATTGTATGAGCTAATTATAGCCTACTTGATTTGAATCATTTCCGCAACATTTCAAGAAAACAGCACCAAAAAAGGGAATTACTTTTAAGGCATATCACACAAGAAAACAGCTCAAAAACGCGAAATTTTAACGGGAGGTTTTAGCTACCGAACCTTGTTCTCCGTCGAAGTAGACGTTGCAATTGTTCCCGTCGTCGTGCTCCTCGTGAAACCCGATTTCCGTTTCTTTCTCCGGCGTCTCCGGGACCTCCAAATTCTCTATCGCGATATGCTCTCCTTCCCCGTTCCGGAAATCGGGGATCCCTTCCGTACCTTCACCGGAAAAGCTAGAAGACGAGCTAGTATTGGTGGTGATGGTACTACCGTCTGCACTGTCGGGTCTCTTCCCATGAGGATACGACGGCGTTTTCCTCTCCAACTGGACAACTTGTTCGTCTTCTTCTTCTTCTTCTTCTTCCATTTTTACTGGCTGGTGGTGCTTCTCTGTCCCGGTGGTGGGCTCCGTGACTTCGGCGGCGGATCCCATCAAAAGAGGCCAAAGTGGAAGACACGAATGGCCGGAAGTAGGGGAAAAAGAGAACAAAAGAGAGATTCTTAGATCTACGGAAGGTGATTGATGGGGTCGTCTCTTGTCTCTTCTTGCTCACTTCGACATTATTGAATATTGATCCGATGTTGATTTCTTCTGCTTTATAAAGTATATATATGTGGGAATTATTACTGATTGTGATTATTGACGGTGTTGATGATGATAAGTGTCTTGACTTTTGCTGTTTATCAGCACGGTTTCGACATGATAATTTTATCTTTAAACAATCCTCTTCGCTTTGTTTAAACTTTTTTTTGGTCGAGAGCTACTTTCCTGTGTGTTTTAAACTGGTTCTTTTGAATGTACTATTTGTTAACTTTTTTTTTAATATAACTTTCTAATCTTAAAATAAAAAGATAAAAACCACTAATATTAAATACGGACTAATTAGGAACTTTTTTTTTTACATATGGAACTTTTTATTTTAAAAAGAAAATCTGCTATTAACTATACATAAATTCTGTAAGATTTTACAAAAATACAAGCAAAATATTACTTATTAGTTTTACTCACTACTATTTAAACTTTTTTTTAAGAAAAAATTTAAATATTTTCCAATTTATTTCATCAATTTTATTATTAGAATACAAGTAAAATATTACTTATGTCGGTATGTAAATATATAACTAAAATATCTTCGGATCAATTTATATTTTTTATAAACAGTCGATTTAAATAGCTTGTTTCATACACTGCTATTTAATTATTTTTTAAAGAAATTTAGATATTTGCCAGTTTATTTCGTTAATATTGTTATTAAAGTAGAAGCAAAACATTACTTGTTACCGTATGTAAACATATAATTATAATGTACTCGGATCAATTTGCATTTTTCTAAACAGTTAATTCTAATAATTTGTTTCACTCGCTACTAATTAAATTTTTCTTAAAGACCTTCAATATTCTCCAGTTTATTTCATCAATATTTTTATCAAATAAATTATCAGCTTAAGTTACCGTTCAAATTATTAGCTCGTTTTAAAAATAAGATATTAGCTACGACCTATTATATAGTAGTACTATGTATTATTAATGGACTGCATTAGTATACTTTTTACACGATGCGGTAATCCTCCGGACAATAATGTACTTGAGTAAATAGTTAACAAATTAGCTGAAGATTTTGTCACCTGTTTTAAAGGGATTTATTGTCACGTGGATGACAGAAGAGAGAGAGTGATTGCATTCATTTCACGATGACCGCACCTCCCAACTATATGCAAATTGATTTATCACGGCGACAAGACTCTTATCCAGACCAAACACGTAGCTGGTAAAGATAATAAACAGATAATCAAATACATACTATTACTATGAAGGAAAGAAAATGATATTAACAACACTTAATGTAAAAAAAATTACTGTTCGTTATGCTGTAATAAGAAAGTCGCATCTTGAGATAATTGCGCTCAATGTAAACATTCCTAATTAATTTGGCACGCAACGCGTTTGCTGACTATGTAATTATGTATTACCATTATCGCATCCATATTTAGTTCAGATATTTCAATTATGTAACAACGAAAGTTTTCCTTGTGTTACTAAAAGGTGAAAATATTAATTTTAGACTATTAAATTAACGACAATATTTGGAAAAAGAAATTTAAGTACAATCGAATTTCATACAAGATTTTTCGATTAGCCTCGTCGTTTAGTGTTGACTTTGACATTTCTTGATGTTGTGGTTGTGGTTGCGATCAATCACCATCGCCATTAAAAATAGTATATCTTTGTTCACATTCTTGAGTCTATCACTAGAATTGAAAGATACGGAAAAATTGGCACGAGAGATGCATGTTTTATAAGTTAGTTATAACTTATAACCAAAAATGACGTAAAAAATGTTATCACAAAGAAGAAGAAGAAAATGTTATATTAAAAAAAGACTTCGGAGACAAGAAGATATTTGAGCAAATCGCCTGATTCCGTAAGTGTTAACTACTATCAATCATAGCACCTAAAATAATAGTAACTCATAAACACGTTACGAACATGGTTGACAGCACATGCATATATATCTCCAAAGTCCAAACTAACTAGAAGTAAATATATTACTAGAACCGGATCCGCGCGTGAGCGCGGAATTATATCTTATTTTGTATTTAAACAAATAAAAGTTTATAAATTTTTAATTTTATAAATACAGATATAAATTTAAAAAGTATGAAAAGAGAACAATAACATTGGACATAAACATCAACACTATATTTTAAAGTCGAGGTTAGAATTATTAACTAAAGTCGTTTTTCATGGCTTGATAAGAAATCGAAAAAAAGACAATAGTTTTAAACAAAAAGAAGTAAAGAAACAACAAAATATTAAGAATTACATCACTGTAATAAAAGATAAGTGAAAGTAAATTTTAAATTTGAAAACAATTATTCTTATTTAAAAGATAATGTTTAGTTTAATATTCATATTTGTTAATATATTGGACTTTAAAACAATTATTCTTATTTCAAAATAATATTTTAATATTCTATGGAATATACTAATCTAATGTTTTTTAAAACAATTTTTTCTTTTGAAATCTAGCCCTTGAGGTAAGTTAACAAATTTTTTTTTGAAATATTTTATATTGGTTAATTAAACAAATTAAGATATATTAACAATTTTATTCTACCATAAAAATTTATATAGTTTTAATATATTAAGAGCAGATAATATTTTAAATTTTTTTTTTTACTTTGTATAAAATACATATTTTTGTAAGTCATAATGTGAGATGTGTTTATCGGTTATTTATTTGACACTTTTCTTTGGACAATTCTTTATTATTTTTATTTAGTTCTTTTTGATAATCAATATTTATAAATGGTAAATTTTGAAATATTTTAACAGTTTTATTTATTATATAAATACATAATATTATTTTAATATGTTTTGAGAGTGGATAATACAGAATAATATTTAATAATATACTTAAAACTTTGTTTTTATCAAAAATAATCATGTACTTTGAAAGTAAGAAGATATTAATTTTAATCAACTAAATTTATAGTTTAAAAATTCAAACACCGTAATTTTTTGATAAAAACAAAGTTTTAAATATATTATTAAATATTATTCTGTATTATCTACTCTCAAAACATATTAAATTCAAACATCATAAATTCACGAGAGAGTTGAGCATAATTACAAACTATAACCCAAATTAATTATTCCCGTAGAGTTAATTAATCAACTCATATAAAAATCAATTCCTCATCTTGAGCTCATCGTAATCATCACATAAAAAATATGTTCATCTTTTTTTCCATGATTAGCTTTTCAAGAGTATGAATACCGACACTATTTCATGGATTCTTCTCATGAGAAGAAGACCTGAACGCTAGAAGTTTTCAAAGACTGGCATACAGGACAAACTCCAGCAAACAAATCAGTCTTTACACAAACTCAAGTGCCTACACGGGATTAGCAAGACCGAAACCTCCTTTACGTTACACGACTTGCATCTCATCTCAGTACTTGGCATCCCCTGGATGTTCAAGTAGTTGTGTGAGGCTGCTTGGTCATCAATCTCGCTATCCCCGAACCCTTCTTGCACTTGATGATCACCACTTAATATTCCTGCTGCATTGTCGTTGTTTCCATGTGACATCACTTGTTGCAGATTTAACTTTTAAGGCACTAACCACAGATTCAATTGTACTTTGCCATGTAATGCCAGTTCTGAGCTTCCACTGCCACTTGTTTTAAATTCTCCACGAATTCCCTGTTCTTCTTGTTCATGTTTTCGATCTCCTGGTCTTTCTCTTGAAGCTTCTTACTCGTCATAAGATAGTCTCATATCAGTTGAGCTTAGTGTCAAACCAAACCCGCATATTTTGTGACTTCAGGCCAGTCTTGTGAAGGAACGACCTATCAAAACAAAAAACAAAACAGAGTTTGATGAATCTCGATTTTCAGCTACTTTTTAATAAGAAGTGTGTGATTAATTGAGTTGTGTTGTTTGAGCTTTACATCAGCGATTGAAGGGCTTGACTCTTCCACGTTCTCTGGGTGAGTCACGTCTGCACAAATATAATTGTCGATATATCGTTAACCAACGGGATTCTACAGCTTATGGCGTCTAATAGAACTGTGTTCCTTCCTCCCATCTGAAAAACGGGTTAGAAAGATATGAGATTCAAGAATGCTATAGAACAATTGAACATTTCCAATTCAGCTGTAAAAAATATTCACCTTGACATTGATTTTAAGGGATACATTTGCAAGATACTGTTTGCTAATCTTGAACACATGTTTTGTGAGACAACACTGAGATCATATTACCATGCCGGAGACTTCACACATCTGACCAAGTTCATTACAAATCCGCGAGCAACATTTTCTTGAACGCTGCGTGAGAAGTTAATACAGGCCCATCTGCTCACCGTCATACCATTGATCGCTAAATTGTTCATCATATTCCATTGACCACACAAACCTGTTGATCCAGATTGTAACAGAATTATATACTTGTCTTGTAAAACCAGATATTTAGTGTTTGGTTTTCAAGAATCAGTGAAGTTTCTTGAACCTTAATGTCTTTATTCATCTCCTTGAGGAAATTCCCTGCTCCACTAACCATTCCACCAGTTCCAACACCAGCAACCAATATATCTACTTTACCTGCTAAATCTCTCCATATCTCTGGACCAGTGGTTTGGTAATGAATCTGCAAGAAACAAAACATTAGTGAGAAAGAGAAAGAGAAACTCAAAAGAAGAGAGAATTTGGGGTATGGATGCATGATATTATATAAAAACCTCAGGTTTTGCAGGATTTTCAAACTGTTGTGGAACGAAACCACCAGGAGTTTTGCTTAATATCTCTTCGGTTTTCTCCAGCATTCCTATAATGCCTAATTGCCTATGCTCATTGTGAGATGAAGCTCTGCACCTAATGCTCTTAGAATGATTCTCCTCTCTAAGCTCATCGTTGAGGGCATCAGAAAGACTACTTTATAGCCACTTGCAGCCCCGATGCAGGCTAAACCGATCCCGGTGTTACCAGCCGTTGGCTCAATCAATGTACTCTAAACCAAGAAAAACCATTTCATTCCATCTATGAACTATATTTATGAAATATGAAGAGAGAAAGAGAGAGATTCTATGGTTTTATTGGAAGTTGTTTCTATTGAACCTCTCCAGGAGTAATCAATGGTCTGCGTCTTTGATCATACTATATGCGATTCTGTCTTTGACGCTAGAGCAAGGCTGCATCATCTCAAGCTTGGCGGCTATACGGGCGACGCAACCGTCAACAATTTTGTTCAGATACACCATTGGTGTGTTACCAATCAACTGTACAAAATGCGAAAACAGAGCAATGGCTTTTAGTCATGTTCTTTATTACAAGAAAGAGCAGATTGGTTCAGAAAAAATATATAAATATATTTAGAGAGTTTTTACTTCAGTCACATCGTTCTTGATCAAGCAACGATCTTCCATGTTGGTCTTTCTTTAAAACTCCTGCAGATTTAATCGGAGAATCAAAGAAGGAGACGCACAATCCCAATATTCAACGATCTTCCATGTTCTCTAAACAAATTGAAAGTAGCAGGAACAGAGCTGAACTACATGAAACGTCAGGGAACTCTCACGCAGGGAAACTTACGAATTAAACATTCCGAATCTGATCCATTGTCGGAAGACATAGATGTCTATTCCGAAGTCACTTGCATCCTCGTTGTCGTCGATTTCGTCTTTGCCGTCGAAGACCAGTTCGGAATCCCTCTCACTGCCACCATCTTCATCCCCAGCAACTATGACACCGTCGACGTCTTCTCCTCCACCAAAGGCGACGCTACTCCTCCAGGTCGTCTCTCCGTCGCTTATCACATCGTTCATCAACGTCTCTCGTTCACCGATCTCCGTTTCTTGCAACCACTGTCTCGCCTTCCGACTGTCCTCCCGGGAAACTCAATCGTCGTCACCAACAATTCTGTTTTTTTTTTGTCGGCCTTCACCAACAATTCTGTTTAGGGTTTTACATTCGACTGCGTTCTGGCTTGTATAATATTAAAATTTAAATGACTATATTAACCTTAATGAGAACCCAGAAAAAACAAAGAAATTCAGTGGCATATTTCGTAATATAACACATGATAATAGGTTTATTTCATAAAAGACTCCTGTTTTAATATAGTAGATAAGGAATGTATGTTGAATTTAATTATATTAATGGCCTCGGTCGATATGATGTTTGATGAGTCGTGCTTCATGTGAACTTGACCTTTAAGTTCACATGGATTCATATCCCTGCTTTTGATACTGGAGAGGTGTTTTTATTATATAATCAATCAAATTAAATAGGTGTTGGTACGTAAGACTTTTAGTTAGTTCAAATAAACTATAGCTTCTAGAATGGTACAAAATGACATTAAACAAAATTACAGAAAAAAAAAATCCGGAATTTTTTTTTTTTTTTTTTACAAATCTACCGCTTACCAAGATAGAAATGTAAGAATACCATTTAACTTATGAAAAAGTTTGCAATATAGTTTTCGACATTAATGTAATGATACTACCTCATTTTGGCCAAAAAGTTAAATGCTTGTTTATTATGTTTTGAAATTTTAAAAATGCTCGTCTTAGAATTTGATCCGTGGGAATGAAAGAATTGGCCTTTCATCATGTGATAATCCCATTTTCATCAACTCTCTCTAATCTTCTCAAATATTTCATCAACTTCCTCTATTTTTAATGAATTTTCATACCCCACCCCTATAGTTGTTTTCTACCTAATGAGGCATTATATATTTTGGAGAATACAAGTTCAATGTCTATATATTTGACAATTTGTTTAGTCACAAATTTTGCCATCTCGAGACATTGATATATTGAGATTTTGACCCATAACTAACCTTAGTATCTAATGACTTTTTAGAGTTTTTGAGTATATGTCAGGAGATTTTAGGTAGTTTCGGAGCTGTTATTGGAATTTGGAGCATTTGAAACAGAAAAGAACCAGAATTGAAGAAAAGAAGGAAAATCCTGCGAAGTATCACCAACTCCAATCGGCGAGCACCTGCTCCCGATATTTGGCCACCAAGCGAGCACTTGCTCGCCACAGAAAAATAAAAGGAAGGAGAATTTAACCTAATCAAGCCACCGACTTTGGAGGGAGCAACCGCCTATTATCCCTAATATAAATATTCATCTTAGTCTTATGTTTTATTATCTTTTATCTTGCTTTTTGGCTTTTAACTTTTCAATACTTAGGAATTCTTTTGTAAGGGAGAAGATCTCTGCTACAATTTGGAGAAGATTTATGAACCCTATTCTTTTATTTTTAATATCGATGCAGTCTTTTTATTTTATTGTTTTGTTTTCTTCTTTCATCATGCTTGAGTAGATCTCTTAGTTAGGTTAAGGTTTTCAAAGGAATTCATGAGCTAGGGTTTAACACAAATAGGCAAATAAAATCGATGTCTTCACCCTTGTTATTCTTAATGCTTAAATCGATTTGATCACTCGATTTTATGATATTAAGTTTAATTTAGACAACGACAGTTGCTAGGTTGCTAGATGAAACATTGGTGAGCAATTTATTCATTACCTAAGAAAGTAGATGTATTGGAGAATTGTGAACATATCAAACCCGATCTATAATGCTTGTCTGCGATTTTCTAGGGCCAACGACAGTTAGGATTCTCTAGGTCGTTAGATAAAGTTGTTGATACTACGACAGTGGATTGATATTATCTTTATGTTTGAGTTCTAGACTTGTGCGGAATTGTGCCTGAATAGTTGTTTAACCCTTGCTCTGAATTGCCTGCGAATTGCCTTGACCTAACGCTTTTTTATTATTGTTTAAAACCGATTTGCTTTTATTTCTTGCTAGATACGAAACCCAACCTGATATTGATTCATCTTAGCTTGCGATTTAGCTCATTATTCCATAGAGTAATACTTGATCTTCGTGGGATCGATCCCTAAATATTACTACGATTTGCTGTGCACTTGCAGTAGGAAATTAGGGTTAAAACATGTGTATCAAACATATATCTCTTTACTTGAAAAATATATATTATCCAGGTCTTGTGACCGTAACTTATGCTTACGATGTTTAAATTCTTATAGAAGATTCACCAAACAGCTATGAAAAGTAATATTCAAACGGCTTGAATTGATATTAGTTTATGATTCTTTGAAACAGTATGTGTGTGATAAGGGTTTGGACGTCAAGCTTTACACCATAATACGGGAACACATATGGCCCTCCTTGTTTGCAAGTGTGTAAATCCCATTTCTAGATATTGACTACGAGGTCCATAAGTGACACATAACTCCTCTCTTTCATATCATCCCATGACTTCTCTGCGATTTCCAAGTAAGAAATATCACAACGACTCAACGAGGCCATCCATCAAATGTGTTCCATATCGATCAAACAACAACGATGCATGTATTTGTCCACCAATTTTTGAGTTCCCATATATGCCGACCAATGAATCTCTTGATAAATCCAAACCTATTTATTGCATGCAACGCTAGCTATATGCGTTTTATATATGTGTCTACTCACCGTAATTGTTACCCTATAATGACATATAAGAGAATCAAGAGATCAACACTCCTAATTAATTACGACTCATTGTTAAACGGTATGAACTGGTTGTTTTATGACCTATAGTACACTTTGCTCAACTCTTTTTCTCGGATCCTTAAACATGTAAGACCCAAAACTAACTAACTAAAAGCAAAAGGAACAAATATAGCTCACTAATAATTTAGCTAGATGATACGTACCATACTAAATTGTTCAATTTAAAGAAGAAGACAGAAAGCAACTATGGAGTTTTCTGTGTTCAGGAAAAAGCCAAGACGCGGAGAACTTTTTTAAAACCAATTGCAATTTAAGTACAAGATACGACAGTAAAGAATATTCAATATTGTGTAATTTGTATTCTTTTATTTTTGTAACTACGAAGTTAAAGAAAAATCTTAACAAAATTCTCTTTGTTGACCTTAAAAATGTTCTTTTTGTCTTTTTTAATACTTTCTGCTTTATTTCTCCATAAACTTTTGTAAAGGGAAACATTCGACACTAATAAAAAGGTAAGAAAACTAAAAGGACAGTGGAAGTGGAAGACGATTAGACGAACAAGAACAAAAGTCTCAAACTCGTGGAGTTTCTGTAGATTCATCATAAAACCCGCTTTTCTCAAGCCACTGATTTATGAAATATCCAACGAATGTAGAGAATCCCGACGCCGTCGTCGCCATTGACGTGTACCTAAACAGAGTCTTGAGATACTCGGGTCTCTTCGACACGTACGCTTTCGCAATCGAGAGCAAGACGATGCAGAGTAGAGACACTACGTAAACAGCTAAAGTCTTGTGCTCTTGTCTCTTTTCGCTTCTTCTTCGAAACGAGAAGCCGTATACAAGAGGTGGGATGAGCCCGCACACGACGAAAGACGAGATTGCGATAAACCTGTGAAGCGTCGACTTCTCTCTGTTTCCGAGAACTTCCACGTATCGATCTTCTTCTTCCTCGACATCTGCTTCCGAGTTTTTCTGATCATCACTGTTGGTTCGTCTTCTTGGTTTCTCGTTTGTTAGTTCTTGGAGCTGCAAAAAAAGGCGTCTCTTTTCAATCCTCTGAAACTTGCATACAGATGTTTGATCACAGACCAGAAAGATCACTTACGCTATGAACAATCAGAAGAAGACCGCTCGACAAATTGGCAACTCCCAAGGCCAAAACATTAACTGCAATACAATCAAAGACATCGAACATGCTTTAGACGTTCATAGTGTTCGACGAAATGCTCTAAAGAGACGTGGATCACTTACGAGTCGAAGCACCGGACGCGGCTGCAGATGTTACGGTGCAAAGGCTTGTGATGGATTGTGTGAGACCTCCATACACAATACTTTTCAGTATTTCGAGTTTATTACCGCTTTTGAGAGGCTCAACACTTTTTTGGATCTCTGGTTGAGTATAAGGTAGCAACCCAGGTTCTGCTTGAGTTTTTGCTGGTGTTTCTTTCTCTGCATTTTCATGAGTTTCCTTATTGGCAATTTGCATAGATCGTTGCTCCTGTGGTGGAGGATCTAGCGGTATTGGGTGAACTTTTTGGTTGTCTAGCAGAATCAAGAATCTTTGTTAAGAACCAAGCTTAATTAGGATTCATCTCAGAGTCCGAGTTCAAAACATACCTGTCTTCTTGTCAGAAACTTGATCAGAATCTGCAGCCTTGTCATCGTCATATTGAGTTTTTTTACTCTGTTCTTCGCTACTGGTATCAGTAGACTTGGAATCGATCTCTTTCTCGCCTACCATAGTTCAGAAAAAATCGTCAAATCAAAGTGTTGAAAGAGCAGAATGCTTCGTTCTTCAAACATTGACCTGATGGATACACAAGAATGAAGAGAAAAAGCAACTTACGTTTCTCCTTGTGATATATGGGACTGTAACGGGACCTCATTGCCACAATGACGAGAAGCAACATCGCAAACATGGGAAGTAACAAAAGTATAGAGGAGGAAGGCAGCGACAATGAAGAGACAGAAGGAAGCGGCAATGAAGAGATAGAAGGCAGTTCCACATGCAGTGGAATGGAAGGCGGTGACTGTTCTCGAGACGTGTACAGGACAGAAACAGCAATAATAATACAGAGGAACAACCAAGCAAAAACATCGAGGTACCACTTGGGAAAACTCGGTCTGTCTTTCTCAATTTTGACGTCGATGCTCGGTTCCTCACTATCGATACCAAGATCGATGTTCGATCCTGGTGACTTTGTATCAACCCTCTTCGTGCCTGAATTTGCCAAGAAACCAATTTCAATCACAAATGTGGACATACAACTACACCAAAATAAGGCAGTAGAAGAAAGGCTACCTTTGTCTTTGTTGTGGTCATAAACAGAAAGGAACAGCTGCTGAAGATAAACAGGGAACCATGATGGAAATTTTGTCTTCTTGTCTTCCGATCTTGAACCGTTCTTAGTGTCAATAGCTTCGTTTGCACGGTTTTTTGCTGGTTGGAGATCTGATTTCTTCACGAGCTTGACTGTTTTGGTGATATCTTCCCCACAGCAGGGGCAGTAAAAGTAATACTCATGCTGGTTCTTGATCACAATCTCCACATCATCGTCCAATGAATCAGGTTCTGTCTGTGGTTCTTTTGCTCTAACTACGTATTCAGTTTCAGGGGATTGGTTCTTGTCTACGGATCTTGAAGCAGTCTCAGTGTCAATAGCTTCATGTGACTCGATTCCTATGGGTACCAAGTTGGAGTCTAGCATTCGAAAAGTTAAAAAAGGTGAATACTAGTTGAATCTTCATTTGGTGTCATCTTCGTTTACTTTCTTTTCTTTGTTAGTAGCAAACTAAAAACATCAAATATTAACGAATTGTTCAAGTAATTAAACAGAAGTACAAATAATCCTCAGACCTTGTTCTTGGCTGAAGTCAACGCCATCATTTTCCTCGAAGTCAACGCCATCATCTTCCTCGCTACCGTGTGGGGAGTCTGGGGGCAGTTTGGTAACTTCAGCGGTATAGACACCATAGCCATTGGCACCTTCGCCGGCAGTGCTTGGAGTGGGAGTCGGATTCGTAGTGGGTTCCATTGGAGACAAACAAAGATGAGATTCAGAACCATATCATCGGAGCTTTATAGTTAGCTATTTTTATCTGAATATCTTACTTCCACGAGTTCCACGTTCTTTTATTTATGTGTAACCAACATTGACTAACCATTTTTCTTTTCCAGTGTCTTTTGTTAATATGTGAAAATGGAAAAAAAAAATAAACTGATTATTATTGATAAAAATCGAACATTTTGCTTACAGAGTAACCAAACAAGTTCGTCTACGCATTAAAGACTGACAAAAGGAGAAGATAGATAACTCTTTTATTTAACAGATTCTTCTGGGTTCTGGAAATCACCCTTTTAGGTAATCAGAGGCAAGCTTATGAAAGTCATACTTTGCAAACACATCTCTGGCGTGTTGACTTGCAATGAAAGAAAGCGCAGAACCACTAATCGCTATTCCGGTGTATGCAGCCACGGTCTTGTGTTTATCCATGCCGAAGGCATAAGCTTTGGCAAAGGAGAGAGATATGACGCAGACCAGAGATCCAGCAACGAATACGGCAGCTTCATAGTGTCCATTGTCTGTTATTTTGAAAGAGAAGCCGTACAAGAGAGGAGAGATCACACCGAAAAAGATGAAGGAAACCACAACAACGACGCAATGGAGTATGACCTTCTCTCTGCTTCCCAACAGTTCCTCGTACGGATCTGTTGCTTTCACATCGGCCATATGATCATTGTTCGCACTTTGATAAAATGGTTCAGACATTACGAGTCGATGTAGCTGCCAAAATATATCATCTTTTGTAAATGTAAGTGGTTTAAATCAAACTTGATTCAAGAGTAAATGATCGATTTATCATGAAAAAAACAGAGCACATACTCTGTTTGCTCGATAACCTAACTCACGAATGAAAATATTTTGCAGGCAAAAATAAAGTAGAAAAAAGAGAGGAAACAAATACAAAATGACTCACATTGTAAATGATGAGAAAAAGGCCACTGAATAAATTAGCTAGCCCCAAGGCCAGAACGTTGTCTGCAAGCAAAGACCATATTAATTTGAATTGAGATGTATGAAAAAATCCATGTCACTGTTTGTGTTCATCAGTTCATGTGTACTTACGAGTTGAAGTACCAGATGCAGCAGCGGCTGATACAGCACCGAAGCTTGTAATGGACTCGATTAGACCTCCGTACACAATACTCTTCACGATGTCTAGCTCTGTTTGTAACATATTTTGAACTTGAACCACAATATGTTTCCACAAGATGCCTGGAAGTTTCGCTAATGTCGTAGGTGGAGAGTGTGTCCGCGAACCAATTCTTTTGCGGTCTATAGTAGACAGATCATCATTCTGCGAAGCAACATCTTCGTTGTTCTCAACTCCAGTGACGTCTTCTTCTGCAAAACCATCAGTGAAAAAAACATGAAAAGGGATTCGAGCAGCTGTGTGGGAATCATAATAAGTAAGTTAAAAGATGAGTATCATCGTCATTCCTGAAAATAATCGAGAGAAAGAATTTGTTTAAAGAGGAGCTACCTGGTTTGTTCGTAGAAGCTTGAGTTTCGCCATTTGTTCTTCTTTTCCAGGAAATGGAAAGCAAGCACAGGGCTAGAATGACGGGTAACAGCAACGAGATAACAAAAAGGGTCCAGGACAAGGGGATCCAGCCTCCTTTTTTCTTTACTTGTGTTGGAGTAGGCGTGATAGGTATATCCTGCTCTACAACATTAGGAACATGTGGCTTCAAACGATCTTGGATTTCTGTAACATCTTCTGATGTTTTAAAGATCGAAATTGTTAAACTTTCATTGCTATGTGGTGTTGGTACTAGCGGTGGTGAAGAAGACGGGATATGTCTATTATCCTCTACAACATCAGGAACAAGTGGCTTCAGACGACCATCGATCTCTGAAGCATTTTCTGAAATTTTCTGTAGGCCAGAGATTAAAACTGTTAAACTTCCATTGGTATGTGACGAGGGTGGTGGCGGTGGAAATGCTGGTGGCAAAGAGGACGTGTTATGTATATCATCTTCTACAACATCAGGAACATGTGACTTCAGATGACCATCAATCTCTGTAATATCTTCTTGAATTTTCTGCTGATCAGGGATTAAAGTATTTAAACTTCCATTGGTATGTGGTTGGGAAGGCAGGATCGGTCTATCATCTTCTACAACATCTGGAACTTGTGGCTTCAGATGACCTTGAATATCTGTAACATCTTCTTGAATCTTCCGCTGATCAGGGATTGAAATGTTTGAACTTCCATTGGTATGTGGTTGAGAAGGTAGGATCGGTCTGTCATCTTCTACAACATCAGGAACATGTGGCTTCAGATGACCTTGAATATCTGTAACATCCTCTTGAATTTTCTCCTGATCAGGGATTAAAATGTTTAAACTTTCATTGGTATGTGGTTGGGAAGGCAGGATCGGTCTGCCATCTTCTACAACATCTGGAATATGTGGCTTCAGATGACCTTGAATATCTGTAACATCCTCTTGAATTTTCTCCTGATCGGGGATTAAAATGTTTAAACTTCCATTGGTATGTGGTTGGGAAGGTAGGATCGGTCTGCCATCTTCTACAACATCTGGAATATGTGGCTTCAGATGACCATGAATATCTGTAACATCCTCTTGAGTTTTCTGCTGATCAGGGATTGAAATATTTGAACTTCCATTGGTATGTGGTTGGGAAAGCATGATCGGTCTATCGTCTTCTACAACATCTGAAACTTGTGGCTTCGGATGAACTTGAATATCTGTAACATCTTCTTGAATTTTCTGCTGATCAGGGATTGAAATGTTTGAACTTCCATTGGTATGTGGTTGGGAAGGCAGGATCGGTCTATCATCTTTTACAACATCTGGAACTTGTGGCTTCAGATGACCTTGAATATCTGTAACATCTTCTTGAACTATCTGCTGATCAGGAATTGAAATGTTTAAACTTCCATTGGTATGTGGTTGGGAAGGCAGGATCGGTCTGTCATCTTCTACAACATCAGGAACATGTGGCTTCAGATGACCTTGAATATCTGTAACCTCTTCTTGAATTTTCTTCTGATCAGGGATTGAAATGTTTAAACTTCCATTGGTATGTGGTTGGGAAGGCAGGATCGGTCTGTCATCTTCTACAACATCTGGAACATGTGGTTTCAGATGACCATGAATATCTGTAACATCTTTTTGAGTTTTCTGCTGATCAGGGATTGAAATATTTAAACTTCCATTGGTATGTGGCTGGGAAGGCAGGATCGGTCTATCGTCTTTTACAACATTAGGAACATGTGGCTCCAGACGACCATGAAAATCTGTAACATATTCTGGAATTTTCTGCTGATAAGGGAGTAAAATTGTTAAACTATCACTTGTTTGTGATGGGGGTTGTGTTGTTGGCAGCGGTGATGGCGGAGAAGGTGAGATGGGTCTATCTTCTTCTACAACATCAAGAATATTAGGATTTAAAGTCTCTGTAATATCTTCAAGAATTTTTTTCTGGTCAGAGACTAAAACTGTTAAACTTTCATTGGTACTTGGTGGGGGCAGGGGCGGTGGTGAAGAAGGCTGGATATGACTATCATCTCCTACTGGCTTCAGACGACCATGGATCTTTGTAGCATCTTCTATTTTTGGTGAATCAGGAATTAATATTGCTGACCTTCCATTAGTATGTGGTGGTGGCGGAGATGGTGGAATAGGTGATGATGAAGAAGGCAAAGAAGGCTGGATAGATCTATCTTCTTCTGCAACATCAGGTTTCAAACAGATCATTGTAGCATCTTCCTGAAGTTTTTGCTGGTCAGGGATTAAAGTTGTTGAGTTTATATTGGTATGTGGTGAGGGTGGAGGCAGTGGTAGTGGTGGTGGCAGAGAAGACAAAGAAGGGGGATCAGGTGTATCGTCTTCTGCTACAACATCAGTAACATGTGGCTTTAGACGATCATAGATCTCTATAACATCTTCTGGAATTCTCTGCTGGTCAGGGATTAAAAACTTTGAACTTCCACTGGTATGTGGTGGGAGAGATGGTAGTGGTAATGGTAGAGAAGGTGGAGAAGTCTGAATAGGTCTATCATCTTCTACAAGATCATGTTGCTTTAAATGACCATGAATCTTGGTAACATCTTCTGGAACTTTTTGTTGGTCAGGGACTAAAATTGTTAAACTTCCATCAGTATGTGGTGGGGGCAGTGGAAGTAGCAGTGGCGGAGAAGGCATGATAGGACTTTCATCTACTACAATATTAGGAACATGTGGCTTTCCACGATCTTGGATTTCTGTAACATCTTCTGAAAAAAATATGCTTGAGTTAGGGATAAAATTGTTAAGTTCAGTGACAGTGGTGAAGAAAGCGGGTAAGTCTGTACCTTTTACAACATCATAAACATGTGGTTTCAGATGACCATGGATCTCTGTAGCATCTTCTTGTATCTTATACGGATCAGGAATTGTTGGAGAAAGTAGAACCCACAGAACAGTGGCTGATAGCAATAGCGAAACTACAACCGATAGGAGCCACAACCAGTCCAAGACATGTTTTCTGGGCGTCTCGTCTACGACTCTTTGAGTTGCCTCTGAACCATCTGAATTTTGACCAATGGAACTGGTCAGGCATCAATCAGTCAACCATTTAAAAGCTTTATCTAGCTCGAGTCCATCGTAATGCATAAATGCCAGGTAAGCATTTAAAAAAAAAACAAAGTGTCTACATAGTCCCATATATAGAGCAGTATATATGTGTGTAGTATATGTATACCTGGAGTAATATTATACAACCATGGGAGGTAGATGAATGGGTACTTGAAGGAGATAACGATAACAAACCCCAATAGGAATCTCTGTTTGTTGTACGGAAAAGTCGCTTCTCCCTTTTCAAAGAATTTAGCAGTTTCTGTGACCTTATGAATGCAGTTTGGACAGTAGAGATCATGAGTTTTTTGCATTTGTAACTCATTCATCAGCACATCCTGACCAGGACTTGTCTTGTCTTCCACGTTCCTCAATCTTCCGTTATCTTCTCTCTCCAAAGTGGCCTGTTCTCTATTTGCCTCCAGGCCATTTTCAATTTCAGATCCATTATTGTTGCTGCTCATTCCTAAGCAAAGTTTAACAAAATTGGACCCCAAGTAAATACTAATTTTGTCTTTTACCTTGATTCCGATAATTCAAGAGAATGAATCCGATACATTTGCTTCCTTTTTTTCTGTCACTTAGTTCTTTTGCTTCTTCTACAGGTGCACATCGACAACATTAATTTGTCTATAAGAAAAACGTGTAATATCCACTATTCTCTTTGATACCCAAAACTACTACTTTTATTTATTTATATAAAATCAACGTAAAATAGCTAAATACATCCAACTTATCGATGTCCTAAAAGTAAAACTAATCAACAGAATATATTTTTGTATCACTCAAGTTTTAGATCTCGCTGGGTTTGATTATATCATTAATTAGGCGTTTATTTTTGTTTTTGTTTGTCTGTTATAAATGCTAAATAGGGAATTAATCGAAACTCTTCCTCCAAACCAAATTACAATGTACCACCAAGTTACAGAAATACAAATCCTAAAATATTAAATATACAACCATGCTGTCATGCATGCATACAAAATGCGATATGAACTCTGGGTATGCATTACTAACTAAGGCGCATGCTTTGTTTTCTATACATGGTTCACTATCGACGTAAGATATTAATTTCAAAAAAAAAAATGTTTCCTTATTAATAGTAACGGTCCACAAACTTAAATTTCGATCGTAGTAAATATACATAAAGAACCAATATATAGAGAGAGAGACATAAGAAAATTTAACAACTGATGAATATATATGAATCCAATCTTACTTAATTTCTCAACCAAAAAAAAAAAAACTGAATCTAAAATGTTTTTAGACTAAAACCTGTTTCACTGTCACTTACGGCGGAGAAACATAGGTTCCGGCCGTTAGTACCTCAGACGATTGCCACTATCTGCAAGATTCCAATTGTCTCCTTTTTGGTCCATTTGAAGACGGTGATGAGTCGAAAGAAAGAACCAGGGGACATAAAGAAGTAGTGCGTTTTAAAGAGAATTGAAGTTTTATCTTTTTGTTTATTAACCTTAATGTAAATTGACCCGTATGAGTAGCCCATGTGAACATGAGCCATAGCAGGGGAAATGATTCTTGAATAAGAAATTAGATATAATATGACTTGCAAAAATATTGTTTACGACTTCTAGACTTTTTAATTTATGTTTGTGACTTGCGTCTTGCGGAATATGGGAGCTGACTAATAAGTAATAACATAATATTTCGAATTTGAGTCTATTCAGATGTTAAAAAAAAAGGTATTTCGTAATTGAGTATATATTGGTTTTGAGATAAAATAATAATAAATTCTTTTTTCCCAGGCACAAACTTCTCATTAGTTTTGCTCTTTTTTTTTTTTCAGTTACATATCTGTTTAAAAAGTATCAAAATTTTAAAGCTCCAAATCTTGCGTTTATTATTATTCTTTTCGTTGTAAGTATTTGCGAAATGAATCAAACTTAGGAATATGGTTTTTTAAGATGTTGACAAAAAAGAAAAGAGTAAAAAGGTATTGTTTTAGTATTATGATCTTGTTCATCACTTCTTAATTAATTATTTTTTCAGCATTTACTTACGCTCTTTCTTGTAATCTAGTGACCGCAGATCATTGTAATTGCATAAACGGAGTCTTTGTTTACTTTACTTTATTCCAGTTGGACGAACTTGTTTTTTGTTTGAAGCTATGTTCATTTGTTTATTTGATCTTTGAGTGTACTTTCTTTTAATATACTTCCGGTGACTTAGTAATATCATCATATGCTATAACTTAGTAATATCATCATATGCTATAAAATATTTCATCTCTCATACAGTCCGAAAGAGGACTTCCTAGGTTGTTTGTTTTCGTCTTTCGCGAGCTTAGACGAGGTCGTAAAGAAAACGAAGTCTCTCTGGCTTTTCAGCCGATTGATACAGCCACAGAGGCTCTAATTGCAGACAGATCTACGGCGGATCCGTTGGACACCGACCCAACACTGTCTCCAATCAAAGCTCGATCCAATTTTTGCTGCTACTGGTGGATAACCCTGTTCGCTAACATTACTAGCCAATATTGTTTTTTCATGCCAATGTATTTTGCTAAGATATGAAAATGAACACACACACAAAAATAATAATATAAGATAAAAGTGATTATTATGGATAAAAACCAAACATTTTGCTTACAGAGAAACAAACACAAGTTCGTGTGAAAACACATTAAAAGACTTGGGACAAAAGGAAAGATGGGATAGCTCTGTTATATGAAAGAAAGAGACATATCAACTTAAAACAACTCTCTGGTAGTTTTTTTGTTCTTTTATTTTATTTTTAAACGTCTTCTGGGTTCTGGAAATCACCCTTTGAGGTAATCAGAGGCAAGCTTATGAAAGTCATACTTTGCAAACACATCTCTGGCGTGTTGACTTGCAATAAAAGAAAGTGCAGAACCACTGATCGCTATTCCGGTGTATGCAGCCACGGTCTTGAGTTTATCCATGCCGAAGGCATAAGCTTTGGCAAAGGAGAGAGATATGATGCAGACCAGAGATGCGGCGACAACAACCGCAGCTTCTTCGTAGTGTCCCTTGTCTGTTATTAAGAAAGAGAAGCCGTAGAAGAGGGGAGGGATCACACCGAAGAAAATGAAGGAAATCAAAACAACGAAGCAATGGAGTATGATCCTGGTTCTTTTTCCCAGGAGTTCCTCGTACGGATCTACTGCTACCAATTCTGGCATATGATCATTGTTCCAACTTTGATATCGTGGTCGTCTAAAGAGTCCATATAGCTGCCAAAATACATTCTTTCTTTGTAAGTGTGAATGGTTGAAATCAACTTTCCACTGAAGAGTTTACTGACAAGTGTTCATTCCCATGAGAGAACAGGGCAGCTGCTATGTTTATCATGGGAAAAAAAGAGCATATACTCTGTTTTCTCCATAAAGTATGAGAATCTTTTGCATGAAAGCAAAAAGGAGAAGAAGCAAAATGACTTACGTTGTGAATGATTATAAAAAAGCCACTGAATAAATTGGCTAGGCCCAGGGCCAGAACGTTGACTGCAAGCAAAGAACAATATTAATTTGAATTGAGATGTATGGAAAAAACTCCCTGTCACTGTTTGGGTGTTCATGATCAGTTCATGTGTACTTACGAGTCGAAGTTCCGGATGCAGCAGCGGAGGATACAACACCAAAGCTTGTGATGGACTCGATTAGACCTCCGTATACAATACTCTTCAAGATGTCTAGCTTTACTGACGAAGCCGAAGCCGAAGCCGGAGAGATATCGTCACCCACTTTGTTGGGAGAATCTTTCTTTTCATCTTCTAAAGCAGCAGGCAGAGTCTCTAAAAGGAAGAAAATGAAGGACTGAAGTGATCAGTCCGACACAGAATCAGATGAACTGAGGCAAAAATGATATGGACAATATGTACCATTGTTCTTCGGCTTTTCTTTAGGGATGGCCTCTGTAACCGGAGAATTAGTATCTGAAGCTAAAAGTGAAAAAGAGAGTCAAGGAAAGATGACAGAGATGATAGTATCTATTTTGTGATGATATTATATGTTCATCTTTATTTCAATCAACCAGACAAAGGTATGTGAAATGAGCTTTAGCTTGAGCTGTACCATCGCCAAGTTTTTGAGGAATTGTAGCAACACCGGTCTTTTGTGAATCAGTTTCTTGTCCCCCTGCAACACATGTATTGACGGTTTTGGTAAATCTTTGGTAAGGAGAACGAGAAAATGGAAGAAAAAGAAATCACCTATAATGGAACGCCAGAGCACAGCCAGAATGGCTAGGAACAACAACGAGATTACGGAAACGTAATTGTTACTCAATAAATTTATGAGCCAGGAGAAGGAGAAGCCTCCTCCGCTATCTCCTCCGTCCTCACTCTCTGAAACATTTTCTCCTGGACGCTGTGGTGGTGGCCGAGAAGGCAGGGTCAACAAGAGAATGAGTGATAGCAATAGCAGAACTAAAACCAATAGGAACCGCTGAGAAGTGGGACTGAGCCTTAGCGAACACTTCGGGAAAAGTTTCTCTCGTATCTTTACTAGCAGTGTACGCAAGGTATTATCCGGTTTTGGACCAGATGGGGCTAGTCATAGATATTATCAAGAATCATTCAGTTAAAATATTTAGAGATATCGAACTGTCTCCATTATTGTAAAGCAATGGGTACACACATATATACCTTGAGGAAGAGGACGAGCTTTAGGTTGGATGGGTTTGACTGACTCTACAAATCAAGAAGCAATACTTGAGTACCATCATCATTCATCAACATCATCCATAATATATATATATATATATATGCATACGTACCTTGGGTGTTGTTATATAACCATGGGGTAAATGAAAGGGTACTTGAAGGAGATAACGACAACAAGCGACAATAATAATTTTTCTTTGTTGTACGGAAAAGTCTCTTCTCCCTTTTCAAAGAGTTTCGCAGTTCTGGTGATGTTGTGAGTGCAGTTTGGACAATAGAGATCATGAGTCTTTTGCATTTGTATCTTCTTCAGCAAATCCTCAGGACCTTTCTTGTCTTCTACATTGCTTGAACTTCCCTTGAGGTCTTTCTCCAAATGTTTCTCTTCTCCATTTTTCCCCACGTCATTTTCAGTTCCAGATCCATCATCGTTCCTTCTCGTTTCGTGTGTTGTCTCGGTTCCTACGTACGGCACACTTTAGCAAAATTGGACTGAAACAAAAAATACTATTTGTTTACAACACACTTTACTTATGTAATTTCTGAACTCATGAAGTAAAGGTTCGAATCCTGATTACTTATGTAATGTCTGAACTCATGAAGCATTGCCACTAAAAAAAACTTTTCAAATTTGGTAGATGTAGTCGAAAATAGTTTATAAAGTTATCGGCTTGGATGCGTAGGATTTTTTGGGTTAGCCCAAGGGCCAGTTCTGCCTACACCGTATATATTTTATTTCATTCAAGGTTGATAATACCATTATGCGTTTGTTTTTGTTTGTTTTCATGGACAGGCTCAATGAGAAATTAAATTGTACTCTTCCTCCAAACCGAAATACAATGTAACACTGAAAAATATTACTCGTAAAATATTATATCTACTACCATAGTACCATGCATGCAAATGCGATATCACCATTGCACTACAAGAAAAAAGGGTTTTGGTAGCACACCAAAAACGCTACCAAAGGTCTATAGTAGCGTTTTCATAAACGCTAGGTCATCCGCTGCTACCGTAGACCCCCCTCCTATCGTAGCATTTTTTTTAATGCTATGATAGTCGTACCTATAGTAGCGCAGAAAATGTGCTATTATGTAGTTTAGCATAGCTCATTTTTCGTGCTGTAAATTTTTTTATAATAACACTAATATAGTGCTAATATAGTGCTGCTTATTATTGTTTCATAACATTTTTATATTGCTGTAAATTTTATTATTATTGAAATATTTATTTGCAAAAAATATATATTGCAATGATATTAATAAATATAAATTATGCTAATAATATACAATTAAGTCATAATATAGCAGATGCTTTTCCATTAAATATCCAAAACATACAAAGTCAATACATGAAAACTCCAAAAGAGAGCATGTAAGTGTAACCATCAAACCAAGTCATAAATAAAATCAAAAAAAAAGTTAAGGACTGATTACTAAGGCTTGAATACGTTCCACACCTGTTCTGGTTTGGACAATGGAATCTTCACGACGAGCATACTTGACAGCTTTCTTACCAATGCCTGATGCTATAGCCTTCTGATCATGGTCAGATACCTACTGATGCTTATTCTCCTCTGTCACTTTAATGTTTCGACCTCCAGGGATCAGTTCATCATGGCCATTTACCTACATTTTATATCAAAAAACAAGTTCAGATACAAAATACTTCCATGCCCAGATAACAATTATTGTTAAAACAGAAGCTGCTTTAATTTTTGTTTCGGCCTCTAATTCACAGTTTTGCTCTGCTAGACGCTGTTCATGCATCTCCTCCCTTGGTATTAGCTGCATCAGATAAGACATGAATAAGGACAATCCCATAACAGTGAGACATAGCCATTATGAACTTGATACTTACATTTTTTTTAATGTAGTTCAAACAACCATCATTGGGAACACAAGCAGCAATCTTCTTTCCGTTCTTGATAAGTTGAACTCTAGCACACTTACGAATAGCAGAGTTAGGCTGCTTAGCTTCAATACCGCTGTCAAGATAAATATATATGATCAGCAACAACAAACTTAAGCTAATATCTGACTATCTAAGCAAAGGCTATATATAAAATTCTAAGTGCCCAGTTAACACCTTCGGATGCTGTATTTCCGCCTTAAGTGCTTCATTTAGTTCTGCCAAAAAAGAAATAGTGATGAATTTTCTCTCAAGTAGGGAAGCAATTAGTTTATGATATAAAAAGGAGCCTCACCATCCCACATACTCCAAAATCATAAAGCAAAAAAATATAAGAACACAACTCAAGAAAGAGAATTTGACGACTTTACCTTTGATGGTTCTCGGGTTGCCGACAAATACAGAACCAAATTGGCTAAAGAAACAGATGCAGAGAAACCAAACATTAGGCATTGGTTAAGACAATTAAGATGATAGTCACTTCATACAACATATTTTCTTACAGGACCAAATTAAGATTGATGAAGATTACAATATATAAAAAAAACAATTCCACGAATTGTGAATGAAATGTGATTCAATTAACAGATGCTGAGAAGTTGCATTCATTTTCTGATATCATTTCCCAAATCGTTATAATGTAAAAACATCAAAAAAAGAAAAACTGAAATGCGAAACTAAAATGATTGATCGAGAGAACAAGACATTACCGATTGTGTTGTTTGACGAACTTAGAGTTCTTCGCGTCTTCCTCTGCAAATCAATCAAATTAATTTACATCAACTAGGGTTTCCGCAACCATCGAATCCAACAATTTCCATAAGTTAGACAGAGTACATAACAAAAAGTCTCGATTGTATTCGATCTGATTCCACAAACACGGATCGATTGAGGATTGGTTCTCTCATTTCCATAGAAGATAGGTCAGATCTGAAAAGACTTACCAGTGAATCCAGCCGTGAGCTTGGTGATGAGGGCGCCGGTTACGGCGAATCCGGTGATAAAAGGCCAACAACGTTTCCACTCCCTCTTGAAGAATACCGGCCATCGAACAACCTCATCTCTCTCTCTCTCTCTCTCTCTCTTCGAGTCACTGGAGGAGACGCCTAATTTGCATTTCGAGCAAGGTCTTGGGACGAGATTTGGGAGGAGATGTCACAGCTCAGACGAGGAGGAGAGCCGGCAAAGGAGAGAGCAGCGGCGGATTTATAAACCAAAAGAGATTAGGGTTCCCGATTTTTGACTTTGAGCAAGGCCAATCCATAAATCTTTCTTCGATTGGAATGAAGAAGAAGAAACGAAAACCCAAACAGAGAAGAAAATGGAGGATGAATAGATCGATTCGAGAGAAGAATGGAGACGAAGACAAGATTTTGTTGACAAAAAAAAATAAAAAACAGATGAGAGAATGATTTTTTTTTTTAATTCTAAAGATAAAATGAGTTAGGCCAAAAAAAATATACTATTTCTACCAAAACTAAATTTTTTGATGCCAAAGTAAATTTTTTTCTAAGTTTTTGGCGCTGTATGTGTTACGGATGTGAAAATTTGGCCAAAAGATAACTTTTTATTGATTTTCTCTTTCCCGTTTAATGAAATTCTTTCCTAACATAAATTTAGTGCTACGATAGAGTTAACATCAGATTTTGGCACTTTTGGTAGCAGTTAGTGAATTAGTGCTACCGTGCACTGCTACCAATGTCCACTTTTCTTGTAGTGTTGGGTAAGCTTAGTAATTAACCAATACATGATTTGCATTCTTTATATCTATACACGGTTCGCTATCGACGTAAGATGTTAATTTCAAATAAACATTTTGTTTTTCTGTTATGTTTTTGAATAACAATAATAGGGGTCCAAAATTTTTAAGTTACGTAATTAATATATAAAGAACCAATATAAGTAGACCTAAAATTTGTAAACAACTTAATATATGATGAATCCAAAATGTTTTTAGACGAAAACCTGTTGATATAGCACACTGAATTTCTTTGCCATTTTCTGTCACTTGCTCTTGCTCTTCGTGAAAATGCTCTTGAGAATTGGTATCGGTTGTATCCATTTCGAAGTCCGTGGTGAGTTGATGATGGCAAAGGAAGAACCAGAGGACACTTATTTATATGCTCACGAGTTGCTTCCTATGTCATATTTATATTTATTTTTATAATATTTTGATGTATTATTTCTCTATCATGTGATTTTTCATAGTCGTATTTAATTCGTTTAATTTACTGTGAGGTCAAACAAAGACCTACGAATCGGAAAACTAATTAATGACCAAGGTTTAGTCTTAAAAATAATGACCAAGGATATGTATATTTTGTAGCTAATGATACTCATTCACAAGAGTATGAAAAATAATAGAAAGATTTTTCTTTTAAATTTTTTGGCATTGGAATATATAGACAGTTTAATTATATAATAGAAAGTGATTTCTTTTCATCAAAAAGAAGGTTATTGAATTATTAAAAAGTATGTAAAGATAATTAATTGTTTGTGAATCATAAATTATGATAGTACAGAAACAAAAAAATCCCGCGCGTGGATCAAGAAAGGAAAAACTGGAAAAACTGTTTACGAGGGTGCACACTCTCTAGTCTTTACATAAAGACTGGATAGATCATGGAAAGAAGGAGAACAAACTAGCTGAGTACTCGATGAGTCTATGCTTTGCATTTGGAACTCGAGTGTTTGATTTGGACACGGTACAAGTCACATAAGATGTAATTTCTCTGCTTTGTTACGGATCAAAGGATTTGGTTAATATGTAGTTTCAGTACAGAATGAGATAGTAGCTTTGAAGAAGTGTTCCCTAATTTTTCGTTTGGTTTTTAAACCACGCACTATAAGAATATTAATGCAGATTGCATCGCTCGCAATGCTCATACTAGAAATCAATTTTTCTTTCTCGTACACACTTGAGTGTTTTTCTACGTTTATTGTTGTTGACTTGTTCAATGTTTAATAGTAGTGTGTTTTAAGAAAAATAAAAAAGACCTTTTTGTTTATTATCCCTAATGTTATAATAATACTGATAATTTATTATATCGGAAATAATAAATAAAGACAAAAAATTTAATACCCGCAGAGTAAATGATACTGAGATATGAAGAAGGAGACGAGAGAGAATTTCATTTTTGATTATATGAGAAAATTGGTGTGTTCTTACAACGATCGAAACGATCGTATATATAGAAAATGAATTACTGTGCAAATAGTGACGTGGGCTCCACATGCGCGAATAACTCGCTTCTTTCGGCGCCGTTGTTATTGACATTTGTAACACTCCCCTTTGGAGACCAATGTCACGATCGCTTTTTGCTCAACGCCTTTGTTGCCTCGTTAAAAACCTTGAAAAAAACCCAATGGGAAAAAACCATAGTAAGGTAAAAAGAGTACAACTGCGCAAGCTCCCCCTTGATTAAGGTTGTCTTAGAGATCTTGTTGACGACGCATTCCAATACTATGTACATGCTTCCTGAACATAGTGGTGGGTAGTGATTTTGTGAAAAGATCAGCTGCGTTGTCGCAAGAACGGACATATCTCACTTCAATCTCCTTATTCTTCTCGAGTTCTTGAATGTACATGAACAACTTCGGAGGTATATGTTTCGTTCTATCACTTTTGATATATCCTTCCTTCGTTTGAGCAACACATGCAGCATTATCTTCGTATAAGATTGTTGGCTCCGTATCTCGGAGAATCCCACTGCTTGATCGAATGTGTCGGCTTATTGATCTCAGTGAAACACATTCTCTACTTGCTTCATGGAGTGCAATAAGTTCAGCATGATTCGAGGAAGTAGCGACCAGTGTCTGCTTCTGAGAACGCCAAGATATAGCAGTGCCTCCGATCGTGAAAACGTATCCCGTTTGTGATCGGGCTTTGTGTGGATCCGATAGGTATCCTGCATCTGCAAAACCGACCATTTTTCCTTTTGAATTTTTAGGATAAAATAATCCTAAGTCATTGGTCCCTTGAAGGTAACGGAAAACATGTTTAATTCCATTCCAATGCCTTCGCGTAGGGGACGAACTGAATCTTGCCAAAAGATTAACAGCAAATGATATATCAGGCCGTGTGCAATTTGCAAGGTACATCAGAGCTCCAATTGCACTTAGATATGGTACTTCAGGACCAAGTATCTCTTCGTTTTCCTCATGTGGTCGGAATGGATCATTTTCAATATTAAGTGACCTTACGACCATGGGAGTACTGAGTGGAGTTGCCTTATCCATGTTAAATCTTTTTAACACTCTTTTGGTATATGTGGATTGGTGCACAAATATACCCTTTTCAGAATGCTCAATCTGAAGGCCAAGACAATACTTTGTCTGCCCGAGATCTTTCATCTCAAATTCTCCTTTTAAATAATCTGATGCTTTCTGTATCTCATCATGAGTTCCGATTATGTTTAGATCATCAACATATACTGCGATTATTACAAATCCAGTTTCTGTTTTCTTAATGAAAACACATGGGCATATAGGATCATTTACATATCCTTCTTTCGTTAAATGCTCACTGAGAAGATTATACCACATACGTCCAGACTGCTTTAACCCATATAATGATCTTTGCAATTTTATTGCACATAACTCTTTTGGTTTAAAACTTAATGCTTCTGGCATCTTAAATCCATCGGGAACTCTCATATAAATATCAGTATCCAATGACGCGTATAAATATGCCGTAACGACATCCATAAGTCGCATCTCTAGATTTTCATCAGCCGCCAGACTCATCAAGAATCTGAACGTGATTGCATCCATAACAGGAGAATACGTTTCCTCGTAGTCTATTCCAGGTCTTTGTGAAAAACCTTGGGCTACGAGACGAGCTTTATATCTCATGATCTCATTTTTCTCATTTCGTTTGCGAACGAAAACCCACTTAGATCCAACTGGTCTCACATCTTTGGGTGTGAGCATAATGGGTCCAAAAACCTCTCGTTTATTAAGCGAATCAAGTTCGACTTGTATTGCATCTTTCCATTTTATCCAGTCATGTCTTTTTTGACATTCATACATAGACTTTGGCTCTGGATCTTCATTTTCCTCATTTATTTCTTGTGACACAAGATATGAGAAAACATCATCGAGATCATCTATTTCTTTTCTTTTCCATATCTTTTGATTATGGATATAATTTATAGAAATCTCATGATTTTCTTCGGGATTTTGATGCTCTACATTATCATGGGTCTCATGATTTGTTTCCTCCAAAGTACTTTCTGCTACTTTGGGTGTTTCATGAGTTTCAACTTTCTTTTGTTTCTTATGATTCTTAGTTTTAGAACCAACGGGCCTGCCACGCTTCCGGCGTGTTTCAGACTCACGTGTATCATCACGTTCTTGTGGTATTTCAGTACGAGCAGGAGCATTTGCAGCCGGTATATGAGATTTAGTTACCGTTTTGGTATCCGCAAATGCATCAGGAAGTTGATTTGCTATGCTTTGCAAATGCATAATTCGTCGAACTTCTAGTTCTGACTCTTTAGTAGGAGGATCAAGGTGTAATAAGGATGGCACACTCCACTTGATTTCCTTGCCTACTTGTTTATTTTCTCCCCCTAGAATCGGGAACATTTTTTCATCAAAGTGACAATCGGCAAAACGTGCCGTAAAGACATCACCAGTCTGTGGTTCTAGGTATCGTATAATTGATGGAGAATCACAACCAACATATATTCCCAACCTTCTTTGTGGTCCCATCTTTGTGCGTTGTGGTGGTGCTATAGGCACATACACTGCACAACCAAAGATTCTGAGATGGGAAATATTTGGTTCTCGACCAAATGCCAACTGAAGTGGGGAATACTTATGGTATGCACTTGGTCTTATCCGAATCAGTGCTTCAGCATGCAAAATAGCATGTCCCCATACAGAGGTTGGAAGTTGTGATCTCATGATTAATGGTCTTGCAATTAATTGCAGACGCTTAATTAAAGATTCTGCCAAACCATTTTGAGTATGAACATGAGCTACAGAATGTTCAACTTCAATTCCCGTTACCATACAATAATCTTTGAATGCTTGGAATGTGAATTCACCAGCGTTGTCTAATCTAACTCTTTTAATGGGATAATCAGAAAACTGAGTTCGCAGTTTGATTATCTGAGTTAGAAATCTCGCAAATGCCATATTTCGAGATGATAATAGACAAACGTGTGACCATCTACTGGATGCGTCAATTAATACCATAAAATAGTGGAATGGTCCACAAGGTGGATGTATTGGTCCACAAATATCGCCTTGAATTCTTTCAAGAAACTTTGGTGATTCTTTATCAATTTTACTTGGCGATGGCCTTATGATCAACTTACCAAGGGAGCATGCTGCACATGTCATTTTATTCCCCTGATAAATCTCATGGATTTTCAGTGAATGACCATGTGAGCTCTCAATGATCTTGCGCATCATTGTGGTGGCTGGATGGCCAAGGCGATCATGCCACAATGTGAAATCCTCAGGATTTCTTTTGATCACAAGATTTGATTCGATTGCATCTATATAAGTATGATGCAAACCGGAAGGAAACTTTGGAATTCTTTCAAGCATAAGCCTTTTTCCAGATTTCTCAGAAGTTATATACATATACTTCTTTCCATTCTCAGTTGCAGACTGAGTATCATATCCGTGAAGGTATATGTCATTAAAACTCAACAAATTCCTTTTGGATTTCGGAGAATACAAGGCATTGTTTATGGAAATTTTTGTTCCATTGGGCAACATAAAATTGACTTTACCAATTCCTTCAATCACGTCTGCAGGACCTGATATTGTGTTGACAATTATCCTTCTTGGTTTTATATCGGAGAAATATTTCTTTTCTCTCAGAATAGTGTGCGTTGTTCCACTATCTAGTATGCAAATTTCTCGAAGTCCTTTCATGGATGTTACTTCATTTGTATTGTGATCCATTTCTGTAGTCAAGACAAAGATCAATAAAGAGAAAGTGAAATTTATTCATAGAAACACACATGATAATTATATATTATTAATTATAAGAAACCAACATTATTTGTTTAAAAACTGGAAAAAAAAACGTAATAATTATACATGGCATTATTGGAGACTATTCAGCAGTCTCATTACAAGCATTTCCGTAATTCTCTTCAGGAGTGGTCTCAGTCGAGCTCATTCATAAAGTCTGAAGAGTCGAGGTACGATGTACCAGCAAAGTCTTCAGTGAGGTTCACCTCCTTTGCTTTTCCTTTTAATGACTCTTTGTACAACTTACAAAGGTGTGGAGGAGTACGGCATGTACGAGACCAATGCCCTTTGCTTCCGCATCTGTAGCACACTGTCTCACGCTTCTGGGTGATATCCTCTTGAGTTTCTTTCTCTTTGGATTGATGTTCAGATCGGATCCATTTGTTAGATCCTCTCCCCTTAAAATTATAAGCTCTTCCACGTCCGCGATTAAATCGACGGCCACGACCCCGATAACTTTGGAATTTTCTTCCAGAATTTTCCACGGCCGTAGCATTCACTTCAGGGAATGCTTTGGCTCCCGTAGGTCGAGAATTGTGGTTTTTGATTAGGAGCTCATCATTCTTCTCTGCGAGAATGAGCGTCACTATCAATTCCGAGAACCTTGTGTACCCACATCTTCTATATATTTTTGGCAAGACATGCTGCTCTTTATGAATGTGAGGTATGTCTTCTCAAGCATTTCATCTTCGGAGATAGAGTGACCACAATATTTCAATTGTGACACTATTCTCAACATAGCAGAATTGTAGTCTGCAACCTTTTGAAAATCCTGAAACCTCAGGTTCTTCCACTCTTCCAGAGCGTGAGGAAGATTTACTTCCCTCTGGTTGTCAAACCTCTCTTTTAAAGCTTGCCACAGTTCAGCTGGGTCTTTTATGTGCGCATAGTCATGCGTTACATTTTCATCAAGGTGTTGCCTTAAGAAAATTATCGCTTCAGCTTTATTTTCAGCGGGCGATTTATTTCCACTTTTGATAGTGTCTGTTAGCTTTTTCATTTCCAGATAAAGCTCAACATTTGTAATCCAAGCGATATAGTTTGCTCCAGTAATTTTGAGAGCCGGGAACTTGAGCTTTTCAATGTTTGCCATTTTGATTTTCTAAAACATAAACATAAAATATTATTAATATTAATGATTTAGAATGAACCGTTTACATGAATAATACAAGCAATTACAAATAAAAATGATGCATAAAAAAGTAAAACAAAATTTATGGTAAGATCTGCCCCATTAGAATCTTCTGTGCAAAGAAGATAAATTGATGCAGAAATAAAAATCGCACAGAAAATTAAAAGCAAACGGATCATCATTCTCATCATTCTTACAAAAAAAAAATAGATGAAAAATATTTGTGAAATATTTTAGAGAAGAAGAGAGAAGATATGAAATCGATGAGTGAAATGAAATGAGTGAGGGATGAGTGTATTTATAGATTGAAAACACTGTTCATAGCCGTTGAAAAACACTGTTCATAGCCGTTAGATGTAGCCGTTGGAGAGTAAAAATTTTGTGAAAAATTCTTTGTGACCGTTATGAAAAAGGCTACCGGAAAAACTGAATTTTTGATTAAATCCGTACTACTTCTTCCCAGTTGGACAAGAAGGTGCCCTTTAACGGAACAGGGGTTCCTGGAGATGTACGTTGATATGAGTCTAGATTTATTCGCCTGAGGAATAAATGAGACCGCAATCTTATTTTGAACACAAAAATATGCATATTTAATTTATAATGATTATAATATAAACATATATATAATCAGAATATTATGGTGATTTAATCATCCACATTGAAACAATAAATAAATATGCGGTGGCTTAGCCATCCATTATGACATTAATAATAAAATTATACAGGTGGCCCAGCCATCCATTATAACATTAATAATAAAATTATACAGGTGGCTCAGCCATCCATTATAACATTAACAGTAAATAAATAATTATGGTGCTTTTAGCAGCCATGAAATAGTGCAGGTAAATTAAATAACGAGGCGACAAACCGCCCACGGTAATATTAAGAAAATAATGGTGCGTTAAACAACCATTACAATAATAATAAATTATTATATAGGCGGGTATCCCGGCCATTATAACAGAATAAATATTACATATATATGTAGCCCATATCGTAGAACGATCGTGCTGATAACGTGTTATAATAATACTGATAATTTATTATATCGGAAATAATAAATAAAGACAAAAAATTTAATACCCGCAGAGTAAATGATACTGAGATATGAAGAAGGAGACGAGAGAGAATTTCTTTTTTGATTATATGAGAAAATTGGTGTGTTCTTACAACGATCGAAACGATCGTATATATAGAAAATGAATTACTGTGCAAATAGTGACGTGGGCTCCACATGCGCGAATAATTCGCTTCTTTCGGCGCCGTTGTTATTGACATTTGTAACACCTAATACTAATTGCCATCTACCTTAATTTTAATTGACCCGAATATTAATTGACCTAAAACTGTCAGAAATTTTCATATTGCAATTTCTTTTTTCTTCATTGTTTATGACTCGGGAAATATTGTTTATGACTTCTAGTTTCTGTTTATGCGTTATGGAATATCAGAGTTGACTAGTAACATACAATTTCGATTTTGAGCGTTATCAGGATATCCTAAAAAGGTGTTTAGAATTTGAGTGTTTTATTTTTGTTTGAGATCAAATTTATAATCTATTATTCTTTGCCCAGACATAATCCACTGATTATACATCTGTTTCAAAATTATCAAAAAGTCTCATATTTTGCTTCTTCGTTTGTTTGTAATAAGTATTTACAAAATGAAACTAAACTTAGGACGCATATTCACTCACACTCTTCTAAAATAATGGCGAGGTCTTTCTTTAATCAAATGTCCGCGCAGATCATGGTCACTGCATATGCAAATGGTTTAAGGTTAGTACAAGATGTGATCAAAGACTCCATCGCTCCATCGGGTCCCTTATAATATTCTTTCTTTTTTAATTTGATAAAATGCATTTTGACCCTGCATGTCCGGCGTTGAGGGAACGACCAACGTTTTCCAGCTTTGCCAATTCTTTGCTTTTGGAAGCATCCCTTATGCATTGTCATTTTAAGAACTCCTCTTACATAAAATAAAAAATGGAAGAAGAAATGAAACTAACTTGAGGGTAAAAAACTAGTTAACATAAATTACGGTTTTATAGATATCATGTATATACTACTAAGAATATCCAAATATGAAGTACCTATATATAAAGAATGAATCTTTCCATTCAATATCAATTTGTGTCGAGTTGGAAAGCACATAGTTTCTCATATAAGATATAGACATGTAACATGTTAGTTGCTATATATGGGTATAACCGATCCAAACGAAAGCGAGATTTGGTCTGATGAGATGAATAAACCATAAATTCTATCATCTCAAGAGATGATTCAATGCTGATATACATAGGAGATGAATCCACTCACTATCAAATGATGTTCAATAAGAAACCCATAATTCTTCGATTCACAGATTCTTTTTAGTCTCTTAGATCATTGATTGTCTAGCAAGTAATCCCTGTATCACTTAAGGGATGTGATATATATTAGCATGGATATGTTGATCTTTAATGAATTAATTTAAAGAAACATTAAACCAGAGGATTGTTTGTGTGGTACGTTTCATTAAGTCGTGCATTTCCTAAACATGATTGTTGACACATAAACCTTGTGTAAAGTATTGAATCATGGCTGGGCGGAAGGACTTGTACTTTCACAAGTCAAAGTCATAAGAAATGCTTCAATGTGTAAACTCGGGATTATAGGCCCATAGACTTAAAGATTTGGAATGGGGAGTTACTGGATTTAGTCGAGAAAAGATCGATCATTATGGCAGTGACTGAGTTCCGTGAGTCAGTCGCTTTTTTTTCTTTTTCTAGAAATAATACGAAAACAAAGAAACACGGAATTGCAGTATGGGACGATGTAGTTGTAGACGGACAACATTATTGAAGTAAAATAAAAGCCCAACACAAACCCAATCTTCTATCCAACACAAGTCCATATAACCAATGTACTAGGGTTTTATATGCAAGTTTATGTTCTTATATATATATGCTGTAGTGAACATCAATGAAATAAGTTTGGCTGCTGTTTGTGCAGCCACATTTTCTCTCTTTCACATGAATCAATAGATCTTTACTTTTGGTGACAACATATTAGTTTCTACTCTTCTTTCTTTTCATGCTTTAAATAAAGCTATTTTTCATGAACTATCTATTACTTAGATTTCTGTTTTTAAACTCATTTGAGCACAAATCTATCTTCACTTCTCTTTGCTAACTTGGTACGAGAGCCAAGTTACATATAACTTTGCTCTGATACCATGTTAGAAAAGAAAAGAAGAAGAAAAGTCCTTAATCTCAAAGATAAAGTTACAAATTTCTTCAACTTGAGAAAGCCATTACACGATTGGTTCTTCATTATGAGTTCGCAATATTGAGAACTTTCTAGACATAAAAGAGAATATCATATTGGGATATCCTTGCCAGCTAAATAAATCCTCTTTGTCTTCAAAATTACCGAACCTGTTGTTGTTGAACATAATTGCAGCTGCTTGTTGATTCACTTTCTTTCTTGTATGGGCTTCGTTTGATGAGAATGGCCCATCTCTTCATTTACTTCTCTTTTGGACCTGAGTTGAGGTGCTCATGTCAATAAACATGTGTTACCAAAATAGCAAGCTAGCGAAAGAAATATTAGGAATTAGTGTAGCTTTTTGTGGCTGATTACAGAGACTACTAGGTCACATAAGTGCGTGGAAGGGCTTGCATTTGCCAAATCACTAGAAATAGAAGTGATGATAAATGAGTTTTGGTATGACAACAGATTTAGGGATTTGTATGCTTAAGCAAATCATTGTTGTAAGAACTCGTAACTCATTAATCATTATTCTCGTTTGGTGTTGTATGTCATGTTACTGTGATTTAAATATGTTACTCTCTATAACTACATGCACGTTATTGTTTGCTCACAGCAATAGTGATCGATCTTTTCAGTTATCTGTTGAGTCGCCACTGAAAAAGAAGAAAGTCTGCGATAGTTTTCGTGTATTTTGAATAGTATAGTTTTTTTTTTTTTGCAACCCAAATACGTGAAAGGGATACGCAAAATCGTATAAATCCAACGGAAGGTACCAATAATTTGCTAGTCTGAACACGTGGCGGGCAATACGCGGACGAACCAATCGCAACGTGTCACATTTTCATTACGCGGCCTATGAAAGCTGGGGATATTTTTTTTTTTTCTGCAAGGTACTCTCACGAAATTCTTCCGTTTTTATCTTTTCGCGGTAAATTTCTATTTCTGCTTCCTTATTTATTCTTGTTCTTGATTGTCTCGCCAATAATGGAAACTTCTCCACCATATTCGTTTGTTCCCTGGAAAATCACGAAAACGTGAAGAAGATGAATCTCTAAAGAGGGAAAGAGAGAATCACTGAAACCTCTGCTCTTCTTTTTCCGATTTGGGACTTCCTTTTCTTTTTATTTACTTGCTCGATTACTTCTGTGAGATCGATAGAAATGATATCGAACCCGCGGCTCTTGTTATACTCCTGCATTGCAAAAGGAACAGTGATTCTCGCCGAGTTCTCTTCCAAGGAGGAGCCAGATATCGAAGCTCTAGCTTTGAGATGCATCGAAAACGTGCCACCTCATCATTCCATGATCTCTCATACAGTCCGAAAGAGGACATACGCTTTGATCATAGATGGTTTGTTCTCTTATTTCGCGGTTTTAGACGAGGTCGTAACGAAAACAGAGTCTCTCTGGCTCTTCAGTCGATTGAAGTCAGCCACGGAGGCTCTGCTCGCAGACGGATCTGCGTCGGTTTCGTTGGATCATCAGCCGACCAAACTCTGTCTCCAAACAAAGCTCGGTCCGATTTTCGCTGAGATCGCTGCTGGTGGTGGTATTAATAATAACAAAGATTTGGAATCGGAGTTGGTTTTGGTTGGATCACCGAGGAGTGTAGCGAGTGAGATTAAGAATCAGAGTTTGGATTCGTCGAAAGGACGCAGAGGCTGCCCGTTGAAGCCGCTTCTTGGAAAGCCACTGATGGCGTTGAAGAAGAATAAGAAGATATTGCAGACGGAGGCCAAAAGTGAAGAAGGCATGGAGAAGAAGAAGATGATGGATTTGGGAGGAGGCGTAACTAATAACAAGGGGTTATTAAGAAACGGATTGGTTCAGGATCATCATCACAGACAAAAGGCAAAGCAGATTTGGAGGAAACATGTTTGGGTTGTTTTGTTGTTCGATGTCTGCATCTGTGTTGTTCTGTTTGGAGTCTGGCTTTGGGTTTGTCATGGGTTTCAATGCATCCAAGGGTAAATTTTTATCACCTCACTCTTCATCATCACCAAATCCATCATTATCAAAACAGAGCTTCTTTCTTCTTTATGCTATTATTTAGTTTATGTTTCAAGTGATTTTTCTTTTTCAAAATCCGAGGTGTTGTTTCCCGGTTTATATGCTGGTGTTACACGTTCGTGATGATGTTTATTATTGTGTGTTTTTAAGTTTTTCTTCATGATGCAACAGCAAGTGTTTGTAAATCTCTTTTGTTAAATAATATATATCTTTCGTTTTCTTTTCTTGGATAGTCTTATACTTGAGGTGTGTTATGTGATTGGACGAAATATGGAAGCAGCCAGCTCCAATTCAAGATTTAATTCTTACATGACAAATAACGAAATTTTAACCCCTAACATGTTCAAAACCCATAATTGCAGACTTGTAGTTGTCAGATATAAATTTGTTACTAAAAATGAAAATCCACTCTGTTTAAGTAGATTTGAATGTTAGGGAAAACTCCAAATTCATGGGGAAAAAGATGTCGAGATGTGTGTTTTTCATCTTTAAGGTTTAGAAGAGATGGATTATAAAAATATGATTCTGAATTTACAAGGCAAGACGCTAAGTTACATCATGTCACTTACATCCAAGCTTGATAATATTCCTATTTGACCAGATGAGGTGTAGGCTTATTTGACTAGATGGCGTGTTGTATTCATGCAACAAGAACATCAGCTGCCACGATCATAAATTACCTCCAAATGGTTGCGGCAGTTGTAGTATGATCGGTGCAAATCTAATACAGCTATTATTGTCATTTGTTATTATAGTTTCCATAAACTTATTAACTTGTGTCAGTGCTTAGCTAATTATAAATAAAAAAAATTGTTAATTACACAGATAATTTTTTTTCCTTAAGAAACTGACATATTTTTCAAAAGCATGTTTGGTACCCAACTGCCGATCATCCCATACTTGAATGACGTGTTCAACATGACCAAATCTTTTTCAGAGCGTCCATTGCGGCAACACCGGTGGAAACAACTTTTTTTTTTTTTGATCAAACAACTTATTTTACAAATTTTGTGCAAGAAGTTAAGAATGTATAGTCTATACGTTGAATTCATTGAATGTTTCCGCTGAGACCTAAAAGTTTGCACAAAACCTCTTTTCTGATATAAGAATTTTGTTGTATCTACTAAGATCTTACTCATAATTAGACATCTTATATTTATTCTACAATTTTTCTTTTCAGTTTTAACTAGGGGTTTTCCCGGGCTACGCCCGGGTTTTATGTCATAATTTACATCATATTTATTTTGTAGTTTTTTCGATGTAAAATTAATGAATTGAGATTAAAATACACAAATGATATACATTTAAACAAAAAAACTACATAATCAAAAGTATTTCAAAATATTTTTTTGTATTTTTCCTTCTACATTCTCATTAGTTATGTATTCTCATAGGCTTGATTTGTGGTGCAATATGAAACTGTAAACGTAACAAAGAGAAAACTCATGAATAAAATGTTAAATCATTCTTTTAACATGAACCCCAAGATCTTGATCATCTAAATTAATCACATAATAGAATCATAAAGAGAATTTAATAAATACCTCCATTCATTGTAGAAGTGAAGCCTCCTTTGATCTTTCCTTATAAGTGAAGCTTCCTTAATGATTTGTAAACTAAAGACAATGAACTCTTAGTTCTTTAGGTAGGAGATAAGGTTCTCTCCCCTTCCTATAAACCTCTCTCTTTATGTGTGTTTCTTTTTCTTGTTGTTGATGAATTGTGATGAAGCAAAACATCTATTTATAGGTGGGGAGAGGACCTTATTCCTCATACATTGATTCAATCTCAACCATCCATCATAGTGGAGATGAACACATTAGTGATAAGTGGGAGGACACCAACAATCCATTAGAAATTTATTGGTTTTCAAATGTCCATTGAAATACCACTAACAATTCCATTAGAAATTTATTGGTTTTCAAATGTCCATTGAAATACCACTAACAATCCCATTAGAAATTTATTGGTTTTCAAATGTCCATTGAAATACCACTAACAATCCCATTAGAAATTTATTGGTTTTCAAATATCCATTATAATTATAATGATCACCAATTTTATTGGTTTCCAAATGTCCATTATAATTATAATGGTCACCAATTTTATTGGTTGCCAAATGTCCATAAAAATATAACTATCCCATTAGAAAACAACTAACTATAAGACCACATTTATGGGAAAGAAAAACTATATTTTTCTTACATATATTTTTTTTTCTTACATTCTCCCACTTGGTCGATAGTATAGTTCTTGTACAGTTTTCAATTGGAATCATAAGGCCGGCATGATGTTATATTTTCATTTGGTCTTTCATAAGTGTCTTAACTAATCTAGTAATCGATGAGAGTCATGGCGGTCACCCATTATTTTGCAACATGATTCCTTCCATGTACTACTACATCGATTACTTTCATAGCTAGACCATAATCATAAGTAGGAGTTATCATAATGGTCTCTTTTATGTCTTTTTCTAAAGACTTATTCTGTTATCAATAATTCCAACTAACATATTGTGTGCACACATTGGAAACAGAATATGCATAAGATGTAAAAGTCATAAGAGAGCTCTTATAAATGTCAAACATAGGCTAATACATAACCAGACAACATAATTAAGTGCTATCCTCCAGACCCATACTTTCAGCATGCTTCATAAATGTCTTTGGAGGTAAAGCTTTCGTAAATATGTCTGCGACCATTAGCTCAGTGCCTATGTGTTCAATGACAAACTTTTCTCTTTTAACATCTTGCTTTAATGATAGATATTTGAGCTCCATATGTTTCGCCCCTTTAGATATCCTATCATGCTTCGAGAAGAAGATTGCGGCTTGATTGTCACAATAAAGAGTTAGGGGTTTGTCAATGAAGTTCAAAACCCTAAACTCTGACACGAAGTTCCGCAACCAAGTTCCTTGGATAGAAGCCTCATAACATGCAACATACTCAGCTTCCATGGTGGATGTATAAATCAAATCTGACTTTTGGCTTTTCCATGATATGGCACCTCCGCAAAGGAAGTACACATAACCGAGAGTACAGTGCCTAGAATCTTCACATCCACCGAAATCTGAGTCTGAAAATCCAACTATCTGTGGATGTGTTGATTTTCGATATGTTAGCATGTAGTTTCTTGTTCCCTTTAGATATCTTAAAACTTTCTTCGCAGCTTTCCAATGAGCAAGTCCTGGGTCACTCTGAAATCTACCCAACATCCCGACTGCATGGCTTATATCAGGCCGAGTACAGACTTGTGCATACATCAAACTTCCCACAAGAGATGCATAAGGGAACTTTTGCATTTCATTACGTTCCATTTCATTCTGCGGACATTGTTTTAGGCTAAGTTTATCACCTTTTTGCATAGGAACATTGTTAGAAGAACACATCATCATGCCAAATCTCTCAAGAATTCGATCAATATATGCTTTCTGAGACAATCCTAAAATTCCGAGTGATCTATCACGGAATATTTCAATTCCTATCACATAGGATGCCTCACCTATATCTTTCATATCGAAGTTCTTTGAGAGATAGCTCTTAGTCTCACATAATAAACCAAGATCACTGCTGGCTAATAGAATGTCATCGACATACAATACCAAAAATATGAACTTACTCCCACTGATCTTGAGGTATATACATGGATCTACAATGTTTTCTTTGAAACCGAATTTCATAATGGTTTCATCAAACTTAAGATACCATTGCCTCGAAGCTTGTTTCAGTCCATATATGATTTCTTTAGTTTGCAGACCATGTTTTCCTGACCTTCGATTATAAATCCTTCAGGTTGACGCATATAGACTTCTTCTTGCAAGTCTCCATTAAGAAAGGCAGTTTTCACATCCATTTGATGTAGCTCAAGATCATACTGAGCTACTAATGCTAAGATAATTCGGAGAGAGTCTTTTCTAGACACAGGTGAAAAAGTCTCACTATAATCGATGCCTTCCTTCTGATTAACCCCTTGGCTACAAGTCTAGCTTTATATCGTTTATTGCCATTACAATCGAGTTTGGTCTTAAAGATCCACTTAACCCGATTGCTTTGTGTCCTTCAGGCAATGGAACGATGTCCCAAACTTCATTCTTAACCATTGAGTCTATTTCATCTTTACTGGCATCAATCCATTTATCAGAATTAACATCTTTCATAGCTTGTGAAAAAGAAACCGGATCTTTAATATTCCATTCTCCAGATTCTACTTGATAAATCATGTAGTCATCAGAAATAGCAGATCTTCTCGTACGAGTTGATCTTCTTAATGCTGGTTCTTCTTGTACTTCATGATTATCATTGGCGGTACATTCATATGGAGTGTGTGACCATTCAATGCATTTTCCTCATTGTTTAACGGTTCAACAATGGGAGCATTCCAACATTCGGAACTAAGGGTAAAGGGATATTTATCCAATTTCCTGAATGGTCACATCTTGAACTTTATCACTCCCACTAATCTCGCCATTCTCATGGAACCTTGCATTACCAGTTTCTACAATTCTCGTACTATGAGTCGGACAATAAAACTATATCCTTTAGATTTCTCAGGGTAACCTATAAAGAAACCACTGATCGTTCTGAAATCTAATTTCTTTTCATGCGGATTGTATATTCTCACTTCAGCTGGACATCCCCAAACTCGGAGATGTGACAGACTGGGTTTCCAGCCTTTCCACAGTTCAAAGGGTGTCTTTGGAACTGCTTTGCTTGGAACCCGATTCAAGATATATACTGCAGTACGTAATGCATCCATCCACAAAGATACAGGTAAGTCAGCATGACTCATCATGGATCTTACCATTTCCATGTACGTACGATTACGCCTTTCAGCTACACCATTCTGCCATGGAGAACCAGGCGTTGTGTACTGCGCAACGATTCCTAATTTTTGGAGGAGTTTGGCAAAAGGTCCAGGATGTTGTCCTGTTTCATCATACCTGCCATAAAATTCACACCTCTATCTGACCTAATGATTTTCACTTTTCTATCTAATTGCCTCTCTACTTCTGTAATGTACATTTGTACAACATCCACAGATTGAGATTTCTCATGCAACAGATATAAATAACAATAACGTGAATAATCATCGATAAAAGTAATAAAATATTTTTCACCTCCAAAAGTTGGAACGTCAAAAGGTCCGCAAATATCTGTATGTACGATTTCAAGAAGCTGTGTACTTCTTGTGGCTCCTTTCTTGGTGTGCTTAGTTTGCTTACCTTAATGCAATATACACGTCTTAATATTGGTAAAATCAAGGTTCGGAATGATCCATCTTTTACCAATCTTTTGATTCTTTCATGGGAAATGTGTCCCAATCTTTTATGCCACGAGAAATACGAACTATCAGTACATGTTTTATTTTTAAGTGTACATACATTAAGCAAGGAGAGATGTGTTTCATAAGGTTGATCAACAAGTTTTAGCATATAAAGACCGTCAACTAATATTCCAGAACCAATTCGATTATAGTTCAGAAATATATATACAACCATCTCCTTGGGTAGACTTAAATCAGCCAAATCAAGTTTGCTTACAGAGACTAAATTACGGGAAATAGATGGAACATAAAGTGTCTGAAATAAATCAAGACAAAATCCACTATCTAAGATGAGACGATAGGTGCCAATAGCCTCAATTGGCGCCTTGTCTCGATTTCCCATCAATAAGTAGTTCTTACTTGACTTTATGTTCTGGATCGTAAGGAATCCCTGTACAGAATTTGTTACATGTACATTAGCACCGCTATCAATCCACCAAGATTTCGAAGAAACATGAGTAAGATTAGATTCGAAAAAACTTACGGAACCCATAGGATTACCTTTCTTTTCAAACCATTCTTTTCTTTTAGGGCAATCCTTTGAAAGTGTCCAACCTTTTTACAAAAGTGGCATCTGTAATCTTTCTTTGCCTTTTTCTTCATATTAACTTGATCAGAATCATTCATTTTGGGTGGTGCTCTTTTATGGCTCGCATGATGCCTTTTTCCAGCTTGAGATCCAGCTTCTTGGACATAATGGGCCACTTTAATACCTTTACGGCCAAGTCTAGCCTCCTCTTGGACTAGTTTATTAGCCATTCATTAGACGTCCATTTTTCATCTATTACATTATAATTGATCTGAAATGGTCCGTACTGAGGAGGTAGTGAATTTAGGATAAATTGGACAAGAAATGAATCGTCCACTTTCATTCCTAAATTCTTTAATTTGGCTGAAAGGTTGGTCATCTCAATGCAATGTTCATGCATAGACCTTGTCCCATCATACTTTATGGTTGTAAGATCTGCCATAAGTTTCCCTGCAAGGGTTTGTCTGCAGTCTTAAACCGTTCTTCTACAGATGCAAGATAATCTTTAGCCTTATCTGCATCTGGAAGGGAAGTTTTTATATTGCTAGCTATTGTCATCTTAAAAAACATCATGCTTAATCTGTTTGCTTTTTCCCAAGCTTTATGGATAGCCATTTCTTCCTCAGTACTATCTATACTTAAGGGATTTGGTTCTTCTTCACGAAGCGCCAAATCCATATCTAGTACTCCTAATGTGAACTCAACTTTCTCTTTCCATTCTGAGAAGTTGGTTCCTGTGAGGATTGGAACAGTAGCAACCATAGATGACAAAGTAGCGGGAAATGATGCTGTGATTAAAGATATAACAAGCTTAATTAGATTTAATTTAAACAACACATTAACTTAAATTATTGAATGCATATGACTATGGATTACAGTGCTCCTGTGGGTAGTCACTATAATCGATCATAAGGTCATGCTTTCGGAAATTTTTTATAGAGATATGTATTAGACTAATTAAGTTATCTGTGGATATACTTAATTATCTCATATACAAATACTCTTATAAATTATTGATCATGTATTATGTCACTAGCCTACCTGTGGGTAGCTAATTAATACATAAAACATATCAAAATTTACTTAAATATATTGGTTTTCTTTTACAATTCATTATATGATAAAACCATTTTGGTGATATCAAAATCTTAATTTTGCACATTATGAAAAACCAAGCTTTATTCTTTAAAAAAAATCTCATAAATTTCTTTTGTATATAATTTACTTTCAGAATTCTTACATATATATCTTTCTTGTAAAACTTATGTACAAAATGATTTTTTTTTTTTTTTTTTTTTTTTAATGATAATTTCTTCACAATTTATGAGAAGAACAATCCTTTATGAATTCTGAAAATTTCTACAACTTATGTACATGAAAAAGTTATGTACAAAATGAAAATTTAAGCAAAGATTCAAGTTTACCAACATGCTTAACTTTAAGGTTTAATTTTCAGTTATTTAAACCATAAATCTATTACTCTTAATGGATTAATTAGATGTTCATAACCAATTTCTCTGATACCACATGTTAAATCATTCTTTTAACATGAACCCCAAGATCTTGATCATCTAAATTAATCACATAATAGAATCATAAAGAGAATTTAATAAATACCTCCATTCATTGTAGAAGTGAAGCCTCCTTTGATCTTTCCTTATAAGTGAAGCTTCCTTAATGATTTGTAAACTAAAGACAATGAACTCTTAGTTCTTTAGGTAGGAGATAAGGTTTCTCTCCCCTTCCTATAAACCTCTCTCTTTATGTGTTGTTTTTCTTTTCTTGTTGTTGATGAATTGTGATGAAGCAAAACATCTATTTATAGGTGGGGAGAGGACCTTATTCCTCATACATTGATTCAATCTCAACCATCCATCATAGTGGAGATGAACACATTAGTGATAAGTGGGAGGACACCAACAATCCATTAGAATTTATTGGTTTTCAAATGTCCATTGAAATACCACTAACAATCCATTAGAAATTTATTGGTTTTCAAATGTCCATTGAAATACCACTAACAATCCCATTAGAAATTTATTGGTTTTCAAATGTCCATTGAAATACCACTAACAATCCATTAGAAATTTATTGGTTTTCAAATATCCATTATAATTATAATGATCACCAATTTTATTGGTTTCCAAATGTCCATTATAATTATAATGGTCACCAATTTTATTGGTTGCCAAATGTCCATAAAAATATAACTATCCCATTAGAAAACAACTAACTATAAGACCACATTTATGGGAAAGAAAAACTATATTTTTCTTACATATATTTTTTTTTCTTACATAAAAGACTATCGAGATAACCAATGAGAATAAAAGACTATCGAGATAACCAATGAGAATGATTCTTGGGTATGAGCCAGTGGGTTTAGTGATTCTCACTTAGTAAACAAACTGGTTTACGTGTTCTTTTCCAAAAACACATTGATCTAATCCCGAAAATAAACATAGCAGATTCGGAGACTCTTATATCATTTTCTTTTTGCAATATCTTCCTTAATACATCTTGAAGGAAAACGTTTTAGAAGAATAGAAATAAAAATAATGGATAAAATCAAGCTCAATCAAATGGAAAAGATGAGACCTTGAGATTTTTTTTTTTTTTTATTTGAGTATCCTCTCTATTTTTTTGTTTAGGAAAAAAAATCCCATTTACAATTTTCTATAATACAAAACTATATCTGGAATAAACTGGTTAATGCTTAAACCTATTTACATTTACTAAACCGGACGCAATTCATCTATTATAAAGTTAAGCTCCTAACTTTTTCCCCTTCGATCTTTTACAGATGTATGGGTTTCATGTTCGGCCGGAATCAAACTCAGACTTAAGTTTCATGGCTCTCGCAGCTAACTACGCTTGTTACGTACCTTGATCTATCGCAAATACCACTTCGACCAAACCAAAAATGATGACCCCGCCAAAATCCTACATTGATTTATCTATCAAACGCACGTGTCCTCTCCTCCGCCGAGTCTTCCTTTATTGTGAGATTCATAAACAATCTAGTGGTATCATATATTATTTGATGAAAAATATATTCATTTAACCTAAATAACATCATGAACAATCACATTTTGTTTTTTTTTTTTACATATTTTCAGTTTTCCAGTATTTTCTTTGGTATATATCACTTGTTTCACAATTATATCACAACCAATTAAAATCTGAATTGAGATGAAATGTAAAAAAAAGAACTGAAAAATACTAACCCTCAATGTTTTTTTTTTTTTTTTTTGTCTGAAGTACACTTAAAAGATTGGTCTCTTTAAGTATTGAAGAAGTGAGAGGCTTATTGAGGTACCTTGGAGGACAAAAACTAAATTAATAAATAAAATTAGGAAAGGGTCCTTAGATGTGATTCTCCCTGCGTCCTGGTATACATCTCATTAATAGTCACTCATTCCTCGCAAAACCATTTGTAGCATTATAAAGACACGAGCAATGTTACTCTTTGATGAACAAAGGACGTGACTTATTGAATAATAATATAGCTATGAAATCTTCTACTTGAATAGCTGTTCCTATTCTCTGTAATTGAATAGTGTATGGAAATCGTTTAGATTTGTAATTGAATAGTGTTTCAAAATTCTTATTTGCGTTTAGAATCTAGCGTGTCCAATTTGTAGTGTCGAATAATATTAGGATTTATATATTAAAACAGAGCTGATGTGTTTATTAGGAAGACATCTTTGTACCACATTTTATAGGTATATATTTTAATGTGTGCCGTAAGCATAATTTTATTTTAACCAAGCTGCTATACTCTGATCAGATAACAAAATAGAGATATTTTTTTTTTTTCGACAACTGGCCACTTGGGCCCAATTGTATTAAACCCAAAAGGGTAAAAGTTTTACAGAGCAAGGACAATATATTACAAAGCCCAAATCGAAAACAAAGAAAAACCAATTAAGCCCAAGATGATTTGGGAAGAGAAAGCCGATGACCTACTTCGCCGCCGACCATCAGAGATGCTCTGTAACAATCTTCCTTCAGGGATCGCCGATGCTTGATACTTTCTTCAGAACATCTGATCTGTTTAGCCCATCTCTCTCAGCTACGATTCCAACAGGAATAACCGTCAAAGACCATAAAAGTCTAGGGCAATCAAGGCCACTAAAACGGTGGAGAAACTCCATCTAAGCAAGAACCAGATGAGAAAAACGAAGATCAAAGTTAGAAGAAACATCAAAACAATACGGAATTAAAAGAAAACAGCTGAAGAAAGAAGATTTCTAACAAAATAGAGATATAAGATTGCAATTTATAGAATCATTAATATCATGTAGTGTTATAAATGAGTATCGTCTTTAAAATCACAATAAAAAAAAAGACCAGAGAAAGAATCCACACTTTGAGATGAACCATGACTTGTAACATTTTTTGTCAACTACTTATAACTTATATATATATACACAAACCATCAACTTAACTAAGATAGAAATATGTATAAGCCAAGAGATGGAAAACACAAAATCTTTAAAAACACAACATTGTAGAATACTCTATTATGGCTTTAGATCCTCCTATTTGAAGGTTCCTAACTTTCTTATTTGCATTCAAAAGGAAAAAAGGGGAAGTTGTTTTCATAGAGTGAATGGAAAATTTGAGTATATATATATAAAATAGGTATTAAACTATTAATCTACGTTCTTCTTTCTGCTTGCCATTTGCCATTTGTGTACCAATAACAATAACACATAAGAATAAATCAGGCTCCTGGTTTGAAACAGACTTCTGCCATTTCTTTAGATAGTTACTTAATTCTATGTTATATACCCTCATCTTGTCTCCAATGACCTTAAACCCATCATCCTCGTATCAATCCTCAACTAAGAAACAAAGACAGCTTAACTGAACAAAATTAGGCTAACTGTGAGTGCAAAAGACTTCAAAAGGTTACGTTTTATTGAAACCAGATTTAAGATATATAAAACTCCTAGCTTAGAATACAGAATTTATGAAGAATTAAGTGGACATTTTAAGGCATATTGTCATGTGTAAATCAATAACTGCATCCACATAAGACAGCTAGAAACTGGAAATAAGCTAACCATTCTTTCATATATAATATAATAATAATAAGAGAGACTTAGAGTGCTTATCATATTGACGTTGCAATTTTCCAGATGTAGAACCTTGATTGCAACTACTTCCTTAAGCGGTATGGACAAAACTCTGTGCACAGTCGCACTTGCACCATCTCCAGCTTCTTCTGTAGGCGTCATATCAAATTTGAGACGAAATAACTTACATGAACATCATAATTTGAGAAGCGTATAGTCGCAGATCTTGGTAAGCCAACATCGTAGATCCTGAGATTCACAGTGGGTGTTTAAGATTCAGAGCATCACCATCAAATTCGTTTTGTTTACGATTGGTAATAAAACAAAAGAAAAAGAAGATGAGATGGATTTTCGGGAGACCAAAATGGTTTCTTCTGTGACTTAGCTTTGCAGCTGGAGACCTTTGATCTTTCTCCTTATCTTCTTTTTGGCTTTACCCTTTCTGAGACAATGTCATCTTAAAATTAAAGAGAAGCTATATTACGCAATGAAACTTTTGAGAGCGAGACAAAACCAATTACCTGAGTTGGAAGGCGTTGTTGCCTATGAATCTCTGGGTTTTTTTTTGCGCATGTTGTCTTTCCTTTGCTGGTGGTGGGTGCTTCGTCGTCGGATATGTTTCTTGCCATGGTGAGAGTAAGAATGTCTTTCTCTCATACACACCATCACAGACTGACAATTTGAAAACGATTTGGAACTCAGAACATTGTGGCACGAACATAATTGCTACATTTAGAGCGCTTACCTCAACATTTTGTTTTTCACTCAAAAGAGTAGAACAGAGACGGTTGAGAATAAGGAATTTAGAAATTTGTGAAATGAAACGATTTTTACTGATTACACTTTCTTGTTTTGGTCTCGATTACAAAGAAGACATATTTATATGAGAAAACACAAAACCCTAGTAAGTTGGAAGCCGAGACAGATGGCAACAATCAAGTAGATGGTAAAAGATCAAGGGCTGTAAAACGATTTTGCAGCTTGGGACCATTGTAGCTTTTTGCAGAGAGAGACGTCATCTGTCCTTTGCTTTCGGCTTCAATTTGTGCAGAAGACCGTTGAGCGGGAAGACACACTTGTGGTGAGCTCTTACTGGGCTTCGAAGCTGGTTGCACACTTATGGGCTTCGAAGCTGATTTCATACTTGTGGGCTTCGACTCTGGTTGTGCACTTGTGGGCTCATCTTCTTCAAGCTTCGCTTTTCCTTTCTCAGCGTAAGTAAACCTTTTGGTTTTGTCCTGCTTTCCAATAGTCCCCCTCAAACTTGGGGTAGGTGGATTGTCTACACCAAGTTTGTAGCGAAGAGAACTGAAAGACTCATAAGGCAACGGCTTGGTAAAAATATCGGCCAACTGGTACTTTGCTGGGACATGCTTCACGACCAGAGAACCCAAAGCCACTCGCTCACGAACATAGTGATAGTCGAGTTCAAAATGCTTCGATCGTTTGTGATACGCCGGATTGGCTGTGAGATGAATTGAAGACAGGTTATCACCGTATAGTTCCGGTGTAACAGGAAGGGGAATTCCAATCTCACGGAGGATAATGCACAACCAAGACAGCTCAGATGCGGTTTCAGAGAGTGATCGATACTCTGCTTCTGTAGAGCTTCTTGACACTGTAGGCTGTTTCTTGGACGACCAGGATATGATATTAGATCCAAGGAAGGTGCAATAACCGCCGGTTGAGCGACGTGTGTGTGGACAACCTCCCCAATCACTGTCGCTGTAAGCTCTTAAAGTGAAATCAGTGTTTTTCTCAAACATGATTCCCATAGAAACAGTTCCTTTGATGTATTTGAGAATTCGTTTGAGGAGAGTATAATCCGAAACTGTGGGAGCGTGCATCTTCTGGCACACGTAATTTACTGCAAACTGTATATCAGGGCGTGTCAAAGTAAGATATTGAAGCTTACCTGCTAAGCTTCTGAAGTAAGAGGCATTCGCAAACATCTGTTTATCCTCTTGTTCTTTCTTGAGCTTCGTAGGCAGGGGAGTATCAATAGGAGAACAGTCTGTCATGCCTGCGACTGCAAGAAGATCAAGAGCATATCGTTCTTGACTGAGAAACAATCCTGAATCAGAAAATTGTGCCTGAATACCAAGAAAATATTGCATCTGTCCAAGATCCTTCATCCGAAAATGCTCATTAAGGTCTTTGAGAAGTTTACTCAAGACAATAGAACTGTTTCCGGTTAACAGCATATCATCTACATATAATAATAGAAGTATGAGGTCCTTATTCTTTCGGTAGATGAACAGAGACGGATCTTTGATGCTGCAGACAAAACCAAACTCTAGAAGATAGATGCTGAACTTATCAAACCAAGCTCTTGGCGATTGTTTTAAGCCATAGAGAGACTTGTGTAAGAGACAAACGTGATCCGGTTTCTCCTTATCCACAAACCCAGCAGGCTGCTTCATGTAAACTGTCTCTGTGAGATCTCCATGTAGAAAAGCATTTTGAACGTCCATTTGCTTAATATCCCAGTTCATGACTGTTGCAATGTGGAGAACAGTTCGAACCGTTGCTGTCCTTACAACAGGACTGTATGTCTCTAAGTAGTCAATACCTTCCTCTTGGTTAAATCCCTGAGCAACTAGACGAGCCTTCAGTTTTGCCAGGCTCCCATCAGAATTCAGCTTTGTTCTGAAGACCCATTTGCTGCCAAGGACGTTCATTCCAGGTTGAGGAGGAACTAGAGACCAGGTGTGAGTGATATCACAGTTCCCTTTTTCTTCACACATAGCTTTGTTCCAGCCTGGATGAAGTAGAGCTTCAGTGACAGTGCGAGGCTCAGGATAGGCAACTCGTTCTGTCATGAGTGCATACTTTGGATTCGGTTTTATGATTCCTGCTTTTGCACGAGTCACCATAGGATGCAGGGAGACCGAAGGTGCCGAAGGGTTTAACTGAGAATCAGATGTTGCAGAGCTCTTCGGACCCAAGTCACTGCTATCGGAGCCTGACAAGCTAACAGTTGGAGACACAGCGCTTGGAGGAATATCCAACACAGGGATTTGGTCTGAAACAGACGCTGGAATCACCGGAATAATTACTGGACTTTGAAGAGATGGGGAATGTCCATTATTTACAGACGGTTCAGAGACAAAAGTGGAAGCTGGTTTGTGCAGCCAAGCTTCCATCAAAGGTGTAGTCACAGGTGGCTGAAACTTGCGATAAACATCAGCAAAAGGAAATCTTGATTCATCAAAAATCACATGTCGACTGATATAAACACGTCCTGTGGAAGGCATAAGGCATCTGTACCCTTTAAACTTGTCACTGTAGCCAAGAAACACACATTGCAAAGACCGAGGATCAAACTTGTTTGCTGAGTAGTCTCTCAACGTAGGATAACAAGCACTTCCAAAAACCCGAAGTTCAGTGTAAGATGGTGATTTGCCAAATAAGATCTCGTAAGGGCTTTCATGTCTCGCCAGAGCTGTATGCGGCAACAAATTACTGAGGAAGTTAGAAGTAAAGAAGGCTTCAACCCAGTACCGGTTTGGAACATGACTTTGAAATAACATGGAGAGACCTAGTTCCACCACATGGCGATGCTTTCTTTCAGCAAGACCATTTTGTTGAGGGGTATAAGGGCATGACATGAATTGTCTAATACCACAGTTTTCTAGATGAGTTAAAAACTGATTGCTTATAAATTCTCCCCCTCCATCACACTGAAAGACACTGATTTTGGTACTGAATTGATTCTCAACCAACGACTGATACTTAACAAATACTGAAAAGAAATCTGACTTTTTCTTTAAAGGGTACAGCCATGAGTAGCGAGAAAAGTTATCAATGAACACTACATAATAATGAAAGCCCTGAACCGAAGACACTGGTGCTGGCCCCCAAAGGTCGCAATGCACACGCTCCAAAGGTCGGGATGCAATATAAGATGATGCAGCAAACGGTAACCGAGCACTCTTCCCCAGTTTACACGCTTCACAGAAGGAAGAGGACCTCTTATTGATGACAATGGACTTTGATGCAGAAAGTTGTTGAAGAACATAAGGATTCGGATGTCCCAAACGACGATGCCAAACTTCATCACTTGCAGCTACCTGACGAGAGGTGAAGAAGACACGAGCCTGAGATCCCTTTATTGAGTACAGACCATTAGTGTTTCTTCCCTGTACCAGAACCTTCCGGGTTCCCTTATCATATATACGCACATTATCACAGTCAAAATCAAAGCCACAGGGATAATCAGAAGTAAACTTTGATACTGAGAGCAACGGTTTAGCTATAGCAGGACACACAAGAACATCATTAAGAGGTAGCTGACCTGATGAGGAAGCAATACTTGCAGAGCCTGTATGTGTGATAGGTAGATACTCGCCATTACCAACCATGACAGTGTCAGACCCATTGTATGACTGAGACTGGTTCAGATGACGCGGTGTATTGGTGATATGCGCAGAAGAGCCTGAGTCAGGAAACCATTCACTGCCTCCTGAATCTGAGAAGTCTGCTACACGCATAGCTGCCATAGCTTTGTGCATTTCTTCAAACTGATAGCTGTTGTCAAATCTATGCCAGCACTGGATGGCAAGGTGACCAAGTTTTCCGCAGATCTGACACATTGGGCGAGATTCAGAGTCAGAGGAGTCAGAGCGTGAGGATGACGAGATATGTTGAGGGAAACCTCGACCTCGAGTAGAATATGAGCTACGACCACGGCCACGACCTCTGTTACGACTTCTGTTGTAAAAGTTTTGATCTTGAACCGCAGCAAACGCAAGATGTGGAGTGACGTTAGTTGCAACAGAGTAGCTTTGAAGCCTACTATCAAAAGCAACGATGCGTTGAATAACATCATCGAAAGTCACTTCCAGATTAGCATCCATGAAACCTTCGATACTAGTCTTTATCGGTTCGTAATCTTTTCCCAAACCCACCAGAGCAGCAAAGATCTTCATTCGCTCTGTCTCTGGACTTCCTATGGAAGCAAGCTGGTCACAAATAGTTTTTATACTGCGAAGATACTCAGCCATATCTTGAGTACCCTTCGAAGTCGTCTGAAGCTTTCTCTGAAGTTCAAACAACCGAGAAGAAGAAGGCCGGTTGAAATGAGTTGCAAGAGCTAACCAAATCGCATGAGATGTCTTGCAGTCGACCACTTCACTCTGAATATCCTCAGAAACAGAACCCAGGAGCCAAGATTGAACGACCTGATCTGTCTGGAACCAGAGTTGATGGTCAGGGTTTGGCAATGGAGTGGTTCTTCCATTGATACCCGGAGCAGCTAGAAAGGGAGGTGGTTGAGCAAACGAACCATCCACGAACCCTAGGAGACGCTGACCATTCAAGAATGCTTCGAACTGCCGCTTCCAAAGGAGATAATTTTTCTCCGTGAGCTTGACAGTAACAGAGTTAACTAGCTTGAGAGAAGGCGGATTAAACAGTTCCATGGAAGTTATATCCATGGCTCTGATACCATAAGGAATTTAGAAATTTGTGAAATGAAACGATTTTTACTGAATTAATTTCATTACACTTTCTTGTTTTGGTCTCGATTACAAAGAAGACATATTTATATGAGAAAACACAAAACCCTAGTAAGTTGGAAGCCGAGACAGATGGCAACAATCAAGTAGATGGTAAAAGATCAAGGGCTGTAAAACGATTTTGCAGCTTGGGACCATTGTAGCTTTTTGCAGAGAGAGACGTCATCTGTCCTTTGCTTTCGGCTTCAATTTGTGCAGAAGACCGTTGAGCGGGAAGACACACTTGTGGTGAGCTCTTACTGGGCTTCGAAGCTGGTTGCACACTTATGGGCTTCGAAGCTGATTTCATACTTGTGGGCTTCGACTCTGGTTGTGCACTTGTGGGCTCATCTTCTTCAAGCTTCGCTTTTCCTTTCTCAGCGTAAGTAAACCTTTTGGTTTTGTCCTGCTTTCCAATAGAGAAGATATCTTTACTCTACACTCTCAGATCTTTAGACAATGTTCCCACTTCTTCTTCACCATCTAACTCTTGTTCAACACCTTTGAACAGAAAACCTATTCATTAGAGAAGAGGCAGTCGCAAGTTCTAAATTCTCGAATGGTTAACTTCTTTACAACATAAGTTAAAGATAGACAGAAATAGGTCTAGAAGTATCCATATGCAGTAACTAATATCTGTTACCACACCACAATACTGCTCTCTTCAGGTCATCTCTGAAACTCTGTTCCCTGCTCTGTTCTGTTATGAGACTAACTGACCTATCGGTTAACCTTTCAGGCTAACGGGAAGGCAGCTAAGAAGAGGAGTGTACCTATGATTCGAGAAAAGAGTATGGGTCAAGAGACATCGATTTTTTTTTTTTTTTTGAAAATGAATAAAATGTTATTTACCATGAACTGTTTTTCTTTGTTTCTTCTTCGTTGCAAAGAGGCGGATCATTGACCTTACGGGTTTCTTAGCAAGAATCTGACTTCGGTTTCTGGTAAATCACGAACTCAACTTTTGTGACTCGAGTTCTAGCCACAGCTTTCCAACACATAGATGTAGTCGAAGACTCCATTGCTACAATATAAAATCATTCATAAATAATTTATTACGTATGCTAATCAACACAATCAGGAGAAGGTAACAACAAAATTCACTAACTTTTCAAAACATTATGATTCCCTTGATCGTGTTGATAAACCGGTTTAAGAGATTTACGAAAAAAGCAATGACGAAAAAATGCAGTATAATATTGAGGTATCATAAAAAAAAATTTTGAATGAGAGGTATCATAAATTACCAGTTCCTTCGCCATGACTTTGATTTGTCGAAAGTGAAATTTGAAGTATGGGCAGATTTTAAGCGGCGACATCGATTATATGAGGTGAGAGCCTGAGAGGGGAAGCTGAGGAGTTAGAGTAGCGTAGGTAACGGGAGTAAGGGGGAGCTGAAGAAGGAGAAGGTCCTCACGGTTGTCATGGTATTTATCATTGTTACCCGTGGGAGAGGAAGAGGCGGAAGTAGGAGGTTATGAAAGCTTTTAAGGATTGAGGAGGTGGGAAGGCTTTGGTCTTTAAGAAAAGCGGTTTCGAAACGGGAATGAATGAATTGTGTCGAAGATGGTGGTGGCCGGAAGAGCTGAGAATGCCGACAGTCAGAGCGGCAGAGAAGCCAAAGACAATCGCGTGTAAGCAAATCAAATGGGCCGAGTAGGGTTTATGTAATGGTTGGGCCTATATTTGGGTTTAGTTTTGTTTCAAGTTTAGGAGGTGCTTTAAACGATCGAAGATGAAATCTGATTGGTTGTGGAATTATTACGTGGCATTAACATGACGTGGACACCCTCAGAATGGTTTGATTCTATTCCTTTTAATTAGTAGGATGTTTGTGTTGTTTCATTTCCAACATTTTTTTTGTTTGCTACTCATCAAACCATTTTTTTTCTCAACACATTGGGCACTTCATATATGTGTTGAACAGTGAGAAAGGAGCAACCTTATTGCCAACGCTGAGTGGTTTCTTTATATGCAACAATGCAACATCTTCAAAATTAAACCTGATCAACTTACCAACGTCAATATTTTTCAAATTTTAGCATATTGATTTACAAAAACTGTATTCTTATTTGTTAATTTGCAGATACACCAACTCCTAAAAAGATCATTTCGTGTCCAAACAAAACAAGAAATACAAAACTAAGAAAATCTACTGGACACACCAGCTTCCGGTCATTTTCACTCACCAAAGTTCTTGTAAAAAAAATATATTGCTAATATATACATATGGGTTGTCATAGTTTGCTAAAGTTCTGTTGAAGTGGCCAATTTGTATCTATTCTGTTAGTGGATGTAAATAAATTAGCCAACTCTCGAGTCTGAAAACTTTAAAATCTAGTAGATTGTGTATATATGATGGGAATAAGTGATGGAAATGATATTATATTGACATGACAATCCAACAAAAGATATAATTTGTAAAGGGTAGATATAAAGAAATTTGAAAGCTGAAGATAATCTTAGTCTCTTAAAAGGAATCCAAGCTTTGACCGTATGACAATACATATAAGTACACATATATATGTATATATTCAACTCAATGTCCTGCTAATTAGGCCATGCATGGACCATACTACTATAGCCATATTTATATTGAAATCTAATAATAAATTGGAGTTAAGACCGCCACATTTTTGGGCGAAACTGCAAAGACCGTTTTTGGAGGAATTCAGCAACGTTAGGAGATGCATGAAAGATCAAAACTTGCGAAGGCTCACAAGGATAATATGATGCGCCAAATCTTCTCACCGCTTAAACATACATCACTTTTTCCATACATAACTCATTTCAACATTCACATACATAGCTCATGCAACGACAACGAGCAGACTTTGACTCTTCAACACACCACATTCTCACTTTTACGTATAGCTTATACACATCTACCCATCTATTGTTTAACGTGAAATGTTATTCAATTTATTGGTTTTCCTTACGCATAGTCTCGCTCGACATTCAATACCTCTTATTTTGTAATTGTCTCAAGATCTTTTAGGTATAATGAGCGATTGAGCGTTATTGTTTAATAGTTACAGTTTGAGGTTTCCATTGTCTGTCATGGATATATATTTTTTTTGGTGATTAATTGACTGTATAATTAATTAATGATGGTGGTGTACATGTTTTAATTTGTGTTTATTTTTTGTTTTTAGTATATGCTAACACAAAACAAAAACAACTAACCTTTGACGGTCGTGGATAAACCCATTTGAATATTTCAAACACTACAAGAAATAAGTCCTCATACCGATAATGGATAACGAGAAACACAATTGTCAGAAACATACCGACGATCTATTGGTGATTTCACGAGAAGTTCTAAAACGTGCCGGAAAATTGTTGGAAATTATTGACAAATATATATGATCAGAAATTTATCGGTAATGATTACCAGTAATTCGTCGGAAATCACAAAATTTCTGAGAAACTGAATTTGATGGAAGATTGTCAGAGATGATTGTCGGAAATTTATGAGTAAAGTCACTTCGGCGACGAAACGTATCGTTCTCGGTATAGCATCGACATTATTCGACGGCTTTTACTCGGAACGGAAAATTTCTGACGTCAACAATGACCAAGCCTGAAAACTTGTTGGAGAATACTCTTATATTAAAACACAATGTCTTCACCGTTCTCATCTAATATCTTCACAAAGAGTTTTTAACCACTTCTATCCAACCCCTTCAGTCTACAAAGGTAATACGATCATAGTTTGTTAGAAAAAATTATTATGCTTAGCTTCTGTTCTTATAATATAATAGATGTGTTATGTGTATCGTTAATTACAGAGAAAATATAGATTTTTTTTTACAGATCTGGTGGATTTTTCTGTTTATTGAGAGAGGAGAACGGTGACTCCGGTGTGTGGTCTAAGCTTCTCACGGAGTCTCGATGGCGGTGGGGGATGGGTTGCGTCGCCGATTTTAGTGTTCTCTGCCGCTGCGAATTCTTCTTTTCAACTAGATCGTAGGTGGCTAGGTATTTAACGGTGTATCGGAAGATTGAGGACGTCTTGCAATTCTTTAAGAAGGTAGCTAGACATATTAATATACCGGTTGTACCGGTTTTTTTAATCTGATATCATTGTTTCTAAACTGTTTTCAATTTTTGGTCATGGTTGGTTTAAACAATTATATATATTATTTCAGTAAAATACACTATTACGTTATAGTCAAACATAATAATATAATTCCTTCAAATCTGTTTATCTACTCCCATCAATATCTTCGCAAAAGGTCTACTGAGTACGCGATCGAGGCTAGAGCTTCTCAAAGGCAGAGATGAAAGAGAACCCGTGGTGAAGGAAGAAGGGGCGGTGACGGACTCTACGATGCGTTTTCCACTTTCATCCAGATCCTGCCACGTATTGAAGCTTATTTTAGTGGCCTACACGTGTCAAGCTGTATTTTGTTAATCTATCTTGTATAGTGTTAGACGTGGTTAAGCTGAACTCCGTTAAGTCGAACTCCGTCAAATTTATTCGTGTTTAAGTTGAACTCTGTCAAATAACTAAACCGGGATTTGACGTATCCAGCTCTGGTTTCATCTCGGTGAGCACCGACCACTTTACAACAGAGTTATGAGAAGTTTCAGACAATTGAAATCCTTTGAATGTCGCCGTAACTTTCCGGCAATTTGTTTCTCACCTTCTCGCCACGTCGACTATGTCGCCTTTTTCTCAAAAATAGCCGACCTGGTTGCGACGATCGATACCGACATTATCTTGACGATTTACCTTGATCATAATCTGTCGGTAATTTCCGACAAAATTTTCCAACATGATACAGAGGACTTTGTTTCTCGCTAACAACGACAAATCGCTGTCGAGTGTGTGTTTCCGAGACCCATTTGCCGACGTCAATGATTTTTCTCGGCATTGTGTCGGAGAACACGCTTACTGTCAAATTTCCGACATTATTTGCCCGTCGATAAACCACCACTTTTCTTGTAGTGAAACCATTAACAATCATTCGCTTTCCCTATTCGGCGGCTTATGTTCTAACACTTATATAATCGACGTTCTTTTTATAGTCAATGATATGCATTATACGAATTTAAATATGGATAATGACATACGCACTAACACAAACTATTATATTTCATGTTATAAACAACCTCTTTTTATCATCATCTATATTTACAATTACAGGGAAAATATATTTTACCACTTAAACATTTATAAATGATGATTTGCTACTGTCCACGACCCTCATATATTGAGATGGCATACATCTGTGTAGTTTAAAGACTAAACCAACTTGTATAATTGAGAGAACAAGACAATTTTATTTTGTCGGCGAACAAGACTTGTTCAAGATACATAAGAGCATGTTTAATGGGAAGACCCAAGAAGGTCTCTTAAGTATTATTTAATGACTAAACTTTTGGTAAGAGATCATGTCAATGTATTTTTGTTTTCTTTGCTCCAATGGTAAAACCATTAGGGGCTCTTAAAATTATCTAACCACTAGCATTTATTACCGTCTAAAATAAAGAAGATGATACAGATCGTATGATCTATGAAGACGAAGACGAAGCCAAAATATGTTATAGACCATTTCACCATCATCAAATAATCTGAGTTAGGCATTCTAGCACCCTTGAGACTGTATGAAACTGCAAATATTGGTTGCAGGGTCAAACCCGATAACAAGATTGCAACTTTGAACATCTAGACCTTCCTCTAGAATAGATGTTGCTACGATGATGTTTACCTACGAACAAGAAGAGATTACTAATAGAGATATTACCTTTGAGCACACCTTTTCAACTTTATGTTTCAAAAAAACATACCTTGGTGTGAAGGGTGACTTTATGACCAACAATCCAAATTTTATACCTCTTTTACCCTTATAACTTCAGCCTCTAATTTACGAGACTTGTCGATAGACAGAGAGAGAGAACAGAGAGAGAGAGTTCAAGGAGGTTTTGGATCTGAAGAGATCTGTCGAAGAAGAAGAAGAAGCTACCCAGCATGGTCATGGAAGAGAGAGAGAGAGAGATCGGGAGAGAGAGAGAGAGAAGAGAGAGAAGAGAGAGAGAGACAGAGAAAGACAGAGAAAGAGAGAGAGAGAGAGAGAGAGAGAGAGAGAGAGAGAAGAGAGAGAGAGGAGAGAGATCGGACAGAGAGAGAGAAGAAGAAGCTACCCAGGATGGTTATGAAGAACACGAAGAAGAAGAAGCTTTCAGATCCGTACAACACTATTGATTTCGGTGGACAACCACATCGTACTTGATGCACGTCGAACTTGCTTTTTTCTTGATGCACGTCGAAGAAGCTTTTTTCGTCATGGTCGAACAATGTTTATTAAATGAAAAGCTTTATTCTTTTCACTTCTCATACAGACTTATCGTGTTCGAACACGAAAAATACAACAAAACACAAGTAATCATACAGACTTATCGTGTTCGAACACGAAAAATACAACAAAACACAAGTAATCATACAGACTTATCGTGTTCGAACACGTAAAATTATAAATCATCAAAGCTAACTGAGAGAGACATCCATTGTTCGTCCACGATAACGTCTTATATTTAATGTTACAACCACACACATATCTTTCAATGTACATCCACACTTAAACTTCAGATGTACGAATGTTCGACCACACACATTCGAACAATATCCTTCTACAGTTAAACCATACGTCAATCCACGTCCACACTTACGGGTATTTGGGTGTATACGTATCAAAAGACATTGTTCATCCATTTTTGTTTCGACACCCTCATTTCATCCATGTTCCATACCCACTTCTCCTGTCGTGTACGTCCACGAAACTGCAATTCGTCCATTCTATCAAATTTCCAGATCCAAACTAATCTCAAACACATGTTTGTTCGTACATAAAATCTGTGTTCAGAATTTTGTCTGTCCACGATTAAATCATCTTCTTCTTTTCAATCTCTTTCCAGAATCTGAAATACAGATCTGTATCTGTCAAACAAAACACCCATCGATTGTGTACGACCACGAACCTGCAATTCCTCCCTTCTATCAAATTTTCAGATCCAAATTTGAGACTCTAAATTTTCAGATCGGACAGAGAGAGAGAGAGAAAGACAGAAAGAGAAAAAAAAGAGAGAGACAGGGAGAGAGAAAAAGAGAGAGCCACGGATAGAGAGAGCGACAGAGAAAGAGAGAGAGAGAGAAAGGGCTCTTTTAGTCATTTCGACCACATTTTGTCCCCCTTGCATCGAAGGTCACTTTATCTGCAAAGAAACTTCCAAACGTCCTCTTTATGGTTAAGCTCTCTTACTAATAATTATAACAAAAAGCAAGAAGCAGATCACTCCAACAGTCCAGGGGAATTTGACCATACCAAGCCTTTTCTGAAGTCCTCCACAGTTTCATTATGCTTATTCCGGATTTGACTTTGCAGGCAGGAGCTAGTTCCTGCAACGTACTTTGTTTTCCATCTATTATAGCTTGGAAGAATTTCAGTCAAAAAGGATTCCAAAAGGACCAAAACAATTGCTGCTATCACCCTTTCCACAAAAATGATGCACCGTATGTTCTCCAAGGAGATGTATCAATGAAAATTCAGAGGAACAGATTTGAAAATTATACTCCAATGTTTGAAAACTGCAAGATACGATATGTTGACTTAACCACTATCAAACATTCAAGCTTTTATATCATTTCAGATTGACGTATTCAATAACCAAAAGAGCACATTGTATCATTATTTACTTTCGTTACTCTTCAAATGACATAACAACAAATTTCCAAGAAACAGATCAAAAATACTAATATAAAACAGAAACGCATTTGATATGCTCTGTATCTTTCTTACACCATACTGTTTTGATCTTTGGTAAAAAATGAGAAAGAAAAATCCAGAGAATAAAGAAGCTTCATCCAATTTTGAAAGATAAACCATTGGGGAAAATAAAAACGTCCACACACCGGAACCAAAAGAACCAGATTAATACAAAAGAAATTGGAAATGGAATCTAACCGATCCCTGAAGCGCCGCCGGTGACGAAAGCGGATAAACCAGGCTTGATCTCCATTTGATTTGAGTGAGCTTCGATTTAATCAAAGTAACTTCCGATGAAGATTGATTATCGATGAAGAAGATGATGATTGATTATCGATGAAGATTGAAAGGTTTGGTGAGCCTCGAAAGTAAAGATTTCGTTGAATCATTCAGAAAGAAAAAACAATGGCGAGAAGAAAGAAGAAATGATTTCGTTCAAAACAAAGTTTGTGTTTCGTGAGACCAACACGTGTCTCACAGGAGACGTATACTAATTAGGAGAATTAGGAGACGTTTCTTCAACTTTTAATTATTTTTGATTTATTTTTATCACTTTTTATTTTAAGAGACAGCCTTAAGAGACTGCAATAAACATGCTCTAAGAGCATGGTTATCGGTTGGGATGCTGTTAAAGTATCTGACAAATAAATATATTAATATTTTGAAAAAAAGATAAATGATAAACTTAGATAAAAGAAAAGAACCAATGATAAAGGAACACCTGGTAGAAAAGTGTTCTCATAAGTTCTCAGAATATCTCGTTTCACATACTCTCAGATACTTTACATTTCTCTTTCATCAGTTTTTTATTTGTTTATTAATATTTTTAAGTAGATACTGCCCTCCCTCCCCATTGATGGAGGTGCTCTAACTATCTACCATTTATTGTTACTACTTACCCTTGTTCGAAAACTCGTCCGCCTAGCTGAGTATACGTCCGAGAATACGCTAGGCAGTGATGGAGCGTGGCGAGTTGAGTTATACGGCTATATTATACAGTGACTCGTGTTTTCTCCGTCTAAACCATATAATTGAGAAAAAACGACGTATAAATATGACAATTAAGTCAATATAGATCACTTAAATCAATAATAATTTGATAAATTTGTTATATTTTATTCTACATAACAAAATAAAAAGGAAAATTGACTAAAAATAGGTAAAGGATGAAGATGAAGTAGTTAGAGTGGTAGAAAAATGAAAAAAATCACTAAAATATTCATCTCATGATTTTTTAATAGTTTTCTAACCATTAAATCATGTTATTCTATCAATATTATTTACCAAAAAGAATTTATAAACAAAACTATAATAGAATATTTTAAAATTACTCCCCGAGTAATCCCCGAATAATCCCCGAGTAATTGATAACTCGCTAGTCCCCTATCGACCGTACGTATAGCGCGTAGCGAAATCTCGAACCTTGCTACTTACCACTATCTCAGCCTATATAGGCAATAAAGGCTCGACATGAAATTTGAAAGGACCCAACGTTGTGAAAAACGTTTGTAGGACCCGCTTTTTTCCTCCTCTAGGGATCTCTCGTGAATAAGAAGCGCCACAAAGGAGCGTTTTGCCGTTTTGTTTATTTTCTCTTCTACTTCACATCTTTTCCCTTTTTATTTCTTTCCTTAAATAAATTAAACAATTCCTCACATTATGCATCCGCTCTCTTTCCTTTTCTTCTGTTCATATAATTCGAACGTACCATTTTTCTCTATTTAAATCCCAAGTCCCAACCCATTTTTTTCATATAACGTCAAAGAGTTTCCATTCTGAAAAAAAAAATAACGATGGAATTTGAGTTTGACGATCAAGAACGGTTCTGTGCGACTCCCAAGCTTCCTTTGTTCTCGATTCCATTAAACAGAGCATATGATACTCCTGGCCTAGCGACGCCGCCTGTGAACATCGCCGGGTCGGTCCCGTTTCTATGGGAAGAAGCTCCGGGAAAGCCACGCGTTTCCGACGAGAACAAACCGCCGGCGTCCAAGCAGAACGCCGGAGGAGGAGGAGTGGTGAGGTGCCTTGAGCTTCCGCCGAGGCTGATTATTCCAGCCGCCGCGAATGAGCCATCTCCGACCACAGTTCTTGATGGTCCTTACGTTGTACCTCGCCGGTCTCTGTCGGCGATAAGGGGAAGCGAAAAAAACTCTGAGCGTAGATTCGACTTTTCACGTTCCACGAACGGTCGCTGCTGCGACGGTGGCGGCACAACGGTGAAGATCAGCAGAGTTAGAAGGAAAGGAAGCCTTTTGAATCTTTCTCACTCCAAATCGGATTTCTTGGTAAGTTTTGGAACCAACTTCAAATCCTGCTGACTTTTCTCATCACATATTCTGTTATTAAACCAATTTCTGACTGATGCAAATTCCACCCTTTTTCTCTCTGAAAATATTCAAATCTATTTGATTATTACTTCTTCTAAACCAAATTCCAAGTTTTATGGGATTTAAAGTAAAATGTCCTTTTTTAAATGCAAAATTGAGGTTTTTTTGTTTCATTCATTTTCCTTCAATTTGTTTGTCTTTTAATTTGTTACTCCTTAGATTAACACCTTCTATAGTTTGGGGTAATTATTATACTCTTTTTTTTGGTCGTGAAAGAACTAGCTTTTTTGGCCCATTTTGATTTCATAATTAAAAACGCAGGCAAGGGTTTACAAAGGGTTCAAGCAAGTCATTCCATGGAGGCGTAGGCAAGAGAATCTTCCAAGGATGAGTTCTTCCAACATTTAAATAGAATCTCTCCAAATTTTTCTTTTTGTAATTCTCTAATTTAGTGATACTAATATTCCTCTGTACATAGTACCGCATAATTTACAGACGACATGAGAAAATAACTTTTACTAAAACTAGTAATATGATCATATATTATGACACATACTGGTGACGAGCTAAGACAATGCCTGGGAGGCTGGGACGTTGACAAACTCACTTTGATGTCAAGTCTTTATATATACAAAATCCCTTGAAAGAACGGCAAATCAATACTATTAAAGTCAGAGCAGGGTCCTGACTGATGCTATGATGAGCCCATTGGGGGACAATTAGCTCTTGAGGTTTCAAGTTTCGGAAATGGTGTGGTAACCCTCCGCTGCAGACAGAGATGGCCTCTGTTGTTACTGCAAATTGTGTGGTAACCCTCAGACGTACCTACCTCGACTTTCTCTTCTCATATGTGCTCATTGTAACTCTACTCTCGCATCAGTTGTTCATGTTTATATTGTCCTTATGTTTCCGTAATTAGTTCATTATACATGTACGTATTAACAGTTTTGTTTTCTCTCTTCAATGTCAAAGTATAGTCTACTCTCTTCTTCTGTAGCTTTTTGTCTGTAACATTCATTTAGACTTGTATCAGTTCAAGCTTTGAAGAACTGTCGTCTTTTTGGTCTGGAAAAACTCGTTGCTGATGAGGACTCAACAAATTCCTGAAAGATGATCCAAATTCTGTGAGAAACGAACTACTCATTAAAGCACACGTATAGAAGTTAATGCAAAATTAGGAGCTTATTGCTTAAAACCAAGATCTTACGTGAGCTTGGCTGGATTTACGACCTCAAGAGCCCTTCTTACATACCCAAAAGCCAGGACAAGGAGGCCAAAGAGGAATAGCAGATAATGGTGAAACTTTTTGATAGCGGAGTATGCAAGAGATGCCACGCCCTTGCCTTCTGATGAGCTTCTAATTGATGCTATTCTTCTCATCAAGTAACCTGCAAAAAGAAAATCAACTGAGATATCCTTGTCCAAGAAGACTAAGATCATATGTTTGAGTTAGGCTATATATACCAGGATCTTCCATGCTGAGGTTAGTCCAATCATTTGGGTTTGTTTTCATTTCTGAAGCCTTAATTAGGTCGAGAAGAGCTTGATTAACCTGTAACCAAAAGGAATTAATCATAAATCAAACAGCTAGGCGAAGCTTTCAAGTTTCAAGGGATAAAGCTAAACTATATACCTCTTGTGTTCTCTCGTGGCTTACAAGATGGCCACCATGAAGATCCACCATTCTTGACACCGGGTAAAGCTTTTGAGCTAATCTTCTTGAGTAACAAATCTGAGCAATCACATCATCTCTGCATACACATGCTCAGATTTCATATTACTACTCAAGAAGATGCACACAAAACATGATTCTTAATTTACATTACATACCTTCCATGTCAAACTGATACAAGAACTCCAGCAGAACGGATTACATCAATCTCTGTATTTGTGAGTCTATGTAACCAACAAGCATTAACTTGGCCATCAAAACCATTCTTGGACTGCATACCAGTTGCTGATATCCCTTTCACGTATTGCTAACATTCCATATATATATATATATATGACTCGCAAAATATTAGACACTCGTTATCTATTCATTATATTATTGACTTGTTCACATTAAAAATCAGTACCTCGTATAATATCTCCCGTCTTGTGTTGGTTCCTATACGTTCGTCTAGGTAATCCTGCAAATGGAAACACTGTCATGAAACTTTTGCAAAATAGAAAGAAAATAATCAAAAACAGAATCACCTTAGAATAATGTGTGTCCAAATCAACAGATGCCCTTTGTTCAGGAGTCTTAGCCTTGAGAAACCGCATTGCGATGGAGAATGTTTGCAGGTCAAGCTGAAGCATACAAGTGAACATTATCATCACTGAAATACCAACACACAGAAAGACATATGAAACAAGACATTTGCTAATCAAAGACAGCAAATTGTTTCAAGTACTACCTTGGGGAAACACTCAAAACCTCCACCTGTAACATTAAGCAGAGCCAGAGCCAGAACACGTTCAGGACCATCCCAGCCAAGGTGCAAGCTATCATAGCCCCTGTAACCAATAAACTTAAACATGTTGAAACCAAGTCATTATTATAGAGGTTAAGATTTCAAGAGAATGTCGGTCTAATTATACCCATAGAATGCCCTATTATATGAGCTCTCTTCCATCCCAAATGATCCAACAATCCAATTGCATCCTTAGCCATTATCTTTGTTCTGCAAACCAAGCATCTGATTTATATCTGATTTATCAAAAACCAAATTATCACACTTCAAGGAACAGAATGCTTCCCCTCTCTCTCTCTCTCTCTCTCTCTCCTCCCACCCTCCCTCTCTCTCTCTCTCTCTCTCTCTCTCTCTCTCTCTTCTCTCTCTCTCTCTCTCCTCCTCCCTCCTCCCTCCCTCCCTCCCTCCCCTCCCTCCCTCCCTCCCTCCCTCCCTCCCTCTCTCCCTCTCTCTCTCCCTCTCTCCCTCTCTCCCTCTCTCCCTCTCTCCCTCTCTCTCTCTCTCTCTCTCTCTCTCTCTCTCTCTCTCTCTCTCTCTCTCTCTCTCTCCCTCCCTCATCAATCGTGACGAGGTCGCGGAGGATGAGCTGCAGGCGACGAGCGAGGCGAACGACACGGGGGACGACGGTCTCAACTTGGAAATAGACGAGCTGATCCTTGAGCCTCACCGAGCCGAACGTGTTGCTCGAGATAAGGCCAAGGAAAGGATGAAGAAAGAAGGCATGCCGATCCCAGAAGAAGTTGCTGGGAATATCTGGAACGTCCTCTCCACGAAGTCGACGAAGAAGAGCCTCACCGAGCTGAGGGTTGCTTGCCACCTCGATCCGAAGGTGACATTTGTCATCCCGGGCCCAGGAGAACGACCGTGGGATGCTCCGTCGGGGTACTTTTGTGTCTATGAGTCCTTCTTCAAGGTCTGCCACCTCCGGTTCCCGATCCCGAACCTTCCGCTCGAGTATTGCGCACGCAGGAGGATGGCATTGACACAATTGACTCACGGGGGAATGCGGCACATGGTGGCCCTGATGATGCTCTCCGTCGAAAACAATCTGCCAATGAACAGCAGAATCCTCGAGGAGATGACATGGATCAAGGCCTCGAAGGCGAAGACGTCTCTCGGCTGCTTCTATCTTCAGATGAAGACGAAGCACAACATCATTCCCGGGGAGACGGCGAAGTCCAAGGTCGAGGACTGGCGTACCCGGTTTTTTTTCGTGAAGAAGGATGAATTCGCGGTGGCGGATCCCAGTGTTGAGATTCAAAATCGATGGAACGACCCGATTGGTAGAACCCTGTTTGTTGTAAGTTTTTTTTATATCTCGTTTAATATTGACGTCGTGGTTCCTTGTTTTGCAGATAAGCCATCTCCGCTTCTGCCTCCCCCCGACGATTTCAGTGCGGTGGCTGACGAATACGCGAGAATCAGTCACTTGACTTGGCCCGAAGTGTCAGCGGATAGAGTCGAGCGCGCACTTCGAAGGATTTCTCAGCACCCCGGCTCGTCGGTTCGACCGCAGATGGGACTTCGCAAAAGAAAATTTAGCAGCCTAACTGACGATTTGGTCAATATCGTCGGAGAATCTTCCGGAGGACCGAGAGCAGCGACGCAACCTTCCCGAAGACGTGAGGCAATCGTCTCCTCTCCTGCCGAGGCGAATCTTCAAGAAGAGACTCCCGAAGAATTCGTTGATATCATCGGGGTCGACTCTCCGCATCATCCCGAGGGTGAAACGCCAGCTACGCAAGTCCTGGAACCGACCGTCGTAAACCGCGCAGAGCCAACCGACGACCAGGGCGCCGCGGAGCACGTTAATCCGTCGGAAGAGGGCCCCGGGGTGTTAGGAGACGAGAACGTTGAGCAAGAACGCGGGCCCAGCGATGAGCGTGACCTTTGTGCTTCTGAGGAGGGCGCTGCTTTCGTAAGCGGCGAAAGAGCGAGCGGCGGTGACAAGGAACCTGTTGAAACCCCGAACCGCTCCGAGTTCTTTTCCATTACTTTGGAGTTAATCCGCTAGCAGGTAATGACCCTGCCGCTACGGAGTTGCTTTGGAGGTTAAGGACGAAACCTTTGGCTCGTCCTATCAGTCCGACGGAACTTGAACACTACGAGTCGTTCGAGACTTTTGCCGGGGAAGTGACGAGAGGTTTAAATGCGGCGGTTTTTACGGTGGGAAAGTACGATCGCGACCTTAAAGCCGCCAAGAAGGATGTGGGGGGATCTCCAGGCCGAGCTGGCTGGACTTCGAGCTGAGAAGGATCGTCTTGCCGAAGCCAACGAAAGGCTATCATTGGAGAACGCAGAGCTCGTCAATCAAAAGACAGAATTGCTCTGTGCTGTTGAGGAAGTGGCATCGTTGAAAGCCAAAATAGACGAGCTCGAGAATGCGCGTGCCGCCGCGGTCGCTAGCAAGAAGAAGGCTCGAGAGAGCTTGAAAAGGGAGCGGGAGCGGCTCCGTCAATCGAGGACTGATCGAGTCGCAGCCGAGCGGGCTAAGATCATCGGGTAATATGCCCATCTCATGGCGAAGATGAAAGACTTCGTCGCCCAAAGAGCGGTGATAGAGGACGCCGTTGCGGGGTCCACTGCGGCCGAAGGTGCATTGGCTTTCGCGAATGCGTTGAAAGCTAAAGAGTGGGACATTCCAGAGGAGATGATCGCCAAGCTCGAAGCGAAGAAAAAGGAGCAGGAGGATGCTGCTGCGATTATCGATGAGGACACCTTTACCGAAGGTGAGTTGGACGTTTTTGCTCGGGTTGCTGCCGAGGCGAGTCCGCTTCTTCTAACGTCCGAGGAAGCAGACAATCAGACTGGTGGTGCGACGGGTATGTCCGAGGATCCTGCTGGGGACCGGGGGCAAGAAGGGACCGAGGTGGTCGAGTAAATTTTATTCATTTTGTAATCTTTTTTCTTGTAGAGCCGAGGTTCAACTTGTGGACCTCGGCATCGTAGTGTTTGTAAGCCGATAGGCAAATTTTTCTAAGTTAATGAAAGTACAGCATTTCCAAGTAACTTTAGACGTTTCACGAGTAATAGTCCGAGCGATTTAGATTACCGTGCTAGTGGAATGACTGAGCTGAGTAGTGTATACTCGAAAACTTATTCAAAGTCAGTTCGATTCGGAATAAACTTAAGTCCTTGAGACTGTCAAGGTAAAGTCGACATCCGGGGTGCGAGGCTAACATCTGCTCGCATACGATGGAGGCTTACGTCGGCTCGGCTTACAACTTGAGAGGTAAGTCTGTTTCGGACAGAGCATCTCAATCAAGCATAAATACGCTCCCGAGACTGAACTCCGGCGTGGTTTCGTGGGTCAGTCATAAGTTCGAGAGGTGTGGGCGACGATGGACCCGGCTTTGTTTGACCCATCATTCACTTGATTAGGGTGAAGATGTATCGGTCTATAGCTTAGAGCTAAAGGCGAAGCGCCTACGTTTGAGCGTAGCTCGGCACAGTTTTGACAGTTTTAACTGAGAAACTGAAGTAAAGGCGACCGTTAATGGTGCAAACGATTTGTAACGAGACAATTCTTTGCAAAGAAAGAAATTTTTATTGATGTATAGCTGAACCCTTTTACACGCTGCCTACGTACCCCGAAAGGGGATCAAGCCATTCATAGTTCGATTACAAGAGAGCGTAACTCGTTTTTTTTTTTTGACGCTAGTCACATCGTGGAGATGGACTTAGTAGTAGAAACGCTTGAGATTGTTGACGTTCCATGAGGGCGGCACGGCGTCTCCTAACATGGTCACGAGTTCGCAGACACCCGGTTTGACGATCTTTCCGACGATGTATGGGTCTTCCCACTTTGCTCCGAGCTTGCCGGCGCGATACTCCTTCGTGTTTTCGTAGACTTTCCGTAAGACAAGGTCGCCTTCTTCGAAGTGTCGGGCCGCCTAAAGTAATTTACACAATATAGTATTTTGATGCTGGTAGTTTTGCGTCCTGAGAAGAGCTTGTCCGCGCATTTCCTCCAAGGTGTCCAAGTTATCGAGTAACATTGCACAATTGACAGCTGGGTGGAGCGGTGCCAGTTGTCGCCGAAGTGTCGGCACCGCGGCTTCGGCTGGTGATAGGGGTTCGCAGCCGTAGACCAAGGAGAATGGTGATTTCCCTGTAGCGCGACGTGGAGTTGTTCTGTGCGACCAGAGGACACCATCGAGCTCGTCTGCCCAAAGTCCCTTTTTAGATTCGAGGCGTTTTTTGAGTTCGTCGATGATGGTCTTGTTTGTTGCTTCGGCCTGGCCATTGCCTTGCGGGTAACGAGGCGTTGATTTGCTGAGGCGAATTCTCCACTTAGCGCAGAAAGCTTCAAAAACGCTGGATATGAATTGCGAACCATTGTCCGTAACAATTTCGTAAGGAAGACCGTGGCGGCAGATGATGTGAGTCCAGACGAACATCTGGACGTCGTGGTCCTTTATTGAAGCATATGCCTTAGCCTCCACCCACTTTTTGAAGTAATCCCTCATGATGAGCACGAACTGGCGTTGCCGAGAGTTTGGTAAAGGACCGACAATGTCCATGGCCCATCTCATGAAAGGGTACGGAGGGCAAGACGTGGTGAGGATGGAGTATGGATGACGGGCCCGTGTCGTTGGCACTTTTCGCACTTAAGTGCGAATTGTTCGCAGTCTGCGATCATGGTTGGCCAGAAGAAGCCGTGCTTTTTGACCTTAAGTGCGAGAGCGCGTCCTCCTGAGTGATTACCGCCTGCGCCTTCGTGAGTTTCTTCCATGACGAACCGTGTTTGCATGCCGTAGATGCAAGTGAGGAGTGCGCCGGCTGCAGTCCGTCGGAGGAGTTCGCCATTTATGACCGTGTAATATGCAGCGCGGGCCTTGAGGCGTCGGGCCCCCCATCTTTCGGTTGGTGCGTCGCCGTTTGTGATATACTGGATTATTTCGATTCTCCAGTCGGGCTTTGCGCCGGTCTCCTTATTAATGTCAACGTTAGAGTGCGTCCCGACCTCGTCTTCATCGGTTTCGTCGGCGTCGTTATGGTCTTCGCGAATCGACGAGCACAATCCCTTGTGCAACTCGATGCTAGGTGCTGGGATGCTTGCGACTGGTATTTGGCGCCGAAAGTCGTCGTCTTTGTTTGAGCCGATTGTTGCGAGCGCATCGGCTGAGGCGTTTTCGGCACGAGGGATTTTGGTGGGTTCGAAAGATTCGAACTCCGCGGCGAGTTCTTTGACGAGACGAAGGTACGCATCCATGCGGTCGTTGCGAGCCTCGTACTCGCCGTTGTATTGATTAGCGACGAGCTGAGAGTCGCAATAGGCGTGGATGTTGGTTGCGCCGATTCCTTTTGCAAGACGTAAGCCGGCAATGAGTGCTTCGTACTCGGCCTCGTTGTTGGAAGCTGCGAATTAGAGGCGGAAGGATTGTTCGAGGATTTCCCCCGTCGGTGATTCAAGTTTGATTCTGACGCCGGAGCCTTGACGACGTGATGATCCGTCGACGTGCAGAATCCACTTAGGTTTGGGCTTGGTCGTGTCATCAACGAGTTCGGCGGGTAATTCGATGAGGAAATCGGCCATAACCTGGGCCTTGGCGCTGACTCTGCCTTTGTATTCGATGTCGTACTCGGATAGTTCCACGGCCCATCTGGCCAATCGCCCCGACTGGCTTGGGCTATGGAGGATGGTGCGAAGTGGTTGGTTACTTAGTATGTGGATGGTGTGGGATTGGAAGTAAGGTCGTAACTTCCGGGCCAAGACGACGACAGCGAGGGCCAACTTCTCCAAGGTGGGGTAGCGAATTTCCGCGCCGTCAAGTGTTTTGCTGACGTAAAAGATTGGGCGTTGATCGCCGCGGTCTTCTCGCACGAGGACGCTGCTGACTGCCGAGGTGGAGATGGCGATGTAAAGATAGAGTATTTCTCCTTCTTCTGGCTTAGCGAGGATCGGTGGAGTTGACAGGTATGTTTTGAGCTGTCGGAACGCGTCCTCGCACTTCTCGTCCCATTGAAAACGTTTGTTGCCGCGGAGAAGTTGATAGAACGGCAAGCATTTGTCGGTTGATCGTGAGATGAACCGATTGAGCGCGGCGATTCGCCCGGTGAGGCGTTGGACCTCTCAGGTTGTTTTTGGAGAGGGTAGCTCAAGAATTGCGCTTATTTGCTTGGGGTTAGCCTCGATACCGCGTTCGGTCACGAGATAGCCAAGGAATTCTCCGGAAGTGACCGCGAATGTGCACTTGGCCGCGTTGAGTTTCATCGAATATGAGTTGAGGATGCGGAAGCACTGATCTAAATCTTTGATGTGATCCTCGGCGACCGCTGATTTGACGAGCTGATGTTCGAACATTCGGTTCATTAACCGTTGATATGTCGCGCCGGCGTTTTTCAGCCCGAAGGGCATCACTTTATAGCAATACGTGCCGCGGTCGGTGATGAAGGCCGTCTTTTCACGATCATCGGGATGCATGAAAATCTGGTTGTAGCCGGAGAACGCGTCCATAAATGATAGGAGTTGGTTTCCGGCGGTGGTTTCGACGAGGCAATCAATGTGTAGAAGGGGATATCTATCTTTCGGGCAAGCCTTATTGAGGTCGGTGAAATCGACGCAGATGCGCCATTTACCGTTCTTCTTTTTGACGACCACCAGGTTGGCGAGCCAATCTGGGTACTTTACCTCGGCGATAGACCCAGCCTTGAGCAATTTTTCGACCTCGTCGTTGACGGCCTGAGCGCGTTCAGGACCGAGCTTTCGCCTCTTCTGCTTGATCGGTTTGTAAATGGGATCGATGTTGAGCTCGTGGCTGATGATACGAGGGTCGATGCTGGGCATGTCGCTGGCGGACCATGCGAACGTTGCTTTGTTGTCTGAGAGGAATTCGACGAGCTCGGTTCGAAACGAATCAGGAAGATCAGAGCCGATGCCGACGCAACGCTCGGGATTGTTTTTGTCGATGTTGACCTGGACAACGAGATTCGTCTTTGGCCTTTCGTGGACTTCGAGTAGGTCGGGCATGTTGATCATGCACGACTGTGCGGACGGTGGGTGCGGTTTGCGCAGTTTCTGCTCAGTGATAAAACAGGAGCGTGCGACACGCTGGTTTCCTCGAAGAGTGAAAATACCACTGTTGTTCGGAAACTTGAGGCACTGGTGGTACGTTGATGTAACCGCTTTTAGGGATTGTAGCCAAGGCGTGCCGACGATACCGTTGTTTATCGCAGGCTGATCGACGACGTCGAACTTGACCCATCTGGTGATGGTGCCGGTGGTCCAAGACGATTCGCTTGTGAACCCGGTGAGTATCTTGGTTTTTGGCTTGATCTGATCATTGCGTATTCCCATTCGATGGAGGGTTTCCTTGTAGATCAGATCCGTGGAGCTTCCGGTATCAACGAGGATGCGCGCGACGTCGAGGTTATGGATTTTGAGTTCGACGACTAACGGATCGTTGTGCGGCATATCGACTCCTATTGTATCTGCCGCGGTGAAAGTGATTGGGACTTCATCCGCCACCGGTTGCCTCCACTTTGACACGGCGATAGCTCGTCGTTCGTGTTTCTGGACAGAACGGACTGAATCGGTGCAATCCTATAAACCTCCCATGATCATGGTGATCCGTTGGATTTGGGCTGCAGGTGGTGGACTTCCATCTTTATCGTCGCGGTGGCGTTTGTTTCCTTCATCAGGTCGTCGATCTTTGTGACTCGGTCGCTGATCTCTGCCGTTGTCGGAAGCAGCTCGGCGTTCCCGTGAGGTGTTCCCGGTGCGATCGCGGGAATCAAGTTTGAGTTTCCCGGATATATAATCTTCGACGGCATGATCGTGAAAGTGATCACAATCTTTGAGCTCGTGTCATGTCCTCCTGTGATAGGGGCAAAACTTGGAACCGTCGAAGGATTTATCACCCTTGGTTGCGGACTCATCATCCTTACGAATGTATTTGTTCCAGCCCGGCGGTTTGTCGGAAACGTGGTAGCTGGAGGACTTCTTTTCGTCGTAATGCTGACGAGGTTCTTTTGGTATGCTGTTTGCCGGCTTTTCCTTGGGAGCGGCAACGGGTTTTGTGCGGTCTGACTTTTTGGTTCTCGCGGCTCGCTCTTCGTAGATCTCGATGAACGTTGTGGCTCGGTGGAAGGCGTCTTCAAGGCTAGTCGGTTCTTTTTTCTTGAGGTCTTCCCAGAGCGGTTCGTCCTCTCGCATTCCCTGTCGTAAAGCGATGATTTTACGGAAGCGTTCCACGTATGTGCGAAGGCTTTCGGTCTCGCTCTGAACGAAGTTCTAGAGCTCGGTCAGGTTTGTCTGCTTGTCAATGAACATCGAGTAATGTTTAAGGAAGGCAGACGATAAGTCTTCGAAACTCCCTATCGAGTTTGGGGTGAGCAAAGTGAACCAATTGAGAGCCGTGCCGCCGAGTGTTTCGACAAAACGTTGGCAGAAGATGGCGTCTCGAGTTCCGGGCGATAGGTCAGCGCGGCCCATCGCAATGGTGAATGCGACGAGATGCCGCTGGGGGTCATCTTCTCCTTTGAAGGTAGGCACTTCTTGGATCTTGTCATGGTATCGCTGTCGGACACTTGTTATCGCCTCGGTGAACGGATTTTTGCTAGTTTGTCTGAGCACCCGGTCGAGCTCTGGCGCCGAGCCCATCGCGCGATGAATCTGCGAGTTCATCTCCTCGAGGCGTTTCATAACGCTCTCGAGCTCGGGATTTTTGTCGGATTACTCCTGCATTCCTGCTGTCGTCGCAGGGATTCCTGTTCTCGTATTAGATCCGTGAGAATACAGTATGTGACAAATATCAAACATCGAAAATTAGGAATGACAGTAACTCGTATATAAGAGATGTAGACCAATCCATTCTTAATTCTGATCATTTGCAAGAACGATATTCTTCCATATATATATATATATGTATTTATATTAGTTTTCTTGATTCTTATGGTTGCACTATTGGACAACACTTGCCTGCCACATTAACCTGCGCAATTAATATTAGAGAAAATTGCCCCTAGAGGGACTTTCCTCTATTTTCGTATCAAGAAAAGGGACTTAGCGTGCAAGAGTGACTTTCACCCTAGAAAGTGTGCGTCCATTTCCATTATTGCCCTCAGGTTAGCTGACTCTGGTTTTCTCTTCTAACCGATTCTGTAAAAAGAAAAGGTTATCCTGTTATATTTTCTAACTCTACCAAACCTTTTCAGTATCCTTTTCTAATCAGCTCATTAAACCCTTACTGATTTGACTTTTTTACATCAAATATTGAACTAACCGTTGGATCAGCTTCGAGGATTGTGCGAACAACATCTAATGGCACAGATCAATTTCCACATTTCCCCCCCCTTTTTTTGCACCTTTCTCGGAGACAGACGATGTCCTTGCTTCCTCTTTTCACCCCTTAACACCTTTTAGACATCATTATTTACCTGTTCATGTTCCTTTTCACCTTCTAATTTCGACAGCTTGTTCCGAAGAGGAAAATAAGTTGCTTCATCCCATTGTATATTCGCCTGTACGGGTAAGATATCATACACTGTTATTTCCTGCGCATAGGTCTTTAAACGACACTGACTGCATTTTTCATTCCACAGTCTTGGTTATCTACCATGGCCGACCATGTCCTCGCCGTAGCCGGTTCTTGGTTTTACCGCGAAAATGGCAGCTGGGACTTTCAGACGGACACGTCACACCTCTCAAGGTTCATACCTTTTCGACCGGGGATGACTCTCTCCGACCTCTGCCAAGTCATTATCAAGGAATTTCATGGTGAAGCTGCTACATCCAAATCTGTCAAGCTCAGCTACTGGACGCCCAAAAAAAATCACCTTCCAACCGGGATAACCACCCCTCCGATTCAGCTGTCCAACGACGGCGCGATGGCGTTCTTCTCAAGACAATTTGAACGAGACAACTCCATCAATCTTTTTGTAGACTTTCTCGCCGACCCATTTCTCGACCAAACACATCCGCAGCCAAACGCCGCTGCCCTACAAACCCCTCTCGCTGCTGAGAAGAATACTATGAAACCTGACAACGACTGCTTCGCCTTCAAAACAAACGTCCACGAATCTCTTCCCAGTGCAGACACCTCTCACGTCGACGACCTTTGTGGACAGCACCATCCAGACCAAGGTACACCCACACTTGATGTGAACAAGTCCAACAAATCCTGGATCTCCGACTTCGAAGACGCTGAATCAGATTCAGAAGATCATACGGACCCTGTTTTCGATGAACAAGATGTTCGGCCACGGGGTTACGACGAGGAATTCTGGCAACCCCTGCTCCAAGATGAATTTGCCGGGTCAAACGCACCAGATCTGCTTGGCGCCACGAAGCTGCCGCCTCGAACCTTTGCATGTACATCCAACGACGCATTTGACCATCTCGTTTCGACTGGTCCACCAGGCGAACAGAAAACCCTGTTCGCTCATTCACCCCTCCGCCCATTCCCTAATCTCGACCAAGAAGTTCAACCACCTCCAATGGCAAACACTGACCACCAGCAACACTCACCCACGCGTACCCCTAACTGTCCACAGACACGGTCGAACACGGGCACACCTAGAGACGCTGTTCGGCCACCGTCAACTGGATGGTATGTTCGTCATCACACACCGTCTACCCATGGTCATCCACATGTTTCCAGCTCGACCAACGCACCGCCTCCAAACTTGTCAGCCGTCCCTGACGAGGACTTCGATACACCGCCTCTATTCGACGACTCCGTCTACGCTGCTGAAGAGATCCCCGATCTCGAGATTGAGGACCCCGACAACACCATATATGTGGGCAAGGTCTATGCAAGTAAGCAGGACTGCAGGATCGCTTTGGCCATTCATGCTATAAAAAACAGGTTCCACTTCAAACAAACTACAACCAAGAAGCACTACTTTGTTCTCATATGCCCCGATCCACGCTGCGACTGGAGGGTTATGGCACATGAATTCAGTGATTGTGCATACTATGAGATTCGGAAGGCAAACCTTCAGCACACCTGCACAATCGACACCAGGAGCGACTACAAGAAAAAGGCCACATCGCGCGTCATTGCAGCCGTCTACAAGTCCAGATACCGCGACCCAATCTTTGGCCCTCGAGCGGCCGACCTGCAGCAGCTGATCCTGGACGACCTACGAATATCTGTCTCGTACACCAAATGTTACAGGGCTAAGGAGCTGGCCGTCCACAACATACGTGGAACAGACGACGAGTCCTACCTCAAACTCCCCCTCTACTTTTATATGGTACAGAAGGCAAATCCGGGCACAATCACCCACATTCAATCCGAACCAGCCGACGACGGGCGCGAGCGGTTCCTATATGCTTTCATTTCATTTGGGGCTTCCATCCAAGGTTTCAGAAGAGTGCGCCGCGTACTTGTCGTAGATGGCACACACCTCTCGGGAAAATTCAAAGGAGTCCTTCTCACCGCCAGTGGACAAGATGCAAATTTTCAGGTATTCCCTCTCGCCTTCGCTGTGGTTGACTCAGAGAACGACGCATCTTGGACATGGTTCTTCCAGAAATTAGTGGATATAATTGCTGATAGTCCTGCGCTTACTATCATTTCTGATCGGCACCCCTCTATTATATCCGCTAAAAAGTCTGTATACCCCAACTCCCACCATGGGGCACGTATTGTCCACCTCGCTAGGAATGTAAACTCCAGGTTCCGCAGCAAGGGGTTAGCCAAGCTGGTCAGCCAAGCCGCTTTCGCATTCCGTGTTGGCGCATATCGGAAAGTGTTCGACAAAATTTGTTCAATCAATGAGGGATGTGGTCAGTACTTAAACACAATTGGGCCCGATGTCTGGTCCAGAGCGTACTTCAAGGGCCACCGCTTTAACTTGATGACTAGCAATATTGCTGAACAACTCAACTCCTCTCTCGTTAGGGCCCGCTCCTCACCCATTGTCGAACTTTTCATGTTCATCCAGCGTTTGCTCACAAGGTGGTTCTGTGCAAGGCGAAAAAAATCTCAATCTTCTCGGGGTTTTGTCACCCCTGAAGTCGACAAAGTGATGACGGCCAGCCAGGGAATAACGAAAGGAAGTTCCGTTAACGCTATCTCCAATTGGACGACCGAGGTCGTCGGTCAGTTCGGCCAGAAACATTTTGTCGCCCTCGACAAAAATAGTTGCACTTGCGCTGTCTTCGATAAGTACCATATCCCCTGTGCTCATGCCCTCCTATCCGCAGACAAGCTCGGCATACCATACGACTCCTTGGTCGGCCACTGGTACAAGAAAGAAACTTGGATTGACACTTACGCAGGCATGATCATTCCTGATGGATGCCCTGAGGACGAGGATATCCCAGACCACATTACTTCTTTACGTCTTCTTCCACCGAAGACCAGGAAGCCGCCTGGCCGTCCTAGAGACAAGCGGATGCTATCAACCGGCGAGTATCCGGTTAGTCTTTACATTCCCCCCTTACTCTTTCACACACTCTTTACATCCCCCCCCCTTACGCTTTCACACACCACACTAACCTTACACCGTTCTGCATGCTTACAGACACCTAAGAAGACGAAACTAGTCCCCAACAAATGTGGTAGGTGCGGAGGCCATGGTCACAACAGGACAACCTGTACGAACCCTATATGTGATTGGTCGGCTCTATATCCATCATAGGAAAAAACTTCTTTCTTATTTTTACCCTTGTTTCTTTTTTTGGATAGAGAACTGACCAGTTACTCAACTAGGGTATTCTCTTTTTTTTGGGACCACGGAAGGGTCCAAACTATGTAATATCGGCTACTTCGTACCACCAGCTCCATCCGTCTCTTTTGTCTCTCGGTGGTACCGCCCTCTTTTGTAATGAACTTATGCATCTTAAGCCCACTTAATATTATTGGTCAACCATCCTCTCTATCAATGTTCGACCATAACAGAGGCCACAAAAAAATCATTGAAGTTCCTTAAAATCATTGAAGTTCCTTAACTTCTCATATATTAACTATTTCAACATAAGGTAACTGTACGACGGTCGTCTCTTAACTCCTCTATCTCCCCGAATCACATTAGTCTACATGGAAACACCTTCTCACTCGGTACGTGTGTTTTACCTTACTGCAACACAACATGTACACGACTGTCCTATTGTTCATCCATTCCAACAAGTCTTAGTCGACCATAACAACAAAACAAATTCAACATACACATTCCGTCCACAATCTTACAATTTTCATACCCGGTACGGTGTACAGTTGATCGTTCCAACATCAGCTAATACAATACAAAAGATATTCATAACACCGTACAAACTAACCAGTCAAAAGATATTCAAAAACGTTATTCGCATGTTCATCCATACATCCACCGCTCAGCATTCACTTGTACAATGGAACGACCCACTCACGGTAAATGTCCAACGCATACTGCTTCCGGAAGGCCTCTACCATGCTGTCCGTCATATGCTCCATCCCAGGCTCAATGCTGTCACCAAAGGCGTGGAGTTCCATAAACTTTGCCGATACAGGGCCACAGTCCCCTGTACGCTTATTGGTGTACAGCCCACCAACTCTTCTAGCGGTAAAAGGCTTCACACCATGCGTTTGTGTCGCTCTAGGGGGGCACAGCTTCCTTACAATATATGGCAGCATCTCCACTACAGGTTTCATGTACTCGCAAACCATCTCATCAGATTTATCCCACATCGGGTCCAAGATTTCGATCGACCACATTCCCAGGTTGATACACAACCCCACCCATTGGGACTCCCCCCATATCATGGGGGCGTAAACTGTATCAACATCATCCACCCATGTCTGACCTGCGACGCGAACATGATGCTTCATCTTCTCATCAAAACCGAAAAGGTCCTTCTTGTACGCTTTACTGAAAGCACGGTACTTCCCCTGGATGTTTATGGTCAACCACGGAGAAGCAAAACAAAGTCGTTGACTACGCAGCATCTCGCTATGCCTCTCCCCTATGTAGCTCATCAGGACTTCCATGTGCTGCCAAGAAGTTTTCTCCGAAATCAGCTTCAACAGAGATAAAAATCAGTCAACCAAACAAAACAAGCAACACACGATGCTTACCATGGTAGTCACCCACTGCTGACTGCCGGACAATTCCAGGAAAAAATTATTGTCTATTTCATACCCACCAACTGTGCAATGTTTCCTGCTCGGCAAAGTAGCACAACAGTTGTTACCAACTAGATAATCTCACAAATGCAACCACACGTATGATGTACACACTTACACTTTACGGTGTTCCTCCAACGTTTTCTTGAACAATTCGTATTGCGGGTCACCAACGGTTGGCAAAATCACGTAACCATGGCCAACCATGCTGTTGCCTATACGTACATATAGTTCCATCTCCGCAGGGCTTGGCACATAGGGGCCAACCACAGAAGCCTCTGTGTCACTCAGCTCATCCACCTCATCACCTTCTTCATCTTCATTTTCACCCCCCCCCCTCCATGTCCACCTTATGCCCACACACATAGTCAGGTGATGTACGACGTTCTGAAAGACCATATTCAGCCACCGCAGCCGTCCTCTGGTTTCTGCCCTCACCCGCGGATCGTATTATACCGGTCGGTTCATGTTTTTTGCAATCCACAGCCACACTCGATGTCTCGCTGTGTTCAGCCAATATCTCCCGAGCCACAGTCGCAACATCATCTAACCCTTCTCTCAGATATTCTTCAACCATGCAATCTTCCCCACTTCCATTTCGAGCGGGAGTCCCTCCCACAGATCTATCCTGGGTCATCGGAAATGTTGGTGTACAACCGATACGAGAAGATACACCTTGGTCATCCACCATCTCCTCACATGTTTTTTCCTTTACACGGTAATCACCACCATCCCCCCCCCCCCGCCCATATCCTGTTACATGCCCGATGTTAGGTATAGCACGCGTAAATAACACTTACATGCACAGAATAACAAATTACCTTCGCACTGTCTTCAACCAAAATATCCTGCTCGACAACACTATCATCCTTCTCGACCACCATATACTCGTCCACGACAACACCCTGGTCGACCACTATATTCTCATTCTACCAACATTATCAAAATATATAATAAGGTCTACGTTCAACATCACTATACGTGTTCACGCACCGTGAGAATAGGAAAATGTTACCTCAACAAGCACCGCAGGGAGCCCGTCCGTCCCACTGTTAACCTTTTCCCCAACCGTCCCGGTAAGTGGTGGAACAACAGGAGCAGCATGAGTACCAGTGCCCTCCGTAGCACAGACCTTATCGACGTTGTCAACGATGTTGCCATCCAAGACTCCAGCCGCTTGGTCATCCCCTACCAACTACATTGTACAACCAAAAGTCAGCCAGTTAAATCATACACAATAGTTGAAGTTGTTATGTTCAATTACAGTACTATTACCTGGTTATCCACATTCTCACATTGGCCGGCCATCGACTCACAACTCCTCTGGTCAACCCATTCCTGAGGTACACCGTCGTTGTCCTTCAGGCTTATTGTCAGAGTTTCCGAACATCGCGCGTCTATTCCGCCATCAGCTTGCTCCCCATCAACCTGCGCCCAGGAAGGTCATTACCAATCCCTCAGATCATCCTACCACAACAAAAAATTTGAAACTACATGCTAACCTCATCGGCCCACTGCGCATTGGTCGGATCCTTTCGCGTTTCGGTACACCGCCCTCCTTTCCCTACTGGAGGGACGAAACCACCAGCCCTCTTCACTCGGCGTCGTAGCTCACGACCACCTAACCGGTAGTTCAATTTCCTAACCTCTTCACTCAATTCATCCACCCGAGCAGACAACAAGTCCACTTTCTTCATCTCATCCCCAATTGCGTCCACCTTCTCTACCAACAATTCCAGAGTACGCTCCACATCCCTGATAGAGGCGCTTTCACAGCGCTCAGGACTCTCTTCACCGACACGAGCCTTCTTAACGGCCGAACCAATTCGACCCTTAGCCTTTCGCTTTTCACCAACGATATCCTTCCCCTCGTCAGCTTACAGTGGTAAACTCGCGTCACCGCCAGGCCACTCACCCTTTATGAACTTGTGTCCACTCTGTATCCGTTCCTCAAGGTAGGTCACCTTCCTGTCCCGAATTTCATCATCCCACTCCTCGTCCTTTACTCCACCCCCCCCCCCCCCGTTATTGGTTTAACCACCAGCTACACAATTTACGCGGGTAAGAAAATAACATCAGTTATGTAATTCGACCATCATACGATACACTGTACGACCATAATCCTACTACTTCCAGTGGTCGGCCAAAGTCTAGAACTTACATTTTCACTGCGCTCGATTGCTAGAACGTCCGTCAAGGACAATGTCTTCGGATGCAACTTGATCCCGGGAAAATCAACTAGCTTCTGATCAGCCTTCCCCTGCGGTAACTTCCCCACCAGAGCTGGAATAGCTTCGAAGGCTACTAGCTGCAAGGCGAGAGGGAACCCCACTAGCCTCAAAGACTCCTGCTGTAGTTGCTGCCTATAGACACCCACAGGATCATCGCATTTACCGGGTACTTTCTTACCCGGCTTCATTGAACTTAACGTCCACACGAACGACTCACGTCCCCAGGGAAAGGCAAGGAACTCATGTATATTCTGAAGCATTTTCACATACTTAGGTGTAGGTTTGGCTGATTGCGCCGATGCAACTAGTACACCGTCCACAATCAACAACAGAGCCAGCCGCATGCGCCTCCATCCCGTCATATCCTTCCCCTCTCTCATCTCCTGAATGATGTCGGCCAAAGTGGCAGAGCGGGGAAGACGAAATAATTTCTGCCAGTACGACTCATCTATGTCTTTGTTCAACACCTGCGCCTCGTGGTCGTACTCCTCTGGGAAATCTCCACAAGGCAGCCCAGTCACCGCACCAAAATCCTCCACGGCAAACCTAAATGGTTGACCACCAAATACTAACCACACCGAATACTTTTTCCTAGTGACAAGCTGCCTCGTTAACAACGAGTGGATGAGCTTACACGACACCGAACACCAAACAGTTTCTAGTTCGAACAAGCGTCCGAAGCACGATTCTTTCAAAGGCTCCCACTCCGGCGTGCCTTTCAGAAGATCCCTCACCACCAGGAGGATCTCGATTTTCGAGTACACGTTCAATCGTTTGCATGGGTACCGATCTGTCGCAAACAACCTAGCCGGGAGGCTACTATCCCAATCATCTGCGCCCCTCGTATCAGCAACTGCGAAACACAAGTTCTCATAAGCAACCGCCGTAGATATACGAAGTCACCGTAGACAGAATTAACAGTAACACTCGGAGAATACCTCTCGCTCAAACAGATATCATTTAATCGTAAACCAAAAAACGGAAAAAAACAGTAAACCTACCTTCCATTTCTTATCACGCCGGACTTCACGATTCCGACCGTCTTCGATGAATGCTCTCAAAGAAATCTACAGAACGACAGAGATGAGAGAGGTTTTGGGTAGCGAAGGGTTTCCGGAGAAGACAGTAAAGTTTTGTGAATTTACTTTCACACCACATGTTTTTAGGATACAATTTTTTTTTATCGGAACCGGTGAAAAATTAAATAAAAGTGGACAACTTGCTCTGACCACGGCGAAAAGACGCCAACCCCTTAAGTCAAGTCTCTCTGGTTACTCTTCTCTAAGCAGCAGGGTTTTTCTCGTCATTTCGTCAAGACAAAGTGCACCAATCATAGAAAGTGCGTTTTCTTAGCAAAAAGATAGCATAAGTCACCTACTAGGTAATTGCCTCTTAATATTATCCACTATTCTTTACACTAAAAACTATCACTTTGGATAAAATCCACGTGAAAAAGTTACATACATTACCCAACGTATTGATATTCCCAAAATAACCAACACACAAAGTCAGTGATTATAGAGACTAGAAACAAGAAAAAAATTGAAGGTGATATGCTCTAGTAAATGGAAGGTGATATGCTCTAGTAAAGATTTGAATCCTGATTTTTTTTTGGCTTAGCCTTAGACGTTTGTCTTTGTTTGTTTTCACGGACATGCTTAAATGAAAAATTAAATTGTACTCTTCCTCCAAACCAAAATATACAATTTAACTCTGAAAAATACTACTCGTAAAATATTACATACCATGTATGCAAATGCGATATCACCATTGGGTAAGCTTAGTACCCAATGCATGATTTGCATTCTTTATATCTATACATGATTCACTATCGTCGTACGTAAGATATCGTCGTATACAACGGGAGTCTGGCTATCCAATAATGCACATCCGAAAGGAGATTTCCAAGTTCCAAAATCCCGATTCCAAAATCGGTAAGTATATATGGGCTTATTATGTGGGCCTATAAGCCCAATATTACACAATATTAGTTTCCTCCTCCAAAACCCTATTTTCTTGTAAACTATTTATATATGTTGTTGTCTCTGTTAGTTTTTTTTTTGGCGTTGAGATCCTGATTTTATTTTTATGAATTTTTCAGCTACGAAGACACTCTTAATCGTTGGATTTCAGATCGAGTTCGTGGTTAATTATGGTTGCAAAAGTAGGTCTACCCTTACTAGATGAGGATGAGGTTTGATTTTTTCTCTCTCTTTGTTTGACTTCATTAGTAGACGCGACCAGTTTCTTTATCAAACTGGATCTTAATTAGGTGTTCTAACGGGGCTTTTGATGTTTGTAATTGGTGTGAGTTATCTTAGGTTAACTGCCAAACATATCTCAGTAGTTTAGATTCTCTGGATTACTTGGGTTGTAACCCAGGGTCAAAGAACTCTAATATATATTAAGGAAACAAAATTGCAGGTGAATGACCATATTTACGACCACGACGAAGAATACTATGTGAATAAACGTAAGGAAGTGATCAAGATGGTGCGAAGGCTGCGCATAGGTACCTTTGGATGTGGATTAATTGTGGCGATATTAATATTGCTCTCCGGGTGGAACGGAGTTATCATAACAGTTCCACAGTATCTTCAAAACTGTGCGTGGAGTGTGGCGCTTGTGTACATGGTCACCCTTGTTAAAGCGGCGTTAGACTGGTGGACTTCTAGACTTAGAAGTTTGGATGATTATAGAGTTTCTTTCTCTTTTGGTGTTTTTGGTTTTACATTTTAGTTTTAGTTTGAGTAACTTTATTTTGTGTGTTTTCAAATAAATTGGGATTTGTGTGAGCCATGAAAACCATGCCAGAGATGTATAAGTCATCGCTCACTAGTAGCCTCTTAGATAAGCTGGGGAAACAAACAGACCTTGAGATGAAAACCAGTTTCCGGTTCTTTAAGACGCTGATATGCAGCTTCTGTCCTCATTTTCTTTCTCGAGTTCCTTCTGATCCTCAGTTTCTAATTTATTGTCATTGTCAACCGTATTAGCAAGGGCATCCTTGCCTCGTTCAGTCTTGTTAGCTTTCACATCAATCTTCCTTTTAATCTCCTTTAGCAGTGCACCTTGCTTTCCAAGACCCTTAACAGGTTGTTCAGGCTTTTAGCATCTTCAGTGTTCTTAGACTCACCTTTACTTGAAGCTTGATTTTGTAGATGTTGCACCCAACACGCTCCTAACTCCCACCTTATAGGCCTGGTACTTCTTGAGGGGTTCAGCCTCCAATTCCTGCAGACAGACTATCCTCACAAGGGACTTAGCCACACGCATATGCTTTTGGAGTGAATATAATGTACTCCTGTCTATATAATAAGTAATTCAAGTAAGAGATTAAAATTGACCTTGTGGGGGTAACTATTCGATTATGAGAGTAATTTTGTTCACCATATGGTGGTGAGAGTCGGAGTAAAGCACATTGTTGACTTTACATGAGAATATATGTTGCGTTGAATTTTGAAACCCAAAGCTTAAGTTTCAATGGGTAAGAGAGTGAGGACGGTGAAGTACGCACAATTTTTTTGCAGATAACGTGTTAATGTCATGTGCCTTGCGCTATCAAAATTTGATGATGAGAAGGCGAATTACAAATTAACTTTTTTACTTATGCAAATCCAATTTCAATAGCATAGATTGCTTGTGAAAGTTTCTCTCCGAACAAACCATCCACGTCGACCGTTTTAGAAAGATTTGAAAATGCAAATCAAATACACCAACAAAAAGGAAAATGAAAGGGAAATTGTTACAAATACCACATTCAGAGCATGATTATTGGTAAAACCCATTTAGAGGCTCTGATCACTATTTAATTAATTAAATTTGGTTCAGAGACTTAACTAAGAATGTTTATTTTTTTGACCCTACAATGGAAGAACCTTTAATGGGGTTCTGAAATATTTTTTTTTTTAATTGTAATTTTTTTTGGGTCAACATATTTTAAATAGAATTTTAATTGTAAATAAAGTTTGTTTCTTTACTTGAACATATTTAACATGAAAAAATTTTAAATATAAAAACATAGAAGTCTTCCAATGCAGCAAGCCTGCGAAGCAACCATATGATATTACTACAGTACGTGTTTGGATAACATCAGAGGAAGAACAAAGGGAGGCATCGAAAGCAATTGTACTCGTGACCACAAAGAGTATGTGCATATGTGAATCTTTCATTCAGTTGGATAGCTCTATGAAACATCTTAAGTGCAGCTTCGTGATCTTTACGCAAACTGTAGCAATTCCCAACAGCACACCTGCCATTCGCATCGTTAACACAGTTATGTCGGTTTCTCGAAACCAAGCTGAAAAAGTTATTGAAGATTCTAAGAAGGATACCAGGATTCTGGAGATGGGCGGTCAACTGAAATCAGCTCATGAGCCAGATATCCCAACCTCATCTCTTCTTTCAGGTGCTTCAAAAACAAAGACACGAAATCACCTAAAGTAAAACAGCAACATAGAAATCCTTGCAGGTTGATCTAAAACCAAGCTCTGAATGGTGACTTAGAATGAGAAGACATTAGTGTGATCATAGGGAACAATAATAGAGGCTCCACACTTGAACCGGCTGCATCTCTAGTGGACAAATTTTCTACAAAATAATTGAAAGCTGCTACTAAGTTACACAAGCACCAAAAGGTCTTACGAGCACGCAAGACGAAAGCTTACAAATCTTCATACCTTCCATAAAAGGGGATCCTAGCCTTGGTGGCATTCTGTTTCAGCTGATCGAAAGCACCAGCCCTGAACGTATCCGCACACACTGGAGCTGGTTTGTACCCTTTCTTCTGGTGATAATAAGCATACTTGGTACACGTTGTGGTTTTACCAGCACCTAAACATTAATAGTCAACAATCACGCATTCAAACTTCAATCTACAAACAAACTTAATCAACATCTTACAAAGTCCTCCCACCTTGTAAACCGACGAACATAACTACACTAGGTTTAGCCTTTTTAGGTGCAAAGGCAGGCTTCCCTGGATCAAACATCTTACAGAGCTCACTGAAGATAGCCTGAAAAGAAACAAATACTAACAATTCAATAAAGAATGAATCCAATTTCATCAAATTCTAAAAAAAACAAAAAAAAAAAATCGAGAACGAAGTTTTAAACCTGCTCAATGATCTGTCGCTTGTTGTTGCCTGCTGCTAGCTCCTCGAGAGAAATGAATCGGATTTGGGGGATTAGGGTTTTGATTCAGAGATCTTTCGTCGGAGAGATTAGACGATCGTGACGGAGGAGAAGTTGTTTCTGATCTGAGGATTCTTAATCCATAAACCGGTTTGGGAATTATGACTAGATTGACGGGAATTCGATACTTGATTGAAAGAATCAGATTGTTGACTGATGGAATCAGAGATTATGTGGAGAGGAAGAAAACTCGAATTTTCAGAAAATGAAGCAACGATGAAAGAGATGAAAAACAAGAGGAGAGAGACAATAGATATTTGTTTTTCTTTTGGCCAATCAAATGTATTAGAGACCAGTTTTAGAGACGGTCTCACCAACTTTTAATCATTTTGATTTATTTTAATAGGCTTTTTTTTCTAGAGACCCCTATCAGAACCTCGGATAATCATGCTCTCACTATACCCTTTTTCAACAATACATTTTACAAAAATACATTTACTTTTCATGGTAGTACAATTACGTTCTTACTCTCAATTATTTCTTCCCTCTCTCTTCCCCCAAATCCTCTCGTCACTCCTTTCCAGCCAACGGCGAAGATCTCCTGTCGGGATCGGCGAAGGAGATTGATCTGTTGCCGTGGAAAGGAGGCAGCGAGAGCAATCTCCGATCTAGATTCAAATCTCCTTAGCAACCGAAATGAGCATAAACGTATTCCCGCGAAGCTTGAGTTGAAGACAATCGCGACACATTACAAAGTCGGATTCGATTTAGTGGTGACTTGTTTCGTCTGTGAAACTGTTATTGTTTGTTCCTTGGAATTGTGGATTTGGGGGTTTTCTTTTAGTTTTTTTTCAAAGGTGAAGTTGTTTGATCGTGCTTGGGTCTTTTAATGGCTGAGAGTAAGGAATTAGGGTCACCAAAGTCTCCTATTAGCTTGATAGAGCAATTGACGAGAAATACTGTAAGGAATTTGAGGTCACACATACATTGAGATACGTGAGGATGGGAAGCGGTTTGTGTTCTTCTGCACTTTTTGTCTTGCCCCTTGCTACAGCGACATATTTCTGGTTATGATGATCATCTCGTTAACAAAAGAGTCATTAAAAAGGGGTAATACGGGAGATTAGAAAGCAACATAGGATCTTTCTGAAATTATATGCGAAGTCTATAAGCAAAAGATGCTTCCGGGGAAAGATCAATCATTATTCTCTTGATATTGTGTCAATGAGCTTGATGAAGCAAAAAAAAGAAAAAGAAGAAGAAGCAGGTGAATCTGGGTCGGGTCACGCAGGTTTTGGAACTATGCTTTTTCTCTATGTTGAGTGTTGACATTGGTACATGACTCTCTACCAACAGTATTGCCATTTTAAATGTTAGACTACTATGAGATTCAGATGTGATGATAATGTCTTTGCGGTAATGTGTTGTTTAAAATGTTTCAATCATGTTTTGTTTTTAATAATTATTTTGACTTGCGTGTCATCCTCACTAAGAGGTATTCCAAATTGTCTACTAATCGTTTTTGGTTTTATTTGAGCAGAATTGAGTTAAGAACTGATCGTTAAGAGGGTATTTTCTTTTTGTATGTTGCAGGAGAAGTCTCACTGCCATGTGGTAAAGCGGAAGAAGATGACAAAGATGATGGGATGACTGAGAGAAGCTGAGGAAGAATTGGATTAGACCCTTCGCTTGTTGAAGTAATCAATTCTTTCGAACCATGTCTAAGTAAAAATTGTCCAATTCTCCTTATCTTCTTGGTGACACATGTTCCTGGTGAGAGATGACGCTTGAACGTCAGGGTCATAGTTTAAGTGTATGAGAATCATGTCGTTGTATAGGTTATAAGGAATATATTGGTTATATCTATACACTTTAAAGTTGCATTCTCCGATAATCAGTGTGTCTTGCTTTCATTATCCACATATCCACAATATGTATACTGCAGAAATCTGATGGTGTGGCTGGGACATTGCTGACTGTTAACGTTTGTAACCAGAACTCTGCAAGTGGTCTCCTTCATCTTCTTCTATGTGCACAAACTTATATAAAAGATTTATAAACCTTTATAAATAATTTTATAAACTCTTATAAACAATTCTATAAACAAGTGTTGGAAGATATCATTTAGCTCATGACTTATAAAAGATTTATAAACCTCTTTGAAAGATTTCTTAAGCCTTTATAAAAGATTTATAAAGATTTATAAATAATTTTATAAGCATTTATAAGCCTTTATAAATGGTTTTATAAACCTTTATAAAAATGTATCAATCATGGATTTATATGGGTTTAATAAGTCATTATGGATAGATTTTTATAAACCTTTATAAATATTTGTTTGAAGTTGTTAAAAACCAGTTGGTGGCAGAAAAAAAGGGGGGGGGGGGTTACAAATATTTTCTAAGAGCTTATAAATGATTTATAAGAGCTTTTATAAGGGTTTATAAATTATTTATAATAGTTTATAAACTATTTATAAGGCTTTATAAGGGTTATAAAACTATTTATAAGAGTTTATAAAACCATTTATAAGTTTGGCTATTTTATAAAATTTGATAAACCCTTATAAATTCTCAATAAAGTTGTTAAATTTTGAGTAATACATTTTAATATGATTTATAAACCCTTATAAATAAATTTGTCAATCCTTATAAATAGTTTTGTAAATCCGTATAAATGATTTTAGAAACTCTTATAGATGACTCATATACCTTTATAAATGATTTATAAACCATTATAAATTCCACATAAGATATACGTTTATTAAGTTGTGTAAAATGGTTGTATATAATTTATAAACCCTTATAAATCTACATTTTCATGATTATAAATAAATTTTTAACTCTTATTGGTAACTTATAAACCTTATAAGTCCTTATAGAAGTTTTATAGACCTCTATAAGGCTTATAAAGCTTATAGAGTATGCAAAATTTTATAAGGTTTTATAAAAGTATTATAAAGCTTCATAGATATACATAATGAAAAAGGCTAACAAAACTTTATTTGGCTCCAGCTTTACACAAAACTCTGAGATAAACATTTTAATTCGAAGAACCAGATCACATCAAAAGATATAATATCTGCGATTTAACTTGAAATCAAGGGCTTTAAGGATTTTGGAAATTTTTATAAGAGCTTATAAAATCTGGGTAATGAACCCTAAGACGTTTTTTTTTTTAGTTTTTGCAGCGGACTTACGAAGAATCCGGCACAAAATCTGAAATTATTGGCATTCAAGACTTCATGTACATAGTAGGAGTCCATTTTATAAGATTTTATAAAGTATGCAAAACTTTTATAAGTGTTTATAAATTTTGGTAGTGAAGACAATCATAAGCCGAATACGTTTGGTTCGATCATTGTATCAGAACAAGGAATCATTGCAATGGAGCTTGAAATCATCATCTGTCTTTCTTTATTACTCTGTTTGGTTTTATATGATTTTATAAGCTTTTATAAAGTTTTTTAAAGTTTTATAAAGGTTTATAAATTTGCGTATAAGAGCTTATAAAATCTGGGTAATAAACATGAAACCCGAATTTAGCTTCTAATTGTCTGATAAATTGTTCAATCCCAAAGTAGATCGACTAACATATGAAATCATAGGGATCCAAGCTTTCCTTACCTAGATTATTTCTATTGAGACAAAGAATTCTACCTAGATTTTGATTTAGATCTATAAGAAAAGTGAAAAAATTGAACTAGATCTAAATCAATCTCCATAAGATTCCAAGGTGACTCCGGCTTCGTAAAACTCGGATTGGACATAGAACCTGCAGGCAAGCAACATCATTGTGTTAGTAAAGAACACAAATGAGATTCACTATATGTACCTCCATGTATATGGATTCCAACCTTGTCCTTTGCCTTGGATCCTCCAGTAAACCTAAAATGGACAGATCACAGGATAACACAGACACAGTTTTTCCCCCGATCAGAATCAATATCGTCATCTTCACTACAAGAACATGAGATTATCGCATCATTCCAAAATCCATCAAATTCTCCATAAAGCAAATAGAAATGGATGCTTGAAGTAGTTAAGAACAAAAAAACTCGTTAAAAAACACTGGATCTTATTCCACCATGAAGAAACAGATTAAAAAGGCACTGGATCTTACAAAGCGAAACACTCATCAAAACATGTATTACGTCTTTAAAACCGTTGATCATCAATGGAGAAATTCCTTACACCTCTTCATCCGATTTAGCTCATTTGGTGAACAAAGCCACAAACTTTCAGCCAAAAAGCACACAGAGCTTGTTTAATTTCTCGATTTGAGATAATCTTGTTACTGGACCACTGCAATCAAATCAATTCTTGATTAAATTCTAGCGACGAGATTCAGATGAAATTTAATTTTAGGGTTTTTGATTATTGTTGCAGGAGGAGAAGAGAAGGAGAAGAATAAGGAGGGGAAGAAAAGAAGAAGAACAACCGTGTTTTTTTTTTGATTTAGGGTCATTTTGGTCATATTATAAAAAGAGAGAGTGTAATAATGAAAATGGTTTTACCAGAAGGGTAAAAATGAAAAAGTGTATCAAACAAAGTGCATTAATGTAATTGTTCCAAAATAAAAAATAATTATAGTTTTTTTGTTTGTTAAATTGTTGGTGGAAAGCTGTGCAACCAACTTTGAATTCCATATCCCCTTAACCCAAGAACCACAGATTCTCCGAAGTTCACACCGAAGCTTTTGTCTAATGTGACAATGTCTAGATACTTAAAATATTTCCACTCTCCTAATTAACAATGTGTGGGATTCATGCATAATGTGACACGTGGAAAGGATGTGTTATGGGGTTCTCGTTTCATTTCTTGTGCATCATTCGATCTACTCTTAGGTTAGGGTCTCTGGATAGTCAGCGTCAGAGGTGACACTGATGTAAAGTCAAAGATTGTGTCAAGTCATGATGTTTAAAAAAAAAAAAGATTGTGTCAAGTCATTGCATTGGGAGCTTCAAAAAAAAAAAAGCCTGCGTGTTACGTAATGGGCCACTAATCGGCTTAATCCTCATAATGTAATGGGCTTCTTCACTTGTTAAAATAAACCCATCATTAACGTTAGACAACAATTAGTGTATCTATAGCACTGGTTGAGATAACTATGTTCTTATCAGAAATTGCTCTTTTTGAATGAAATATTTTCTATGCGTATGTTATGTAAAGTAACAAAAATATATCTTATCCATATATGTTATGTAAAAATATAAATATATTATAATATATTACAAAAAAAAGTTTTAATTGTTTACAAGTTAAACCTAATTATGAAGTTGAACGAGAATACAATCACCAAAATTTCAAACTTTAAATTTATATGGAATAGTTTTTAATGTATTTTTTTATAATTAAAAGTTTAAAACATATATGGTGTGATAATAAATAAAAAGAGTACAATAAATATATTTAAATTATAAGGTTTTTTTTTTAAATGAGAATTCCCATTTCCGTCCCGGATGTTAAATGAGATATAAATGGGATGAGTTTTTGTGTTCTTGAAATTCCCGTTCCCGTCCCGTTTCCGACAAATCCTGTTTGGAATTCTCGAACGCCCACCTCTATTAAGAAACTAGTGTGGCTAATCCTACGAAAGTTAGTCTAATTGGAGAAATGTAGGCCGTTGGATCAGTGAAGATTACCTTCGATAGTATCATGTCCACGCAAGAAAAATATATTTTTGAGAGAGGTGTCCACTAACCATCATCTATACTCTAACTTTTTACTATATCCACATCACGACATCTACGATATTGTAACCATACCGTCTTGTCCACAAAGACTAGCAATCAAATGAACGTCGTCGCATTATCTACGCGCCACAATATCTACATCACCATATATATATGTATACAATTTCTAAAAGATTGACAATCTTCAATATTCAAATGTAATATTTCTTATTTTTTTATTTAATCAAAAGTCAATTATTTAGATCAATTGAAAATTTTTATTGTGCTTTTTAGATCCATAAAAAGAAGAAGTATAAAATTTGGAGGAGAAGGAGAAGAAGTGGGGGGAGAGAGAGAAAGAGAAAGAGAGAAAGAGGAAAGAAAAAGTAGATAGGCAGGAAAAAAAAATTGGGAGAGAGAAGGAAAAATAGAAAGAGGATAAAACTGATATTAGCTACTCGTGGGCTCATGTGAATTTGGTCTCCAAAACATGGAGAAAGTTACCAAGTATCAAAATGTACCTATAAAAAAGATATTGAAAACTGAAAAAGTACCCATGTAATTATCTCTGAACATAATTATTTGGGCCTAGGCAACACCTTACCGGGCCCATTAGCAAATGTTGCGTTTTAAAAAAAAAAAATCAAAATTCTTGAGGCGAGAAGATATGTAACGCCGTTAACATGTGTCAGTCAGATTTGAGTGTGTATAGAAGCTCTAAAATATCTAGCTAACTTGTCCACGCTGGCATTAGATATTGCACTTTTCACCTTTTTTTAAAAAAAAATAAAAAATAATAATCGATATATTATCGCCTATCGGTTTTTAACGGTACATTCTAGAAGCGATCCACGTGACGCGGCATGCCGTCTATATGCATTATTATATATTTTATACTATAATTCATGTAAGTTGGATTCTGTCAGTCGAATAAGATACTTTACGCATATACTTATGGAGTGAATATAATTGTACTCCTGGGCTATAGAAAAAGTAATTCAAGTAAGAGATTAAAATAGACCTTGTGGGGGTAACTATACAATTGTGAGAGTAATTTTGTTCACCATATGGTAGTGAGAGTCAAGAGTAAAGCACATTGTTGACTTTACATGTTAATATAGCCTAAGGTATAACAAAATTACATGAACCGTAGCATTTCCATCAGCAGTGATCCCTTAAAGCAAATTCCTTTGATCCAAATTTGTTAAAACCCCCAATTTGAAACTTCTAGAACATCTGATATCTGTTACTTGGACAAATCTACGCCCTTGGATCAGCCTGCCAGAGCCTAGCGCCAAATCTGTTGATCTCAACCGTTCAACTTTAACTTCCTCTGAACCGTCGTCCAAAAAATGGTTGAGAGTGTAACAGATCGACTCAGCCTCAGCCTATATAAACCTCCCTCCCTATCACTCTTCTGCTTCATTCTTATCCTCAATCTCTCTCTCTCTCTCTCTCTCTCTCTCTCTCTCTCTTAAAGAACGAAATAACAAAAATGGCCCGCCGTGGTGTTCGCCTCAGTCGCCGTCGACGTTCTCCCTCCCCACCACGCCCTTCAAGCAACGAGGATCGACTCCTACGATCCTACCAGGAGGTCCGTCTAGCTCAGTTGAACCTTAAGTTCCACACCTTCGTCTTCTCCGTGATGTTCTCGGTAGCGTTTCTCTGGTCCCTTCGTTTCGTCACTTCGCCTCGGTTTGCCGGTCAGGTTCTGGGAGTGTTGGGCTTCGCGCTCTGCGGTTCAGCGGTGACGTATCTAATGCCCCAAGTGCTATTGAAGATTGCGGTCGCCGGACTCTTCCTCGGCCTCGTCTCCGTGCTCTACACAATCTTCCTTTACTGATTTGCCGGACTCTTCCTCTCGGCCTGGTCTCGTCTACGCGATCTTCCATTTTCTGATTTCGCTTCTTTCCTTTTCCATTTCCATTTCGATTTCCTTTTTTTTTCCTTTCGCAGTTTTTTTCCATTTGCTTCGCATCGTTTCATGTATCCGATTTCATCTCAATAAATAAACAAATGCAATAGTTTCTTTTTATTGCGTCGTCCCGTTTATTTTCCGGTGCCGGTTGAATTTTTTCAGAATAAACAAAAAATCGAATAAATAAAACATCGACCAAAAAAAACGAAAAAAAAAAATAAAATAACCCAAAGCTTAAGTTTCAATGGGTAAGAGAGTGAGGACGGTGAAGTAGTTGGATACTCTCATCAAATACGCACAATTTTTTTTTCCAGATAACGTGTTAATGTCATGTGCCTTGTGCTATCAAAATTTGATGATGAGAAGGCGAATTACAAATTAACTTTTTTACTTATGCAAATCCAAGTTCAATAGCAGAGAAGAGAGAGAGAGAGTGTGTGTGTGAGCATCACAAAGTAGAGAGAAAAACAACCAAAACACGTATAAATATTTTAGTTGACCAGTCAAACATTAAACCCAGATTTTGGGCTCCTCACTCTTTGTTTGGGCCAAATGATATGGGCTCATTATAAATAACCAAAACAAAAAGAGAGAAAATATGATTCCCACAAATTCTATTTGGCATATGTTATGTTACCATGCCATTAAAAACGATTCAATTGATTCATATCATCAGAATTCTTTTAAACTATTATCAGTCTGATCTGATGTATCTGCTGATTACTGTATGGTGCGTGTGTACATATACACATATTTAGAAACTCCGAATAATGCACAAGTTCATACATAATTTAGAGATCACGAGAACTCCAGGATCTAGATGTCATTTTCTTTTTTGAAAATTTCAACGCTCGAGATTCAGTATTAGAAACTCAACATATGAGCCACAAGACTTTTTTTCCTTGCTTTGTGTCGCCATGTTGCTGTATAATTAAAACACACATGTCCCTCTCTTGCATGTTTTGCTCCCATACATAATTAGTAATAGTATATGCTTGTATGCCCGAACAGTCATTTCATGGATACAGAGGGATTGCACACGAGGGAGCTTTTCAGCCAGCTCGACCTAAGATGAATGGAGAAAAGAGTTATATTCCTTATCTATACGTAAGCATATTATGTAGTCCAGTTTGAAGCAAAGATACCCAATACTAGCTAGGAAATGAAATGGTTACCTCTCTCCCCAAGGAATGCATTTGTAAGCCTCTGGTGTGCATAAAGTCTGTCAGAGTTCTCCCATCAACGGGTGAGAGTTCAAGAGATCCAAAGTCTGCCACCTGCATTGTATCAAGTCAAAGTTTATGAGGAGCTGAGGATTATTACTCAAAGAGGAAAATAAAAGTCCAAGGAACTGACCAGTTTCGGAAGAGCGGTGTCAGTGTAGTATTGGCAATCAGCTCTCTGGGTGATCACTGCAGGGCAGGTTTATGGAGAGAGAGAGTACACAAAGTAAGATTCATAAAAGCAAACTAGGTTAAGTAGATGCCAGAGATGTATAAGTCATCGCTCACTAGCCTCTAATGCCCCTCTCTTGCATGTTTTGCTCTCATACATAATCAGTACTAGTATATGCTAATATACACTAGCATATTTTGGGTCGTGAAAGAACTAGTTTTTTTTTTGGCCCATTTTGGTTGCATAATAAAAAACGCAGGCAAGGGTTTAAGCAAGTGATTCCATGGAGGCGTAGGCTAGAGAATCTTCCAAGGATGAGTTCTTCCAGTGTTTAAACAGAATCTCTCCATTTTTTTTCTTCTTGTAATTCTCTAATTTATGTCTACTAACATTCCTCTGTACATGGTACCGCATAATTTACAGACGACATGAGAAAATAACTTCTACTAAAAGTAGTAATGCAATCATATTATGACACATACTGGTGCCGAGCTAAGACAATGCCAGAGAGGCTGGGACGTTGACAAACTCACTTTGATGTGTCAAGTCTTTATACAAAATCCCTTGAAAGAAGGGTAAAACCATACTATTAAAGTCAGGGCATGGTCCTTGACTGATGCTATGATGAGCACATTCGGGGACAATTAGCTTCTCGAGGTTTCAAGTTTCAGAAATGTGCTAACCCTCGGCTGCAGACAGAGATGGCCTCTGTTGTTACTGCAAATTGTGCGGTAACCCTCAGACGTACCTACCTCGACTTTCTCTTCTTGTATGTGCTCATTGTAATTAACAATTCTCTTCTCACATCAGACCACTCATGACTCATCAAAGTACGTATAAAAGATGATCCAAATTCTGTGAGAAACGGACCACTCATGACTCATCAAAGTACGTATAAAAGATGTTTTCTTTTTTTTTTGTCAAATTATAAGTTGACTGATTCCACTTTCGGGCCCAGCCCGATTATTAAAGTACCCATTTTCGAGAACTGGACCGTTAAGAGGCCATCGTTGATTGATTCTCTTATCTTCAGATATTCTTTTTATTTGTTGGTAAGTCACTGACCACTCTTTGGTTTTGTTTCTCTTTCTTCTAGTTAACTCGCTTTGCCTGACTCACCGAGTCATGGCGCTTCTTAGGCCGCACCTTCATCGCTTTCACTCCAGCTCTCTCCGCCAATCATCCTCTCCTTCTAAAACAACCGTCGATGCTGGCGGTGGCCTCGTCGTCTATCCCACGTATGGCCGTCACCGTTGCTCCGCGATCGCGATCGACGCGCCGTCGTCTCTCGCGGGCGTGACGCCGATCCGATGGGGGTACACGAGCGTTCAAGGATTCCGGGATGAGATGGAGGACGACATCGTCATCCGTTCCGAAGCTCTCGATAGCTTCTCCTTCGCTGCGGTGTTCGACGGCCACGCTGGATCGTCCTCTGTCAAATTCCTCAGGTTACTCGTGTTACTTCTCATGCAAGCTCAGTTTTTAAGTGTTTAGGCGGTGTTGATGATGAGAATGATGATGGTACTTCTAACAGGGAAGAGCTGTACAAGGAGTGTGTTGGGGCATTGCAAGTTGGATCCTTGTTGAGTGGAGGTGATTTCGCGGCGATCAAGGAAGCTTTGATTAAGGCCTTTGAAAGCGTGGATCAGAACTTGCTCAAATGGTGAAAAATTAGCTTACTTTCTTAAGGCTATGAATGAAAGTTCGATTTGGGTGTTAGTAAATTCACTATACTATGCTTTGGATCCAGGCTAGAGACAAACGGTGAAGAAGATGAATCAGGTTCAACAGCCACTGTAATGCTCATCAGAAATGATATTTCCTACTTTGCACATATCGGTGATTCTTGCGCAGTAAGCCTTTCTATATTGAGAAGTTGTGGAATTTTGATCAAATGAGTCCTTGTGGTTAGTCTCTGTTAATGCATCCAAATAGGTCTTATCTCGATCTGGGCAAATCGAGGAATTGACTGATTCCCATCGTCCATATGGAAGCAATAAGGCAGCCGTTCAGGAAATGAAGAGGATCAAAGATGCAGGTGGATGGGTGTGTCTTCCTAATTTTTTTTCAAATATATCACTTACTCGAATTTGCTTGTGTGGAACTCCGGGTTTGGCTAAAAAACGATTTCTTTTTGCTCTTTCGTCCAATCAGATTGTCAATGGAAGGATTTGCGGAGACATAGCTGTCTCTCGTGCTTTTGGTGACATCCGGTTCAAGACAAAGAAGAACGAGTTGGGTTCTTTCTCTTTCCTTTACAATGTGCTGTTTTTTTTTAATAAGATGCTGCCTCATTTCTCATAAAAAGCTTATACACACAGGATGTTAAAGAAGGGTGTCGATGAAGGAAGATGGTCCGAGAAGTTTGTGTCCAGGTACTCAACTATTCGAACGTTGTTTCCAGCTTTTCAGGTCTCTTCAAGGATCTCTGTTCTGATTTTTCGGAATGATGCAGAATCGAGTTTAAAGGGGACATGGTTGTCGCAACTCCAGATATCTTCCAAGTACCTCTTACATCGGATGTGGAATTCATTATTTTAGCTTCTGATGGATTATGGGACTACATGAAGAGGTTTCCTTCTTACCTCATTCAATCATATGCTTTTTTCAAAGGATAACTACAGAGCTTGTAATGATCAATGTTTTTGCTGATGCAGCAAAGATGTGGTTAGTTTCGTAAGGGAACAGCTCCGGAAACATGGAAATGTCCAGGCAAGCTTTTCTTTGTTCATGTCCAATTAGTTTCCACAACACATAGATATGGTTTTTAGTCTGAGCTAGTCTTCTAAATGTTCCTCTGTAACAGCTTGCTTGTGAAGCTCTTGCGCAAGTTGCTTTGGTAAGATAACGAACAACCCTCCTCTCAAGCTTTCTTTGGTCAGGAACTCAAGTCTGACATCCGTTTTATAATTCAGGACCGGAGATCAGAGGACAACATCAGTATCATCATTGCTGATCTAGGGTGAGTCTTAGATATAAGATACATCTAAAAATCTCATCCAATTAGTAACATATTAAGTATTAAAAAAAATTAATTGACTCTTGGTGTGTTGTTGGTTTCCTGAAAAACAGAAGAACAGAGTGGAAGAATCTCCCGGTGCAGCGATCAAACATGGTGGTTGAACTGGTTCAGGCCGCAGCCACTGTTGGTGTAGTTACTGTTGGCATATGGATGACTTCCTTTCTCTCTTGAGTTTAATGAACATCCAGTCTCCTTCCTAGTGTATATAACACATGTAACTATGTCGAACTCTCTACTCTTCCCATAGAAACGGATATGTGATGATACCTCACAGTTGGGAACTCACCAAGGTACATGTAAAATCGTTGGAGTATAAGCTTAGTGTAGAGAAAAATTTCACTCCAACATATAAAAAAGCAAATATTTCAAGTTTTAAACCGCATTATATGGACTATCAACTTCCGTGAAAAGGTAGATTAATCACAAACAAAACCGAATGATATTTGATTTCCATTTTTTTTTTACAAGCGATGAAAGTACATTTACAAATAAATGCATCTTCCGACAACAACCAGTCAACAACAACCGTAGTGACATGAAAACCAAAGAGAGGAGATGTTCAATAATGGAGATAAAACCAAAACTTGGAAGCAAAAGGAGGTAAAGGATACATTCATGCATCTTTCAGAAATTCACACATTCATATCTTCTTGAGGAACTCCATGATGTGAGTACCATAGGCTCTGCAGACAACTTGGAAGCCCTGGAAGCCAGAACCTTTGGCCAAGGCCTCAAACTCCTTCTCGGTCCGTTCTTTGCCTCCGGGGTTGTGAGCCAACATGAGACAGTCCATGTGGACAACTTCTTTTGTCATGAGGCTTGAGTCTGGTAACACCGGAAGTATGGATTCCGCCACTATCACTTTCCCGTTGTTTGGGAGTGCTTCATAGCAGTTCTTGAGAAATTTCAAACAGTGTTGGTCGCTCCAATCATGACATATCCACTGTCACACGTCAGAATATTTAAAACCAAATGTTTGAGATGCATTTTTATAAAACTTGTTCCCAAAAATCATAATAGGACTAGTTTACGTTACCTTCATGAAGATGGCATCTGCTTTAGGGACATTTACAAACATATCTCCCCCAATGTGTTCAATACCTGAATCATTCAACAAATCTCAAACTAAGACATTGAAAGATCCATAAAAACATGTGCAAGGAGTCAATGCTTTTCCAAAATAGCAAAATTAAATTTATATATACCAGGATAGGATACAGCTTCCTGGATGACATGAGAGAGATCATAAAGGATGCCTTTGATCTGAGGGTGCTTGGAGACAATCATACGAAGAGTGACTCCAATGCCGCCACCAACATCAACCAACGAAGTCAATCCCTCAAAGCCTTTGTAGGTCTCTAGAATCTTGGTCATGACGATGGTTGTGTGGTTGGACATTCCATTGTTGAACACTTTGTTGAATCTCGGGTCAGCCCCTTGGTACTCAAAAGCGTCCATACCAAATGCCTTGTTGAATGGAATCCCGCCTTCAAGAACTGCATCTTTCAAATGGTACCTGCACTCAAATCATCATAAACATGTTTCTTAGTTATTGTATTATTTAACAATGATATATAATTTTGAATTTTAAAAGGTGGCAACATTTTGTATACCAGCTCTCCATGAAGACCCTGTCCCTGTTCAAATGACAGAGTGCAGCGAGTGAGACTCCATCTTCGTTCTTTGTCAGGTACTTGCATACCGGTGCAAGTCCGTACAAACGCTCCACACCGCCGTCAAGAAGCTTACGTACAGAGCAGGTCAAGATGGAGTAAGCCGCAAGTAACCTGAGGATCCGGTCGACCATGACTGGAGCATCAGGGTTCTTGGTTGGAAGATAAGAAGCTATCTCAGCCGAGGAGAGTTGACCGCCAGCGAGATCGGCATTCTTGGATATGATCTCGAGCAGGTCGAGCTCTAAGGCCGATGTCAGAACCATCGGAAGCACGGTAGCACCAGCAAGCTGCATAGCAAAGAGATTGGCCTCTTCATCGGAGATTTTCGCCGGAGTGATCTGTATTTCAGCCAAAGATCCCATTTTAACTCTGTTTTTGGATTGTTACTCTGTTTTGTTCTTTCCCGCCTGTTTAAAACGGTTTTAGTTTCTGTTTTTGAGAATGTATCTGATGAGTGAGAAATGAGAACTGCGTTGAGCTATATTTATACTAAAAATTAGCATCTTATATACTGAATTAAATGCACTCGTAAATATTGTTGTGAGTTTTGTTCTTTTCTATTTACCTACCTCCACCGAACAATTTTTAAGTTTATATATTTGTAAAGTCAACAAGTAGAAAGGTGAGACGTAAATGTCGTCGAGGAGGAAAACTTATTAATTATTATCATTCAATATACTTTGATACTAAATACGCAAATTTATTGAAAATTACAAATTAATCAGGTAGAAACGCATGGCTCATGCAACAGTTGGCGGTTCTAAGTTTTTACCCCTTGCCATTTTTTTAGGCATACATAATTAGTAGTATATGTTGTTGACAAAATGTTATCATATCACACAACATTCTTGACGTTTTCTTTAGGCATATATATTATGGGCTAATTAGGTAGACTTTCTTTTAAGAGTTTTATTTGCAAATGCATTGGCCGAATTGTAAATAAGTTGGATATTATTTTCGTGCGTGCTTAATAGTTACTAATACATATAAATTAGTGTGTCATCGGATCAGATAACATGTGAGCACTTTCGAAAAATGTGTTCAAAGTCCAAAGGCTTAGGATTGTAAATAGATTTAATTCCAATAAAGGTAGATATTTTAATTATTTTTTTTTATCATTTATATTTCCCTAAACCATTCTAATTATTTCCCTTTCGATTTCAATTTCTTTCACGTTTAGTTTTTTTTTTGTCGATCAGTTTTCTTTTTCATTTGTCAATATGCTTTCCCCATCTAGTTTCAAGTCATGTAAATCAAAAGCGCAAAATTTAGTTTCATTTGTGATCTAAATCTAAAACAAATCCAATATCTCGAATGTTCATCGTTTATACTTTTTTTTGTGAATACGCGCATTATGCGTACAGTAGTTCTGGACCTAACAAATTAACAATATTTATCAAAAAATACTAGTGATTAGTTTCAAATTTTTTATTTAATTATATTGTTTATCTAACATAAATTATAAACTATAATATAAAATATCGATTTGGTGTAATGGTTAACTATCTAGTATAGTCAAGCTCATTGCCTTACTTGTCCCTCGTCTTCCCAAGCCGTCACCGGAACAATGGAATGCAGGGATCAGACCAGGAGAGTCCAGATCTCACTTTTGCTGTCAACATGCTTCGTCATTCTTACTTCAGGCTTCACTTGCACGTTATGGTATTCGCCGTGGCATTTCTGTACTCCGTACCGCTCTCCTTGAATTTGTAATACGTAGTCAACTTTGTGTCGGATTTTTGGGAAAACAGTTCAGTTATATATGGAATCGTTGAGCAAACTACTTTCTTAATCTAAATTCTCCAAACTTTTTTTTAACTTCCATCTAATCGATTTGCTGAATCTCCCTTCAACATTTGCTCTACCATAATCAGTTTGTTAAATTATCCTATACATAAGTTATAACTATAGACAACTAATGTATCAAAAATAATCAACAAAAAGCAATGATCAAAACCAATCTAGATGAGAAGAGGAAGTCAATTAAACAAACATTTGTGACTGACTTTGAAAGAAAACAGAACAAAAAAGTTAGAGTTCATCATGATCAAAATAGTCTTCGTCGTCCAAGTCCTCGTGATGAACTGCCTTATAAAACACATCTTCGTGGTTCAACATCTCATCAAGTGATAGTTTACCATCTTTATCTTCATCCGCCTTCCAAATAAAAGTATTTGTACAAATTATGTTATTTGGTATTATCATATTAAAAGGTATAAAATGTATTTTCAACGTATGAGTTTTGGTGGACAAAAAATAAAAAAGACTGACCTGGTGGCAAAGGAAAGTAGAGTAGTATTTGGCGTAACTCAGCTCACCAGGTTGAAGATAGTGCAAAATGGGTCGAAGCTCATCGGCCACAAGGAACCTGTCTTTGTCTTTGTCAAGCTCTGCGAACAGAAGCTGAGCCGTTGGCACATTCTCATCTTCCTCCATCTCGAACTTTGCAAACTCTTTGTACATTTCGTATGGGCTCTCTATAAATTCTTTGTACTCTAGCTTCCCATCACCATTCGTGTCCATGCCCCTATTATATATCAAACAACACGTACCACGTCACTTTTCTAAGCTTCATCAAATCCAGAAACATAATTACAAAATGTTCTTACCTCATTCGCTCCCTTAGAACCCATCTTTGAACATCTCCGTTTCTGCTGTCTTCAGGGTGCAAGAAACTGCAAAAAGAATTCAGTTATTTTTGGAATATTGTATATGACGAAATGAACTAGAAGAACGCATGATTACTTGTTGAACTCTTCGATGTCGAGAGAGCCATTATGATCAAAATCGGAATTCTTGAATTGCTCCATCCACCAACCAGCTTCACCGTGACCCTTCTCGTTTTTCTCTGTTTTCGTTTTTCCTTTGCATAGTTAAGAAGAAAGATCTCGAAAAAGGTTTTTAGTTAACCAAATACAAGTTACTTCGTTAATTACCAATGTCTTCCTTAGAAAATTGAGGCAAGTACTCTTCAAAGGTTATGACACCATCCTTGTCTTTATCTTGTAGCTCGAGCTCGTTGGCGGTTCTGTAACCCATGTTGTCCTCTGACTGCTGCATCATCCATGTCTGAAGCTCTTTCAAGCTCACGAACCCATCTCTCGGTGCCGCGTCGAGCAGAGGAAACAAGAATTTGATCCTCATCGTCGTGTTTAGCTTCCTCTCTTGTGCGAAATACTCCTTAAACATATTATCTTTTTCCTCCTTCACAGCCTCAACGGTGTTTGCTTCTTTCTCATGAGACAACCTCTCGATTCGGGTCACGAGAGGGTCAAACACGGGCATTTCAAGCCTGCGTCCGAGGCGGCGGGTTATGAGAGCCTCAACGGATTGAGCCTGGTTTTGGTTATGAGGTGTAAGGAAGAGGAGGACGATGATGAAGGTGGCGGTTAGTAGCGTGTAAACCACCACCTTGGCCATTTTCCCGGTAGCCCAAGGCGGGGTTCAATGGAGACAGGATGAAAGGGCCACGAAGTTTGCTAATTTTGTTTTCGTATTTGCTTTATTGGGGTTAAATCTATAAAAATCTATTTGGTCATTCATTGATCTGTTGATTGTCTCTATCAACCGTTTTTACCGCCAAAGTCGGTTATTCATTTGCCCAGAATCCAATGATGGCAAGAAAATACAAACCCTCTCTTTATATAGCAAACCAATAAAAACCGGTTACGATATTTGTTTCATAAACCTGAGGGAACAAACGATTGTTGCAATATAAGAAGAAAAAAAGAAGAAATTAAAAAGGACGGACTCTAAAACATCCAAGTGATTTACTGTTGGAAATGATATGGTAGGGATGAGAGTTGAAATAAAAGAAAAGCTTCTTACTAAAGTCACTTCATCATATACATTGCGGAAGTAAGGAAGACGCGGCGGTGTCTCTGTGGTTAGTATTGGTTTTTAGTCCGTCTGCTTTGCAGAGTCTCGGATCCAGGGCCAGTCTGATTCACAGAGATCGAGCGGCGAGTTTCCGTCATCATCTTTAGAAGCCGTGTTAGCTTTCTGCTTCACCAGAAACTCAGCGATGGCTTCTCTGTCGCACACAACAGCGTAATGCAAAGGGGTTTGGCCTTCGTTGTCCTGTTCAAACAGAATAACCCGAAAAAAAGACATGAATAAAGAAGTTGATACTTTTGCTGATAATTATTGGATAGGAACTTCTCCTTCTTCACCTTAGCATTCACATCGGCGTTCTTATCGACCAGAAGTTTAGCAATGTCGAGGTGGCCACGGTCTGTAGCCCAGTGCAATGGCGTGCGACCTTCACTGTCTGCAGTTTACGATAAATTAGAATGCAAATCCAACATCACGAGAATGAAGTTCCCCGAAAAATGGAATATAGAAGCAGTGACTAACCCCTTGCATTTACTGGAATACCGCTTTCAATGCTTTTAAGCAAATTCTCTACTTCTCCTTCTCTAGCAAATGCGTGGATGGCATCGATCTTCCTGGGAGACAAAACAGAAGTGAAACGCAAGGATGGATGAGTAGATGACTAGTGTTCCATTCAGACAGACATGAAAAGAAAAACAGCTCTGAGTTCCATGAGCTCGTCGTTGACATCAGTAGCCAGTTCACGAACAAAAGTTGTAGCAGCTAGCACGAGACGACCTAAGTTCACATATTCTCTGAGTTTTAATCAATTTCACAGATGTGGAAATTACGATGGCTACATCTGATCTAGACACTCAGCAATCAAGTAGAGAACTCAAGGAAAAGAAAGTAAAACACATCAGAATACAAGAGGAGAACCTTACAACTCATTTTCGGATTCCTCTTCATAAACCAATGAGCTAAAAGCTGGCCCCATGGTTCCTCCTGAGTTGGAGACTGCATCATCCCCACTTCGACTTCCTGCTTTCTGGTACATCACAACAAAGCGAGCAGAGACGATCACATGAGTAGTCCAAAGGAAACACAGAGGCGATAAAGTGATAGTAACGGGAAAAAGCTTTCTACCACGCCACCGTCTAACCAAGTTGGGTATAGCTGAGTGACAATCTCAAGATACTTCTCCATCGCTTCTTCAGGGGGCATAGCACCCAGTTTCTGCCATGCTTGCCTGAAATAGAAGAAGATAACCAGTCAATAAAATTGCAGTCTTACAACAAACTACAAGCATTGAAACCACATCATCTCCAGCACTAGCATAAGAGAAAGAAGCTAACTAGGTGATATCAAGCTACACACAGTACTAAAAATTCATCCGTGAAAACCATCAAATTTCAGCCTCAACGATCAAAGAAAGTAAACTCAGACAATTGAAAAAAAAAAAACACAGAAGATATGTACAGAAGCTAACGGCACAGCAGATTGAAAGAGAGAGAGATATACCACTTGGCTCGAGCAGTAATTTTGAGAGCTGAAGGCTGAGGAGCGGTGCAAGGCCCTTCCGTAGCGATCTTGTACAGTCCGTAAAGCTGCTGCTGGACATCGCTAGGCACCTTCTGCGAAAGCCGATCCGCGGCGGCGGTAGTCACGAAGAGAGTGGCGGCGCTGAAAGCCTCGTCGAGTTCCGTGCTCTCGACGCCTTCCCAATCGTCGTCTTCCTCGCTGTCGCCTCTGGAGCTACCCTGCTCCGCCACGAGCGATTCCGCCTCACAGCCGCCACCGAGACCTCCGGTAGAAGATTCTATGCGGCGCGAGTCAACCTCCGGTTTAATCTCTAACTCGGGTTCGGACTCGGGGTGGCGAGTAAGGGAGAGATTTTCTTCTTTAAACGTGACAACGATCGAGATCAGCTTAGCCAAAAGGTAAGAGAAGATCAAACCCAAGATCACAGACTGAGCAAGCTGAGCCCAATCACCCATTTTTCCGAAAAACCGAGATCAAATTTTCGCAGAGTCCTCCTCACAGGGATTCAAAGAAGAAAAAAACGAAAGCTGACTATTAAAACCCTAGGAAATCAAAACAGAGTCACGAGGAAGAAGAAGGAACCTAGGGATCTGGAGAGACAAAAAGGAACCAAGTCTGATTCATTAAACCAACAAAAATAAAAAAGACAAGTTCCTTTTTCCTTGTGGGCGTTAAGACTTTATTTTCGGGGAGGTTGAATTGAATTTAAAGACAACAGAGAGAAAAAAAATTCGGCGAAGTGTGACGACAGATCACAAAAGCGTCTAATTTGGGGAAGAAGCGTACGTGTTATGCCCTAATATTTTCTATTTCCACCCCTTAGTTGCCAAAAAAAAAAAAAGAAGTTAAATTGATGTCAAGTGTACAATATTTTGGTGCAATCGTGGTAGAAAATAATCGAGAAGACGTGCATGGTGTGGATGATTTAAAGGCTTGAATCATACGACACGTAAATTGATATGTATCCATATAAGCATAAGAAAAGGTAGTCCACAAACTTAAACGCATTAGATTCACGTGAAGTGGGCACGAAAACGAAATCCAAATATATATTTTTTTTCCTTTTTCTATGTTTACAACAAAAGACAAAACTCATACACAATATTAAACAGTTCCACTTCCAAACGTTGCTTGCTCAAATGAGCATCTCATGAAGAGAAATTTACTCATATGTGAGTGAGAATCATCACTTCCATGGAATACTCATTTAAGCAAGAAACATTAGAAAAGCGGAAGGGTGATTATATCACTTCTTTCTGTCCATGAGAGTAAGAGAGAGATGCTTTCGCTGGTATAAATATACGAGCAACGTGACTGCAACCAACTAGGGAGACATTTACGCAAATACCCTCAACTCAAACAGGAAAACTACCCACCAGACCAGGCCACCATGCTACTGAATATCTTTTAACTCGGACACACTTGCAAGTAAGCCATGGAATGGCAGCTCAAGCATGCCTTTTAACCAACAATCAAACATTCTCACACCCATCCTTTGTCCTTTTCTCAACCAAACCACATGCCTGGGGGATTCAGTCCCCAGTGTATAATAGATTATAAAACAAAGAAACAAAAAGAAGCTATTTTTCAGTACTTACCCTTTGCTTTGTAAGGGGACATTCAACCTGTGGATTTTTTTTCTTTTGTTTTGAAAGACTATTCTTGTTGAGCTCCGTAGCGGCATTGAACATTTTCTCCTTCTATGAGCTTCTCAACTGCATCGAGAGGAAGACCCACCAGCTCTAAAGTCTTTTCCCACACTCTTTGTGCAGTTTCTGTGTTGTGGGCTTCTTCGGAAGGATTTGCCGGGCGGCAATCTTGAGAGATGAATGGGCAAACAGGCCAATCATCGGTTTTTAGTGTTTCCCAGTACTCTGGAATCTGAGGGTCTGTGGCCGAGAAGAGAGTACTTCTACAACCTTCTTGGGGCGAAAATATGAAATAGGGTATCACCGCGTATAGAGCTTGGAGAATCCTGGGTAGATCCCTAGCCTATACAATACAGAAAAAGGCAATTTTATGCAAATGAAGTTCTGAGAATACAGAACGGGTGTACATCCTGAATTTGTAACTAAATGGAGTGAAGCTAACACTCACAACATTTGTTAGGACAACACCAGGGGATAGACATATGACGCTAACTCCTGTTTCCAAAGGCAGCTTTTTGAAAAGAATGCTACTAAACATAATCTGGAAGATGAAGAGAACCAGAGACTAAGTCACCAGTTTCTGGAAGAAAAGAAAGGAAAATACTGTTGCAGAAGGAAAAATTAGATACCATTACGCTATGCTCACCTGGGCAAGCTTGCTGCTCGAGTATCCTACAACGCTTGAGTACTTACGGCTACCAGAAACAACATTCATGTCATCCGGGTCAACAAAACCAACACTATGCATCTACAAATGTGAATCCCACAACCCATTATTTTGCATGGAAAAATAATCACCCAAGACAATAAATATGAAGTGTTTCAGTTTTTCAGTTTTCATACAAATACCCATGCCACAGAGTTTTTCACTGCAATAAATAATGATGAATGCAAGAGGTGTGGAATCCGATCATGGTAGTATATTTTGGGTCAAAACTTTCAGCAAGCTTGGGTTATATTCGTTTCTCTATACCAAGACTCAGTTGATATAACAATATGCATATGTAGTTCAGCGATTTAGAGACTACCTATATTATTCATCTATATATTCTGCAATCGATTGACAAGACCAGAGCTTTTCAAATATACAAATAAATCAGATTTCTCAGCATCATTACTCATACCCAAGAGCACAGAAAACTTGAGAACACATACTTGGAGCCTGCAGTATAATACTGTGTGATTAATGATCATAGAACTTACCACAGAATTAACATTAATGATTCGGCTAGGAGAACCTCGGATTAGAGACGGCAAAAGGAGTACTGAAAGTAGCGATGGAGCTAAATGATTTACTTGCATGTGCTGCTCGTATCCATCCTCTGAGAATTTTTGCGCCTCTGTATAAATTAGAGAACATAGCATTTTAGATAATTTCTTTCCTCAACAATTACTGCAGAAAATGTCGCCACAATATTTTTTTTTTTTAAAACAAACACCGGACAGAGTTCTAAAAACTGGCAATAACACTAGACTTGCTATAAATAGCCATCTCGCTTTTAATTTCTAAGACTTAAGGTTTACAGTCAATGCTATACATGCCACTTCTCGCCAGTATGGCTTTGAGATTTTCTTAGCATAACAAACAGATGATGAAAATCGAAGACGGAAACAAACGGAGAGAGAAAAACTCAATGCTTTGTAGCTAAAAGGGCAACAAAACCAACCTCCCATGGCAAATATGCCGGCATTGTTAATCAGAACATGCAAAGGTCCTAACCGAGAGTTCCAAGCATCGGCAAATCTCGCGACAGAATCCAATGAAAGAAGATCAAGTTCCATTGCCTTTACAAAATCAAACAGAAAATCATCGTTAGCTATCTAGAAGTAACAAACCAATACTCTTGTCTAATAACTAATTATACAAGAAATTGGCTTCGTCACAGCCTAACTAGATAACATATGGTTTAGAGTTTCTGTTGTACGAAACGATTTATTTATGCTAATACACATTGTTGACTATTTTCAGTCCCAGCAATCGAATTATTTGCCACAAAGTACAATATATCATCAATATAAAGAACAGAGAATCATAAGGCAAAAAAAAAAAAGATTATACCTCGATATTAAGTGGGAGACCTCTACCAGACCACTCGTTCTGCCATTGCTGTATGAGCTCCTGAGCTGCCTTTGTGTTCCTCACAGCCATCACAACATGAGCACCAGCCTCTGCAAGCTGCCTGCAAACAAAAGAAGCAAAAGAGGTAATTCACTTCAGCAATTCGACGAGTCCCAAAGCAAAAGCAACTTCGTCGTGGTATCAGCTGATCATCAAACTCGCAATTGACTGTGAAATCGGAAATCAAACTTGCAATTGATTGTGGAAGCAGAGAGACTTAGTGAGGGGGAAGAGAAAAAACCTAGCGGTCTCACGGCCAATGCCACTGGTGGAGCCAGTGACAACGCAAGTGAGGTCGTTGACGGGAGGAAGAGGGAGAGGGTTCTGCAAATGAGACGCCGTGATCCTCTGGAAGAGAATCTCCTGGAAAACGCTGCTCCATCCTCTCATCCACTCCATCCATCCCAAACTCCCCTTATACTTCGCCGGAGCCGGAGACGAAGACGACGCCGTTTCGTCACTCATCTTCTTCTTCCGGAGTTAGATCTATGACGTTCGTTATACAGAGCGAGAAAAGACAAAAAGTGTATTTCCGTCAAAATCTAGGCTTCATTAAAAAAAAAAAAAAAAAACCTCAAATCGTGGAAGGGAATATGGGCCGGTGAGAGTTTTTTATACAAACATTTTTTAAGTGACCGGTCGTGGACCCATCGTTCTATTATGGTTTTGTGTTCATGTGACAACCTTTAGTTATATACTTATATGCATCCTTCTTGTTTTGTTGTTTGCTTGTGATTTTTCCGAGTCTCTCTTCTTCGTTTATGGTATTCGTACAGGTTAACTGGAGACTGATTTAAGACCGAGTCGCATATTTTGTAAATGGAGTGCTGTTACTCTATTTCATGGAGTGCTGTTACCAGATTTTGCTGAAGAATTATATTCCCAATTCGAATAATTTTACACACATTTCAACTTTTCAGTATGTAAAAAGAAAAAATGAAAAAAAGGAGTTTGACAATTAGTACAGGTCAAGGGACTCGAGCACTCTACCAGCCTGGATGTGAAGAGCAGTGATTCTTTGTTCAGGGTCGCCTGTTGAACCGAATTGACTCGCCGCCCATATTAAAGAAGCTGATTTTTCACCCAAAATGCGCCTGATGTCTTCATTCACACTCGCAATGGGAGATCGATCCTTCCCATTCACATGTCCAACTAACAGTAGTAAGAACTCTCCACATCTTAGCCTGTGAATCAGTAAGAACAAAAACATGACCAAATGCCCAAACAAACGAAACTTTTTGACACAGACTGGACAATGTTGCTGATGCCACTACCACTGACGGACCTTAAGAGTTCGAATTCTTGACAATGCATGAGATCAATCTTTGAGAAGGGAAGGTTTTATTACTAGACAATGCAAAAGCTATTCTATGATTTCGACAAGGAAATCGATCTGAAATCTACTGAAAACATCAAAATCAGAAGCGACGAATGAAATCTACTGAAAACATCAAAATCAGAAGCGACGAAAAGGAAAGGAATCTTTGTTGACATATCCTGTAGATACCGCAACAAATCCTAACGCAAAATACCACAACCTACTCTTATCATTCAAAGTAGACAGGACGAATGGTTCATTGGACAAAAATGAGAAAAAAATTTGCAAAGGAAATTCCACCTAAGGTTTTCATCAGCTTGTTTGTCTCGCATGAGCATTGCAACCTCCTCAATGCCATTGCAGGCTCCAAAATCCTGTTACCATACGAAAGGATAAATGAGTAAATATCAAACAAAAATATCAAGTGAAGGACAAAAGCCATCCTTTGATATGTGCCGAAAGCCTTAAACCAAAAACCAGTTTGTTCCATTGATATCTATTACGGCCAGAAACATCCTGCTTTTTAAATTTGTGTCTGTACACAGAAGTTGTTACTAAAACAGAGAAACTGAATACTTACCACCTGATTTGCTGATGAATCCAACAAGATAGAGATTAACGCATCCAAGCAGGCCCCTTGCTCAAGTACTCCTCGGGTTGATAATACATTCATCATTACCTAAAACATATATGAAATCACCACATCTCAACATCCCCGTACAACCAAGAAACTTCTCACTGCATCGACCTGATCGCTACTGATCTAACAATGAAGAATCCAGCAGAAGAGAGACAACGGAATCTAAATAAAATTGATTAGTGATGTCCCTTCTTACACAAAAGTCTCCCTTTTTGCAGACAAGCTACCGAATTAGTGTGAGAACTGATAATTTCACAGCATAAAATGCCGGAATCTACTTTCTATAGTTCTGTTGCAGTTCTATGTATCTGGTCTCTGATCAGATGTTCCAACAATTGACTCTCTAATAAGTAACAAAAAAAAAGAGAGCCTTACGCGGACTGCGCCGTGCTTATGAGCAAGAACAGTGCTCTGAGGATGGAGAAGGCAGCATCCTTCGAGAACCCTAAGTGCAACCGCGACCTCAGCATCCGTAGAAGGACTCGTTATCTTCATCGGCTCAACGCTGAAAATGTGATCCAAGCTCGTCACTCTATCATCCTCCGCTTCTTTCAACGAATGTCGAAAAAGCACCGGAACCACTGCGGAAATCACGAGGCTTCAATCATCAGATAACACATTACAGCACGGCATCGATAATTTTGGCAAGGACAAACGACGAAACTAAAGATAACAGACGTTGGAGATCGGAGATGGTTTGGGTGTGAGAGAAGAGGCGAATGATGGAATCTGATTCCGCGATCGATCGGAGAGTTTTGAGAAGAGATCGAAGGCCGCGGATTCGAAGGAAGGAGAATTCGGCGCAGGCGTCGCGTAAGCCGGTTCGGAGGGATAGTGTCAGCTCCCTGTAGAGCCTCTGTGTATTGAGTGAAGTCACCAGCTCTTCAACTACCATCGTCGCCGCGTCTGAATCCTCACCGTTCTCCGATCCCGACGGATTCTCCGTCGCCCCTGACACGCCATCGCTCCATATCGGCTTCTTCAGATACATCTCTATCACTTCTCTCTCTCTTTCCTCTGTAATCAATTTTATAAACTTTCGTTGCCAATTCGTCAAAAAACGGCGCTCAGTTAGATGTTGTAGACATAAAACAGCACCTTGTCTACATAGATGTTCGGTGTTTGAGATGAAAACGGCATGCATTTTTTTACCTATGGGTTTATCTTCCAACTGATTACCTATATAGGTCAATACCAGAACGGTCCAGAACTAAGAAAATTACATGATCAGCCAACTGGTTTTGTATATTAATTAAAAAAGATTTTTTTTTAAAGTTCAAATTATCCCAGATATGTAAAAAAAATGAAGTATATAATTTTGGAGAATATATATTTCTCTATATATCGCTAAATACAAAAAAAAAAAAAATTTGTTTAACGACAGTAAACAAATAGGAATAACCAAGCTATAACAAAATTATCCTGCTAGTCCTGGGAATATTATCCGGGATCCGGATCCGGATCCGGGATCCGCTCCGTATCCGCTCCGAAAATCCGGATATCCGGAGGGCCGGATCCGGATCCGGATAATAAAACTTCGGATCCGTCTAAGCCGGATCCGGATCCGGATATCTAATTTTTCAAGTCCGGATATCCGGATCCGGATCTTTTAAAAATATTATATTTTTTATTTTATTAGTAAAATTTTAAATATATTAACATTTATACATAAAAAAATAAATTTAAAATTACTTTTCTAATATTCTATTTTTATTTTTAATATTATATTATATTTTCTTATATTATATATTTATTTTAAATGTATATAAATAATTAATTTAATATTATTTTAAAATTTAATATATTTTTAACGGATCCGGATATCCGCGGATATCTTGATATTTAGGCGGATATCCGAAATCCGGATATCCGGGAACCCCGAATCCGGATCCGGATAATGAAAATATGGATCCGGCCGGATCCGGATACCTCAAAAAAACCCAGATATCCGGATCTGTCTCAGGCCTAACGTAGACCATATATATAATAGAGTATATGAAAAATACTAAAACAGTAAATCGTCAGCTATTCATTTATTTAACACACGAGACGACAAGAGGCTGACTAAAAAATTAACAACACGCAGAGACAATGAACCGAAAAATGGATGATGATGATGACTTGTGAAATCCATCAAGATTGGGGAATCGACGAAGCCAAATTATCTATGTACAGTTTTGAGTCAATCCAATAATGAATTCATGTTCTCTTATCTCCCTACCAATCCTCCTTGACAATCTTAGCCTTTTCGAAAATGAACTTGCCCTCCTTGTACTTTTGTGAGGTCTCGTAGGCTCTCTCGTACTTCCAACCCAACGGTTCATTGCAGTCTGCACAAGAGATATCAGCGACGGTGTGAAGACCCGTTAGAAGATGCCGGTCTTCTTTAGGCCCTAACACAATGTTCATTGCGTGGGAGAAGAGGAAGGCTCGCCCGGTTCTTCCCTAATAATCGAGAACCATGGATTAGAAATTCGACTGTAAATGGTATTCACAATCGAGAAACACAAGTGAACCAACTACAAGCATATTCAAAGAATGGCTAGTTTTGTTGTTAATGACAATTTGAGTCAAAGGCTACTCCATTGAGTTTTATGTTTTGTTTCGAAGGGTCATCAATTTCACAACACCAACAAACAGGTAGCTTGGTAGGAAAAAATGAATTCTTGATCAGTAGCATTGATCATTCTAAAATCGCGTAGGAAGGAGTTAAGGGTTTTCCTAAAATCTGACAGACAGGAAGATCCTCAGAGCTCCAGCTAGTCATAGTGTGATTCTCCACTTAATTCTCTACATCTATTATAAGGGACACAAGCAAAAGAGAAGAGATGATGAAGCTGATTCACCTGAAAAGCCTTAGAGATGATATCATCGTGAAGTCCTACATGGTTCCTGCAGTTGCAGCAACTATACAGCCTTGGACCAACTGACTGAGCCATTTTATCAAACACCTTCAGGGCGTGATCAATTTCTCCAAACAAATCAAAGCAAGTTCACACCTTTCCACCAGAAAATCGAAAAAAAAAACATAAATATATCCAGATCCTACATGGAAACCAGAAATTATAATTTCTAAAAGACGAGAAGATCAAAAGAAACCTTTCTAGACTTTGTAAGCTCCAAGAGCTTCAATGTCTGAAAAAAAAAAAAAGATAAGAACAGTGGGCAGGTGTTAGCGTGCAGGATTAGAGATTCTAAATTTCCACACGATATTACCTCAGATTTTCAATAAACAAATAGAGGGGACAAGAGACCGAATTATATACTATTACTTAGACTCATCGAATATAAAATTACACAATAATACATTTGGTAGTGTAAACGAGATATTCCCTGCGAGAAAATCACGATTCAAGTTTGACAAAGAAATAGAGAAAAATCAGACGATTGGATTCGATTTTCCATGGATCTTACTAGGGGTTTAACGGAGCGAACGAGGAAGCAAGAGAATTGCGAAGAAATTTAGTAAGGATGTTAGGTTGGAGTTTGGATGAAAGTTTTGACCTTTACTAGTCCTCTCTGATCTGATCAAGCCGTGAAGCGACTGTCTTATGACTTTCGTTTTCTGGGTTTTTGCTTTATTAACTGGGGAAATGAAGAAAGAGCAAGCCGTGATGAAAATTGGAAATGTGTATAACATAGTGATCTTTTTATTTATTTATTTATTTATTTATGGCCAATAATCTTTCTAAAAAATCCATTCGTTTGACAATTAAATACGATAATAATTAGAAAATAAATATTAAAGATTTCTAATGAGTTCTAATATGGTCTATATATATATATATTCTATTGATAGCTACTCGTTATATAATTTAAAGGGTCAGATCATAGATATAGGTAATATGTCGGCACTGTTACTATTGATTTTTCTTTTTGGTCAGATTCTTACTCTTGATTTAAGTTGAACGATGGATAAACTCTTAATTCCCAACCATTACGGTTGAGGGTAATTTTGAGGTTTTCAGGGTTGAACCAAAAAAATGATTAGACTCTACATGGATCTTCCCTCTTCAATTTTTTGATGAAGATATATATTAACAAGTACCAACCCATATATTGACATTCATACAACAAGTGTAAATGATATTCTTGACTAAAATATTTCAATATTTCTTGATCAACTTGAGCTTTTCGATCACAAACATGCCTTCTTTATACCTCTGTTTAAGGTCGAAGGTCTCCACATACTTCCAACCCAACGTCTCACCACACTTACCACACATCACATCTGCCACCACGTACGATCCGGTTATCAATTTCCTCCCAATCTTTGGTCCAACCACCACGTTCATCGCGTGCGAGAACATAAACGCTGGCCCTGAAGCTCCCTAAATCCATGTTAACATGTTAAAAAGAAACGTTTTTTTATAAAGAAAAAGAAAAAAAGTTGGATAAGAAATGAAAAATGAAAATTATGTACAAACAATCTTTATAATTCTGTTGTTACCACAAACTTTTTGGAGATGAGATCTTCACCCAGAGCTAGTGGATTTTCACAGTTTCTGCAGAGATATGTAGGCAGAGTTTTGCTTTCACCCATTGGTCGATAGATGTAGAAACTAGAAACAAAATCGGAGAGTTTACAAGACTCGATGAGGGACTCAGAAAATTATTCGCTCTTATCATGTGGATAATTATTGTGCGTTGACTCGTCTCAGTGGTTGAACAATTGCATTATCGTAGTTGCCAAATGTTTGTGCTTTTCGACTAATGGGCCTTTTATGGTGTATAAACAGAAGGCCCATTTGAATGTTATTTTCACATATCAGAAATTTTAGACTGTTGCTTCCTCTAAGAACACATTAGGGGGATATGTCGTTATGATTTGACGGAGAAGCTACGGGAGATCACCTTCCCAGATGTGTAATGTGTTCTCTACGTCCAAGCCTAAAAAGACATTACCTTCCCAGAATGGTAAACTAGTCTTACCTTTTTTTGTTGATCAACTGATTATCTAGTCTTACCTTGAATTATCTCTAGTGGACAGAACAGAATCTACTACCTAAACTGACAAAAAAAAAATTATTTTGGAAATTTTTTTATTATAATGGATTATATGAGATGGAGGTCGTCCTTTATTGATAGCTAGGTTCATCTGTGGGATCTTTGTTTAGCGGTGGCCGACTGTGTCTATGTTTACACTTGCACACGCAGATTCTCATGCATCTTGAAATCTTGGTCCTCAAAAATATAAATACACATATTACTGCATTTAGTGTTGGATGGTTCACTGTTCACATGTGCATTTGCTACACCTCTTATCTTTTTGTTTCGTTTAAAATAATATCATCTTTTTTTTTGATAAACAATTCAAGAAAGTTAGAGACGGATTTTTCGTATACAATACTAGAAGTATTCAATTCAGTAGCAACGACGGTAGTATTTTAAAAAAATATATATCTTAAACAAAACAGAAAGTCTTTGACCAAAAAAACAAAACAAAACAGAAAGTCTTTTGTTTGGTGTCTAACTTTAGATTTTAGGCGTACCTTAAAGTCGTTACCAAGTGGTTTCCAGCTAAACAGTGGTCACGTTAAGTAGGATAACGTGAGAGTAGGCCGTTCACATATTAAGCTTTTTTTTTAAAAAAAAAGCATATTCACTTCTTGTGATCCACACACATCACATTTATCATATCCATATATATCATGTAAAGTTGCGAACCATACATCTTCTTATTTAATCTATTGACCTTAATTTTCTATGCTATTTTCTTAAATTCGATTGTGTGAAACTGTGAATTGTCCATGCGTATGCCGTTTACATATTAAGCTTCTTTTATGTTATGATGATTTATTTTGTTGATTAATAAACTGTTAAATTTGTTGTGTTTATTTATTAAGAAAAGCTAGTTGGGATAAGTATTTGCTTAGTTAATCCGTGTACAGAGTCATTATTTGGTCATTAGGTTAGGTATATGTATATGCAGTGACGTCTTAAGCTAAATGACAACTTATTTATCGTTTTTTGTTTGTTTAATATTCCTTCAAAGTCTTAAAATTCACAATTTGCTTTCCTTTCGTTGTCCCTGGATATCACAAACGGACAGTTCTTATCAAATCGTCGATGTACTTTTCTGAAGTAACATCTTTTGGGACGTTGTAAAATAAAAAAGGTAACGTTTTTTTGGGACAGCTCTTAAAAGCCGTATATGCTTCCTGCATTCTTCTCGATCCATCTTAAAGCCCTACAAACTTTAGAAGTTTGGATGATAAATATAGTTTTTCTTTAGACCAGACTATATATTATATAACATAAATGTCGTATTATGTATATTTGTCAATTTTGTGACATAGACTATAACAATTTTAATGTAAAAGACAAAACAAAAAAATAAAAACCCAAAAAGAAATTATATACTACAAATTAGCAATTTGGCTTTAGTTAAAAAATTGAGATCGTAATCGATAATTTCACAATGTGCTCTAGATGGGACATGTTGATATAATTCATTGTTGTGTGCCAGAGCAGCCTATATATACTACAATCTGTAAGATAAACTATTTCTAAGGTTGTGTAGAGATAAATACTTGGAAAGATAAATAAAAGAAAATAAATCTTTGATTCACGTTTTTAATTTGAAAATCTAAAATAATAATAATAATATGAATAAATATATCTAAATATCTAAATGGGATATTTTTGAATGGGTATTTCAATATATGAGATCTTCATTCAATTAAATACAATATATTTTTTTGCTAAACATTTAAAATTGAGAACTGTACCCCCATTTAAAACTTCGTTTAGGAAAGTAGGAAATACCAAAACATTACAAGTGTTATTTTATATTTTTCATTTATCTATTTCATAAGAAGAAGAAAAATCAAATTTGAAAGTTTCGATATGGATGGGATGATTATCAGATAGATAGTAGGGTAAGAGTGGACCTGCGAGGCAGCAAATATCAAAGTGGAGCATGATTTATACTTGCAACTTGAATTATATGAACACTTCCCACAAGTTGATGTTTTCTTTTGTTTTCCCGAGAACATAACTATTAATGTGTTTAGTTGAAAATCTAGAAAACGACAGATTCTCTGACCGATCCAAAAGCTTTCGTTTGAATTTCATATCGCGACTACTGACGCAATTATGGGTTTTCATTAACTAAAGTTGACCATATAGCTTGCTATTACTCTTAGGTGAAACTGTCATTCTCACATTTTAAGGATCAAGCATTCAATGATGTATTTTTATCGCATCTAAATCATTCAATGGTCTCAGACATATACTATAAGTCTATAACACAAGTTCCTTTAACCTTTTGTATCACATCGTTTTTTTTTTTTGCCAGTTTTATATTGAAATCAAACGATGCGGATTACAAGAGCCCAAAAGAGAGAAACTACGCTCAAAAGAGGAAAACTACGTTCAAAAGAGGGAAACAAAGCCGGCGTAATAACACTATCCCCGGATACAAAGCTCTATCAAAAAGAGACAACCACTAAAACAAAGAAAAAACGACTTAATTCAAGATTTGATATAACAAACTCAAAACCGCAGATTCTTTGCAACTCCTAGAAACTTGAGCACGAGACTATCGTTGTTGCCCATAGCAACTCAAACGATAACAATCTTCCTCCTCCCAAAAAGAAATGATGAGACCACCTCTCCGTCACCAAAGAAACAAGCTCCATAACCCGGCAAGACAAAACCCAACGATTGTGAAAGACTTCCGAATGCAACGACGACGGATAACACAAGATCCGACCACTAAACGTCTAGATAGGAACCAAACAAAACAGGAACTGGGGGCGAAGCTTAATCCTTCTACTAACCACCGAAGACATACTGAAGACGGTAGACAATCAGACCGGAAAACACCCTCAACGAACTCCAACGAGCCGGATAAAAATGCAAGTTTTGAGATAGAATACTGAATTTGAAAACTAGAAGCCGCAACTCTAAGGCTTGGTGCGCCCGTGCGTGGTGGCCTTTGTGACCACAGCAAATTTGTGGCACTATGGCAGTGGCACCGAACACCAAAATATTTGTATCTTACTGCATTAAAGATTTCTAATTATTGGTGTTACCAAACTAAACATAAACTATAATCTAGTGGTTTGTATTAGCAACATAGTCATATCAATATAATATCTACAATAAATTATATGCAACTTAAAAAAAAATAGTGATAACACTGGTCTATTCAGTAAGTATTCACCACATTTGTGCCGTGAACTCCGTTGCCCTTTTAACCAGTGCATCATTTTACTAATTTGAGGAGAGACGAGTAGATCAATTTTATTATATATATCTTTTTTTTTTTTGAAACAAATGAAAAGGCTATCTTGCCCATGTCTATATCCTTGCTTCTGGATTAATATCTGCCTCTCTTTTTTTTCTTTTTTTTTTGGCAACCTCTGATCTGATTAATTGTAACTATATAATATGTATCATCTTAGCTGTTCTTTTCCCTCCCACAAGCCAATGCTCTTGACCCATCACTTGTCGTTTTCCACTGGTTTATTCTCTTTCTTCTGCAAATTCATATTTTATTATTTCCTTTACTGCCGGATCCATTTATATTATTATTTCAGTAATAACATGCGAGTGACCAAACAATAAAAGGGATTTCAGTGAAGGGATTTCAGTGAAAAAGACAGACTTTTTCAATGGATACACACGAGAGATGAGTGGATAGATACATCAATACAATAATTGAAGAGAATCAATCGAGCTTACACATATAAAAGAGATTACATTCGTCCCTCAAAGGTCGGAACACATAAAACCAAGAAGAAGAAAACGATGGGAGAGATAGCACAAGAGTTCCCGGCGGTTATAATGGAGGATGACCGGTGCGTTGTACCGGAGGTTGAGCTCACTGTACACAAAACTGACGACCCGAGTTTACCGGTTCTCACGTTCCGGATGTGGGTTCTTGGTATAGGCGCGTGCATTGTGCTCTCCTTCATCAACCAGTTTTTCTGGTACAGAACGATGCCGTTGAGCATCACCGGAATCTCAGCTCAGATCGCCGTCGTGCCGCTCGGACATCTCATGGCGAGGGTGCTTCCCACACGGAGGTTCTTGGAAGGTACGAGGTTCCAGTTCACCTTAAATCCCGGTGCCTTCAACGTCAAGGAACATGTTCTGATTACAATCTTTGCAAATTCCGGCGCCGGCTCCGTTTACGCCACTCACATACTCAGTGCTATTAAGCTTTACTACAAACGCTCTCTCCCTTTCCTCCCTGCGTTTCTCGTTATGATCACCACTCAGGTTTTCACTTCCTCTGTTTCTCTGAATCCTGGATCTTCTGCAGTTTCTTGAATCCTCAATTTGCAATTTGTTGAATACTGAAATTGTTTCTGTGTTCATAGATTCTTGGATTTGGCTGGGCTGGTCTATTCAGGAAACACCTCGTTGAGCCAGGAGAAATGTGGTGGCCAAGCAATCTCGTTCAAGTCTCTCTCTTTGGAGCATTGCACGAGAAAGAAAAGAAATCGAAAGGACAAATGAGTCGAACACAGTTCTTCTTAATCGTCCTCGTAGCTAGTTTCGCTTACTACATCCTTCCCGGTTATCTATTCACCATGTTAACATCAATCTCATGGGTTTGCTGGTTCAACCCAAAATCGATTCTAGTAAACCAACTTGGTTCAGGGGAACACGGTCTTGGTATTGGATCAATTGGTTTTGATTGGGTCACCATTAGTGCCTATCTTGGAAGCCCCTTAGCTAGTCCCTTGTTTGCTTCCGTAAATGTAGCCATCGGTTTCGTGTTGGTCATGTATGTCGTCACTCCTATTTGTTACTGGCTTAACATTTATGAAGCCAAGACTTTTCCTATCTTCTCTAGCCAGCTCTTCATGGCTAATGGCTCACGTTATGATGTTTTGAGCATTATTGATAGCAAATTCCATCTCGACCGCGTGGTTTACTCTAGAACCGGCTCTATCAACATGAGCACTTTCTTTGCTGTTACATATGGTCTTGGGTTTGCTACGTTGTCCGCCACCATTGTCCATGTCTTAGTCTTCAACGGAAGGTACCATTACTCAATTATGTTTTCTTACTAATCAGGTCAATTCTGGACTGAAACTCAAGACTCTATGTGTTTACAGTGACTTGTGGAAGCAGACAAGAGGAGCGTTTCAGAAGAACAAGAAAATGGATATACATACGAGAATCATGAAGAAAAACTACAGAGAAGTTCCGATATGGTGGTTTCTGGTGATCCTCCTACTAAATATCGCGCTCATCATATTCATCTCCGTGCACTACAACGCAACCGTGCAGCTTCCTTGGTGGGGAGTGTTACTTGCTTGTGCCATTGCCATCTCTTTCACTCCTTTGATCGGTGTCATAGCCGCCACCACTAACCAGGCACCCGGTTTGAACATCATAACCGAGTATGTTATCGGGTATATCTACCCGGAACGTCCTGTTGCCAACATGTGTTTCAAGGTCTATGGATACATCAGTATGACTCAAGCTCTAACTTTCATTTCCGACTTCAAGCTTGGTCACTACATGAAGATCCCGCCTAGATCCATGTTCATGGCTCAGGTACGTTATCAATTGCATGGTTTTGAGATATAGCTCAATAAGAGAAAACATAACTAATCAAACTGGAACTAGCGCAGGTGGTGGGGACGCTTGTAGCGGTTATGGTTTACACAGGAACAGCTTGGTGGTTAATGGAAGAGATTCCTCATCTCTGTGACACAACCTTGCTTCCTTCGGACAGCCAATGGACTTGTCCTATGGACCGCGTCTTTTTTGACGCCTCTGTTATTTGGGGACTAGTGGGACCACGCAGGATGTTCGGAGACCTTGGAGAATACTCAAGTGTCAACTGGTTCTTCCTCGTAGGTGCCATTGCTCCACTCTTGGTCTGGCTAGCCACAAAAGCATTCCCTGCTCAGGCATGGATCTCCAAGATTCATATCCCTGTCCTCGTGGGAGCCACCGCAATGATGCCACCAGCAACAGCGGTTAACTTCACCAGCTGGCTCATTGTCGCATTCGTCTTTGGCCACTTCATTTTCAAGTACAGGACAGAGTGGTGGAAGAAGTATAACTATGTGTTGTCAGGCGGTCTAGATGCTGGCTCGGCTTTTATGACCATACTTCTGTTTCTAGCACTCGGACGAAAGGGCATTGAAGTGCAGTGGTGGGGAAATTCCGGCGACCGAGATACATGTCCTTTAGCTTCCTGTCCAACCACAAAGGGCGTTGTCATCAAAGGCTGTCCCGTCTTCTAGCTCATCAGAGAAACGGTATATAACAAGTGCTTTGTACAGAAGACGCCGCATACTGATAATTGTTATTCTCAGAAATGTCTTTACTCGTTAAGGACTTTGTGATAGCTTGACACTAGGTCCTGTTCTGCTCTATGACCAACAAACACAAATGCTAGTGATTCAATTTGTCTTCTTATAATGATTTTTTTTATGCTTTAGCTTTAGTTATCCCAAAGCTGATATTATGTATCTGTTTTGTCGAAAGGATATACCAGCAACAGAGCTTAAACAATAATGGTAGAAGCATCGCCTTGTATAGAAAGAAAAAGCAACACATTGATTGCATACAAATTAAACTTGTCTTTGAAACTAACATCAACAGTAAAAATATCCAAGAAAATTAAATAATCGAACTACTACATCGAATCTTTTACTGCTATGATCTTTCTGTTCGCATTGTTGCGTGCTATATTACCTTATACAACCTTAAAAAGTCCTTCTTCTTCTTCTTCTTCTTCTTCTTCTTCTTCTTCTTCTATCTGTCTCCATTACTGAATCCAGAATGTGCGTATGTATAGTTTATTCATCAAATGTTGAGGGGATCTTCTTCTGTGTTTTTTTCGTTAAGAGGTGTCCAGTCATTTGTCTCTGCAAGAACATTATAGTGATTGTAAGTGAAACCTGTGCTAGAGCATATATACACCACCATTGAGCCAAATGAACACAGAGACAACATACTTGGCTTGTCAATAATCATCATGAGCCGCCTTTGCAAGAGACTTGCAACAAAGAGGAAGATCGAGCACATTCCAAACATGACCGTGATAGGGAATGCATTCACCTTCAGAGCACATAAAAACTAGTCAGTACCAAGACACAGATTCACGGGATGAGAAATCTCAGCCAATATATTTGAGAAACTTACATTGTACAAGACAACGCAGACAAAAATATTCAGAGGAATGCGGAAAAAGTTCATGATCGTGCTTCTGGCTTCTTCAGGGATGTATTGGGATCTCATCTTCATTATGGATGGCCAAAACAGTCCTACACAGGCCTCAAATATACAGAACCCAAGAAGCTGAAAGCAACCCGAGAAAGAGATTCCTCCACCTTTTACCTTGGAAGGTGCTATGAACGACTGAGTCACACATCCGATTGCAAACAATTAATCACAGAATAGAACAACATGCAGAGAAGAATTCACACGAAGCTTTTCTTTTTTTTGAACTTACACCCATTATTATTGGAAGCAATAGTGAGGCAGCAGAAACTAGGAAGACGATCTGCATGTAGCTCTCTACTTTGGGGGACGAGCGAGACAGCAGACGAGATGCAAGGGAACTGCCAAGCATCGAAGCCAGCATAAATGTTGCAAAAATGAAACCATGGGGAATCTCCTCATCGTTGGGGCTTAGAGCAGGAGTCCATAGGAATACAAAAGTATACATAGATCCTTCAAAGAGCGACTGGATGGCACCCAAAAGTGCAATCTTTTCATCTGATGAAAGATACAAAAATTCTCTTACTTACCAAATCATCAAACATTCATCAAGACTCAAGAGGCAGTGGCAATACTCAATAGATAGAGAGAGGTAAAACAGGAAGCAAAAGTCCCAAAATGGTAAAAGGATTTTCAACTCACCAGAGGCAATGGCCACAGCAGCACCTCTGAACTGGGTTAGCAAGTCTTTGTTTTCCGAAGGATCTCCATAGTTTTCTGACCATGACGATAGAATGACAGCCATTCCAATAGCAAGAAAGCATGCAGCAGCGTCAAATGGCGCGACAGGCCCAAGAGAGAAGGAATGCACTAGCAAGTTCCCAAACAATCCAGCGATAATTGCAACAAGACCATTGCCAAAAAATACCGCCTTTGAAAATGTTAGAGACAGCCATTGCTGCTCAAAGCTCCTCTGAATACATCACGAAGAAACACTATGTTAACATACCACAATGGCAGCTAAACGGCTTAATAGAGGGAAAAAAAAAACATTGCTTTACCTTATTGTGCTCGGCAACGAGCCATGATTCAAATGATGAAAACAGAAGGGAAGTAGCGATCCCTCCCAACACACGGCCCACCATCAAAACCTTATATTGAGGAGAATGTTTGGTGATGCAACTCAATATGTAGGTAATGCAGTACGTAACACAAGCCCTCTTACGACCCCTGATACAGAACACACCATCATTGCAATTACTAAGAGAGTTGTTGAGATTTGCCATTTAGTTAATAAAACACAATAAAAGCATCAGAGAGAAATTTCACTGTTTGTCGGCTAGAGATCCAACGATTGTACCAAACAGCATAGAGGAACCAAAACCAGCAATGAACAGCTGTCCAATCTCGCCTTTGCTAAATCCATAAGTACTATAAAGATAGTACACATATGGACCCTGCAGCCAGTCACCCGCTGCCATTCGCAAAAAAAAAAAAAAAAAAAAAAAACAGTCAGCAAATTCCGGTTGGATCATTGATGTTAGACAAATACCAAAACTCTACCTTTCTTCGATTTTTATAAAGTTTGAAACTTTAGTTTTAGCAACCAATCTCTTAATCATCATAGTAGAGTAGTAACATTATTGTGTCAGCAGATCCTAATTCAAAATCATAAAGCTCCAATGTGATATCGAACTCTTTCTAGAAGACAATACTTGGCAAGTAAACAGTAGAAAAAAAACAACAAAACCGGATCTAAATCTCCCACCAAACCCCATCAGTTTAACCAGATCGGATCGAAACACGCATTGTGTATACTTTATCTAGACCTGATCAGGTAAACAGAGGGATAAAAGCGAGCATCGTACCCATCATGAGCGAATAGACGAGGAGGTAATTGTTCTTGAAAGAACTGAAAGCTGAAGAAGTGTTGATCCGATCCTTGTTGTTCTTGCTAAGCTCCAACGCCGCGACGACGAGGCCCAGAACACCAAACACCACGTAGTAGAACAACTCCATTGTCGTTCGATCCAGAGAAGTGAAGAGGAAAATATATTTTTTGATGAAGAAAGTATACCAATGCTTGTCGAGATTCAGATCTTTTTTATACTCCGCTCTCAAGAACACTTCACTGACGCGTAAATGCCACTACCTTTGGCCCACGTGGAGTTTGTACCTATGGGTTACAAAAATAAATACTCGAAGTCGCAAGCAATGTATACGAGCTTGCGTGAGAGGACGTAGTCCACCGTGTGTTCAATTGCAGAGGATAAGAAAAAATGTACGTGGCGACATCTCGACGGTGATTTGGAGTGATCAACGGTAAGCAGAGTGTCGGTGGAATGAGAACACTGGAAGAGACATCAGACATATGTCGGTGGGGTCACACCCATACGGTGGAGGTGTGGGGCCGATCCATCTTCAGCCGTCCGATGGTTTTTAGTTGTGTTGGTTTGATCAATGATAGTCATTAGTGGAAGTGGGAAAGCACATGAATCGAAAATTATTTCAACGACTGATTTGGTTTTAATCCACTAGGTTCTGTGTTGTCTCTTGACAAAAATAAAATTTGAGTTGCCTTTCAAAGATTTGTAATTTGTTTATTTACTTCCTTTTTTCTGTCAATATATTTACTCTCTTCAAAGTCTAATTTATGCATTTTGGAATATGTTCGAGTGTTGTTGACAAAAAAAAAAAAAAAGGAATATGTTCGAGTGTTCGACCAACATATTAGGACAAACTTTGTTAAATAAATGCACATGAATTGTTTTTTTCCAAACAACAAATATCTATGTACTCATGTGTCGAAACATGTGATATTTATAGTAATGTTAATGTACTAGTTCTTGGTCGAACGGACGGACACTTTGTTTAATTTATATGTAAAATTAAAAAAATTAGTGATATGAATATGATCCGTCATTACCTAAAACTTGAACAAAATAATAAGAATTCACTAACTTTTTAAAAAACGTTAGCTTAATCTATAGTTTTTTCATTTTTTGATGAACAGAAAATAAATAAATAACCAGGTTAACCAAATCGAGTCAATCCAATGAAAACTCAAAACCAGATTAACCAAATCGAACCGAACCAATCAAAACGCTAAAATTGGCGCAATTTTAAGAAGATAAGAGAAGATCATGATATATTATGGGAACTTTATCATATGATTTTCAGAAGATAGAATCGAAGATGGGAATCGAGAAAAGAAAACAAGAACCACAAGTTCAGATTTTTTCATAACCGAGAGAATAAAGAAGCCGTTGCAATACTCATCTCTGTCTCTTTCTCTGACTCTCTTCCATTATCGTGCAATTAAAGATCTCTCATTTTCCAGGAAATATCTCACCAGAAGAAGCTTCCATTTCGATCCACAGAGATGGCTTCACTTACTTCAATCGCCACGCCTTATCGCGGCTCCAGTTATCCATCTTCGTCGCAGGCTTTGCGAGTGAAATCCGCCGGAATCGCTCTTTTCTCTGCCGGAGTTAGATCCCCTGCGAGTTCATCATCGCTTCTGACTATTCGAAGCGCTTCAACGAAACCTGCGAAACCAGCAGGTATACAACTCGTCGAGCGAGCGCTTCGTGTGTCGATTTTTGAAATGTGAAAGTTCGTTTAGATTGAATGCTCTTCTTCTTCTGGTTGTGTCTCTTGGAGGGATTAGCTGAAGTCGATTGGAGACAGAAGAGAGAGCTTCTGTTGGAGAAAAGGGTACATAAATGATCTCCACTGGAGACTACTCTGGATGTCTTATGTCTAAATTACTCAAATTGTAGATGAAAATGTCATAGAGAAGGCTTGGCTTGGCTTAGTTATTGACTTGTTGTTGTCAGGTGAGAAGTGTGGACGTGAAGGAAGCTCTACGGTTACAGAAAGAGAACAACTTTGTGATTCTTGATGTAAGACCAGAGGCAGAGTACAAGGAGGTGAGTAAATTCTTCAACCTTGCGAGTCTCTGATGTATGTAAACTTGTAGATCAATGGAAACTTCATGTGTTTTGTTCTTTGTATTGGTTCTGAAGGGTCATCCTCCGGGAGCGATCAATGTGGAGATGTACAGACTGATACGGGAATGGACGCCATGGGACATAGCTCGTCGTCTTGGATTTGCTTTCTTCGGTATCTTCTCTGGCACAGAAGAGAATCCCGAGTTTATTCAAAGTATGCACTGTAATGAGATCAAAGCTTTGGACCGTTTCCACAATGACACTGTTGTATCCAGTGGCTGAATGTTTTGTCTTTCCGACAATGTTGCAGGTGTAGAAGCTAAACTTGACAAAGAGGCAAAGATAATAGTAGCTTGTTCATCCGCAGGGACAATGAAGCCGACCCAGAATCTCCCTGAAGGCCAACAATCGAGGTAATTTCAAAAGTCCTGCAACTTTGTGTGATTTTGTTTCAATGCTAATACGATTAGGTTTCTTCATTGCAGGTCTCTCATAGCCGCTTATGTTCTGGTTCTGAACGGCTATAAGAACGTATTTCACCTTGAAGGTGGAATCTACTCATGGAGTAAAGAAGGCCTTCCTGTTGAAACTGAAGAAGACTAAAAAAAACTTCTTCACTCTAGGAGTTATCCAGTTTTGTATATCTGTCGCATTCAGGTAGTTGCATTTAGAGATTTGGCTTTTCAGAGTGTGTTTTAAAGTTTGTAAAAAACTTCAGACTTTACCATGAAATCAACCAAACTCCACCAGAATCCAGACGAAAAAGCAACTTCATCAATGAACAAACTAAACAAATACCGTCAAAAGTTAAACCTTCATTCTAAGTTCCGACCCAAGTAACAATCTTTCGCTAAATCTGAGTACACAAAGTCTAAGGCTTTACAAAAGGTCTCAAACGGATATCTCGAAATCCTTACTGTTGTTATTGTCGTCAAGTTGATGTCTCTTCCTTCAACCTGTACAGCGTGATTTCTTGCTGCTTGAAGTACCGGCGATCCTCTTCATCTACCAGTACAAGATTCAGATAATATTTGACGCTAAATTTGTTGTTGATGTTGCGATGCGTTGGTGTAAGATCGTATGGGGCTAGAAACAGTCTTACAGGTATCGACTCACCTGCAAAATCCTCACTCATCAGTTAATTCAATTTCTCAGAAGCAATCACTAAAACATCAGGTTCTCAAATCTTGCGCATACACTACCTCTAACGGGAGTTCCATCCATCAACTCAAATTTCGCAAGTGTTTCTGTCTCGACATGAGTATTAGCACCTGCACCTGTTGATTCCCGCCGTCTGATCTCAAGATCCATATTCTTCATCTTGATTCTCACAAGAAGAAAGTATATCTTCCCAAGGATAACATCTTTTAGGTGATACCTGCATCCAGAGGCATAGAGGATCCGTTGTTATTTCCCGATGAGTCAGTCAGATCCTTAAACCAAGAAACGAATTTTGTCTTACTTGCTTTTATTGTACTCAAACTCGATGTGCAGGCAATCCTCAATCCCAACTTCCATCTGTACAATAAGTGAGATCCAGTGGTATTAAGCCTCGAATGGTGCTAATGATTTTAAGCATTATGCGCCCCATAACGCTCTGAGCGGCAATGAGAAACCAATCGATATCTTTTTGAATAACTAGGGAAAAGGAACTCATCAAATTTGCGAGCATCAAGAGAAATAGGATTCAAAATCATAAGTCACAAGTGATTGTAGTAAGAACCTAAAAACTTAGAATGAAGCAGTTTGAGATTTTGGGTCCTTTACAAAACGAGCCACAGTTCCATCCCTATTCTTATAAAGTTTCAAAGTTGGATCCTATCAGAACTCACCTTGATGCTGTTATTAATTGGAGGAAGTGGAGCATAGTTCCGAACCTATTTCAAACAACACCAACAATGTCACAATAAACATATTTCTAGTGACATTAAATGGAATATCATCAGTCATTACACAATTACTATATTTATGAAACAATGACACGCAGCAAAAAAAGCAAGAAAAATACCATAAATTCCTGGTATTCCAAGATGCTTCCAGCGTAGCCACGAGTGACTGTTACTTTGAGGACATATCTAAAAGAAACAAAGAAAGCAGTAGATTGTATTAGAAACTTGTATCAAGGAACATAAATGTATCAGCCTTATGAAAAAAAAGAATCATATGCTATACCTTAGCCGCACATTGACACCATTGTATGTCTCATATGGCATCTCGACAGTTGGAAATTCAAAAGGGTATGTCTTTCTTTCGTATATTTCTCCGGGGACATCCAGTTCACGAACTGGAATAAGCAAGACAAAAGTCACAAATATAACCGGATTAATAAAAATTATCTAATAGGGTTTAACATGTAAATCAATTATCAGAGCCACCTCGTAACTATTTCGAAGGGAAACAAGAATACTCACCCAAGGAAGTGAAGTCATAAAAGTTTCCTCTGTCAAAGTACATTTCTGTCGAGAACACAAAGGCCATCAATAAGCATATATCGATATATGTTAGAAACCGGGTAACTAATCTCTTAAAGACTCTTTTGGTGGTAGATCTACAGGTCATGGCAATTACACACCTATTTGACCAAGAAGCTCAACTTTTACACCATTATGCTCCACCTTTTTCCCTTGATATGGTTCAACGCAAACCTAATAACGATGTTACGGACAAATTACTTTAAAAGCATCACAAGATCATAACTGGAAACAGCTGAGAATTCATCTAGAGCAAGAAACAAAGTACCTTCCCGGAAAGAGTTTCTTGACTCTGGAAAAGTGGCACCAAAGCTGTTTGACCATTTTCTTTCTTCATCGGTACCTAAGGGATACAATGGAAGATGAAAGAGAACAATGATAAGAAAAAAATCCGAAACGGGATTCGATAAGAAGTAATGTATGAGAGTGATCTTACCTGTTTACGATTTTTGCCATCAGAAAAAGTGATTGAAATATTGCACGCGGGCTTGAAGGCTCCAAGAAGATAATTCTGTGAAATTAAAACCCCAAAAAGCTATAAGCATTTACTATGCAAACCTGTGTTTCAGACGCAGCAACACCAAGCAAAAGGTAAATTTCAAAGTAAGAGCACTTACCATGATCACAAGACTTGGATCTCAATCACAATAACCTGTTCAATTCGAATCAAAGGAACACAAATCAGCGGCATTTCCCCATTGTAATACGCCCAATGCGTGCGGTTAAAAGCTAGAGCTTAATTTTACGATTCATCAGCTACCAAATTCATGAAGCAAAAAAAAAATCGAATGAAAGCTGAGAAAACTCCTGATAATGCTTTAGTGATTAGAACATGACTCGATTCGATAGAAATCAAGTCGTTCAGATCAACTGAGACCCGAAATAAGAAACAATTGCAAGAACATTTACCCGCGAAGCCGAAATTAAGAGTGAATCGACCGAATCTGATAGTTTTGCTGGAGAAGAAGATCAACAGAACAAAAGCACGAATTGGGAAATAGAAGGAAAAAAAAAAGGCACTTTATTTTCCAGTTGACTATTCAAAGCCCAGTCAACAAAGCCCAGATGTTCAAAGCTGAGATTTTTAAGTTTACAGAGGTCTCGCTGAATAAAACCAAATTTGTATATTTGATGTATAGAAAAATCTTAATCGAGCTCACAATGTGATCAATCTTCCATTAACGATCACTGGAAGTGGTGAAAGAGTTGACACTTATATAACTCGTTTAAGCGAGAACATTTAGTAAATTATAAACAAGATAGATTCGGTAAAGCATTACGATAAAAGCCTCTTTGGTAAAATGCCAAAAGCCATCAAAATCATCTTATAACAGAAAATATTACAGAAGAGAGTGAAATTGTGTGGCAAGTTCCAAACTTTCCGATGAAACCAGAACGTTGATAAAAATGTGATCCGGAATTTCATCAGGAATCTTCTTCGGGTTCCCGCTGCCATGAATCCTGAGAACTTGACTGAAGGTTAATGAACTGAGAGACCAGTAGCTTCGAGATTCCACTTATCGCTGCTTGGACCTCATCTGGTTCCCTTGACCCTCTCAATCCACAGTACTCGCCTGCTGCAACTTGTGTCTTCTTTGACGTAGCAAGAACCTTCTCTAAATCCAACTGTGACAATGGCCTAGGGACCTGACATATAAAAGGGAGAGACACTCACAACATCAATACTTTTGGAAATATGGTGGATGCAACAACTTTGAACATTCTTTATAGAACTTACCGGACATGGTCTCCCCTTTCTCTCTTCCTCTAGGATCTCTCTGATAGGGTAGTAAGCTGCTTTCTTGCAGAGCTCAAAAATGTCTGATCCGGTATAGCCTTCGCATAAACGAGCTACGTGATCAAAGTCAATGTCGGGTTCCACCCTCTCTCCTTTCAGTGTCACTTTCAATATCTCAGCTCTTTCCCGACGATCAGGCATTCCGATCTCAAAGGCCTGAGGAAGACGCCTCAGTATTGCTTCATCAAGCTCTGATGGCCTGTTAGTTGCAGCAAGAACCATAACCCTCGCATTCGCTACAAAGCAACCAATATATTTCATTTAAAAAACCATATCCATGTAGAACATACTCTACATTGAACTAGTCTGCACTCTGCATGTTAAAGTAAGGCGAAAGGTAAAGGATTCAACTTACGATCAGTAGAAAATCCATCCCATAAAGCCATAAACTCAGTCTTCATGTTTGCCATTGCTTCATGATCTGTTGAACGGCGCTGGCCAAGAAAGCTGTCAACCTCATCAATAAAAATGATAGCAGGTTGGAGTTTTGACGCCAAGCTAAATACAGCAGCAACTGAAAGAACGAAACAGAACAGAGCAGCTCATATATCAGACGGAACACCATCAACAAACCAACGAAGTCAGCAAATGGAATAGTTACACAAGAAATATAAAAAAAAAAAAAAGAATTGCCAAAAAAGTTCCGACAATTTCATTGCTTTGCTCAATGTGAACTTGAAAACACCGGAAGAGCTAGAACACAACGAGCACGAAAATAAGCCTACTCAAAGTAAAGTACTTTTACGACGAGACAAAAATCTGCACTTACCAAGCTTCTGAGCATCACCAAACCACTTGCTCATCAGATTAGAGACCCTAACATTAATGAAAACAGCTCCTGACTCTTTTGCAATAGCCTTAGCAAGCATTGTCTTTCCAGTACCAGGAGGCCCATAGAGCAAGACACCCTTTTGAGGTCCGAGAAGCTTCCCATAAGCAAAAAGCTCAGGCCTTTTCAACGGTAAAATCACAAGCTCATACAAAGCCTGCTTGATGGTCTCCAATCCACCAATAGAACCAAACTCCACCTCAATGTGGTCCGGATTTATCACATCACATGCTATTACATCCTGTTTTACAGAATTAGAAACGAGTGAGCAATTATAACCGAGAAAATATCAGACTTTTTTGTTTGCAGTGCTGAACAGAGACCAATGCTCAACATTATTACAATTAAACTATCCACGAACCAGATAATCCAATTTCCTGATAATTAACAACAGTTGTGGGATTGAGAATTCAAGTTGCTTAATTTTTATAGATAATTAAAAAATAATAACCTCGTATGGATTGGTGTGAATAAGAGGGCGACCCAAACGCTTGGAGATTTCTTTCTTATGCTCGAGAGCTTTCTTAGACGCCTCACGATTAGGGTCGAGGTGCCTGAGCCCGGCAAACAAAACCAAGCAGCTTAACGCAGCGCTCGCCGCGTAAAGTATAAGTTCTTGCAAGATCTTTGTCTCCGACGAGCCACCCATTTCTCTTACAAAACACAAAACCCTTTCAATTGCAGAGGATATTAAATAAATAATTGAAAGAGACCGCTAAATAGCTCAGAGGTTAGGGTTCCCAGATGAAACCGAGGATATGTTTGCAGAACACGGGGAGGCTCTTGCTCTTCTTGTGGTCGACGACAGAGTTTTTGCCTATTGGGTTCTCGAATGCTTGAGGATCGGGGAAAATAGAAAAGGAAATTACCGCAATAGCCCTCGGTTGCACCGTCGTTAATTCGTAAACCAGATCGGTCAAGAAGGCCCTTAATGGGCCTAAATTTGGGCCTTATGATTCATTCGAGTCCAATAACACTGATTGGCTTGGCTACAAGATGATTCCGGAGAAGATGAGAAAACGCGAGGACAAGGAAAAGATAGGAGACGAGTCGAGAAAGTTCGTATAAAATCTTCAACCTTCAAGATCTCTCCTTTTGTCACTTTATCGTGTTTCCATCCTCATATCACCTCTATATATATATACACTCACTCGATGTCTCGATCACTGAAACTCAACAAACTCAAACTAGAATTTGCCAGACTTCTCATTTCTCAGCGATAATATTTAGTGGCTTTACTTTGTCATCTTTATACTTGAACAAATGGCTTCCACACTCTCATTTTCTTCGGCTCTACGTTCTCCTCTCACTCTATCTCCATCTTCTTGCTCATCCAAATCCGCTCCACCATCCTCCGTTTCGTTTCCGCGGATGATCCCTGGCAAGATCAGGGCTCAAGACCATAGAGAAGACTCCGTTGATGTCGTTCACCAAGGACAAAAAGGAAATCAAGGATCTAGTGTCGAGAAAAGACCTCAACGCTTAGCCATGGACGTTTCTCCGTTCGGTAAGTTTAACTAAAGGAGCATAAGCTTGTATAACACTCAAAAACTCTTTCTTTCTGCTTTTTACTGAAAATAATGCTCTGTTTTGATCTTAACGCTCAGGATTGTTGGATCCTCTGTCACCAATGAGGACGATGCGTCAAATGCTGGACACAATGGACAGGATGTTTGATGACGCAGCTATGATTGTCCCGGGAAGAAACAGAGGAGGAAATGGAGTTTCTGAAATCCGTGCGCCGTGGGACATGAAAGAAGAAGAACACGAGATCAAGATGCGTTTCGACATGCCTGGTCTGTCTAAAGAAGACGTCAAGGTCTCTGTCGAAGACAATGTTCTTGTAATCAGAGGGGAACAGAAGAAGGAAGACGGTAATGATTCTTGGTCCGGAAGAAGCTTCAGCTCTTACGGTACACGACTTCAGCTCCCTGATAACTGCGAAAAAGACAAGATCAAAGCTGAGCTCAAGAATGGAGTGCTCTTTATCACTATTCCTAAAACCAAAGTCGAACGCAAAGTCGTCGATGTCCAGATTCAGTGAGAACCCATTAACGCTTTCCTATGTTCTCCTTTTCTTGTCCTGTTTGTTGTACATAATAAGCCTGCGTTTCGCTATCTGTGTAATAACAAAGAGGAGATATTATATATGAAGAAACAGTTAAACTGAGTAAAAGTTTGACGAGGTTCTATGAAGATATTCGCTGTTATTTTGGATTCGTATCAGATATGTTTTTCTTTCATTATACAATTTTTACCGAATTAGGATAAGCAAAATGACAACGACAGTCCGGATTTTCAGTTTTTTTGGCCCAGAGTTAAGAGGAAAGTGATGAAATAGTTCGCTCTCTAGTCTCTACTTCTGAAGGACTCGAACCAATTAAGGACTAGTTGATGAAAAGTTATTAGATTTCACAATATAGTAGTAGTAATTATGACAACAATATTTTGTTTTGTTAAAATTGAGTTAGTTACTTTGAAGATTTATGAACCACTAGACCACCACCTCACTTGGTGTGAAAACAAAACTTTTGAAACATGTTTATGGTTTAAATTATTTTGGGAGAAATGATGATATAAACTATATTTTATCGCCAAACTATTATAGTGGTCTAGCATAGGCATAAACAGACAGACATTTAATCCACTTTCATAACTCATTATGTATATAAGCATCGAAAATACATTTACAAAGAAATGCATTTCCAAATTCCAAACAACATCAAAAACAACATAAACAACAACGACAGTGGACTCACAAGCCAGATAGACGAGATATATGCAGAACAAGATAACGTTGGAAATGTAGAACAATACTTGGAAGCAAAACGAACGAAAAGAGAACGTTCCATGGGTACTTGTACATATCGGTCTCATATCTTCTTGAGGAATTCCATGATGTGAGTACCATAGGCCCTGCAGACAACTTGGAAGCCTTGGAAACCGGAACCTTTGGCCAAGGCCTCAAACTCCTTCTCGGTCCGTTCTTTGCCTCCGGGGTTGTGAGCCAGCATGAGGCAGTCCATGTGGACAACTTCTTTTGTCATGAGGCTTGAGTCTGGCAACACTGGAAGTATGGATTCCGCCACTATCACTTTCCCCTTTTTTGGGAGTGCTTCATAGCAATTCTTGAGAAATTTCAAACAGTGTTGGTCGCTCCAATCATGACATATCCACTGTCGCATGTGAAATTTTTTCTTAAAAAAATGTATGAGATGCATTCTTATGAAACTTGTTGCCAGGAATCATAATAGGAATAGTTTATGTACTAACCTTCATGAAGACGGCATCTGCTGTAGGGATATTCACAAACATATCTCCTCCAATGTGTTCAATACCTGAATCATTCAATAAAACTCAAACTAAGACATTGAAACATCCGTGAAAATATGTACAAGGATTCATCAATGCTTTTCCAAAATAGCAAAAAGAAAATTATATATACCAGGGTAGGATACAGCTTCCTCGATGACATGAGAGAGATCATAGAGGATGCCTTTGATCTGTGGGTGCTTGGAGACAATCATACGAAGAGTGACTCCAATGCCACCACCAACATCAACCAACGAAGACAATCCTTCAAAGCCTTTGTATGTCTCTAGAATCTTGGTCATAACGATGGTCGTGTGGTTGGACATTCCATTGTTGAACACTTTGTTGAATCTCGGGTCAGCCCCTTGGTACTCGAAAGCGTCCATACCAAATGCCTTGTTGAAAGGAATCCCGCCTTCAAGAACTGCATCTTTCAAATAGTACCTACACATATGATTATAAACATGTTTCTTAATGATATTTAAGTTTAGGATTTTGAAAGGTGGCAACATTTTATATATACCAGCTCTCCATGAAGACCCTGTCTCTGTTCAAATGACAGAGTGCATCTAGTGCGACTCCATCTTCGTTCTTAGTCAGGTACTTGCATACCGGTCCAAGTCCGTACAGACGCTCCACGCCGCCATCAGGAAGCATACGGACAGAGCATGTCAAGATGGAGTAAGCCGCAAGCAACCTAAGTATCCGGTCAACCATGACTGGAGCATCAGGGTTATTGGTCGGAAGATAAGAAGCTACCTCGGAGGGAGACAGTTGACCGCCAACGATAGCAACATTCTTGGATATGATCTCGAGCAGATCGAGCTCTAGGGCTGATGTCAAAACCATCGGGAGCACGGTGGCACCAGCGAGCTGCATAGCAAATAGATTGGCCTCTTCATCGGAGATTTTAGCCGGAGTGATCTGTGTTTCAGCCAAAGATCCCATTATGACACTGTTTTGGACTGTTATACTGTTCTTTTTTGTAATGATTTTGGTCTCTGCCTTGAGAATGATGTGATGACTGATGAGTGAGAATTAGGGTTGAAAGGGTCTCTATTTATACTAAAAGGTAGCATCTATTGGACCCTTTACAACATGGGAATTGAATAATGTATTTACGGAATTCATTATTTGTACTTGGTAGTTTGATATTTTCTTAATCACCCAATTGATATTTTATACACATCTTAACTATAGGTCAAATACTATTACATGAAACAAATGCGAATATATTTCGAAATAAAAGATAAAGGAGAGGGAAAGGCAATAAGGCATGGCTCATGCAACATTAGTTGGTGATCGGACCGATCGATAGGCAAACATTTAAAAAAAGTGTTTCTCTGGTGTTTCCATATATATTATGTGAAAGCTTTTATATGTGTTTAGTAGTGAATGCATCTTGTCATTATTCAAAAACATAAAGCCTCATCAGGTTTTCTCGTACCGAACAAACGCATCTGGGAATGATGCGCTAACAAAATTAGTGTGTTCAGTTAAAAAAGTTCAAGAAGTTTTATCTAATTGGTAATTATCGTTTCGAATGTTTTTACCTACTGCATGTTTGTTGCAAGAAAGGGAAATAAATACTATACATATATCGTTGCAATTATCTAGGTTTGCACTTATCATTCAATAATTTAACACAGTAATATGTATAATTCCCTAAGCATCCTTTCTTGTTTCATGCATAGCCAACTATGGCTGAGAACAACAAAAAGAACTATGGTTTTTGTCACTTTTTGACACTGACCGGTAGTACTATTCTGCAATGAAAAAAATTGTGGGGGAATAAATGTCGACAGATCAAGTTAGATTGAATTTGCGTTAGCCATGCCAATTTTAAAGGCAAAGACAAAAAATAATGCTGATCAAAGCATTCCACTAACCTACTTTGTTATAAATTTTTTTGCGAAGGCCTTTTATTATAATTCAATTAGATTATATTATAATCGTTCATAATCGTGCCCATTACTGTGTCCCGTCCCGTGGTACGTCTCCATCACAAAACTTTAACAAATTATTACAATGTCAGCCAAATACGAGTGATATTCTGTTGGTGGGTAGGTTGTCTATGAAACATCTCAGCCATACGATATTTTGGTTTATCAGTTTTGGGCCATTAATTGGGTCTCTCTCATGAGCCCATATTCACTTAACGGACCAAAGGCCCTACGAATTGCAATTCGCTTGATTGATTCAAAATAATTTAATATTAAATTAAACTCGAAATGAACTTGAATCGATATCGCTGCTTCTCAAATCTCAAAAGTGCAGTGTGGACTGTGGAGGCGCAACGGTCACTTAGAATTTTCAAGAAAAAAGGATCGTAATTTTATAGTCTAAAGAAGGAGAAAAATGGTGATTAAGCGACCGGAAATTGTGGAGATAACACCAGATCTGTGGGAGACGACGAAGAAGAAGAAGAAGACGACGACAAAGAGAAGAAAGAAACTCACTAAGGAGGAGGAGGAGGAGGAAGAAGGGACACCTCTCAGAGGCATATTCTGTCTTAAAAAGAGGCAAGATATGAAGATTTTCGAGGAAAAAGAGGATTGCTTTATCCTCGATTTTGATCCCAACGATTCATTTGACTCACGGAAGCTCCCCTTCTCCGATAACCCAGAAAGTGACAATGATGTGGCGATCATCCACGAGAAAGGCCAGGTTTTGGTTCTAAGGACTCTTGGGTGCTTCTGATTTTCTGCAAAGTTTGGGGCTTTTCGCATCTATTTCGCATAATTAACTGAACTTAGGGTTTTTTTTTTTTTATGGAATCTGGTGCTTTCAGGTGGCTTGTAGGGATTTTCCACATCCAAGGCATCTCTGCTTGAAATATCCATTTGGATCAACTAATCACGCACTACATTGTAATCAGGTAAGAAAGATCTGTGTTGAACTTGGTCATTTTTTGCAGATGATGTTTGGTTGGGATATGAATTGAGATGTGGATCGATTTTGATATTTGGAAAAATGTGTTTCTTTCTGTGTCATCTAACCCAAAGCTTCGAGGGTTTAATGTAACACAAGTGTCTAATGTTTGGTTTTGATGTGTATGTGTATGTGTGTGTGTGTGTAGTGCTACTGTTATGTCTGTGATTCGGCTGCGCCTTGCCCACGTTGGACGCCTAGTTTCGAACCGCATTGTGAAGCATTAGAGAATATCAGGTGGAAGCGTTTACGGGAGCTTCACCGCACTGCGAACAAGTAGAGAGGACATTAGGTGGAAGCGTTTACGAGAGTTGTGCTGGAATTTGGCTGCTCGCCTTGTAAGCACCGACAAGTGAAGGACTTCTCGATGGAATTTGGTTTTCCAATGGCAAAAGCTTGAGATATTTGAGTACTGTGTGTAATAATGCCCATCTTTAGCTGAATATTTTTCTTAAATGTAAAAATACGAATTAGGCCCCCCTTATTGTGTGAAACTGGTTAGTGAGTTTGTTAATTGTTATCCTAGATTTTTAGATTCCTAATGGAGACATTTTAACATAACCATTCTGACATTGCGTGACACTTGGTGAATATCATTTCCGCAAGGAGAATAAACATCTTCTTATATTCTTCACCTTGGCTTTTGTTTGTTTTTTACTACTATACACAGAAGAAACACATGTTTGCTCGTGAAGAGATTAAAGATTACAAGTCATGCAATAAGAAGAGAGCTCTGCAAGAAACCCAAAGCTTACACAATCAAGATTTACGTTTCCTAATCGATGCCCGGGAAAGAAAAAAAACAGAGTGAGACGAAATAATCTACGACTACAATCTAAAGAATCAGAACTCAGAAGTCGACGAGATGGGAGGAGAAGTCCGGAACCGGCGACGAGGAAGGACGAGGCAAGGAGAGACAGCCGATGCGAATATCTCTCCGGTCATCAGAACTCTGGGGAATAATTCCGGCGGCGATTTTGGCGAGAGCAGCCGTGTACTCGCTAAGTAACTCAGCAAATATCACTATTGAAAGCATTGTGTAAAAGCTAATTGCAACAGCTAAATTTCTCCGAGGAATAATCAAAAGAATCGGAATGTTCTCGTGGAATCAAATTTCAATGGATATCTGAATTATTTCAGAAGGATTCTTTATTTGTTTTGGAAGTGAAGAATCAAGAAGGAATGTAGTTTTCTACCTTCTAGGTGGTATGGGGTGTTGACTAGATTCTTCCTTTATTCCAAATTTTCATCCTCGTGGACTGACTAATTTTGCGATTTAAAAATAAAATATATATATAAGTATATAAAAAAAAAATTTGTGCGATACCTGCGGTTTCTTGGTTCTAGAATCTCCAACAAGTCAATAATGAACTAACTGAAAATGATGCTGTCCCTTTCAGGACACCAAACATTGGATATTGTTCTTTTCTAAATAGTGTGTGTGTGTCTAGACACGGCTTCTGTAAAGTACTCTAGAAATAAAAGAGTCAAGAAAACAAAAATTAACGACGTGAATATTGATGGAAGTTGACATGTTTACTAGACATGTCAAAATTGGTCGAACGAGTTTAGATTGGCCAGTAATAATAGCTGTAGTAGGGGCATGTCAAATTTCTCGTGAAATATTTTCATATTTCTAAAAATCAAAAAATTATTAAAATAGATTGTGGGTGTCTTAAAAAGTTGAGAGACTTCTTCAAAAGATTCTAAAAAAAAAAAAAAAAACTATTTGAAAGTTTGTTTGAATGAACTTCTAACTTTTTATATATTTAAATAAAATTTTGGATTTTGATAAAACTGAGAAATGTACATGAGATACTTTCAATGGAAATTGTCCAAGTTGTAGCAAATTGACTATACGAGTATTTACATTCAAATTACCCAATATGTAGTTGTTTTTTTGTCAGTTTATGACTTGAGCTGACCCTTATCGAATCTAATGTGGAGGGTTAGTTGTAAATTGGCAACTAATTGTCACTCAACACTTTTAATATGAAAAATTGAAAATTATTAAGTGATTAAGGTGGGATCCACACATGAACGGCTGACACCATGACGCGTCTTAGGTGGGCTCTCAGCTAGTTTCATAAAGGCCGCCATATTGTTCATACTGTTTATAATCTTCATACTTTGTCAGTTTGCCTCGTTGTTTCCCAATAATGAAGGAAATCAAGTTAGTTTAAATTTTAACTAACTTTTTAAAAAAATATCCCAGTAATCACTGTAAAATTCAATTCAAAATCTACATTTCATTTATCTCTTAGAAACTAAACTATAAAATTCTATAAATCAGTTTTTAAATACTACTAATCAATATAAGATATAAAAGTATTAAACTATAAAACCTAAACATAATTGTCTATTTCGTTGATTTATATAATATTAATCTACTTTTATTTGGATATTTTCTCAATTATACGTTATGATGATTACTGTGAATTATTTTTTTGCTAATTCTATAAAGTATTAGGGCAATTATTGTTTTTCATTTATTAGTATAATTATGTATATATTCTAATATGGAATTGACAGTGCAGAGAGAAGAAGAAGGGAAATGACATTTTACATTTTGTTCAGTCTACTCTTCAGGGTAGTGACAAATTTTGAATGTTTTAACATTTTGGCCGGCATATAAGCCATAGATTATTTCCATTTTAGTGGATGCCATTTTGTCCTTTGGGTCTGGGATATCGTTTAATATGAGTTTAAAGCATAAATGGGGTTGATTAATTGTTTAGTGGATGCTATTTTCTTCCATTCTATATTTATGTTTATTTATATGTATTATAAGTTACAATCTAGTGTTTTATGTTATATACTAATTATTGTCTAATTTTCATCTTTACATTTGTTTTGTAAGTGCACACACAGCTGCACATCATTTCTAGGGAAGAAACCACATACATCATACACATGTATACACTATTAATATGCGAAATCCAAATTGCGTTTAAGTGTGTTACATACAAAAAAAAGGGTCATCTTCCTTCTACTGAGAGCAACTGAACAGTATCTGTATATCAAAAATAGTCACATGAATACATACCATCGTGGATGAAATTGTGTGCACCGCAGCTTTTATATACCAATTGCTTAAACTTATAATGTTTTATATAAACAGGTCTTACGATCATAACATATATAGACTAATTTCAGCACAACACTACTGCAAACAAAATTTGAGTAAGATGTACGAATAACAAATAACAAAATGTCTTTTGGTAAAAAACAAAAAAATGATCTGAATTCGATGGGTAACCAATGAATCATAGTAAAATTCTTTTAAATGATAAAAATATCCTAACCGATAATGGCAACGAATGTACATTAATTCTTTTTAACAGCTGATATTTGTGTTATATCAGATTTACAGTATATTACAAAAAAAATAACACCGGAACATCACTAATACAAAATATTAGGTTACAAAATAATATTACTCATCATTGGCAATATATAAAGAACACAAACACTTAACAATTTCTGTTGTATAACGAGATTTAAAAGCAGCGTACTAGCTTATTATTGAAGCAACAACCGGAGATCATATCGTTATCGGGAGAAAACGGATATCAATCAAGAATAATCAGAGACAAGGGATGATGCATCTAATGAAAAGTAACTACCACATACAACTTCGATTAATACAAAAGAAAAATAGAACCATTATCGAAGACGAGAATAAGGATAGGAGAGGGGAAGGTCGGTACGTAGCCTACTCTATGAGAAAGACAGCTAGGAGTTGTAAATAATCAAAAGAATTGTCTTTCTTACATAATTGCAAATTTTGAATTTAGGGATTAAGAAATTAACCACAACCACAACTCATATAGTCCTAAATTTAGAGACACGTCTGCGAGTAGTTTGATGTGTGTGTTTTTGTCTCTAAAAATCCATACATTTTGCTCTGGACACCCCCAGTCCCATCCATCCACCTAACCTTCCTTTTCCCTCTTTATTTTTCTCGAATATCTCTTTCCCATCAATGTGTGTACAACGCTGACACATTTGGATTTTATCGATTAAATATAGAAATAACCAACGAAATTATATAATTTTCAATTATTTGAGAAAAGAAAAACCACATGCATTGACTGATCACATCCGTCCCCTACGACATGTTAAGAGTTTTATTTTCTTTTGAAGGAATGCAAAATTATTATTCATCAAAAACCTTTTAGTAAACCGAATGCAGGAGAGTTTGAGAGATTTATATAGACTATTCTATACACAGTTTAGATTTTGGATTTGATTGGTAACAACAAATAAAACTGTAAGAAAAAAGTAATAAAATTGTTACCAATCATCAAAAGTATTACCCAGAATTGTTGAATAGAAAAACGGTTGAACAGTTGTAATTATTCACTAACAGTTTACAGTTTCCGATAACAGCGAGCCGTTATGTTTTTGTGCACCAATCAGACTCTTTAGTTGCTAACCAAAACATGGGGATGTCCACCTATTAACAGTTTTTATAACGACGTATGTCCATTTTAAAGATACTAGTAAATCGGCTTAAACGTTGAGGATGATAAAATGGTCCATAGGACGATAGGCACTGGAGAAAGACGATAAGCCTGACTTTTAAACCCCACGAGCTTTATTTATTTTTCTTTTCCAACTATTGTGTGGATATTAGATGACTAGCGAGGTCCATAAAATCTTTTTTCCCAACTCTTGTGTTGGATATCCAGTGCAGTGATCTCTGGGTTGATCCAGCTCATACTGGTCCACACAGACCAATTGAAAGATGGTATAACGATGGAAAACTTTCTATAGAAGATGTAGTGTCTAAAGAATACCAGTAAGGTATGATTGCCAATCATCGACTGGTAATCAATGTAAATAAAAGAATGCTAATGAATTTTAAAGATTTGTTATCTTTAAAGAAAAAACCAGTTAAAAGTATAAAAGACAGTTTTGACGTATATATAGTACATGCAATATTTTCCTTTGTTTAAACTTTATGTTTTTTAATTTGTTATAGTAAGTACTCTAGTCCTGTTTTATTCATTTCACTAATTTTCCTTGACACATAGTACCAGCCAAAACGATAGATTTGGTTCTTAAGAAGTTACAAACTCCATTTATTACATTCAGACCATATAGGTACAACCGTACAAGTTACAACCATGGACATAAGCTGTTTGGCCAACACTAGTGTGCAGTGAGTGTATATACGCTAAACAGACAAATGCGTCTTATCAGGAAAGTAAAGCTAGAGCATAGGCTTTTTCGTCATGTTCAGTCTAAAACGCGATTCGCGAGTTCCTCATTAAAATGATATCAAAAACTAAGACACGATCGAAGATTAAGAGCTCATCGAAATCATAATCTCTATATATAACTCGATACAATTCTACAAAGCTATGATTGATCCAAAATCCAGAGGAAGCTTACATTAAAAAGAAAAAAAAAGTTTTAGAGAAAGAGAGACGATCAGGGGGAAAATGAAAACTCTCGGCCGTCACAAAATCATACTAGCTCCGGAGAGAACACAAAACTGAGATCCGGAACAAGTCCGTCTCGACGCAGATCAGAAATCGACGAGATGAGAAGAGAAATCTGGAACCGGCGACGACCTAGGAGGACGACGCAGAGAAAAACCACCAATCCGCACGACGTCTCCGTCGCCTTGCCGTCTCGGAAGAATCCCGGCGGTGAGTTTCGCGAGTGCCGCCGTGTACTCCACAAGCAGCTCGGTGAGGATGACAACAGAAATCATGTTCGGAGAAGATATCGGGATTTTTAGAAAATTAAAATAGGGTTCTTCTCGAAGGATTCGCCGGAAAACCGAGAAGTTTCTGTGCCTTGTGGAGAGTGTCTTATCTCTTAGAAAGTGGTGTTGGAAATGAGAGACAGAACCATATCTTTATATAGGCGATAAAATCTAAAAGAGTAAAGATCCAAGTGGTTCAAGAGCTACTACTCGTACACGTATATCGCTTTCCTATTTAAATTTTTTATTTTTTTCACTAACTAATTTGCCGCGTGTCCCGCGTTGTAGACAATTGTCACAGTGTTGGCGAAAAGACAAGTAGCCTGGTGCTGGTGGTTACGTTAGAGTCACAGTATCACTACGGCAAATACCATCCGTTAGACCATCTCCAACAGTACTCCATTTTCTACTTTAAAACTGCATTTTGCAGTAAATTTGCTCCAACACTACTCCATTTTCAGCTGCAAAATAGAGTAAAAAATAGGATTACTCCAAATATGGAGTAACAAATGAGTTTACTCCATTTTTTTGTTCATTACTTCATTTTGCAGTTGAAAATAGAGTAGGGTTGAAGCAAAATCCAACTGCATTTTGAAGTTACTCCATTTTAGAGTAAAAAATGCAGTTTACCATTGGAGATGCCCTTAGCTGCTGCTTTTCATATACTATTAGCTACTTACCGAATTAAATATTAGAAAATTTAGTCGTCCGGATCTGTCTACTTGCTTTTAGAACATTCTGTTTTTTTCCTATATATATTAATTTATTTACTAAATGTTAAAAAAACATGTGTTAAATGATTATCCATTATTTTATATTTGATCTAAAAAATCTTACACCTACCAACTCATTACTCCTCTATATAAAGGAGTCATTGTCTTTGTAATTTGATCATCCCAAAAAAATATTACTACCATACCTCTCCTTAAACTCTCTCTTCACAAGCCAAATATATAATATACTTATATAATACAAACACATAAATAAATCATACATATATCATAAATTAAATCACAACACGTTATCAGCACGAGTGCTCTTATACCGAAAAGTCATTATGTCAAACTTGGCGAAGCTCGAAATCAATGCCCTTGATATAACGGGAAAAAATTACATGACATGGGCAATAAGTGCAAAAATGCACTTAAGAGGAAACGGGCTCCTTGAAACCATCGATAAGTCGGAAACGACGTCGGATGAGAAAAAAGCAAAGGCCATGATATTCTTGCTTCACCATATTCATGATGGTTTAAAAGCCGAATATATCATAAAAGAAGATCCCGCAGATCTATGGCAATCATTGAAGGAAAGGCTTGATCACCAGAAGTATGTGATCTTACCAAAAGCCAAACACGAGTGGATCAATCTCCGCTTCCAGGATTATAAAAGTGTTAGTGAGTTTAATTCCGCAATGTTTGGAATTACATCAAGAATGATATTATGTGGAGAGGAAATAAGTGATTATGATATGATAGAGAAAACACTCTCCACCTTTCATCCTGGAAACGTAATCCTGCAACAACAATATCGAGCACAAGGATATACTCGTTATTCGGAGTTGATGCAAGTACTCCTTGTTGCAGAACAAAACAATGAGCTCGTGACATTAAACCATCAAGCTCGTCCAACTGGATCTGCACCATTACCAGAAGTGAATGCTGCATCGTCCAGATACAATAATTGGCAAGAGCGTGGACGCGGACGCGGTAGATACCGAGGTCGTGGTCGTGGACGAGGACGTGGGCAAGGACGAGGAAGAGGATTCCGTCAAAGTAACTCAAGTTCTGAAAGATATCATAAAAGGTTCCCTAAAAATGACGATAACCGGGAAGTGAGAAAACAAATTAATGCATGTTACAGATGCGGCATGAAGGGGCATTGGGAACGTGTTTGTCGTACCCCAAAACATTTTGTCGATCTGTACCAGAAATCACAAAAGGCAAATGAAAAAGAAAGTGAAGTCAACTTCATATCGAATGAACCCGGATCTTCCTCACATGGTCTCGATGACGACACTCATCTCGATATTTCAGATTTCCTGATTGATCCCGAGAACATCAACTAATAATGAAAATAAAAGAAGAAAAAAAAAAAAAATCCAAGTGATATGGTTATCTTTTTTTAAGAATAAAAGTTGGATCGTTTTAATGTATTATATACCTTTTGTAAAATAGTGTTTGTTGTAATATAAGTGTTTTTCTAAGTTTTTGTGTTCCTGTTTAAATATTTACTAATATATGTTTTATGATCCAGAAAATGTCAAAATTTGAGATTCAAGATGGAGATATATGTCTTGCAGATAGTGCTACAACGCACACGATTATTAATAATAAAAAATATTTCTCTTATCTCAAAATGCATGATTCCGCTGAAAGCGTGAGTACTATATCCGGTAATGCAAAAATCATTATGGGCTCTGGAAAAGTCAGTTTTTCAATGCAAAGGGGAACAAAGTTCGAAATTAATGGTGCATTATACTCCCCAAAGTCTCACCGAAATTTGTTGAGTTTTAAAGATATCCGTGGAAATGGATATCATATTGAGACTATGAATAGAAATGGCATTGAGTATCTTTGCATTACATCGGAGAGGAAACATATATTGGAAGAATTGAAAATGTTGTCCTCCGGATTATATTGCACAAAAATAAATACGATTGAATCATATATTACAGTAAACTCAAAGTTTACTAATACGTTTAAAGTCTGGCATGAAAGGCTAGGACATCCTGGTTCAAGCATGATGCGAAAAATTGTGCAAAACTCTAATGGCCATCCGTTGAAAAACGAAAAAATTCTGCAATCGGGCGAGTTTTTATGTAATGCATGTTCTCAAGGAAAACTTATAACTCGGCCATCACCAGCTAAAATTGGAAATGAATCCCCTGTATTTTTGGAAAGAATACATGGAGACATATGTGGACCGATACATCCACCGTGCGGGCCATTTCGGTATTTTATGGTATTAATTGATGCATCTAGCAGATGGTCACATGTATGTCTTTTGACCACAAGAAATACGGCTTTCGCAAAATTCATTGCCCAAATAATCAGACTGAAAGTACAGTTCCCTGATTATACCATAAAGAAAGTGAGACTTGATAATGCTGGTGAATTCACTTCAAAAGCCTTTGATGATTATTGCACGTCAATAGGGATTGATGTTGAGCACCCAGTTCCCCATGTGCATACACAAAATGGCATGGCTGAGAGCTTAATAAAACGATTGCAGCTAATTGCAAGGCCAATGATAATGAGAACAAAACTCCCAATTTCTGTGTGGGGACATGCTATACTGCATGCCTCAGCATTGGTCCAGATTAGACCAAGCGCATATAATCAATATTCCCCATTACAGTTAGCTTCTGGTCAAGAACCAAATATATCTCATCTCCGTGTTTTCGGGTGTGCGGTTTATGTTCCTATAGCGCCACCGCAAAGAACAAAAATGGGGCCACAAAGGAGATTAGGAATATATGTTGGATACACATCCCCAAGCATAATAAGATATCTTGAACCACAAACTGGTGATATGTTTACGGCACGCTTTGCCGATTGCCATTTTAATGAAGATGAATTTCCAGCATTAGGGGGAGGAATTAAGCAAGTCTCACAAGATATTACGTGGTTTTCACCAACTTTAGTACATCTTGACCCTCCTACGAATCAACGTGAACTGGAAGTTCAGAAAATTATACATTTGCAAAGTTTGGCAAATCAATTACCAGATGCGTTCACAGATACAAAAAGAGTGACAAAGTCATATATACCTGCTGCTAATGTCCCCTCAAGAATTATTGTTCCTGAAGAACATACTGACAGGAACTTAGCAAATGAACCTAGGGTTCAGTTGAAGAGGGGGAGACCAGTGGGTTCAAAAAATAAAAATCCACGAAAGAAAAAGAATTTGGGAGAACAAAGTGAAAAGGTTCTAGAAGAACCACAAAAGGAAGAAGATCGAGATGATGAAAAAGAAACAGAAAAATATGAGATTTCCATCAATTATGCCCAAACTGGAGAGTTATGTATTAGAAATGAAATAAAAGATGATGATGGAATATTCTCTTTTTCCGTAGCAAAAGAAATTGATCAAGAAAGTGATGATCCTGATCCAAGGTCCATATTGGAATGTCAGAAAAGACATGATTGGGAGAAATGGAAAATGGCAATACAAACTGAATTATCCTCCCTCAATAAAAGAAGTGTTTTTGGACCTATTGTCGCAACACCTGAAAATGTAAAACCAGTTGGGTACAAATGGGTATTTGTGCGGAAAAGAAATGAGAAAAATGAAATAACAAGATATAAAGCCCGTCTTGTTGCCCAAGGTTTTTCTCAAAGACCAGGAATTGATTATGAAGAGACATATTCTCCGGTCATGGATGCAATCACATTCAGGTACTTGATGAGTCTAGCAGCATCTAGAAATTTAGATATGTACCTTATGGATGTTGTGACAGCATATCTGTATGGATCACTGGATAATGATGTATACATGAAAATCCCCGAAGGGATGAAAATGCCTGAAATATTAAGCTCAAAATCCAAAGAAATATGTTCGGTCAAATTACAGAGATCACTTTACGGATTAAAACAATCCGGACGAATGTGGTATAATCGCTTAAGTGAATATTTGTTGAGAAAAGGTTATATGAACAATGCGATATGCCCATGCGTATTCATTAAGAAATCATCATCTGGTTTTGTGATCATAGCTGTATACGTTGATGACCTAAATATAATTGGAACGCAAAAGGATATTGATGATGCAAGAGCTCATATGAAAGAAGAATTTGAAATGAAAGATCTAGGGCAGACAAAATTCTGTCTTGGGCTCCAGATTGAGCATCTCCGAGATGGAATATTTGTGCATCAGTCAAATTATATCAAAAGAATCTTGAAGCGTTTTTATATGGATAAAGCGACTCCTTTGAGTACCCCAATGGTCAATCGATCACTTGATGTTAACAAAGATCCATTCAGACCTTGTGAAAATAGCGAAGAAATATTAGGTCAAGAAGTACCTTATATGAGCGCTATAGGTGGACTTATGTATCTTGCAAACTGTACTCGACCAGATATAGCTTTCGCTACTAACCTACTTGCAAGGTATAACTCAGCACCTACACGGAGGCATTGGAACGGAATAAAACATTTATTCCGTTATCTTCAAGGTACAATTGACTTAGGATTATTTTATCCGAGAAACCCCGAGATTGGTTTGGTTGGTTTTGCAGATGCAGGATATTTATCAGATCCGCACAAAGCTCGATCGCAGACTGGATACGTCTTCACAGTTGGCGGAACTGCTATCTCCTGGCGTTCCCAAAAACAGACATTGGTTGCAACTTCTTCAAATCATGCAGAAATCATTGCACTTCACGAAGCATGTAGGGAATGTGTGTGGCTCAGATCAATGACTCATCACATACAAGTATCAAGTGGAATTCTCACGAAGAAAGAACCCACAAAAGTGTTTGAAGATAATTCTGCATGCATTTCCCAAATTAAGGAAGATTATATCAAGAGCGACAGGACGAAACATATCCCTCCAAAATTTTTCTCTTACATCCGAGAACTCGAGAAGAATCAAGAAGTGGATATTCAATATGTTCGTTCAAGCGACAATGTAGCCGATTTATTCACGAAAGCGCTTCCAACAACTACATTCAGAAAACACGTTCATAGTATCGGAATGCGTCATCTAAAAGACTTATAGATATCCTTTCCAGGGGGAGCGTTACTGCACTCTTTTTTCCTTGTTATGGTTTTTATCCCAAATGGGTTTTTCTATAATAAGGTTTTTAACGAGGCAGTACGTAATACAAAATGGATAATCAAGGGGGAGTGTTAAAAAAACATGTGTTAAATGATTATCCATTATTTTATATTTGATCTAAAAAATCTTACACCTACCAACTCATTACTCCTCTATATAAAGGAGTCATTGTCTTTGTAATTTGATCATCCCAAAAAAATATTACTACCATACCTCTCCTTAAACTCTCTCTTCACAAGCCAAATATATAATATACTTATATAATACAAACACATAAATAAATCATACATATATCATAAATTAAATCACAACACTAAAACTATAATTATTTAAAATTATTTGACATAAAAAAAAGTTCCAAGTGGTGAGTAGTGACTTAAATCAGCTGTTCGAACCTATTTCTATCAGGCCTCGATTGTTATCGTCTGCAGATTCCCGGGTCTATTTATGACGTTCACTGGGTTATTTTGAAAGAGAACTATTTCTTGATGGATATATATCACAAAAATGCACGTGAAAAGTTTTAAATAGTTGATTTAGTTACTTATATCACTAGAGTATTTTTGAAAATGCATCTATCATCAGACAAGAGTGAAAAAGCCTACAAGACTACAAATCAAAAGTGGACATAGATCCATGAAAGTCAGAGCGTTACGCTTTCTAAAGGATTATGTGGTCCTTTTGGTCCTTTTCCCCGGAAAATCACCAGGAATTTTACACAACTCGCAACTCGCAAAACGTTCATTCAATATCAAAGGTTTTATTATCATTATTAATGTGTTTCGCTAAACATTCATGTTTAGAATAACCGATTGGAGCCAGATATGATGATCCTCGTGCCGTAACAAGTTCTCGAATCCATCAGTGGCCGACAAAATTACGAATCGGACAGAAGGGTATAGATGATAATCATCCGAAAATTAAGAGAAAATATGGTTAATAAAGAAATCAAAATCAAAATTTCTGTCATATAACTCGATACAGGTTTACAAAATCTCTAGTCTACTCAATATCGAAAATGGGAAAGGAATGAAAAAATCGTCAGCTGTCACGCATCTACTCGTTCGAAAAAATAGGAGAAAAAGATGGACAATCGTCACAGCTCAGAAATCGACGAGATGGGCAGAGAAATCTGGAACCGGCGACGATCCAGGAGGACAATACACGGAGAAACTGCCAATCCGTAAGAAGTTTCCGTCGCTTTGTCGCCTCGGAAGAATCCCGGCGGTGAGTTTAACGAGAGCCGTCGTGTACTCCACCAGTAGCTCAGCAATGATTACGACGGATATCATGGTCGATGATAATTGAAGATTAACCGAAGAAGAATGGTCTGAAAGTTTCTTGAGTTCTATTTTCGAGAGCTGCGATTGGATTTTGTTGTTGTTGTGACTTGTGGGAAAGAGAGAAGTGTTTATATAGGGAGTAGACCGTTTAAGAAGCCAGAGTTTCTCCACTAGTGTTCGTCGTTTACTCGGGGGACTCGTGTTTCATATTTTAATAATTTCGGCTCTAGTCAAAGACTCGGAGTAAAAGAAATGAAGCGCGTCGTACGCGCACTACGCATTAGCAATAGCTGTTCCTTTAATTCATCGAGCCTTGTATCAAACGAGGTTTTTTTTATATTTACTAACATAGCTCAGCAGTTACGTCACCTTTGTTTGTGAAAGTTCACTCAGCATGGTATTTACTATTTAGATCATTGTAACTCGATTTTCTTTGTCAATGTTTATCACAAGTGTCCACTCGAGTTTGTTATCTTCGGTTATATTCTTTTACCTAGTTTTTTTTATAATCAATTTACTTTTTCTTTTTGTGCACATCTAAATCCGTCTACAGTATACATTTTTTTTCTTTATAAAGAAATTTCGATCATCCTATATACTGACATTTTGATGTTGAATATATATATTTGACATTATTCATTTCTGTTTGAAAACGGAACTAGACGGAATCATAAATTTCTAAAATCTCGTTTGAGTTTGTTTTTTTCTTTTTTTGTATATGATAACTGATAAATCTGTTTGATTTTGTAATTTAAAAAAAAACTTGGTTATTAAAATTTCATGGTATAGTGTCGTTTGTAATATATGAATAAATGTTTGTATCAATTTGAGTTACTATGGTCGTTATTTTTTATTCTTTCAGAAACAAACATACATATTATTGTCTGATGTTTTGTAAAACTTATTCATGTTTCCTTTTTGTTTTTTTTTTAAAAAATTTCATGTTTCCTTCCTTTTTTTAGATCGGAACATTCTTGGAAAATTTCATTAGTTACCGATCTTCCCATCCTACTTTTCGGTCCAGCCTTCGGACGAGAAAACAAAAGGGGACAAGACTTGTTTCATTATATTCCGAGTTTTTGGTACCATCCTATTGTCACAAAATCCCGTTTGTATACCTCTACCTTGCAACGCTTTAAGTTAACATTAAAATCGTTTTCAGTCGTCCGAAAGTCTTCATACGTACCAGATTTATAATGCCTAACTCATAGACCAAAACAGTTGAACATTCGGAGTGGTAAGATAGATAAGTTAATGAACTTAATCAGTCAAAGGCGACTTATCTCTCATATATGAACATGTTACTTCTCTCGGTTTTTGTTTTGTTTTTGACGTCATATAAAATGAAGTTTTACTTTATTTCATCGTCATAAAAGTAAAATAACATTATTTCATCGTCATAATTGACACCATCGTTTCGAAATCTCGATAATCATGACAGGACCAGAAACAAAGAAACGCCGGAAAAATTTCAGGAGTGTTCATCAAAATCATATAAATCTCCATTATAATATATTCGATACAAAATTTACAGAGCTCTAGGCGATTTCACGATCTAGAGGAAGAGAGGCAGAGAGACACTCAAGGGGGAAAAAAATCTCAGCCGTCACTCTTCCGATCAGATTAAGAAAAGAAAAAGACAAAAAGGGTCAAAAACCGAAACCAAAATCTCTAAAAAGAGTCTTCAAAGGATCAGAAATCGACGAGATGGGAAGAAAAGTCCGGAAACGGCGATGACCGACTAGAACTCGAAGGAGAAGGACAAGGCAAGATGAAACCGCCGATCCGTACGACGTCGCTGTCGCCTTGCCGTCTCGGAAGAATCCCGGCAGTGAGTTTGGCGAGAGCCGCCGTGTACTCCACTAGTAGCTCAGCGATGATTACGACGGAGATCATGATCGATTAGAGCTGAGAAAGATTCGCCGGAGAATCGGAGTTGCTGAAGAAGAAGAAGAAGAAGAAGAAGGAAGGATCTAGAAGTCTCTGGTTGTTCTTTCGGGAGAGCTGCTTTGGAAATTTTGGTGGTATGACTTATGAGGAGAAACACCTCTTTTATCTCCTTTATATAGACTCTTCACTGTTTGTTGCACGGACTTGTTTTTTTTAAAAAAATATTTCTTACTTAAAACATTATAGATTAATAAAAAAACAACCGCGTCGTACGCGCACAACTACACATTTTCGTTTAGCTGTCTCTCTAATCTACCGATTATTATTGTTTACTTATAATAACTCAGCAAACAACATCGTTGTCAAGAAAACTACACTTGTTGTCTTCTAGACGTTTTTTATTTGTTTTAATCTATTTAGGTCTAGATATTATTCTTATTCTTATTTATTTCATAAATATGTGATATATCTGAACCATTCATGAACGATCTCTCTTTTTATTTTTGTACAAGACTACAAGTATGACATGTTTGTGTGGCTGGAGGTTTTGCTGCACTTGAAAACAAAAACAAAGGATATAGATGGATTTAGGAATTTTTTTACTAGTAAATGATTGGAACTCTTATATCACAATATCCTTTGGTGTGTGATTACAGCTTACAGAGATAGATTTCTATCTAATTCTCTATGGGAATATCAGATATTTAATTTGTCCTGATTCTCCCAGGATGAGACCATCATAATTTATTAATAGAATACTAGTATCGTTTATATAATTATAAAGGGCATATCAAGCTGGACGTGTTGACAACTTGGCTGCTGTACTGTAGTATAAGTTAGGCAAATTTTAAATTTAATTGAGTTGTAGTCGACTGTAAGTTGTAATAATCTAAATTAAATCAATGTTAATTGTCTTCGTATTATTAATTTAATTATATTAAAGCATTAAAATTTTATATATTAAAAACCCAAGTAAGAAACTTTGTCACTGGAGATGTTCTAATGAGTTGTAATGAAAACAAGCCTGATTTGATTAGACATGTCAACATCACGGAAAGACATGGCCTAGGATCTTATACCGATTTATGTCTTTATTTTTTTTGTATGTGCGAGTGCAACTAATAAATACCGAATTATATCATACACTAATAAATCTTCGGCAGTCTATGCAGTTGTTTATTGCCAGTGAAGTGGACCACGTTACGTATTTAATTGGGTAAATGAGTTGAGACACACACATTCATGTCGACAGAAACGTATGGTAGTGACAAATGCAATGCCATCCATCGTCAGCACTTACCTTACTTGTATATGATCAGTAGAAAGTTTCAATATTGATATATTACGTCTTCGAATTTTATTTTGGAAATCATCTATCTATCTTTGGACTTTTTTTTTTGTTTTTTTCGTTCAACTGGGTTTAATTAAAAGACTATCTATCTTTGGACTTTTATGTTGTTTTTGGCAGTATTTGTTCCCTTGCCCAACTGACTTTTAAACCAACTGCATAAATTATACCAATAACTCAAAATTTATACTAGTAATTATCTGTTTTTTTTGCTGTAAAAATAAATTACGTATTCTGGCAAAGTAAAATGTTAGTGGACCACCGAGCTATATTAGTTCCACAAACCTACTTTTCCTTTCTAAATCATTTGTTTGTAAAATCATGTATTCATTATACACACATTTCCAACATATTTATCTACAAATTATGTTCACGTTATTATCTATATAAACATGTGTTGTTTGATCTAATTTTGTTTTCTTTTGGATACTTTTACAAGTAACTTGTGTTCAATATTTCTGAAAGAAGAATTCAATTACCTTTATGATACGACATACTGTGTATTTTTAGCAGTCTGTTAAGCACATAATTGCAAGTCAAACATAATGTTAAGGAATTAAAGATAACTTACACAAAGCAAAGTACAACAGAAACCAAAGAATTCAGTGATGGTCAGGAAAGTTTTAAGACAAGGAAGTACCACCAAGACAAGACCGCAAACCAAACTTGCCGATACTCTTTGGAAAGCGAGGATTGGTACGAGAAGTGGAGATTCTCTCTTTTATAAGTGTGTTCCAGCATCTATTACATTGTGCATATTTTTGTCTTTTAAATTGATGGAAAGTTTGATGTTAAAAAAGAGAGAAAATTTTACAATTTGAGCGATAGCACTAAACCAAAATTTTACTATTCCTGTTGTCATTATTACAAGTTTTTTCCATATTGCGAATTTGGTTTTCATCTTCCCAAGTTGAATTGAGAAATTATTAACGCACGAATATAATTATAATCCAGTAAATTCGATTATAGCATCAGAGCTGTTTGACCTTTGAAAGGCTGCAAAACGAGAAGAGTCTTCGAAATCGAAACTCTGCAGCTTCCGACCACTTCCCCTTTCGCCTTTAAAAATTCCGACTCGTCCCCTCTCTGAATTCAAGTTATAGCCTCGCCGTTGCAAAAGGTTCGTAATTTACGCCTCTATTACTTCACCGTGTTGTCCCGTCGATTTTACCGATTCCGGTGCATCGGCGTCGCTTGATCCTTTTTAATTTCTGTGAAATTCTATTGACCTGAGTACCGAAAAATTGCAGCTTTTTTTTTGTTTTTCTCCGAAACTTGTATCAATCTCTGTTTGTACGTCTCTGTTAGTGAACATACATACCTTCATAAGCCCGAGAAGATGAAGATCGTTCGCAGGGACTTTGTTCGTAACGGACCCGGGAGCGTTAAGGTTTGATTGATTCCTTCTTCTATTGGAAAGTATCTTTGTGCTAATGTTTGAATCCCTAAGTTATAACTGCAATTCAATTGCTTTGCTGAGTGCGTCTTTTTGTTGTCCTCTGGGTGTTGCCAACTTAATTCGAGGGTAGATGGTGGCTGAGGACTCGGATGATCTCTGGTATGCTTACAACCTGATTGCCACTGGCGATAGTGTAATGGCTGTCACTTTTAGGTACAGTCTCTTTTCAGATTTCACTCCCTTTCTTGCTTTCGTGATGTTCCCCTTGTAACTTCTTGAGCTACTTCCACCGAAGGGTTACGCAAAAACGCTTTGTTTTTTTTTTTTTTTTTTTCATTAGAATCATGTATCACATATAAAGTTCACTGATTTGAAAGATTTCCATGAAAAATTGGAATTAGTAAAGGGATGTGTTGCTTGGTTAACCGATACAATATCATGCAAGGAGTTAGCAGTTAGGATTTTCTTATCTTTGTTAAGGCAAGGAATAGAATTTTATTTTGCCTTGTATGTTCTTAAAGCTGGTTTGATCAAAAACGCCTGCTTTACCGTTTCAATTTTTATTATTTTGCCTGGTATCAGAAAGGTTCAGAGAGAGGTACCTGGTGGGGGAAGAGACTCTGAACGTGTTAGACTGAAGCTGGAAGTACAAGTTGAGGTATTATTTTAAGGGATTCGTATGCAAATTTGTTAATATACTTTTGTCATGTAGATACCAATATCATGCTCAAATTCGCAATGACCGGAATTGCACTACATTGCTTTACATTCATCTTCGTAATTAAATGGATATTGCTTAATTATGTTGCCTTCTCAGGATGTCTTCGGCCTTTTCCTGATAATCTCATCTGTCGAGGATATCTTCCTCTGATTTCGTCTTTTCTTTATTTATTCTATTAGGAGGTGGACTATGACAAAGACGCGTCTGTTTTGCGCATACGTGGGAAAAATATCTTGGAGAACGAGCACGTTAAGGTAGATGCGAGACTGACTTTTACGGCTTACCATAGAGTTTTCTTTGCTGAAGCTTGTGTTGTATCACAGATTGGTGCATTCCATACTTTGGAGATTGAGCTGAAACGACCTTTTGTATTGAGAAAGGTAGATGTTATTTCTTCGGAAGTTCTGTTCTATTTTCACCTTGTTAGTGTGACATGATGTCGTCTTGCAATGTAGATTCTATTTTATGAGTAACTTTGTGCACGCTGGTGTAGTGTGGATACCATTTGCAAGACAATATTAGAAGCAGCTACACTACATATTGTTTTAGATTTGGATTATATTTTCCACAATCCTTCAGAGTAATATTTATTTTAGAATGCCTAGAAGTGTCAAGTTGCCTTTAACTATGGTTATTAAACGACACGATCCCATTTAAACAGTTTTGGAAGTAGAAGCTATCTTGCTGTACATAGGTCTTGATGTTGTTTCTGTAGTAGTCTGCTTACTGTGTTGGTGATTAATCTGAACTTTTCACTCCTTTTCGAAATTTTCATTTGTAATCGGTAGCGTGTACATGTGTGATTTTCAGGGATTTTGGGACTCGTTGGCTCTAGAGACACTCAAGCAGGCCTCAGGTATGCTGCTCCTTTTATTCGACCTCCTAATTTTCTGGTAAAGGATACCTTTGCTAATTGTCACAAAACTGCAAAGGTGTCTATGCTGATTGTCCGCACGTGTTCCAAGATCTGTCTCCATGTGGTCTAGTGTAGACATCGTATCCACTTCGTTGGTTTACAAACTTTCACATGCAATATTCCAGAATTCTGCTTCTGTCTATATATATTTATGCTCATAGGCCTGCAAGTCATTTTTAGTTTCGGTCTCAAATTTGTTTCACTTTCTTTTTTTCTTGCTTAGATCCTGCTGCAAGTGCTGATCTAGCTGTAGTTCTAATGCAAGAAGGACTTGGACAAATCTTCCTTGTCGGCAGAAGGTAGTGATTACTCTAGTTGGTGTTTTGACGGCATATTTCTAATTTTATCACCTGGGTTGTTTTGAGTGAAGAAGTATGAAAGGAGTCAAATAAAATGTCTGTTCTTGTTTACATTATTTTCTATTATCTGGCAGCGTGACAAGTAGCCGTGCACGAATAGAAACATCAATTCCTAGGAAGCATGGGCCTGCAATTGCTGGTTACGAGTCTGTATGTTTCTGCACTGTTTCATTTTATACATGCCCAAATCTATGGTTAATGGAATTTATCTGATATTATCCCTTTAATTCTTTTTTTTCTTCTGTAGGCTTTGAAGAAATTCTTTGAGAATGTTCTGCAGGTTTGTTTTAGTTCTCAGATTATAAATGTTTCATATTATTGTTCTGTAATTCATACCACAAAAGCGTACCTGAGTTTTCATACATGCTAAAAGTCTATTGCTATACGCAGGCCTTTGTGAAACATGTTGACTTCAGTGTCGTTCGCTGTGCAGTGATCGCAAGTCCCGGCTTTACAAAAGTAATATTTGTCTCCTTCTAAACTTAAGAGGGTTAATTATTGTTCAAATTGCAGCTGGGAAATCTTTATGCTTGATGAATCACTTCCAAGGGTTGCAGATTTCCCATACACATAAGGCACACATGATAAGCTTTTGATTGTTTCTTATCTTCAGGATCAGTTTCATCGTCACTTATTATTGGAAGCAGAAAGAAGACAGTTGAGACCTATAATTGAGAACAAATCACGTATAATTCTGGTGCACACAAACTCTGGATATAGGTAGTGTTTCTGTGATATAGTTTATGTAACCTGTCAAAATGAGTATCTGCCAAAGTTATAAAAAACCACTAAAGGCTCAGTGTCAAATGATATGACATGCTTAAAATCACTGAAGTTGTCGCTTATTTCAGATATATACTGCGTGCCTGAGTTACTATCTGCTAGATAAACCTAATAGTTTGTTTAGCAGGCAAATTCACACGCCTGTTCATGTATAACAATGTCCGAATTGACCAAACTACCTACTTCATCTATGTTTAAATTCATGTTCGTGGTTGCTATCAGTGTTAACGTCTTACCTCTAGCTTTTTTGTATTGTTTTGCCTGTTCAGTTCTGTAAAGTCTGCAAATATCTTTGATTTCTAACACTTATGTTTTGGTGCACAGACATAGCCTGGGAGAGGTTCTAAACGCTCCCAACGTGATGAATATGATAAAAGATACTAAAGCAGCAAAAGAGGTGATTTAAAATGTCAACGTAGCTTGTTATCTCCTTTTTTCAATATTTTTGAATTGCTCACTCAAAACTGGTTTAGCGTACGAGGATGTTTTCACTGTTTTGAATGGATAAGTGGATGGAAGAAGCTTCTTCGAAATCATATTTGCGTTCACTATTTCATGACTTGTGTTCTTCTGTTTCTGTTTTCTGCATGGTGGTGCTCTTAAATTGTTCCGTTATCATCAACCTGTTTGATCTGACTTTTCCCCTTGCAGGTCAAAGCTCTCAACGATTTCTTCACCATGCTTTCAAATGTGAGGTTCTTTTGCAATGAACATGACGATTTTCATCGGTTTTAAGAGTATTTCAAAGCGATTTGATATTGTTTTGCTTCTAATCCAGGATCCAGATCGGGCATGCTATGGACCAAAACATGTAGAAGTTGCTCATGAACGAATGGCAGTCCAAACACTTCTCATCACGGATGAGCTTTTCAGGTTCAGTAACGGAAGGGAATGCTAATCCTGACGCGATTTCTGTATTCTAAAGAGACAAAATGTGATTGACATAATAAAAAATTATAATTTGTTTTTCCCAGGAATTCTGACGTGAAAACAAGGAAGAAGTATGTGGATTTGGTGGAGTCTGTGAAAGATTCAGGAGGAGAGGCGTTTATATTTTCGTCGATGCATGTTTCAGGGGAACGTGAGTGTTTTTTGCTTCTTTATCTCTTCTTTCTTCTTCTTTTTGTGTCAAAACTCTTATCAAGTGTCGATGAACTTGCAGAATTGGCACAGCTCACTGGAATTGCAGCTCTTCTCAGGTTCCCTTTACCAGACCTGGAAGACATTGAGATGTAAAATATCCTCGGCAATAGAAAACAATACAAAATCATATAGGTCTCATTACAATTGTTACTCTTTCTTTATAGTTTAAAAGAGAGATTTGTATTGTAGTCTAAGAAGGCAACTCTTGCATTTAGTTAAATTATTCGTCCCTGTTGTGCACGTTTTTGGGTTTCAGTCAATAAGAAACATTATACCTTGTTGAATATTGAGCTTTTGTAATCTTTAAAAACACATTCGTGAAGCACTAACATGTAGCAATTGTTGCGTCTCCATTGAAAATTGGACGACAATATATAAACGCAAAATGTGTTTTTTGACATCCGATACAACTAAGACCAAGATCTCCTACTCGGTATCATGTTCATACGTGCTTCTTATTCACTTCCATGTAAGGGTTATATATATTAAACGCATGAGCATTCACATTACCAGTAACTTGCTTAATTCTACGACAAGGAAAAAAGGTTTGTCATTTGTCTGGTTGTCTCTACGACGAGGAGGACTAACTAACCACCATCAACTTTAGTCAAACTTAGAATTAAGTAAATAATTATTCGGACCAATAGAAAAACGAATAAAAAAAAAATACATTACTAAATCTGAAAATCCCATTTGGTGAAAGTAAAAGTAAAACCGAAGGAAGCAAAGCCCAAAACCCTCGTATAAGGGGAAAGAAAAAGAAAAGAAAAACCCTATTCGCTCGCTCTCACTCCCACAAGACCAGCAGCCTCTGTCTGCTTTGGGAGATTCAATCAAATTATGGCGCAATCTTTGGAGCTTCTGTTGATCCAATTCCTCATGCCGGACAATGATGCTCGGCGTCAAGCGGAGGATCAGATCAAGCGCCTTGCCAAGGATCCTCAGGTTGTTCCCGCCCTCGTTCAGCACCTCCGCACCGCCAAAACCCCCAACGTCCGCCAGCTCGCCGCCGTCCTCCTCCGTAAAAGGATCACCGGACATTGGGCCAAGCTCTCTCCTCAGCTCAAACAGCACGTTAAGCAGTCCTTAATCGAGAGCATCACCGTGGAGAATAGGTTTCTCTTACTTCCTCTCTCTTTCTTTTCAATTGGGATTTGAAAATTTTCGTTTTTTTTTTTTAATTTGAATTTGTTTTTTGACAGTCCCCCTGTGAGGCGTGCGAGTGCCAATGTTGTGAGTGTAGTAGCGAAGTACGCTGTTCCGGCTGGAGAGTGGCCTGACTTATTAACCTTTCTCTTCCAGTGTAGTCAGAGTGCTCAAGAAGACCACCGTGAAGTAAGTAACTTTCCTGTGAAATTCTCCGTCCCCATTTTGATGGATATTTTGTTCACTTTTCTAAAATCTGATTTGTGGTTTGTAGGTAGCGTTGATCCTTTTCAGCTCTTTGACAGAAACGATAGGGAACACATTTAGGCCATATTTTGCCGACTTGCAAGCTCTTCTTCTCAAGTGCATGCAAGATGAAAGCAGCAGTCGTGTCAGAGTTGCTGCTCTCAAGTAATTTTGCTTCTCTGTTAGTAGAAATGTTGCTCTTCTCTTCTACAATGTCTCTATTCTTTACAAACTTTTGCAATGTACCAGGGCGGTGGGATCTTTTCTTGAATTCACAAACGACGGGGATGATGTGGTAAATCTAGCGTCTTTCTTCTCGTTTCTTGGTTAATGTCGTAGCGATGTTCAAATGTTTCTTAGTATCTCATACTTTCCATTTCGAATGTGTGCTAATGTCATTTCAATCAGGTCAAGTTCCGAGATTTCATTCCCAGCATATTGAACGTATCAAGAAAATGTATTGCATCTGGCGAGGAGGATGTTGCTATTCTTGCTTTTGAAATTTTTGATGAGCTGATTGAATCTCCGGCTCCTCTTCTTGGAGATTCTGTCAAATCAATCGTGCAGTTCTCTCTTGAAGTCTCATGTAATCAAACCCTGGAAAGTAGTACCCGCCACCAGGTTAGGAAATTTTTTCCCTTTTCCTTGCAAAAGGTTCGAGTGATGATGTTATGATTCCTTATGCCTTACTCCATTCATTGACCAGGCAATCCAAATAGTTTCATGGTTGGCAAAGTACAAATACACTTCCCTTAAAAAACATAAGCTAGTCATACCAATTTTGCAAGTTATGTGCCCCTTACTCGCCGAGTCATCCGATCAAGATGACGATGATGATCTTGCTACTGATCGTGCAGCTGCTGAAGTTATTGACACACTAGCTATGAACCTGCCAAAGCATGTATTCCCCACTGTTTTCGAATTTTCTTCCATGTATAGTCAGAGTACGAATTTGAAGTTTCGGGAAGCCTCGGTAACAGCTCTAGGTGTTATATCAGAGGGTTGCTTTGAGCTTATGAAAGAGAAGCTAGACCCTATTCTTAATATAGTCTTAGGAGCTTTAAGGGACCCTGAGAAAATGGTTCGAGGGGCTTCATCATTTGCACTAGGCCAATTTGCTGAGCATCTCCAGCCTGAAATCCTGTCACATTATCAGAGTTTTCTTCCATGTGTTTTGAATGCGATTGAAGATTCATCTGAGGAAGTGAAGGTGATGCAAGGAACTGAGTTTGGTTTGTTGTTTTATGTGAAAAGGCACTCTTCTGCCATGATAACATATAACGTTAGTTAATTAGTAATAATTCTCATTACTGTCTACAGGAAAAGTCATACTATGCTTTAGCAGCGTTCTGTGAGAACATGGGAGAGGAAATTGTTGCTTACCTTGATCCTTTGATGGGGAAGCTCATGGCAGCCCTCGAAAATAGTCCGCGTAATTTGCAAGAGACATGCATGGTACACAAACAATCTCTGCCAGAGTTGCTCGACAACTAGTTTCCGAAATATTGATTTAAGCTTTGTGCTACTTGCTTGCAGTCGGCAATTGGGTCGGTTGCTGCTGCTGCAGAGCAAGCCTTCAATCCTTATGCTGGGAGGGTTTTAGAGTCGATGAAGTTTTTCATGGTGCTCACTAGTGACGAGGATCTTCGTGCCCGTGCAAGGTCTACTGAGCTTGTGGGGATTGTCGCAATGTCTGTTGGGAAAAATGGGATGAAGGCTATTTTGCCACCTTTCATTGATGCCGCAATATCAGTAATTGCCTTACTGTTTTGTATAATTGAACTAAATATGTCATTTTGTGGAAGAAAGAGCTCACGATCACAAAATTTCAGGGATTTGGATTGGATTTCAGTGAGTTGCGAGAATATACTCATGGATTCTTCAGCAACATAGCTGAGATATTGGATGACACTTTTGCCCAGGTGTGCATAAATTTCGCTCAAACAGCTTTGACTCCTCTGATTATGTTGAAGTAAGCAAAAAGCATCTTTTTCTGCAGTATTTACCTCGCGTTATGCCGTTAGTATTTGCTTCGTGCAATCTTGATGATGGGTCTGCGGTCAACATCGATGAGTCAGACGATGAAAATGTCAACGATTTTGGTGGGGTATCCTCTGATGATGAAGCTCATGATGAGCCCAGAATTCGGAACATAAGCGTAAGAACAGGAGTTTTGGATGAAAAGGCAGCTGCAACTCAAGCTCTTGGCCTCTTTGCACTCCACACTAAATCTTCTTTTGCACCGTATCCTTCACCTTTCCCTTAACGTTTTTCCTTCTTTGAACTCCTTACAAGAATCCTTTTTCATGCCTCCTTAACTAACTTATATAGCTACCTCGAGGAATCCTTGAAGATCATGGACAAACATTCTGGATATTTTCATGAAGATGTTCGGCTGCAAGCAGTTACTGGTTTAAAACGTGGGTTTTCTATCTATTGATTATTTAAAAACGTAATCTATGGGTTGGGCTTGACAATAATGGTAGCATTAGAGTTGTCATTATAATTTTGAGTCTCTAAACTTGTCTCTCTTTTTACCTGTTGGAATTGCAGATATATTGGCCGCAGCACATGCCATCTTCCAGACTCATAATGTAAGGGACTTGATCTTGAATATCTCTATCTTTCTCTCACTTTCTCTGCTCCCTCCCGTCCAGTTTCCTGAATGTATGGTTCTTATGTAGGATGGAACTGGGAAGGCAAATGAAATTCTTGGTAATCCACGTTACACAACAATTTTTTTCTTCTCATTAACAACAAGAAAGACTAGAAGATACTGAAACAGTTTTTTGTCCACCGCAGATACAGTTATGAATCTTTATATCAAAACCATGGCTGAAGATGACGACAAGGAGGTTGTTGCTCAGGCTTGCTTGAGCATGGCGGATATCATGAAGGATTATGGTTACGTAGCCATTCAAAATTGTGGGTGTCTATTCTTGTTGGAGTCGATTTTTTTTTTAACTCTTGTATATACTGTGCTGACAAGATTGTTTTCTAGATCTATCACCCCTTGTTGATGCGACATTGCTACTGCTGACGGAGAAAGCAGCTTGCCAGCAGTTGGAAGATGAGAGTGATGATGATGATGATGATACTGGACATGATGAGGTCCTCATGGATGCAGTTTCTGACCTCCTCCCCGCCTTTGCAAAGTGTATGGGGTCTCATTTTGAACCCGTCTTTGCAAAATTTTTTGAGCCGTTGATGAAATTTGCGGTGGGTATTAGTGATTACAGCATTCATTGCGAAAACTTCTTTCATTGAAGGCACTTACTGTTTCACTTCTTGTGTTCTGTAGAAAGCTTCACGTCCCCCACAGGATAGGACAATGGTAGTTGCTAGCCTTGCTGAAGTTGCTCAAGACATGGGTGCACCGATCTCTGCCTATGTTGATGTGATTTTTCCTCATCTCATGTTCTCTATGATTTGTTTATCGGTGTTTGAGCTGTATTAAAACCAACCATTGGGAGTATTTCTTTGTAGAGGATAATGCCCATGGTGCTGAAAGAATTGGGGTCACCTCATGCAACCAATAGAAGGAATGCAGCTTTCTGTGTCGGAGAGCTATGCAAAAACGGGGGTGAAACTGCTCTTAAGTATCCTTTTCGTGTTACACACTTTTAACTATATTCAAGGCGTGATGACTTTTGTCCATTGATTTCTATGCTTATCCTTCGTCACATGCCATATTTGTCTTCCCTTGATTCAAATACCAGATATTTTGGTGATGTGCTACGCGGAATTTTCCCGCTTTTCGGAGAGTCAGAAACAGACCTTGCTGTTAGGGATAATGCAGCAGGTGCTACGGCAAGGATGATTGTTGTTCATCCTCAATCAGTCCCGCTAAATCAAGTATGATCTTCTTGGGCTAGGCCAGTTTCATCTATTTTCTTCTTACTTTTGAACCTTATGAAAACACTTTACTCATCTCTATGTTATAATCCAGGTACTTCCAGTGTTCTTAAGAGGTCTACCTCTAAAGGAAGATCAAGAGGAGTCCATGGCTGTATACAGCTGTATATATTCACTTGTTTTGGCATCCAATCCACAGGTATGTTCTGTCCATGCAAAATTTTCTTCTTTTTGGCATAAGAAACATTTTATGAGGTGCATTTAGTTTAATCCTTGTGCTTGGATGCAAAACCAGATCCTCTCACATGTTCCGGACCTGGTTAGAATCTTTGGGCAAGTAGTGGAGTCGCCAGTAGAGAAAGCTGAAGTGAAAGCAATTGTAGGCAGAACTTTTTCCCACCTGATCTCGGTTTATGGCGATCAGTTGCATCCACTCATAAGTGGTCTGCCGCCTTCTCAAGCTAACGCTCTCGCTGCGTTTGCTTCTAGTAGCTGATCTTCTCTTGTGATAAATATATTATATTACATCTCTCAAGAGCTAAAAACTGTTTTCAGGTATTTTTATTATTTGAAATCCATTCTTGCTCATTTGAGTCTCAAATCTTGTTTTTCCCTCTTTAAAATCCAATTTAGCGTTTGAGGGAAATGGGTGCTTTTGCTGTATGTTCCTTTCTCCAGAGTTTTGTCCTCGTTGTTTATTTCATTTCTCCATTTATTTTTAGTTTTCTAAGGTTGCAAGTTATATGAGTGTGGAAGGGTAAAATGGTTATATGTATTTTGCCCTACATGTGTTTTTGACATTGACAATATTGTATTTTGGCCTTCATAATGTGTTGGCGTTTTGGTAATAGTATTCAAAATGTAATATACTGCATATTGTACATTGCTGTTTGTCAGTAAATAGACCTCTTATTTTAATTATTTTTTCCTCAGCTAGTATTTAGGGAAATTTGATACAGTAGCGTGATTTAAACCTGTAAGCAACAAAATCGATGCTGCGGTAAGCAAGTTTCAAGTTCCAACTTTTGGATGTTGCCGAACAAAACTTCAACGTCGATGCATTACTTCCTGAAAGAAGAATTTTAAATCTACCAAACTAGATCTCTAGCTAAATCGTTAAAAGCCTCTGACATTTCTGCGCTGATCTTTTATCAATGGATTATGGAACTGATCCTAATGCCGGTTTTGGCGGGAACAAGGCATTACCATTGTTAAATCATGTCTTAGAATTTCTGGAACTTTGAAAACGTTTTTCATCAAATTTTCTTTTTCTTTTAAAGTCTTAAACTCTTGTTGGTCGAGAGTCCTTTCATCATTTTCCTTCAGGTTTGATGAGGTACATTAAGAACACGACGCATCTTGTTGTTAATGTACCGTTTCGGTTTAGTGATATCGCATCCGGTCAAACTCTTGGCTAATTTGGTTCAATGGCTCAACATTTTGAATGGGCAAAGAAAAAGAAAAAAAAATTGGGAGTTTCGTTTCGCTTGGTGAAACTGATGAAAGGAAGGAACCGTTCGTCGGGAAATTCAACAACACAGGGAGTTGAATCGAATAGCGGAAGCTCAAGACTGCTGATGAGAGAAGCTTTCGTTGGGAGAGACAAAGAGATCTGAGTTTCTTCCTTTCTTCGAGAGATTTTGGATCAGCGATGGGTTACGGATGGGCGATCTTCGAAGGCATGCTGGTGATGGGATCCCTGTGTCTCTTAGGATCGGCCGGCCTCTGGTTCCTCAACCGCCGGCTTTACAAGGAGTACGAAGAGAAGCGAGCCTTGGTTCAGATCATTTTCAGCGTCGTCTTCGCCTTCTCTTGCAACCTCTTACAGCTCGTCCTATTCGAGATTATCCCAGTCTTATCGAGAGAGTAAGCTTTCTGCTCCTAATAAGTTTGTTTTCTACTCTTTTTTTTTAATTTTACTTCCTTTATCACTGATTGTTCCACAGCTGAATGTTTTGTTTTTCCCAAGAATTTCTTGGAAGCTGTTTAGCTGCTTCTCTCAGTTGAATGAGAGAACATTTATTGATTCTTCCTCTGTTTCGTGTGGAAACTTGTACCTATCGCTGAGATTAATGTGTAACACCATCGATGAAATTTGTCATTTGGGATAATTTGAAACCGTTGTGAAACATTGAGCTTTTGCAATTGTATCATTTTAAGCCTTTGGAACTTTCTATTGAGATTTATTTTGGTTTGCAGGGCGAGGATGGTGAACTGGAAGGTGGATCTCTTTTGTTTGATTGTGCTCCTTGTTTTCATGTTACCGTATTATCACTGCTATCTCATGCTTCGCAATACTGGTAAGCCTTCTCCTTATGTCAACTCTATTTTTATTTGCTATTGATCTTCTTCCATTTTCCATTTTGATGTTATATTAAGTAGAAGGTTATTAGCATTATTTATGTGACATTTCAGGCTTCGTAGGAATTACTGAAATGGTTCTGGTTGTATGATGGACAGTCTTTTGCTCCATTAATTCATCTTTTAGAAATATTTTGGGGCCCTTAATGATTGACATTGTATTAGATTTTTGGCTTAAATTTATTTGCTTCTTTCGCATCGTTCACGAATATCTATTATCGGGACTGATATGAATGAACATGTATTAGTAATTCTTCATTGCTTTATGGCATTGATCCTTCCTTCTTTTGTTTTCTAGTACATATCGTAGTACCTCATGTTAAAAAAAGCAAATGTTTTCTCCTTTTATATACTTAACCAACATTTCAGGTGTAAGAAGGGAACGTGCTGGTGTTGGGGCCTTGTTATTCTTGACAGCATTCCTTTATGCTTTCTGGCGCATGGGAATTCATTTTCCTATGCCTTCGCAAGACAAAGGTACCTCTTCCAGCTTATGCTCTCTCTCTTTTCAAGACTGTATAAGCAAGGAGCAAGTTGATTTAAAGTTTCAGATCGTATTCACATTTCTCATGAACAATGTGTACTTCTGAATGTGTTGGAGTAGGGATATGATGTTTGAACTTGAAAAGGAAAATTTGAGTATGTTGACACTGACTATGATTGCCTGACTGTAGAATTTACCTTCAGAAGAAATTCGCAGAATCAATCATTCTGCCTTCTTTATGCTTGTTTCGATTTCTGCTCGGCAGTAGCTTCTATATATACAAACGCTCTTGGTACTTTTTGTTTTGGATGCTTAAGATCTCGTTACTGCTTGTTACTTGACTCAAACACCCTTTTATCTTGAAAGGTTTCTTTTCAATGCCTCAACTGATCAGCCGAATCGGGGTTATTGGTGTGACCCTCATGGCTGTCTTATCGGGTTTTGGAGCTGTGAACTTGCCCTACAGTTACATATCACTCTTCATCAGGTATATTACCTAGATTATTCAAGTTTTCTTATAAGGCTGCTATGGTTATATAGAACGAGTTATTATGTTATTCTTCTAGCTTGTGCTTTATTCTTATTGCTTTTGCTGTTTAGTTTTGTCTTGGCTATCATCTTTTTCCTCTGGTTGCTCCTGTTTCACTTTCTCTCTGTAAACATATAGGGAGATTGAAGAGTCAGAAATAAAATCGTTGGAGAGGCAACTCATGCAATCAATTGAGAGTTGTATAGCTAAGAAGAAGAAAATTATTTTATGTCAAGTGGAGGTGGAACGAAGTCAAGTATCAGAAGAGGTATGTTTCTGTCTACTATTTTAGCATACTCCATGTGTAATTGTACTTTAAAGTTTCATATTAGTTAACATTCTGTATTGGGTTAGAATTCTTATCAGATCTGTGTAATTTTGTACTTGTATGTCAAAATGCTCATCAGACTATGAAATGGTTTTTGTATCATAACAATGCTTTTTCTATGTGTATGTCAAAATGCCTTTTTATGCTAAATTCTGTGATGAGTTTAGGAAGTAACACTCTGGTGCTTTTGGCTTCCAGAATCAAAAGGGTAGATCTTTCTTTAGAAGATTTGTTGGGACTGTTGTGCGGTCAGTTCAAGATGACCAAAAGGAGCAAGGTCAGTTTATATGTTTTAGTTTTTGATGCAGTTGTACCTGCTAAATACACCATCAGGATATTATCATCCACCATGGGGGGATAGGATATTTAATTAGTAAAGGTGTAACTAAGATTTGGTTTTAAAAATGTAAAGCACGAGAGTGGTTTGCTTGTGCTAGGTGGTGTTGGCTAGAGTAGAATGAGAATGAGGTTAGGGTATTTTACCAAAGATGTATGCGTATATGGGATTCTACCGTACAAACGAGACCTTTAATTTAGTAAGAAGTGTATTTAAGCGATTTGAGAACGGTTCAGCCACTGTCCATTGTTGGAAAGATAACGTTGTTGAATTGTTACAGTTTGCCCCCTATTGCCAGATTAAACTTAGCATAGGATCATGTGTTTTCCTTAGAATTTTTTAGTGCACTTAATAGGATGAGATATTAGTTCAGCATAATAAGATCTGGTGACATCTCCCAAATTTCGTTGATGTTTATTTTTTTGTAGATATAAAACTGATGGAGGCGGAGGTGGAAGGTTTAGAAGAGTTGTCAAAGCAGCTCTTCTTGGAAATATATGAACTCCGCCAAGCAAAGGTTCCTTTCAGTACTGTGCCATTAGCTTTGATTTAACTACCGAGTTCTACTCATTGGCATGCCCATGGCATCTTTCTAAATTATCTATTACTTGGTGGTCTTTAAAAGTTGTAATATTAACAATTTACAAGCACTTAACGAACTTCATCCCATTTGCAGGATGCTGCTGCTTTTTCTCGAACTTGGAAGGGTCATGTGCAGAACTTACTTGGCTATGCGTGTTCCATATACTGTGTGTATAAGATGTTAAAGGTAAAATTTGTTTGTATTTATGTGAGGTGATAGCCTTCAATTTTATAAACTCTTATGTTATCATAGTATTGCAAGACGATGTTAAGCTCTTCTGCATGCGTGTAGCAACGGATTTTTGGTTTATTAGATGAAGCTGACTTCAATATATCTTGTTAAATGTTTTTCTCAGTTGTAACTGTGAATTTGTATTTCTAACTTCTCTGTTTCTTCCTTTTTGTTTTATCTGCAGTCTCTACAAAGTGTCGTTTTCAAGGAGGTATTCTCATGCTCATGTTTCTTATACACTTTATGATGAATGCCTGTTGGTTATAATCATTTATTTACTTATTTACGACATGGAACAGTAATCAGTTTGTTTACAGGCGGGCACGAAAGATCCTGTCACGATGATGATCAGCATATTCTTGCAGTTCTTTGATATAGGAGTAGATGCGGCATTGCTCTCACAGGTTTGCTTGACTTTATTTTGTTTGATATATGAAGATTAAAGCCAATGAAATGCAACCAGGCTTCTAAATATTCTTTCTCCTTACTACATGTCTTCCAGATGAAAAGCTAAATGATTTATTTCCCTCAATAATAACTGTACTTTCGTAGGGCCTTTGATGGGAGTGAATTTCTCATTTGAAGTTCCCAGTTTTTTAGACGTTATACTAAATGACTTCTTACCTTGTGCTTATCTGCTTCTCAAATTATGCTATGAATCTATTTGTTTGCTCAGAATAGTGCAACTTAGGCCTGATTTTGTTTCTTTCTTTATTATTTTCAGTATATTTCCCTGTTATTTATTGGGATGTTGATCGTGATATCAGTGAGGGGATTCTTGACGAATCTGATGAAGGTGAGTTCTGAGTTCAGCGTTTAAATTTCTTCCGTTCGTTTTTCTATGTTATCCACTTAGTTTGATAACTTCAGTGTCTATGGAATACTTTCTCTTACATTAATATGTTCAATTATTAGACACGGTCTTGCAGTTTTTTAGCTGGTGACAGCTTATATTGTGAGTATATGTTGCAGTATCATTTTGCCAAAAAAAAAAAATGTTGTAGTAGCATTTCGGATCTACCTAATTTAATTTCAACCTGATTGGAAAATCAGTTTTTTTATTATCTAAGGGATGGCTACTTACTTGATTGGTGATAGTATGTTGATTTTTCAATTTACTGAAACATAACTGACAAATATAATCAAAGATTTTGTTTTGAATGCTGTTATAAGTTTTGGTAAATGACTTGGGAGTTTTTTCGGATCGTACAGTTCTTCTTTGCAGTCTCGAGGGTAGGAAGTGGATCATCAAGCAATGTTGTGCTTTTCCTATCTGAAATCATGGGAATGTACTTTTTGTCTTCCATTCTTCTTATAAGAAAAAGCTTGAGAAATGAGTACAGGTACCCTCGAGTTCTCTGATCTTTAATTGAACGATGGATTAACGAGTTACTTGCGTCGTTATACACATATTTCTTCTGTTCAAAAACTGGATTATTTATCAAAGAAGCTGTTTTGTTGGCGCAGAGGGATAATAACAGATGTATTAGGAGGAGATATCCAGTTTGATTTCTATCATCGATGGTTTGATGCAATCTTCGTGGCCAGCGCTTTTCTCTCTCTGCTTTTGCTCTCTGCGCACTACACATCTCGTCAAATTGATAAGCACCCGATCGACTAAGCAAGCAAGCAATCCTCTGTAAGTGCTCTTGCATCGAGAGTGTGGTTAGAATTTTGATGTACATGAAAAGTTTGAATCAGTTAGTACTGCTTATCGTGGCCAAGCATTAACTTATGTATGTTTTTCTTGCTTTGAGAGGATTAGTCTTGAGTTGTTTTCCATCCGCGAGTGTGATTTTGAATAGTTGTAACAAGTTCGAGATTAATATAAAGAGATTACGTGCGTCTTTTAACTTTAGTCATGCTTTAATTTTATACTATCTTACCTATACGCAAACTGCAAACATGATCTTCCATGTAGTACTTTAAAGAAAAAGGAAAAGAAAAAGAGTAATGGCCACAACGACTTTATTAGGCATTGACTGAGGTCTGAGAGGGATATACTTTTCTCTTTCTTTCTTTTTTTGTGCCACAATATCGTACGTGAGAGAAGTTGGTTAGGGGTGTTTGGTTCAATGTACCTGCCTCTGTGTGGATACATTTTGTCCACTAACGATGCAATCCAGATCTCGGTTCAGAAATAAATGGACGAAGTATGAACGATAGAGATACATAAGTCTACAAGACGCAACATCCGTAACACATTAAGTTGGGAACAAATTTATAAATTCTCTAATGACCTGCTCCGTTGCAAAAAACTTCAAGTTCTATCACTGGTTCGCTGTAAACAACAATCAATTTGAGCACTGTGAACGACTATTAGCTTTTCTGTCAAAGCACTAACAACAATCTTTTTGTCGTGATCTTTTATTTCATTATTAATCGCATTCACTGCTACTTGCATAGAACCAAATTACAAAACAAAACGTTTTACATGTTAGATTTTACTGCATCATGTAAATTTTGTTTTTGCACTAATCAACACATAGAATAAAAGGAAAACCAATTTCGATTCGTCGTTGTTAAGAGAAAAGAAAAAAAAAAAAAATACGAAGGTACACAACAGTTGTTGTTTGCCGCTTAACGGCGAGGTGAAAAGGCTTCAACGGCGTTGAAGTGGTTCTTCGTAGCTCAGCGCCGGCGCGTTGTCTCCCTCTCAAATTGACGAGGTAAGCTTCTTCGGTTTTCCTCTTGGACCACTGATAATAATTATTGCTCCCATTATCTTGTAGAAACTTCACCTTGATTAGTCTCGATCTACTTGATCGATGTGACGTAGAAGACCCCTCATTTCGGAACCGGTCCTGCTGTCTTAACAACCATTCCGATGATATTTGTGTTCCGATTGTTTTCGTCGTGTTCTTTTCGGGGCGATTTTTCTGATTGTTGTTCTTCGAGTTTTTTGATAAAGCCTTTGTGTTAACAAACTGTAGGGAAGTTTATCAGTTAATCACACGCAGTGATGGCTGCTACAGATACTATTTTGACTGATTGCATTTGACTTAGAGCTGTAGCTAGACTAATTGAGTGATAGACTTCCTCAGAAGCAGTTCGTCTTTGTTGTAAGCTTCTCATCTGTTTTCATCCAGTTTCTTCTTGTCATTGTGGTTATGCTTTCCTGTAAATTTCAGATTTTTTTTTTAATTAGCTTCCTCTTTGAGTGTTTTACAACATTAGCTTGTGGAATTCTATGCAAAACTGTCCAGTGGACTCAAGTTTCTTTGTAAATTCCTCGTATATCTTTTACATCCCGTATGTAGGTCAAGCTTGGATGGTAGAGACACTTAACTTTCTATTAAAATGAGTACACAAAGAAATGGCGTTTCAAGGCATCACCGGGTTGAGAGTATTCGTGGTGAAGGGCCAAACTGGATCCTAATTGCAGGGGGAGCCTTGTTGAGCACATTGTCCGTACGCTTTGGGTACAAGTTAAAGCAGTCAATTGACTCAAAACCTCGTTTGGATGGCACTGGTGGATTAAAACGTACTCATTACTTTACTGTTTTCATTCCCCATGATTCGCTTTTATTTTATATCTTATTGGATTTTGATGGTTGTTGTACAGCTAATGGAACATCTGGCAGAGGCAGATCTCGAGGATGCTGCTTGCATTCTGAAGCATCCTCCTTTGAAAGGAGTAATGATGGTTGCTTCCACTGCACTCCTGGTAAGAGTTTGTGAGTCGGTTTTTCTTGCACATATCTTGACTTCACATAGTCTCTCACTGTGTTTGCTTTTGCGGTATCTTTGTAGTGAAAGGTCATTTTATGAGATGCTGTAAACTAGTTGAAAGAATACGGATATGGTTCTTACAAAGTTGTAGCCACTAGTATCTTGCATAATAATGTCTTCGTAGCCCAATCAGGAATCATATTTAAGTAGCTACTTGCATCAATGAGCTGGCAACTATGTTTTGTGTAGGTGTCCTCAGAGTTGGCTTCTTCTTCTTTTTCTTATATAGGGACTGATAATGTGGAGGGAAACCATGCCACAAACGAGCAAATGGTGGTTCCCAGTAATTCGCTGCCTCTCGTGATGGTTCCTGCTCCAGCATTTAGCAAAGAGAATGGAGGCGGGTGGGCATCTTCTCCTGATCGCCTGGAAGTGCCCATGAAACAATACCATCACCAGTCGACGTGTTCAGATTCTCCGTGCGTATCTGAATCGGGCTCAGATATCTTCAGCAAGCGAGAAGTAATACAGAAACTGAGGCAGCAGCTGAAGAGACGAGACGACATGATACTTGAAATGCAGGAACAGATTATAGAGGTGCAGAACTCGCTTAACGCGCAGATGTCACACTCTAGGCATCTCCAAACACAGCTAGACGCAACAAACAGGGATCTGTTTGAATCAGAAAGAGAAGTACAGAGACTGAGGAAGGCAATTGCTGATCACTGCGTGGGACAGGCTAGTAACAACGGTTGGAACGGCGATGCGAACGGGTTTATGGACAGCGAAAGCAATTACGAGTCACCGCAAAATGGATCAAGGGATGGAGAAAGAATAGAAATGTTGAGAAAAGAAGTGGGTGAGCTTAAAGAGGTGATAGATGGGAAAGAGTATCTAGTAAGGAGCTATAAAGAGCAGAAGATTGAGCTTTCACAGAAGGTCAGAGAGTTGCAGCAGAGATTGGATTCACAGCTCCCAAACATTTTGTAAGTGGAAAAGTTAGGTATTGTGCATTCTTTACAAGTCTCGTTTCTTCTCTCGAGAAACAAAATATGAATCTTTGTCCAAAAAAGAAATAGTTGGGCTCTTTGTCTCTCCTTGAGGAAACCTCTCTTCTGACTACATTTGTTATGGTTTATTAGATTCGGCTTTAAATTTCTTGATCTCCAGTTCTGATTAATCCTTTGTTTGAATATTTTGAAAAATGTGCAAACTCTACACTTTGGTGTCTTCAAGGTTTTATAAGTTGGTCAAATGTGAATTTTTAGTTGCAAGTCTCGTTGCCCTTTTTTGTTTTGTTTTCAAAGAATGTGCATGTGGGACGTCTTATTGGTTGTCAAATACATGTGAGCACTTGTTAGTTATTTAGGTTAGGTTTCCTAATGAAAAAATCGTTAGGGAAGGGATCATATTTGTCAGATATATCGAGCTGGCAGTTACTAGTTGTATTCCACTGACTATACTAAAAACTAATATAAGTTACAATAATCAACAGAGCAAACTTACACATATGTGAAAATGCATATATCTAAAATTTCATAATTAAAAAAAGTTGGAGGAACGAAACACAAAATGTAGAGCTGAAATGCTCAACCACCGTGAGCGTCATCCCTGGGACGTGGTGTACGCGTGCGGGGATTTTAGTTTTTTTTGTTTTTTATTTTTATTAAAAAATTAATATATCGATTAACAGTGGAGGAAGGAGCGAAGGAGTGTGGGGCGCCGTTTCTTCAACCTCTTCTTCCTTCTCTCACTCTCTCTCTCCTTCCTTTTTGGGTTTTACAGCTCAAACTTTGACCACATCATCGCCGGCCCAAACTCAGATTCTTATTTTCTCCACGATTTCTCTGACAGCGACTTTCGATTCTAGAGACTGCAACGACAACAGCGAACATTTAAAGTCAAAAGCCGGAGACAATTTTCTGTAGAGGAAGGGAGATTATGGAGCCCTAATGTCCATTTTTCTTATGAGGTTTGTATTGCGATTATCCTCCTCTCCACCCTCCTTTCCCTGCTCTTCACTCACTCACTCAGTTTTTTTTTGTTTTCATTCCCTGGGGAAAATCTATTTTTGAGTTATTTCCTCGGATTTGTGGATTGTCACCGCCTTCCGTTCTCTCTCGTTCCGATTGCGATTTATGGCCTCCTCTACCGGAAAGTTCTTTGTCGTTTTTATTTTTATTTGCTTCATGTTCAAGTCAAGCATCTCTTTACTCACTCCTAATGTCTTATCAAATCCCCATGGCGTCAACATATTGACTACTCTTAAGGAACCTCGATTTTGCTTCTTTTGGTGGCTTTAAAAACTGTTGATTGTTGACTGTAAATCAGGATTCTTATCCTTTTTTCCTTTCCTTCTGATGATTTATGGTCAATTGATTCTGATCATTGTCGATTTAGGTTATGTTTGGATGATAGAGACGTTTTGACTTACCATGAGTACACGAAGAAATGGCATTTCCAAGCATCAGCGAGCTGAGAAAGTTTCTGGTGAAGGTCCCAATTGGATCCTAATTGCGGGTGGAGCCTTGCTCAGCACATTGTCCATTCGCTTTGGCTACAAGCTCAAGCAGTCACTTGATTTCAAACCTCATCGATCGAATGCCTCTGCTGGATTGAAAGGCACTTTGCTTGTTCATCACTGTGTTGCTTTTTACATGTTTTGTTGGTTTTCGTCTCTTAATGGAATGTTTGGTTGTGCAGCTAATGGAACATCTGAGAGGCAAAAATCTGTAGGTTGTTGTTTGCACTCCAACGCATCTCCCTGTGCACATAATAACGATTATTGTTGCTTCCGCTCCAGTCCAGGTGTGACTTTGCTTCTTTTTTTCTTTTTCCTACAGATGAATTTCCTCGTACATATTTGTATAAGCCAACGTATGCTAGGCTCTTGGCTTCGCATCATCGCTTACTGGGTTTTCTTTCATCAACATGTGAAGTGAAAACTATGTGTGACTGCGATATACTGAAACATCTCGTTAGAAGACTGTCCATGTTACTGCAGAGTTCTGGTGAAACATCTCGTTAGAAGAGAACATGTAGTTCATGTTCATATATTAGGCTGGAAACTAGGGACTCCAATTTGAAGTTACAGAGTCTTCAATAAGTTACGAGATTTGTCATCCTTTAAGTACTGGTTGAACTTCATTATTCTTGGTTCTATGTGGCATATTATCATTAATGTGCGCCAATGAGGCTGGCACTAGGGAAACAGATTTTCTCCAATGACGGTTGTGTCTAGTTGCTGAATGCTAGCAGTAGTTACAAGAGTTTTCATCATCCAAAAAACTGGTTGAAACATAGTTATAAGATTTGTACTATTATATCTCTTAATCCGCTTCCCCTGTCCATGTAGTCGAGTCGAGAGCGGTCAGATCTTATCAGACTTTGCTTTTCTTTTCTTTTTATAGGAACTGAGAATGTGGAGGGAAAAGAGGAGCCAAACGAGCAAATGGTATCTGCATCCGACACTTCACTGCCGCTTGTGACAATTCCTGCTCCATCATACAGCAAAGAGAATGGAGTCATGTGGAGTTCTTCTCCTGATCGCCTGGAACTTCCCCCGAAACCATACAATCACCATTCGACCTGCTCGGATTCTCCTTGCGTCTCCGAAACCAGCTCAGACATCTTCAGCAAACGAGAAGTAATACAGAAACTGAGACAACAGTTGAAGAGGCGCGACGACATGATACTGGAAATGCAGGAACAGATTCTAGAGCTGCAAAACTCGTATAACGCACAGATGGCACACTCTAGCCATCTCCAGGAACAGCTAGAGTCGATGAACAGAGATCTGTTTGAGTCAGAAAGAGAAGTTCAGAGACTGAGAAAAGCAATCGCTGATCACAGCGTGGGATGCGCAGGTAGCAATGGCAAGACATCTCCTGTTGCGCCTTGGAGTGGCCATGCGAACGGGTTTATGGACAGCGAGAACAATTATGAGTCAGCGGAAAAGGGATCAAGGGACGGAGAAAGAATAGAGATGTTGAGAAAGGAAGTGGGTGAGCTTAAAGAGGTGATAGATGGGAAAGAGTATCTACTTAGGAGCTATAAAGAGCAGAAGATTGAGCTTTCACAGAAGGTCAAAGAGTTGCAGCAGAGATTGGACTCACAGCTCCCAAACATATTGTAGGTTTAAGAATTAGGGCATTGTGCATACTTGCTTCTCTTCTTTCTTTGGTTTTGGTATTTTCTGCTTCTTCGAGAAAATGAATCGATATGTTCTAAGATCTTTGGAGTCGCTCACTCCGGAGAGAATTTTTTTTTCAGGTATTTTTCTGGCTTCAGCTTAAGTTTTCAAATGTCTTTGATTTTGTTTGTTTTATGGCCTATCTCACTTTCGATGTTTGGTGTAAAGGAAAGTTAGTTGTTGAAGATTTTGCCACGAGATACTTTGCTTGCTGCTTCTTTTCCTTGTTATATTGTCTATAAATGGTAACTAACCGGACAAGATAAGGAGACGCTAGAAAAATGAGTGGTGCCAAAGATAGAATGAGAAAGAATTAACTTTTGGAAGGATTAGCAAATTGTTAAGCGTGAAATGCTAAAACCTATGGCGACAAGTTCGACAAATAAATGTTAGGGTTTAAAGACTTGAACTCTTTTAAACCCTTGGAACACCTTTTTAAGGTTGTTGATCCGATACAAGAGAATTGTTAAACACAGAGTCGCCAAAAAGGACATATAGATTTTTGTAAATAGGCATATGACTCAAGTGGGATAAAAATGAAAATAAGGAATCGTCGGCATGCTCATTTTGAATAGTCAAAACCAGAAACTATAAAATAGAGTTTATTCTCATGAAACTAATCCTTAATACAATTAGAGTAGTTAATTTATATTAAGAAGAAAAGGAAGCGTAGAAAGTCATTTTATCCTCTCAAGCCGTCTCTGAGGTTGCAGAAACCATTAATTTCTGGTGTTGGTTCCTTCCTCCCTCCTCTGGAGTTTTGGATGGAGATGTGAGCTTCTTCTTCATCCCCTCTCTATCCCAAAACACGAAAGAGAAAACCTTTTTACTCTTTATATATATATATCCATAAGCCATGGCCTTTTCTCTCCTCTCTCCAATTCCTCCCTCTGCCTCTCTTTCTTCCTTCACTCTCTCCGCCTTTTCCTCTGCTAATAATGCCTCTTCCTCCTCTCCCCTCTCTCCTCTTTACTCTTTATACCACCCCAAAGGAGCCCTCGGAAGCTGCAGAACCGCGACCTCGATTTTCGCCGGTTTCAGAGGCTTGCGGATTGGTTCCATGGCGGAGAAGAGGCAATTGGGTCTCATGGTTTCTACAAACGGTGCCGGCGGAGAATTGGATGATATGGATGAAGGCGAAATCGAGAGAATCGGTGGCCAAGACGAAGATGACGAGGAAATGATTGAACCACATGCCAATTCATCTTCTTCCCCTGAGAGATGGGATGTTTTGGGTCTCGGCCAAGCCATGGTGAGTTTTTTTTGCCACCATTTCAAACACAATAACATTTGTTTTCAGCTGTATCAAATTAAGGTCATTAAAGTAGCTCTATGTTCTTCTTACCCTTGATGCCAAATGGAAAACTTGTGGTCCTAAATTGTGAATCTAGATATTAAAATCGTACTTGCTTTAAAAAAATCTCTCCTTTGATCCAATGTTCTATTGGGATGGCTTTACCTGATGATGTCTTTTATGTTTTAGGTAGATTTCTCTGGAGTTGTGGATGATGGGTTTCTAAATAAACTTGGTTTAGAAAAGGGAACGAGGAAACTGATAAATCACGAGGAGAGGGGTAAAGTGTTGCAAGCAATGGATGGTTGCAGCTACAAGGCGGCAGCTGGAGGGTCATTGTCCAACACTCTAGTTGCTCTTGCCAGATTAGGTTGTCGATCCATCACCGACCGCCCTTTGAATGTCGCTATGGCAGGCAGTATTGCTGGTGACCCTCTCGGTAGCTTCTACAGGTACACAAACTTTCTTACTAAAGTATAAGCCTTTAGCTCTTTGTACGTATTTTGTTCTTCTTCTCTTTGTTATTGTGCCTGGCTTTAGAGAATTTAGTTTTTATGATTCTTGTTTTTAAATGGTTTTGGTTTGATTTACTCACAACTGTTAGTCCATCTTTATGTTCTATAGGACTAAACTACGTCGAGCAAATGTAAATTTTCTTTCTGCTCCAATCAAGGATGGAACAACTGGAACAGTGATAGTTCTCACGACTCCTGATGCACAACGTACTATGCTTGCGTATCAGGTGGGTTTCTGATATCAGCACAATGCTGTTGCAGCATGATGAGTATCCCAATCTTGCTTAAGCAGAGATAACTTAGTACTAAATAACAATACCAGTTTTTATGGATAAATTTTCAGGGAACATCATCTGTCGTTAATTATGATTCTTGTTTGGCTAGTTTGATATCAAAGACAAATGTCTTTGTTGTGGAAGGCTATTTGTTTGAGCTTCCTGATACTATAAGGACCATAACAAAAGCTTGCGAAGAAGCCCACAGAAATGGAGCGCTTGTTGCTGTGACGGCATCAGATGTGTCTTGCATAGAGAGGCACTATGATGATTTCTGGTGAGTTTTTTATTGCTCCTTTTGCTTCAATCCATTCTTGCGTCTATTTACTTTTTAGTCGGGTGTTTCTAAGAAGAGATTGAATAGCTTTTGTAGCTTGATTTGTCATAGAAGCTTTGATGCTACAAACTGCGAATGTCCTAACCTGAAGCATCAAAACCTGAATGTAGAGGGTGGATATTGTTGCTTAGGCTCCGATGTTGTCTTAATCATTTGCTTGTGTCAGTCTCGTTGTCTCCATCTGTTTGTTTATTAGGAGCAAAAGGAAAGCAAATATGGGAGATTACTCATTGTTTTCTGTTGATTCAGGGACATTGTGGGAAACTATGCGGATATTATCTTTGCGAACAGCGATGAAGCAAGAGCGTTTTGTCACTTTTCCGCAGAGGAAAGCCCAATTTCAGCGACGAGGTACTTGAGCCACTTTGTCCCGTTTGTTTCGGTGACGGATGGGATCAACGGGTCGTACATTGGAGTAAAAGGAGAGGCCATATACATTCCTCCATCCCCGTGCGTGCCAGTTGACACGTGTGGTGCTGGAGATGCATACGCTTCAGGTATCTTATACGGTATCTTGAGAGGTGTAACAGACTTGAAAGGAATGGGAGATTTGGCTGCTACGATTGCAGCCACTGTAGTGGGTCAACAAGGAACCAGGCTTAGGGTTCAGGACGCGGTGGAGCTGGCTCGGTCACATGACTTCCGTCTCAACAGCTCTGGTGTTCGAACCGATGTTGGGTCGTGATCAAATCTCTCTTTGTTTCATGTAGTAGTGCTTTTGCAATTGACTTGTATAATCATTTTTTTTTTTTAATTTAGTGGGAAACATTGGAGTATTTGTTGTATGTAACATTTTAGTATATAGCATCTTCTCACTATATGTATACTAGTGTTTCCAACAGAGTATGAAACTTTTATGATGAGTCATGGGTCCGAACAATATATACTTGTGAAATGCAAAGGGTAATCCCATGAGAATTTTCCAGCCTCAACATCATTATGAAGCTTGTAAACTTGGGGCACGGCTTGACTGACTTTCTTTCAAAACCAAAAAATATTGGGCAACAAAATTATTTACTCTGTTCATGGATTCTTCTTCTTCGTCTTTGTCTCGAAACTGGAGATTCAACGTCTTCCCGAGCTTCTGCGGTGAAGATCTTCGCAGAAACTTTCTCAGCCACTTCCTCAAGGAGCTGCAAAGCAAGGGAATCAGCACATTCATTGATAATGAGATCAAGAGGAGCAATTCCATCGGCCCTGAGCTCGTGCGAGCGATCAGAGAATCCAGGCTCGCAGTCATCTTGCTCTCGAAGAACTACGCGTGTTCGACCTGGTGTTTGAACGAATTGCTCGAAATCATGAGCTGTAAGGAAGAGATTGGCCAAACAGTGATGCCGGTTTTCTATGAAGTTGATCCGTCTCATGTTAGAAAGCAGACCGGCGATTTCGGAAAGGTCTTTGAAGAAACTTGTGTGGGGAAATCGGAAGAAGTGAGACAGGGATGGACACGGGCTCTGACCGACGTCGCGCATCTAGCCGGAGTGGATTCTCGCCTCTGGTTAGTCATTTCGATTTTGTTGGGATTCAAAATCTTTTAGACTTTAGAATCGAATCGAATCAAAGCCTTCTATATAGATTATACAACGTTATGTGAATGCGCGATTGTTTATCTTAGGAGCAATGAAGCAGACATGGTTGAGAAACTTGCGTTGGACATCTCGAATGCGTTAAACGTTACACCTTCAATGGACTTTGATGATTTAGTTGGAATAGAAGCTCATATCAAAAACATGAGTCCATTGTTATCCCTAGAGTCTAGTGATGTGAGGATGGTAGGGGTTTGGGGTCCTGCGGGAATCGGGAAGACAACCATTGCAAGAGCTCTATACAACCGATTCTCTCCTACATTCCAGCATAGCGCGTTTATGGAGAACATTAGAGAAACATATAGGAGGATCAACCTTGATGAGTACGGTTCCAAGTTGCATCTGCAAGAGGAGTATTTGTCTAAGCTTATCAACCATAAAGATATTAAGATACCTCATTTAGGTGTTGTACGGGAAAGGTTAAAGGACAGGAGAGTCTTTGTTGTTCTTGATGATGTTGATGAACTAGAGCAACTAATTGCCTTAGCCAACGAACCTCGATGGTTTGGATCTGGAAGTAGGATCGTGGTGACGACGCAAGATAAACGGCTTCTGAGAGCACACGGGATCGATCGTGTATACGAGGTGGAATTTCCATCTACAACTGAAGCTCTTCAGATCTTCTGTCAAGCTGCTTTTGGGCAAAAATATCCTTGTCTCGGTATCAGGGAGCTCGCGTTACAAGTTACTCATCTTGCTGGCTATCTTCCTTTGGGTTTAACTGTTTTGGGCTCATATTTGCGAGGATTTTCTAAGGAAGAGTGGAAATATGTAATGCCTCGACTTACCACAAGTCTTGATGGTAAGATTGAGAAAATTTTGAGATTCAGCTATGATGTCTTACATAGTAAAGATAAATCCATATTTCTTCACATTGCTTGTTTGTTCAATGGTAAAAACGTCGAGGATGTTAAGACGTTGCTTGCGAATAGTGACTTGGACGTTGACCACGGACTTAAAGCCTTGGCTGATAAATCTCTCATAGTTACTCATTGGGGATACATACATATGCACTCTCTGCTACAAAAAATGGGTAGAGAGATCATCTGTCAACAGTCTGTTCACGAGCCTGGAAAACGTCAGTTTTTGGTTGATGCTGAGGAGATTCGGAATGTACTTTCCTGCAATTCAGTAGGCACTTCTATACTTTTTATCTTTAAATTTAAGGCTCAACGAAATAGTCTCTTACTCTGTGGAGATTTTTCAGGGTACAGGAACTGTTCTAGGCATATCATTCGATGTATCCAAAATCAATGGGGAGTTATCCGTAAGTAAGAATGCCTTCCAAGGAATGCCTAATCTTCAGTTCTTGGAGATATACAAGAAGTGGGGAGATACTAGATCCAGACTAAATCTGCCCCATGGCATGAACTGTCTATCCCACAAACTTAGGCTGCTACGTTGGGACTCATTTCCGATGAGATCTTTGCCTTCCAAGTTCTGTCCAGAGTTCCTCGTGGAACTCATAATGAGATTTAGCAAGCTAGAGAAACTCTGGGAAGGAGTGCTAGTAAGTTATCCTGTTTGTGTTTGGAGCTTTTTTTCTATAAAACTTAGTACATGCCTCATAATCAATCATTGAGAATATATATTCTGTTAGTTTGGACTTTAAAGCTCCGGTTTTGTAATTTTTTTGCTCCTGAAACATTTTCTTTTACAGTTCTAATATATTCAACTGACATGTGACCTTATTTGTTGTTTTGGCTCGCCTTCAGCCACTTAGGAGTCTCAAAGTGATGGATTTGAGTTGCTCCAGAAAGCTCAAAGAGATTCCTCATCTCTCAAATGCCACAAAACTTAGGAAATTTTCAGCAGATGACTGCAAAAGCCTCAGTGCGTTCCCACATGTCCCTGACTGCATCGAAGAGCTTGAATTAAGCTCCACGGGAATACAAGAAGTTCCTCCGTGGATCAAGAATTTCACTCGGCTGCATACACTCTGTATGAGGAGATGCCCGAAGTTGACCAATATCTCTATGAACATTTCAAAGCTCGAGAATCTTGAGGAAGTGGACTTTTCAGACAGTGTGTGTGGTACCCCTTTCTCTGCAAAAATTTATTGGATCTCCGATGTCAAGACGCGGCTGAGTATAAAGGCTAACAACATTGAAGAAATGTTGCCAAAATGTCTACCGAGGAAGGCTTATACTTCTCCGGTTTCATTGGATTTGAGTTGTAACGAAGATCTCGAAACCATTCCAGATTGCATCAAATATTTCTCTCAACTTCATAAGCTTGACATTGGAGAATGCAGAAAGCTTACATCACTTCCACAGCTTCCGGAATCGCTTTCAGAGTTAGATGCACAAGAGTGCGAGTCTCTTGAGATAATATATGGATCCTTTCACAATCCCGACATATGTCTCAACTTTGCAAACTGCTTGAAACTCAACAGAGAAGCAAGAGAGCTCGTCTGTACATCACCTAGCAAGTACGCGATCTTACCCGATGAAGAACGGCCTGCAATGTTTACCGACCAAGCTTCTGGAAATTTCGTGAAGGTTGTCCATATGATTCCAAGACCATTTCCTCGATTCTTGAGATATAAGGCATGCATTACGCTTGTCGCTCGCTCAGCTGTCTATGACGATGACTCTGGTGGTATTGTCCGTGTAGCTTGTTGCATCAGGCGCAAACGCGGTGGCAATGTTGTGAGGGATGAATCAAAAGAGTCACACATACCTGTACTTGTAAAAGATCATCTCTTTACATTGGGGGGTTATTTGATCCTAGACGAAGGCAATGATCCTGAAGTAGACGCAACATTCAGCGAGTTTCTGTTCGAGTTCAAGGCCAACATAAAAGTGGAGATCATAGGATGTCAATTTACAGTTCGTGGAGGCAAAAGGGACGATACTACAGAATCTAAATGCAGTAAAGAAATCTCCAGCCTGCAAAATACAAGATGAGCCATGAATCTGAGGAACAAAGATAGGATCCTCAGTAAAGAAGATTCTTCTGGTTTCTGAAAATTTGATGGAGCCCTTGTACAGACAAAGGCCAGATTCGTCTATATACACTTAATCCCATTCATGATTGTATGTATCAGCAAATTAGCTTCAACTTTAAATGCTTGAGTTTCTTACGCGATTAATTAAAAGGATCCAGTTCCAAAAACGATAACAAAAGTGCTTCATGAACTCGAAACTTTACAGCATGTATATTACATTTCCATCAACAGCTGAATCTGAATCGAAAATTTGATTACATAGGACAATTGAAATCAGATTTAATTAAACAGCCTAAAATCTCTGAAACAAGATAAATCGAGCTTTTTCATGTAGATCTAAGGTTTCAAACGTTCGGAGTCGTTTTTGGCAGGGGAAAAATTCGAACCGAAACCCATAACCATAAGAAGAAAGAAGGTGGTGGAAATTTTGGAAGAAAAAAAATTTAGACCATTTCTCGATTTGTGCGTGTCATCCTTGCGCAGGGGCCATGCTAATCTTCTCTGTATCGTTCCAATTTTATCGGATGTCCCCGAAGGGACAATCATGTTCGTGACTCTGACGCCATTTAAACGCTGTTTCTTCTCTTTAACTAACCGATGTGGGATGTATGCTACATTATTTCAATTGAAATGGGCCTCTTTGTTACGAGGCCTCTCTTTCTTTCTGATTCGTTATGGGCCGCCCAATTTTTTATTTAAAGAATCGAAGTCTTTAGTTGGACAGATTATGGTTTCTAAAATGTTAAAATTCTTTTTAATTTTTCGGAGCTAGTATAAATTAGTTTCATTCACTGGTACTATAAGTTTAATGGGTGTTATATCTTTTATTACAGTTTACAAATTTTCATTGAAGAAGAATGAAGAATACTTAAAGAGAGATAGAGTTCATGTTGATATTAGATTGTTTTGACTTCTGAATTTGAAGGGAGCCATTATACAGACAAAGGCTAGATTCGTCTATTCACACCTAAGCGATTAGTTAAAACTTCAAAGGATCCAATTCCAAAATTGGATAATAAATGATTCATGGACTCGAAACTTTACATTTTATGTTTTCATCAAACCATTAATTAGCTATCACCTGAATCGACAATTTTTTATTTACACGGGAAAGGGAAATCTCATCCAATCGCCGATAAAGTAAACGAATATTAACTAACGATAATTTGACGTGCGATCTAAGTTCCAAATCAGAATGATTAAGGATAAATGTAGATAGGACTTTGATTTAGTTTGATTTGTAACTCCCTTCATTGTGTGCTCTCCTAATTGTCTTCTTTTTAAGAGTTAATTACTCAGAATGACACTAATCTGTCACTAATTGAAATGGAACATTCTTTTTAATTCATCTACCAGTCACATAAATTAACTTTACGAAAAAAGTATTGATAGTTGTAAACATTTCAAACAAAAACTAGTCTGCATGTAGAGCCTAAATTGCTTCCATGTCCAACGCATAAAATAATGACATTTCACGCACAAAATCTTAATTCAATGTAGTGTTGAAGATATTATTCATCAACAAGGAACTAAATATAACAATTATGAACTGATGGTAATAACTAATAAGAGTTGTATGATTGAATTATTGTAAAATAAATAAATGATTGAAAGGCACATGCAGTCCACATGATGACTCAAAATGGATCTTAAGATTGTAAATCAGATCGTCGGAGATTTGAGATTTTTTCTTCTCTGCCCACATTATGAGCAACGTCCATTCATATTTGCTGGTCCACACACACACACACACACACACCACTTTATTATTGTTATTATTTCATTATTCATTCCCTTTAATACAGGCAATGCAAAACTTTAAGGCATGGTCATATCCGTAATTTCAAGTCGCACGTATTTCTTTCTTTCTGTAGTTCTTTTTAATTGAAAAAATTAAACCGCGAAAATGAAAGAAAAAGACGAGAGAGAGAGAGAAAGAGGGTCACCACTCTGGGACACCATAACCCATTACCAATTATTTTTTTTACTCTCTTTTGTTTTCTATTTGCAATTTTGCATTATATATATGAGAGAAAAAAGGAATTTTTTTTGCTAAAAAGTTCAAGACTTTGTGGAGAAGCAATCCGACCCAGTGAAGAAGAGACCAGAATCGATCTGGGTTTCTGTTTAGTCTCCCATTGCAATGCCGGAGATTTAGCAGCCAACATTTCTCGGCGCTTTGCTATTTTCTTCTGATTCTCCCGCTTTTTTTCTTTCTTAGTCTCCTTTTCTGTCGTCTCCTTCCTTTGAAGGTGTTCTCTTCGGCAACAATGGCGTCCAGAACCAAGTGGGGGGATTTTTCCTTCTCTTTTTTTTTAATGTTTTGTTCATTCTAGAACCAAACTAGTTTAACTTGAAAGACAATTGGATCTGAGATGCTGTATTCTGTTTTCTTTGTCGGAAATGTAGCTTTTTTTTTTTTTTGGATTCTATGTGGGTCACTTTCTCCGGGCAGCTTTGTTTTTTCTTCTGGAAATATTCAGTGATCTGTTTTTTTTTCAGTTGCATTAATTTGTTACTTTATCTGAATTTTCCAAAATTTGGTTTGGATCTTGCAGAAGTTAGAGTCAGTTGTACTCTTATTTATCTTAAGTTTGGTCACTGTAACAGTTAAGAGTACTTTTCCGGGAATTCTGCAATATGTTCTTTCACTTTATCAGATCATTCGATGTACTGTAGAAAAGCGTATGTTCATTAAGATGCTTATTGATCTGGTTATTGATAATTAGATCTCTAAACTGAGATGGATCTTATTCCTAGCAATACAAACCATGAAAGTGGAAACTGTTTTATCTCAAGTCCTTAATGCTTGTATATGGAGTTAGATCTATAGATTTACAAAAAAATGGAGGTGATGGTCTGTTTGTTTCGGTACTGTTCATTGATGTGATAGTGACATTCTACTTTTACCTTTCTGATGTTGTAGAACTGGTTTAATGGAGACTCCTCGTAGCAAACCATCGCCACCAACACCAAGAGTGACTAAATCAACAGGGACTAAATCCGATGGCAGTTCGCCATCCCCTGTGCACAGCACTCGTCTTTCACTAGACCGTTTCCCACAATCTGTTAACTCCAAGCCTACTCCTGATCGTCGGACTGCAAGAGTTCCTACTCCGCCTGAGGCAAGTTAAACCAACTCCTTCCCTTTGACAACTTGAAGCTTCTCTTGTTTTTGATTTTACTTATTTATCCTCATTTCTTGGCAATGCAGAAATCGCAATCACGGTTAGGGAAGGGACCTGAGCTACAAGCTCAACTGAATCAGATTCAGGAGGATTTGAGGAAAGCTAATGAGCAAATAGCTGCGCTCAAGAAGGATAAAGCTAAAGCTCTTGATGATCTTAAAGGATTTGAGAAACTGAACAAAGAAGCCAATGAGAAACTCAGAGAGGCATTGGCAGCTCAGCAGCGTGCCGAGGAGAGTTCCGAGATTGAGAAATTCCGAGCGGTTGAATTAGAACAGGCGGAAGTTGAAGCGGTTCACAAAAAGGAAGTCTCTTGGAAGAAAGAGGTTGAGTCTATTAGAAGCCAGCATGCTTTGGACATCTCTGCTCTTCTCTCTACCACGGAAGAGCTCCACAGGATTAAACAAGAACTGGCTATGACTGCTGATGCTAAAAACAAGGCACTAAGTCATGCCGAGGAAGCGACAAAGATTGCTGAAATTCAGGCTGAGAAGGTGGAGATGCTTTCTTCTGAGTTGAGCCACTTAAAGGCATTGGTTGGCTCAGAGGAAGAAAAGAAAGCTATTGAAGGCGATGAGGTTGTGTCTAAACTGAAATCCGAAATTAAGATGTTGAGAGGGAAACTTGAGGAAGTTAGCATCCTCGAGAATACGATGAAGGATCGAGAAGAGGCCATCGAACAGCTCCATGTTGATCTTGAAGCTGCTAAAATGGTTGAATCATGTGCTAATAGCTTAGCAGCTGAGTGGAAGAACGAGGTTGAAAAACTTGAAAAACAAGTTGAAGAATCAAATAAGTTGAAGACATCTGCTTCAGAGTCTTTAGATTCAGCTATGAAGCAGCTGGGGGAAAACAGTCATGCGCTTCATGAGGCAGAGTTGGATAATGCTGCCTTAAAAGAAAAGATTGAGTCGCTGGTGATGACGATTGCAAGGCAGGAAAAAGATCTTCAGGAATCTCAACGCCAGGTTTGCATTTCAAACGCAGAAACTTCTAAGCTTGAAAAGCTTGTCGAGTCAATAAAATCTGACCTTGCAACCGCCCAAGAAGAAAAGGCTAGAGCTTTGGACAATGAAAAGACTACAACATCACATATTCAGAACCTATTGAATGAAAAGGTGGAACTTGCGACAGAGTTGGAGAACTGTAAGAAGGAAGAAGAGAAGAGCAAGAAAGCTTCGGAAAGCTTGACTTTGGATTTGCAGGAAGTATCTATGGAAGCAAGGGAAGCTAAGGAGAAGCTATTGACATGTCAAGCGGAGCTTGAACTTTGTGAAGCCCAGATTGAAAGTTTGAAGTTGGCTGCGAAAGAGACAAATGAGAAGTATGAAAAAATGCTTGAAGATGCAAGAAACGAAATTGCTAGCCTGAAAAGTAGTTTAGAAAACACTCAGAATGAGATTGTCAATTCGAAGACTGAGTGGGAGCAGCGAGAACTTCATTTGATGGCTTGTGTGAAGAAATCGGAAGATGAAAAGTTCTCTGTGCAGGGAGAACTTAGCAAGGTTGAAAATTTGCTTAATCATAAGGAAATTGAGGCGCGGGCAGCAAAAGAAGAAGAAGCCAATACGAAAAAGAATCTTAAGGAACTTGAGGAGGAGCTTAAGGATGCGCAGGAAAGAGTTGGAGAAGCGAAAGCTGAAAGCATGAAACTTAGAGAAAGCTTGTTGGAGAAAGAAAACGAGCTAAAGAACGCTGCTGCAGAAAACGAAAAGCTCAGAGAAATGGAGGTTTCCTCTCTCGCAAAAATAGATGAGTTGTCAAAGGTGAATGAAAGCTTGGTGGATAAAGAAACAAAACTGCAGAGCGTTATTGAAGAAGCGGAGGAGCTCAGAGGAAGGGAGGTTGATTACCTCAAGAAGATTGAAGACTTATCAGCGGCGAATGTGAGCTTGGTTGACAAAGAAACCAAACTGTCGAGCATTGTACAAGAAGCTGAGGAGCTTAGAAGAAGGGAGCTTGCTTGTATGAAGAAGATTGAAGAGTTGTCAGCAGTGAGCGAGAAATTGGCTGATAAAGAAACGAAATTGCAGAGCACCATTCAAGAAATTGAGGTGCTCGAAGAAAAGGAGGCTGTATACATCAAGAAGATCGAGGAGTTGTCATCGTCGAATGAGAGATTAGTTGAGGAAGAAGCCAAACTGCAGTGCGTTGTTCAGGAAAATGAAGAGTTAAGAGAAAAGGAGTCCTCTTATCAGAAGAAGATTGAAGAGTTGTCAGAGGTAAAAGAAATCTTGGCTGATAGAGAAACCAAGCTCCAGAGTTGTACTCAAGAAAATGAAGAGCTTAGAGAAAGGGAGGCTGCTTATCTTAAGAAAATTGAAGAGTTAGCGATGCTGCAAGAAAATCTTCTTGATAAAGAAAATGAGCTTGATGGTATGGTCCTTGAGATTGAGGACCTTAAAGCCAAGGACCTACTAGCCCAAAAGAAGATTGAAGAGCTATCAAATCTAAATAAAAGCTTGCTCGTGAAAGAGAGTGAGTTGCAGGGTGTTGTTTGCGAAAATGAGGAGCTCAAATCCAAAGAGGCTTCATCGCTTAAGACAATAGAGGAGTTGTCTGATCTTAAACAAAATTTGGTTGATAAAGAAAATGAGCTGAAGAATGCAATCGTCGAGAATGAGAAGCTCAAGGCCAAAGTTGCCTCATCGGTGCAGAAGATTGAAGAATTGACAAACCTTAAACAGAGCTTACTTGATAAAGAGAAGGAGTTGCTGGGTGTTTTCCATGAAAACGAGGAGCTTAAGGCCAAACAGGAATCGTCGCTGAAGAAGATTGACGAGTTGTTACATCTCGAACAGAGTTGGCTTGAGAAGGGAAACGAATTTGAAAGACTTAATCAAGAAAATCAAGAGCTTAAGGTGCAGGAAGCTTCAGCGGCAAAGAAGATAGAGGAGTTGTCAAAGATGAAAGAGAGTCTACTTGACAAAGAAACCGAGTTGCAGGCTGTAATTCATGATAACGTTGAGCTGAAGGCCAGGGAGGCTTCCGCGCTTAAGAAGATCGAAGAGTTATCAGATTTGCTAGAAAAAGCTTCTTCCACACAAGAGAAACCAGAAGAAAATGGTAAAGCCAGTGACATCGAAAAAGCTTATGACTTACTCCCGAAAGCTGTAGAATCTTCAAAGGAAAATGGTTCCAGGTGCATAGAAGAGATTACTAGAACCGATCCTTCTCACTACCGACCCGGAGAACAAAAGGTACAAGAAAGTCCAATGGAAGCCATTGATAAACATTTGAAAGATGACACATCAATCCATTGGTCAGCTCAGAAAGATGAAGGGGTAGGAAAAGGAGTCAAAGATAAAGAATCCATAGAAGGGGGATTCAAGACATGGGAAGGCTACCATATAGAAAAGAGAGAAGCTTCTTCAGAGAGAGAGTCAGATCACGACTTTGCTGAAGAGGAAGACGAGTCGAAAGCAGAAGGCAGTGAAAACTTCGATCAGTTAAGCAATGGCTTGTCTTCAGCAGAACAAACCGAAGATGCTGGAACTCTGCTCTCAAAGGAGCAACAGCAGAAAAAGAAGAAGCCTTTGCTCCGAAAGTTCGGGAATTTACTGAAAAAGAAGAGTACAAGCAGCAGCAGCAGCCATAATAAATAGAGAGAAGATCCGAGGATACTACTGCCATCTCTGTTGCAACTGAACATTATTCCTTGGTTGATTTGTCTTAAATCTTTTAAGAGTATAGCTCCAAATTCAATTTTAAGGCGTTTGATATCTGCTTTCTCAAGATCTTATTTAGATTATCTATGCCTCTTCTTCTCTGTTTCTTCAAACTCAGATCTAATTGACCGAAATTCGTATTTAACAACAAAAGACAAGCCATGTTGTTGAAGCTTAAAAAGACAATACACATGAGAAGAAACAAACTAGACAGGGATAGACTTAGAGAGCAAGGTGCACGTGCAGAGTTGCTACAAGAACAACACACATTAGTCTAGTTTGGACAATTGGTATCAAACTATTGACTAATGGTGTGCATTTAGAGTTGCTATAAATTCAGTCGCTAAGCATTTTCTTAGTGCACTAAAAAATCTACGTATATAATTGCAATAGGAAGTAGTAGAATTTGCGACCAAAATCAAATCCGTCACAAATTAATCTTCAATTGAGAACGATACAATCGATTCAAATCGTCTGAAGTCGACGATGAAATTGCTATGGCACTACGAACCAAAATCATTTTGCGCCTTTTTTTCACTAGGCTTGCAACATAACCTTTTTTCTATTAAGTCATTTCAGAATTTTTTTAGCTATATAAATTTTGCAGTGTCCCAAGAAAAAGTGTGTGTGTTTTTATAGTATCCCAAGAAAGAGGGTGTCCAAAAATATATAGATGTTTTACATAGACGAACAGAGCCATGACCATTGAACTACCATCAAATATTGGTTGCTGACGTTAAGTAGTCTCAAACTAGAATATTTGGTATTTATACATTGAGAAACTCCTTGTAGCATTATTATTAGTGTAATGTAAAGAGCGAGATTCAAAAGGAAATGGATCTAGAGAAGACCTTCTTCACAGCTTTCCATGTGAAGGAAGAGGTTCTAATGAGTGACAAAGGTGGTCTGATAAACCTCGGAGACGACGGAGAATATGTATAAAACGCCGACGATTTATCTGAACCAGATGAAGTTTTAATAGCGTCTTCTTTCTGGACGATGGAATCATCCACGCTCTCTTGATTATTCTCCTCTACATTCCAAAACCGAGTTTCTTTACGCTTCTTTTTCACCATTGCTAACACATCAAGCTTGTTGCAAATCCCCCAAACCGTCACCTTCTGTTTGTAGTAGTCTACTTTCACTGAATATATTCCTGTTTATAAGTTATAAACAACAATACAAGCTTCTTCTTTTTAATACGTGCGTCTGATAACATGGAATATAAAGCATTAATAACTATTGATTCGTTACCTTTGAGATGAGAAAGAGCCTTCTTGATTTTCTTCTCGCAACCATAAGAATACAAAGGCACCATCATTTCTACGTACTGTGGTTCCACCTTGTTGTACGCTGGCACGATTTGCAGATCACCCATTATAGTTTCTATGTATTATATAATATATTTCCAGTTTCTAACTTAAACCATGCACTCTTAGCTATATATATAGAGAGAAAGAGGTATATATGCACATATATATATACACATGTATGTACATTGAGTGAATGTTGACGATCGACAGTAATTGGGTTGAATGCAGAAGATCATGAGGTGCATGTTGTTGATGTCGTCATGTTGTAAGCTCTTTAGGATCTAATGACTTGGATTTAGCGTAAAGTGTGTGTCACCACTTTTTTTCTTTGCTAATAAGCTTTCACTAAAAATGCCTTCCTTTGGACTTTGGATCCCATGTTATACGTTCCTCTTTTTCTTTATCCCCCGAAAAGAAAACTTGAATTGAGTCTTTTTAAATCTGACCAATATAAAATCAATTATTTTCTTACAGAAAGCTACACAAAAGGGCCCTTTTCTTTGGATAGATCGGTATATGATGCCTTTTATATTTTCTCATCATAGTTTTTTTTTTTTTACTTTTGTTTTCTAATTGCATAGATTCTTTTGTTTATCTACTATCTTAACACGGTTACCTTAAGCGAAAAATGTATAATATGTATATTAGAGACTTTATTAATTAGTATATCTAGTTTTGATGAATACAAGTATAATAAGACGTTGGTAAAAAAGTATCAATGGATAATTAATATATTATAACAAGAAGAAAAAGTGTGGTCTAGTGGTTTATTTCGAGTGGGTTGATGATTTTTCATGTAACTGAAGGTTAGAGTCCGAGATCGAATTCCACACTATCTACGAAAATCGTTGTAGACATCCTTAATTAGTGTCAAGAACATCCTTAATTAGTGTCAAGAACATCCGGTTTTCTACAAAACTTTGGGAACAAAACTGCATTCCGGGTTGGAATTAATCTATCCCGACTATGACTACACGTGAATCGATAATATCATATGCGAAATGACTGATCCAAGCAAACGTGAAACTTCTTTAAATATCTTTAGGAAGTTATTTTATTTATGAAACACAGAGGGGTGATATATGCATGTCGTTATTGTCGTCCACGTGGATACATAAAGAAAGAGAAGACATTGTTTGAAGGTGGAAATGGGCTTGGTCATTACCAAACTTTAATCTATTGCCATATAATCTATTGACGTCGATATCTTAAAGTTGAACGGCGCCGATCTTGATGACTCAGACATAAGCCTCACCATGTGAAATCCATTATACAACCTTCACTTTTCCATGCATTCGCTTTCTAGTTTGTAACATATATAGTTACATAAATAAAGTTTAGGTCGGCGATAACAAAATTTCATATAACAGACGAAGCGTTCTACATAATCAAGAACATTAATTGAGAACTCATCATTCAATCGACGTACTAGGTTTGATCGTTTTACTCTTGATTAGTTTCACTGTTTCATCATATCATTAGTTCGATGGTTCTTAAAAATCTGTACACATGCACACATCATTTAAAGGCAAAAGAAAATATCATTAATCTATCTTAATACCATTAGTTTGATGGTTCTGTCTTTTGTTGTTAATTTTATAGACATTAACAACAAAAGAAAATATATATTCAGACAAAAAGAGACCGAGCCCCGAGGTACCATATGTTCTTGAGGACCTAGAAGAAATTATGTAATTTGATACTGTCTGAAGCAAGACAAATAGAGTTGAAAAACTTGACACATGTATATTTATGAAAACTCTCAAGCTAAAAATGAAAAAGGAAGAAGTAACAACGTAGAATATATATTTATCAGTGGATAAGCAAACTTAACAAGCATTAGAAGATTATCGCACAATAAAAAATTAAAAAAAAAAAAAAAAAAAAAACAGTGAACAACACAGATGGATTTAATAGCTATATATATGATATATCCAATAGATCTCTGAGTGGGCTTGTTTTGAGCCCAATAGTGACAGTTACCAAACTACTCATTGGAGCCCATCAAGATATTCTCCCCACCACGTATATCGCGTGACGACGTGTCTTCTTTGGTCCGGCGAAGAAGAGTGAAGAAAGACGCCTGGAGAGGTTTTGTATCGGGAGGGTTTTTCCTTTCTTCATTTTCTGATTGATATCCACAACGATGAATCACCTCGTCCGTAGAAGCTCCGTCGCCAACACCGCCTTGAGGTCCGTTGGGTACCTCCGGCAATCTTCCGCCGCCTCTCCACCTCCGATTTTCTCCCCCGCCTCCGCATCAACCGTCCGCCGGTTCACCTCTGCCGGCTATCCTTCCAACAGGTTTTTGAGCTTAGGATTATTTCGTTTTACGAAAACTCGAACGGATCGTAGAGGCATTTTGGTATCCTAAATTCGGATTTGAGTAGGAACATTGATTTGTGGATGTTCGGTGTAGCTTTCAGTTAACGCCGCCGGTGAACTGGGGAGTCCGGATCGTACCGGAGAAGAAAGCGTTTGTGATTGAGCGATTCGGTAAATTCGCGAAGACTTTGCCGTCGGGGATTCACTTCCTCATTCCCTTCGTGGATCGCATTGCTTATGTTCATTCCCTCAAGGAAGAAGCAATCCCGATTCCGAATCAGACTGCCATCACTAAAGACAACGTTAGCATCCACATCGATGGCGTTCTCTACGTCAAGGTCATCTTCTCCTCTTCTCACCAATTCAGTTCTTCTTTCCTAATTTCTTTATTTTTTAATCCATCTGTTCGTTTTCTTTGTGTGCAGATTGTGGATCCTAAATTAGCTTCTTATGGCGTTGAGAGTCCTATCTACGCTGTTGTGCAGCTGGCTCAGACCACCATGCGTAGTGAGCTTGGTAAGATCACGCTTGATAAGACCTTTGAGGAACGAGATACTCTCAACGAGAAGATTGTGGTTCGTTCCCTCTCTCTTTTCCAAATTTTCAAACTCACTGTACTTCACTTCCGTTGCATTTCTAATCATTTTATAAAATCCGCCAAAGTGTCAAGTCACGTTAATTTGGTTATATACGCTGCTGTCTATTCTCAACGGAAGATTGCAACTTGGGCTGTTCAGCTGTAACGTTTAATCTCCTATTTAGTTAATCTCCTGTGGCAATATGTTTGGATTCTACGTAAGTTAGATGAAGGATTTTTTTTTAGATTCAGCTAAGGACTTTACTCATCTTGTATGTGTTCAACATCCCAAGCTGTGTCGCGCCTCTTTTCCAAATTACAAGGAGACCTTGTGGTTAGAGGAAATATACCCATTGGCGAAGAAAAACAGGTGATTGGTTCTTGAGAGGGATTTGTTTTCTTGCAGGAAGCCATCAACGTTGCTGCAAAAGACTGGGGTCTTCAGTGTCTTCGTTATGAGATCAGTATGTTGTTTTCTGTTTTTTTTTTTTTTTTCTTTGCAGGTGATTAGCTACATACCTTTTTCTGCCTATTTATACTTCGTGCATCTCCAGGGGATATTATGCCCCCTCATGGAGTGAGGGTTGCTATGGAGATGCAAGCTGAAGCTGAGCGTAAAAAAAGAGCCCAGATTCTTGAGTCTGAAGGTAATATTGCTTTGACTTGTCCTTCAAAAGTCATTTTCTGAGAGTGAACAGTGATCGCTACAGCTCATAATACCGTTATTATTCTCGGCTAAAAGCTAAAAGCTACCTACTACTTTTTTCGGGTTTTCCATTTTGCATTTGGAAAACTAGAAGCCTGCTTAACATCTTTTAATCCTTTGTTTTACTATATTTAACAGGAGAAAGGCAATCCCATATTAATATTGCTGATGGTAAGAAAAGTTCTGTAATCTTGGCATCTGAAGCTGCAAAGATGGACCAAGTGAATCGAGCACAAGGTTAGTATACATCAGAGTAACATGTGGTGTCTATTGTTAGTTAGGTTCATTAGAAGAACTTTTAGCTCCATTTATTGTTCTTTCACTATATACCTATGAATACTTGGTGCCAGAGGAACTGTTTTCATTACTGCTCGTGCACAACATGGTTACTATTCTTTCTTATATTATCCTTTGATGAATGTTCTTCAGGTGAGGCTGAAGCGATACTAGCTAGAGCAGAAGCAACTGCTAGAGGCCTTGCCATGTTATCTGAGTCTCTAAAAAAAACTGGGGGAGTAGAGGTGAGTTTTAACGAACTAGCTTAATTCTTTATAGTAGGTACACAAATTGTGTATCGTGTATCTTCTTTGTTCTCTCAAGACAGAGGTTTCTGTGTCTTCTTGGACTTGCCAAATTGTGATGGTTTTAAGTCATAGCTCTAATATGCCTTTTTGCATTTTTTTTCTTTTGGCTGTTCAAATGTGATCATCTGCTTCATCACTGTACAATTTGCAGGCTGCAAGTTTGAGAGTTGCAGAGCAATACATTCAAGCCTTCGGTAACATTGCCAAGGAGGTAAAGGAACAATCTCATATAAAATCTCTCGGCTTCGCTTGGGCTTATCTAATGTTCAATGTTTTTTTACTATTTTGGTGGGTTTAGGGTACGACAATGTTGCTTCCAAGTACTGCTGCAAATCCTGCATGCATGATTGCTCAAGCTTTAACAATGTACAAAAGCCTTGTCAACCAAGGTCCAAACACTGATCCCCAAGAAACAGGAGCAGTGGAAGGTGACTGGGAAGACATAGGTGATAAAGATTCAGAAGGCTCTAAAAACCGATCAGGCTCAACCACATTCGACACAGATAAAACAGGTCACATCGGTGAACCACGATTTTCTCTTCAGAGTCGCATTAAGGAGCCATAGTAATAAAGCCAAACTAAGAATGAGATAATTCTTTGTGCCTGAGAAAACAGAAAGCCATCTTTTCCAGCTTTTTAAATATGAGACATTATCCCTTCTTCCCCCTGTTTGAGCGGCAAAGAATATCATTACCACTTGGCAGATAGAAAACATTATCTAAACATGGATTCTCGGAAAGTGTTCTCCCACATGATTTGGTCTGAACATTTAGCTATGAAAGCCTGGTTATCTGTCGCACAACCCCATTGTTTTGTTACTCAGTTTGGTTGTAGTATTTGAAATCCAGTAAATGTTGGGAATTTCCAGCGGGAAATCCATTCTTTTTACTAAACCGGACATTGAATAACGGCGGAGCATGAAGCTATCCTCCGGATAAATAGATTCGTCACATAGATTTGAAGGTGTCATGACTAATGAAAATCTGAAGTTGACCAAAACTTTACCTGAAATAGTTTACTCCATATACGATCTCCTATATTTATCTCTTCACAGGCCTCTCCTCCATTTGCTCAGCCTCCGATTATAAAAAGAACAAGAAATTAGTTTGGCATCTTTGTCTCGAGGAGTTCTCTTTTCTCTCCTCATCTATTTTTTATTTTAATTTTTGCTCTACAGCTCTTCCATTGTAATTTGTTTTCAAGCTAATCCTTTCAATAAATAAATAAAAAACATGGGAGGCTGTGCGAGCGTACCTAAAGAATCTGACGTCGTCGAAGGCTCTGTCCCGACCGACAATGTTGTTGTTGAGTCCAAGAATGCCACGACCGAGACAGATACCACATTAACTCAGGTTTTTTGAATCCCATTAATTGTTCATTTCTTTTGGCATTGTCACTAGGGTCTATGTTCGATATGATTCGATCTTGTTCTTTTTTTTTTTTCTTTTTTGATCATTGAAATAAGCATTTGGATAATGGTCTTAGAGAATATAGACTAAAAAATTTTCGATTATAATTATTCAATGTTTTTTTTTATATAAACATAGCTTAAAGAATCACTACAAATTCTTGATTGAACAAACTCTATATATTAAGGTGAAACTATTGTTGCTTATATTTGGATTCACAGGAGAAGAAGGAACAGTCCAGTGAGGAGGCAAAGAAGGAAGGTGAGACAAAAGAGGACTCCTCTGAGGCAACCAAGGCCGAGCCTACTCCAGAAGCTGTGAAAGCAGATGAGAAATCTCCTTCTGAGACTCAGCCACCAACACAAGAGACCGCACCTGCCAAAACCGATGAGGCGCCTCTTGTGGTTCTTTGATTTTTCATTTCCAAGTATCCAAATTCATGTGTTGCACGTGTTTCTCGCCATATAATTCGCATGTTCATCTCTGTTGTATTGTAATGCCATGTACACTGTGTTGTGCCCGCCTCTAGTAAATTATATGAGCGTTTGATTATGAGATTTTATGATCCTCTCCACTACAACTGCAATCAGATTATGTGGCCTCAAAACTTCTTATTACTAAAGCCTAATGCACAATGCTTGTTGTGCCTTATAGCCGGGCCGGGCCTTGTGGCATACCTCCGATTACATGGATTGCACAGTGGAGGAAAATCGTAATTATTTGGGTCGTTACTTTTAGAGGAACACATCAGAGCAGCGATTAAGAAAAAAAAAACAGTATTTGTTACGGATTATCCATAGCATAATATCTACATTTTTTTTTTCAAATCGAAAATTTCCAAGTATATGCGAGAAAGTTGCTACAAGATCTAATTATCCATGAGACCAACCTTGACTAAAATTATAAGTTTGTAAGAAGGATATCTTTCTAAGTGGCAGTGGGTGATAAAAGGTTAAAATCTAAACTATCTTGAAGTGGTTCTGTTTGTCTAGCTAGTCGGCTTGAGAATAATGTGTGTTCTTTATTGGTTTTATGGTTCAGCACTTTAGCTCATGAGTTACTTTTAGTACTTTCATTAATATAAATATTTCTTTAAGATTTCCTTGTGAAATAGCTTCCCAACACAAGGAAAAAATCAATACAACAGGATCACGGACCAGCTAAATTCTAAGAGCAGAAAGAGTTCATTTTTATTATAGAACTAAGGGAGGAAAAGTACAGAGAGAAATAGTAAAGTAAACAAAGAAAATTGCTTAGAAAGCGAGAACTACAAATGAGTTTTGTAAAGGGACAGAATCGCAAATCAAAATGCTTAATGGTGCCATTTAGCCAAATTTTCTCTAACATAATCAAGGCACCATATGATGATGAGTCAAGCATTGTTGCGTGTGCAAAGCTCATGGATCAATTGCACAACGTCATCAGATGAGTCAAGGAAATAGCTTGCCTTTGTGTGCGTTTTCCCAATAGCTACAGAGAAGTAATTCTCTTCCTTAAGGTCAACCACAGTGGAGGAGACCTTGGGGGAGCCACTGCCTGAAGAAGGACGAGACTTAGTTTTCTTGGTTAACTCGGGCTCGAAAAAGGTATAAACGTCTTCGTCCTGTAAACATATATCAACCCTTGTATCAAAATTCATGCATGGTGGTAGTTTTATTATATGACAGGTATAATAAATAATTTGGTTACATAAGAAGCTTACTTTCCCCAAGAAACGACCAATGCATAAGACATAATCAATTGGTGTAGTCATTGACTTATTCTGGAGTACTATTTCTCCGAGGATACGCCCCATTGCACTTCCCTAAGGTAACAGAGAAAAGAACATATGATAGATCAGAGAAAATGAGAATCTTATGGTTACAGATAATATAGAATTACTTAATTACCTTTGTTACACCAACCGCATGGACTTCAACAGAATGGCGTCCTCGAACAACATCCACTGATGCATTAGAGATTGGTCCTGCCCACAAGTGTTGCAACATATCTCTTGCTTGAGCTCTCCCGAATTCAGCATCTACAGATAAAGAAAGATCAAGTAAACAAAGATGTCGGAAGGGAAAAAAGGTAAGTGGGTGATTTACAATGTATATAATTAGTTCCATAAATGTATAAAGTACAGCACCTGCATATTGGTAATCCCATACAACCGAAGTCTCGCTTATTTCGAAGTAAGATCCTGGAGTTCTTTCAGTGAAGTACTTGAAAACATGCTGTAGACATAGCAATTACAAAAGATTGAGTAGAGTAAAGTATAATTATCGAACTTGAATTCTATTGTACTAACCTTAACACCATCAATCCATTCCAAATTCATGTTTTCTGGCATTTTTGTCACCCATTCTCCACTTGTATGCCTTAAGAACATTCCATTTTCCGCGGCCAACCACATATTACATTCTTCAAAGTTCTGTTTTTAGTTACTAAATCAGTCCACAACGATAAAATTAAGTAAATTAAGAAAAAAGTAAAGAAATAGAGGCAATATATACTTGATCCAATCTGCATTTTTCACTTCTACTCAGGACAACTACTGTTGTTTTTGGATCACTGCATAATGCTTTTAGTCTTTCTTTCAGTTGTGGATGAAGTTCAAGATTCATTCCTTCGCCTCTAGTGACCGTTCCATAAAAACCCTGAACGTTTTTTTTTACAGTTATAAAGACAAGTGACCACAAGTACATGCATGGACAAGGCATTGTTGGTACATATATATAACACTTTAACACTTACGAGAATTAGCAGCCTATTTTTAGACTCTGAATATTGTTGAACCACAGCATGTTGTGGAAGTTCAAGCGGGAATTTTCCAGTTTGTAGCTCCGCGTTAGTTGTAACCTCATTTAGTTTGCTACAAAAGAAAAAGAAAAATTTGTAAGAATCATCAGATGAAAAGAACAAACGTTGAGATAAGATCTAAAGAGAGTTAATGTATTGATTGGCACATACTTCATGAAATCATCTGCCCACTGTTGAGTAGAATGAGTTTTCACATACTGAAAATTGATTTGATGTTTCCTCTCCTTTTCTTCAGGTGGCATGTTTAGAGCTTCTCCAATGGCAGTAGAGACTTCTTTAATGTTCCAAGGATTCACAAGAAGCGCTCCAGCACCGAGCGACTGTCCAGCACCTGCAAACTGTGAACCTCATACAAAAAGTAAATTATTATTGAATAGTATTGGTATATTAGATTCATAAATATATTTCAGGCCAGAAAAATATGAATCATAAATATTAGCATCAGAGCTATGTACATTAAATTACCTCGCTGAGAATGAGAACCCCTTTTTCCGCGTTTTGGCAGGCAACAAATTCAGAACTCACAAGGTTCATTCCATCTCTCAAAGATGTTACAAGTAATACATCTGACGAAGAAACGAAACAAAAAAATACTCATTTGTTAGAAATATACGTCGACAAGACCTATATATATATAATCCAATAGATGTGGAAGATTTTTTTAAATTTTATTTTATATGAAATTCTCTATGTTTTTGATCTTAGTGTGAGGTTATATAAAGATGAATGGCATTGTAGTTTTTATCTTAGTTTTCACATGGACAATATATATATCAAAACATATGAAACCAACCTATTCATGGTCAATTGGTTCAGAGATGGAAACTAGCTCATAAACTCTATAATCATTGAACCGTACAGAATATGTAACCAAATCATCAAATGTAGTACGAGAATTACCTGTGATGGCGTAAAGTGCGCATAGTTGATTAAATTCAATAGAACAATCCTGACATGTACAAAGAGAACACTTATAGAAAATGTATAGGAGGACTCAGGAAAGAATGAAAGAGAGAAAAGAACAAACCAGGTGAATTATTGGAACAGCAGAGATAGAACCAAAACGACCATTAATTCGTCCAGCAAGTCCATGACATTGGTCTTTGATTTTCTGATCTGAAATAGGACAACCACACAACCCTATGAATTTGATGCGCATATAAACTAGAAGAAGAAGATCGAAGAGATAGAAAAACTTACATTCGCCAATACCGTTCCTTGTTGGCACTGCAATCTGAAGTAACATGACTTTACCACGCCAGTCTTCATTTTCCTCAAGAAATTTCTCAAATGCCTGATATTTTTGTGGAATCCCTTTGATCGTGTCGAGACGATCAACACCTAATATCAACTGTCAACAAACATAATAATGTTAAAGTTTCTCTTCTTTTAAGCATCAAGTATCAAATAAAAGTATAAATCTACCTTTCTTCCTCCAAAATCCGTTTTGAACTTCTTCATGTACTGTGTGACCTCAGAGAGTTGACTTGTGTTTATGAACCTCTCAGGTTCTATCCCAATGGGAAACTAAAATCCAAATAAACAAAAAAGATTCATTTTCAGGAACAGATTATTCAATCATATCAAATCAATCTTAAGATATTTTCAAGATGGGTCCTTACCACAGCTACACGAGTCACTTTGCCCTGATCCACAACTCCTTCAGATGTTGCTTCGATTCCAAGAATACACATGCATGCATTGACGAAATGTCTTGCAAAATCATAGGTATGGAAACTAGAAACAAACAAAAAACAGGATGCGATAAGCTTACTTTTCATAGACAAAAATACTAGTACACTGTTAAAAGTAGATGATATTTACCCGACTAGATCAGCGGTAAGAACAGAACGAAGCAGTTCGGATCGCGAGGGCAAGGTTTTGTACATCTCGGAGGAAGGGAATGGTGTATGGAGAAACCATCCAACTTTCATCTTACTGTTGTATTCTTTTAGATATTGAGGAAGAAGCATAACATGATAGTCATGGCACCAAACCACATCTCCTTCTTGATAATGCTCTTTTACCACATCAAAGAAAATTCGATTTGCTTTCTTGTATGCATCATACTGTGACTGGTATGTTATCGTTGCATCATTACGATATTCTGGTGGGGTTCCCAAATAGTGAAAAATCGGCCACAGAATATTGTTGCAATAGCCATTATAGTATTGATCACAAACTTCTTCCAAAAACACTGGGATACACCCCTAAAAATCAAAGCAAGAGTTTCAATTATCATGTTATCAACTAAGACATGACTAAGGCTTTTACAGAAAGAAAAAAAAAAGACATGAATAAGGTACTGATTATTTTTGCATTTAAGGTATTGGCATAATATATAGTATTTTGACCAAGAAACCGTGGTACGGTACTGGCTGGTATGTCAGAATAGCAAGTAAGGAAATAATTATTTATACTTTTAACATGTTAGTTATATTTAACATAATCCTTTTTTGAAAAACGTAAAAATGTGAAATTTAGCAAGTGCTATGAATGGAATATCATTCATATCAGAAAGTGAAAATGTGAGCAGATAGAATATAGCAGATAGAATATCATTCAACATATATTTGCTAATTCTAAACAGATCAATAGTAAATGTTTGCGGAAAGTTTTTGTTTTTATTTGATGTTTTGGATTTGCATTTTGCAAAAATATTTTATGAAAAGAAAAAAGCAAAAGAAAACCATATATTTTAAACATGTAAATTTTTAATAAATTTTTCACAACTAAAATGCAAACGTATAAATTGGGGAATATTGAGGTTATCATCGTATAATTAATTAATGGATTTCTCCTCGATTCTCTTACGAGTACTGCGAAATTTTACATAACGGTTGCACCATCCGGATTCTAAGTCTACGTTTGATCAACCTCTTAACTCCTAGTTACAAAATGAAACATAACCTGTACGTACCTTTTCAGCTAGTGCAATGGAGAGTGCCTTTTTTCCAACCGCATCATGAACATCCACTCCAGGCCAGCCAATCCATTTGGTTTCAAACTCTTTCAAACCTTTAAGAGATATACCACCATATAATTAACATAACAGCAAAATTGCTTTCATGTGTTCAATGAATCCATTAATTACTACAGTACCAAAGTTTGTACATCTTATTACCTAAAAGAGCACTAACTAGACCACCAGGACTCATGGTGAAAGACCAAGCTTCTTCTCCAACCCTCTTTGCAGTGACCGGAAGCGACATCGACACTACAAGCAGTCGTGGCCTCGCCATTTTCTTAATTCCTCTATATCAGTTTTCGTTCTAAAGATGATTGTTTTTAAGGTTATGAGAAGAATAGTCTCGTCTTTCTTCTTATTTATAAGAAGCTTATGATGGTTTTCCTTTGGCATGGTGACAGGGGTAATAATAAATGGATTGTAATCACGTATCATTTTGAAAATGGACTTCTAAAATTAATCTTTTAAGTTTTTTCCAAAAGAAAAAAAGTCATAATGAAATTCAAAGTATAACGTATAAGATTCTTTTTATGTCATGGAAGTAATATATTAGACAAATTAAGTATAAAATCTCCAAACCGTAACACGTGGCTAAATTAACACCGAGATTTAGAAATTTAAAAACGTAATGTAACTGCTATAAGAGTTTTAGGTAGATTTTTTTTTTTTTTTTTGTTGTTGTTGGTCAATAAATTTAGCCAGACTATATCCACTATTTATTGCCTTTGAATTATTTCTTTTTAAACATCTTTCACAAAAAGTAAGAAAATCTAATATCTTATATTACTAACAATGATATATAGAGTATTAATAGACCATCATTTTGGTACTATCTTTTTGACATGTCTACATTACGTGTTTCAAAGCCACTAACTAATATACACGTGTATGCATTCATAAATATGGTTTAATACACTGTATATTTAATTTTAAAAAAAAATTACACTTAATTACTTTGGTTATGTCCGATATCTTGTATATAAATGTTGTGTATTGACCGTATCCATGTTTTCAATCGCTGACCCCTTGCTCATTTATTTAATTTTTAGGTTAATTTGGTAATATTAGAGAAGTAAATCATTTTTTACATAATTAAAATGTTAGGAGTTCAATGTTCAGCAATATTTTATCGGAGAGCACTAGTTAAGCAATTTGGAAGAAGTTTTGGACTAATAAATGTAAAAACAAAACAAATGTCTTGGGAACACCGAGGAGACGACGGAACGGATTATCATCGAGGCGAGAGAGAAGAAGAGAATGGCCTTCTCTCCTAATCCTCTCTCCCTGAGCGTTCCCGATCCTGCTTTCGAGTCTTGGCTCCGAGACTCCGGCTACCTCGAGCTCCTCGACCACCGGACCTCCGCCGCAGCCGCCGCCGCCTCAGCCCCGGCCTCCTCGTCATCCTCAGCTGCCGCTCCTTCCTCGGCCTCTGACGATGTCGTCTCCTCCATTACCGGCGGCTTCTTCGCCTCTCTCTTGTCTCGGCTCGTCACCTTCTCTTCTCTTCTGACCATCAACCCCTTCTCCAAGCTCTCCGCCGATGACTTTTCAGGTGATACGCCTCCGTGGACCACCGGTTTCTTCGGCACGTGTGACTCTTATTCGTTCCCGTCGTCTTCTCAGCAAGCGAGAATGAGAGTCCATGAGAACATCAAGCGATTCGCCAGGAACTACGCCACGCTCTTCATCGTCTTCTTCGCTTGCGCATTGTATGTACATTTCCGTACTCTTAAATTTCTCTCTTTGCTTGCGTCTAAATCTATAAATTTGCTCGATTAGGTTCGATATTAATCCAGAAAGTGAAGAACTTTGTGGGAATTAGGTGGAGTTGAAGTGTTTATTTCGGTGCTTTGTAGATATCAGATGCCACTTGCATTGGTGGGATTGTTAGCAAGCTTAGCCCTTTGGGAGCTGTTCAAGTACTGCAGTGACAGATGGACATTCGATCGTCACCCTTCTGCTCGGAAACTCTTGATCGGTATCGGACAGTGCGGTGAGTGTTTTAGGTCGATTTGTTCTTGCTTTGGTTTGCATTTGTAGTTCTGCAACTTGTTTTTAATCTCAGAATGCTGTCTTGATATGAGTTCATAGAGAGACTTTCGGGTTTAGAAAATCTTTTGGATTAGTTTGTTTGTGCGATTTACTTGTTAGCTTCTTAATCTAGCCATCGCTCTGTTATGTTATGAAGGGTTCGATGGGATCATTTATGGTAATGGCAAAAACGTTTTAGAATCTTGAAGAAACTGAAACTTGTAGGATAGATTATATATGTAGTAGAACGAGCCTAAACTCGTTTCTTTACTTTTCCTACTTGCAGCGACTGCGGTTCTTCTGACGTTTTTGAATGTCCAAATGGCTCTTTTCTCTGCGCTTGCGGTCAGTTATTCAGGTAACTAGCTAGCCAATGCTCAAGTTCGATTTAGCTATATATGTCCAGTCATGAACTCTAATGCTTTCTCTCTCCCTCTTTCTAGTTATGCTATTACACGCCGGGTTCAGGAAGCTCACTCCCTCCAAGAAACCACCTCGAGGAAGATAGACCGCATCAAGCGACTGACTACAAGAGTTTTGGATTTTGCAATGAGATTCGTTAGCAGTTTTGGTAATCAAAAAGTATAGTGTTTGGTGACTCAAACTCGGGTAGAGACGAACAACAACCAGAACAGCAGCAGAGCTAGATGGTAGATTAAGAAAGTGTGAATGTTAGACATCACAAATTGTAATAAGTGGAAGTAGATTTTACTTAAGCAAATTATATGTTGTTAAATACTTTCCTCTTACACCAACACAAGTAAAAGTTCTCACGACTACCTTGCTTTCTATTTATATCTCCACGGTTTCTACAAAAATCGATGTATGTCATAACATTATCTGTGTGTATATTCTCATCCCGATGACTGATTTTGGCCTTTAACAGTTCCATCCTCACCCACAGCCACATTCTGTTCACTTCCTTCACCATTGTCCACACTCTTCTGCTTGCTCGCATCTCCACTCTCCTCGTTAGCTACATCGATGGCTCGTTTCATTCCATCTTTGGCTGAGTCAGCCGCGTGACTCATTGTCACATTTGGAGCCTTACCATCTGTAGTTGTCCCCATTCCCTCTTGCTTTGACTTCTCTCTTCCGTTGTTTCCCTGCAAAGTTTTGCAAATTGCAATAGTCCTTTAATAAGTCTTGTTATATGCATCAGTCTATCTTAGACCTCTTTAAGTTCAACAAGTTGAAAAGAAAGCAAAAAGAACTTACGTCGGATGATAAGTAGCGAGAGCTAGTGATGGTAATGACTCCATCAGCAACAGATGGAGTACTGCTGTTGTAATTCATGTGTAAAGAAGTAGCTCTCTGTATGTTTATAGCTCCTCTCTTTGCTAAAAACATAGCCGCCATTGTTTTCCCACCTTGAGATCAAAGTATGATGAGTCAGCCTCTCTCTCCCCCACTATCGAATGTATATATGGAGCTTGAGGATGGAATTAGTGTCGAGAGAAGAACAGGTGGTTCATCGTTGTGCTTCTCACGTGTCCTCAAAGCGGCAAGCAGAGATGGATTTGTTGAAAGAAAAAGGATTATATGGTCTTCTAAAACGAAATCAGATTCAGGACCCATGCCCTAAGGCCTAAGCCCAGCCCACAAATTCAAAATGTTGTATTCAGAGTGATCAAATGATTCGGAACTACTTTACACTCCCGAGGATCTTTTGTGCAAATTTCGCAGGAGACCAATATGCACTAATCTAAACACACTATGGTTAGTGGCTAAATTACTAAAGATAAATTGATACTTCTTTGATCTTATATAGTATGCATCGTAAAGCCATACTCAGATACTCTTGCCCAAATTAAATAAATAATCCTCTACAAATATGATGGCATGCATCGTTAAGATAAACTTTTGCCACATATCCTTTTTATAACAACCACGTTCAGATTTTCTCCGTCGTTTTTACATTTCTTTTAAGAATGAAATGGGAAATTCAAAAAATGATGGAACCAGATGCAGATTAGACTTTTCGGTATTCTCATATCCACGAGAAATGGTATATGATTCGTTGTTAGTCATATCCTCAAAATGATCATTAATTCTGAGATTGGTGTTGAATCCGATTCTTGTCACAATCTGTATTAGCTCTTTAACGCGTAATAAACTCGTAGCACAAAAAAAAAACTCTTTTTGTATGTGTCGATGATAATAAAAATTTATAAAACTTCAAATCCAAAACAATAAATTAAAAAAATAAAAAATTAAACACGTCGGTAGATACGAAGAAGAAAGTCTCTTCTTTTAATGAGGAAACAAACTGATACGAGATTCAATTTTAAACACGTATTACCACCATAAATTGACCTCTCCCTATCGTAAAGAGTGACAAAAGCTTCACTTTCGTTAAGCCTATTCCCATCTTGCTCTCTTCACATCTTTAGAAACCTTTCATCTCTATATATTCATAGTCACACAATCAAACCCATTTGTCACATAATCTCGCAGAGCTTTTGAAAACCATGGCCTTTCTAAGAACCAAAAGCCTTTCTTTACTCTTCACGGCCCTCCTCTCTTTCTCTACGCTCTTCACCATCTCCGACGCACGGAAGTTTGAAGTCGGGGGTACCGGCGCCTGGGTTCCAAATCCGCCGGAAAATTACGCTTCTTGGGCTGGAAAAAGCCGTTTCCTAGTACACGACACACTCTGTACATAACCTCTTCTTTCTCACTTGTCCTGTAATTTACTTTGGTTGGATCCTTTTTCTCTAGCTAAGACTCAAGTTTGATTCTTGCAGATTTCAGCTACGCCAAGGGGGCAGACTCGGTGCTAGAAGTGAACAAGGCTGATTACGACGCATGTAATACCAAGAATCCGATCAAGAAAGTGGACGACGGAGATTCTGAGATCTCGCTTGATCGTTCTGGTCCGTTTTACTTCATCAGCGGCAATGAAGACAACTGTAAGAAAGGGCAAAAGCTTAATGTCGTTGTCTTGTCTGTTAGAACTCCGGCTCCGCCTCCTCAAGCAGCCGCTCCGGTAAATTCTCCGCCTGGAGCAATGTCACCTAAGTCTTCTTCCCCTGTTTCTCCGGCGACTTCTCCACCGGCACCTATGCCACCTAAATCCTCTTCCCCTGTCTCTCCGTCCTCTGCTCCGGTGACTTCTCCGCCGGCACCTACGCCACCTAAATCCTCTTCCCCTGTCTCTCCGTCCTCTGCTCCGGTGACTTCTCCGCCGGGATCAATGTCACCTAAATCTTCTTCCCCTGTTTCTCCGTCCTCTGCTCCGGTGACTTCTCCGCCGGGATCAATGTCACCTAAATCTTCTTCCCCTGTTTCTCCGATGACTTCTCCGCCAGCACCTCAGCCACCTAAATCATCTTCCCCGTCTTCTGCTCCGGGTTCTTCACCGCCGGGATCAATGGCACCAAAATCTTCTTCCGTTCTTTCTCCTTCTTCGGCTCCGGGACAATCTCCTTCCTCTGTTTCTTCTTCGCCGCCGGAGATGATGGGTCCCTCGGGAGATGCTCCGTCAGGTTCGGCTATGGGACCTTCAGGTTCGGCGATGGGTCCTTCAGGTTCGGCGATGGGTCCCTCTGGAGGTCCGTCAACCTCCGGTGATATCAATACGCCGGCGGGAGCTCCAGGCGAGGAGAAAAAGTCCTCTGCGAATGGTATGGCCGTTATGTCGGTAACTACAGTTTTAAGTCTGGCTTTAACCATCTTTATGTCTGCTTAAGAACACTTGGAGGCTAGATTCATGTCAGATTCGATTTTCTTTATTGTATTGTTCTAGTTTCGTTTTAGTCTCTACTTTTTTTTCTCTTTTTGTTAATTGGTTTTTGGATTCCATCGTAATTCTGTATTATTGAGTATAGTTGGATAACTTGCATTGTTGTTTTGTTATAGTAATAAATAAAGTCACAATATTGTGCTAGACACGATAATTATAGTTATACAAAAAACATGATAACTCTAGTTAAAAGTCTTATGGCGTTTCATTTTCTGATGCATATTCATTACGTTTACATGTGTGACCGTGAGTGTACAAGGCTAGGAATCAATCTTTAGCTCCGCTTGGTAACTAATGCTAACGATGTTTAGCTCTCGTTTTATCTGTTTTCTGTTTGTTGAATAGTAACAAATTCAAATTACTTTTTATTTTTACATTTGGCTTTCTGAAAGACCTGTTATTCTATGTATATAATTTTCCATTTTCCAACAATGGCGATTAATTTACTGTCTCAACTCTGAAGTAACCTTAACTATCATTCAAACACGAAAAGTTAGCTGTTATTTGCAACTACAATTTATAAGAAATATTTCTAACTAGCATAGTAGGACCTAAAAATGTAGTAAAGTTAAATGCTAGTATCTATTTCGTCTGAATATTTACAGCATCTTTATTGCTCAGTTTTAAAAATAATTTTCTAAAATTACTAAAAATATATAATAATAATTAAATATTAGTTAAAGATTTCAAATCAAAAATTATTGAATACATTTTTTAGATTTTGAAAACTTCAATTAATATTTATTTATTAGTATTTATATTCTAGCAACTTTAGAATTCTCTTAAAGCTTAGCCATGAAAATGCTATTAGAGTTGAGAGTTGCATGGATAGATCACAGATATCAAGTTGGGTCGTACCAAGCTTTATATAGTTCAATGCTTTTACAGTCGCATTAAAGGCTAATCGTAGTTAATTCATTTACGATTTACCTACCAAAGGCCACGCAAGGGAATAGATAAAAGCACTTTCTCTTTCATTTTGATGCTTTTCTTTATGTCAATATCACCCAAGCATGGAACTTCTTTTTATTTTCCACCTTATTATGTTTTATTTTATGATCTTGACAAGATATTTACAAAAGTCTTGCTGTATTTTCATTATTATTTTATTTGTTTTTGGTATTTTCATTGTTCATTACTTTACAAAACTGAATTGCTTTATTGCTTTATTGCTTCTCCCTGTCGGCAGTAGAAACCTATAGGGGTATTACTGTTCCTGCATTCAGTGCATCTAGATTAGTCATGGGATTCGGAGCGTTCAGTGCGTTTTGAACGCGTCTAAATAAATTTAACCAAAAGTTGCCTTAAGATTATCAGACAAATAATTGAAACTAGCAGATTTCTTAGCTTCGCAATTTATAAAAAAAAAACATTCGATGACTTACTTCGCAATCTTAAATTTGATGATTGCAAAAAGCAAAACAATTTTTTTTACAGTAAACCCACTTATCCGGACAGAACCAAATGAGTTATGGTGAATGAGACCAAAGCAATTAAAGACGATAGCTAAGTTGCAAGGCCATTAGAGAGGTACACGTGACAACTAGCCATTGTATCATCGCGAATACAGACCCCATGACGTATGTATACACGTGGCGTACGCAACGAATCGTCCAAGTGTTAAAATTGGACACAGTGACCACTGATACGCAAATGTCTCTGTCTCAGACCCACCAAGCACCAAGTTTCCTCTCAAAACATTTTTTAACCACGCAAAACAAAGAATATAAGAAATCATAGAGCACAAAGACGATTTTTTTTTTTTTTTTTTTAGCACAAAGATCAAAACGTCATATTTACATTATTGTCCAGATTTTTTTTATGACTTATGAGTTATGAGACCAAGCTTGGCAAAAGAAACCACAAAAACCTTACGGTTTAGTGAAGTTTAATATTTTCACAGCTTTCCCTTAAATGTGACATAGTGAAGTTGATCCCTATCATAGTTTTTGTTACCAAACATTTTGCCTTTTCGTAATAAAACTGCGTGTCGTCTTAAGCTCACAAAACGACGCGTGCTTTTTCCTTTCCCGCCAGACAGGAAAGTCCCCCAAATCGAGAACCTCGCCTATTACGAGCATCTTTCGGCGATGACGGCCAAGCGAAACCGTAAGAAGCGACTTGCTTCCAAGGTCTCAGATCCAGGCAACTTATTCCGATCCATTTCTTCAGCTATTGCTTCCGCTCAGGTACAATTGTTTCTACAATATTCCTCAATACGACTTTTCGAGTGAAATTTCTCTCAGTTTAATCGTTGCTGCAATTATGTAATGGTTGTTCGATTAGATGGTCTCTCGGGATTTACTGGGAAAATCTTCGATTTTGGGTAGTTTCCTAAAACTTGTCGAGAAAAGCTCTGCACTTTATGGTTTTGGGGGATTTTGGAAATGACCATCCGAGTCCTTTTGATTCCCAGGTTTCTAAGAAGCCAATATTGAAACGTCTCCTGTACATTCTGAGTCATTTATCAGTAACTCAACCAAAAAGTTGGGATAGTTGCGACGTTGCCTCACATTATTGGAATCTCAAGTCCAGTGGAGAGCAAGTGGAATTGATCAATTTCGAGGATGTTTGTAACCTCTCTGATGCTTTGTTCTCGGAGCTTGATAGGAGTTTCGAAAACCTTTTCTCTACTTTATGCAAAGAGAACGCTGAGACTTGTCCCACATCTGCAAGTGCTGAAGAAAGTATTGAATTAACCATGCTGCTGTTAAGATGCTGTATGAAGATCATCACTTTGCTTTTGCCCAAACAAGACCTGGTTCTGGAGAAAGCGAAAACACTTCTCTCAATCCTCAGTCGATTGATTCGTGCAACGTATGGGAATACTTCTTCTTTTGTATTCACTCATGACGGACCTTCAGATCCCCACCATACGTTTCTTTCCACTGGGCTTGAGGTAAAGTCTTAATAAATCTGTGAAAAATTGTGGCTTTGAGAGTATACCTTTGTCAAGGTGCTTCTAGGTTGAATCTTTAAGACATTGTCATGTTTCTTGGCCTCTTAATGAGATCCTTAACTTTGTATGTCCAGGTTTTCATCGATGAGGTTTTGGTGAATAAGTCAATCCGGGATTTGCTTCTCCTAGTAGATTCTGCATTCTCCTCATGTAGACTGTTCAGTAAGCATGACAGGGCAGGTGTGGTAGAAATGCTTTCTGCTCATTTTATCTTGTCACTGTCTGATGAGAAAATGAATAAGATGTGTGTTGAGAGATTATACTGGAAGCAAGTTACTGCGGTTAGAACTTCTCAGCTTACTTTGAGTGCTGCTGCGTCCTTGCTGCTAAACCCCGTGATGTTCTCTGCACCAAGAATGATTCATGCTTACGTTGTTTTATTGGTCTCTGATGCCATCGGTATTTGTTCACCTCTCTGTGTTATAGGATTAGACCTTCAGCTTTTTGATTGCTACATTGATGCATTTGATAAGTCTGTTGTTCTGTACACAAGGCACATGTGTAAGGATGAGAGTACCTCATCTGGCAAGTTTGGTGTTTCGACGAGCAACTCCCGGCTGATTTTTGGACATCTTCTTTTGCCCTCAACACTAGGGAAAGTTAACGAGGCTACACTGAAGCTCAAGGATTCATGGGGTTCATATCAAAGCAACAATGCCAAGAGAGAAAATGATGAGGAGGTAGCGTGTTCTGTAGCATACGCGAAGGAAAGCCTATGTGTATTTGATAGCTCCTGCTCAGAAAATATGTTGTCACAGATCTTATCAGTTCTTGGTTGCGTGATACTTAGAGCTAGTTCTGATGATGTAATGGACTCTGTGTTGCAAAAATACAACGCATCTAGTAACGAAGATCTATATCTACTTGCATCCATACTGAAGTTGATGAGTTGTTCGATGTTGCAAGCCATCCGGGTTCTCAGGAATTGGAGCCGGCATCGACATGAAGCCGTAGGAGATGGTCGATCTTGCAAGGAATACAAATCCCTGATGGATGTTGTTCAACGTTTTGAAAAGTTCAGTGTTCATTTACCCGGTCAAAGTCTCCTGCGCGATAGAATGGAATCTCATCCTCACATACATTTGAAATCTAAGTGGATGCTTATGCATTTTTCAGGCTTACTGTCCGTAAGTTTTGCACTTAAGCTCGACTTTCTGATGAAGGCATCCATCTTTGGAATGGTGGTATCTCTGTATTTATTTATCGTAGAAGGTGGTGACTTGGAAGCACTTGGGGATTCATTTAGTCACTCAGAAAGTCCGTCATCTTCCATTCCAATCAGTGGTTCCAAAGACTTGGAAGCTACTGGTAAAACTGAAGAGGTAACAACTAAAACTCTTTGCAGAAAACTCTACTTATTCTGCGCTTTTTCTTAATGAATCGATGGTTATATGGTACAGACTGCAGTAGATAGGAAGCTGAGCGGGGCGGTTGCTTTGAAGTTTCAAAAAATCCGAACTTTGTACTTGGGGTATGTACAAAAAAACCTTGTCGACCAGCGAAAACCCTATTGATCTTCTCCTCTTTTCACTTTCATAGGGTTGCTAACCACATTTATAAGATCGCTGACCGGACTACATGTAACTCCATGATTGTGCAGCAAGGTGTCTGAAGCTAAAGATGCAGAAAATTATTCGGATTCAGGAGTTGGCGTCGAAGAGGAAAGCTGCAATGGGGAGAGGTTTCTTTGGTGTATGGCCGGAAACGGCAACCTGAGAAGCAGCGACGTGGAGGACTTGGCAGATTTCATAGAGTGTGAGCCCGGGAAGGATTATTCCGATTGGCTAAAAGGGAGAGAACGGTTTCGGAGTCAAAGGTGGAAGTCAGAGAAGATTGCTCTCCAAAGGTGGAATAAGAAGCAAAAAGCTTGGAGAGAGAACAAAAGGAAGAATGTCTGCATAAGTAAACGAATATAATCTTTCGTAGTCAAAAGAGTTGATCATGTAATATCCCATGGATCACATGTTACACTTTCAACTTACTAGTCATGACAATCATGTAGAAATGTGATTTTCTAGCACTGTGGAAATAACACTATAACAGGTAACAAAAACTGTTTTCTTTCTGCAAAGTTAACGCCTCAAACAGGAGAAAAGAACAAAGAAGTGAAATGTAAAAGTACTTAAAAGGGAAGAGTCTCTACTCGTATGTAAATGAGGCATAAGCTTAAGAGTCTCATCCTCAAAAGAAGGCAAAAATCCCAGCTTTGAAAGATCCCAAACTACAACAACGCAACCTCGCTTGATCACAACGTTTGATCTAGAGAACGTAGTAGTAACCCAAGACAAGAAGCATCAGTACCACAAGAGCAGCTGGAGCAGCCCAAACCCAGTAATTAGTCGACTTCTTACGCTTAAGGATTGCTCTCGGGAGAGTTTCTGGTCCTCTACTGCGGATCCTGTTCCTTATTGGTTTCTCCTTCAAGGCTTTTTCCTTCTGCGGTTTCTCCTCTACCGGTGCTTCGATCTCCTCCTTCTCAGCCTCAGAACCTTCTGGAACTTCCTCAGAGACGGCTTCGGCGTCACCGGTCTTCTTCTTGGCGGCCTTCTCTCGCTCCTGTAACAAACAAAAAGACGGAGAATTTATTAGAACTGAAAAGAGAGAACGCAAAGAGCATTGATATACTACGTAAATTTAAACAAGAAAAAATAATTTCCTTTTTTTCTCTCTTCTCAGCTTCCATTTGAGCTCTTTTAGCAGCTTTTGCAGCAGTTTTCTCTGCCTGCTTCTTTTTCCTTTCCATGGCTTGCTTGGCTTTAGCAATCTCCTCTTGCTTTCTCATCTCTTTCACCGTAGCTTCATCTACCTTTTTCTCCTCTTCTTTCTGCGGCTTTCCAAGACCATATACTTCTTCATCATCATCATCAACAACAACATTCTTTACTTTCACTGCATCTTTAGCTTTCTCAGTCTTCTGAGCAACAGGAGCAGCATCTGCTTTAGGTGCAGAAACTGGTTCCTCCTTTGGCTGCTGCTTTGCCTTAGCTTTAGGGACAACCTCGGTTTCAGAAGGCGCTGCCTTTGATACTAGTGGCGCCTCTGGAGCAATCAGAGGCTTCTCTTCAGGGTTCCTCATCCGTCCATCTCGGCTCAGCTGCCTAGCATCCAGTGATGCCAAGATTCTCTTCTCATAATCCTCTCTGAAATTCTTCTTAGTGCACCAGAGGGAGACGAATTTCTCAACCTCTGCATTGGAGAGCGCCTCAAGCTCGTTTATGTTCTTTTGTGCAGCCAATTCTCTAGCTTTGTTCAACACATTACGGCCTTGGTAGAACCCGGAGTTCTGCATGAACGAAAAAAATACAAAAATCGAAGTGTCTCAATATCGCACAAATCAGTCTCCACCAAAGGAACATGCTCAAAAGTATATATGTTTGTACCGTCTCGTCGCGTTGCTTCCTGAGCTCACGAATGTTTGAATAAACTTTGTCCCTCTTTTCGCTCACAGTCTTGAGCTCATTCTCCAGGACCTGGATCTCATCTTTGGTTGCTTTCAACTTCTCACTCAACTGATTAATCCTTGCTGAAATTGCTTGCCTCTCCTTCTTCACTCCATCCAAGCCAGCACCCATTAGCTGCAAAAAAGCATCACACAAAAAGCGCTTATGAAACAACTTCTACAGACGTAAAACTGCCAAAGCCAGAGTAGTCGACCACGACTCATCTTACCTTAACTTGACCTTGGATATCATCTTTCTGACCCATAGATTCTTTGATTTTGGCTCTCACAGCCTCATTAGCAATGACCTTGTCTCTTGTCCCTTCAAGCAGCCTGATCTCTTTGAGAAGCTGCTTCTCCTCGGTCAACGGAATGCTTTCGTGTTGAATCCGATATTGGTAGCTGTATATCTACATTTTTCCACAAACCCAACCAAATGAGAATCCAGCAAAAGGTAAAATAAAAGGTATTCAAGAGTAGACGGTTACCATAGTATTCAACTCTTGCTCGGACGAACAGATAACTGGCCCACGGGCACTCCCACCATCATTGCCCCTTAGCTTTCCCAGCGCTTGTTGCAATGGTTCCATCTCCTTTCTTTTCTCATCAAACATGGTGTTGAACCCTTTACGCTCTGACTTCAACGGGTCCAACAGGTCAAATAACTCGGATCTCTCCGCCTATGCATCAACAGAAACTTCCACATCATTAGAAAAAGCAAGAACGGAGAAAAAAATCACTAAAAAAAAGTCAACCCTACACACCAACTCTTCTTCTGGAGATCCAAAAGAAAAACTTACCCTCTTAGCTTTCAACTCGTCGACAACTGCACCACGGGCCTTGTTCAACTTCTCAAGCTCCTTCTCAGCTAGGTCTTGCTTAGCTTTGATCTTCGGGTCATCGAAATGACGGTATTTAACAAAGTAGAAAGAGTGGATCTGCTTCGCCGCAGGCCACTCTTCTGCTGCATCTTTTGGTACATCAGAGATCAACACATTGGTGTTGTTCTCTTCGGCTTTCTTTGGCGGCTCACCGTGTGAACCAAACTTGATGGAGACTTTATCTCCTTTGCCTTGGTCCACCTTCCCGTTCGTCTCGGGTTTCCCCTCGAAAGGAGCCGGAGCAACCTCAAATCCACCGGACTTTACAACCTCGACACCCATTTTCTCAGGTGAAACAAAGAAACAGAGGATCCTGATGCCCGAACATAACAAAAAAACATCAACACGTCAGTGAAATATATTGCGATGTAACGGATCCGATACTAGCAAGGATTCAACTTTCACGATCTATTGCGCAAAGATCATAATTAGCCATTCATCGTTGACGACAGATCATTCTCGGCATCAAATGCGTGTTCAGACAAGCAATCACACGAACAGCAGATTCGTAATATACAAACAGAACAGGGAAAGATCAAACCTTTACACGGATAGAGAGTCAAATCAAATCGAAACGGAAATCAATTGTCGGAAGTCAAATTAGGAAGAGGTCAGAGACGATCAAATGATTCAGAGGAGGACGAGCGAGTAGAAGATATATTACATCAAATAAATGAAAAAGCAGCAAAAATCGAAAGCAAAACAACAGTCAAAAAACATGTGTGTTATCACAAAATAAGAAAGAGAAGGAAACGGAAGAATACCGTGAAAGGGGAGAGAGAGGTTAGACAAATGGAGATCTGAGGAAGATAACCGAAGAAGAAGTAGAAGACAGACCCTTTTAGAGAAAAAAAAGGGTCACTATAACTTTTTCCTGCCAATGGATTTTGTTAGCTAAATGGAAACCTTTGGGGTCAGATCTCAAATCTAAATATATCTTCGATTATTAGGAAAACCCACGAATTGCCTCTCTCTCTCTCTCTCTCTCTCTCTCTCTCTCTCATTAAAGTCAGATGTTTTTTTTACTAAAGTGGTAAATATTTACTCTCGTATCTACTGAAATTAAAAAACCCTGATTGGCCCATTCCTACTTTCCTACTTGTTTGTACATTTTTGTCTATAATCTTTTTCTTATAACATTGAATTAACTAGTTCCGAACCCGCGCTACGCCGCTCGTTGGGTTTGGATACCTACTTGGCTGGTTCTTAGGCCTGAGACATTTATCTAAAATTGAAACTCGAACATGAACCCGATCCGAGAAACCCGAACCCACCCGAAAAAATATATTAAAAACCCCGTCGGTTACAGTTTATCCAAACCCAAAATCCGAATAAACCGAACCGAATCCGAGCCGAACCCGATAAGTAATATTAAAAAATCAGAACGGTTCTATTTGTCTAACCCGAAAAACCGAAACCCGAATAAACCGAACCCGAACTTAAAATATCTGAACTCAAACTCTAAATACCCTATTTTCGATTTTTTCATTAATATGGTTACTTTGGTTTTGAAAAAACCCGAAAACCCTGAACCCGAACCCGAAATAAACCGAACCGAACTCGAAGTAAAACTCGATCGGGTTTGATGAAATCTGAAACCCACACGAAACCGAAATAAACCGAACTAAACCCGAATGACAATTAGAAAAACCCGAACGGTTTCTATACGTCGAAACCCGAAAAACCGAATCATCCGACCCGAACCCGAAAAATTAACCGAAGTAACAGGCCTACTGGTTACGGGCTGGACGTTTTGGTTGGGCCTGGATGGCCCTTGTTTTTTTTTTGTTAAGTGTTCATTTGTGACTGGACAAAGAAAATGTTATGATTGGTGTGATTTGTGACGTGTCCAAACGAAATGTTCTGGTTGGCTTCTCACTTTTTTCATTTATTGACGTGTCATCACCACAGGCTGTTTCGGATCCTACGTGTCAATTCTGGAGAGGCACTGTGTTATTATTGTTTGATTTATTAAGGAGGTTACTCTAGAATGATTTTTCTTAATTGCAACATTTATTGATTTTTTTGGAAGAGCAAATAATATTTTTAGGTTCCTAATGTTTTTATTTAGCTGAGTAACGCAAAACTTTGACTTTAACTATAAACATATTTAATCTAATTTAGTTCACTTTAAAAAAAAGTCTACATTTTTTGGATGTATTCAATTAAAGATTTGAGACTTGTTTTAAAATCATAAATCCACTGTTATACAAACATGAATTTTAAAAACCATTTAAAAATTCAGTGTTATTGAACTTGTGATTTTAAATTGTACATTCAAATTCACTGTTATTATAAATATTTTAAATAATGAATTTTAGGAAATTTGCTGAAATTTGAAAGTGTTTTGGTGTAATTTTTTAGTTAAAAATATTAAAATCCAAATTTCATGATTTTAAATTGGATTGTAAAGTTTTTTGATTAAAATCATTGCAACTTCCCTAATTCACCCAAAATCATCTCAAAACTAATTAAATATCAGATCATCTCAAACCTCTTCAAATACAAGATTGAATACACCTTTTTTTTTTGGTAAAACAATGTTTTTAACAACTTTTTAGTAAAACTTTCAAACAACGTGATGAAATATAATGACATAAGTTTTTAAATGATAAAATCTGCAAATCGTAATCATGGAGAGGTGAGGTCACGGGGCCTTGCGGCTAAAGAGATGGTAGAGTTGAAAATATCATTGCGGAACTAACTAGTACGATCAATTGTGTTTTCACTTCACTGAAATCGGTATAGAAATAAAATAGTGTGAATATGATATTCGATAGATACTAAACTAATAGAGCAATCTTAGATACATCTAACTAGTTTGTTGGTAACTACGTACAATTACAAAACTACTTTTTTACTAAATTGCTTAGATCGTTTATCTTCAAGACCTTAATTACGTGTTCTTCTCATTCATGTTCCAACAAATTATAATGCTTCTCATTTGAATTTGAACCAAGGATGTTGTAAGATCTTAGTTATATGTATTTTTTTCACCAAAGGATAGCTACCCTTTTATAAACAAACTAATCATCATCCATCTGTTGAGTTTTATACTATTTACTAACGTACACATGGTAATATACTGCTGTGGTAACATTTTCTTAGCTAATGAACCAATTCAACAAGAATACAAAAGCTGTTAAAAAGAAAAACAAGAAGACGAAAACTCAAAGAGAAGAAACAAAAAAAAGGAAAAAAGTGGGAAGAGGTGGAGAAGAAAGAAACAGTTGTTAGGTTGTGTTGAAAACGTGGGAAGTCTTCTTTGGCGTTAGAAGGCCTGAGGGTACAACTGTCTACTTTTCAGCGACACACGTCTTCTCTCTCTCTCTCTGTTTTCCGATTTTTCTTATCATAAGAAGTCATGCGGATTAGATTCTTTGCATCGTACTCGTACATGACTACTACATGAGCAGTTCAAGTTCACACGTAAGCTGAAATTCCTCAAATACCCTCGTAGCTGTAATAATCCAATTATCCTATTGCATTGTCAGCACAAACTCGTGAATCGTTACCCTTATAAAAAGAATATTGGATTTACTAAAGTGAAAAATGGTAATAGTATAGTTCAGCTCGTGATGTGAACATGCAAATTCAACTTTCTGTATTCTGTTTTCATATAAATGCAGGGTATAAAAATAGAGTACTTGATTTTACTATAGAGTGAAAGGTCAATAGTAATACATACAGCAAAGGACGAGTGTGCTTATAAGAGAAAGTACAGTTAAATCACTGATTTTGTTTTTTGTTCCCCTCCAAGTGACTGATTGGTTAACGTTCTTGAAATGTTAGACGGTACCTATATCATTCCCTGGGACACGAATTTAGAGTTTTGGGAGCAAAATTGGATTCATTTCATAACGAAAGATCGGTTTAAAACTACATCACAGTCTAAAATCAACTTTTACCTAAACCACAGCTTAGCTGGTTTCATGCGGGAAAGATACAGAGTCCATAGTTTCTTGAATATGTTCATTAATCGGAAGCTGAGGCAGCCTGCTTCAGACAATCCCGCATGATCTCTCCAAGTTTGGAACAAGCATCCACGCAAAGCTGCATTGCCTGCAAATTTAAAAAATTGTTTGGTAACCAGTATTGATCAAGACACAAGAAGCAATAAAAGGAGACAGTATTATTGAAAGGCATACCTCGTTGATATTAGGCGTGGTCCATTCACCAGTGATGGTCAGCTGAGTGACTTCAGAACGAGATAGCATGAACGTCATCATGAAGCTTCCATCTTCGCATCCTTCCTCTTCTGTTACCGGGTCTATCATCATGCTTTTGCCTATGCAAACTTTTAAAATCGCAGGAATCATTTCTCAATCAATGTTTCAGAATAAGGAATTCAGAGACGACGCTAGGTTTATATATCTCAAGCTTCACCGCAGGGCAATCTAAGCCAAACACAGACTCCTTTTTCTTTTAGTCTTTGTACTCTGATTTGAGGACCCACACCGACCCGTTTTGATCCTTCCGAAGCGTGGCAATCTCCTTCAATAGATTCTTAAATAACGGCACGTCCTTAGTAGGAACTCTGTCCGAGAAATGATTGACAATGCTGCTCGTGTCCGTGCTTCCGCCTCTTCGCTGCACAAAGCTGCATATCTGTCGGATCAGGACTTCAGGCTGCAAAGAACCTACTCTGCTGCTTGAAATTGATGAAGACGGGAATGGAGATTGCATCTGCTCGAGCCCAGCGCCAATGGCTTGTTCTCTGCTTCCGCGGATTTTGTTGAGAAGCTCTGCGGAAGACGGTGCTTTTCCAGAAGATAGACCCGCGCTGATACCGTTCTTGACCGCTGATGTTTTGTCTGATGTAGTCTGGGTTAACCGGGAATTCACTGTTGATCCGAATTTCCTCCGTACAGATGAAGGTGCACCTGCACAGCCGGATCTTCCCGTCCATGTAGGCACTGAGATGCTTTCGCGGCTGCGCAGCATCCGTGATTGGCGCAATGCTTCCGCAGCTCTCTGTGCCACTTGAGACGCCTGGTGTTCAAGTCTCATCTTCTCTCCCTCATCGTTTGCGTTCATGATGGCGTCGTGATTCACAGCACTCTGCGTAAAACATGAAACTAGTCAAGTAGAGCAAAGCGACTTAGATATTTATGGGAGAGTAACTCGGTGAAGAAGCTTTTTATGAGCAACAATCAATAAACCTACATGTATTCCATGTGCGTCGAAGAGACTCTTTAAGATATTTGTCTCTTCATCCAATGGCTCGCCAGTTTTATCAGTGATATCTGCGTCTTTTTGCCCTGAGAATTCTTCTGGTGCATCGTGAATATCAAGTTGTGTAGTGGATTCGGTTGTATTCTCTGTTTGAGCTCCTATGATGTTTATATCTTCAGTCAGCTGACTGAAGATGTTAGAGGTTTCGGTGGATGCGTTGCTATCACCATCATCATTCAAAATGAAAAGATCTTTCATATCCCGAGCTTTGAAGAATCGTCTCTGTTGTGGATTCTTCAGGATCCTATTAGTGAGAAAATGTTTGTATATCTGTCTATGATATACCTTCTCCTCAATTGTGCCCCGTGTGATCAATCTGTAAACAGTAACATCCTTCTTCTGTCCAATACGCCAAGCACGTTCCCTTGCCTATCAGAAAAAAAGCAAATATATGATTTTTATTGAAGGCCATGTGACAGCTTTTTAAACACTGAATCTGTGACATTCCACGCAAAACTCACCTGCATATCATTTGAGGGGTTCCAATCCGGGTCAAAGATGATGACCCTATTCGCCCCAGTTAAGTTTGTTCCCAAACCACCCACCTTCGTCGTCAGAACGAATACAAACACATCATCTGAGTTATTGAACTCATCAATCAAAGCCATCCTCTGTTTCACTGGCGTAAGACCATCCATCCTCCGGTAACTATACTCGTTTGCAACCAAGAAGCTCTCGAGAATGTCAAGCATTTGTTGAGTCTGCGAAAACAGAAGTACACGGTGTCCTTGTTGTTTCCAGACCTTGAGAACTTCTGCAACAACCTTCATCTTCCCACTGCGTTCTGGGTTTCCATAATCTGGGTTTTGTTGAGAATGTTCTCTCTCAAGTAGATCAGGATGGTTGCATATCTTACGCATCACATCAATCCCATACAGAGAATTCTTGTTGCCATCAAAAATATCTTCCACCTCGGAGCTCGCAAGGAAAGCCCTGTAGGTAGATCGCTGGTCCACAGTGAGACTGCAAAAGAGAACATGTTCAGTCTTTTTTGTAAGATGTGCGTTCACATCAGCCTTCATACGGCGGAGGAGGTACGGCATGATCAAATCACGAAGAACAACGGCACATCTGCAAATTGTCAAGGATTAGTAAAACACAAACTGTGACGAGTTACCCACGTGATTAAAAGAAAGACCAGGTAATCACCTGTAGGCAGTTGACACTTGCAAGGGAGAAGCATTGGCGTAGCCACCCACAGTTATGGGAACAGAAAACTCTGCCTCAAACACGGGCAGGACCCCCAGTTTTCCCGGGAAAACAAAATCGAACAAGGACCAGAGCTCTGTCAGTTTATTCTGGATCGGTGACCCAGTCATGATAATTCGATGGACGGTCTGTAACTGTTTGCACACCAAAGTAATTTCAGCATTTGGGTTCCGGATCCGATGGCCTTCGTCCAGTACTGCATAACCCCACTCAATATTGAGCAGCTTCTCACCATGCAGCCTCAATTGCTCATATGTGGTGATGAGGAGCCCCGAATTAGAATTTAGAACTCGGTTTATCAAAGAGCTCCATTTCTTGGTGTTCTTAGACTTTTGTTCATGATCACTGTCGACTGAATCTTCACTGTCATAATCGCTTTCAGAGGCCTTGACTCGTCCTTTGCCATTAGAATCTTGTGCCGAGTCATGGAGTATTTCCACGTGAAATTCCGGGTACCATTTCCGTGCTTCTCTCCTCCACTGACGCAAGAGTGTGACAGGACATATGACAATACTCGGTTTGTACATCTTGCTGAAATGCAAGGATCCAAGAAAAGATAAGACCTGCACAGTCTTACCAAGACCCATCTCGTCCCCGATAATGCCACCAGCCTTTTGGCAATGAAGTTCCCAGAGCCACTGCACCCCAACTCTTTGGTAATCAAAAAGTTTATTAAATATGCCTCCAGGAATGTTTAATCCACCTTCAAGCTGTACAGAAGATGTCTCGTTTTCGTCGGCGTCATCCAAATCATCTAGCTCTTCTTCCTCACTATTGGACGTGGTCAAGATTCTCCGTTCGTCTTCTGAAATATTGCAAAGAAAATCAACATGATAACTATTTTCTTTACATAAAGTCAAATGAGAAAAAAGAAGAATATGCTTCATAGTGGTAACATGTAAAATCTAAACGCCAGAAGATCCAATATCACGACCTTATCTTTTCCAAAGGAATTAACTCCAATTACTAGCCACTAAATTCACAGGTTCCAACAGCAATCTGTAATTATGTACATTTAGTTCTCAATAGCATCAACCATACCACTTTCTTGAAGACTAGAGTCTTCGCGAGAAATCCGCTTTGTCCATTTCCTCTCAGGCAAAGGCCGCTTCTTTTTTTTCTTCCCAGCTTTAGTTTTCTTTGATTCAGTATCCGAATAATCACGAGTCTTGTAAAGCTTTCTTAGCCTTTTAAAAGGAACAGGGGTCGCTTCAAGCTTTGGCAAGTCCTCTGCATCAAGTAGCTTGGTTGTCGGACGAGCTTTTGTAGCCAGCGACATTGATTCGACAGCTCTATCAATACTGCTGGAGTCCTCATCTTCGTCTTCTTTTTCAGGTAGGTTGCGTGAGTTTGACGGTGCAGGTTGTTGAAGTCGGCGTTCAAAACCCTCAAGCTTGTGAAAAGGAGTTAAAATTCCTTTTCTCACCAACTCATCTCTTTCCTAGACACGAATAGCCATGAATTAGCCACAGTCTTTCGTATACAGGTTCGCATACACATTTTCCATATCCACCATATTAAGAGCATAATCTCACAGTAATCAGGTGAAATAGATCAAACCATTAGAAGAAAGCTGGACGTACCGTTTCAACAAAACCTGCAGAAGCTGCATCGAAAACGGCATCAAAATCCGGATCCTCATGAAATGATACTACTTTCACCTTCTTCCCTTCTCTCTTGCTTGGTTTCCGAATCTCTTTAAATTTCCTCTTGAGACTAGGCTCTCCCTTCACCAGATCTCGCAGTAGATTACTGTGATCAGTACTAGCAGAAACGCTCTGACCATGTAAACCAGTGAATTCCTTTTCAAGTTGAATTTTTCTCTTCTCAAGGCTTCTTAGACGATCTTTGGCAAGGGCATGCTGAAGTACAGAACCACTACGCAACCCATGAAGCTCTGATTCATCGTCTTTCCTTACGCCATTTTCTACTGCAACTTCATCCACTTGCTCAACAGTTGACGCAACAGCATCTATTTCGAACTTCACAGCCCTCAGTTTATTCAAAAGCTCGCTCTGGCTAGATGGAAGAAGATTGCTCCCTTCCAGCTGGATCGATCGCTCCTCCACACTCCCACTCTCATCGTTATCTAGCTTCTTTGTCGCCTGACAAAAGTATATTATAATATTATAGACATGAAAACGTAATGTGATTCCAAAGATCAACAAAAAAGCACTCCGAGATAATAAACATAAACTCTTTTCATAAAACGAACAAAAGAGCAATGATATTACCTCATCGAGTATCGTCTGCTCGATATCTGCAGGATTCACCGATGTCACTCCTAAGCTACTCAACAAAAGACTGTCCTCGTCTTCCTCCATCGAATCACGTTCTCAACTATAAAAACCTCTATCGCAACGCATTCGCCGTAGCCTCCAGAGCACCAACTGAAACAAACTGTATACAGATAGCCTCTAAATCCTCCCTTTCTCGTGCTCTCGTATAAAGAAAGCGACAATCCCAAAAATCCATTGAAAAACTCACAAAACTTCCCCAGAAATTGGGAACACTAACCTGGAGCTCGTGGAAATTTGACAAAGTTAGAAACACGGAAAGTCCAAATTCCCGCCAAATTTCCTAGAAAGTTCCTCCCTCCTCTGAAATCTCTTGAATCCGTAACTATTCATCGTTAACGACAGATCATTCTCGGCATCAAACGCGTATTCATACAAGATCAATCCCACGAACAGCAGATTCGTAATATACATACAGAACAGGGAAAAATCAAACCTTTACACGGAGAGTCAAATCGAATCGAAACGGAAATCAATCGCCCGAGGTCGCTAAACCTTTTTTCCTGCCAATAGAATCAAAATCCTTTGGGGTCAGATGGTCCATATATAGGACCATCTCCATATATGTCCTAATGGGTCAAAAAATAGTCAATATACCCTCCTTCAAATCAATATACCCTCCCCCATAAATTCTCTCAATCTTACCCTCTACATTATATAATATAATATTCAAATACAACAAAAACTAAAATCAATTAAATTTAATATCCTAACTAATTAAAAAAAGCCAACTGGGACCCACTTTCATCTCTCTTTCTCTCTCTCACGTCCCTTTCTTCTTCTTCCTCACCTCTCCTCCACCATTAACATTGAAGAAAAGCTTCAAAGAAATAGGATAGATGACGTTAAATCTTAAACCGTTTTCATTTTTATGATTCAATTTTCAAGCTTTATCTATTGTGCTCACCAATATTTCTTGTTTCTTCACAATTTGTAGATTTGTTTCTTCACAATTTGTAGATTTATAATATCAACTTTTTATTCTCGTTTTTAGTGATTTAGATAGCAAATTCGTTGGGTAAGTGTGGGTTAACCTTAAAATGTTAACGAAAAGGCCATATTGGGTGAATGAGCATAAATTATAGCGATAAAGACGTAAAACCTTATTTTCTGGGTACTACTGCGACTAAAGGTACTATTATGCATAAAGAAAACAACTACGACAACTAGTTTAACTAACAAATTATTGTATAACTAAGACAAATGGTGTGACTAAATCTACTATTTTTGTTCTTTTCAGGGAGCAATGAGTACAAGTCGTTGCACAATCATATATTTCGATCATGGGGGGTATTCAAAGGAAGGTGATGACATGAAATGGATTTCAACAGAAGATAAAATTCACTCTTTAGCGATGAATACATCTTTGGAGGGCGAATTATAGTGTGTTGGTTGAGAGAATTTGCAGAAAGCTTATGATGGATGAAGCTACAACGCAGTTGAAAATTAGTTACTTTCCTTTGGTCTTGAATCCGAAGCGTCCAACTTACATATGGAATGATGAAGATGTGTTTTGTTATCTATTCCAAGTAAATAAAGATCAATGTAGAAGTCTTCTACATGTAGAGTTCAACAAAGATGTTAATCAAAGTCAGAAGCGTGTGGAAGCTTCAACAGAAGATCACGAAACTTATGGTGATGAGGAGCTGGTTTCAAGTGGTAGAGAAGGTAATGATTGTATGATTACAGCTTACACAGGGGAACAATCGGAATACCATGAGATGCATGACCATGGTACAGATGGCGCTGAAGGATATGAGCAAGTGTATGAATATAGTGAAGTAAGACCTACTGCAAGAGATGAGCATGCACATCTTGGATGGGATGATGGTATATATATGGTTATAGGCCAAGAATTTGGAAGTAAGGAGGCAGTGCAAACGCTAGTTCAGAGAGCTTCACATCAGAATTGTTTTGAGTATAATACAATTAAGTCGGATACTAAGCGGTATGTGATAAAATGTTGTGGAGCAAAAGATGGTTGCAAGTGGTCAGCTCGAGTTGCGAAGCATAAGAATTCTGATCGTTTCATGATTAGTACTTACAACAAGTTGCATACATGTTCTCGAGTTACTACAATCATTTTATAGCTTATTTTTTATTATGAGGTATCAGGTACCACTGGTGTAATTGTGTAATCAGAACTCATATTCGTGTAGTTTTTAGTTTGGTACGACTAGGATAACTGGTTTAAATTTGTATTGTGTGGACGTCTGCGTACTACTAGGTTGACTATGTTTTTGTGAGACGACTGGACCAACTGTGGAACAACTATGTGTTTTTGTTTGGGAATTGCCAAATGTGATTTTAATTATATTAGGCCACCTATTTAATACACGCACTTAGTAATACTGTCTATTAGAAGCTATTTAGTACTGTTTTATTTGATGAAACCTTTAAATTTCACAAATTCGAAATTTTTTTTACAAAACATGTCTTTTAAACCAAAGTAACTTATACTTATAAGGTGAATGTCACAATATGTTCCCAACTGTGAGGGTTTTCGTGCAAATTAAGTATTGTCGACGTTTTTATTGTATGAGAATATTGAAATGCATCTTAGACCTCTAAAATCATCAGTACTACTATTAAAAGTAGATTTTAAATCGGTACTACTAAAAAAAACCTTAAAAGTGCCAAAATACAACTATGTGGTAGGTAGTATTACTAAAAACTTGGGTACTACTATGGCCAAACTTAAACTTTTTTTTTTTTACAAAATAAAGGAGTTACAGAACGGCATTTGTTGACGGTGTTACGTTTTTTAATTAATAAATATGATGATTTTTGGTTTTAATCATAGTTGTACCCCAACAAATCTTTGAAAGATCAATAATACTAAGGAAAGTTAAAAAAAAAAATTTCTTCCTAGATCGACAACTAAAGACACCAATTTTCAACCAATATAGGTTCTCACCTGTGTTCGGAAACTCGCTAGGCGCTAGTCGGGCGGCCGATCCGAGCCTAGCGAGTTAACGAAAAATCGGGGATTAATCGGTGAGTACTCGGGACTAGTTTTATATAATTTTATATATATTAAATATTTTTATTCATAAAACATTAAAATTTAGAAAATTTATACGTATATTTTTTTAACTAATGTATAATCTGGATAAAATTAAGATGGGAACAAGATGTAAGTTGTAAACTATAATTATATTAATAACTCCACCAAATAGTTATAGATATATTTTATATACTTCAAATGATATCCCATTTTCTTATATAAAATAATAAGAAAAAGAAAATGGAGTATAAAAAAAGGTTGTCGTAAAGTTGTTCTTTTTTTTTTCAATTCTCTGACTATTACACCATCGTAACTTCCATCGTCGTAAACTCCGTCGTAAAAGAAAAGAGAACTGGGTTTGTGGACGGAAGGTAAGAATAATAAAGAAGAAAAATTGTTATTGTCTATCAGATCTCAATGATATCATTTATTTGGATTTTCCAGTTCTCCGACTATTACACTGTAACCTCCATTGCAGAAGAGAAAGTGACTGTGTTCGTTTGAAAGAGCCGCCATGGAAACAATAGATGAAGAGTATACATACTCCATTTGGATTGATGGCAGCTTTAAAATTGTGTTATTTTTGGCAGACACGCATCTTCTCATCTTTACTCCCAGTGTAAAGCACTAAAGCTTATCAGATCTAGATGGCCAAGCAATCCCACTCACAAGTTTCTCTTGCCCATCAATACATACAGGTCCCAATTCATACATACAGGTCCACAATTCTGCTTTAGCTTTGCATCCATACATACAGGTTCACAATTCTGCAAAAACAAATTCAACCAAATCCCAATCTTTCTCAGATGTCATGAATCAAACGTGATTGCTCTGTTTCATAAACCTCCCCAAGTAGTCTTTGGTCGTGGGAAGCGTATCGAAAAGCCTGAAAGCGTTCTCCGAGCTTCTTCGATATGCTTTCCAGACTCTGATTCTGCTGTCTTGATGCACTGTGAACAATTTTCTTCCCACTCTGAATAAAACCTTCTCGGATATGTATATGTGTCCGAATTTCGTGAAGATCTTGAGATCTGGCTGCTTCCAGACGATGATGACTTTCCCCTGAGACGCACTCAGCAAGAACTCGCCACAGAGCGCCAACGAAGAAACAGAGGCAACGTTAGCGGAGAAGACGGCGAGCGACTTCTACGACGCCGATGATCGGCGGAGGGAGAGTGCTGAGGACGAAGCTTCTTGAAGAGGCGGATGGGCTGAGCGGGAATCGTTGGAATTGGTTTTGTTGCTTGTGGTTGTGGAGGAAGAAGAATCTAACATTGCAAAACCAGAGGAAGAAAGGGGAGAACGACAAAGAAGAAGAAAGGGGAAAATATTTTTTGTTAGATAATATAAAAAAAATATGGGTATGATCCGATTGTATTCGGGTTTGGGTGGATAATCCGATTGTTCGATTGGTTGGATCGTAATTTGTTAGATTCATTAAACCCTCTACCGTCTTTTCCTAGGTTTTGGTTTAAAACAAAAATCATAAAAAAAACAATTTGTATAGCTGGGACATATTTGATTTTTCGTGAAGCGAGAAGGGCATAACTGATTATGGTCCATATATATCTTCGATTATTAGGAAAACCTTCGAATTGCCTCTCTCTCTCTCTCTCATTAAGTTCAGACGTAGCTGAAATTCCTTAAATACCCTCGTAGCTGTAATTACCCAATTATCCGGGACATCATCTCAGATGCTCCTCTACAAAAAAAAGTGATCAACAAAACTCTCCTTCAATCTACCCTACTCTTGTTAATGTTGTCTGACCTTTTTACCCTTAATGAATTGACTTTGACCAGCTTCTCCCCCTTTGACCTTGACCTTCTCTCTCTTCTCTCTCTCCTCTCTCTCCTCTCTACTCTCTCTCATCTTCTCTCTCTTTCCTCTCTTTCCCTCCCCGACGAGAGACAACCGACGAGCTCCGTCGACCTCTGTTCGCCGCCGTTTCACCGCCGGAGCTTCGTGGAGGTCCGAAATTGAGGTATGTGTTAATTTTTTTTAGGTTTTGTGGTTTTTGGGTTTTAGGGATTTGAAATTGAAAAAGTAGGAGAAATTTGGATTTGATGCATTGGTGTGTAACGAATGTTTCTGGGTTGAATATGACTCTACATTGGCTACAAATGCAATACGGTGGCTGAATCGTGGTGAATTATAAGGTTTTGAAATCTCGATTGGATCTGAGAACCTGGATCTCTGCGAAAATAGTATAACTAGTAATACTAAAACAATGGGAAACGATGTATAACTAGTAAAACTAGTATTTAACTGGGAACAAGTAGTGTATAACTTAGAAAAACTAGGGTATTACTGTCAACAAAAAACAGTATTGATCAAGATTTTGTGGGATTTTTTTTTAGTTTTTGGCAGGTTAAAATGAGCAATAACATGGCCATACATTATAAATGTGAAGGTCTCATCAATGGTCTAATGTTCAAGACATCATTTGAGGAGATAACTATGCCGATGATCGAAGCTAGGTTATACAAGAAGCTTGGGTTAGATGAAAGTAAGATTAGATTGCAATTGAGTTACATTGCTAGATTGGGTGGATGTGAGCAAATGTCATATATTGTGATGATGAGGATCTCTTGGTATATTTAACGCATTTGATAGTGAGAACCATAGATGTGTGTTGCTAGTGAAGTTGCTTAGTACACCGGAACAGCCCGTGCAACAATCGAGAGCCGGAACAAGCTCTTATGGTAAGAATTATAAGCGTGTTGATGATGAAAGCGTAGTAATAGGACCTAATGCCATAACGCTGCATGTTGACAACAGAGGTGGAAATGAAGAAGAAAGAAGAAGAAGAAGAAGAAAAGAAGAAGAAGAAGAAGAAGAGGAGGTTGATGATTCTGATAGTGATTCTGATAGTGATTCGTGGAATGTACCGGATTACATCAAGGAGGGTTGCTTTTTGGAGAAAACTTCAATTTATGATTTTGTATTGTCTTTTTGTAATACTGGTAAAACTATGAATTTGTGTTTGAGTTGACTTTTCAACGTTTGATTTATGTAATTTAATATCATTAGGCTATAAATTGGGTTATTTTATTGTTTTCTGTATAATAGTTGTAATACTATCAATATTGTGTTTCATTTGACTTTTCAAAGCAAATAATTGTTAGAACTATAAATTATATGGCAAACAAACATAATAATTGAAAAAAATAACTGATTGTCGAGATGGATTAGTTTTTAGTGTTAAAATTAAAATTCATATGGCAAACAAACATAATAATTAACCCATCAACTTATTTTCAAGAAACTTCAACTTACATGGTTTTTCCAAGAAACTTCCTTATACTTTAACAAACTCTTTCATAAGGAGAACCAATTTGTTTAGTGAAAAGTACAATAATATCATTTTCGATCATATTATTGCACAGGACTATGATATTCTCATGGAAAACAATGTACTTGAACTGTAATACTAAAAATTATAACTTTTAGTTGGTGTAATACTAGGATAAGGTGGTGAAATTTTTGGGTCAAATTTTTCGAAATTTGGTATAACTAAGAACTTGGTATTACTACGTGTATTTTCCAATGGGGAACTTTAAAATAGAGGCGGAAAATAAAAAATATAGGCGGGAAATTATAATTTTTAGGAGGGAAAGTGATTTTTTTAGGCGAAAAATACAATTCTTCTCTCTTTCCCACCTCTCACTTTTGTCATTCCAACCTCTCACTTTCTCTCTCTGCACAAATCTTTCTTCTCTCTTTCTTCTCTCTTTCATCTCTGGTTCTCTCTCTTTCATCCATCGTTCTCTCTCTTTCATCCATTGTTTTCTCTCTTTCATCCATCTTTCTCTCAAATCTCTCATCTCTCCTTCATCTCTCAGATTACAAGGTACAATATCCGCAATCTCAGATCTGGGTTTTTTGTGTCCTTTTTGGTGAGTAAAATCTTCAATTTCATATCTGTTCGTTTTTTATGTAGGATAATGGACTCCACTATCGCTAGCCATGAGTTTTTGAGTTGAAGAAGAGATCCAGAAAGTTGGAAATACAGTTGAGGAGATGGAAAAGCAGCTTTATTATTGAAGACTTATCTGCAATTTCCGTGTTATTGACGACTTAGTATTCACTTTTGATACTCTGTTGTAGTATCACTTAGTATTTCTAATGTTATATAGTTGTACTAAGTTTCACTTTTGTTACTCGTATCACTTAGTATTTCTAATGTTAGATAGTTGTACTAAGTTTCACTTTTGTTACTCTGTCGTAGTATCACTTAGTATTTCTAATGTTATATATTGTTCTTCGTATTTACAATGTTAAAACATAATCCCAACATAAATATGAAAATGATACATAATCTCGTAACACTTGGTATTTCTAATGTTACTTTGTACACTGGGTATTTCTAATGTTACTTCGTAACACTATGTTAAACAAAGGTTCCAAAACAAAAGTTTCAAATTAAACAAAGGTTCAAAATTAACGCATGCTCGTGGGTAGTTTAATGCCCTTGCAATATACATCCGGCTTCAAGAATAACTCTGGTCGCATCAAACCCTGCAACATACAAAGTTCAATATAACAGAATATTAGAAAATTTCAGTAGTTTTACCCTTTTCTTAGTTTTACCATCAAGCTAGTATTACCAAATAATACTACAAATTTCCTGCAAACCTGTTGCTTCATCCTCTTCTTCTGCCTCCCACGTCGGGTCAGCCTTTGTGGGGACATGGTTCGGCGGGTCAGTATTCGGTGGGTCACCGTCTGTCGGGTCATCTTTTGCCGGCGGCGGCGGCTTCTCACTCGGGTTCGGGTTCTTCTTCCGCATATTTCTCGTCCTTGGTGCCATCTTTTGCTTGCCGTGAAACAGTCTCCGTCGCTGTTAGGGTTTGGGAAGAAAGTGGTGGTTTTGGGGGAATTTCGGTTTCGTGAGAGAGAGAGACGGGATGGGACGTTGAGTTTGTAAGGAAGAGAAGAGAGAGAGTTCGGGAAGGGAAGAGGGAACTTGAAGAAATTCTTCCAATTTTTTAATCTGGCCCAAGTTCAAGAAAACTCATTTCAGGCCCAAGGTCAAATTGGAAATCTTATGTATTTCATCTGGTTTTATGGTCATTTCCATTGTTTAACAAAAAAAAAATTATAACGAGAGCATCTGAGGTTATTTGGTCACTTGCGAGAGTATCTGAGCCATTTTCCCCAATTATCCTACATCGTCAGCAAAAACTCGTGAATCGTGTGATGTGAACAAAGAGAATATTCGATTTTACTATAGAGTGAAAGAGGGTAATAGTATAATTCAGCTCGTGATGTGAACAAGCAAATTCAACTTTCTGTATACTGTTCTCATATCAACGCAGCGTATAAAAATAGAACACTTGATTTTACTATAGAGTGAAAGGTATTTAGTAATACAGCCAAGGACGAGTGTGTGTTCATTAGAGAAAGCACTGTTAAATCACTGATTTTGTTATTTTGTTTTCTCCTCCAAGTGACTGATTGGTTTACGTTCTTGAAATGTTGGAAAGAACCTACATATTATCCCTTGGGACACGAATTTAAAGTTCTGGGTACAAAATTGGATTCATTTCATAACGAAAGATCTAGTTCATTCAAATTTCACGTAGCATAATACATTGGTTTAAACCACACCACACCGGTTTAGTCTCAAATCAACTTTTACCAGCTTAACTGGTTTCATACCATGGCGGAGGATCCAGAGTCCGTAGTTTCTTGAATATGTTCATTAATCGGAAGCTGAGGCAGCCTGCTTCAGACAATCCCGCATGATCTCTCCAAGTTTGGAACAAGCATCCACGCAAAGCTGCATTGCCTGCAAATTTCAAAAATTGTTTGGTAACCAGTATTGATTAAGACACAAGAAGCAATAAAAGGAGACAGTATTATTGAAAGGCATACCTCGTTGATATTAGGCGTGGTCCATTCACCAGTGATGGTCAGCTGAGTGACTTCAGAACGAGATGGCATGAACGTCATCATGAAGCTTCCATCTTCGCATCCTTCCTCTTCTGTTACCGGGTCTATCATCAGGCTTTTGCCTATGCAAGACTTTCAAAATCGCAGGAATCATTTCTCAATCAATGTTTCAGAATAAGGAATTCAGAGACAACGCTAGGTTTATATATCTCAAGCTTCACCACAGGGCAATCTTGTTTACTAAAATGTTATGTGTTAATTTTTTCACCTAACGCTAATAAATTTGAGAGATAATGCATGGGTAATTCGTGAAACTGCTGTAACATGGACATACCACTGAAACAGCTGTGATAAGGTCATACATCATAATCCCCGCATCTGCTAGAGCAAGACTAGCACATGATATCACAACGGGGAGGTCACCTGCAATACAATACAATACAATAACAATCCCATAACATCAGAATATGCCAAACAACAATCCTATAAAAACTTGCATCCATAATCAAACTCCTACAGCTTCCACAAGGTTATCTATCATATTTTGCTTTTTCTGGTAAAAGAATCCTGATAGCGTTTGAGTATTGTTGAGACCATAAGAAAGTACAGAGTCAGTAGACTTACTGCCTCCAGATTCAAGGACCAGCGCAAAAACATCAACGGTTGTCTTTGGAAACGTCTCCATCATTATTACGCCTTCCAACGCTTTGTGAAGCACTGATGAGTACTCTTTGTGATCATCCGCCTGAAAACACCACATTATGTAACTAATTTGATGAAACAAAAAAAACACGAAATTTCCAAAACCTGAGGTGTAAAACTCACATACCTGACTCCCAAGAGTAGGAGCAGCAAAAGTTGTGTAGCTAACATTGCAATTCAATCTGCCAACATCACAATAATTCGTAGCTTTCTTACTCTCCCTTGGCCCAAATCTAAGCAAAGCACAGACAGAACAGAATTAGCTGACAGAAAAAGAAAGAAAAAAGCATTTAACTCCTGAATATAGACACTGTGGATAAGTGCTATCTAATATACTCACACTGAAACAATGACTTTTGTGTTCCCAAACTCAGCATAAGCAGACCCAGAAGCAGAACTCACAGCACCGGTTTGAAGTACTGAAAAAGAAAAGAAAAAAAGAACATTTTTTCCACTAAAGAAGTAAATTTCAAGCTAAGTTAGCCCTTGAATCGTTTCGGTCACATGAAGAACAATAAGAGAAGAGGGAGTTAGGGTTTTTACAGGCAGGTCGGCATTGGTGGAATCCACGGCCATCAGGACGGGTCCAATCGAGGTCGGAATCCTTGAAAACAGGAGGCCGAGTTCTCGCGACAATTTTTGGTGAATACGTTGTAGTTGCGGCACCCTGTTTTGCTGCCATGATTCTGCGCTTAGACTAGACAAAACCGTATCTTTGAGTCCTGATAAGAATGGGGAAACTCGAACGATTCAGCAAAGAGGTTAATAGATGAATCCGAGTTCAAATTCCTCTTACGTGAACGATTTGAAAACACCTTCGGGTCTAAGAGTACTGAAGAAGCTTACCAGAGAGATTGAGAGAGAAATAATGCGGCGGAGAGCGAGGCAGAACGACAAACACCGCCGTTGAAGATTTAGGGTTTAGCCAAAAAAAAAACAAAAAAAGGTAAACTTTAATATTTGCATAAAATAACCTTAAACTTTAGGTTGATAAAGTAAATAAACCCTTTTTTTTTGAACGGCAATTGAAAATCCATTAAAAAACCCGAGTTTAGCCAAAGGCTAATTGAGGTACAAATGATAAAGAAGATAGGGCTGCTTTCGCGAGCCGATCAGCAGTTACATTGAGTTTCCGAGGAACAAAATGAAATGCGATAGAGTCGAAACCTTTTGCTATGGTTTGAACATCATGGAGGACTCCATACAGCTCAACGCAGCTAGTTTCAGAGAGAATTGCTTTAACAAGCGTTTGCGAATCCGAATGGACACTGAGTTTGGTCCAGCCTTGCCTCCTAGCGTAGGATACAGCTTCTAGGACAGCTAGGGCTTCAGCCAGGAGGGGTGTGGCGACATCATCCACTGTGATGGAGGTGTCCTTGATTGGTCGTTTCCGATGGTCCTGGAACGAGATCCCGATTCCTGCACCTGGATAGTTGGCTTTCCATGCTCCGTCGGTAAAGGCAGTAATCGTACCTGGGTCCTGTATTTCACTTCTTAGATCGGGAATACGGATCTTCTTTTCCTGGTGAGCTTCACTCTTGTCATGGGCTGATTGCCACTCAATAGCCTCTCTAATTGCCTTTGTGACTGTTTCAGATACCTGAATTTCTCGTTGCTCAAAGATAAGTTTGTTTCGTGCATACCAAATAGCCCAAGCTACCCACGGAAAGATTGAGATGCGTCGGATCCCTGTAGGGGGAAGGCAAATCCAATTATGCGATTGTTGTAGTCCGGCTTGAAAGTTTGGTATGATTGAGGAGTCAATCTGCATCGTGGTTGGTATTTTGCTCCAAACTTTTTTCGCGAATGGACAGTGCAGAAGCAGGTGTGTCGTTGTCTCAATCTCTCCACATCGCAGACAAAGTTCTGCATTCCCCAAGGTTCGCTTTGCCAAATTTTCTCCAGTAGGTAGAGCTCCCTGAAAAACTTTCCAAAGGAATAATTGTAGTTTTGGTGCTGTTTTCTGGTTCCAAACATCCTTCGTCCAGCTAATTGTATGATTCTCGGTGGTGTATTGGTTGTTCTCCTCTGCGCTTTGAATCGAGTTTTAGGCTTCGGATTATTATGTTTTAGGCTTTTAGCATATCCCTACTCTATATAAAAGTGGTTTATAATTTTGTACGTATTAGCATTCTGATTCAAGTCAACTAGTGGAATCTCCTAAACAAAAATTATATAACCTAGTCACATTAAATTTATAATGTAGTAAAAAATTACAAGAAGAAAATCACTATTGAAAAGAACAACGTCATACAATGGTAGGAGGAACAACCAACTGACAACAATCACATATCTCTTTCACATGTATCAAAAATCAAAATTGCTTTACAGTTTATAACAAAATGTTAATAGATTTATCTCACAAATTGTTAAAACATTATTGTTAATTTCTTGGATACCATATTTTTTTTTTTTTTTTGAAACACTCTATATCATATTAATTACTTCTGCAAATCAATACACATGTCTTTTCAAATTAGACTAGAAGTCGTGTGCTTGTTTTCAACAACATTACCCAACACAACTTTGCTAACCGTTTCATTTGATCATCCGATGGATTACACGTTTGACATTTCGCATTTTTCTGCCACTTCCACATTTTCATTTTATTCGAAAATGTAATCATTAACGTCTTCGGTCATCACGTTTCGTCCAATATACCATAGCCTAAGTTTCTTTTTAATATACTTACGTATGTTTTTTTTTAGCCATGTTGCTGACATGGTAAACCAAAATAATGAATGCTATTTATTAGTTATGGAACTTAACAACGAATCAAAATCAAAGACTACCCATAAAAAGAAAGAAAAAAAGTCAAAGAGAACGCACCGTTTCTAGGAAGTGAGTTAAAACAACAACATACGTATGGAAAACCGAAATCCTGAAGAAATATAACCTTCAGAGTTCTTCCTCTATTTTTTTGAAGTCAAAACTCAGATTTCTTTCTTTATCTATTTTATAGATAACGACTTATTTACAGTTTAATTAATAAATCCTCGTCCAATATATATAAAAAAAAAGACATATAAATCTTCGGCTCCTCCTGGATAGTGAAGTGCCCGGAGTTTTAAACATTCTCGCATCGTCAAGTCCAGGTAAAATTAAGAACCAGGTCTTTTGTTTGTTTTGCTCGAATCATCACATTTTTACGTTTCTTAATCTGTGTTTTGATTCGTCTAATATAAAAATGGTGTCTTTTATTATTTATAAGATAGCCTCATACCTGTGATCACGTTGTTACGATTCATCATCAACCTCTTTTTTTTCCTCCTCGATTATTTCGGGATAAATTCAAATTCGAGTTGTTTTAATTAAATTAATTTTCTTTTTTATTAATTGTGTCTAAAAAAAAAAAACATGATCATAAATCAACGATGAAATATAAGGTTAGCTTCGTCTCTTTAAGGGGAAAGAAAAAAAGGATTTAGACCAGACAAGGCGAAGAAGAATCCAAAACTTTGTATCGTTGGATTCATTAATGTATATTGATCTCTGATTATATATGTGTCTATTCTGTTTTTTTTTTTCTATTTTCTTATTTGGCGTAGGTTAGGGGCAATCTCGATTTGTGTTGATCCTGCTTCCCTCACGATCATTGAATGATCCCACAAGATCAAAGTTTTGGCTTCTTTCCTTGACCTATTCTTTTACATAACCAATTCGTTTCCGGATCCTATGAGAAGGCTCTTCAATGGCGTCTTCAACTTCAGAAAAGAGATGGATCTTCCCTCTAGCAATGGCTTCTCTCATGTTCATATTCCTGACAGCTGCATCCTTCAACATGGGTCTCCTCTCTTCCGTGCGTTCCATTAACTCACTCATATTCTCCTCCACTCTATCGACCACAAACGAAACAACCGTCGAATTTGCAGAGTCCAAGATCAGCCAGCCCTCCTCGCATCCTCCTCCAGTACAGTCTAGTCCTCGCTTTGCTTATCTGGTTTCAGGGTCAAGAGGTGACTTAGAGAGTCTATGGAGAGTGTTAAGAGCATTGTACCACCCGAGGAACCAATACGTTGTTCATCTCGATCTCGAGTCTCCTGCTGAAGAGAGGCTTGAGCTAGCTAAACGTGTGAGGGAAGATCCTGTTTTTAACGACGTTGGGAACGTTCACATGATCACAAAGGCTAATCTCGTTACATATCGAGGACCAACAATGGTGGCGAATACGCTCCACGCATGCGCCATCCTCTTGAAGCAAAGTAAAGATTGGGATTGGTTCATCAATCTCAGCGCCTCGGATTATCCTCTAGTGACTCAAGATGGTACGCATATACATGTTTATTAATGGTTTCTTTTGTATACGAATTTTGAACAATCTCTTGGCTTGGATCATCAGTGCTTTGTGTTTTCATTTGCAGATCTTATTCATACGTTCTCAGGGCTAGACCGGAACCTCAACTTTATCGACCACTCTAGCAAACTAGGCTGGAAATCGTAATGATTCTTCTAATTAAAATGTCTATGTGTATTCTACTACTTGGAGAATTGAGATCATGTGTTTAAAAGAGTAACTAATTTTTTATTTTTTTTGCTTTGGCAGAGAAAAACGAGCAAAGCCTCTGATCATAGACCCGGGGCTTTACTCGACAAGAAAGTCAGATGTCTTCTGGGTTACACCTCGTAGAACAATGCCAACTGCATTCAAACTATTCACTGGTAACTACTAACTAGTGTTCTTTATCTCAGTAACAAGTGAGTAATGATCATATATGAGAATGTTGAAAATCTTATTACGTGTAATCTTCGATGGAAACTTTAGGTTCCGCTTGGATGGTCTTATCTCGGTCCTTCGTAGAGTATTGCATTTGGGGATGGGACAATCTTCCACGGACTCTTCTAATGTATTACACCAATTTCCTCTCTACACCTGAAGGATATTTCCACACTGTGATATGCAATGCACCAGAGTACTCGAGCACGGTAATTAACCACGACCTGCATTACATCTCGTGGGACCGACCTCCAAAACAACATCCTCGGACGCTCAACATCAATGACACAGAGAGAATGATTGCAAGCGGAGCTGTGTTCGCCCGCAAGTTCAGACACAATGATCTAGCTTTGGACAAGATCGATATAGAGCTGCTCCGTAGAGGTAATGGGAACTTTACACCTGGTGGTTGGTGTGCAGGGGAACCGAAATGCTCCAAGGTTGGTGATCCGTCAAATATCAGTCCCGGTCCTGGAGCTAACCGGCTACGTGGGCTTGTTTCCAGACTTGTTTTGACATCTAAAATTACTCAAAGGCAATGTAGATAGGCTCAATACGCTTGCAGCTGAATGCGTCGTTAGAGGCGATTTCTGTTTAGATGTTTCATGTCAAATTAATCCGTATACTTCTCACTGCAATGTGACCAAACAATGAGGAGATTTTGTCACTTTTTTCGGAGCCATAATAATATACCAACTCACTTCTTCTCTTCATATCTACTCAAAATATCATTTAGAAGGACCATTCTAGATATATAAGGCTCATATTATATAGACAGGGCACGGGAAATAAATTTATCTGATAGTATAAGACAGGCAACAAAACAACTTGTAGAAGAAAGAGTTGATGAAGTGTTCATATGATTATCAAGTATATATATATGGCTCATGAAGATAAGATACATGCACGTATATGTTTATAGATATGCAATACACAGCGAGCAATTGGCCTGCAATTTGAGACCTAGCTCGGAACAATAGTGTCTGTAATTGTCATACCACAGTGACTTCGACTTTTACAATCTATTTACATCAAAAACTATACAAGAGGGAGAGAGAGAACTAGAAGAGAAGGAGGCAAAGGATGATGCAACAAAAGAGGAATTGGGATACCCGATTAAGAGACTTTTCATGCTGCATCATCCTCTGGCTTTGGTAAGGCTGAGCTATTGTGTTTGTGAAGGTTCCGAACACTCTGGTGTAGAATATGCCCCCAAACATTCCAATCACCGGGTAGAGAAAACTCATCATTACTGCATTGGCAAGGTCGGTTGATTCCGTTGTGGTGAAGCCACGAGGGGAATATTGGTGGTTGTGAAACGTTGGAGACATTGTCTGATGGGGTTGCAAGCTTGGGTTCAGATATGATTCTGAGGTGATTCGACTGTTTAAAGTTGATGGAGCAGGCCTCCGTGGTATTTCTGTGGACTCCGAGCCTTGTTTCTTGGAGCCAAACGCGGAAGAAGGCGAAGACATGCCTCTTCCATACAAAGGAACCAGTGAGGTGATGGCAATGTTGGATTTGCAGACAGGGCAGTTGTTATGGTGCTGATCAATGGAGACAGAAGATAACTGAACATGTAACCACTTGTAAATGCAAGGCCAGCAGAAAAGGTGTCCGCAGAGAGTGACCACTGGATCATGGGCTGTGTCGAGACAGATATTGCAATCAAAACAGCCACTTTCATTAGCTTTTTGACCTCCAATAGAACTCGTGATGAGATTAGGTTTTTGTTTGGCTAAGATGCCATCGTCATGTGCTTGTTGAGCATCAGACCCGAAGAAGTTCCCTTCCATGGAATGTATCCTGTTCATGGAAAACAGAATATTGAAGAGTCATACAAGATTGTAAAATTACAAGGAAGTCTGGTGAATAATTACCACCAGATTAATGGATCAAAGAACTTTACAATAGTTAGATATACAAAACCATAACCCACAGCAAAAAACACTGTCTTTGGCACAAGAATGTTCAAACAAAATACACATTCAGGTCACTAACAGGTACATAAAGTTCATGAGAGGAAGCAAGGTTCTACCGATGTTGAGAATGCATACATATAATCAACATATGCATTGCAGAACGAGATGTATCCACCCAGACAGTACTTTTGATTAACCAGAGTTGACTTGTGTTTCTAAAATGTCAAATCCTAAGCAAAATGCATAGAGATTGTTACAATCCCATTTGCTAAAACCAAAAATCCTGCTACAAGGGAGCATTCTAGATCAGAATAACCAAGAAGATGATTGTCTTAATTCGAAGCAAATCAATCCGGGGAGAAACCAGGATTCAGATTTCAATCCTCTAAGCGAAAAAATCCCCCAGATATTTCCTTTTGTTCTCACTAACAGATGAATCGGACCCTAAATCATCCATGAGACAGAAGAAACAATCAACAAACAAACAATAACTAAAGAGAAAGACAGGTGAAGAAGAAACCTACCGAGTGGGAGATGAGGAAAATCGCCAAGGAGAGGGGTTTCAGGGATTGGGGTGATGTTAATTCGCTCTACAAGTCGACGTATTTTCAACGGACGGTGATGATAATGGAGGTTTTAACGACGACGACGGTGATGGCTTGGCTTCGTCTTCGTCTTTGTTTAGCCTTTTTTTCTTTTCTTTTTTGTTGTTAGTACCGAAATTTTAAAATATCTTAAAAGGTTAGATAGATCTTTTTTATTACCGGCGTTTTGCGTTTGAAAAGGATAACGCTGCCATCTCAAATATCTTACCACATCCTGACATCCACTCATGTCGGGGATAAATCGTGTTTAAATCTTACAACAATTAAAATTAGAATTAATTATTTGCCAAAAAAAAAAAGGTAATGAATGAGTATCACACTTTACCATCATCGTTAGGAAAGCCCTTCTTGGGTTTGCCTGCCAAATAAATAAATTTTTTATTTAATTGTATAATTTCGTGTCATAAACAAGCACTTTTTTGTTGTTACGAAATTTGGGCCTCCAGGCCCATATGTTATTATAAATTAGTAACTCTCTTCATTAGATTCTAAACCCTATAGACGAAGCTCACTTTTCTGAGTCCAACCACAAACATTTGGTGACGGAAGCAAAAATTTAAAACTTTTAAACGTCCAAAAGAAGACATTCGTCAGCACCTTGGCTGGACAAAAAACCAATTCATAAACTAGTATGTTTTCTGAAGTGAAACGCGGTTCGGAGTTAAGATTGCGACGATTCGAACATGTTTTTGATCATGTTTTTACGAGAGAGCATAGTCACAAATCACAATCTCCAAAAAAACAGATTTAAAGTGTATCTAAAACAAAGAAAGTGTCTCAAACTTAGATAATGGTCACAGGTTAGTTTAGTTTCTCAAACTGAAATCATAGGCACAGTTTAGTTTAGTTTAATATAAGTTTTCTTAAAATTGTTCAAGTGATATTTGAATTAAATCCTCTAGAGAAAAGGTTTGGACAGGAGTATAGACGACAAGTCGTGCTATATCAATTGTATATTCAACAACAATTTAACGATTGATTAATATTATCGGAGTTAATGTTGGATTTCACCAACTTATTTTAGTTTAAGTATGAAATTTAAATCTTAAAAAAAAAAATTAGGTTGAAAATTGCCTATAATAAAAGTTCAGGTATCCATGTAAAAACCGTTTAGATTGATTTTTCTCATTTTCTCTTCTATCTACATTACATATATGATGAACAATTATTCACACAATTTGAAATTATGACAGACGAGTTTTAATAAAACACTCTAAAATATCTCACAAACCTCATTCATTAATCTTTTGAAATTAAATTCATACATATGGAGTACTATTTTTTATCTAACTCTCTCGAGTCTTAAAACCGAGGGGAGTCCATTAAAACTCTCATTAACGGTATGTAAAAAATTGTTACTTTCTTGTATCAACGTGATTGCAATAAATAATCAAACAAACGAAAAACGTTTGATTGCTTAAAACTTCACAAGTCTCCAACCGGCTCATCCACATAAGAAAAAACAAAACAAAAAACCCTAACAACACAAATTTTTTTCTTGTTGGGTTTCAGTCACTGACAAACACACAAAGGAAAAAAGAAACATTTCAAATCATTTTCTCCAAAAATTTCCTAAAAACTATTAAGATATCAACAAAAGTAACCATGCCAACAAAAGAACCATCTTCGTCAATCACCCACGTGTAATTCGACCGATGAGCAATCGCTTGGATCATCACCGCCATTAACGAGCTCTTCGGATTACACACTACTGCCTCCGCTTTCCTCGCCATTCTTGCCGAGATGCTCATCGACCTCCCAAACGACGTCGTCCTCCTCGTCGGAGATTCTTCGTCCGACCAATAACTCGACGTCGGCGACAAAGGAGAGAGAGAATCTAAAAGCGCGAGCAAACCCATCAGTCCTTTACCCTCCAGACGGTCTCTGACTTCCTGGACGAGACTCTCCGGCGGATTTACACCGTCTATGTACTCCATCAGGTATCCGGCGGAGAGCGTCGCCACCGCCGCAGCAGCTGTCTCGTCGCAGCAAGTTAGTGTCATCGGAGAGATCTCTCCGATCAGGTACAACGAACCATCTCCTTCGCCTTCGACCACTGCGACTGAGGTTTGGTCGGCGAGAGCGCGGGAGATGGCGGAGACAACGACTGAGGCTGAAGCATTGAAATCGACGGCGAGAATTGCGTGTGTGCGGTTGATGATACCGAGATCGGAGATTGACATCGCAGGCAAATGCGTGAATGCGGCGATGCATCCGAGGAGAAACCGTATGATGTCTTCTTGCGTGATCCAGCAAAAGCTCTGTCCGTTCAAATGTGTGGTGGTGACCGAAACGTCGTCGTCTTTATGCTGTCTCTTCTTAGTGGTGCGCTTTGTCCGGATCGGGACAATCAGGTTCTGTGCTCCTTGGATGATCAGATCAATTGCTTCAACTAAGCTGATTAATTTAAACCAAAGTTAATTTTAATTAAAGTTACAGAAAAACAGAGCATAGAAACAGAGGAAGAACAGAGAAAGGTTGAATTTTTATATAAACCTATGTATGGATTTGAGGAATCGCGAATACAAACCTGCAGGAGGGTTGAACATGGAGGACGAGGGAACGAGTTTCGGGGAGGAGAAGAGAGACAGGTGAGTTTAAGGCAGTGAGTGTGTGGTCTTCGTTTTTTGCCAAGTGGCAGATGACGTCGGCCATTGATATCTTCCCCAAACACTCGCACTCTGCGACGTCGTCATGGTCGTGATTGCAGTTCCAGACGGAGAGGAAAGGATCTTCAGAGGATTTGAGGGCAGCGATGGCGTCGGATAAGGAGGAGGAAGAGGCGGAGAGACAACGGAGAGGAGGTTTACCGAGACAGAGGTCAGATACGTCGTAGGAGAGAAGAGACAGTGCCATCAATTTCAACGAGAGAGAAGAAGTCTCTAGAAAGTGTGATGATGGAGAGAGAGAGAGAGGATACAGTTTGTAAGACAAAAGTGATGGGTAGTACGATGTAAGTAAAACAGAGACCACCTCATCAGATCTTATAAACAAGTTTACATTCCTCGATTGTGCATATCATTACTTTTTTTATTAATTGTAAAAAAACACAACTTGGCCAGGATATGTAACATTGACAGTCAAAGAATAAAAATAAATTTAAGTATATCGACAGAATTGGATATCAGACCACATCGGATGATACAAAGCAATGTTTTTATGGTGGAAGATAAAAACACAGAAGATTATCAAAAATCACAAAAAAAAAATATAAATAACGGATATAGGAGCAGTAAACTGATAACTTATTGCAGTAAAAAGATAACTAACTCATTACCTTTGACCAAGAAACCCTAATACAGTAAGTAATAACTAATTAGCATTACATCTACCAAAACTAAAGATGGATTTTGGCGCATGCTATCTCATGCATTATTTATGCCTTGATATTATCCAAATCAATACAAGATGTGAAAATAAAGAGATACTTGAGACAAGCATAGACTATAATAGACCAAACATACGATTATTCTTGGTCGTTATAGTGATCATTTGACGGTAAATGAAAGAAGTTCTAGTTTTTAGAGAGTTTGTTAAGAAAAAACAAAGTTATTTTCTATTGGTCTTAATCTTCCTATAAGCTCAAAGATAATGTTGGAAGTAGGGATTGACGGAGAAACTCAACAGATACATAAATCTATTGCTCGTAAGTTATATAACTCATTCAAGGTCGTAAAAGGATAAGGGTTAACTTATAACTGATTCAAGTAACGGAACAAAGCAAGCAGTAATCCCACTTAGTGTGCCCCACTAAGCAAATGAAAAATACTTTTAGAATTCATATTCTTTATAGGTAAGATTAGGGAAAGATTTATATGACATTTCTTAGGGGTCAAATCGTATAAAAGAACGAACCAAATATATAGATAAGATATGACCAAAGTTTTACAATTTTATATTTCGGCTATTGTGAGGGAAATTATGTTTCCTAATAGTAAAATGATGCAATAAATGGCTTTTGTGTGGTGTGACCTTTAATGATATTTATAAGACACGTTTAAATTTTCTGCTTAATCGATTACTCCAACCGTCCAACAAGCTGGCGGTGGCTTTCAAACACTTTTCTCTATTTTGATGATTAAATAACACCAAGTCTATTATTTTCCCCAGTTTGCAATCTTCTTCTTTTATTCTTTGATAGAGATATTTATATATTGACTACTTATATATGTATATGCCGATGGAATAGCAGAATTAACTAGCAACTTTTCTGAAAAACAAATACTAACTGGCGATGCTTTTAGATGAATATACCATAGTTATAAACCGATCTAACACTAGGGATTTTGGTTTTCAAGTTATATTCTTAATTTTGAATATTAATTTCAACCAATTTTGTCGAATTCACTATCTACTTAAAGTTTATCATAAATATTTTAAAGGGAGATGTTTGTTAGTTTCCTTTTACTTTTAGGGGATGTAAGTATGGTTTAAACTTTAAATATAGCTGTTATAGTATGCTTTTGTCAAATAAATTTTCCTACAAATAATTTTCGCAATATAAAAAACTAGCGCGACCCTGTTGTTTTGCTGGTAGAGTCGAATTCTCAAATCTTGAATTTCGACCCTAAACTAAACACCCCCATTGAAAACACGCTTTCCAATTTTTCAAAATAACAAGTCGTACTTGCACGTAATGGAACAAGTTGGCCAAGTGTTTTCTCCTTTTTTCCCTGGCCAAGTGTTTTCCAAGTACTTACTTTTCATTCAGAAATATATTTTTTTTTAATCGTCTTGCTTTTGCAATGTGTTGTGTGTTCTCTGTAAATTATATAAACTTAAGTGATCTTGTGACAAAAAAAAAAACTTAAGTGATCATGTGAACCTGATTTGCCTACGACATGCAAAATTATTACTGTTTTATGCTACATGAATAACAACAATTCAAATGAACACACAGAACCAAATAGATACATACACGTACAGGTCTTGTGTCTATGTTACAATATTACAGATAAAATGCACTCAAGTATTGAAAAGTAAACTTTAACAAACAACCAAAAATATTGGAATTGAAACGATGTATTTTCTGAAATACGTACTAATGGGAGTTCCGGATAAATCCTATTAGATAAAGTCTTGTCTTTGCACATAAAATTTTGGACTTGTTCGGAGAGTTGTAGTCATATATATATATTCCAATAACCGAGGAATGATATGATCTCATCTGTATTAACTCTAGGACTACGAGTTACTTTTAACCATCTGTGGATGTGTATAAATATGTTTGGTCCATCGACCAAATTAGGACTAAATTAAGAGTAACTTTCCAATCTTCTCTCCAATTTGGCATGGTATATATATATTCTTTCTGAGACCTAAGTTTTTCTCTCAAGTTGAGCGTTTTCTTATGTTCTTTTGATCGTGTGTTTGTGCCGATATAGTTGCTTGTTTCTGTCTTCGATTGCGTTTGGTCTTCTCGTAAGTATGATCCAAGACGACTTTTCCACTGTCAAAGGTAAAGAAACAGAAGTCATAAGTCAGCAGAATGATATATTTTCTAGACAAGTTAACCAAAAAACGAAGTAGTTTTGTTTTTGGGGATCAACATGCAGTAGTTTTCAATTGTTTTTATACTGATCTTTATATATTTTACTCCATTGTAAATCAAACTAGAATCACAATTTGAAATAATCTTATTCAAATAGAACAGAGTCACAATCACAAACATAAAATCCAAGATAATATAATCTTATATCCAACAGAAAAATATATATATATATATATGTATATGTTTTTCTGAACAATATATATGTGTATGTTATCCAACAACAACAAAATATATACATATTGGATATTGTAATAATGTTTGAGATTACAAGAGATGAGAGAGAATATATATGGTAGAAGAAAAACATGTACGAGAGAAAAAGAAAATGTGAATCTTTATAAAATTTTGTATATCTATATATATATCTAACAATACTATTCGATGTACTGAATCCGATACCTCTCTATTACACGAACTGACAGGACATTTTGTTTTTCTTAAAGAGATAATCCTATCGGCTGCCTCTAGCCACACAGTTAATCATAAGCAAATGAAAACTAATAATTAGAATCAAAACACATAAGTAAAGGGAGCAAACCTAATCACTTCTCAATTCCAGAGAATTAATTTCTGCGTAGTTTAATTATGAACATCAAGCACCTAACTGGATACTAAGAGGAAAAGAGAACCTAGCTGTATACATCAACGAATCCGACCAGTGTGACTTATAGAATGACGTCACTGGTCAGGGAGGGTTTATTTTCGTATAGAATAAGACACACTCGGATCCGTACATACATAATTAAGATTCCCTATAAATTATAATTGTACGTTGTCATTAATAACAAGTTACACTCTGGTACGGTGGTACCCATGCAAACATTAATTTATTCAATTCATCTCAACGATACAAACCCTAGTTGACCTTCGCATGTTGGCTTTATGTTTGGAAGCCTTGATTTTGCTTGTATGATGCTTTTATAAAGAAATCCGGACCGACTAATCAATCATTTGTCTTCATCAATATATACATATACATGATTATTTTTTAATAAATCGTCCCGTTACTAATTAAATAGTACACTTAAATTTTTTAGAAGGACACTATTAATCATTCGTTTTGAGTTCCTAAATACAAATATTATGCGCATAATAATCATCAATTTGGTACTAATTAGATGGTGCAAACAAATAATGAAGCATATAGAGCACATTCTACAAAGCCAAGCAATACAAAAACGAAAACTTCAATATTTTTATATTTAAAAACGTAAAAGTACATATATAGAGAAGCGAAGATAGATGAAACCAGATATATGAATACGCGTTGACGTGAACAATATTAGATTCAACGAAAGTAGGCGACCGAACGTGACTGCTCTCCAGCTTTTTGTACAGTAGCTAACGAAGCAACGTGATCTGTGGTTGTCCTTATATGGCACGTGCAACATATAAGCAGACCTTGCTTTTCTTTTTACAATATAATAGCTACACAATAATTAACCAAATAAAGCAAAAGGGAACCTTCAATTATAGAGACTTTCTTATATTATAAGGCAGTGTGATTCATGAACTTTAGAAAGGGATGAGATATGAAAAGACAAAGACGGCCGATGAGATGTGTGTTTGCTTATCGTTAGTTATTCAATCGGTTACGAGTTATAAGAATGCAGTAGACATCATTGGACGTGAATGTTGGTTGGTTAGTTATATGGTAAACTGGATTGAAAATCTTCATCCATGTCCTGTGATTTTCAATATCAAACTAACCTAGCTATAGATTATAATTAGCACATTCATTAAACGAGCAGTATAATTGTTTTGGTTATGTAAAGGATTGATCTCCACTTATCAAACTTATTACGTTGTTTTGTTAGTCTAAAATTTTAAGTTGACTGCAATGTATGTCAAAGAATTAGCATGGATTTTGACTATACGAGATAATATTTGGCCAATATAAGTTCCTAAATTCTTAATAATTTGCAGGAAAAGTTACCTTGGCCGGAGTTCTTTTTTCTTTTTCTTGTTTCTTCCTATAAAAAAAGAGATAAACAGATGAACCTTTGACGTTTTTCCTATATTCTGACATGGACTTGAACTCGTATGACACAATCATGCATTCACAATCACAACCCACGGTACATTAACATACTATTTAGTAAGGACTTCAATATATGGACTTTTAGTTCATCAGTCTTTTATACCATTGGATGTCTTTTTAAAATGGGCTTTTAGTTTCAATGCAAAAACATGTTGAGGATTTATAGAACAAAAGAGCCCAAAATTATTTGAACCGGCCCTGTTTAGTCAAATTATAGCTCCTACCATGGTGCATTTACAGAGGGTTTGTCTTCCCTTGGAAGGATTAAATCTAGAAGAAAAGTGGTTTGATGACTCAAATGCTGGACCAAAAACAACGAATGGAAACGAATCTAGGGAACAAAAAAGAAGAAGATGATCCATTAGACCCAGAAGTGAAATGAGCTAATACGGGGGCATTATTGAATCGTAATTGGGCCGACTTTTGGGAAATTCAGCAAAATCAGCCTTCAACAAATGTGTGCCAGTGATCGTGATGAGATGATCTACTGCGACTCTCTTTCAGCCTCGGGAACCACAGAAGATATAATTTCTCTTTCAGTTAAGAAAATGGAATGAATATGAATTAGTTTGTTCAAAAAAAAAAAAAAAAAAAAAAAAAAAAAAGGAATGAATATGAATTAGTAGTCGGTAAGGAAAAAACAAAAATACACAAAAGTGGAAGTGGGAAGATAAGAACAGCATGAAAGTACGAGAATGCTTATCCCGTGACACTGACATCTCTCTTTTCATGGCCCACCAATACCCACTCTTCTCCGCTAAATAATACGCAAAGATTCCAAATCCAAAACGGGATCCCAATCCAAAACCTATCTATTAAAATATGGGAAAAAGGCCAAACAAACCCTGAACTTTTCGAAAGTGGCCAAACAATACCCAGATTGTAGTGTGCGCCAAAAAATACCTAGTCTTTATTTGACTTGGTCGAAAACCCCTGAAGTTTCCGTTGACCGCGCCAAAAAAAAACACCGTTAATTGGTTTAACAGAAGTGTTAATTTTACCGTTTTATACACCGTTTAGTGAAACGACGTCGTTTTGAAAATAACGAAAAAAAACAAAAATAGCGTCAACCAAGGGTCGAACACGGGTTGTTGGGACATGTGGATGGGTGTAATGCCACTAGGAGAGTGGTATATCAATCGTTAAATCATGAAACATAATTTTACTTAAAGTCACGAAAACCCGTTTCTTTTAAATGTATCAAAGCTGCCCAATTCTCTCCTAGTGGTTTAGAATAATAAGTACCAAATTGTTACGCTAATTAAAGAAAACAAATATACCATCAATACAAATCCAATGTTACTGCAGATTGATCGCTAAATGTGCAAGTGTGAAATCATATCAATTATCGATACAGAAGCAATAATCAATCTTTTTTTATTTAAACATAAAATCAGGAACTATAAAAATTAAGTAATGATCCGTTTAAAATAATGAAAAATATGAATAAAATAAACTAAGTATGAAGTGAAATAAGGTGAACTGAATATAAATTTTCAATTTTTAGTTCGTAATAACATTTCAAAATTAAATTCATTTTTAATATAAAATCAAAAGATAGAAAATTAAATAAATAATCTATATAAAATAATGGAATCTATAAATGAATTGAAAGTGAAATAAAAGATTAACCGAATAATTTTTTTTTGTTTTTAGTTTGAAATTAACATATAATTAAGTAGTGAAAAATATTAATTGTGTGAATACAATTACGTTACAATATTATGTTTATTATAATTGATAATGTTATATTGTGAAATATCTAAAAGTAATTAAGATTTGATAAAAAAACTAAATTATTATTTTTAGCATAATTAAGTTTTATAATGAAAATATATATATGTGAATAAATTATTAATCATTTTATCAAATTATTAATAAATTATTAATCATTTTATCAAATTATTAATAAATTATTAATCAGTTTCAGTTTAAAAGAAACGGGTTTTCGTGACTTTAAGTAAAATTACGTTTCATGATTTAACGATTGATACACCACTCTCCTAGTGGCATTACACCCATCCACATGTCCCAACAACCCGTGTTCGACCCTTGGTTGACGCGGTTTTTGTTTTTTTCGTTATTTTCAAAACGACGTCGTTTCACTAAACGGTGTATAAAACGGTAAAACTAACACTTCTGTTAAACCAATTAACGGTGTTTTTTTTTGGCGCGGTCAACGGAAACTTCAGGGGTTTTCGACCAAGTCAAATAAAGACTAGGTATTTTTTGGCGCACACTACAATATGGGTATTGTTTGGCCACTTTCGAAAAGTTCAGGGTTTGTTTGGCCTTTTTCCCATTAAAATATCAACTAAGAAAGAAGAAACATTGAACTGAAAACAAGAAAAACATTGAAGTTGAAAAAATATCTACAACACGATCAAAAATGTTCAATAGAAAGTACGACACTATAAAATACTAAAAAAATTACATAAATGAAAAAAATTGTTATTAAATTTTATCCCGTGTTGAACGCAGAATGAATTTTTTATAGATAAAAATATAAAATTTTGTAATATATATAATTTAAAATTACTATAAAAGTATATAATATTTAAAATTGATGATAATTGATAAATAATATGCTAAAACTATAATTTGAACTAAAATATATTAAATGATAATGGTTTAATTTTTAATGATAATATATTTTATTTTATGTATGTATATTCATAAGTATAAATTGATGTGCTTATGACAGTTTAAAATAAATACAAGTTAATTTCCAGATAAACCTATATTGAAAAATAAAATAAGAGAAAACTGAATTTTTTTTTTTTGAAACCACACTTTAATTCTAAAGATCTTTTTTTAATATATAGTAGACTATCTTATTTGAAAATATCTTAAAACAAGCCAAATCAGATAATAAATTTTATCTATTAACATAATAACTACGGCACATATAGGAACGAATAGTCTTGTAATCTCATCCAAAACCGTTTTCATTCCCACAGGAAAATGAAGGAAAAACAGACAACGGACTAAAACAAATACCCACCGCTTGAGTTATACATATATACACTCAAGAAACCTCACCACTCTTTCTTCTCCATTTTTCCTTGAAAGATTCTTATCTTATTATAGAGAAACAAAACTCTTCTTTCAGATTAAATTTTTCATTGTTGGGTTCCCTCTGGTGAAAAATGTTGGCTATATTTCACGAGGCCTTTGCTCATCCGCCGGAGGAACTCCACAGTCCGGCATCTGAGAAATGCTCTAAACAGCCCAAACTTCCAGAAGAAACCTTAAACGGTTTCTTATCTCGTCACCCTACCAACACTTTCTCCATGTCTTTTGGGAAAGCAGCTGTTCTTGCTTACGTTCGTCCCTCTGCTTCCTTCTCCATCCACCAGAGGTTCAAACATATATACACGATCTTGCTTTCTCCTCTTGTTATAAGGTGGTTCTGTTCCCATTAAATCTTCAGTCGTTTTTTTCTTCTGATTTTGTTGAAATTCTGTTCAGGTTGTTCTGTGGATTTGATGACATCTACTGTCTGTTCTTTGGGAGCTTGAACAATCTGTGTCAGCTAAACAAGCAATACGGTCTCACCAAGACAACGAACGAGGCCATGTTTGTGATTGAAGCTTACAGGACTCTTAGAGACAGAGGTCCATATCCAGCTGATCAGGTCGTCAAAGATTTAGACGGAAGCTTTGCCTTTGTTGTTTATGATAGCAAAGCCGGTTCTGTCTTCACGGCTCTGGTACTCTCACAAACCAATCTGAGCACCTTCTTATTTTTTTTATAATAAAGGATTTTGAGAAACTTGAAAAATTGAGGATTTTTCTTGTAGGGATCTGATGGAGGTGTCAAGCTCTTTTGGGGCATAGCTGCTGATGGATCTGTTGTGATATCAGATGATTTGGATGTTATTAAAGAGGGTTGTGCGAAATCTTTTGCTCCATTTCCTACAGGTAATACTGACTTAATTATTACAATTCACATAAACACAAATCTTCATATGCTTTAACAAAGACTAGCTAGGACTTGCATCATGTTGATACATGTAAAGATACTACTGATGATTCTTGATATGCATTTAGTCGAGCTGAATCTTATATCTGACGCACAAAGATGTTGGTTTAGTTTAACCAAGGAGGGTCGCGTGTGCATGGATTTGCTATTTGAACAAAGACTTGGAGTCTTGGACTTGATACTGTGTATATATTGAAGCTGTTTAGCTGAACCAAGGAGGAGCAAACTAAATGTGTATGTCTGATTCAACAAATAATGAAATGTTTAATGTATTTTGTGAGTGTTGCAGGATGTATGTTTCACAGTGAAGGAGGGTTAATGAGCTTTGAGCATCCGATGAACAAGATCAAGGCGATGCCGAGAGTGGATAGCGAAGGAGTTCTATGTGGTGCCAACTTCAAGGTGGATGTGTACTCGCGTGTTAACAGTATCCCTCGTAGAGGAAGTGAAGCCAATTGGTCTCTTTGAATACCTGCACTCTCGGAACTTCCTTAAGATAGTTATTTTTCGCACTTCCTTGTTCTGTTCTTGTTCTTGTCCACTTATGTTATGAACTGTTTCTTAATAAGCCATGAATAAAACTGTACAGTATATAGGCATTTTGGGGATTAAGGCAGGATTAGAATCTCTCTAAATGTAATATTAACTATCTACTATATAAATATATATATATGTTTAAGGTTTATAATTAACTATATGAAAGTGGTACCTATTTGTTTCTTAAAAAATACAATATATATAGTTTATTAAACAGAAAAAAGAAAATATATTCAATTTTAAAATTGTTTGTAATTATGTGATAAAATATGTGTTGATTTAAATGGATTAAAAGGGAAAGTTAGAAATTTATCGGTATAGTATCATGAAATTTACGTCACACGTAGAGAAAATAAAGGTTATTTGAAATCTTATCCCGTAGCCATTGTTAAAATCGGTTTTACTTTTACTTTTTTACACCACTTAATCCGGATGCAACATATAAAGAACAGGTGCACCCAGAACGTGCTCATTATATAACAAAAAACCCCAAATTTATAAACTGTATATTAGAACGTGCTCATTATATACCAAAAAAATGTGACGGCCTCAGGCCCCCCAATTTCCAAAGGTGCGTTTGGATTATCTGGAACAGGCAGAGGCACGTTCCCTTGGGTTTGGTTGATACACTCTCACAATTAGACAAGGAAATCTTTTGTTTCTTCATCTCTAAAGATTTCAATACCAAAAGAGTCACGGGTGATTCTCGCAGTGTAATCTATCTGTGTTTTCATTGCGATTGTTACACATGCTACGCCAAGTTCCTGATAATTTTGAATATTTGAATGCAGTAAGCAGGGAGTGATCGTACATTAGAGAGAGGTTTGTCTGAAGCCCTTCTCTTCTCGCTTTGTTTGGTTTACATATTGTATAAATACTTTGAACATATTTGATACAATATCAAAAAGGAGCATATCAAGGTCTTCATTACATGGATATCAAATGATTATCATTCAAAGTCAAAGAGCCTAATTGGTGGCAAGAAGACCATTATTTGATTTAGCTAATATCCCTCCATTTGTATAAATGTAAATAATTCTCTTTTATTGTAAAGATCCTTGTAAGAGCTATAAAAGCTCATCTATTCTCATTGTAAAAAGATATAGAAATTTTTGGAAAATAGAAAAGAGAATTTTCTCTAAAGCTTAGGCTTTGTTTTTGTTTATCTAAGTTGGATGGATTTCTTTGCTTAGTAAACATTTGAATCGATGTCTCTTGTGTGTGATTCCTTGAGACTAGATTTGTGAACTCATCACAAAGGCTTTCACACCTTTGAGTGGCGTTCTTCGATCCACCATCTATCCGACTCAACCATCCCTTGTTCAACCTAGAAGATGCCGTACGGCCACTAGTTTGAATCCATTCAACCACTTCTATTCCGCCATTCATCTCTATCCGGGAACAAGGAGAGCAGCCGTACGGCCAGCCTTGCCCCATCCATCATCCACGGCAATCTTCATTTTCTGAGTTTTGCATCATCTGGTATCAGAGCTAAAAGCTCCTATCATCTATCAATTTGTTTTCAAGTTTTTTTTATTATTTTTCATTCCCTCAAAAAAAAAAAACAAATTGTGTTTCTGTTTTTTTCATTTTTGTTTTCTTTTCACAATAAAAAAAAAAAATTGGATTGCTTTCTCTAAAGTTTATGTTCTCTTTCATTCTCAAAAAAAAAAAAAATATTTTATCTGAGTCATTTAAAAAAAAAAAAAGAAAATATTTTGTTTTAATTGTTTCTGTTTTTTCTAATTAAAAAAAATATACAAAAAAATGTTTTCTGTTCAAAAATGAAAAAAAAAAAATTTAAAAGTTTCTCAATTTATTTCGAAATTTAAAAAAAAAATAGTTTTGAGGACAAAACCATTTGAAGAGGGAGAGAATGATACAATATCAAAAAGGAGCATATCAAGGTCTTCATTACATGGATATCAAATGATTATCACTCAAAGTCAAAGAGCCTAATTGGTGGCAAGAAGACCATTATTTGATTTAGCTAATATCCCTCCATTTGTATAAATGTAAATAATTCTCTTTTATTGTAAAGATCCTTGTAAGAGCTATAAAAGCTCATCTATTCTCATTGTAAAAAGATATAGAAATTTTTGGAAAATAGAAAAGAGAATTTTCTCTAAAGCTTAGGCTTTGTTTTTGTTTATCTAAGTTGGATGGATTTCTTTGCTTAGTAAACATTTGAATCGATGTCTCTTGTGTGTGATTCCTTGAGACTAGATTTGTGAACTCATCACAAAGGCTTTCACACCTTTGAGTGGCGTTCTTCGATCCACCATCTATCCGACTCAACCATCCCTTGTTCAACCTAGAAAATGCCGTACGGCCACTAGTTTGAATCCATTCAACCACTTCTATTCCGCCATTCATCTCTATCCGGAACAAGGAGAGAGCAGCCGTACGGCCAGCCTTGCCCCATCAATCATCCACGGCAATCTTCATTTTCTGAGTTTTGCATCATCAGTATGATGAGGACATCAAGTCATCATCAGCCCAAGAGCAAGGAATCATGAGACTTGGAGAAGGAAGCATGAAGCTGAGGAGAGCTAAGGAGACATGTGAGCAGAGTTCAGCTCAAATGGAGGCCAATAAGAATCCTTTCAGCTCAACCATCAGTTGGAGAACACACTCAACTCACCTAGAGTTGAACTCGAAGAAGAATCAGTTGAAAAGGAGTTCATATGAAGAAGATATTGAAGATTCAACTTGGAAGATCTTCAATGAACCCGCTGGAGACATGCGTCCACTCATAAAATCATTCCAGTCAAACGACGACGAATCAAGCAATAAATCCAAATGTTTTGGATTCTCAACTCAAAGGGGAAGCCAGGAAAATTGGGTTTACATCAAACCGGATTCAGACTTGGAAGTTATTGAGTTTACAATCCGGGAAAACTCCAAGTTACCCGATTTGGACCAGCGAGCACTAATAGGACGATTACGGCTAAACCAGGAAGAATTAAGCTGTGAACCGACCTGTTCTGGAAACTTGACTCATCAGGGAATCCAGGATAGTTTGAATCAGTCCGGAAGTCATTATGGTTTAAAAGTTATACAACTTTTAATACAGAGGATTCTCTACTTGCCTTATTTGGAAGCTCATGGATTCAATCCTTTACAAAACCGAATTTGGCGACCAGGAGAGTTTATTAAGCAGCTAAAAGAATCTACATTCATCTTCCAATGGACCAGAGCTCAGAGTATCAGGCGGATTCAAGTTTGGCCCTTCATATCTCAACACCTTCCATATCCGGCACCAAGAGCATTCATCTTTGGAGCAATCAATTCTCAACGTCTCTATTATGATTTGGCCCATATCCAGATATTTATTAGAAGATTAATAAGCCATGGCATCATCCAGAAGCTGTCAAGATACAAGATTCCACGAATTTCCCCCTTTGGAGCAAGACTTTAAGCCTCCAACGGCTATATCATCAAACCAACATTTTGATTATTTGTTTCTTTGTTTAGACCTTTTAGAACGTTAGTTTACTCATGTAAGAGCTATATATGAAGCTCATTTCGTCCTTTGTACAATTCACCTTTCAATCAACCAAGAAAATATAAAGTTTGTTCTTCTTTTATTCAAAGAGTGTCTTTGTTTAAAAACTTGTCTTTGGATTCATTTGAGTGATTCATTTGATTCTACAGATTATAGGATTAGAATTGTTTGTGTGATTCAAACAGGTCTAGTTCTCCAAGGATTGAGAGAGTCAATCATCCCAAGGATTGAGAGAGTCAATCACAACTATCATCTTCCATCTCGACATCACTCCCACTTCCGCATCCATAAGCTTGGAATCTCTTGATCATTGAGTGATCATAAGTTGGTGTGATTCCAATCTTATATCATTTTGGTATCAGAGCTTCAAAAGCTCCTATCCATCAGGTTGTGTCAATCCAACCCTTATCTTTTATTTTCTGATTTGTTATTTCATTTTCATTAAAAAAAAAAGAATTGTTTGCTTTGTTATCTTTAAATTCTGTTGTTTATTTTGCCTTTTCTCATTTGAAATAATAAACCAAAAAGCCATAAAAATTGTTTTAAATTTCGTTTAATAGAAGAAAAAAAAACTTATAAGAATTGTTTGCTTATTTCAATCTTGTTTCATATGCTTGTTTAGTTTCATTTGATAAAAAAACAAAAAAACATTGACCTTGTTTGTTTTCTGTTTCAGGTTATTGAAGTTCCAATAAAAAAAAAAAAAAGAAGAGTCCATCATCCGTCCATCATTTCTTTTTTTTTTCCTTACCATCCTTGTGCATTGTTCTCATTTGCATCATTGCTTTTCATTATCATTGCATCCATAAACCTTGCATACTTGTCTTTGTTTCCATCACCTATCATTGTCGTGCACTTTTTTCTCATTAGAGTCATAGTCATTTGATTTGCATAAGCTTGTTGCATTTTAGGAACTCATTTTGTGATTGCTAGATTACTGCATCCATAAGTTAAAAAAAAAAAAAATTACTAGACAGGATTGCATTTAGTCATTTAGGCCAAGTTTTCTTTATTGAGTCAAAGCATATATTGTGTTTGATACCATATAGAGAAATCGTGGGCATTAGACATAAAACTTGCATTTTCATTTATTTATTTAGTTATTTGATTCTCTTGCCATATTAGAATTCTGTGTGAGCATTTGAATTTGATTTCTGACCATCATTTGTTACCTTATATAGTTCACGGCATTAGTCTTTTCATTTTTGAAAGTTTGCATTCATTTGTGATTACTAATTACTTTAATTTTCATTCCATAAATTATGTGCATTTGAAAAGTCAAAAAAAAATAGTATAACTATTGTTGCCATATTTAACTCTGTGTGCATTAGCATTAGATTTTTGAATTTGAATTTTGTGTCCAGCACTTGTTTCCTAGTTAAGATTTTGGCCATAGCACTCATTTTTCATTCAAATCATTTCAAAAAAAAAGAAAAAAAGAGCCAGTCCAATACTTGCATTACTTTTCAGTCGGTCCATAGCCATTTGTAATACCTTGGATACATTCATACACTTTGTGTTTCTTTTACTCCAGGTACAAATAAATGGAAGAATCAGATGAGGAGGATCGTTACCAAGCCTTTGATGAAGAAAGATGGAGTCAAGAAGGCAGTGTAGTCTATTCCGACGAGGAGGCTGACTATGAGTCACCACCGTGGCCAGGAGATGGTTACACAAGCTCTGAATATGAATATGATCCAAGAGAAGAAGAGCATGAGCCAGAGCCACCAGATGAAAACCAAGACAACACTGATCAATCCACTTGGTCTAGAGAAGAAGAGACTGACCAAGGAGAAAGCTGTGAAGAAGAATCATGGCATGAAGAGACTGAATCTCAATTCAGTGTAGAAGAAGGAGACCACAAAATTGAAGATGCACATGGAGAACTCAATCATGAAGACCAGTTCGTGGAGCCTTACACACATGAAGAAGAAACTGATTCACTAATCAGTTTAGAAGAAATTACTGAGAAGAATGATGAGGAAGCCGAATACCAAGAGGAGTATGCTCATGAGAGTAAGGAAATCAATGAGGTTGAGAGATGGGAAGAAGATGAGCCTGGACGTGGTAGATTGGATCCAGCATCACCACCACGCCATACTTCACATGGTTACACCCCCCAAACCCAAAGCAAACAAGGTAATAGTTGTGAACAATTTGGTTTTCGACTCCTAACCTTTTCAGGTCATAAGCAAGGACCAGAAGCTTATATAAATTGGGAGAGGGAACTTGAGTATTGGTTTCGATTCCACAACATCCCAAAGGAGGAGAGACTAGCCCATGCTGTTAATTCACTTATTGGAGAAGCTTCTTCATGGTGGATAAGTGAAGAACTTATGTCTCACTACATTAAGCCAATTCTTACTTGGGGAGATCTTAAGCAGCGAATGTACAAGGAGTTTGTACTGAGGTTCCACAACCAGGGCTACACCCCTAAGAGGCTTATGTTTCAGAAAATTACAAGAGAGGCTAAGAAACCAATTCAGGTGAAGGAGGTTCAACAAAGTTCGATTTTTATACCCTCATTTGAACTTCAAGGAAAATCACTTCAAGATAAGTCCTCTAACTCTAAATCTGTTAAGTTAAAAGAACCTACTTGTTATAGATGTCATAAGAGAGGACATTTTGCTGCAACTTGTCCTGATAGAGTAGTAAACAAATCAACTTCATTAGAACAAAAACCGACTTTAGGAGAGATGAGCACAAATCTAGTTGAATTAAGTTTTAACTCTTCCAATTCAAGATTAATGCACTTGTCTTTGCCAAAGGATGTTGTTACATGTACTAAGGAGCCTAGAAATCTTGAAATTGGCGTGGCCAAACACAGTGAAGAGAAAAGTTATGGAGCAATCAGAACATATAGAGACAAAGAGCAAACCATACTTCAAATAGCTAATAGCATCAATGTGAGTTTAAATATTTCAAGGCCTATCTCTATGATTTTAAACTCAGATATAATGCACTTGTTTCTTGTCCAAAATGCTGAGATTGTTTCAGGTTATAAGGATGTGAAAGAAGTCCCACCAGACAAGCATTTGTTGTTAGAAGAAACAACAAAGAAAACTAGCACAAAGGCCACCAAAGAAGTGAAGGATAGAATGGATCAACACAGGAGGAGCAACCACGCCCAGTACCAGAACAGAGGAGTGATCCTCTCCTACTTACTCAAAGGAGAACCCCCAGATGACCCAGCCATCAACAAACATCAATCTAATCAAGGTAAGTCCCTAAACTCTAAAAGGAGAATGAAAGCTAACTTGCTTTCACTTGGTGCAGGGGATCTAGTTTCGAGGTCGAAACTTCTTCAAGAGGGAGAGTATGATGAGGACATCAAGTCATCATCAGCCCAAGAGCAAGGAATCATGAGACTTGGAGAAGGAAGCATGAAGCTGAGGAGAGCTAAGGAGACATGTGAGCAGAGTTCAGCTCAAATGGAGGCCAATAAGAATCCTTTCAGCTCAACCATCAGTTGGAGAACACACTCAACTCACCTAGAGTTGACCTCGAAGAAGAATCAGTTGAAAAGGAGTTCATATGAAGAAGATATTGAAGATTCAACTTGGAAGATCTTCAATGAACCCGCTGGAGACATGCGTCCACTCATAAAATCATTCCAGTCAAACGACGACGAATCAAGCAATAAATCCAAATGTTTTGGATTCTCAACTCAAAGGGGAAGCCAGGAAAATTGGGTTTACATCAAACCGGATTCAGACTTGGAAGTTATTGAGTTTACAATCCGGGAAAACTCCAAGTTACCCGATTTGGACCAGCGAGCACTAATAGGAGGATTACGGCTAAACCAGGAAGAATTAAGCTGTGAACCTGTTCTGGAAACTTGACTCATCAGGGAATCCAGGATAGTTTGAATCAGTCCGGAAGTCATTATGGTTTAAAAGTTATACAACTTTTAATACAGAGGATTCTCTACTTGCCTTATTTGGAAGCTCATGGATTCAATCCTTTACAAAACCGAATTTGGCGACCAGGAGAGTTTATTAAGCAGCTAAAAGAATCTACATTCATCTTCCAATGGACCAGAGCTCAGAGGATCAGGCGGATTAAAGTTTGGCCCTTCATATCTCAACACCTTCCATATCCGACACCAAGAGCATTCATCTTTGGAGCAATCAATTCTCAACGTCTCTATTATGATTTGGCCATATCCAGATATTTATTAGAAGATTAATAAGCCATGGCATCATCCAGAAGCTGTCAAGATACAAGAGTCCACGAATTTCCCCCTTTGGAGCAAGACTTTAAGCCTCCAACGGCTATATCATCAAACCAACATCTTTTGATTATTTGTTTCTTTGTTTAGACCTTTTAGAACGTTAGTTTACTCATGTAAGAGCTATATATGAAGCTCATTTCGTCCTTTGTACAATTCACCTTTCAATCAACCAAGAAAATATAAAGTTTGTTCTTCTTTTATTCAAAGAGTGTCTTTGTTTAAAAACTTGTCTTTGGATTCATTTGAGTGATTCATTTGATTCTACAGATTATAGGATTAGAATTGTTTGTGTGATTCAAACAGGTCTAGTTCTCCAAGGATTGAGAGAGTCAATCATCCCAAGGATTGAGAGAGTCAATCACAACTATCATCTTCCATCTCGACATCACTCCCACTTCCGCATCCATAAGCTTGGAATCTCTTGATCATTGAGTGATCATAAGTTGGTGTGATTCCAATCTTATATCAATATTTCTCTCTTGCAGAACTAAGAGACAAGGAACGCGAAAAGAAGCTTGTACAAATCAAATAACACGAGAAGAAACTTGTACAAAAGTTGTACATCAATGTGTTATAAGGAAGTTTTCCCAACATGTTAGGACGTTCCGACAATGGATACATAAATGAAAACTAGATCCATTGAACATGCACAAGAGCTCGAGAACAAAATTAGACTTTTATGATTTACATTTTTTTCTTTTTCCAAGATGGGACATGACATGACATGAGTATACCTCTCATTAAGCTCTTGTTGCCTCATCCTCGGCTTATTGATGCATTAAACCAGTTGATACATCATACCCCAAGATAACACATATGAGAACTCTCAAACCAAACAATAACGTTGCGACTTGCGAGTCAGCTCATATGCGGTAAAAGAAGCCAGAAATCGTAAAATCTACTTGTACAGATTCCTTTCTAGAGAAACACCCTAATAAAGAAAAAGATCCCAATATCAACTTTCTCCAATATTGAAATTAGGAGACTGCAAGCATGCATGCTCTTTGCCCTTCTACCTCATCTTTCTTGGACTGTACCACGACAACACTAATTCAGACTTTCTTGCCCATTTATCTTTGTCTTCAGCTTTATAAGGAAACAAAAATGGGAAGATTGAAAGCAAGAAATAAAATTAGGGAGAAGAGAGATGAAAAGTTTGTTTTATTTCTTTCGGCTTAACGCATAGCATGATTATTTATACAAGGAGAATTGAAACCCTAGTGAGTAACAGTTGTTGTCTTCATCTGATGCATTCTGCAGAATCAAACCGATTCTTTAAATGGAAGTTGTACTTTCTCTGAAACAAGCACCTTTGTTATTAAGTACTAACTCCATGTGTTCTGCTTCGATTTTATGTTCACTTGTGACTACTGGGCCTTCAAACCCTTGATTCAAAATTCGCTTTATTGGGCCATGTGAAGAGAATCTCAACTTAGAGGCTCCAATGCGATGGAGACTATGCTACTAAGGCATACGAGATTGCATCCAAGAGTAAAAAGCCGGCCGCAACTGTTCATCCATCTGACCGATCCTCCACACCCAAGAGTTTCTTCTAAAAATCTAACTCCCTTGTTGAAAGCTAGTTCTCGAAAGTGACTCCAACAAATCAAAAGCTTTCTCTTTGTGCTTTCTTTTTGGTCAGAATAACAACTGTAAAACAGGAGCTTCAAACATATATTAAAAACAAAAAACCTCAGAGAAATTGAATATGGAAGATAAAACAAATGTAATCAATCCCAAAATGAAAAAACATTTCATCCCTTTGAATCAATTCTTCTCTTTAAACAAAAAAAAAACAAACAAAAGGTAAAACATAATAAAACCAAACATCAAATTGTAACCTTAGTTCTTCTCTTTACACTCAAGGAATGGAGACAAAATTAGGGATGTAACTTGTAGAAGATCTTCCGACATACAATCAATCGAAATCTTCCTGAACACATCTCCCTTCACAATGTACATGCAAAGATTCACCACAAGTACACACAAATAGCCTCTTATCGTCCGTACTATAAACAAAGCAAATGCGGTTGTAAACTCGGCAAGTTAGGTATTGACACTGTCATGAAATTATCCACACTAGGGCCTCACAATAACCTATACTGCAAACACAATAACCTATATTGCTAAATGTTTTAAATGGAAATTCTAAAGTTATATCACGCTCCTCTATCGAATAAACATTGGTCCTCGTCGAGTTTGATTTCTACCGAACAAGTCTGGGAAAACGTCTGAACCATGAATTGAGGACGCGCGCGAGACAAGTAGTTTTTCAAGAAACTAAGTTATATCACGCTCTCCTTCTACGCTTTTTTGGCAAGTGTTAGTTTTTTCATGCTTGAGGGAACAAACAATTTTTAGTGCACGATGAAAAAACAGAGTATATAACTGATATCTTACGACGAAGCAGACAGCAAAAACAAAGCTTAAGATTGGCCATCTTTTATTTCTTTATTGTAGGATAATCGCCAAACAGATCTACACTCAACAGACACTAACGAAACATTTTGCAATGGAATCAGACATCTAAAAATCCCGAAAGTCCTCTAGGTTTTCATCAGTTGGTAACAGAGAGGTTTCATTAGAAGAAAGAGATTCCAAGTCTCATTAGGCCAAACCAACGAGCTTCTCACTGATCTCCCACACTTTACGAGCCTTCTCAACATCACTTGCCTCTTGTGATAACTGGTTCTCGAAAGAAGCCGAAGCCTTGTTCCAGCTCCAGTAAACCCCTGATTTCGTCAAGCTCGGATCACTCACCACCTAATCAAACAAACTCTTTTGATTAAGTACACAGCAAGAAAAAAAGTCTGTCCTTGACTCACAAGCAATGTAGGAAACTATTTTGTTGAAGTTACCTGAGCAAGTCTTTTGCCAGACTCTGTCTCGGAGACATATCCTTTAGTGATGTACTTCTGAAATGGAGGGAAGAGGGTACGGAAAAGCGGAATGTGCTCTCGGAATAAACCCGTGGAGGCGATGCAACCAGGGTAAAGCGAGGCGAATGTAATTCCGGTTTCTTCATGGTAACGCCTGTGAAATTCTTGCATCGTCAACATATTGCAGACTTTACTGTCTTTGTAAGCCTTCGCACCATCGAAATCTCCTCCGTCAATCATCGCGGAGCTGTTTAATCCGTTCAACCCGCCCGCTAAACCTCTCAAGTCCCCGAGATTCGCCTTCGGTGGTACATTACCGGCCAATGTATTCGTGTTCCCTAAACCAAAACAAAGATACGATGATTAGAAGAAAAAAAAGAATTCTGTAGCGTGCGATGTAATAGTCAGTATAGATGCTAGACAATACCGGTAATGGATCCGACGATAATGAGACGCTTCGAAGGGTAATCAGATTTCTTCAAGTCATCAAGGAACAACCTTGCGAGAAGAAAATGTCCCAAATGATTCGTCGCAACGCTAAGCTCAAAGCCTTCTGCACTGTAAGTAGGCTCTTTAGCTGTCGGGAAATAAACAGCGGCATTGCAGACCAAAACATCGAGAGGCATCTCTGATCTCCTGAAGTTATCAACGAACTGTCTCACGCTGTCCAACGAGGCTAAGTCTAAGTGCATAACCGTGTAGCTGTCTTTAGGCATCCCTGTGGATTTAGCGGCTCTCTCCGCTTTAAGGAAGTCCCTGCACGCCATTATCACGTGCCATTTCCCTGTCTCCGCTAGAGCTTTAGCAGTGGCTAGACCTAACCCTGACGAGGCTCCCGTGACCACCACGTTGCCTTTCCTTAACGTTTTCTTGCCGTCCGTGGATGATTTTGTGACCGAGGGGCTTGAAGTCGCAGCGGTTTGGGCTCGAATTGCTACATTCCTCACGCTATGTTCTCTCTGAATAGTAATAGATATCTCTTAATCAATTAACCATTACTAATCATTCGCAGAAGAAGGCTTAATCAAGACTGTAATGTAGAAATCGAGAATTGTTATGTACCTTGAATTTTAAGGAGGAAGAACCATGTTCGAATTTGATTTGGTCGGTAATGGAGGCACCAAATAGACTAGAGTCCTTGAAGGATGATGCAGAAGCAGTCAGTTTTCCATCTTTTCGGACAGAGAAAGCAGAGGAGACCAGAGAAGCAGCTTGAAGGGCCATTTTCGGAAGAAAAAAAAACAGAGAGTGAGAGAGAGAGATAGTAAAAGCGATCGAAGAAGAAGACTACCGAAGTGTGGATATTTTGAGAGAGAGTGTGTGCGTTTATGTATACTCGTGAAGGAGTGGAGGAGGTGACATTCAGACAAGGGAGAGAGTGGTCCCCAGAGAGATCTCTGAAGAAGATGTGTGGATAACACTATCTTAAAGAAAGTATCTGCCACATCATCGTTGAATATCCAATGAGAATTCGAGGGTTAGATTTCCCTCTCAGTAGATATTTTATTTTATTGGCTTTTTTTGGTAACAAACGGGAACAGTTGCAGTAAGGATGGTGATTGGTGTTCATGGGATTCCATACTTCGGTGTGGGAGAAGAAGATATCTTACAAAAATATGCTACTATTCGTTATGGACACTCTGCTCTGTTTAAATGATTTATTTCCCATTTTTCTTGGTTTTTATCCGTAAGATTCGGAATTACGTTCAAGTCTGAAGAAAATATAAAAATCAATTATCTAATTTTAAATTTACTTATCAACCTGTTCATCCTCTGTCATTCATCATCTTACAACTATGATTTACACACATATATATAAGAAAACTTAACGGTTTTGTACTACTGTTCGAATGATATTATCATACTGCTCATCCACTAATTTTGTTCTCTTTTTTGTTTTTATGTCAATATTCTGTCTTGTATAATTATTAACTATTAAGTAAATAATGTAGCATGTGTTAAGAAAACAAATATAGCATATGTCACATTTCAGTGATGTCACAACCACTAACTATAAATCGCATTGCGTCAAATGACACCCGTCTTTACAAAATAACATTTCAATTCAATATCCATACAAATCAATCTACAAAACTCATAGTTGTAGTGTTGTACCCTCAACTTCAAATAATTTTGCAGTCACACATGAACAAGCAACAGATCCAAAATATGACATTAGTATATCACATAGCACATAAAAAAAAAAGAAACAAACTTATTTTGTTGGTTAAAATCCTCTAGTAAGGCGAGAGGGAGGCCTCAGCAGCAGAGGAGTAGAAGAAATAATAGAACTGAGAAACAATGGCGTTGAAGAAGACAAAGGAGGCACCCGCAGCGAAGACGCCCTTGCGAAGAGTTTGACAATCAGGAGGATTGTCCATGAACATTGTCCTGTACTTGGTGTGGTATGCATTCTCTACGGATCCAGCTAATAGACATATCTCCGCTATCAAGAAGAACATCCTATTGTTTCCCAAGAAAACACAACATTCAAAATGTGAACAAATTATTAGCCAATTAGCCAATTTCGGTTTTTGCTTGTTGAATAAAATTAAGTTTTGTGCATTTTATCAATTCAGTGATAGATGGAAGCACAATTGGATTAGTAACAAGGAAAATAAAACATGTTTTGGTTTTGATTACGATATCTGTTTGGTAATTTAGATTCAGAGATGCTTAGAAACATTGGTGGTCTGAAAACCGAATAAAGGCCCATCGTTAGATATATTGTGACTTTAATATCAAGGTGGATTGATGAGAGATTAACACTATTCCCTTGAATTTTCAAAACGTTTGTGTTCTTTCGCTCTCATCAATCTATCGATTGGATATGTGTAGCATGTTCAAATATATTGGATGAACTAAAGCCGATGCATAACATAAACTAAAGCCAAACATCTGATTGGATATTTTAAATGTGGACTTGAAATCATCTTTGTAATTTCCATTACTGCTCAGTTTTATTTTACTTTAAACCAAATCGAAATGGCCCTACTAGAACCGTCATATGTCATATCCAAGTTAGTGAAAGCAAGAGGATATGTATGTATCTTACCAGCTGACAATGAAGAGAACGAGGGCAAGAGCGCGTGAACCACCAGGCTTGAGAGGTTTTCCACAACAGAAGCATCGGCTAACGAGCATGATAAGAAGTTGACTAGCCACTGAGAACAAAAATGCTCCAACTCCATACCCTGTGGCTCTGTCCGAATCATACACACAGTAGTTGTATTGCACCTCAGTGTCCTGCACAACCTTTGCCTGCCACACCAAAAAAAAAATAAAAAATTAACACAATTATCTTGCTCAATAAAGATGCGTTTAATTTAGACTTACAGTGCTTCGTCTTTGTTCAGCAGCAACGGCTAGACCAAAGGCAATGAGGTTGAACACAAAGACTATGGCTGAGACAATCTTCGACGCCATGGTTTCACCTTAATCTCGCTCTCTTTCACAAAATGTTTCTTTAGATATAAAGACAGCTTTGTTTGCTCAGATTTGATCGTCTTGCCTAATGGAAAAAGACACGTTACCATTTCTTTGAAATGGGTATCTCACCTTTTATTTATTTATTCTTATTGTTCAATAAAAAAGTACTTTTTACGTCTTGGAAAAAGTTTATCTAAGAAATTGGGAAAAAATGGATGGTAGTCGAGGATCCGTAGAGCGAAAGGTAGACACATGAGTTTCCTTGTGAGAGAAGTCTTTGTTGTTAAAATATGATATTAATTTTGTTGAAAAAGAAAATGTGCCATGTCTCCTCGTTTTTTGTTTTGACGTAATTTTTTTTATAAATTAACGTGACGGAATCAAAGTTCTTATTTTTCTTTTTGATTGTTGCTAAGTTTCAAAATGGAAAACAGCTTGAAAAATGCCTAAAAACGTGAAAAGATATAACGCGGGAATTAGATTCCCACTTGATTGGAACATGTTACCGAAATAAATATTTAAAATAAAATTTAAAAGTAGAAACGAAGAAATGCTTATACAAGTAACAAGTTCTAGTTGGATGGTCATGGACCTCATGGTATATGTCAGAGAGCCTTCTTCATCTATCTGACAGAACAAATGCTTAAATCCGAAGAATCATCTCACCGAATTTTATAAGAAAGCATTTTCATAATTAACCTAATCATATTCATAATATGGTTCGTTACAGGCATTATCTCCATAAAGTTTTTTTCTTACCTATTTCTTCCTATTCTCTCCTTCGTCGCCTTATCCTAATGATCAACAATTAATAAATAGTTTAGTTACAAATTCCCAAACAACCTTACTTTATTCAAACTCGCCAAACAATTTTTATACACTCCAATGCTATAACATCAACAATGATATATAAACAGCCAAACCAAATTGATAAACACTGAACCAGAAAATAAGATATCATACAAGAAAAAAATTAAAAGAATAAGAGAAATATTAAACCGGCTTTTCACACCGAACTCAACACGACGTCGTTGTCTATTGCCTCTCCAGACAGTGCTGTTGACAACATCTTTCATTTTTTCCTTCCGAACATTAGAAGCTTTCTGAAGCCTTTCGCCGTAGCCTTCGGAGACGTCTCTTCGCTGTTCCATTTCTTCCTCGAATGATCTGCTTCAGTCGCCGGCGGTGTGGAGATGTCAATCTCCGACACCGTTGGTGAGAAATAATACTTCTCCTCCATGTTTGTCTCTGAAAAAGTCACCGACTTCTTCGGAGACACCGGTTTTGGCGGTGAAACCTTGACTTCTCCGACATCCACCGAACAATGGTTCCCAGTGATTTGCTTATCTTCACAGACGGATGTCTTCTTCACTATTTCCTGATCATCGATTTTCATCTGATCTTGTACTTTCTGATGATTGGTGTTTGTTATTGCATCGGCGATGGTCTCATTTGGTCCGTTGTTTCCCCTGGCAGTTTCTTCTGACGGCAAGCTATGCAGCTCTTTAATGTCTTTGAAACCATCAGAAGAAGCAGCAGCAGGAGGTTCATCAATTTGCTTCACTGGCAAGTAAGACTGTGATTCTTCCACTGTTTCCTTGATTTCGAGACTAGGGTCACGAGAAAGTTCCAGACTTTTCGCATCGGATTTAACTATTCCACTCGAATTCTTGTCCTGAGATTTCTCTGTCTTGTTTCCTACAGGTTTTGATGTTCTTTTGTTTACTGGTTTTTGTTGTGGCTCCTTTGGTGCGGCCCGGGAAACAGCAAGGCGCTCAATGGTGGAACTTCTCAGTACCGGCTTCGCCTTGGACTGCAACGCGGCTTCTGGGGTTTTCTCATTCTTTATCGAGGTCTTCAGGGTTTTGGTTGCAGTAGGAGTTTTCTTGGAGGCTAAGGAACTTGATACACTACCACCAGAACTCTTCTCAGCAATCCTCTTTTGCCTCTGAATCAAAAGTTCTTCCATTCTCCTTTTTCTCTCTTCCTCCTATCAAAAAGCAAGTCCATATGAGATTAAGGAAGCTAACCAAGAAAGACCAAAAGCAGTTACAGAAATTACCATCTCGGATTTGGTTTTGGTGGCAGCAGCTCTACTCCCCCAAGGAGGTCTCTTAGCTTTCGACGGATCAGGCCTAATTGATCCTCTTGACTTTGCATCCTTCCCCTTGGAGACGCCACGGCTTTTCTTTTCTTTACCATCTGAGGGTTGTTCACCTGCAGAGGCCTTTGTAGCGGTTTCCACATCGATTTTGCTTTTCTCTTGAGCCAAAGTGTTAGTCTCGAAGTCAATTTCAGGGGTCCACGATACCATTGTAGGTGTGACATCTTGTTCCCGTCCAAGAACCATGAAAAGGTCATCTGGCTCTTGTCGATTGATCTCCGGTGCAGAGTTTTCTTGTTGGCTGATTCCATATACGTCCGAGTCCATGAGGTCTGTCCTTAACCGAGACTCTTCTACTTGGCTCTCAACACGAGAATGGATCATGAACGAGTCATCGGTCAGGACATCCCTATCACTGCTCTTCGTTAAGTGGATATCGTCACCTACAAATGTTTTGACAAGACTTGGATCTCTTTCTGTATCTGCTTGATTACGTAAGAACCAGTCTCCTTCTGTCTCATTTCTGGCTCGGAGCTTTCCATCATAAACCGACATATCTGCCTGCGAATAGCTTCTTGATTCACCGCTTCTACCTTGATTCAACATCTCCTCATCGTAGTTGTTCTCTCTCCTTATCAGCCGAACATTCTCATCGAGTTTCTTAATACTGCTCTCTCCTCCCCATTCCTCATTCCCATTTGCAACCGCCAAGAAAGAATCATCCAAAGGCGGCTCTCTCTTGCTCACAACTTCTAACTCCATGTTCAACGGAGATGATGATATTCGTTGTGATTCTTCCTGATCTGAATCTTTGTCTTTCAAAAGAAGATTTTGGAAGGCATCCCAATTATCATTCCCCTTGGTTTCCTTGCTACCTGAATCATCATCGTCACTGTGACTTTTGTGTTTCCTCCGACGGCGTGAAGTTGATTTGTGCCGTTTCTCCAGTGAGCCAATGGCTTCTTCTACTTGATGCTTGATGGAATCTCCATCCACAAATCCCTCTTCTTCTTCAGACCCCTCTGAATCACTCTCTATTGCTCCATTTCTCTTTGAAGTTATATAATTTATGTTGCGTATAACCACTTTTCTAGATGACTTCTTCCCTTCATTTCCGTCTTCCGATTCTGTCTCAGCACTGGAATCATCGCTTGGCTCGGTGGAGTCATCTTGCTTTGACTTCTTCTTCTTCTTCTTCTTCTTCTTTTTCTTCTTGGAAGACTTGTCACTTGACTCCACATCTCCCATGTTCACAGGCCATTGCATATTCCCAGGGAAATACGGCGACTGGCCTTGCATCCCCGGAAACATATAAGGAGGCGGATACCCATGTCCTTGGAAGTTCTGCATGTACTGAGGATAATGGTTTGGCCACGGCATTGCCGTTTGAAATCTCCCTTCTGCACAATACGGTTAATTCAGCTTTAGTTACCAAAAAGAAAAAAAACAAATCCAAGAATCATCAAATGAAAAGAAATCGGAATTGATTGATGCTTCTAAGGACCTTGACTAGTCTCAAAGCTACCCTGGCTCGAGGCATCCATAGAGTTTCCGTGCTTGGCGTTTGTAGCATTCAACAAATCATTCTCTTCACCAGCGAGTATGATCCCAGAGTCACCCATGAACGACAATTCAGGCCTAGGAAAGGCTTGCATAGCCGTGATTTGGTCCACCCACATTCTATCTTCGTTCTTTCTCTTGCACAAGTCCACAAAGTTGATACATGCTTCCCTGGACGCCAAAGAACACAAAACTGAGTCACTGCTTTCGTACAAAATGCTTACGAGTAAGTAACACAAGGACGCTGAATGGTTCAGATACATACCTTAAACGCGAAGCGTCAAAAGCATCCGCGAAAGACAAGAGGTCATCCATGTAGTCCAATTCAAAACCAATAACCAAAGCTCTAGCGTAAGCCATGGCTTGCTCTTTGCACAAAGCCGCTTTGCGGTTCTCCAGGACACGTTGAAGACCAACCCTATTCCATTCATTTCATCGCTTATGAGGATCAACCAAACTTGACATAAACTAAACCCACAAGGCAGAAAAAAGAAAGACTACTAAAGCTTACTTGGAATTTTCTTCCCCATTGTTTCCATCAGATTCACCTTTTGCCTATACACACAAACAGAGTCAAGAACTATTAAGACATGAAGCAATAACTCAGCTTTTGGCATCTAAGAGAAAATAAAAGAATCACCTTTGATAAAGCCGAAGACTTGTGAGAAGTCCATGTACTACCCAACTCGTTTCCTATATACATGACGATGTTACACAAATGTTGAAAAATATCAACTTTTTAGTTAATTTACCAAATTTGAATCTCTGATTGATGATTCTGGTGTCCCTAAATTCAATCGAATTCGTGCTCTAACATAAATACTCCGAACATACCTTCTGCTTCGCCGGAAATGGCGGCTGCATTAGACTGAATCGAATCCTCGATCTGCTCAATCTCCTTCTCTAACGTTACGGACCTCTCAAGAACCTCCGGAGTGGTCACGAACCGCACAAATCTTTTGCCCAAAAATCGGGAAACACACAAATTTAGCCCCTTTTTGTAGTAGGTTTTAGAGACGAATGACAGAAAATATTCTGGAAGATGGAGAGACTTTTCTTTTCTTTTTTTACCTCTGAAGCGTCACTTTGGTAAACCAAGTAACGCCGGCGCCGGCGATGGAGGAAGGACGGAGAGTGACGGAATATCCACCTTTAGAAATCTGATCTCTGACGCTTTTGAGATGCGTAACGAACGGCTGAAAAATCCCCGAAGCAAGTTTCTCATGCTCGCCACCGGAGAAAATAACCAACTCGCATCTTCAGACGGAGCAAAAAAAAAAACAGAGAATCAATGTTTTATGTCCAAAACATAAAGAGCCATAGAAATTTAATAGAAGTACCTTGTCCTGGTGGGTGTGAGTTGAAACAGAGCATAGTCAAGTCTTGTTCTTGGATCCATTTAAGACCCAAAACAAGCGGAACACACAAAAAAAAAAAGAAGAGAGATGGGGATAATTTTCAAGATTCAGCAGGATTTGAATCACTTGTGGTGCTGCCCAAGAATGTTCATAGATTTCTGATTTGTTTTGCAGAGAGAGAGGAAGAGCGCGAAAGAGAATGTTTCTTGACAGCAAAGAGCTAGAGAAGAGAGAGAAGTAAAAGCTGTAGGAAGATTGAGATCCAATAGCGAGCACATGCATTGAAGCTCAGACATTCACATGAAGAAGAAAGAGGAGAGAGGTTTTCATCAAGGGTTTGTTTGATTCTCTCTCTTTTTTTTTTCCTCTTCTTTCCTGATATATTAATAAATTATTAATCATACGTATATGCGCCATGTGGGTCCTCTCGTTCTCTACGCCGACACACCCACTTCACCGATAAACACATACTTCTATATTGACTGTTTACAGACTTTGTATTTTTCTGTTTTCACATGCAAGTTTTTTTTTTTTTTTCAGAAACTGTAAATATCATTATAATGAAAATGCTGTAACCAATAAGGATCCAGACTTGGTACCATGGCAAAAAAGAAATAAAAACATGGTATCCAAATTTACAAAAAGCTCATTTAAGCGACACCTAGCATAGCCATAGTGCCATCAGTTTGTTGTAGTTCCTTCTCTGCCTCCTAGCAGTGATCATGTTTCTCATTTGTCGGTCAATCTCCTTGAATAAGGATTGAGGAGAGTTGAATTTAAGGTTGAAAAACCTGTTGTTACGTTCTTTCCAAATTGAGTACACTAATTGGTGAGCGACCATCATACGTAGTGTTGACGGTGCGCCTGGAGATCGTAGTTTGGTCCAAGCAATAAGGCTGTTCCAATTATGAAAAATCGTATTCCCCTGTGAAAGTCTTTGAAGAGCAAGCTTCCATAAGAAGATGCTGTATTCGCAGTGGACAAACAAATGATCACGTGATTCCTCATCCGAAGAACACAGACAACATGTTGTTGGAATGAGCATCCCCCAACTTTCCAGCCTTTTTTTAGTTGGTAACCTGTCCAAATTTGCAATCCACATAGTAAATGCATATCTTGGGATCGCTCCTTTGAACCACACCACTTTGTACCAATCCTTCACCTGGTCTTTAGGCCTTAGATCCTCCCAAGTAAGCTTTGATGAGAAACCGTTACAAACGGTTCCGTTAACCACCCATCTGAACAGGTCCTCAGAATGACTCTCACTAGGCAAAACAATAGTTGTTAGGTGAGTAAGCAGAGAAGTTACCTCCTCAGATCTTGCCGGAGCAAGTTTCCAGCCTCTCTCATTGCAAGCGTCAGCAACTGTTGCTTGAATGTCAATACGTATATGTCTCGGCCCCTCATCACCCAAGAATTTAATTAGCGAACCAAACGGTGTCCAGTTGTCAAACCAGAAGGACGCAACCTTACCGTTTCCAACTGCACACTGCACAAACTTTTCTGCTAAAGGCCTCAAATTTAATAAACATTTCCAGTTCCACGAGTCCCCCGATTTTCCTTTAACAGCCCAGAAACTTGTTTTTCTTAATTTATGATGCTTGTGCCAAGCAACCCATAGTGATCCGCTGTTGGCGAATAGTAGCCAAACCAGTCTTAAGCATAAAGTTCTATTCCATGCTAAGAAGCTCCTCAGTCCCAGTCCTCCTTCCTCTTTAGGGAGACAGATTTTTTCCCAAGATACTTTAGCCATTGTTCTTCCCTCCATTTTGCCAGCCCACAGGAATTTAGAACACATCGCTTCAATTTTCTTTATGCATCCCTTAGGAAGGATAAAAGTTGATGACCAAAAGATGACAATGCCAGCGATCACCGCTGAGATCAGCTGAAGCCGGCCAGCGAAAGACAATAACCTAGCAGACCAGCTTTGAAACTTTTGAGCAACTTTCTCAATTAGCGGTTCATATTCTGATACCTTTAGCTTTCGGTGCATTAGAGGAAGACCCAAATAACGGATGGGAAGTGAACCAATAGGGAATCCAAAACTTGCAATAGAGGCGGTTTCATTTAGGTTCAAACCCGCACAGAAAAGCTGTGTCTTTTCCTGATTCATATGAAGTCCCGACCATGATGCAAAGTCATCAAGGGTTTCACTGATGCCATGTAGAGATGAAGCTGAGCCGTCGAAAAAGATCATGACGTCATCTGCGAACATCAAATGCGAAATTTCCAAATCTTAGTGTTTGGATGGTAATTAATATATCCTGAGGAGTACCGAGATTGCAGTAGTCGCGAGAAGACCTCCATCACAAGCACAAATAGATAAGGTGATAGTGGGTCGCCTTGGCGTAGTCCCTTCGAGTTTGTGAAGTAGCCACTTGCATTTCCATTTACTAAGACTGAGAAGGATGCAGTGGAGATGCACTGAGAAATCCAAGATACGAACCTCTCCGGACAGTTAAGACCACGTAGGCAAGCAATCACGAAATCCCATCTGACAGAATCAAATGCTTTCCGGAGATCCACTTTGAGCATTCCCCTTTTAGCAATCCCAGATCGATTGTACCCGTGGACAATCTCAGTTGCAAGTAGAACGTTTTCCGCTAGTAGACGACCAGGCATGAACGCCGACTGCGAGTGCGATATGACATCTGGTAGGATTTGCCTGAGTCTAGAACTGAGGAGCTTTGAGATTACCTTGTACAAGGTGTTAAGACATGAGATCGGCCTGAACTCACTTGCCTTTGAAGCGTTATGATTTTTAGGGATAAGGACAATAGTGGTTGCGTTCCACTGTTTTAGAAGCCTTCCAGAAGAAAAGAATTCCTGAACAGCATCAAGAATTTCTGGCCCAATAACACTCCATGTAGCAGTGAAGAACTCCGATGAGTACCCGTCCGGGCCGCTTGTTTTGTTTCTGGGAAGTGTGAAGAAAGCTTCTTTTATTTCATCACGTGAGAAGCTCCTTGACAAGAAAGACGATTGATCGGTTGTACATGAGAAGTTGAGTAGAGATGTGATGTCCTCTTGGATGAAAAGACAGTCAGATACTTCACTTCCCAGGAGGCTTGAAAAATAGTCCACGCAATGCGCTTGAATTGATTCCTTGTTATCGAAACGATTTCCATTGGCATCAACAAGGAAGTGAATGTAGTTGGCATCACTTCACATGCAAGTTTTGTCCGAAAATTGATTAGTTAAATTGTGTTTCATCTATAGATGTATATAGTCTTTCAAATTTCTTCATCTCCATATTCATACGTTCTTTTTTTACGAATTCTTCGCAATCACATTCAATATGTGAAACCTCGAAACAAAGCTGATTTCAGCGTATTAAAGGAGATATGCTCTTTCAGTTTCCAATGCATGCCTAAACTTTGCTCTAACAAGTTTGAGAGACAAGTGACTAAATTAGACACCCTTACCGTCACGATTTTATCCAGTCCGTCCAAATAGAGTCTTTTCAACTAACTAAAATAGTAGTATCTGTTTCATTTATATACTCTTTATATAAAGTGGTACATGGCGTGGAAGTTTGGTAAGAAGAGTGTTTGTTTCTTAAAAGTCTCAACCAAGATTCAACTTTTGTATTAGTAGTTGTGAGAACAAGAAAACAGCGTAGATTATAAATGAATTGATAAATGACACACACAAAAATGTTTGTAAATTTACAATTTAAGATAGAAACAAGTGTTTTGTTGGAAATGAAAGTGTTAGTTGACATGTCAGATTACTCAAATTTGTCAAAAACTTGGCTACCAAGAGAGACAGATGATAGCAACAGTTACTTGGATAAACATAATAATCTAAAATATATTGCAAAAAATGTGGTATGAGGCTTCTGTGATGTTTACTATTTATTGTTTTTTCTTAGCTTGGAGGGGAGACAATCGAGTTACACAATTATTTCATAGATATATCAAAGCATGTGAGGTAGAGAATGATGCGGACTTGTTGCACAAGATAAGTGATACTACTGTTTGCCCAGATACTCAAAGTTCTTACTTGCGTAATAATTAAACTGTAAAAAATCGAATCTGCAGGAGTTTGTATATTGACGAATCTCGTGTTTTCGTGACCAAAGTTATAAGTGATGCAAATTTAATTATCGTACCATGGATGTTGCATTACATAATATAACTTACGCATTTTGTGGGAGCTTGAGATATGTGATTCCGATGCTAACACGACAAATCGACAACTATCACTCACTAGACTGGTAAAACTAGCTAAATGCTTTTTCTTTCTTTCTGTGTTACATTAAATTAAAAATCTATCGTCCATAATTCAGTTATCACCTGCGACTATTAATTGTTGAAAACACGAATATTTTACAATTTAATTATTGTTTTGTTAGATGAACTGTGTGTATAAGGTTGGAAAGTATAATCATTAATGATGGTAAAGTGGCTAATCACCAGAAAAGCCTCAGCTGTTGGTTAGAATAGATGCTTCATTAAATAAAATCACAAGACTATGGCCAAAAGGTATAAACCACTTGTTGGAACCAACTCAAGAATAGTCATAGTGAAGTTCTGTTTGTAATAATTATACAAGAAGTTATTAGGTATTATATATGATTATTATTAATGTGGGTCACGTGATTGATCAATTGTAGCTACTTGTCTTCTTATACTTCTTGTCAAAGGATGGATATCGAGAAATGAAGATTTTATTCCTTCTTTCTTGATAATTTTTAACATTCTCTTCTTCCGCTGTAGTCTTGATAATTTGTAACATTCTCTATCTCTTATCTGAATGAATAAAGAGTAATTGGCAATGGCGGACCTAGTAAAGGGTTTGGGGTTTAAATCTGTATAAATTTTTTTATATATGTAAAAACATTAAAGATTCTTCAGCATTTTTGGTAAACAGCTATATTTTGAACCCACAAAACTTGGGTTCAATTCTCACCATATACACTATCTATGTTAATTAAAATTTTGACCCCATATAAATTTTGTTCTGGGTCCGCCCCTGGTAATTGGCATAGATATACACGATATAAGATTAATTTGCAAGTTGGGTTGTGTACTCTGTTCACATTTTAAAATTCCGAGTCAGACCCTATAGCCTAGGACCCAATAGGTCATAAATCGTGTATTTTGTACAGATGAAATTATTTTTTTCCCCAATTGTTTTGCTATAATAATGTGTGGACCACTTTTAACCACAACTTCCTCTCTCGTACCTTCTCTTCTCTCTCTTCTCATTTTCTCAGTTACTGAATCACATACTAAGCAAATCGGTTAACAATTCGGCGATCCAAATTAACGAAGCCAAATCCGGCGAAGACCCACTATCTCTGTCCCAAATATTACGGTAATTGAGGGTTTTTTCTCGCTAACTATGTTACCGTCGCTAACCAAAGCATCTAACTATGTTGCCGTTGCAATCCTCAATCTCTCTCTCTCTCTTCCACCTCCATCCTCCCCGTGCTTAAAAATCCAACCCTCCCATGTTTAAAAATCTATCGCTATTGTCATGGCCACACCAATTCGGTTCGTTTTCACCTCAGGCACAATTTCTCCGTCTCCTTCGTCTTTCTCAGTTTCTCTCCATCTCCATTCTCGATATACACAACACTGATTCTATTCTAATTTAGTAATTTCTCTATGCAACTCAAATGGACCCGATACCGGTTAAGGGTGCAAGTTTCGGTTTGGCTTATTTCCGTCTTTTGTGTCTATCGGTTTTATTAGAGTGAATCAAAATTGGGGTTTCATCTATTAGGAGTTTCTGGTGGTACGGCTTCTGGTAAGACAACAGTCTGTGACATGATAATTCAGCAACTTCACGACCATCGTGTTGGTCTTGTTAAATTCGTCCGTCTTCGTATTTCCCGGTGTTTAACATACAGTTAGTTAACAATGATGAGTACCCGGTAACACAAAACTTAACACCCCAATCTTATTGTTTCGGATACATTTCTTGTTATCTGTTTGCAGAAGATGTATTCTCTATATTAGCGGGTGACGAGATTGACTCGCTACGCGGTGTGGGAGGTGGAACTTCTCCGAACATCGCCGTTTCGCTCGGTTATTGAAACCTCTCAATCGCGTGTGCCTCTCTCCAAATTTAACTTGCAATCAACGAATACCCTTTCGTTGTTAGTCGTTTCACACTATTCTAACTCGCTTCTAATACACATCATGTCCACAATAATGCTTCCGCCCGACATTCAAATTCCTCCGTCTCCGCATTTCCCGGTGTTTAACATACAGTTAGTTAACAATTACGAGTATCCGATAACACAAAACTTAACACCCCAGTATTAGACCGCCCGTGCTTTTCGAATCAAGCTCGCCTAACTAAAAATCCACTTCAACTACCGTATTGGGAAGCATCCACATCTAAGCTACTTCAACAGTAAGATGCTACGATCTCGTAGGTTGACAAAACAAATTTAAAAAAGAGTGGGAAAAAGGAAATGGAGTCTACGAAAAGGGCAAAAATGACTTCAACCAACTCTACAGCAAACAATTTTATTGTCGGGTTCACTGTGCATGCCAAACTGCAAATTAAACTTAGATTGTGTATATTCAGCCAATTCACTCATGAATAAATAAACTAAATGTTTACATTTTTTTCTTCTGCCGTTACCTTTAGTTTTTTCTATCGCTCCAACAGATTTTTTTTGTCGTCCAAAAAATGCTAAATCACAGTAAGAGAGCATTACGAAGTGATTAAATGTAGTTCTTAGAAAAGAAATTGAAAGTTATGTTGGATTAAATGTATATAAAAGAAATGTTGAATCATCTAAATTACAATTTGAATTCAATCTGTTAGATATTACTGTTTTGGTTCAGTTCACTTGGGTTTAGCAGGATTGAACACAAAAGCATTGAAGGAAACTCTCAGCAAATTGGTAATTTAATTATTACTAATTGATATTTTAGAAAACTTAAAGGTTCATCAAACAACACAAATGGGATAGCCTGTAACAAATCTACTTTGGGCTTATACGTGCAAAGAAGAAAAGCCTTCTTGGGACTTGGGTCCATGAAACAAATGTTGGAACTAGGGTACTTTTATGTAAAGCTTTCACATCAAGTTCTTGCTTGATCGAAAGTAGGTGGGCTGTCCGCTTTTTATAAACCCTTTTAGCTAGCTATGCGGGATCAGCTTTAAAATTCTGATAACATCTTCTCGGCTTATGTCGCGGTTCTCGTCACATATAGTCACATATCTCGGCTTATGCTACTAGAGATGTCTCGCACTTTCTCTAGCAGTCTACTGCATTTGAGCTTTCAGCTTGTAGGTGCTCATAGAGGAACACGAGACATCACTAACACCAATCGCGCACTCAAACCATCTAGTCTATTGTAGAGTTTGAAAGAATACTACCAACATAAACAAAACTTATAGGCAAATACAACTTGGAAATAGAGATAATGTGTAGTCAGTACGAGAGATGAGAGCGTTCCCACGGGACCACGAGATCATCGTTGTTGGGAGAATTGGCTTCCCGACACAAAATGTATGATTTTCTTATGTGCTGGTAGCATTTTTTCAAACTCTTGTAGATAATTTTTTTTTCTCATATCAATAAATTTAACATATCGAAAGATATACACCTATATATGTAGTTGAGAACCTACAAATAAGGAAAGCAAAACCTATTTGTATATTTACCTTATACGTAGTTGAGAACCTACAAATAAGGAAAGCAAAACCTATCTGTATCCCTAAATTTCTTCAACACAAAATCTTATCATCTATATATACATTTTCTTATTACCCCCTTCCAGAGATGGGAGGAGACGAGTTGTTTGTACTAGAAGAAAGAGGAACATACGAAACTGTGTCTCGTCCACACATCCTGGACACGACTTCGGAGGCGACTTGCATAATTTCCCCGGTGAATTCAAGCAGTGGCTGTCGAACAAATCGCACCCATATCCCCAGAACTCCTACCAAAACCATGCCTGTCTCCGCAATCATTTCTTACACTTCTTTCCTTTGCATTCCCTAATGTTTTCGGTAGTAAACTCGATATGCGAGAAAATATATGGTTAAAGATTATTGTGAGGGATAAGCGAAACTGTAGAGCAGAGATTGGCCATAAAAGGTTTGGACTATTTTCTTGATTTCATGTGGGGGTTGCAACCACCGGAAGTTTTCTCAGCTAACGGTCATTAAATCGTTTCTAACTCTCTAAACAGGACAGAGGGTTGCGCTTTGAGTTTTGTATTTTTTTAAAAACTTAATCCTTGTACGACATGAAAGGAGTACCACGTAATTAAATTGCAAGTTTTCAAGTTAATATATTCAAGTCAAAGGTTTCTCGATTTTTTAAATGTTATATTTTTCAATTATTTCGGCATTTTAATTTTAGAGATATAAAATACTAGTTAAGAAAAAAAAAAGATTTTCATAGAAGCTATAATAAAGAGAGAATTTGGTTGGACTTTGGAAAATAGTTACAAGCCACCAGTATTTCTACTGTTCATCAATCTCTTCGATTCGTAGTTTAAGACCGGTTAACGATCCTACATCCGTTTCGTTAATACAAAATACAAAAATCGTATGTCCAAAAAAGAAGTTTAAAAAATAAAATATTTCGAAGTTTCTCTAATTAAGATTTGAGATCGTTTATATTTCCTACAAAACTAAATATAAAATAAATTTTAGTTTATGAAACGTAAGTCAAGTTCAACTATATGACAGAATAATCATAATAATATGGTTAAAATATAACATATATAATAATAAGTTTGATCGATGATATCAGATTTTCTTAATAATTGGCTCCGAAAATCAAGCACGTGTAAATCTCTTGCTCTTGCTCCTATATTGTTTTTATTTTCTTTCGCTTGAGTATATATGCAAAGTAAATAAAATGAAATTAGAGTAGGAGTTTGAAAGAAAGAGTAACGTACCTAACGGTGTCAAGTCAAAGTGGAATTCAACTGCTCGTGTGTAAAAAGGAGAGTAGAAAGGATTAAAAGCAGACCAACGAACAGACGATGTACAGCATATATATATCAAACTCCAATGAGATCGAGAGTCTAATCCAATCAAAGTTCAACAGTTGTACGTGTGACTACCTAAATTCCTTACAAATTGAATATATTTTCGAGCAGATGCGGCTGCACGTATGATTCTCCGCACCGTGTCAGAAATGATGGCATCATCCGCTTCTACCAGCGGCTTGAGGTAAATCGTTCTTTTTTTATTCTTAAGATCTGTAAACCGTTCTTAATTACTTCTTAAGAGGAATAGGGGGATGAAGGATAATACTAAGAGTTTGTTTTATTTACAATGCAAATAAAATTAGTTTTTGTCGAGCGAATATTTTTCCAATCAAATTTGACTTTTTTTTAATCCTGGTCAACACCATATCAACGAGAAAAGAGTGGTCAACACATTTATTGCATGTGGTTAATTAACCTCTTTCCCAGTTTAAGAAAGAAAGTGAAAATTTCTCTATATGAAGTTGACTTTCTTTTAAGTGAAATTTAGTTCCGTAATAAACATTAGTATTAATTTTAATTCATAGGAAATCCAAATATCTTAACGTTTTGTTTATATTTGCTAAACCGAATATCAGAAAGTTCATGTACGATAACTTATCATATAAATATTCCATCTGGATTCAATAGGATTTATAATGCATTCACAACAAAATAACAAATTTGTTTGTATTTTAAAAACGAAAATTTATATCTAGAACACTTTAAACTAACATAAACATAAACATAATGAGAACTCATGTTATTGTTTTGTGAACTTTTGATAACCAAGTTGTTTTAAGTGGATGACCGCGTGCTCCACTCTTTCTTTTCACTTGCGATTCCCTAGTACCGTTTATCATCTTTTATATTGCCATTATGTTTATCCCCTATATATTAAAAGACAATACGTTTTGCCACATATCTCAAGGAGATTAAATTGGGGAAAATTAACCAATCAGAATTTTTCTTTTGTACATGTCATTAAAAAGGATGTTTAATGGACTTCTATTTACAAAACTCAATCAAATGTAGCCCAAATGAAGTTATGAACTATTTTTTTTCTTCTAATTTAGTTATATATGAAATGTTTTTTTTACAAATGAAGAAATATTAGACTAACTATCATTTTTAAAATAGTTAAAAAAAATTACAACCCATTTATATATATATCAATTTTTTTTCTCTAATTCATTTTGGGTTAAATTTAATGGACTTTAATTGTTTTAGGTATATATTTTGGTGAAAATTAAATACATGTCAATTTAATTATAAAAAGTTAAAATATGATTTTAAATATTTCATATTTAAAAACAGTTACTCAACTATACATAATTGTTTTGGTTATATTTCAAAAAAAATATTAAACAGAAAAACCATATAATCAGCCAATATAAAAATATTTATAACTTTTAACCTACTAAACAAACACAAAATATAATACGCACATAATACAATTATTCAAACATCAATCAACACAATTTATAATCTCACATAATACAATTCTTCTAACATAAAAAAAATTCATACAACAAACAACTACTTATAGTATATTAGCCATAAAAAATATGACTACTATGATAACAGTTTATATAACAATCAACTATATACCAAATATTATATCCCGCACATAATCTAATGTTGGTGTATTAGATAGTTCTGTTTCGTTTCGGGTACGCAAAGATGGATATCGCCATTTATAACAAATCTAATCTATCTCCAGACTTTTGATTTAGAACAATTTAAAGCCTTATGAAATGGCACATAATGATTTCTATGATCGGTTTCAAACACATGTAACCACACTGTTTACAAATACACATTAACGAGAGAGCCAATCAAATTAAACCCTAAGAGTATTACTAAACAAACGTTGATATTTAAACTAAATTAAATAGCGATGTGATATTTGACATCTGGTTACAGCGGTTGCAAAAAAAAGAAGCAGTTAGATACTAAAACTATAATCAAACAAATACTTTGGATTTTTTTTTAATGGATGTTTCTTATCTTCACATATGTGATTAAACATGATTTATTTTGTCTTCACTTATTTTTATGATAAAAATAATTAGTATTATTAGTTAAAATATTAAATAATTATTTAATTTTTTATTACAATTTATAAAAATCTGTAAACGTCAAATGATTAAGAAATAGATTAAATACTATATATGCAATTGACTAGCATGTGAGTTGGTGGAACAATAAAGTTTTATGGTTAAATAATTTAAAAGAATTAAAATTTTGTTTTAATAGGTAAGATTTCATGCTTTTAATTATATTTTTAATATGGTCGAAATATATACTAGAATGACATAAAGTTAAACAATAATTCGTCAGCCCATCATTTTTGATAAACCAATTAGTGAACGTTTAATTCAACACTATTCTAGAACTATTATTTTTTATATTTTTGAAAAATAATTTTCTACATGCTCGTTTAATTTAAATTTCACCTTTATTTTGTTGTCTATTTGGTTAGATTTTTATCAAAGTAAATATCTATGAAGTTACAAATAAATAATTAAGTGTTGATTTTATGCTAACTTTTTTTTTGCCCAATCCTCCTCATTATTGTATTACAGAAAAATAAAGTTTGTACTTCACCACTTTTATTACAGAATTAGTAATTTATGCTATTTAAACACACAAATTAATAATTTTAGTTAGTGCTTTTATAAGAATACCTTGCCTATTCCTATTTATTTATTCCTGTTATCAAAGATATGTATTCATTTAATAATAACAACTTTGTAATATTTTTATCAAAAAAATTAAGATTCTTATCTCTAACAAGTATTATTTAAGATTTTATGATTTATTTTATTAAAGAAAAACAAAAGAAAAGTGTAGCGAATCTCTGATTGATTAGTTAAATATTTTAAATATATTTTTTCAAAGGATCGAAACAAACATCCCACTCTAAAAGCGTGCTTAGTAACAGAAGCATTTTTGTAAGAATCTTCCGTCTATATATCCTTAAAACTCTCTCTCACTTTCCTTACGTGAACCCTAATTTCTCTTTATTTAGCTAAATAAAAGAGTTACAAGTTTTGTCTTCTGACTCTAGAACTCCCAGAGCCAGCAAAATCAAATAATTCATCCAGCTTTCTCTTCTTCTCGATCTATTTTATCAAATAAGAGTTTCTTATTCATTAGGAGAACAATAATTTGTTTCGTTTCGGACGATTAATTCAACTTTTAATCCTTGGTTACCTGCGACAAAGGGTTTATACATCGATCATATTTGGGAATGGATAATCAAGAGGTTTCTATGGATGTTGAAGCCCAGATCGAGATTAACGACGATGATCGAACCTCTCCTTTTTCAATTTTCAAAAAGGCTAATCTTCCTATTACTTTAAAGGTATTATAAATCTATTTATTCCTTGATACATACTCTATGAGTATATGCAGATTTTTCTAACTATTCATGGAGAACACACATATATATACACACACATACTCTATAGGAATATTTTCATTCGATTATTAGACACTAGCAAGCTTTTATGTGTGTTTAATAAAACAGATCTGCTGATTCAATTTTGTTCTTGATGTTTTGGAGCAGTTTGAGAATGTTGTGTACACGGTGAAGGTGAAGGAACCAAAGAGCTGGCTGAGTCAAACCAAAGGCAAAACCGAAGAGAGGAGCATCTTGAAGGGCTTAAACGGGATCATTAAACCGGGAGAGATCCTGGCTATGCTCGGTCCCTCGGGAAGTGGCAAGACCAGCTTGTTGACGGCTCTAGGAGGGCGGGTTAGTGAAGGGAAAGGGAAGCTCACAGGGAACATATCCTACAACAACAAGCCATTCTCCAAAGGCGTGAAGCGAGCCACAGGTTTCGTGACTCAAGACGATGCTCTTTACCCTCACTTGACTGTTACGGAAACTCTAGTCTTCACTGCGCTTCTCCGGCTTCCGAATTCTTTCAAAAGACAAGAGAAGATCAAACAGGCTGAGGCGGTCGTGACTGAATTGGGTTTAGATAAATGTAAGAATACTATCATTGGAGAACCTTTCTTGAGAGGTGTTTCGGGGGGTGAGAGAAAAAGGGTTAGCATAGGGCAAGAGATTCTTATAAACCCTAGTTTACTATTTCTTGATGAGCCTACTTCTGGTCTTGATTCGACCACGGCTCAGAGGATTGTGTCCATTTTGTGGGAACTGGCTCGCGGAGGAAGAACGGTCGTGACAACAATTCATCAACCTTCTAGTAGGTTATTCTATATGTTTGATAAGATTCTTCTCTTATCAGAAGGTAATCCGATCTACTTCGGGCTTGGATCCAACGCTATGGATTATTTTTCTAGCGTTGGATATTCGCCATCCGTCGAAAGGATTAATCCGTCAGATTTTCTCTTGGATATCGCAAACGGTAAGTCTCTCTTTGTGATTTATTTCCCGACAATCACTCCTCCATGTAGCCTTTTTGTCTCTTTTTTTGAATCTTAGATCAAAACATGGACATATTATATCTATAGGTGTTGGATCAGATGAATCGCAAAGACCAGAGGCTTTGAAGGCAGCTTTAGTTACGGCTTACAAGACAACTCTGTTGGATAATGTTATCAATGATCTTAAAGGACAAGATGATCACTGTAACCAATCAATAGAAAATCTAGGAGATTCCAAGCATTTTGGAGACTGGCCAACGACGTGGTGGCAGCAGTTCTGTGTTCTCTCGAAGAGAGGCCTTAAGCAAAGGCGACACGATTCTTTCTCTGGCCTAAAGATTTGTCAGGTTTTTATCGTGTCTTTGCTATGTGGTCTCCTTTGGTGGAAAACGGACCTTTCTCACTTACAAGACCAGGTATTTAGCTTTAAGTCGATATATATTTTTTACGGGGGTCTTTTATCATTGTGTATATACATATACATATGATGTGATTACATGTGGTTTATTTTTATATATGATGTGATTACTTGTGGTTTATTGTTGCAGATAGGGCTATTGTTCTTTATGTCATCCTTCTGGGCATTCTTCCCTCTTTTCCAACAAATCTTCACCTTTCCTCAAGAGCGAAAAATGCTTGAGAAAGAACGTTCCTCGGGCATGTACAGGCTCTCGTCCTACTTCATGTCCCGAGTTGTCGGGGATCTCCCAATGGAGCTTATTCTACCAACCATTTTTCTCATAATCACATATTGGATGGCTGGTTTAAACCCTAAACCTGCAAACTTCTTTCTGACCCTTCTGATCCTCCTCGTCCACGTCCTTGTCTCTGGTGGGCTAGGATTAGCCCTAGGTGCCCTAGTGATGGACCAGAAGACTGCCACGACACTCGGGTCAGTCATAATGCTCACGTTTTTGTTAGCAGGAGGATACTACGTTCGACATGTCCCAGTGTTCATCGCTTGGATTAAATACATATCAATAGGTTACTATACCTATAAATTACTGATATTGGGTCAGTACACGGAGAGTGAGTGGTATCCTTGTGGTGAAAATGGGAAATTGAAGTGTTATGTTGGTGACTTCGAAGGTATTAAGCACATAGGGTTTAATAGTGGATTGGTCTCTGCCTTGGCTTTGGCTGTGATGCTTGTTGGTTATAGAGTTGTTGCCTATATTGCTTTGATGAGGATTGGTAAGACCAAGTCTGGCTAATACTTAGCTATCTCCACTTTTGTTTTTTTTGGGTTCTAGCATTTTTTGAGTAAGATCGAATGTATAACACCAGTAAGTTCTTATTGCATTATTATTTTTTCGTTAGAATTTTTAGATAATCTATTTGTGATGATATATGATGAATTATGTTTTGAAAGACTTTGGCCTTTTTTGATGTTATGTTTCGTTTAGTTGATTGGTTGATTAACTTGGTCCCGCTCAAGTGGTCCTCTGATAAGTCAAATCTCAATAAAAAGGAGCTGTATCAAAATCTTAGTAGTAAATGTGAAGAACATGTTCTGTGTGTGTTTAAAGGAAAGTTCAAAAGCCAATATAATGTTTGCTTATTGGTTATGTGTTACAAGTCCAACACACTTTACACGTTGTAATTGTTCGTACTTGTAAAGATATTTGACCTTACGCGTTTTCTAGATTCGAACTGCTAGCTGATGCATTTGTGGTGCATAGTAAACGTATTACGAATTTCAAACACTACCATTAACCCATTATTATTTGAGATCCTTCAATCAGTAAGGGGTGTTAGCGGAATAATCTTTAATTTAAGAAGATAACCTAAAAATTCGGCCAGTTTTCTGTAACTTTATTCTATCAGAGTAGCGTTTGTGTAAAAAAAAAAAAAAATGAAGAAGAAGAAGCGTTATTAATGTCTTTGACGAATTGTTTACAAGTTAGATTTTAATTGATGTTTAAATTTATTTATAGCAACTATATATGTTAGAGGTTTAAATTTTTGGAAGACTGTGTTGAAGTAAAAACGAAATAGAAGAAGAACGGTCTAAGAATCATCGACCTCTCTACCACCTCCAGGTTCTGCATATCTATTACAAGAAGTGGTGTCGAGTTAGTTATGTGCACATGTAGAGTTCATAAGCGATGCACTTAGAAAGCATCATGCCTTTTTGATTTTTTTTTTTTGATAAACCTTCGTGAACACCTCCTCACCTTATCTACTTTAAGCTTTAACAAACATGCAAACTTCATAAAGAAAAACATACTTTAGAGACGGACAATATAAATACGTGTACAACTCACTATTTATTAGATGCGTCCATATATATTTAATTTTTAATACTTAAATGTCTTTTATTTAAATAAAGTATAGATGATATTTGAAAAATATCCATGTTTTGTAATAAATATATTATTGTATTCTAACAACTTATCTTATTATATAAAATTTAGTTTCCAAATTTATTAATTAATATGAACCCAACATATGTCAAACAAATTAACATGTGTTAAAAAACATTTCTAGAAAAATAAAGACAAAATGTTTTAATTAAAAAAACTGAATTTTCCTATTTATATAATAATATAAAATTTAAAAATACAATCCAATTAAAAATATAAGAATAAGTTCGTTAAGTTTTTTTTTTTACGAAAGGATATACTAGTATAGTTCATGTGAATCAATTTCATGAACAGTAAACTTATATATATAAAAACATAAATATTTTGAGTCATTTTAAAAGTTGAAGATATAGATAGTTGAGATAAATCTTAAATTAATCTTATATATATATGTATATATATACATATATTTTGGTTTATTTTTATATTTTATATAAGGATGATTCAGAAAAATCTAAAAAGTATATCAAAATTAAGAGAAAATTTGGAAAAATACCTTATTATGAGATTATATTTTGAAAACTACACCATCTTTTAACTTTTTTGAAATCTACACTTATTAATAAGTGAAATGACTAATTTATCCAAATTTAAAATATTTATAATTATTAAAAATTTAAAATAATAATATTAATAAAAACATAATTGCATAGGTTTGAAACAAATATTTTAAAAACAAATCCAATTATAATCAGATATTTAATTATTTTATTTCTAAATAATATATTTAATATATATAGAATATCATATTAAAATATATCATTTTCAATATAGTAAATAAAGATAAAAATAACAATTATGATAGAAAATTCCACAAAATCAAAATCTAGGTACATATGGGGGGTGTATTCAACTAAGATTTGAGGTGATTTGTTTTAAAATCATAAATTCACTGTTATTCACACATGAATTTTAAAAACCATTTAAAAATCAAGTGTTATTGAATCTGTGATTTTAAACTGTACCCTCAAATCCACTGTTATTGGAAATATTTTAAGGGGGGTGTATTCAATCATGTATTTGAAGAGATTTGAGATTATTTGAGTTTTGAGATGATTTTGGGTGAATTAGGGAAGTTGAAATGATTTTAATCAAAAAACTCTACAATCTCATCTAAAACCATGAAATTTAGATTTTAATATTTTTAACTAAATAATTGCACCAAAACACTTTCAAATCCCAGAAAATCTCCTGAAATTCATCACTTAGAATATTTCCAATAACAGTGGATTTGAGGTTACATTTTAAAATCACAAGTTCAATAACACTGGATTTTTAAATGGTTTTTAAAATTCATGGTTGAATAACAGTGGATTTATGATTTTAAAACAAATCACCTCAAATCCTTAGTTGAATACACCCCCTAAGTGATGAATTTTAGGAGATTTTATGGGATTTGAAAGTGTTTTGGTACAATTGTTTAGTTAAAAATATTAAAATCCAAATTCCATGGTTTTAGATGGGATTGTAGAGTTTTTTTATTAAAATCATTTCAACTTCCCTAATTCACCCAAAATCATCTCAAAACTCAAATCATCTCAAATCTCTTCAAATACAAGATTGAATACACCCCCCATAAATAGCAAAAGAGGCAAAAATTCTAAATTTACTCATTAAAAATGATTATAAATACAAATATATTGCTTACAATCTCATAGAAATAATTTTAGAAATTAAACTTATAAAAAATTATAAAATAGTGAGCTAATAAGACCATATATGTATATGTATATATGAGAAAAAATATTTTGCATACAAACTTGGTTTATATAAAATTTATAAAACTGAAATTTCATAGAGATAAACTTTAAAGTATTTTAAAAATTATCGATTAGATGTATTAAAATATTAGTATGTATTTATCTCAATAATAGTAATCTGAAACATAAATAATAGTGATTTTAATAATAATTATATATATTTTTAATTTAAATTTATTTTAAATTTAGTTATTAAAAAGATAAGTTTAAATTTTAAATCAGGATAGAAAAGTCTTATTACATATAAGAAAGTGTAGTTTTCAAAAAATAAAAAAAAGAAGTGTATTTTTCAAAATTTAAATCTTAAGTAGGGTATTTTTCAAATTATCTCCAAAATTAATTGAAAATACAAAAAAAAATTAAGAAAATAGGCGATTGAGATAAATTTTTACTAGCCTATAACAGTATAACGTATGACATCAAATCAGATAAACACAACTCAACATGTTGATCTTGACACCCCAAAGGACTACGTACCTCGAGCCAAGTCATTTTGCGCATAGGCATCATTGCTCTCCAACCTGTTATTCACACGCATATTTTGATGGCCTGTTATCGAAAACAAACGCGTCAAATCTCTTTTGTACTTGGTTCATACCGGAGATAGATAGTGGACAAACACATACATTATAGGCGCACTATTTTTTATAGTGTGACTCGATGTTTTAGTTGAAACACAAGTTGGAGTGCTTCAAGGCGGGACTAGAGCCACAACTCTCTTCTAGAGCTTCTTCGCTAAAGATTGTTTGGACTGCTATCAGCTCTCTCTTGGTTGAAACTTCACTTCTGTTTAGCACTTGTTTAATTTTAGTTTTAGCTTTTAGCTTGTATATTTTCTTTGTTTTGGTTTTTTTTTAATCTCCCTTTTTCTACTTATATATAGAGCCCTGCCTGTTTTAGAAAAAAGGAAACATCAGCCTACGGCATCAATTTTTTTTGAAAAAATAAAACTAATTTTTCATTAATTCTATCTAACTACTCAAACTAATATATTAAAAATATCGACTGGCTAATAGATTTATAGGAAATTTATAAATGAAATAGTTTTATAGGTCTACAATAAAACATGGATTTTTTAAGTTACAAAATAGAACTTTCGAAACATTTGTTAATTTTAAAAGAATTAGGATCATTTTTTATTGGTATAAATTAACCAAGAAAATTTCTCTTGATGGAAAAAAACTATTCTATAACTCATTTATGTTAATAACACAATGAGTTTACCATTGCATAAATGGTTTTTTTTTTATGAATTTCGTTTTTTATTGCCTCCGGCAACATTTAACAGTGGCACGGCTCTGCTTATATATCTGGAAATATTAATATGTTCTGTCAACTTTCTAATTTCAACTAGAAAATAATAAAAGATAAACACTGGTATATACTACAAACGCACTTACATCTGCACCACATCTTATACGTTTGATGTATTTTCTAATTCCTTTCCTGGTTATTTGAACAAATTAAATGCGGTTTGAGTTTTTCACCTCATTGCCCCCAAAGCCCCATATATATATATATATTTGTTGAATTTTTTGGGGTCAGGACTCAAGATCATAAAGATTATTATACGCTAATTGAATAACGATTGCGGAGTTTGTCATCAACACATTTGGCAGCTATGCAAATCGTTGAAACAAACTTGTCGTATCTTTGTTAAATATTCAAAATTATTTTCTTATAAAAGAAATGGGTGAGCATGTCCCTCCGTCTATGAACAAGAATTCTCCACGTTCACTAAAATCTAAAATCCAAAAGCAATCGAAAACGAAATGCAAGAATAATAATTAAAAAGAGAAAAAGAATTATCAAGAAGAAGAAGAATCGAGTTCTTTGAATCGCGCGTCACATGTATTATATAAAGGCTTGTGACCTGTCCAGCATGGTCCATTGTTTTCACTTGTCAACTTCTAAGGCCATTTATAGTATTTCTTGAGTGAAAGAAACCTTAATTACTCTTTTTATTTGATTAAAATAAAAGAAAATAAATTATCTTATAAGATAGTTGGAATCAATATTAGAATTATCAAAATAGTAACATTCTGTTTTGTAAAGATTGTAACATGATTTTTAATTATAAATAATATTTTCTAACAATAAAAAATCATCTTGTAGGAATAAGATAAATCGGACATAAATTTAATACTGAAAATTCATTTGTCGTCTACATTTATTAGACTATCTCAGTTGTACAATTTTTTTTAAAAACGATATTTTGTCATTATAATAATCTTCTCTCTACGTGTCTCAAATTAACGTAGCCTTTCTATTTTTATAGTTAGAACTTTGTAGTTTGTACACTTGTTTAATGTTTTCTGTCCCTAATGGTATTATTTATCTTCTTTTTGTCTCTTTTGACTCTTTCATTGAAGGATTGCCTAACTCTCTCAACACGTGTACATTTCACACGAGCGGGACATTGCTTTCCACGCGTACCTAAGCCTTATTACGGCTTTTTGCTCAATAGATTTATCTGTCGAATAGTTAGTGCTTCTTCCTTTTCCTTTTCTGACTCCGACGTAGTGAGTGCTTCAGGAAAAGATAAATCAAACCGGACTTAATTATTTGTAGAGTTCTGATAGATACACATCCTTGTTAGGCTTTTCCAGAAATCTAGAAGAAAAGACAACTGGCTTGACACGTGTCGTTTGGGTTTCGCTACTACTGATTCATGAACCCGTACAGCACCAAAATGTATAGTCGAATAATTGAAATTGAAAGCCTCGGTGATTTCTATTTCTCAGTGGCAATAAGTTACTATATAGACTAGTTAAGAGGATGTTTTCAGTAATTATTTAGGAAGTTTAAATTATGCCTAGTTTAAATGTAACGAATGAAACAAGAGAAAATAAATTCTTGCAATTTTCTCAACTTGCTACAATCACTTATTTACTTAGGAGGACTTTTCGCATCATACTCGTAGTTAAAAAAAAAAAAAATTACGCATAAGAAAATATCCGGTTGGGTGTTTCGCACATTTATCTCGCTCGAAAGTTTCTTACAACTCACTGATAAGGTCGGCTGTTTCACGTACGTGGCAGTATGTCAATGGTCTAAAAGGGACCCACAAAGAAAATCGTATTAGATTTTAGAACAGTAAGACAAGGACGACCGTACTTATCCCCGAAGAACCTTTGCCTTTTCCACAGCCTATATAAAGCAGCTACTTACATGATTGTCCAAAAGAGGTCGACGAACATAAACATATAATTTCGTGGGTATTTTAGAGTTGGGAAAGAAAAAAAAACTTAACTATTTTGTTCCCTGAAGAATCGAAGTAGAGAAGAAAATGGGTGTTAGAGAGAAGGATCCGTTAGCCCAATTGAGCTTACCTCCGGGTTTTCGTTTTTTCCCGACAGATGAAGAGCTTCTTGTTCAGTATCTCTGTCGGAAAGTCGCAGGCTATCATTTCTCTCTCCAGGTCATCGGAGACATCGATCTCTACAAGTTCGATCCTTGGGATTTGCCAAGTAAGCAACACTTTTTTTTTTTTTCGTTCTGTGGTGTTACTCGTAACGATCGTAATTTGGGTTTCAATTTGAGAAAATGTTAAAACTGAGGGGCTATTATTGTAAAGTTGCTTATCTTTTTCGGTTTTGTGTGGTGTGTGCGCGCGCGCAGGTAAGGCCTTGTTTGGGGAGAAGGAATGGTACTTCTTTAGCCCGAGAGATCGGAAATACCCGAACGGGTCAAGACCAAATCGAGTAGCCGGGTCGGGTTACTGGAAGGCGACGGGTACGGACAAGATTATCACGGCGGATGGTCACCGTGTCGGGATTAAAAAAGCTCTGGTTTTCTACGCCGGAAAGGCTCCAAAAGGCACGAAAACGAACTGGATTATGCACGAGTATCGCCTAGTCGAGCATTCTCGTAGCCATGGAAGCTCCAAGGTAAGAAACAGATTATTGAAAATTTGGAAAAAAAAAAAATCAAAAAATTGAAATCAGAATCGCTAAAATTCGTGAATTTTGTTTTGCTTTCAGTTGGATGATTGGGTATTGTGCCGAATCTACAAGAAAACTTCGGGATCTCAGAGACAAGCTGTTGCTCCTCCGGTACAAGCTTGCCTCGAAGACCAAAGCACGAACGGGTCGTCGTCGTCTTCTTCGTCTCAGCTCGACGACGTCCTCGATTCGTTCCCTGAGATGAACGATCGTTCTTTCAATCTTCCTCGGATGAACTCGCTCAGGACGCTTCTCAACGGGAACTTCGATTGGGCTAGCTTAGCCGGTCTTAATCCCATCCCGGAGCTAGCTCCGACGACCAACGTAGTACCGAATTACGGCGGTTACGGCGCGTTTCAAGCGGCAGAGGGAGAGGCCGAGAGCGGGCTGAGGAATTCGCAGGTGGATCCGCAGCAGACCTCGAGCGAGTTGACTCAGAGTTTCGGGTATGGCTCGAGCGGGTCGAACCGTGGTGGTGGGTTCGGACTTTCGGGTCAAATATTCGAGTTTAGGCAATGAGAGAGAATCATGTGATTGGTGGCCAGGGTTAAAAAGGTTAAAAATCCTTGGTGGGAGGGTAGAGAGAGTGGTAATTGATGTAAATAAAATAGGGATTGTGATGGGCCTTTACCGATTCGGTTAGGCTTAGGATTCCAGAAAGGGAAAAGGCTTGAAATTAGTTTTGATCTGATATGACGAGCCGCTAATGTAATAATCTTCCACAAATGATTGTTCGAGATTAGTATCACCAACTTTAATAAAAACAACGGATTATAAATCAATTTTCGGAAGTTTTTGATCCCATTTGAGATGAGACTTGCTGATGTAATGACATATAGTCTTCAGGAGAACTTATGATCACCACTTTGCTTCTCATAGAGAAGTTAGAGCAGATCATTCTTTCCGGTGAAAATTCATTGCCTGCTTTTGCAAATGATTCCGTATCCGGAAGACGCCCCACGAGTGCAATCCAAATCCAACAGTGCGTGTTCGGTCTCCCATTTGTTCGAGCTACTTAGACCGGTGAAAAATGCAAGTCTTACAGTCATGAGAGAGTAGAGAAGATGTCCTGAAGTTATCCTCACCACCAACCACTGGCATTGCGACTCCTGGCTTAGCCGGATTTTGGAAATCGGGTCTATAAGTGCGTCCCAAGATTCCATCCACTTTTGGGGATAGGTTAAAAAACCTGAACTGAACTTCGAGATGCGCGAAACAGTCATCCGAAGGTACTTTGTAGTTGTGGATCCTATCGTCCTCTTTTGTCACAGGAACCACATTGACCATAATCTCTGCTTTGTCTTTTATTGTCACGGTCACGCTGTTCATCTTTGTCGCTCTCTCAATCTTGATGTCCTTATCGGGCGAGTACCTTTGAAAAACGCACTCAGTGTATAATCCAAGATACAAATTCTCAAATACTGCAAAACATTTTATCATCTAATTTTGTATTCTTTTAATATCTTCTTTACTTTTACTAATGCACGTAGACTTAAAAGTTATACTTGAAATAATCACAGCGGACAGCATGAACTGTTGATATAAGTTACCATGTGGGGATATCTAAATCTTTGCCGTCGAAAGAGAATCTGAGATGGTCGATGCTGTCGTCCCAAGTGGCTACTTTGGTGGCCTCAAGGGAAAACTTATGAGAGTTGAAGAGGAAGCCTAGAGCTTGGATCCAAGTGAAGTCTCTTGAACGACCAGCGGGCCTGTGGCCAGTGAACCTAGCGTTGATCTGAACGTCAGGGTCCGAGACAAGGCTAAAATGTTCATTGCTCTTTCATTGCTCTTCCCGTGGAAATAGAACACAATCCCATCACCACCTATAAACCTCGGGTCGTGACAAGCCGATCCAGGTCTATTGCAATTTGGACCCACCCCTTAGAAAAACAATTATTACTTAATAGTTAATAGTTAATACGTATGATCAGCTTTACATATATATAAACCTTAATTAATACAAAAAAGTTTCAAGCATTTTTTTCTTACTGCGACACTCGGAGTTGCAGAGAGGTTTACTACAGTCTACGTAACAGACTCTGTTCATAGCTGCGGCACCGGTGCTGGGGCATTCTTCAGGACACATTATATACTTCTGGAAGCATAGCTGGTAAGGGTTGCTGCAGTAAACTCCTTGTGACTTGGCTCGCAAGAAACATAACATGATTGCAAAAAGAACTATCACTAGTGATGAGGTTGAGACCTTCATTTTTAGCTCTCTTTTTTCCTGTTTTATTATCTATCTATATGAGAAATTGAGTGTTGATTGTGAATTTATAGAGGCCACATCTGTGATTTTCTTCCCCTCAAAAATAGATTATTTTACTCCAAGATGGGCAAGATGGGAGTTGCCCGGGTTTGTGTGCCATCACCCACACATGCACTCAACGTTCTTCGAACCAAGTTGTACATACTAATGAATGAATAATTCTTAAAGTAAAATGTATATGAATAGAAAACTTGAAACTTCCAAAAATAAATAAAAATGCACATCTTTACAGGAGTTACGGCGTTCACTGGTTCACACGAGCGTGATCCACACTTCTCGGTCACTATATAGGAGCACTGGATCTTGTTGACCATCATGCATTATAAAATAGAGAGGCTGTTAAATTAATAACATTGTAATATTTGATCGCCAGATCTTAGGGTATGAATTTGAAACCTCTTTAATATCCTAATCAAGCTTGGTTTTCAAGTTAGTGTTCAAATAAAAGATAACCGATGGCTCTGTATTATTACAGCATACGGAACATAACGGGTGGAACATATACCAAATACTACAATGCATTTTTAAATAATTCTTCTTGGTACGTTATTCTCGTCTGCTCTGCAAGCGTCCTTGCATTCGTTTTGCTTTGTACGCGGTCTTTGTTCAGAACCTAAACATAAGTAAACGTTTTTATGTTAATTGGTCAAATGATTATAAAAAAATTACACTTGATATGTACAAGTCGAAGAATGTATATACTATATCTCTCCGAAGTCAACAAAACCGTGTTTTCCTTACATGCAAGTCCAAACACTGCGTTTCTAAGTAAAAAAAAAAAAAAAAGTTAAAAAATGCGGTGAGCGTGGATCGAACACGCGACCTTCAGATCTTCAGTCTGACGCTCTCCCAACTGAGCTATCCCCGCACTGTTGTTAACGCTCTTAATATTCCATATTACGCTTAAATGTATCGTATCATCGCGAAAGTCGTCCATTTGTTGATTCATGAACGAACTTGCTTGAGCGTTGGTTGGTGTTCGGCAAACAAATTCAGAAGATGGCTTCGGTTCCGCAGATGATCCTTTGTAACTTCTCCATACACGATGGTTCCAACAAGGAACCCAGGAATAGATTACATGCGAAAGGACGGAGGTTGGGTTCTTCTCAGCTCGGAAACAAGTTGGAATTGAGAGCTTGCTTCATTGAGCATAGAGAGAGACAGAGACGGCGGGTGATGGGTCTTGGAGAAATTGGAATTGTGGTGAGTGAGAAAGCTCTTAACCGGAAAAGGCGGGTGGTTAAGGTTAGCTGTAACAAGGGCTTAGGTTTCAGTGGAGGAGATAACAAAGGAAACGGGAGAATCCTCGGAAACCTTGCTTTGGCTATTGGTTTGACTTATCTCTCTATGACCGGTCAGCTTGGTTGGGTTTTGGACGCTATTGTATCCGTCTGGGTAATTACTCTTTCAGTCTCTGGTTCTCTAAGGCTTGTAATGTGTTTCTGGGAATTGAAAATTCTTTACTTTCTGCAGCTGATTGTGGTGATTGTTCCAATTTTGGGGCTGGGAGCTTTTCTATGGTGGGCACAACGAGATATTGTCCAGAGTAGTGTAAGTCTTCTTGTCTCTTTTTGGGTTAAGATAGCATTTCCAGAAGGACTGTGAGTCTTTATATCATTGACAATGAATGCTAATCTTGAGTTAAAGTTAGCTAGTACTTGTGTTTTTGAGTAAATCCTTTTTTATTGTGTTCTACTTAGCTATCCTTCCAGTTTTTTCATCTCTCACTCATTACGTTTGTGCAGTGTCCAAATTGCGGAAATGAATTTCAGATATTCAAGTAAGTATATATGACAAGAATCAATTCCTCAGTTGTTGTTTTTTTGTTGCTCCAACTCTTCTGAATGATTATTCGCAATCGCTGCAGGTCATCGTTGGACGATGAAGTACAGCTTTGCCCTTTCTGCACCCAGCCATTCTCGGGTAAAAGTTATGAATCCTTCACCTTTCGATTGAATCAAAGCACATCTCTTTCTTACATGCATTAGCATTTTTGTTGTTTTACTTGGAAAGTGCAGTGGTGGAAGATAAGTTTGTTATGGAACCGGTGAAATTCTCCAACCAAACTACTGCTTTCGGACAAGACCTAAAAGGGTTTTCTTCTGCACCTAAGAAAGGTTCTTCTTTCTTTCTTACGAAAAATGTCTGCTTTAGTTGTGAGCAAATATGTAACTGAAAAGCGTTTAGCCCACGCTTGTGAATCCAATGGTGAGAAGAGGTGTTTGATTTTGCAGGAAAAGGTTTCTCAACAGCGGTTGTAGACATAGAAGCTGAAGTAACAGATGCAGACTGAAAATGCGACCAAGAAGTTATAGCACATAATTTCCAGTAGACCGAGCAGAGGAGGATTTTGTAGAGACAACAAACTTGTGCAAAGAGCTCGTTGATGGATATACAAGTATTCAAGTAATATAGAAATACACGTCCATGTATATAGATATATATGTTCTTGACGTTGTTATTATTTTTTTATCTTTGTTATTTGAATGATTGTCTGATGTTTAAAGTAGTAGGAGTCCGTCGTTTACTACTGTTTTGTGTTCTTACCAATTACCCCGAGACTTGAACGTTTTGGACATTCCTCTGCATTTAGGTGTTTTATAAAGATGGGAATTTGTTAAAAAAAACAGTCTTGGTAATGAACATTCCAATATAATAAATCCATAAACATTAAAAAGTTCTGTAACTGAAGGAGAAGTACAAAACTTGTAGACACTCTTTTTCTAAGATGAGCATAAACGTTAACAAAACCAAAAATAGACTACCCACCCTTCAAAACTTCCTTTTCGCTTTTTCTTTGTAGCTTTCAAGTTGTAACCAAAATCATTCATACAATTTCTTGGCCAAAAGTGTTCTCTGTTTTTTGTTAACATTCTTTGAAGCTTTCTCTTCATACTTGTCCTTCAACGCTTCAGCTTTAGCCATGGCTTTTATCTTCCTCACATTCTTCGTTCTCTTCATCGGCTTTCCTTTCTTCGTGCTTGTTCTAGAGAAATCATCGGGATTAAACGAAAGGGCAAGAAAACATCAAACACAAGCTACCATGTAGCATATATATGTGTTCTAAGGAAACCAAATTTAATTGTGTCATGCGTTGTAACAAATGATAAACTTAGCGAAACTTTTCCTAGATTTCCTCATTCAACAGCTTGCATAATGTCCCATTAAGAGTCTTCTAGATGTTGAACTAATGTGGAAACTTGAGCTTATAGCATCAGAGTAATACGATGCAATGACTCCAGCCAGATACAACCTCAAAGGACTAGAACAGAGTAAATTCACAAAGGATACTCAAAGAGAAACCCAACCAATATTAATATATATAAATCCAACCAGTAACCAGACAGAGCACAAATCAAATGGCCTAAATCAAAGATAGGAAGTGAAATGAAACTTCAGCTTATACACGTTTAGGTCGTGAACGCTTACAGTTTACGAGTACGAGCAGCTAGTTTCGCGTCTCCGGTCTCCGAAGTGTCCATGGCTAACGAAATCAAAGAATTACAATGGAAAAAATCAAAGACCTGAAGAATCCCAAGTTGCTCCACCTAGAATCTTAACAGTTCGAAGAAACGAGTATAATAATTAATAAGCCAAGACGCGATTTTTACCTTCGGGAGAAGCTTCAGAGACGCTCTTAGTTTCGGCAACGTCCATGGAGACGTCGTCGTCTCTCTTCTTCTTGTTCCTGTACTTCGTCATGGCGCCGATTTTTAGCTTCTCGGGCGCTAGGGCAGACGAGACGAAGCAAAAGAGAGTAGAAACGGAACAAATCGAATTGAGATTATTTCACCTAATCTTGGGTTGTGGCGGGTCAATTTACTTTATTCGGGTCTACTTATTGGGCCTACACTGTTTTTGTTAAAAGCCCATTCAAGGCTTGGGGAACAAAAAAAAAAAAAACTGTTTTCTTCATCGTTGCGCTTCGTTGGTTTTTCAAATCCTTGCTCTTATATTCGTTGGAATGGCTCTCTCTCTTATTTTTCTTCTCGTTGGCAAACAATCAGTTTTTATTTAAGGTTTGTTCTTATTTTGGTTTTTCAGTTTTCCTGAATTTCTTCGACAAGCTTCCATATTTGGAAATGTTGAGAGATTCCTCGTTAACATTTCCGATTTTCTGGTTGTCAGATTCCGATGGGCTTTCGATGTGGTTGATAATGGAGGTCGGATCTCCCCAAAATTCCTGTTGATTATCGAAGACTCATCGATTTCTGGTGGAAACCGATGACTATATCGCCGTCTCCGACCACATTGATGAAAGCTACACCGGAGGAGGAGACGATGGAATCTCTCCACCGTCTGAAGGATAAGACGCCGTCGCTTCCCTCCCTCCGTACTTCCAGGTCACAAATGCCGTCGAACCGTCAATCTCTTCCGGCGAGCTTCCGTGATATGCTTTCGCCGGAGAGCGAGACCAAAGAGAAAACGAGGACGACGGAGCAGAACTCAGAGGAGCAGAGGAAGGCGTATGAGGCCGAGTGGGTCAAAAACCTTGAGTATTTCATCGACAAGGTAAATTTAAATGAATTGTGTAATTGCTTCTTTGGTCCTTGCGTTTTACAGTGCTTCTCTTTGATTATTGCAGAAACTTTGTGTTTGGTGTCGAGTTGCTAATGGGCAGTGGCACTTGGGGAAGATACAATCTGCTTCTGGTGGTGCGGCGTGTGTTATCTTGTCCAACACCCAAGTAAGCTCTTTTTAAATTGTTCAAATTTTCATATGATATGGATTTGTAATTTTGTGTTATCTTTTTAAGGTTGTGGAAGTATCAATGCAAGAGATTTTTCCTGCGAACCCAGATATTTTGGAGGGAGTTGATGACCTTATACAGCTTAGTTATTTGAATGAGCCATCTGTTCTTTACAACCTCCGGGTCAGATATTCACAAGACTTGATTTATGTAAGTTTTACTAGAAAATAACTTGTTCCTGGTTTGTTTGATTATTCCTTGTTTTAGCTGATTCATTTAACACAGTTTCATCTTCTTCTTTTGTAGAGTAAAGCAGGGCCAGTTTTGATTGCAGTGAATCCGTTTAAGAATGTCCAGATTTACGGTGACGATTTTCTATCAGCCTATCAGAACAAGGCTTTAGTTGCTCCTCACGTTTATGCAGTGGCAGATGCAGCTTATGATGAGATGATGAGAGGTGAGCATAAGCAAAGTCTTTTCACACTTTTTTGTTTCTTCGTGAAGCTGTGAAACCTACTTCTTTTCCATGGTGTTGAAATAGTTATTGCTTGGTCTTTACTTTTTGAATGTTTCTCTACGCAGAGGAGAAGAACCAATCTATTGTCATTAGGTACGACGAGGCGTTCTATTCTGATTTTTTTTTTTTTTGTACATTAACGATGATTTGACGATGCACATGTCAAAGGTCATTTCTGATGTTGATATCAATAATTAATTGATATTACAATCAACAGTGGAGAAAGTGGAGCTGGGAAAACTGAGACAGCAAAATATGCAATGCAGTACTTGGAAGCTCTTGGTGGAGGGAACTTTGGGGTGGAGAATGAAATCCTAAAGACAAATTGCATACTTGAAGCTTTTGGGAATGCTAAAACATCAAGAAATGATAACTCTAGCCGATTCGTGAGTAATTTGTACACAAAAAAAATTTCCCCTTTCTTTAGATTACAATAGCCATATCTTTAAATTCGCAAGTTTCGCGTCAGCCAATAAGTGTAACTGACATTCTGTAAATCGATAAGTGGTTTGGATTCATTCAATACTAGATCTGAATTGGTGCAGGGAAAACTGATGGAGATTTATTTTAGTGCAAAGGGAAAGATAGGCGGTGCCAAACTTGAAACCTGTGAGTAAGAATTGAACATTGTATGATTGTTCGTCATATTTTCTTGACTGTGGAGTTCACTTGTTTCTTTTTTTTAATTTGTTTACTCGCCATGTTTGTGTGCCTACGTGTGCTGAATGACCACAGTTCTTCTGGAAAAGGTAAATTTGTTTCTGTTGAGAAGTATGAATCAGATTCCACTTGTTAGCTATTCATGGGCTAATAACTAATAAGTAGTCTCTTTGGATCAGTCAAGAGTAGTTCAGCTTTCCAATGGCGAGAGATCCTACCATATTTTTTATCAGTTGTGTGCAGGGGCTTCACCAATTCTTAAAGGTAACATTTTAAACCGAAATATCAGGTAATTGAATTATTCAGGCGCATATTATCTGCTTTGGAAGTGTCCCTGCTGAAGCAAAACGTAGATCTATATAAAATTCTGATTAGCTTTACTTGCTCATGGTTGAGAAGCTAGAAGTTGCAAGAACATTCCTAATATGATTTTATTTGCAGAGAGATTGAAGCTCAAAGCAGCAAGTGAATACAATTATCTGAACCAGAGCAACTGCTTAACAATTGATCGCATTGATGATGCTCAGAAATTTCTCAAACTGATGGTAACTCTTTCAATTTCCTGTGGAATAAATGCCAGATTTTTGTCATTTCTTATTTCGTCAGAGATTTCTCTGTTATGGTAGGAAGCTTTCAACATTGTTCAAATTCCTCAAGAATATCAAGAACGTGCATTTGCACTGCTTGCAGCTATATTATGGTTAGGGAATGTATCTTTTGAAGTGATTGACAATGAAAACCATGTGGAAGTGGTAGCAGATGAAGGTATAATTTATTATCTTGTCATCTATCATGTTGAATTAGTGGACTGGTGGTGCTTATTATTTTGTTCTTGTTTCTGGCAGCTGTCACTAATGTAGCTATGTTAATGGGCTGCAACTCAGAAGAGCTTATGTTGGTTTTGTCTACATGCAAGCTCCAAGCTGGTAGAGATTGCATTGCTAAAAGACTGACACTGCGGCAGGTTTGTTTAGTCGTCGTATACCACACAATAGTCGTAATTTATAACCATCTAATTGTCGAATTGCTTTACCATGTATGCAGGCAACTGATATGAGGGACTCCCTAGCAAAAGTCATTTATGCGAGCCTTTTCGACTGGCTTGTTGAGCAAATAAACACTTCACTGGAAGTTGGTAAATCACGTACGGGAAGATCCATTAGTATCCTTGATATATATGGGTTTGAGTCATTTAAGGTTCGTAACCGTGCTCCAGATTTGTTAGTGTTTTTTTCTTTTGAATGTGTAATGATCAGGTCTCCTTGGTTTTAGAATAATAGCTTCGAACAGTTTTGCATAAACTATGCAAATGAAAGACTGCAGCAACATTTCAACCGGCATCTATTTAAGCTTGAACAAGAGGTGATCTTAGGCCCAATCGTATGAAGATGTATTTTTACCGACTTCCACGCTTCTGATCAGCTGCATTTACCAATTAAATCTTCGTTTGTTCAGGAATATGAAGGGGATGGAATTGATTGGACTAAGGTCGAATTCAAAGACAATCAAGAGTGTTTAGATCTGATTGAGAAGGTAATTTATAGCATGCCATCTTTAGATTTGTTACTAGATCTTGTTTTTTTCCATAATGCAAAGAGATGGTATGGTCTTTTGCTTTATGCTATGGAATTATAAAAAAAATAATCACGCACATATGGTTGGTAGTGTAGAAACCCATTGGTTTGGTAACACTCCTAGATGAGGAATCAAATTTTCCAAAGGCGACTGATACGACGTTTGCCAACAAGCTGAAGCAGCATCTGAAGGCTAACTCTTGTTTCAGGGGAGAAAGAGGTCGAGAGTTCAAAGTTAGTCATTATGCCGGAGAGGTCAGTTGTTAACACAAATCCAAAAAATTAACGCTGCATGTTGTTTAGTTCTGATGTGATATGAATCTGTGAAATTACAAGAGAATGCACAAATATCTCCTTGGGTACTTGCGAGAGTTATTTACATAATTTACATTATGCTGCTTAATAGGTTGTCTATGATACAAATGGCTTCCTGGAAAAGAACAGAGATCCACTGCATGTTGATCTTATCCAACTTTTATCATCGTGCAAATGTCAATTACTGAACTACTCTTCTACTAAGATGCGTCACACGCCCCTTAAGTCGGCAACCTTTTCGGAGTCCATGAATCAAAGTGTGATTACAAAGTTTAAGGTAACAAGGCTTGAGTTTTGCAGTTGTCTATTCTGGTTGAAATCTTCCTTTTCTTACATTTTTATGAATAAATCATCTCTTTAAAACTTGTCTGGACCTGAATGGGCCATTGGTATTTCGACTCACTTTTATGCTTACAGGGTCAACTTTTCAAGTTGATGAACAAGTTGGAAGACACCACTCCTCACTTTATTCGATGCATAAAGCCAAATTCAAATCAGCTTCCTGGAATTTACGAAGAGAATCATGTTCTACAACAGCTTAGATGTTGTGGCGTTTTGGAAGTTGTTAGAATATCAAGATCAGGATATCCTACACGGTTGACACATCAGGAGCTTGCAGCAAGGTGTGGTCTCTCAACTCTCACGATGCACATTGTTGATAAATCTATTGTTGAAAACTCCCATGCACCTAAGCTTTTGTCTTTGTTGGATTCTTCATGGGTTTAGATATGGATTCCTACTGCTGGACACAAAAGTCTCCCAGGATCCACTTAGCACATCACATGCTATTTTCAAGCAATTCAATCTTCCTCCTGAAATGTATCAAGTTGGTTCAAGGAAAATATACCTCCGAACTGGGCAAGTAAGTTCCTATTACCTGGAATATTATGTTGACGTATCTACAACTATAATGGCTTCATCTTTAAATTTTATAGATTGGCATCTTTGAGGAAAGAAGAAAATATGTTCTGGGCGGTGTAATTGGATTACAGAAGCATATTCGTGGTTATCAGTCCCGTGTATACTTTCACAATATGAGGAATGCAGCAGTGATACTCCAATCTTGTAATCGCTGATATATGTCTCCATGGTTACTTTATATGCTTATTCTTCCTCTCTTTGATTTCGTGGCTAACTTTTATGTTGCTACAGATATGCGCGGTGAAAATGCCAGGAGGAACTACATAGTGGTGAAAAAATCGGCTATTGCTTCCTCAGCAATAACTGAAGAGCTTCATGCAGTCATACACTTGCAATCTGGTAAAAATGGTTATCTTCCTTATGGCATCAAAGAACTTGCGTTTCCATCTTGCATAAGATTTTAAATGCTCTTCACCTTTTATGTAGTCGTACGCAGATGGTTGGTTCGTAAACACTTGAAAAATAGTATGCAACTGAAGAAACAATCACACAATGAGAAGAAAAAACCAAGAAGAAAGCCGAGGATTAGAATTTCAGAAGACAAGGTAATATTTTTCCTCATGTGTGCGTCTTTAAGTTATATACATCCACTGCTGAAACTTTTTACCTTTCTTGTTTAGGACCTTCTTTTACAGAAGCTCCAACCTTGGGCTCTTGCTGATCTCCAGAGTCGGATTCAGAAAGTCGAAGCAGCTATAATGCAGAAGGACGATGAAAACACGGCTTTGAAGGAGGAGTTGCAACGATTTGAGGAAAGATGGTTAGAGCACGAAACAAGAATGAAGTCAATGGAGGAAGCATGGCGAATTGATATGTCGTCAATGCAGGTAAAGTGACTAAAGAGTGTCAATGCCCATGACTACACGCAATAATCATCATGCATGCATGGTTATGGTTGTGGTTATGATTATGATCTTCGAATTGGAATATGCCCTTGCAGATTAGTCTCGCAGCTGCCATTAAGATTCTAGCTCCAGACAAGACTGCAAGTCACGGTGACGACTCAGAGGACACAATGTCCCTTGGAACTCCCACAAAAGAGCTCAAGGGTAGCTTGAATGATGATAGCAGTGTTTCTATAGAATTAGATCAACGTAGAGTCGTATTCGATGAAGAAGTGAAGTGTCATGGGGAAATGGAACTGGAACGAGAGTCGATTGCAATCAAGAAGCAGCATGCAGAAGAAGAACTCAGTAAACTGAAGTTAAGATTTAAAAAGTGGAAGAAAGATTACAAAGCAAGACTACGAGGGACAAAGGCAAGGCTCCGGTTAAATGGTGAAAAAGGTCATCACCTGAATTGGTGGTGCAAGAAAAGCTTTTGAAGTAAAATCTCCTTCTCATGTACCGAAAATCATGTTAGTTTTAGGACTTTTAACCACGTAAAATTCCACATTAATCGAACTAACTATATATACTTATACTTACAAGCTAACCGGATGGTAAGGGAAAAGCTAAGCAAATCTGATCTATGATGAGAAAGTTTCAACACACTTTCTTATTTTTAACTTCAACATGTAACGTACACACTAGAAAAACGGTTGAAATGGCTGAAAAACAATCAAGAGTGCTCTTTGATTTGATTATTAGTTTCCACAATAATGTCTACAATTGGTCCGAACTCGAGTTCAGCAGCTGATCCCTTAAAAAGCAAAATGGTAAGGCTTCCAACGGAGAAATGGATGAAGCAGCCACTACAATGAGTCACGAACGATCCGAAATGCGTCCCCGCAATACACTGCCACCCCAATCCGTGTTTTCTATCAATTTCCTGCAAATTCTCCCAAACATATATATCAAAGATTTGTATTTCGTTGACCGGAAAATCTTCTGATCGAAGGAGTTCTGTGATGATAACACTAACAGTCTAATTCATATGCCTCTCGTTTCATTATATACTAGATCCGGATCCGCGCGTCGGCGCGCGGGATATGATTAATATTTTTGTAATCACACACATAATTTTATGAATTTTTTTTTCACTTTTGTGATATAATTAGAACTTATAAAATTATTAAAAGTAAACAATTACATAAAGTTGTGGTATGTATTATTTTGTGAGTTTCTTTTATGTCTTGATTAGAAATTTAGAGAAAGAAAATAGTTTTACAAAGCAACAAAATTATGACTTACATCAATGTGATTGAGAGACAAGTCAAAGTTAATTTAAAAATAGAAAATTTAAGATACTAATATTATAAAAATGTTTAGCTTAATATATTCATATTTGTTAAGATATTGGACTTCAACACTAAATTATACTTATTTCAAAATAATGTTACCAATCAAAATTGTTTTAAAGAAACTTTTTCCAATAAAGAAATTTGAAAACACTATCTTAGTGTCATAAACATACATATAATTTAATAAAATATGCCATTTTGGAGAATTGCCCATGATATAATTTATATTAATTTCATATTTATAGTATGAAGTAATGTATGATTATAATATATCAATGGATTTATATATATATATATAGTTTTAACGATATTAATATATGAATATTATAGTTTGAGAAAATTCACAGGCCCATTATATATAGGTTTGAATGTAATTCACATTTATAAAAAAAATATGCTAACCCGTTAATTATTAGTTTATTAGAATGAAAACAGATTAATTAAATATTTTAACCCATATTATTGTTATTTAAATATTTTAATAATAGAAACTATAAAAACCCTGTAATTGTGTATATATAAAAATTAACATGTCTCACTATATTATTGAATAATCTAATATATATATATAGACTTAGTTTTAATATTTATTTTATCAAGTTAAAATATATCAATCTAATTTAAGAATTTTATTTTCCAAGTTAAAAGTTTATATTATAAATTATATTATATTATATTATATTTGAATTATTTATGTATGATTTATTTTTTTTTTAAATTTAAGTATGTTCAAAAGAATATTTATTTATTTTGCATTATTTTATATTGTTTGGATATTATTATTTAGAGATGATATGTAATTTCCATAATCCATAATTACCCTTAATGAAATTTTAGAAAATAACTAATATTCACATGTAATATAACACATGGACTAATATTCAGTGGCATTACATGTAATATAACAATGGATAAATGTTTATTTCAATTTTGTTTCCTTCTTTAATAGTATAGACTGCAATTATATATAATTTATATTAATTTAATATTTATATTATGATTATATAATATATCTATCAATTTATATATATATATATATAGTTTTAACTATATTAATATATGAATGTTATAGTTTGAGAAAATTGACAGACCCATTATATATAGATTTGAATGTAATTTCACATTTATCAAAAAATATGCTAACATGTTAATTTATTAGTTATTTTAATGTCATAGAATCAAAACAGATTAATTAAATATTTTAACCTATATTATTGTTATTTAAATATTTTAGTAATAGAAACTATAAAAACCCTGTAATTATATATATATATACATAAATTTAATCTGTCTCACTGTATCATTGAATAATCTAATATATATAGACTTAGTTTTAATATTTTCATTTTATCAAGTTAAAATATATCAATCTAATTTAAGAATTTTATTTTCCAAGTTAAAAGTTTATATTTTATAAATTATATTTTACTAATATTATATTTGAATTATTTATGTACGTTTTTATTTTTTAATAATTGAAGTATGTTCAAAAGAATATTTATTTAATTTGATTTTGTGATTTATAAAATAATTTATATGTTATGTTATTTACTTATATTTATTATTTGATTAATAATAATTTAATATAACAGATGGATAGAGATATTTTTTATTTTGAATTTTGTTTTTAATCTAATATATATATAGACTAGTTTTAATAATTTTCATTTTATCAAGTAAAATATATCAATCTAATTTAATAATTTTATTTTCCAAGTTAAAAGTTTTTATTTTATAAATTATATTATATTATTATATATTTCAATTATTTATGTATGTTTTATTTTTTAATAATTGAAGTATGTTCAAAAACATATTTATTTATTTTTATTTTGTGATTTATAAAAATAAATGATGTGTTATATTATTTACTTATATTTATTATTTGATTTAATAATTTAATATGTATGATTTTATTTTATTTTCGTTTTTAATAAGTAAGGAAAGTGGGACCCATTATTTTATATTGTTTGGATACTTATTCAATAGATAATGTTAATTTCCATAATATTAGGTAAGACCAAAAATGTTATTAGCTAATGAATAGGTCCAAACAATCTTTTTAGGTAGATGTATCCTACTATCCTCCCTTAATAGTATAGATGTATGTAGACTACAGGTAGAAATACAGGTCCAATCAGGATTTATACGCTAATTTAATCAACACTAATTGAGTTTAAAAATATTCTAACACATAAATTTGTATGTAAGAAGAACCTTTTTGATGAAAGGGGAGATTTGAGTGGGTTCGGTGACATCAAAGCAATCAAGGGCTTTGGCGGCCAAACTAAGAGCATCTTCCTTCATTGTTTGCTTCATATCGGTCTCCCCCATTACTGCTTTTCCTTCTAACATCCTTTCCTTTGTTTTTTTTTTTAAATATTTTATATTTAAAAAAAGTGATTATTAAACTTGAGAAATATAAGAGAACCAAGTGAGTTTATGCAATGTATATATGGGGAAAAAATGACAGGATGGTATGTGAGTGAAAGCTCCTATATAGTGGTGGAGATTTTGTTGGAACTTACAAGAAATTTGTTTTTTTGTTTTTTTTTTGTGGCTGGTCGTGGATTCATCAACCACATAGATTTGCATGGATATGTGGTCAAAAGAAATCATACAATCGATTTCAAATATTTGGTCAAAACAACACATGTCATTAGATATAATAATTAAGTAATCATTGTATTTGGATTTAGTTAAAGGGAACTTTTGTTTTGGTCCCAGCACCAAATTATTTATTTTTTTTTTTTTTATTAATTTGGATATCCCGAGCTTTGGTTCAGATTAATCTCCAAAGGGCATGTGACCTACGGGTAGGCTCGCGCACCGGGTTTGCAAATGGGCCGTAAACAAGGGCTCATACCCGTGTGGTGTCCAGAAGAAGTAAGTTTGTTTCCAAAAACACTCGAGCTCGGGTTTAGGAGTTTCACTCTTTACCTTTGCCTCTCAAACTGCTTGGATTAACTCATCCTCACCAAATTTATTTTCTTCTCAATTCTCATCACCTTGTCTTAGTAAATTATGAGAATAACTTTATAGTTAAACGTATTTAGCTAGATAATAAAATGACACTATGGTTATTTAAGAATATAAGATTTTAGTACACATTAACCAAATCATCAGTGTCGGCAACGTGCTATATTAATACATAGCATGTGCTTTAAAACATAACATGATTTTGTTCTTACAAAATAGCTTCTAATTAATTACAGCTTTTAGTGTTTTTTTTAATAAAATATTTAAGAGTAATAAAAAAATATATGTTGTTATTTATGTTCAATTATATTCACTAGTAATAACACGATATTTTTAACATATATATGCCACACAAAATCAGTGAAATGATAAAATTGCATGTTATTAAATCAAATTACATAATTTCAAGAATATATCTGTCCGTTGAGAACTATAAATGTCCAGTTGAGGTTACCGTACAAAACACGATTGTTAATCATTCTAATAGTTTCTAAGTCATGATCATGTTGAAGATGTTACCTTGTGGCTTGGTCTTTTTAACTGCCATTATTTTGAGAAAAAGAAAAGAAATCGACTCCTAATTTGGGACGTTGTGTGATATGTTGCAAAGAAAACAAATTGTGGGTGGATTAACAAGTAATTGAAAAGTACAATCAAGACTACGGGAGAAAAATGAGTGAAGGGAAGAAGACAGGACAAAACATATGTGCTTTCTAGCTATGCTTATAGTTCTCCTGAGTTCACTTGTTTTTCTTTGTTTCTTAAGTTCACTAGAGAGCCAAGAATAATATTAAAGCCTAACACCTATTATAGCAGACTACGGTTTCTAAAACTGAAATAGAATATTAGACATAGAAAAACTTTAATCTACCTAAAGAATAGAGAAAGATTAGTAGATAACCTATGCCACATGATGATAAAATATGGAGTTCAATTAAATAATAGTATAATACTAATTTCTTGATTTTAAAACAAAATGCATCGTCAGGAAATAAACAAAAATCTATTACACATTGTAATTAACTACACCAGCGATTCAATAAATTAGCAAAGATAAATTTTAATCAATGTATAGTAAAAACTAAAGAGGTGAAATTTATAGAACCATAAGTATATGACACATGCTGCCAAATCTGCAGAATTCCAGAATTTCTCAAACATCCAAATTTAACTCTAAGATTGTGAGGATGCATAATGCAGCACGTTCATACAACCACCAAAACTAATGCAGAACGCAAAACTTAAAATATGCAAAACTCAAAATATGCAGAACTCAAAATACAAAACAAAACACAGAACGCAGAATGCAGAACACAGAACACTCGTACAACAACCAAAATTAATGTAGAATGCAAAACACTCACACAAGAACCAAAATTAATGCATAATGCAGAACGCTTATAAATCAACAAAACTTAATTTAAGATTAAAAAATGTCATCTCAATAGTTTAGAGTGATCACACAACAAACAGTTTAGTGGATAACGCAAAACAAATAGTTTCGTGAATCAAGGAAATTACTACCACCATAAACTACAGAAGTCTCACATTCCTTCACTAGTTTCATATATCTATTTCTTAAAACGAGAGATTTTATAATGCATACAGCACAAACGGTGAACAAACAAATGTAATCTTTAACTACCGTAAATAATACATGAACAGTAAGGGAATTTAATAATTAAACTAAGAAAATTGTTCTGAAGCTCAGAATCTAACTCAAGCGCATATCTTGTGAAAATCAAATAAGTCTTTACCTTGTGATTCATAACTGTATTAACTAATTACATACAAGATTGAAAAGCACATACCCGTCGTAGAAGTCTGCTACACTTGAAATCTCCTCAGAGTCTCTAACAATTTGAACACCACCTGAGAAAACACATAATATGTTAGTCTTCACTTCACATAGATGCTTCACACTTACCTGGTTACTTTCAGTTTCCAGATCATGAATCAGTTTTCGGTTCTGATATATAGTCAGTCATAGTGGTAAATGGTAATGTAAAGAATCAGATTTTGTTTCATAGTGTTTTGAATTTGTTGGTCGTTTCAATCTTTGCCTTAAGACTTATTCAAACAGTTAATCATAGCCTCTCTTAAAACTTTTCAGTCTTTGTCCAGAGACTTTGGTCGTTATTTCCATCCAGAAAGTCCAAATCCAATCCATAGTCTTTATCTGAAGACTTTTCTACGTTGTGGTAAAACAAGAACCTGTATTCGTTTCAGTCTTAGCCTTAAGACTTATTTTTAACTGTTGGTCGTATTTTCCATTCAACAAATTGAAACACGGACTTTTTTTTTTAAAAGACCAGACACTTGTAGCCTTTTGGTTATCGAACAGAAACAGCTCTCGGTTCACAGTCTGTATTAAGACCGCTCTAAGCCGTTGGTCATTTTTTCTGAAGCCAGTGAGTGGTAAAAACCGAACCTGTTTTTGGTTCAGTCTCACGACTTTTTTCAGCGATTGGTCGTTCTGTCCATCCAACAAACTGAAATAGTTCTCGGTTCATAGTCTTTGTCTTAAAGACTTCTTTCAGCCCTCACTCATTTTTATTCCATCTAACAAATCGAAAACCGTTTGGCTTTCTTTTTTCCATCCAAATGGTTCTCGGTTCATAGTGTTCTCAAGAACTTTGACAGCCTCTGGTCTTTTTTTTCATCCCAGCATGTGTAAAACCGACCCATTGTTGTTGTCCTTAAGACTTTTAGAAGCCGTAGGTATGTTTTCGTTTCAGTCTTTGCCATAATAAGACTTTACATCCGCTGATCGTTTCTTCATCCAGCAAGTCTAAAACCGACCCTATTCTGTCCTTACGATTTTTGTAAGGCCGTGGATAGTTAATCCGTTTTCAATTAGTATCCCTTGTCTTAATACATTCTTAAGCCATTGGTTGACTTTTTTTTTTAGTTCATGGTCGTTATTCCCATCCAGTAAGCCAAAAGCCAACCAAGACTTTCCTTAGAAGTAAGTGGTATGATAAGAACCTGTTTTAGTTTCAGTCTTTGCCTTTTAAGACTTATTTCAATTGTTGGTTGCTTTTTCCATCCAACGAATTGAAAAACGGACATGTAGCCTTTGTCTTTAAGACATGTAGCCTTTTTCAAGCCAACTCTTAAGTCTTTGGCTTGAGACTTCTCAAAGCCGTTGGTCGTTTTTTTTTCCCATCCGACAAGTCTTTCTTTCTTAGTCTTTAACTTTTTTCAGCCATTTGTCGTTCTATCCATCCAACAAACTGAAAGCCAACAATTGAAATAAAAAATCTGTTCTCGTTTCTGACTTTGTCTTATCTTAGTTCCTGGCCGTTACTTCCATCCAGTAAGTCTAAACCAACCCATTTTCTTTAAAATCTGTTCTCGTTTCAGACAGTCATTGTCTAAAAACTTTTAACCAGTAAGTGGTAGAGTAAAGAATCTGATTTTTGATACATAGTATTTTGAAGTTATTTGGTCTTTTCAGTCTTAGCCTTCAAGACTTGTTTCAATTGTTGGTCGTTCTTTCCATCCAACGAATTGAAGAACAGACATGTGGCCTTTGTCTAAAAGGTAGACACTTCTAATCCTCGTAGTTCCTAGTTTTTTTTTTTTTTTTTTGGTCTCAAGCCATTCTTTCGGCCATTGTAAGCCAACCTTTAAGTCTTTAAGACTTCTCAAAGCCGTGGGTAGTAAAAGAACGAACCTGTTTTCAATTATTAGCCTTTGCCTTAAGACCTTCTTAAGTTGTTGGTCCTTATCCTTGGTTCCATCCAGATATTCGAAAACAGATTCTGGCGAGCCATGGGTAGTAACGTAACTCTGATTGGTAAAATAAAGATTCTGTTTTCGTTTTAGTGTCTGTCTAGTGACTTTTTTAAATTCCTGGTCATTATTTCTATCCAGTTACTCAAAAACCAACCAACTGTTTTCATCTAAAGACTTTTCTAAGTCATAAGTGGTATCATAGCCTTATAGGAACCCGTTTTCAACCTGTTTTCGTTTTAGTCTCTTTGCATAAAAGACTTATTTCAATTGTTGGTCGCTTTTTCCATCCAACGAATTGAAAAACGGACATGTAGCTTTTTTTCAAGCCAACCCTTAAGACTTCGCAAAGCCATTGGTTGCTTTTGATTCCATCCAGCAAGTTTTTTTTTTTTAAGTTTTAAAAGAACCTGTCTCGGTCTTAAAGATCTTTTTCAGCCATTGGTCATTCTATCCATCCAACAAACTGAAATAGTTCTCGGTTCATAGCCTGTCTAAGAACTTTTTCTCAGTAGCAGCTGGTCGTTTTCTTATTTCCATCCAGCATGTCTTACACCGACCTTTTGTCTTTGCAAAAGAACCTTTTCTTAGCAGCAGCTGATCGTTTTCTTATTTTCCATCCAGCATGTCTTAAACGGACATTTTATTTGTGCCGAAAGACTTTTTCTAAGAAGCCGCTAGTCGTTTTTCTCCATCAAGCAAGTCCTTTTAACCGACTTGTAGCCTTTTTCAAGCCAACCCTCAACTCTTTGTCTTAAGACTTGTGAAAGCCCTTGGTCGTTTTTCTTTCCATCCAACAAGTCTTTTTTCCTTGGTCTTAAAAGAACCTGTCTCGGTCTAAAAGACCTTTTTTCATTTCAGCCATTGGTCTTTCTATCCATCCAACAAGCTGAAATAGTTCTCGGTTCATAGCCTTTGTTCAAGGACTTTTTCTAAGCAGCCGCTGGTCGTTATTATCCATCCAGCATGTCTTACAGCGACCTTTTATCTTAAAGACTTCATTTAAGCCAATTTTCTTCCATCCGACAAGTCTTTTTTCTACTGTTGATCGTTTTCTCCATCCAACAAGCCAGACACAAACCCATAGCCTTTGTATTAAAACTTTTCTAAGCCATGAGTCGTAAAATATATAATCTGTTTCCATTCTAGTCTTGGCTTAAGACTTATTCCAACTGTTGGTCGTTTTTTCCATCCAACAAATTGAAAGCTAACCCATACTCTTTGTTCTAAGACTTCTCTAAGTCGTTGGCAGGTTTCTTTTTCCATTCCATCAAGTAAAAGACTTTTTTCAGCTGTTTGTTGGTCATTGTATCCATCCAACAAACTGAAAGCCAACCCTCTCTTTAAAGTCTTGTGGTTATCCAACAATATCAGTTCTCGGTTCATAGCCCTTGCCTTGAAGACTTCTTTAAACCATTTGGTCATTGTTTCCCATCCAAATGGTTCTCGGTTCACAACATTTGTCTAAGGACTTTTTCGATTCAGCATGTCACAGATTCTTTACTACTGATATTGAAGTAACTCAGTAAGCAATCTGTTTTCATCTGTTTTCAATTCGTAAGACTTTCTTAAGCCATGTCGTTAAGACTTTTTCTATACTCTTGTCTTAAGACTTTTCTACTGGTCGTTTCTTCCATCCAGCATGTCACAGATTCCTTCCTGCTGATATTGAAGTAAGGAGTCTGTTTTCAATTCGTAGTCTTGGTCTTAAGACTTTCTTAAGCCATCGGTCATTAAGACTTTTTCTATACTCTTGTCTTAAGAATTTTAAGTCGTGTGATCTTACTTGCCATCCTCTAATGAGAGGTTCTTAGCTGCTGGTCGTTTATTTCCATCCAGCAAGTCTTATAACCTCCCCATTGTCTTTATAGCTGGTCGTTTTTTTTTCATCCAGTAAGTCTTTTTACCCACCCATTGTCTCTCTCTCAAAACTTTTTTAAGTCGTGGGTAGCAAAGTAATAAATCTGTTTTCACTTTAACTCCATTCTATCTAATAATTGAAAGCAGATCAAGCCATGGGTAGTAACTGGAAGTCTTTTGTCTTAAGACTTTAAAGCCGTGTGGTCTTATTTTCCATCTCTTAATGGCCTATTCTAAGCTGCTGGTCGTTTCTTTACATCCAGCTAAATCTTTTAACCGCCCCATTGTGTTTGTCCAAAGACTTTTGTAAGCTGCTGGTCATTTATGCAACACCGTTAACCTCTTTCACTGCTATAAGCCGTGGGTATTAAAGTAATGAATCTGTTTTCAATTCATAGTCTTGGTCGTTAACTCCATTCCATCTAATTAATTGAAAACATATCTTGGCAAGCCGTGGGTAGTAATTCCAAGTCTTTTGTGTTTAAGACTTTAAAACCGTGTGGTCTTATTTTCCATCTTCTAATGGTCTGTTCTAAGCCTCTGGTCGTTTATTTCCATCCAGCAAGACTTTTAACGGCCACATAGTCTTTTTCTAAAGATTTCTATAAGCCGTGAGTATTAAAGTAATGAATCTGTTTTCAACTCGTAGTCTTTGTCTTAAGACTTTCATTGGTCGTTAACTCCATTTCATCCAAAGAATTGAAAACAAATTCTTTCAAGCCGTGGGTAGTAATTCAAAGTCTTTTGTCTTAAGAATTTAAAGTCTTTTGTCTTAAGAATTTAAAGTCATGTGTCTTATTTAACATCTCCTAATGGCGTGTTCTAAGACGCTGGTCGTTTATTTCCATCCAGCAAATCGTTTAACCTCCCCATTGTCTTTGTCTAAAGACTTCTGTAAGCTGCTGCTCGTTAATTTCCATCCAACAAGACTTTTAATTGCCCCCATTGTCTTTTTGAATAGACTTGTAAGCCGTGGGTTTACTAAGTAATGAATCTGTTTTCAATTTGTAGTCTTTGTCTTAAGACTTTCATTGGTCGTTAACTACATTCCATCCAAAGAATTGAAAACAAATTCTTTCAAGCCGTGGGTAGTAATTCAAAGTCTTTTGTCTTAAGACTGTAAAGTCATGTGGTCTTATTTTCCTTCTCTTAATGGCCTGTTCTAAGCCACTGGTCGTTGATTTCCATCCAGTAAATGGTTTAACCTTCCCATTGTCTTTGTCTAAAGACGTTTATAAGCTGCTGGTCGTTTATTTCCATCCAACAAGACTTTTAACCGCCCCATTGTCTTTATCTTAAGACTTCTATAAGCCGTGTGGTAGCAAAGTAATGAATCTGTTTTCAATTCGTAGTCTTTGTCTTAAGACCTTTCTTTGATCGCTAACTCCATTCCATCCAAAGAATTGAAAACAGATTCTTTCAAGCCGTGGGTAGTTAAGTCTTTTCTCTAAGACATTAAGCCGTGGGGTCTTATTAGCACTACCAACCCATATAGTCGATTTAATTAACAATCTTGCTAGGGTGATGGTATAAGTTCCCCCTAGAGGCAGCAACGGGTCAATGTTCCCAAAAAAGAATCTGACAGAACACTATTAGATTAGTGTCTGTCTATGATCTTTTTTGGGTTTGAAGGGAAAAAAACAGAAAACATCAAAACAAAACAAAAAAACAATATTTCAAAACAAAGATTCGGTAGAACATTAGAAGAATGTCTACCTAATCTCGTGAGTTTAATAAAAACCAACAACCCCAAAAAAAATGTTGTTAAAAGAGAAACTTTGTTGTTGAATAAAGAAAAAAAAAATAAAAGGATTCCTGATTTAAGAATCTCATCACCGAGTGGCGAACTGATCAGATGTAATTGTCTTCGTTCGATTCCATCCTCAAAAAACAGAAATTCCGAAAAACAAAAACTAAAACGGGAAACACTAAGCAAAGACAAAGAATTTACCTTGGTTTCACGCGATATCTGTTTGATCTCTAGCTGCGTCTCAAGCTGAAGGATCTTGTTCAAAAGCTCTCTTCTTTCGACCTCTAAAGTTTAAGAAGAGAGAATTTCAAACTCAAGATGTAACTGATATATTTTTTGGGTTTAACTTGTTATACAATTTGAGTTGTGTATTAAGAAATATACCTTATGCTCCTCTACATAACCCTCTCGTCAGCCTTTTTCTGATCACGGAAGGGAAATGTTCATAGCATCACTCTGCCAAAACCATGAAAATTAATGACTATTATGATACTGACTAACAACGGGTATTACCGCTTTCTTGTCTTCATTAAGCGTTTGTCTCTCCAGTTCAGTTAGTGCTTCAAACTCTTTGGACCAAGGCTGCAGTTCACCGCTTAGCCTCTCTTGTTCTGCATCTTCTTTTCCTCTCTTGTGCTGCATCTTCTTCGCTTCAGAGGAGACAAAACAGAAACAATAATCAGACATAACATAACCATGCTCATGGAAACCCTTGAGAGTTCTTAAGAAACCCAAAAACAAAACTACAAACATAAGAAGGATTAGATGCAACTTAGAAACTCTAGCATGTTCAGGCACTAAGTAATTACGGGGGTTGCGAGACATAATACGAGAGAATGAGTTTGACAGATTGCGAAGTTTCCATCTATGTATGTGTTTGATTCCTGAGAGACATCAAGCTAATGATGCCATACAACTCGTGCACCCATCAAGCTAAAGAAACATTGGTTTAGTGAATATAATGTATTGAGTTGTGACTAATGATCACAAAAAGGGGATTCGAATTGATTAAAACTTTCAAAATCACCACACAAATCATACAGACTTACTAACCGAATCTATTGAGTTCTGACTAATGATCCATAAGATACAAACAAGACAATTACATTGCATTAACAAAACAAGATACTTGTTACGAATAAACCTACGATACATTTACAAAACACCAACGAAACTGGAAACCCAAATCATAAACAGAGAATTCACCTCGGAAAAAGAAACACTAACCAATATAAAGCTGTGAAATTACGAAAATTGAAAACGCTAAAACAAGATCAAGAAACTTAGGAACCCACGTAGACAGAGACGTACCTTGGCGACGAGAAACCCAAGTAACCAGGTAGATTTCGGGCAGAATCAAGATCACTACAAGAAGGAAAGAATTGTACGATTATAAATTTGGAAACCCTTGAAACGAAATCGCGATCGAAGATTATATGAAACCTAGAAATCCTCAAACAAATTCACAATTTACAGAGATCGAAACAGTTACCAATCTAAAATTTTAAGCGGATATATCGCTTCGTCAAATCCTCCAAGAGTCATCGATCGAGTGAAAGAGAGAGAAGTGAGAGAGAGATAAATTTGCGAAGAACTGTGGAGAGGGCTTTAACCCCATCTGTCCCTCCGTACAGGAAGGATATTCTAATTGCCCTCCTCAAATCTAATTATCCCTCTCCTATATGATTTGTCTATTTTAACCTTCATTTAAATAAAATAAAATATAAAAAAAAAAAAAAATTGGAAAAGAAGAGGACCCCACTCACCCTTCCCGTCGTCTACTTCCTCTCACTTTCCACCATTGACGAAATCAGACGCTGAAATTGAAGTTTAGTTGTTGCTTTTTTTCTGGCTATTTTCGATTTCATGATTGAATTATCATGTTTATGTGATAGGCAAAACAATTATACATAGTTTCATCTCAATTAAGGATTTTAATAGTAAAGAAAATTTTGATTTCTTTTTGCTCATTGACAAAATCAGATGTTGAAATTGAAGGTTAGTTGTTGCTCTTTTTCGGGCTATTTTCGATTTCATGATTGAATTATCATGTTTATGTGATAGATAAAACAATTAGACATAGTTTCATCTCAATTAGTGATTTTAATAGTAAAGAAAATTTTGATTTCTTTTTGCTCATTCGAGTTACTGAATTTGTTGGGTAAGGCTATTAGAAACTGACAGTGTTAATTAAATGAGATATTAACTGAGCAATGATCGTAATAAATCGCGATGATTGGTACTAAAAATTAAACTTTCTGGGTACGACTGTGTACAACTAGCATAACTGGTATAATTAGAACAACTAGTATAAGTTATAACGATTGTTTTCTTCTTTTCAGGGGGAAATGAGTAAATGTTGTAAATAACACATATATTAACATATTTACATATAAAATAGGTCATACAACATGTGTAAACCTATTTGAACATTTGCCAAAAGGTTTTGATGATGCAACTACATCACAGCTGAAAAGTTGTTACTATCCATTTGTATTTAACACGAATAAATCATCATATATTTAGAATGATGAAGATGTTTTTATTTGAGAACTTCATCTACAAAACTCCAAATATTATTTGGAAGATCAATGGGCATTGACAAACTCGAGGAAAAAATTATCAAGTTCTTTATATGTCTGAATGGGTTGCACCTAAAGAGATAAAGTCGCAATAAGTCTTACCTCCATAATTTGTTGGAGAACATCGCTCGTTTTCATTACAACTAGTACAACTATATTTTAGTTGTACTCAAGTCCAACTGGTAAAACTAGTATGACTATGCATTGTACAAATATTTAAATAACACCATTTACTAACGTGTTTGTAAACATATTTACATAAAAAATATGTCATAGAATATGTGCAAACCTATTTGAACATTTCATAATTAAATAAATTTGATCATAAAAAAAGTTTGATCCATAAAATGTAATGTCTACACAATCTACCTTACACTTTTAAGGTTACTTTGAAAAACTTAATCACACAAACATGAAAACCATGAAAGTTTGTATTTTTATATAAGTTATAGCATTACAATATGTTAAATGTACTATATTTACTCAATTTCATAAGTACAACTACAAAAGTTTGTTTTAAGGTATGGTACGACTGATTACAAAATTTTACCATCAAAGTCCAACTTCATGGACAGTGGGTACGACTAGAAAACTAGTACGACTCTGTTATAAAAAAAGGGATCATTTTTTTTCTTTTGATGGCAAGTGGTCATTTTTTATTCATTTTATATTCTGACAGCGCAAGTGGGTATTTTTTTATTCATTTTCTCCTTTTGTCTATTTTTAAATTTTTAACTTCCACATTTTTTGGGACCCGCTTTTTGCTGTCACACATTTTTTTTGCTGTCACACGTTTTTTTAAACTCGCTTGTAGTTGGTTTAGTTGTGCTAGTTATACCTTTTAATTAACACATAAAAAAAACTTGCATATATGTCCAAATCTTGAAAAACACAAAGAAAAATTATATAACAAAACACACAACATAAGCCAAAGCCTAAGCTCAAATCATTCTTACGTACTAACAAAAGCTGTCACATGTTGCAGTCGCAGATCGCTGCGAGTTGCAAACGAACATGCCCTTACTCCTAACACAACATAAGTTTCAAGGCCTAACAAAACACACAACATAAGTTCTTACATGAACTACACTTCTTTAACCAAACGTGAAGACCTCAATTTCCTTTTAGGCATAAAAGTCTTACTCCTCTTAAGATTCTTAATCAATATCTTTGCTGCTTTTTTCTGAAGATTACGTGGTTTGTGCTGCAATCATTTGGTACTTAGCCTACATTTCTTTCCATAATGTCTCAGATCGAAGACATATCCAAGAGGTCGCATTGGTTCCACAACCTCCTCATCAACCTGTAAAAATAAAAAAACCGATTTAATTTACAGCTGGTACAATTAGTACGACTAGTACGATTACTATGGTCAACTAGTCCGATTAGTATGACTATTGTTTTACTCAAACTAATCGTACTAGTTGACATACGATTTCAACTGAAATCCATCTGGATATTTCATGCAATCTAAAATCATTGTACTTCTTCTTCGCCGGTGGATTTGAACTCGACGACAGCCGAACGCTTCTCCGCTTTCGTTTTCTTCTTCGCCGGCGGATTTGAGCTCGACGGCGAAGGCGACGGAGTATGCTCCGGTGAAAAACAAAGCATGATAGCACAAGCTACTCTTCCAATTAGACGGACGTTCCTCCTCTCGTACGCGGTAGCATTATATCGGAATTCGGAGTCACTGGTCGTTTTTCGGAGATGCGAGGTCATGCGACGTTACGGTGATAGAGAAGGGAATTAGGGTTTCGTGTTCGTGGGGAGAAGATGAGAAAAGTTGTGATTTGATCGAAAATTTAGATTTTGATCGAGAAAATATTTGTTTATTTGGAGTTAGTGGATCCGAAATTGGGTTTTATTTCAATTTGTGTTTGGGCCACGACCCAATTGACTAAACTTTGGTATTTTCTGTAATTTTATGGATTCATTAAACCTTAGATGGTCTTTTCATGCACTTTGGTTTAAAACAAAAATAAAAAATAAAAGAGTTTTTATAAGAGGGACAAACGAGCTGTTTTTCGTGTACGGAGGGGCAATCGGGGTTAGTTCCCCTGTGGAGACGATAGAATTGAGAGACAATGTGTTTTTTAGGTCAGCTTTGCATTTCCTAACGGTTATATTTTAAATTTGAACCGGTCATGCATTCTCGGGAGACACTTCAACCAAACCGGTCATGCATTCTCGGAAAATACTTAAACCGAACGATCTTGAATTTCTTACAATCTTACACGACGTCGTTTACATGTATTTTTAGATTGGCAATTACCACTTTTTTCCCTCCAGATCAATGAAACACTTTGACCTTATTGATAAACATATCTTTCTGAGTTATTTCTAGCTTCGTAGTCAAGTCCTAATGGACCTAATTGATACCTGGCCCATTGAAAAGTGCTTTGTATTGGATTGGACAAAAAAGCTCTTAAACAGTAAGTGGACAAATTAAAAAAAAAAAAAAAAAAATAACGTATTTGCCAAAAGAAAGATTACAACTTCTATCGAATATGCAAAATATATTATAATATATTTACAAGAGTTTGTCCAGTTATATATCACAAATTAGGAGAACTGTACTGACCTAGTTTACAGTGAGTAGAATCAATATTGCGGATGAGATAAGATATACATAGAAGCAGAAGAAAAAAAATTCTTAAGGCATCTCCAACATAACGATAAAAGGACAACTATAGTAGAACATACATATTTTTCAATGGGACGGTAGAATCAATGGCATATTATTTGGTTTATTGTTTTGTGAACAGTGTTATATCATACTAGTCGAGTTGGTTTATTGGTTGTGTTTGTTTTATTTATGGTTTTTAAAATTAACTTAATGTGTGTTATATAAATTTATTGGTTTTCTGTTTGAGATTTGGCTAGTTAGTAGTGAATTTTTAGCTCTTTTTGTTTTTCCTTTTTTTTTTTGTTTATTACGAATATAAGAAAGTTCGTTGCCGACATTGAACAACCATACGCCTGTCTTTACCGACGTGTCACTGACCCTTTCTTCATACCAATTCCAAAGCCGGTGAAATTAAGGATATTTCCCAAAATATTTGTCAAACATTACTTCTTTTTTTTTTCTTTGTTAATGAAACTAACCGGAAAATTACAGCTTTTGCCACCAATCTTTATCTAAAATACTAAAATATATTAGAAAAAATAGTAAAGGAGCAAAGACACTTTGGCGCCTTTCTCTCTTTGCCTCTCGACGTGTTAGCCTTTGTTCCTCCAGAAGATTCTCAACTTTGCTGACAATCTCACAATTTCTCGGGAAAAAAAGAAAACATTCCTTTTGATTCTCTGATTCGCTTCTTCTCCGCTTTTCCTTCTTTCTAATATCCGATTTCTTCGGGAGGCGAAGAGACGGGCAATTTCTCACCAATGTCGCGCCGTCTTTTCGCCTGTTTCCGCGGCAAGAAATCTTCATCCTCCACCAGTAAACCTCTCTCCGCAAACAACTCCGCCTCCGTCTCCGCAGACGTTCCTTCCGGCGACGCACCCGTCCTCGTCCAGCTGTTCTCGTCGCAGGGATGCAAAACGTCGCTGGCGGCGGAGATGCTCATGTCCCGGCTCGGCCGAGGAGATTTCGACGCTCAGATCCGCGGCGAAGACGGTGGATCCAGATCTCCGGCGATGGTTCTGGTATTCCACGTCGACTACTGGGACTACAAGGGGTGGAAGGATCCATACGGGTCGAGCCAATGGACGGTGAGGCAGAAGGCGTACGTGGAGGCGTTGAATCTTGACACGATGTTCACTCCGCAGCTTGTAATCCAAGGAAGATCTCAGTTGACCGTAAACGAGGAAGAGACGCTGATCAAATCTATCTTGGAAGCTCCTGGGTTTCCTTCTCCTGCGTTCCGGGTGAGTATGTTCTTTTAACATCTATGATGTTTGGTTTGAATGATGCTTGGATGTGAAATCACTCTTCCATTGCTGTAAATGTGGTGACAGAAATAGTTTAGTTCATAAAGATGATGAGGACTTTGGATGAATTAGGGTTATGATTGATTAGAGCTCATGTTTATGTGATTTCAAGGAGATTAGTCATACACTAAAACAAAATCTTCTTGCTCTGCACATAATACTTCCTTCTATCATCTAATATAAATTTTGCGTAGATGCCTATACATTCAACAGCATGCATCTGAATATGTGTTAGAATAATGTGTCCTATAGATTATTTGGTTTCAAAATCAAAGAGTTGCTTTGAGATACAGAGGAATAATTGTCTCTGTAAACAGAGGATGCTTGAAGCTATAGTTATAAGTACATGACAGGGAAAGTAGGTTAATGAATACGGGAAGCTTCTAGAGGTGATCTATGAGAAATCTTGATTCACACACATCTTCTTGTAGATTAGCTACATAACTAAACCCGCCTTGAAAAATCGATGAGTTCTTGTTAGGTAACAGAACAATGTGGCTCACTCTTTTCGCTGATTGGCGTTGTCTCTCTAGAGACTAGTCTCTACATTTAGTAGTGTTTTTCTTAGAACTTTTCGCATTTAATCTTTAAAATCAGTATTTGTGTTAAAATTGTCTTTAACTATCTCTCTTTACCAGGCGACTTTCCAGAGACCAACCTCAGAGACTCTGCAAGTATCGCTGACGGGAGCTTTGAGAATGAAAGTAGAGGGGAACGGAGTAGACATAATGGTGGCGTTATATGAAAGCGGGCTAGTGAACGACTGTGAGAGAGGAGAGAACGAAGGAAGAATGTTGTCGAATGACTACGTGGTAAGAAAGATGGAGAAGATGTGCACTGTAAAAGACGTAACAGCGAAGAAGTCAGTGTCGGGGACTGCTCATTTCACGCTCTGGGATGGATTCAACTGCAACAAATGTGGGGTCGCCGTCTTTCTTCAGAACTCGTCTCTTCAGATTTTTGGTACTCAGAGTTTTAAGTTGCCCGATGAGATTTGAGTTATCCATAAAATGTGAAATCTTTAATTGCTTGTGATAGTGAATCCATTCTCCACAGTGGAATTACTGTTTGTACAGTTACAGGGTTTTAGGTCTAATGTGAACCGTTCTATGCTTATTCATTTGGACGTTTTGAGTTGAGTTTTTTTTAACAATTATTCATCGTTTTGCCATTCTGTTTACTTACGATCTTCCTATTCGACTCACATCCAAGGATGAAATAATGTGGTATCTTCAGGAGTCTAGTTGATGTTCTTTTCTTGTCTCTATGTTGTGTTAATGTGTGATTCCTCTGAAAACTCTATGGTCGGGACGATGTTGTTAAGTGGTGTAGCGGAAGGTATAACAATCTGAAGATCGTTGATTCTGTGGGAATACCGAACTCAGATTCTTCTCTGCGATTACAACTCAACGAGCCGTATGAATCGAAAAGGGGTTTTAGCTGAAAAGCTTTCTATTACTCCAAAAACTGCCTATTACGGTACATGGAAGGGCTTCTTATAAAGCGAAGCTAAACGAAAACTAAATAAAATCTAAACAGATAAATCCAAATCAAAGCCAATATCCTAATTAAAGATAACACCAAATATAAAGATAAAAGTTAACGGTTTAAAGTAGAAGATGCGCTGCATCAGGCACCGGGGGTGAGAAAAGATTCGCCTCTGAATCTGCAATGTGGTCATCACCGAGAAATGGACTGAGATGCTTGACGTTGAAGACGTTGGCGGTCTTGATATGAGGTGGGAGCTCAACACGGTACGCATTCGGGTTGATACGTTCCAGCACTTTGAGAGGACCAATCTTCCGAGGACGAAGCTTATTATACTCATGTTGTGGCAAACGATCCTTCGTTAAAATGACCCAAACCAAATCACCCGGTTCAAAAATCACTTCGCGCCTGCGCTTATCTGCATGTGATTTGTACTTGACCGAAGAAGCTTCCAAATTAGCCACAGCCGTGGAATGGATTTCCTTGAGTGATGTGACGAAGTCAAGCGCAGAGCCATGCATCCTCGTTTTGTCCGGAAGGGAAGACAGAGCTAAAGGGCCACGAGGAATAATGCCATATACAACCTGAAAAGGACAGAATCCCAAGCTGCGATTGGTTGCATGATTATGGGCAAATTCAGCTTGCGGAAGTTTTGAATCCCATGATTTAATATTGTCGCCAACCAAGCTTCGCAGCATGTTTCCCACAGCGCGATTGGTGACCTCTGTTTGACCATCTGTCTGAGGATGGTACGCGGTGCTCATGTCGAGGCTTGTACCGAGTAACTTCCAGAGGGAACGCCAAAAGTGACTGATAAAGCGAGTGTCTCTGTCAGAGACAATGGATGTTGGCAAACCATGGAGACGGTAGACATCCTTGAAGAACAACTGTGCTACTGCAACAGCATCCGTGGTCTTTTTGCAGGCAATAAAGTGGGACATCTTGGAGAAGCGATCGACAACGACGAAGATTGAATCATTGCCTTTCTGTGTACGGGGCAAACCAAGGATGAAGTCCATGCTCAGATCCGTCCAAGGCTGTGTGGGTATCGGAAGAGGCAGGTACAAACCGGCGTTGGATGCTCGCCCTTTTGCAATGTGACAAGAACGACAACGCTCCACGTAGCGAGTAACATCACGCCGCAGAGAAGGCCAAAAATAAGAGGCTGAGACCAGCTGGTAAGTCCGATCACGACCCACATGACCCTCACCGTGGAGCTCTGCAATAAGCCGAAGCCGCAAACTACAATCAGGCACACAAATCTGGTTACCCCGAAAAAGGAAACCATCATGGAGGGAAAATTCAGAGCGTAGATTCATCTGAACATCACGCAAGATGGAGGCAAAGTAAGGATCCGTCTCATACAAATCTGCAAACGAGGAGAAACCCGGAACAGAGACATGCAACGTAGAGACCAAACAGTGACGCCTACTCAACGCATCAGCAACCTTATTCAGCTTCCCTGACTGATGACGAATTGAGAACGTGAATTGTTGTAAGAAGGCCACCCAATTCGCATGCCTCGCTGAGATTTTGCCTTGGCTATCCAAGTGTTTCAGAGCATCATGATCAGTGAACAAAACAAATTCTCTGTGAAAGAGATAATGGCGCCAGTGTCGAATTGCTTGAATAATAGCGTAGAATTCGACATCGTACGTACTGTATCGTGAGCGTGCGCCAGATAGCTTTTCACTGTAAAAAGCCACGGGCCTCGATTGTTGACTCAAAACTGCCCCAATTCCCAGCTTTGAAGCGTCACAATGGAGTTCAAAAGGAACAGAGAAATCTGGGAGAATAAGGATTGGAGCTGTCGTGAGCTTCTCTTTTATGAGGCGAAAAGCCTCAGTCGCCTGTGGAGACCACGAGAACTTGCCCTCTTTCATACAATCGGTAATGGGTGCCATAACAGTGCTGAAATGCGGAACAAAGCGACGATAAAACGAAGCTAACCCATGAAAGCTACGTACGGCAGAAACTGTAGTAGGAGTCGGCCAGGAACGAATAGCATCCACTTTAGCAGAATCCATGGATAAGCCCATGTCTGAGACAACATAGCCCAGAAAGAGAACTCGCTGAACTCCAAACTCACACTTGTGACGAGCCACAAACAATGCCTCTGCACGCAAAACCAGCAAGACTTGTCGCAGATGTTGAACATGTTCCGTAAGACAGGAACTAAAGATTAATATGTCGTCAAAGTAGACAACAACAAAACGCCCAATATATGGTCGTAATGCCTGATTCATGACACGCATGAACGTACTCGGTGCATTGGAGAGGCCAAAAGGCATGACCATCCACTCAAACAGCCCTTCTCGTGTTTTAAACGCCGTCTTCCACTCATCGCCCGGTCGAATGCGTATCTGATGATACCCACTCTTGAGGTCCAATTTGGAGAACACTGACGCTTTACCAATTTGGTCCAAAAGGTCATCAAGGCGAGGGATGGGGAAACGATACCGGATTGTGATTTTGTTGATCGCTCTACTATCAACACACATACGCCATGTTCCGTCCTTCTTCGGAATAAGAAGCGCCGGTACAGCACACGGGCTCAAGCTTTCCCGAATGTGTCCACGAGCGACAAGTTCTTCCACTTGCCTACGTAACTCCTCATGCTCTTGGGGACTCATACGATAATGAGGCCTGTTGGGAAGTGCAGCACCGGGGATGAGATCAATCTGGTGTTGAATATCCCGAAGTGGAGGAAGTCCTCTCGGTAACTCAGAAGGGAATATATCCTGAAACTCATCCAATAAAGCTGTAAGTACAGGAGAAATCGTAGGTGTACCCGTGTCTGAAACGACAGATGGTACCAGCAACCACGCAAAACCCTCGCTTTTAAATTCTTGGGCAATATCATAACCAGAACAGAATAACGACGTTGCTGGAGGCGGAGGCTTGACAACCGTCGTAGACGGCGTTGGCGCTGATGGAGGAGCTGTCGGAAACAGAACCACACGCTTATTGTCGAACACAAAAGAATGCGTGTTGCGGTGGCCATCGTGTAGAACATGGCGATCATATTGCCACGGACGACCAAAGATGAAGTGGCTCACATCCATTTGCGCTATGGCAAAGTAGAGCTTGTCCTTGTAGTGTGTTCCGATTGAGAAGGACACTAAACAACGGTGAGAGATGTGAACATCAGTGCCGGAATTCAACCAGGTGAGCTTATAGGGCATGGGATGATCTTCACGTGGAAGGCTCAGCTTGTTGAATGCGTCGAGTGAAATGATATTGCGTGAACTACCAGAATCAATAACAAATCGGCACACTTTCCCTTTGACAGTACAGGTTGAGTGAAAGATGTTGGTGCGCAACCATGGCTCGTCAATGTGGACCGGAGCAAGACAAACGTAGCGCAGCATCAACATTGTACCTTCGTCGCCATGATGATGATCCTCTGGAAAAGTGTTCTCTGCATCCTCAGCATCTTGCTCAAACAAATCATTAGAATCCCACTTGACTCCATCTGCCACTAGACCCCGACGAGTCTGATTGGGGCAAGCCGTTTGACGGTGACCTGGTTCTCCACATGAGTAACAGCGCAAGGCATTCGTACGGGGAGGACGTCGACTATTCTGATCATCAGCAGCATCCGCCGTCGTAGTGTTTGTCGGAGAGGAGGTGGTCGCAGGCTCCTTACCCGGCCGATGAGATACTGTATCAGAACTTGTTCCCCCAGAACCCTTAGGTCGTAAATTCCAATTTGATGAACCCGAGCGAAACTGTGTCTCAAACGCGACGGCACGCCGATGAGCTTCCGCCACTGTTGTGGGATCAAACTGAGCCATGGCTGTTTGAATTTGTGGTCGCAGTCCACCAATGAAACGCGAGACGAGTTGCACCTCTGAATCGAAGACGTCATTCCGAGTGAGGAGAAGATCAAATTCCTCTGCATAATCATCCACAGTTCGTGATCCTTGTTTTAGATTTTGAAATCTTGTAAACATGGTACGATCAAAGTTGTATGGTAAGAAACTGTTCTTCAACATCTTTTGCAATTTCTCCCATGAGCGGATTTTTTCTTTGCCAGCCCGAGCTCGTGTTGCTTTTATTTGGAGCCACCACGAGGCAGCTTTGCCACGAAACTTAGTAGCCACCAATGCAACCTTACGATCATCTGGCACCCGCTTAAACTCCATAGCTTCATCTACAGCTACGATCCAATCGAGAAGCTCCTCTCCTCTTATTCCCCCATGGAACTCTGGCATCTCCACCTTGAAACCAGCTTCCCATCGATGATCTCTCCTCACCGGAGAACCATCACTGCTGTCGTCGTCCCCACGTCTGGATCTGCGATCGGCAAAAGGATTCTCGTCGTCCTCCGACTCCTTATCCGAATCACGTCGCTGACGTCGCCGACGCGGCGAACGTTGCCTCACGAGCACTTCGGCGAATTCCTGAAGAGAATCATGAAGAGTCGCCTGAATGTTTTCTTGCATCGCAAGTAACGCTTGCCGGAGCTCCCTCCAGTTGTCCGTGGCATCCGCCCCTCGGTCTCGACGTGGAGGCATGATCAACGGTAGATAGCAGGATGTTTGTCTCTGATACCAAACTGGTGTAGCGGAAGGTATAACAATCTGAAGATCGTTGATTCTGTGGGAATACCGAACTCAGATTCTTCTCTGCGATTACAACTCAACGAGCCGTATGAATCGAAAAGGGGTTTTAGCTGAAAAGCTTTCTATTACTCCAAAAACTGCCTATTACGGTACATGGAAGGGCTTCTTATAAAGCGAAGCTAAACGAAAACTAAATAAAATCTAAACAGATAAATCCAAATCAAAGCCAATATCCTAATTAAAGATAACACCAAATATAAAGATAAAAGTTAACGGTTTAAAGTAGAAGATGCGCTGCATCATTAAGCGAGCATGACTCACTTTCCTCTGTTTTTGTGTCTTACCACTGAAACGACGACGTTCTCTTGCCTGTAAACAAAAAGATGCTAGTCATCTCAAAGCAGTGATATCATCTTCCTTTTCCGATGAATGATGAATCTTTGATGGGCAAACGCGGGAAATGAGCTTCACTCTCGATACCAAAATCCATATCCAGCAGGAAGCTGAGCGAATCAATGATGTCAAAGCTGTCTCTTTTCCGAGCCAATTTTCTTCCTTTCCCGGTCTTCTCTTCTCACTCCGTTCGTTTCATCCATAAACCCTATCCCACAGCTAAAACCCTTATCTTCTGCGCCTTCTCTAGTAATCTCACTTCTTCCTCCACCACCGCTCCGTACGGCCCGTCTCTTCTGAAAGGGAGGAAGCCTTTGCCTAACGACCTTAGATTGGCTTCAATCGGTCGAGACAGAGATGCCCATCGGCGCAAAGTTGGAGATTCCGAAGAATCAATCGAGAAAGGTCTTCTTCTTGACGAAGACGAATTCACTAGGATTTTCGAGATTTCGGCGGTTCGTGTCCCGGCGAAGGACTGTTTCGCGCTCGAGAATCGCCTCCGTGGTCATCTCCTTAATTGGCCTAGAATACGGAACATTGCTAGGGTTCCCGGAGACGAAATCGACGAAGGCATGGCGAAGCTATTGGGCCGTGAGAGTGAAGAAGAAGAAGATGATGAAGAAGGTAGTGTTGTGGATTCTGTTAACAGGAGGATAAGAGGAAAAGCAGATGGGGACGGGGAGAGACTGAGTCCTGTGTTGCACAGAGATCAACTCGCCAGGACGTTTAATTCAACTGGGTATCTCAAATTCAGAAACTTGGCCAAAATCTCCAGGCCAAAGAGGAAGCGGAAGACAGAGAAAGTGGAGGGGAAAGAAAAGGAAAAGGGAAAGGGAAAAGGAAGCAGTCGCAACGAATTCGCGGTGGTAGAAGTAGTGGAAGATCGAGGAGGAGCGGAGGATTTTGAGGGGTTACTTGGAGAAGGCTATGGTAGTAGAGGAAGATGGAGAGGTTCAACAAGATTGCTGCTTTTGGATGAGAAATATTCTGGTGAGGAAGTTGAAGACTTACCCGAGGCTATCAAGGTGATCACTCGTCTTTAAAGCCACTCCTGTAGTTTGAAGTTTCTCTTGTGTTGTTCGTTCTCTTGTCTAGGAAATCTTAGAGAATTGTATGGCTTCTGCTTGATAGGTTCTGTTCGCAGAAGCTAAAGAGACCGATGCGAGCTTAAGTTTCGAGCTTGTAAAATGCAGACTGACTCTGTTCTACGACTATTGGCCAATGAATGAGGTAAATGATGAGACTTAAGTTTTTATCGACGATAGAGTTGGTTTGCTTCAAAGCAACTGTTGTTTGTAGGTATTGGACGCTTTACTACCAAAGGGTATGATTGTGCCTTCAGCATTTGAGATGGTGGGACATATTGCACATCTGAACCTAAGAGACGAACATCTACCATACAAGAGGATCATAGCTAAGGTGATTATTGGATATTGCTTAAGTCTGAAACAAAACTTTCGCCGGCTCCATAAATTTATATCTAGTGAGCTGTTTTGTTACTTTGTATTTCTTGTCAGGTAGTTCTGGATAAGAATCAGCCAAAGATACAAACCGTTGTGAATAAGATTGATCCTATTCACAATGACTTCAGAACAATGCAGCTAGAGGTTTTAGCCGGAAACCATTCCCTGGTGACTCTGGTTGTTGAAAATGGACTGCGCTTTCATGTTGATTTAGCTAGAGTGTATGTATCGTCTTTCTCATTAATGAATCTCCCTTAAATACCATTTGGACTTGCTCGTACGTTCCTCATTCTGGTGATCAAATCAGCTCCTGAGTAAAACTGTCAGATACCAAAGGAGAATATGTGTTCTTATTGTATCACTTGTCACCTAAGTAACGTCGAATTTGTTCATAACTTGTCATCTTTTTTTGTTGTATTTTTTCTCTGTGCAGATATTGGAATTCGAAACTTGGGACAGAGAGACAGAGGCTTCTACTTGGCTTCGACCACAGTGACGTTGTCTGTATGTTTGCTACTTAGATCTAACTTCGAGGGTACACCATGAAAAATATTGCTATGCTCTTTATAAAACTACCCGCTTATGATTTAGAACCACTGATTTCCCTCTAAAAATGTGCTTGCCGGTAAATTGTTCCTCCAATTTTTGGCAAAGATTCCTAATTGTTGGTCTTAAATCTTGCTGCTTTCTGTTGCATAAGAAGCATATGTAGTTGCATCAATTGTCGTATTGTTGTTGCTAGTTTGCAGTTCTTCTGTCTCTCTTGTTATAGATTTCGTCAATGTGTTGCTGTTTTTGGTTTTAAACTAGTCTGTTGTTACTGTCAGGTGATGTCTTCGCTGGAGTGGGTCCAATCGCGCTTGCTGCAGCAAGAATTGTAAAACGTGTATACGCCAATGACCTGAACCCCCATGCAGTAGAATTCATGGAGCAAAATAGTGTTGTCAATAAGCTGGAGAAGAGGATCGAGGTAATAATCCAAACATTTTGTTTCATACTTTAAAACCATTTGTACATTTCCGAATCTTCTATCGCTGTCTAGGTCTTTAACATGGACGGAAGAAGATTCATAAAGGCTATGTTTTCAAGCGACAAGGGTCAAAAAGTCACCCAAGTAGTCATGAATCTACCAAAAGATGCCGCCGAATCTCTAGGTTTGAATATGCTTCTACTAAAAGCTTCCTTCTTTAATGGCTCACAATCCCTTCCTTAATCTATTACTTAAGCAGATGCATTTCGTGGAGTATACAACGACAGGCATAGAGAGGAAGGCTTATCTTTCCCAACCATCCATGTCTATGGATTCTCCAAGGCTGCTGATCCAGAGTTCGACTTCCACGAGGTCTAAACCGATTAAAAAAGACCCTTCAAACGCTACCTTCTAATCAAATTTTAGACCAATTATTTAACGATTGATTGATGTCTAATCCGCACAATGTACTCGGTTTTGATTTTGCAGCGGATACGGATTGCTTTATCGGAGGTGGCCGTGGACGTCAGAATGCGGAAGGTACGCCTTGTGGCTCCCGGAAAATGGATGCTATGTGCTTCCTTCATACTTCCCAAGAGTGTAGCCTTCTCAAGAAGAAACATAATTTGTGTAGATTAGAAAGGAAAGTCTAATACATGGCAGAATATAGGGTGCACATTTGCAAATACGAAACTTTTATTGTACTTTCAGCCTGTAATACTTGCAGTGTCTTGTTGAAGAACAAGACAACTAACAAGTGAAAGGGACAATAGCTTCTGTTATAACTATTTAATGCTTTTCTTTAATAAAAAAAAAAAAATCTTTCTCATAACACAAAGTCGCAAAACCTATTTAAAAGCTTTCTACTCTTGGACACAGAATATCTGGTGCTCAGATTTGTCTCTGGCTCTCTGCCTATTCGACGGTCCAGATTTCAACATTGTTTCTGATCCTGTCCCTTCACTACAATTTTTTTTACTTCTAATTTGTAACTTACTAAGTGAAAAAATAAAACCTTGTACGTTTTCCTTGGTCCTTGTTTTGGCTCAGGCTCATAGTCATATCTATCTTGGTCATTGTAAGTGTGGTAATTGAACAATGAAACCCATCGGTTTGTATTTTTTCTCTATTCGAGCTAACCAATACTGAGCACATTTTTCATGTCCGGTTTAGAGGTTTTGAATTTTAGATGTGGTGAATATATTGAGAATTAAAGAATCTAGATACTACAAGGGGGAAACTGTAATTTAGTTGAATAAGGTCTACAACTGTACTAGTGAGGGAAAGGAGAGAATCTCAGTTGGAGATTGAGATCTAAAGTAATGATAATAGAAATCTGGAAATTAAATTCTTAGAAAACAAGAAATATTAAAAAGAAGATGAGAGAGAGAGAGAGAGATGTGGTCCAAAAGGAGGTTTAAGGAAGGGTTTGCAAGTTTGTATGAAAATAGATAGATAAGGAAGACCATGTATAAAGCCAAAACTAACAGTTGCTATCTTTTCAATCCTTTTCTTTTCTTTTTTTTTTTATCTTATAAATTTTCACTGCCCCAAAATTCACTCATTTATTCACCTACTCTGCCTCCTTTTTGTACTCTCTTGTCTATATTTACTCCACACTATGCATACATGTTTGTCATTACCACAAGGTGAATACATTATTTTCATTATACGACCACAATATGCATATACTATTATCAATAGTTTTATATGTGAAGCCACAATTAGAGGTCGCTATAAGAAACAAAAGTATATGCTATGTTTTTGCCTCTAGCTACATATTCTGCTGAATCTCTTCACATATAAAGTACAGAGGTTAAACGGTTTTACAGTTTTGTTAAAGTTTATAACTTTGTATGGTTTTCTGTTAAAATCATCCTGATAGTTATATTTCACGAATCACTGTTCATTAGATAAATTTGTATGAGCTGCAGCAAGACACTTTACAGCTTACGTGAAATACAATCTTAACGGAGGTTATGAAACATGAAATAATTTGATCTCATTTCATTTTCATTAACCAAATAAACGTATACCTCGTTATCTTGGTCCTATCTTAGATAGGAGCAATAAAAAATTTATAAAAAAATCAATTGGTAAAGAAGAAGAAGAAGAGAGAAAGGATCCAATCATTCTTAGAAAGGACACAATATGCTTCACGGATCCCAAAAATCTTTCCATGCCTGCCTAAACTCAGCAACATAAATCAAACCTTCACACGCTGCGCCTCTCTCACACGTGCCAGAAACCCTAGTAGTAGCCGCCCAATGACCCCTAAGAGTGGTCCCCCACAACACCACTTCTTATACGTGTCAACTGGACCACACTCCGTAACTTAACATGAAAGCACATGTAGGGTCCTCCGTTCGTCCTTTGCCCTACAACACCTTCACACAGCCCCTTGTCCTAGCCCACAATACAATCTACGCGGTATCTATAGTAAAATCATCTTTATTTATTCCGGTTACATATTGAAAGAATGAAGCATTTAGATTTTATTCCCCCAACCCTACTAAATTATAGAGATACAAAATTTATCCAATAACCGTTAAGAATGTTATTTTACTACATTTTTGAACTAAAGTAACCAGTTAGTTAGTAATTTTTATAACACTAGGATCAGCTGTTAATAATTATCACATTTGTGAGTTCTAAGCTAAACCGCTTTGGACAATTTCTCTCTTTGTATCTATATCTCTCTATATAATTATTTAGTTTATTTTGATTTATTTAGGATGATTTGTTGTTTATTATTTTTCTCGCCTCCCATTATAGGCTTGTAGCAAAAGTGTAGATATGTTGGGTTGGTCATGCGGTTTGGATTTTTTTTTCAAGTGATACTAATCCAGCTAGATTTTACTTTTCTTGAAATCTAATTGACTAATTGTAGCAAAAACATTCTGACCGCAAAATGTTTACATGATACAATCTTGAAAATATATAATATAAGAACTGAGGTTAGTCTTTTTCTTCGAAACATTAGGAAGATGTTTATAAGAAGACAGTGTAATGTATATTGATCTCAATAGTTAAATTAGAAAATAGCCAATAAGACAAAATACTGTTAAATAATTAAAACTTTCTAATTGTAGGTGTTGGGCTGAAGTAAAAATTAACATGGAGGCAGCTTTAAAATGTTTCCTTATATGATGCAGCCATCATTTCAACTCTACTCCTTAGGCCAATCCCTTCTCGTATTTCACGTCTCTTACAATTCCTTTTGCTTTACTGATCTTCTCATGTGTTGCAATAAATATCACAGAGTCAAGTTTTCTTTTCTTTGTCTCAAAAAGTCAAAATTTAAAATGAAAACGAGATATAAAAAAAAAATCAAAATACATTCTCAGATACACATCTTTTGCGTTATCAACATTTTCAAAAATTCCTCGCGTATAGAAAAGATTAAAACGTGTTCACATATATAATAATACATTTACAGTGTAGCTAAAGATATCGTCCGTCACCTTAGATTAACTTGTAAGCCTTAATTATCATATATTCTCACTGAATAATAACAATAAAAAAAAAAACAAATTTCAAGAATAAAAAAAAAGAACAAATATAACTGCGACTGTAACTCGACTTGCTTATTTTAGATGATATGAGCTGAGTTAAATCACGTTGTTTCAGACATTGCTCGCTACAATCGGCGAATGGTCTCATGTCTCGACACCTGTCGTCTTCTCCGCGGGTTTTATATCCCCTACGTGTAACATACGCGCTGTTTCTATTGGATCGTGCTTCACACGTCACGAGAGTCTTGCACCAGTCTCCGATACGCCGTCTCCACGGTTCCACATTTGGGATTATCAGAATATTACCTAAAGAACAAGAAATATTATTAGTAGAAATAAAAAGATAAAAAAGCTGGAAACTTTGAACATTTTATTTCTTACACTCGCAAACAAAAATTGTTTTTAAATAGCGGATTTAAATGCCTTTATTTTTCTTTTATCGTTAAGCATTTGAATTCCTAAAACTGCCTAGTTTTATCGTTATATTTTTTTATATTCCACAATCATATTCGTTGCAAAATGGTGGATATACGAATTAAGATCCAGCGGACAAAATTGTTACCATTTGCTATCACTGTCGTCCTACTTTATATAGATTTATTATATACACACACTGTATTCCACATGTAGTTAGTTTGTTACAATTCAAAACAAAAAAGGTAGGTTAATAAATTAAGGAGTAAGTGATGAATGAGGATTATCGTAAGAGAGATGATGCATCATTTAATGGATAGAACCAAAAAGTCAAGATTAGTACTAATTACCATACTAGTTTGTTGAATTTCTTCCTTAATACAATGCATGCATAGCATTAATCAATCATACATTCGTGCAATAACATAATTTACAGTTACGAACTGTCTCATAGTATTATTTTCATTTATTATTTTCCATGATTAAAATCAAATTAATACTAACATAATACTCCATTATATATACGTGTCTCGACTTGAACCCAAACAATTAACGATAGGGATATTAATCTGCACTAGACCCATTTACTGACAAATGTAACATGAGCTTAAACACACAAGTTAAAAATGCATGCAAGTGCAAAAGGAACAATTAGTATCTGTTTAGATATAAAACTAAGAATCAGGTAAAGAAAAGTTTTGTTGAAGAATATTCTACTTATTCTTCTAAATTATAAAATGATTTAAAACAGTACAGAGGGTAAAGAAGTTAAAAGGGTAAAAAAGAAGGAAAAAGATACGTTTATCCTCATATAGTACCTAGAAATAACAGAAAATAAAAAAACAAAGGTTAAGTACTTTGCTTAAGTATGTATGAACAAAAAAAGAGATATACACGAGACACATAAAAAGAGAGCAGAAACAAGACACAGACTTAAAGCTATTTGCCTTTTCCTCTTCATTTCTCTCTCTCTCTCTCTCTTCTCTCTCTAAGAAGAAGCCTAGTGATCATCATCAATGGCGACTTCTCTCTTCTTCATGCCAACAGACCAAACCTCCGTCGGAAACCCAAACGAGCTTATGAGAAACACTAATTACCTTGTCAACGGCTCCGCCGAGATCCGGACAGCGCCGCCACAGAAGACTCGTGGTCGGAAACCGGGATCGAAGACAGGTCAGCAAAACCAGAAGAAACAGTCGCTGAGAGGAATGGGTGTGGCAAAGCTCGAGCGGTTCATAGCCGAAGAAGAAAAGAAGAAAATGGCCGTCGCCGAAGGAGGAGGAGGAGACACGTCGGCAGCTAACCCTAACGCCACCAGTTTACCCGTCTTACCCGATCCGGGCGTTGTGCTGCAAGGCTTTCCAAGCTACGGCGGTGGACCCAACACGTCTCTCGGAGGATACACTCGAAGCAGGTTCCTTTACGGCGGAGTCGGGTCGGGTCAGATCATGATCGACCCGGTTTGTTCTCCATGGGGTTTTGTTGAGACCTCCACTCATGAGCTCTCTTCAATCCCAAATCCTCAAATCTATAACGCCTCCAATAATCGCTGTGACACTTGCTTCAAGGTTTGATTTTTAATTAATTGCCTTTTTTGTTTGTTTGAGAATATGTTTGGTTTATATAATAGTTTTGGCATTTTTTAAACGGTTTTGTTTCTGATTTTCTTTATTACAGAAGAAACGTTTGGACGGAGATCAAAATGTGGTACGATCCAACGGTGGTGGGTTTTCGAAATACACAATGATGTTTCCTCCTCCGATGAACGGCTACGATCATCTTCTTCCACCAGATCAGAGGAACCAAGGCTTCTTTTACGATCATAGAACCGCCAAATCAGCTCCGGCTTCTGCTTCCGTTAATCCCTATCTTAACGAGGCGACAAATCATACGGTACTAAGTCCATTTTGTACATATACATGAAGATGACTATGTTACATAATATAATTTTTTACCTTGTTTGGTGTATACATTAATTGTTTGTTCAGGGATCCATGGAGGAATTTGGGAGTGGAAACCCTAGAAACGGAACAAGAGATGTGAAGGAGTACGAGTTTTTCCCGGGAAAATACGATGATTTCTCAGGAAACTATTGTAAATCGATTTCAGTGGCTACATCAGTAGGTGATTGCAGTCCTACTAATACAACCGCCATCGATTTGTCCTTGAAGCTTTAAATGTTCTTAAATTTTTGAAGCATCTCTGGAGATTTTTCGCCTCTTTCTCTTTCTATAAATTTTAAACAAATCGTCTTTTTTTTTTCTTTTGTTATGATTAAGTAGAGAAGAAAAGTATGAAACAGAAGAAAAAAAACCTTTTTTGGTGTATGCATCTGATGGCTGGATCGAAAGAAAGATTCAGCTTTTTCGGTTACCCTTTTGGTTGTTTATTATGAGATTCTAACCTAAACACTCAGACATATGTTCTCTCTGTTCTCTTCCTTAACTGTGTCATGAAACTTCTCTCTCTCTCGTGCTCTTTCTAAAGCTGTGTCAGATCTCTTGGGGCATGGATCCATTTTGCGTTTATTTAGTTAGGCAATGATGCTGTCATGATTCATGTTATCACCTAATCCTCGGTTTAAGAACTGGTGTCATCTGATTTTCTTGTTAATTTGATAAGTATATCAAATTGCTTAGGTTGTACTTATTTTGCAGCTTTTGTTTCCGGTTTACGAAATAATGTAGAAGTGTTTGTTTGGTTTCCAAAAAATTTCGTAATTTAATCTGCTTTTTGTATGTTGATATTTATAAAAAAATATGAAATATCATCAGATAATTTTCTTATTTTGGTTTTTATCAGCCTTCTTTTTAGTCTGGGCAAAATTAGTTAGATCATACTCTAATTTTTTATTGTTATATCTGATCGAGCTAGTCCAATACAATACTCTACAATTAAATTGGGTTCTAAAACATGCTTCATTTCATTATAATATGTTTGAAAATGATGTGATGTATACAGTTTCATATAATAATAGTTCTCCAAAATAATTACATAACCACATTTTATACTATTTGCGGTCATTTACTTAAAAAAAAAAAACTAAACAATGTGATTGTCTACGAGTTTGGCATGATGTTTAGAAAAACTTTTGGGAAAAAAAAATGTTTAGAAAAGTTATAAATCTCCTATATATTATTTGAGGATCCTTTTCAAAAGACTAACCTTTACTTCATGTGTTTATTACAAGAGTGTCATCCTTACTTATATTAATTACATATAATGCTATTGTATGATTTGATCACTTATATTAATTATCACTATTACATAATCAAAACTATGATATATCTCATAGACTATAATTAAAATACATGTTATTTATTCATTCATAAAATATATAAATTTAATTATGTATTTGACCAATATAATCAAATAATTTTATATTAATATATATATCATGTTTATTAAATAACTTTTACTTGAAAAAAATATATTATATTTCAGTATAGTTATTCGTTTTAACTTATATTTATGAATTACAATAATAACTATATCACTTCATAATAATTTATTTACATAATCTTATATTATATATTATAATTCTTTAATCTTTATTTAATATAAAACTTATAAATACTTTTACTTTATTAATACTATATTATAATCTTATAATATAATAAAAATTATATATTATTTTTCTTAAAGATTATATATAATAAAAAGTATATATTATTTTTCTTAAAAAGCAACTTACAAGCAATTTTAATATATAAATAAAAATCACTAATTTATATCAATTTACCATGATTATCAGATATATTTATTATAGTATATAACTACAACAATAATAAGTTTCATTGTATTTTTTTTTTGTCGGAAAAGGGGAGGTAGACCTCCCTATTTATTAGAAATTATGAAAAAAGCAATCACACTACCACCGCCCTTGGGCGTGAGCAGCCAACAACATCCTCAAAAGCTAAAAGTTCGACACAATCAGGAACAACAGCAAAAGAATGTAAATCTAACGGAAGTGAAAACGCATAGTTCGCCAAACCATCTGCAAGACGATTGGCTTCCCTATACACGTGACAGATACGGACTAACCAGTCCCTTGAAATGAAGCCATAGCACAAGCGTACTAGGAAAGACAGCGGATGAGATTCGCTAATCCCTGTCGTCAAGAAACCCACCACTAATTCGGAGTCTACTTCCAACTCCACCCGAGTCACCCCCTTCTCCCAAGCAAAGCAGAGCCCATAGTAAACACCCCATAATTCCGCTAGTGGTGCCGAACAAATACCAATGTTTAGCGCAAACCCAGTAAGCCAGTTGCCATCTCCGTCTCTAAGGACCCCTCCGGCGGTGGCAAGACCGGGATTCCCGTGTGAGGCTCCATCCGTGTTAAGTTTAAACCAACCTAGCGTAGGAGCAGTCCACGCTATCAACCTCGTTTCTCGCTGAACCTGCACATTCTCCTTTGTAGCAATCAGATGTGCAGAAAAAATCTCCTTAGCTGCGACTCTCAGAAACTTGACCCGGTCTCGACAAGTAATAGTGCTCCCAAAAATATCAGCACATCGCCATTTCCATCCCCACCATACACTAATCGCGAACAATGTAGCCCAAGAATGCTCGTCTTTTTCTGCATTATCACTTAGATTTTCGTATAGCCATTCCCAGAGATGTGCAGAAAAAAACCTGTCTCTTCGTCGACGAGGTAAGATCCTCTGCCACACACCTTCCATTGCGGGGCAATCGCGCAAGACGTGCAGAATCGTCTCTTCTCCGCCGCTGCAAATTGAACATGTGCTAGTGTCCGACAACTGTCGTCTGTACCGTTCTGAGTTTGTCATGATCACCTTCTGAGAGACAAGCCAGAGAAAACATCGTACTCTCTCTGTTACCTTTGTTTTCCAGATACGAACAAAGAAAGCTTCCATATTCGGTTGGTGTATATCCACCTGAAGTAGTGAAGCATAAGCTGAGCTAACTGTAAATCGACCATCCGGATTTGCTCTCCACGATAGCCGATCCACTCCACCGGTCACTGTATCAAGGACAACCAAGCTCAATTTCAGCCGCACATGCATCAGAACCCGTTCTGCAACATGCTCAAGGTCCCAACCAAGGCCATTTCTCCACACGTCACAGGCCAGTTCTTCTCGAAATTGAAGCGGAATATTCCCATCCACCATTTCCAAGATCGATTCATTTGCTAACCATCTGTCCTGCCAGAAGCGGATTTGCTGTCCATTCCCAAGAACCCAGCCCAAACCCGGCCGAACCACCTCTCTAATACCATGTCTGATACTTCTCCATGTCGAAGACCATGGACCCTTCGAGTATAACCACGACTGATCATGAATATCTCCAATCTTGTATTTGGCTCGCAGTACATGCGCCCATAGGCTGTCTTTATCATGGATCACTCTCCAGCCTAGCTTCCCAATTAAGGCTTTATTCATCTCAGTCGAAGACCGGATCCCGAGTCCACCCTCTTTCTTCGGTCTACAAACTCTCTTCCAAGCCACCAAGTGTTGCCTTTTCTTTTCGGTAGTGCTACCCCACAAGAAAGAGCGGGAAAGTTGATCAAGTTTCGCCAAAGTGGCTTGTGGCAATACGATAGTACTCATAGTATGTACTGGTATTGATGTTAACACAGCCTTTGTTAGCGTTATTCTGCCTGCGAAGCTCAGCGATCTGCCTTTCCAACCCGACAAACGAGATGATACTTTCTGAAGAATATCCCCAAAAGTATCCTTGTTGATTCGTTTCTGCAGAACTGGCATGCCCAGATATGTACCCAGTTCCCTTGTAAAATCAATTCCACTCTCCGCCGAAATAAGATTTGCCAAGTTTCGACTCACGTTATCAGAGAAGAAGATTTTCGATTTAGACAGATTCACCTTTTGCCCTGAGGCAAGACAGAATGTCTCCAAGACTTTACGGATGACCCGTATCTGGGCAACAGACGCTTCGGCAAACAAAATTAAATCATCCGCAAAGCATATGTGTGACAGCTTTGGGCCACCTCGTGAGAGTGTAATAGGTTTCCAATCCTTTGAAGCCACAGACATATCAATCAAATGGCAAAGACGCTCAATGCACAGAACAAATAAATATGGTGAAAGCGGATCACCTTGCCGAAGTCCCCGAGCTGGCTTAAAAGACGCAGTTTTTTCACCATTCCAAAGCACTGTCATAGACGGACCCTTTACACATTGCATAATCCATTGCCTCCAACTCGCGGGTAACCCCACTGCTTCCAAGGTATCTTCCAAGAAGTCCCAGCATATTCGGTCATACGCTTTCTCCAGATCAAGCTTCAAAAGCATCCAACCACGTTTCCCTTTCTTGCGTCTCATTGAATGAACCGCCTCTTGAACCACCACTATATTGTCCGAGCTAAGGCGACCTGGAATCCTGAGGAACATTAAAACATAATTCAAATTTCCTAAAATTATGTTTTAATTTTTCATTGTCTAGATAAACATAATTCAAATTTCCTAAAATAAAATTATGGTAATGAAATCCTGAGGAACATTAAAACATAATTCAAATTTCCTAAAATAAAATTATAATAAATTTCATTGATTTGTATTGATACCAATCACTAATAAAATTATGGTAATGAAAAATTATTCTGTTTCTAAACTTAATTAATAATATAGATTAAAATAGAGAAATTGTCACTAATACCACTTTCCAAATACCATTTTTCAAAAATACACTCTTCAAAAATACCACTTATTTTTAATACACTAAAAGTCTATTATACCCTTAGTGAATATAACTAAGAAAATCATAAATTAACCTAATCGACATCCCGATCTTCTTCATCGATATCATCGGATGAGAGAAACAGTAGCCACCGCCGGAGACTGACGCCGTCGTCGCAGTGGTCCCGTCGTCGTCGAACTCTGACTCGCCTTTCGATACAGATTTGATTATCATCAGTATTCATCATGATCGACATATATTCGGCTTGGGTTGAGATTTGGGAGAAGAAGAGATTAGGAGAGACTGAAGTTTGGGAGAAGAAGAGATTAGGAGAGACTGATGTTTGTGTTGAGGATAAGGATTCGGCTTGGATTGCTGCTGATGTGCTCGATTCTTTGGGAAACAAGGTCCATGTCGGAACTGCCACAGAAAAAAAATTCATTCTTGGCGCTAACTCATTTGTGGAAACCCTCTCCGGTGAGCTAAGATTTCAGTTTGGAGAATCTCAGAGAATATGATGCTTGTTTTTTTTGAAGAAATCTCATTTGTGCATAATATATATGTTCTTACCGTTGCAGAAAGGCTGCATTTAGTGTTTGAGATTCATGATTCTTAGTTCATATTGATGTCATCCATGTTGTATTACAGTCATTGTGATTAGCTAAGCTTGTTATTTTTATTCTGGAGTTTAGCTTAATGTTTCAGATTTGATGATCCATATTCAGGTCGCTAGGGAGGTTGGTTCGTCGTTCATGGTACTTGAATCTCTTTTTGTTAATATCGCTGCCATTGAAGGCTCTTATGAAAAAACTGAGACAGGAGGCAAGGTGCAAGGTCTAGCTAATAGTCTCATACCTCAGAACTCTGGCTCTGCTATATTTTCAGGCTCGAGAAGGTTTCTGATTACCAATGATGCACAGGCACAGATGCTGAAATTGTTATCTTCGCATATCACTCAGCTCAGTAAAGAGCTTATCCCATCAACTTGTGTTGCCAGTGGAGTTTCCAATGAGTTACAGTCCGATAGCCATGAGGTTCCAACGTTTGCTCAACCCATTTATTCCTTACTTGTTGATCTTCATGACATATTTAATGATCTGCCATCTATTAGGAAAGCTCTAACCAATGCCAGAAAGATGTTGTCTGATGTAAATAGAGGGGAACCCATGGATACAGAGGTTCTTTCTGAAGTTTACCTTTTCCAGATTGCAGTTGAAGGTCTAGGAATTGCTTTGAACAATGCTGGTTGGCTACCTATGAAGAAGATAGAAAGTCCAAACCGAATCAAAGCTCAGTTTTCACAGCTCTCTTCTGAGGACAAATCTTATGCACTTATGGCAGATCTTCTTCGTAGCCAAGCTAAAAGGTTTAAGAACATAGTAGCAGTAGTAGATGCAAGTAACCTCGCAGGTCTTAGGAAGCACTGGAAAACTTGTGTTCCTCAAGAAGTCAAAGATGTCTGAGCATATGGTACAGGATTTTGATGACGACGAAAATAGTAATGATTCGAAGTTAAAACGGCTGTTATCTGATAAACCTGTGGTAGCGGTTGGTGCAGGAGCGACTGCTATCTGGGGTGCTTCGTCACTGTCCAAGGCCATTTCTGCTTCTCCTTTCTTCAAGATTGTAACTTATAAAGTCCCCGCTTCATTGAACCTTTTCTTGACACATGACATTTGCATTTACCAAAGTGGCGTATCCCTCAAAAGTAATGGCCCCGGGTTTTGCTAGTTCTTTAGCGAAGAAGAGAATTTTTAGTTTCATTAGAATCCTTCTTTGACTGTATATATATATCTACATATATAGCCTCTCATTTGTAGATGCTTGTTTCTGAATTCGGCTACAGTGGTTTGGTTTGAACATGTTCCCTTAATGGTGACAGAAAATAGATGCTCGTTTCAGTCCTAGAGATGGAATATCTTTGTCTTTATACAATGTATTCAAGGATCTTTCGATTTTTTTTTTCTATCTTTATAATCATTTATAAAATAATTTATAAACAAGTGTAGGAAGACGGATCATTTATCTCATGAATTATAAAAGATTTATAAAGCTTTTATAAAAGATTTATAAACATTTATAAAGGCTTTATAAATCTTTTGTAAAGACTTGAACCTCAGTCTCGATATTAAATCGAGACATGCCCGATTTATAAGGCTTGAACTCTTATATATTATTTATAAACCCTTATAAAAACCCTTATAAAATATTTATAAGGCTTCATAAATTATTTATAAGCATATATAAATTATTTATAAGGCTTTATCAATTATTTAAAAGGCTTTACAAACCCTTGTAAAATTTTTATAAGGCTTTATAAATTATTTATAAGGCTTTCTAAGTTATTTATAAGCCCTTATAAAATGATTTATAAGTCAATTTAATTTTTAATCCTTTATAAAATAATTTATAAACAAGTGTAGGAAGACGGATCATTTATCTCATGAATTATAAAAGATTTATAAAGCCTTTATAAAAGATTTTGGATCATTTATCTCATGAATTATAAAAGATTTATAAAGCCTTTATAAAAGATTTATAAACATTTATAAAGGCTTTATAAATATTTTGTAAAGATTTTATAAATCTTTTATACACTTATCAATGCTTTATCTTCTCTTATAAAAAAATCTTGTTAGAGATCTTCAACTTTGTGATATTTGTGCATAAACTGATCCTGAATTTGCCCGGATTGGATGATCTGATGGTTATGTTGAACTTTGAATCACTATGTTTACCATGAATCACTTCTTTATTACTCAGTGAGTATTGAGTTCCATGGATAATTCATTGCCACGACCAAAGAGACCAAAGATTTTGCAATGGAGAAGAAAAGGGTTCTCGAGGAAGAAAAAGTTCAATTTACAAATACCTTTTAATTTTTTTTTTATAAATTGTGTAAGCATCATTAAGAAAACAAAGATCTGTTTCAGACCATTTAGCTCATGGCTTATAAAAGATTCATAAAAAGATTTATAAAGCCTTTATAAATTTATAAACCTTGATAAATAATTTTATAAACAATTATCAATGTTTTATAATCTATTATAAAACTATTTATATTTAAGTGTAGGAAGACGGATTAGCTCATGACTTATAAAAGATAAGTTATAAACATTTATAAACTATTTATAAACGTTTATAAAAGGTTTATAAATCCTTTATAAAAATTATTTATAAAGGTTTATAAAATGTTTAAAAAGTCTAGTAAATTATTTATAAGCTATGATAAATAATTTATAAGGATTTATAAAATTGTATTAATCAATAAGGGTATGGATTAACTCTATATCTGATGCTAAAAATTGGTTTCTATAACAGAGAGCGAAGACGAAAGTGAACACAACATAGTCTCCATAACGGATAGAAAAGAAGAAATGTTAAGTATTTTCAAGTATCCAAACTTGCCAACTCCCGGAGATGATACACCATAAACCTGGTTGCCTCCTATAGTATCTATATAGAGTTTTATATAGCCTTATAAAAAAGGACGCTACCCTCATCAATCTTACTCGATCAACTCTTAGGCTAAATAGTTTTATAGCTTTATAAATATAAATATTTGTATAAGGCTTTGTAAATACTTTTTATAAGGCTTTATAAATATTTTTTATAAGGCCTTATCAACAGTTTAATGAGGCTTTTTAAACAGTTTTGTGAAGCTTAATAGTTATAGCTTTTATAAGATTTTTATAAGGCTTATGTTTTTAAAATAAATAGGTTTGTAAGGCTTTATAGTTCTAGTTTTATATGATTTTATAAAGTCTTATAAAAATGGAAGCTACACTCATCAATCTTACTCGATTCACTCCTAGGCTAAATAGTTTTATAAGGCTTTATAAATATTTTATAAGGCTTTATGAACAGTTGTATGAGGCTTTCTAAACAGTTTTATGAAACTTAATAGTTCTAGCTTTTATAAGATTTTATAAGGCTTAGGTTTATAAGATAAATAGGTTTGTCAGACTTTATAGTTCTGGTTTTATATGGTTTTATAAAGCCTTATAAAAATGGAAGCTACACTCATCAATCTTACTCAATCCACTCTCAGGCTCAATAGTTTTATAAGGCTTTATAAATATTTTATAAGGCTTTATAAACATTTATAAATGATCTATAAAGCCTTATAAATAATTTATATCCCTTTATAAAATAATTTATAGACCTTTATAATCTCTTATAAATGATTTTATAAACCCTCATAAACGGTTTTATAAACCCTTATAAACGGAGTAAGCATAGATGATTCTTCCTTTCCATCTTGGAAGCATCCAGTGGCTATCACTATCAATCGAAAAATCTTTTTATAAAGGTTCTGGATTCACTCTCACCAACACAGGTTTCACAAAAAGATTGGTTTTGTGATCTCATCACAATACGTACAAATAAGCGTTACCGAATGAAACAGCACTAGTTTGGAGAGACTAATATGTGACGTTGTAGGGCATATTTCTGATGACGTTGCTCTTTATTCCCAGCTTAACACGCATTTTAGCTCTTCTTTTGTTCATCTCTCTCATCACCTTCATCCTCACTATGTCATCCTGGGATTGCACTGTTGCCTTTGGAAATAAGTTTATAAACTTTTATAGATTTTATAAGTTCTTATAAATAGTTTTATTGGATTTTATAAAGATTTATAAAGTTTTTTAAATAGTTTTATAAGGGTTTTATAAACAGTTTTACACAATTAGTTTTATAAAGTTTTCTAGTCCTGGTTTACAAGGTTTTAAAAGTTTTATAAATGAGTTTATAAACTCTTATAAATGGTTTTATAAAACTTTATAAATAATTTAGACACCTTAAGAAATTTTAGAAACCCTTATAAATGGGTTTATAAGCCATCTCGATATCATTTGTGCAAATGAAACTTTCCCCATCAGGTCTTGTTATTTCGATGAAGCCAGATTCGATCCCATTGCTTTTGACGATGGAACTCTTCTGCTCAGCCTTTGTAGCTTTGCTGACATCGTCGCCGCTTTCGTCTGCATTGCTTTTACGAGCTTCTGGAACCGGAGGAGAAATCCCCAAAAACCTAAGGCAGCATCTCCTCGTCTGTCGGATTCTGCAGAATGGCATACACGACAAATTGGCAAACCCGAGTCACTGTCTGTACTGTAACACGCCTCATCTGTTAGTTCTTGACGGGTGGACAATCGTGATCATTGACTCCACAATTTGCTGTCTCCAACTGATTCTCTTTACCCATCAAGCCCGAAAAAAGAAAAGTTCTGTTTCTTCACAAGACCACAAAAAGTTCACGTAGATGATATATCCATTCAACTCCTAAAAAAAATCTAATATAATGACATTGAAAAGGCCTTCATTTGAACAAGACAACTCAAGATCCAATATAACAAAGGACCTCACTGTATCTAGTATTGTACTCTAGAATCAAGCCGAGAGAGAAAATCTGCGAGACAACAACAAGAGAGAGATGGCCTATTTTGCATTCTTTCAAACGAGGTCCTGCAAGTGCAAAGATTATAAGATGTCATCAGCATAAAGTGGAACGAGCTTATGGTAACAGATCACTTTAACAAAGGCAGAAAAAGTGAATTTAAAGAATGCAGAAAACGCAAACAAAAGAACGAAAATGGATCCAAGCTTATATTCAAAAGGAACAATGCATAAACCAATGATGATTTAGCTTTAAGTATCAGGCTAGTGAGAATGAGATACTTAGTGAGCTTTAAAGGTATCATTTATACAGAAGCAGATTAAAGCATTCACTACTCCAATTGGTTTAACGAAGCAGATTAAGCATCCTAAGTCGAGACTTCTAACCCGTCATCAACCCAACTACAAAAACCAAAGCTATATAGCAACACACAAAGCACATAACAAGAATACGAAGAATAAGAAGAAATCTACAAGAAAGAGAGACTCACCAGATTTCAGTTTCACAACAACGGGTCTCCCACAAATCAATTTGAGGAAGTCTACAGGTGTCTTTGTTGTTCGGGAAACTTTATCACCACTTCCATTCATCTTATTTGATATTTTGAACACGATTCTGTATCTCACTAAAAAACAAGTTAAGATCTGAAATCAACAGTGTCGCTATAAATTATCCCACAACGACAAAGACTACGACTGAGATAGACGGCCAAAATCATATAAATGGAACAGTCATTGCCAAGGGTAAGCAAAATCCATAAACAACTAAGCTCAGACGTAACCTATCAAAAGAGTTCGTTCCAGCCTCGCTCGCGAAGGGAGGGCAGAGAGGATCCGACAAAGATGATTTAATCCCGTGAGATTGCGAGATTCCGGTGAGATTGACATATTCCAATGAGGCAAGATACTGGTGAACCTGTTTCCGATGAGATTCCGGTGAGATTTTAAGCATGCAAGATTGAGACTGAAGCCGGAGAGTAAAATTGAAGAGGAGATGACGAAAGAAAGTTTAATTATGAAGGTTATTGTTGTCATTAGCCATTAAAAAAAAAGTGCAAAACTGAAAATGGACTCCTTTGTAGTGTAAAATTGAAAAAGTGTATGAAAGAAAGTGTAATATTGAAATTGTCCCATTAAAATAAGTAACCACACATTTAATTAAATAAACATATAGTAGTTGAATTTATGCATATTCATATCAATTTAAAAATAAATTAAGATATAAATAATATGCCATAATTTTCTACTCGATCAATAATGATAGAAAAATAACTGATTTTTTAGCAATGTTATCATATATATGATTTAATTGTTTTGCATTTATTAATATACAATTTTAAAAGATTTTGAAAATGTTGAAATCACATTATATATCTATATAAATGACTATAAAATTATATTTAATTAATATTTATATAAACATTTTATTCCACGCATGCCGCGGGTTACTACCTAGTAGTTATTTATAGGACACATCCATGTTAAAGCATAATTAAAAACTTAGTCCGGTTCAAACCGATCGATGAGAGAAACGAGATAGATATTTAGTTTAATTGGTACTGATAGATATATCTCTCGAGAATTTTTTTTGTTTCGTTTATGTGATTTTTATGTTGGTGGTACTCAGGCTCGGCTCAAAAGGGTTGTTATCAAAACACAGAAATTTCTTAACGCATATTATTGACTATTCCGGTATCAGTCGTCACAGCTCAAAGAAGATTTACAAAGTTGAAGCTAATAAAAAAATATTTGTTGTTTATCTTGTCACAAAAGAGATTAATGAAGTGTTATTAGATTGAACATTTTAATGTATTTGAGTGTATATTAAATGCATAACTAAATCAAATGTTATTGAATCATGTTTTTTTTTATTTAAAGTATATTAAAATTAATTGAAACCATTTTTTTGGATTAAATATTTGTTTGATGTATTTAAAAATACAATGAAAGTCAGTGTTATTCATTTTCCTTTTGATTATTTTAGAATTAAGTTTTAGTGGATTTCAATGTATTCTCTTTTTAAGAAGCAAATAAATGAGATTTGTTTTGTATTTCAAAATACATCATCGATAAATTCATTAAAATTCAACAGAATACTTCATAATTCAACTACATCAAAACACACTAAAACAAAATTTCATAACACCCCCTAAAGGAGTTGGCTTTGTTGTCAATTAAGATCACTATAGTTGAAAAACTTAACTATCCGAGTATAAAATTATTGATTATGGAGAAAAAATGCAAAAAGTTATATTCTAATAATAAATTGTTCCTTTTTTTTTATAAACAGTTTATGAAGTTGGATTATCTTATGAAACTTTAACATATTTTTCTATATTGTTTCATTTTAAGATCTTTAATAAAAATGCACAATTTTTGAACTTGCTTAGGCAGTCCAAAACGTTACATCGGCACTGGTGATAATCTAATTTAAACTATTTAAGTATCTACGAATAAGCACAATTCAAATTGCTTTTAAACAGATATATCTTGCTCACCTACTTAGCTAAGATTATCTAACTTTATTCCAAGTGATATAGCCCATTTAAGAAAAGAAACTAGCCAAATGTCTTTGCCACATTTGACAATAGGTACGAGCACATGTTTCCTGACATGTGGGAGAAGTTTCGCCAGGTTCCCAAGCTTCCGCCGCCGCTGCCTCCCCTGGAACCGGAAGCGTCTCACGATGGTGGCTCGCGACACTCCTCCAAACCCGCCGCCGCCGCCGGATGACACAAACGGCTGACTTTGTTTGTTTTTTGATGTATATATTAAAAATGAAGTGACTATTTTGTTTTGGGCGAAAGTGACTATGTTTATGCTATTTCTTTCATCATTTAAAAAACTTTTTGTTTGGGTCAAACACTCTCTCTCTCTGATGAGATTTGTTTTGTATTTTAAAATACATCATCGATAAATTCATCAAAATCTAACAGAATACTTCATAATTCAATTACATCAAAACACACTAAAACACAAATTTTATAACATCTCCTAAAAGAGTTGGTTTTGTTGTCAATTGAGATCACTATGGTTGAAAAACTTGATTATCCGAATTTAAAATTATTGATTATGGAGAAAAAAATGCAGAAAAGTTATTTTTAATAATAAATTGTTCTTTTTATAAACGGTTTATGAATTTGGATTATCTTATGAAACTTTAACATATTTTTTCTATATTATTTCATTTTAAGATCTTTAATAAAAATGCACAATTTTTAAACTCGCTTAAGCAGTCCAAAACGTTACGTTGGCATTGGTGATAATCTAATTTAAACTATTTAAGTATCTACGAATAAGCACAATTCAAATTGCTTTTAAACAGATATATCTTGCTCACCTACTTAGCTAAGATGATCTAACCTTATTCCAAGTTTTCAGAATATATGTATGTAATCTATTCGCTGATGTTGCAGATTATATGAAAAACTTATTGACATGTAATAGTTTTCAGTAGAATAGTTACGTTTCACATGTAAAATTTTCAGGCATGAATGCTATTAGCTATATATAATTCAAATATACATATCGTTTGTTTTAGATTTGTGTGTTGGTGATAAACAGAGAAAGTTATGCCATGCATTACGAATAGTTAAATTCATTCATCGACAAATCATTTTATGAGAATCAAATACTTTCGATAGATAAATTAAAATTCGATCAACTACAACCGGCTCGGCAAACAGCAATGTATGTTTTGATAGATATATTGATTGTTGTATGTGTTTCGAGTTTTGACATTATTGTATTGATATACTTGATAGAGTCAAATGTTTTCACCAAAATATGACATATGGACCGTTGAATATAAAATCACGGCCCATTTAAGAAAAGAGACTGGTCAGATGAATAGTTTTCCCTGGTTCATCCTCCTCACCGAGCTGCTCAGCACGTTCTCGTATTTTTCAACTTCTTTGAAAATTCAATATCCATTATCCGACAATTAGCAATAAACAACACATAAAATTAAAACTTTTTTTCAGAAAAGGTAATAAGACAAACACGGTTCTCTTGTTCTTCTTCTTCGTCCTCTAAAATTGTAAAAAAAAATTAGAAGTTTCTATAATTTGTTTGAAGGCAAAGAAGAATAAACGAGAGAAGCATCAATGAATCCAGATTTCGATCACCCTCACCTCCCCAACATCAAGATCCACCACCCTTCATCCCCTCGTCACTCCCACCACCACTCCTCCTCCACTCCTTCCGCCGCTACTCCGACCCCGACCGCCGGCGCTCGCCGTAAAATCGGAGTCGCCGTTGACCTCTCCGAAGAGAGCGCCTTCGCCGTTCGCTGGGCCGTCGATCACTACATCCGTCCCGGGGACGCCGTCGTCATCCTCCACGTGTCTCCCACCTCCGTTCTCTTCGGCGCCGATTGGGGACCTCTCCCTCTCCAAACTCAGCCTCCTTCCGTCGTCGCTCCGGGCCAGCTGCCGCAGCCTAGCCAGGAGGATTTCGACGCCTTCACATCCTCCAAGGTAGCGGATCTCGCCAAGCCCTTGAAGGAAGCTGGCTTCCCGCACAAGATCCAGATAGTCAAGGATCACGACATGAGGGAGAGGCTATGCCTCGAGATCGAGCGGCTCAATCTCAGCGCCGTGATCATGGGGAGCAGAGGTTTCGGAGCCGAGAAGAGGGGAAGCGACGGCAAGCTTGGCTCTGTTAGTGACTACTGCGTTCACCACTGCGTTTGTCCCGTCGTTGTGGTTAGGTTTCCTGATGATCGCGACGGCCCTGCTCCCGTGAACGGCGGAGGTACTCGGCGAGCTATCGTCACCGTCAAATCAGGTAGGGACGATGACGAGGATGACGAAGAACACGAGGCTAAGATTGCTGCTGCTTCCGCTCATCATGAACACATCAAAGGTACGTAATTACATATGATCATCATTTGGTTTTTATGGCTTTTTTCGTATTCTCTTCCCGTTGACTTGCATACTAGTTTCTGGTTAGCTTAGGCGTTTGTGAGAGATTGAAAACTTTGATCTTTCTGGAGATTCATATCATTTACCAAAAACTAAAGTGTAGTGCTTTTTAAGGTCTGTAGTGCAAGCATTGATTGATGTTGTTTATTGTTCCACTCTGTTTCAGCTTGTAAGAGTCTGTTATACGAATGAGTCTGTTATCTAACTTTCTGCTGTGGTATCGACAAGTATCAATGATAATTTATTCTGTGTGATTCGATTTCTCATCACGATTCCATTTTCGCTTCATCTGCTGAGAGTTATTCTCTGTTGCTGTGTAGACTAGAGTGTATGCTAATTTCTTAGCCTTTTTGTCTAGAATTTTAGGTAAATTCCCACTGCAAGTGGTGCAAATAAGCTTCAGCATTTTTTTTCTCCTCACTTTATGATTATTCTACACTGCTTTAATTTTCTGGTCCTCTCGTTGGTGTTTGCCTTCTTTGCTTAGCACAGTTTGTGTTTTTTTTATTCGAATATTCGTAAATCTCTTCGTCCAGAAGATATTTGCTTTTGGCCCACCAAGAATGCTTCTTTCTTTTCTTTTTCTTTACTAGGTGTTCACTTATCTGTAAGAGAAATTAATCTTCTGAGCTCCCCTCGGCTTTGATCATTTCGTAAATTAGCGAATCATGCATCTAGTAGAATGTGTTACCTGTAATCTGGAATGTAAATCAGTATATTCTTCCTTTTAGCTGCTGAAATCAAATGCTTGATTAGAAAGAGTTATGTAGAAATCATAAACATTTCTGTTTGCATAAATCTACTTGGCTTTTTGCTTCTTCTTTCTTAGATAGTCTTTTTCAGTGGTTATACACATCTTAGACATATCATGGCTGTGTGCAGGCTGATGCAAAAGAGTTATGGGATTGTCAAAGCCTAGGGTTCAAAAAGAAACTATCGATGGTCTTTGCTTGATTGATTTAATAATTCCTCATGTGTGCTCTTTAGAATCTAGTCTGAGCTCGTTCGAGTTTACATTTGTGGAAGGAAACTTTACATTAAGCTTACACTACTACATAGGCCGTCACAAGTTGTTTCTCTTAAATATCGTCGCTGCATATGATTTGACTATCCAAAGCGAATAACAGTTGGTCATCTTCCTTTTACAGATGAGTAATGCGTCTTAGTATCTCATTGGATTCACCCTCTTCGCAGCCAGGTAAAATAAACTACCTTTCCGACTTTGAAACCACTTTGTTCTGTTCTTTTTGTTTTTCTGATTCTTTTGAGATTCGTAGGTACCACTGATGAATGGAAACAAAGGGTGTTAAGCGGATCTGTGCAGAGGAGTGTGTTTGTGTGTGTTTTTGTGCTATCTTTTGCAATCATGAAGTCTCTGGAATCTCCTCTCGATTTATTATTCTCAGTCCTCTTTTTTTTTTTTTTTTAATTGACCATATGTATGATTTTCGCATTGAAACAATGAAGGAATTGGTATGAACATTTAAACCCTTTTGGGATTATGATCTTTGTCTTCAATTTGATTTGATATACCAACACTAAAAGATCGAGCTGTTTTGCTATATGGCTTTTTTTTTCAAACTGACCAAGTCTGCCCCGGATAAAAACTAGTTTGGGGAAACAGTTGTCTTAATTATATCCTTAAAGACTTTTTCAAGAACTTATAAACAAATGATAATCGAAAGTCTATTTGAGAAATATGGATCTATACGGTGTTTTTTTGGCTAAAGAGAATAACAACTAAAGTTTTCTAAATCTGTAGTCTGGCATGTTTGACTTTGTTGATCCAATTCTAATGATTTAAAAGAAAACCTTCGTCTCCTGTATCAGTTTTGAATTATATCCTTAATCTACGATGTCGTGTGAATGTACATTACGTTATGGTTGAATCAATGTTAGTTAGGTTGTGTTTAATTGGTGTGGTTTAAACTAATTGTCAAACTCAACGTATGGGATAAAGACCGGTCCAGTAGGTTTTTGGTTTGACTTTTGCAAACCATGGACTAACGCTTGAATGCTTTGACGATAGTCATGCTTTTGATTGTGAAAGCCACCGAATTTCCTAACAAATGTTTTGTACTTTCATATATCGATGATTTATAATGGGATATTTTTTGTTTGCCTTTTTTTTTTGTCAAATAATGCGGTAGTTTCGAATGATTCCTTTTTCTTTTCTTTTAATTGTAGAAAAAAGGTACACAACCCTAACATACCACTTTAAGAAACAGAATAGCGGTTTTAATATATTTCCTTTGAACTAAAATATCATTCTATAGTTCGGAACTGAAATTAGTCCGTCATATTTTGACAAAGGTTAAATGAGAGCCACATGTTTATATAATCGTATAACCAAATAAATAATTCGTAGATACCCCAAAGGTCCAACCCCCACACACCACTCTCACTGACCATAGAATTTAATTTTCTTAAAAGAAAGTAAAACGTGTTTTGGAAGGATCTGACTATTTTTTGCATATAACCAAATCACAAGAAAACAAAAGAGTAAATTATAAACCGAAGTATTATAGTATCCAAAGATGAGATCATGTGGAATCAAGAAGATGGTGAGATAAGCTTAAGGTAAGTAAACATGGGGATGGCATTATCTTCAAGGGACCATCGAAAACAGTTCGCAGACTCGACAGATATATGACAGGTTCAATGTTCTTGGTGAATAAAAGAAACTTTCAGGACCCATAAAACTTCTAAAAAATCTTGAATTTATATAATTTATTCTCTGTAGTCCCCACAATTTTATTTTTGAGTGGTCGAAATTACAAAGCAAACCACAATCATATATATATATATTTGTAGATCAATCAATGTGTCCATTTGTCACCAATCTCCCCCATTCCTTTGAACCATAGAACTTAGAAGCATCTAATATGAAGTCATAAACTTATAAAATCTAAATATGTAATTCAGATCTAACAAGCATTTGAATTCATACGAAACCAAATTCGTTAGTTAGACAAAATCAACATAATAATGATATTAATAGATAAAATACAAGACTGTTTAAAATTGATTTTGTACGACAACAATTAAACTACTTCCTCACTAAAACAAGTATTGTTAGGATTTAAGAAATGAACGGTAGTGATTTACCAAAAAAGAAAGATGGATAATCAGCGGCTGAGATCTCTCCGCGTTTTGGAGATCGCAAAGATCAGAGAAGAAGACGACGAACGAAGGAGATGAATCAACGGCGCCGTTCAGTGTTCTCTCTCCCTTTATAATCTGATGAGAGAGTTAATCCCAGCCGTCGATTTGAAGGCGGGTTCATCTCTTGACGGTCGCTTCAACGGCCGAGAATAGTTTGACCCTTGAGCTGAAGAACATCCGATCTCGTCCTGCATTTTTTTTCAAAAAAGAAAAAACATAATTAAAACCAAAAAGACAAGAACAAGAGATCGTTTGAACAGAACTGTAAGGAGAAAAAGATAGATCCGTACATCAGAGCAGTCCCTCGTCCTCTTTGCCACCAGATCTCCGCCTCCACCGTCAGAAGATGATGAACTCATCATAGGAGGCGGTTGCGCCACCGCAGCAGCCCACGGCACCACTTGATTCTCTGCTTCCTCGTCGTCAACGTCATCCTCGTCTTCATCACTGTACTCCTCATCTTCATCTTCGTCCTCATCGTCATCGTAAGACTCAGCGCTATCGCCGTCATCATCTCTGCGCCTGAGCTGATCCTCTTCTTGCTCCGAGCCATTGATCTCCTGACCCCGATTATCCGACAAAACCCGGTCGTTGCTGACACCGCCTCCACCGCCTCCGCCGGCGGCGGATTTAAGAGCGACGCATGAATCGCAGACGGAGAAAGTTGGGCCGAGACGAAGCCCAGTGGCTTTCCACGGCGTGGGGGACTGGCAGGCGCTGCAGAGAAGACATCGCGTGTGCTTAGCTACGAGGAAATTAGCGCCGTGAACTTTGCCGTCGCAGTTCCAGCATAGACTCGCCTGATCTGACTCGCAATACATTCTTGCAACACCGTCGCATAAATCACACTTCTTCCCCATTAGATTCACTATCGAGATTCTGGGTTTTTGCTTTGTTTCTCTCTCTCTTTTGGTTTGTTCTTGATATTTTTATTTCCTCTGGGGACGAGAAATAAGGGGAAGCAGAAGAGAGGAGATGAGGAAAGTGCAAGTTGCAGGAGGAAGATGATTTTCGTGGCGAGTTTTGTGTGATTCAATTTTTTTTTTTTTGAGGCTACTTTCGTCTTTTCCTGTCTCCAGCAAAAAAATCTATTTCTCTTCTTTGGATTCACAATGGCATGTTTTTATATAGCAATCTTTTTTTCTATTTCTGTGGTTAGGAACATCTCAGTTTCATTTAACTATACTTACTTTCTTAAAGTGTTTAATTAAATTAGAAGATTGGTTCAATCCTTTTATCAAGAGATTGGTTCAATCCTTTTATCAAGAGATTGGTTCAATGTTTATTCGATAGTATTTTTAGTTTTTTTTTTTTTTGGATAAACTGTGTTTTCTCGTAGTGTCGGAACAACGTTTTGGACCACCTTAAGCAAGTTCATAAATTATGTCACTTTATTAAAAATAAAAAATGATAATGATAAAGAAAAAATATATTAAAGTTTATAAGATAATACAACTCCATAAACTGTTTATAGACAAAAGTAAAAAAAATTATTATTGAAATATAGATTTTTTTGTATTTTGTTTGTGTCATTAAACTCGAATAATCAAGTTTTTCAACCATAATTATCTCAATTGACAACAAAGCCAACATATTTAATCTTTCTTGTGACATAGTAGACCGAAAATATTTTTTTATCAGCTTCAATTTTGAAAAACTTCTTTCAGCTATGACAACTGATACCGGAATAGTCAATAATATGCGATAAACAACTTCAGCGTTCTGATAACAATCTTCAGTTTTTTTCAAAAATCAAGCACTTCAATAGGCTTCCGAACTTCCATTAATATTGATTCTAAGGGAATTTTTAATTCCATAAACAAATCATCACCAACAATGGATATCATTTTTAAAAGTAGCTTCCAGATTTAAATATGATACCCTCTAATAATTATTATATCTATTAAAACTCAACTAATATTATCCTTACTTAAAAATTCATAAACTTTATTTTTATCCATATTAATACACACACATATATATATATATATAACTATAAAAAAGTTATAAAATTATGCAGTTGCTTCACCTAGTTTCCCTAAATGCCGGCCTGCTTCGGCGACCGATGAAGAGATACTGAATGTTATTATGCAAACAATTAGTATTCAAAATAAACGTATCATTCATTTTTATTAGCTATGGCAACAAAATTGCAATGTAGATAATCTTTATTGACGATTTAGAAATACAATATAGCTACTAACTAGTGTTTTTGAGCTATTTACCGTCTACTTCACTTATATTTAGATCATAACAATTTATATAAATTATTCATGTTCGAATGGTTGAAAAAGATAAGATACATTAATCTTTTTAGTGATAGTTGATTACTTTAAATGTTTTAAGATAAAAAATATACACTACTTTAAATGTTTTAAGATAACAAAGATACACTATTATTTACAAATCCTATAAATTAATTTTAGGGAGATTTTTAGAAATACCACTTTGGGACAAAATAGAAATAGAGCCCATACCACTTTTGTCTCTAACTACAAAGTGTTATTTCTCAAAATTTTCCTAATTTTATAGATCTAATCTAGATTTCGGTTTAGAATCCTCGATTATTATTTACAGAAGATATATGAGCTTTGTTTATATTTTCAACACCATTATAGACCATTTTTAGACAAATTTGTAGAAATGGGTAAAAATGGTGTTTGTTTTAATTTTGAAAGCATTTAGGACGTATGGGCCAAACACCAACTCACGGTGGAGTTTGAAGATATTTTGTGGGTGATTTTGTAGTAGATGACGTGGCGAGATCTCAGCCCTGGGAGAAGGAGAACGAGATTCTGCTCGGTCCTACGTGGACGAATCAGGTTCTCAATGGGCTTAGGAGCCACGTGAGCCCACCTGGGATTTGTCTGGACCTTAATACAAGTCTAATGGGACCCACTATCTTTGAGTTATCTTTCTTTTCTAACCACTTGTTTTGATTTTTTTTTTTACTTCTCCCATATTTCTCTTCCCAAAGCGATCCAAAACACATTTGTGTTTCTATGCTTTTGTGTTACAAGATAAGATAATAATGAATTTTAAAAGACAAAAAAATGGATTGGTATGGGAGGGAATTAAATCTTTATGGTAATAGTACACAGGCGAAGATTATTTACTTGGACCATAATTCTTTAACGTTTTCTTATTTAATATATGTTTCTTTAACTTGGGTTGTGTGTGGCTCCGGCGAACCCGTTATAGAAAAATAAAAGTTTAATTCTCTAATAAAGTATAACCACATCATGTTAAATTATGTGAAGAGGAGATTGTGCCTATGTGGCATGCTTCGATATGGGGATTCCTACGTGGCGAACAACGGTGGTGTGAAGAATCAAAGGAAGATGAGATGTCATGATGAGAGCCACCAGATGTGCAAAGTTTGTGGTGTGTGGTGCTTTGCTTCTTTACTGTGGTTTCTTTTCTTTTTGTGTGTGTGGATAAGAATTTTGGAACAACTCAGAACTTTGAAGAATTTTCAGAATGAACATAATTTACATACATGTATGTATTAATGACTTTTTCCCAACAGTTGAATACATCCCTTCTTCTCTGTTTCTCATACCTAACAGATGTGGCATGTATGGGTTTTAGAGGATATGCATTGCTGACTCCACTTTTTATATAAAGACTATTTTACAATACTAAGTAGGCCTGGGACGGATCCGGATATCCGGGTTTTTTTGAGGTATCCGGATCCGGATCCGGATCCGGCCGGATCCATATTTTTATTATCCGGATCCGGATTCGGGGTTACCGGATATCCGGATTTCGGATATCCGCCTAAATATCAAGATATCCGCGGATATCCGGATCCGGATCCGGATCCGTTAAAAATATATTAAATTTAAAAATAATATTAAATTAATTATTTATATACATTTAAAATAAATATATAATATAAGAAAATATAATATAATATTAAAAATAAAAATAGAATATTAGAAAAGTAATTTTAAATTTATTTTTTATGTATAAATGTTAATATATCTAAAATTTTACTAATAAAATAAAAAAATATAATATTTTTAAAAGATCCGGATCCGGATCCGGATATCCGGACTTGAAAAATTAGATATCCGGATCCGGATCCGGCTTAGGCGGATCTGAAGTTTTATTATCCGGATCCGGATCCGGCCCTCCGGATATCCGGATTTTCGGAGCGGATACGGAGCGGATCCCGGATCCGGATCCGGATCCCGGATAATATTCCCAGGGCTAATACTAAGATACTGATACAAAGTTGTAAACAATAAAAGAAAAATTTGAGTTTGTTCTCTCTTTATTAATAGTTTGATTTATTTTATTTCTTCAAGTGTTCAACCACTAAATTATACTAACAAATAAAATTCTGGCTTAAATGTTTATTATATAAACGATTTTTTTAGGTTAGCGGTACTGTTGGATTTAATAGTCTAATTATCCAAAGTCATCCAATAAAGACTGGATTAGAACTCCCATAGATATAGACATATAGTACGTATATATAGTTCATGTGGCTAAACATATATATATATATATATATATATATTTATTGGGAGATGTAATTGTTTATTTTGAATTCGACTTTGTGGTGATGACCAATGATTTTCTTTTATAAAAGTATGGTCTAAAATTTTGAACTAAATGTTTTTATGTCATTTTGTATCAAAGTGTTTTAACGAACAAACGAATACATACGGAGATATCGGATAAAACCCATAAAAAAACCCACTAATGCTCCATATCGTAAAGCCATACGTTTAAAACCCTTAAGACGACACGTCTATGAGAAAAAGACTTAAAAAGACAGTGCATAAGCTAATGGCCTTAGGGATGATTTAACATGGGCCTCTTTTGTCCACGTTTTTTTCTCTTTCTTTGCATCCACGTTTTTTGGTATCTCTTATATTCTCCACGTTGAAAGTGTAAGCATTAGAGAGATCTCTCACTAGAGACAACAATCATCCTATATGTTTGTTACGTTTTCATGTGCCAAAAGTTAGGTATTGAATATTTTTGGCAAATATCAGTTTGTGTCATCTGGTCACTAGACGTATGGTTCAGATTCTTAGAGAACTTCTTATTTGCCAAAAAATCTGTCCGCTAAAAAAATAGTCGGTAGTTACAATAAAGCGGGCACCTAGAATTAACCGGGAAACTTCGGATCATGGCTTCAACTACTATTATTGCAAACTATTTAATGTTTTCTGCCTCCAGCTTCCTCGTGAAATACTTTTGTTTTGGTGAATAACGTAACAGCAGCGCGGGTTTGAGTTGTGCTAACCGGAAAGCTTACTAGCAGTTTGAGTCGCGAAAACACTTTAAAAACTGCTTACGAAAGTAGTATACAGTATAAGAAGGGTTTTGTATACTACATAACATTTGGCTTTTGAATGCTAGTATATCTAGATAGCCAAAAAAGGGTAAAGTTGTGTATTAGACCGTTCTACTTTCTAGAAAGATAATAATTGGAAACAATTTCATCGTAAAACATATTCAACATATATGAACAAATTTTTCTATTTTCGTTATCCAGATTCCAGAGTGGTAAAGACATCATCATCAAATCTATAGATTAATCCAACTTATGTTCTAAAACGAAGTTTCAGATAGAGGTTTGGGTCGTATTTGGGCCTTGGCACAAATACATGTAGCGCCACAACTTTTCTAAATTGACCAGTCTTTGCGTTGACTGAGCCATATCCATGTCATCAGGTCAGCTATAGTTCTTCTACTGATTCGACAATAATAATTTGCTGAGTATATGGACAAATTAGTTTCTCGTACATATTTTTCGTTATATAGTTTTTCTTTTTGATAAAGCCGCCCATGTGCATCTGAAATAATTATTACAATAGTTTAGTGGATAATAGTGAAAAGAATTAAGTTTAATAGATCTGAAATTCCTTATTTACAAACATTAATTATCACATACAAATAATATTTTTAGAAGACCATTTACTAATTACCATGTACAGGGGAACTATGTGTAATATCTTGCATAATTTTAAGTTCAACCTCACTGCAATAGTTTTCTACTTTTCTTTTCTAATAACCAATATGTTTTTATTATAGACTATGAATGTAAATACATCCATTAATTTGCATCTATCCACAAGTTTCTCACTAATATTATGATTTATCACTGAAAAGACTAGATCAATAATCATAATGCTGGGTTTACATGGATTCTACTTGAATCGTTGTAATGCTTTTATCAAGCTATCGATGATCGGATTCTGACACCTCACTAGTCCCCTTATATGGGACTAAGTCAAGGAAGATTGGCTGCATGATGCATCTTATTTATTCATTTTGTCCTTGCTAGGCTTATACACGATTCTAATCTAGAGAAACTTCTAGGATTGGCCCTCTAAATTTAATGCAGTGGATCATATGTTGTCTCTGCATTCAAACAAAATATCCTAATTAATAATATTATATTTTCATATTGAAGAAAATTTCTATCATTGAGTTTCAACACTCAACAGCCACATTCAAGCTGCATTGAATTTCTGCTGACTTCTCGCTTATGCCAAGTTGGGGCGTACGAACTTGATCAAAAAAACTATGTAGGTGATATTTATAACATATATTATTATGATTCACTTTCTTGGGTAAAGAACACAGAGCTAGAAAGAGAAAGGGTTTGTTCTTCCGATCAAAATACTATATATTTTCTAAAAGAGAAAGGCTTCACTCAATGAGAAAGATTCCTTCTTCGTTTTGGGTATCTCTGTTCTTATTATCATCTTCTTTCTCTGTTGCTTTGGATTATAGTGTCATCACTCCAAGAGAATCTCTGAAGGATGGAGATACTCTTAGTTCAACAGACCATGTCTTCCAATTAGGGTTTTATAGTTTTGACCAAAAAGAGCAGCCTCAACATCGGTTTCTTTGCTTGTGGTACAAACAACCATTTGCAGTCGTTTGGGTAGCCAACCGAAACAATCCTCTCTATGGCACTTCTGGATTCTTGAACTTGAGTGCTGGTGGTGATCTCCAGCTATTCGATGGGGAGCACAGAGCCTTGTGGTCATCATTATCATCATCATCAAAAGCTTCTAACACGGTAACAAGTCCCTACTTGAAGATCAATTGTACGGGAAATCTTGTCTTGAATGATGAAAAAGAAGGTGTATTATGGCAAAGTTTTAATGATCCCATGAATACAATACTCGCTGGTATGAAGCTTGGAAAGAATTTCAAGACACAAAAAGAATGGTCTCTATCGTCTTGGAAGACCTTAAAAGATCCATCCACAGGTGAATTCACTTTGTCTCTAGACACTCGAGGTTTACCACAGTTGATCTTGAGGAAGAAAGGAGATCCGAGTTATTCCTATCGTTTAGGATCCTGGAACGGCTTATCCTTCACCGGAGCTCCAGCTATGGGACGAGAGAATAGCTTATTCAACTACAAATTCACGTCGAGTGCGCAAGAAGTAAACTACTCATGGACTCCTCGACGCGAAATTGTCTCAAGACTGGTTTTAAACAACACAGGGAAACTCCAGAGGTTTATCCAGAAGCAACACCAGTGGATCTTAGCAAACACAGCACCAGAAGACGAGTGTGATTACTACTCCATATGTGGAGCTTACGCAGTTTGTGGGATTAATAGCAAAAACACACCTTCATGTTCATGTTTGCAAGGATTCAAGCCAAAATCAGGTCGAAAGTGGAATATTTCGAGAGGAGCAGACGGTTGTGTCCATGAGATTCCAACCAACTGCAGAGAGAAAGATATATTCGTGAGGTTTCCAGGTATGAAATTACCAGATACTTCATGGTCTTGGTATGATTCAAGAAATGCAATGACACTTGAGGATTGTAAGACCAAGTGTTCAAGTAACTGCTCTTGCACGGCTTACGCGAATACTGATATTCGCGAGGGAGGAAAAGGTTGTTTGCTTTGGTTTGGCGACTTACATGACATGAGAGAGTATTCTAGCTTTGGACAAGATGTTTACATAAGAATGGGTTTTGCCAAAAAAGAGTTTAAAGGAAGAGAAAAGGTGGGAATGGTCGTTGGATCTGTGATGGGCATCATAGTTGTTTTGGTTGCGGTATTGGCCTGCTCCAGAAAGAAGATTATGAAGAGATATCGTGGTGAGTTTTTTGAATGATCAATTATCTTTTGTAACTATGTGATTATCTCTCACGTATTTTTCATATTGAAATTTGTTGGTTATTATTTTTTCAGGAGAACATTGGAGAAAAGGGATTAGGGAAGAGGACATAGATTTGCCTATTCTTGACATTAAAACAATTGCCATAGCCACTGATGATTTCTCACACGTAAACTTTCTAGGACGTGGAGGGTTTGGACCAGTTTACAAGGTTGTATATAATGTATTCGTTACATTTTGTATTTATAGTCTTGATTAGAATCTTGAATTGTGACCAATTTCTTTGCAAATGATTGCAGGGTAAGTTGGAGGAAGGACACGAGATCGCGGTCAAGACTCTATCTGAGAACTCAGGACAAGGAGTGGATGAATTCAAGAACGAAGTGAAATTAATCGCGAAACTTCAACATCGTAACCTCGTGAGGCTTTTAGGATGTTGCATTCGAGGTGAAGAACGTATGTTGATCTATGAGTATATGCCAAACAAAAGCTTAGACTTCTTTATCTTCGGTATGTTTGACTTTACAATCTCACCATCTTGTTATAGCTTTAGTGGTAACTAATCTCATCATATTGCTTAACTTTGTAATTATTAAATGATTGTAAATAAAGATGAAAGGAGAAGTAAAGAACTGGATTGGGAGAAAAGAATGAATATTATCAATGGAATTGCTCGAGGGCTTCTCTATCTACATCAAGATTCGAGACTGAGGATCGTACATAGAGATCTCAAGGCTGGAAATGTTTTACTAGACGTTGATATGAACCCTAAGATCTCAGATTTCGGATTGGCTAAATCTTTCGGTGGAGATCAGAGTGAATCAAGCACAAACAGAGTCGTGGGTACTTAGTAAGGACACTCTATCATCCTCTCTTTCTCTCTATACATACAACGTGGCATATTGATTATAGAAGTTCTAATGCTCTCCTTTGCCATGACTACTATTACTTGCAGTGGTTATATGCCTCCGGAGTATGCAATTGATGGACATTTCTCGGTGAAATCCGATGTGTTCAGCTTCGGTGTATTAGTACTTGAGATCATAACTGGCAAGACGAATCGAGGGTTTCGTCATGCAGACCATGATCTTAACCTTCTTGGACACGTAAGATCATTCTTCTTAAATCAAATTAGGTTTTTAATTAACGATGTGGGATATTCCTAACAAAACCCGCCGATAGACTTAAGTAAAAATTCTTGCAATTAGTTGTTTCCTCTTTCCCTATATTAGGTGTGGAAACTTTGGGTTGAAGACAGAGCAATAGAAGTACCCGAGGAAGATTTGTTGGAAGAGACATGTGTTGCCTCAGAGATTCAAAGATGTATCCATGTGGCCTTACTTTGTGTCCAACAGAGACCAGAAGACAGACCAAACATGGCTTCTGTTGTCTTGATGTTTGGGAGTGATGGTTCTCTTCCACACCCGAAACAACCCGGTTTTTTCACCAACCGGAACGTTCCAGATCTATCTTCATCTCTAAGTCTACGTTCGGTAAACGAAGTTTCCATTACAATGATGCAAGGTCGATAGAAGAAATAAAGCTTACGTATAAACTACGGTTAAAAATATAATGTAATAATGTGTCACCAAAGAAGAAACAATCAAACAGTTAGAGATTATAGAATATACAAATATCGAATATAATGCAAGGTTTATCTAGGCTCTATTACACTCATAGTTTGTAAATTCTTGGAAGGAATCTCGAGATTAATCGATACAGTATCAGAAAACAAGAGATTTCGTTCGTTGTAAAACCCAGGCTCCTTCGGATCAAGAAGCAACATTTCACTACTTAGCATCAGAACCACCACTGACATGTTTGGTCTGTCTTTGGGATCTTGTTGTACACATAACAGACCGATGTGAATCGCTCTTAAAACTTCAAAAATATTGGTACACGAATCCTTGTAAGCTTCATCGATTAACTCACATGCTTTATCTTCTGTGTATTGCCTCCAAGCCTAAAAAGGTTAATTATAAGTACTTTAAGCTAAAACTAGAAGAAGATGAGCCAAGTTGTGTTGCTGCTCCTAATGTACTTACGTGTCCAAGAAGGTTAAGCTTGTGTTCTTGATTGCAGAATCCGCGGTTTCTTCTTCCTGACACTATCTCTAATAACAAAACCCCAAAGCTAAATACATCGGATTTTAATGAGAAATACCCGTCGATTTGATACTCCGGAGACATATATCCACTGCAGAACGATAGAAAACAAACCTTTAAGAAAATAGTTATAATAAACTGTTAGCTTACTTTGCATTGAAGTCAAGAAAGATGGCTAGTCTTACTATGTTCCAACCACTCTGGTTGTGTTTGCTTCAGTTTCATCTCCTCCCAAGGTTCTAGCCAATCCAAAATCCGAGATTTTTGGGTTCATATCTGAATCAAGCAAAACATTGCTTGCTTTGAGATCCCGGTGGATGATCCGAAGCCTTGAATCTTGATGGAGATACATCAGTCCGCGAGCAATCCCTTTGATTATTTCCATCCGTTTAGGCCAGTCAAGTTCTTTGCGACGTTCTTTATCAAAAATGAAAGAATCCAAGCTTTTGTTCCGCTGATACTCGTAGATAAGCATTCTTTCATCTTCCTCCACGCAATACCCAAGAATTCTGACAAGATTGCGATGTTGTAGCTTTGCAATAAGCTTGATCTCGTTCTTAAATTCTTCTATCCCTTGCCTCGACGTTCTTGAAAGCCTCTTTACAGCGATTTCTTCTCCACAAGACAATGTTCCCTGGTAAAGAAAAACCAAATTATATTACCCTTTTTCGCAGAATCTAAAAATCAGACAAGAAGCTGCTGACTTATTACCTTATAGACAGGTCCAAAACCACCTTGTCCAAGTTTATTTCCATCAGAGAATCCACCTGTAGCTTCTGCAATAGCCTCAAGATCAAGAAACGGTAATTCAGGATCGTCCTCTTCTTGTTTCCTGCTCGAAACACGGTCTAAATCGCGCTGCGAAGTTTCTGAATAAATCAACGGGTTTTATTAACTTATAAGCACAATTTTATGTCAACATAATTTGTTTCTAAGAGCCACAAGCATTTACCTTTTGTTGCAAGTTTCTTTCTCTTCATGTTGCAGAAAGTGAGACCTATACAAAGGCACATAAGAAACAGTGCTGTAGATAATACTATAATGAGCATCATCTTTATCTTCCCCTTCACGTCATAGATATTGTATTTTTCTGTGATCAAATAGAGACAAAAAAAAAAAGTGATCTAGAGTTATCTCAGTAAAACAATGTTTCTTATTTCACAAAGTCTTAAAATACCTATTTCAGAAGTAGCAAGCCTCACATACAGATCTTGTCCATTTTCATTATACTCTCTTATATCAATCAAATCTCCAAACCAGAGGATACATCCTCTTCCTCCATCCCTAATATCAAAATGCGAATAAGCTGAGCAAGAACAGTTTCTCAAGCATACCCTCTTGCATTCATTCAAATCCATGCTCTTGTCGTACCACGATGTACTTGTGTCAGGTAACTTCAACTTTGAAATCTTCAGAAAGTCTTCTTCTCCTTTACCACAACCCAATTTCACTCTTCTAACGCACCCTTCTGACCAATCCCCTGCAGAATAAGCGCCTGGAGATTTAGGAACAAACCCTTTTAAACACCTACAAGCTGGAGATTCATTGATGTTGCAGCTTCCGTAAGAGCCACACAACTTGTAGAGATCACAGCTATCCATTTGAGCTGATAAATAGAAGTTCCAACTTTGAAGGTTATCGACCCAAGTGTAACGTTGCAAAGCTCCATTGGGATTTAGCTGCATTCTTGTGATCACTGAAGGGTTTTCAAGCTTGTATGTGTAGTAAGCTTCCTCCTCCGTGAACACGAACTCGAATCGATAGATAGGGTTAGGTTTTAGGTGAGGCATACCAGTGAATCTTAGACCATTCCATGGACCAGCCCTGAAAACATCAACTGAGTTTCTCTTCAAGAAAAACTGCGGAACACCGCCTGGATCCATTTTGTTCGTGTAGTTACCTGTTGATGGATTGTCTGGAGATATCCAAGATGTCAAGAACCGGTTTATACCGGTTACAAAATCGATACCATATTTCATTCCTGGAAGAAACGTATCTCCTGGGGAATCGAAACTCTGCCATATGTAATCTTGATCATCCCCTGAGTTTCTCACAACTAAGTTACCTGTATCAAGAATTTGAACAGTCGGGTTTCTTACACCGGTTTTCGCCAAAGAAGATGATGACCAGATGAGAGAGTTTCTGCCATTGAAGAGACATAAGCTCCCGTTTCCAGAGACTTTTAGAGATCCTGAGAGATCGTAGAGAGGAGAATCTCTGTTGGCGACCCAAACAACGGTCTGAAGAGAGACTTTCTTGTACCAAATTCCGAGGTAACGGTTTCTTGACCCCCCCGGAGAGAAAAATCCGAGCTCGAAGCTACCACCTTTTGAAACAATGGTGTCTCCGTCTTTTAGAGTCTCGTTTGCTGTGATAATATCCGTTGCTTCCGCGACAAGGAAAGTTAAAAGCAGAGAGACGAGGAGCAGAGTAAGCACATTAATGGCTTCCATAGCGGCTCCTGTGGAACCGGAGAGAGTTGGAAACGACATTGCTATATAAACAAATGATGTTAATCTGTTAATTATTTATTTAAATATTGGGATTAGAGAGGAACTGGTATAAGTAATGTTCGATGGCATGTATTTTTATTACTTGTTAGTGAGAGACATGGAAGATAATTGCAATGATCTTAGCTGTGCAATATCTTGCATCGTGTTATTATTGGCTCTTAATGTCAACCACAACGTGCCTAAGAACTAAGTGTATTTTATGATATGTTTCAAAAAATATGTAAATTTATCTATCATTTGGAACCTTTTTCTTGTTCATTTGGAACTAGATAATGTAATTAAAGGAACAGACTAAGAAAATATGTAATGAAACGAAGATTAAAAATAGAATAAACTCAAGTGGGGAAATTCTCAATTCACAGAACGTAAGCTTAGAGACGACGGAAATTTTACAAAGCTTTCTGCCCGATGATCAACGAATAAAATTGAATATTCAAACAAACAATCCTCAGTTTTAAGTAAACAAACAAATGAATTCATCAGATGTTGTGAACTTGTGACGGGCTTTCTCGACCGATTTGTTTAAAATCTGCCACGATCGGTGTTGTTGATTCAGCATATGGGCCGGCCCACGGTTAAAGATCAGATTATGTCTAAAAAATGCGCTGCATGATGGATCAAGTAGAAATCAATATAGTAGCCCCGATATACGTAAGAAATCAAATTTCAGATTATGTATACTTAAAAGGATATAGTATCGGTGAGGGCCTTTTTTAGGGTTATATAGCTGATATTAACTACAAAGATGAGGCTATATAGAAAAGGAGTATAGTCTTATGGAGTTTGTTGGATATCCTTTACGAAATGTATACATTTATGAGAGGTTTTAGACTTTTAGTAATAGCACAATTAATGGTTTATCGCGCATTAAGAAGACAAGCCAATAAACGAGGCAAAACTTAAGATATCCATTAATCATGATTCAGTGTTAGTTCGTTGAACTTGAACGTGAATTTAATGTATATATAAGCATTATTGCAGTGGGATTTTGATTATATATACATAAGCAAGATTTGGTTAGATTTGTTCGATATTAATTAATATAGAGACACGCGGTACAGACCGGGCAGACCAATTATTTCTGTCGCTGCATTTAGTTTTCCATAGCGTTGTCTTTTGAAATAAGGGACACCAAAATATGAATGAATAAAATACCACTCATAGTTATGAAAAATACAAGTCAAACATTTTACTATTCATTAATTTGGAGCTGTAAATCCATCCGTACCTTCTCTTATATAGTTTCAGATTCACGATTTGAAAAATCAAATTCAATTCAAATACTGTAGACAAATTAACAGGTTTATGAACTCAAAGATGTGTTAACTTCCACATAATTGTTTAATAGAGACTAAACCAATTCCCCACAATGACCTTTGACCACAGCCTTTGACCAAAAGGATCAGTAATCCATCTTTTGAACACGGAAATATAAAATGTAAAGTTCTTGAAATTAATTTTCTTAAAAAACACTTTCATAAACGAAAAAAAAAAGTTCATATTGGACTGGCCTTGCTTGATCTCATGCTATTGTTTCAACAGATAGATAACAAAAGAAAAGTGTTAAGAGTAATTTCTACTCGAACCGAACAAATATCTTCGAAGAAAAATATCATAATTTTTTCCATCATCAAAATAAAAATATCTTAAGACACTTGCGGAGGAAAGTGGCAGAAAACTTGGACAAATAAACAAAAGAGAACTCCTCATTTGTTACTTAACTCGTTCTATTTCTATATAAAGGAGCGGACGATTTTACCCTCTATCCCTTTCCGTGTCCGTGGAAACAGAGACAACACACCTTCGTGAATTACCGACTTTACCCCCTAAGCAAGCTTCCGAGAAGAAACCAGACGACAAAACAATTGGAGGGCATTTCTCGCAATTTCCAAGACACGGACCTTTCTCGCAATTAGTTGGCTTCCACAAGATGTGTCTCTTCTCGGAAATCGCAAAATCTCCTCCTTTATATACACTCTTCACTCCCTATTATTTCCACATTTATACCACAAAACATCAAAGCAAACAACACAGAAACAATCCTCTCCACCATAAATCTTCAGACTTTTCAACAAACAGGTTTTAATGGCGTCTCCAAAGTCACCTCCCAGACCGACCCAACAGAACCCAGATCCCAGTTTTCACGATTTCCTTCCGGCGATGGCCGGGAAGCTGGGAGGCGAGGGTCTGATCGGAGAGCTCTGCAACGGATTCGAGCTGTTGATGGATCCTGAGAAAGGTGTCATCACGTTCGATAGCCTCCGGCGGAACGCGGCGGCGGTTCTTGGTCTCGGGGATCTGACGGACGAAGACGTGCGGTCTATGATCAACAAAGGGGATTTCGACTGCGACGGCACGTTGAACCAGATGGAGTTCTGCGTGCTGATGTTTAGGCTTAGCCCCGACTTAATGGAGGCTTCGCGGTGTCTCGTCACGGAGGCTATCGAGGATGAGTTCGGCGATTGCACACACCGGAGATAAGGAAACACTCTGTACTGTTCAGAGGATTTTCGGTTATTTGATGTTAACTGATTCATTTGTTACTTATTCGTATGTAACCACCATTCACAAAATTCTTGGAAACTATACCTATAATATTTGAAAAAAACGAAATCCGGGATAGTAAAAGGAATTTAGTACATTTTTCATATATTCATAGCTTAATCTTTTGGGAAACAAAACTACAATCGAAAAAAACTGATAGAAAAATCGCATATTCATAAAGCGGTTTTTTAAAATACATATAAAAATGAAGGGGTGCAATATATAAATTCATCAAATATTAGGGGGTTGACCTTCAAATTCTCCAAAGAGAAAATACGACTTTGGCGGACTTTGGAGGTCGATCGATTTTCCGGAAACAAGGAAAAATCAGAAAAGCTTTTCTCAGAGATTCTCGAAACGATTGAACAAAGGGCACTTCATTCAATGGCGACCAAAGTTTATATCGTGTATGTAAACAAAAAAAAAGAAATCAATCTCTTATCAAATAGTCGATCGGTCAACTTCGATTTAATTTTCGGTGGTGATCTGAACGTGAAGTGTCGTATATTGTGATTTATTTTCATTGTGAATCGAAGATTTTGTGGTGGTTTAATACATTTATCCGACGATTTGCTTTTCGCGACTGTAATTGGATTTAGTTTAGAATCCTGGGTCTGGATGAAACTGGTGTTGCTTACATTACTCATGTTTGCTGGGTTTTGGATTTTGAAATTCTGCTGTAGAGAATTCGCGTTTATGATGATTTGATCTGGAGAATGCATTTGACAAGTCTGGTGAGTGTAACAGGTACTACTCCATGTACGGACACGTGGAGAAATTGGCACAAGAGATTAGGAAAGGTGCTGCATCTGTTGAAGGAGTCGATGCCAAACTCTGGCAGGTGAGTGCTTCCTGTTTCCTTATCCTTTCTTTCCTTTTAAATGAGCATATCTGAGATTCAAAGAGGTTTAGAACTGACTACAAAATCTTTGAAACAGAGTAGGTGTTGAGGTTAGAAACACCAGAGTTTTTGTTTCTGAAAGAAAGGGGGAATACATTTCTAGATTTTTTTTTTTTTTAATCTTAGGCTATTTGATATCTTTTTGAGTGACTTAACAATATTTCAATGATGATGCCTGTTTTCAGAACCAACGAGCTACCTTAGATCTACCTTGCATTATTTCTTTGTTTGAATTAAACAATGTGTGCTTCACTGAGCTCATATCATCAAAACTAAAGTTTGCTTGACTCTCTTTCCTCTGAAAGAAAGAAGAAGAAGCTCAGTTTTGCATTTCATTTTATACATTTCCACCTGCTAACAGTTTTTACAGTCTTTTCTTTCTCGAGCTCTTTTATCTCTGACTCTGGGGGTTCAGAACCAACAATACTATATCATCCCACATGTCTCTAGTTTGCTTTCCCTTGTTCCTTGATTCTGCATCTTTTTTCTGCTCTCGCTTTTTTTTTTTTTTTTTTCTGATCACAAGTTACCTTTGAACATATACTGAACCATCGACCTGACAGGTACCCGAGACGCTCCAAGAAGATGTGCTCTCTAAAATGAGTGCACCGCCAAAGAGTGATGCTCCTATTATCACACCCACCGAGCTCGCCGAGGCTGATGGGTTTGTCTTTGGCTTCCCAACAAGGTTTGGTATGATGGCTGCTCAGTTCAAGGCATTCTTAGATGCAACTGGTGGCCTCTGGAGGACTCAGCAACTCGCCGGTAAGCCAGCCGGAATCTTCTACAGCACAGGGTCTCAAGGTGGTGGTCAAGAAACCACCGCGTGAGTTCCTTTTCTCAATCTAAACAACACCTCATCAAACACACGAACTTGCTGTATTGTGATAATGAAAACGTGATTTATGTGTAGATTAACTGCCATTACTCAGCTGGTTCATCACGGGATGATATTTGTCCCCATCGGGTACACATTTGGTGCTGGTATGTTTGAGATGGAGAAGGTGAAAGGTGGAAGCCCGTACGGGGCGGGCACATTCGCCGGAGACGGGTCGAGGCAGCCAACGGAATTGGAGTTGGAGCAAGCATTCCACCAGGGGAAGTACATCGCCGCCATAAGTAAGAAGCTCAAGGGACCTGCTGCTGCATAGAGCTCTCTGGAAAAGATGAATTCTACTATATTCTTGATTCTTTGTTAGCTAAGTTTCTACAATTTGGCATTTGCGATTTTCTCGTTCTGGAATTTATCTAACACTGAAATGAGTTGCTTCAGTTCACAGCAATAAAACACCATTGCTTTGACGTATGTGTGTGCGCGCGCGCGCTCGTGAGTCGTGTATGATAGGCCTGGGCATATTACCCGAATCCGAATTACCCAACCGAATCCGATCCGAAAAATCTTATCCGAATCCGAACCCGAATTGATAAAATATCCGAATAGATCCTAAACTTCTATATCCGAAAAGACTCCGAACCCGATCCAAACCGAAATCCGAATGGGTATCCGAAATATCCGAAATATAAATATATATCTGAAATATTAATTATATTTAGAGTTAATATAACTTATTTATCAAAAATTTCAATTATAAATCCGAATATATGAATTAATTTTAGACTAAAATAACTAAAATATCGAAAATATGTAAAATGTTCGAAAAGTTTTAGCTATATTTGTCAAAATTTTACTAATTTTTTTATTTAAATTTAATCAATTTCATTTTTTTATGTATAAATTCGGGTATCCGAATCCGATCCGAATCCGGATGGATCCGAACCGAACCCGATCCGAAATTCTAAAATACCCGAATGGATTTTATATCTGTAGATCCGAAAATCCGAAAATCCGAAAAATCCGATCCGAACCCGAACGGATATCCGAACGCCCAGGCCTAGTGTATGATCAGTGGATCTTTTATTTCCACGGAGTATACATATGAAATGTTTCAATAAGTGGATCAAATTAGAGGTTTTTACAACTAGATGCACTTTTTGGACACTTTGTTTACAAAAGATGCACTTTGTGCATGAGGTGCACTCTCTCCCTATGAAATCACATTCATACCCTCCATATTTTTTTTCCTTCTTCTTCCATTTACGTTTTTTGTTCCTCCCCCATTTTCTTTTTCTCATTTTCCTTTTATATATTTTATCATCTTATCCTTTCTATATTGATTTGATTATTTCATATTTTTGAAGAAAAATATACTATTTTTTATTTTATAATAAGAATATTTTTCAATAAGAATTGTAATTTTTTTTTTCTATATTTTGATATCCACTTTGATATATTTTAGATACTTATGAATACAATTTGTGGATACAACACCCGTTGACGCGAACAACCATTTATGCATTCCCACTTCTTAAAGCAAAAAGAAATGGACACAACATTCGTGGACACGGACAACCTTTCATGCGGCGGATCCCCACAACAAAGAGAAGTAGACACAACAATTGTGGACATGGACAATCATTCATGCATTCTCCTCCTCAAAGCAAAAGAAGTGGACACAACAACCGTTGACACGGACAACCATTCATGCATTCCCCCTCCTCGAAACAAAAAGAAGTGGACACAACAACCGTGGACACGAAGAACCATTCATGCATCCCCTCTTCAGAGCAAAAGAAGTGGACACAACAACCGTGGACACAGACAACCCATTCATGCATCCCCTTTTCAAAGCAAAAGAAGTGGACACGGACAACCCATTCATGCATTCCTCTATTCGAAGAAAAAAGAAGTGGACACAACAACTGTGGACACGGACAACCATTCATGCATTGTCCGAAGCATGCATGAATAGTTGTCCGTGTCCACGACTCTTGTGTTCACTTCTTTTTGTTAAAAATGAGAAAAAATGCATGAAAGTTTGTCCGTGTCTACGTCTATTATGTCCACAAATTTTATTCATAAAATATATCAAAGTGGATATCAAAATACAGAAAAAATTATATTTATTATTATAAAATAAAAAATAATTTATGTTTCTTCAAAATTCTGAAATAATCAAATTAATATGGTGGGAGATATGATAAAATATAAAAAATGAGGAAAAAAAATCCAAAGGAAAAGAATAAAACCGATGGATGGGAAGAAGGAAAAAAAAATCAAATCTGAGAAAAAAATAAGATGAGGGCATATTTGGAAAGTGAGAAAATGATTTGTTCATGAAAGAGAGCTTAAAATGCACCTCAAGTCCAAAGGGTATCTAAGTATAACATAAGTGCCCAAAAGTATACCAAGTGTAAATTTCTATAATGATAGAAATCAAATTGAAATCAGTGAAGTGACTATATAGTATCTCGCAAGGCCCATTAGTTGGGAAAGAGTTAGCCCAATAAATTCTTAGTAAATTTGTAAAGATCCAAAATCAATGTGTGATTTGCTTATGTATTTGCCCTAATTCGCAATGTGATAAAGAGGGTACCAAGTGTCTTTTAAAAAAGAAAATCTAAAAGAGATACGAAAAAAATGTATACGATTACTTCAATCTTAAGTCCCTAAATAGAACACACATTTACGTTTTCTCCAGAACTGATACTACGTTTAGAAAGAAAAAAAAGACTCGTTTAATAAAGATACTAGACCCGGACCCGCGCGTCGGCGCACGGGATATGATTAATATTTTGGCAATCACAAAAATAATTTTATGAATTTTTTTCTCACTTTTGTGATATAATTAAAATTTATAAAATTATTAAAGTAAATAATTACATAAAGTTGTGGTGTGTATTATTTTGTGAGTTTTTTATGGATTGATTAGAAATTTAGAGAAAGAAAGTAGTTTTACAAAGCAAAAAAAATTATGACTTACATCAATGTGATTGAGAGACAAGTCAAAGTTAATTTAAAAATAGAAAATTAAAATACTAATATTTATAAAAATGTTTAGCTTAATATATTTATATTTGTTAAGATACTGGACTTCAACACTAAATTATACTTATTTCAAAATAATGTTACAATTCAAAATTGTTTTAAAGAAACTTTTTCCAATAAAGAAATTTGAAAACACTATCTTTAGTGTCATAAACATACATATAATTTAATAATAAGTTAATCAGTTATTATGTCTTCAATTTACACAAATTTGGAATATTCTTTAATGCGAATTTGTTTTCTAATTTAGAAAGGAGATATATAATCATATCTTTGTCATTTTGAACATGATGTGCTATTTTTTGTGACAAAAACATGAAATATGCCATTTTAGAGAATTGCCCATGATATAATTTATATCAATTTCATGTTTATAGTATGATTATATAAAATATCTATGGATTTATATATATATATACTATATTAATATATGAATATTATAGTCTGAGAAAATTCACAGGCCCATTATATATAGGTCTGAATGTAATTTCACATTTATAAAAAAATATGCTAACCCGTTAATTTATTAGTTATTTTTAATGTCAAAGAATCAAAACAGATTAATTAAATATTTTAACCCTTATTAACAGATTAATTAAATATCTTAACCATATTATTGTTATTTAAATATTTTAATAATAGAAACTATAAAAACCTTGTAATTATATATATATAAAATTAATCTGTCTCACGTTATCATTGAATAATATAATATATATATAGACTTAGTTTTAATATTTTCATTTTATCAAGTTAAAATATATCAATCTAATTTAACAATATTATTTTCCAAGTTTAAAGTTGATATTTTATAAATTATATTTTATTAATATTATATTCGAATTATTTATGTATGTTTTTATTTTTTAATAATTGAAGTATGTTGAAAAGCATATTCATTTATTTTGATTTTGTGATTTATAAAAATAATTGATAAGTTATGTTATTTACTTATATTTATTATTTGATTTAATAAGTTAATATGTATGATTTTATTTTGTTTTTGTTTTTAATTAGTTCAGAAAGTAGAACCCATTATTTTATATTGTTTGGATAATTATTTAATAGAGATAATGTTAATTTCCACAATCCATAATTACCTTTAATGAAATTGTACAAAATAACTTAATTCAGTGGCATTACATGTAATATAATACATGGATAAAGATATATTTGATTTTGATTTTTGTTTTTATATTTTCTATTTTGGATAAAGATATATTTTAGTAATTTGAGAAGTGTTGCTAATTTTATTTTTGAATTGACTACAATAATATAATTTATATTAATTTCATATTTATAGTATGATTATATAATCTATCTATCGATTTATATATATATATATAGTTTTAACTATTTTAATATATGAATATTATAGTTTGAGACCCATTATATATAGATTTGAATATAATTTCACATTTATAAAAATAAATATGCTAACCCGTTAATTTATTAGTTATTTTTAATGTCATAGAATCAAAACAGATTAATTAAATATCTTAACCCTTATTATTGTTATTTAAATATTTTAATAATAGAAACTATAAAACCCTGTAATTATATATATTAAAAATTAACTTGTCTCACTATATCATTGAATAAATTAACTTATCTCACTATATCATTGAATAATCTAATATATATATATATATAGACTAAGTTTTAATATTTTCATTTTATCAAGTTAAAATATATCATTCCAATTTAAAAAAATTATTTTCCAAGTTAAATGTTTATATTTTATAAATTATATTATATTAATATTATATTGGAATTATTTATGTATGTTTTATTTTTTAATAATTTAAGTATGTTAAATAGAATATTTATTTATTTTTATTTTGTGATTTAGAAAAATAAATGATGTGTTATATTATTTACTTATATTTATTATTTGATTTAATAATTTAATATGTATGATTTTATTTTATTTTCGTTTTTAATTAATAAGGAAAGTGGGACCCATTATTTTATATTGTTTGGATACTTATTTAATAGATAATATTAATTTCCATAATATTAGGTAAGACCAAAAATGTTATTAGCTAATGAATAGGTCCAAACAACTTTTTTAGGTAGATGTATCCTCCCTTAATAGTATAGATGTATTGGTCCCCAATAGTTAAAAAAAAGGTAAAGGCATTCACTCTTGCGTAGTTGCTTATACGTGATTGCTTTACTTATACTATTGGTTTCGACCGTTAAGGCAAGATAATTAATAATACACATTAATTACACAACATACTAACATAAGTAAACTGTATCAAACTTAAGGGATAAAAACACTCGGGCATTAATTTTTTGTTTGTTTGAATATGATCACGACAGTTTTGTTCGCTTGCAGTAAAATGACGATTACAATACATGCTATAAATGTAACCATCACGGTTAAAAGTTAAAACCACACCATGCATGCCTTTACCCACATGTTTTGTTAAAGGCATATATAGTTTTGTTGATAAAAAAAATTTAGCTAATGCACTATTGTATACTAAAAGATTAATTAAAATAACGTTTTTGTGGATTGGTCATCTATGAGCTAGGGAGTTAGCGAGGGGACCAAACTAGTCTTATAACTTAAATAAGTAGTCGAACATGGGGGGATCAAATTGGTTTATTCGCATTTGAAGTACGAATTAGATAATATGATTTGGTCTGATAAATCAGGACATCTAAAACAAAATAATTGAAACTTAATGAGAGGTTACTTAATTTGGCCCAATATTATAACATATCCAAATAATCCGTGAAAGTAATGCCAAAAGAGAGAAATATTAAATCCAAAAATATCTAAAATTAGCCCAGGATATAATAATAATAGTTCTCACATAATAATTTCATGTTGTATGAAAGAGTGACAACACTATGTTGGGATTAAGTTGTTGCATGTGCAAGTCCCGGAAATTAAGTATCATTCCTTTGATGATGATTTATCTAGTAAATGTTTTTAATATCAAATAGACTTTCATTTATAAAAGCAAAGCACATATCTTCTTCTTTATCTCTTCGATGATTATGGCTTCATTTACTCTTGAGAGTTTCTAATTATTCTTTTTTTTTTGTAATCAAATGTTCTAAACTTCAAATTAAAAACGTGGTAAGTTAGGTTTCAAACCCTAAGATTTTTTAACAAATTTTTTTAAAAATAGTAGTTGGCAATCATGGTTTAAAAGTATATAATTAATGATACCAAAAAAAAAACTTTAGATAAATATTTATACATGATCAAATCTGGTTTCTGACTTAGACCTAACGAGATAAATGTCATGTGATTCTTAAATAGATATATCAATTGTTAGGACAAACGAAGTCGAAATGATGGTATCCTAAAGCAATCGAACTCATTGATTCAAGAAAAGTCATGTGGTCATACATATAATAGAAAGAATATAAGTTATTCAAATAGTATCACAAAAAGCATAGTAATTGGTAATTACTAATTATTAACATTCCGTTGGTTAGCGTAACTTTTTTTATCATCATAGTTCATGTAAGTTGGCATATTTTAAATATCTAAACAATTTTTTCATGTGGTTGGTCGTGGACTAACAAATTGGTTCGATAAAATTAGGACAAGAAAAGAAGATATTTATGATGGTTTTCAGAAAATAATGGGCTTGCGACATAAAAACACTGCATAGCGCATTATTCGTGTATGCATGTATATTCTATTGTCTCAGTTTAAACAACCCATGATGAACTTGTTTTAATTATACTTTATCATCTTTATATATAATATTATAATGTTCATGTCGTCGTCCCAATGTAGCAACAAAAATCATTGACATGGGCATGTTACTGTTTCATTATTAATCTTATAAACATGTATACTATCGAAGAGGCGCAAAAAGGCATGCTATAGTTTTTATTTTTTAGGTCCACAAAAGCTAAGACTGTGGTTAATCGGTCATTTGAAGGGTTTGTGAATTGACCATTAAAAAGTTGATTACAAAGAGATCGAAAAAAAATAGTTTGTGGATAAATACGGCTGAACCTATCTTGACTCGGTTGTTGAACAAAATAATAAATCCAAAAGGTCTTGTATCCTTGTTTGTCTTTTTAAAAATGAATCAAAGTTGGACATAAATGAAGATTTTTTTTTTCTTTGGTCAACGACATAAATGAAGATCGGAATTGAAGAACTCGTGTTTTACTTCAACAGTAAAAAAGGGGCCAATATCTCTGTTCAATACGGCCCACTATGTGAGCCCGAAAGAAGACCAAAGCAATGTCTACCACACGTGAGGGGTATTTTAAGGGACCCGGTCAAAAGTCAACGTATTCTTCGTCGCACGTGTCTGTGTCTCTGAGCAAATAAGTCCATTTGTGACCTCCCAATTCCTACACCGACTTGTTGTCTGCGCCATCTCAAAAAATTTCTATTATCGTAAAGTATATTATTTTTAATCGATCATAAATATAAATATTATCATTCTCTATGTCCCCGCACCCGCAGGATGATTTAAATTTTTTAGTTTACTCATAAAGTGAGTAGCTAATAATAACTATGAAGAAAATACCACAAAATGAAAAGCAGTTCTTAAAAGGGTAAACGAAAAAAAAAAAAAACAATCCAAGGAAACGAAATAAGTTCATATTATATTTATTGGATAGAGATGTTTTTCCATACTTTGTTCACCCAGAACAATAAAAAAACAACCTGAAATATATTTAGTCTAGTACAATCAAGTCAGTTTCTAGACCCTGTTATATATATATATAAGGTTATGTTTGTTAGGAGGAACTCACAATTAATAAACCTTTTAAAAATATTTGGGGTTAAGTATGATTTGTCTGCACAAGTGTTGTGTAATTGTGTATTAATTATAGCACATGATTCTATGAAATGGACGTGTATATATTCGTATTTTAAAACGCTTTGTCTCGTCAAACAAACTTGGGGCATCATTGCTAATTATGTTTTTTTTTTTGGTCTCCTGTAAGTTATAAATATAAGCATCCGCTTACTATAATTACGTAAATGTATTTCTATGGGTTCGTTGTCTCCGATCCACCTCACAGGTATATAAATGGTACATCATGCATGCACAACCATAGGATAAGCTTTGGTTAATAAAATAAAATATGTATATTATATAATATATCCCCGCCTAGCAGAGCCGGGCCTGAATACAAGTCCATCAAGCATGAGCTTAGGGTCATTAGTTTAAAAATATTTTCGGGGCCAAAATTTCAAATATTTCAGTTGGTCTAATGGTTTAACCTTGAGTGTGATCAAGGTCACCACCTTGGTTCAAACCTCCACATAAACGTTTTTTATGTTATGTTTTTAATTTTGACATTATTAAAGAAAGGAAATTGTTTAAACAAAAAGTTATTTAAGTTAAAAGTCATCACCTGGGTGCATTTTTAAGTTAAAATTTTTAACAAAAAAAAAAAATAAAGGGCCAAAAAAAATTCTGGGTTCTAGCCTGATAAATCTCAGGACCGGCTCTGCCGCCTAGTAACTAATCTGCGTCCTTAACATCCAATATTGAATATTCCATTCTTACATACATAATTAACCGATATTGAATCACAACGTATGAAACCAAAATTTGATAGTTTGTGCATGTTAGTATTATTGATCTGTCACTACATTTTCTTTTTATTGATCTGTCACTACGCGAAATTAATACAGTTTTAAATCCGTGTAATGTATATTGTTATTGATAGTAAATTTGAGTAGTATCTGGCGTTGGTATGGTAATCGAACTAGTGTTTGGGTTTATCACTTGTTCGATTACCTTTCCTACTTTACATTTAATGTCCTTACTAGAGAAGAAAAACGAAAATAAAACACTAGTTCTCGGTGACTATGGAGGAGAATAAGAAAAGTATTAGTTAGCTTTTGGGAAATCGGCCAAAAAAAACCTGTACATTACCAAACTTGCCAAAAAAAACACTAACATTTTTCTGGCAAAAAAAAACCCGAACATTTCATTGACTTTTAAAAATATTCAGAAACTTTCGTTGATTGACCAATAAAGCCCGCCGTTAAAAAAACTAACAGAAAATTGTTAAACAAAACGAGCCAATACGACGTCGTTTTGGAAGAAATTAATTCTAAAAATCGTGTTTGGCTGGATTCGAACTCGCGACCTGAGGGTCCATAAAGGACACTCTTGCCACTGAACTACGTAACACATTCGTTTAAATATGAATCACATAGTCTTATATTGTATTGGAAGCAGAACATTATTAATATTATTATACAATAATATAATAAATAAAATATATGTTTTGGAAGCAAATAAACTTAACACATACCAATTAAAATGCTCATATCATTTATAAAAATATTATTAAATAACGTTTTTTAATCAAAATTACAAAATAACATAGTATATTTTAGCAGAAAAGATTTAATAATATTATTTTTAACAAAAATTTGAAAATAATATTATTAATAATATATGTTTCTGTTAAAAATAATATTATTAAATTTTTTCTGTTATTAATTACATATATTTTTAATAATATTATTTAAAATTTTTGTTAAAAATAATATTATTAAATTTTTTATGTTAAAAATAATATTTTTAATAATATTAATAATATTATTCAATTTTTTTCTCCTAAAATATATGTTATTTTGAAATTTTGATTAAAAATCGTTATTTAATAATATTTTTATAATATTAATGATATTATTAAATTTTTTCTGCTAAAATATATGTTGTTTTGTAATTTTGATTAAAAAACGTTATTTAATAATATTTTTATAAATGATATGAGCATTTTAATTGGTATGTGTTAAGTTTATTTGCTTCCAAACATATATTTTTATTTATTATATTATTGTATAATAATATTAATAATGTTCTGCTTCCAATACAATATAAGACCATGTGATTCATATTTAAACGAATGTGTTACGTAGTTCAGTGGCAAGAGTGTCCTTTATGGACCCTCAGGTCGCGATTTCGAATCCAGCCAAACACGATCTTTAGAATTAATTTCTTCCAAAACGACGTCGTCTATAGTCAAAACGACGTCGTTTTGTTTAACGATTTTCTGTTAGTTTTTTTAACGGCGGGCTTTATTGGTCAGTCAACGAAAGTTTCTGAATATTTTTAAAAGTCAATGAAATGTTGGGATTTTTTTTTGTCAGAAAAATGTTAGTGTTTTTTTTGGCAAATTTGGTAATGTACAGGTTTTTTTTGGCTGATTTCCCGTTAGCTTTTAGATTGTTGACAGTAACAATATATTTTCCTTCTAGTTCTGACAAAATTTATCAAATAACTTTTTCATTTGCTCCTCTTTCGATTTGCTTCACCTTCTTTTTTTTGACATCTGGTGAATTATTTTAAAAATCTTAAGAGGTAATTCCAAAACCAGCGTTTTTGTGTGTGTGTGTGTGTGTTTCAACATACCTCTTTTTGGGACACATTTGGTGAATTTGCTTCATTTATTTTATAAAACTTGATAGGTTGATTATTTACAAATATGAATAATTAAATTTCTGTAAAAACAAAACAGCTATCTCATGCATATGTATCATGGTCTTAAGTGTGCCTTTTTTTTGTTTGTTTTAAAGCTAAAAATCTTAAATAACATGGCTTCGTTCGTCCCTCTTGAAAACACATGATAAACTGATAAACGTTCTGTTAAAATTTTAAGAGAAAAAGACAGTATCACGTGAACAGCCGTGTGTTCAAATGTTTATCGGTTCCGGTGGGTCCTAGTCAACGTAAACTTGTAGACACTTGTAGCTTTCAGAGAGGGTTGTTACGGAGAAAACGGGACAGTAGCAGTGAACCGGTCGGTTCTGCGGAGTTTTTGGGTTTAGGTTCCCGCGCCTCAACTTCTCTACGGTTATAATTATTCTCCAGTGATCAATTGGTTTTTTCCCCTGTCCCAAGTAAATACTATACTCCGTCGTCCGTTTATAAAAACTAAATATATTTTCATTACATTGTTTTCTTTTAATTTTTTTAATTCTTTTTTAAAGTTTTCTATGTATTTTTGTTGATTATTAATAACAAACTATAATTTAAAAAAAAATTACTTTTTTGAATTACTTTTTGATTTAAAATAATTGAAAATTTTTGATAAAAAAATTGATACTTTTCTTTTTGAAACACAGAAATGGGAACAATAATTGTCAAATTTTAATATGTTTTCTTAAGAGACGTTTACCATATAAGGGACTTATGAGTTTTCTCTTACCAATTAACACACTTTCTGTGCGTGATGCACTTTAGATGTGTGCAAACCCAAAATTACCCCTCTTACTTACAGATCTCTTCCCACTTACCGTAACTAATAGTTTATTTGGTTTTCTTTCTTTCTCTTTCTTTTTCTCTTTCTCTTTCTCTTTCTTCTTCTCTTTCTTCTTCTATATCGACGACTTGAAACATAGATCTGTTATAAATTTATGTTTAGGACTGTTGCCATGGATGAACATGTGCCCACTGAAACGTAGATCTGTTCTTAAAAAGATGGTTTTTGTGTTTGTGTTATTCTCGATCGCGTATATGGGTGTTTTTCTGTTTATTTACCGACCAGATCTACTTTTGCAGAGAGAGGTGTATCAGTAACACAAAAATAGTCATGAATAAGATGATATAAGCATGGACGTATAGAGACATGAAAGTAGGTGTGTGTACGGAGACGGCAATGAAGTAATTGAGAGATGGTGAGTGGCGAAGAAACCTGTTGATGTGTGGACGTATAAAGACATGAAGGTAGGCGCGTGGACGTACAGAGACATGAAAATAACTCTCCATGCTCTCTCTTTCTCTTTAGATCGTAGAATCAAATTCGGATAATGCAATGGATATGCTCGTAGGAATCAAAACAAAGCAGATCGGAATCTTTCTATTAGTGTTGATTGAGATTAGTTTGGATCTGGAAATTGATAAAATGGAGGAAATGCAGGTTCGTGGACGTACACTTCAAGAAAGTGGGTATGGAACATGAATGAAATGAGCATGTGAAAACGCTAGTGGATGAACATTGTTGTCCGATACATATACAACCGAAGACCCATAAGTGTGGATGTGGTTGTACCTAAGTTCGAGTGTGGATGTACATTGTATGAAATGTGTGTGGTCGAACATTCGAATATCTAAAGTTCCAGTGTGGATGTACATTGTATGAAATGTGTGTGGTTTGAACATTAAATATAAGACGTTATCGTGGACTGTACATAAATATGAAATGTGTGTTAATATAACTAGATTTGTAGCTTTTAGATTTGTGGTATTGCCGATCTGTGTTTTAGATATGGGCTGGGATTCATTATGAGGGAGATGATATAAGCGTGGATGTACATAAATATGAACCCAGACTGTAAGTACGTACACCAACATATGAGTGATACTGATACGAGGAAGGTGATAGTAGCGTGGATGTCCACAGCCATAGATATATGGAAGGATGTGAATGGTGGACAGACATGCGTAGTAACAAAATCTTGTTGATGCAAGACATATTATGGAAGTTATTATGAAACTCTTGGACATATATATGTTGTTCATTGGAAGTACAAGGAGCATCATTGTGGACGTACATAAACACATGATATACAATGAGCATTATTGTGGACGTACATAAAACATAAACGTGGAGTGGTTACATGTAACATGAACTTGTGGCCGTACATAAAACATAAACGTGGAGTGGACGTACATGTAACATGAACTTGTGGCCGTACATGTATTGTAGAGTGTATTGACGAAATTAACGAGGGGGAGTATTATGACCACAATATGAAACTAAAACCGAACATTAGGTTATCCATTGATCACTAATAAAATGGTTACAACTGAGTAGGATTAACTGTGGATGGTATGTTGTGGATACTACCGGCAGGGGAGAAAGAAGGGAGGCAGCTTGTGGTGGACGAATGGCGTTGACTTGTAGATGATGCTATGTGGTCGAATGGGGGGTGAATGATTGGACGTAACTCATGGATGACAAGAATAGTTAAACCTTGTGTTCTATGTCGTGGATGACGACGGTGTAATAAGTGTGGATGACCGTGTTTGTTGTTGTCTTCACTTTCTTCTTCTTCTTTTTCAGAACAGCGAACTCGAGATCGGTCCTTTGTCGGCGGCGGCAGATTCATCGTCGTAATCGGAATCTGCAATTAGTCTAATCCGAGTTAAAAGCCTGTATATAATGAAGATTGAAGTTAAAAATCTAAGGAAGAAAAAATAGATCTGAGAGAAGAGGAGGAGAGGTAAAACGCGAAGAGGAGACAAAAGGTAACAAGGAGGAGTTTCGAAGAAGGAGACACGAAGAGAGAAAACCAGAAAGAAGGAGAGGCAGAAAGGAGAAGCGGAGAGGAGAAAAGCTGGGAGAAGGAGATGAGGAGAGGAGAGAAGATGAGAGAAAAAATAAGTCCTCGCTGTATCATGATTTGTTTCCTTTCGTTAATTTGGTTTTGGTATTGTTAGGTTACACAAACCCTTTTTCGTTACAAGGGTATAATTGGATTTTCTCTATCACGTTTATGAAGCAACAAACATAGAAAGTCACCAATAACATGTAAGTGCCTTATTTTGATAATGGAAATATAGAAAGTCATCTACAGAGCAATTATCTCTTTTCTTAATTTGTGTAAAAATGCCCAAAAATCCAGAAGTACATTTTAGGGATCAAATACTATACAATTTAATTAAGATCAAGAGTTAACAAGTTCAGTAAAAAAGTTTAACAGCATCTTTTTGTAATTTGTAATACAAACAGATTTTAAATATACATGGATGGATCGTGATATAAACTTTAAAGATTATGTTAATTAGAGCGACTTTACAAATTTTAGCTCTCGTGTTCTTAATTTGCTTTAAAAAGGAGAAGAAACTGTTAAATTCAGAATCTCTTCAAACTAGTGAAACTAGAAGCGAACTATTAACAAAGTTACAGTTAAATCTCCAACGACGTTTGTTTCAATTATTAATCACACTGAAGAAGTAGGTTATGATATGAGACAAGACAACCTTATCTCTAAAGTCAGTGGCTCAGAGTAGTGCTCAAGTACAGTTTTTCATTATTGCAAACATTTAACGGGAAATATTGTCTACATAGAAAAGTATACTAAATATTTAGACAATACACTGCACTTGTTCAATATTATTGGGTTTTGGGTCTCCATCTGTAAAAAGTGTGACAATTCCCCTTTTTCTAGTGACTGTTAGAAGAGTCGCAGTGTCTCAGGACATTGTCTTTATCTTCTTCACCAGTATGACATAAAAAATGTTTGATAATATATAGACGTACGTGCCCCACTATTAAAACAACAAGTTTTGTTTCCCAATACAAGAGCATTTGTGTCTACATATAAACTAAATTTTGATTTTGAGTTAAAAAGAAAAAGAAAAGAAAAAACGAAAGAAGATGAAATGAGTTCCAAAATATTTTCTATTGTAGATTTAGTTAATAAATTTTACATTGGGTGCATTTGTTAATTTGATAACATCTGCAAGACAAAATGTTTTGTTAAATGCATAATTGCATATAACAGTATTTGGTCTAACAAATTTCTTTTTGGTCTAAGATCTAACAAACTAAAATCTAGACTTTATGAGTGAATTATAAGCTTATTAGTTATAGCTTGTTGTGAATTGATGAAGCCAAATTTCTAAAACTAAAACATCTACTAGTCGACAAGGAGGAAAAACAAAATTCTTGCGTAGTTTTTGATTACAGAATGTTTCTCTCGACACGCAAAGTCAGATCCCACAGGCCAAAGGTACCTACCAACTTACTCCGAATAATTGTTTTGGATAGTCATATAGATGGTTATCCTTTTTTCGGAGAAAGAGAGAGAGAGAGAGACAGATGAGAGATCAATTGCAAATAAGGTTTTGAGGGAATTATGTTTATGGAGAAAATACTAAAGGGGTATGCATTAAAAAGAAAGTTTAAGATTTTATTATAAAAATTAACATGTCAATTTGTGGGTTGTTTATATGTCACTAAAAAGGGACCTGCCAAAGTAACAATAATTCAGGCCAGTGTTCTTATGATCACATAAGAACAATTGTATCTAGACTTGAATATTGTTTTTTTTTTTTCATATTTATTGCTACTTTCACGTTACGTACGTAACTTGTGATCACCCTCAAAGAGCTAAATTGTACAATATTCACCTCAAAACTTTATTTGCAATTGTGACATATTTTATGATTTTAAGTAGTATCATTAGGTTAGTGACAACAAATTGTAAACTATTGTCATCTAATAACAATAAAGTTAGTTATTTTTCCAGTAAAAGTTTGAAGATGTTTATCTGCTATCTTTATTTTATTAAAAGTCATCCATTATTTTGCTTTTACTTTGTTAAGCAAACCCAACACAAGTAGTGGTCACAATGTTGTTATACGAAATTGGTTTTCGTTCTTAACGAATTGCAATTTAACGTTGCTTATAAAGGATTAAAGGTCTAAACAATAAGGCATTAAAAATAGAAAAAAGTTTAGAGGCCGGAGAAAGTGACGGAGAGGAACAGAGAGTCGCTTGGAGAAACATGATTTGCCTTTGTACAGCTGGTTTTCAAATTCAGAGGGACTACGCATATTAAAAAAAAAAAAAGACACTAAAAATTGAACTAAAATTAAGATTAGAGAGATAGATGATATCATTTGCAAGTCCCATGTCTTCTATTTCAAACAAAAGTCTCTTCACGGTTCTATGTCCATCTTAGTTACTTCCCCACTGTTTGTGACCAGGGACCCATTTAGGACACTTGGGGCTGAAGTAACTATCAACAACTCTTGAGTTTAATAGCTCGACAATTGGAGCAAATTTCACGCATCTCGGCGTCTTATACTGATTAATCGATGCTCCCAAGCTGATCGCGTAATCCATGAGCTTATCGAATGTCCCTGGCTCGACAATCTTGATCTCGAGTGGGCCTATGGACTTGTCACTAACCCTTCCTTGTCTATAAACACTGTTGAAAGACTCTTCTACCGCTAAGCAGCAATCCTCAAAGACTGAAGGAGGGATCGGTGTGTTTCCGTCCAAACATAGCTCCCAGAAAAGGACATAATGGCCAGGGATAGAACTTGTATCCGCATAGCTCGTGTACTCAGAGAGTGACGCATCGAATGGGACGAGGTTTGTCACTGCGTTCTTCACCGCGTTCTGAAGCTCGACCTCGTCGGTCTTGTCGGAATCTATGCTCAAGACCACATTCTTGCGGCATATGAAACTGAACTGAGGTGCCTTGTTTTTGAATCCAGTCACTCTCAACAAATCACCAACTCTGTATCTACAAAGCCCTGCAACAAATTCACAAAGCACACAAACATAAGACTAGACCCTTATAAGTTAAAATCTTTCTACTACAAATTAATAAACAATTGTAGTTTTTTTTTTTTTTTTCTTACCGGCATAAGTGGTGACAACGAGCTCGTACTCCTGGCCAAGCTTAACATCAACTAGATCAACAAGCTCTTGTTGCTCTTTCTCAGTGAGTGCTTTAGGTAGATTGATGGAGTTAGTAACACCTGTGTTTCTATGAACAGGCAAAAACTCGAAATAAGCCATGGTTGGTATGAGCGTGTAAGAGACCTCGCTGGGTTTGCAGAGGGGCCTTAAGTTCACACCAAAGTAACACTCGGAAGAAGCATACATTGTGCAGACAAGAGGCAAGCCGTTGCTGTAGTAATCCAAGGTTGGAATGTATTGAGACATTGTCCCGGTCACAATCACATCCACATACTTTGTGTTAGGCCATAGCCTAGTGATAATCCCTTGCCAAGATTTCTTTTTGCACTCGGATTCCACGAAATCTGCGAGTTTGGGGCTCGGTTTAAGGATCTTGGAGACCGCCTCGCGCACTGAAGGATCGGTTATGAGGGAACTTAGAGTACCGGTTCTGATGTCACGGACCAGCTCGGTCCAATGTTTCTCAAGAAACTTGATAGCTCTGATGAATCCAGAGGCGAAGACAGCGCCGACTCGAAGAACCTCATGGTGTTGGCATAAGCCACAGAGCATCTGCGAGTACATGCTCTGGTAGGAGTCAGGGCAAAGGATGGTCTCGTTGGGGCTTGTGTAATTGGTGTAAGGGTCAAAGGGTCTTTCTTTGAAATGGGAAGATTTATAGTAACTGGTTAAGACAGGACGAGCAGGGAGGCCTCCTGGTGTCTTGGATTCGGACTTGATGAACAAGAAATACATTCCTTTGCCTTTGTCGAGACCAGGAACAAACTGGCTCATCACGGGCATCAAGAAACTGTAGAGAAGTGATCTTCTGTCTAATTCCTCTTCGATTGTCGGCATTAACTTCCTCTCCCCACCAGACGTCCCAGAGCTGTCAAAGAACATACGAAAAGCCTTGTTAGGCTCATAATTGTCGAGAGATTTCATGAAAACGATGTTAAAGGTTCGATATTTTGGGTATACCCATCGCCGGAAAACAACTTAAAAGGATCTTTCAATCTTATTCTCAATAACCATGAAAGAAATAAATAAAAAAAGTATGACGTGAGAGAAAAACAGAGCATCGACCAAAAACACAAGCAAAAAACAGAGCATCTAGAAGAAGAAGAAGAAGAAGAGAGAATGTTAGTGACGAACCTGGTAAGGAACTCGGAGATGGGCTTTGAAGAGAGGATAGGGGATTTATCACCATTAGCGATCCTGTTGATCTCAGGCTGGATATCCTCGTAGGTTATAACCGGCATCACGTTTTTGAAGGTCTCTCGGTCTGTGCGACCGTCGAGGTCATGTCGCCTGAGATACTCCACGTCAGCATTACGGGTCAAGATCTCCTCCAAGACACGTCTCTGGACTTGGTCGGCGTTCGAGGTCAGTTCCTCGATGAACTGAAGCTTCCTCTTGTTCTTCTCGTCGAGCGTCAGATCTAAAACCTCTAAAGAATCATTTTTCGGTGCCTCAGGCATGGTTTGGTATTGGGATGGGTGAGAGATAGATAAGCTTATGGTTTTTTTTACGAGCTTTTAGTGTGTGAGGAAGAAGTAAAGAGAAGTGTCGATATATATAGAGGAAAATGAAAGGAAGGTGAAACTAGGCATGGACGTTGAGGAAGATGAAGGGTATAATCGTCATTTGCTAACTGGTTAATCCGGGAATTAGGTGAACGCTTACTATTCTTGCTTTTAATTGCACTAATTTGTTGACAACAAAAAGTTGCACTGATTATTTAATTCTAGTATGTCATAATAAAAAGGAGAATATGACTCTCTTACTCTCTTTTTTTGTCCGTAATGGTCAAAACCCGTACTGGATGATAAAGGACATCTATCACTATATAATTAAATTAGTCGTTTAGTACTCTCCAATTTTTTTTTTTTTTTTTTTTGCAGTCTGGATATTTTCTTCTTTTTTTTTGTTTGTGAACAAAAATATACACTTTAATATAGAATTCCATGTGACTATAACTAACTGTTATGGAGATTTCGACTTTGACATATAAAAGAGCTGACTTTAAATATAAGGATAATGAACCAACCACCAGTACGTTTGCATTGTCGTCAAGAAAATCACTTTAGAAATATGGTTTTGAACTTTTGATGGAAAAAGAAGAGAATACTACAACGTACTTATGACAAATCAATCGTCAAGTGTAAAGGCAAAGGAAAAGTATCACAATTTACTTTATACAAAACTCAAAAGCCATGGACGCAAGCCATTATCGATTTTGTATCCATCATAATTGCATTGTATTTGGTATGACAACAGATATACTATCCGAGACATAACAAAGTTATAATACAATAATGCGAATGAAGATTAGGTTAAATGGTTTATATTGATGCAATACTAACGTCTGATATATTTTCACAACTAAAATAGTCAAATCACTCATCCAATATACCAAAATGCTCAATCACTCATAAATAATGTATAAAAACAATAATTAAATCCATTAACTATCTTAATCAGACCAGACACTAAAATAAATAGATGATAATTAAAATAAGTGTCGCTTCATAACAACAGAGCATGAGAGATGGGGGCACGGATTTTATAACGGGGTTATACCCGGTTGACCAGCTCTATAGAACCGGCAATATCCGGTTATTCCGCAGTAATCTCGTACGGGTTGTCCCACAAATCACCGGCAACCAACTTTAACCCTTTTTTAATACCCTAAGCTAACAAAAATTGAACATCTCTCAATAACGGCGTTCATTGGGAATTTGTTACGGTATTTTGAGATGGAATGCATCTCGGCGATAAGAAGTCGAGAGGTGTGTGTATTGGGGGGGACCAGCCAGCTGGACTCCACACTTGATAGGTTGACACGTGTACGGGATTGTTGCTGTTGTACTAGTTTGGTGCCTTCACGTCGTTTATTTTTGAACCGATATTTTCTTCTTTTATTTTGCGGGATCAAATTGTTTTGTTCATTATCCATGTAAATCAAATGGGTATATTTCAACATTTTGTTGGGTGTGAACGCATTATTTTGGAGATTTCAGTTTCTTTCTTTTTCTTTTGTTTAAAACACAATCAACGTGAAACTTTATATATGCCTCACCAGAATAAAATAGATCATTATTAATTTAAATGTAATTCATATTGTTTAGTGTCTACATGATGTGACGAGAACGAATCGTCAAGATAGCTATCGGGTAGATGTCATAGCACTTGTGAAGATTTTTGTTCAGATTCGATTTAGAGTTTTGTTCATGTTTCAATTTAAATTTTAGATGGAAGGGCAATCTAATAAATAGAGAACAGAAATACTTTCAATAGATGAAAAAAAATACTTTCAATACGTTTCTTTTGTTTTTTCAACTAGCTATATTGCTTTTCGTTGGAATTTTATTTGTTGTTCCTTCATTAGTGTTTTGTTGTGGAATGTTCTATAATATATGATATTATTGAACGTTCTAGAGAAACATGTTCACTAACAATTGAGTGTATACAAAGAATAACGTCTACGTGCGTAAGAATAGGTTTCAGAATACCTTAAAAAGGAAAAAAAAAGAATGAGTTCTCTTGTGACAAAAAAAAAAAGGAAAAATGATTTCCCTTACTAAGTTTTTTTTTAGATATAAGATAATTACTTTTAAAAATTCCCCACAAGTACTACTGTACTACCATCTATATATATTGTTTTGGTGAAAATTTAATATCCAAACAAACAATGGTGTTAGATACTTTAACGGTCGATATATGACTTAACATGCTTTAGTCAAACTCGTAAAACACGTAAGTTGATAAATAAATTAAAATTTAAAACCATCATCAAATTATTATTTTAGTGGTACATTAATTGGAAAAGAGAAAAATCCAGTCGCTGATATATGCTGTAAGCAGATAGGGTTTAAAATCGGTGCCTAACCAATTAACACGTACAAAGACGATTTTACCAAAGTATTTGACTCCTGAATACGTAGCGTAACAATGTTAACTACGTACAAATACGTAGCGTATTTGATATATGCTGCATTCAGAAGTCAAATACTTCGGTATGTTTCTTGACTATATATTGTACGTATATCTATCATAAAGACTCGAGAAACTTCGCACTTCATATTTCCTTTGCACCCCGATATCAGTGTTCAACGGGAATTGAAATTCCAAACTATCAAACATTTGTAGCTTTACAACATTTCAAAAGGCTATATAATTATGGTTTAAAATTCCGTTCTAAATTAAGTCTTGGTTTTCGAGAGTCCCACAAATCTTTCGATCAGTCACCATTTCCAAATACCGAAGATAGGTTAAAACTTAAAAGTGTTCTAACATTCAGTCAGGTTTACAGAAATGCAGACACTCTTTACTATGTTTAAACTCGTTTTTTTTTTGTGTGGATGGACAATCATGTTTTAGGTTTAACCGAATATCTGACAATTTCGTAGGCTCAGTGTCTAAGTAATTCGAACTCTTAAGCTTGTTATACACTTATATATACTCTCTTTTTAAGTGGGTAACTATGATGAACTTTGACACTTTCGTGGTCATCTAGATGATTTCTAATTTTCTTTACTTACTTTAATAATTTTTGGTTTTTTTGGCTTTTACACGTAATATATGTAACCAGGTGTACTGGGGATGTGTATCTGTAATATTCAAACTTAAAAAGTGTGTTTTTTGGAATTTGGGTCTTTTAAAAGAACCGTACTCTTACACTACTCTTTCGCAGTTTTTGTTTTGCTAATTTATATACGGAAGGTTGTGGCGTAGGCGGGAGACACCGACAATCAATAACACGTTGACTTTCCGAAAATATCTCGGAGGTTTTTATTTTACCGTGTCTCATTTTGTCTGCTTTTTTTACTTTATTTCAAAAGATGTTAGGATCCCACATGGGAAGCTTAAAGAAACTAATCACCTATGTATTATTTGAGATCTTTTTTAAAAGACTAATCTTTACTTCATGTGTTTATTACTAGAGTGTCATCCTTACTTATATTAATTACATATAATACTATTATATGATTTGATCACTTATATTAATTATCACTATTACATAATCAAAACTATGATATATCTCATAGACTATAATTAAAATACATATTATTTATTCATTCATAAAATATATAATTTAATTATGTATCTGACCAATATAATCAAATAATTTTATATTAATACATATATCATGTTTATTAAATAACTTTTACTTGAAAAAATATATTATATTTCAGTATAGTTGTTCGTTTTAACTTATATTTATGAATTACAATAATAACTATATCACTTCATAATAATTTATTTACATAATCTTATATTATATATATTTTTAATTCTTTAATCTTTATTTAATATAAAACTTATAAATACTTTTACTTTATTAATATTATATCATAATCTTATAATATAATAAAAATTATATATTATTTTTCTTAAAGATTATAATATAATAAAACGTATATATTATTTTTCTTAAAAAGCAACTTACAAGCAATTTTAATATATAAATAAAAATCACTAATTTATATCAACTTACCATGATTATCAGATATATTTATTATAGTATATAACTACAGCTATAATAAATTTCATTGTATTTAAACATAATTCAAATTTCCTAAAATAAATCAACATAAAATATTTGATTTGTATTGATAACAATCAGTAATAAAATTGTGGTAATGAAAAATTATTCTGTTTCTAAACTTAATTAATAATATAGATTAAAATAAGTAACCACATATTTAATTAAATAAACATATAGTAGTTGAATTTATGCATATTCATATCAATTTAGAAATAAATTCAGATATAAATAATATGTCATAATTTTTTACTCGATCAATAATGATAGAAAATAACTGATTTTTAGCAATGTTATCCTATACATGATTTAATTGTTTTGCATTTATTAATATACAATTTTAAAAGATTTTAAAAATGTTGAAATCACATTATATATCTATATAAATGACTATAAAATTATATTTAATTATTATTTATATAAACATTTTACTCCGCGCATGGCGCGGGTTACTACCTAGTACTAGTATATAAGAGACTTGAGTCAATCTACTCATTGCCAATTGATTTTGAGTTAGAAGTCCAGAAAATTCAACATAGTATCAGAGTGGCCCGTAAAGAATTTATTACCGGAAGCATGTTAGGATCCCACATCAGAAGTTTAAAGGGACCAACACTAGTATATAAGAAACTTGGATTAATCCACTCATTACTAATTGATTTTGAATTGGAAATCTAGAAAATTTAACAAAAAAGTTTTTGTTTTCTTCTTTAAAATACCCAAAAGAGTTTTCTTCCACGTATCTGATCATCGAATAACCCTACTTCATAAGTAAAATCTTTTCCTCGACATCATTCTGTTTTCTTAAATCCGATGGAAAATGGACGCATATTTTGGTACATACTATATATATATATATAGTATGAATATCCATGCATATATTTAGTTTAACACATATACATGTCTGATGTTTCGCAAGCACCAGATGAAAAATAACGAAAACAGATAACTCAAGCTAAGTTAGAATTGTACAGATCACGATGCTGAACTTAACTTAAATCATGGTGTTACAAACGTGCATCTGTTTCGTTGCATCTTGAAGATGACTTTATTGCTTTTAGTATCAGGCCATGTACAAGATAGGGAGTATTTTGCCTTTATTGTTTAAGAAGATAACAAATTGCTTTTAGTCTGATAACCCTGTTGTTAATATCGAAGTACGTTTAATTAATTATGCAAACCAATAATGTGGTCCCTGGTTTATTTACATTATCTTATTTTTCTTAAACCAAAAACTATAATTAAAAAATACTGTTGTTTCCTTAAGCGTGCAATAATGCTGTCCTAGTTGAAGTTTGTGTACATATTGTAAATCAACATTTTCATTATTCGTAATTTTGTTCATAAATCAAGTTTATATATATATATATATATATATAGAGAGAGAGAGAGAGAGAGAGAGAGAGAGAGAGAGAGAGAGAGAGAGAGAGAGAGAGAGAGAGAGAGAGAGAGAGAGAGAGAGAGAGAGAGAGAGAGAGAGAGAGTCTTAAATTGTCGCAAAGCCAGGCAACTACAAAATAAACGTCGGGCGGAAGCCCGTAGCCTAATTGGCAAAACACGCAGACTAGGTGAGCATCGCAGTAAGTATGAATTGATAAATATTAGTCTTTTTAACTATGGTTAGTTCTAATGATCATGACGTTTTTTTGACAAAGTAATAGAAGGGTGACAGTTGAGAAAATAGATATTAAATTGAAATACAATCAACGAGGAGATGAACAATCTTATGTAACTAACAATATTAACCAAACTATGATAATTGGTTTACAGCCTCTTTTTTTTTCTTTTCTTGATAAGTAGGATATACGCAGTCTTTGTTACTTCCTAATAGAACGAGCTGATTATTGGACTAGCTAAGATTTAAGTTTGTGTTTTTGGTCAAATAGCTAAGATTTTAGCTATAAATTAATACAAGTACTGTTGTGCTACTAATAGAGAAAACTCGCTTCATTATGTTGTTGACTAAAGTAACATGTGCAAAGTGCAAACAACAGAAGTGGTATTTCACCCATAAAATAAATGAACCAATTTTGGATTACGGGTATGCAATTCTTACGTGAGGTTTAGATATGGTGCGAGTTAAATTTATGGTCGATACCACTAGTTAATGACTTCAAGACCGTTTAGTTTGTTTCACCATATTATATAGTATGTGTATATGTAACGTGAAGGGAGGACCATGTCTGACTAAGATGGTAAATGGAATGTAATTATAAACTGTATAGAATTAATTTGTAACTAAAATAAGATCAGGGATGGAATGAATAAAAGGGACACTAACGAAAGTCGATTGGTCAGGGACTTAATGGTTTAATAAACCACATGAAAAAAGTCGCTACGCTTTGAGCCTTCGACAGTCCAAAAGAGTTTCGGGGATTGTGTTTGTATTTCTCTTCATATTTTCTCATATTTTGATGCAAATCGAATCTACATGAAGTTTTTTGATAAAGAAATCTACATGAAGTTAGTGACATAAATCATGGGTTTCCTATTTGTAGATCTTGGTGCATGTGTGTATTATCTTTAATCTTTCTTTAGCTTAAGCATTGTGCTCATTATTAAGGAGACATATCATTAATTAAAGAAGGGTCATTCTGTTATTACAACTCAACTTCTTTTTATTAGTTGATCTTGATCGATTCTTTTCCTAAACCACTTTAACTCTTCAAGATTAAAGAAAACAAAAAAATAAGCCCTTTAATTTTATTACTCTTTTTTTTTGGTCAAATTTTTTTTATTACTCTTATAAATTTAGAAAAGTACGTGGAGCAGCATATATAATCATACTATTTGATATTTTTTTGTGTTTGTCAAATAAACAATTTAGAGTTTATAAACACTCATCAAAGTGCTTATTAACGAGTAGTATCACTAAATTAACAATATAGTTTCCTTCATAATCTAAAACAAGTTTTATATTTGATTAATCAAGATCATAGATAAATAAGTTTTAAATTAAGCTCCATCGATTTTACAAACAGAAATAGACTACGACGAAGTGAAGATCATCGAACCATAGTATATTTGTGTGGATAATCTTCACTTCATCAAACTGAAGATCATCGAACGTATACTACGACGAAGTGAAGATCATCGAACCATAGTATACTTATTTATCTATGAATCGACAGAAATATATTTCTGTAGTTCGATGGTATGCTGCCATTCAAATGTATGTTTCTACTTTAAGAATTAATTAAATATAAAAAATTAATAAGTTAAATGAAGCAGATAAACAATATTTTATATGATAAATATATGGAGTTTCTATTAAAATATAAAAGTCTTTGAAATTTTGTGAATATTTCAAAAAAAATTCATAAAAATTTTAAGGTTTGAGATTAACTAACAAAACTAATTTGAGAATATTTTTTACTAATCAGTTTAAATTCAATAATCTTTTATTGATTAAAATATAACATTTAGAATATAAAATTTAAGATTTAGTATTTAGAAATATTTTCGACAAAAAATATTTAGAAATATTATACACTAATTAATCAGATTATTGGTTTACTAATCATTAATTAAGATTTAAGGTTTAATTTTTAGGATTTAAAAATTTAGCATATATAATTTAAAATTTTGAGGTTATACTCTAACATATTTTTTATTAGTAAAATTATATTACTACATTAAATGTCAATGTATCCCAAAATGTTATTTTATTAACATGAGTTACAATAATATCATCATGAAACTATTCTTGTAAAAAAAAGTTGTCCAAAATTAAAGATGATTAATCATTTTTACAAAAGCCCCAGTCTTCATAACTGGTGGGATCAATTTGTCGCATTAATTTTTTAAAAATATTTTAGCATTACGGGTAACTGATACAATTAGCAATGTCGTCCATAAAAGAAACTCATATTTTGGACATCCGATTAATCAAAATATATACTATTATCATATAACCATACAATACCAAAGTTTGAGACTTTATGTTATCAATGGCCATCTACAACATTAATAGTTTTACTTGTTAAATGGCTAAAAAAAGTTGAAGTAACTTAAACAGTTTTTGTTTTACTTTAATAACATTAGTTTTGGTAGCAATGCATTGTATTCAGGGTTTACAGGATTTAAAATGGGTGATATTAGAGTTTTTTACCAAAAAAGAAAGAGAGAAAGAAAGACTAGAGTAGAAAGATCAGTTACTGATATCGATAACATTGATGTCATATCATGAAATCATTTGCTGATATTGAAATAGATCGTTCATGGGACAAGAAAAGTAAATTGTTTATAGGGATCCCATATTTATATGATCAAAAAGTAAATTTATCCTTATCTTTGACTTTTTGAGAGGTAACTACTAAAGTAAGAGCATCTGCAACGCCGAGACTGAAAAAAAGTTCTTAAAAATTTTTTTTTTTTTTTTTTCGTTTTTTCAAAAAAAAAAAAAAAAAAATCTGACGAATCAGATCTCGCCACGTGGCAAGGACTCAATCCTTAAATCTCTTCTTCACGGATCGCTCTTCCTTCTTAGTCTCGCCATGTCATCAATAAAGGAGGTAAGGACTCGGGAAAAACCCGCGTTGCGGGTGCTCTAACCCACTAAAATAGGACAAAAGCTCTTGAGAGTGAAAGAAGCATTGACAATTTGAGTTTCATGTCTTCTCTCGTTCTACTCCATTATTTATCTCTTCTCCCTTTGCCCTCGAAAAGTTATATTTACTCCGTTGGAAAAACGTAGACTCAAAAACGTACAAGGAATCTTTTTTTTTTCCAAGAGAGATTGAATAAAAATTTGAATAATATGAAAAAGAATTAGATTTTTGAGGTTGTAAGAAATTTTATAAAATTTAGCTAAAATATAATCTTATATTGTAAAAAAAGAGAAAAATTCTTTAGTATATATATGCATATAATTTTACACAACAAAATTTTAATAGCTTTGAATATATAATGAAAAATGAGTTAAAAAATTATTATGCAAAACCACATATATCTGCGGGGTACAATGAACTTGATTTGGATTTTAGTGAATATGAGTCCCATCCATATAAATATATATTTTCGAACAAATTATTATCAAGTTTTTTGCTTATTATTTCAGATATTTTCTAAAAAATTGAATCTATAATATCGGATAAATTTAAATCATAGATATTACTTTTAAATAATTACAAAATGTTTCTACTTTCTTCAATTTGCGAAATAAAAAAGAATATTTATGTATATTTTGTTTTGTAGTATGTTTATCCTTATGAAGTAAACAACTCCCCCCCCCCCCCCCCCCCCCCACACACACAAAAATATATGATTTGGTCTTTCATTCTATTCAGAAATTTTAAAAACATAAATCTCATTTTTCTTTTTTATATCGTAAATATTTTGAAGTACAACATAGTCATTTAAGTTAGCAACTCAACTATTGTGAAATAGTCTAGTTATATCATGAAATTTAATAATCGAACATAATCGTCTTTACTCAGTTAAAAAATAGATCAAATTTTGACTCTTTGCTTCATCTCTTTTATGAAAGTCGTTATCTCAAAATCTCGTTTTAATATGTTTTCTTGCTTTTATGGTTTATATTGATTTCAATCTATTATATTATAATTTTTTTAATAAGGATATATGTTTGAGGTTCTGTATCTACCGAACTTGTTTATATAATATACATTTATCCATTTGAGTGAACTGTTATTAGTAAAATAATTTTAACTGAAGATAAAAGGTTTAGCGTTATTGGCTGAAGTTAAAAATATTTACCTTCGATCCATGCTTTGCATTGGCGTTATAACTTATCCGGTGTAATTATCCCATTACATATCTCTAACTCAACCAAATGTTGATTTAATACATTAAAATTAGTTGACAAAAAAATAAAAACATATCACTAACTTTAAATTTTGTGTATGTGAGTATTGTGAGGTTAAGTTTAACTGCTTAAGTTAAGTTTAACTGCTTAAGTTAAGTTGTACTTATTGATGGCTACAAAATCATGGATTAGTGCTGGAGAGAGTCCACTGGTCACCAGTACTTTAAAGATTTTGTCTTTAAATTGCCCTGATATATAGTTGTAATATTATATAACATCTTTTAAAAAACAAAATATATGGCTATCTATGAGTTGGGGTTAAAAACTTAAAACTATTCATTCGTTTTCCAACTTTTTAATTACTTTTCGAATTTTTAAATGTTTTCTTTTCTCGCATGAGAGAGCGGTCGAGTCAGTCAGATATTGGATTGTTTTAGACTTTTAGAGTCTAATCGACTGCTCGTGTCTTCACAGTTGCATATCACTTTACGGTTTTCTCAAACCTTCCTATACTTATTTTATTCAGAACTTTACAAAGTAAACCAGTCCGTATTGACTATTGAAAACCGGAATGATGGTTAAGCATGAAGCATCACTCGACATCTATGGTTTTGTGGGAATATACTGGAACGTGCTTGGTTTTTAACTTTCTAGTAATCTGGCCTAACAATTTTCTTATATAAAATATAGCTTAATAGGACAATGTTTATATATAACAGTGTATTATCAATATCTCATCAATTTGAGATTTTTATTTGCTCATAGCTTCATTTGGTAAGAGAACAAACACACAAACTTGAGATTATATAGAGAAGTAAAAAGGTTTATTAAAATATGTAAATAAGACCATATGATTTGAGGAAGAACACTTTAAGACAAGAAAGTTTACAACACAACCAACAGAATTGATGGGCATAGACATAAACCACATGCTACTAACCAATAAAATGAGTGTGTCGGTTTTCACCTTTTGCAATATTTCATTACAGTCAAAATATTTGATATTTTCTATCGGTCATGATTGATAGCTTTATTTCTCATTAAGTAGTTGCAAACTTGGGAAAAAGTAGTTATTAACTCCATGGCCTTAGGCTATGATAAAAATTCATGTCTAAAATAAAGTTGACAAGATGTGTCACAAAGAGGGTAATACAATTAAACTTTCAAAAAGATTATCCATGAATATTACAACATCTAAAGCCTGATTATATTATAGCTCATTTCTACTTTCTATTTTATCTTCCTACCTAATTTCGCATCAACGTCGTATTCAAAAATGTTTTGGAAACTCAGTACTTTGGGTATGATTGGTATAGCTAGTAAAACAGTAGCATTAAGCAGCAGAAGCAATATGCTGCTGAAGCTGTATGCTCTGATTAACATATATTTTTAAAATGATTGGCACAGCTGTGAGCAATTATATATAAAATTTGAAAAATATATTTAAGATATTTATTTATATGTATTATACATTTAATTCTATATTTATTTATATTTACAATTTAATTATCATTAAAATTTTATTTATTTTATTTATTTTATTTTGTATAATTATAAATATAATAGAAATAATTTATTGATAAATATTATTTTTAAAAGTATAAAATTTACAATTGAATATAAAAATAAAATTTTGTATTATTTAACTTAACAAATTATTTTTTGTATTATTTAACATAATAAATTAATTGTATATAATTATTTCAGAATTTTTAGATATTTAAAAGGTAAATGATCTACAAAAAGCTTACCTTCATCCCCCGAAAAGAGAACGAGCAAGCAGACAAATTGGCGAGGACAGCAAGGAATCATCCTTCAGAATTGGTGCATATCGATTCAGCTCCTCCACATTGGCTCACAATGAATATATAGTTTCTTAGTTTCTTCAAATTGTTGTCAAAAAAAAAAAATGATCTACAAAAAGCTCATTCTAAGAGCATAGAAGAAGAAGCATTTGAAGAGCATTAGCAGCTTCTAAATGCTCTATATACAAAAGTTGATTGGTTGATTGAAAAACATAATGCTCTTCAAAATGCTCTACCAATCAAGTCCTTTGAAGTATGACTCGTTATTTTTACTTATCTCTAAACTTTTGTCATCAATTCTTATGGTCGTTTCATACTATACATTTCAAATCATTAAAGGAGATACCTTTTGTGAACCATTATTAATGATTTTGATTAGATAGAAGAAAAATATCAGGAGTATAAACTCGAACTTAGTATCGAAACAAAATAGTTAATAAAAAATTGAAACATTAAAGCAGAAAACAAAGATGCTAATCTCGTTCGTGGACATACCGTATTTACATTGTTATCAATTCATATTAATAATATCTCTAAAGAATGGGATACAAACTAAAACTTAATTATCATAAGCGAAATTTATATAGTTCTTCACTCCTTTGTTTTAGGACTAGAGCGTAAGGTCCAAACCACCTCCAAGAAATTCAAAAAAAAAAAGTCGATATATTATAATTTGGATTTTGATTAAAAAGTGTGCATGCGTGAATGGTAGGATATATAGGAGTACGGCACACTGGTATACTGTTTCTATGGTCAATAAAAATATTTTTTATATAAACATAACACAAAATTAATCATAAATCTGATTAGAATCAAGTCAAAGACTGGTGTTAAGGACTTGATCTTCTTGATCAAGATCATGTGGTCTTAGACCTTCTTAATCTCTTATAAAACGGTTAAGTAAGTTTCATAAAACCCCAATTTAAAAATAAATAAATAAATAAAGATAAATAGAAAAAGGATGAAAATAATGCTAAATTGATGGATAATTTTTAATAAAACAAATATTATTTTCTTTTTAAGAGTTGGCTTTAGTTTGTTTGAGACTGTGAGGTTTAAAAAAAGAAGGGAATTTGCACCCTATAGCCAAAGAAAAACTCAGATTTGAAAGGGAAGTAACCAAATCCTTCTTCTCTCTCTTCTTTTCTCTTCTTAACTCTCTCTACCCTTTCTCTAATTATTTAATTTTGTTTCTTCTTTTGGCTATTTCACCAATTCTCCCTTTAATACTCTTACAAAAAAGAGGTATATAATCCTTACGGATTTGATCAAAAGAAAAGTCTTTGACATGTTTCTCTTTTGAAAGTACTTAACGCAAACATTAACCTAAGATTAACTTAGGATAATTATTATCTTATACAGAAATGGATGAAAAAGCAAGTGGGTTTTCTGTATGGCAGAAACAAGGTGCGTCAAATTCAAAATGTCTTTAGACCATGTAAGTTAATATCCAACAGGGATGAGGTGAAACCGTGAAATGGATCTTAGGTCATAAGAACTTTTAAACCCATTATTATAAATCCGTGTCCCCAATAATCATAACCTATGGGTCCATGCACGTAGCGAACGCCCCGCTTCACCCACAAGGCCACAACCACAACCAGTAAACTAGCTAGTTGACTTTTTTTTTTCATAGGAAACAAATAGATATACGTGTCCTTTACTTGATTTCCTTTCATTCATTTTTTCTATGTAGGGTTTTGTTCAACTTATCCATTGAAAAAAAAAAATCAAGGTTATAAGTAAAATTAATATCCCAAACTTTTTTAAGAATGAAGTAATATAATAATTAAAACATACGCATACTATATTTCATTCATTAGTTGCCAACCAATTTTTTAAATGAAATCTCATAAACTTGAAATTATGCTAGATATGAGTAATTATACTGATCATTATGAATTCGGTCGAAAAACAGCAAGAGTATATATATTATTATATACACATGTCTTTTTATGTACGTAATTGATAATGAGATCGAATAAATTCATCTTAATAAGAAGAAAGACGATGCGTCTATTCAATAATAAAATTGCTAGTTTTGGGCCTTTTGGCGTCATGAGAAGCTTTCTAGAAGTGCGGAAGAGTATATAAGAGGAAATCATTTAAGGATGGATTGTTTTGATGATTCCATAAACAAATGCCCTACGTTTTTGATAGGGTCAGTGCCCTTTTATCTTGTTATTGTTATTCTGGTAGTTGACAATAATAAAAAATGGGTTTATACGTACGTAATATGTTGAAAAAAAAGAATTGGAATATAATGATAAGAAAGAAGAGATGTACTATTTTCAAAAAAAAAAAAAAAAAAAAGAAAGAAGAGGTAGAGGAACTTTTGTTGGAAACCAAAGAAGGTGGGGAACAAGATTAAGACCACAAGTGGAAAATATAGAGCTGTATAGATGTACATTGTAATCGCTTTAGGCGCATAGGGTAAAACAATATGGTCTCCACAAAAAACTAGTTCACTAAATAAAAGGGAGGTTGCCGTCAAAAAATTCAAAAGGGAGATTATGGATTTTGGTTAGGATGATTCTGTTGCATCCACTTAATTATGTAACGAGGAATTTTGTAAGTGGGGTGGGGGAAGAGTATAGATTTACCCGAAAAAAGAGTTTTGACTTGATATCAGAAGTCAAAAGAACAAATCGGATCGACACACTGAATTGTACCTCTCGAACTGGCGATCATCATTAGTCGGATCATCTTAACAATTTGTTAATGGTGTAACAAGTTAATGACCACAATTTCATCAGTAAATCAAAAGATTCTATCACACATTACAATGAAAAAATAATTGTCGCCAACTAACGAGTAACGACCATAATTCTAAGCGAGAAATCGATATTTAAGTACTAAAGTCCATCCTTACTCATAAAGTACAAATTTCTAAATAATTCGTTTATATAAACCATCGCCTATGCATGTCGAAGTATACAATGTTGTTGATGATAATTAGCGACCTTAGATTCATATTGATATCCAAACGATTCCCGATTTATATATATTGAGTTAGAAAAACCATGGACGGATATGTGTTCTAATATTGATTTATCGGTTGTCAAGTTGAATATATACCAAACTCAAAAACGGGACAAGCTTTAATCTTAAAGGGTTTGTTGTGTGTCACTGGAATGTTGGAAGAGCTCTTGTGCTGTTTACTTAATGCGATCAATTGGAAGAGGAAGACGAAGAAGATGACGATGATATTGATAACAAGAAAAAATGATTTCATTTTCTTGCCAAAAGAATGTTTACTAAATTGGGTTTTCAAGATAAGATTCCCTTTATTGGTGAACCGAGGAGTGTGTTGTGGTCATAGATTCTTCATGAATAAGGAATATACTATAGGTTTGGTGGTTATTGTGGATTTGTGTGGGTATGAGTAGGTATGAAAGATGGGTCTTTTTTGGGTGTCCCCATGAAGAGGTTTTGTGTGATTGTGTCTATGTAATTTCACAACTTTGCTCCTTTTTATTCACCAGACACTACCCACCACTTAATAACACTGTGCATATGTATAAATACTAAAAACAAAAGTTTGTCAAGAATTGCATGTATCATATGGTAGTTTAAGTCCGAATTTTTTGAGTCTGCACACTTGGGGTCTACAGATTGCATGTTTTTGTGGGGTAAGTTTACTAAGTTATGTGTGTTGACATCTTATCCGTATACAAATATTGTTATGAAAGCGCTGATGATGCGTTACTATGCTATGATTATAGTTTTACTGTTCAGTAAAGTGTGGGCCTATGGGCCAAACCAGAGCGGCCCATACTATCCTAGCTTTCTTACAATATCTTAGGAAACCCTCTCATGTGATGTGGAGAAGTACTAAGGAGGGAAAACGAAACACAAGTGTTAGCGGCTTCGCTGGAAATGGCGCTCATGTCCTCTCCGGTAATTCCAGATTCTCGAATGCAAATGCTCATCCCTCGCGAGAGATTTTTAAACTTCGCTTTTGATTCGATCTAGTTATGCGAACACAATCTACGGCACTGAAAAATTTTAAGGAATCTCAAGGAGGCCAAAAATTAAGAAACCACACAAGTCGCAGTTTTCAAGAGCTGTCACTTAACTGTTGTTAATATATTTTTCTTCTGTCTTATTATCCACTGAAGTTGTATCTTTTTAGTACGTTTTTATCTTCTCTACTTGCATTTCCCAATTTCCACAAGAGTATTATTATATATCAAAATGCACTATGATAACAACGCCAATGTAATAAAATGCCAAATAAGGAGGGAAAAAAATCTGCTTGTCTAGTAGTTTTCCAAATGTCAGGTTTTCGAAAACGCAACTTTGTCAAAAATATCAAAAACGTAAACACCAAACCAGAAAACAACAAAACAAGCAAATATTAAAATAGCACAGACAAAAGGCGGTGGTATCTGTTACAAGCCAATAAAATAATTAACACTGTAAACCTGCTACGGCATTAATTTTGGAGAAGAAAAAGAAGAAAGGCGATGGAATCGAATGGAGAGGAAAGGAGCACGACGACGTATTGCGTGACGGGTGCAAATGGATACATCGGTTCTTGGTTGGTTAAGTCTCTTCTCGAAAGAGGCTACACTGTTCATGCCACCCTCAGAGATCTTGGTATCTTCTTGTTTCTTCTTTAAGGAAACTATTTTATTTCTTTTTTAACAACTATTCGGGTAATAAGATTATCAATGATAAGTTCTTGCGTGACACTGAAATGATTTGTTAATTCTGATGCAGTTAAACAGAATTGAAACTTCGTTTGTGAAACAGATCAACCAAACTCTTAAATGTGTGTTTATATCGAATCTCAGGAACTACTCAGACAGTGCTTTTCTTATAAGGAATGTTATTGGTTATTCTGATTCAAAGCTGTACTAATTTGTATTATAGCTAAGGATTTTGAAGTCATCGTAGTTAAACTAAAAGCTTCTTCCTCTGACAGCAAAATCTCAATATTTTCAATCCAAGTGGAGAGGAAATGAACGGCTTAGATTATTCCGAGCGGATCTTCAAGATGACGGCAGCTTCGATGACGCCGTTCAGGGCTGTGACGGCGTCTTCCATGTCGCGGCTTCCATGGAGTTTGATATCTCACCGAATCACGTCAATCTCGGTACGACCTTTTCGTTCCACGTACCGATTTTTCTTTTTTTCTTTTTTCACATTGCCTTAAACCGCCATAAACCTGAACTGTTAGTATCGCCATTTTTTTTCTCGGTTCAGTAAATGATTCTATATCTGATCAATCCACTGAAACCTTGACCATGTTTTCGTGAAACGTCAATGTAAAATGTTGTAAACGATGGAAAAAGTCTCATGTCAAGATCAAAGAACACGTATTTGCTAAACTAGTTCATCGGTCTGGTCTTAATTTTAACCGAAACGAACCGGGTTTTGAATCTCAGAGGGTTATGTCCAGAGCAAAGTCGTTGACCAGGCGATAAAAGGCGTACGGAACGTACTTGGTTCTTGTCTTAAGTCAAAATCAGTCAAGAGAGTTGTCTTTACGTCATCCATCAGTACTCTCACAGCCAAAGATGAGAATGAACGGTGGAGATCAATCGTAGACGAGACTTGCAAGACTCCCATTGATCATGTCCTTAAAACAAGAGCAAGTGGATGGGTATATATATATATACTAGTATTGCAATAGTATAATTCATTACATGACTTATAATTCATTTAGGCGTGTTATAAACAAATTTAGACTTCATGTGGACGACAGATTTATGTACTATCGAAACTCGTATCAGAGGAAGAAGCATTTAGATATGCAAAAGAGACAGGAATGGATCTTGTTTCAGTCATTACAACCACTGTCTCGGGTCCATTTCTTACTCCTTCTCCGCCATCAAGCCTTCAAGTTCTCTTATCTCCAATAACAGGTGCGTGTGCGTGTGCATAATATTTTTTTGTTATCAAATATAGATTAAATTTTTTGGCATAAATAACCATTTTAGTTTTTAGGTGACTCCAAGTTGTTTGCGATACTATCAGCAGTGAACAAAAGAATGGGTTCGATTGGGTTGGTACACATTGAAGATATTTGCATGGCGCATTTGTTTCTGATGGAAGAACCAAAAGCTCAAGGTCAATACATATGTTGTGTTGACAATATTGATATGCATGATTTGATGCTTAATCACTTCACGAAGGAGTATCTTTGTAAAGTTCAGAAGTAAGTTCTTGAATTTTACAATCTTCAAATGCTTTTATCGATATTTCACATAATTATTATTCTTGGTTTATAGGGTAGATGAAGAAGATCTGGAAGAAAGACAAAGTTTGATGAAGCCTATAATTTCTTCAAAGAAGTTAAGAGAATTGGGGTTTGAGTACAAGTATGGTACTGAAGAAATTATTCAGCAAACCATTGATGCTTCCATCAGTTATAGGTTTCCTACTTTGAACCACGAACTCAAGAAGTGAGATCAACACCAGTTTGTCAATTTTTTGTTTTGCTTGTGGCCATATTGATTATTAAGAATCCATTAGTAAAGCCTTTTTGCGATTCCGACATGTTATCTATAATTAAAGGTTGTACCATGTATACTACCAAAGCGAACACGAAAGCCAATGAACCAATGGAAGTTCATAGGAAGGATCACGCAGATGGAAGAGCTGCAATAGAAACCTTTCTCATTCATCTCTCTACCATACTTTTACATTCTTAGAGTTAGGAAGTGCTTCCACACTTGAGATCCCGTCAAACCATGGGCCAAACATGTATAATTACCACAGGAAGCTACACCAAAACATGCTTTTAACTTACGAGTGGCCGGTAGGTTAAAGAATTATTTTCTTGTCTACGTACATTCTACAAGTCACGCATGTACATTACCAGATTTAGCTTATGTTATGACATGTTTAGAGGCTACATAATATGGATTTGGCTGAGTTAATCAGATTTAACAAACCTACCATAATCAACATTTAAAAGTCTTACTAGTACGGAGTGCAATTAGTTATAGTTGTGTTTAATTTGTGTTTTATTAGTTCTAGTCGGGTCGTCAGTTTTGATGCAAGCTTTGTCTCAATGCCTTTGCAATTGGTATGGACTGCTTTATTCAAGAAATATGCTAGCTGCGATTTACTTTCTTTTTGTTGTTTTTCCCTCGATTTTTTTTTCAAATGTAAACAAAAGCATGAACATAGCATGTTTGATTTAAGCCTAAGTTTTCAATTTAGAAACTTTTGTTTGTTTATGATTCAAATTTGATTTTCTAGGCCGGAACGCATATCGTTGAGGAGTAGCACGTCAATTATATATTTATATGTTTTGTATTCCATCAGTCAATAAAGTTTCAATCTCCACTAAAAACTAGATTGTTTTCTAAGTACTAACTATATATATCACCATATTAGTTGAAGAGAGATTTTAGCTAAAACCCATGACAATTGACTTGACTAGCTGAATACGCTAATTTGCCCAAAGAAGAAGAAAAAAAAAAAACAGTTTTTCACCAGTTCCATTTACTCAATTATAACATATCTTATTGTCCATTATTTTTCTCTGCACAAATTCTTACACGATGTTGGCAAAACAGGCATGATTGGCAAATTATATATTTCCCTAGACTTTTTTATTTGTTTACCAGGCATTGCCTGAAATTTGGCATTTACCAGTACTCTCCACCCGTGAAACAAAGCCTCTTTCTGACGCTCTTCAACCTCCATTTCTTTTTATTTTGTGCTTCAAACCAATTCCCTAGTTTAATATAGCCAACAATATCAATTAGATAAACAAACACTACGGACAAAAACATTCTGTCCTTTTTCCACTTGGAGATCAGTGCCAAAATAACCTGATAGAAGCTTTTCATTTTGAATTTTGAGCTCACAAGTATATGCGTAGTTAATAATCTAGAGACTTTCACATAATGTGGTTTAATACCCAATTTTTGTTCGGTTTACCAAAACCAGCCCAGTAGTCATTCATGTTATCTTATGCATCCGAAAGCAATATCCGACCCAAGTAACAAGAAAACCTGAAAATGATGCAAGAAGATACATTATCGTTTAATTTCAAATTGTTCCATCTTAATCAACTACAGAAGTGTCGATTAACACTTCCATAGTGAGATCAACATCCCAAGTTTGCCTTTAAAAAGAAAAAAAAAAAACTCAATGGCGCTAATCAATTTATCATCCAAAACTTTCCAATTATTTTCTTCAGTTTCAAAATTTTGACTTTTAGGGTTTGCAGATAACCACAAAACAAGGAAGCAAAGCTCGAGGGTTGAGCAAATAAAGCTCCTCGACATTTGTGTACAAGCCAACTCTCCCGGCCAAAGAATCAAACCCATTCAACGCACCCATCTCCTCTACATTCTCCACCGGCCGATGAACCCTCCCGGCGATTACCCGACACACGATCAACGCCTTCCTCTCCGTCGTACCATCACCACCGGCCGTCGCGATCGACTCGAACGCCCTCCCGCTCGTCGACGCCGTGAAAACCCCGATTCCGTTGTTCATCTCCCGTTTCGCCGAGAACCCGCTCCTTATTATCCGGCAAACGCAGCAATTTTCCGACGAGCATAGACTCGTGCACCCGTTTATTCCAAGAGCGCACGCGACGGTGGTTCCGTGGAACCTGAGCAGCTCGTTCCCGTCGGCGATGCATCTCGGATGTTTCTTCTGCAGCTTGCTCGCTCTGCTCTTCACAGTGTCTCTGTACTCCTCGAACCTTGCTAGTGTTTTCTGCATGTTGTGCACTTTCAGGATCCGATCGATTCTCCCGCATTGATTCTCTGTTTTTAACCAGCTTGTTCTGCAGATTATCTCCACGATCTTTCGCGACGAATCGCCTTCCACGAGCTCAGTCACTGAAATTTCGGTACGTTCTTTAGTAAAGACACTCTGTATCCTAACTGCGAAATTCAAAGATGAAACTTTTTTGCGGGAAATTCGATGAAAAGTAAAAAACTTTGTGAAATTTGAGGATGAAATTTTGAAAATTTCGGCTGGTTTTGATTCGTTTGCAATGTGATTGTTATTACCGGCGTGTTTGGTGAGATGATGAGCTTCTGCAGCTTCGGGTTTGCTAAACTTCTCGCCGCATTTATGGCAAGAAACAGAGGAAGTGCCTCCATTGATGTCGGAGTCTCTCTCCAGAGAAGCTCTTCTGCTCGGTTTAAACCGTAATCCTTCCTTGTCTCTGTCCGACACAGCTAACGTAGACTTTCTCGACGCGTGGCTTTGGTACGAAGAGGAGTAATTCACCGGCGTCCCCGGCCTCAGAGTCCCCACGAACTCCCTTCCTCCGGTTAGGGAGGCTATGTCTCCGGCGCCGGTGATCTTGAGCTCGGAGGTGGAGCTGCTGATGATGACGTCGTGAGTGATGGGATTGAGAAACTCGCTGCTTCCAATAGAACGAGGGCTAGAGCAAGTGGGCTTCTCCAAATGCCGGTTGCTTCCATGGATTACGTCTTTGAGATTGGCTATGGACCTTGAACAACCGGACCGGTAGGTTGTTCTCTTGGTGGATATGGTAGGAAGCTCTTTGCTTCTGGATCTCGGGTCGTGGACATCGGAGGGATCAGATTTGCAGTGGAGAGACTTCTTCAGTGAGAACCAAACATCGGGCAGCTTCTTGTTTTTCTTTTCGGTTCTTGTGCTTGAAGCTTCCATTGTTTTATCCTCTCTCCACTGTTTTTTGTTTTCCAAAGGATATGAGAACGAAAGAAGCAAAAACAAAAAATTGTAATTTGAAATGAATGTTAGAGAGTGTATCTACTTTCAGGATTGGAGAATCTTGACTTCTGAAATTTCAGTTTTCCATTTTTTGGAAAGGGATAGTTAAAGGTCTAAAAGAAGGGGACCAAGCCACGGGAACTGAATCCTGACCTGATTATGAGTTTTTTGTTTTGTCGTGTAGATATAAAGATACGAAAAGTAAAAGTTTAAAATTACAATAGGAAGTTACTCCCAAAATGACTGTACAGTGTTTATTTGGTTACTGGACTTAAGACTCCCGATAATATGTGTTTACTTCATCATTCTTGATAGTGTATAAAATCTATCAGATACATGGTTATATAAAAATGTCTGAATGTGAAGGTGCAGAAGAAAACAGACGAGATGAACGGTGCGGCCAAATCGACCGAGTACTGAAATACTATGAATCTTTTAAGTCTGGCCCGGATTGGGAAATCTCAAATGTAAATCAACACAATAATAACACAAGTGCCTCTCCAGAACTTGACACGTAGGATCCGAAACAGCCTGTGGTGATGACACGTCAATAAATGAAAAAAGTTGAGAAGCCAACCAGAACATTTCGTTTGGACACGTCACAAATCAACACCAATCATAACATTTTCTTTGTCCACGTCACAAATGAACACTTAACAAAAAAAAACAAGGGCCATCGCAGGCCCAACCAAAACGTCCAGCCCGTAACCAGTAGGCCTGTTACTTCGGTTAATTTTTCGGGTTCGGGTCGGATGATTCGGTTTTTCGGGTTTCGACGTATAGAAACCGTTCGGGTTTTTTCTAATTGTCATTCGGGTTTAGTTCGGTTTATTTCGGTTTCGTGTCGGGTTTCAGATTTCATATCAAACCCGATCGAGTTTTACTTCGAGTTCGGTTCGGTTTATTTCGGGTTCGGGTTCAGGGTTTTCGGGTTTTTTCAAAACCAAAGTAACCAATATAACACAATAATAACACAAGTGCCTCTCCAGAACTTGACACGTAGGATCCGAAACAGCCTGTGGTGATGACACGTCAATAAATGAAAAAAGTTGAGAAGCCAACCAGAACATTTCGTTTGGACACGTCACAAATCAACACCAATCATAACATTTTCTTTGTCCACGTCACAAATGAACACTTAACAAAAAAAAACAAGGGCCATCGCAGGCCCAACCAAAACGTCCAGCCCGTAACCAGTAGGCCTGTTACTTCGGTTAATTTTTCGGGTTCGGGTCGGATGATTCGGTTTTTCGGGTTTCGACGTATAGAAACCGTTCGGGTTTTTTCTAATTGTCATTCGGGTTAGTTCGGTTTATTTCGGTTTCGTGTCGGGTTTCAGATTTCATATCAAACCCGATCGAGTTTTACTTCGAGTTCGGTTCGGTTATTTCGGGTTCGGGTTCAGGGTTTTCGGGTTTTTTCAAAACCAAAGTAACCAATATTAATGAAAAAATCGAAAATAGGGTATTTAGAGTTTGAGTTCAGATATTTTAAGTTCGGGTTCGGTTTATTCGGGTTTCGGTTTTTCGGGTTTAGACAAATAGAAACCGTTCTGATTTTTAATATTATTATCGGGTTCGGCTCGGATTCGGTTTGGTTTATTCGGATTTTGGGTTTGGATAAACTGTAACCGATCGGGGTTTTTAATATATTTTTTCGGGTTGGGTTCGGGTTTCTCGGATCGGGTTCATGTTCGAGTTTCAATTTTAGATAAATGTCTCAGGCCTAAGAACCAGCCAAGTAGGTATCCAAACCCAACGACCGCGGCGTAGCGCGGGTTCGGAACTAGTGTGAATAATAACATCAGTTCTAAATGTATCTAAAATCATTCAAGAATCGTGAGAAAATGCTGCTACACAGCCTACACTCATACATTGCTTCTAATAAGTTCCTTAAGTCGTATGATACATGGCTATAAACCATCGCTGAGTTATCAAGACAAGAGTGATCGTACTTAGGTAACTTAACTATCTATGTACCATAGACTATGGTACTATTTGACTCACGAGGTCACAGTGTACATGATTTGGTTGTCTCCTGGCTAAAACATACGCGTATATACAAGTACAACCTCACATTTCCCAAATCTAATGCTTCCAATTTGAATTGTATTTAAAATAGTGAATTATCTTCACAGACTGTCTGACCAAGAGGACACTTCCACACCATGTGTTGTCCTTGGAACAACCATTCCAGTCAAGAAACAGAAATTGGAAAATTGATTTGTCAACACCAACAAGTACAAAAATCAAATTTAACTGGTTTAGAGATGAAGTACTTTACATGATTTTTCAATCCGGACAGAAGAAGATTCTGTATACATATAGTACCCTTAGAAAATGATCTGTTTTAACAATTTCCCATTATTATTTTTATTATTTTTGTGAAACAAAAAATGGTTGTGTTGTGATTTTTATATATGCATTATAGACATTTCTACATCCCACATTAATGAAGAATTGAATAAGTGTGATCCACCTATTTTTGTTTTAAAGGTTGGTAACATCAGATGGCCATCCCACCACCAGGTTCATGACATGCAATTTTTCGAATTTCTCTATCCGGTTTCTTTTTGTTTGCTATCCATTTTTCTGTTTGGAGAAACTAATCGAAATATGTATTTTAAGTGATAATTAGAATTCCTTTGTCGTAAAACGAATCACTACAGAACGACATTTGTGCATAGGAGTTAGAATTTGCACCAAAAAAAAGTCATTGAAAATGAACAAGGATCCAATTGGTGATCGAGCTTTAAAGGATGGGGAATGTCCTATACATTCTTCAATAAATAGTAACATAAAAGTTGACCCAAAGCAATATAGGCCCAAGAATTTTAAACTTAAAGGGCCTCCTTATTTGGGCTAAAATTGGAAAGCCCAAAGTAGCCCACATATATATAAACACATATCCAGTAAAACTATAAATCGTATCCCTTAAACTCAAAACAATCTAACGGTGGTGTATGTCGATCCATGTACTGTCATATGATTGGTCACTGATACCTTTCTTCTCCACTATATTAACACTCATGGCGGGTTTCGCTGTAAACTCATTATTGTCATTTTCTCAAATACGATTTGCTCATAATACTTTTTTTTTATTTTCCTTTGGAGAGAATATTCTTTGCTGTAGAAAATGGCGGGTCGTGGAAAACAACTTGGATCTGGCGCGGCGAAGAAGTCTACTTCTCGTAGTAGCAAGGCGGGACTCCAATTCCCTGTTGGTCGTATCGCTCGATTCCTCAAAGCGGGAAAGTACGCCGAGCGTGTTGGAGCAGGAGCTCCGGTCTATCTCGCTGCCGTTCTCGAATACCTCGCCGCCGAGGTAATCACAGCCTCTTATCTCGATAATGATGGTCACCTGTTTAGTTCGTTTCCTCATTATTGATCTCGCGCATCTAGGTTTATGGGTTTTCGATCTCTTTCCCATTTCGTATTTTTGCCCAAATTAGGAAAGTTCTATTTTCGGTTGAATTTCTTACATTCAGTTGGCACTTGTTGAGTCTGATTTTGACGTGCACTAATTTGGTGTGATTAAATCTAAACAGGTACTTGAGCTCGCTGGGAACGCAGCAAGAGACAACAAGAAGACCCGAATAGTTCCTCGACACATTCAGCTTGCTGTGAGGAACGACGAGGAACTAAGCAAATTACTTGGAGATGTGACCATTGCCAATGGAGGAGTGATGCCTAACATCCACAACCTCCTTCTCCCCAAAAAGGCTGGTGCTCCCTCTAAGCCTACTGATGAAGATTAGGTAATCTAAGCAGACGAACAAGCAATGATAGTACAACATGTCTAGGACACTTGCCTTGTTTTTTTCTTCCTTTTCTTTTCTCTCTGCTGTGTGAATGTACTAGTTGCAAGGATATTTGTTTTGTTTGTCTGAATATATCTGAATGAACATTGTTCTCTCTCTGTTTCCACAATTTCAAGAATCGAACGAACGCAAAACAAGACAGAAAAAAGGCGATAGTTCTTTCATGATGGACCTGGATTCTCGATCAACTCTTTCGCAAAATCTCGGACCACGTCATGCATTTTAACCGTTTCACTGCGCGAACCATCTTCTGACAAGCATTTTTTCCTTCAAACTGAAACGGGTATCCGTACAACTAGTACAGCCACACAGCTTCCATTGCTGCAGAAACAACAATCTTAAACATCAGTAGGCTCAAGGAGCTAGAAAAACTAATCAGCTCAAGTACCTAGGGATTTTTGTGCGAATATACGAAGGGAGTTTTTTTATTAAGACACTTGACTCTATTGCTTTAAGCGCTGTGCTTTCGCCACTTGGTTCACAGATGTAGTAGCTCGTGAGATGATTTTCTTCTTGGGTGTGGGAGGAAAACCTCTTCTCTCATTACTATGATATGATCATCATCATCCAAGTCAAAACGTCAAATACAAGCAAAAGAAGGAACATTTTATAAAAATCCAAAACCCAAACCTTCGAAGAAAAACCCAACATACATAGGGAGATTGGATTGTAAACAAAACAAGATAATATAAATAATCAATGATAAAGTGAAACATAATATTTCGAGACTGGTGTACGGGGATAGCAAAGGTAAGAATAACTTGCGGAAGAATCAAAGTTGGGGATGCATCACCGAAGCTATGTAGTAAAATTGTCAACTGGGTCATTCAAACCAGAAAATCCCTGACAACGTGCGTGTTTGCTTCAGGCCTCTAGAAGTCACGAGGCCACATTGGTGAATCATCGCGACTTTGTGTATCGATTGAGTTGAGACGCCCAAGAATGGTAGCTTCAGTGGTAATATCATCCCAAGACAACTTAGAAAACCAGCTACGTGTTGCTCTTATTTCTTTGACTCCATCAGCATTCTTCGAGCTAATAGGCAAACTTCGCAGGAGATTGCAGTCTATGACTTCCATTCGTTCCAAGCATTCCAATGGCTCTCCCTGGTCGCATAGTCTCTTCAGTTTTGAAAGAGATTTCAGTTTTATGACTCGCAGTTTGGGTAACACAGGTTCAGCAGAAGCTTCAAGTATCCCTGGGGAATAGACTAACACCTCCTGCAACCTCTCACAGCAGCTAACCCGTATATCTTCTAAGCTTGGCAGAGATCGTATCAAGTCACCAACATTGAAAATATATTTGAGCTTGGAGCACCAACTTATATTGAGTAGTTTCAGTCTCTGGAATCGAAACCCCAGGTTTCCAAACAGTTCGCTAATGGATTCTGAGGCAACATGTTGGAGATGAAGTTCCTCGAGATTTGGGAAGAGATCTAGCTGCGCCATGCATCCACCCGAAGGTCCTAAGCTAGCAGGGAAACCATCAATTGTCAGAGACTTCAAGACATCAAAGCTACGTGTGCCCCCAGTTACCAAGTTGTTTTTAAACAATTCATGTACACCAGTGCAGTTGTTCAGGACTAGAGATGTTGCGTAGACCAACAGCCACCCGATGGATACTTGCGAAACATCGAAGCTACTTAATTTTATCATCCTCTTATCAAATATCGTCGGCAAGGAGTAGACGTCTGAGCCAATAAAGATCTGGAATCTCTTCAATCTTCCGATCAAGGAATAGACCTTGAAGGGAAAGGAGGGGATGGAGACAAGCCTTATGGAAAGATAAAACAAATTTGTGAGATACCCAATCTCTTCGAAGGTTGCGTGCCCCACTTGTGCTTGTCCTTTGGTATTCCAGTGGTAAGAGCTTAAAGTCATGTCTAGAGTCTCCAAACTTGTTAACTTGGAAATGGTACCAGCTGGAATGCTAATGAGGTGATGAGTTCGTGAAAGGTCAAGGTGTCTCAACCTGGTCATTACCTCCAGTCCTTCCGGTGTTTCCCTTATACAGGTAGCGCATAGATCCAAGTATTGAAGTTTCACAAGGGTATTAAGCGATGGCAGCTCTTTGAGGAAATAACAGTCTCTCAAGATGAGAGATTGGAGATTATGAAGTAGACAGAGGGATTGGGGCAATGACCTTACCCCTGTGGCGCTTAGATTTAAAATTCTAAGGGATGGAAACGCTTGCAAGAATCTCTGTGGAACTTCCTGGAGGTGGAAGTTGTATTGCAGCAATAATGTTGAGGCTTGTGCACACTCCACAAGACTTTCCGGTAGCTTTTCTAGCTTGTTATGCATTAAAGAAACTCTCTGAACAGAAGGAACGAACTTATTTTGCTGAATCTCCCGCAAACTTGAATCAGACATGATAAGTGAATGACACTCTGATTGTGAGGAAGATGTAACCCATATGGAAAAATCCCGAACAATATCATGCATTTTAATTGTTCCATGACGAGGGCCATCTTCTAACAAGCAACAGTCCTTCAAATTCTCAACCAATGTCATTCCTTCGTTCATGGACTCCTCATGGTTGCCTTCCTCATTAATGTATCCTTCTGCCATCCAATAACTCACAAGTTCGCCTACTTCGATTGGGGTGTCCTCTGGGAATAGAGCACAAAAGAGGAAGCAAGATTTCATCTTATCGTCCAATGAGTCATAGCTCAATTTCAAAGGCTTGAAGATCTTTTCTTCAATACTTTTAACATAAGGTACTGATCTTTTTAGCTCTTTCAAGGCATGCGTCCATAGCTTGACATCCTTCTTACTCCGCAAGGTCGATCCCACTGTAATAATAGCTAAAGGTAGTCCCCCACATTCACGGGAAACAGCCTTTGCGATGGGTTTAATAAGATCTGATCTTGCTACGTTCCCAGCACTTTGGCATAATAGTTTCCACGATTCGTCTTCAGACAAACATTCAACTTTGAAGTCAATATCTGTTTTTATGTTTCGGCAAACATCGTGGAACCTGGAAGTCAGAACAACCTTCAACGACTCGGGTCTGCGTGTGAGCGGAATACCCAAAAGGTCTAGATCAATGGTTTCCCATACATCATCAAGAATGAGAAGAACATTAGTCTCTTCTGTAAGCACACAACGAATCCTTCCCGCTAGCTCCTCTGCAGTGTCTCCCACGTTGGTTTTTATCTTCAACCTCTCTGTTATTTGCCGCTGCACCCTTGTCAAGTTAAATTCTTTAGATACTGTTACCCAAACCACCAAACGAAATGGATGTGTATTGTGCTCTTTCCCAAGCTTATTGTTCAGGGCTTTAACTAGGGTTGTTTTCCCCACTCCTCCCATTCCCCAAACACCGATTATGTAAATACCATAGTACATCAGCTTTTCTGCAATGTCGGATAACATACCATTCGCTGTTGTTTGACCGAAAATTGAAGGTCCCGGGATATATTCTATCCTTTTGATTGAACCATCTCCAGCGCATATGTCAAGGAGATGTACACCTACCTCCTCAAGCCTTTTGATATCCTCAACAAGGGCGAAAAGTTTGTAGCCAAGCCTCCATTTCAAGAAGAGAATGCTTGAAACACGTTTCTTTTCCAACGAAGTTGCTTCAGACACTATCCCTTCAACGTCTCTTAGCCATCTTCGAAGCTGAAACTGGACCGATTCCCCCTTAATCTCCATGGTTTCACGAACCTTATTAACTTTGATCCTGATTTCTTTCAGGCTAGGCAGCGCAGTGTCAAAAGTTCTCAAGTTTTCATCAAACTTGGTAGTAACGTTGATTCGCTTACACGTTGCTCCACACATAAAACGCATAGTCTCAGCAAAGATCGCACCGGTGACCGAGGCCACAAATTCCATGGCAGAGCTAAAAGAAGAGAGACTTTTAAATAAATTGACACAAAATAATAAACGGAAGAATTCCAAAATGATCGATCTCTAAAGTCAAAAGAGCACCGAGCGGCTTACCGTTTAATCCAAGAAAGCTTTCTTCACCTTGATGGTTTAAGGGACTTGTAGGACTCCATCGATCAGACTAAATTATATTTAACAGTTAATTCTATAAAATCATTTGTTTAAGATTGAACGATTTGACTAATTCTAGCACATTGTCCTTGTTTGATTAGTCATGAAAACTCACGTTGACTCGACTGATTCTAACTGTTTGTAAATTATATGAATCGACTAATCGTCTAATCCCAAGAAACACAAAAAAAAAATGATTCTACAGTCGTTTTCTCCATTAAATCACTACGAAGCATTCAAGAATTATTTTATTCGTTTATTAGCGTGAAGAAAATATCAATTCGCCAAACTGTCCACCTAGCATATTAAAATGATAGGGCTATAGATTAGTTGCAGATGTTACCAGAATACTAATTAAGTAAACAAGCCGGAGAAGTTGGAGATGGCCATGCTTTAAGACATTAGTGATATGTTGTGTCTTGAGATTTCTTACAAGAACCAGTGGGGCCGTCAAAATGATACCAAAGACGTTAACTGGAGATTCCAACTGTAGCTATATTCCGGTAAACTGGTAAGAAATGATGCCGAAGAGTTGCTCTTGCATATTTCAATTGTCTTCCTTCAAATGTCACTATTGTAACCAATCCAACACAATATAAAAAATTAGACTGAAAGTCAATTTGATGGAGCGAAAAAGAAAACAAATGAAGTACTTACAAGTTGTGAGCGTGCAGGCACTTCAAGAGTAGCTATGAGTGACTGATCATCGACATTGTTTTACATTTTCAAACTTACTGCCTTCTAAAGTTCATTGTGGCTAGAGAAGTTCCCACGTCCATGAAATCCTCTGTTTGGCATTGGACTGAATTATCTCTTGAAGGACACAATAGAGAATCATTTTCAGTTTCCTTTATGTCTGAAAAGTTCAAGAGAAAAAACAGAAGGTTTGAGTGTCTGTATATGTTGACAATAGGAACTGAAAGCTAAGTTAGCTTCACACGGGATCATTTTAAAAAAACTGGATGAAATCTCCTGTAAATCTGCAAAGAACCGGTGTACAAACCTATAACCAAGGGATTAGTTGTCCAACTCTCCAAACTACTTACCCAAATACGGATATGTCTTTTATTATGCTAATCTTTGCCTCTGACTTCTTTTTGCCTTTGACTCTATTTTACCTCTGAGCTCTGACTAACGTCTAGTTAGTTATGCTGATGTGGTCATATGCAGCTGATAAATGTTCCGTATGAACACTTATCAGAAGAAGAAAAAAAAACCACTACTCAAAAGAACGGTGCCATGGTCTAGATACTAGGATAGACAAAAGTACATGGTTTAGAACATTAAACAAACCAAAGGTAAGTGACAAGGTGGACCTGAAAACTGTGGCGGAAATGATAAATGCTGTGTAGATATATCCACATTGATCCAACTTCTAGCACAGCGTACTATAAGACTGACATCAAACTGAAAAACCCATACCGCCCTATGGCAGTACAAACGATAAAACATTCCATACGTAGCTCAATATCCTAAAATCTTTCAAGAAACAAGAACCAATACCAAAACTGCAATCTCAGTGTCTGAAATCTAACTTTCCTCTAGGACCACAAAAAAGCATATAATCCAAAGCAGCACGATCAGCTAGCTTTATGCTGGCATTCCAAACCGAGAAAGGAGCTCGAAGCAACAACAGGAAGAGTACATACCATTTGCTAATTGACCGTTCCCTGTAGCTGGCGCCATAAATTGTGTGGCAAAGAAAGTCCCGTCTTTTCCTAAGAACAAGAACACTGAAAGGGAATTCAGCCAGAGAACTAAACGACTCCTCTTTAACTGCCCATTAACATCGTTCCAATTGATTCTTGTTTCATCAAACTGTCAAGTAAACCCTACACGCTGGCGTAAACAGAGGCTAAACGCTTTCACAATTGCGGAAAGATTACAGCTTTTTTTTTTTATCAGACATTTCGCCCATCGAAGCTTTAACCAAAAATCCGACGACTCTGATTGAAAGTCCAGAACTGAGAGCTGATTTCGATACGACTTCCTGCAACAGCCTATTCAGTAAACCTTACAGGCAAGAAGAGATCAAAATAGGGTACAATTTTGTGGGGAAGTTCTTCTCTCGGTTGCGACAAAACAAAAGGCCTTCTTTTTATCAATAAAAGGATTTTCATAAAAGGATAATTAGTAGTGCTAAGAATTACGATTATTGCCACAGCCTATTGAGCGAGCCCACCTCACGGTACGGGACCCATTACAGAATCTGAAACAGCTTTCCTTTCACATCATAATGTGTGAGACAAAAGAATCGAAAAAAACAAAAGAGAATTTTGTATTTGGACAATTTTAGCCCATACCTTTTGGGCCCATGAGCGTGAATAACCGAGTGGTTTTGGACCAAAGAAAAGGGTAGGTAACTCAGGTAAAATTAGAAAATCAGCATTTTTAAAAAAGAATCTATCGTCTGAAAGGCCAAGTGTCGCCGACGTATAGTATTTTACCGACACATCCTGTTCGCTTTTCTTCCTAATCGTTACTATTAGCTTCTCATTTATTAACGTCACATTTTTACAAAGTTCACATTCATGATTCAATCTTTGTAATCTTCGGTATATCGTACTGCAATGAAAAATATGTTATATATGATATTACTAACAAGGTTAGACTTTCTTCTTGTACGTACTAGATAACATAACTTTCCAACTTTTTTGACAAAAAAATATAACTTTCCAACTACTACGTAATAAAATCTAGGTAAGATCTATAGCTCAAGAAACGTTAAGTTCTTTCATTCAAATGATCTATAGCTCAAGAAACGTTAAGTTCTTTCATTCAAATGAATCGATATACTCATGTAGTTGTGACCTACACACGTTGTACATGAGTGAAGTGCAATAATTATTCAAATCTGAAATTTCAAGAGTTATTTAATCGCAGCTGAATTTCAAGATATATGTAATTGGTACTTGGTAGTAGTTAAATACACTGAAACTTTTTTTTTTTTGACAGCCTGAAACATTTATTTTAGAACTAGCAGATTTTCATTGGGAAAAATCTTAAATGCTGGAGTGTATAAGAGTTGGGATTCAGAAAAATAAATCAACACAATAATAAGGCATGTGCCTCTCCAGAGGCTGACACCTAGGATGTGAGAAGCTTTGTGGAGCTGCCATGTCAATAAATGAAAAAAGTTGACAATCCAATCAAAACATTTGCTTTGTCCACGTCACAAATGAACACCAATCAGAACATTTGCTTTATACACATCACAAATGAACACTTAACAAAAAAAAAAACAAGGGCCATCGCAGGCCCAACCAAAAACGCCAGCCCGTAACCAGTAGGCCTGTACTTCGGTTAATTTTTCGGGTTCGGGTCGGAGGATTCGTTTTTTCGGGTTTCGACGTATAGAAACCGTTCGGGTTTTTTCTAATTGTATTCGGGTTTGGTTCAGTTATTTCGGTTTCGTGTCGGGTTTCAGATTTCATATCAAACCCGATCGGGTTTTACTTCGAGTTCGGTTCGGTTTATTTCGGGTTCGGGTTCAAGGTTTTCGGGTTTTTTCAAAACCAAAGTAACCAATATTAATGAAAAAATCGAAAATAGGGTATTTAGAGTTTGAGTTCGGATATTTTAAGTTCGGGTTCGGTTTATTCGGTTTCGGTTTTTCGGGTTTAGACAAATAGAAACGTTCTGATTTTTAATATTACTTATCGGGTTCGGCTCGGATTCGGTTCGGTTTATTCGGATTTTGGGTTTGGATAAACTGTAACCGATCGGGGTTTTTAATATATTTTTTCGGGTTGGGTTCGGGTTTCTCGGATCGGGTTCATGTTCGAGTTTCAATTTCAGATAAATGTCTCAGGCCTAAGAACCAGCCAAGTAGGTATCCAAACCCAACGACCGCGGCGTAGCGCGGGTTCGGAACTAGTAAATACAATGTAAGGAGCAGTTGACCTTTTCCGAGTATTTCAAAGAGAGAGTTCACTACATAAATTTGTATTCCCTTCAATTTTTTTCTTTCTATATTCATAGTATTATCAATTTCGTCCTTCAATTTATCGTTAATTAACCAACAAAAAAAATCAATTAATTCCCTGTTCATTTTTTATATATTTGGTGAAAAAGGTAAAAACCCAATAAATAAAGCAACGGATGTGATCGCATTAGTTCGGTGAATGCAGATCCAATCAACGGCCCCACATTCTCTCTCTCTCTCTCTCCCTCCAAACAAGAGAAATAGAAGTATCCAGCAGCGAGCGACGGGAGAACAGAACGGAGACTTGCCTCCATTTCTAAGCTAAACCCATAAAAACTAAAGGTCTTCCTCTTCTTTGTCACCTCTGTCTGTGTGTTCTTCTCTCACGAAATTCTAAAAATCTGGACTTTGTTTCCTCTATGAAATTGCCACTCACCGAAAGTTTCAATTTTTATGCTTTTTATTCACCAATAGTGTTTGCTGTTTAGCTCAAAAACACTGAACAACTTTACTGTTTCGGAAATTGAAGACAAACAAACAATTCACGGGTTTCCATCCTTTTCGATTTACCCATTTAATTCCTTTCGAACAGTTCCCAAAGAGACAAATCCGGAGTAATTAGGAACGAGAAGAGAGGAGAAGAATCTGAAGCTATTTTTTTTCTTTTTTTTTCTCTGGAGAAAGAAAAAAGAGAAATCAAAATGGTGGGGGAAATGACAAACGGTGGAAGAATCCGGCAAGCGTTTCCGGGAACTAAAGATCTGACGAGCACTGAAGGATCTGAATATGGCCCCGTTGAGTTTACCAGAGAAGACGTTGACGCTCTTCTTCATGAGCGAATCAAGTATAAGAGCAAGTACAACTACAAGGTCTCTCTCTCTTTTCTTTCTGATAATCTTAATGTTTGGTTTGGTGTTTGAAATCGAGATCTTCCAGTTCATGCAAATTTACTAAAAGAAGTCTATGCAAAGGTTTTTTTTCTTCTCATTTTATAGTTCAGTCTCAGGATTGTAGTTGCTAAATCTAAACGTGTTAGTCCCTGTGGTGAGTAAAAAGTCTTAGAAGTTCCAAGCAGTTTACTGTATTTTTTTCTTCCCGAGATTATGAATGTTAATTATGGAATCTTGGTTTGGAAGAGTTTCTGTTCGAATGTTAAGCCTGGATTATTGGCTCCGGTTGCTTGGTTTTGCAGGAGAGATGCGAGAATACGATGGACTATGTAAAAAGGCTTAGGCTTTGCATTAGATGGTTTCAAGAACTCGAGTTAGATTACGCCTTTGAGCAAGAGAAGTTGAAGAACGCGATGGAGTTGAACGAGAAGCATTGCGCGGACTTGGGTGTGTTTCAAGTTTCCATCCACCTCGGGATTTACATAGCTGGTTCTTCTTATGATCATTTTGGAATTTTTTTAAAAAAACTTATCTTGTATGCATTGCTCGCAGAGGTTAGTTTGAAAGAGAAGGAAGTGGAGCTGAATTTGGTTATCCGTGAGCTGAGGAAGAACTTTTCCTCTGTTCAGGTGCAACTTGCCAAAGAACAAGCAGAGAAATTGGTAAGAAACTGCCATTTTCCAGTGAAAAGTAACTCGTGCCTAGTTCATTTTCTGTGGTTTTCTAACTCGGTATTGTTCTGCGTAAGGCTGCAATCGATACGCTTGGAAAAGAGAAAGAAGCAAGACTTGCTGTTGAAAAGTTGCAAGCTGCTCTCACTGAAGAGCTTGGAAAAACGCAAGGAGATCTTCAAACAGCTAACCAGAGGGTGAGAAATTCCTGAGAGACTCAAACGACATATGATTAGTTTTGACTGACACTGAATGTTTTCTTTTTGTGTGTTTCAGATTCAAGCTGTCAATGACATGTACAAACTCTTGCAAGAGTATAACTCGAGCTTGCAGCTGTACAATAGCAAGATCCAAGGTGATCTTGATGAAGCTCATGAAACTATAAAGCGAGGAGAGAAAGAACGGACTGGCATTGTAGAAAGTATTGGCAACTTAAAGGGTCAATTTAAAGCACTGCAGGATCAGCTTGTTGCCTCCAAGGTGGTTTGATTCTGCGTTTATTCAATCAACGAGAGAAAACTATTTGTTAGGTCAGGTTATGACCTGCCTTGTTTTCGTCAGGTGTCGCAAGATGATATCATGAAGCAAAAGGATGAATTGGTGAATGAAATTGTAAGTCTGAAGGTGGAAATTCAACAGGTCAAGGATGACCGTGACCGCCATATTACGGAAGTTAAAAATCTGCAAGCCGACGCAACCAAGCAAAGTGACTTCAAAGACACCATAAATGAGCTTGAGGTTCGTTTTCATTCTTGAATGCTCTCCTGCATGTTCTATAGATATCTATCTGAAGATTATTTTCTTTTAAGATAATGTATTTTTTTTTTGTCCAGGGGAAGTGTTCTTCTCAAAACAAGGAGCTACAAGAGTTACAGGATCAATTAGTAGCTTCTGAGAGGAAACTGCAGGTCTCATCACATTCTTGAGTTTAACATACACAAATGAATATGTATATGAAAATATCTAAATTCGTATTTCATATTTGTTCATTATGGTTAGGTGGCTGATTTGTCTACCTTTGAGAAAATGAACGAGTTTGAAGAGCAAAAGGAAAGCATTATCGAGCTGAAAGGTCGCTTAGAAAAAGCAGAACTGAAACTCATCGAAGGAGAAAAACTACGGAAGAAGTTGCACAATACCATACAGGTTAAAGATTGCCTATTTTGTCCATTTCCTAGTGAAATGTTGAGTTAACGTGGCTGATTCTGAAACATGTACATGTTGCAGGAACTGAAGGGAAACATCCGCGTATTCTGTAGAGTTAGACCTCTATTATCGGGCGAGAATTCTAGTGACGAGGCCAGAACTATTTCGTACCCTACATCTCTGGAAGCACTTGGTCGGGGCATTGACTTGATGCAAAATGGTATGATCAAATCTTCTGAAAAATATAGAACTCGATTCTTACAACAAAAAGAAAAAAAGAGACTCATATGATGTTTGCTATGGACAGGGCAAAAGCATTGTTTCACATTTGATAAGGTTTTTGTACCAAGTGCATCACAAGAAGATATTTTTGTAGAGATATCTCAGCTTGTTCAGAGTGCTCTTGATGGTTACAAGGTACTTATCTTCTTTGGCTTTGTTACATTCTCTGTTTGCTCATTTCTTCCATTAATCGATTCTTTATATTTAACACCGAAAGGTTTGGTAAATACTGTCTAACTAGTCAGTAAAGCTAGTGAATGATGAATAATGCTATGTTTCATTGCATCCTCTTGGACTAAAGCTGCTCTATTGAACATTTTCAGGTTTGCATATTTGCATATGGACAAACGGGATCTGGAAAAACTTATACAATGATGGGTAGGCCAGGAAACCCGGAGGAAAAAGGACTGATTCCTCGATGTTTGGAGCAAATATTTCAAACGAGGCAGTCACTTCGATCACAGGGTTGGAAGTATGAGCTGCAGGTAACAAAGTCTCCTAGAGACTTGAGATAGATAATGTACATTTATAGTATTATTGATTGGTGTTGTATTTGTAATATAGGTGTCTATGTTGGAAATATACAACGAAACAATTCGGGATCTCTTGTCAACAAACAAGGAAGCCGCGAGAGCAGACAATGGCGTTTCTCCTCAAAAGTATGCAATCAAACATGACTCTAGTGGGAACACGCATGTTGTGGAACTTACTGTTGTAGATGTTCGGAGCAGCAGAGAGGTTTCGTTCCTCTTAGATCATGCAGCTCGAAACAGGCAAGTATCTATTTTGAAGATTGGCAATGATTCATCTCTGAGAGAAACTGAAAGCTGCTAATGATTCAAACTGTTTCTTTTATTTTTGTCCAGGTCGGTAGGGAAGACCGCGATGAATGAGCAATCGTCGAGAAGCCATTTCGTTTTCACATTAAGAATCTCTGGTTTTAACGAGGTACTAATGGGGTTTCTTACTGCAACAGCACAATTCACAAGTTAGGTCATCTGGTGTTTGTTTCAGCTAAACCAAATCCGGTTTTGTCCTTCTGTTTTCTTACAGAGCACAGAACAACAAGTACAGGGTGTGTTGAACTTGATTGATCTTGCCGGCAGTGAGCGTTTATCTAAGAGTGGATCAACCGGTGATAGACTTAAAGAAACTCAAGTAATGTCGGAGAGAATAAATAAATAAAACAGCACATTCTTTAAAGACGCTTCATGAATAATGATTCTTTTCTTCTTGCTGAAATCTAATTTAGGCAATCAACAAGAGCTTATCGTCTCTAGGCGATGTCATATTCGCCTTAGCGAAGAAAGAAGATCACGTACCCTTCAGAAACTCGAAGCTCACTTATCTTCTTCAGGTAAAGAACAAACTTCATCATCATTTGACCATCTCATCATATGATTGAACAGAAATGAAACTTTGTCGAATTCTGTTATTAGCCCTGCTTAGGTGGAGACTCGAAGACGCTAATGTTTGTTAACATCACACCGGAACCTTCCTCAACTGGTGAGTCGCTGTGCTCCCTCAGATTCGCAGCAAGAGTGAATGCTTGTGAGATTGGAACGGCACACCGTCAAGTTAACAACAGGCCGTTGGATTATCGCTTGAGTCTTGGATGAGATTTTCTCCTCCAAAGCCAAAAAAAAAAAGAGAGAAGAAGAAGTTATGTTGATACCTAAATGTGGTCACTACTTGACTTGGTGCTAAGTCTGTATATAGTTTGTATTATTAACCTTAAGGGTCTGTTTTCTCCACTCATATCTTGGATCAAGAGGATTTATGTGTTGACAAAATCATATTAATGTTCTAAAATCTTGAAAAGACAAGCATTAGATAAATAAAATTCTATAAATCATACTATATTTGTTAAGTTATCCTTCCTTTATTTCGGGCTCTGAATGGGAACTGAACTCTGAAATGAAGTAGGTTTGGGTTTTTGATATTGGAATGAAGCTTGCTGCATATATTTCAGTTGGTTTGATGATATCTATTGAAACTACAGTGTTAGATTGATTTGTTGTTCCTAGGTTGAAAGTATCTTTAAGTTGAAATTTTGCTATTATTCTTCTGCGTAGGGTCAGAGTCCAATGGCGATTACAAGCTCATCAAATCTCTGTGTTCTAGAATAAGTAGTCCTCCTGAGGCTACTCGTGTCTGGAGATGATAAACGATTCCTCTATTGTGCAGTCACTTTCTAAAGCTTTGTTCATCATTCCAAAGCTTGACCTGAATTCTTATCCGCAAGCCATATTATCAAGCATGGACGGATCTTTCATCGGAACCGGCCACAGATCTGCAAAAGATCAATGAACGCCATGCATGCCAACACCTTCTGCTGATATTGTCTAAATATGCTTGGAGTAAAGCCATGGGAATCTCAACAGGTGTTGCGTCATAAAAGTTTTGACATGTCGAGTGTATTTGAATGGGAAAGAGGTTTAGTGGAGACCTAGTCATCGTATTGCATCGGCCAAATCAATAAGCTTTGCTTTATCAAATGACACAAGTTGTTGATTTATAGATGTGAAACAGTGTTAAATTTTGTTGCATCAGTGATGAATTAAAATGATATGGAATCAGATTGCAAATAAAAACCAGAGTAAAGCAACCAAAAGTACCCAGCTTGGCCACTTTCAGAAATTTTCTCCGAACATACGTCTGAACTACTTTATAACTTCAGATGATCAATAGAGATACAGGGAGAGTTGAGATATACACTCTGTAGCGAAGTAGTTTCGGTGAAATGTCTAAGAGAAGCTCTGTTTCGTGGACATGTTGTGGACACTTTGACAAAGATCAAGACTTGTTTGTTTGTTTTTTTTTTTTTTAGTTTTAGGTCCACTTAGTACTCAAACAAGTGTTCATTATAAGATGGACGAGTTTTGCAGTGCGCATAATAACGACTAACTCGACTTGTTTACGGATAATACTACTTGAATCTTTCCAGACCTTCTACTTTCCACAGTAAGTCCCACGCATCCTCGCAGGTACTTTCTAGTATGGGGCAACGACCGAATAATAAGGTGTCTGTTGGATCATATTTGGTGGCCTGTTAGAAACAGCCAGCCAAAAAAAAAAAAAATGTTTATCAGAACAATTATGGTTAATTAACAAAAAGCTCAAAGAACCCGAGAGAGATGTTTCGTGTGGTAAAACTTACCGCTCTATACACTTTCATGACCCATTCCCGACGGGTGGAATAGGGGACTGCATCAGCATCTGGGGCATCCAATTTCTGCATTACCTCTGTCACTTCCCTACGGAGTCGATAAGCATCAACACCTAGATATCTCTCATAGAGCCTCGTCTTCACTGACGTCCAGAAACCTTCCTCCTCCTGTCAACAACATATTAAACCAAACAAGACATGATATAGGGAATATCTCAACAAGTGTTTGGTATGAAAATGCGGTGACAAATCTACTTACTTCATGGGTAGATTTTGATTCATGATCGGCAGATTTATTGTCAGACGAAGTGGCCTTTGCTTCATCCGATTCTTCAGCCTAGAAATCAGATGAGTTAGGAGATGGTTGTAAAGTGGATCAATGCTGTCACCAAAACACAGGGCTTACATGAGTTTTCGAAGAGGTGGAGCTTGATTTCTTGGGGGACGCACTGTCCATTCCGCAATCTGCAAGGAAGCTTGATGATGGCTTCGGCGGAGCAACATGGCTAAGCACTTGTGTACCACCACCGCTTTGTCCTCCACGCTGCAAGTCATCGGCAATTGACGAACCAGTTAATGACTTGACTTCACTGATACCAGTTAAAGATGATGTAGGAATAACACCCACGGATTCATCCGGTTCCTGGTTGTAGATATCTTCGTTTCGCTACATTTTAGCAAGAAAGAAAAAATGATATTTCAATCTGAATGCTGAAAGAAAAAGAAAAAAAAAACAACCCGAGACTTACCTTAGTAAGCAGCTTACGTGCACCAAGACCACCAATTTTTGCCGTCCTATTCACATCCGCACGTTTCTTCTTAAACGTACTGGGAACAAGTGCATTAGAAGCGGCACCAGAAGAAGGAGGTAAGCCTTCCTTGACAGCACAAGAAGAAACTCCATTAGATGCTTCCAGTAACAGGGGACCACTATTAGTATCTTCTGCAACTTCCTTAGCAAGAATCTGGCGATACAACTCAGCAGCTCTTGAGGTGTACTTAGCCTCGATTTTTCCACCATCGTCCGGCCATCCGTGTTGCTTGAAAAACACGTGAGCGCGGTAGTTTCCACCAAACATCATTGCCCTGAGCTGCTCAGGGCTCCATGAGTCTAAAGTCGTTGATCTATACGTAAAAAAAAAAACAAATAACATGTAGAGAACGTATTCGGTGTTAATTGATAAAAAAAAACACTTAGAAAAATTATTGTGTAATCTAATCGATAACCTGAATCAGTCTTATTTCAATTGCGACTCAAATGCAAATAATCGCAAGGAATAAGTGAAATGCAATGCTTACCTGACGAAACTGATATGAACACCGAGGCTCCGATGAGTCGCTGAACAATCGATGCAGAGGAAAATCCCGAATGTAACCGATGCCCATGTCGGATTCTTCGCACCACAATCGAAGCATACCTAAAAAAATCAGGGAGAAAGAAAAACCAAACATCCATGTAAACAAACAACTATGCTCCAAATCGAACATCTAGTCGAACAACAATAATCGATAGGGAAGTCGAACCTTGTTCTCAGATTTTGCAGCCATTGACGACGTAATTTAGGGGTTTTGCAGAGAGAACGAATATATGTAAACATTAAAATTGGGCTTAAAAAAGGCCTGCAATTGATTTAAGTCACTACCTGAAATCCTTTTACTTGAACACCAAATCTCACCATACAAAGCACCTTTATAACAGACAAGAAAGAAAAGATGATGATGGCAGTATAGATCGGAGTTTTCACGTGAAGCATAGAGGTAAAGAGGAAGACTAACGACACTTCTCTTTGTCCTCGCCTAGATCTAAGGTTTTTTGATTGCTTTTGAAACCATAACTCTCTAGCTTGTGGGCTACGTAAGTGACGATCATTCTTACCACACAAAGAGCTTTTGCTCCGGAGTCTCTCTCGACACAGGTTCCTTCGTGCGTGGTTTAGATTGTAAGAATTTCCCCTGTATTAGGGTGTTTTTGCGGAATCAAGCGACCAACATCATGAGTGGAAATAGCGGTGTAGTCCTGAAGGGGAGCTCGTCCAAAACGGTTCGCCGTCGATTGCAGGTGGAGGATGAAATCATCCAAATCCCTGCCTTTGACTACTCGGATCTCATTGAAAAACATAACCGTACTCTTGTTGGTCGGATGTTTCACCGGGAAAGTCGGAGCATTGATGCTCTTATCACTCAATTACCTAGAAGACGCATTTGGGATATGGAGGGAAGAGTGAAAGGCCAGAACTTGGGCAATGGGAAGTTTATGTTTGAGTTCGATCGAGAGGAGGATTTATTAAAAGTACTGGACAAACGCCCATGCCATTTCAACAAATGGAGCTTTTCCCTGGAGCGATGGGAACCAAATATCAGAGAAGATTTTCCTAACACAATGGTGTTTTGGGTAAAAATTGTTGGTGTGCCAACGCATTATCGCAAAGTGCAAGTGTATGAAGGCATAGGGAAGGCACTTGGCACTGTAGTCGATAAGGATATTGATAGAGAACGAATCCGGGTCTCTTTAAACGCTGATGCACCTCTAATGTTTGAACGCAGAGTAGGATTTGAGAATGGGGACGTGATCCGTGTCAAAATCCTTTATGAGGATCTGTACAAGTGGTGTTTCTCATGTAATATGATCTCACATCTGGAAGGTACATGCCCAGAGTTATCTGAGGAGCAAAAAGAGAGGAACCGTAGCGCTCGACTGGAGCAGAAAGAGAAAGACGAAGCTGCCGCGAAAGAAATGTTTGCTCCTCCGCCTAAAACAGGGGAAGTAAACGCTCGAGCAGAAGCTGGAAAGGACAAACCAAATGGTGCTGATCATCGGGGAGCGGCCCCTGCTCTTAACCAGCTCCGCGATGACCTGAGAAGAGAGATACAATCAAAGAGAAACTCTCGGGCAAAGGAAGTGTGGAACCGTATGGGGGGAAGCCCTTCAAAAAACAGAAACCACCATCATGAAAGCTTCCGTAACCGAGACAGATTCCACCCCTATGATCGCGAAAAAGAATCTCGCTCCTTTTCTACGCATAAGGGAAGTCCTCCGTATGAATGGAGGAGAAAACATGATGGAGACAAAGCTGTTTCAAAACCAGCTACACCAGAGTTTTCTAAAAATCAGGCGCGATCAAAAGAAGAGCACCCACAACGATTGCGGGATTCTCAAAGGACAATCTCGGAAAGCTACGTTGAACGTCGTAGAACAGATCGCACAAGAGAATATTATAGAGGCTATCATCCATCGAGACCGATTCAAGAATGGAGACCTGTCCAGAGGGAGAAAATCAGGCAACAGGAGGAAGGAATAACTCGGAGCTCAACGAGAGAAAGAGAACAGCCTGCTACAGGTACTACACAAATCTCGGAGTTCTCAGGCACAACCCAGAACGCTCGGATCAAATCGACTTCGGAAACTCCAAATTCTGGTAAGGTATCGAATCCTTCTCCCCTGGAACCTGGAGAACTTGTGCAAACGGATAGGATGGATACCGAGTTGGAACCCATACTGCCTAATCTGGGTGATAAAATTGCAAATCCGGAGAACGATATTGAAAAAGATATTATACCGGAGGACCTAGATAGAGATAATATGGATTTAGCTACTGAGGAAGAGATGACTAAGTTAGCTGAACAATATGATGATATGGGAATGGATGATGATTTGATTGATAATGATGACCTCCTGGGTGAGGATTTGGAGGACGATTGTCTTGCAGGAGACGAGAAGATAGGAGCTCTGGCGCAAATCTCTATCCCAAAACAGAGTACGGTGGAACTGAAAGAACCAGAGGTGGAAGTTCCACCACAGAATAATGCCGTAAAAGCCACTACTCCTCGTGATATTTCAGGAAACCAAGCTAAAACGGAACGACAAAACAAGATAACATCATCACTTGGAGCGCCAGGATTAGGAACCCGGAAGAAAGGAAGCCGTAGTCCTGATATTCGTGGCGCCAAAGCTTCGAGGAAGATTCAGTCTTTAAGGGCTCGTGCCTCCCCAAAAAAGAAGAATTACATTAACCGTGCAGGGGTAGGCTCATCGTCAAGTCATGGTGCTTCAAAATTCCCTCGTATGGAGGTGTATCCGGCTGCTTCAATGAAGAAAAAATCATCTCAACCAGGTTCGGTGGTGTCCCAGAAACCACCCAGTACTCAGATATGAATGCCATAGCCTGGAATTGTCAAGGGGCCGGAGCCTACTTGACCAAGAAGCATCTCCGGGAATTGCATCGTTATTTTTTTCCTAGCTTTCTTTTTCTTTCTGAAACTAAAAACAATTTTACTGTTTTACAAGATGTTAAGTTTGAATTTGGTTATGATAAGTTGTTCACCGTAGATCCTATTGGTAGGAGCGGTGGACTAGCTCTTTTTTACTCCTCGTCTTCTAATGTGAGGATCCTGTTCTCCAATAATCGTATGATCGATATCGAGGCAACAATAGAAGGCCACAAAGTGTTTATTATCTTTGTGTATGGAGATCCGGTCGTTGAGTACCGTGAAGAAGTTTGGGAGAGGTTAACTCGCTTTAGCCTAACTAGGAATGGAGCATGGTTAATGGTGGGGGACTTTAATGAAATTACAAGCAATGCTGAGAAAAAGGGAGGCCGCAGACGGCCAGAATCTTCCTTTATACCATTTAAAACTATGCTTGCGAACTGTGGGATGATCGAATTTCCTTGTAAAGGAAACACTTTTTCTTGGGCCGGAAGGAGGGGGTCCGGAAGAATACAGTGCCGTTTAGATCGTGCAGTTGGGAACGAGGATTGGCATCAAGTCTTTTCCCACACCGAGGTGGAGTACTTGCTTAGATGGGGTTCGGATCATCGACCGGTCTTGATGCGTATCAAGTCAAATGCTAACAAAGTTAGAAAGAGCTTCAAATTTGATAAACGGTGGATCAACAAGATTGGGTTTTTGGACTCTATTATTGCGGGGTGGAACGCTGATACGCAGGAGGAACCACGAAGGATCCATGATAAGATCAGCAGATGTCGCAAGTCGATATCAAGTTGGAAGAGAGCGAACCCGTCAAACAATGCAAAGATGATTGAGGAATTAAAAAAACTCATAGATCAAGTGCAAGATGACGACAATATATCAAGTGAAGCAGAGTTGGAATTAAAATGGTGCCTCTGTGATGCTTATAGGAATGAAGAGATCTACTGGCAGCAAAAGAGCAGGGTTAGATGGCTAAGGGAAGGGGATAGGAACACGAGGTTCTTCCATGCGTCAACAAAGCAGCGGAGAGCGCGGAACAGAATTTTTAAACTTAGAAATGATCTTGATATCTGGATCGAAACGGAGGAAGGAATAAAAGAGGTAGCAACGGGATATTTTCAAAACCTGTTTACCTCCGAACGTCCAGAAGGAGAGGATGAAGCACTCCGGTATATGACCGAGACCGTGACTCGAGAAATGAATCAGGCTCTAATACGGCCTACGTCTGTCAGAGAGATTAAAGAAGCTGTATTCGCTATAAGTTCGGAGAAAGCTCCAGGCCCGGATGGGATGACTAGTCTATTCTATCATAGATATTGGAAGATAGTGGGGGCCGATATTATTAAGATGGTGAATCAGTTCTTCGAGACGGGCGAGTTTGATACTCGTGTGAATCAAACGAATATTTGCCTTATTCCAAAAACAGAGAGGCCATCGAAGATGACAGAGTTTCGCCCCATCAGCCTATGCAATGTAAGCTATAAAATCATATCAAAGATCCTGGCGAGACGACTAAAAAAGATCCTACCATTTCTAGTATCAGAAACTCAATCGGCTTTTGTAGCCCGAAGACTCATCACTGATAATATCCTTGTAGCGCAAGAGATCTTTCATGCTCTCCGATCGAATCCGAGTTGTAAATCCAAATATATAGCAATCAAGACGGATATGAGTAAAGCCTATGACAGAGTTGAATGGGGGTTCCTGGAGACACTTATGGTTAAAATGGGGTTTGACGCGAAATGGATTGGTTGGATCATGAAGTGTATCTCCTCGGTGTCTTACCAGGTACTTATAAACGGCGAGGCCAAAGGCCACATCTCTCCAGGGAGAGGACTGCGCCAAGGAGATCCCCTCTCACCTTTCCTTTTCATCTTATGCACAGAGGTGCTTATCTCCCTAATCCGAGGAGCGGAACAAGAAAAACGCATATCCGGTATAAAGATAGCCCGTGCAAGCCCTGCGGTTTCGAATCTCCTATTTGCGGATGATAGTCTTTTCTTCTGTAAGGCAGAAGCTAGCCAATGTGAGGAACTCATGAAAATCATTAATCTGTATGGTAAAGCGTCTGGTCAGAAATTAAATAAGGCCAAATCGTCGCTCTTTTTTGGCTCCAAGATCCCACTAAACGTAAAGGCGGATTTGAAGAGGATACTCGGAATTACACAGGAAGGCGGAATGAGCAACTACTTAGGTATCCCAGAGAATATTAGCGGATCAAAGAGGAAAGTTTTTGCCTACGTCTTAGATCGCTTAAATGGACGAACAGATCTATGGTCGGCCAAGATGTTGTCGAAAGGGGGAAAAGAGATCCAGATCAAGTCTGTAGCACAAGCTATCCCAACCTACGTAATGTCGTGCTTCTTATTGCCGAAGGATTTAATAGATAAATTGACCGGTGCTATTGCACGCTTTTGGTGGAGTACTCGGAACAACAAGCGCGGCATCCACTGGATTGCGTGGAAAAAATTATGTCATCCCCTAGAAGAGGGTGGTCTGGGGTTTCGCGACCTTAGAGACTTTAATCTTGCCCTTCTGGGTAAACAGCTTTGGAGGCTAATGAAATACCCAGACTCGCTCCTGGCCAGGGTTCTCAAAGGACGATATTACCGTAAATCGAATCCAATGGAAACCGGAAAAGCAAATGCACCCTCCTATGGCTGGAGGAGTTTGATTGCAGCGCGAGATCTCTTAGGGACAGGCTTGAGGAGAACAATAGGGACAGGAGAGGAGACAAGAGTCTGGTCGGATAAGTGGATACCAGATAATCCAGCAAGATCGGCTGCGGACAATGGTTGCTATCGCGACCCTGATCTCAAGGTACATCACCTGATTAACCCTGAGACGAAACAGTGGAATATGGAACTTATCCACGCCTTTATAGATCCGGAAGATATTCCGAGGATTCTGAGTATACGACCAAGCCGGTTTGGCCGAAGAGACAGTGTGTGCTGGGAATTTTCCCCCACAGGACAGTATACGGTTCGAACGGGTTACAAGATAGCAGTAAGTATGAACCCCCCTCAGGAGTCCAGGCTTGTTTCAGAACCGAGCACGATGAATCTCAAGAAACAGGTTTGGAAACTTAAGACCACAAGAAAGATCAAGCACTTCATATGGCAGGCATTGTCGGGTTGCGTAGCAACGACAAGTAAATTAACTGATCGACATTGTGGCAATGATAGGGGATGCCCACGCTGTGGCGCGGAGGAAGAATCGATTAACCATCTGTTGTTCGAATGCCCTCCGGCAATGCAGTGTTGGGCGTTATCCCACATTCCATCCATTCCGGGAACATTCCCGAGTAGCTCCTTGTTTACCAACCTCGATTTCCTCTTCTGGAGAGCAAAAGAACGAGGAATACAACAGGAGTCTTTATTCTTGTTTCCATGGCTGATTTGGTTTATTTGGAAGGCTAGAAATGATAAAGTTTTCAACGGGAAGGAGATTTCTCCACTGAGCACACTACAATATGCATCTCAGGAAGCGGAGAACTGGAGAGTAGCCCAAATAATAGAGGAGAATGCGGAAGACCTAGATAGATTTCCGGAACCGACCGACCAAGCCCCTCCGTCACATCGCCGTGATGAGGTTGCCGAGATCGTCCGTTGCCAAGTAGATGCATCTTGGGGACGAGAAGCACTGCTTGTGGGATTTGGCTTCGCCGCAACAAAAGGTAGCAATCCACCTCTACTGGGTCTGAGCGCCAAACAGAACAACGCCTCGCCCCTTCACGCGGAACTTGAAAGTTTGTTATGGGCAATGCACATGATGATTCGACAAGGGAATAGGGCAGTACACTTTGAAACAGATTGCTCTCAGATGATAAAGCTACTTCATGATGATGACTCATGGCCGCTCTTTGAAACAGAATTGGAGGAATTCCAAGAAGTCCGACGAATGTTTGATATCTTTTCGATTTCTTATATCCCACGGATAGAAAATGTCCGGGCAGATTGGCTTGCCAAAGGCGCAAGATCTCGTGAGTCACCCTTCTCCTTCGTCAGCCAGCTGGTTCCGCATTGGTTAGGACCTGTTCCGAACCTAGTTGCGACAGCATAGTTTCGTTTGTAACCATTTCGATGTCAAAAAAAAAAAAAAAGAAAGAAAAGATGAGAAGCCCTCTCACAACGCGGCCGTACCGTACGTCGGAGAGGCGAGACGAGAAGATCACAACTTTTACTTGAAGTCGCAATTGATTTTAGTCACTACCTGAAATCCTTTTACTTGAAGATCGTACCACTTTTGGTTTTACTCTTAGCTCTGTATTATCTACATGGGTGGTCAAGACATGGAGAGACATCCTCTTAAACCCTGGTGCTGAAGTGATGTGAATTCTATGCATAAACCTCGCAAAAGTCGCAATGCTTTCAAAATATTTGCCTCATCTTCCCTCGTCCACAATAATAAAGTACTGCTTCAGGATCAAATCCTCTCTTATTATAGCTCCTCTGTTTTCGACAACACAACCTTGCATGGACTTATTTTATGTTATCTTCTTTTTTCTAGAGACTTTAGTGTAGAACCTCCCAATAATGTTGCTCTAAAAATAGCGTGTCTATGATGTTTTCCGTTGTTTATTGTTTTACTTTATGATCTGTTACTGGTTTTGTAATCTATTTTGGGAGCAAGACCATGCATCCAGCACACTTCAACATAAAGTAAAACTTCTCTTTTATTACGGAGTAGTGCTAATTACATTAGCCTCGAACTACCATTACACTTACATTTTTTTGATAAAAAAACACACACGATGAGTGTGTGGTGTTAACGTACATCAACAACCACGTTAAGGATGATCATCGTGGGGTTTCACAGGATTAATTTAGTAAGGAGGGAAGAAAGGGATGGCGATGAAGGGACATGTTCCAACTTGTGGGATGTTGCAAACGTTAGGCAAGCGCTTAGCGGTCTGATAGATACGGCTCGATTGGAGTGGTCCGTGCTGTCCCTGGACCCTAACTGATCTGGCCGCTTGTTTCAAGGTAGGGCAAACGCACTCTGTGTCTTCCTGGCGAAGCTCCTGGCAGCATTGCTGGAGTAGCGGCGGCCTCTGCTGAGGGCCCCACTGGTTTTCCACGTCGAGCTCTTCGTCGTCTTCTGCGCCGAAGGGTGATCCCCTGATTTGCTTGCGGATCCATTGCTGGCAAGCTCTTAGCTGTTGCTCTTGCTGAAACTCTCTCCGGCATTTCTGTGGTGGCCCGAATGGCCCCATTTGGTTGGTGGCGTCATCTTCGTCGAACTCGACGACGGTGCGGTAGATGGAGGCGTTGGTGAGGAGGAAGAAGAAGGCGAGAGTTGCGGATACGAGGAAGAGCTTGTTCGCCATTTGGTGTTTTTGTATGTTTTCTTGTTTTTGGTTTGATGAGTGAAGAGTGAAGTGATCAGGGTTTGTTGGTATTTATGGACAGGAGAGGTGTTATGCATGGATATCACGTGTAACATTGCATGCATGTATGTGTTCGTGTGAGAGAAATTCTATAAGGCATGTTGTTGGAATTAGGTGTTGGAAACTCAAATGTGGGGAGTGACAAGTAACGAATAACACCTGCACTCACCTAAATTAGCTGCATGTTGTATGTTGTCTTGGATTTTAACACATGAAATTAAAGCATGATCATTATTAATCGATAATAGATAGTGTAAAATAATCGTAACATTCCATTTGTTATGATTTTCTCATTCATCATGTTCCTCATTGTCATAAACACTGACCATATCAGTGCATTAATAGTTGGATTGGATATTTTAGTCCTTATAGGATTTTGGTTGGTTAGAGTTAAGTCTGGCTCTGTCTCAAAGGATCTATTTTGTTTAATGTTTCACCTAAATTTTTGTTTTCCAATCATCAAAGTGTTCTCTAGAGAATTTGTTATTAATTACCTATATATTGACAATTCATTACAGATTTTTTGGTTGCTAAGCTTGATGAAAATCATTTTGAAAATACAAATTATCACGAGAGCCAGCCCAACGATGTTAGATCTTACGGCAAACAATTTGTTTTAACCTTAGTAGAGAATTCAAAGTTTTCCAATCCCTTTTCTTTTGAAATTTGGGAGAAACTAAAAAAAGAATAAGGTGTTTCCTCCGGTTACGATTATGCGTGGTATCTAGAAAACGTATCTTAGAGCATCCACAATGGTGAGACCAAGAAAAGGTTCTAAAAAATATTTTATGAATAAATATATGATTATTTTAAGTTTAGAGTTTCAAAGATTTTTTCTTGTTTTTGAAACATACAATGGAGAGCTTTCTTTAAGGTTCTAAATTTTTTTTTTTCTGTCTTTTGAAATTGTTGTAAATTTAAAAGAAATAACTATTAATAACTATTAAGAACAATTAATCTAAATTTACTTGTCTGAGTCTTCACTTTGTCCTTCGCAACCTTGAAGTTCTTGTAAAGCAACTCAGCCTGGGATGGAGCCGCTTGCATATGCATGTCCTGTCCCTTGTCAAACGCTTCCCATGAGTGGATGTTCAGCTGTTTGAACTCTAGAGCTTGGCCACTATTTCTATATTGATTATCTCCCTGGATAAATGAGAAGGGAAGAAAATTGTCAGTATCTAATATTCTCAAATTAGGAGATACAAGTAATGATAATGATGATTCATTTTTCGGCTTGGTAGGTCTTTGCACCTCTGTCATACCATGACTTTCTGTAATTGGGATCACTCTTCCATTTCCTTTGATGCTTCAGACTCTGCCAAAACCCAACAAATAAACAGAGTATTCAGTGTGCATGTTCAAGCAAAACAATGACGAGAATCAAGTGGACCACAGAAGTATAATAGCTTACCGGATTTTCAGAGTTGAGATACCATGGAGCAGATGAAAAAGGGAGCCGCTGTTCCCATAGATGCAGCCACCAGGAATCTGGAAACAAAACATGTAACTGTCAACTCCAAAAAGCTTGTTTGTAACTTTCTTTTACAGACATATATTCAGTGAAAACTGACAACAATAATCACCTTGAAATGGAGAAGCTTGTAACGGAGAGACTCGGCCGATCCACTCTGAAGCTGAGAAGAAAGTTCATCAGAAATATTTAAGTTTAGATGGAATTAGCAAAAAAAAAGAAGCAGGCAAACAGTTAAAGGAAACATATCCTTTCCGCTATGACTTGATACGGCATTGAGTGTTCCTTTCCGCTGGTTTTCATATGCTGCAGTATCTGAATAAATAAAAACAAAAAAAACAAATGAAGTTAAAGCAAAGGATTAAAAGCTTAAAACACACGCATGAAGCATACAGCAGGTAAAGCAATACACACCGCATACAGTTTTGTAGCTAGCTTTGCAGGTTCATCTTTCGAATCTTGAATGAGCTTGTGCAGAAACTTAGCTGCCTCCAGTATGCGAAGATGCCATCTTTAATTGTACTATGCCAGTATGTACATCATGTAAGAAAACCCCTGCATCACTGCGCATCCAAAGTAAGAATTAGGTGAGATCCCTAATTTGAACTTTTAATTATCTGTAACACATTCAATTCCTCCTCGTAAATCCCTAATTTGAAGTGAGATTTCAGTTTCAAGTAAACTTCTCTATTTTGCCTAACTTATACACATCAATTCTTCCTCTTAAGTCCCTAACTTGTAAATTGATAAAACTGAGATTTTGATTCAGTTAATCAAAAGATTTCAACAGCAGAGTTTTTAAAAAAAAGAGGAACGAACCCATGTAGCAACTGATGCCGAGAAGATCGGGACTCGGAGGAACGAACCCGTTGATTTCTTTGACAACCGAAAGAAAGCTCGGAGTGAAGAGAGGTGTTTTTCTGTGAAGAACAATTATGGCGAGATCATCGCAAGAGAGAGAGGAAAAGAGGATAAAAAAACAAAGATTTTCTGCAAAATAAATTTGTTCAACTAATCAGAGTGATACAGGTGGAGAACAGAACCGTCTGGACGCCTCTTCCGCCAGAGGCTACTCTCAGTTATAAAAACGCCACCTAATTTTTTTTCTTTATTTTTAAAGAGCAGAAAAGATCACCATTGTGGATGCTCTTAATCTTCTTATTTAGGAGTCGTTTCTTTTTTTATTAGGTGTTTTTTATTTATTTTGATCACAAAAAGCATAAGAACCGGGCTAAGAGATTCCTATAATGATTGTCTTAGAGCATGTGCATTAGTGAACCCCAAGAGGGGTTCTAAGAAAAAATATTTTAATAATTTCGTTTTTTAGAAAAAAGTTGCAAAATTTTTTTAAAAAAATTCGGCCAATCACGTGCCGCCACGTGGTGAACCCGATGAGAAAGGGAGTCTAAAATAGAGTTTTTATAGTTGGGTTCATTACTGTTCATGGGTCCCACAAATATTTTAATAATATTTTTGAGTGAATCCCGTGATGAACCCTAATGTACATCCTCTTAGGCCCACACTGGCGAACAATACTTAGGTTCACTCCCTAGGGTGAATTTAGAGATTCACCACTCTCTTAAAAACCAATCAAATTGCCATGTCATTATTAGCAAAACAAATAAATTAATAGACTTAAATTAAACAAAAACAAAAATTATTTTAGATTTAAAGTTTTGGCCTTAGGGTTTAACGTTTTGAGTTTAGGGTTTAGCGTTTTGGATTTAGGGTTTAGCGTTTTGGATTTAGGGTTTAACGTTTAGGGTTTAGGGTTTTGGGTTTAGGGTTTAGCGTTCGGGTTTAGGGTTTAGGGTTTGGGTTTAGGGTTTAGCGTTTTGGGTTTAGGGTTTAGTGTTTTGGGTTTAGGGTTTAGCGTTTTGGGTTTAGGGTTTACGGTTTAGTATTTTGGGTTTAGGGTTTAGCGTTTTAGGATTAGGGTTTAGCGTTTTGGGTTTAGGGTTTAGGGTTTTGGGTTTAGGGTTTAGGCTTTCGGATTAATCCAAAACACTAATCTTAAAACCCAAAACATTAAAACCTAAACCCTAAACGCAAAACGCTAAACCCTAAACCCTAAACCCAAAACGCTAAACCCTAAACCCAAAACACTAAACCCTAACCCTAAAACACTAAACCCTAACCCCAAAACGCTAAACCTTAACCCCAAAATGCTAAACCTTAAATCCGAACGCTAAACCCTAAACCCAAAACACTAAACCCTAAACCCAAAACGCTAAACCCTAAACCCAAAACGCTAAACCCTAAACCCAAAATGCTAAACCCTAAACTTAAACCCTAAACCCTAAACCCGAACGCTAAACCCTAAACCCTAAACCCAAAACGCTAAAACTTAAACCCAAAACGTTAAACCCTAAGACCAAAACATTAAATCTAAAATAAATTTTATTTTTGTTTAATTTAAGTCTATTAATTTATTTGTTTTGCTAATAATGACATGACAATTTGATTGGTTTTTAAGAGAGGGGTGAATCTCTAAATTCACCTAGGGGGTGAACCTAAGTATTTCTCCACACTGGCTACCGATACGATCGATGCAGTATCACATGCAGTATTGCAGTCTTTAACTAGAGATCACATGCAGTATTGCAGTCTTTAACTAGAGATCACACATCAAATGCAAACATTTTCTCGGTTTTGTAGTTTTATCAATATAAAAAAAATGAATCCACTAAAACCGTTTGTGAGTACATGTTTGGTTTCGGTTCAATTTCATACAATTTTGGCTTAGTTTGGTTTAAGGTTGATTCAGTTGAAAATTTTAGTTATAATGTAGTGATTCAAATATAAATATGTAATGATTCAAATAATACTAGATGTGATACGTTTATTTGTAATAGCAAATTTTGGTTTAAATCTGTTCTTTTTGATTTTATTCGACTCAGGTGATTTTGGTTTGTTTGGTCAAATTTGATTCGCCTAAAATGTCTAAGACCCAGTTAACAAAGGGATAATTGTTAGAGACGCGTTTACATCCGTATTGAATATGAAGAAAGAGCTGATTTTATTCAGTTTAGTTTGCAGTGTATAGGGTCTCAACAGAACTCTACTATACTGTGTCACTACTCTGTAACATAATAATAAAGAAGTTTTCTTATAATGTATGATTTTTAATTTTTATCATTGCAGCTTAAGTCTTAATTTCACACTAATATATACTTATGACTAGTCTATATGATTCTTCCCGTTCATAGAAGACAGATGATTTTCTGTCTTAGTTTGTGAAAATAGATTGTATTTTCTATCTAAACGGCCATCACTTTTTTTGTAAGCTTCGTTACGAGAGAGCAGCAACGGTAAACAAAACAGATACATAAAAAAAGCTTCTCTTTTATTACGGAGCATGTGTGCTAATTACATTAGCCTCAAACATTCCTAAGCTTACATTATTTTTTAATAAAACACACACGATCGATGACTGTGAAGTGTTAACATACATCAACAGCCACATTCATGATTGGTAACTTAGAAGTAAGGGGGGAAGAAGAAAGGGGTGGCCCTGAAGGGGCAGACACCAACTTGCTGGATGTTGCAAACTTTAGGCAAGCGCTTAGCTGTCTGGAAGATACGTCTCGCTTGTTAATGTCCGTGCTGTCCCTGGAGCCTAACCGACTTGGCTGCTTGCTGCAAGGTGGGGCAAACGCAAACTGGCTCTTCCTGCTGAAGCTCGTTGCAGCAATGCTGGAGCAGCTGTGGTCTCTGTTGTGGTCCCCATTGGTTCTCGGTGTCATCTTCGAAATCGAACTCATCGTCCAGGGCCCTGGGACCTTGCTGTGTTCTCCGGCGGATCCATTGTTGGCAAGCTCTTAGGTGCTGTGCTTGCTGAAACTCCTTCTGGCATCTCTGCTGTGGGCGCATCTGGTTGGTGGCGTCATCTTCGTCGAACTCGACAACGGTGCGGTAGATGGAAGCGTTGGTGAGGAGGAAGAAGAAGGCCAGAGTTATGCTGACGAGGAAGAGCTTGTTCGCCATTTGCTATTGTACGTTTTTCTTACTTGTTTTTGATGATATTAATTATTTTTGGTTTGAGTAGGGAGTGATGTGAGGAGTTAATTTATAGTTGTGAAAGGAGATTTGCATGGCCATCACGTGTAGTAATGCATGCATCTGATTGTATTATTAGGTGTCTGAAGTGAGTGATAAGTGATGAACAAAACAACCAGGCCTCCGCGTCTGCATGCTATGTGTGATTTAGGAGCTGATCATGCAACATGCATGTTTAATTTGACATTTTAACTACTAGTCATAATTAAGTATGATTTGCAGCTCATTAAACTTTGTTCCCATAATGATAAGTCGTCCAGTAATGCCTTAATTAAATTTTGATTTTCATGGTCTTTTTCTACAAGTGGAAAATGCTACTTCACAATTATAAAGAACTAGAAACGCTGCTTGCGGGGTATGTTATTTTTTGCGTTTTATATTTACTTTGATTTAATAGACAATGGTAAACAATATATTAATATTGCTGGGTCTTTTACAATATTTTGTAAGTTATTTTGTAACCATACGTTTGATGTTTGTGAAAATGTAATTGTGTGCATTGATGTTTTTTTTTCCAAAATCTTTTATTGAACATAATAAGTCCCATATTTTGTTTATGGTTTTTAATAAAAGAATTTTTTAGGACAGGTAGTTTTTTTTTTGTGTTCATTTGAAAATTTGTTTTTTGGTTTCAACGATGTTTCCCTGTCACTCTTGTCATATATCAGTAATTAAAATTTATGTATGTTACTCTTTTGTTTAAATCATATGTATTTCTTACTTTAAAGTGGAAGAGAAGTAATGTCAATAACCTGAAGGTTAATCTTTTTATTATATTAAGTGACGTTTAATTTTTTTTTGTATTTTTAATGTAGATATCGAGCTGTTGAAGCAGATATCCGAGCAGGTAGTGGTGGTTATGCCGCTTGCTATACCTACAGTTGCAGCAAAGGTACATGTGTCTGTCTCAATCTGAAATGGATTTTAGCTTTTATTGTTCTTAGGCTACTTTGCTTCCATGTCTGAAAGTAGCTTTTATTGTCCACTATATGTCTGTAACCATTCTAATATTCTGATTAGAAAACAGTTGTCGAAACTGATCCTCAGAAGTAATTTTATAGTCTCCATTTTGTTTTGCTGCTAAAACCTTACTTAACCGCCATTAAATGAACAGGTGCATTTGTTGGATGCTCGCTTGAAGGAAGCATCTTCACAACACGTACAAGTGAGAACTCACGGTTCTATGGGAGCCAGTCCCTAGCTGCGTCTGACATCCTCCTTGGGTCTTTGCCTAAACCACCCGCTGCTGCTCCACTCTACCGTGCGCTTGGTGATCTGTTTCAGAAGATGGGAAGGTGATTCTAACACAGTTGAAGGGTTATTTGTTGTTCTGAGTTGATGGATGAAAAAGAAGTCTGACTTGGAAAATTTCTTGATGGTGTGCAGTGAAACTGTTCTGTCCCCATTAATTTATCCGTTGTCTGAAGACTGAACTCGTTGAACTGGATTATCTCTTTGAAAGAATGACTTTTGGAAGGAAAAATAGTCTTCTGTATAGATTCATGCAAATTCTTGAATGTAAATAGGTTATGGAGATTTGGAAGTTTGTGGTTGTAAATAAACAAACATACGTTATTGTATATTTGTATATCTAACATTATTAATTTGTTCTGGAATGAAAGGTACTTGTTTTCAACTTGAGAAGCTGCCTTATTTGTGGTTTTGAGATTGGTAACACCAGAAACAGCTTTACAAGAACCATAGACGCAGAAGAAACATCAAAATCTCTCTAGTTCATCTTTGTTCTCCTCTTGCATTAGCTATATAGCTTGTTTAACATGCTTGACAGAGTTTGTAGACCAACACATCCCAGTTATAATCTCAAGACGCGCTAATTAATGGCAGACTCTAAGCCACAATTAGCTTGCAGAATTCATTTTTATGTCATTTCATTTGGCAACTTTCTTATTTCTCAGAAGATCTTCCACTTGGAGCTCGTTGATCTTAGCAGCAAGAATGAAGTCGTTTTCCGTCAAACCACCTGTTGCAAGAGATTCAGACATCACTTATTTACCACTTGCAACTTATAAAGTCACACAAAAAAAGGTTCCACGATGAGGACAACGATATGATCAGAAATCAAAAGATGTTGGAAAGATGATTCCCGCATTTGATCAGATTCAAGTCTTCAAATCAACAACAACAGACCGTGATTCTCACCTACCGCATGTGTCCATATATCGATCTTCACATTACTCCAGCCGACCAGATGCAAATCTGGGTGATGACCTACATTAAACAGATCCTTGCTTCAGAGACAATAACAGAGCTACGCTTTCTCTTTTTTCCCAAAATTTATTCAGAAGGGTCACAAAGCATGTGTGCTGAATTGCTGAGGAGATATATAACTTCTGATTCAGCGATATCAGCTACGCGTTTGAAGAAGTTAGCCCTTTTCTAAAAATTTTCACCACCCACGACCGATGCAGCTTTCTGTGGACAAATCGAGAGGAGCCATTTGGGAGGAGATATGTAAAGGTAGAGATATGAATATGAAAGCAGGTGAGTGAGGAATGAGTCTGTGGAGGCACAATTTATAGTAGAGCCTCTGTAATGGTGAAGGTAAGCCATTCGTTGAGCAGTAAATAGAATTGAAAGAGCAGAAGGAATTAAAAGGAGGGGAAGCGGAAGAACACGGCTGTTACAGGCGTTGGCGGGAGGTGAAGGATCAGAGATTTCGTAAGGCCGAGGTGAGCCGCCGAGGGTTTCGTAAGGAGAGGAGAACGATGAAGTGTGGGTTTGGGCTAGAAAACATTAGAAGGGCCCATAAGTTTTTTTCCCGCTTACAAAGCAGTATAAAATGCCACGTGGCATGACAGGAAAGCTTTAGAGGGAAAGAGTTCCCTCATTATATAATAGATTTACATCACAGTTACAAAAATTAATGAAAACCCATTTACATCTCATGTGAATATGTGATAAACGTAACAACTATTCAACTCCTTTATATTTTTTCGATGCAAATTTTTAAATATTTCTTTTGTAATTATACATATTAACATAGTTTAAATTGATGTTCTTTCAAATCATTTTTTTTTTGGCAATTAGAAATGATGTACAGGAATAAAATAAATGATGCCAACTACACCATAGGAGTAGGGAATTGCCTTTTTCGTCATAGACGATTATATTTGAGCTAGTACCCTTTCTTTACAGAAATGTCATGCAAAAATCTTAGCTAGTTAAATGTCATGCAAAAATCTTAGCTAGTTAGTTTTTTTTTTTTAACTCTTCTATTCTTCTACTTAAAATTTCAACAATCTTCTGATATTTCAATCTATGTTTGTCAATAATTTTGACCAAAAGACCGACATCAATAGTGATAACCACATCATTTCATTAATCATTGTCACTATTATTGAGCATTGCTGCCAAGGGCGGACACTTGGGGTGTCAAATGACATCCTTTAAATCTGTATAAAAATATATTTTGGTTTAAAAACAGTAAGTTATCAGCAACAATTTTGGTAAAAACTGTGTTTTGAACCCCAAATATCTTGGGTTCAAGGCCTACTCTCACCTTATTAATATTTTGACCCCCTTAATATGATTCCTGGGTCCGCCACACATTGCTGCCGCTGAATGCCCCCATCAGCAAAACAACATGCATCAAGAAATATCATCATCAGAAACAGGAAAAAGGTGTGATGACAACAACAAATATTATCTAAAATATATTTATATATTCTGTTTATAATCGTTTCTTTCTTCTAAATGAACTTTAAGTCGAATAATCATAAAGAGGCTTTTAGACCATCTCTATTGATGGATCTCTAGTGCGTATCTAAATTTAACTTATCAGAAGACTTTCTTAAAGAAGAAACTCATTAGATAATATGAACACACATACCATTTATTATTGAGCATAATTATAGAGAAAAAGATTAAAACTTAAATGAAAAACTAAACTATTATAAAAATATTGATATTTTATTAATTAGTGAACACCTTAATTAATTAAATGGACATTTCCTGACTCCACGACTGAAGATGATACACCTTAAATGGACATCCCCTCAATCCACGACTGAAGATGCTCTTACAACATACGAGACTAGTTCTGTTAATTAAATAATAAAAGGCAAAATCAGTAATTAAATTGTTGCTGGAATTTGTGGATACATGAGACTGACAGATGGGTGGCGATCAAAAAGGGGTTCGAAGCATCTGATCAAACCAGGTTGAGTCATTGTTTGATCCCAATGGATGATCTTTTGTTATTGGTCTTAGACATGTATCTGAGCATTAATTAGCCGTCTATCATGTTTTAGCTCAATTGTTACTTATTAGTATATCTATCATTATCGCTTTTTAGGAAGTAGCAAGAGTAACAAAAAGAAAAGTTTCTCTTTTATTACGATCTACGAAGTAGTGCTAATTACATTAGCCTCAAACATCTTAAAGTTACATTTTTTTTAATAGATCACACACGATGAGGGGGTAGTGTTAACATACATCAACAACCACACTCATCACCATGGTACATACACTCCCGAGGATTTGGTTTGGAATTTAGTAGTAGGGAGGGAAAGGCATAGCATGCCTGAAGGGGCAAACGCTAACTTGAGGGATTTGGCAAACGCTAGGCAAGTTTTTAGCGGTCTGCAAGATACGGCTCGCTACTTGGTGTTGTCCCTGTGGGAGCTGGGATCTAACCGCTTTGGACGCCCGTTTCAAGGTTGGGCAAACGCATTCTGGCTCTTCCTGGCGAAGCTCGTTGCAGCACTGCTGGAGTAGTGGCGGTCTCTGCTGTGGGCCCTGGGGGTTCTCCATGTCGTCTTCGAAATCGAACTCATCGTCGAGGGCCCATCCACCACCACCACCGGGTTGCATTGCTCGCTTCTGGATCCATTGCTGGCAAGCTCTTAGGTGTTGTGCTTGCTGAAACTCCCTCCGACATTTCGGTCTAGGGCCCATTGGGTTTGTGGCGTCATCTTCGTCCAACTCGACGACCGTCCGGTAGATGGAGGCATTGGCGAGAAGGAAGAAGAAGGCGAGAGTTGCCGAGACGAGGAAGAGCTTGTTCGCCATTTGCTACTTGTGTGTATGTGTTTTCTTGTTTTGGTTTGAGTGAAGAGAAGGGTTGGAGTTGAATGGTATTTATGGGCCAAAAAGAAGTTTTGCATGGAGATCACGTGTAATATTGCATGCTTGTGTTTGTTTGTTTGTAAGAGAGGGAGAAGCTACATGGTTGTCGTCGCAATTAGGTGTTGGAAACTCAAATGTGGTGGAGTGACAAGTCTCCGCGTCTACATGCACTGCAACCATGCATGGATGATGTGTTGCTCATATGCTGACATGCCAACTATTTTCAAATGAAGGTTTCGAATATAGTAAAACCTTTTATTAATTTGGGTTCAAAGGAATGTTCTAATAGAATATCGAATACCAAAAAAAAAATTTGAAAAACCTGAAAATGAATGAAAAGAGATTTTCAAAGGAGAATTCATAAGATAGTTATCAGAAATTATTTGTTATTTTCTAACTGATTCATCTAATTGGCTTTATAATATTAAAATTTAACTATATAATTATTTTAATAACCTACTATATATATATTTATATACGAAATTGCTTAGAAACTGTTTTTTAAATTCTAAAATATATTTGCTTGTTTTTTTGTGTGTGCAAATATTTGCTTGCTTCAACTGATAATTTTCCTACTTAATTTTTACCATTAGTTGCAAATAAAAAAAAATTAATTTAATAAAAATTGCTTTTTTTACTAATTCGTTTTATTTTTATTAATCAGAAATTTAGTCTATCAAGAAGTATAACCATCACAGAATGATACGATATATATATATTATGAGGAGTTTTGGGACAAAAATCATAATTTTCGACATCCAAAACCTTGTTTTTGTTATATAATATTAATATCATTATAAATTTTAATGACTAATCATATGATTTTTCAGGAGTCCTATAATTTTTTCTATTTAAACTATATATCCATACTTGGTAACAAATATTTCTAGCCAAAGTACTCTCGTCTCAAAACAAAAACAAAAGATAACATATTAAAATTCTAGTCTCATGTAATTATATGATTAGGAATGGTCTAGACAGAAAAAATCATACACAAATATCAACAAAATAGTAGTATATTAGTAGTTTTGAGCTGTTGAGCTTAAATGATAACCAAAAGAACAAAAGTGAACAATAAATTTATCTTCATCCTTAAGAAATTACACAATTTGCAGTTAATATTTGTTATATATATATGATTCTTTCTATTATCTTTCTTTTTAGAATATTATAAAACAGAGAAAAAAGAATTCTCGCATTAATTAGCCGTCTATCATGTTCTTCCATTAGATTAACATATATCTGAGCATTAGTCGCTTTTTATGAAGGAGCAAGAGTAACAAAAAGAAAAGCTTCTCTTTTATTACGATCTACGAAGTAGTGCTAATTACATTAGCCTCGAACATCTCAAAGTTACATTTTTTTTTTAATGGAACACACACGATAACGGGGTAGTGTTAACATACATCAACAACCACACTCATCACCATGGTACATACACTCCCGAGGATTTGGTTTGGAATCTAGTAGTAGGGAGGGAAAGGCATAGCATGCCTGAAGGGGCAAACGCTAACTTGAGGTATTTGGCAAACGCTAGGCAAGTTTTTAGCGGTCTGCAAGATACGGCTCGCTACTTGGTGTTGTCCCTGTGGGAGCTGGGATCTAACCGCTTTGGACGCTCGTTTCAAGGTTGGGCAAACGCATTCTGGCTCTTCCTGGCGAAGCTCGTTGCAGCACTGCTGGAGTAGTGGTGGTCTCTGATGTGGGCCCTGGGGGTTCTCCATGTCGTCTTCGAAATCGAACTCATCGTCGAGGGCCCAGCCACCACCACCACCGGGTTGCATTGCTCGCTTCTGGATCCATTGCTGACAAGCTCTTAGGTGTTGTGCTTGCTGAAACTCCCTCCGACATTTCGGTCTAGGGCCCATTGGGTTTGTGGCGTCATCTTCGTCGAACTCGACGACCGTCCGGTAGATGGAGGCATTGGCAAGAAGGAAGAAGAAGGCGAGAGTTGCCGAGACGAGGAAGAGCTTGTTCGCCATTTGCTATTTGTGTGTATATATGTTTTTTCCTGTTTTTGGTTTGAGTAAAGAGTGAAGTGAGGAGTTAATTTATATAGGTGTGAAAGGAGATTTGCATGGGGATCACGTGTAATAAGGCATGCATGTGATTGTGTGTACATGTTTATATTATTTTTTAATAAAGTGTTTCTTAAATTTGAAGAACCAAACACAAATATCTCTTAAATAAGAAACATTTAGACTGAGTTCTTTTTATTAAACAATAATATAAATATATATATATACATAAAAATTATTTTAAGAATCTTGAGTCTGAGTTCTTTTTATTAAACAATAATATAAATATATACATATACATAAAAATTATTTTAAGAATCTTGAGTTAGAAACTCCCTATAATAATGGGAGGATAGTATATAATTTGGAGGTAATGCGGTTGGATATAGATATTTAGAGCTTAATCAGAAATATAGAAGTTAAAAATTGACCTCTAAAGTCACCGTTAAGATTTATCTCGTACATATGTGACTGTCCTTCTCATCAATCTCTTGCACAAAGGTCTGCGACGGGACGACGGCTCTTGAGAGAAATACAGAATCTGACGACGGCGGTTAATGCGGTGTTTGTGGAGGCGTAAAGAGAAATTTAGTTATGTTCTATGGAGCTTTAGCGATGGATTAGCTAGTCAGTGAGATGGTGGAGAAATGGTCTGAATTTCAAAGAAGAGAAATCCAGAGAATAATTAAGAAGACGGCACACGATTTTTACGAATGGTGAGTTCGTAGATCTCGGCTAGATTGAATCTAGCAATTTACTACGTTTTTCGTCTACGGAGCAAATTAAACACATAATATGTTCTAACTTTTTTATTTATTGAAATATATGTTCTTCACTTTATATATATAACTACGTTTCAGCCCAAACCAAAATAAAACTTTCTCATATGATTTTATTTCACAAAAAGGTAAAAAGAAAAATCTCTAATTAAACCATACCAATAGTTCCGTCTGAAATCTTCACCACGAAAGTTCTTCACTAGAACCAATTGTGATCACGAAAGCAATTATTTGATTGGTAATGTTTTACAAGCTTGACCACAATCGCTAACTCTATTTACCATAACTGATAATGCCGAGTAAATTTCGTTTTTTAAGTGGCAGGACCTTGTAGTACTATAAATTAATTAACTTTAGTGTTGGCACATGCCTCTTCCTCGTGATCATGCATGTGTTATTTCTTGTGACCAACAAATAGCTAATTAACACGTTGAGTTCATGTGATACTCTCTTCTAATAGATGACAACTAGAATTAATTGCAATTTTTTTAGTCTTCAATGAAAACAGTATGCTTAGACGTACGTACAAAATATATCTCCTCCATGCCGTTGCCTATGGGAGAAAAAAGTATAAGCAACTAAAAAATTAATATGTGATTGATGGAGGAGGACAGTCGTAGAGCAATTTGAACGGTGTTTTGCCGTTAAAAGTCATTGTATGAGTTAAGTTGATCAAGTAACCACAGATTAATTTGATTGGAAAAATCTGCTTGAAAACTAGTATTTTGGACTACTTAAATAACACTACACGAATTAAGCATAAAAACTTCTCTTTATTATGGAGTAGTGCTAATTACATTAGCCTCAAACATCCTATATAGGACCTTACATTTTATGAAATACGTGATGAGGTGTGGTGTTAACATGTATCGACAACCACACTCATACACGCGAGGATTTGGTTTGGAATCTAGTAGTGGGGAGGGAAAGGCATAGCATGCCTAAAGGGGCAAACGCTAACTTGAGGGATTTGGCAAACGCTAGGCAAGTTTTTAGCGGTCTGCAAGATACGGCTCGCTACTTGGTGTTGTCCCTGTGGGAGCTGGGATCTAACCGCTTTGGACGCTCGTTTCAAGGTTGGGCAAACGCATTCTGGCTCTTCCTGGCGAAGCTCGTTGCAGCACTGCTGGAGTAGTGGTGGTCTCTGCTGTGGGCCCTGGGGGTTCTCCATGTCGTTTTCGAAATCGAACTCATCGTCGAGGGCCCAGCCACCACCACCACCGGGTTGCATTGCTCGCTTCTGGATCCATTGCTGGCAAGCTCTTAGGTGTTGTGCTTGCTGAAACTCCCTCCGACATTTCGGTCTAGGGCCCATTGGGTTTGTGGCGTCATCTTCGTCCAACTCGACGACCGTCCGGTAGATGGAGGCATTGGCGAGAAGGAAGAAGAAGGCGAGAGTTGCCGAGACGAGGAAGAGCTTGTTCGCCATTTGCTACTTGTGTGTATGTGTTTTCTTGTTTTGGTTTGAGTGAAGAGAAGGGTTGGAGATGGATGGTATTTATGGGCCAAAAAGAAGTTTTGCATGGAGATCACGTGTAACATTGCATGCTTGCGTTTGTTTGTTTGTAAGAGAGGGAGAAGCTATATGGTTGTTGTCACAATTAGGTGTTGGAAACTCAATTGTAGTGGAGTGACAAGTCTCCGCGTCTACATTCAGTGCAACTATGCATGGATGATTTGTTGCTCATATTCTGACATGCCAACCTTTACACCATTATGAGCTTCTTTTGACATGTTTCTATGGTTTTGTAAAAGTATGTTCACAAAGTTTTTAACGTCGTATTTTAGTGGAAGCATGATTTCTGTTTTACGTAGAGTGAATAAGATGTGTGGTTGTGTTAATAAGACTTCTTCAATGCCCTGCAATTAACAATCCAAAGACTCAGTATTAAGCGTGTAATTGAGCATGTTCTCATGTAATACACGTTTGCAAGGATTTTGACATTATGTTCTCATGTGTATGCATGGGTCTGGTTATTAATAAATGCCTACCTTTTAGTTTCCTGTTTCTCTGATTCTGTCTTTCTCTGAATGTTTATAATGTGAAGGGCCAGATTTGGATTTAGTTCCTGTGTATCAATTATATAATTATATCCTCATTAGCTCTATGACTATTCTTCTAACTATGGTTATCGACTTATGTTTAACGTTGCTACTTTTTGGTCATCTGCTTTTGTCCGGTTAGGTGATCTCTATATAAACAGAGGAATAAGGCGTTGAAGATCCGATGCAAGATGCATGTGACTCTATGATCCGAAAATTGTGTTTGTAGATTTTTTTAGATGTTTACTTTTTTTTTTTAACACAAATTTTCATTAAAGCCTCAAAGGGCAAACCAAAGTACAGCCGAAACTAGATCGGATCGAATGAAAAAAAGAATAACAAATATAAAACATATAAGTTGATACAGTCTGAGACTTGCTCATGAACTTGGAGACAATCACAAAGATTTTCCAGCCAAAACACTGCATTGTTTGTTCGAGAGAGCTGTTGATAGTCGGGTTTATTACCGACGTTGAGACATCCAGGGAATCAGAGTTGACCAAAGACAGAGAACCCTGCCAATGGTAGTAAGATTCGCTCCATAATGTAAGAAAATGTTTTCTCCTTAACAGGGTAAAGAGAATTCTCCCCTATAGAGTAGGCAGCCTTGACTTTTAGCATTGTGAGGAACCCCTATACAAATGCTGTAACAACTATGGAGATCAGTGCTTTTTGATATGTTCATGGTGAGGAATCCCTCCTTGAAAATATGTTGAGAAATCAATCTCTCTACAAAGGAGAGAATTGAGCTAAACTGCACCAACAAAATTGAATAAGCGCTAGAGACAACGTTAGGTTTGCAAACCGTTGGACTGAAGATTGGGCAAGAGCTTTGCAATGGGCCAAGGCTAAATAGCCACTTGAGAGAATGGCCCATATCGGAACTTCAACATTTTTCTCCGGTTACACGGAATGATAGTTTAATGGCGTAGGATAACGTACGATTACCGGTAGGAGCTGTAGAAGCTGTCTTCCAAACACCCGTAAAGCTCAGCACGGCTGGATCGATCTGAATCTTTGAGGATTATCAGATATAAAATGAAGGATATCAGGTGGGGTAAGTAGTCAGAATATAGCTCGGCTGGTGGATCCGGATAAACTGGAGAAGGATTTGGATTCAGTGGAAGACGATTTTTCCGGAGGTGGAGGAGTGGCGGACCAGGCACAACAAACTCCGGTGGAGAGAAAGAGAGAGATGGAAGCTCTGTCCTCAAAAACTTCAAATACCTCATCTGTCGAGCCACCTGAGAAACAACTCGGCTGGAAAGAGCCGCAGGGGTGAGGTGTTGATGACCAAACCACTCCCGATGCAACCACCACACTTTTGATACCAAGTCGGAAGGAAGAAACAGGGCCGACATAATAGCTATGAACACAAAAACCCAAGGAAGAGAAGAGGGAGAAGGTACAAAAGAAAGAGAGAGAGGGGTGGCGACGTCAAGAAGGGGAGTTCAAAGACGATGCCTTGATATTCGTGCGTGGGAGAAAACAAAGCAAGTCATGGGTTAATTTTAGATGTTTGTTTCTAAATTATTCTTTGCAAGTCATGACAGAAATAAGTATGTATATTTATTGTTTGCCTTTTTTACTTTCAATTTTTATTTTTTTATTTATGTTTATGTATAATAGTTTCAGTTATTTAAAAGAATTCGGTAATAGTTTGTCACTAAAATTTTAAATTTTTTACTATTACTAATTTTGTAACAAATTTTTATGAATTCAGTAATAACAATGCATCACATGTGATAAACTACATAATGACTATCCCCTATATATTAATAGAGAAGACACCAAGAGAGATTTCTGCCACGTGTCTCACTGAGAGCAATTTAAAGAAAATTGAACCAATGAAATATTTTTATTTAGCTATGTCATCACTAACTATTTAACTAATTAAAACTTTAGTAGCTCATTAATAACCCATTAGCTATAAAGACTGGAGCGAAGCTAGATATCCGAATTTTTTAGGTATTCATATCTGGATATGGATCCGGATCTGGGGCTTCCGGATTTTGGATATCCGCCTAAAAATCAAGATATGCTGCCGGATGCGTAAAATATATATTAAAATATATAAAATAATATTAATAATAAAATATAATATACTATTAGCAAAAAATAAAAAATAATATTATATAAATAATTTTTAAGTTCGTTTTTATGTATAATTCTTAATATATTAAAAAATTTATTAATAAAATAGATTAATATAGTATATTTAAAGGATCCGGATCTGGCTCCGGATATCCGGACTTAAAAAATCAGATATTGGAATCCTAAGTTTTATTATCCGGATCCGGCCCTCCGGATATCCAGATATTAAGATTGGATACGGAGCAGATCCCGGATACGGATCCGGATCTCGAATAATATTTCCAAACCTACAGATCTGGATCCCATATAGGTCATTTAAAATTCAGAACCCTTTTCCTTTTGAAAATAAAGAATATGTAATATGTTAATAATTAGTGTATTTTGGATATATATATATATATCCCCTATATATTATTTGAGGATCCTTTTTAAAAGACTAACATTTACTTCATGTGTTTATTACAAGAGTGTCATCCTTACTTATATTAATTATATATAATGCTATTATATGATTTGATCACTTATAATAATTATCACTATTACATAATCAAAGCTATGATATATCTCATAGACTCTAATTAAAATACATGTTATTTATTCATTCATAAAATATATAACTTTAATTATGCATTTGACCAATATAATCAATAATTTTATATTAATATATATATCATGTTTATTAAATAACTTTTACTTGAAAAAATATATTATATTTCAGTATAGTTATTCGTTTTAACTTATATTTATGAATTACAATAATAACTATATCACTTCATAATAATTTATTTACATAATCTTATATTATATATATATTTATATTTCTTTAATCTTTAGTTAATATAAAACTTATAAATACTTTTACTTTATCAATTATAATCTTATAATATAATAAAAATTATATATATTTTTCTGAAAGATTATAATATAATAAAAGTATTTATTATTTTTCGTAAAAAGCAACTTACAATCAATTTTAATATATAAATAAAAATCACTAATTTATATCAACTTACCATGATTATCAGATATATTTATTATAGTATATAACTACAACTATAATAAATTTCATTGTATTTAAAATTTCCTAAAATAAATCAACATAAAATATTTGATTTGTATTGATACCAATCAGTAATAAAATTATGGTAATGAAAAATTATTCTGTTTCTAAGCTTAATTTATAATATAGATTAAAATAAGTAACCACACATTTAATTAAATAAACATATAGTAGTTGAATTTATGCCTATTCATATCGATTTAGAAATAAATTCAGATATAAATAATATGTCATAATTTTTTACTCGATCGATAATGATAGAAAAATAACTGATTTTTTTGTAATGTTATCCTATATATGATTTAATTGTTTTGTATTTATTAATATACAATTTTAAAAGATTTTGAAAATGTTGAAATCACATTATATATCTATAAAAATGACTATAAAATTATATTTAATTAATATTTATATAAACATTTTACTCCGCGCATGGCCCGGGTTACTACCTAGTATATATTTAAAATGTTATACTATCAAAACAACTATATTGGTTTTTTTTTAAAAAAAAAATTATTTTTAAGTAGAATTTTTTTTTTTGAACAAAAATTTTAAGTAGATTATATTATGAATATATAATACCCGAGCCAGGTTCGAGTTATAATCTAGTTATATATTTATAATTTAGTCATTTTATCACATTTGTGTCATGTTTTTGTAGCAGTTTTCTAATACACATGTGATTAAAACATCGTAATAAGGTTTAGGGTTTAGGGTCAACGTCATATGAATATATGACATTTTAAAAATTGTATCATTTTTAATATTTAAATAGTGTCAAAATTGTGATAAATTGTTATTATTGATAATCGTCTTAAAATGTTGTGATGTTTTTGTGGATTCGTGATAATTTTATTGTGATATTTTATAATTTGTATAAAAAAAGTTATGGTGAAATATTCGTAGAAATGATAACAATAGGACAATTCTTTCTTTAGTGATGGAGCTTTAGCTGTGGATTAGTCAGTGAGATGGTGGAAAAAGGGTCTGAAATTCAAATCAGAGAAATCCCGAGAATAAGTAGATAGCACACGATATTTTAAGAATGTGTGTTTGTAGATCTCAGCTATATCGAATCTAGCAATTTACTACGTCTTTTCGTTTACAAGCAAAAATAATATGTTCTAACTCTTTTTTATTTATTTATTTATTAAAGTACTAGGTAGTAACCCGCGCCATGCGCGGAGTAAAATGTTTATATAAATATTAATTAAATATAATTTTATAGTCATTTATATAGATATATAATGTGATTTCAACATTTTCAAAATCTTTTAAAATTGTATATTAATAAATGCAAAACAATTAAATCATATATAGGATAACATTGCTAAAAAATCAGTTATTTTTCTATCATTATTGATCGAGTAGAAAATTATGGCATATTACTTATATCTGAATTTATTTCTAAATTGATATGAATATGCATAAATTCAACTACTATATGTTTATTTAATTAAATGTGTGGTTACTTATTTTAATCTATATTATTAATTAAGTTTAGAAACAGAATAATTTTTCATTACTATAATTTTATTACTGATTGGTATCAATACAAATCAAATATTTTATGTTGATTTATTTTAGGAAATTTGAATTATGTTTAAATACACTGAAATTTATTATAGTTGTAGTTATATACTATAATAAATATATCTGATAATCATGGTAAGTTGATATAAATTAGTGATTTTTATTTATATATTAAAATTGCTTGTAAGTTGTTTTTTAAGAAAAATAATATATACTTTTTATTATATTATAATCTTTACGAAAAATAATATGTAATTTTTTTATATTATAAGATTATAATATAATATTAATAAAATAAAAGTATTTATAAATTTATATTAAATAAAGATTAAAGAATTATAAATATATATAATATAATATTATGTAAATAAATTATTATGAAGTGATATAGTTATTATTGTAATTCATAAATATAAGTTAAAACGAATAACTATACTGAAATATAATATATTTTTCAAGTAAAAGTTATTTAATAAACATGATATATATATTAATATAAAATTATTTGATTATATTGGTCAAATACATAATTAAAGTTATATATTTTATGAATGAATAAATAACATGTATTTTAATTAGAGTTTATGAGATATGTCATAGTTTTGATTATGTAATAGTGATAATTAATATAAGTGATCAAATCATAGAATAGCATTGTATGTAATTAATATAAGTAAGGATGACACTCTTGTAATAAACACATGAAGTAAATGTTAGTCTTTTAAAAAAGGATCCTCAAATAATATATAGGGGATATGTTCTAACTTTCTAACTACGTTTTAGCCCAAACCACAATAAAACTTTCTTATATGATTTCATTTCACACACACAAAAAAAAAAAGCTCCAAACCATACCAACAGTTCCGTCTGAAATCTTCACCACGCCAGCTCTTAACTATAACCAATTGTGATCACGAAACCAATTATTCTTCACCACAATAGCTAACTCATTTCACCACAACTGATAATGCAGAGAAAATTGCGTTTTTTAAGTGGTTGGACCTTGCAGTACTGTAAACTTTAGTTTTGGCATGCCTCTTCCTCGGGGTCATGCACTCATGCATGTGTTATTTCTTGTGGCCAACAAATAGCTAATTAACACGTTGAGTTCATGTGATATTCTCTTCCAATAGATGACAACTAGAACTAATTGCAATTTTTTGTTGTCTTCAATGAAAACAGTACGTATGCTTAGAAGTACAAAATATATCTCCTCCATGCAGTTGCCTATGGGAGAAAATATATAAGCAACTAAAACTTAGTATGTGATTGATGGAGCATGACAGTCATAGAGCAGTTTGAACGGTGCTTGCCGTTAAAAGCCGCTCAATAGGTTAAGTTGATCAAGTAACCCACAAATTTGATTGGAAAATTTGCTTGAAAACTAGTATTTTGGACCACTTAAAGAACACCTACACGAATTAAGCATAAAAACCTCTCTTTATTATGGAGTAGTGCTAATTACATTAGCCTCAAACATCCTATATAGGACCTTACATTTTATGAAATATGTGATGAGGTGTGGTGTTAACATGTATCGACAACCACACTCATACACGCGAGGATTTGGTTTGGAATCTAGTAGTGGGGAGGGAAAGGCATAGCATGCCTAAAGGGGCAAACGCTAACTTGAGGGATTTGGCAAACGCTAGGCAAGTTTTTAGCGGTCTGCAAGATACGGCTCGCTACTTGGTGTTGTCCCTGTGGGAGCTGGGATCTAACCGCTTTGGACGCTCGTTTCAAGGTTGGGCAAACGCATTCTGGCTCTTCCTGGCGAAGCTCGTTGCAGCACTGCTGGAGTAGTGGCGGTCTCTGCTGTGGGCCCTGGGGGTTCTCCATGTCGTCTTCGAAATCGAACTCATCGTCGAGGGCCCATCCACCACCACCACCGGGTTGCATTGCTCGCTTCTGGATCCATTGCTGGCAAGCTCTTAGGTGTTGTGCTTGCTGAAACTCCCTCCGACATTTCGGTCTAGGGCCCATTGGGTTTGTGGCGTCATCTTCGTCCAACTCGACGACCGTCCGGTAGATGGAGGCATTGGCGAGAAGGAAGAAGAAGGCGAGAGTTGCCGAGACGAGGAAGAGCTTGTTCGCCATTTGCTACTTGTGTGTATGTGTTTTCTTGTTTTGGTTTGAGTGAAGAGAAGGGTTGGAGTTGAATGGTATTTATGGGCCAAAAAGAAGTTTTGCATGGAGATCACGTGTAATATTGCATGCTTGTGTTTGTTTGTTTGTAAGAGAGGGAGAAGCTACATGGTTGTCGTCGCAATTAGGTGTTGGAAACTCAAATGTGGTGGAGTGACAAGTCTCCGCGTCTACATGCACTGCAACCATGCATGGATGATGTGTTGCTCATATGCTGACATGCCAACTATTTTCAAATGAAGGTTTCGAATATAGTAAAACCTTTTATTAATTTGGGTTCAAAGGAATGTTCTAATAGAATATCGAATACCAAAAAAAAAAATTTGAAAAACCTGAAAATGAATGAAAAGAGATTTTCAAAGGAGAATTCATAAGATAGTTATCAGAAATTATTTGTTATTTTCTAACTGATTCATCTAATTGGCTTTATAATATTAAAATTTAACTATATAATTATTTTAATAACCTACTATATATATATTTATATACGAAATTGCTTAGAAACTGTTTTTTAAATTCTAAAATATATTTGCTTGTTTTTTTGTGTGTGCAAATATTTGCTTGCTTCAACTGATAATTTTCCTACTTAATTTTTACCATTAGTTGCAAATAAAAAAAAATTAATTTAATAAAAATTGCTTTTTTTACTAATTCGTTTTATTTTTATTAATCAGAAATTTAGTCTATCAAGAAGTATAACCATCACAGAATGATACGATATATATATATTATGAGGAGTTTTGGGACAAAAATCATAATTTTCGACATCCAAAACCTTGTTTTTGTTATATAATATTAATATCATTATAAATTTTAATGACTAATCATATGATTTTTCAGGAGTCCTATAATTTTTTCTATTTAAACTATATATCCATACTTGGTAACAAATATTTCTAGCCAAAGTACTCTCGTCTCAAAACAAAAACAAAAGATAACATATTAAAATTCTAGTCTCATGTAATTATATGATTAGGAATGGTCTAGACAGAAAAAATCATACACAAATATCAACAAAATAGTAGTATATTAGTAGTTTTGAGCTGTTGAGCTTAAATGATAACCAAAAGAACAAAAGTGAACAATAAATTTATCTTCATCCTTAAGAAATTACACAATTTGCAGTTAATATTTGTTATATATATATGATTCTTTCTATTATCTTTCTTTTTAGAATATTATAAAACAGAGAAAAAAGAATTCTCGCATTAATTAGCCGTCTATCATGTTCTTCCATTAGATTAACATATATCTGAGCATTAGTCGCTTTTTATGAAGGAGCAAGAGTAACAAAAAGAAAAGCTTCTCTTTTATTACGATCTACGAAGTAGTGCTAATTACATTAGCCTCGAACATCTCAAAGTTACATTTTTTTTTTAATGGAACACACACGATAACGGGGTAGTGTTAACATACATCAACAACCACACTCATCACCATGGTACATACACTCCCGAGGATTTGGTTTGGAATCTAGTAGTAGGGAGGGAAAGGCATAGCATGCCTGAAGGGGCAAACGCTAACTTGAGGTATTTGGCAAACGCTAGGCAAGTTTTTAGCGGTCTGCAAGATACGGCTCGCTACTTGGTGTTGTCCCTGTGGGAGCTGGGATCTAACCGCTTTGGACGCTCGTTTCAAGGTTGGGCAAACGCATTCTGGCTCTTCCTGGCGAAGCTCGTTGCAGCACTGCTGGAGTAGTGGTGGTCTCTGATGTGGGCCCTGGGGGTTCTCCATGTCGTCTTCGAAATCGAACTCATCGTCGAGGGCCCAGCCACCACCACCACCGGGTTGCATTGCTCGCTTCTGGATCCATTGCTGACAAGCTCTTAGGTGTTGTGCTTGCTGAAACTCCCTCCGACATTTCGGTCTAGGGCCCATTGGGTTTGTGGCGTCATCTTCGTCGAACTCGACGACCGTCCGGTAGATGGAGGCATTGGCAAGAAGGAAGAAGAAGGCGAGAGTTGCCGAGACGAGGAAGAGCTTGTTCGCCATTTGCTATTTGTGTGTATATATGTTTTTTCCTGTTTTTGGTTTGAGTAAAGAGTGAAGTGAGGAGTTAATTTATATAGGTGTGAAAGGAGATTTGCATGGGGATCACGTGTAATAAGGCATGCATGTGATTGTGTGTACATGTTTATATATTTTTTAATAAAGTGTTTCTTAAATTTGAAGAACCAAACACAAATATCTCTTAAATAAGAAACATTTGGACTGAGTTCTTTTTATTAAACAATAATATAAATATATATATATACATAAAAATTATTTTAAGAATCTTGAGTCTGAGTTCTTTTTATTAAACAATAATATAAATATATACATATACATAAAAATTATTTTAAGAATCTTGAGTTAGAAACTCCCTATAATAATGGGAGGATAGTATATAATTTGGAGGTAATGCGGTTGGATATAGATATTTAGAGCTTAATCAGAAATATAGAAGTTAAAAATTGACCTCTAAAGTCACCGTTAAGATTTATCTCGTACATATGTGACTGTCCTTCTCATCAATCTCTTGCACAAAGGTCTGCGACGGGACGACGGCTCTTGAGAGAAATACAGAATCTGACGACGGCGGTTAATGCGGTGTTTGTGGAGGCGTAAAGAGAAATTTAGTTATGTTCTATGGAGCTTTAGCGATGGATTAGTCAGTGAGATGGTGGAGAAATGGTCTGAATTTCAAAGAAGAGAAATCCAGAGAATAAGAAGACGGCACACGATTTTTACGAATGGTGAGTTCGTAGATCTCGGCTAGATCGAATCTAACAATTTACTACGTTTTTCGTCTACGGAGCAAATTAAACACATAATATGTTCTAACTTTTTTTTTATTGAAATATATGTTCTTAACTTTATATATATAACTACATTTCAGCCCAAACCAAAATAAAACTTTCTCATATGATTTTATTTCACAAAAAAAAGTAAAAAGAAAAATCTCTAATTAAACCATACCAATAGTTCCGTCTGAAATCTTCACCACGAAAGTTCTTCACTAGAACCAATTGTGATCAGTGATCACGAAAGCAATTATTTGATTGGTAATGTTTTAAGCTTGACCACAATCGCTAACTCTATTTACCACAACTGATAATGCCGAGTAAATTTCGTTTTTTAAGTGGCAGGACCTTGTAGTACTGTAAATTAATTAACTTTAGTGTTGGCACATGCCTCTTCCTCGTGATCATGCATGTGTTATTTCTTGTGACCAACAAATAGCTAATTAACACGTTGAGTTCATGTGATACTCTCTTCTAATAGATGACAACTAGAATTAATTGCAATTTTTTTAGTCTTCAATGAAAACAGTATGCTTAGACGTACGTACAAAATATATCTCCTCCATGCCGTTGCCTATGGGAGAAAAAAGTATAAGCAACTAAAAAATTAATATGTGATTGATGGAGGAGGACAGTCGTAGAGCAATTTGAACGGTGTTTTGCCGTTAAAAGTCATTGTATGAGTTAAGTTGATCAAGTAACCACAAATTAATTTGATTGGAAAAATCTGCTTGAAAACTAGTATTTTGGACTACTTAAATAACACTACACGAATTAAGCATAAAAACTTCTCTTTATTATGGAGTAGTGCTAATTACATTAGCCTCAAACATCCTATATAGGACCTTACATTTTATGAAATACGTGATGAGGTGTGGTGTTAACATGTATCGACAACCACACTCATACACGCGAGGATTTGGTTTGGAATCTAGTAGTGGGGAGGGAAAGGCATAGCATGCCTAAAGGGGCAAACGCTAACTTGAGGGATTTGGCAAACGCTAGGCAAGTTTTTAGCGGTCTGCAAGATACGGCTCGCTACTTGGTGTTGTCCCTGTGGGAGCTGGGATCTAACCGCTTTGGACGCTCGTTTCAAGGTTGGGCAAACGCATTCTGGCTCTTCCTGGCGAAGCTCGTTGCAGCACTGCTGGAGTAGTGGCGGTCTCTGCTGTGGGCCCTGGGGGTTCTCCATGTCGTCTTCGAAATCGAACTCATCGTCGAGGGCCCATCCACCACCACCACCGGGTTGCATTGCTCGCTTCTGGATCCATTGCTGGCAAGCTCTTAGGTGTTGTGCTTGCTGAAACTCCCTCCGACATTTCGGTCTAGGGCCCATTGGGTTTGTGGCGTCATCTTCGTCCAACTCGACGACCGTCCGGTAGATGGAGGCATTGGCGAGAAGGAAGAAGAAGGCGAGAGTTGCCGAGACGAGGAAGAGCTTGTTCGCCATTTGCTACTTGTGTGTATGTGTTTTCTTGTTTTGGTTTGAGTGAAGAGAAGGGTTGGAGTTGAATGGTATTTATGGGCCAAAAAGAAGTTTTGCATGGAGATCACGTGTAACATTGCATGCTTGTGTTTGTTTGTTTGTAAGAGAGGGAGAAGCTACATGGTTGTCGTCGCAATTAGGTGTTGGAAACTCAAATGTGGTGGAGTGACAAGTCTCCGCGTCTACATGCACTGCAACCATGCATGGATGATGTGTTGCTCATATGCTGACATGACAACTATTTTCGAATGAAGGTTCGAATAAAATAAAACCTTTTATTGATTTGGCTTCAGTGGAATGTTCTAATAGAATATCTTAAGAGTATAAAGAAAGAAAATAAATGAAAAACCTGAAAATGAATGAAAAGAGATTTTCAAAGTAGAATTCATAAGATATTTATCAGAAAATATTTGTTATTTTCTAACTGATTCTTCTGATTTGTTTGATTTTCTTTTTAATATTAAGATTTAATTGTATAATTAAATTATAATAACCTAATATATATATGAATTTCTTAGAAATTGTTTTTAAATTCTGAAATTGATTTAATAAAGTAATAAAATTAGAAGCACATATACCAAAAACGCATATTATAGAAAAAACACCAAAGTTACAATAATACTATACAATACATTTGCTTGCTTTTTTTGTGTGCAAATATTTTCTTGCTTCAACTGATTATTTTCTCAGTCCATTTTTACCATTAGATCCAAATTATTAAATTTTATTTATTAAAAAATCTTTAAAAAAATTGTGCTAATTCATTTTATTTTTAATAATCATAAATTTAGCCTATAAAAATATAACCATCACAAAATTATACTATATAAAAAAAACAACTAACACTTATGTATATTATGGGGAGGTTTGAGACCGAAAAACATAATTCGCAAAATCCAAAACCTTGTTGTTGTTATATAATATTAGTAGCGTTATAAATGTGATTTAATATATGATTTTTAAGTTTTACCTTGGATATTTTTCTATTTAAACTATCGGTAATTGATAACAAATATTTATAGCTAAAGTATTCTCGTCTCAAAAAAAAAATAACATATTAGAAATATTCTCGTCTGGCATAATCATATAATTAGGAATGATCTAAACAAAGAAATCTAAAAAGTATCAACAAAATAGTAGTGGATTAATTATTTTGCGTTGTTGAGCTTAAATAATGACCAAAAAACAATGAATATCTCTTCATTACTAAACAATTATACAATTTACAAATAATATTTGTTATACATAATTTTCTCATTTTTTAAAAGGTTTAATGAACAAATATGTTTTTTGTTTTCAAATTAGGATAAAAAAATAAATATTTATCTTCGTTCATATATTATTTGTAAATTGTATAATTTTTTACGATTTGTAAAATTTGTTTAGGAATAAAATTTACTTTGAGTATGAAATTATCAAACTACTTTTATTTGACTAATTAAAATAATATTTATAGATTTGTTAAAAATCTGATGAGTGGACTATTTAATATATTCATTCTCGAAAAATAGTAAAATGGAAAATTTAGCTCACTCCTAGTTAAATAAAAACAAATGGAGAAAAAAATAAAGTAAAAATAAAAAGAAAAAGCCAACTACATTCCATAATTTTGATAAAACCTGATTTAAAAATGATGAATAAAAGAATAAAAAACAAAATAATATGAATAAAGAGAATATTTGTTATTTTTTGTTTCTTTATAAATTTAATTTTATAAATTTATATATAAAAATGAGGATAAATTGTGTATAATAAAATATTATTTGTAACTAATGTGATTTTTTTAGGAATGAAAATAATTTATTGTTCTCTTGGTTGCTGTTATCATAGTACATAACATGATGGGATTTGAACTGGTGTAAAGCCAAATCTAACATGTGGATACATGTGAAGCCTAATCGCAAGCCCAAGCTCAAGCCCAAAACTAACATCGAGAGATTGAAAATATATTTTGAGACCAAAATATCTCCCCTCTCGTTACTTTCTCTCCACCGAAACAGAAGTTGCATACTTTATCCAAATTTAGGGTTTCATTCTCTTCGTTCTCTCTTCTCCAATAATCAGATCCTCGAAATCCTACTTTTTGAATCAGGTAGAATTGTGCTTCTTTTACCTGCCTTTGTTATTTCTATTTAGCAGATTGCAAATTGCCTCTTATTCTTTCCTTGATTTAAGAATTCTCAAGGTGAAATTCGTTTTCGTCTCCCGATCCATAATTTGGCTTCTGTGATTTATTGTTTCCGTTCATCACTTGGTAGTGCGTTTTTGGTATGATCATTCGTATTTTTCGTCTGAAGATCATATGCGAGCTTTTGTTTGAGATTTATTGGACTTGCTGCTGGATTTGAAAAAAAAAAACCCGGATCTTGCTTTGATCTCCTGTGAAATTTGAAATCTTTGATAGATTGATGCTTTTTTCTTTACATATTTGGTGTAATTTAAGTGGATCTGGTTAACTAGTCTCCTGGGATATGATCATTATGCAGATGATATCTTTTCATCTCAAATCTGCAGCTGCAATTGATAATTTAGAGTTATTTCTTAGTTGGGGTTGTAGTTTTCCATTTGGTTTATACTTTACTAGAGTTGTGTGTTTTATTGTTTGTCATCGTGTTATGTTTACTTATCTCTGCTTTTCTTGTGTGTTTCTTCAGGTCGTTAGCTATTATCTAAGACCTAGTTCTAATCTTAGTAGCTAACTTAATTGTGGTTCAACACTTTCATCTTCTATTATTTGTTTCTACCCCTTCCGAATGTGCCAAATTCTTATGTGTCGTTGGTCTTATTGTTCAGGTCTCAGCTTCTCTGTCGTTTGCCCATCAGATCAACAAAGTTTCATGTCTGAACTTGATTCCCAGGTCCCTACTGCCTTCGGTAAGTTCTAACTATAAATTTGATCCATAGTCGATCATAATACCTCTGCTTATCTGGTTGATATGTTCTGTAACAGTTTTGGAACATGGGATTCTGTATATGTTCCTCATGTTGGAATCGATATGAGCTAATCAGTTTCTTTTTGGACTGTTTTTTATTTACTGCAGACCCGTTTGCTGATGCGAATGCTGAGGACTCAGGTGCGGGAACAAAGGAGTACGTTCACATCCGTGTCCAGCAGCGCAATGGTAGGAAAAGCTTGACAACGGTCCAGGGGCTGAAGAAAGAGTACAGTTACAGCAAAATACTTAAGGATCTCAAGAAGGAATTTTGTTGCAACGGAACTGTGGTTCAAGACTCTGAACTGGGACAGGTGCGTGTTTGAAAACTCTGTGGTGCATCCTTGTGGCTGAATTACTGTCTTTGTTGTTGGCGTATTACCATTTGAATAATGCACCAAACAGTTAGAGGACTAATTACATAAACTTAACCGAAGGTGTAGGTTATTCAGCTTATATGTCCTTTACATATGTGTTCACTCTTAATTTTTCTACTCTACAAATGTGTAGGTTATTCAGCTTCAAGGCGACCAGAGGAAGAACGTCTCCACGTTCCTAGTCCAGGTAATATACCAGACTCTTTCACGTACAAGCCAACTAAAAGATTTTTGTTTGATCTCATTTCCCTTACTTCTTGAATGGAACAGGCTGGCCTTGTGAAGAAGGACAACATCAAGATCCATGGTTTCTGAGCTGCTTCTGCTGCACTGCCCCTAGGCTGTCTGCTTGATTCTGCTCTAGTGGATCATTACTATTACCCTCCCGTTCCAAAACATTTCGTCTTTGCTCTCTTGTTGCTGTTTTATTTCGATTTAACCTTGGTATGATACTAAGAGACCATCATTGTTTGTTCCTCTGCGTTACTCTTGCTACTTCTATAATATGAGATTGTCAAGAATTCTTCATTAACTTCGTCTCTTCTGTGAATATGTTTCCTACCAAAGATAGATCTCATGCTTACAGTTATCGTTCCTGTTTTATGATTTTCGAAATTACAAGATGAAGGGAAAGTTTTTGTCTCGTCTACAGAGTTTCATACTTGTGTAAACCTGAGAATGGATCCGGAAAGCAAAGACCTCTACTGTACTCGATATTCGATAATATAAAGGAACTAGACAAGTCATTTCATACAAAAATACATTTGAATCGCGATGTTGGCTAAACCGTCGACTTGACCACACCCTAAGAGCCTTGAAGACTCCGACAAGCACAGAGGGTTCTGGAAGTAAAGTATATTACCAAATTAACCCCGTCGATGGCCTTCTCTACCGAGTCAAAGTGGTGGAGCTCTGCAGCAATCCACGAGCAAGGCGGTTTTAGGTTAAACCACGAATAGAGAAGACAAGGAAACGAAAGATAAAACGCAATTTGGTTAGAGTGTGGAATAATCTGAATCGATCCTTTTCCAGTTTCATTAATCCTAGCAGCTTAGTTTTCTCTACAGCTCCCTCAAATCCCACTTTTTCCGGTTAATTTTCTGATCGCAGGTAAGAGATGGAGGAGATTTTCGCTCTGATAGTCTCCATGATCCTCATAGCTGCAGTGATTCCTCTGTTCTTGTGGAAACGCCGGATAGATGGTAGATCACGTGAGGAAGAAGGTGCAGAACCGCCACAGGTAACTTATCAAAACATTTCTTCATTGTTGCGAAAAAGGATTGGAATTTTTCTAATATATTGAATTGTTCTCATTCGCGTGAAATCTCAAAGGTTCAGGCGCGTGAGAACGTGGTACGTGCTGGTGGTGGGCGTAGAATGCGTCGGAGACCTGCAGCTTCTGGTGCTAGCTCCTCGTCATCCAACGTTCAAGGTTTGTACTTTGACAGCTTCTGTGTCTCTTTTACGTATTTCAATGTCAAGTTCTACTTGTAGGATTGAGATTTGTTTTTCAAGTATATACATCAACACAGTATCAAATAAAGAACCTGGTTTCCGGATGAATATCAAGTTTCTGCTAAATTTTGAATGGGTGTTATTGGTTAGAGATTACTATATAGGCAGTGAGGACCCGGAACCAGTTTATTCAAGAATAATCAAAGTATTTTTTTAGTTTCATTTGTCATCTTGGTTTAAAGGTAGTTGGAGATTACGGAGGGTTGGGAATAGATGAACTACTGGCCTTGGAATAATAATTGTTTGGGTAAATGTGAAAACAGAAAACATCAGTGGGAGTGAAGATGAAGATGAAGATGAAGCTGGTGGAAATCAAGCCAGAGCATCAAAGAAGAAAGAGAAGAAGCGACAAGAACGAGAAGCACAAAGACAGGTGGCTAAACAGTCTCCATGAATCTTTCTAAGATTCTATCAGAAATTCTAGCAGGATTAGGATGAGAAATCTTAGGAATGTTAAAGTTGTAGATTGCAGCTTAAGGAAAGATAGAGCATTGGTCCTTGGATCAGAATAGTACATTATTTATTGGCAAGACTTTCCTAATCAATATCTCTTCATATTGTCTGGTAAAGGCTGAAGAAGCGACACGCGAGTCAAGGAGTACAAAACAAGATTGGTATGCAGAGATGCGGAGGAAGAAGGATGAAGAGCGCGAGGCAGAGGAGCGGAAATTGGTGGGTCAATCGATCTATCTCAAATTCCGCTCTGATTAGGCTTCCTGCTTTAGAAACACTGAAGTTTGCTAATTGGTTTTGTAGGAGGAAGAAGAAAAAGCACGACAAGCCAAGGAAGAAGAGGCAGCTGCGTTAGAGTTTGACAAATGGAAAGGAGAGTTCTCAGTTGACGCCGAAGGTACTACAGAGGAAGTGCAGGGTGGAAACCAGGATTTGCTTTCAGAATTTGTTGAATACATAAAGGTATATCTTAAAATAACCGAACACTTTTCGATCTCCCATTCTAATCATCATTCTGCGAACAGAAACAAACTTAACGATGAAGAATTGGATGTGATTGCAGAAACAGAAATGTGTTCCACTTGAAGATCTCGCCGCAGAATTTAATCTACGAACTCAGGTATCAACTGGCTACATCTTCTACGTTTCAAATGAATGAATGCACTTTGTCATTGTTCTAAAGTATGATTCAACTGTTTGTTTTCGTAGGAATGCATCAACAGGATCGCCTCTTTGGAGAGCATTGGTATTTTTTCTCTCTATCCGATCATAAAACTAGAACTCACCTGGCAGTCTGTGATTTATTATGGGTATAATAAACCCGAAGCAATATGAATAAGCAGATGAGACATCGGTGACTGTCTATACATACATGCGAAACTGTAATAAGACTTAGGATCTTAACGCCTTCACACTTTTATTCAGGGCGGCTCTCGGGGGTTATGGATGATAGAGGAAAATACATATACATATCAATGGAGGAGATGAATGCAGTTGCGGATTACATCAAACGTCAAGGAAGAGTTAGTATCTCACATCTAGCAAGCAAGTCTAACCAGTTCATCGACTTGGAGCCCAAAGCACAGCAAGAGCTAACTGAAGAAATCAGCGGCATGGAAGAGATCTCGGTTTCTTAGTTGACTTATTCGCAGTTTCCTGTAAAACCCTTGTGTCGAAAACAAGAGTAAGATAAAGCTTTGGGGACTCGCTGTAACATGCTGGTGTCTGGTGATACATACTAGTATGAGATCCTAACATCCATATGCCGTACGTGAAAATATATTATACAGTATCTTTTACATATCCCATAGGTTTCAAATTGTTGCTTGCTTTAGGCTGACTGAAATACTTCAAATATCAGAGATTTTAAATAAAAGAAACAAGTCGTTTCTGTGGCAGTGCATAAACTCAGCATTCTTCCACTGTTCCCTTCATGAAAGTAGATATTTTTAAACACTCCGGTCTCTTCAGATTCGAGCGTTTACTCTTCGAATCATGATTCAAGCGATCTCTCAAGGATAATGTAAAGAAAACTAAGACTTGAATGATGTCGTTTTCGTGACTTTGCCTGTAAAAGAAAGACTGATTTGCCTTTCAAAACGAGAACCACCTTTATTGTTAGTTTTTGTAAACCCTTCTAAAAATGAGATCAGTCTCCCGAGTGTATGTTTCCTTTTGTGTATCAGATCTCTTATAGTGTGACAACAACAAAAAAAAAAATTAAAATTTTTTAAAAAGTATTTTTTGTATTATCTCTGTTTTCTCCGGAGAAGCAGGAAAAAACTAGAGGAAGAGAAACAGTTATGCTCTGCCTCCCTATTTCGCTTAAGCTTTTCGATCATCTCTCATCTTCTTCTCTAGTTTCTCTTTCTTGCGTCCTAAGAAGCTTAGGAAACACGGTAGAGATGAAGATACGCTACGTTCATTCAAACCTAGTCCTCCTCCTATTACCTTTAATCAATCTTCAGTTTCCGACATTATCTGTGGCTCAAGACTACGGCGACGATGCCCCGAAGAAGGACACCCCTCCGCCAGGTCTTCTCCATTGCAACGGAGTTTACATGTCTTACAGTTCCGGCGGCCGCGAAAAGTTATATCCTCGCACCAACAACGCGACGGCCCAAGCCTGGTCGTTCAAGTCAACGGTCATGATCGTGAACACGGGGATTGAAGAGGTCAAAGGTTGGCAAATGTTCGTAGGGTTTCACCACAGAGAGATCATTGTTTCCGCAACGGGAGCTGTCTCATCGGACGGTGACTTTCCTTACGATGCAAGCAATGGGACGACGTTCATTGGGTCTCCGAATACAGATCTAAAGACCTCGATCGAAACAGCTGGTGACTACACTCAGATCTCGACCAATATTGAGATAACAGGAACGCTTTTCGGTGGTAAAGGTACGGTTACGCCACTGCCGAAAACGATCAAGCTCGTTAATGATGGATGGGAATGCCCTGCTGCTACTACGAAAGGTACATTAACCTAATTCATAAAATCCCCTTAGTTTCTTGTTACGGAAGAAGCGACTTGTTATCACCGTTTTCTTATTCTTTCGGCCTCGTTTTTGGTTCAGGCGGTACAATGCAAGTTTGCTGCAAGAGGAACCCAAAGTTCAAAGCTAAAACAAAAGCGAAAACCAAGTTCACGCCTAGACGACACGGCGACCTGAATATAATATATGATGTTCTTCAAGCCTACACGAGTAACTACATGGCGCAGGCGAGTCACCGAATCCATCAGCTTTATCGATATCTAACGTTGAGAGATTCACATAAGACGTAAATGATTGAAATTTATATGTTTCGGACAGGTAACTATAGACAACGATAGTCCCTTGGGACGGTTAGACCACTGGAATTTAACATGGGAGTGGATGCGAGGCGAGTTCATCTACTCGATGCGTGGAGCCTACTCGGCCGAGAAAAACCCTTCGGAATGCTTACACAGCAAGGCCGGACAGTTCTACGGGGATCTCGACTTCTCTCAGGTCGCTACTTGCCAGAAGAAACCGATTATCAAAGATTTACCTGCTGAGCGTAAAGACGATAAGATCATCGGGATGTTGCCTTTTTGTTGCAAGAACGGAACTCTCTTGCCAGCTCTCATGGATCCCTCTAAATCCAGAGCCATTTTCCAGTTACAGGTTTGCCTTAAAACATACCATTTATAGTGTTTGGTGACTCTATAATAAGGAGTGTTTCATTTAGGTTTTGATGTGTTTGTGAGTTAAGGTATACAAGGTGCCACCAGATCAGAACAGGACAGCGTTCTTTCCTCCTCAGAACTGGAAAATCGACGGTATAGTGAATCCGCAGTACAAATGCGGACCACCTGTTAGGGTGGACCCGACTGGATTCCCTGACCCGAGCGGTCTCCAAGCCACCACTTACGCAATCGCCAGCTGGCAAGTCATCTGCAACATAACCAAGCCTAAACCAAAAGCTGCTCGTTGCTGCGTCTCTTACTCAGCCTTCTACAACGACTCAGCCATTCCTTGCAACACTTGTGCTTGCGGTTGCGGGGACATCGACACCGACACTTGCAACGCCAACGCCCGACCGCTTCTCCTCCCTCCGGACACGCTCTTGGTACCGTTTGATAACCGGACGATCAAGGCAAAAGTATGGGCGAAGCAGAAACACATGGCTGTTCCTAAGAAGCTTCCTTGTCCTGACAACTGCGGGATCAGCTTAAACTGGCATGTTAACTCGGATTACAGCGACGGATGGTCGGCGAGGGTAACCTTGTTTAACTGGGGAGACAACGCAGTGGAGGACTGGTTTGCGGCTGTGGATTTGGGCAAAGCTGGTAAAGGGTATGAGAACGTTTACTCCTTTAATGGGACAAGAGTTCCACCTAAGAACCAGACCATTTTCTTCCAAGGACTTCGTGGTATGAACTACTTGATCGGTCTCACAAACGGGTCGAACCCTGCGAGAGACCCGCAGGTTCCCGGGAAGATGCAGTCGGTTATCTCATTTAAAAAGCGGAACTTGGGGAGTTTGAATATTCCAGGAGGAGATGGATTCCCTAAGAGAGTTTTCTTCAATGGAGAAGAATGTGAGCTTCCTAAGTACTTCCCGAAGAAGAGTTCCGGGAAGAGATTATCCGGTATACGATTCTTGCCATCAATTCTCCTCGTCATCACAACATTTCTTGCCATCTCAGATCGGTTTTAAGCGGTGTTTTAGGTATGCCTTAGTTAATTATGTAAGTTGCTTTCTGTTTAGCCATGGTCAAGAAACTTGAAGAGAGCGTTTATATATCTCTATTCAAAGATTTGTTTCATCCAAGAAACTTGTATCCATTAATCGGAAGGAACTAATGCAGATTAATTCTCTCTTCATACACTCTTGCCCTTTACTACAAACTGTGCCTTAGTTTAGCGAGGTGATGTAGATATTGTTCTTGTTTTAGTTTGGGGGACACAGAGGAAGACAAGAGACATATTTAGTGTTGTTAAAGTATAAAGAAAGATGGCCAAACTCACAGGATTTCGAAACTTTAAAGTTTGAAGACAATTTTTAATAGGAACCTTGCTGAATTCGAATCATAAAGATATCTGAAGGTAAAGATCTAAAGTCGACAAATATAAAATCATGATCTAAAAGATGGAAAAGATTTGGATCCTGTGTGAAATTAGGATCTTCGTTGAGATGTTTTTATTTTTTGAAGTGTTTATACAAGTGTTGAAGATAATGACACACATTTAGTGTTGTTTGATTTATTTTCTTCTCACAATTCTTTGGTTCTTGATTTATCGCCATAGTCCCTATTAATACGCTTTGAATTGTCTGTTAATATTTTTCTGGTAAATGGTGATGTGAATTGATATTTGAGAAAAAAGTAAATTTCAGAGTAAAAAAAGTATTCATTCCTGCAATTGTGCTTTTGGTCTAGAAGATCGAACCTGGAAATTCAATTTGGCACAAATATATCTTCTTCACGAAAAAATTTCCTCTGTTTTTTTCTTTTTCTTTTTGTTTATGGTAAAAAAAGAAACAAGTTCCATTAATAATCCGAAACACGTCCTACTACAAAATTCAAATATTTCGTCTTTGTATAACATAGGAACAGTCTCTTTCCTTCTTTATTTTCCCCTTCGGTAAATACAAAAAAAAACAAAAACAAAATATAAATGCAACATCAACTTTTATGAACAGCTTACAAATTTATGTTTTTTCTTGTGTGTGTGTATGTGTATGTTAAGTGTAGTAATTCGAGGCTCCAAGATTCTTCCAGGTTAGTTTCCACCCAAGGAATCGTTACCAAAGACGATAGAAGAAGATCGTGAACGTTTAACCATCGGTGTCTCTCCGCCGGTCTGTTTGTATCAAACTGTGGAAATAGCAAATCAAAAGAGAAGGAAAAGCTTGATTCCACCGGTTTAAGACGGAGAATCATGGATGTCCAAAGCTATTTCTTGGCCTGCGATAAGAGAGAAGACAACAGAAAGATAGACTTTCAGGTAAGCGTTCCTTCCTGCTTTTGTCTGACAGAGAGACACAAATCCAGACAGAAGAAAAAAACTTAGAAATAACCTTTCTTAGATATTTCTTATGAATTTTTATGGCACCAGAACATGTTTTCTTAGCATCCAAGTTTCCCGTCATGTCGTTAAGTATCTAGGGACATGATAAGGAAATAAGATGAGGAATATGATTCACCAGAATAAAAAAAGTTAAAAGAAGTGGTATATGTTTAACCTTAACAACATCGTCGAGTCCACGAGCTTCAGTGAGTAGCTTAGAGCTCTTGTCTTTCAAGACACTAGCCACTAGGAAAACCGATATAGGCAAAGGACCTTCCGCGGTTTTTCCTCCATTCCTCATGTTTTGCCTCTCATACTTTCCGCATTGGTTCATCGACTTTGGTTTACCTTTGGACACTTCTGCTTTCTCACTCCCGCATTGATGCGCCTCATATACGTAAAAGAGATCGGGGTCGTACTCGAGGGCCCACATCATCTATGAGAATAGGGTTTGGCATTGGATGAAGAAGAAGACTATATACATAAAAGGAGAGAGTGAGAGACAAGAATCATTACCTCCCAAAGGTACAAGGAGTCACAAAACGAGAATTCTCTTCGGAACTGAACCATTAGCATCCGAATCGCAAAGAGATAGTCACCTCCGCCCAGTTTATCTGCATTGTAAAACACATAACTCGATTAACCTATGAATATATACAGAGAGAGGTAAAGAAACTGTAATAGTACTAGTAGTAGGAGTACCTAAATGTTGGTGAAGTTTGGGGTCAATAATCTGAGTAATTGAAGACAAATGAGTAAGTTGAGCTTCAACTCCAACAGATCTCCCTGTGCAGCGGAAATTTCCTCGCTTTTCAATTCGGAAAAAAGAAAACAAACATTTAATACAAGCTGATTGCAGTGAAACATATGTAAAAACAGTCCATACCAAACACACAACTACAATGAACTTATATGTGAGGTAAGTAGTACCAATCGACGCATAAGCCGCTCAAAACACCAAAAGGAATCAGCTTCGTCTTCAAGAAGAATAATCATTGGAGAACAAAGATCACTCATTCCTGACGAGAGCAACTAGATCAGCATATTTGTCAAGTAAAAACTGGTTTTCGAATAACAGAGGACACAATGATATGTAAAATTCGGTTTTGACCTTGGCAATACCCGACATCTTTGTCTATCCAGGCGTAAACAGACAGTATATCCCAGAGCTTCGACAAATTCTCCTTTTTCTCATAGAATACCAAAGACCTGTCTGTACGGTTCACATCAAGACCTGAAAAATATAAATTATGCAACTGAGCGAACAGGCCGTATCCGGTTTCTTCTAGTAGAAGATAGAGGAAGCCATGATAAAGTCAGTAACCTATCTGGTGAAGTGATAGCAGCCATTGAATAACTTTCTTATCGAGAGGTCCACGACTTGTGAGCTCTTTAAAGAAATCTGAACCATTTGAGTTTGTGCCTGAGAGAAGCACATGATTACTTCTTCACATTAACTTATAATACAAGATTTTGTAGAGTTCAATACCAAATAATTCCGTTTTGGGAAAGGCAAGAAGATTTTTTTACCTAAGTTTATTTCTTGAAGAACAAGAGGATCGAGGTTGGGTTGACCATTTTCAGTAATTACAGGAGCGGTAATAAATCTTCCACTTCCAATCACAGGAAACATTTTCTTACACTCCTCCTTCCAAGAAGCATACTGCAATCTGAAGGAGATATCAACACATAGTAGCAGCAAGAATGCAAGAAACAGGATGGACGAAACAGAACTTATGGTTTATATGAGTGAAAGAATAGAGAAAACCCATGTAATTATGCCAAATAACGACAAGTATCTACCTTCTGCGTTGTCGGGTTTGCTCTCTTTCCTCGAATGTACTCATTGGGTCATAACAGCCAAGTAGGAACTCCCATACTTCACCTCTAATTGATGGATGGATTCCCTGCAGATGGATTGTAAAAGGCTTTAAAGTAATACCAATGTCACATATGATACAGAAACGAATCAAGTCTTGGCAAAGACGTTTCAAAACTGACAAGTCTGACATACCCCTCTTCGTATTCGTCTTAGAGTCTTGCCAATATCGAGAGACCCTTCTTGGACAAATGCAGCCTGCCATTTCCTTACGCTTAGAGTTTTACCAGGCTGCACAACAGACATCACAAAAGGACCGGTCAAAAACTTCAATTGGCTCAACATGATGCAATTACCCAACTTATTCGATCTGGGTTCCAACTTATTGCCAATCGTCAAAACGCATAACCGATGAGAAACACATGTATTTATGACACTTCTCAATAACTGTTGTATGCCAAACTCCTCTCAAGCAGACATTCATCAAGTCCCTGCCTTTCTCCAAAACACATATCAGTGACGCTACTGGTAAAAGATAAAAGAGATCAATGATAGATCCGAGAGCCAAAGTAGCTCCGAAGAAACAATGTGTCCTCGTTAGGAGAGATCATGTACCCGAAACACAAGAATCTACAGAATCAACGAGTCCAAAAGAAAACAATGCATTCCGGAAAACATCAATAAACATAAACATGGATGTAATGTGACTGGAACCCAATTCTGCAATCACGGCATCGTATCCGTGATCACCATTTTGTCAACAGAAAAATAAGGACGAATGCAACGAAAGACGTAACCTTGATTTTGAATCTTGTCGTGGGCACATCTGTGCACTCGGGACGAACTTGGTAATAAGAATCTACCGGCTCAGCTGCAGCTCCCCACATCTTATGATTTTCCGACCAAATGTACACGAAAATTTTACCGGGAAAAAAAAAAAAAACAGAAACCAATACTCTGGATCGGGATCCCCTCAAAACTCTAAAGATTGATCGACGATCAATGAAGAAATTTATTGAATTTGTCGATTTTTATGGAAGTCTGTCGAGAATTGGAGGGGGACCCAGTGGATTGGAGTCGAAAAGACAGAAACTTTCTTATTGGGTTTCTTTGTTTTTCTTTTTTGGTTTTTTTTTTCTAGTAGTCGATTATAAGTTAGCTTCTTTCATTTTTTTTTTCCTTGGTTAGGACGAGCTGGTCTCATTACTCATTACAATAGTTGGAGTTTCGATTACTACAATCACCCTTATTATTTGTTTGTAATAGAAAAGAAATTTACGAAAAAACCAGTTGACTTCTGTGATTCTGTCGCAGATGCTGGATGAAATGATTTGTAGTTTTGTATAACGAAATGTACACCGGAGAGGAGGATTTGTATAACACCAAATTATTATTGCTTTACCCTATTGTTGGGCTTTTAGTTTTATTTACAATTCATATAATGGGCCTATTGAGTATTTATTAAAAAAAGTAATGGCCCAAAACACAGAAAACCCTAAAAATTCTTTATATATTGTCTCTTTCGGCGAAAGGTAGACGCTTCAGCTGTTGTTGCTCGTCCACTTTGCTTCGACCTTCCAACCTTCCGGCGGCGAAAATGGTGAGATTTTACATTTCTGATTCCTTTATTTTGGATACTAGGGATTAGGATTTAGTGTCTTCAATCAAGTGATGTTTATCTCGTTAACGTCGACCACGTTTGTGACTGAGGTTTCATGTTTGTTTTGCGATTGTTCAGGTTTTCAAGAGGTACGTAGAGATAGGGAGAGTTGCACTTGTGAACTACGGAAAAGATCATGGAAAGCTCGTCGTTATTGTCGACGTCGTTGACCAGAACAGGGTAAGTTGAGTTTTTATTCTTACATTACCAATGTTTTATCTATCTCTTAGTGAAGTTGAACTAGCTGAGAAAATTTGTTCGCAGATCTTACATTGCTCAATTATTTATCAAAACTTCTTTTTGTCTGAAAAGTTACGATCCATATGTGACTGGAGCTAATTGATTTGCTGATACATGCTATAAAGGCATTGCCTTTTCCTTTATAACTCTGAGCTGGTGCTATAGATAGACTTGTCTATGTTCTTGTTGTATTGTGAATCCTAGTTTTTCACGAGGCTCGTTTTTATGGTCTAGATGTTCGTATGGAATCCTGATTATGTTCTTGTCATTTAGGCTTTGGTAGACGCCCCCGATATGGAGAGGATTCAGATGAATTTCAAGAGGTTGTCTCTTACCGATATCGTGATTGAGATCAACCGAGTGCCGAAGAAGAAGGCTTTGATCGAGGCAATGGAAAAAGCTGACGTGAAGAACAAGTGGGAGAAAAGCTCATGGGGTAGGAAGCTCATCGTGCAGAAGCGTAGGGCTAGCCTCAATGATTTTGACAGGTTCAAGATCATGTTGGCCAAAATCAAGGTCAGTGTCTTAAATTGTTGAAAATTCTATGACCTTGTTGGGTTATCTCAAACAAAATTGTTAATGGCTTGTTGGTTTGTTTGCAGAAAGCTGGTGTTGTCAGGCAAGAGCTTGCAAAACTCAAAAAGGAGATCACTGCTTGATCAATTTGAGTGTTATCTGCGAATCTGTTTTTGGATTTTGGATTGGTAATTAGTGTTTTTTTTTTTGCAAATCTCAACATCATTATCTGCCCTGTTGTCGGATGTTAGTTTCAAGTTCGAAACCTTGTTCGGAAAAATTTAGTTTGTTATTTGATTCTACTTATCTTTACAAAAGTCCAAAGTTCCATTTTCTTTCTTATTGCATCGTCATGTGATTTGATTTGATTTTATTTTTGGAACTTAAGAATTTAAGATGCTGTCAATGGTAGTGAATTCCCCCGTTTAATATACTTCAATCCCATTCGTTAACTATAAAAAACCTACCTTAACATCTTTTGCTTCTTGCAAGTTTCATCTCATTTAGTATTACAAAGTCAAAATGCTGGTTTTCTCAAATAGTAACTGTATTGACGATTATTAAATTTACCCTCAATCCCAATTTTACCCTATTCTTCGATTCACTTCTTTCCAAAATTTTGGTTATTTTCATCTGACGAGGATTACCCGTGATTTGTCTCGTCGACGGTGATTGGTGTCGTGATTGAAATGAAATCAACCGAGTGCCAAAGAAAATGCTTAATGGAGAAAGCTGGTGAGTGGTGTGTAATGTTGGAATTTGTAAGCGTTCCAATCGTAACCGGAAAGTGTTGGCCCGCGAAAAAAAGCCGGAAGGCTTTAGAGATTTAACGAAAATACTTGAACATTCGAAAGGATAACATGTTCCCAATCTATTAAGTGGATAATTTTTGTCTCATCTTGTTGTGTAAAGATAACAAAAATTTCGGACTCGTTACATAGAAAACTAAATGAACCCCTTTGGAAAAGCTTCAAAAGTTTTTACCAAGTTCAATCTTTTTCATCAATGTCATCGTCTGGTGGAGAATAGAATCCAAGATTCCGGCAACCTGAAAAGAAGGAAACAACACGAGTCATAGGGGATGCATTAATGAATCATAACAAGAAGAGGCTTCTAACTTCTCTACTAACCGTGAAGACACCACCGATAATGGCGCATACGTTGGTAATGAAATGGGAGAAGGATTTGGAGTTTTCGGTTATGAGAACCTGCAACCAAATAAAAAAGAAGATGAGCAGAGTGTAACGACGGTTGTTGTTCATATACGGACCAGCCCGCGATGGCGGGTTCTGCCCAGTCTTCTTGGCCCTAATGGACTTGGAAGCTAGACAGGCTATGACCGTGCCAGCCCTGATTTTCCCCAATGCAGAACGAGCCTGCCCGAGGGCCGGCCAACTTTCCAGAGTCGGGTCAGCCCGCAGGGCTTTTGGCTCAGCGTTCCATACCTAATCTGTGTAACAGATATGAGTAGGCAGCAAAAAGAATGTTGAATCTTACCTGCATCGGTGAGAGCTCGAAGTGAAACTTGGCGACTGGTAAATAGTAACTATGAGCAACGCTGCTATGTGCTGTATACTCATACTCCTCAATCAAAGTCTGTCCATTGCTTTTCGCCACCTCTGTCTTTACTATTTGAAGATAATGCTCGATCTGTCCATGAAAAGCAACACCTTAAAGCATGCTAAAAAGCATAATTAGATGATTTTGATAGTACATTTCCTAAACTACACAAACTTACCGTAACATTAGGGCCGAGATCACGTTGGTTTATGAAGGGGCGGCCATCCAAACGGTTGTGGCTTCGGCCGAGATACGGTGACAAGCGCTTTAAATCAGTGAATGTCTGAGGCAAAATCCTCCGCCCAAATGAAAGATGGTTAACAACATGGGACATATTCATCTGAGAAGAATCAAAGGAATGAGATCCCGAGCGAGCTGAAACCATTAGGTTGCCTGGAACCTGCAAAGACCATAAAATAGTAACTAATTAAGCTTTTAAAGAAATTTAAAAGGCAAACAGACAAAGCAGGAGTAAATTCTCCTTATCAAATGCGTACCTTCTTTACACGCATGTATCCTTCAATTCGACATCCTCCTGTAGAAGGTGCCTTTTTAAAAGTTCTCGATGCATTGTCTGATTTGTCCTCCAATGCTAGTCTTTGGGGCTCTAGATGGATTGGTTCAACCAGACCTATCACCATCTACATGAGAACGCAAAATATTCAGAGATAAGCTACAAACGAGGCACAAAAAACAACCTCTTGTCAAATTTGTTTAAGGGGCACGGAAAAGATGTTGAAAAGAAACTTAGAACAATAACTACCTTCACTAAGCTTTCTGTATCACGATCTCCATAGTACGATTCATGATCGTGGTGTGCATTGTCATCCCTATTAAGCAAGGGAATCAATCAGAGTAAAGAAAAGTATAGAAAACAGAATTTAGGAGAACTGAAGCAGACGATGGTCATGCATTATATAAACAAGTAAACTAGAATTTACGTTCTCTTACTTAAGATCACTGCCTTTGCGAAAAATGCGAATGGATGGATACCCTTGTATGTGATTCCTGGAGATCATTTGAAGAGGAAAAATATGAGGACAAACTATACCTCAAAGTATATGATTACGGAGAATGCAGTATGCTATAGTAAATGGAATCCTAAAGGTAGTCCTTAAACTATGTACGGTATGTCTCTCTTTGGTTCGACCATAACTTTCTCTTGAAGAGGTGCATGTAATATTTTACATGAAACAAAAACCATTTTTACGAAGCCAATACAAACTTGTATAAACTAACTGACTATCCCTCCCTCTAATTACTAATAAAAAATGCGTCCTAGACATTATTTACAGAGTAATGAGTAAAGGACGTCTAGAATGATCCCACATGAGTCGCCAATACATTACTGGCTCATGCTATCCCATGCTCCTGAAGACTATTAAGACCCAATTCCATGTTTTGAACCAATTCAAATGAAGTATTCGGTGGAAATGAGCCTAATAGCTGCTCCTAGTAATATTATGCGCACTGAAGAAACTATAGCTAACACTTTTTGCACTGTAGGGGGAATTAGTTAAGTTTCGTAGTTTAGAAAGTGAAATGGAAAACCAAATCGAAATTGATAGAACATACCTCCGACAGAGATCACCTTCTTGGGTGCAGTCAACTTTTGCTAAAATGACACGGCCGTCCATTTCTGGATCATATCTACCAGAAACAAGAAAGTTATGAGGAAAAACGGTATCACAGAATTTTTTATTTATAAAAAGAATATAATGGCATACCTCTCTTTTATTTGTTTCGCTGCTTTCTCCCATGATGGTTTCTGACAATAGAGACTACAAGTTTTAGTCTTCGAGTAAATTCAGCAAAATTACCACTATACTGTACATAAAGTGCCACAAAAAGCTACTCTACTTTATAAGTTTGATATTTGACATCATCGTCAGATAAGTTTAGTCTTCCCATGGAAAAATTATTACGACTACAGCCGAAGAGCAATCTCAGGAAGACTAGGTTACATTAGAATTGCACTCTAAGCCCGTCTTAGGCACTAAACATGTAGGAACCCATCTAGTAGGAACGCTTATATGATCCTTGCCAACAAGCAGCAAAATGTGGTCCTGGATGGAAAATATGCTGTGACATCTAGGATACGTAAGAGACGAAGACAAAAGATACGGGACTTACCAGGAGATTACACCAATAACACCACGGAGCATAGAAATTAACAACCGAAATAGGAAATCTGCAAATTATATGCTTCATCAATTGTCACTAGAAGCAAAAAAATGTACGTACTAGGAAAATTTTCCTAGAATTCTTGCATCTATGTACGAAATGTACAATAAAGGTTGAACTCCTTACTGGTGTAAAAATGTGTCAAAGTTGCGGCCGGTGAGTGATACAGAATCTTCAACTAATTCTTCACCAGCTTCATGTCCATCTCCATGATTAATGAGCGATAAAACTTCCCCAGAGTGAAACTCAGAGCCAGTGGGTCTCAAATTCGAATCAATAGAAAACTTCCGAATTGTCTTTGTTACATTTAGCCTGTTCTGAAAACCAAAGTTGGCAAAATCAGGATAGAGAACAACAGAATATTTTGAGTGACCACATCCACAGATGTTTAGAAGGAATAACACTACATCCAAACCTCGCATATACAATAGACTATCTTTCACAATTATGTTGACATTTCGGATTTCACTCCAAGCAAATATAGTGCAGTCCAAACTTTTGGACGCACATAGCAAAAATTTAGATACGTAGGAAAACAAAGAATTGCGATGAGCAAACAAAGAAACAAACAGAGACTTCAAATGAACTTATGATGAAACCAAACTTACAGTTCCTAAAACGTCACTGACATCCACGGATGCGAATTCACATGAGAGTGACGGGAAGCTGTCAAAAAATAGAATCTGTATCTAGTTAGCAATCATATGCTTTGTTTAAGCCAAACATATGACATTTCTGAAGGGATAAGGTATGTACTTAATAAACAATGGGTGCGCAAGATAAATTAACGTTCTAGCAGACAATAGAGTAAGGTTTCTACATTCTTTAACGTCGAAGCTATTAGACATATGTGTTGGAAGATAAAATCGGGTACAATGTACCTTAAGTTAAAATGTACCTTAAGTTAAAATGTACCTTAAGTTAAAATCCATGCGCAGGAAGTCTCCATCAGAGCTTCTGTCAACAATGATGGACGTTGTAGTGCTGACGGCCAAATAATTATTCAACTCCTGTAATATGAAACTTACGAAGTCAAAACGGCAATCATTTTTCCTAATAGTAACAAAGTAAGCTTTTATCCAAATATATAAAATGAAATGAAGCTTGTAAACATCAGACGTTAGTCTTCAACATAAACACTTGAAGAATCGCCACAGTATATCATAATATCCGCAAGTCCGGTGAAGCTTACCATTCCAAATAAAAATAGCATAGAGAGGGCTGCTACAATGGACAATCCAGCTCCAGACAGAGTCGCCTCTGTCAAATCCCTCGGGATTTTCCTGCAGACATCGGAAAATTCCAAACAAACAAATATGAATTTTTCTAGTTCAGAATCACAAATCTCAGATATTATTGGACACTGAAACAATTCGCTCATAATCTAAACTTAGCAACAAAGAACAATGATAATCCCATTAGACCAGCCAAATTTCACTAAGATCACATAATAATTTGACAATGCTAAGGCAAAAGCTACAACTTCAGGATCGCCTCTTCACGACTAAACCCTACAACAGATCAGCATGCAAATCCACAGAGTGTAGATACTCCCCAATACTATCTTCACACTTAATTTTATCAATACAAATTCTGTCGCTGCGTAGATCGAGGAAATTCCAAGTCTATAGCAGGAGAAGCAAGCTGGAGAAACCCGCAAAACGAAAACACAAACAAACAAACCTGTAGAAATCAACGGATTTGATCTTGCTCGTGGAGACCATCTTCGTCAGATAAGAAGTCAACAGCTGCTTGTGCTACTTCTAAATGCTTCGGGACGAAGAAGCACCTCTTCCGATTTATCTTCAGCGTTTCAGATTTGAAACTCTCTCGCCGATCGGGACAAAATTTACAACACTAGTCCCCTCTGCTTTGGTGCCTTTCCCATTTGACCCATATAGTTCTTATCAAAACAAATTAGTACCTTATCGTCTCGAATGTTAATACTACTTAACAGTCAAAAGTCATTTATGATGTTCGGCGTGTAAGGTGCGCAATTAAATGTTCCAAGCAATGCACGAGTTGAGATGTAAAAGATCACCACCAATCCACCATTATGTAACTAGCCTAGTAAAGAAAAAAAAAGAAAAAAAGCTAGACTTTGAAGTAATATAGTAAAAGTCTAACGATTGTACTCGAGTAGTTTTTTAGTAAATCATATCAATCTAGAAAACATAAAATAAGCCCTCTACTGTCGTTCTCTGTTTCTACTTTGGCTACCAACTCTGCGAGGATCATTGCATTGATCGATCATCGATCGTGTAAGATCATTTATCATCATTAGTTCTTCTTGTTCTAGATTCTGGTTCGGCGTGTTGATCAGACCTCTCTCGGTCTACTAGTTTTTCTCCCTAATAATTCGATCATAGTTGTTTATTATACATTGAGGTTTCTTCAATTTGGTCAAATTAAGGTATAAAAGGGAAAACCAGCCAAGTCAAGAACAAAAAACAGTTCGAAGTTTTTATAAGAACATCAAATGTTCGATAGAACATTTTTAATCGAACATTTTTATTCATAGGATACATTCTTAACATTTGTTCTTAATACTTTGTTCCTATCTTGGGTTCCCCGACCCGAGGCACGAACTAACAAAATACTAAAAGAAATGTCTCTGTCTGAAAAGGAAAATATTTTCTTTTTAAACATCAAGATACTTGATGGCCGTCTGAACATCCTTATCGCCTCTCCCGCTGAAGTTTAACACCACTCTGGTTCCATCCGGTAACGTAGGACAGAGCTTCTCGAGATGGGCCAACGCATGAGATGTCTCCAATGCCGGGATTATTCCCTCCAACCGAGACACTCTCTTGAACGCTACACACATAGATCAGTTAAAAACAATGCAGGTTCTCATTAGATGTGGACGAAACATATATAGAGAACCAACATGATGGGACGAGTAAGTACCTTCTAAGGCTTCTTCATCGGTAACACTATAGTATTCAGCCCGTCCCATGTCTTTAAGGAAACTATGCTCAGGTCCGACTCCAGGGTAGTCCAAGCTGTTAACATGAACATTTACTCATTTAGAAGGGATGTTAAGGAAGACCACAAACCAGATTTCGACAGAGAAGAATCTCTTACCCGGCACTGATGGAGTGTGGCTCAATGATTTGGCCATCATCATCTTGCAGCAAGTAACTCATCGCTCCATGGAGTACACCGACACCTCCTTTTGTCAATGTGGCAGCATGTTTGCCGCTGTCCAATCCAAATCCAGCGGCTTCCACACCAATCAGTCGAACCTCTTTGTCATCGACAAATTCATGAAAGAGTCCCATGGCATTCGAACCACCACCAACACAAGCAACCAAGACATCAGGCTTCCCGCCCCATTTCTCCATCGCTTGTCTCCTTGTTTCTTTACCAATCACGGCATGGAAGTCTCTGACCATCATAGGGTAAGGATGAGGACCCGCAACAGATCCCAGTATGTAATGGGTAGTCTCCACGTTTGACACCCAATCCCTTATAGCTTCCGATGTCGCGTCCTTTAAAGTCGCTGTTCCAGAGTGGACTCCCCTTACCTACAAGCACCACAATTAGATAACTATCTTGAAGGCATAGCGACTTTGCGAGGTTTATGCATAGAATTCACATCACCTCAGCACCGAGAAGACGCATCCTAAATACATTAAGAGCTTGTCTCTCCATGTCTTGAGCACCCATGTAGATGATACACTGCAAACCGAAACGGGCACACACGGTAGCTGTGGCTACACCGTGTTGGCCAGCTCCTGTCTCGGCAATAATCCTCTTCTTTCCTAAACGCTTGGCGAGAAGAGCCTGAGCCACGGCGTTGTTGATCTTGTGAGCCCCCGTGTGGTTCAAGTCTTCTCTTTTGAGGTATATGAGCGGTCCTTCACCGTTTTCTCGGCGGTAATGCTCCGTAAGCCTCTCTGCGAAGTAAAGAGGACTTTCCCGACCCACGTAGTCTTTCAAGATCCCTGCCAATTCCCTCTACAGTTTTCATCAAACATTAATTAGACATTGCCTACAAACGAACTAACCAAAAGAAGCTTTCAGGCTGCATCACGCAGAACCATGTATTGCTTACGAACATATGAATATGCAGAATGGTTGCAGAGTTTTTTTATTGGCAAATTACAACAATTTTCCCAAGACAACGTTGACAGACATAACTTATTTCACCAAACATGCCCCGAACTTATTTTTGTACTGTAGATTTTCATATCGCATCCGACAAAAAAAAAGTTCAAAACTACAATAGAACTTTTTGCCAATCACGCCAACGTTGACGCTTAAATCACAAAGAAAAATTTTATTTTCGAGCGGACTCGTAATCGAGAGTTTCTGAATAACTACAATAGAAATAAGAAGCTTCCAGATTGCATCCCGCAGAAGCAAGAAAATATGAACATGAGTCATGAATATCAATTCCAAATTCCTGGGTAAATAACAACTATATCTCAGATGCCATCACAGTATTATGGGGAATCTTATCTTAACTTAACATCCGGAAACAAAATATCAGTCAACTTTTCACCAACCATGCCAGCGACAAGGATTTAAATCAGAAATGCCAAAAGAGCAAAACTTTATCCTCTAACCAATTCAAAATCGACGAATAAGAACAAAAGCAAAGAAGCCGAGTTACCTGGAATTCATCGTCGGTGGCGAGCGAATAGAAAGCGGTTTCGAGTTGGGAGAGGGCGTGCATAAGAGTTTCAGGGACGTACTTCCCGCCAAACTTCCCGAACCGACCGAATGAATCGGGTCGCTGCCACATGGTCGGATCAGATCCAGCGGCCTTGGTCTTCTCCGCCTGCGCCATGAGAAGAGTCGGGTCCTTGGCGATGGTGCAGGAGACGGAGAACGACGAAGACGACCGTGAGCGAGACGATGGCAGGGGAGTAAATTTGGGGAGTATGGAGGGCGATCTCAGATGGGAGAATTCAGAAGAAGCTGAAACGGGCGGTCTGAAAGTAGAAGCGACGCCTGAGGTGGCCATTACTGATGGAAGGTATATCTTTTATCTACTTTTCTGAAGACAGATGTTTTTTTTCTGGCTGACAAAACGTTGAAAGCGAGGGCTTTTTATAGATTCGTTTAAAAGAGCAGGTTTGTTTGGTAAGCACTGTGACCAGATATTTCAATTAAATACAGAAAGGAATCGGTATGACATTAACATTAATTTAATTGTCGATAACAAAAATCAAGAGGAGGTTGGTAAGAAAGAGGGAGGTGTACATTTTTGGGGGTTGGATGTGTTTATCACATGCCTTATTTTAGTATAGTAGACTACTCTTCCTATAAGCTTTTCTTCTATATTAGCTTTTGGGTGGTAAAATTGATATTGTCATTCTCTCTTTTTCTGGCAGAATTATTTCTATAAGCTTTCTTCTTTGAATTGCTAAAATAATCCCTTTTCTGGGTAGGATGACACGAATCATTTTCTGTAAATAGTTTGTATTAGTTTCCTTGTTGTTAGGTAGTCATGGTCTATGGAAGCTAATGCCATTCAATTCACGAAAGATGCGTCCATCTGTTTGAATCCTATAGCGAATGAGAGGCAAATGGCTGATCAGATATTACAGTTTGTAAGCGTACAGATTTGGCATAAAACCAATCTCTAGGAAACAGTGATCACTTGACTAATATAGTTTGGTCAACTGGTTCGTTTAGAGTATAAATAGTAAATCATTTTGGATTTGAATAAAAATAAAAAATATTGTTATATTGTCGTTATTTTTAAAGTTCCAGAGATATTTTTTTTGGGATATAATTTCACTGGAAAATATCTGTTGGAATACTGGTGTGTGTGAGTATGTGGTTGGGTCATAGTGACCTAACTCGACTTCACTTAATGCTTGATATCAGATATTTTGTATCCAGCTTCCTCTTTTAGGTATGCTTTTTTAGGCAGAACAAGGATCATGATGGCCAATCACAAAAAGACTTGTCTCTTTCTGAAAGCGCAAGTTAATGGAAGAATAAAAACGGGTTCAATGTTATAGACTTACAGTCATAGGCCAAATGAGATGGTAGGTGAAGGTTCTTAGGAACAGGGAAACATTTTTGCGGAATAGAGTTGGAACTTTTCAGAAAACGAATGCAGTCGGAAAGACTGTTTCCGATCCAAGACGTTTGACAGAAGGACGAATACAAAAGTGACATGGTCTCCATCGTAAGGTGAGTGAAGGAAGCCCCCCTCCTCTCTATCGATAACAACGAAGGGTTCCAAAATTTACAAAACCATACCAAACACTGACTTTCCGCAACGAAATAATATTCCGGCACTGAAAATAAAATATATGTTTTATCTTAAAATTTGAAAATAAAAGAAAAAATTTGACAAAAAAAAAAAAAAACTTTGATAAAATACGCGACTCATTTCCTATTCATCAGTCTTAACCGTTACTCTTTCCAGTGACAGATCTCGTCTTTCCTCTGCAAATCGTCTATCTTCTTCTTCTACGATTCATCACTTCTCTCGTCAGCGATTTTGGAATGAGCACACCTACAACGTCAGGTTCGGCGGCGAAGCCGACGAGACCAGCAAGGTCGTCGAGTGTGGCAACTAGGTCATCCTCCAATTCCGGCTCCCTCACTTCTTTCCAAGCCATGGTGGAGCTGAAGCAGAAGATCCTCACATCCATCTCTAAGCTCGCCGATCGAGATACATATCAAATCGCCGTCGAAGATCTCGAGAAAACCATTCAGTCTCTCTCTTCCGAAACCCTACCTATGTTTCTCAACTGTTTATACGATTCGTGCTCCGATCCGAAACCTGCCGTGAAGAAGGAGTGCCTCCACCTCCTCTCGTACGTCTGTAGCTTGCATTCCGATTCGACGGCAGCGCATCTCACTAGAATCATCGCTCAGATAGTTAAACGGTTGAAGGATTCCGATTCCGGAGTGAGGGATGCGTGTAGGGATACGATTGGTGCTTTGTCTGGGATTTATCTCAAGGGAAGAGAAGAAGGGAACAGCACCAGTGCAGCCTCATCGGCGGTGGGGCTGTTCGTTAAGCCATTGTTCGAGGCAATGGGGGAGCAGAACAAAGTGGTGCAATCTGGAGCGGCAATGTGTATGGCTAGGATGGTGGAATCAGCGGCTACTCCTCCGGTTACTTCTTTCCAAAAGCTGTGCCCTAGAATCTGCAAGCTGTTGAGCAATTCCAGTTTCTTGGCTAAGGCTTCCCTTTTGCCCGTTGTTTCAAGTCTTTCTCAGGTTTGCGCGGAACACTTAATCTCCTTGTTATGTGTAGACAATGCGCTCTATGTTTGCTGTGGTGAATGGACGACTATGTTGAGTTTTGAACTTAGTGCCATTATTGAGGAAAAAAACGTTACTCAACATGCTGGAAGCTTTAGTCAATAGATCAGTATCTTGTCATTGTGGGCTCAGTTGTATGTTACAGCGCTTAAATAGATGTTCTTGAGATTAAGTACGTTTATATATCACATTCTATCACCTGACTTCACTGCCTAAGGGTTGAGTCTTAATCCGACAATTTTTCTTCTAAGTGTTGCTGAAGTTTATTGTTTTCATTTTGGTTAACTAGATTCAGTGAAATTTTGAGGGGTTTAAGTATCTCTATCTCTTTACTTGTGGTAGTTCATTGCAAGTTGGTTCTATGGTTAAACTTGTCTATGAAAAGGAGAAGTAAAAGAGCAATAACTCTGGTTCAGGTAGGAGCCATTGCGCCTCAGAGCCTGGAGTCATTGCTAGAAAGTATCCATGATTGCCTTGGAAGTACAGATTGGGTAACACGAAAGGCTGCAGCTGAGACCTTGACTGCATTGGCATCACATTCAAGCAGTTTGCTAAAGGACAGAACAGATTCCACTCTAGCGGCGCTTGAGAACTGTCGGTTTGACAAGGTAGCTACCTTCTCTTTCTCTTAAGTAATGATAAAAACAAAGCCAATTCCAGTACGACTGTGTTTGAAACATCATGATCTCAGCAATTTCCTTTGAAATAATGTCATATGTCACTAGCAGCTCAGATATATCAATTGGTAGTTGATGGTGCTTGTGGGCCTTCCTCATCATTTGATTCCTCACGGATTCCTTTCTTTTATTTATTTACTATGATCTGCATATCTCAAGTTTCAGTCATCTGTCACTTCTCTTTCAGTAGTGAACGTTGTAATGGGTGAATGTTTTGTGAAATGGCCCATATAAACTAAGATGGCTATACATTCATGGAATAAATATTAGTTGGGTTATGTAGTAATCTTCTCAAAACAGTGTAATGATGATATTTTCTTGGGCAGATCAAACCTGTCAGGGAAAGTGTGACAGAGGCACTACAGTTGTGGAAAAAGATTTCTGGAAAATGTGTAGACGGTGCTCCAGATGAGTCAAAGAGTTCATCTGGTGAGCAGCTTGGTTCAGAGAAAAACGGGGATAAAAGGTCTAATCTAGCTGATCTAATGAAAAAGGAGGCATCCGATGGTTCAATACTCTCACCGGATTCTGCTTCTAAAGCAAAAGGAGGCCTTCCTGAAAAAGCAGTAGTAATGTTAAAGAAGAAAGCACCTGCCTTAAGTGATAAAGAGTTCAATCCTGAATTTTTCCAAAGACTAGAAAGAAGGCAATCTGTGGAAGTAGTAGTCCCTCGTAGATGTAAAAACAACGATGAGGAAGAATCAGGACTCGATGATCTCAATGCCATGGGATATTCAAATCGCTTCAAGAGCATCCAAGCAGATGATCATGGATTTCCAGATTCCAACTTAGAGTCGGCGAGTGATAAACAAGTCAGAAGTAGGTCTGATGGGAACAGATCACAGGCAGGGACATCTGGTGATGATAAGGCTGGTGTTGTAAACGGAAAGGAGACACCCGGAAATCACGCTGCTATTTCCAATACTGATAACCATTCTGAAGGATCTTTCACAAGTAATAGAGGAAATTGGTCAGCGATCCAGAGGCAGTTATTGCAGCTAGAGAGACAACAGACTAACCTTATGAACATGCTCCAGGAGTTTATCGGTGGCTCTCATGACAGTATGGTGACCTTAGAGGGGAGGGTAAGGGGTTTAGAGAGGATTGTTGAAGACATGGCAAGAGATCTTTCGATATCATCAGGTCGTAGGGGTAATCTCACAGCTGGATTTGGCAAATATAATAGCTTTGCAAACTATTCCACTGGAAAATATAATAGCCGAGGTCCAGGAGACAGAGGCTCACAACCTGATGGAGCTATGAGGGGCAGGATGTGGAGTTCTGACATGCCGGATGACTGGTTCATGCATCAACATGCTGCTTCCAGAAGCGGACAAGCCGGGCCAAGAAAATCACCCCGGTCAGAACAACATCAGAATGAGCACATGGGAAATGGCAGGAGAGGTTGGGATAATAAAGCAGCTGGGACTATTAGATTCGGTGAAGGTCCCTCGGCAAGAAGTGTGTGGCAAGCATCAAAGGATGAAGCTACACTTGAAGCTATTAGAGTAGCCGGCGAGGATGGTGCAGTCACTCGTCCAACCCGAGTTGCTGCTGTCCCTGAAGCTGAAGCCATGGGAGATGAAGAAAACGAAGGGCAGGAGCGTGACCCGATATGGAGTTCATGGAGTAATGCTATGCACTCAGTCCGTGTTGGTGACATTGATTCTGCTTACGCAGAAGTCCTTTGCGCCGGTGACCAGCACTTGATCATCAAGCTGATGGACAGGACAGGACCTTCTCTTGACCAGATGTCAAATGAGATTGCAAACGAAGCTCTTAATTTCATCGCTCAGTTTCTCTTGGATCACAATCTCTACGACATCTGCTTATCTTGGATTCAACAGGTACACCTTCTTTTACAGGACATTAGGTTCCAAGAATCATATGGATGGTTTGATCTTAACCTGTCTCTTTCTCTCTTGTTTTGCCGTTTACAGTTGCTGGAATTGGTTTTACAAGACGGTGCAGACACATTTGGAGTTCCAATGGAACTGAAGACAGATATCTTGTTCAACTTACAAGACGCATGTTCGACCATGGATCCGCCTGAAGACTGGGAAGGTCCCGCGCCGGAACAGCTCGTGATGCAGTTGGCTTCGGTTTGGGAAATCGATCTGCAACAATTCGACAAGTAAACCTGAGTTTGTGAGTGATTTTTTTGTTTGTTTCTTCCATTTAGAAATTTTCTTAAGCATGTCCTATGTCTGTAAGATTCAATATTGTTGGAACAGAGCTTGGCTTTAGTACCGTTGTTCATAATTTTCGTACACACATGATGTCGACTTCGAATTTTTTTTGTTTCTTTTACAAAATCGTAAAAGGTGACTTGTATCGATCAAATACTGCTGTGGATGTAAAAATGTTAACACTAAAGGGCCCCGATTGTAGATCAACTTTCACCACCATTCTGACATGTATAAACCATAAAGGCCCAATTTCTGAGAAACATGTGTTCTCTCTATTTCAAATTTTCATTGTTGTGTCGTTTTAGAAGATGATTTTTTAGATAATGAGAACAGTTGGAAATAAATTTCTTTATTTTTTCTTCGAAGAAAACATAAGGGAGAGAAACTGTGAATAAATTAAGTTAAAAAAAAGAAAGAGAGGAAGGACAGTATCAGAGCCAGGTTTCGATCCTGGGACCTGTGGGTTATGGGCCCACCACGCTTCCGCTGCGCCACTCTGATTTGCTGATAACTGTTGATCTAAAACTATTCATATACAGTAAATATACCGTCTTCTCCAATTCCCTTCTCGGACCTATTATTCTTCAGAATCCCCAACCGGAGGAGAATTGCAAAGATCAAAGATGCGACGGCGACCAGGAATCGGAGGGCTACAAAAGGCCGCCGCTGCTCGGGTTTTGCTTCTAAACCAGATTTGATATTCTAATTCGTCGAAATTGTTTGTTTCCAATGTCTCGTCTGTTCCTTGGTCACATATTTTTTGATATTTTCCCGCTACAACTCTTCTTATCCATCAAAATCAGGATCAGTACCGGTTACTAGGAGAAAATGTGGCCAAGTTACGGACTGATATGATGAAAGAACAGCTCGCCACGTTCAAGTCCCAGCTTGAAGAGTTCGCTCGTAAACACAAGGTCTAAACTTTGTTGAAATTTATAGATTGTTCCTATAATGATAGGTTTTGCTGTTACATGTCCCTTGATTGCCTATTAATTAATATGATATTTCGGATTAGTGTGGTTAAGAAGCATTTTTTTTTACCTTTGGTTGCAGAATGACATTCGTAAAAATCCAGCCTTCAGGGCTCAATTCCACGAAATGTGTGCTAAAGTTGGTGTGGATCCACTAGCTTCAAACAAGGGCTTCTGGGCTGAGCTCCTGGGAATTGGTGACTTCTACTATGAGCTTGGTATGTTTGGTCTCTTACCTGACAATCTGACATGTTCTCTTCTAGTGCCAGAAGAACATATGCTTATATCGTTAGCTATGATTCTTAAGTACATGTTTGGATAAGGGAACATAAACACTGGCGTATATATAGTGCTTCCTTTTACTTGGAATCGCACATGCCCTCTTTGATATTAGGAAGCAGGGATGTTACGTTTTTTTCTGAAAAGTAGTAAATTGATCAAACAGGAGTTCAGATTATTGAAGTTTGCATGCTTACAAGGTCACTCAATGGAGGTTTGATCAGCTTGCAAGAGCTTTGTAGCCATCTTCGTCAGAGAAGGAAGAAAGACCGTGAAGCTGTGACCGAAGATGATTGTCTTCGAGCTATTAGCAAGCTAAAGGTATCTAACTTGTGTTTTTCCTTTTCATATTCTTTCAAACAAAAAGGAAATTTCTAACTGTTGTCTTGGGTTTTTTTTCCTTAGGTATTGGGTAGCGGATTTGAGGTTATAACAATTGGCAAGAAAAAGCTTGTCCGTTCAGTCCCCACTGAGCTGAACAAAGACCATAACCAAATCTTGGAGTTGGCTCAGGTTATAATCATATACATACATTCTTTCCCACTAGAGAATAAACTTTCACATGTTTTGCATTATCTTAGAAGTTTTAACTGAATTTACTCGTGGATTTATGTTGCTTTCCCCACAGGGTCAAGGCTTTGTGACTGTGGAAGAGGTACAAAGACGGCTCTCGTGGACATCTGGTCGGGTCATAGATGCTCTCGAAACTTTGTTAGAAGTATGCACTTGCTATTTCTTTTCCCCAATTGATTTATATGATGTACTACATATAGCAACCAATGTGGTCCTGAAACTTTGTAAATTTAAAACTTATTTTCAGGAGGGCCTCGCAATGATCGACAATGGCAATAAGGACGGAAAATGTCAGTACTGGTTCCCCTGTGTCTCTTCTGTTTACTCATTCGTTGGATCTGATACTTAAAACTGTTAATGCTCTCTTTTGTATTTTTGTTTTGTACTCAATACACTCACTCTGTATTGCATATAAATTACGGGAGAAAAATAATCTTATCAGTATATTCATTCAATTTTCTTGTACATGTGTAAATAATGGTTTTTCAAACAGCGCATAGATCCACCTTCTAAAGCTTTGATTATGCTTGGTTGTTGGAGATGTCGGTTTCTTCTGTCCACTCAGAGTTTGGCTCGCTCCATGACCTCGGTCTCACCCCGAGCTTGAAATACAACATCATCTCCAATGCCTCAAAGGCCTTACTTTCATCCAAAACCTTGTTCCATGCCCCACTCACAATGCAGTAATTGTTGTTATACGGTGCTCGGTGATGTTCCGCGTGCTGTCTCCGTGAAACAAGAAGTCCCATGTCCTGCAATGCCACCACGAGAGGTGGAAGCTTGCTCTTGGTTCCATGAGCCCAAGCATGGAATTGCTGGCTAAACATTATGCAAAATGCAAATGTGCTCACAAAGCCATGAACCACAGGGTCATTCAACGCAAGGTCTAGTGGAAGCACCGTGAAGGTTATGACTCGAGCCAGAGCATGTAGATTGTTGGCAAATTGCCTTCTGGTGATTGTCCAAGGCCACTTGTGGTGACCCTGAAACGCTTCGATTTGGGTTCCGACTATAGGCGTTGACTCATCGCCATAGTTATCGATGGCCCAGTGGTACACACCAGAGCCTAGATCAGCCAAGATGTACCCTGCATAACCGGCTACCACTGGTTCGAGCCAGAGATGAGAACCAATCCCTCCAATGATAGATTTAGCTAAAGAGGCAAACAAGGTGGTGCAACCCGCTGCGACCCATAAGCGGTGGGTCCATGTCGACTGCAGAGTTGGGTCGTTGGAAAGAGGAGGATTCACAAAACGTTTCTCAACCACAAGCTTCTCACGGTTAGGCTGAGGCTTGGTGGTGGTGGTAGTAGCAGAGCACGTGACACGAACATGGAGAAGTGACGGACGGTGGGTTCTTGGGATGTTGGTGATGGGTCTTAGAGGGTACTTGGGTTGAAGTGACACAGCCATTGAAAGAGATTATGTGTGGAAGATACCAAATTTCTAATTTTTTTCCAAGCTTAAGCCAACCATATGAGGAAGAGATTACGCTAAAGTAATGTTGTGGACATGTGGTGTACGTCAGAGATGCGTGGGGCTATTGTGATCGCTAGCGATGACCAGCTATGAAAACTTATAGAAGAGTTTCAGAATTTGGATTCTTAGTTTATAAAAGCACCAATTAAAACCTAACATTTTAAAAGGAGCTTTTAGACCCTCTGGCCTCTCCCCTCCTTAAGATCGCTCTTCAGTCCGGATTTCTATTACATAATAATAATTTGCATAGGCACTAATTTGTATTTCAAAAGTCTTGTATAATAACTTTGTAACCCCGCATTAAAATCAGCTAAGTAAGGAGATGTTAAACGGTTTTGAGATTCTTTCTGCGTAATGCATCATTTTTTCACTATTACCAAATCATAAAATTCATAAGATACATCATTTGGGCTTTTATCTAACTATCCATCTTAATCAGTCAATGGTTCCACAACTATTAGCTAACAACTATACAGAATAGCAAACAAACAACAAGACTACATGTTCTTTATATAACCAAGAAAGTCCAAAGAAAAACAAGAATAATTTTTCTTTTCAAAACATGTGCTCTAGTATTTTTTTACATTTTTGTAGCCGTAGCCCGTAGATGTTGGAGCGCTTTCGCTTCCAAGTGTGCCTGGTCAAAGTAAACGCTAAATCAATAATTCGAAGAGATATATCATCTCAGACACGATATCCCCAATTCCCTATGCTAAGATATGTCAACAATAACGAAATTCAGTATATAAAACATTCAACAATAATGAGATTCAGTTATCCGCGGAAACTACTTTCCATTAGTATTTGCCAGCTAGACATTTTAGAATTTATTACATATATTCAGAAAAACTATTAACAAGATATCATATAATAAAAAAATTCAAAATTTTGATTTTTTATATTTTAAAGATAAAATCTTATTATATTTTCGATAAAATATGACAAATATAAATCTAAAATTAAAACTATATTAATTTTAAAACTTTAGACAAAATATTTATTGTTTTCACTTAAAAACATTTATAATATACAGAAAATAGCCTAAGAAAAAGACAAGACTTGATGAAATTTGATATTCAATTTTAATGTAAAGGATGACAACAAAAATTAATGTAAAGAAATGCAAAATTCAATGATTATAATTATTTATATTTTGTAGTTTGTTTTACTATTGTTTGAACTATATTTAGATAACAGGGGTGAATATACCTTAGTATATGCCCATTAAATTTTAAATTAGCTCAGTTAGTAATGGTTGCATCCAGAAATTTCTTAGGTCGGAGGTTCGATGCATCCACTATCCACATAATATTTTTCTAATATTCATAACATAATATGTTTATGTATATTATGCATCCATTAAAAGTTTCTCATGGATTCGCCTCTGGATAGTTAATGATGTTTTTGTTTTTAGAAAACTAATAAATTAGAGATTTCTGTTTGTGAAACGGAATGAGTAATATTTTCCCTGTTTTCAAATATGAAAAATGCACACTTTAAACAGGAAAAATAATATTTAGATATCAAATATAAAGTGTGCATTTTTCATAATCTAATATGACAGTTGTAATTACTAAACTAGAGAACAAATTCAACCAGTCACATAAAATTTCTTATGGAATCACAAGTTGAATTCTATAACTTAATTTTGTTAAAAAAAAGAATTATATAACTTAATATTTTTCCTGCTTTCAATATATATACACTCATTCTATGAACAGCAATATAGCAATGAAAAAAAGTGTGGAATGTGGGATCTTGAGTCTCTTGACTTAGTGTAAAATAAATAAAAGATAAACTGTAAATAATTTAACCACATTCTTGCTTTATTTATTTAAGAAGTTGTATATTTACTTTATGACCACTCAAGGGGATTTTCAGTGGTTGATCTCTTTGTTTATCTACGTACTTTTTGCAGCAAAAAACATATTCCAATGTTCCATTAAGCTTGTGGGAAAAAAATGTTTTCCAAATAGAGAAACCAGTTCGGGAACTTATATGGAAAAGGAAAGACTTTGTTTTCGTGCTTTTTTGAACGAGACAATCTTCGGGGAACATTATTACAACATGAGATATAAGATAAAACAACAGATGAAAAAAAGAGAGATTAAGATGGTGATATACTAATCTAAGATTTCATTTGCTTTTTCTTGAAGATTGAATTTCATGCTAGCTTGTTGGAGATGTTTATTTCTTCTGTCAATTCGGAGTTTGGATCTCCCCATGACCTCGGTCTCACCCCGAACTGGAAATGTAGCACCTTTTCCACTGCCTCAAAGAACTTGTTTTCATCCAAAACCTTGTTCCACGCCCCACTCACTATGCAGTAACATCCATACGTACGGTGGTGCCGGTGATGATCTACGTGTTGTCTCCGAGAAAGGAGAATCCCCATGTCCTGTAACGCCACCACGAGAGGTGGAAGCTTGCCCTTGGTTCCGTGAGCCCAAGCATGAAACTGTTGGCAAAACAATACGCAAAATGCAAACGTGCTCACAAAGCCATGCACCACATGGTCATTACATGCAAGGACTAGTGGCAGAACTAAGAAGGTTATGCCACGAGCCAGAGCGTGTGAGTTGTTTGCAAATTGCCGTCTGGTGATTATCCATGGCCATTTGTGGTGGCCTTGTGCAGCTTCGATTTGGGTTCCTAATAGAGGCGTTGACTCATCACCATAGTTATCAATGGCCCAGTGGTACACACCAGATCCAAGATCAGCTAAGATGTACCCTGCATAACCGGCTAAAGCTGGTTTGAGCCAGATATGAGAATTAAACCCTCCAGTAATAGATTTGGCAAAAGAGGCAAAGACGGTGGTGCAGCCCGTTGCAACCCATAACCGGTGGGTCCATGTCGATTGTAGAGTTGGGTCGTTGGAAAGAGGAGGATTGACAAGACGTTTTTCAACGACAAGCTTCTCACGGTTAGGCTGAGACCTGTTGGTGGGAGTAACGGAGCAAGAGACTCGTAGACAGAGAAGCGACGGTCGTTGACTTGTTGGGATGTTGTTGGTGATGGGAGTTGAAGTATATTTGGTTTGAAGTGGTATTACAGCCATTGGTAGAGAGTACATGTATGTGATGATATGAAAGAGATCAAGGTTTAAGATTTTATTTCATCGGAAAGAGACTAGGCTAAATATGTGTGGGGACTATTGCGATCGCAAGGCAATTACCAGCTGACAGTATGTGAAACTTATACCGAAAAAACTTAGATTCTTTGAAAAGACTAACCGAAAAAAGTTTGGTTTTAGAATGACAAGCATATGCTAATTCACAAAAATACGCAAAGAGTATATATATTTACGTAACCAAAAGATTTGATATGGGCATGTGGCAACTATTATTTCGTAATAATATTGTTGTGTGCGTTAGAGATGCGTGCCCAGCATGGGGCCATTGTGATCGCCAGCGTAATACCATCTGACAGCTGTGGAACTTGTTTTTCAATGTTACCAATTATAACTCGGAGAACAAAATGTGTATTTTAGATCAACTAGTATGGATCATCAAAGCCCAACTATGCAGAAAGAAGAATCCTGTAGATCTATAATATTTGTCACTAAACGTTTGTCGAATACGTTTTCAGAAGACATTGTGCATGCCAAATATCAACATTAATTGATTTGAAGAAACAAGTCTGGAAGTTGGAAACAAAACCAAATATCATAACATTTCTTATGGAAAACGTTGTCCAATTGATGTTATTGGGATTAGTTATGCTTCAGGACGAAAAAAAAAGGATTATACAAGATGTTGTCGAGACATTGAAACAACTTCAATAATGAACTTATTCTTTTCAATGTCGTCATGCATGCTCAACAGACAACTAGTTTGGCGATCTACCAAACTATCATCTCAGGGATACAAGTATAAGTTTTTAAATGAAAAGCTTCAAGCTTTGAGCGTGATTTCTTTCTAAGCTTGCTGATTGGTTACGAAGTACACAACTGAAAATTGTAAAGTTTCTCAATGGTAAGATAACTAATATGAACTATGTATTGAAAATTTAATATATATAAACTTTCTGGAACTATAATATGATAACGGGACTAATTAAATCAGAAAAACCAAAATATCCTTAAACAAAACCTTAACAGTAAACTTCGATTTCTTTTTTAATAGTTGGCCATAAAATTTTGCGGGTCTTGCGACAGATACCATGCTACACTTGTGAGATTAAAAAAAATAGTAAACAAACAATCCGAATATTTACTAATCTAATACAAATATCCAGTTCAAAACTGGACCAAAATTACTTCAGAATTCAGATACAAATCTAAATTTTCAGTTATAATGGAAGCTCAGAGATTTAATTTTGTTCCATTGTTAAGAGTGGTTTCTTTGTAAGCTTAATTCATGCATCATTAATTATTTAGTTGCCTTGTTTTGTTTCTAACTATCTGTAGGATCCGAATAGTATCTGATGAATCGTAAATCGATGTAGGTCCACTACTCAACAAAACAACAAACAATATCTGCTTCCAAGTGTGACTGGCTGCATGTAAGAGAAAAAACGATAATGTAAAGAGATATGTCAATAAGTGATGACCGATGAGGCTCAATCTATCCCCATAGAATTAAAACCTAAATACCACTTCCCAATGTTTCCCGGTTAACATTTTATCGTTACATGTATTTAAAAAAAATATTAAACATAAATAGTAAATGATAAAAGTTTTCAAATCTTTCAAAATTTTGATCTTCATATATATCTAAACACAAAATATAACATTAGGTTTTTGACAATCGGGATAAGTCTTAAACTAAAAAAAAGTTTAATCTTGAAGTCGCTGGTGGTAAATTTCTCACCGAAGCGTCTACAGTGACAAAGAATATAAGCCAAAAGTGACGGCTAACATTTGGATATGTCGGTTTCTTCCGTCCACTCGGACTCTGGATCGGTCCATGACCTCGGTCTCACCCCGAGCCTGAAATACAACACCATCTCTAATGCCTCGAAGAACTTATTTTGATCCAAAATTTTGTTCCAAGCCCCACTCACTACGCAGTAATTGTCGTTATACGGTGCTCGGTGATGATTTACGTGCCGTGTCCGTGAAACGAGCAGTCCAATGTCCTGCAACGCCACCACTAGAGGCGGAAGCTTGCTCTTGCTTTCATGAGCCCAAGCATGAAACTGTTGGCAAAACAATACGCAAAATGCAAACGTGCTTACAAAGCCATGAAGCACAGGGTCATTAAATGCAAGGTCTAGTGGGAGAACGGTCAAGGTTGTGCCTCGAGCCAGAAAGTGCAGGTTGTTTGCAAATTGCCGTCTGGTGATTGTCGAAGGCCACTCGTGGTGATCTTGAGAATCTTGGACATGGGTTCCTACTAGAGGCGTTGTCCCGTCGCCGTAGTTATCGGTGGCCCAGTGGTACACACCGGAGCCAAGATCTGCTAAGATGTATCCGGCAAAACCGGCTAAAGCTGGTTCGAGCCAAAGATGAGAACCAAATCCTCCAATGATAGATTTGGCGAAAGAGGCAAAGACGGTGGTGCAGCCAGCTGAAACCCAAAAACGGTGGATCCATGTGGATTGCAAAGTTGGGTCATTAGAAAGAGGATGGTTCACAACCACAAGCTTCTCACGGTTAGGGCGAGACTTGGTGGTGGTAGTAACCGAGTACTTGACACGTAGAGGGATAAGCGACGGACGGTGACTTGTTGGGATGTTGTTGGTGATGCGACTTAGGGTATGTTTGGTTTGAAGTGGTATCACAGCCATTGAAAGAGAGTACTTGTGATGATGTAAAAGATATCAAACTTTTTAGATTTTTTCTCATGGATAAGAAGAGCAAAGAGATTACGCTAAAATGACTATTGGGATGCCTACCCAATTACCAGCCGACAGCTGTGAAACTTAAACCGAAAAATATGTGGTTTTAGAATTTTGGTTCAGTTTCGAATTGGATTAGACTGGTATGTTCTGATTGTGTCTCTGTTTATGCGCGAAATTTTTATATGATAAAAAGATATAAATAGTGAAATTAAAATAGAGTTTCGAATTTCGATTACGTGTATGATCTGAAGAATATACTCCAATAAATACGTTGAGAAAATAAAATAAAAACAAGTAATGGTGATGGACGATCGAACAAATTAATTAAGAGTTGCGAATTCGACACGGAAAGGGAGACACCACACACCGACCCCAAGGCGTTAATTAACAATGGCGGCTTCGTCGTCATCTCCGGCCATCTTCTTCACCGTTACCGTACTGATGCTTCTCAGTGTTTCGTGGGGTAAATTACCATTTCACCCACGGGACCTGCTCCCGCTCTTGCCCAGGCAAGTCTCCTGGCCGCTTCTCAACTCTCTCAACTCCGCCGTCGACCTCCTCCCTACTTACATCGGCGCCGCCTCTATTAAAAACGACGTCGTCGGGTGGAAAGGTGCTTGCTTTTACGAGAACAAGGCTTGGTTGGAGCTCCATAACAAGTCCGGTTCCGAATTCGGCGGCGGCACACTTCACATTAAGGTGACGAAATGATGAACTTTTATCGTCTAAGAGTGCTCTACGAATTGTTGTTTTTGCATGTGAGGAAATATGTTGAGGTTTTTGTCTGTAAGTTTAGACCTTTGAGCCTTGTTGACTGTGTTCAATCTCTGTCCTACCTTGGGTGTTATTATTGAAGCTCTGTAAACTTCATCCTGCATCAGTAGTTACTAAGTTTCTCCCTTTCTGTATGATCTTGGGAAGCTGTTTTCGATTGATGGATCTGAAGACTGATTCAAGCTATTGCGTGTTTTATGCAGGTCGATAAGGCACATAGTTGGACTTGCATGGATATTTATGTCTTTGTGACTCCATATCGTGTCACATGGGATTGGTACTTCGTTTCGAGAGAGCACACCATGGAATTCAAGGAGTGGGAGGGAAAAGCTGAGTATGAATATGTAAGCTGCTGTTTTTCCTTGCTATGTCTTTTTTGTTTTTGCCCGTTTTAGTATTCATAATTTCTAATGGCTTCTTTTTTTTGTCTGTTGTTTTGGTCGCCTTTCGTGCTCACATTTGATCAGATTAAGCAGAAAGGAGTTTCGATATTCCTCATGGAAGCAGGGATGGTGGGAACTCTCCGAGCGTTGTGGGATGTCTTCCCTCTCTTTACCAATACCGGTTGGGGGGAGAATTCTAATATCGCGTTTCTTGAGAAGCATATGGGTGCTAATTTCTATGCTCGTCCTCAACCTTGGGTTACAAACATTACTACTGATGAAATCCACTCTGGGGACTTACTAGCTATCTCAAAGATCCGTGGGCGGTGGGGTGGGTTTGAGACCCTTGAGAAGTGGGTAAGCGGAGCTTATGCTGGTCACACTGCTGTCTGTCTGAGAGATTCTGAAGGAAAACTATGGGTTGGTGAATCCGGGAACGAAAATGAAAAGGTAACACTCGAAATGCTGGATGAATTAGTGTGAACATCATTGCAATGGTTCATGAGTAGCATTTAAATTGTGACTCTGAACTTGGTATGACATGTTCATATTTTTACAAATGACTTCTTTCCAAGCCTATCGTTGTACAAACTGATTCGTCTTGTGGAGCTTCAGTTTTTCTTCATATATTTTTGTGCATAGCATGAATTCCGCACTGTCTTCTCCTTTGAATGTTTAGGGAGAAGATGTAATAGCGATATTGCCATGGGAAGAGTGGTGGGAGTTCGAACAAACCAAGGATGACTCAAATCCCCAGATTGCATTGCTACCGTTGCATCCTGATTATCGAGCTAGGTTTAATGTTACAGCTGCATGGGAATATGCTCGCAGCATGGATGGTAAACCATATGGCTATCACAACTTGATCTTTAGCTGGATCGATACCATCAGCGGGAACTATCCACCTCCTCTGGATGCTCATCTTGTAGGTTTTCATCTCTTAAAACGTTGGCGTTGATGAATATATAAGCTGCAACTCGTCTCTTTCTTGTTCTCTCTTTAAATACATTCTTTGAAGTTAATGACTCCTTGCTCTGTCTTTTCTTTCTTTTGTTTTATGTTTCCAGGTTGCTTCTGTCATGACAGTTTGGAGCAAAATCCAGCCTGATTATGCTGCTAATATGTGGAATGAAGCCCTTAACAAGCGACTGGGAACAGAGGTATTAACGTTAGAAGCTTTTAGATTTGGACATCAACTCTTGGCACATGGAACCATATGCTTTCAGATTTTTTTCTGTTCTTTTTCTTCAGTGGTCACTAATTTCATGGAAAAAAACAGAATAATCCTAGCTGATAAACTTTGTTGTGGCATGTATTGTATCCTTTTATGTTAGCAAGCGTATGTACACCAGTCTCAGATGAAATCTACGTTTGATTCTTCTGTATTCTCAACTTACATCCATATAAGACGACTCTGCATTCTTCTCTGTTATCATATTATTCTTTGTTCTTTCTCTGAGATATTCTAAAATGGCAGGGTCTTGATCTCCCGGATGTACTGGTGGAAGTTGAAAAGCGTGGATCCTCTTTTGATGAGCTGCTAGCAGTTCCTGAACAAGATGACTGGATATATAGCGATGGGAAATCAACTTCTTGTATCGCTTTCATCCTCGAAATGTACAAGGAAGCTGGCTTGTTTGATCCACTCTCTAGTTCCATTCAAGTCACCGAATTCACGGTAAGAACCAACCTATGCATAATCTAGAAGATACCCACACACACACGCACACACTGAATAGCGGAATCCATTTTGCAGATCAAAGATGCTTACATGCTTAAGTTTTTCGAGAACAATGCAAGCCGTTTACCTAAATGGTGCAACGACAACGACAATGTAAAGCTTCCGTACTGTCAAATACTTGGGAAATACAGAATGGAACTTCCTGGTTACAACACTATGGAGCCATACCCACATATGAACGAGCACTGCCCGTCCCTGCCTCCAAAGTACCACAGACCAAAGAACTGTTAGAACCAGCAAATTAATTATGTTGTCTGTTTGTTAAGAATGACTTCGTGTAATGATCCACGAATTAGGTGAAAGTTCACTTTAAAAACATTTGAAAAAGATATACCGTTGGTAAAGATCCTGTATAATTTTGTATATAAAGTAGTTCAGCCGTATATTCGGAGAAATTTAGTGAAAGTGGCCAAGCTAGGTACTTTTTGGTTGCTTTACTCTGATTTTATATGCAATCTGATTCCATATTATTTTAATTTATCATTCATGAAACAAAATTTAACACTGTTTCACATCTATAAATCAACAACTTATGTCATTTGATAAAGCAAAATTGATTGATTTGGGCGATACATTACAATGACTAGGTCTCAACTAAACCTCTTTCCCATTCAAATACACTCGCAATGTCAAAACTTTTATGACGCAACACCTGTTGAGATTCCCGTGCTCCAAGCATATTAGATAATATCAGCAGAAGGTGTTGGCATGCATGGCGTTCATTGATCTTTTGCAGATCTGTGGCCGGTTCCGATGAATGATCCGTCCATGGTTGATAATATGACCTGCGGATAAGAATTCAGGTCAAGCTTTGGAATGATGAACAAAGCTTTAGAAAGTGACTGCACAATAGAGGAATCGTTTACCATCTCCAGACAGGAGTAGCCTCAGGAGGACTACTTATTCTAGAACACAGAGATTTGATGAGCTTGTAATCGCCATTGGACTCTGATCCTATGCAGAAGAATAATAGCAAAATTTCAACTTAAAATACTTTCAACCTAGGAACAACAAATCAATCTAACACTGTAGTTTCAATAGATATCATCAGACCAACTGAAATATATGCAACAAGCTTCATTCCAATATCAAAAACCCAAACCTACTTCATTCCAGAGTTCAGTTCCCATTCAGAGCCAAGTTAGCCCCAGAACAAGAGTTATATAAGTCGGTGAGAAGCAGCATACCTGCAATTTCGAGGCAATTACGAACAAGCATGGAAGAAAGTGCACATGCAACAGAGGGAAGAACACTGTAGTTTGTAGACAAAAGCTGTTGGAGGTGTACGATTACTTCCCCTATAATGTGCTCTGACTTTATCTCACTGCCTTCGAGATTCCGTGTCTTGATGTATTCTAAAAATGTCAGCAAATTTTCTGGCTTTGTTTTACTTAAGACTGTCGGGTCCGAATCATTAGCTTTTAAATTAAGCTTCCCAAGAATCACCGAAGCCAACAGCCAACGTAAAAACTTTGCTACCATAGTCTCCCCTTGTGGTTCTTCAGTGACTGTTATAGTATCCTGAGGAGACTCACTTGGCTTAGATCTCTTTTTAAGGTCACTCTTCAAGGCTGTGGAGGTTCCCCACAAAAGAAACCTTCTCAGCTTGTCTGCGTCCTGAAATGATATCGTATGATACAAAAACTTTCTAAGCTGTTCAAAACAATTTGGAGGGATGCTGAATAAGTCAGAGAAAGAGAGAGAGGGAGAAAGATACCATGCATATAATGTCCATTGGCGGCGTGCTCATTAATATAGTATCAAGCCCACGCTCTCCACTAGCTTCGACTTGAGGAGAATCGCAATTAGTAACAGCCTCAAAGAGTTGGAATATACCTTCGGCTGTGATGGTGAAATGTGGCTGGTACATTTTGCGTTTCTGCGATATCTTGAGAGTTGCAGATAGTATCTGCAGAATCAAATCAAACAAAGTACCATTTTCTTGTTTTGATGACAATCCACCACCTAAAAGTCTGCATAAACGCGCTGAGATTTCCATCAGCCCTTCGAGGGCAGATCTTTGCAACCAGTCTGTAACGTTTCTGGAGGTGAGAACTGCAGTTATAACCTGATAAAGCAATATCACAAAAGCAATTCATTAACAAATATACTACTCTACATAAGGACTCTTGATGTAAAATAGACAACAATCATGGTTGACCGTTGAGACATTTATTCAATATTGCATTCATCATCATATTTTATAGATTTTTCAATTGCAAAAATGTATCCATAATCTTTTGTTTATACAAATTTATATTCTTAAACAAGGTGCACGCTTGACCATGACTAATAGCATTAATGGACTAATGGCGTTCATACCTCCAAGACAACCACCAAGCGCAAATCTTTGTCTCCAATGGGCTTTGTAGTAAACGTTGAGATAAATGATGAACACCATGAAAATAGATCACAATTTTCAACTAGATGTCGGGCCATCTTATGGAATGTGACTGACTTCCTCACAACCTGAAAAGTATAAGAAAGAAGATTTTGTCGCGTTGGATAAAGAGCTCAAAGTTGAAAAAGATATCACGGAGACATATTTTCAGAATTAGCTTATATTGATATTGGTGAAGGAACTGCGTATTATATAAAATTCACACGAAGTGACATTAAGGGAAGAAAGTATCACCTCAAGGATTAGTCCTTTAGTATCATCATCAGCAAGAGGAGTTGAGGAAAAACTCATCATATCCTTATGGATAGAGTTTCTAATGTAAAGTTCAGCATCGTCATCTGATTTCAATCCCACACACACTAGGCGAAGTTCCCAAAGCCTCTGTGATCTAAAGTTAACAGCATTGCTCCACAAAAATTCATGAAACAAAGGTATTCCCTAACAAAGAGAAAAAGCAAAAACAGTTTCAATGTTGGCAAAATGTGAAGGATAAAGACAAGATTTCATAGTTTTCAGAGAATAAGTACCCTCAGATTCAGTGAAGATGAGCTCTTCAACAGTTTTTTTATGGGAACATAATGTTCGTGAGAAGAATCCAGCAATATAATAGATGCCTCAGCGGCGAAAACAGCAGAAATAGTTGGGATTCTTTGCCATGGTTTCTCAACTGCATTTTTCACATACAGCAGCAGAAGCCTAAGCCACTTTACATGCTTATTCTTCGTGCAACTCTACATCAAAAAGTTTAGTTATAAAAGGAAGCAATTTAACTTTGGAATAATCGAGAACAAGTCTGACCAATGAGCCTTTGCAAAACTAATTAATTAAAGAAAGAAAGGAAAAGGATTGGTAGGCCTAGGACCCATAACCCCAACGAAATAAAAACTTTTGCTAGCTAGCAGTCTATGCAGATAGGGTAGGCCCAAATATTTCCCATTTTATTATCCTTTCTCATCTTGTGTAGAATTTAAATTACTGAAAGTACCATTTACTAAAAGAATGACAATACCTAATGATTCTAAGGAGAACTTCAGTAGACAGTCAAAACAGTCCATGCATACAAATAAGTTAAACATAAAAGAATTATTACCTCAAGAGCATCCAGAAACATTTTAAGAGTGTTATAGCTCAATTTTCTCATCCCAACATCTGCTGAAGACATGCTCACAAATGCAACTGCAAGCAAGCCTAAACTGGCGAATTCCAAAGGTTCAATATATCCCGCGGACAAGGAGTGTACTGAGAATCGCAGGATGAAAGCCGGATCATATCGTTCAATGCCCTCAATTATGGGTGAGCATTTCTACACAGGGAAGAGGGATTAGTTTGAACGTCTTTAAAAATGCAATGACAAGAATTTTTAACTGAAGATTAAAAATTAAAGACAGGTACCTCGCTTATCGGATCACCAGATAGGTGAGAATTATCCGATACCTCTGCAATTCGTTGATAAGGAAAATGCAAAACTGTTAGAGCACATATTTTGGGATCAACACAAAGATTCTCTTTGAAAAGACTCTGCCGGAGAACTTCCACTAAATCAGCTTCACCACCGTCAGATGTATCCTGAGAGATACGCAGTCCCTCTCTTATTTCCAGGGCAGCTTTACCCCACAAATAACCTGTTTCAGAAACATCTAGCGTGTGTTCGTCATCAATTAACTCGATATCACGCATCAACTTGTAGAGCTCTAAGTCGATTTCGCTCAGAGTTGCACCATAAGAACACAAAAGAAGAAAGTGCAATTCTTTCAGAATGATTTCTGAATCTTTTCCACATTTGAGGAGCAGCACTCTGAGAGTTTTGACAATTTCTAACTGCTTCACATAGTCAGGTGCTTCGAGACAACAACTTCCAACTCCGACAGAATTTGGACTTGGGATGAAAAGATGTTTTAGAATGCTGGAGACAGGCCTGAATGATTCACCAGTGTGTGAGGATGATAGAGAACTGATAGTCGGGGTGAACTGAGAGTGAGATATCAGGAGTTGGATATATGGTGCATACGAGTACTTTCCTCTAGACAGTAAGGAGAAAATTTCCCTGAGTATCTTCAACGTCTTCGAGTCCTCAAATCTATACAGAAGAACTGATTTCATCAGTCCCTCCAGGAAAGGAAGGGAATCCAAGTGAACAAGCTCCTCGCACATGTCTTCCAAAAACTTCAGAATATTTCTCAGAATGAAGTTTTCAAGGCTTTTGCACAGGAACCCACGTTTGTCTTGTTTTCCGTCGGAATTCCCTTTAAAAGAACCATCAGATCTCTTGACAACACATTGCCACCTATCAACTAAGAAATTTAATAACGGCGTGAATAAACTTTCTTTGTTGAATCCCATTTCTGGAGAACTTTCCTTGACACAACTACCTGCCTGACGTTTGAAATTGCTATCCGCATCAAACAAACAGATCCTTGAAAGTTCTACTTTTGCAACTACACGGATGGCAACATTAAACATACAGTCCACTGACTGGACGTCCACTTCTTTTATCTCGCAATCCAACATCTCTTTGCCAGCACTAGTGTGAGGAAACATGGACTGGAATACCTTTAGGAGATCCTCTGTTTTAGTTGGACTTTCAGTCCAGGCAAAGTGATCCTGAAACATACGTACTGCCTTCCCAAGAAGACTCGCCTTAAACATAGTTTCGATATCCTCAGTCGTCGACAGAAGAATCTCTTCATATTTCTCTACAAAGATGCACCTAGAAGAAAACTTCGGCCACTGAAGAAAACCATTTATAAGTATATTTGAATAAACTGAAGTTATATCCAAACATCTACTACATGGCTTCTCGGGTTTAGCAAAAACTGGTGTCAGATACGATAGCACAGCAGGCAGAAGCATGATAAACTGATCATCAGTAAGCGCAGAGTCACCCTGTTGCTTGCTTAGCATACTATAGAAAACGTGTCCAAAGAATGACAGATGCAAGGGACTGGACTCCACAAGATAGAACAATATCTTGGCTCTGGTCATGCTTGCCCGGTTAATGCAATGGATAATCAAGTCTTCAGGGGTTCTACTAACAATTTGTGACATTATCAGGGTCAAAGGGTGAACACTACAATGCTGATTATGTTTCCCCTTGAAAATGCCACCCCCAACTTTAAGCAAACAAGCATCTGCCGAAACCAAACCAAAAGAGGTAGAAAATCTGCATGCCAGGCTATACACTTCCTCAAGGAGGTTACTGTCATAATTCTTTTCTTCTAATTCCCACGACAAATCATATACCCTTCTCTCAGCAGCCGGCAGCTGTGAATACAATATAAGCATTTCAAAAGCTCCGCCAGCAATATCCAATCCCAAACTGACAATCATACTCAAATTTGGGCTTGTCAATTCTCCCACATCAATCAGCATGGAACAAGCAAGATTTAAGAGTTTAAAAGGTGATATAAATCTCAACAAAGCATGAATTATGTGTGATGATTGGAGAAGCGGCGTGTAACTTTGAGAACCAACACAAATCTTAAACTGGTCTCTGAATTCGAAGAGAAGCCTTTCAACCAAGTCCTTAAAAGCCACAATTGACTTATTTGCCCTGAGGTCCCCTTTCCGCAAAATGTGTCGCTCATCAAACAAAAAGTGCTCACAAGTAGAAACCAATAAATCAAGGATGTGCTGATCTATTTCACTAATAATTAGGCTGCCCGTTGTCAGCGACGTTTCTGAAAACATCTCAACATTCTGCAGAAGAGGTAATGTGCCACAATCCAAGGGACTCTCCAACAGTGAAATCACAACTGGGTGGCAAAGAACAGTCTGGGCCACTTGATGCTTCCACATTGCAAAAGGAGCGAGCAACTTATCTGAAGAGGGTCCAGAAACAACTTCCCGCTCTAATATTTGAGAGAACAAGTGCTTCATGAGACGTAAGCAGATCTCAGAGAGTTGACAGAGTACCGGAGCTGGTTGAACCTTGTAAGATGATCGTATTTGGAAGAGATGGAAGAGTATTAATTTGACAAATTCAAAACTATCACTTGTAGGTTGCGAAACTTTTAGCAGCAATAACTCTGATATTCTTGGTAACCAAGATATATCCATGCTCCTAATTGCGGTAAGCAATTCAGGAAAAGGAAGCTGCTCTAAAAACGTAGGGAAGGCAGGAGATTCGTTATCACGAATGTCCATCTTACTTTTGATTTCTTCAGTTATGGATGAGTGGTCAGCAAAATCAATATCACAATCTACTGTTCCTGCTTGGAGATTCCTTGACCCAGTAAGTTCTGAACCTCGCACAAGTAAGTCAGGCGACTGCTTTAAAAGGTCTCCGAGGAAGTTTTCCTCTAGAAAGGCGATGGCCTGTAATATTGAGAATGATGTTTCGAAGAGAGCCCAAGATATAGCCATCACAGAATCAAAATTCTTCGTAATCGATTCAGGTGTTGCACATATCAACGCAGAAGAGAACGATTTAACAATTCCTGCAATTTCATCCGGAGAACTACGCCTCACCAGTCCTTTTATCTCATCAAGAGTATCTGCAAAAGAAGTATCCGCACTTCTGGAATGCAAGCTGAAAGGCTTTTTGTTTGACAAAGATTGTGAGAAAGACAGCAACGCTCGCAATGGCCACCATTCACATAAAGATTCCTTAGATCCATCAACCACCTCAGACAAAACTGACTCGACCAAACATGAGACTGGTCTGGAATCTACCTACAATATTCAATATATAGAAAAGGTATGGGTATCTTAATCGGTGTAAACTAGAATATAAACTATATATATAAATATATATATCTGCAGATGTATATTTACCTGAGTTTGCAAAAGATATTTCAATGTGGTGCAAACGTACAGAGATATTTCTGTCTTCTCCGGGAAACTATGCCTTTTAGAATCAGCTAGTAGCTTCACACACTTCTGCAGTACACAAACAATTAGGGGGCTGAAACCAATTGACACACCTGCAACCAACACAGAAGATAGACCAGTCAACAAATTCCTCTAGGTTTATCACAAGTCCTCAGGAATAGTAACCAGGATTAAACTTGCACGAGATCAAATGAATCGTGTTCGATAATTAACAAATCATCTTTGTGCAGACAATAAATTTTGAAACTCATAACCTACAAACAGTTACAGAAAATAAGGTAGATAAACAGCACTGGATCAACATATTATACATCTCAGATGCTAAACCTGAGCAAAAAGAGTAAAACACATGAAACCTATACCAAACCATTGATTTCGAAGGCTTTTATACCTATACCTTTTAAATGGGACAGGCTACTTCTGATAATCTCCCAGTACTTGGATATATTCTTTCCAACTGTCTTAACTGCATCATATAAAAAGGAGATGACAACTACTGACGTGCTCTGTACAGCCTCCTGAACCTTAAGAGGTCGTTTAGTCTTTCCAAAACCTTGTAGAAACCGAAACCATGCACCAATTTCACTTGGATTTTTGTCAAAAGCACCAGTGCTGCTCATAGCTACCATTGCTAAATTATACGCTAGATCCTTCACCTCGTCGTCTGATGAGAAAAGTACCAAATGTACGAATACATCCAACTGCGTGTACATAAGTGGTGGCATTCTTGTAGGAACTCTCTCACTTTGGGACCTTGGCGTCCAACTGATGTACTCATTTAGCAAAGACAAGACAGCTCTCTGCAATTTAGCTGGCAACCATGAAGATCGCTCCAAAGAACGCTGATTAGGCAGAAATTTCATGAAGACATCAAACGATCCTTCAAGCACATTAGGCACAGTACGCTGCAAATATGAAAAACATGTAGCTTAAAACCAGAGCTCAGCAAATACAGATGAGGAATGTCTAAGCTACTAGCCTATTATTAATGCATATGCATCTTAACAATAACTAAATAAACTATATCAAACTGAAAAAAGCAACTAGACCAGATCTGAGTAAGCAAAGCAAGCCCATTTCCTGTTCTCTAGATGTCAATTGGAGAAACCACTACAACTCAAAAATCAAACTTCAGTCGGCATACTACGATAGCAAGAACTTCAAAACTTAAATTTGACGCGGAGGATCCAAAAGGACAGTGCAATAAGACACCCTGATATTATTTAAATATCATTAAGCAACAGTAAATTTCTTTTGTTGTAAAAATTGTGAATCAACATACCACATAAATCCTTAGAACATCCAGAAGCTTTATGCGAAGGTACATCTCTGCCTCCTCGGATGAATCAGTAGGCTTGGGACAACGCTCTGAACCCCAAGTTTCTGAAACAAACCCAAGATATTCCTTCCCATCTGCCTGATCTGTCATATGAGCATCCACAGGATCCTCCGCCAAAAATATATCTTTATCAGAACCTAACCCACCAATGACGATATCACCAGCCTCTTCGTCCAAAATATCCTTCTCCGGTTTCTTAACGCGTCTTTTTCTAGCTGACAATTCACTATCCAACACTGCTTTTCTCTTCAAAGACGGCTTTTGAGATCCCTTTTCATTCGCCTGATCTGTCATATGAGCATCCACGGGATCCTCCGCCGAAAAGATATCTTTATCAGAATCTACCCCACCAATGACGATATCACAAGCCTCTTCGTTCAGAACATCCTTTTCAGATCTCTTAACGCGTTTTTTTCTAGCTACTGATCCGCTATCCAACGCTGCTGCTCGCTCCAAAGACGGCTTTTGAGTTCCACTACAACCGCCCTGAGACTTCAATACAGTCAATAACACCTGTGAATCTGGAAAAAAGCTTCTAACCTCACCCATGACATCCCGCTCAAGAGAAGCCTTAATTTGCTCAGAGCAGTTATGAGATGAGCAAAGGTTCCAAGCAGTAACAAAGGAATCCCAGAGCAAAAGCACCTCCGAGAGAAAACTCAAGGTCCCATGTTTCACGCGAAAATCAGAATGCAGCATCCCTCTAGTGATCAACGACCGGCTGAATGGTCGGGGGCATATACATTTCATGATGGTCTGAACTTCTAAACTCCCAGAAGGAGTAGAAAGTTGATCTGAATTGAGAAAGTCAAAAGAACATGAAATTCTTACTGAAGATACCAAATTTGCTGCCAAGGAAATAGAAGAACACCTGCAATGACTTCAGTTACTATGCAAAGAAAATGAAAAAAAAACAGCAAAAAAATCGGATAGTACAGGCAGCACTCAAAATGAAGATATAAATACATTCTGGTACTAAAAAGAAGACTAACCAGGATGGTGATGCAAAATCTTCCACATTGTATGGAAATTCTTCAAAGAAGGCTGAAGTTAAAGACGGTCTACCCCTAACAATTGCTAAAAGCAAATCCCTGTGATAAACAATTTCTGTTGCTCTCAACTTCTTCATGAGCATTAGTAGTCTTTGTAAATTGCCTCTCAACTTTCTCGTTTCATCTGGCATCAATCCATTACAGGGGTCTGTACAAACTTTAACAAGAACATCATGGGCCAGCTCATTCACAACCCCACCATCCTCTCTTGCTGAAATGCTGACTAGCTGCCCTAGTGTAGCACTTCCAAAAAGAACACTCCTTAGACTAGGAAGAATCATTGATTCTTCAACAAGGATCTTGTTATTCAAGGTAGACAAGACATAAGCCACAGTGTCTTCATCGTCTTTCCCAAGGCCTTGTAGGACTTTTGAATACATTTCCCTCTGCTGTAAAACATCCCTTAACAGTCTCGGCTTCCCAACTTCGAGGAATGATACTGCAAACACAACACAAGCCCTCCTCGTTGAGTGTTTCTTTACGTTGTCAGACCCTCGCGTTTTATACTCCGCCAGTTTTGCGAAACCCTTAAAATCAAATTTCTCAGCTATTTCTGATGCCATGCGTGGACCACGTCTAACTATCGAAGTCAACAGCGAAAGCGCAGCAATCTGCTGTTTTCCCTCTTTGCTGTTTAATTCTTTGTAAATGTCATCCAGTTTTTGCTCAATGAGTAACCAACAAAACCGGTCAATAGCTGTTCCAATATCAGTTGATCTACCTTTTCCTTCAGGATGACTCAAAATCGTCTGGATAAGCGAGAATATATAGGATAGTCCTTGTTTTCCATGTCGAAGCTTCCATGCCTCATGAAGCTCATCAAAGTTGGGTGACTTCTGGAGATATAGACGCAACAAGTCCCCGCCAGTTTCTCCCTTTAGTAACTTAACGAATTCTTTTGCAGCATCAGAGCATAGCTTAATCTCTTGTAAGCAAATCTTATGCAACAATTCCCTAAGTTTAGCTTCGTGGGATGGTCCGAAAGCCATCACTGGGATTTTTTCCACCTCAAGATTTCTATTCCCTCCGTTCGCCACCATTCCTGAAATGGCAAACAGGTGATTAGGTCAGAAAGTAAACTACCTCTCCACTAGCCCACACTGTCCAAGAGAATCAAAGACAACTTTAGAGCGCAACACAAACAAGTGAAACAAATAGAAGTGCTAAGGAAAAACCGAGTTCGGATTTTATATAGAAATTGATATTAAATTGACTCAAAGATTCCAGCAATTAGCAGATTTTATTACTCTTGCGCAAATTTCAATCAGAAAGAAAAAAGTGGGAAATATATTTTTTCGTTTTTGGTCGCACAATCAACCTCTTAACGTACCTTCATCTTCTTCCATGTCTGACGTTGATGCCGCCGTTAAAAGTCGGAAAGAGTTCCTCTCTACTTGTGGGGTTTAGGGTTTAAAACGAGAAAAGATTCCGGCGACGTGTTGCAGCCGAATCCCAACCGGTCAAAACTTTCAGTTATTAACGGTTTAGGACCGGTTTGGGATTAAACCGGGTTATTCCTGGGCTCTCATAATGGGCTGAAGCATTCTAGATTGGGCCATGTGAGGTCCAAATCACACGATACTTTTGTTTTTCTTTTTCTTTTCTTTTTTTTTTTCTATAAAACGCAACCGAGACAGCTTTCACTCTCCCTCTTTTGCCCTTTTGTCCGAGAGATAACCCTTAAACTGCATCTGCGACATCGTCCCTTGTTTTAGGTTTTCGTCGTCATGATGCAGCAGCCACCTCCAGCCGCTAACGGTGCTGCCGCAGGATCAGCGCAGATTCCTTCGGACCAGCAAGCTTACCAGCAGCAGCAGTGGATGATGATGCAGCAGCAGCAACAACAGGGTCAGCCGCCGGCAGGATGGAATCCTCAGTCGGCGCCGTCTCCGGGTCAAACGCAACAGCAGCAGTATGGCGCTGGATCTCAGAATCCAGGATCAGCTGGCGAGATCCGGTCCTTGTGGATCGGAGACCTGCAGCCATGGATGGACGAGAGCTACCTCATGAACATCTTCGCTCTCACTGGCGAGGTAATATTAAATTTCTGGAGAAAGCCATTTAATTGCTCCGACCGTTGGATCTTAATCTGAAATATCAAATTTTCCGAAATAAAGTTTTGTACTTTATAAGTCTTTAGCTTGATTCGATAACTCTAGACTCAAGTGTTTTTTTTTTCTTCTTTGGTGGATGCAGGCTCAACAAGCTAAAGTCATTCGCAATAAGCAGAGCGGATATTCTGAAGGATATGGGTTTATTGAGTTTGTTAGCCATGCTGTAGCTGAGAGGATCTTGCAGACTTACAATGGTGCTCAAATGCCGAGCTGTGAACAGACCTTCAGGCTGAACTGGGCTCAGCTTGGAGCTGGAGAGAGACGCCAGGCTGAAGGGCCTGAGCACACAGTTTTTGTTGGAGACCTGGCACCTGATGTTACCGACTACATGCTTACCGAAACATTCAAGACTGTATATTCCTCTGTCAAGGGCGCCAAAGTTGTGACTGATCGGACCACTGGACGGTCCAAGGGCTACGGGTTTGTCAGGTTTGGTGATGAAAGTGAGCAGATACGTGCCATGACTGAAATGAATGGTCAATACTGCTCATCCAGGCCTATGCGTACTGGTCCAGCTGCCAACAAGAAGCCTCTTACAATGCAACCAGGTATGTTTTGCTGTTAAGGAGCCATATTTCTGATGACTTGTGAATATGTTGAGCGGGACTCGCGTTGTCCTTAACTGTCTATGTTAGTTGATTGTCTTTTCCTTGGGGTATTCCTTTACCGCTATCTTTCTGATTGGTGAAGCGTGTTCTGTTAGTTAACGCCTAAACGTTCTGAAGAATTTAATACTGTCCTTTTCCTTCGGCTTCTTGCCTTTCAGCACTTCAAAGAATTTTATATCGCAAAACAGCCTAAAGCTTATAAGAAAAAACTCATGTTGTCTTAAAGCAGGAGTACAAGAGGCTCTCTTTGGGGGGGCCTGGAACTGATTTCAGCTGAAAATGATACCACCTTATTGCGTGGCCTCATTTAGGTCAGTTGGTTATGTTTTCAGAAGAAGTTAATTACAAGTAGCTTTTTTTTTAGCTACAGTCGCTAATTATTTTCCAGTTCCTTATCGAGCATAAGTCTTCTCTTTTACTTTTAACCCCTTCCTTTAAGTTAATTCTTTTTATATTATACAGTTCATTACATTTCGCTTATTTTCCATCTTTAAAAGAGTGTTTTGTAATCTGCTTCAAACCTCTCAGTTCATCTTCTTTCAATAGTTAGTCTTACAATTTTTGGTTTCCTTATTTCAAACTACTTTTCTCCTCTAAATGTATGCTATCAACTCTTCTTTGTTGTTACCTTTCTTTGTTCGGCAAATTGATTACTACGGTAAAGAGTGTCAGACCATGGAAGTAATTTAGGTTAGTTGTGATATCCTGGAGAATTTTAGACTTTAGGTCCCATTCTCTAATTTCTCAGAGTTGGATCCAGCTTTCGCCTAGAACACCCTTACTACTTGTCTATCAGTTATGTACTAACTTCAGAATCTCTTTACCTTAATCTTCAAGTAGTATACATTTGCTTTGTCTGCTGGTATTTTTGGATCTTGATTTGGATAATTTTGCAACTTCTGTCGTTTGTGCCTGTTTGCTTTATTGTCTGTTTGCTTTAGAATATAGAAGTATGAGTTTGTCCACTAAGCTCCCTAGTCTGTTATTTGCAGGTGCATACCAGAACACTCAAGGAAATCCCGGAGAAAGTGATCCAACTAACACAACAGTGCGTACTTGTTTTCGTTTCCTTAATCCTGTTCTATGTAGGGTAATTTGTGTGAATTTAAGCGTCATTTATGCTTTACCAGATTTTTGTTGGAGCTTTGGATCAAAGTGTGACAGAAGATGTTTTGAAGTCGGTTTTTGGTCAATTTGGTGAACTTGTTCATGTGAAAATTCCAGCAGGAAAACGTTGCGGATTTGTTCAATATGCTAATAGGTAGTGTGGCCGTGAAGACGAAACTCCATTTTTATTTTGAGAATGTGTTTTGACATTTCTTTTCTCTGCCTGTGTGCTTCAGGGCATATGCAGAGCAAGCACTCAACGTGTTGAATGGCACACAACTTGGCGGACAAAGCATTCGTCTTTCATGGGGTCGCAGTCCTTCCAACAAACAGGTTTGTATCCGTTAGACAATGCAACAAGTTAACTGTGTTCCCAACTCTATGTCATCTCTCATCTGATGGCTTTGATCCTTGTCACAGACTCAACCTGATCAAGCCCAGTATGGTGGTGGTGGTGGTGGTGGATACTATGGGTATCCTCCTCAGGGATATGAAGCTTACGGATATGCACCTCCTCCTCAGGACCCTAACGCCTACTATGGTGGCTACCCTGGTGCCGGCTATGGAAACTACCAGCAGCCTGGTGGCTACCAGCAGCAACAGCAGGTACTTGGCCTGAAAATCTTTTGAGGATTTTAAGCAAATTGGAAAAAGTATCCATAAAACTCTAAATCTCCTTTTGCAAGCTTACTGATTCTTTTCTCCTCTGTTGGTTCTTCCTGATTGCAGTGAAGCATGATGTCTATGTCGTGATCGAGCTGAAGTTCCAGAAAGCTGTACCGCTTGGAAATGGTTAATGAATTATTGAAGTGGATGTGTATTAGCTCTCTCGTCTCAGATTCTCTCTACAACTCTTGTTTTGTTTTGTTTGTCATTTTCTCTCGCGTGACAATTGTTGACTGTCCTCCCTGAAGTCGTAACAAAAAGCTTTAACTGAAATGCTTTTTGTCATTTGGCTAATTTGACCATTATGTTTCATTTTGCTGTTTCTGCACTGTTTTCTTGCAACCCTTGCTAATGCTATGACTATTTTAAACAGATTCTACAAGGCCCACAATAGCAAGTTTAATAAATCAAAGTGTTCTTTAAGTTTTTCATCATGCCCATTCCTTTGGTTTTAATATTTTGGTTTATGTAAAGCCAAAACAATTGGTTTTTTTACGTAATCCTACGGTCACGAAATCCAACATAAGGAATAGTATCAGTATCAGGAGATGTTTCATTTTAGGATTGATAATTAGTGAGACTTTTACATGATCGTTTAAGAAGAAAATGTGATATTAGTTAAACAATCTTGAATCTACTGTTTATGTTTTTAAAATGCATATAACATGACTACCAAAAAATGCTAACTAACAAACTCTAAAGAAAATGGTTACAAAAGCATTGTTTTCTCATTTCAGTTTATGCTAAAATAATGGTTTCAGGAGGAAGAAGATGGATGATTAAAGCTCACAAGTCACAACTGAGCATTACCATTGTATATGCCTCGACTCTCGAGTAAGAGTCGAATACTGTTTTGTCATGTAAAATCTTTTAGATGTAGATCTTAAACTTTTTTTTTTTTGTCACAGTAGATCTTAAACTATAATCTAGCAAAGTAATAAACCTGATTATTAGCATAGACAAAAATGAAGGTTAAACAAAAAAAATAGAAGTGGGCCGGGTCAGTTTGACGAAACAAGGGCCCATATATATAATGTGGAGAAAGAGGGAAAAAGGAAGAGTCGCTTTACCCGGTTCCCTCGTACCTCTAGATCTGTTCTTTCCTCTTCTCTCCACCTTCTTTTCCGGTATATAAATTAGAGCTTCGAATAGTCTAATAGAAACTAGTAGAGATTTCAAAATTTCCAGAGAGAAAATCCATCAAACTTGAATTTTCGCTGAAGGCTCGGAAGGATGGGATACGCAAGGAAATTGGAAGACGACAACTCGTCATCGCCACTGAACGAAACGCTGTTGATAGCGGCTATGTGCATCATCGGATTGCCGGTTCATGTTCACGTCAAGGACGGTTCGGTGTTTTCCGGTTTATTCTACACAGCTTCCGTCGAGAACGGCTTTGGTGCGTTTTCGGTTAATTATTTTTCGTCGATCACTATGTTTAGATTGATTTTGAATTTGTTTCGATTGATTTGGCGTTTTTCGAGCCTTTCTCTCTTGTAATTTTGGGTGTTAGCTACAGGTCGTAGTAGAGATCTGAATGGGATCTTTTCGGTATCGAATCGAAGATTCTGTTAAATTAGTTTGTTAAATGTAACGATGAGATTAGATAGTTTTAAGCAGTATATTCAATTAATGGAATTAGGCTTGTCCCAGATCGAGGAACAAAGCTACTTTTTAGGCAATTGGTTTTGTTATATTATGCGTTTTTGTTCTGTTTAGGCATTGTTTTGAAGAATGCGAAAATCACGAAGAAGGGGAAGAGTAAAGCGAATGTAGCAAGTGGGAGTGTTGTCGAGACACTTGTTATTACGTCTTCCAATATTGTTCAAATAGTTGCAGAGGTGTCTTGTCCTTTTCTCCTTTTTATTTACTTCCTTTTTCTTAGAGCTTCGTTTTATGACAGTCTATGTGATATGCTTTGATAGGGAGTCTCGCTTCCATCAAATGTTACAGGCAATAACGAGGGTGAGAATGTTGGATCTGCCGCGGAAACTTTACCTTATGAGCCTCGTATATCCGCCTCAAACAAATCGAAAAATTTCTGCAATGACGGAAGGGGCAATAATCATAGGAGGTAAACTGTGTACTTTGCTTTGTGCTCATGCTGAAACAGAAACTACTAGTGAAGGGGTTTGTGGATGGATGAATCTTTACTCTATGATTCCTCTCTCTGCACTTTAACTTGCTAAACTTCGTTATTCACTCTTTGGCTTTTAAAGGACCAGATGAAAGGTTTCTCGAACTGCCGAAAACAGTTACTTTCTGTAGTTACAGTTCATCTGAAAAATGAAATGAAAATCGATAGAAAATTCTGATTCCCGTCCGTATTGCCATTCTGTAACAACTTTTTTATTTCCATGTTAATCTTAGTTATCTAATCTAGCTGCTGCATCAAACATATCAATGCTAGCACAAGTCGATTACTATCTTGTACACACCAATGTCTAAAAATTTGCCTAGATAAATTTCCTTCTTTTCTCTGATTTTGGGTATGCTTTTGTTGACAGACAGCCAGGTGCCAAGATTTTCAAGCGTATTGAACAAATTCCCGACACTCGCCATAATGTTAGTCTTGCTCAAGGATAGTTCATTTTCTCGATTCGCTTATTACTTAACAGCTGCTTATTTGCTAATTTCATATTGCAGGTTGATATCCAAAGCTCAAGTTCTAGCTGTAAGTTTATTCTTCTCTCCATAATTGTTTTTATCTTTGTTATTGCTATGGAAGAGCTGTTTCTGCTTTTCTTTTTTTACAGCGAAGTGTCTTACATGCGTGTCCTCAATTTTCATTCATGTGATATAACGACCATCCAGTGGATAGCATGACTGAACGAGCTAAACCAATAGAAGAAGATCAGTTGATGGTAGAAACTTTAAGTAACGGTTTCCAAGATGCTGCTGAAAGGCCTTCTTCCACTGACAATTCATCCTTACAAAGTACAATTGTTGATGAAACCTCTGGTTTAGAGGCATCTCCTAACGAATCAGTACCTATCCAGGCCATCAAAAAGTCTAAGGTAGTTCCTGATCACAGTTATGTTAGATTGATTGTTGGTCTGAAAGAGTTGTTATCCATTCCTTCTTCTTTGAGAACGCATTCAGAGTCGTTGGTAAATGCTAAATTAGTCTGAGGTTCATTTTACTTTTATCTGTTACTCAATTAGCAAGTTTCTGTTCTTAGAACTTTTACCACATAACTTATAGGGGTTCAAGTTGAATCCAGAGGCAAAGACTTTTTCTCCAGCTCATACAAAACGTCTTTCGCCGTCTCCTGCTGCTGTGCCTGATATCGGAAACATTGCTTATATACCAAACAACACTCCTATGCTACCTGTACCTGAAGCTGTTTACCCGGAATTTGGGAACAACCCTTACATGCCCCAAACACCCCTACCTTCCAAGTTTGTGCCATATGGTAATTTGACTGCTGGAAATTCTGTCGGTGTTCACTTTCCTCAACACGTAAGTATTATCTTTCCAGTATTGTCTCTGTCTCTCTGTCTCTTCGGGCATACTATGTCAAAGGGAACTTATTAACTAATAGTTGAGAGTAGATCACTTGTTTTAGCACTAAGCGCCTGTATCCTTAACAAATGTTAGTATGGAAGACCAGATCAGAGATCTCTTTAAATTGACATGACTTAATTTTGTGAAATGCTCTCCTTTACTTTCTCCAGCAACTTTGTTTTTCTTTTGCAATCAATGAATCATACTTCCATTTGCATTATACATTTTGCAGATGATCGGGCCTACTGCTAACAGGGCACAGCCACATAGATTCACCCCTCAGTACCAATCCGTTCAAGCATCACCAATGTTTGTAAATCCAAATCCTCAGGTTGTATGTCATGGAGGATCCCAAAACTCACTTCTGTTAAAAACGTATCTATTAAAATGAATTGCACTGTAGTGAGCTTTACTTGTGTACATGTTTCTAAATAGTCTTTCTATTGTACCCCAGGTAATGGTTGCGAGATCAGGACAGCTTGTATATGTCCAACCAGTTTCTCAGGTAAGAACTACCAAATGAGGAAATGGTCTATCCTGGATCACTCAAGAGGAAATAGTATTACGCTGTCATTGGTTTAAGTTTGGTCGAAAATCTCTTGTTATTCATATCTTATAGAGATGATCTGCTAACCGTCTTTCTTCTTTTCCAGAATATGGTTCAGGGCACACCGCCTCTTCCACCTATGATCTCCCGTCCGCTACCACCCGCACAACATGTCCAATACCTGAAGCATCAAGGTGAAAATACTTGAGTCTCTTAGTAGATACTCTAAAGAACAAACGATGTGTTTTTGCTTCTAACTAGAAAGAACCATTCTGTGATGTAGGTGTTGTTGCACCTGGCCATCCGCTGCAGCTATGCGTTTCCCAACCGTTCACGACGGGTGGACTGCAACCATACAGCGTTCCCTCCCAATTTCCGGTTATGCAGCCTCCTTTCCCGACGAATCAGCCGATGCAAGTTGCAGTCCCTAATGGTTTCTTTGGCACAAAGTTTCCATAAATAAAGTCTCCTTGTTCTTTGGTTTTATACCTTTATTCTTTGCTTCTTCAACCAAATAAGGGTTTTTTGTTCGGTTTAGGCCATTATTGGTCTTTCATTCAATGGTGTATCGAGTTGGATTGGGTAAAAACTGTTGTAGAATGTGAAAACATTATCATTCTTTGGTGGGTTGACATAATTTGGAAAGAAGTACTATTATAGATCCATATTTGGTGAGCTCAATGAATGGCACTTCATTGATGTTGGAGCAGAAATCACGTTTGAAACGCTAACGGAAGAACAAGATAACTCAGTATGTTGGGTTGATGTTATAACAACATATCTCAAAATCACAGATGTCTCGTCAAAATTATTAAAGGCCCATATCCGAACCCCTAACTATTTTATAGGCCCGCGGCAAAATGGCGGTTTGCTTAATCATTTCTGTCTTTTTCTTCCGGTTGAGTTGACCGGAGATTCTTTGAATTTGCCGTCTGTAAGTAATCCTCGCCTCCAAAGTTCCGGCGATCATAAATTTCGCGGTAAATTTTGATGGAAATACGCAATTCAGAACGAAAGCTGACAATTTCGCTCAAGAATCTCGACTTGAATACGAATAATGGACCAGAGAAGAAGATTCCTGTTCCAGCTTATCTATCTTCCTCACGTAAGCCTCGCTTTCGACATTATGTCTATCCGAATCTCTGTTACTTTGTTCCTCGTAACTATTTCTTCGGTGTAAGGAGTGTGGATGAATTGTCTATGCAAATTTCAAAGCATTACGGAGAGCTACGGATTTTCTAACGATCTTATTTTCTCGAGCTGGGTTAAACTATGTTAGCCGGTATTAAAGTTGAGCTGGTGAAAAAGCTTAGGAGTATGGATTCTGACATATATCTCTGATGGTTTTGCTTCAATCATAGGGATTTCAGCATCGAAATCAGGACCACCATCTCTTCTCAGCTTATGTCTTGGGGTTGTCGGAAGGTATTTGGAGGAAATCATTCCTTGTTTAGCTGATATCTCTGCCATATTCCCTGCCGACATCAAGGTTAATTACTCTTAAACTGTTTTTGCTTGCTCCAAGCTGTATTGGCAATCCCCTTCAAGTCTTTTAGTCTGTTTGGTACTATGCCCATTGCTAATCAAAAGGCGTATTATTCGTGTGCGATAGATGTCGATCGCTGCCATTGCTAAAAGAAGAAAGCTTCTGGATGATGATCTGATTATCTCTTTGGCTGACAGTTCCTGGAAAATTCTAGATATTAGCGGTTCAGATATTACGGATTCTGGCTTAGCTAAAGTGTCGGAATTGTGCAAATCTCTCCGAGCTGTGGACATTAGGTATTACAGTTGATTAGCTGAAGTTGAATGTTTTCTTTATGTGTTTTTTTAGCTTTGCTATTACTCGTCTAGCCGTTGATCGATTTTTTGGAACCATCTACTTCTATTAATATGGGAAGAAGATAACCTCCTATCTCTGATTGTGTTGGGTTTCGTTTGATTTTCTCTGGTGGAATAGTGATTTTTTTTGTAGTCTGGTCTTGCGGATTCTTTAGCTAGGAGCTTCTCTTTTCATTGGATACGTGTTTTTTATTTTTATTTTTTTGTTTACCCTCGGGTATGATGTAGTTGCATTTTCTTGCTATGCAGCCGGTGTAAAAAAATAACATCTATGGGCGTCTCAGAGCTTGTACAACACTGTCGATCATTGGAGACTCTGAGATGCGGGTAAACTTTTTTTTCCTCCAGCTAAGTGCAGTAAACTAACCTTTTATGTGTTCTTGTTGGGGTGGCTTGTCTGCTTATTCATGTAAAGTGAGATAGAATTTAACACATAGTGTGTGGGTTTGCCTAGGGCTAACAAACTCAATAAAACATGCAATGAGACCCCAAAAAAAAAAATTTTGGTTGCAGAGGATGTCCGAGTAGTGAGGCTACTGCACGCAGATCTTTGAGTATGTTTAAGCCAAACTTGAGTAATGTTGAAGGGGAAACATGGGAAGAACTAGACACTGCAGAGATTGGTCATGGTGGTCAATCGTTGCGTTGGCTTGTTTGGGTACGTACTAGTAAATCAGAATAATCTACTTTCTGGTCTTGGTCAATTCTTTATTTATGTGCGTCTTTTTACCACTCGATGTTCCTATTCTTTGGTGCACTAGTTTCACACACACTGTACATTCAATTTGCTTTTTTCCGCAGCCACGAATTGACAAGGATTCATTGGAGATGCTATCATTGGAATGCCCAAGAATAGTGGTAAATCCCAAGCAGTTGTTTCTCACTTACAGTCTACACGAGGTTCCTCGAGAAGCATTACCAGATGTTGCATTGGATGAGCCGTTTGTGAAAGATGTAGATTCTAAGACGTGGGTTGTTAGAGGAGTTGTGCAGAATCCCCGGGCATCCTCACAATCCTTGACTTCCAATGAGCTGTCAATAGCAGAGAAGTTCAGACTAGCGTTTGAAGAGAGAGATGCAAGATTGGCCCCTAAACGAGCAAAGAATGCAAGGCAACAGCAACGTCGTGCTGAGAGGGATTGGATGATGTCCAGTGACGAAGCCAAAGCAATGGTGTTTGCATCAAAGGCCACCAGATCTTTGCGCAAGAGGTAGTCTACTGATGAATGAGGATTCTCTTCATAAACAGGCGTCAAAGAAACCACAAGCGAAAACATCAACGGCCACTTCTCTACTGTGGTTATGTTGAATCATTTCACAGCGGTTTTGGGGAAAGCAAAGCGAATAGAGAAGAACAGTGGCCGCTCACTGAAAACTGTTGGTTCTGTTCCTTCACTGTTATTTGCAGATCTTCTGTTAATGCTACAATTTAAAGTGGTACGAAACGAATTGATATATAACTAGAATGAAGTGCGTCTCTTTGCATTTTCTGTTAACAACTCTTGCTGTAAAAAGGTTCAGTGTAACCTGAAAGAATACAGATGCTCACAAAATTTGCTTTATTTTGGAACTATGGAAACTTTTATAAGGAGGAAGAAAACAAAAAGCGATAAACACTTGATCACTTGGTGCTCAAGCTCCGGATGACGTAAGGAAGAATACCGCCGTGGTCATAGTATGCCAGTTCCACCTGCACACGTTCCAACAAAACCAAAGTCTCAGACGAATTGATATTTTGATTTTAGAGATGGAGCTTTTAATTTGTTTGCTATATGGTTTACCTCTGTATCAAACCGCAGAGTGCAAACAAAGGATTTGCCGGTGTCAGTGGTTACAGTGACGTCTTGACCGGGTCTAATGTCACTGACTTTGGTAGGAAGGTGGACAGTGTAGCGTTCATGACCAGTCAGTCCAAGGGTGTCTGCGTCCTCACCGGCCTTGAAACACAGAGGAATGATTCCCATACCCGCCAAGTTGCTGCGGTGGATTCTCTCAAAGCTCTTGGCAATAACAGCTTTCACTCCCTAATTTGTGCTCAACTCGTTACAGGGTTTCAAAGGACAAAACCAAAACTTACGCCTGCTGTAAATAAGGTAAAAACTTACCAAAAGCAAAGGACCCTTCGCAGCCCAATCCCGAGAGCTACCACTTCCATATTCAGCACCAGCTAGGATGACCGTATCCTGTCCAGCGGTCTTGTATCGCTGAAAGAATATGTGATTTGAGAAAACAGTTTAAGGACTTAGTGAAAGATATATATAGTACTTAAGGCTGTGTGACAATCTACTTGTACTTACACTTGCTGCATCAAAAACGCTAAGTTTTTCTCCAGTCGGAACGTGAACAGTCTTGGGGCCAACTTCCCCTTTCAAGAGCTTGTTAACAAGACGAATGTTGGCAAATGTTCCACGAGCCATCACTTCATCGTTTCCCCTTCGACTTCCATATGAGTTGAAGTCAGTTTGATCCACACCACGGTCCATTAAAAACTTTGCAGCTGGACTACTTTTCTGAATATTTCCTGCTGGAGAGATGTGATCTGTTGTTACGCTGTCTCCAAAGTTCAGTAAGCAGTACGCATCCTTCACTTCACGAGGACCAGGTGGATTTGCTGTCATATTCTTGAAATATGGAGGTTCATGAATGTACGTAGAGTTTGGATCCCAAGAATACAATGTCGAACCCGGTGCAGAAAGTTCATTCCACAAGGGATTTCCCTCTGTTATCGTCTCATACGAGCTCTTGAACATGCTTGGCAGCACGCTAAATTGAACAACCTATGCAAGAGTACCAAAAAAGTTGACAACGAGAGAAGAATGTGACGAACTTATCCTCTAAAAGAATGCCAGTGAACAAAGTACCTTAGCAACTTCCTCATTGCTTGGCCATATGTCCCTCAGGTACACACTCTTGCCATCTTTTCCGGTTCCTAAAGGCTCTTTCTCAAAATCAATATCAACCTGTAAACACAGGAGATCAATAATCAAAAACAAGCTCTAGATAATTGAAGATGGTAGATAACTACTTATTAGTGAAACTATACTACTCAATTTTAAAACGATGTCACCCAATTAAGGATGTCCAAAGGATACAAACTTAAGCATCAGCTTTTCGAACTTTAGATCACAAGGGTTGTGACTGAAATATGAAAGTACAAACCGTTCCAGCAAGGGCATATGCAACAACTAATGGTGGTGACGCAAGATAGTTAGCTCTTGTTTGTGGATGAACACGGCCTTCAAAGTTTCGGTTCCCAGAGAGCACAGCAGCCGGAATGATATCTGTGACACAAAAAGGAAGCAGGAAGGACCAACCAAAAAGTGAGCTTCAATTTGACGACATAAAATATAAGGGCACTAATTTATCAGTGGGAAAACACAATTTGACGAGCATTCCGGTTGAACTGAAAATGAAAATGGCTCAAGGAGATTCAAAGAGACAAAAGAAAGTATACAATTTCCTAGTATGTTCATATGCATGAGGATGTTATTACCAGTTCCTTCTATAGCAGCTGCAACTGGTTTCTCAAGGTCGCCAGAATTCCCAATGCATGTTGTGCAACCATAGCCAACAATTTCGAATCCTTGTTTGTTCAAGTACTCTCGGAGCCCACTGCAGAGAAGGTAAAGGAGGTTCAGTATGGATTTTCCGTGATCTAATAAGTTATCCCGACGTAATATGATTGACTCAAACACACCTTCGATCCAAATATTTCTCGACAACTCTAGACCCTGGAGCTAGACTTGTCTTAATCCATGGTTTAACCTGAATCGTAACATCAACAACAGTCAAAACACGATCCATAAACCAGGGTATATCAGGGCCAAAGTCGCGGAGCAAAGTAGGAACTCACCTTCAGGCCAAGATCAAAAGCCTTTTTTGCAACGAGTGCAGCCCCGATCATGACACTAGGGTTTGATGTGTTTGTACAACTTGTAATTGCGGCAATAACAACACTACCATGCTTGATCTCAGCAGGTTGTCCTTCGTATGAGAACTTCACAACGTCTTCTTGTTTTTCTTTCGGCACTGCAAAACCCTTGAACACAAGAAACAAAGTCTTACATATTATCCAAACAAAAGAAATCAACGCTCATTAGGCGTTTAACGACTTTTATTTGTAACCACAAGTCGCATCTCACCTTGAATCCAACAGGATTGTCAAGGCATGCATGCCAGTCCGCCTTCATATCTTTCAGAGTCACTCGGTCATGGGGCCTGTTGAACAGAAAACATGGTAATGAAAAGGAAAAATGGATATTAAAATGAATCCTTTCCCGAAACCTACTAACCGCTACAATTAGCATGACGAATCCCAAACCTTAAGAAGGTAAGGACGGGTCAAAACTATCTAATTATCAAAAAGAAGTGAACGTTTACCTTTTAGGTCCAGAGATACATGGATCAACATGTCCCAAATCTAATTGCAAATAAGATGTGTATGCTCTTTCTTGCTGGGGCTGCAATAGTGTCCATATATTTTGGGTTCAGAATATTGTCCTAATAAAAACATACAGCAAACCGATTGAAGGATGTCCGTACCTCGTTGTAGTCAACGAACATATTATTTGCGCGCAAGTATGATTCTATCATTGACACCTAAATAAACACCAAATCGTGGATCAAGTGAGTAACAAAAACCAGAGGAAACAGGATACATAGCTTGTTAAAGTGTTTAGAAGAAAGAATGAAAAAAAGTCGAGAAAGTGAGAGAGAATTTACAGTTTCATCGCTTCTTCCTGTCAACTTCAGGTACTCTAGAGTAACATGATCCACTGGGAAGAAACCCATAGTTGCTCCATACTCGGGAGACATATTCGCAATTGTGGCTCTATCAGCGAGTGAAAGTTCACTCATCCCCTCACCTTCATATCGAAATAAAAACGATCAAATATGTATACTGATCAACTAATTGTTCGTACAAGTAGTAAAAGTCACACAGCCATGGTTCTCACCATAAAATTCAACAAACTTGCCGACAACACCATGCTTCCTCAATATTTGGGTCACAGTGAGAACTAAATCAGTAGCAGTCACCCCTTCCTTCAACTTTCCATCCAACTTAAATCCAACCACGCCAGGTAACACCATGCTCATGGGCTGACAAGTTTTTGAAGAAGAAATCAGTGGAAAAACAAAGTTTACCATATATACACAAGACATCATGAACCAAAAATAAACACTGGAGGTAGTACAGAGGAGATAAGCTCACCTGGCCAAGCATTGCTGCCTCTGCCTCAATTCCTCCAACACCCCACCCAGCGACTCCTAATCCATCAATCATGGTGGTGTGGGAATCGGTTCCAACAACGCTATCAGGGTAGAGAAATCCACCCGAGTTGAAAACCACACGTCCTAGGTATTCCAAATTGACCTGGTGTCAAATAAGAGCAATCTATCATAAAAAAATAATTTGATAGCATAATGAGATTCAAGCACCCCTTGAAAATCAAGTAGTCCAAACAGATTGGACAGACTAAATCTCTAATCACACTTATGTTCCCCACAACCCGTTGAAATTTTCAACCATCAGAAATATACATTTCTAGATTAGTATGACAGTCTTATCTCGTACCTGATGGACAATCCCAGACCCAGGAGGAACGACCAGCATGTTTTGGAAGGCTGTTGAACCCCATTTGAGGAACGCAAATCTTTCTTTGTTCCTCTTGAATTCAAGCTCCATATTTTTCTGTGCGGCATCTTCTGACCTTGCGAAGTCAACTTGTACTGAGTGATCAACGACAAGATCAACAGGAACCTAGATATGAACAGGAAATTGTGAGAACAGCTAGATTAAACATATTACAACCCCAAATCAATAAGAAAATTCACTAACCAAGGGGTTAATCTTGTTAGGATCACTACCAAGATTCTTCACTGCGTCCCTCATAGAAGCAAGATCAACTAGAGCTGGTACACCAGTAAAGTCCTAGGCAAGAAAAACAAAAGACGGTTAAGTAATTAAGCAAGAAATTATAAGTTATCATAGTGCTGACTGAATCTATACTGGTCATAGATCAGAAGAATGAGCCCGAATAGAAGAAAATAAAAGTTATGCTACACACCTGCAAAATAACACGGGCTGGTTTGAAAGCGATTTCAACTTGCTTAGTAGATGAATTCTCCCAGTCAAGGATTTTCTCAACGTCATCCTTTGTGACTTGATAGTTGTCACAATTACGAATTGCCGATTCCAACAGTATCCTTACAGAGTATGGAAGCTTATCTGCAGTATGACGAAAGGAGTTACCGTCACCAGAAATCCATTACAAAAGAACATATAGAGGGTGTTACAGAAGGCAGTTCTCGAGGAACCATACCAATTCTTGGGTCGTTTAAAGCTGGTAACGAGTAGTATTTTCCATACTCTCCACCACCAGGCTTAGGAAGACTTGTCAAAATATCCTTGTACGCATGCTCAGAGACTGTTATTCAAATAAAAACCATTAGAAATTTATAACCACAATTCAAATGACTCATACAACATGAATTTTACTTGTCCATGATCTAAATAAATCTCCTTTCACAAAATACAAAACGAAATCTAGTAGCCTACATCGCTGGGTAATATAAAGGAAGAAACTTAATGCCAGAGCAAATCAAATGTCTCTCTAGCTAACTTTACTTGCATCAGGACATTTCAAAACATTTCATAATCCAGAAAATCCCGAGATCAGCTGATCCAGCGTATTCCCAACATAAAAACCAAATCGATCCAAACAGATGTGTCGTAATTTAAGGATTCTTGTGATGCAAGTTAAGAGCAAACCATTCCAAAAAAAAAAAAAACAACAACAAGGAAAGCAAAGAGACATACCCATGGAAGCGTAAGTCCTCTCCAATCTCTCCATCACCGGAGCGGAAATCCTAGCTTGGGCACGAAGGCTAGCTGGCGATCGCCAGTTCCCACCATGGCTCCACCGCGTGGAGGCAGAGCACACTCGAAACGAGCGGAGAGCGGACGAGAAGCTCCTAGATCGGTTCGTCTGATTGAGAACCGACGCGGATGGAGCCGAAGCTGAAGCTGCGGGAGTCGAGGAGATCTTCGAGATAGAAGACGAAGAAAGCCTCGTTAGCGAAGTGGAGGCAGAACGAACGCCGGAAGTGGCGCGTCGATACATGGCGAAAAATCAAAACAGTCGAAGAGATTGTGGGAAAAAGAAACTCCCCAGAGGAAGAAGGATCAGTGAGACCGTAGAAAATGGGACGTTTTATTGGAAGAAGATCGTGGAAGGAACGAAGGAGAGAGAGATTTCGTCAAGCTTCTGAGAGAGCCCCCATTGAAGAGAGAATTAAAAGAACGACACTCACTAAATATACAATGCCAAGGCCACGTCAGGTCTGTCTCGTTTAACCGTTGGATGGACTCGAGACGGGATGAACGGACGGCTATGATTCCTTTTTTGACTGCTGACTAACAAAATAAATATGATTACAATTTATTTATTTTGTCAACGATTGCGTTTTGGGTTTTGAGATATATGCAAAAATATTTGTTCTTGCAAATTATAGAAAGAGTTATTATTATTTTTAAAAGTTTACAGCTGAAGAGATCAACGTGAGAACATTCGAATCATTGGCTTTTCGTCGAAAGCTGGGAATATTTCTTTTTCCAGAAACCTTTTCTAAAAGATATAACTGGTCTATAATATTTTACCTACCACGTTTTGATTGGCTCGTGTCTGACAGAAGCTAAGTAGGACTTCTCCTCTAAATAGTAAAATTAGTTATAACTGTATATTTTCTTCTGTCGTATGACATGAAAATAAATACTCAATCATCAGATGTTCATTTACCCAGGAAATAAATCGTTTAATTTTGAGTCATACTAATAAATAAAAGTCAACGAGGAAAAAATGTAGGGCGAATAGGCTCTTCTTAAGCTATTAAGGACAAAGACAATTTAAGTCTCAAGCACAATGCCAAGAGACAACACACCCGAAGAAAACAAATCACAAGGCCATGGCTTCTCATTTTTGACTCTTCTAAGTCCTCAATAACGACGTCAAAGCATGAAAGGCCACAAATTTAGGGTCCTCGAAAGCTCTCTGAATCATCTGTAAGACTCGAACCAATCGGTTTATGTAGACTACAACAAACATATGATTAGATAAAAAAAAAAAATTTGTTATCTGCGTGAACATGAGATGTGTTTAGGATGGTGGCTGCCAAGTTCCGGGCCTAAATGATGATCCAGATCCTGATGGCTCTGTTGTCCTGCATAAACATCATCGTTATCAGTTTGTATCTAAGCATACCAAACAATACATTAGTTCATGTTCATAGTGAATAGATACGGCTTATTAATGTTTTGTAACAATCTAAAAGAACGTTTCATCTTTCATACCCCTGAGTCCTGAATGTGTACGTTAGGTTAAAAAGGTAGACTTACTTTGGTTCGGGTGGTTCTGCAGTGACTATCTCGGGTTCATGTTCCCTGTACAAGAAATGTGGAGAACATTTGTAATGGTAGTCTTGTGAAAGATGCTCTGTTTTGCATTCGGCAAAAAAAATGAAATGTAAAAGATTTAACACAAGGTACGATCGGTGCAGGGATATTATGAATCCTGATGATTCACCTTGATTGATCTGCTTCTTCACTAGCTTCCTCTGGTTTATCACCTTAAAGCATTAACAAACAAAAGAATACTTGATCCGTTAGTCCTAGTCCACGAGGGTATTATAGAACAATAATCTCGTTTGCGGCCATAAGAAAACTAGCTACTGTAGTAATCATCCCTTGAATCAACAAATGACATTATAAAGTGAAAAATTGTTATATACCCCTCTAAGCTATCATAATCATAATGGACGTAGACGGAACCCCCTTTTACTATCAGAACTTCATCATAATCACCACTTCACCAAGAAATGCACAGGATATTTCTGATTCAAGTTCCCAAAACTACTACTATCTAATGCAATACTTAGTAACGGAAAATCTGAACAATAATCAACAAACTCCCTCATAAATGGACTCCATTCCAAAGACACTTTACTAAGACAGGTTTAGTTGTAATGCAACCAAGTGTAAACGCCTGTCCGTAACAATCTTTATCAAATTATAGAATGAAACTTCACATAACGGGAGAATAAGAAACCTAAGAGGCTACTCTTCAGCACTCTGTGGTGACTCTTTTAATCAATTGATACAGAGAAAATGAAATACCCTTTGCATCCGCTGGGAAATGGCGAACGAAGCTTGTCAAATCTGGACCCTCAACTTTACCTATATACAAAGAGAGCCAACAATAAGCGTCCACTTCATAAATGAAAAAAAAAAAAAACAAATTGAACAAATTTTGTGGGTACTCAAAGTTATTTACCGATGCTAGTGATTTTGCGTCCAGTTCCTTCTCTGGCTTTCTTCTCCTCCTCTTCTTTCTTGAGAACTTAACAAGGAAATGAAGGCAAAAGAAAAACAATAAACATTTTCATAGAGCTTGAAGTGACGTCAAATGGACAAAACAAAAGAATCTCTGTATATGCTGATACACAGAGCCGCAAAAATAACATTGGACTTTGTTCATTTAGAACTTCAAGATTCCATCGAGTCCTAAAAGTCATAAACTTTTTGCAGCAAGATTCAATGGAGGCCAGGAAAAATGAATGTTGAGACAGTTGGAAGGATAGATAAGTTCTGCAATATATATGAACAATATGGAACACCTACGAGCAACATTAAGCTTCACACGCTCACGCCTTGCTTCAAGTTCAGCCATTTCCTGGACCAGTAAGAAACAGCAACATCTAAGGCCGCCAGATATAAAATCCATATAGCCAATCTATATGCAACGAAAACCTGCATGCGAAGAACACTGTGCTGACCACAAGTAACTGTGGTTAAAGAGGAGTTCATCTTACCTGTGGAGTGGGAGCCTTTTTCCGCTGCCCATTCAGCCAACATATCCATTCAACTACAACATTGATCAAACAAAGAACCAGATCAGCTTATGCCCCTATAGATATCGGCTTATGTTTCAAATCTGACATCACTGCTTTGCTTTGACAAATAATCCGGTCTAACTATTTAAAACCCCAAGAGAAAATGAGTGTATAAGTTCATACAAATGAAGCCATGAAACTACCCGTATTATGAAGTTTTAAAGAAGAGTTACCAGGAATAGAGGTTGGGTCCTCTTCTCGCCTAAAGACAACCCATCTTTTCTCCTTCACTGTAAAGTATAAAGAAGTAGTAAATCAGAACATCTTACAGCACAAATGGAGTTCACAAGAGTCTTATAAATCATTTTTGTGCATATAAATAAGCTGTGTCAGTTTCATTTGGGTATTGTGTATCAACTACATTACTCCCAGTTCTCATTGCACGATCACACGTAGATGAATCAAAAGAGAAACACAATCCTTCTTCAACCATATCACAAGAACAATAAAAATCAAGCCTTTGCAACGGAATTTAATATCATCCCACGAACCAAAACAATTGTCTAAACTTTCATCTGCTTCACTGCAAACACACAACAGGCAAAGACAGCTGATTCATCTCATCGAAAGGACAAGAAAAAAACAAAGTTCAGTTGTTATTCACAGAATGACCAGCGAAAATAAAATGAATATTGAGGTAAGAGGATGGAAGAACAATACTCGCCCAGTCCGTCAATCGGCTCCATTCTGGAGAAGTACTTGTTACCAGTCTTGTCTACTCCGATGAAACTCTTGCTACTGAATAATCCGACGACTCTCGCCCATAGCCTCGACATAGCTTCTCCCGCCGATTTCTTCTTTCTATGATCGACAACTCAACAACACGTCCACAATTGTTCCCCGATCAAGGTCTGGGATGCTCTGTCTGAATCAAACAAAAACTCCGGGTTCGACCCGGATCCACCAATATTTCGTTATATCGGGTTGGATTAAAAGATCCGACCCGATTACGAATAATTATTTTTTTCTTCTTTTTTTTAACAGCAAAAATTCATTAAAACGCAGAAACTCCCGCGTTGTACCTTTTCAAAACCCTAAAGAGACGACTCATTGTATTCATTTTCCCACCTCTTTATCTCCAATTTTCCCGCCTCTCCCATCATCGCACCCGCTCCTTCCTTTTACAAATATCCTCGTTTTCCCCTAAAACTTTAGGTCCCCTCGCAATCTCAAGATCCAATGAAGGGAATCTCAACATCGCCGGCGAGAAGAAACGACGGCTTCCACCGCTACTTGAAGCCAGGGGCTCTTGCTCAGATCCGTAACACTAGACTCAACGCTAGATCCAACTCGCCACTACTAACCCTTTCTCTCGCGGACCGAGTCGACCCCCCATCGCCTTCTTCCGAAGACGCGCAGCCGACGATGGACCAGATGCCCGATCTCTTGAGCAAGATCTATGGTCCGTGCCGCATCGGTAGGAAGAAACTTGGTCCTGCAAGATCTGTCTTGCGGACGATGATGAACCTGAACACTTCTCCAAACTCCATACTTGAATCCACTAACGGTAATAGCACCGATGTTTTAGTGGCTCATTGAATTGAAGCTTTGTTTGGTTTCCCCTTGTGTAGATTGTTTTAATAATTTGCTTTGTAAGTGATTATTTACACTTTGGGAAAATATATTCAATACTCTTCAGACTTTTTCATAAATACACAAGTCCCAGTTATAAAAGAAATATTTCCATTTCCACCATCCAATTGAAGATTGTTAATTGAATCGGTTGATTCATTAAATGCCCCAATTTGGCTTACAGCTCATTGATTATACTCCTGCACGGTTTCGTAGCGTGTTCTGAAGATTTGGCTTGTCTATGGATCGTTAAAGATTTTTCATTTAATCCATTCGACTGAGTTTTTGGTTTCTGAAGATAATCAATAGTTGATACAGGGGATCTTAAACCCAATGTTCATCTTATGGATGAAGTTGAATTCAGATTCAGTTGCATCTCTCTTTTTTCTTGAGATTGTTCGTTGTGGCTATGAATATGGGTAAGTTTATAGGTTAGTCAGTGAATCGTGTCTTTCTGAATTCCTCCAAAGTAGTGGAGGAGGGCTCTGGGGTGTAGCTAGTAACCTAGTGGCCATCTGAACAACACAATAATTAAAAATATGAGACGTATGAATTGTTACTCTTCAGCTAATATGTTCTTTTGTTTGTCTAGTAATATGATCAGTACACTATTATGATGTACATTTTCAAGATTGGTCATACAAATGGTCTGTCGCTTTGAAATTGCCTCTATTTTCTTTATCATGGAACGTGAATATCGACGATTAAATTAACTGATGATGGGAAGAACGGACTATATGATGATGGAGAATTCTCCCCTCTCTTAATACTTGATGTCTATATTTCAACTGCACCATATGTGGTAACTTTACTATTTCCTGCTTTGCCAGAGGAACCCCAGTTACTCGACTAAAAGGAGTTCCTCCTTCCTCAGGCCTAGCTTGGCTTGGGACAGGGGTTCCTCAGTTCGAGATTGAGGATCTAACGAAGCTACTATCAAATATTGTATAAATGAACTTGTGCTACGCAGATGAATGTTTTGTGTTATATTAGTAGATGGAACTGGTTGATTATTCTACCTCAAAAAATAAAAATAAAAACTTGTTGAATTTCTATTGTGGACCACCATATAAAAGAAGGTAATGTTGATTGATGCCCAGAACAACCCGTCGTTTTCATAATGAATGGTTCAAATTGATTAGGTCAGCTTTAGGTAAGTTAAAATCTTGAAGTGAGTGATATTGTTTTTATATGTAAGAGAGTAACAAAGTTCGATGAATGACGGCTTCTCAAAGGGTCCCAAGCGCTCGTCACCCACTGAAGAATCTTCCTTTCAAACTAGACCTTTTATTTGTTCTTAGAAAGCAATCGCTTACTATATGTCTTTTTAACTTTTTCAAGTCTTTAACGCCTAGATTAAATGCAGATGCAATTATATTATTACGCACATCAAGTAGCCGCCATGGATAATGCTTTCTCTGATTATCTGTTATTTATTAGTTAAGGAAGAGAAATCACTTTGTGTAGCATTTGTTAAGGAAGAAAAATCACTTCATGCTTTTCTGCAATAAATGTTTTCAAAAATTTAAATGCTTTTCTATTCGAGTTCTCATAGCATACTGCTCAACCATTTCATTCATAGCATACTGCTCAACCATTTCATTTTACTCTTTATGTGTTTTAGTTGGATATGCGAAATTAATCTAGATTAATTATGAGATTAATATACAGGAAGATCTATAATCGCCTGGTTCCGTTAAAAATTAATGAATCTCTGAGTATGACCAACTATGGGAACTACTAAACTGCATTCGTACAGGTCTGAACATGCATGCATACGTGGGCGTGACTTGTAGCTTTGTCTTAGAAAGCTGACCTACTGGCTCCTGTCAAAAAGAATTAGCACTACAACATCCATCTGAATTGGACCTTTGTCAAAAAGGCTTTAAATTTCCCAACTTAATCTTAATGGGATGAATCTGTGAACTACTTCTATTTGATAACAAAATAGTCCAATATATATATTCCATGTGGTACCCGTTTTATAATATAAAACTTGTTGAGTAAATTCAAACAATGATTAATTAATTAAATTACTTTCCATGGTGAAGAAAGTAAAATTAAAATTGGCCACATATGCTCTAGAATAGCAGTGTGGTATACTTTGTTTGACCGTTAAACTCCTTTTCACCATTAAAGTATTGATGATGATAATTGTCCGGACGTAATAATGTCTGTAGGTTGGATCATATCTATAAAGACAAAACAAGAACCAATCTAGCTATGTGTTGTTCTTCAATCCCACACCTCTTGTGTCCCTTTCTTCCTTTCTCTTCTCAGATTCCACTCTAGAAATCACATGTATTAAAAGCTTCCTGTTCATATTATATTATATAACTATAACCTAATATTCTCTAAGCTTCAAATTATAAGTAGACAAAAGGTAAGTAGATTCTTATATTTTTTTACTTTTTTTCCTCATAATGCGACTAGCTAAGAGTTCTTGTCCAAATAATGATTTTGATTGATGTTAAGTTTGTAGAAGCGAGTATCAATGGAGAAGAAGGTATGGAGATCTTTGAGGGATGCAGATTTTCAAGAAGGTGATGTGTGGGATGTTCTAGATGGATATCATGAATCATTCACGATCAGCAACCATACCACCAAACCTTCTTTCTCAACCCAAACTTTACTTCAAAGCGAGCCTAGAATGATTCCTGAGAGGCAGAGCAGAGCAGAAACGGTGCCTATGACACAACACTCTGCTCCTGTCAATGTCCCTGATCATTGGTCAATGGTTCACAGAAAGAAGACAAATAAAGTCGACGATGATGATGATGATGAAAATGTGTCACCGGAGGAGTATTTCATGCGCCGCAGTCGATCGTCGTCGTCTTCGGTTATGGAAGGAATTGGAAGGAAATTGAAAGGAAGAGACTTGAGCAAAGTTAGGAATGCAGTGTTGAAGAAAACTGGATTTCTTGAATAGACCAAGATTGTATATTTGTTTAGATGTATGGACCGAATGTTTATATATTTCCCTTCTCTCTAGAAAAACCTTTTTTTAGATTTACTAGACAAACTTCTTCTTAACTCTAGGTTACTAATAAGATTTATGTATAGGTGGTTTTATTTGGCATAATCGTACAAATGTCATATGGTTGGAAACGTACGATGATTCAAGGTTTTACTTAAAAAAGTTTAATTAGTAAGCAAAAAGACTTTCAAGCAAAGATTTTCAAAAAAGACTTAAAGTTTACTAAACAAAAAGATTCATTGAGTTACACGACTCGAACCGTCGATGACAACGAAAAGACTGATTCGAAGACTCTCGCAACATCAACCAACAAAAAAAAAAATCAGTTTTAAAATTTTCTCTATTTATTAAAGAAAGTATTCGCAAAATAAATTGGAAAAAAATAGAGGCGAGTTGTAAGAGGGAATCATTGATTAGAGATCATGTGCTCCACACGTGGTCGATGTTGATTCCATTTGTCGTCATTCTTTGACAGATTTGGGAACATGTGAATGGAAATTCTATTAAACCTTTTTTCTGTTAAATAACTTTTTATTAAACTTTTAAATCGAAGATATAAATTATCCTCCATGTTACGATTTTTTTTGGACTATAACTTATACAAAGACGCATTTATGTACAACCAAATAATTGACATCGACATTGATTGCAAATGAAAAGATGGAAAGTGTTGAGTTTATCAACGTATGAACCTTATTCTTTGCAAAGTTTCTTTAAAATGTAGTCCACGTTAGTTAATTGACGACTGATTGGTTACTTAATTTTCTTTTAAAATCAGAAAGAACAAAATTCACCTAATTAAATGGCGAGTTGTATAATCAAATTGAATATGTTTATTGTTTTCAGTTTTGACCATGTTCGGTGTTCGTCGGGTGGTGGTGATGTCGGTAGCTCCAATGTCGATTAGTCTTTTATAATATCCAATCTCCTGAAATAATTACTGTAAAGTGATAACTTAACTAATAAAGCAGATAATAATATTAATTAAACTATCCTAACAAAAAAAAAAATCGGCAATAACAATAATAATAAGATTCCATTGATCTTCCTTGAGCTTCGAATTCCACGCACAAAGCAAGAGCAAAGCCACGGCTTCTTCTCCTGTCGTTTTCTCTTACTATCCTTCTCCCTACATTCGTCTCCAATCTTATCATAGGATCAATCAACATCATCGCAAATAATCTATAACCTTTCTCTGTTTATATCTCCGTGTCCGAAGAGAAAGAAAGGCTCGATCTGCTGGATCTGAATACTTGAGCTTTGTGGTTGACTTGGTTGACCCGGGGAGAGTCGTCTCGTGAGATGGTCGTCTCTGGTTTAGTAGCTCTTTGATATTCTTTCATAGATAGAAACACACACAAACATGTCGTTGAAGCATCATCATAGAGGATCATCAGAGCTGTTGGCTTCCAAGAGTTTTGTCTCCAAGAAATGGACTTTCTTTCTCTGTATCGGATTCTTCTGCGCGGGAATTCTCTTCTCCGACAGGTAACGGAATAATGTTCTGTAATTAAAATCTCATATCCCTTGTAACTATTCTGTTACGAATTTTCCGGGGGGAAAAAGGAATTAATTTTTTTTTTTTCTCTTTGGGACTGTCGGTGGATAAAAAAATTTGTTCATCTTCGTGAAAATTCATGCTTTTGAAGCTTTAATTTTGTGATTTTTTTTTCTTTTCCGGGGGAAACTTATGGTTGAGTTTCCCTGTTTGGATGACAATGTTACATTAATTCTAATTTCATTCTTTGTATTCTCTATTGGTAAAGTTGTATTTCTTCATAAAATAAGTAGAGACTTTCAGGTACATAGTCTGAGATGCATTTATAGACAAAAGAATACTCTTTATAGACTAAATGCTTGGGACGCTATTGTAGTTCGTGGAAGAACCAAAATCAATAATCACTGTGCGACATTCTCTTCTTCAATCACAAACAGATTTGTATCCGGTAATTGTGCCCTAATTAGGCTTGTGTATGTGAATAGAATGTGGCCTGAGCCTGAAGCCAATCTTGTATCAAGGGAAGCTTCAGATGAACGGCTGCATTTAGTGTCAGAGGACTGTGAGTCATCAAAAGTAAGTTTTCTAATTTACGTGGATTTGACAAGTGTCATGAACCCTAGAAGGAGTTTCTTGATTCCGAGTTGTCCTTCATGTTTTGCCAGAAGGGTTTGAAGCTTGAATCAAAAGACAGCCTTGGAGAAGTTTACAAGAGTCCAGATGCAATTCAGTAAGTGAAAAACAATCTGATACGGAACTTCATTCCTTCTTTTCAGTTGAATTGTGGTCTCGGATTAAGCATTTTGGTTTTGCTTGAATGGTGTTACGCAGAACGCTTGACAAGACGATTTCGACTCTGGAAACGGAATTAGCGGCTGCAAGAGCCGCGCAAGAATCCATCATGAATGGCTCCCCCGTGTCTGATGATTTCAAGCTCCCTGAAACTGTCACCAAAAGAAAGTATCTGATGGTTGTTGGGATAAATACTGCGTTTAGCAGCAGAAAGCGCAGGGATTCAGTGCGTGCTACTTGGATGCCTCCCGGTATGTTGATCTAAGCTCGCGGTTTTAGCCTTAAGTATATTGTTTGGGACTGAATATGGGTCTTCTTTTAGGTGAGGAGAGAAAGAAGCTCGAGGAAGAGAAAGGGATCGTGATGCGGTTTGTAATAGGCCATAGGTATAACTTGTACCGTAGAGTGACGCATATCGTTATTTGCGAGGTTGACTCATGCATACTTATTTCCTGATTGAGTGTCTTCTGTGGGCAGTGCCACTCCAGGTGGAATCCTTGATAGAGCGATTCAGGCTGAAGAAAGTAAACATGGAGATTTCTTGAGGCTGGTAAGAGTTTCGTAAGTTATGTTTCTCAAGGAATTCTACTTGTTGTGGACCATTCACGTCAGTCATATTTTTACCAAGAGCTTTCTGTTTTTAAACTCGTAAGTTTGTTTCGAGCAGGATCACGTTGAAGGTTATCTCGAACTGTCAGCAAAGACTAAATCTTACTTTACCACGGCTTTTGCATTGTGGGATGCAGACTTCTACGTGAAAGTCGATGATGATGTGCATGTAAATATAGGTGAGAGAATAAACCCTCTTACTTATGTTCTGTTTCTTGTCATCTCAAGTTTGGCTCACTTTCGTTTCGGATACTTATGCAGCCACGCTCGGAGCAGAATTAGCAAGGTACCGGATGAAGCCTCGAGTCTACATTGGCTGCATGAAGTCTGGACCCGTTCTTGCTCAGAAGTAAGCTTTTTACCTTCAAGAGACTACTTTTTCCATTACCAATGTTTGTCTCACATTCTTCTCCGTGAAATTCCCATTGTTAGAGGAGTGAGATATCATGAACCGGAGTACTGGAAATTTGGAGAAGAAGGTAACAAGTACTTCCGCCATGCCACGGGTCAGCTCTACGCAATTTCCAGGGAACTGGCGTCATATATATCGATAAACCAGTGAGTTTTTCCTACAGCCTTGACAAATCCAAAAATTAATCTGCTTTGATTGTGTAATAACCAAGCAAAAACTGTGTATGCAGAAACGTACTTCACAAGTACGTGAATGAGGATGTCTCTTTAGGATCATGGTTTCTTGGATTGGATGTGGAGCATGTAGATGACCGTAGGCTATGTTGTGGCACAACAGGTAAAAGAGTTTCAAGTTGCCTTACCTATTTCCAAGTATGGATCAATTCCAATGTTGATCAATGAGAAAGTGCAGATTGTGAGTGGAAGGCGCAGGCGGGCAACATCTGTGTTGCCTCGTTCGATTGGAGCTGCAGTGGGATTTGTAGGTCAGCGGATCGGATGAAGGATGTTCATCGGAGGTGTGGAGAAGGCCCAAATGCTCTCTTGGCTGCATCTTTCTGAACAAGATAACAGAAGAAACACATTGAGAGAAGAAGAGTACAGAGACAAATCCGCTCAACACTCTGTAGTATAGACACACACTTTCGAGACTGCTCAACACTCTCTATATATGTTTGTATGTATGTATCTTTTGAAGTGAGATGAGAAGGGTGCTTTTTACCCTCCTTTCTTATTTCTTTATAATCTTTTTTTTTTTTTTTTCCATTTCTCTGATGGTCTGGAGTTCTTTGCACACAGTAGATTCAGATTTTAGCTGCAAAAGGCAGACTCCATGAGCGCACCTTCAGAGTCATTGCAGGCGTTTTCCTTGCTTTGGTGCTTAAAACATTCAAGTTTTGAGTTTTGCTTCTTATTGCCTTTATGGAGGATGTTGCTTCTTTTCTTTATTTTGTAGTCTGCTATGATTTTAGTTGAACAACTTGTGCGTGTATTAAGAACACAAAGCTAAAGAGATCGTATTTTGTAGCAATCCATCAAGTAAAAAGGAAACATTACGTAATGGTTCCTCTTATCCGGTACTCAACTAAACTTTCACTGAATTACGTAATGTTTCCTCTTTAGTTACACTGTTTGATAAACAGATCGAATTTTGTGAAGAAATAAACTTTTTGAGGTTGGTTCTTCGACTAGATTTCCATCATTCTTGAAAGCTTCTGTTTTCTTATTTTAATGAAACTGAAAAGTAAATAATTTCGAAAACATATATGCTTTCTTATTGTCAAAGAGAAAAAAAAAAACAACAAATTAATCTACTTTCCTGCAACAAAATGGTCAGGGATCGATATGTCTGTTCTTATAAGAACTTATGAAGATGAGAATCGATCTTCTTCTTGTTGAATTTGTGACATGAATAATGGGTAACACGTGAACCGACACGGATTACCGTAAACCGGAAATTCTTACATCCTGACTTCTATGCCCTTCTCTAGCAAGTGGCCTTTCACAGATTGGATTGGTACCTTCATACAAAACGGCATATAATAGTTAGCAAAATAGGTTTAAGATTCAAAGGTTTATAAAGAGAAATAATAAGGTTGTTACCTCTTTCCGGTGGAAAATGCCGGCAGCAAGAGCGGCAGATGCATTAGTCGTCTCAAACACCTCGGAAAAGTGCTCAGGAGTGCCTGCTCCACTGCTTGCGATCACCGGTATGCCTACTGAATCAGAGATGAGCTTTACTAAGTCTGTGTCAAATCCTTTCCCTTGACCTGAAACTCGCAGAGAAGAGAGGCATATCATAACGAGAGTGAATTTAAGCATACAATGATTTTAACATTTGAAACAACGCAGCTTAAAATGACGTTCTGAGAGTACATACCATCACAGTCAATGCAGTTCAGTAGAATTTCACCAGCACCTAACTCTTCAACCGCTTTTGCAAGCTCATACGCTCCAATAGGCCGACCTTCTCGTCCTCCGCTTACCTTTTAGTCAAGGAACCGATAGTTAAAGAATGAGACAAATTCAAGAATATAACCTGTAAAAAGGATGGCTGGAATTTTACCGTGCACTGATACCATGCATATTCTTCCCCATTCGGACCTAACAACAGAAAATTTAGTCCGGTGTATTAGAATTGTATGCAAAACTGGAGACACTCTATTCTGTGTATAGTACAAAGCACTCAAGGCTATCCAAGAAAAGCTCAGAAAGTTTGACGCAAGATGAACCATAACATCTGAAACTAGAGTTAACATAGCACTAAGAGTCTTTGCCTTGAATTTTCAATGCGTGAGGCCGTTCAATTATGTCATGTAAATGTATGATATGTAGCCAGCCTCAATAACGTTCGTTTAGACCATGATAAAGCAAAGATGGAAGAGGTGAGAACACTGGCATACCTGGGTTAGTTACTCTGACGACTTTGTATGGCACATCATCAGGATGGTTCACATAAACCCTACGAGGATCGATACTTACAACCACTGCCTGTAACGAGAAAAAATCTTATCAATTAACTGAAAAGCAGCTTCCAGTTTCACACGTAAATTGGGGAACATAGAGAAACAACTATCTAAACGCATTTAAATGTATATTCACTTTCTACTCAATCTGTAACTAAGCTACTTATGTTCTAGTGGAAAGCGACTAACATCCTTGTTTTTCTTCTGCAAGATGAGGTTTGCGTAAAAAGAAGGTCAGTTGTTCTGGACTTGGAAAATCCTTACCTGATTTCCATAAACTCTGGATATTTGTTCTAAACTACTCTTTCCTGTCTTTACCTACAAGAAAACGAAGAAAAGGGGATTAGCATGAACAACAACTTAGGTAAATTAGACGGCACGTACAAGCTTACCCCTGATTTCATAAACTCTTCCGCAGCATAAACGGCGTCACTTCCTATGGAGATTTTATCAGCACCAGATCTGAAATACTCGGCAGCAACTTCTAAGCTAGAGTAGTACCTGAGCCAAAGTAACTTGATATTAAATTGTCGAGGGAACAAAAAATTGCAATGTCCTCGCTCAGAAAAGTCAAGTAAGAAATAAGATCATGTCCGCACAGACATGTTCACAAGAAACCAGCTGAAAAGAAAACTCTAAATATGTACCTGCCGCTAGCATCTGTAAAATCTCGAATACCACCTCCGACAGTTAGTGGTACGAAGACATTCTCTGATGTGTACCTCACAACCTAAAAAGCATGTTAGTGGTCTAAACCGGAATATACAGGGAACTATAGAAGTAATACTTCAATTCTAACGAGAAAATTAACAAACCTTGGTACCTGTATCATCGGCAGATCGCCTAGAGGAAAATCGCGGAATCCAGTTATGTTTAAAAAGCTAATCTGAAAACCCAAAGGTAGAATGGTTAAGTGCCAAACCAAATCCAAATAAAGATGTCTTTGAGCCACTAACATGATATTGCAAAACATATACTATGAAAGCATACCTCATCTGCACCATCTTTGTAATACTGCCCAGCCAAATCCACAGGTTTGCCAAGGTTTCGAACCTGCACAAGAGATGTATATAAGTTCAGAGAGATTATAATTAGTCAACCCCAACACCTTCTAGGTAAGACATAGACGTATCACAAATACATCCAAACAACAACAGTGTTTCACTTTATCACAAAGAACATAAAGCATTGAAGCAACAGACCTCGTTTTCGTTAGATTGCTCTCTCACATCATACTGGTCCCCTTTAGTTACTACAAGATCCCCTTTATCATTAGTCCTCACATCAAGACAAGCAATTACCTAAATACAAAAAGAAAAATCATTAGAAAAACAATGCTGTGGAGGAGACAGACTTCCAAAATTAGGTTAATAACAGAAGAAACTTATTACCCTCTTTGCAAGCTTTGAAGCCTTCCCTTCCATTGGCTTCTGTATTTGAGTGAAATGTGCTTTCCATTAGCCATACCAAAAAATCAGGAAGCTTACATTGTGCATGTAAGGCTAGAGTGAAAGCTACCTGTGTCGAGGGTAATTTTGGATCCAAGAACCTTCTTAAAACAGAAAGCCCCACCTCTGAGAATATCCAGATTCTAAATCAGTATGATACTAAGTATGAAAATAGACTCTGAATAAGATATGTGACGATATCAACAGCAAGATAACTAGAGTAAAACATCATACCCCCGCTCTTTTCTGGATGAAATTGTACTGCATGCACATTTCCCCTTCTTATGGAAGATATAAAGGATTCACCATAATTGCAAGTAGACGAAATCCAATCCTTGTTTTCATTTGACTGCAACAATTACAGAACCTAAAACTATGAAAAGAAGAAGAAGAGATAGACAGTGCCACATGTACAAACATGACATAAAAAGAGGAGATTTTTCAGATCCATACCGGAATGGCCCTGTAAGAATGAACAAAATACACATGACGATTTCCAAGATCATCCAAAATTTTAGAATCCTTCCCCACTTGCAAAGCATTCCAGCCAATGTGGGGTACTCTTATACCAGATGAAGAATCAAAGCGTCCAACTGTTCCCGGAATCACACCAAGACCTTTGACTGAAACAAACACAAAGTTGAGTATATGATATCATGATTCATGATGCACATCGTGTTGATTCTGTGGAAGGAAAGATTTTTAGAAGACATATAATATGGAGAAGAGGGGCAAACGAGCAGAACCTGGTCCATTCTCCTCGCTAGACTCGAAAAGTAGTTGTAGGCCAAGACATATGCCTAGAAAGGGACGGTCATTCTCAATATATGTGCACAAAGCTTCTGCCATCCTGCAAAACATCAAAGAACTAAATAAGACATGTTCACTGTAATTCAAATAGCACCACAGAATAAGATAAAAGTTTATAGATTTGATATACAATCGATCAAAAAGAGAAATCCTCCTCAGAGCTTATTTCAGACGTACCCGGTTTTGTTAAGTACATCCATGGCGGGGGCAAAAGCTCCAACGCCGGGAAATATGAGGCGATCAGCATTCAGAATGTCTCCCGGTGTTTGAACCTAGCATTTCAATCTCGTATCACTACATTTACCAGGAATCAGAATGCCAAAGAAAAAGAACAGATTTTTTTTTAAAAAAAAAGGCTACGTCTTTGATGCTGAAGCCGAGGTGACGAAGAGCGTTGCGGATGCTACGGACATTCCCAGCTCCGTAGTCAAGCAAAGTCACAACTACTCACCAAAAAAACGAAAGCTTGAGATCGAGAAATAAAAGAAAAGGATAACTGAATTTAAGTACAACACGAAATTTACCAGAATCGGAGGTAGAAGATGCGCGAACCGAGAGGCTTCTCGGAGATTTGAATTTCAGATTAACATTGCCCAGATTCTTCCGGAAGAGGAACAACGAAGTCGGGGAAGAAGCAAGGTTTTGTCTCGAGGGGACAATTGACGAAAGTGAAGCCGCCGTAGCCTCCATTGATAGCAGCAATTCACTGACTGCTTCGATTGCTAATTCAAAAGGGGTCGTCGTCGTCGTCACTTGTCAAGGGGTCAACACTAAACCATTAATATTAACGACGTCGTTTCCTCGTATAGTAAGGTGTAAATAAGTGGGCCTTATATTGGGCTTGTGAACTTCTCTTAACATATATAATATCATTGGGCCTAGGTTTCAGCTGACTCAAATAACGTCGTCTTCTAGCTCTCTCTTCCTGAGTTTTTTCTTTCTTTTGTTTTTGAACATTCCAAGAGCTATAATACTGGTGTTAGAGCTTTGAAATGGTTGATACAGATTATATAAAATAAAAATAAATGCAAGTTATATGAGACATACATATAGGACATAAGCCTCTTAGGAAGAAAAATATTCGATCCTACCATTTTGTATTTAATAATAACAAGCGTGGCAAATAAAAACTAATAATAAATGAGAGATTAAATATTGGGATGGATAAGGGGTTAGGGTCGCCTATACCTACTACCTCCATCCAATAGAAGGCATGAAAGATGAGCAAAACGCAAAAAGACAAATTAAAGAGGTTGAGGTTATGGTTATGGACTTTGTATTAGTCCTGGGATTTTAAACCGAACCCGAAAACCGAACCCGAAACCGACCCGAAAAAACCGATTTAGTTCGGATTCGGTTTTCACTAAATAACCGATCGGGTCTGAACCATTAGATTGTTCGGGTTCGGGTTCGGTTTCGGTTTAAACCGAAATAACCGAAATATTTTATAAACCGAAGCCCACTTATAATCTCATAACCTTAAGGCCCATGACCCACTCCCAATAATACTCAATAAACCAATACACTTCATGACCTTTTGCTCACTCTCCTTCTCTCGACATTAACGAGAACGAGTGTCGACAGTCAACTCGACCTTTGTGCCTTCCCTCAATCTCGTAGGTTCGTAGCCACCACCCTACTCCAGTACCTTCTCTCGACCACTTCGCATTCCCTATCTCGCGTAGCGGCTACGCCGTAGCCACCCATCATAGCCACTAGCTGTCAATCCGTTCCCCGAGTAGAGACGATTCGTCTCAGACGAATATAAAACATGGAGACCCTAAACATAAAGGTCACAAACCCTGAGCCATCGTCTCCTTTATCTGAGGCGTCCAGGAATCACTCACAGGTTAGTGGATTTGATTTTGATTCATTCATCTGTGTGAGTGATTGTGTGATTTTCATGTTTGATTTTGTGCTGTTTGATTTGCATGTTCTACATGTCTGTATATTGAATCGATTGAATCTCAAAGTCTTTTGGTTAATTGTATGAATTTCAAGAATTGGTTTACTTAGATTCCATATATGTAGAATGTAGTTATGTACTCTGAAATGGTGTTTTGGAGTTTATATATATAATTATATAGTTATATATAGTGTTGATTGTTGAAAACTGAAATAGTGTTTTAGAGTATAAGAAAGCAATGATTTGTATCTGCTACTAATCAAGCTTTTTTGGAACATTTGAAGTTAAAGTAGCTCGTAATTTACATCAATACTTCGATAATCAGTAATCACTAACTCTAGTCTTCAAAGTTTGATTAGTACCAAAGTTGTTCGTATGTAGTCTTCAAAGTTCGATTGATTTCATCAATGAGTTTCGATTGATTTCATCATTGTTTTTAGTAACTAGTAAAAGTCACGTTAGTGGTATTTTATACTTTGTTTTGTTCTATCTATGATTCTATGATATCAACTAATATTTTTTGTTTAAGTCTTTGACTTTTTGTTTTAGATGGCGTCTTCACCTTATCAAGAGGCAGGGAATATTGACAAAGATGAAGAATGTGGCCATGAAGATAATGAAGTTCCACATACTCGGGGGAAAAGAAAGGAACCAGAAATTCAAACACCAAGTGAAGCAACTTCTAATCCCAAAACTGTAAAGAAGGGAAAGACACTCAACACTAGGTCTGACGTGTGGGTTCATTTCCGAAGACTACCTGGAAATCGTGACCAATGTCGTTGTCTGTATTGCAAAAAGTTGTATGCTTGTCCTACAAAATCAGGTAATATTAAACTTGTCCTACTAATTGCTTAGTTATAACTTATATATGCATATATCATTGGTCATTCCGAAACATAATGATCGTGACATGGCTTTCTCTTTTTCTTTAATCAGGAACTTCAAACCTCAAAGCTCATATTCGGATTTGTAAGGAGCACCAGGCATGGTCAGAAGGTCAAGATGGCAAACAAACTGTTATCGCTGAAGAAGGAGGTGTGCAGCTAGCCAAAGTGCCTGAGTCTGTTGTCAGAGAAGCCACCAACGAGATTGATTCAAACTGGCTTTGATCAGGAACTTCAAACTTCAGTTTTATTTTGCATTGTCAACAGGCGCTAGTTACATGGTTATAACACTCCATGTGATTGATTCAAACTGGGTGTTAAAGAAACTCATCATAGGCTTCAAGCATGTCTCAGATCATAAAGGTCAGACCATTTCTTCAGTATTACTAGACTGTTTAGCGGATTGGGGAATAGAGAAAGTGTTTTGCATTACAGTAGATAATGCAACAGCTAACACTTCGGCTTTGAAAAGGTTTCATGCTGCGTTTAGTCAATTGTCTGATGAGGCTTTTGTATTGGAGGGGAAGTTCTTACATATGAGATGCTGTGCTCATATAATCAATTTGATTGCGAAAGAGGGTCTGACTGATTTAGGTGTTAATGTAGCTGCTATCCGTAATGGAATTCAGTATGTTAGATCATCTACAAATAGGTTGGAGGCTTTTGAGGGGAAAGTTGATTCAGGAAGGATGACTCGTGGGAGTTTGCCCTTAGATGTGAATACTAGGTGGAACTCAACATTTCTGATGTTGACAAGAGCAACACAGTTTAGGTTAGCTTTTGATAAAATGCAGGCTCAGGATAAGCTCTACCTAGATTACTTTTTGGAGCTGGATAAGACGACAGGAAAGAAAAGGATTGGACCTCCTCAGGGTTTAGATTGGGATGCAGTGAAAAGGTTATGTGGTTTTTTGGTGATGTTTTACAATAGCACTCTAGTTGTTTCTGCTTCCACTAAGGTTAATTCTTGTAAGTCCTACTGTGAAATCGTGACAATAGAGAGTAATCTGAAAAAAAAGGCTAGTAGCTCAGATTTTGAACTGAAGGAAAAGGCTACTGAAATGTTAGACAAGTTTCACAAGTATTGGGAAGGGATGAAAAACATCAACAAGATGTTGATTATAGCTAGTATATTTGATCCTATGCAGAAGATGAACTTTGCTAAGATGTGTTTTGAGAAACTGTATGGAGAAAAAAGTGCAGAGGCTGTGGCGATGTATGATGTTGTGTATGATGTTCTTGAGCTGATGTTTAAAGAGTACAGTGGTCGTGTTACTAAAAGTCAGTCTGCAGTCCCGGCTACACCAACTCAAAGTCAGTCTACTCAGCCATCATCTTCTTTGAGTGGTGATCGTGGATTAAAGAGAATGGAGTTGGATTATGAGAACTTCAGTTATGAGAGGATGGATTGTGTGTACAAGGAGCTGGTTGCTGAGACAATATATATTGAGTGTGTTTGCCAACAATCATAACTCTTCCGATCTTTTTCTCTCAGGTCAACGCTTTTTTCTTATAAAATTATCTGAATAAATGATTTATAGAGTTGCCTGAGACATGTTACAGTTTTTCTAGGACATTATTTTACTTGGCATGTAAATTCAGCTTTTGATAAATTAATGTAGATTAATACGATCGATCGAATTAAATGTATTTGTAGTGGACTAAATGTAAAGTAAATGTATATGTATTGGATACAACACGTGCCACTACTGGTATAGTGGAAATATTACAGCTAACAAAATTCAGTAGAGGTTTTTACCAGATAATTTATTTGCAGTGGTTTACCAAACCGGCAAAACTTCTTACCGCAATTTATGAAAACAATTTCATATTTTTTTAGTCATTTGTGGTCCAATGTGATGAGATGGTCAAAATTAGGCAATCACCACTTACTACTGTTACAAACCGATACTAAATCTAGAAGAGAAAAATGAGATGGCAATTGTAACTTGGGTATGTTCTGTGTTTGATCAAGTCATGATGACGTCAGCCTTATGTCGTCAATTAACATCACCGTGTCGTCCCTTTCGCATTAGAGATAAAACTTCTTTTTACAATGAATTTCTACCTGATCACCATATGTGATTAACTTTTAAACCTTGGAGGTAAATTTTGTGTTATGCGGTCATGAACGATAAAAGATAGTAAGAGAAAGTCGACGTAAAAACAAAGAAAGAAAGTGTACGTGTAATTATCAGCTTACGATAGTTTAGGTTGAATGGTTTAAAAAGAGAAGTAACATTATATAAAATAACAAATGATTTTTTTTAAAAAAAAGGTAATTGTACTGCTCGTAATACATCTATACTATTGTGAGAATGATTAAGAGCTTTCGTCGACCGAAGGTTTTCTTTTATGCTAAGTGGGATTCTTAAGTTGTTGTCCTTGGATAAGTACGGGATACAAAAATATAATGTTTTAACGAATTTCTAGAGACGCTACCTAATAAATTGTACGGCATTGACTTAAAATATCAATTTTGTATCCATGTTGAAGTAGGAATGTTCAAATGATGTCTCTAGAGTAGTAGAACTATCAACTATCAAGACCGACGAAATCGTCGGTGTCGGTGTATGTGTGCTTTCAGATTTTAAACGACGGAAGTTTGACTTAAGGGATTCGACGTTTTTTTTTTGTGAAAGCGAGTGGTTAGTCTTAGAGAAAATAAAAACACAAACTGTTTTTGGTGCTTTAGTAAGCAAACGTCGGCTTTGATTCTAAGGGTCATATGCGTTCACACACGGGTCTTCTCTGGTTTAAGGTAAACACACAACAAGTTGAATTAAAATGACTTCGTTTGTAGATAGATTTTCGACCAATTACAGATTGACTTCGTCTATAGTCAGTCTGATATTGTAGAGTTTTTTCTTTACTTACCATCCAACAACAACACAAAGACTTCTGTTTCCAACTTTAGAATAGTATTTTAACCCCAAAAAAGACAAAAATTGGAATAGTAACTGAGAACATTCAAGTAATATATACCGACAATCAATATGAGTTTGATTTATCTTTTATACAGTCGTACGTGTGTACGGTAGTTCCTAAAAATCGTTAAACCAAAACAATTATAATGCGGTTCTCTTCTATTTTAAGTACAGTTAATATAACAGCTTAAAACTATCTACGAAAACAAATAAACAATTATAAGAAATTTATTTTAGCTGAGAACTATCTAACCCGATATATTTGAGTACTGTAGTTTTCGATCTTGTATATCAAAGCTTTAACGTTGAAAAGGATATTGTAGCATCTTTATCATTGAACAATCAAAATTGATTGTTAGGACATTGTTCAATGCCCATACTTTTTTGATGAGCTATTCAGGGTTTGAAGATTGATAGATAAATGGTTTTATTATTCTTATTATTATTACGAAACATCTTCTTTATTGGTACATTTTCATCTCCAGCTCTGTAATAATAAAATACAATTAAATTTCCTTCAGTAGCAACATTAGAGTAAAAACTAGTAATGACGTCGTCTGGGGAATATTCCGAGAACAAGCTGTCTTGATCCGAAATCCAGTCTCCAACCAGTACTTCAATCGCTTCCGACGTCGACGTTGCCTCGACGCATGTCGCGTCTTCTTCGCCGTAGCCGACGCGTTTCTCGGTATCTCCAAGAACGTCGCCTCTCACTTGAATCCACTCGCCGTCGTCTACCGTATCCCAATTGAGAACACTTGAAAATTCATCTCCGGCGAGTTGCTCGATCCGATCAGCCGGTGAATCCCAAGAATCCGAGTAGTCAGCAAAAGGGTCTTCATGATCCATCGAAATCGAGTGACTTTTCGAGGCTTGGCATGAATTCCAAAACCGTTGATCCAACACAGTGCTCGGAGAAGACGTATTGTGCAGATATCCGATAGACTGAGATAATTCTTCGTCGTCGTCAAGAAAGGGATGTTTAAGCAATTCTTCCACCGTATATCTCTGTTTCGGATCTTTCCTCAGACAATTCATCAGAAAGTCCTTAGCTTTCTCCGATATCATCTCAGGAATCTCCGGCGACTTACCAGAGAATCCAATCTTATACATTGCGGCAACGACGTCGTTCAGCTCCGGCCAAGGGCTTGACCCAGTCATCATCTCGATCACCGTACACCCCAAAGCCCACACATCAGCCGGAAAACTCTGTTCTTCGCCACGAGCAACCTCTGGCGCCATAAACGCCGGTGTGCCGGAAAATTCAGATTTGGAAACCGGTTTAGCACAACCCATATCAGCGATTTTCGAAACGACGCGGTTTTCTTCAACCAGCACATTCTGGCTCTTCAAGTCGCAGTGAACAATCCCTCTCTCGTGAAGATACATCAGACCCCTGAGAATCTGACGCGTGTATGATCTGATCGCCGGCTCCGGCAGCTTCCCGCCTGAATTCTTGATTAAATCGTGAAGACTCCCGCCGGAAACGTACTCCATCAGGATGTTGTAAACCAATCCGTCCCCCTCCCGCGTTAAGTCAGAGCCTATGTACTTGACTATGTGAGGAGAGCTCAATGTAGACAAAACCGATTGCTCTCTTTGCAAGAACGCCGAGGATTGCAAGTCGGCGGATTTGACGGCCAACATCTCACCGGCATTTGATATTGCTATTGAGACGGTGGCGGTGGAGCCTCGACCGATGATTGGTCCTCTTGTCCAGATAACGTCCATTGGAACAGAGTAGATATGAAGTTTAGAGAGTGGATGAAAATTTTGGAGAAATGATCTAAGAGGTTTTGAATTGTTTAAGCAAATGGCTCATAAGAGGCGCTTATAAATAATGTGCGATTGTGTGTGTGTGTTTTGGGTATGTGTAAGTGTGTCTATGTGACTTTGGCATGGGTTTTGGTTTTCAAAGTCGGAGACGACATTCTTTATTATTATTTTTTTTCTTGATTTCTTCTTCTCCAATTATTAAGCGCCAATACTTTTAGCTTATCTTTCACTTTAATACTTTATCTATGTTTAAATTACTTGTTGTGTTCTGTGTTACAGCAGTTTAAAATTAGAATTCAAAACTCGAGATGATTGAATAGTATGACAGACGTCACCTAGTCTGAGTTTTGGGAATATTTAGCATGATTCATACCAAGAACAACCATATTTATTAGAGAAAAAAATATACAACTGGAAACTTAAGTATATGATTTGTATCTCTCTATTCATTATACCGTATCTATTAAAAAAAAGTATATAGTATCCCAAAATAAGGATGGTATTGCGTTCAATGCAAAATTATCCTGTGATTGCAGAACCTTTCAATGTTCCCAATAGCTGCATGTTGGGTCATTTGCATTAATTTAATTGATAACCGAATATTACTTAATTGCAGGGTTTATTTTGAGTTAATTGTTGCATTTAACACACTAACCTCACACATACATTACATGGTAACGCACAGATTCTGGTAGCATTTTGTGTGGATATGTAGTTGAGTGCGTGAAACGAGCCACGTGGCGGGAGGGGAATGGGTAAAGACAGCTTCGACGGCATGAAGCCAGAGTGGACGGCGCCGTTACTTCGGTCCTCCGTTTAAAGAGTTTTAAATATAAACAAAAAAACTGATAACTCGCGGGAAACGATCACGTGACGGAAGCGCGTGGATCAAATCAAGTACAGACCATTTAACGTGGCAACGAGATCAATCCACACTACTTAAAAACGGATTTATTAACTCATCAAAGTTCAAATTTAATTATTTATAATATTTGTTTATGCGGCTGTAAAGGAAAAAAACGTGTGGTCGAATCTAAATGTGAATGCGGATGATAATGTCTTTAACTAGAATGCAAGCTGGGAATATTTATTCGTGTTTGCTTTTGCTCCGAGAATACAGTTGGAGTTCAGAGTTTACACTTTTTTTTTGTTTTCGGTTATTAACGAGACGTTAAAAAAATGACTATAATTTTATGAAATTTAATTATTTGGGAGTTTTTTGGAGTTGGATGGGAAACGCGGATTCATGCATGTGATATGGACAAAGGCGTGCCAGACTGGGCATATACATATCTTTGACCGCGAGATTAAGTGTATATATAGAAAACCAAAGAAGATCATATAAAACAAAGGTTAAGAAAACAACGTGTATTGCTCACTATTTAGTATATATGTAATATGTTAGGGCCAGTTCTTTACTGATTTGACTTCTCTTTTCAAAAATGAAAAGACCATACGAAGCAAGGCTTGATGCATGGTTTATACTGTTTACTACTCTGGTGACGGTTTGTAACGAAGACTTCTACCGATTGAGTTTTGTATGGTCTTAGATCATTAGATCATCTTTTATCAAAAAGAAATGAAAACGATCATTAGATCATCTATCAAACTAGCGGCAATGTGATTTCAAACAAAATATAATAAATGGTGAACTGATGAGATAAGCTGAAGATCCCTCAGCAAAAGCCATAGGCATTAACTCACGACTTCTTTGATTAATTCCTTAGCAGTCATACGAATTAACCATTACATTTTTCTGCCTATTAAATTACAATAAAACAAGCTAATTATTAAGATAATGTATTTTAAGTCAATACTAAAAAATGCAAATACTAAAATAACAATTGGTAAGAGAAATATTAAACAAATCGCACATGATGCAGAAATTAGCCTAGTAACGATAACGAATTACTCGATAGAAGATTAGTCATAGTGTAAAGTTTTGTCAATAAAGCTTAACAACAAATGGGCCTTTTATAATATTATTATAGTGTTGGGCTTGGGTTTAGAAATCAAATTTCAAGTAAATAAGTTTTTGCCCCAGCTTTTACGATCGAGGCATCAATATGGTTATTGGAACAGTAAATCTAATTCTCAACAGTGTTCCCAATAAAACTTAACTGAATCTTTTGTGTTCTTCTAGTACATTACTCTATTAGATCACTACCCTAACCAAGTGATTACATAATTTTGCTTTTGTTCTCTAGCTACCTTTGCTAAGTTATTTTGCATGTGATTAAATATATATACCTTGGTACGTTACTAAAAGAAAAGTTAATAGTAACTTAGTAAGGAGTAGCTAGTGCGAAAATATCCTACATATATAGCTATTTCAGAATTGGATTCTTCATGTATGCATGCCTCTAATTAAGCTTCAAAGACTTATTGAGGCAATCATATAACACCTTTCGATCTCTAATAAATGTGACGTTCTTATAGGCTAGCCTTCTCATTTGTTGGGCTCCCATCGGGAAGGCGATAGTCTCTACGTCAACCGGCAAACCAGTAGCTTCAATCAAGGAGCTTTTTCTCAAGCATGTGAATACCTTATTTGCTATATAGCTAGGGACCATCCAATTCATGTTTTTTGAGTTGATGCTTTCCACGATGCATCTACTAAGCAATAATATTGAAAACTCCTATTAAGAACTTCCTGAAATGTGACAGGATTCACTTCATGATCAATTTGACTCGTCATCTACCATAGATAGAGCTTCTTCCCATTACTTTTTATCAACCAAGGCCATATTGATCACATGTGTTTTAGGCTCTTTTTGTTGTGGAAGATAACATTGTTTTTCATCTTCCAATTCTTTTTTTTTTTTTTTTTTAAACTGATCTTCCAAATTACTCAACCTAAGAAGAACAGTAAATTCTCCTTATGAGTCTGGGTTGGCGTTCTTAGCACTAGTTCCAAGTTTTGAATGAGAGGGTTTCTTGGAGATTCTCTCCCGGTAGAATACTAATGAGAGGGTACATGGCACATGCTGGCTTGATTGCGGAGATGAGATTTGTCTCTGAAAATGATACCCTGTTTTGACTGTGAATAGTCCTATTTTAAAATAGCTACGTCGTATCTAATTAAGAAAATTTGAAAAAAAAACATTACATATCTCGTACTAACATTGAAGACTTTCGCCTGATAATTAGCATTATTATGAGACTTCGCGTGGTGTGATAATTAACATGAAAAAGAAATGTGCAGACGTACAGTATAATTTGCAGAGGTCAGAATACAGCCAATAGAAGAGTAACGTTGACTTTCTAACGTAAAGTTGAAGAGTTTAAAAAATGCGATCAAAATAATTGACCACTTGAATTTTTGTATCACTTTCGGCATTTAGAAGAAACGAAAAATTACACCCGGAAATTAATATGTATTATACCTTTAGAAAATCGCAGTAACATTTTTAAAATGTATCTCTTGTATCTGATCAACTATATTGTATAACGTAGAACGTTCTAGTAAATAAATTTTTATTGAAAAGTCACTAGTCCTAGTGTTTTTTGTATCTACTTTTGATCGATCAATTGGATCAAGAAAAGTAACTATCCAGTTTGCCTTGATTAGAAATGTAAATCAATGTTTCTTGATTGATCATGATCAATAAAAATCGACATTAAGAAAATGAATTACAGAATTGGACGCCTTTGCTTCTCCGTTCAACTCGCCTGACTTGCCTCAGGTCGGCCTATGGGAGGATGAATTCATGAACTATGTAATTTATTCATATACATTGATTATCTGTAGCTTGCAGTAAAATTCCATTCGTTCTGGTCTTATAATGCAAATAGTTGTTGATCTTTAATGTTTTTTTTTTTTATTACACTGGGTTACACACTTACACATTAACGAAGAACAAAAACAAAATTATTACACTGGGCTATTCAAAAACCCCAAAACAAATTAATACTAAAAAATTTCATGCATGGTTTCCTAAAAATATTTTCAAACGAATTGACATTATAAATAAACATTGGTTTAGTAGTAGTCCGCTGGTTTTATCATGTTAGACGAGGGATACAAATTGTTTTTTACTCGATATATATGTCAAGTTAAGTTTTTCTTGGGGTAAAAATATATTCCTTAAGTTGGTTAGATAATTTTGCAGAGTCAAGATGATAATATATAGGACTAGAGTTCTGTTATGAGTGTGTATACGTAATTTTTATTCATTTTTAGAGTATACGAGATCGAAATACAATACATGCATGACTATATTATCTGGCGCCTCTGAATGTTTGCAATTGTTTAGTTTATGTTTATATGTTTTTTGTAAGAACAATATAACATGTTTGTATTGTGTTTATGCATTTTGTATTTGTTCCTTTATTAATTTGTAAATGCGTAACTCACGCAGCATAACAATGTATGTAGTATGTTCATGCACATAGCTTGTATTCCTATATATATTTCGTTTCTTCTTCAATTTTTGTAAGAACAATATGTTTATATATATATATATATATATATAACATATTTGTGTTGTGTATATGCATTTTGTATTTGTTCCTTTATTAATTTGTAAATGCGTAACTCACGCAGCATAACAATGTATGTAGTACGTTCATGCACATAGCTTGTATTCCTATATTTCGTTTCTTCTTCAATTTTGTATCAACTTATAACCATATAGCATATTTATAAACCCAGATGGAAAAGAAATATCTAGTTAATTAATCACCTTTTTCTCACCGCATTTCCTGCGTCAACTCTTCTCGACGACAACTATAAAACCCTAAGTCCACCGATCTTTCTTCCTTACCAACTACCTCTCTCTTCTCTCTCTCTCTTTTCAAGAAGAAAAACAAGAAAAAGAAAAACAGTCTCTCTCTTTCCCTCACACAAACCAAAAAGATCAAAAGAAAATGGCCCTCGTGAAGCTATTCGTGACCATCGCAATAACAACCGCAATGACAATTGCAGTCATCACCACCATAACCACCACCACCGTGGAATACACGAGCTTTGATGCACCGGGTACGCCGGCTATAAGGCCTAGCCGGTTCTTGGCTCAGAAGGAAGGAGGGGAGCGAAGCCCTAACGCGGCAGACAATTGTCACAAGGATCCTGAGATATGTAGTCTCTACGGAGGCGGAGGAAGTAACTCGACGGTGACATGTTGCAACAACAAATGCATAGACGTGGCCAGTGACGACAAGAACTGTGGCGCAAAACAATACTAGAACAAAACGATTTGCCACAAAGCTATGCCGAATTAAACTGCAGACTGGTTAAATCTACCGAATGAACAATTACTCGTATAGATTTTAGCTATTACCTCGTTCACTAGCAGTTCCTCGGTAACCAATCAAGCGAGAACCTCGGGAGTTTCTGACTGAAGATCAGTGAAAATAGTTGAGCAGATGAGAAAATTCAAATAGATCTCACCTCGGAGAAGCCCACATAGAGAAACAAAGAAGAAAACAAAGTGAAGCTTCGACGTCAACAATGGCGAGAAGAAAATTTTCGTCGAGTCGAATGGAAAGTTTGTGTTCTCTCACAGTGACACGTGTAGGTCAAGAGACGTATCTTATTATGCTTAATTAGGAGACGTATCTTCACTTTCTGATTGTTTTTGATTTATTTTAATTCATATTTACATTAAGAGACGGTCTCAACAGACCGCGATAATCATGCTCTTAGATTCTGCTTTTTGTAAAATCTACTTTCATTATATGATATTTACAGTTTTGCAAAAAAAAGAACTGTGGCGCGTGTAAGAACAAATGCAAGTTCTCACAGACGTGTTGTCGCGGACAATGCGTTTACTTGGCTTACGACAAACGCCATTGTGGACAATGTAACCATCCGTGTGAGCTGGACGAGTTCTGCGTCTATGGTCTTTGTAACTACGCGTGATCGGCACCCGGGGGGGGGGGGGGGGGGGAAATACCAACAAGAAAACTAACTAACGCTAATTAAAAGTATGTATAAGTATATGTGAACAATAATTTACACTGGATGCTGCGTCCAATTAATTAAACAAGTGGTGTTGTAATTCTGATACCCATTATGTTTTTGGAGTATAAAAAGAAACGATTTTGTGGAACATTTTGGACCCTTGTCAAAAGTATATAAAATGAATATAGTATTAAAATTATTGGGATAAAGGTAGTTTTAAAGTAATAAAATGAATGGAATAGCCGAATAGATAATCATAGAATAGAAGAGTAATTGTATATGATGGATGTTTCCACTTCCCACTGTTCATATGGACCTAGCAAGATAATCAGTTTTGCTACTACCCTTTCGAGTTTGTAAGTATTTTGGTTTATTATTATGGATCCAGCAAGAGGATCATTTTTCTATCCGTTGTATTACTACTGGTTATAATCACGACAATTCACTATTGCTTTATTTAAATTTATCTAACAAATAGGATATATATTTTTCTCGATAACTAACATGAAATATATATTTGATGCAAGGGGAAAACTCCAAAAAATACCCAACTTGAATTACATTTTGCCGATAAATACATAAACTTTTAAGGTTGCCCGATTAATACCTGATTTCAATTTGGTTGCCCAGTTAAAACCCGAACTTTCAAAATCGATTATTTTGACACGAAAATTTTAACGACGTTTAATTGTTTAACAGAAAAGCTAACACGGTGTTAAAATCGTTAGTGATACAAGAGCTAGTGACAATTTTGCCCTTAATCTCTCTCGACTAAACCCAAAAAATTTCCCCCAAATTAAAAAAATCATAAGAACCCTAATTTCAAAAATTGATTCCTCCTCTCTCGAGTTTCATCTCAAATTCAAAAGAGCTTTTTCGTCTTTCTATTTTTCTCTTCGCTTTAATTTCTTTTTTTTAAGCATTATCATGAGAGTATCACATCTCTTATTAATCACATTCATAAAACACAAGACTTCATACAAGAGAGCCTGAAGGGCAAATCAAAGAAGAAGAACGTTTTGAAAGCGTGAATCTCGAGGAGACTGAAGAATCTAATACTATTGTTTTGGCTCGTGATTCTTCGTTGTCCGAAGCCAGACAAGAACCGGAATATTCCGACACAAAACCCGATTTTGTGGAGTGGGATTTGAGAGCGCCATTGGAGGTGATACACGAAGCCTATGAAGAGGACAACGATGATGGTGAAGAAGAAGAAGATCCGTCGGTGTCGGGTGAGAAAGACCTGACCCGGATTAGAGAAATCGAGAGATACCCGTCGCTGTCGCTGTGTTACCCAGAATCAGATTCGAGATCGGATTCAGATTCTTCGTCGGAATTCTATTTTCCAGAGATGGGAAGCTGGATCTCGCCGGAGAAAATGGGATTCAGGTGGGAAGAGGAGGAGGACGATGGAGGAGGTGGAGGCGAAGGTTTGATCGAGATAAAGCTCGACGATGATCACTATAACAACAAGATGAGCAAACGGAACCAAACAGAGTTGGATTTTCATGCAGAGGAAGAGGGTTTGATCGAGATCGATCTTTTTCCATGACAATGATTCATTCATTTTCTCTTTTTTTTCTCCTTCGGAATTCCTTAATGATTTTTCGATTTCGAAAGAAAGAAAAAAGATAAAGCAACAAAAAAAATCACAGATCGGTCTGAGAACTGAAACAGTAATCTTGGAAAGGAGAGAGAAGAGACAGATCAGAAGTAAGCATAATCAAAATCAAAATCACATGGAATCGAATTGGATAAGAGAAGTTCACTTTTTTTGGTACAAAGGGAAATGAGTAGAGGACGTAACAGAAGGGCAAAATTGTCAAATCCGCTAGACTTATTAAACGGTTTACTTTTTCCGTCAAACAATTAAACGGCGTTAAAATTTTCGTATCAAACTAATCGATTTTAAAAGTTCGGGTTTTAACTGGGCAACCTAATTTAAATCAGGTATTATTCGGGCAACCTTAAAAGTTTGGGTATTTATCGGCAAAATGTAATTCAAGTTGGGTATTTTTTGGGGTTTTTCCCTTGATGCAACTCGTAGGAAAGTCACTAATACAAAGAAACATATTGAATCAATAAAGTAACACATTAACGTATTGAAGCACCTAAAACATAAGAAACCACTCAATTACTAATCAAAACTTCATGTGGTTATAAATTTATTTCCCATAAACTAAAGAGAAACTAGGTGAGAAAATGTGTGACCGGTCAAATATTTATTAATTCCCGAAAAAACCCCCCACGATTTCGGGCCAGTCACTAGCGATTGGCGATGGCAGCTGCTGCGGTGGAGGCAACCGCCGCAACTGCGCTACGGTCCGTACTCCTTAGGGCTCGTAAGGCGGCGGAGCATGTAGGAAGGGATCCGGAGCGGGTAAGGGTCGTCGCCGTCTCCAAGACTAAACCCGTCTCACTGATCCGCCAAATCTACGACGCCGGTCACCGTTGCTTCGGCGAGAATTACGTTCAAGAGTTCATCGACAAAGCTCCACAGGTTCACGAAATTAGCTGCGATTGAACATTAGTGTTCGTTCGCTGATTGAAGCTCGAGTTTCAGTTTCATAGCTAATCACTTCAAAATTCCGTAGAATTCGTTTTTTTTTTTTTTTTTTGCTTTGTGCTTATAATGGTAAAAGGAGCTTCTTTCTGGATTACTTTGATATTCAGCTTCCGGAAGATATAGAGTGGCATTTCGTGGGGCATCTACAGAGCAACAAAGCTAAAACGCTATTGGGTCTGACTTTAATTTCCCTATCTTTCATCTCCATGTTTTTTTTCCTTCTTCTGGATTGTGAATTTGATTCTATTGATTTAAAGGTTAACTGAAATTCAAAGTCTTTCAATCCAATGTTTGCAGCTGGAGTCCCAAACTTGGCGATGGTTCATGGTGTAGATGGTGAAAAGGTAATGTTAAATTTCGCTGATAACACACTTTGTATGATGGGATTCTTCAAGGAACTTGGATTGTGTAGGTGTTCTGTGACTCAGTTCCTGCAACTCCTTTGCATAGTTATTTTGGTGAGGATTTATTTCTATCGATTCCCGCAGGTAGCAAATCATCTAGATCGAGCTGTTTCAAATCTTGGGAGGCATCCACTGAAGGTTCTGGTCCAAGTGAACACAAGCGGAGAAGCTTGTGAGTATACAGTATTACCACACAGCTTCACTCCTGTAAAATCGATTCTTCTTTTCTCCAGCTTCATCGAAACAGTGGCTAACTGTTTGTTTCGCTGCAGCTAAAGCTGGAATCGAACCTTCTAGTGTTGTGGAGCTAGCAAGATATGTGAAAATGCAATGTCCGAATTTGGTATTCTCCGGATTAATGACTATTGGGATGCCCGACTACACTTCTACTCCAGAGAACTTCAGGGTATGTTACTTGTTCTACTCTGTTGCATGCTTGTTTCTCTGTGGAACATACTTTCAGTTTATGATAAGGCTCTTGTTCAACGACCGCAACTTACAATCACATCTGTCCTTCTCGATAAATTTTGCTTCTTTTCCCTTATACTTAATCTGGACCAGACACTTACAAGCTGTCGAGCTGACGTCTGCAAGGCACTTGGAATGTCTGAGGATCAATTTGAACTTTCTATGGGCATGTCCGGTGACTTCGAGCAGGCGGTAATATCTTTGTCTCTCCTCTAGTACTCACCCGAAGATACAACCAAGCCGACATAGAATCGTTTGAATGTGTTCTTCTTACTTCCTTTCCGAGGAACTGTAGTTGTGGAAGATGATCTTTGACTGGGTTTCTTTTTTTTTTCTTTAACTTATGGAACTGCAGATTGAGATGGGGAGCACCAATGTGAGGGTTGGTTCCACCATTTTCGGACCAAGAGATTATCCCAAAAAAGCAACTTAGCTACTACATTGCTCAAAACATTTGTTCTTGTAAGATTTATTCAATCGTGGTAATATAATCTTGTGTATTCACAAAGTAACATTATAGATATTTACACATATTATTATATATTTTTCTGTTAAACACACAAGTTACTTTATAGAAATCAACACATGTTCTATATTTCTTCTGTTACTTATAATTTGTTAATTCAATAAAAAAGTGCAGTATAAATGGTTGTTAAAATAATAAAGGATAAATGAAACAAACGGTAATGGAAGGTGGGAGTACAACCGCAGAGATCGCCAAACCAACAATGGACCACTACTAGTATTATGTGGTTTATCAAGAGATTGCATATCAATCTTTCATTTCATTTTAAATTAAAAGACGAATGTTCTGATTCTACCCACAACCACAAAGAAAGAGTCTCATTTGCCATAACCACTTAAACCTCTTCTAACATTTTCTTGAGAAAAAAGAGAAAGAATAGATAGCAGAACATAAGTATAGAAATACAATGGACCTTCTTAATTTGAATAAGTGTGTTTACCAGGAAGTAAGCACACCTTCAGTTGAATGCTTTAGTAGTTTGTTTTTCTCACCATTACTAACCTTCTTCAATAATAGATTCCTTCTTCCATTTCGAACCACATTTTTCCTTGCAAATTTCTTCTACGTCTTGTCGCGGGTAAAAACAAAAATTCAAGTTTATCTGAGTAACTGAGAATAATGGATTATTAATTAATTGCTTTATTAGTCATGTGTTTTTGTTTGTTCAAAGACGGATGGTGAGAATCTGAAGAATCCTGCATTGAAGCGATTGGGTATGGATACAAAGGGTAGAGATTGCCAAACAAGTAATGGACCACGTACTAGTTATGTGGTTCAAGAGTTATATCCTTTCCTTAGATTCCGAATCTTCGATTTTGATTTTTCATACACTTTTGGTTCTTTTGTTCATTAGTTAGTTTTGTGTGACATAAAAAAAAAAGAACCCTCCAAAAAGATATGGTCTAAAACTACTCCCGTTATTTCTATGAAATTTCAAAGAAATCATGGGTTAGCAAAATATCGACCGAACGATGGTCCTCACAGGCCCCATACTGAGCCTTGCAGTAGTTGCTACGACCACACAGCGTCCCACGAAACAAACATGACCATATAAAATTTAAAATGTATTTTATCTTTAAAGACAAGATAAAACAATTAAATCTCCACATGTTCAAACAAAATAATAATAATAATGTTCTATGATTTTTTTTTTTTTGTTAAAATGTTCTACTATGACTGAATTTTGATAAACATTTTTCTTTTAGCTGGCAATTTTTGTAGCCGACTAAACTAAAACTTATTTGTAAAATATATGGTCACTAACTAAAAATTTAGTGTTTATACATTAAATATGAGTTTCAAAATAATTTTCGCAGATTAGATGAGTCGAGTTTACCAAAAATCTAGTAGACTCGACAAATAATTGCGAAAAAAAAAAAAAAAAAAAACTCAGGAAGAAACTTCACGTCCGAATCACAACCACAGAAAAAAAAGAAGATAATATAAATATAAATAAATAAGCGTCGTTTCTGGTCTCTGGTTCACTCATCTCCTATCTATTTAAAGCCATTCAATTTCCCGAAACACACATACTATCGGCAAAATACCCCAAACCTCAAAAAAAAAAAAAGGAATATCTAAATCGAAACCTTACATCAAAAGATCTCTCGTTGAGCTCTCTCGAGTTTGTATTCCGTTTCTCTCCGTTAGATTCCGCTGTTTTGAGGGTCGGGGTTCGTTTTCCGTTGTCTTCTCCGGCGTGCGATTCCTGAAAAAAAGATTGGGGAAATTGGTGGACGGCATCACGGCTATACACGGGATATTTCGAGGTGTTAGCTCTCATGTCCATATAGTCCGACGCAAGGGTTGTTTAATCGAGACTAATCCCTCGCCGCACGGAGGACGTGGAGCTCTGCCGTCTGAAGGCGGCAGCCCTTCCGATCTCCTCTTTCTAGCCGGAGGCGGTTCCACCATCTACCCTTTTCTTTTCCATTAGCTTCTTAGGATTTAGGTTCCTATAGACTTTTTTTTTTCTTCCTTCGCGCGTTCTTGTGGGTGAATTTTTCTTTTGCTATTCGAATTTTTATTTCTGAGAATGTTGAAAATCAAGAGGGTCCCGACCGTCGTGTCGAATTACCAGAAGGACGAGGCTGCCGATGAATCAGTCGGCTGTGGTCGGAATTGCCTCGGAGCTTGCTGTTTAAACGGTACGCGTTGAAGAAGCTGATTCGTCGTTTTTTTTTCCCTTAAATTGTGCCTGTTTGATTCAACTTTTTCTAAGATCTGTGTTGCTGGGTTTGTTCAGGGGCAAGGCTTCCGTTGTACTCCTGCAAGAAGCTGGAAAATTCCGGCGCCGGAGAGAAGCTGGGTATCAGCCATGAAGCTAGAGAGCCTCCGGTGGCTTTTCTCGAGTCCCTCGTCCTCGGAGAGGTAATTCACATTATACAAAGAGCTTCACGGATTGGTTATTTTGATTGTGGATTATGTGGTTTGAGTGACTCTAATCATTATATTATGTTTTAGTGGGAGGATCGGTTCCAAAGAGGACTCTTTCGCTACGATGTCACCGCCTGCGAAACCAAAGTAATTGTCTTTTTTTTTCTATCTTATGTTTGATCTCTGAAGGCATTCTCATGATGCTTGTTTGTTGCTGAGGTCTCCAAGATCTGTTTCACATTGTTCTTAAGATTGCCTCTCTTGTTGTTTTAGGTCATCCCGGGGAAGTATGGTTTCGTTGCTCAGCTTAACGAGGGCCGTCACCTGAAGAAGAGGCCGACCGAGTTCCGTGTAGATAAGGTTTTGCAGTCCTTCGATGGAAACAAATTCAACTTCACTAAAGTTGGGCAAGAAGAGCTGCTCTTCCAGTTTGAAGTTGGTGAAGATGGCGAAGTTCAGTTCTTCCCCTGCATGCCTCTTGACGCTGACAATTCTCCCAGTGTTGTTGCCATCAATGTAAAGAATATGTGCAGAGACCGTGGCTTGTTTTTTAGATAGTACTTGTTATGTAGCAAAAGATTAATTCTTTATTGTTTTTAACAGGTTAGTCCGATCGAGTATGGGCATGTGCTGCTGATTCCTCGTGTTCTTGACTGCTTGCCTCAGAGGATCGATCACAAAAGCCTTCTGCTTGCACTTCACATGGCGGCAGAGGCCGCTAATCCTTACTTCAGACTCGGTTACAACAGCTTGGGTGCTTTTGCCACTATCAACCATCTTCACTTTCAGGTATACCCGATATTGGCCATGCATTTCCCATTAGAGCTTGGGTGCTTTATCTTTTCCGCAACTTGTCTCGGATGAATTTTTTTTCTGATTGTTTTGGTGGTGATTATCTTGGAAACAGGCATATTACTTGGCCATGCCTTTCCCATTAGAGAAAGCTCCTTCCAAGAAGATGATAACCACTGTTAGTGGCGTGAAAATCTCAGAGCTTCTGAGCTACCCTGTGAGAAGTCTTGTCTTTGAAGGTGGAAGCTCTATGCAAGACCTATCTGATACTGTATCAGATGCCTGCGTTTGCCTCCAGAACAACAACATTCCTTTCAACATTCTCATCTCTGATTGTGGAAAGCAGATCTTCTTGATGCCACAGGTATAACTTTAACTTGCAAAGAGTTGGATCACTTGGGTTTTGAATCCATCGAATGAAAGTAAATAACAGTTTGAATGTGAAAATTGCAGTGTTACGCAGAGAAACAGGCTCTAGGTGAAGTAAGCCCGGAGGTGCTGGAAACGCAAGTGAACCCAGCTGTGTGGGAGATAAGTGGTCACATGGTGCTGAAGAGGAAAGAGGATTACGAAGGAGCTTCAGAGGAGAACGCATGGAGGCTCCTTGCAGAAGCTTCTCTGTCAGAGGAAAGGTTCAAGGAGGTTAATGCCCTCATCTTTGAAGCTATAGGTTGTAGTAACCAAGCAGAGGAGCTTGAAGGAACCATAGTTCAACAGCACAACCCTAGTGGCAGTGTTAACCAGAAAAGCAACCGAACCCATGGAGGTCCAATCAAGAATGGGAATGCTTCCGAGTGCCTTGTCCTTCAGTGAACAACCGCGGCTTGGTGGTTTTTATGTATAATTAGTCTCTAATGCATAAATAAGCAAACTCTCTTGGTAGTTGCATTTGAAGCTTCTTGGTGTTTTTCTTTCTGATGGCTGTGGGTGTTTTGTACCCTAGACTTGCTGGCTCTTTTTGTTGGTTTTAAGCTTATGTTTTGGATATATACATGTTCTTCATGAAGATGATTATTATTGTATAATTTTACTCTTTACATCTGGTTGATATGTATAAGCAAAGTTTCTGTTTCAACGAACTACTTTGAGTCTACAGAAGTGTTTTTGGACAGAACTCAATAAACTGCCGGATCAGCTAATCGGAGGCTTGGAATGTTGGGCAGCCAACAAAAAGAAATAAGTATAGAGGAAACATTTAGTTTCTGGAAGAAAACATATTATACTGATCTCTTCAATATATTCGATTGTAAGAGTCTGAAACCACACCAACACGGCAACACCACATGCTGGAAGGTACAGTATTGCAGGTGAACCACGTCCTCCAGCTCCAAAGACTAACACTGAAGACTTCAAGAGATTTCACTGCCCTCAAATCAGCCACGCATAGTAGCTTGGATTAACAAAGAGTAATCCGCAAATTGTAATTAGGTGGATTGTCTACTTCAGAGGAAAAAGGTAAAATTTTCGCTCTAAAAGACCCAAACTTGGACTGAAACCAAAGCATCCAAAATAAATTGGTCTTATAAGCCAAGTACCTTGAACTCCACACCAAGAGAGACTCAGTTGACGAACAGTATGGGTTAAATCTGATACGGAGACAATGGCCGAGGCCAGATACCGCCGGAGTCTCCCGGAGCTGTGAGTTGAAAATACGTATGTCGCCTTTTAAGTGTTCCAGCTCCTGAACGATTTCTGACAATATTCTATTGCATTGCCGGCAGTTTACCACTAACTCATGAGTAATGACTAAGACTGTTGTTGACTATAATCACAAACTCGTAGCTTGTTCATGATTTGTTAGTTCTATTTATTTAGTACACAACAAAAAGTGATACTCCAAGGAGCACTTATATACCCGACTAGTGTTATCTCCGTGTAAAACTACAGAGAAAGGCATGAATGAATTTGGATGAAGGGGTCCCTCAATTAGTATTAAGTCCTAAAGGTAAGATTTTTTTAATTGGTTTACCTTGTAAGAGACATACTATAATACGAGCTAGCTCACAGATTTAGACAATCGGATTAGATAACAACTTTTAAGCGAAAATAGTATCATAGGATATTAGGATCCAATACTCGAAACAAAAATCAACCAAACGGGTTTTTCTTAACCTTCATGACCATATTAGTTTTCTAAGGACAATGATCACGATAAAAAAAAGCAAGTCTGCAAATCCTAATGCCGAGTAGGCGAGTACTCCTTAACCATTCATATAACACAAACTTATCGCAAACCCCTAAACCCGGACAAGTGTCAGGCCATAGCACTGCCAACGCCACAGCCACCAGTCTGATGGAGCATCGCATCAATCTCATCACCGTCCTCCATGTCAAGCTGCAGTATCAAAGATTTACGATTAGAGAAATGGAAATTTCCAAGCGAATAATTAGATCAGTAGAATAGAATGATGTTAACCTCGTCGGGAGTCTGCTCAGCACGAAGACGACGCCCATCAAACAAGAACGCAATGGAGTTCATGTCCACTGATTGCCTGTCACAGTAAGCATTCATCAGCTTCTTCAGCTGAGTGCTTCTCTTGATCCTAAAGAACACCTCATTCCCATCCTATACACATAAAACACGATTCAAGAAAAAAGGAAGCAACATGATTCTGATCTTGAGCATCAATACATTGCCAATAAAGGTTAGAGACAATATAAGAAACTATAATTGCAGCCAGAACAGATCGTAGAGTGAAGCACATACCAACACCAACCATCAACATAACCGAAAACTACTTATAAACTTACAATCGAGAGACGACAAAATTCGTCAGCAGATATATAGGCAGATAATTAACTTGATTGCTACTCATGTTCGCAACGAATGTTTCTATATAATCAAAAAGGATTTAGCTTTTTTACAAAATTATTTTACAGCATAGTTTACAATCGTCAGAACAATTTTTTTTTTAAAAAGAATTCAGCTTTACCCTCCTGAAAACATTCGAACAGCAGCAGCAACAACAACCATCAGCTCTATAAACAACTGAGTTACGGTTTCAGAATTTTGATAAAACAATTAGCAAAAAGCAAGCAAAATACTCTCTGCTCAGGTCTTATAAACATACATCAATGGGTTTCGGATCCAAACCCAAAAAAAACAATAAAAAGCAAGACCCACTAACACTGAACCCTTGCAGTACGAAACCCTAAGAATTTTGAGAACAGAAAGCAGCCAAATCGGAGAACAAAACCCTAATTGCAATTACACGAGACCTTGAAACCGGAAACCCAAATCTTAGCACAAAACACATGCAATAAAAAGAAGAAAAGAAAAAACAGGAAGAGAGATTTACCTGTCCCTTGACTTTGAGATTGATGTGAGCTCCTCCGTCTCCGGGCTTCTTGTCTTCTTCCTGGGTTGCAGACATCGTTACTTTTTCTAAGATTCTCTCTTCCGGTGAACAATACTTTCAAGGATCTGAGAGAGAGAAGTAAACGAAGTGGCGATGAATAAGAGAGTGAGATGAAATAAATAAGTATTTAGATAGAAACTCCGAAAATTGCTTCGCCGCGCATTTGTACTTTGGCGCATCGGATTCCACTCTTTATTATTGTAAAGTCGGGAATCGTAGGGCATCTATTGGACGGTCGATATTCTCTGTTTTCTCTTTTCAATCCAACGGCTGAGACTGCTTTGAAATCCTTGTTCAGCGATATCGTTTTGATATCTATTCTCACGTTACAGAATATTTTTTTTTTGTTTTCTCCCCATTCCAATTCTCCAGGCCTTTATCCATTCTCCATTATTATTCATTCTCAACATAACATTTTTAATTCGTTTAAATCTTATGGAGTACTGATTAAAAGAATATACTTTTTTTGTTCTTTGAATTATTTACCATTTACGAGATTTTTTTTAACACTTGATATATATACAGTTCCTCATTTTTCATCGTAAAAAAAAAGTATAAATATTTTCCTTCCTAAATTTGATGAAGAGAAAAAAAAAATTCTTTTTAAAAAAACATTTCATCAAATATTTTTTTGCTCAATTTTAAATCACTTTTTTGTTTATTATATTGTCATGAATCAAATCTTTAATAACGATTTATAAGGAAAATCCCAAATTCTCAATGACATCATCTCATAATTGAGATTTCAGTTAAATTTTATGTATAATAATCATCTAAAATGATTTTAGGCCATGTTTAATGTATAGTATATTCGATATTTTTTAGACAAGTAATCGAATATAACTATGATGGTGGTCTAGTGGTAGAGGATTTTTAGGTTGCTAATAACCTGAATTCAAAAGTACGCCATTACACTATAACATGTGGCAACACAGATATGAACTCATTGTTTACTGTCCATCTGAATTAAAAGAGAAAAAAAAAAACAAAGGAACATAGTATTCTACATCTGTGACAACAAAAAGTTATAGTATTTATCAAAATAACTGGTAGAAATAGTCATTTATAGGATGAAATCTCTACCATATCTTGAATATCAGAAAATAGTATAGATTCTATTTAAAACAAATATATCCTTTTAATTAAATTTGTTACAATTTGATTCTGATTTAGTTATATAATATCTAATTATCCGGTAAGCATTGTCAACACTTGTATATCCCCCAACATGGATGAACAAAGCATTGTTGAAGAGGTGATTCAACCGTTTCTAACAACAGTCACCGATACCGGAGAAGTTCAGGAAATCCGATCAATATCATCGAATGACCAAGAATCTGAATCAGCTAACAACACCTCACGTTGGCCATCACTCCTCAGAGTCCTCCTCGTCATCACAATCATCGGTGTTTTCACAGTGTGTCTCGCGTTAATCATATGGATCACGCCAAACCCACCGACCGTTCACATACACTCCATGCATATAGCATTCGACGAGCGCCACCTTCCGATCTGGTCAGCAACGTTCTCTATCAAAAACCCCAACGAGAAACTGAGTGTCACGTATGAGAATCCCTCCGTGTGGGTATTTCACCGGAGAAAACTCGTGGGGACGGTAAAAGCCGGGTCGTTCGGGCAGAATGGCGGGGAAGAGAATGAGGTTGTTGTGACGGGAGATGAAACCGGAGTTATCGATGAGGAGGCGGCTCGGAAAATGGAGGAGGATGTGGCGATGACCGGAAGCGTGGCGGGCCTTGATATGGTGTTTCTAGGGAGAGTAGGGTTTTATCCAGGATCTTCTGCTTTATGGGGAAAACAGAACATGACGGCTGTTTGTAAGAACGTGGGAGCTAATTTGTCTAATGATGGTGACAAACTCTATAGGACAAAGAGATGGGGCTTGTCGTTTGATGGCCTACTACATTGTCGTGTACGTCTCCCTATGTTTTCTTAGGTTCAGAGATACAATATTGATAGATTTTTCTTTGTTGTTACTGCATTTTGTTAGGGTTGTATGATGCTCGATGAGTTGAGATATGAGTCATATGACATTAGATATGACTAATTAGTAGTGTTTAATGATGACGACGATCGACGGCGTTGGTGAACATGTCTTCTTATACGCATTATATATATTACACCAAATGGCAAAAGCAAACATCAACTGAATGTTGATCATACAATCCAGTGTGTGCTATAACCAGATATGATATTTTAACTGCTTTATTTTTCATGGATTTTGAGAAACAAATCGGAAGAACTGAGATTTGGAAGATATGGACTCAAGACGATAATATTGTTAATTTTTTAATTGTTTGGCAAAGATATTAAATTCTACATTATTGGCATCACTAATAGATCTACTATTATCCAAAGAGTCAATAGAAGTCTCGAGGGGATACCTCGGCCCAATAACCACAAGTAGCCCAACGCGCGTCTTCGATTAAAACCCTCTTCCTTGGTTAGAAGGTATGGATCTGTATTTGAGAGGACTGAGGACCTTCATGGGTCTGGTCTTTAACTTTCTTATCACAGCTACAGGTCCTAGAGCGTTTTAAACGTGGAGAATATCTCCAACGTCGAAGCGTTGTCACTGTTACGGTGTAAAAAAGTTCAGCTGGTTTGCGTTGACTTATTGCTTTCAGTTTCCGCTATAATCTCCCGGGTACGTTTGAAGAAAGCTTCACTTTGTTTTCACTGCACACCAAATGCTCGATGAAATGCCCCAGAGGTTGAGTTTCTAGTGTTGATTGGATATTGACGTACTCGTAGGAATCTTCACTGTGCTGAATCAAGATGCAGCCGCAGAGGTTGAAAAAGGCGATAATTGATAATCCTAAGAAGCTTGGGGATTTGATTGACTTGGTGAATCTTCCATCTACTCTACGTGAGTTCCTTGGTCAGTCCCAGATTTCTCGCCTGGGTTGTTTCATGCGTGTCTGGTCTTATATAAAGACCAACAATCTTCAGGTTAGAACAAGAGATCATTTGATTATTTTTATTTTTTTCTTCTATCATTGACTGATTGTTTTTTTTGTTTTTTTTTTAGGATCCTAAGAACAAGAATGTGGTGAATTGTGATGAAAAGCTGAAGAGCATCTTGCTCGGGAAGAAGCGAGTGGAGCTAGTTGAGCTTCCTTCTCTCATCAAGTTGCATTTCACCAAAGCACCAAAGTCGAATTGTGAAGAAAAGTAAGGCTGTGATAGCCCCTCAACATTGGCTTCTTTGGTGCCGTCTGTTTGTTTCCATCTCTGTTATGGAGTGCATAGAGAGATATGTTACTTGATATACAAATTGTCTCAGCGTTTCTGTTTTCTGTTTTTTTGGTTTCAGTTCCCTTTCTCTATTCTTTTGTAAACAGTTTCTCCCTGTCAGGGGGTGATCCGATCTTTATTGAATCAAAACAGCATTTCAAGGTTACACAAACATATAGTGGTGAGAAAAATGGTTCTCTTACAACATTCTGGAAGCTCGATTACAAATAAAAAAAACCAAGCAACCTGACTAGTAATTGCTACAAGCTACAAAAATGTAAGAACAACACAGGAAAAAAAAGAGTTGGCAGAAGAAAGAATGTAGATCAATCTGTTTGTCATATGACTAAGACATATTTGTTTGTATCTGAAACATGTGAAAGGCTTAAATTCTATCAGCCAAGTAGCTCATCTCCTAGTACCCTGTTGCACTTTGGAAATCTGCAAGGAGAGTAAACAAGACGATCAGAATCTTTTTTGATACAAGAGTAGTTTACACTCATAAAAAACTTAGCCGAGGATACAAAGCTTGTATAACTAACCGAATGCTTCAGGATTCTTTATGTTTTCAAAGACCATGTCGTATGGGTTTCAAAAACGCCAGCTGGATTCTGTTTAGCTCATTGTTCAACTTGGATTTTCAACTCTCTGGCCACATTGTTGTATTCTTTGATACACTTGCTTCCATAACAGATCCGTATTGCTCTTTCCAGGAGCAGGCATCCCGTAGAAGGGAGCATGAAGAGAGATATCTTACGGAGAGATCCGTAAATGTGTCTCATGAGAAATCCCCTGAGATACTTCCTCTGTTCCGCTTGTATTTCTGGTAAGCCCTCGTCAATGCATTCGCTCTAGGCAGCATACCGTTCTTCTTAAATCCTGAGATCATTGCCGTGTATGCTTTATCATCAGGCTCCACTCCGTAGCGGCTGAGGCTACAGAACAAGTCATATGCTTCATCCGCCTTACCATCCTTGCACATCCAATGAATCATGATAGTATACGTAACGATATTAAGATCATTTCTAGTGTCTTGCATATGTTTATATGTATTCTGTGCTCTCTTTACCTCCCCACAAACAAATAGACCGGCTAATACAATGTTGTAGCTCCGAATATTACGAGGCAGACCATCAGAAGGCATCGTATTGAAAAGTTGTAGGGCAAGATTGAATTTTCCTGCTTGAAAACACCCTTGGATAAGAGTGTTGCGAGAGACTACGTTTTCGGCAACTCCTCTTTGAGTCATCTCTCTTAAAAGGTCAACCCCTTCCTCGAACCTGTTTGACTTGAAAAATCCATTTGCAAGAGTAGAGTAAGTCAATACATTTGGGTCGCACCCATTGCTTGACATCGTGTGAAGAATTTTCATGGCCTCATCCACACGATTGTGCATGCAGTGCCCATGGATCAGTGAAGTGTAAGTGAAGACATTAGGATCTATAGACATTTTGATCATCTCCTGGCCCAAAATATCAGCCTGTGAGAAGTTCCCAGCTTTCATATATGCGTTGATTAGTGCAGTGAAAGTGACTACATTAGGGTTGATTTGCCTGGAGGTCATTTCGCGCAGTAGTTGAGAGGCTTCACTCAATTTACAGGAATTACAAAAGCCGCTAATGAGAGAGGTGAAGGTAAAAACATTCGGTGTGATTCCTTTGATTTCCATACGGCAGAAAAGCTTCACGGCTTCAACCAAAAGTCTGTTTTTGCAAAGACTATCAATGAGTATGGTGTAGACTACAACATTAGCGGAAACTCCCATTTTCTGCATTTGATAAGCCACAGAGAAAGCATCTCTGATTCTATTCACGTGGCAGAACCCATTGACCAACAAGCTCTCCGTTACCACGTCGGGCTTAATGCCAAGTTTCATCATTTTCCCAAAGTAAGACAAAGCAAAACAAGGTTGATAGCGGCGGCAGAAACAGTTGACTAAGATGTTGCAGGTATAGATATCGGGTGAAATTTCAATATCTTGCTCACTTTCCAGAAAATTCCAGAGAGTAATCACAGCATCGTACCTCTGCATCTTGGCGACAGCAGTCAGTACTTTGTTGAACTCAATAATGTTAGGGAGGGGACGAAACTTAGCCATGTCACAGAACAAATCAATAGCCTCATCGTACTCAATATGTTGAAGCCCACTTTGCAGTCTCTCTTGATAGCGAACAGCACCAGAGAAAGCTCGAAAAGCGCAGATACTATACGAAGGAGAAACACCGTTTTTCAGGAAATGGCGACGAAGAAACCCCTTAGCCGTCGACGAAATCGCAGTCGCAATCGACCACCGCATCCAATCGACTCTCCTTCAGCTGGATTTGGGTTCGCTCCCAAATTCCGTCTAAGCAATTGTTCGACCATAAACCCTAAACCCTACGAGGAGGAATCATTTGTTAAGGGTTTTAGAAACTGAGAATTGAGATTTGAGAGACAGAGAAGGGCGCAAGACAGAGAAAGAATAAACCTCCAACCGGTTAAGGAAACAGTCTTAGGGGTTTTAGGTTGTTGGTTTATATTGGTGGATCCGAACAGATTAATAAACCCAGTCGTTTTAAAACGGGTTTTTACAAAACCGAACCGGTTTGCACAAATTCGATTCGATCCTGCTTCTCCAATGGCATCCTCATCTCTCGTCCGAAACAGTTGTTCTTGACCGTTCACTCCTTCTTCTTCTCTCTTTCTGTGATTCTTTAATCCTAATTCAAATTGAAATCTCGGTATGATGTCTGTGTACTTATAGTTCATTGCTTTCTTCAATAGTCTTTGTCTCTTGGCCATTCCTGAGGTGATTTTGGTGAGGAAATGGCCAAATGGGTTGAGTCAAAGTACTTCGATCTGATCCATCTTGATAATATCACATTAGCATCTTTACGTAGCTACATGGACACACAATAAGGAAAAAAATGGTTCTTTTACAACACTCTGGAAGCTTGAGATATCAAGAAACTCGAGTGAAATATTGGTTACAGACATATGTAGGAGAAAGAATGTAGTAAGTAAAATATCCAGCTTTGGGTTATGACACTTTCTTATCTATCACTGAAAACGAGATAAGTCGTACTTCAGAATATGGCGTGCTACGATTTCGTTTGTCTTTTCTGTTGGGTGAAATGAGTCCCAAAATACATATTTGCTTGCATCAGAACATGTGAAAGGGTTCATTTTATCACACAAGTAGCTCATCTCATAGTATCCCGTCCCGCAGCATGCACTCCGTACATTATGGAAACCTGTGATGCAATTACGAACATTATCACAAGGATGAACTGGTCAGTGCTTTTGTCAAAACTTTGTACTAACCGAATGCTTCAGGATGGTATATGATGTCTGAAACCAGGTCGTACGGGTTTGAAAACACAAGCTGGAGTCCGCTCAGGTCTCTGTTCAAGTTGGAGACTTTTGCCTCCATCTTGGTGTTGAAATTTCTAGCAACAATGTTGTATTCTTCGATACATTTGCTTCCGTAAAAGATCTGTGTTGTTCTTTCCAGTGGCAAGCATCCAAAAGGAGAGAGTCCCGACAGAGACATCTTACGAGCTCCGAGTCTGTAAATGTCTGTCACGAAATCTGCCGCGAGTCCTACCAGGAAGTTCTGGTACTCATCCACAGAGTACTTGCGTAACTCGCGGGGAAGAAGATAGTAATTCTCCAGGAAATCGTTGGTTCCGATACTAATCAGGTAAAGTGATTCCCTAATGACCTCATTAGCTTTCTCTTCACCCAAGTAGCTTCTTAGCCTGCTCTGGTATTCTTTGTAGTACTCCACTTCCTTCCAAAGCGGCATCACAGACTGTGGAAGTCGATGACATTTTAATGAAACCATGTCAGTTTTAGCTTTTGTGGGATTATGAAATCTGAAAAATTCATTACATTAACGTACTATTAGGATATATGTATGTATTTAAGATATAGAACTATGGTTGACTTACTAGCACAGCAGAGGTTGCATTGTCTAAGCCGGTTCCAGCTGAAGCAAAACAGACACCAGTGGCAAAGTCTTTGATGTCGTATGCTGGATCTAGGTACGCAGGCACTGCGTTCTTGAGTCCCAAACCTTCAGAAATGAAATCTGGAGCAATCCGACCATTTGAGAATCTTCCGGTCGCTTTGCCGTCAAAGTAATCCCGGCCATACGGCTGGAAATTACTCTTTAGGACCGTGGAAATCTGGTTGTTGTTGCCTGAATCTACAGTTGAGTCCCCAAATACGATAAGTGCAGGAACTTTCGCACCGGTTTCAGGTATCTGCACCAGAAGCTGAGCTGCGAGGAACAAGAACTCAAGAACTCTGTTTCGCAGCATGCTTTTACGCAAAGTTTTTAGCTTTTTTCTCTCTCTGCATCAGCAAACAAGACTCTAACAATTGACAGGGAAGAGCAACCGGAGCAAGCGTATTATTGGGAGAAAGAGAGGTAATTTGTATCGAAAATTTGTATCGAACCTGACAAACTTCCCCTTGTTTTTTGTACTTATAGCTTGGCCCCTTTGTTAGATGATGCTTATTTAATACTACTCCTTGTTTTGTTTTGCCTCTGTTTAATTTTGGCCACAGAGATGATCTGGAGTTAGTTGAGGTGAGTAATGAGCCGAAAATGACGATACTCATTAATACTAGTTTGCAGCAAAGAGCCTGTATTTAATAGCTACTGCAAAAAAAAGAGAGACAGGTAAGAATTACTTGATGTAGAAGGATTCATAGTCTCGCAAGGTTCAGATATATAGTAACGCATCTTCCTCTTACCAGTTTTCACGCACAGAGTTGTACGTCTTGTCACTTTTATTAGACTCTTTTTCTTTTACTTTCTCCTCCTTTTTTCGTATTGGGTCTTCAATATAAGGATTGTGCCCCTCTTGACAAAGAAGGCTTAGGTATCCAATGTAGTGTGATTTATTTTAACGCCCGGAACTGATGCTTTGTATTTTTGTAATCTATGTTGCACGTTTTGGGGCTTTTTTTTGGGTTCACCCATAGTTTGGTTGGTGCAACGACAATAACAAGTAAGTAACGGCAGGAAAGTGTCTCTCATGCGTCAAATGTGACATGGGCGATAAAGTTACTTTCTTTTGTTTTTTAGTTCAACAAGATGTGGTTAGGTTCTGATTGGTAACCGGCGGATCGGTGTTTTCTAACACGATTTCATAGATTTTTGTAGCAACAATTCTCTTATTAGAAACACACGTTTGCGTCTTGAATGAAAAACAAAATACAAGAGTGTATAGCAAGCAAGTATATATTTTAATCCCGGCTGAGTGTATGGCAATTAAGTGGCCATTAATTAGTTGTTGAGTTAGAATAAGTAGATGAACATTAATTTTCGCTTTCTCCAATGCAAAAGAATTCAGGACCTACACAACCACTCTAATTAATTTAGCAATATTCCAACCAATTAAGAGTGTTTCTATTTTAAACAGTTTAATGTTAATAGGCATGAGGTAGTGAATGACATTTTTAAAACAAATTTAGATAGTTACAAATTGATCAAGACATAGACATGTTCGTCATTTCTCGAGGTGAAAACATCATTGGTAAAAACTTGAACGTCTGAGCGTTTTCAGGAAAAAGGAAAAAGCACACCACACATGTCACTGACTAATTTTTGTAGCAAAGGATCAATCTGCTCCCTTGACAGTCGACAATAGACGCGATATAGTTTGTGTATAGTCCTCTCGGATATCCACTAGAGATAAATTAAAGAAAGACCCACCGAATTTCCCGTTCACCAGAAAACGAATCCTACACTCAACGGTTTGACGATATATGTAAGAGATCATAAAACTTGTGCTGCCATTTACGCAAAAGTCAACACGAACCAGTTTTCAGAACATACTTTACGCCATATCGGAGTGTCACATCTTTCGTTGCAAGATACACCGGAAGTAATCAGCAATCATTCTTCAGAAAACATCGATCATCAGTAAAAACTACAATCACCATAACTTGCTTGACCTGACGATAATGCGAAACTTGTTATACAAAGGATCTATCAGCAAGGCAAGAGAGGAGAAGAAGGCCCGGACATACGTTTTCCTCCACTTGCTGAGACATTAATTCCTACTTGGTCCTAGGTAGCACAAGTGTAACCGTTACTATATACCAACTTTGTGAATTTGTATCCTTTATAGTCATTTATAACTACAACGTACATGGCTTATGATGTTTGGTCCAAAGGAGTGGACTTTGTCTGTCCAACGAAAAATAAGAAATACAAGGACGAGTGCCTTTTGATTCTAGAGGGTTCTCAAATATCCTAGCTGAAATATTGACGATACTATCCTCACAGGCTCAGCCACCGTCGTGCATCGGTGAGGGTAGTTACGTAAACACACAAAGAGAGAACTCTCTCCTCCACACTAAACCGGATCAAAATCTCAAATGGTGTTAATAAGGGGGAAGGAAATCAGCATGGTGTGAGTGTAATCTCGATGGTGTCCATGGGTTGGAAATTTCTATTTTAACCTTAATGAATTCAATTTAAAAATCAAACAAAACCTAAATCAAAAACCAATTCCCGAAACCCAAACCTAAATTCAATTGTCGACCATCAATTCCAACCACCAATTGATTTCTCAGATCTCTCTCCATTCCCTCGTTGTCTCTGTAGCCTTGGACGAGCTCTGGAGAAGAACAGGTTCTCTCTCTCTCTCTCCGTTTTCTGTCTCCTTTCTCTATCAAATCCTTAGTTTTTTAAATCCGATCTTAAATCCATTTTTTTTTGCTCTGGGCAATTGAATTTGGTGACGCAGTTAGATGAATCAAAGAAAGAAAGAGGCAAAAGAGTTGAAGACAGAACATTCCAGAGAGACATGGCTTTGTAACAGGTTTTTCTCCATCCTCCTTTGTCGTTCCTTCCAATTTTCCTTGGAAATTTTCAGTCTTTTTCCTCTTTTGATCAATGGTTGCAGCTGAATAATTAGTATATAGTTACTTGTGCTTTTGTCTCCCCAATGAGAGTCATTACTCGATATACTCTTATAAACTATTAATCATATTGTTGAACTTTCATGGAAGTTAAGCACAATGCCAACTTCAGTGGTTTGTTTCAGTGGCCCACCTCGTTCTGATGGAGAGAGGAGGTTCAGTGACAGAGATGGATACCGGGGAGGTCCTAGATTAGTAGGAGAGTTTGGTGACAACTGACAAGAGTGGAGCTCCTGCTGATTACCAGCCTTCCTTCAGGGTACCGTTTCTATTTCCAATCTCATTTGCATACTGATTTGTTGTTTTGAATCATCTTGCGGACACTATTAGTAGTTAGTGTGCTAGTTCATAAACTTTCGAAGCTGCTGTTCCTCAACATTTTAGTGTTCTTGGCAATTAAACCTTGCGTTAAATCATTTTGGTGAACTTCTTGATCAAACTACTCATTAGTGTCTTGTGTAAATTTTGATCTTGGCTTGAACATGTATTATTCTCTGTCACCGAGTCTTTTTGACTCATCACATTTGTCTGGTTTCATGATTGCAAAAATGCCTGCACTAATTCAACATCTTTTGATCAAAATTTACAAGTTTGTGTTTTATCTTTTCTTATGTTGGTTTGTGATATTGGGGTTTTTAGGGACCTGGAGCTGGATCGAGGCCTGGGTTTGGCCGTGGAGATGGTGGGTATGGTGCTGGTGCTGGTCCAGCTTCTGTTTGTGTTTTTGTTTGTGTCGCACAATGTGAATGCAAATATTCTCTATGGTGTTTTTTCAGAACTTGAAGGGATTGATCGGACGATTCTAATGAGGGCCTTGAAGCTGCTAGAGGAACTTTAAAGTATAATACAACTGTTGTTATTTTTATTCTCAGAATTTATGTTCTTTTTATTTTCAGAAACAGGTATTGAAACACTTTGTAGAACATATATGACAAATCGGACAACTAGTAATAGTGTCACGTGCCCAGACAAAGAATATGAAGTGTAATGAAACCAATTCCAAAAACCAATTCGAGTTGTCCTAGTTACGACTTGTACCATTTCGAGTTGTCCTAGTTTCGACTTGTACCATTTCGAGTTGTCCTAGTTTCCACTTGTACCATTTTTGTTGGACTTGTACTTTTTGCATTTTCTAGTTTTAATCAGTTGTACAACACTTTAATTTTATATTTTCAGTAGTTCTTACAATATTTCGTATATAAACTACATTTAACATAATCTCAGACCATAAAATTTTTAAAAAGAATTTTTTAAAAAAAATTCATGTTAGTATGGTGAAGTTTTATAAAGAAACCTTAAAAGTATAAGGCATTTCATGCAAACATATGATGTTCATGACACCAATTCCAAAAATTCAACTTCTGTTATGTATATGGGGTAAAATTCAGATGTTTTAATGCCATATTTGGTATGGAAACATGTTTATAAATGTAATTTTAATCATTTAACGCAACTTCAGTTTTACAAATGGTACAACTAGAAATATTGATACAACTAGAAATATTGGTACAACTAGAACTATTGGTACAACTAGAAATATTGGTACAACTAGAACTATTACTAGCACAAGTACGAAGTAGTTGTCCTAGTTTTTCCAATATTACTAGTATTACTACTAAAATCAGTACAACTAGACTAGTGAGACTCTTAGTTGTTCTACTTGTTCCGTTTTTATTTAGAGATTTCCTTTTTAATTCAGAGACATCACTATGTCTATTTCTTTTAGTTTTCTTAGTAATATTTTATTCTTAATTTATCCTTTTTATCGATTATATTTCTTTTTTTGGATGAAATACTAAAATCTTTTTCCTTTTTAATAAAATATTAATAAGTCTATATTTTATTTATCTTTAAAATTAACTGAACAATGAATATTTTTGTATAGTTTCTTTTTTTAATTCAAAGATTTCATTATGTCTATTTGCTTTAGTTTTTTTTTTAAAACAAATTTCATGATAAATATTTTTCTATGTTTTTTTACTTCAGAATCGATTTTATGGGGTTGGAATCAGTTTTATTTTAGTTCGTTTTATTTTGGTTTATTTGAATCAGATAGAGTAGGTTTAGTTGTAAATATTAGAAACTAACGAGGACCGAAGTGTGTTTTCATTCACTTTTTATTAATAAAAAAAAGAAAAAAAACAATTTAAAACAACACCAAATCTTTTGAGATTAAACAAAGAATGGTACAACTGATTAAAATTTAAAAACTCCAAGACTACAACTCCTTAGAAAAAATACAATTCCAATTTTAAAAAATAGTGGGACTCTTGGTTGTTATAGTCGTATCGGTTTTATTAGGAATACTAGTATTACCAATATAAATTGGACAACTAGAACAATTAAGAGTCATGCTATTCCTAGTTGTTTTAATTTTAGTATCTCCGAAACAATCTCAAATTAAACAAATCATAACTTCTTACTAAATAATCTCCATAATTCATCTACTAATTATGCCAAATTCAAGTATAAATGCAACTATCATACTAACTAGTACAACTAATATAAATAGTAAATTCAATAAACCCAAATAAAACATACCATATGCTATTACCAATGATTGATGTGATTTTCGGAACGATTATTGAGTGATTCAACATATATCGAAAGGAAGTTGCAGAAGTACCAGAGACACAAGTATTGATGTCGCGTGTGCATAAAGATATGAATGATATGTGTCTAAAAGCAAAGTCGGTAAATGTCATTAAGCTGAATATCTTTATGTTTGAGTACAAAGTGAATGGTGCTGATGGAAAAGGATATGTGGATTATTTGAGGTGCAATGGTAACCATTTCGACATCGACAAATACTCATGCATGCAATAGCTGTTATCGATTGGATCACATAACACACAGAGATGCAGATTGATATACATGACTATTGCTCGAAATATTACTCGATGGAGCAGTGGACATTGGTGTATTACAACTCTATTGATACAGTACCTCATCATTCTACTTGTGATATTTCACGGGAGATTCTAGATGAGATTGTCTTATCTAAACATTATGAGCCAAAGAAAAGTAGACCACAAGTGACAAGACACTCATTTATTGGAGAACCTCGTAAAAAGAAGAAGAATCTACAACATTCTTGGTTTGGATCATCCGGTGGAGGTGAGAGCATGCTGATTATTTATGTTTTGTGTTCTTTTTAGCTTTTTCGGATGTTATCTATGTTGTTGTCCCATTGTAAGATTTATTTGTGTTATTGTTGCACTTTTGTAAGACTTATTATTAGGTACAACAAGTTTAACTACTACAAATTAGTCTTATTTCATTTGATAAGTTTGGTACAACTAATAATTATAGTGCAACAGGTACATTTAAAACAACTAGTAATAGTAGTATAAGTGGTACATTTGATATTACTGGTATTAGTCGTACAACTAGTAAAAGTGATAAACTTAACTCAACCGTCGATTTTCTGGGTTTGAAAAAAAAATCTTGGTTTATTCATGTTTGATTTATTATAAGTAAACCAAGTAGGTTTAATTGTAAATATTATGAACTATAATGGGCAAACTGACTTTTCATGCACTTTTCATTGATTAAAAAAAAGAAAAAGAAATTAAAATATAACAACACCATTTTAGAATACAATTTGCTCCCCCAACACCATTCAAGATTTTGATCCCACTAAACCACGTCTGTGTGGAAATAGAGCATTTTCTTCAAAACCATTACGTTCGATTCGATTCGATTCGATTCTCTTCTCCGTTTTGATCTTCGCCTTGTTTCTCTGTGCATTCCCCTGATGTTGGCTTCGAGAATTTTGTCGCGAATTTCCCGCAGCGCGGGCTTACGTTCCTCTCTCTCCGCCGCCGCTATCCCGGCGAGGAGCCAGGCTCCTATACTCTCGAGCCGGTATCACTCCCTTGTTCGCGACTTCTCACACAAGGTTCGATTTTGACTCTCGTTTATCATTATTCGTACCGAATTTCATCTCGTGGGTTTTGCTAGGGTTTAAGGATTTCCTCAATTCAGTGTGACGATAGCTTTGAGAAATGATAGCTTTGTTCTGATACTGTTTTTGTTTATTTCATATGTTTGAATCTTCCGATGTATGTATGAATGACTAGATGCTCTCTCTCACTCTTGCCTTAGATTCTCTCTAGTCTATAGGGGTTTTACTCTGTGTCATTTCGCTGACAATTGAGCTGAGATTTACCCATTCTTGCATCTTTTTTAGGGGCAGCTTGCTGCAGCTCAGGTGTCTCTTGATTCTTTTTCATTTCAAAGCTTCTCTTTTTCTTCTTCGGCCACGCCTGAATCAAATGAAAAGGAGAGCAACACTGAGGCCTCGAAGGCAACTGAAGATAAAGCTACAGCTGAGGCAAACGAATCTGGTCCTGACTCAGAATCCACCAAAGGTTCTGGGCAGAGAAGGGGGAAAGGTGCTAAACGAGCTGCGGTTTCTGAATCAGATTCCGAGAGCGATGATGAGGAGTTGTCTGTGGATGATTTGATGAAGCTCGTAGCTGAGAAGGAAGAGCTACTGTCTGAAAAGGAGCAAGAGATTAAGCAGATGAAAGATAAAGTTCTTCGAACTTACGCAGAGATGGAGAATGTCATGGACAGAACAAGGCGTGATGCTGAAAACACAAAAAAGTATGCCATACAGGTTAGTCTACAAGAACTTCTGTTTGCAGCTTTTGCATCATTGTGATAGTTCGCTGAGAATATTTGTATGTATATCTGCAGAATTTTGCAAAGAGCCTTTTGGATGTGGCGGATAATCTTGGAAGAGCATCTTCGGTTGTCAAAGAAAGCTTCTCAAAGCTCGACACTTCGAAAGATTCGGCTGGAGCTGCTCCACTCTTGAAGACTCTTTTGGAAGGTGTGGAAATGACTGAGAAGCAGCTAGCTGAGGTAATTACGTTTCCATTTTTCTGATAGAAACATAGCAATGTAGATGGGACCGACTAAAATTTAAATCTGTGTGCTGCTGCAGGTATTTAAGAAATTTGGTATGGAGAAGTATGATCCTATCAACGAGCCGTTTGATCCAAACAGACATAACGCAATGTTCCAAGTCCCGGATGCGTCTAAGCCAGAAGGCACAGTTGCTCATGTCTTGAAGGTAGATATACGAAACTCGCTCTTTTATCTGTCTCTCTTTTTGTTCCATGTTCTATAGTCTTAACGCTAATTAGTAACGATGGGCGTCGGTATATACAGTCTGGATACACGTTGTTTGATCGAGTTATAAGACCAGCTGAGGTTGGTGTTACTCAAGGAGGAGAGAGCGGAGAAGACAAGAAAGAGTCTGATGCTTAAAAAAGAAGTCAGCTGGTTTTCATAAATTTTGTTACTGTTCTTTGTTCCGAGTAACTTTATTAACAGTCATAGTTCGCTCTTGTCGTTTGGTTATTCATTGGATGAACAAGATCTCCCATAAGTTGCTGGACATGGCACGTGCAGGGGAAGTCCTGCTTCTGTGGCTGTTTTCCCAATCTTCATGAAGCTTTAATTGAAGCTTCTTCAAACTTAAATTGCACGAGGGAAAGTTACAGTTCTTCTATACATACTCTACCAAGTCTCTTTTGATAAGTTAATCAGACACAAATTAAGGTTTTACATGGTCTGAGACAACCAGAAATTAACCATAATGAAGGAAAGAAAGAACTGAAAACAGAGTCACAGATCCTATACTCACTTCTTAAAACCCACCCTGCAGTTTGTGGCGAAGAATGTCTCCGAGCTTCGCATAAAGCATTTTCTGCTCCTCATGTCCCAGACTCCTCGATATCTGCAGGTAGAATACAATCAAAGATATGGATGCATGCGTACAATGTCTTCATATGATCTTGTGTGAGTGATGATGATTCTTACCTGGCCTAGGATCATCTCGACACTGTAATCCTGATGAACAATGAACGATTGGATGTAGATGTATGCGAAAATCGCCATAACCATCTGAATTTAGGCAACAAGATTCGTTTATAGCAATGAAGAGATCCATATTGCAATCATTCCGTATTAGCTAGTAGATCTTACTTGGCAATCCATTCTGTCAGTAAATCCTCCGTGTCCCGGTATGCTGTCTCCGAAGTCCTGTCAAAGCGACAGAACCAAGTAAAGATTTGTTCTTGGATCTGCGGATACACAATTTTTTACTATTTAAAAATGTCTAACCTTGATCTTGAAAGCTCTTTTGAAACCGCTTGCAAAGAAACCACCAAAAGGTGCTATAACGGATGCGAAGAGTCCGAGAGAGAAAGCGTGCCATTGCACGGGTAGAATCGAAATCTCTTTCCATGGAGACTGTTAAGCAAAGTTCACGAGCTCAGTTTCAAAGCCAAGACTTGTATAAGACACCATTAATTGCCTGTTTCACTAGAGAAGGTAATTAGTTGCTTACAAATAGAGCAATCCAAGAGGGCAATGGGTAATACTCTGGCCTGAATAGAGGGCCTGGATCACAATGTAGCCAACCAGTCGACAAATCCTGCAAAAGATGCAACATATGGAATGAAGTAAGGCTGTGGTAAAACATATTGATGGTGATTTTACTTTTATTACCTTCCTTGGACATGTAAGCCACTGGAATTGGCCTAAGACGTTTGCAAACTGTTGTAACAAGTACATAATCTATCAGTCTTGAGACCAAAAGAAAAGGGTTATTAATGAATGGATCAAATGACAGAAGATGGTTCTTACGAAAAACGCAGAGATTATGGTTGCCACCGATGCTCCAATGAAACCTTCCCATGTTTTCTTTGGAGATAACTTGATGAGCGGAGTTTTCCCGAAATAGAAACCGAAGAAATAAGCCGCTACATCGTTCATAGCAATAAGCGCTGCTGGAAGAAGAAACCTGCATATTTTTTTGTCCATTCAAAAGAAGTTAGAACCCTGAAAACAACATGTTTCTGTGGATGTATAAGAACTCATTTTACCAGAAGATTCCTTCGAAAATATTGGCGACGGTGAAAGAAGATTGAGTAAACACAACAATAAGGATCATATGCGTCCAAGCGTATTGCCCAAACTGATACTTATACATCTTCTTCTTCAATGTAAGGATAAACCACATGAAGCCTGAATTCAAATTTTTTTTAACTCATAAGTGGCGATGAAGCTTTTATCGGTATATCCAGAAAGACAATGATATTGGCGAAGAACAAGTAAAAGACACACACGAACCTGCAATATACAAGAAGTAGCAAATAACCATCTGGTACTTGATTAGACCACTGACAAGCTTGTAGATGAATCTTTCTGAATAAACAGTGTTGACTAGCTGCTGTTGAAGTATGCGTCCATAGACGAATAACATAGCGGTGAAGAAGAAGTGCCAATTCAAGAGCCTGAAACCGGGTAAGCGACGCTCTTCGTGGGTTCTTCTGAGAAGAAAGAAGAGCTCTCTAGCCATGAATATCTGTATACCGACGACCATAGCCCAGATGTAGAGATGACCCATGTAGATTATAAACACAACTCCTCCGAGCATCCAGAGAGACGAGCATGTCCTTATCCACATTGATTTGTACTTGTTCTTATCACCAAGTAACAAATTCCTTACATTGCTTGCATTGCTTCTTTTCACCTCAGCTGGAATCTGAGTTTTATATACAATTCAAGAATCTTAGGACAGCAAACGGAAAAGAGCGTACGACAATATATCTATATACCTCATTTGATCGGTTTCGCCACCGAAGGCGAGCTGTCGGAGAGCTAGGAGCATAATTGTAATCCCTCGGAGAGTTTGGAATGTTTTGATAATGGTTGTCTCTCTGGTTATTGTTCATCCGAGACGTTGGTGTGTTAGGAGGATAACTATTCTCCCTTAGCTTTCTAATTCGTGGAGAGTTCTGATTGAGATCTTTCTCCATTGCCATAGACCTCCCTATAAAATGCTTTTCTTTCAATGCTCAGTTCCTGGATTAGGTTCTTCAAGCTAAGTAAATCGTATGATGATTTGGGTTTGATCTTATTATTTCAAACATTCCAACCATAACTCGACCTTATTCACGTCTTAATGAACATACACACACACATTCATCATACATTACTTGGTTAACACGCATCAGCAGAGGATTTAAATTGAATGTGTAAGCTCACAAATCTAAATGGTTTATCAAACCACAACGAGATGACAATTTTCATAAAACACACAAAAGTTCAGATATAATAAGAGGTTGACAAATCAGATCAAGCATAACTTACAGAAAATATCAGGCTTCTTTGGGTTAATGAAACATGGCCGGATAATGGTGGTGATCGAGAAGCGGAGCCCTAATTAAGAGGAAAATGAGAAGAATCTCAAGAAGAGGAGGAGGAAGGTGGTGGATGGGCACTTACCGGTGAGGTTTCGATCACTTTGCCGAATCAGAAGACAGAGACCAAATAAACTATTCATGCCGCAACTCTTGGGTGGAGAGTCACGTTGACACCCGAAATGAACAACACGTGTCTTAATACTGTTTGGGCTGGGTCAGAATATTTGAGCCCATAAGGCCTTAAGGTACTATTCAATTTTATTCTGCCGAAGGCGCGCACAAACATGAACATGTTAACTGTTAAGTCAATGAGAGTGAGCTCTGTGATCATTGGTCAAATCAGTAAATAATGCGAGACCGGGTCACCTTTTTGTTGTTGTTTTGTTTATTAATTATTGAGTTCCGTAAAAGTGGGTCCCACTTGTCCCATTTCCCAACCTCCATAACCATAGTTAGAGATTTCTCTGTTTCCTATGACCTTGAGCTCTCTTTCTCTCTCCCTCTTTACAGTAACTATTCGTCAGAGAGCTTCAGATCTAGAAGAGAAGAGGAAAACCCCAGATAAACCCTAGGATCTGACAACGGTCTCGGTAAAGAAACTTATCTTCTACTGTTTGATTCGATTAGTTTGAGTCGTTCGACTGTTGGATTCTTGCTTTAGTTTTATCACCAATGCAGTTCGATTTCTGTGAAGTTCCGTGTTATTATCTGTGATAGAGCTTGAGATCTCCATCTCTTTTTGAGCTCCTGCTTGTGCTTAATCCCATTTTAGCTTTCACCGTGCTTGCTTTTTGGGTCTTTCTAGTAATGGGTTTTGAGCTTCGTAAGTTCAAGAGTCTGTTTTTCTGATTCAGTGAGGTTTTTTCTTCTGAGAATGAGTTATCTTTGAATATATCTCATGTTTGATTGGAGTGATTGGGTGTTTAGTTTCTGGCAAAGATTGCAACTTTGATCTCTTTCACCAACAAAAAATGTTTTGTGTTTCTCTTTCTGAAGGAAACCTTGTGGTTTCACTAGAATGGCGGTAACAGAAGCAGAAAATCCTCTTCTTGGAGAAATCACTTGTGGCACTTTGCTGCAGAAGTTGCAGGTAATTTCTCAGAACGCACTTAACCTTTTAAAGTATGTTTCGACGAACTCATTGGAAAAACTTTTTACAGGAAATCTGGGATGAAGTTGGTGAGAGTGATGAGGAACGAGACAAACTGCTTCTTCAGATAGAGGAAGAGTGTCTTAATGTTTACAAGACGAAGGTTGAGCTGGCCGCAAAATCTCGCGCAGAGCTTCTTCAGACCTTGTCGGATGCCAATGTTGAACTTTCCAATCTCATAACTGCTCTTGGGGACAAAAGCTATATCGGCATTGTAAGTGCTCTCACGCCGATATCTGGGAAACATGAGATGATTATATAGTGACTCGAAGTTTTTGTTACAATTGCAGCCAGATAAGACTTCAGGAACGATCAAAGAACAGCTTTCTGCAATAGCACCTGCGCTTGAACAACTTTGGCAGCAGAAAGAGGAAAGGGTACGGGAGTTTTCTCATGTACAATCACAGATTCAGAAGATCTGTGAAGAGATTGCTGGAGGTTTGAACAATGGGACTCATGTGGTCGACGAGTCTGACTTGTCCTTGAAGAGATTAGATGGCTACAAGAGCAAACTCCAAGAGCTCCAGAAAGAGAAGGTAAATATCAGTTGGGACATAGTAATTTGTTTTATGTTTGTTTTCAGACCAGAACTAAAACTGCTTTGTGTTGGGACAGTGTGACAGGTTGAACAAGGTGCTCGAGTTTGTAAGTACAGTGCATGATCTATGTGCCGTCCTTGGCTTAGATTTCTTAAGCACTGTCACTGAAGTTCACCCGAGCTTAGATGAGGCGAATGGTGTTCAAAACAAGAGCATTAGCAACGAGACACTTTCAAGGTTGGCTAAGACTGTCCTGACTCTTAAAGAGGATAAGATGCAAAGACTTAAAAAGGTTAGTCAAAATCACTGTCATTGAGACCTCTAATATTAACATGCTTGGGTAGTTTAGGCTGGACATATGTTGAAATCCTTTTGGTTAGTTGCAAGTTGCAACTACTGAATATTGAATTGGTGGAGAAATTTGCATTTGTGCCAAAATTTCTGAAACTCTTCTCTGCGCCATTCCTCTTTGTGAATTTTAGTAATGAATCTTGGTTTTGTGCAGCTTCAAGAGCTAGCTACTCAGCTAACTGATCTGTGGAATCTGATGGATACTCCTGATGACGAAAGGGAGCTTTTTGACCATGTTACATGTAACATTTCAGCTTCAGTTCATGAAGTGACTGTCTCTGGTGCTCTCGCACTTGATCTGATCGAGCAGGTATTGTGGATTTGTCATGTATTGATCTATCTTCCCCGGCTGAAATCAACCAACGCTTGAAATAAGTAACTGCTTGTTTAAAAACTTGAAGGCTGAGGTGGAAGTGGATAGGCTTGACAAACTGAAAGCTAGCAGAATGAAGGAAATTGCATTTAAGAAGCAATCTGAGCTTGAGGGGATATATGCTCGTGCTCATATTGAGATAAAGCCAGAGGTTGTTCGTGAGAGGATCATGTCCTTGATTGATGCTGGAAATACTGAACCTGCGGAGCTACTGGCTGACATGGATAGCCAGATCGCAAAGGCCAAGGAAGAAGCCTTTAGTAGAAAAGAAATATTGGACCGAGTCGAGAAATGGATGTCAGCCTGTGAGGAAGAGAGCTGGCTCGAAGATTACAATCGGGTAAATGCATGAGTGGATCCTGTCAAGGTCAAACTATTTACTTTTGAAGACATAGGTCTTGATGTGATGGTTCTTTTCGAACTTTGTTTCTTGAAAAACAGGACCAGAACAGGTATAGTGCAAGCCGAGGCGCGCATCTGAATCTCAAGAGAGCTGAAAAAGCCCGGATTTTGGTCGGCAAGATTACCGGTAACTTCAAGAGTCTATACAATTTTTTTCACATTGAATTAAACAGAGACTGAAGGATTTATAATCTTTTGTTTGTGCAAGCAATGGTTGACACATTGGTTGCTAAAACCCGGGCATGGGAAGAGGATAACAACATGTCCTTTGAGTATGATGGTGTTCCTCTACTCGCCATGCTAGATGAATACACTATGCTTAGGCAGGAACGAGAAGAGGAGAAGCGGAGGCTTAAGGTGAGTTTCTCCTACTATAGTCATCTGATTGTGGAACCTAACTTGTTTTAAACTAACCTGGCCTCTTTTTTTCTTCTCTATTTACAGGAACAGAAGAAGCAGCAAGAACAGCCACACACAGATCAAGACTCCGCCTTTGGGTCTAAACCGAGTCCTGCAAGACCCGTCAGTGCCAAAAAACCGGTTGGAACACGAGCTAACGGAGGAGGGCTCAACGAAACGCCTATTAGGCGCTTATCCATGAACTCAAGCCAGAACGGAAGCAAGTCCAAAAGAGACAGTCTCAACAAGCTGACTTCACCTTCGAACCTTGTAGCCGTCTCGAAGGAGGATGCTGCATCTCCAGTCTCTGGTGCTGACCCAGTTGTAGCTTCACCGTGACAATGTCTCCAGTCCTTTGTTAGTTGCTATTAGGGAATGACTCGTGTTTATGAAACAAGCACTTTAGAAACAAGACAAGACACTGAGAGTAGAATGTTACTTAGATTTTTATGTCTCTGTATCATTGATTGACTCATATTTTTTTTCCAGGCCTTTGGTAGAATGACTATATGAAATGACCGGTTTAATGAAGAAAAGTTAGCGTTCTAATTGGAGTTACGTATTTTATATAGGCCTGGCAAAAAAAAACCGAACCCGAAAAACCGAACCGAACCGAAAAAGTAGAACCGAATCCGAACCGAAATTTTTAAAATACCCGAACGGGTCCTAAATTTCAGTATCCGAAAACCCAAACCCGAACCCGATCCGAACCGGGAACCGAATGGGTACCCGAAATAATCGAAATACAGTTATTCCTAAAATATTAATAACTAGGTGATTCTCCCGTGCTCATGCACGGGCATGAATATTTATAAAGTAACTCACTTAAAATTATTGGTTAATATTATCTTTTATTTATTTATAAGTTTCTATTTACTTTGTCAACTATATGAATTCATGTAAATAGAAGATTGTTTTAAATAATTTTAAGATGTTATATATCTTATTAAACATTTTTTGGTATAAAAATTAGATAGGCACCATTATTCATTTTTATATTTATTATATTACATATATTCCTTTGAATTGAAATGTAATTATTTTTTTGTTCTGTTTAGGCTAAAGTTGGCTAAATTTTTTTATCTTAGATTTGTAAGCTATTATTGTAAAATTTTAGTTTATTTTTTGTTTAATTATTTTTCTTTTTCAAAATCACATTAATAAAAGGAAATAATTTTAAAACATAAAATAATTTTTGCATATATAAAAAATACAAAAAAGAAAGTATTTAATAAAGGGAAATATTTTTGCATATATAAAAAAGGAAAATTACAAAAAGGAAAGTCTTTTTGAAGTCATACTAAAAAGAAAAAACTTTAAAATAATTTTAAAAATTAAGAAAGTAAAACTTCCCTTTATTTATATAAATATGAATACGTTTTCAAAAATTTATTAAAAATAAAAATTAAGACTTTTTTTATTTTATCTCATTAAGGATATGCTTGTAATCAACCACTATAAGAATCAACGTGAGCGCGACACATATGCAAGTGACTTCTTAAATAATATTATTAAGATATTTAGATTTGATATAGCTTATTTATCCTAAATTATATTTATAAATCCAAATATATGTATGACTTTTAGACAAAAATAACTAAAATATCAAAGATAAATAAAATATATGAAATTTTTAGCTATATTTGACAAATTTAATTGATTTAAACTTAAAATTAATTTAATTTTATTTTTTTAAAAAAAATTCGGGTACCCGACCCGAACCCGAATAGAACCGACCCGAACCGAACCGAAATTCTAAAATACCCGAATGGGTCCTAAATCTTCAAATCCGAAAACCCGAAACCCGAATGGACCCGACCCGAACCCGAACGGGTACCCGAACGCCCAGGCGTTATATCTTGGAAAAATCTCAATATGCTTAAAGATGTTTGGGACTAATTGGATAATTTTAAAAGGTTGGAGGAGAGGTGCAAATATTGAAGAACTTGGAGGGGTTTTTAATGACAGGTTTTGGGATTAGGACTTTAGGAGGTCAGTTCTACGACATCGTTTTGTAAATCACAAGCGCGTACAACTTAGGAAAACTTCCGTAGTTGTCTTCTACAATCTGAGAAAAGCTAACGAACCTCGCGGAGAGAGAGAAAGAGAGAGAGAGAATCCATGTCGAACGCAAACGAACCAGCCAAGACTCTTCTGCCTTACTTGCAGCGCGCCGACGAGTTGCAGAAGCATGAACCGCTTGTCGCTTATTACTGTAAGTTTGTGCTGTCTTCTCTCTCTCTCTTTGAAGAAAAAACCTTAGATGATTGTTTTTTTAAAGTGAGCTGATATGATCGCGTCCTGCGATTGGGTACTACATGGGTTCGATATTTATCCGATTAATTGGAATCCGTTTGGTGGGTTTTTATTTATTTTATTTTGTGTGTTTGAAAATTTATGGTTTGTGCTGATGATTGATTAGGTCGGCTATATGCCATGGAACGAGGATTGAAGATTCCGCAAAGCGAGAGAACGAAGACCACCAATTCGATTCTCATGTCCCTCATTAATCAACTGGAAAAGGTATCACCTTTGAACCTGCTAAATGTGAGCTTGTCTTATTTGTGTTTGGGAAGGAGGCTTAAATCTTAATTCAGCTTAGCTTGGTTCATATGATTGGGAAAACATATGTGAAGCAACAACACTTATACATTACAATGGGTTCTCAAGCTTAGGGAGATAAGGATGTTGTTCTCGCATGTTCTTGTGGCCTATATTCTCTATGCTCTAGTAGTTTTTGCATGTTGATGGTCAACTAGTTCGGTCAACTAGTTCAGTCTTGAACTTATTGTCTGCTATGGTTGTCATGTGCGTTCTTATCCTTGTAACAAATGTCACGAGGCAATTTACTGACTACTTCCAGTTTCTTACGCTTTTTTTTTTTACTCCAGGATAAGAAATCATTGAATCTGTCCCCAGATGACAATATGCATGTGGAGGGGTTTGCACTAAGTGTTTTTGCAAAGGCAGACAAACAGGATCGTGCAGGAAGAGCAGACTTGTAAGAATACTTTTTTTTTTTGTCTTATGACTGATTATCATATTGAATGACACTTGACACTAGTAAGTTTATAGTATTGTTAGTTCTACCATCAGCACTAGCTCAATGAGTTTGAACTATCCAGTTTCTGCAGATTCATTTTCTGTCTAGTATTGTTATTGCTAATACTGAAAAGAGCATATAAGTACATACGTTTACAATAAGCACCCAGGTTCGCAGACATGTTTTAAGGTGATACCTTCCTCCATGGCTCCGACATCTTTTAGTGATGTCTTTCGAGTTTTTGTAATATATATCAATATATGTATTTGAACCAAAAATAATCAATATATGTATATGTACACACACATACATAGAATGTAAGATAAGCGGTTAAGGAATAAGTTGGATGCTTCCGAGCCTTATGGTGACCTGTTTCCCTCTGACCATTCTGCATTTGCGAAGTGTCTGTATCTCCAGCCTTGATATTAGTTCAATTACTGCTCATTAATTAAGAAGTGTTCACACCTACATTCATGCGACTCCTTGACAGACGCTTGTGATGGATTTCCATATTAATTTTGTTGCGCTTGTGACAGGGGCACTGCCAAAACCTTTTATGCTGCAAGCATATTCTTTGAGATTCTGAGCCAGTTTGGCCAGGTTCCTCCGGATGTGAGTTCCTACTTGTTCGTTCGCTTAACATCTCAAACAGAAACCTCGCACCTTAAGAGGCAGCTGTGTTAGATTATTGATTATATTTATATGTAATGGATTTCATGGACAGATAGAGCAGAAACAGAAGTATGCTGCTTGGAAGGCTGCTGACATAAGGAAAGCCATTAAAGAAGGAAGGAAGCCCACTCCAGGTGACCCTGTTGATGATGAAAGTGATTTATCCATTCCGTCAAGCGGTCCTAGTGGCTCCTATGTAAGTTTCTCTACTTGGCAATTTTGGTTTGGTTCAATTCTGTCCAATTATTTTAAAGAGTGTGTCGAGGGGCGCACATGTTTATAGCTCCCACCTGTCTGCTTCTAGGTTTTTGCTTTCTCAACTGTCGAAATATTATGATAGGACGTATTTTTAGTCAGCTTCTAAGATATGAACATCTGCATCAACTTAATCGATTCATCATTTGCACAATTTCATTATGTACAGGATCTTGGTGCAAGTGATACCAACATACCAAGTCAACATAGAACAGAGCCTGATCCATCGTCCCATGGCTCGAATGATGACTCAGGCCACCACCGTTTCCCTGAAGTGCCGCAACATCCTCTACCTCCCAGGTTTCATGACAATCCTAATAACGATTATCCTACAGATCTCCCGCCTCCACCTCCGTCTTCTTACCCTTCCAACGATCTCCATCCTCCTCCCACCGGACCATCAGACTCCCCTTACCCTCATCCTTACAACCAGCAAACATATCACCAAGACCCGCCACAACACATGCCGCCACCACAAAACTACCCATCTCATGAACCTTCTCCAAGTTCTCTCCCTAATTTCCAATCTTACCCTAGCTTTAGTGAAAGCAGCCTCCCAGCCACTCCTTCCCACTACCCTACTCACTACCAAAACCCTGAACCTTATTACTCTTCTCCACATTCCGCACCTGCTCCTTCTTCCACAAGCTTCGCCTCTGCTCCTCCTCCCCCTCCTTATTCATCATCAAACGGGCGTATCAATCCTGCTCCCGTGCTAGATCCTGCACCGAGTCCAGCTCAGAAGTACCATTACGACAGCAGCTACCAGCCAGGGCCAGACAAGATTGCAGAGGCACACAAGGCTGCTAGATTCGCTGTAGGAGCTTTGGCTTTCGATGAAGTAGCTACTGCTGTAGAACACCTGAAGAAGTCACTCGAGCTGCTAACAAATCCATCAGCTGGTCACTGAATTTCGTGTTTTAACCTATGAACCTTGGACTTGATGTGTGTGTATGTGTGTACGAGCTCACAATCACACCATGAGTTTGTTACTTTCTGGGATCAGACTTTGTGTACAAATTTAAAATATTGTGTGAATCTTCCAACTTATCAAACTATTTTTTTTCCCGCTAAGCTCCATCCATGGTTATGTTATAGTATGCATATAGCTGCAAACATTACAAATGTATACCTAAAAGGCACAATTAAGTAATTAACGAAACCAACTGCACCTTATCTTATATTGTCTGGTAACTTTGAACTTATTCGTCTCAATTTGTTATCTTATCACAAATAATGATCTCAAGACAAGCGAATTTATTCCGGTCGATTCCACAACAGATCATTCTGCCTCCATCACAAGATTCACTAAACGGTTTTACCTATTCATAATAACAAATTAATTTATGTTTTACATACGTGAATTACGCCAAATGGATTCACTTACATCATGCTACAGAGTACAGATTTTCGATAAAGTTACCTTCAAAACCTTATCCTAAACTTCGTATGAATTCTCACAATTTATGGAAACCAAATCTAAAGCTTCGTATAAAATCAGTTTAAAACATTTGGTCAAACCAGTATACTAAAGGAATTTCCAAGAAGAGAAAAATATGTAAATACACTGTCCATTTTATTGTATTACTAGGTACCCGCGCCCTGAACGGAGTGAGATATATAATAATTAATTATTTGTCATTTGGAAAATATATTATAAGAATAATTGAATTATATAAAATTTATGCTTGCAAACAGGGGCGGACCCAGAACTATATTTTACCGGGGACAAAATATATTTTAAAAAAAAGCTCGTCTTTAATATAAATATCAACGAGAACTTTTTTTTGTCAACATAAAAAAACTAAAACAAACTAGAAAACAATATGTAAACCAATTAGGTCTGTTACTTGGTGGAAGTCCGAAGATCGTAAAACTGGACAGAAATTGAAGAGTAAAGTTACGTTGGAAGAGAAGATTAAATTAAATTAGATTTTTGTTAATATGTGATAAAAAAACTGCACCATTAAATATGAGCTGAGTTATAATTTATTCAACGAAAGTAAAAAGAATAGACCAAAAGTGTTATTTATGGGTTCAGTAAGATATTTGGACTGGGTTCATTTTAACAAAATCTAAAATCATTATTAACAAATTTCATTTTTATGTAGGGTCAGTTGAACCCAGATTACTCCTGGTACGTCCGCCCTTGCTTGCAAAAAAGAATTTCTTACATGTGGAGTATTTTATATTCAAAAGATAGAATAAATAGTTTATTGATTTTATAATTTACTATTTGTACTTTTGCATATATCATTATATTACAATAAAATTAAATTGTAATCTCATAAATTAAGTGATATATAGATAAATTAAAATGAACTAAAAAAATAGTTTTTTTTTTTGGTGAAGAAAATGAACTAAAAAATAGTTTGTCATAAGGTTAAACCCTTCATAATACATGAGATGAGATATGGACATTAGATTTTATAGAATGTATCTTAATATCTTTTCCTAAAAATATGTATGTGTGCCAAAAAAAAAAAGAAAAAAAAGGAAAAAAGAAAGTGGATTTCGAAAAGCATTATCTGTATTCTGTGCCACTAAAAGAAGAAAGAAAAAAAAAAAGTAAAGAGCATTATCTTCTTGTCTTGAGATCATGGGCTTCACGTCTACGTACGCCGTACCTCGTTCCGATTCGTTACCAACTCTTCAGGTCTTAGCACTCTTTCACTTTCTGGTAAGACTCTTCGTTTTCTTGAGGTCAAATCTAGATTACTGAATTCTTTTGTTACCCTTCTGAGGAGATGGTGCATCTTATAATTTCGGTTGTTAGAATTCAAACCTTTAGATCTCTCTGCTGAATACAATGATCTTGAGTATTATTGATATTGTTTTCTTCTTGCTCTTTCTGGTGATGATGCTTTCAATAGTTATTGTTCAAATCAAAACAGGATTCTGCTTTCGAACAAAAGCGAGAGCTAGCTAGGATTTACACAGTTTAGTACATACAACTCATTTAAACACCGAATTGAATTGTATGAGTTTATTTGTCGATGTCAAAAAAAAGAAAGAGTTTATTTGTCTGAGATTAGACGAATTGAGCAAAACATAGAGACATTTTTTTTTATTTTTTTTTCAGAAAATGATATCATAAGTTGAGCCTTTTTGTCTTTACAAAAAAAAGTTGAGCCTTTCTGTCATCAAAATGCATTAACGGGGATCCTGTTCAAATAGACAACATGTTTCAGTATTGAGTTTAGTCGGCTGTATATAAACAACGGATAAATAGAAGTAAACAATATTAAATTGTGCTTATATTGTTCTGAATGACTGTATTTCTGGAATTTCAGGATCAAATAGAATTCTAGAACACCCTGGTAGATTAGAGATGTGTTTTAATCCTGTGTAAATAAATAAACAAACAAAAAGTTAACAAACATTGGAAGTCTATATATTAATATGAAAATTAAATGACTAAAATGAAAAATAAAGAATATTCCTAACTTTTGAATAGATTAGAACCATTTCAATGGTTACACCAGCAGCTGCAGAGTATTGCTTTCATGCACAGCGGAATGATTTGACTTAGATTTTTCACATGGACCTGAAAGGGTCAGAAATTGAGTTTAATGAAACCATAGCCATTAGAGAAATTGTTTTTGAAATGTTTGGGATATGGCTGGATGAGAATTGGTATTATACGTATTATCTTTTTATAGTTGTGGTAGAACGTAATAAACTGGGCGATCATATTTACTTTAACGTGTATCTTTCAACAGAAACATCACTTTATGACAAATATGTAATTGCAATCAATATTTAATACATATTTATGTCAAATTAATTACTAAGATCACATCCTATATGATGTTTATAAGTTTATTAGGATATGTAAAATCTAAGATAATTGCATATTAGGATATTAATAATCATTGTGATTTTGATTAGAAGTTAATGATGATAAGTTAAGTTATTATTAACTTAATTTGAATATACATAATATATATAGTTGCTATATATTTTAAATATCTTTTTTGGTTTACTTATTTTATTATAAGGTTTTGTAATTAATAGCTAAGTTTATTTGTAATAATTACCTTAAATTGTTTAACCTGCTAATTTATTTACAAATTAGGATTCATTTTATATTTGGAAATCATCGAATGAATCGGAAAGGTAATCATCAATCATCAATTACCAAAAATCAACGTGTTATATAGTGAACTAACATAATGTATCATGCATGCAGAAATAGAGAATGTATCATGCAAACTAACGCGTCGTCACGTTAACGTATAATTTAACTCACATTACGTTATATTACTATACATTACTTTATTATATATCACTATATTACTATCTAACATTACTAATGTATTACTATATAACATATGATTTAACATATTAATATTTTCTTCCTATAATTGATACATAGTTAGTTGAAAAAAATGTAAGAATATATATATTTTTGAATTATGATTGAAATATATATTAAATATATTATTTATTTATATTTATATAATTACCTGATAGACTTCATCTTAGGTTTAGAACTAAGATAGTAACCCAGACTATCTCTATTACTGTTCTAGTGGTTTCGTTAGAACCGGGTTAACAATGGTAACAATGGTAAATGACATAATATCTAAAATAAGTAGAGACTATAAGTGAAGCCAAATTACTAATGGCATATAATGTAAATATTCTAGTACAAATGGGGTTTTTCTAATGTAATAAACACATGATGTTAAGGTTAGTTATTAAACAGGATCATCAATTAATATACAGAGGATTCATGATATTGAAAATTGAATGCAGATAAGGTACAAAAGAATAAATCATTCTTCTTTAAACAGAGTAAAAAATTTAATTGAATCAAATAACATGAACGTAAAACATACGAATTTTCAAAATTTGATCAATTAAATAAATGATATGTGTTGTGACGCGGTTTTGTAAATTATAATTCCACCGCATGTTTACTTCTAATGAAGCACGAGCAAAACATTTGTCAGTCGTCTTCCACCGTCGTCGTTTCGGTGTATTCTTCCTCTCCGTTCTTTGTGCCACTTCTTTCTGCCCTTCTTTCGACAAGCTTAGCCGCAGCATCATCGTAGGCCTGCCCCGCCATTTTCGCTGTTGGAAACGTTCCTAGCCATCTCCTTACTTTCAAACTCGGATCCCATATCTCCGCCGACCATTTACCTGATGGTTCATGAAATACATGATAAACTGCTTGAACATACTCAAGATAACGTGTTGGGACGTATAACGTTAACGTATTGGAATATAATTTACCTGATGGCCTTTTCCTCACTCCTTTGTGTTTCTTCTCCTTCTTTATCTCTTCGTGTCGTGGGAATGCGCAACCGTAGCAACCGGTGATACCGCAGAGAGGACAAGAGCCAGCGTCCAAAGGTTGAAGAGCCTCGCATGCATTCAAGTTCGATGATAAAGAAGTGTCACCTCCGACGTCGTCGTCGTTGGATATCACTTGTCGCAGAGCAGAAACCATGATCACATGCTCTTGATCTCTGGTCAAATAATGAGGTTTTTCATCGTAGGAGGGAACATTTTCTGAATAATCCATTTACGTGGAGTCGAACTGAAGATAGTTCATTGCTCATGCGGAGAAGGATCCAAAGTGTTGTGAAGATTTTGAAAACAAAATAAGGGGAGAGCAGGGCTTTTATACTATGTAAAGGTGGAACCTGTGCGGTCCCACGTAAATCTAATCAATATTTAGACACGCGGCTCGGAGTTGGATTTCTCTCGAAACAAAGGTCTACTCTCATTACGTCAAGCTTATTACTAATTAAATTGTTGACTTTTCGAATTCAAGCCACCTTTTATACAGAAGAACGTAAACAGTACACCGAGTAAACCAATACATGCACTTGTTATAAGACATGTTATATCGTGACATTGTCTGCTCGCTCTTATCCATCTTATTTTTTCTGTTATGACGGCGCCCTCTCCTATTTTTGTTTAGGAGAAGGAGCGTAGATGCGTTAACAAAAGCTGTAGTGTTTTATTTTTTATTTTTTACGTAAACCAAATAAATCAGTGTAATTTGTAATTTGGACGGCAAATATACAATTTTTTTTTTCAAAATATTTAGATGTTGGATTTCTCTCTAAACAAAGGTCTACTATCATTATGTCAAAACTATATATGTGTTTCTTTTTGTTGTTGTTAAATATGTTACAAGCAACTATTTTTTACTTGTTTCACCTAAATAAATCCTATTAATTAAAAATGGTGAAATAGGGCCCAAATCTTCAACTACACTGTATATATGAGATTAGGTCTTTTTTTTTTTTTTTTTCTTCCTGGATTGAGCATGGTCCAACCCATTTTCGAACCGAACCTACTTTTTTTTTTTTTGATAGCTAACCTACTTCTATATATGTACTTACGTTTACTCTCTTTATTAACACTCGAGAGACTATGACAGACGATTTCACAGCATATGCTGAAACTTTCACTGAACGTTCGATCATATAAAATAATCTGCAATAAGTGCAATTTTTTTAGCATCAAACCTGACATGATGTAGAAGCATAGAACTTTTAATCACTTATAACTTACCTGCATATCGGATATATATCCAATTAAAAATACAAAAAATGTCGGGGATTTTTGTCAAATTTCCAAACAAAGTCACAGAACATATACGAATCGACCAAAAATATTGATTCAGACGGAACGGTTTGGAACACCTGTAAAATCCATGATATTTTTGCTCCTTGTCCATTCATTAATATCGCCAAGTGCCCCCAAGTAGCGACTGCTGTCAGTGCTCGGAGTTGGGCCGAAACAGAAACCCATAAAGGCCCGAGTCATGGTTTTGTTTGAGATTTTTACAGATTTAGCAATAAAACAAAAAATGATGAAGCATAGAAGCAAACGTGTCAAACGAGTCATGTCAAGTGTAAGAAAGAGGAAGAGAGAAGAGAAAAAAGTGTTGTCAATCGAAGGAAATAGATGTCAACTGGTACATTCGTTGGCGCGTGCATGTCCGCCACGCACATCAATCATCATTCTTATTTGCTCATTGCTACATTACTCTAAAACACATAAGAACGTACTGCAGTCAATCTAGACAGAGAGACAGAGAGATGGGTTCGACGACGGAGATGATGGAGAGAGACGCAATGGCTACGGTGGCTCCATACGCCCCGGTCACGTTTCATCGCCGTGCTCGCGTTGACTTGGATGATAGACTTCCTAAACCATGTAATAACTCCTTTCTCTTGCATCCTGATTCTTGTCATGCGCCTATAAATATATATGTTGCATGTATAAATTTCATGGTTAGCTGGATGTAAGTAAATATTATCGCCCAAACTTTGAAGAGAGACGATTATTCCGCAATGAATGCATGTGGACGTTCATGTGGGTCTATGTGCAATTATGCATGCGGGAATATTTTGATGTTCATGAAAGAATAGATAGTAACTAAAGAAATAATATAGATATATAGATGATTCTGTAACATCCATATGTATTTATGCACGTATGTGATGGTACTGTAGACATGCACGTCCATGTATAGTACTGTATACACAAAACACATTCATGGTAATTAAAACGATGTTGATTTATATATATATAGATACATGCTCATAGAATACATGCCCAAACATTATATGTGAAAATGGTTTCCTAGATTTTAAAATTTTAGATATATATATATATAATATATATATATATATATATATATATATGATGATTGATGATTTGCATAGATATGCCAAGAGCACTGCAAGCACCAGATAGAGAGCATCCGTATGGAACCCCAGGACATAAGAATTACGGACTTAGTGTTCTTCAGCAACATGTTGCCTTCTTCGATATGGATGACAATGGCATCATCTACCCTTGGGAGACCTACTCTGGTATATATTTATTTTATAGATATATAGATCTTTCAGTTTCATGTTTTTCGTATGAAAATTTGATTACGATATGTGATTAGGACTGCGAATGCTTGGTTTCAATATCATTGGGTCGCTTATCATAGCCGCTGTAATCAACCTGGCCCTTAGCTATGCTACTCTTCCGGTAGCACCTCTCATCCAGCTCCTCCAACTGTACTCGATCGTATAGTTATTGAGACCAATAGTGTTCTCTTTTGATATTGCAGGGATGGTTACCTTCGCCGTTCTTCCCTATATACATACACAATATACACAAGTCAAAGCATGGAAGTGACTCAAGAACATATGACAATGAAGGAAGGTGAGGGACCGCTATACTTTAAAAACTCGGTCACAAATCTATATATAACCACCTTATGTTTCGCAGGTTTATGCCGGTGAATCTTGAGTTGATATTTAGCAAATATGCAAAAACATTGCCAGACAAATTGAGTCTTGGAGAATTATGGGACATGACAGAAGGACAACGTGACGCATGGGACATTTTTGGATGGTACGATTGCGACATGCATGAGCCCTCCTCTATTAACCTTTACTTAGTTATTGAATGAATATATTGAACTTAAGTATTAAAATGGTTAAAAATATAGTTTACAAATGTTTTGTGTATAATTTTAGGTTCGCAAGCAAGGTAGAGTGGGGATTGTTGTACTTGCTAGCGAGGGATGAAGAAGGGTTTCTGTCAAAAGAAGCGATTAGGCGGTGTTTCGATGGCAGCTTGTTCGAGTACTGCGCCAAGATCTACGCCGGCATCAATGAAGACAAGACAGCCTACTACTGAAGGTATCCTGTAGTAAAGTAATTGATCGAGCCGCTTTAGGCTGACGAATCAATCGATGTGAAGCTTCTGCCTAAAGTAGTAAGGATTGGTCTAAGCGATCCACGTTTGTTTTCTTCTGTCCAAATCTGTAAGGTAAAATATATATATAAGCTCTATAGAAAAGCTTCTCTGTGGAATGTATAAGTTTTGTTGTGTTTATGTTTGTTGTACCAACCCTTTTCATTAAAATGCAATTTTACAGTGTCAGTATTGCCGCCAATTTATGCTGAGTTAATTGATATGGCGTTATCTTTTTTTTATAAAATAGCAAGGTTTTATGTAGTTGGATTTATACAAAATTAACTACTCCATAATCTTTGTTAAGAGCCTTTAAACAAACACAATTTTTGCCTGTAGTTTTTTATCCAGCAGACATAGTGATGTCTCTTTTCCAGAATTCAAGATAACCATGGTGATTTCTTAGTTCTTACTGTTGACCAATCGTACAATTGAGGCTATTGAGCTTTAGACAAATGTCACGTGTAACACGCAAATGTAGTAAACTGGTGATTGTTGTGAGACTTTGAAAATCAATTAATCTGGGAAAAAAAAGGAGTTGAATTAATTGAAAGCACAAAAGACAAATTTACCCCTGACAAAAAATCTGGGCCTTAGCACGGATCCGACGCATACAGATCACTTGGGCACGAACGAGTACGATCCTCCTCCATCATCATCATCAATTCATCATCATCTCTTTGTGTGTGTTTGAAGACGTCCGGGAGCATCGATCTTGCTATCTGTGAGATCTCTGACACTCTCTCCTCTTCCGCAGATTATTAAGCCTTTCAGTCATTTTGTTCTCCAATCGGATTCGCATTGATATTTTGTAATTCTCGTCGCAGGATATAATCTCTTTGGGATCAAGGCATGGCTTTTCTTGTGACATCCCTAATATTCGCTGTCGTCGGCATCATTGCTTCAATCTGCACTAGAATCTGCTTCAACAAAGGCCCCTCCACCAATCTGTATGTTTGATCTCGCTTTCTTATCTTAAAACTAACCAATTAGCCGTCCCGGGTTGTGACGGTATCAACTCAGTAGCTCGAATCATCCATTATTTGTCTCTTTGCGCTTTGGAATCGATAATTGGTAGAAGAAATCTAGGACTAGTCTCTATCTTCATTGACTTATGGTGAATCCTCCATACTTTTTTTACCTGAGTTTGTTCTTTCCTGTGATAGTTTCTTCTATGTAAACATTTGCCGTCACAATTTTATATCTCTTTGTTCTGGAAATTGTGGTTGATCTTTTCTGTTACTTCTTTTGCTTGATCACACATCATTTGATAACCATTCGTCGTTGGAGTAAATTTATCAAGTCTCTGTTTTTCTTCATGGAACAGGCTACATCTTACTTTGGTCATCACGGCCACTGTCTGCTGTTGGATGATGTAAGTTTATGCTTCATGCACTATTCTATCTTTTACTTGATAGTTGATACCCGCCCAATAATTTTGTTTCTCCTTTTTCTCACCTTTATCCAACACTCTCTTGTTTGATTTTCTGCTCACCTCGATCAACATTAACCAATCAAAACCATCAAGAGAGAGAGATCCCTGTATGCTTTACTACTTCCAAAATTTCTTGTGGATAGAAACAGTGTAATATCTCAACACTTTTAGTTGGGGATGACTCATGTCTCTATGAAACTTATCGGAAGTTGATGAAGTAGCTGCGTTAGAGAAAGTTCCACAACATGACCAATGTCCAACTTTTCTCCTCTGTGTTGTGATCCTATGGCTCTTGTCGCTAAATACGATTGATTCATCATCTTATATCATTGCATCGTTTTCGTTTCTTCATTTTGGGCAGGTGGGCAATCGTATACATTGCGCAGATGAAGCCTCTCATTGTCCCTATCCTAAGCGAGGTAGAGTAGGAACCATCTACTCTAACAAGAAGCCATGTCCTCAAAGTAGGTAACCAATGCACAAATTTGAGTGGATGCTCTTTCTGTGTTTCTTCTTCAAACATATCGGTTTTTCCCTTTTGTAATTCTTATCGCTGCCGTGTGGAACGAACAACATCTTTCCTCCTCTTTACTGTTGATTTTTTTTTTGGTCTCTCATTCAATTCTGAAAGTCTTCATTATACTCAGAAGACTATGCCCGAGAGTGAGTGTGTATTGTTGATGAAATAAAATCTTTGGAAGGATACTACTACTCAGCCAATTCTTGTTATTATCTTCATCTTCTCCCCCCAGGAAGTTTGGGATTTTCGTAACCTTCTTGGCAAGTTTCTATCAAAGAGCAACAAATCCATTCCATCTGCTTGTCGCTATCAAATTCTCCTAACGGTTTATGTGGGACTTCTACTGTACTAATAGCTATGATCTTCAAAAATGTTTTCGAGGTCTTTTCTCTCCTAAGAAAATACAAAACTTGAATTATGACAAAAACACTCATTTTAAACTACCATCACACAAGATCACTCTTTAACTACCATGACAAAGAAAACCGGGAAACAACAGTATCTTTTTTAATCAACCCCAGTGGCCTAAGCGGATCTCGCCTGAAACAATTGTATCGTATAGACTTCTTCTGCACTGCGACACATAAACAACAATTGAACGAATTGTGATTCACTGTCGAAGTTTTGCCCCTTATAGGAAGTAATCAGGGGCAGGTTTTTTAGCAGGAGGCCCTCTCGAGTCCTGCGCATAGAGTATGTCAGTCTACTGAACTGCTCATAGGGAATCAGAACGACAAGTAAAATGATTTTACTAAAAGGGTTTATACCTGCTGCGCTGCCTCGAACACACGGAATTCTTTATTTAGATTCTCGTCGAGCTCTAGAATCGAGGCCACATTACCGCACCTGGAGCATAATCCACATAGGAGTAAATGCAAAGATCAAGCTAAGGAACGAAGATGCACATAGACTGAAATAGATCTTCTTTACCTGTAACAGTAATTTGGGGCTGACCAAACTGTCACAATCTGGCTATCGAACATCCATTTGTAACCCTCCATAACTAGTTGATGGGCTCGGCCTATGTAGTCTATGTTGTTTGTGTGGTTAAAAGACGTGACAACACTGCCGCCAAAAAGGAATCCTGCACCACGTGGACTCAATCCCCAGCCGTCAACAATATCTTCAGGATCCGACCATAGGAGGTCACACATGGCACCATCGTGTGGTACTTCTTGCTTCCGGTCAATTGTCCTGATCTGCCATCAATGTATGGGTTCGTCAGTTAACTCATTTGTAGTTGAAACTTCTGATTATATCAGTAGAGAGAGAGCGTTCTTTCTATCAACCTGATCAAGAGTCATAATAGCTGGAGAGAGACCGCCATGAACGCAGAATATCTTGTTCTCAACAACAGCTGAAAGACTTTTGTACATATGAAAAGAGTCGCATCATTTTAGAGTAAGAGATCCCAAAAACTGAAACAGAGAAAGGTGGAATGCGTGCGATGAGAAAGTACCTCATGTAGTCAAAAATGTCAGTGCAGTATCTCCAGACATTCACCGAGCCATATTTACGCACACACTCATCATAAAATCCATAAACCTACTAAAAGCAGACTGTGTAAATACTCTGAATATATTATATATACACAAAAACCCAAATTTTCAATGAGTCTGCATTCACCTGTGTGATTTGCCTGCTTTCGTGGTTTCCTCTGATGAGAGTTATACGGTCTGGATATCTAACCTGATAATATCAAAGCAACTCACTTAAGTGATTCTAAACCCATTTAGCAGAAGAGATTATGAGAAGAAACACAGTCCAAAGAGTCACCTTGAGAGCGAGTAGAAGTAGAAACGTCTCAACCGAGTAATATCCACGATCAACAAAATCTCCAAGGAACAAGTAGTTGGTCTTAGGGCAATCACCCCCAACTTTGAAAAGCTCCATCATGTCATAGAACTGCCCATGGATGTCACCACATAGCTATTCCAGTGGAAAGGAAAACAAAACTCCAATCGATTAACAATTCTTGCAAATCATCATAACAACAGAAATGGTATCTACTCTCACTTCAACACGCAGCAACTTCACTGCCCTTGAAATCTTTGGACTTGTAAAAAAATGAAAAACAACAAAAAAACTCGTTCCCTGGATCCTACAAACGACCACCATTTGATACAACATAACGAACCAAGGCAAAGATCTGCTGAACCATTAAAACTACGATGCCCGCCCGAAATTCCCGCGCCCAATGAGCTCCTAATTCAACTTTTAAGATAAACTAAAACCGACTCTTTACAGATAACTGGAGACGAAATAATCGAACCCCAGATCGAGAAAATAGGGTAAAGCAAAGGAACTTACAGTGACAGGAGCATCGACTCTTTGAACATTACTCTCTTCGACGAGGATTTCCATGGCTTTGAGACAAAGAGCCTTCACCTCCGATTCGCTCAATGGTTCGCAGCGCTTCAGCTGCTCTATTTGCCGGTCTAGGTCTGACATTTCAACTCCTTTCCTCTTCTTCCGATTTCTAATTCTAATCTTCAAGACTCCTCAAAACGATCCTTAGTATGATAATTCAGAAGAAACCCAACCAAAATTCTCGAAAGAAATAAAAAAATCTGCAACGAGCTGTAGTTAGTTTCGTCTTCTTCCCGGGAGGAAGAGCTTTCTCTTCACTTCTCTCCGCAGGTGTACAGCTTTCTTTCTCTCTCCATCCCTAATGTTTTATATTATATCCAAAACCACCCCACTTCTTTTCAGATATTGTACATTCCGCCTGAATGTTCTTAAATATAACATTCCAAACCAACTCCCTTCACTTAAACGGGCCTAGTCTGTGATTTGGGCCACATTTAATTTAAAATTTTATATGGCCCGGCCCGCGTAGAATGAAGCCACTTACACGCGCGCCACATGGAGTGATCGGCACTGTTGTTGATCGGCGGCGGCGACGATGGAGAGAAACGTGGAGAAGATGCTGAACAGAGTTTCGGTGGTGTTCATAAGCATTGGGACAGCGATCATGGTGATTATGATTCTCCAGACGCCGAAGACATGTATCCCACCAGAAGCTCCATCGAAACCACATACGCATTTCCCGAGATCCACCTGCGATTCCTCGCCTCGCCAGCATCTTCCTCTCGCCAAGAAGAACGCTCGCATCTGGTCCTCTAGGGCTTGGAAGTCTCGTCTCTCCTCCTTCTCCTCTTACTTCCTCCGATTTCGCGATCTCGGACTCCTCCACAACCACACCAAAGCTCTCTGCCTCTCCGCCGGCGCCGGCCACGCTCCGATGGCTCTTTCCCGGATCGGATTGGCTGACGTCACCGCCGTAGAGCTGGTCGATTCGCTTCCTCTTGTCAGAAGAGCCGATCCTCATAACCTTCCCTTCTTCGACGGTGTCTTCGATTTTGCCTTCACGGCGCATCTAGCCGAAGCTCTGTTTCCGTGGAGATTCGTGGCGGAGATGGAGAGGACGGTGCGGCGGGGCGGGTTTTGTGTGGTTGCGGTTGATTTATGCGGCGGAGACGATGTCAGGGACATTGCTAGGCTGTTCGCTAATTCGAAGCTCGTTGATGTTGCTAATGTAACCTTAGAAGGATCCAAAAGGACGAGTATACTATTCAAAGTTCAAGATTCTCCGACATGACTGTGTCTATGTTATCAATGTCTTGGAATCTCAGAGGTTGCATTGTATCTATTGTTCCTCACATGACTGTGTTTTATCTTATCTTCCCTTCTTCTCATTCTATTACGTTTGATTCTAAAAATTGATTAAGACTCTGAGCTTAAGAGCCGCTTCAAGAAATCTCAAGGCCTTGCTTGGTTTATGCGCATCATTCAGTTGGTCGTAGATATTATAGATAAGTTGACTTGAAGGTTTGATTGTTGGAGAAGAAGCTGAATGAGTTGACAGAAAAGAAGGAACAAGGAGACAATTCAAAGACAAAATTGAGTGATGCAGCTCATATTGTTCTTGTTTTTGATGTTTTCTTATTGAACAAAAAAAAGAACGAAAAAAATCTATATACAGATCGTCTGTTTTCGTTTGGTTGAAAGTATATATGAACATTCTTAATTAACAATCAATAAACATTTGTGATTATTGTATGTATGCTCGGATAGCGTAGCCTGCTTGCTCTGTATCAGAAACTCTCAAGCTGCTGCTGCATATTAGAATCTGAACTCAGGTTCCACGTCCATTGCCCACGTAAATTTTTCCAAAAGAGACTTGTTGAACATCTGTACAACGAGAAACGAGATTTCATTAAAATTTTATTAATTAGACGACTCTCTGTTTCTCCTTTTTTTTTTCCTTCCCACAAGCAAGATCTCAATAGTTTTTACCTTTTCAATGGGTACTTCATGGCGTTTGCACCAGGCGACCGTGATCCTAGGATCCATGTAATTGATTTTAGACGTGCCCAGGGCCACGGTTTTCAAACTCTCCTTTGTTTGCATGTCTCGTTCCATCTTCTCGATCTTCATCGTCTGTTGAGCTATCTTCTTCTCCCACCTGTAATTAACATCACAGTTTCAGAGAGATTTAATCTGGTTTTTAAGTCTTTTGTAAGTGAGAGCAAGGTTTTATCATATTTACGCTTCTGGAGTTAAGTTTCTCGTTTTCTTTCCATCTGAACCGTCTAATGGAGGTTCTCCCTTTTTAGCCCTCTTGAGGTTGGTTTTAAGTTGTTTAAGACTCTCCTGTGACAATATCAAACACAAGGCAAATTGATAAAACACCAGATCAAAATTATAAAAACTTCCTAAAGTTTCATATTGTGGTTATCAGATCTCATATAGGAGATTTACCTTGAGTTCATCTGTTTTATCTTTCAACTTCTTGACTTGTGCACCGTGAGACTTTGAAACAGCACGCTGGTGATTACAAATTACGGCCACCTTCGACAATCGAGAGCCAGTGTCATGAATCGGAAAGGAACTCATCATTGTTTTGGTTTCAAGTTACTAGAAACCACCACAAATTGAACAATCTTACCTCCTTGTTTGCTTGCTGATGTACTACTATTTTCTGCTTGACATCGCCATCTTTGGTTTCTCGACTCAACTGTCACACATCCCAATAGAACAGAGCGGTGAAAATTTGTAACAGAAGAACAATCAGATTCAGACGTTTTGGAAGTTAAACAAGAAAAAAGTGAGAGGCACAAGGCTCCTATCGTACCGTTTTATCCAGGGTGATGGATGCATTGTATGTACGGAATACTTTAGCTGTGAGTCCAGGCATAAGCTCCTTAAGATGAGCGTTCAATTTGCTTGTGTCTATCTCATCAAAAAGATCGTCTGAATCGGATTTACCTGGATGATGATAGAAAAGTATACAGTTATTTGTTGAATCATGAGAAGCGATTGAACTGTCTGAACACTAAGTCAGGTCTATATAACTCACCAGCCCTGAACTGTCCAATGGCTTTGTAAACAGGAGGCTCAACTTCAACCGTATTCATATATCTGATTGAATCTTTACCAAGGAAGTCAAACTAAACACATAGTGGAAAAGGAAAAGAAAAAAAAACTCTGTCAGAATCAAACTACTTCAACAGGTATACTCTTCATTTATGAAGTTAACGTCAAAGCATTCGGGATCCAATTGATACCTCTAACTTATTTGGATGAATGCACTCCACATTTTCTACTTTTAATGTACAGCAACCAACAGTGTCTGCCTCATCATCATCCTGTCCAGAACAAGGATAATTTTTTTTTGAGAATTGTTCTGCACACTTGTTAGTTATTACTTGCAAATCATTCACTTTGTTTTTCATTACCTTCTCATTACCAGCTCTAAGTGCCAATTTATCAATGAGATAGGTAGCCACAGCTATCTGACGCTTTGAAACATCTTTAGCAGTAAAATTCTTGGTGTAGGTTGCTCTTATACTTTCTATGTGGTCCTGAACAGAGACAGAACAAAAGTTAAGTAGCTAAGAAAAGGAAAGTGTGATAGACTTTAAAATAGATGAAAGCTGAGTAGGTACCTTAAGCTTCCTGGCTTTCTCGTACTTCTCCTTGTCGCTTTGGCCTTTCAGAGAACTGCTAGCTGAGAGATTAACATACTTGAACTTTTTTGGGTGAATAGGATCATTCCAGATTGCTAGCCAGCTGACTGTGTTATCATGCTTTATTTCTTTCCATCTGCAAAATAGTTTCATGTGTTAGCACGAGACTCTATAGCATCTCCCACTGCCTTAACTATTGTAGAGAATACGACCTTTCACCAGGGATGGGGCACTCAGGGGTAGGAGCATCTTCCCCGATGTTTAGAGTGATGTCACAAGGAAGGATACGCCTTTTCAACTTTCCCATCTGAAAATTCAGGTCATATACTGGTTTATGGAAGCCACTCAAACCCAATATGCAATGTGAGATATGCATGCAGAAAAGAAAAGTGTAAAAACCTTGGGATGTTCTCCCCGACCTCTGAATAACGCAGGAGGTTCAACCTTGGAATTACCAACCTGAAAGAGAGACAACCACCATAGTAACTAAGACTATCCAAAAAGATGGAGAACATTTACATGTGATGGGAGATCTTACTTTCTCTTTGACACCGTCAATAATAGCCCACATATATTTCTCTCCCTGCTCCGGTTTCTTCTCTTTCGACTCTTTTTTCTTCTGCACATTATCAAAGACATTTTTTCAAATGGAAGAAACTTAACCTCAATGCAGTCATAAACTTAAAACTTAGAAAGTCTTCATCTTAAGAAACAAGACAAGTTCAACTAAGATCTTTATCCTTGTAATTTTCCTAAAGAAATATGAGGACTAGCTAAATTAAGACAAAAAAATTTGGTGACTTCACCTGCTTATCTTCCAAATGCCACTCATATATGGGGGTAAAGTCACAATCATCTAGATTCTGTATGACATGATTCTTGCCGAGTAGTTTACTCCAATCATTCCAGAAATTCTTCCTGAATAAAGGTTTGTTATAATAGTCCGACTCCCTCAATACAGCAAACATCGTTGCAACCTAACAGTAAAGAAAAGCAAATCATCAGCAGAATAGTTAATGAAGCTGATCCCTTCGAAGATCTTGATGAATATATGACAGAAGAAATTAAACATTGAGGGAATGGATAGAGGGATGATAACCTCTTCTTGCTCAGGAGACAAGTTGACTGGCTTTCCCTTATATAAGATCTTAGTCCCATGAGGTTCATAAGGTGGTGGAAAAGTGACACCATTGTGCACCAACGTAGTCCATTTCTTTTTCCCATCGCCAGAAGGTAAGGATGTTGAAGACTTTGCATACTCAGAGTCCTCTCTCACTTTCTTGGAATTTTTGCTCCTTGTCTTGGACGGAGAAGAAACTACTCTTGTCACTTTGGGCTTCTTAGTTGATGAAGTGGAACTCTGTTTTGTTACTTTAGGCTTTGCAGATGGTGCTTTATTGTTGGAGGAATCTGACTTGATTCTCTTGGCAATTGGAACATCATCATCATCATCATCAGTTTCGTCAGGTGATACCACAGCCTTCCTCTTTTCACCTAAATTTTCGGTTCTTTTCACAGAATCTTGTTTCGGAGTTGAAGTAGATGAAGATGATGCCTTGAGCTTTTTCGTTGAAGATTGATCTCCAGAACTGTCCGTCTCCAGAAGTCTCTTGCCATATACCTTTGGCTCTTCACTTTCAAGCTTGGAACCATTCTTTAACTTGTTAGCCAAAAGTTTCTTTTCATCAGTACCTGAAATTTCATTGACATGCTTCTTTTGAAACCTTGAGGATAGTGGAGCTTCATCACCTGACTCATCATCTCTAATGATTTTACTTGTTCTATCTAACGTCGGGTTGCCATTGATCTTTTGTTCTGACGCAGAGGAACGTAAGGGTCTACCATCCTCAGAATCTCCATTATCAATGTTGATATCAAACGGTTTTCTGTGTGATTGGTCTCCATCCTTAACAGTGGATGGCATAACAACGCTTCTCTCGAACACTAAAGGTTTATTATCATCATCATCGTTGTCATGCCCGTTTTTCGTCACTGGTTTTGAAACAGCTTTAGTGCCCATATCTGATGACAATATGTTAAAAAGTATTCTCTTAGAGATTATAACCGAAACAGGAACCAAGTAAAACTCCCAAAGAGAAACAACCTTTCCTTCTCAATAGAAACAGCTAATCTTACTTATTATAAATTATAAGGTGAAGGTAAAAGTAAAACTCTCTACGAAAAGGAAATAAGAATTATGGAAACCCTTGATAATTTCCTTCAAAATTCTGATCTTAGTGTTGCGTACGCATCAAGGGAGAACAAATATAGCATCTATTTAGTTCTACAAGAGTGCTAGATACGTCTTCTTCAATTCTCTATGTCCCCTCCATTGAAAAACATCACAATCCAAGATTAGGGCTATGCATAATTTACTACAGCGGACATGGAAATTGTGATAAGAACAAGAATAGTGTGCAGTTTAAATAGAGAAAATCCCCAAATTCGTACCTGAAACCCTAATCTTTGTTACAATACCGCAATGATCAAATCAAATAATCCGCGCCATTCAAGAAACCGTGAAAGTGTTACGCTTCTGATGCCGAGGAGGCTGGAGAGCCTAAGGCATAGAGAGACTCTCTTTCGTAAAGAGGTTTAATTGCTCGGCGGTTTTAAGTTTTAACACCCACACGATGTCGTATCGAACCCCGCGGGTTTTTACCTTACCTCCCTAGGTGCTTTTACCTGATAAACCACGTTCATGTAAAAGTAAAACCAGGAATTTTCGAAACAACTAATAAGGATAAAAAAATCAGATAGCAGACAATTTATCATTACACATAATAAAAATACAATTTAGGGCATGATTTTAACATTTTTAGAAAGACGAGCTTCTATTTTTATCTTCCGAAAAAATATGTGCTTCCAACCTCCAATAATATATATATATATATATATATTTTAGTAGCCACATTTTCATATAAATTTCTCAATAGTTTTGTATCTTAGGTAATGGAGGAGGAATGTCCAACTCTCTTATATGAACTTTTTTTTTCAAATTCGTCTTTTAGAATAAATAAAAAGATATAAATATGCCAATTTTTTTTTTCTTAACTCAATAATCATTATAAAACCGATTCTACTCTTGCTCTTTTTTAATATTTTTTATCATTATCACCGAACACTTATCATTATCATATATAAGTTATTATTTTAATATTTACGTAGGAGCTAATATAAGTAATATGCAAGTATGTGATGAATAATTATATGGAATTTGAGTATAGTGAAGTGTTCATAAAAAAAAATATTTTTAACAATGTTAACTTAGTGACACTATTTTTAGTTTTTTCAAACTGTTTATAGTACTTTTTTACGAAATTTTATTTTGATTTTTTATTATATGTAATATTAGATAAAATATATAAGGCATATTTTAAAAGAAAATTGTGTAAGGCATATAAAAATGTTGCACAAACGGTGCACACATTTTATTTTCTTTATCATCTTTGCTGCATCACATCTTCGCGGCTTAAACCTAAAACCCTAACATACTATCTTCGCCGCTTCTTAACTTCTCACCTCACTTCTGTTCTAAATGTCGAGATGATGGTTGTACTGGTGGTGTTCGCTCTCATTTGTGGAGGTTGTCTTCATGCAACTAGAGACTACTGAGAGAGATTATGTTATCTGTTATGTGTTAAACTCTATGTTATGTGTGAGAATTTTATGTTATGTTATGATGTTATATGTGAGAATCTTATGTTTTTTTTTTTTTGGGTGAGAATCTTATGTTATGATATGTTATGTGTCAAACTCAATCTATTATGTTATGTTTCCTTATTATCTTTGGATTCTGTAATCTAATATATTCTAGAGGAGCTGAAAAGCTGTGAGATTATTATTATGCAAGTAAATATTATTTTACTACCACTTTGATTCTCTCTTACAACACAAAACTACACAAATACAATACACTATTAACAATGGATTATCAACTTATTTTATATTTTAATGCGCGAACGTCTAATTAATGGGTAGTCAATGTCTATATATTCGCCGTTCAGTAGTTACCTATTTTCGTATAAAATAATTCCTGTTTTCATATTTTACTTGTTACCTATGGACTTACATATGGCCGCGAGAAAGTAGACATGAAGGGATTGAAAAACGCTCTCGAATTAGGCCAGTTAAATTTCACCGACGATGAAATCTCTCTCTTCCTCAAGAAGATCGACCAGGATGGTGATGGTTGGCTAACCACAGTGAATATATGAAGACGTTTGGTTCTCCCTACCTTACCATCCTTGTGTCGGAAGCATTTGCTCAGGCGGACTCCAACCACGACGGCCTTATCTCTGGTAAAGAGGTTCACAAGGCTTTCCAATTGCTGGGTATCTACTACATCACCGAGGTGGATGATGATGACCTCTACAAATGCTCCTCGCTGGATCTTGAAGGTGGCTTAAATTTCTATTCCTTCTGCAAACTCTGGAGAAAGGTTGCCTCACAAACTCTGGCGGATTCGGACCAGGTCTGCTTTATAGGACAAGCATGTGAACCAAAGGCTAAGAGTACCCATTTTATAGGGACATCCATTTTATATAAATAAGTTATATATATATATATATTGATTCTAAATATATGAAAAAACTTTGGAGTTTTTGTTTGATTTTAAAATATTAGTAGCAGCAAGTAAGGATACTTTGAATGTATCATGTTTGAACTTAGAAGTTTCTTTAAAGAACTGTATGCATTTAGACATTGTTAGAGATGATTTGTATATGAAATTAATATCAATGAAACTTTATTGAAATGCTTGACTTTTTGAAAATAATGGAGGATTATTATCAGAACACAGAAATTGTTTATCGTATATTGTTAATTATTCCGGTATCAGTCGCCAAAGCTGAAAAATATTTTCAAGGTTGAGCTAATAAAAATTTATTTGCGATCTATCTTATCACAAGAGATATTAAATGAGTTGGTTTTGTTGTCAATTGAGACAGTTATGGTTGAAAAACTTGACTATTCGAGTTTAATAACTGATTTTACATGAAAAAATGCAAAAAGTTATATTTCAGTAATAAATTGTTTTTTATTAACATTTTTTAAACAGTTTTATGAAGTTGAATTATCTTATGAAACTTTAACATATTTTTCTCTATATTGTCATCATTTTATGATCTTTAACAAAAATGCACAATTTTTGAATTCGCTTAGGATAGTCCAAAATGTTGCACCGACATTGACTGGGACGAAGTGGTCCGCTTCATCCACTACCTCGCTGGAGCCGTGGCAACTGCACTCCTAAGCTTTCTCTCTAAGCCTACCCCTGCACTCCTAAGCTTTCTCCCTAAGCCCACCCTCGACACCATCACCAACATCACACCGATGACTTTTGTCTACCAAGTCAACAAACCATTTGCTTACTGTGTCAAAGACACGCTGGGTTTGTGCTTTCTGCTTGCATGGGCCATCGTGTTCGTTGTCTACGCAACTAGAGAGAACTGATAAATCATGCTTACTATTATGTTATGTGTGATGTGTGATGTGTTAAACTCTATGTTATGATGTTATGTTTGAGAATCAAATGTTATGTTATGATGTTTATGTGTGTGAGTCTTCTGTTATGAATTCAATCTTTTATGTTATGTTTCCTTATCATCTTTGGATTATGTTATGTTATCCTTATGGTATGTTACTTGTTGAGTGCGAAACAAACAAGCCTGAGGCTTCAGACTTATTCTCCTTTACATGGCAGCTTCTCCTCTGCTGCTACTTCCTTGGTAGCAGCTTCTCCTCTTCAGAGCAATAACTCTGGTTCAGGTAGGAGCCATTGCGCCTCAGAGCTTGGAGTCATTGCTAGAAAGTATCCATGATTGCTTTGGAAGTACAGATTGGGTAACACGAAAGGCTGCAGCTGAGACCTTGACTGCATTGGCATCACATTCAAGAAGTTTGCTAAAGGGCAGAACAGATTCCACTCTAGGGGCGCTTGAGAACTGTCGGTTTGACAAGGTAGCTACGTTCTCTTTCTCTAAAGTAATGATAAAAACAAAGCCAATTCCAGTATGACTGTGTTTGAAACATCATGAGCTCCATAATTTCTTATGAAATAATGTCATATGTCACTAGCAGCTCAGATATATCAATTGGTAGTTGATGGTGCTTGTGGGCCTTCCTCATCATTTGAATTCTCACGGAGCCCTTTCTTTTATTTATTTACTATGATCTGCATATCTCAAGTTTCAGTCATCTATTACTTCTCTTTCACTAGTGAACGTTGTAATGGGTGAATGTTTTGTTAAATGGCCCATATAAACTAAGATGCATGGCTATACATTCATGGAACAAATATTAGTTAGGTTATGTAGTGATCTTCTCAAAACAGTGTAATGATGATATTTTCTTGGGCAGATTAAACCTGTCAGGGAAAGTGTGACAGAGGCGCTACAATTATGGAAAAAATATTTCCGGAAAATGTGTAGACGGTGCTCCAGATGAGTCAAAGAGTTCAATCCTGAATTTTTCCAAAGACTAGAAAGAAGGCAGTCCGTGGAAGTAGTAGTCCCTCGTAGATACAGAAACAACGATGAGGAACAATCAGGACTCGATGATCTCAATGCCATGGGATCTTCAAATCGCTTCAAGAGCATCCAAGCAGATGATCATGGATTTCCAGATTCCAACTTAGAGTCGGCGAGTGATAAACAGGTCAGAAGTAGGTTTGATGGGAACATATCACAGGCAGGGACATCTGGTGATGATAATGCTGGTGTTGTAAACGGAAAGGAGATACCCGGAAATCACGCTGCTATTGCCAATACTGATAGCCATTCTGAAGGATCTTTGACAAGTAATAGAGGAAATTGGTCAGCGATCCAGAGGCAGTTATTGCAGCTAGAGAGAGAACAGACTAATCTTATGAACATGCTCCAGGAGTTTATTGGTGGCTCACATGACAGTATGGTGACCTTAGAAGGCAGGGTAAGGGGCTTAGAGAGGATTGTTGAAGACAGGGCAAAAAAATCCATTTCTTCTTTGCAGATTATAAAAATCCATTCCGCAATCTGCAAAGAAGTGATTATGTTTTTATAATCATTTCATATCTCCGACGAGTGTTTCTGAAGACTCCAGTACATTATACACGCCGTTAAGATTAGGATCATCTTCTGATTCACCTGTCACAACACCCCAAACACCATCTCATCATTAGCTCATATTAAGCAAGTGCTGTTTCAGGTAATTACAAGATAGAATACATTTATAGAATCTCGGTTCTGACCTCCATGATATCTTCAGGCAACAAGAAAACAGAACATCCAAGCTTTCTTGCGACGCTGACTATGTACGTAGCATTCAACCTCTTCTTGTCATCTGTATGTTTCAACAACCACAGAAACCAAATAAGCTTGATTCGGGTCTTTCTTTCATAATGAATTAACTTGTCCAAAAAACCCTTCGTCACCCCATATATTTTACGTGTTTGAGAGATCACGAGTGGTTATGGTAGTGACTTAAATCAATTGCAGGCCTTTATTCAGCCCAATTAATGTTTATAAATATATTTATATATTATGACATCTGGTTTTCTCTCTGCAAATCCCTAAATTTGATCGTCAATGGCTACTGACAATCTTTCCGACAAATATATTGTTTTTGGAAAACTGAAAGCAAAATCTCAGAACAAGGTTCGACTTCTCTATCGATTTTCGTCGGTTATCGACTTTAGAATCGTCTGTATGTCCCTCTTATTATAGTTGTTCGACTAGATGTTCGATTTGGAGCACAGCTGATGTTTCGTTTTAATTAGGTATGCTTCGATTGTAGTGCGAAGAATCCGACATGGGCATCGGTTACATTCGGGATTTTCCTCTGCATCGATTGTTCAGCGACTCATCGTAGCCTCGGTGTTCATATCAGCTTCGTCAGGTAACTTGTTCTGCAAGCCTTGCATTTGACTGATTCAGGTTATCGATTAGATTACACAATAATTTTTCCAAGTGGTTTTTCTTGTCTTGTTTGATCAATCAACACCGAATACGTTCTCTACATGTTATTTGTTTTTTCTTTTTCGTATAGATCAACGACGTTAGACTCATGGAGCCCTGAGCATCTCAGGGCAATGATGTTTGGTGGAAACCACCGCGCTCAAGTGTTTTTCGAGCAACACGGATGGGCGGACGATGGTGGAAAAATCGAGGCTAAGTACACCTCAAGAGCTGCTGATTTGTATCGCCAGATTCTTGCTAAGGAAGTTGCAGAAGATACTGATAGTGGTCCCCTGTTACTGGAAGCATCTAATGGAGTCTCTTCTTGTGCTGTCAAGGAAGGCTTACCTCCTTCTACTGGTGCCGCTTCTAATGCACTTGTTCCCAGTACGTTTAAGAAGAAACGTGCGGACGTGAATAGGACGGGTAACATTGGTGGTCTTGGTGCACGTAAGCTGCTTACTAAGGTAAGTCTCGGGTTGTGCATTAAGCTTTCTGCCTTTTTCTCAGATTGAGATATCAATTTTTCTTTCTTGCTAAAATGTAGCCAAAGGAAGATATCTACGACCAGGAACCGGATGAATCCGTGGGTGTTATTCCTACTTCATCTTTAACTGATATCAGTGAAGTCAACTCATTAACTGGTTCGTCAATTGCCGACGACTTGCAATGTGGAGGACAAAGCGCTGGTGCTACACAAGTGCTTCCGTGGAAGCCATGGGTACAAGTAAGTAGATTTGTCACCGCATTGTCATATCAAACACTTGTTGAGATATTCCCTATATCATGTCTTGTTTGATTTGATATGTTGTTGACAGGAGGAGGAAGATTTCTGGACGTCAGTGAAGACGAGGCTCTATTCGAGATATCTAGGTGTTGATGTTTATCGCCTCCGTAGGGAATTGACAGAGTTAATCCAGAAATTGGATGCCCCAGATGCTGATGCAATCCCTATTGCCACCCGTCGGGAATGGGCCAGAGAAATGCGTGACGTGGTGAGTTTTACACACCAAACATCTCTCTCGGCTTCTTTGAGCTTTTTGTTAACCATAATTGTTCTGATAAACATTGTTTTTTTGGCTGGTTGTTTCTAACAGGCCCTCAAATATAAACCAACAAACACCTTATTGGGAGAGTGCGCCATACTAGACAGTATCAAAGAGGATGCGTTGCGCTTAGTGTCGAAAGTATATGGTCTGGAAAAATACCAGTATGCTGATTATACTGCTCTGGGACGTCCCTACTACTCTGTAAACAAGTCCACTTAGTCGTTATTATGCGTACTGCAAACTAAGTGGACCTAAAACTAAATACTTGATTGGATTTTGGATATTCACTAAGGCCATTGGGCAAAACAGATGAGAAAACAGATGGACGTTTGAGAATAGTAGACAAAAAAAAAAGGTTAGTAACGATGAGAAAACAAATTACTACTAAAGCATTGAAATGAAAGTTGGTTTGGTTCAACTGAAGGTTTCTTGCTTCCTGGTAAACACACTCATTCTCTGGAGTCTCCTTCAAATTAAGATGATCCCTATTGTATTCCTATACTTGCTATCACACTAGATACATGTTTGTGCGCTCATTTACTCGTGTCTCACTTGTTTGCAATATTGAGTGATATTGTTCACTAGACTGCGTGACATGCATGCAAACAAGGCTAAGCCATTGAAGGCACACACATGAAAAAAACTTCAAGAATGGAAGTGTGCCTGATCCTTATGTAACATTATACATGTATTACAACCTTCTTGTTGGAATTGGGAAATTTTGAAGGAACTTATATAAAGTAAATAAGGTTCTGCTACCTATTCTTTCTCAAGAAGATGTTAGAAGAGGTTTAAGTGGTTTTGGCAAATGAGACTCTTTCTTTGTGGTTGTGGGTAGAATCAGAATATTTGTCTTTTAGTTTAACATGAAATGAAAGAACGATATGCAAATATGCAGCAATCTCTTGATAAAGAGACAAGGATATAGTTGTAGTTAAACCACATAATACTAATAGTGGTCCATTATTGGTTTGGCGATCTCTGCGGTTGTACTCCCACCTCCCATTACCGTTTGTTTCATTTATCCTTTATTATTTTAACAACCATTTATATTGCTCTTTTTATTTGCATTAACAAATCATAAGTAACAGAAGAAAATATAGAAAATGTGTTGATTTCTATAAAGTAACTTGTGTGTTTAACAGAAAAAAAAAAGGGAAAACGACCTATTTCCCCCTCGGAACTATCATATAGTAACAGAACCACACAAAGTTTGACCCTCATCCCAGATCCCCATAATCACAAAGTTCGAAACCTTTTTCTCCACATCTACATAGATCGAAACCTATTGCTCCACAATAAAAAATATCGAAACTGTAATCTGCACAGACCGTAATTAATCGCGGTTTATTGGTTTTCGGCAGTAATGGTAACCAACGAGATAAGAGATTAGACCGGATTAAGATCCGATTAGGATCCGATTAAATGGGTAAACCAGGATTAAAAAAAAAAAAAACCTAAACTTAAAACCGAACCCAACCCCTAAACTATTAGAACCCTAAATCCCCATTCCCCGAAAGCCTCTTCCCGTATCTCTTCTTCCCCCATCTCTTCTTCCTCAATCTCTTCTTCCTTAATCCTTGTGTTGATTTCTCTAATGTCGATTGTGGAGTTTGATGGAGCACCCGAGATTCCTGAATCCTTTCCACCTGATTTCGATTCGGACGGAGAAGATCGACGGGAGCGTAATGACTACAACATCGCGAAATCTGTAGGTGAGTTTATTGACGAGCCTCCTATCAGACACAATGTCTACCCCGATAGTGAGGAGGATGAAGAAGGAAGAATGTGCAACGAACAGCTTACAGGCGCAGCAACATCAGAAGAGGTAACGGAACCTTATTTGAGGGACAAGTTTTCATTAGTGGAATCGCATTTAAGGAGGCTGTCTTAGATTATGCTTTGAAAACGGGTAGGAACATTAAGCAGTATAGATATGACAAAACTAAGCTTGGGTATAAGTGCGAAGGGAAAGGAGAATTAGGGAAATCCTGCTCATGGCGCATCTATTGTGCAATTTCTCCGAAGCATGATAGGTGGCAGGTTACAGTGTATAAGAAAGATCATATATGTGCTCAGAATGGGATGTGTGAGATGTTGAAGGTCCCTGTAATTGCTCGTTTGTTTGTGGACAAAATCCGAGAAGAACCCGATTACTATATGCCTATGAAAATTGAGGAATTGATTATGGAGAAATGGAAGTTCAGCGTGACAAGACCTCAGTGCCAACATGCTCGTAATAAAGCCTTGCGATGGATTGAGAGAGAGTATGACGAACAGTTCTCTCGTCTTCGGGATTATGCGAATGAGCTAAGAGAGTCGAATCCAAATTCGTCAGTTGAGGTTGACTGCACCGACAATGATATCTTCAACAGGTTCTACGTTTGTTTTGATGTTCTTAAAAGAACATGGAAAACTACATGTAGACCTCTTATAGGTGTTGATGGGTGTTTCTTGAAGTCTAAGATGAAAGGTCAGTTGTTGGTTGCTTTGGGTCGGGATGCAGATAATGCAATTTATCCAATCGCCTGGGCTGTAGTACAAGTAGAAAACACGGACAACTGGCTGTGGTTTGTAAGGAAGATCAAGACAGATTTAGAACTGAACGAAGGAGATGGATTTGTTATTGTCTCCGATCGTCAAAAGGTGAAAAATTCGTTGTCCTCTCTTATACATTATGGTTGTCTTATGCTTTATTTAATCTCTCATCTAATGTCTCTCATATTTTTTTAGGGTTTGGTCAGTGCTGTTAGGACAGAATTGCCTAGGATTGAGCACCGAATGTGTGTAAGACACATCTACGGTAACTTGAAAGCAAAGTTTGGAAAGAGACCGGAGATGAAGAAACTGATTTGGAATCTTGCTTGGAGCTACAATGTCGCCGAGTTCAGGGAAAATTTATTGAAGATAAGTCTGGAGGACCCGGCGGTGTATGCTGAGTTGAGGAAGGCAAGACCGGAGACATGGTGCCGTTCAGCCTACAAGATTGGATCTTACTGTGAGGATGTCGAGAACAATTCGACAGAGTCTTTCAACAACTCCATTGGTAAAGCTCGAGATAAGCCTTTTGTGCCTATGCTAGAGACCATTGCACGCCTTGCAATGGTTCGTATAGCCAAGAGAGACATCATAGCGAAGGACCACCAAAGCATTTGCACACCATATGTGATTGATACACTCGCAGATTTGCATAAAGATGCTTCTGAATGCACGGTTAAACCTTCCACCAATATGATGTTTGATTGTATTCATAAAGGGTGTTCTCATAGAGTAAGCTTAGAGAATAGGACTTGTAGCTGCAGGAGATGGGATATCACAGGCATTCCTTGTGAACATGCATATGGAGTTATGCTACGTAGAGGACTTGAAGCTCAAGAGTATGTTTGTCAGTGGTTTAGGACTGATATGTGGAGGAGGAATTACGAAAATGGCTTGATTCCAATAAGAGGTGCGAAGTTTTGGCCTTTAGGAGAAGATCTCATTACTCCACCGGAGGTGCCACCACAGCCAGGCCGGAAGAAGGTAACAAAAAAAGATAAGAAAAGGAAGAGAGGAATAAATGAGTCTCCCGTGAAGAAGAAAGACAAACCTTTGAAGAGGATTATGCACTGTGGAATTTGTGGTGCAGCCAATCATAACTCTCGCTTTCATAAGAAGAAGAAGGTGACAAAGGTATGTCTTCTCTCCTATGTATTTCATATGTCCATTCAGCCTAGTTAGGTCTCCATATTCACTCTTTATTTGTCTGTTTTATCAGCCTACTTTGGGTGAACAATCCTCTCAGGCTGAATCTTCACAAGGGATTCTCACTCAAGCAATATGATGATGTGATTTGCAGCTTCTTTTCGTCTCCTTTATCTTTCGTTTTGGACATGTTTGGTAGCTTTCTCTCAAACATTTAGACCATGTTTTGGTACCTTTTAGCTATCGTTGTGTGCCTTGTTTTGGTAGCTTTTAGCTATCGTTGTATGGCTTGTATTGGTACCTTCTATCTTTCGTTGTTGTGGCTTGTTTATGTACCTTGTTGCTATCTATGAACACAATTTTTCTTCATTCACACAATTTGTCTAATTGTCTCTATCCCGAACAACAAATATAAACTCCAAATTTAATCAACACAACAGAACCCAACACAAGGTTTAAGACAACAGAACCAAAGTTAAACCACAACACAAGAATCCGACACTCACTTCATAACCATGGAAAAACCAACAATGATCACACATACTAAAAACACAAGAATCATCATTTTCCTCATCTCGGATTTGGCTTCAGCTAACACACCTTCCACTCTCTCAAAAATCTCTTTCTCTATCTTCAATTCGATCTTCTCAAACATCTCGTTCTCTGCCTCCAAACGTTCTTGTTCAATTCTTGTTGTTCTTAACATCAATGCATCTATCTCATCTACCAATGCCTCATCAACCCACTTGTAAGTGTGGTTATCATTGACAAGCTACAAACCAAAATTATAAAGATGAGAATCAAAATCTCCCTAAAACACATTGTATCGACCTTAAAGATGAGAATTCAGTTTACCTTTCGCTCAACCGCATACCCACAACGATAGTATCGGCGGTATGGATTAGCATCAGATTTAGACATTCTTGACACAACTATTTCTCCACACCAACATCTTCTCGGTATACCCACAACTCGTCCTCTAGCTCTGCCCGTTGATGTGCCAGTCGAAACGCCGGATTCATTGCTCACCATCTTTAATAAATAAACCTGCAACAACGAAATTTAGCAATCCACGAAATCGAATATATCCATAGAGCATGAAATCGAGTTTCTATTGATCGAAATTAGATTTCGAGACTCACTTCACAACCGAATTAGGAATTAGGGTTCTTCGAAATTATGAAACTCGATTTGGGGATTTCAGGTTGAAACTGGTTTTCTTTCGCGGGTCAATGGATCACATAAGGCGGGTGGGGCGGGTATTTAATTCGGTTCGGTTCACCGTTTACGTCTGTACTTGCTCGGTTAATGTTGTAAACCATTAAAACCAGAAAATGTGGAGCAATAGGTTTCGATCTATGTAGATGTGGAGAAAAAGGTTTCGAACTTTGTGATTATGGGGATCTGGGATGAGGGTCAAACTTTGTGTGGTTCTGTTACTATATGATAGTTCCGAGGGGGAAATAGGTCGTTTTCCCAAAAAAAAATATAATATGTGTAGATTTCTATAGCGTTACTTTTGTGAATACACATGATTACATTACCACGATTGAATATAAGTATACATAAATCTTACAAGAACAAATGTTTTGAGCAATGTAGTAGCTAAGTTGCTTTTTTGGGATAATCTCTTGGTCCGAAAATGGTGGAACCAACCCTCACATTGGTGCTCCCCATCTCAATCTGCAGTTCCATAAGTTAAAGAAAAAAAAAAGAAACCCAGTCAAAGATCATCTTCCACAACTACAGTTCCTCGGAAAGGAAGTAAGAAGAACACATTCAAACGATTCTATGTCGGCTTGGTTGTATCTTCGGGTGAGTACTAGAGGAGGGACAAAGATATTACCGCTTGCTCGAAGTCACCGGACATGCCCATTGAAAGTTCAAATCGATCCTCAGCCATTCCAAGTGCCTTGCAGACGTCAGCTCGACAGCTTGTAAGTGTCTGGTCCAGATTAAGTATAAGGGAAAAGAAGCAAAATTTATCGAGAAGGACAGATGTGATTGTAAGTTGCGGTCGTTGAACAAGAGCCTTATCATAAACTGAAAATAAGGGTTCCACAGAGAAACAAGCATTCAACAGAGTAGATCAAGTAACATTACTCTGAAGTTCTCCGGAGTAGAAGTGTAGTCAGGCATCCCGATAGTCATTAATCCGGAGAATACCAAATTCGGACATTGCATGTTCACATATCTTGCTAGCTCCACAACGCTAGAAGGCTCAATTCCAGCTTTAGCTGCAGTGAAACAAACAGTTAGCCATCGTTTGGATGAAGCTGGAGAAAAGAAGAAACAATTTTACAGGAATGAAGCTGTGTGGTAATACTGTATACTCACAAGCTTCTCCGCTTGTGTTCACTTGGACCAGAACCTTCAGTGGATGTCTCCCAAGACTTGAAACAGCTCGATCTAGATGATTTGCTACCTGCGGGAATCGATAGAAATAAATCCCAAACCAAAATAACTAGGCAAAAGAGTTGGAGGAACTGCCTCACAGAACACTTACATAATCCAAGTTCCTTGAAGAATCGTATCATACAAAGTGTGTTATCATCAGCGAAATATAATATTAACCTTTTTCACCATCTACAGTACCATCGCCAAGTTTGGGACTCCAGCTGCAAACATTGGATTGAAAGACTTTCAATTTCAGTTAACCCTTCAAATCAATAGAATCAAATTCACAATCCAGAAAGAAGAAATAAAAAAGCATGGAGATTAAAGATAGGGAAATCAAAGCCCCACCCAAGAGCGTTTTAGCTTTGTTGCTCTGTAGAAACTCCTTTTACAATTAAAAGCACAGAGCATAAAAGAAAACAAACGAATTCTACGGAATTTTGAAGTGATTAGCTATGAAACTGAAACTCGAGCTTCAATCAGCGAACGAACACTAATGTTCAATCGCAGCTAATTTCGTGAAACCTGTGGAGCTTTGTCGATGAACTCTTGAGCGTAATTCTCGCCGAAGCAACGGTGACCGGCGTCGTAGATTTGGCGGATCAGTGAGACGGGTTTAGTCTTGGAGACGGCGACGACCCTTACCCGCTCCGGATCCCTTCCTACATGCTCCGCCGCCTTACGAGCCCTGACAAGTACGGACCGTAGCGCAGTTGCGGCGGTTGCCTCCACCGCATGCTCAAATATTTAAGTTGTGTCTCTCGTAGTCCAGATAGTAGTATAATATAAAAAGCTAAGAAAGTATATTATCATGAACATATATATGCTTTTCTTATTAAAAAAAAAAACGATTAGTCAGTGATGAGAGGATAGGTGAGCTTTGAGGTGACTTGAAATCTAATTGACATGTATATCTTTGGAGATTGGTGTTGTGTGTCACACAAGTTGTGTGAAACTGATGCTAATAATTCTGATTTTTGTTTATTTACCTAAACAGTATTTAGTGGATGCTGAAAAAACAATACTTAGTGGATAATTAAAACCTAGCTTTTGAGTATAATAATACTATAATGACACAGTTGTGTTGAAGTTGTGCATCACACATTGCATAAGCTGATAGATAGTTGTAAAATAGTAGTATTGTTTTTTTAATTTTAATTTAAATATTTTCGACCACATGTTTAATACATAGTTTCATTATATATTTTGATTTGTAGCAATGTGGAAACGTATTGTTTTAAAAAAATACTAGTAGTGAGTAAATTTGGAAAAAGGCAGCAAATTCAAATGATAAAAATAATTTCGACCACATGTTTAAGACGAGGCTCTATTCCAGATATCTAGGTGTTGATGCTTATCGACTCCGTAGGGAAGTGACAGAGTTAATGCAGAAACTGGATGCCCCAGATGCTGATGCAATCCCTCAGGCCACCCGTCGGGAATGGGTCATGAAAGTGTATAGTGGTAAGTTTTACCCCACGAAACATCTTTGAGCTTTTTGTTAATTAACCATAATTGTTCTGATAAACATTTTTTTTTTTTTGGCTGGTTGTTTCTAACAAGCCACCAAATATGATCCAACAGACACCTTATTATTCGGTCGTTGCCCCATACTAGAAAGTACCTGCGAGAGTGCGAGGATGCGTGTGACTTACTGTGGAAAGTAGAAGGTATGGAAAGATTCATCAAGTATTATACTACTAATCCGTAAACAAGTCCAGTTAGTCGTTATTATGCGTACTGCAAACTAAGTGGACCTAAAACTAAATACTTGATGGATTTTGGATATTCACTAAGGCCATTGGCAGAGATGGATTTTGGATTTTGTCATTTTCGAATCAAGTTAGGCATACGAAACTTGTATTTGGTTTTGTGTTGGTTAGTATCTGGTTTACTAAACAGCATATTGGAAGATGTGGATACTCTAAGTTTGAGGATTCAGCTCTGCAACAGCCGGATCGTAACAGGCACAGATCGTTATCGTATTGTAACAGAGTATAATTTGTTGTAGATATCTCTAGATTTTAGCTTAGTCATTTGATATATATGTATGTACTTGGATCGTGATCAATATACAGAAAATTCTCGGCCTCTGTTTCTCTACTTTGCTCTCGCAAGATATATTCGTCTCTCTCTCTCTCTATTCATTGGGTGTCTCCTCTGAGACAGTGGTGATGTCGGAAACCGCATCAGCATCGTTGTCATCAACGGCCAAGCTCGAGACTTCGCCGCTCAATGAGGAAACTTCGTCCTCTCCGGTGACAGACGGAGCAGGGGACGCGTCTGTGCTGGTGCTGCACGTCGTGGTGGTGCTCTGAGTTGACGACGAATCCGAACTCTCCGACGAGTGTTTCTGAAGACTCCAGTACATTATACTCGCCGTTAAGATTAGGATCATCTTCTGATTCACCTGTCACAACATCCCAAACACCATCTCATCATTAGCTCATATTAAGCAAGTGCTGTTTCAGGTAATTACAAGATAGAATACATTATAGAATCTCGGTTCTGACCTCCATGATATCTTCAGGCAACAAGAAAACAGAACATCCGAGCTTTCTTGCGACGCTGACTATGTACGTAGCATTCAACCTCTTCTCGTCATCTGTATGTTTCAACAACCACAAAAACCAAATAAGCTTGATTCGGGTAAACAGAGAAAGTAGCTAGAATTTAGTAAGAAGAGTAGTGAACCTGTTTCACCCTTGGTGACAAGATTCCAGTTAACAACTCTTGGCTCAACCGCCCATAGAAGGTCGAGGAAGAATAACCCATTCGATAGACTCTTGTCCTGAAGAATGTTGATTTGATTCACCAAAACTTGATGGTACATGTACAGGTTTTATAAATAGCATTGACATAACTGTAGAAGTTGATATAAAGAAAGGTACCTTGAAGCTCTCGATCTGCGATTTTCGCCCCATAGTTCTTACTTTCCGGTTGGCCCAGCTGAGGATATCTGCATCAGTCATATCTTTACCTCGTGTCCGCGACCTGAGACTCTTGAGAAGTTGGAGCATATGGAATCTCATCAGCTGCCATAGGAGACCTGAGAGACAGACAACACAATCTTCTTGCATCAAGCTAGAAAAGAAACTGAAACATGGGTTCTCAGGTAATGATTACCAAGAATGAGCTTCTTATTCCCTTGAACTATGTCATTTCCGGCTACATTTACGAGTGAGAAGTTCAGCTCTTTTCCAATCTTTACGACTTGATTGCAGTTTTCTACTTTTCTAAATGGCATCTTAATCGGCGGTTTGGAAGCATGCTTCCAGTTGACTGACTCAGGAGAGATCTTGTCAAGAACTTCCAGAAGAATCCATCTGCAGCAAATTAGTAAATAGCATCAAACCCTTTTTCAGTTTTTTCAAATTGCAACATGTTCAACTTCTACAGATTGGTTGCTTTACTAAATGGAAAAACATAAACTTACCCATTTCTAACATCTTCAAACACATTATTGACATAGCTATCAATCCCGAGGCTGTTGATCCACAGCCGGTAGCATCGTTCATCTCTACAAGTCTGTACATCTTCGGTCATCATCTCCGCAAATGAATACTTACCATCCTTACTTAGACCATTCCTGCAACAGGAAAAGATAGCTAAGGTAAAACCAAAAGTGGTAAAATTCCAAGTAAAGGGATTTCAGGTAAGAATCTTTTGAATGCATTGTATGAAAACTCTTTTACTGTTTTTTCGTTTTCCATTAGCATTCACAAATTTGTTTTTCCAGAATGGCTTACATGGAGAGACGTTTTTTAGTAAACCGTCACCAGCCTAATCAAACAGGACTATTCACTTTACAGATGAGAAAGTGTATCACAATACAAACCTTTCATGGAATATCTGTGCCACAAACGCGAGATTCAAAGTTGGAGATCCTTCAACAATCTCTTCAGCAGTCAAGTATCGCTTGCAGTTCATTCTCTCTGCATGACTGAGAACTAGTTCAGCCCTTTCAAGAGGATCCTTTGCATCTAGTGTAGCCGGGTCACAGTGTTCAGGTGCGAGAACATTGAGCAGGTAAGCATAGGCTTGTGCATCCTGCACATTACCAGGAACACGCTTTACCATAGTAATTTTTTGATGGTTCAACAAATTGCATCCATGAAATTACCACAACCTTGAGTAAGAAAATAAATTTATGTTTGTTTTATGAAATATATAGTTAACATTATTTCACTTATCCAAGAACTAATATTGCTTCTGAATGTTGGAAGGAACAGTAGCACGTAAGTACAATTTTGAATCCGCCTGAGTAAAGAGTTTGTAAATACCTTCAAATCTGAAGAAAAGTTTGAGACGGTTTTCTTGTAACCCCCTATCTTAAGATGGAAGTTCATCCATTTCAGTAAGACTTTCTCAGGGGGTAATCTCAGCAACTCTTCAACATCCTGCAACGGAGAGAAACTTGTTAAACTTATAACTTATAAGACGCATATACTTTGGGTGACAATGTGATTGGTAGCTCAATCACCTCGCTGTCCTCAACCAACTCAACAAGCTGAGGCGTCTTCTTTAAGTTGAGATCAGCCAGCAGTTGAATCTGCAGTTACCAACACTATTTAGTTAATAACTGAGCACAAAAAAAATAAGCTTGATACACAAAGCGGACAAGTGGATGAGTGCAGGACCTTTATGAGCTGTGAAATCAATCCAAGCACCAAGTGAGGCTGCAAAACATCACAAGACCTCCCTAGTCATAACATTACTTGGCCAATAGGTCAGTAAGAAACTTAAATTACACTGACTGATGTATGTTAAACACTGAACAGACAAAACATACCCGTCCTTGGGCCAGGTCCTGTGTCCCAATATTAACAACAGTGCAACCAACAGCTTTCGCAGAGTTGAGACAAAGTGTGTGATTCTCATTTCTCTCCCATGGATTAAGCACCCTCTTGGTGTTGATCGCTCGTTCATCTATTGTCCCTGGAACTGCTACATTTATGAGCTTACTGCACCGGAAAACAAAAAAAAAAGGAGAAACGAGTCAAAGGCAGAAACCAGATGCATTTTGTGTCGAGGTGGACTTCAAACATACGAATGTGCACCTTACCATAGAAGTACACCATCTTTCACAAGTTCATACAAGTCATTAGAATCCGGGTCAAGAGGAAGGAACTGCTTCAGAAAAGGGTCATCCCCAAGATATCTGTTGATGTGTTGAACAAAAGAACCCTTCTCCGACTGGTTTATAGTGTGAAGAAGTGTGGTCGTGCTAGCTTTAAGAAAGGAGGATGAGTTCTTATGACCACCAGATTTCTCAGCTGCTTTACCTTGCAAGTTGAGATATATCTGCACATGATATATCATATCACATTCATACTCAATCCAAAAAAACTTGATTCACCAAGAAACGCCAGAAACTATACACTACCTCGAGAAACTCTTCAAAACCCACATCACTTCTTGTATCAGAACCCAAATCTTCCAGAATTTTCCTGATTTCATCCTCCTTGAATGTTGCACTAATTGCCTTGAGCTTTGACAAAAGAGGAGGGACATCTTCCATGGTGATCTTTCCATTTGATTTCTTCAACGATACAAACTACACCACAAATTCATCCATCCTTTAGATTCATGCATCCATGTAAGATAGGTCGAACAATGAAAGAGAGAACAAACCTTGGAATTGAGAGTTCGAAGTTCGACTTGTGTGAACTGGCTCTGTAACCATGGATCGGAGACGACAACACCCACGAACCCAGACATCCACGTTTACCAAACTCCAGAATCTCAGAAAACCCTCCTTGATCACGATAGTTCAAATAACACAGAATCCTCTGTTTCGATTCTCCCTGAAAACTGATCACTGTAAGCTTTCAGGAAATCGAAACTCAAAAAGGAATTGATCTTGTGGCTAAGAAAAAAAAAAAAAACACCGATTCGAAAATTTGTCCTTAATATAAGCAGAGAAAAGGTGATCATTACAAGAAGACAAAACTGTGTAAACCGACCATTTCGTGATAGATAAGAACAAAATACGACTCCACCACGCAAACAAATTATCAGTCTAAAGGACTAATCTCGAAAGATCGTAGAATCGTCTCTAACCTCGGGTGAATGAAAATTCGGCGGTGGAATTCATCACTATAACATCGATATCAATGTAAGGGAATGACCAAGACGGAGGAACTAAACCGCAATGTGCAAAAAGAAAAAGACAAAATGCGTCACGTGAAGCAACCTCAAAATGAGACGAAGAATATGATGAAGGAAAGAGAGATAGATACGGATTTTTCTTACTTGGTGTAAGCAATTAATTAACAAAGCCGTGAATAGAGGAGGAGGGAAAAAAAAACGAGTTTTATGTTTCGTGTGAGGCGAAAAGGCTCTCACTGGCATTGAATGCTTTTGATTTCTTAAGCATCAAAATCACGCGCGCGAGTGTGTATCATAAGCTTTTGAAACTCGCTCTCTGAGGGATACATGTGGAGAGGATGTGCGTCCAGCTCGACAAAGGACGCTGAGCTCACGACTTGCCTACGTGTCACTTCTCTTGAAATCTCATCATTTTTGTCGCCAGTCGTGAATTATATCAAAATTTCAATTGATGTCCGCTAACACAAATTTTTACTAGGTTCGAAAGTACGTAGTGGTGTTCATGTTCGAAAGCTTAGATGTTAAAAATGTGTGTCAAAAACACTAAAAGGTACTAATACAGGAAGCATCGAATCGGTCAACGTAACAAATTAAAAATACGGCCTTACGGATCTGTTGACGTTAATGCTGGTCCTAATGGGCCTTTAAGCCCATTTTTAAGTTCATTTAATAGAGATATTTGTATGGACACTCCACTTTTTGTAGCCATACTATTTACTAGGCCTGGGCAAAAAAACCGAACCCGAAAAACCGAACCGAACCCGAACCGAAAAAGTAGAACCGAACCCGAACCGAAATTTGTAAAATACCCGAACGGGTCCTAAATTTCAATATCTGAAAACCCGAACCCGAACCCGACCCGAACCGGGAACCGAATGGGTACCCGAAATAACCGAAATACAATTATATACGTAAAATATTAATAATATTTAGATTTGATATAGATTATTTATCCTAAATTATAATTATAAATCCAAATATATGAATTAATTTTAGATAAAAATAACTAAAATATCAAAAATAAATAGAATATATGAAATTTTTAGTTATATTTGTCAAATTTAATTGATTTACATTTAAATTTAACTAATTTTTATTTTCTTCTTATAAATGTTCGGGTACCCGACCCGAACCCGAATAGAACCGAACCGAACCCGAACCCGAACCGAAATTCTAAAATACCCGAATGGGTCCTAAATCTTCAAACCCGAAAACCCGAAACCCGAATGGACCCGACCCGAACCCGAACGGGTACCCGAACGCCCAGGCCTACTATTTACTATCTAGAAATCAGTGTACTACTTAATTATGGCAAGAGTTCATTGCTTACTTTACATCACAAGGCAAATCCAAATGCTTGCTAAGCTCCACATCTTTGGTCTTTAGGAATTAGCATGCTGGATGCAGAGGCCTATACAATGATCACAAATTTTCAAGCAGCATTATTTTTTTATATATGAATATGTATAACCAAAAAGTTACAATTATCAATTTGTTACAATCTAGTCCATCAACAGTACTACGTTGTGATTTTATGGGAACAAGTATCTGAATATTTATCATCAAGACCTTAGAAAATATGGACGAACAAAATGTATATGTTTTTTTTAAAAAAAAATGTATATGTATTAATTATGTAATCATGTTGCAAATCTCATTCTGTAATATCTCTATTAGTATAAGTGATGACAAAAATATCCTTCACAAAAATCTACAACCTATGAATATCCATCACATATACCAGTACCACTACGTGCATGTGCAAATGCACACTTGTGTATGATGTTTCGTTTGTTTTTGTTTAGTGCTTTAATTCCTTTGGATAACAAAAACTATGCAGATATTTTCGGATATTAGTCAAGGCTTGGTGTCCGAGTTCTCCTTCCTTTTCAACAGCTCTCTTACTGATAGCCACGACAAATTGGATTTGAACGGATTGAAGAATACTCTCCAGATGGCCCAGTTGGAGTTCACTGACAAGGAGATCTCCTTGTTGCTCCAGAAAATCGACAAGGATGATGATGGTTAGGTAACCCGCACCGAATTCATGAAGGCATTTGGTTCTCCTTACACTCCAATCCTTGTGTCCGAAGCTTTTTCTAGTCGGACGCCAACCACCACGACAACTTTATTTCTGGGAAAGAGGTTCACAAAACTTTGGAATTACTGGGTGTCTACAGCATGACAAAGTTGGATGTTTCTGACCTCGGCCAACGCTGCATGGTAAAGTTCAAAGCTGACTTAAACTTTTACCTTTTGTGCAAATTTAGTTCACCAGGGTTATCTTTATGCTTTAAAGTGTGGCTTCACCAACTCCAGTGAACTGGGATGAAATAGTCCGTTGGATCCATTTTCTCTGTGGAGCAACACTTGTGATTGAACAACAGGTTTGAAGAATGCGGTCCAAGGATCTCAGTTGGAGTTCACTGACAACGAGGTCTCCCTCTTGCTCGAGAAGATAGACAAAGACGATGATGGTTTTGTAACTAGGACTGAGTTCATCAAAGCCTTCAGCTCTCCTTACAGTCAACTCGTTCTGTCTGAAGCATTTTCTGAGGTGAATGAAAACGGTGATCATTTTCTTGCGGGTAAAGAGATTTACAGAGCTCTGCAATCACTCAGTGTGTACAGCATCACCGAGTTTGATGCTTCCAAACTCTCCCAACGCTCCAAGCTGAAGTTCCAAGGTAGTAGATTGAATTTCTACCTCTTTTGCAAGCTAAGTTCGCCGGCCGTTCTCCTCATGTACAGCAAGGTGGACTCACAAACTCCGGCAGACTCGGACCAGACCCGGCTTATATAATAACTGATTTTGCATGAAAAAATGCAAAAAATTATATTTCAGTAATAATTTTTTCTTATTAACATTTTTTAAATAGTTTATGAAGTTGAATTATCTTATGAAACTTTAACATATTTTTCTCTATATTGTCATCATTTTATTATCTTTAACAAAAATGCACAATTTTTGAACTCTTTCAGGGTAATTCAAAACGTTGTACCGGCACTGAGCAGGTGAAGCGTTCGCTTCGGGCAGCCATTTTTTAAGGGCATATATTTTATAAAAAAAGAAAATTAGTTATATATATATATATATATATCTATTAATATGGATAAACTTTAGTTTGTAGGTCTTCTTAAATAAGAATAATATTAGTTGGGGTTTTTTTAGATAAAATAATTGTTAGAGGACTTCTTAATAATTGTTAATCTTATTTTAGAAAACAATTTAATTAAACCTAAGGAAGATGAATAGTCGACGACTCTCTTGTGAAAGATCTCCTCTTGGCGTTTTTCTATAGATTATTCTTTCACCTTCTCCTTCTTCAGATTTTTTAGTTGCAGAATTCAACACTTTTTTTAGTTCCTTCAACAAATTCATCAATTATCAATTGATTATTATCTTCAAGTTTTCGTAAAAAGGGTATGTCAGTATGTGCAGTGATTTATTAGTTATTACTTAATTAGAAAGAAGAAATGAGTGATCAATTGATCATAGATTTTCTATTAGAGAGATTGAATGGGTTAGCTTTGTTGTCGGTTGAGACAGTTATGGTTCAAAAAACTTGACTATTCAAGTTTAATCACCGATTTTGCTGGAAAAAATGCAAAAAGAGCTGTATTTCAATAATTTTGTTTTTTTAACTTTTTTCTTTCTATAAACAGGTTATGAAATTGTATTATCTAATTTTAACATATGTTTTTTTAAAAAAAATTATAAAAAGACATAATTTTTTAATTCCCGAGTGGTCCAAATCGTTTGTCCGACACTGGCCATAACAAACCTGAGAGACAGACAACATAATCTTCTTGCATCAAGCTAGAAAAGAAACTGAAACATGGGTACTCTCAGGTAATGATTACCAAGAATGAGCTTCTTATTCCCTTGAACTATGTCATTTCCGGCTACATTTACGAGTGAGAAGTTCAGCTCTTTTCCAATCTTTACGACTTGATTGCAGTTTTCTACTTTTCTAAATGGCATCTTAATCGGCGGTTTGGAAGCATGCTTCCAGTTGACTGACTCAGGAGAGATCTTGTCAAGAACTTCCAGAAGAATCCATCTGCAGCAAATTAAGTAAATAGCATCAAACCCTTTTTTCAGTTTTTTTCAAATTGCAACATGTTCAACTTCTACAGATTGGTTGCTTTACTAAATGGAAAAACATAAACTTACCCATTTCTAACATCTTCAAACACATTATTGACATAGCTATCAATCCCGAGGCTGTTGATCCACAGCCGGTAGCATCGTTCATCTCTACAAGTCTGTACATCTTCGGTCATCATCTCCGCAAATGAATACTTACCATCCGTACTTAGACCATTCCTGCAACAGGTAAAGATAGCTAAGGTAAAACCAAAAGTGGTAAAATTCCAAGTAAAGGGATTTCAGGTAAGAATCTTTTGAATGCATTGTATGAAAACTCTTTTACTGTTTTTTTGTTTTCCATTAGCATTCACAAATTTGTTTTTCCAGAATGGCTTACATGGAGAGACGTTTTTTAGTAAACCGTCACCAGCCTAATCAAACAGGACTATTCACTTTACAGATGAGAAAGTGTATCACAATACAAACCTTTCATGGAATATCTGTGCCACAAACGCGAGATTCAAAGTTGGAGATCCTTCAACAATCTCTTCAGCAGTCAAGTATCGCTTGCAGTTCATTCTCTCTGCATGACTGAGAACAAGTTCAGCCCTTTCAAGAGGATCCTTTGCATCTAGTGTAGCCGGGTCACAGTGTTCAGGTGCGAGAACATTGAGCAGGTAAGCATAGGCTTACCAAATTCCAGAATCTCAGAAAACCCTCCTTGATCACGATAGTTCAAATAACACAGAATCCTCTGTTTCGATTCTCCCTGAAAACTGATCACTGTAAGCTTTCAGGAAATCGAAACTCAAAAAGGAATTGATCTTGTGGCTAAGAAAAAATAAGAAACAAAAAAAAAAAACACCGATTCGAAAATTTGTCCTTAATATAAGCAGAGAAAAGGTGATCATTACAAGAAGACAAAACTGTGTAAACCGACCATTTCGTGATAGATAAGAACAAAATACGACTCCACCACGCAAACAAACTATCAGTCTAAAAGACTAATCTCGAAAGATCGTACAACGGAGATTTCGTCTCTTACCTCGGGTGAATGAAAATTCGGCGTTCGAATTCATCACTACAACATCGATATGGATGTAAGGGAATGACACAAGACGGAGGAACTAAACCGCAATGTGCCAAAAAAAAAGACAAAATGCGTCACGTGAAGCAACCTCAGAATGAGACGAAGAAGATGATGGATTCGGATTTTTCTTACTTGGTGTAAGCAATTAATTAACAAAGCCCTGAATAGAGGAGGAGGGAAAAAAAAACGAGTTTTATGTTTCGTGTGAGGCGAAAAGGCTCTCACTGGCATTGAATGCTACTGATTTCTTAAGCATCAAAATCGCGCGCGCGAGTGTGTATCATAAGCTTTTGAAACTCGCTCCGTGAGGGATACATGTGGAGAGGATGTGCGTCCAGCTCGACAAAGGACGCTGACCTCACGACTTGCCTACGTGTCACTTCTCTTGACATCTCATCCATTTTTGTCCCCCCGTCGTCGGCGTTTACTATAGTATGAATGAATCTGTATTATTACGAAAAGAGTAACAATTGTTGATTTGTTACAATTTGGTCCATCAACATTGCATTGTGATTTTATGGGAACAAGTATCTGAATATTAATCATTGACCTTAGCATATATATAGTATGGAGTATGGACGAACAAAATGTATATGTATTATGTAAACACTATAAGTATATATAAATGATGTAACAAAATCTATAAAGTGTAAATATTCTTTCACATATACCAGTACCACTATATTCCCAATTGCACGTTTGCACATGCACACCTTGTAGAGCTGTCAATTGGTCCGTCCGCAGCCCATTTGGGCCTGTCCAAATGGACCATTCTTGTTATGGGCGATATTGGGCGGTCCATAGTGGACATTGGTCCAAAAAAACGTCCACGCCCAATAAAGACCATGTTCAAATGGGCATGCCCATGGACACCCAATATCTTAAAACTTTGTTGTTAAACATGAAAGTAATTCAAGCAACTTATAAATACACAATAATTCGTTACCTTTTTAGATACACAACTTATATAATTAATTAGTTATATTCAAAACATGGTTTTAGACTTTAGTTATAAAAACTCGATTTGTATATGTAATATTACATATAGCATAATATTACGATTTACAAGGTAATATAGATGCCAAAACCGTAAAATTGCGTTTTCCATCCAAAACCGTAAAATTTCATTTTCCCGCCAAAACCGTAAAATTTCATTTTTCCCTCCAAAACCGTAAAATTACGTTTTCCCGCCAAAACCGTAAATTTCGTTTTCTCTGCAAAACCGTAAAATTTCGTTTTCCCGCCAAAATCGTAAAATTTCATTTTTCCCTCCAAAACCGTAAAATTTCGTTTTCCCGCCAAAACCGTAAAATTTCATTTTCCCGCCAAAACCGTAAAATTGCGTTTTCCCGTCAAAACCGTAAAATTGTGTTTTCCGCCAAAACCGTAAAATTGCGTTTTCCCGCCAAAACCGTAAAATTGCGTTTTCCCGCCAAAACCATAAAATTTCATTTTCCCGCCAAAACCGTAAAATTTCGTTTTCCCGCCAAAATCGTAAAATTGTGTTTTCCCGCCAAAACCGTAAAATTGCATTTTCCCGCCAAAACCGTAAAATTGCGTTTTCCCGCCAAAACCGTAAAATTGCTTTTTCCGTCAAAACCGAAAATTTTCATTTTTCCGTCAAAAGCAACATTTTCTTCTTTTTTTTATATCAAAACCGTATACACAAATTTTGATTTTCTCTTAATTATTTGTTTGTCTGAATTTTCATATAAATTGATTTTTATAATATTTTTCTTATGAATTTATCAAACCCTAGATTTTTAAGATGTTTGGACAGCCCAATGTCCATATGGTCTTTGCCCATTTGGACAATGGACCAATTGGTCTTAAGCCCATTTGGACCATGTTTTATTTGGGTGTGTCCACAGTCCGTCCATAATGATTTGGACTGGGCCTGCCCATGGACAGCCCGTCCAATTGACAGCTATAACACCTTGTGTATGATGTTTCATCTGTTTTTGTTTACTGCTTTAATTTCTTTAACGTCTTTTTGTTTAAAGGCTACTTCCCAAACTTGTGTTTGCAATCTTCCAATTCATAAATCCAAACTAATATTTTTATTTTTGTATCCGTTATTGTTATACAAAAATACTCATGGCTTAAATGATCAGTTTGTGTCATGTCTTGGTTGGTTGGAGAATTTAATTATCTAAAAGTAGCGGAGTGTGTAGTTACGTTATTTGTCGTCTAGCGGAGTATTCATATGTATAACTAGATGATATTCCGCGCTACGCGCGGTAAGTGGTTATAAAATGTATGTTTTTTATAGGGAAATTCTGTGTTTGGTTATTTATGTGGATGTTGTTTAGTTTTTAAAATAATCTGAATATTGATGTTTGTTTATTTATGTAAGTACAGTTATTTGGTAAACTTCTTTGACCTCATAGTGCGGATGTGGGTTTTATTATTTTTAACTATATCTCAACAGAAATGTAGTGTTGTTCATTTTATGTGGTAGTATAATGGTTTTAAAATTAGTGTTTTTATGAGTTAGTCATTAATGTAAGAGATTTTATTTTTAAAAGAAAGTTAGCAAAAATAAATCAAACGAAAAACATATTATTAGGTTAGGGTTAATTAGTATAATGATTTTTAAAATTAGTGTTTTTATGAGTTAGTCATTAATGTAGGAGATTTTATTTTTAAAAGAAAGTTAGAGCAAAAATAAATCAAACGAAAACATATTCTTACCGAAATATTCAAATAATTTCTTGATAACTTCTTGGATTCCAAGAAGAATTCTACTTTTTGCTTCTTGACAGCTCAATTATCTTACCTTTTCTTTTCCGAGAGAGCTCAATCAACATATTCATTTCTCTTTACACATTTTGCTCAATCAACCTATTTTTATTCCATCTCAACAAAAGTCTACCAAAAAATCTGCAGAACAATCAAGACCGTTTCTCATATGCTTGTTTGATATCAAATTCAAGGGATGTGACAATTAAACTCGTTTTTATTACTAAAGATGATACAGAACAAAGACGAATGCTTAAACACAAGAACTCTACACCTATGTCTCTCAGTCGACTGATTATTTTAAATTTGGATGTCACACCACTTGGAACTTCAAAATTAAAAATTGGAACCGACATAACACCAATTGGCAGCTTAGCATTTGTTTCGTCTCGCATATAGACTCCAGCTGAGGAACTAAAAAGACTCCAGTCATTGACTTTAAAGGTAGAGAGTGATTGTTTAATGACATCACACGTTGGCATTATTCCAGATTGTGAAGCTGGCACAGCTAAACCAGATCCTACTGCATTCACACTTTCACTCAGCGGGCTGCACAATATGCGAACACATGAGACCAAAGAAAGCGTGGAACAACAAAAACAACAACAGAGCTGTTGGATTTTCCAGTGCTATATCAAAACTATGCATATTCAAATTCAATCCCTTGCAACTGACTCATGGCTAACGCATTTTTAGGACTTACTTGATGAGAATAGGTTCAAATGCAGTCACTAAGACATCTGCTTCAACTCCTTTAAGACAAAGATTTGCAACATATACCTGCCAGAAGAGATCATCATATTAAACCAGTTAAAAACAAAAGAACCACCATAAGGACATAACAACGAAAAGTTTCATTACCCTCACTTGGTTTTGTGCTTCTCTTCCTTGTCTTCCTTTGGATATAGCCTGCAGTCATCGTTGTTAGAAAAAAAAAGTGGTTACACACACACGCGAGGAAACATAAGGGGAGTGAAGAAGTTACCATCTCTCCAATAGCAGTTGTCGCAACGGCAGGGATGTTTCTATAAGACAATCCAGGTGCATCAATGACATCTGATTGCTCAATCAACTGAAATTACAAAGCAACATTACAGATTTAGGATAAAAGAGGGTACTGAACTTCATGGATATGACAAAGACCAAATAGATGTAGCTAGTAGGAAGACTTTAGTAATGCTCAAATGTATGGCAATGAAATACAACCTCACTATTCTTATCACTAAAAAGGCGCAAACTTTATTTCTTTTCTATTCACGTTCAGTTCTACGTTTCAGACTTTGGTAAAGACGTTTGTACTTGAAATCTGGAGAACCAGAGTCCCAAAAAGGTTTAAACTTTCAAAGTGAAATCGATCCTTTTTCCAAAGCCTACAGTTTACCTTGAATCCATCGGCATCTTGCTCGCGGGCAAGGTCATCAAGGAACCAAGAAGCAATTCCATTGTCACCAACCTCACTATTGAAATCCAAAAGCTCAAATATTAAACTCTCATCCCTTGAAGGATCAACAAACACTTCCTACGAAAATCAATAGTTAAAAAAAAAAACATAAACGTATATTAGAGATTCTTCTTCTCAACGACCATCATAAACAATTGATAGAGAAAGAGCCTAAACCTGATGATCTGGAACGTGTCGGATATTACTCGCATCCTGAAGAATCATGAAACCGTTATTGATTGAACACCAAATTAGCAGCAATTTTTTTTTTTTAAAAGGATTCTTGACACAGACCTCGAATCTCTGAGGGAAAGCGCTGGAAATGTAAAGGATTCGTAGATCAGATGATCCACTAATCATATGGTAATTTAAAATATCAATTGGGGACTGAGAAATCTGAAATTGAATAAGCAGAGATGTAAAGCGGAGCCGGTTTGAGGAGAAGCAATGCCAAGATTAGCGATAGCGCAAGAAGAGATCTTTGCCCTCCCCTGAGTTCAGATAAAGACTGCTTCCAAACTTTGCCAAAGGCAACACGCACCTCTAGATCATCAAGGAAGCTGTTGTAGCTTTGCGATGGTGAACGGCACTAAACTGTGTAAATTTTAAAAAGTCTGTTCAGGCAATCGTCAATTTGTATTTTACGCCATTCAAAATTGTTAGAGAGAAGCATATTACCTCTGAGTCAAGGACCAGGAGCTCAACTCCCATGAGCACATTCCCTTTCATGAAATTACGGGCTTCCCAAAAATGAAGAAGCCTGACCATCACTTCTTCGTTACGGCATTGACCATCAATGCCGTCGAGAACTTGGAAACTTTTCGGCCGATGAGATTACAAAAGACCGCTCGATGCCATGGTAATAATGGCGATTGTGTTTGAAAAAGTTTGGTTGGTTTATGTGGTTAGAGGAGTGGTGGGTTTTATATATGGGTGGAGCAATGAATTGAGATATAGTGGCCATTGAAATCCAATTGATTGCAGAGTTTGAGTGGAAGCGTTGAGGGTGTGATATGAAGCGACTAAGCTACCCAGTGTCGAATCTGTAACGTAAGGTTGGAGATGCTAATTTTTTTTTTTTTTTTTACGTTTTGCGGGTGATGAAGCGCGTTTCAGATTACCCAGCGAAGGAGGAGGAAGAAGAAGATTGGTTCGCAATTCCGGGGTTCCTTTTTTCATAGGCTTGGGCTAATCGGGCCCTTGCGATATAGTTTTAATTTCTTTTATCTCGTTTTACATTTGGGCTAAGTCTGGGCCTCGCAAGTATTCCCTGTGTGGCTTTACTTTCGCCGAAGACTGAGAACATCCGATGAAGCTTTGTAAATTCAGTATGGATTGGTGATTTGCCACGTGGCAAAATTTTAGAACAACAAAATAGCTTACGTGGGTAGCCTCAGAGGTCCCAAAAAGCTTCTTTAAGTTATTATAGATGAACAGTATCTAATAAACCATAGTCATGATGAGTCTATATAGGAGATGTCGAGCCTTCGCAATAAATACCTACTTTCAAATTGACAAGATTTACAAGATTCATGGATAAATTCGAGATAACCTAATAATAGAGTTAGGACAACTTTGTTGATATAAATCAATTACAGAGTTAAGATAAATTGTGTCGATAAGAAAGACGAACCATGACCGCTCGCCGTAAAGTTTTGGTGACTCATCTTCTACCGAATCTCCCGAAGCGACATGAAGTTTTACTTCTACCAAACTGAACAAGATTATGGATGTTGACTTAATTTACTTTTAGCAAACTGCACAAGACTAATTATTACGGGTGTAATGAAAATCAACATCGAGAAGTTTCATACGAGATTAACACATATAATCGGCACAAAGATATGTAGCATCCACGTTAGCTTAGCTAGTGATGCTATACGCAACGATCCAAATTTGAGGATATATATGTTGGGTTTGGCAGGACACTTAGCTGCATTGGCTGACGAGAGAGAACGAGGATGCAGAATGTCAGTGGGGATTTTTTAGGTTAAATGCCCACTTGCATGATTCTATATTTGAGAGTCGACCATTTAGAATGAAACATGAATTTCTACTTTTCTGTTTAACAATATTTACTATGAAAAATATTAATGAAAGATAAACCAGAGATTTGTTAATCGTTAATATAGTTCGTAATCCCTGATGATATTGTCCGGCCGTGATCCCTACAAAATTTCACTCAAAACCCTTTCCGTAAAAGATACAAGAAATTAAATGGGGATTAGGAAAGAAAAGTGATCGTGTTTAGACAAATGGCGATTAAAAAAAACTGAGAGGTTCTGATGCATTATATTGAGTTAAATGTAGCATATCTCATCATGGTCAAAGAAAAAGAGGTTTGGGATATGTTGCCTGGGTGCTGCGAAATCACGATGGGCATAGGAACTTCCAATTTTATTAACATTCATGCTGAGGCCAAAGCTAGACGCCACCAATGGACCTTCGTCTTTCGAGAGAGAGAATATGACAAGCCTTGAAGGTAGATGTCATTTTTGGCGCTCTTCTTAAGCTAAATAAATTATTGGAATGATCAACAAACTAATGTTTCGAACGGCACCCTGGTAACGAACAGAGGAGTTGTTGGAGAGACTTGTTTAATTCAGGAGTGATGTATAAATATGAAGCTCCATGCTCAGATATATGTTGGGTCAGAATTTCTGTGATGGTTACAAATTTTTTGTTCTTAATATATTGGTTTTAGGATATTAGTTTTGGAAATATAAGTTGGACAAAGAAAATATCGTAAACAGCTTTTCTATATTATAGTTTATTGAGTGTAGTCAGTTATTTATTTTCTTATTGTTACTACTATAAGATCTATCGATTTATGTTACAAAATACCAAGAAAGTTGCAAGAGTCCGTGTAATCATTTGAAGGGGAAACAAATTAATTTTCATAATCCTGAAGACAGCCAGGTATGTTGGTCGTCGGTTAAACCGTACTAGACAATTAGGTAAGTACTCCTCCGAAAATAGAGTACAATAAAAGAAAAGAGAAAAATGTATTGTTCGTCTACTAGAAAACGTATAATTACAAGATTGAGGTCAACATCACTGGAGAACCCTTTTCATTTTTTCCGAGCCTGAATTAATTAAAGTAATTGGAAGTTGACCGAGCAATTGAATATTTAACAAATCCTCAAACACTTATTTGAATTGTGTTCACAACAACATCACATCAGTATCCTGGTTAGAAACTTTCCTTCGGAAATTTTATTTTGCGGCAACAAATTAAAAATTAATTGTTAGAATAGTTTCAAAAGTGGTGGTTTATTCTGGGGGTGCTTACAGCAAACAACGGTCCCACGTATAACGTGACAGGTTTGCGCGTCTTCGCTTATGTCACGAGTGACAACAAACCAACTCTCGCCACGTGTCAAATTACAGATAAGTCATGACGGCCACGTTATGGGACCCGCCTTAGCTGTTAATTATTCATTCACCACTTGGTTCAATCTGGCTCGCGCCGAGCTCCCAAACAAAGCTTCTTCTCTTTCTTACTAGTATTTGTCTTAATGATTTTTTGGTGTGATGGTAAAATACCAAATAATCACATCATTATAGTATAGTATTGTTTATTTTTCTTACTTCAACTGAATTATTACCTTAATATGTTTTATAAATGTTCAAAAATGTTCAAAAATATCCATCCATTTACAGTACGATGAATAATTACCCCTCAAAAATATATATCCATATTTACATTATCGATATTTTTAACGGATATTACCACGCGGTTTAATTATGACCACTCCCTCGAAAATAAGAAGCAATAATATAATGTACTGTATAGAGGACTTTCCTGCTTTTCTTGGGTTTTTAAAATCCGTCACTCTTTACTTGACAGCTCAAAACTAATTAGAGTCTTCGTTTATCTTATGTTTAGCACTACCTGCTCAGATTATATTTTTATTTGTCTATTTTTCATTGGCTGTTTCTTTATAAAAAAAAAGATCCAGTTGGTGGTCCTATTAATAACCTTTACAAATACTCTCACATCTATATATATTTATACAAGAAACAATTAAAAGTTCAATAAATATAGAATAAGATAAACTGATGAATAATTACAGTCATGCTAGTTTATAAATTGGTAGAGCAAAGCCATAATAATTTCAAGCATAAAGCAAACCTTTATTATAGTCTACACTCCATACTCCATATATAAACATTGTGTGTACTAAAAAGTATTAATTAAAAATTTAAAGACAGATCAAGAAATAAACATAGTTTATACTCCATAACAGATTAACAGCTTGGGTTAAAAATTAATTAATAATGTTATTGATATTTTTACTGGAGAGCACTATTGCTAAATATCAAGTACATGAGGTTCACGTTCAACCTAGTTTTGCATTAGAGTAGTATTATTTTTGATCTCTCCATTAGTTTCTAATAAATAACTCTCTTTTGTTTAGTATTGGTCCACAAAATGTGTTGAAACTTGGAGTCCGAGGAACAAGGAGCTCAACAACATGAGTTGAAGCCGACCGACCAAAAAAAACTCGGCTCCTGGACTGTTCAAAACAAATACGTGATTACGCGTAATTGTGGTAGGCAGCAATTTTTTATTAGAAAAAATCATTTCAATGATAGATACACTTTTGTAACTTGTAAGAAGAAATAATCATCAGAGTTTTTTTATAGTTTAATTAATTTTAATTTAATCAACGATCGTATAAATGAGAATCCCACAAACCAAATAGCCAGAAAGAAGTAAGAAGACTCTCTCTCTCTCTCTCTCCCCACCTCTACCTCTCTCTCTAACAAATCTCCGAACCGAGAAAAAGGAAGCCGGTGAAGTCGCCGGCGGAAAGAGGACGGCAGATTATTAAGAATTTCCTGCGAGGTAATCCCGACAATGCGAGGGTTACGAGCTTCGTCGCTTTTACTCTGTGGTGTTGTACTGATTCAGCTGCTTGCTGCTCAAATCGATGCTCAAAGATCTAAAAGTCCATGGAAGACGCTCACCGGTGAGTGCTCCTTCTTCCTCTCTTACTTTGCACATTGTTTTCGGAGAAAACGCGCGGAAAATAATTATCCAGATTTGTAGTGGAAGTTGGGATAATAATCAAAGATTGTAACTTCCTTCCCTTTTGATTTCAGAAGAATAATTATGGAAATTCGATTTTGCTTTGAGGGCATGTTTCCAAATATAGAAGTCTAAAAAATTACTACTTTTTGATTAACTTTTTTTTTTTCGGTTTTGTTATGCTTTGCCAGGTTTCTCTCCTCGTGTGATTGCTCGTGGTGGGTTTTCTGGATTGTTTCCAGATTCGAGCATCGATGCATACAATTTCGCAATGTTGACAAGTGTAGAAGATGTTGTTCTATGGTGTGATGTTCAGCTCACCAAAGATGGAGCTGGGATTTGCTTCCCTGATCTAACAATGAGCAATGCTTCAGCTATCGAAGCTATTTACCCAAGTCGTCGAAACTCTTACCCGGTTAATGGAGTCCCTACTCAGGGTTGGTTCACCATTGATTTCTCCTTGAGAGATCTCGCCAAGGTTGTATGTAAGTCTTCATCACCCAATTAGTGCTTTGCTTTTGTAGGAATAACAATTTTTTAGTTTTTGTTCTTCTCACAAGTGTCTTCTTTTTTTCTTCTGTTGCAGTGATCCGAGGTATATTATCTCGTTCAGAAAAATTCGATGGAAACGGATACGCGATTTCGACGGTTCAGGATGTAAACACGAAGCTGAAACCACAAGGTTTTTGGTTAAATGTTCAACACGAAGCCTTCTACGCGCAGCATAATCTGAGCATGAGCAATTTCCTGATATCAGCTTCGAAAACTGTTATCATTGACTTCATCTCTTCCCCTGAAGTCAACTTCTTTAGGAAAATTGCTGGACGTTTCGGGCGTAATGGACCCAGCTTCGTGTTCCGGTTCCTCGAGAAAGAACAATTCGAGCCCACAACTAACCGAACCTACGGTTCTATCTTGAGTAACCTAACTTTTGTCAAGACGTTTGCTTCAGGGATTCTTGTCCCCAAGTCTTACATATTACCAGTCGATGACAAGCAGTACTTGGATCCACATACATCCTTAGTTCAAGATGCTCACAAGGCGGGATTGGAAGTTTTTGCGTCTGGTTTTGCAAATGATGCTGATATTGCACACGACTACAGTTTCGATCCTGTGTCTGAGTATCTATCTTTCATGGACAATGGCAATTTCTCTGTCGATGGTGTGCTCTCTGATTTTCCCATAACTGCCTCTGCATCCGTCGGTAAGCAAAATCTCTTCTACATACAAGCCCTTTCTCCTTGATATATTGATGAAAATGTTCAAAATCAAAACATTGTTTTTTTCGTATTTTCCTCAGAATGCTTCTCCCACATGGGCAGAAACGCAACAAAACAAGGTATGAGAGTGATCACTTTGCTTTGTTTCTTGCTATGACTTATCATACCCCAATAAAAAACACCCGTGATTGACTTCTCTTATACTTAAATGGTTCATGTTTCAGTGGATTTTCTTGTTATATCGAAAAATGGTGCGAGTGGAGACTATCCAGGATGTACAAACTTGGCATATGAGAAGGCAATCAAAGATGGTGCTGATGTAATCGACTGCTCGGTCCAAATGTCCAGCGACGGTAAACCCTTTTGCGCAAGTTCGATCGATCTCGGGAATACCACAATGGTCGCCCAAACTCCTTTCAGAAACCGTTCAACAAGTGTTCCTGAGATAAGCTCAGTTGGTGGAATATACACTTTTAGTCTCACATGGCCTGAGATCCAGAACTTGACTCGTAAGTCTCTCTTCAATTTTTCTAAGTTAAATGCTAGTCTGTTTTGTACACTCTTCGTCCTACTATTTATAGTAACTAGCTTAAGAGTTTCTCTCTACTTGTATTTGACTTAAAAGGGGTTACGAATGGATACTAATTAAAATAACTATTCTCCAATCGTTTTGTGCAGCTGCTATATCAAACCCCTACAGACTATACAATATGTTTAGGAATCCAAACGAGAGAAATTCTGGGAAGCTTCTTTCGCTTACTGAATTCCTAAACTTGGCAAAGAACTCCACCACTCTCTCCGGTGTTTTGATCAGTGTAGAGGTGAGTTTCCGTGTGTCTCTTAGTCTTAAGATTCTACCGACCGGACCATAACATCTTCTCATGGCCATGCGACTATGTCTTTTTTGCGTCCCTCAGAATGCAGCGTACCTGAGAGAGAAGCAAGGGCTCGACGTGGTTAAAGCGGTTCTTGATTCACTCACAGAGACGGGGTACACCAATAGTACAACCACAAAGGTCATGATTCAGTCAACAAACAGCTCGGTTCTAGTTGACTTCAAGAAGCAGAGCCAGTACGAGACTGTGTACAAAGTCGAAGAAACTATCCGTGATATTCTCGACTCTGCTATCCAAGACATAAAGAAATTTGCTAACGCTGTTGTCATCGGAAAATCATCAGTCTTTCCCGACTCTGATGGGTTCGTCACGGGGCAAACCAATGTTGTGGAGAGGCTGCAGAAGTCTCAGCTCCCGGTATATGTGGAACTGTTTCAGAATGAGTTTGTATCTCAACCATATGACTTCTTCGCTGATGCAACTGTTGAGATAAACTCGTTTGTCACTGGAGCCGGTATCAATGGAACCATCACCGAGTTCCCTTTCACAGCTTCAAGATACAAAAGTAAGTGGCCCAAAATTTTCACTCAGAACACAAAGTTATTAATATCAATGCCTAACTGCGTTTGTCTTCTGCAGGGAATCGGTGTTTAAGCGGCAAAGAACTTCCACCTTTCATGGCCCCTGTCGAACCCGCTGGCCTCTTGAAAATTGTGAGTACTGCGTCCTTGCCTCCAGCCCAAGCTCCAAACCCGGTTTTCACAGATGCTGATGTCACTGAGCCACCACTACCTCCGGTTACAGCAAAAGCCCCAACCTCAACCCCTGGAACCCCATCAACCAATGCAGAAGCACCCAGTGGACAAACCCGACTCACTCTATCTCTTCTCCTTTCTGTTTTTGCAATGGTTCTTGCCTCTCTTCTTCTTCTGTGATCAACTCTTGATCACATCTCCTCGATGTTGATAATGTCTTTCCGCCTTCGTAAGGTTTCCATGCGTGACTGGGTCAAATCTTAACAGCCGGAACCATAAATTTTTTCCTGTTTATATTCTAGTTCTGTCCAAAAGAGCAGGAGATTCTTGGATTGTAACTTTCCCTCAGATTCATTTGAGATATTCATTTGTTGTTGTAACATATACTCTTATACTCTTGCCTTTGTGTCTTGTAATATTTATGAGATTGTATCCAATTTTAAACACGTAATGTCATCGATTTCTTATTCCGCTGAACAAAAAGAGATTGTTTTTTTTTTTTTTTGTCAATATACCTTCTGCTATTCAGTTACCTAAAGGTTCTTGTAGAAACTTTTTTCCTTCCAGCTCCTGTAACAACTCTTTCGCAAGTTGGTCTTTCCCTTGATGCTTTAGTCCATTGCAGACCTGATTAACAGTCCTTGAATCAAGAGGAATTGATCTTCTGATCATTTCCCTTAACACCTGAGCTGCTCCATCAAAATCCTCGTTCTTACAAAAGGCAGAAATCAACATATTGAATATCTGTTCATTCGGATGGCAACCGCTCCTAATCATGCTTTTGTACAGCTCAAATCCACGGTCTGCGTTTCTCCTCACGCATTGTCCCATTATTAACGCAGAGAAGGTCGACGAGTTTGGCACCAAATTCTCTTTGTCGAGTTCTTTAACAAAGTGTGCAGCTTTCTTCGTCTTGGCTTGTTTGCAGAGTCCCAAGATCAACGCGTTGTACGTCAAAATGTCACGCTTGATCCCTTTGAAGACCATATCTTCATAGAAACGATACGCCATCTCGTGATCACCCTGTTGGCTGTACCCATTAATCAAAGTGTTATAGGTGACAGTGTTGGGAGCCACGTTTATCGCTTTCATCTCACCGAAAACCTTACTAGCCTCTTTTAACTTCACATCTCTGCAAAACCCATGGATGAGAGTGTTAAAAGTAACCACATCAGGCTGCAGGCCATTCTTTCCCATCATGTTCTTAAGCTTCCAAGCCAAGCTCATAAGACCCTTTTCGCAGTGACCAGCGATCAATGTATTATACGACACGTTCGTGGCTCGAACACCCAACCTTTCCATGTCTTGTAGCAACTCAATCCCCTTGTCGAGTTTCCCAGATCGACAATAACCTGAGATAACCATGTTGAGAGTGTACGTGTTTGGGGATATCTTACATCGCCGCATCTCTCGGTAAAACCTAAGAGCAATGTCAACCCTCCCTTGACCAAGCAGTGAACTCATGTAAGCATTGCAAGATTCAACATTTGGAAGATAACCATAATCCTTCATCTGCATAAACGTATCTGTGGCGTTTCTAAATTTCTTCAAATGAGCAAAAGTTTTGAAGAGTGAATCGAACACTCGAGGCGTAGAGTCACATTCCCTGTACGAATACAACAATGCATCGAACACTTTCGCAGGCAAATCCACCCCACCAGTTACGAGGATACCTCTCAGAATGGACTCCGCGGATTTGAATTTCCGGTTTTTGGTGAGAGTGTGAAGGACAATAGCATTGGTCTCGAGAGAGTGGGAACCTGGGTTTCGAGTTTTCGCCCAGTTGAAGAACTCAAGAGAAAGAACGTAATCTTTCTGGATCTTCAACAGTATGTTCTTGACCCTAAACGAATCCAAGTGGCTTGAGAGCTTCTCAAGCTTATCCCAATCGGATTGAATCAGGTGGCTATGAGCGACGTTGATGAAATCAAGATCTTGGCCTTTAGGTTCAGGATTGCTCCTGTGAGGAATCGGGATCGCGTTCTTGTTCCCAGAGACGAAAGTTTTGGAAACTGTAGTGTTTGCAGGTCCTGGATCTAGCCCACCATAGCCAGCAGCGAAACTTGAGAATCGGAAACACAGACGGCGATGAACACCGGTGCTTATGCGAGTCATCATCAAAAGGAAAGCTTTTGGAGAAGAGTAATAACATAAGCAGGTGAGATACTGTTTCAGCTGAAAATGAATCCGCAAGCCGGAAAATCTAAGAAATTTCGAAACTCCCTAAAGCAAAAGCAGGTTTAGAAAATGAGGCCGGTCTTGTCTTCTTAGCTACTGCGAGAGCTATACTTCGGAAACGGAGCCACGCAGATTGCCGCCGGAGAAGGAGGCTCCACGACAAGTACAAATCGCTAAACACACTTAAAAAGGATTGATTAGTCAAACTGAATGTGTAGATAGTGACACTAACAAAATTTGTCCAAATACTCAGAATCATGTTTTAAGCAGGCCTTTCTATGAAGCCCATTAGCCTCTAAATGAAGCCCATTAGCTAGAGATGAATTAAAAAAAAAAAAATGGAGATGCGGGGTATCGATCCCCGTACCTCTCGCATGCTAAGCGAGCGCTCTACCATCTGAGCTACATCCCCATTGTGATTACAGTAATAAGTGCCTCTAATTTACTTCAAAAGATTTTCCTAAAAATTAATTGGAATATTGTCAAAGCTGATTATCGCTGTCTGAGTATTCTCCGATCGTCGTATTGTATATTGTGTGCGTCTATAGCCGCAGAAGCTCAGGACTTCCCTCCTATGGTGTAAACAAGAAACAGGTACCAGTTTACGGTATTTCTGTGATCCAAGTTTTGTCATTACTACCCAACTTGTTTCAAGAAGAGTGCGATTTTGGCGTTGAAGCTGTGCCTTACGAAACATAGACAGTGCACACGCACTGTTCGATGAAATGCCTCTGAGAAAGTTTATCTGCTTTCACCGTTGTGTCTAATTGCTTGAGTGTTCGTTCGACGATCATTCCATCTCATTCATCTTATATATTCCTTGACTTACACATAAAACCTTGAATATTGTAGCAAAAACGAAGAGTTGATTGTTCCACCTGATCTGGATTAGCATAGAGGAATGTCGTTTTGCTATCCATCATCACCTAGAAAACTGGCGATGACGGTGGCGTTTTTTGCTTCAGGGGCAGCTCTTTTCGCCATTGGAATCCATCTGTCGTATCTCAACGTTGCTCCTCAGCAAGCTCGTACTAAAGCCCGTAATGATTTTGTCAAAGAACGCCTCAGGCAGAAACAAGGCAAGTGAATTAAGATTCAAAGTATGTCCCAAAACAGCAGCATTTCTTTTTGAGTTCTGTCTTCTTACATTACCATTCCCAACTTTACATTTGTACTCTCCAGCTCACCCTGGTTGCTCTATAGAGATAATAAAAAAAGGTGTGAAATTTCAGTTTGGAACAAAAACATCCAAACAAGTCACTTTTCGCTGGAACAAAAGCACCCAGAACAAGAAATGTAGTAAAAGACTACAAAAATATCGTATTAATAGAACAGAGTGCAAACAGAACACAGAGTGCAGCAAAAGACTGGGAAACTGATCTCTTGCAAAAAGCCTTCATTAAACATCTCTCACAAAGTACAGCAAAAGCAGAAAATTTTAAAAATCTACAGAGAGAACCTAAAGGTGCAAGAAAAGGAGAATCATGGGAAACTACATCTTCTTGGGTTTAGCTAAGGACTTGCAGAAAGAAGAGAAGGCTCCTCTGATTTCTTCATGGATCGGGAGAGCGAGAGAGAGTGGTAAAGGACGATGATGATTTTCAAAGCTTCCGTTTTGGTGTCTCAAGGAGATGGAGTGAGCCAAAGCTGTCTGTCTTTTGTTGAGTCCCTCAAGGATGAAAGAGAAAGCCCCAAAGGTGAGACAACTCTGTAGAAGAGCCTGTGGAGCACCTGCAACACAGACCATATAAGGATTTGTTAGCTCTTACATGTGACTAAGTACTTGTATTACCCTGAAAAATCGATCTGTCTTTATGATGGTCAACACAATAGAAAACAACAACGAGCATAATAATGGGTTTGGATTACCAGGGAAACTAAGAGCAAGACCGGTACAGCACCCAGCAACTCCAACATTAATGGCTGCAAAATAACAACAATGGAGTTCATAAGTAAGAAGGACATTACAAGTTGCTGGTAAAACGAGGCATGTGTAGTTGTTTAAAGTTAGGAGGAAGAAAATTGAAAGAGTCTCACCGTCATCTTTCCCTCGCAATTGTTTCAGAAGGCAAACAACCAAACTGTGTACTCCGGATAAAACAGCAAATGTCTTCAAACAAGAAATTTGCAAATGACTCAGTTTCCGGGAACAGTAAACACATATATGCAAGATTCGTTTATAGATGAGATACCTTTGCAGACTGCCCTGCATCTGCAAATGATCCTTTAAAGCCTTTCTTCTTGAACAACCCTGAACCTGAACCGGAAACTTATGTAGTGAGACAATAATGCTTAACAGTAACACTATCACAATCAAAATAACGAAAACTAAGTAAAAATCCAAACTTGAGGAATGTTCAACACTCTTAATCTACAATCTAGATTATTACAGTAATTCTAAAAACAAGGAATAGGGTTAGTAACACCTATAATTGCTCAATCCTATATCCAGGAAACATGTTTTGAAATCAGATAAACAAAGAAAAGAGTATACAAACTATCTTTTCCCCCAATAAATATCAGTTCACTATCAGAGGAAAAGAGAAATTCACAAACCGAGTAAAGCAACAGCAGATAAAACATGTCATTAGGAGAAACGAAGAGAAAGAAGAAGAGCACCATATCCAAAGATAGAGCCCATGACGGCGCCGCCAGCTGCATCTCCGGCGAACCTGAAAAGACAAACGGCGGGAGCAGGAATCGTCAATGCCTTTGAAGAACCATTATCAGCCGCATCGTCACCGTCAGAGTGAAGGTTTGAATCGGAGCCGAGCTTCCCGTCGATGTCTACAGAATTTGAGGAATCGTCGGCCGCCATAGCTAAGAGAAGTTGGAGCCTGAAGGTACTTTACGGTCTGTACCTAATATCCTTTTTGCTAGTTTGATAGAATGTAAAGAAGAAATAAACGAATAAACAGATATTTCTCCCAGAAGACGACGAACGACGAAAGACGCTTGCCAGCTGCTTTGCTTCCACAAGTAAAACGACGGCGTTTTCTTCTCAGCGGCTGAGAATTGGGCTCGCTTATCTATACACAACAGGTCCAGCAAGAGCCTAGCAGCGGAGTGAGAAAAAGGAGCTATATTTTGCTGAAGTTTTAGAATTGACCCTAAACTATTTTTCTGTTCGTAATTTAGTCCAAATTGTTTTATGCTAGTCGTTGAACCGTATCTGAAGCCTCAAAAACAAAATAAAAAGATGAATCAATACATGAAAAGAATGTTTCCAACCGTTACAAATCTTTGTTTCTGTTTAACAATAGCAGAACAACATGATAGAAACATGACGACACAAGTAAGAGTACTTGGGATATCACAAGTAAATGACCCGAGAAGGGTCTTTTGTCTGAACAATATCAGTAATTGTGGTCTTGATATATGGCTCCGAACTCTGCTCTCCAAGCCTGATCATCCTCGTAGTCATCAAAACTGACAGCTCCGGTTCGATGGTCTGATACGTGTTCTTCTTCGTCCTGCTCGTCCTCGTACCACGGCTGCTGCAACAATGCAGATCCTGGTAATTTACTCTCTGCTAAGTATTGCTTCATTGTCCCCATCTCTGTCTTGTGTTTGCTCTTAAGCTGCTCCATCTGCTTCTTCAGTCTCTCTTTCTCTTCTTCCACCACGCTGAATCGTTCCTGCAATGATGGTTTGAATTCTAATTGAGCCATTTAACAAAACCAAGTTCTCAAAATAAGTGTGTTTATGACAACAAGTTTTACCTCAGAGACTTGTAAAGCTTGTTCAGATTCTCTTAGCCTGACAAGTAGTTCACCCGCAGCTTGGACGGCTTCAGCAGTATCTCGCAGCTGAGTTCTTAGGCTCTTGTTCTCCTTCTTCAAGTGCTCTCTTTCTTTCTCCTTCTCAGCTCTGATGGCAGAAAGCTCAGCTGAAAAGGCTTTGGCAAACTGCTTTCCATGGCGACCGTTCATAGCGGCCTTGGATGCTGCCTTCTTCACATCTGTTATTCCAGCCATCGTCACACTGTGCTTCTCCACTAGTTCATTGTAATTCTCCTGCAGCTCTGTGTACTGCTCTATGAATCTACTGTGGCCAAGCACAGCTCGAGTTAGCGCGTCATTTAACTCCTCGGTGGCTAACTTCTCTTGTTTGAGCTCAATTTCTAGATTCTCTGCACGCCTGCGATGGTTGTCGATATCCATTCTGAGATCATCTGTCAAAGATATCCACTCGCTCTCCATTTCTGTCCACATTTCCCTTTCTTTCTCTAAGGCATCACTGTTCTCATCGTTCTTGGTAACATCAATGCTTTTGCGCATTTGAATGGATCGTAGTAGCAAAGATGATCTCAGATTGTCCGCAGATTTAGTAGGCTGCAGCTTGCTCTTTAGCTCTGCAATCTCCTTAAGAAGAGCTTCCTTTTCACTTACATCAAAGTTTGCTTTTGCAGACTCTTCGTTAACTTGATCTGTATCATATGTTTCTTTGATGACCTCTGTTCCGTCACCAGATTTCCTAAGCTGAAAACAAAGGCCAAACCACAGTTTATTCAATCATATATAAAAGGCAACCGATTGCTTCACAGCCTTGATGTTATTTTGGTCTAAGTTAAGAACCATCAAAAGTAATTCTCTGAAACATTAAGATTCAAGCTTGTAGCACCAATTTTCTCAAAAGGTTACAAAAATTTTACCAGGCGTGTTAGCTCCTCGATTTTGGTTGCTTGCTCCACGCACATGTTCTTGAGATGTTTTTCGTTCGAACAAGCTTCTTCTGTTGCCTAATATAGAAGAGAGTGTAAGGATGAATTGCCAAATAGAATTTACCAAAACTAAAGATATAGAGAACGTAGGCAAATATCCCGGTTTTTTAGACATACTTCAGCTTCCTGATCAAGTTTCTTTCTGCATGAAAGGCATAGTAGAATCGAAGATATTCCACCTTCTGGAGGTTTATTATCTTTAATTAAGGATTGAACTGAAGCATCAAGGTTATCAGCTTCTGCGCAAGGTTTCAACGACAGATGGCCAAAAGAGAAGGAAACAGAAGAGCTTTTTGATAGCGAGCTCCGTTGATGATAGTCAATAACTTGCAGTCCTCTCTGAAGACTAGCAGCTAGAGAATCTGTAGGACCTGAAAGCTTCTTTGACATAGAAGGGCTCACTTGATCGACTTTCATGGTTCCGCTGTTGGAGCTCTCAGACACGTTCCTGGGACTTGATAGAAACTTTGTCGACGCAGCCACACTCTTGTGCAAATTCTTAATCTTAGGAGATTCCGAGAAAATCGGCTCTTCTAGAATGCATGTAGGAAGCGTTGAGCCGATTCGAATGCCACTACCAACACTGTCAAGCTGGCTTGTATCATCATCATCTCCAAAGTCAAGATCTCTAAGGCTTCCATTCTTGGTTATCTCCAAGTCTTGTGAGCAGATATCGTCTTCACTCATCGAGTCTGCTTCACAGCATGAAGCACTCGCAAATGAGGAGTGAACGGAATCATAAGAAGCATGAAACTTGTCAATGTGTTTATTCAATTCCAGCACATCATCATCACGATCCACATTCATCTCTTGCCCTTCAGATTCATCTTTTTCCGGGCAAGACATGAGTAAAGATTTGTTGATACTGGCTCTCAGTTGACTCAAACTGTCCCGCGCAAAGTGGCCGCTCTTACTTCCATCAGACTTTGTTCTTATGAGTTCTTCCTGTAAGAAGAATTGATACCTCAATGTCAGTATATACAAACAAACTCACATCACATATGCAAATAGATGATACTTGAGGATAAAAGAAACAAGACCTTTAGTTCTCGAATCTGATCACCCAATGGGTCATCTTCCTCTGTGATTTCACTAGGCACTGATTTGGTTCTTCTACAAAGTACACTCCTGGCTTCAACCTATCACAATATTTTTTTTATAGAAAGTCAGAGATTGAAACAGAAACTTCAACCGACGATTCACTAGTTACTCTATGGACAACAAACTTTACCACATATCAACCATGCTCAAGCAACTACAAAACAAAACACTAGAATCGAAAAGACATGAAACCGAACTCGAACTAATTTAGAAAGTTGAATCCAACTACCTCAATAGGCTCTTCGAAATTAGCTAGGGTTTTGTCAGATTGCGGAATCTTCGGAGATTGCTTGGTGAACTGAAGAGCGCTGTCATGATCAACAGCCTTAATGTTTGGATCTAGAGGAATCGCGTTCTCGTCGTCGGATCTGGGAATTTTAGTCTCTGGATTTTGGGTCGGTTTCTGCTTGGCGGAGATGGATCTGGGAAGCAAATTTCGGATCGAAGAACTTGTAATGCTTCCTAAGAACCTGTTCTCGCTTACTTTTGCCGGAGACTTCATGCTTTTCGAAGAGAGAGAGTGAGTGAGAGAGAGAGAGAGTAGAGCGTTATTGTGAGTGATGAGAGAGAAGGTGGAGATGATGTCGGAATATCGATTCGACCGTTGGGAATTTCAAAATGTGTGTTCTGCTTTTAGACAAGAAAAAAGAAGTTAAAATAGAAAAAAAAAAACCATTATTGGACCAAAAATGGGCCCAGAAAAAAGCCCACTAGCTTCGACTGGGAGAAGTGTAGAAGTACCCAAAACCAGTACATAATAGGAACTTCTAATGTAATATGCTAATGATGTAATCTCATATGGTGCAACTGCTGTTGTAGCTCCTAATCACAATTTCCATGTTGTAAAGATTGGTTAACTATTTGTGTAATGATGCTGTGAAATTGGCAGTGTTGTAAACAAATTTCACTTAAATAGTAGTACGTACATACGAGTTGTTGAAAACCAAAACTACATGTTTGGAGGTGTAGATTCGTCCAGTGGTGGAATTAAAAACACAAGTATGCACTCTGGATGAGTGAATAGCCTATAAAAACACATTGTATGGAGGGGTCGTCGAGTTTGTGATTCGTATAAGACCTAAGCCATAGAAAACACAAACCCTTGAACACTCGCGGTTTCAATTAGTTTGGTTGCTGATCAAAAGAGCTTCAAATAGAGCCTATATATAAGGAGATAATGAGTTTGTAAATATGCAATCCCTAATCTCTCTTTTGCATAACGCTAAGTTTCACAACTAACAGAATAATTCAGTTCCCTATACTATATGCGTTCATCTAAAACACCAAAGATTATATTATATGGTGCTTGCATTATATTGGCTGCTACTGACACAAATGGAGATAATATCATAATAATTTGCCATTGCATGAACCGTGGTTGAACTTCTGCAATCATGTGCTTCATCCACTTTAGTTTCAACTTTTACCAGGTTTCACATGGGTATGCTTTTCTCTTAGACCTTTCTTATATGACAAGTTTGGCTGATGTTTCATGTATTTCATTTATACCATACAAGATGTTAACGTTCGTCATTAGCTTTGTGTCAAAAATGCATTGTCTAACACTGACCGACTTTACACCTTTCAAATATATAATATGAATTATATGCGCGGAACAAGCAGTCTTATAAATTGGTTACCAACAGGAGAAAATAAAAAAATGAAATCAAACTGAAAAAAAAAAAACAAAGGAAAATATCAAATGCAACAAAATAATCATTTTGGAGCCGTTTGCACAATGTTTTCTCTCACGCTAATAGAAAATCATAAGTTCTCATGAACAATTCGAATCGAAAGTTTTAAACCAAAGAAAAAAAAATCTGTAAGAAAAAAAAATTAACAATTAGAGTTACAAACAGAGCACACAACATCAAGAATCTTGGAGGAAAAGAAGCGAAAAGCCTAAAGAATAGTGATCGAGAATCAACGATCTCTAGTTATTGCTATGGAGACGAACGCAGAAACCAAATCTTTTATCATCCATCTTGTATCTTTGCAGCTAACCAATCTGATCTTATCTTATGTAAGAATTAAAAACAGAAGAAACTTTTTTTTTTATGTTTGTGATGCTAACCAAGAAAAAAAAAAAAAAACAGAAACTCACTTTGATGAAGAAAGCTGGTATCTCTTTCTCTACTTTCGATGATATCAAATAACAACTCTTCAAACTCTGCAACGGACATGGCTTGTTCTTGATCTACAAATATCACTTTTCTTCATCGATTTTTTCTATGCTTCAATACCTGAAAATGTTAAACTCAGTTATACTCAACCGGAAACCAAAAGTATCAGAAGAGATCAAACAGAGCTAAGGCCTTTAAGATGCTGTACCTCTATTTGTTTGTCTATTTCCGACACTGTAGCTTCCGGGGTATCCTTCAGAGGCATTAGCAGATGGGTCTGAGCCTACATTGTCAATACCAAAGCCATAAGAGCGAGACAAGCCGTCTAACTCATTAGACGACTGGTGAGGCATCGACTGCTGCCACGTTGAGTCGCTATAAACCGAGCTGCCTCTGTACAATTCCCCTAGAGAGCCATCAAAACCGTTTGTGTTGTTACCAGAGAATGACAACGCAGAAAGTCCAGAACCCGTCCCGAAGTTCCTCCCATAGCCATTGGTATCACTCGCCACGGAAGAAAGTCCCCAGTTTCCCCTGTTGTTACCAACCGAGACACCCAAGTTCCAACCTGGACCAGAAGAATCGGTTCTGTTTCCCCACAAGTCTCTATTGCTCGGGTTGTAAGCAGAGTCGCCTCTATTGAATCCTATTGGAGAGTTGTAACGGTTTGGTGAAGCACTGTTGAAGTATTGGTTGCCCGGGATCCGGCTATACCCAAGATTGTTTCCATCAAAGCTTGAATTCAAACTCAGTTCTTGATTCAAGCCAAGACCAAAGTTAGAGAAAGCATTTCTACCGCTACCGATAGGACTAAACCGGCCAGCAGAGCCTAGATTGTTACTATAACCAGGAGCAAAACTATTGAAGTAGCTATTGGCAGATGACCTATTAGAGACTACTCCATAGTTATTACCATACCCAAGAAGCGGGCTTCGGTTAGCAGGAGCGGAGGATGGCTCCTTTGGCACTGCTCTTTTAACCTCAACCATTTTGCCGTTTAGCTCGTGGAAGGTCTTGTGAAGAACCATATCGACAGACTCCTCGGAATCAAAAGTGATGAATCCAAAGCCTCGTGGCCTCTGTGTATTATGATCGTACATTACCACAACATCAGCAATTGTACCGAACTGGTCAAAGTAGTTCTTGAACTCAGCCTCGGTAATGCTCGATGGTAAACCTCCGACGAAGATCTTCTTTGTTCGCCCGCTGCCACCATTACCACCATGGCTAGGTGAGACAAGGTGCATTGGACTGGCGTGCCGTTTTAGCACTTGCTGATCATCCCGTGGAACAGCTTTCTTCGCCTCCACCTGCAACAAAAATAAGACGGAAAGATTCTTCAATCTTTTCTCCTTGATCTAACTCTAACATTGCAACTTTAACACAAAAGCAACAACATTTTTCTCACAGGTTTATAACAGCAACAGCAAATCCAGAAACTAATGACAACAGAAGAGAGCATGATCGCATAAAGATCTAAACTATAGAACAAATCCATTGCTCAAGACTCATCAATTTACGATAATTCAATGATTAAAGACACCGATGAAGGATCTTTTCATGAGGTTTTAGAGAAAGATTACTAACCGTACGGCCATCGATGATGTGTTTCTCCATGATCACTCTCTCTGCAACAGAAGGATCTGCAAAGACGATGAACCCAAAGCCACGGGCACGCCCTGTGGTACGGTCTCGCATGATCACAGATTCAACCAAATCTCCATACTTGCTAAAGTACTCCCGAAGTCGTTCTTCGTCAGTGTCCCAAGAAATCCCGCCAATGAAGAGCTTGCCCAGATCCGATACCGATTCCATCTTTTGCTCCTGCAAAAACAAACGCGATCAATGAATCCGATCTTAGAAACACGGATCAGTTGAAGATTTGCTTATTTCATCTAACAACGGAACGTAATCGAATTTGGGCGAATCTTAATGATGTTTTTATTTTCTTCGATCGTGTTCTAAGATTCAAAGAGCTCAAAGCTCTGAGATTTATGATGAGGTTTGTTCAAATTTTATATCCAATTTCATCTAATCGGAAATCGTAAACGCCGCATCGAAGAGAATCTACAGAGATTAAGACAAAACCAAACTGAAAGAGAAACATGGAAATCTACTTTTGTCTGAAAACAGAATCCAAATCCCAGTCCCGATCAAATCGGAATTGAGTATCTTCAAATCTGACAATGGATCAACAACGAGTGTCCAATCAAAAAAAGAAAAATATAATCTCCGGACAAAAGAAAAGCTACAAAGGAATAGAAACAGAAAATCAATGGGATGAAAAACGGCAAATGGACAATGACAGAAGAGAAGAAGAAGAAGAAAAAACGCTAGATTTGAGAAAAACAAAATCAAAATCAAACTTGTGGAGAAGGAAATTCACCATTTTGGAGAGGACCCAGATGATAAAATGTGGAAAACCTTAAGATCTGGAAAAAGGGACAAGGACAAGAGAAACAGAGGATGTTTTGTTCATTCTATAAGACATCCACTCTTTCTGTCTCTCTCTCTCTCTCTCTCTATAGGGTTCTTCTCTTATCAAGATGGCCTCCCTCTCTCTCTCAAAAGCTTATTAAAAATAAAATTTTCCTTTTATTTTTCTGTAATGCTTTCTTAATTTTATTTACTTAAAATCCATTAAGAAGGATTCCTTTTTTCCTCAAGCCAAAGATGGTAAAAGAGAGAAGAACAACAGTCACATATAATAATAGGGGGAAAGATTTGAGATTTGCATTCTCTCTTTTGGTTTAAGAATCTTATTTTAGGGTTGTTAGAGGGAGGCTCTAAAGACCCATTATGGAAGATGATATAGCTCCTTTAGTTTTATGTTTATATTTTCCCACAAGTATATGTATCTCAATAACTTATTTTGCCGACTACTATGACAAAATATCAACTAATAGTTTTACATTTTTTATGAGATTTATTTCAGTTATGGAGTCGCTCAGAAAATTGTATTAGCAAATCTAGACTATCTATAAAAAAAAATTATTTGTTAAGTAAGGGAAAAAACGATGTCAAATGACAAATGTAGTAAAACAGCTTTTTGTTCTTTATTTTTAAATGGTAACATTTTTTATATAAAAAAAAAAACTATTTTCTTGAAACCATGAAAAAAAAAAAAAACATAGTACCAAGTAAAAACAATGTTAACGTAAACTCAGCATGTTTACCAAAACCTCTACACATTATTCCTTGCTTTAGAAACAAACTAAGCTTAAACTTTACACATATATACTTTGATATAATTCACTTTAGAAAAACACTATGTACGAGAAGAATTTGTAATTTAGTAGTCGGGTGAATTGCTAACCAAACTTTGACCCCAAATCTAAAAGAATTTATATCACTTTATTATAAAAAGAAACACTGATCATGATCCATTTGAATAATCCAACAATCATCCGAGTCTGTATCTAATATCCAAAAATCCGAGTCTGTATCTAAACCGGAGTAAACTCTATAAATATAATCATCTTATCAATAAGAAAGGGCTTTGCATATATCTACTTCCTGCTTGATTATATTCCTCTCGTACTTACTCTGATCTCTTTCACTAAACGCTTTCATCCTACTCTTTTTTCTTAAGTTTCGTCTCTTTCCAACCACTCTCAAGTACGTACGTCGATTTTTCGATCGTTCCTCGGCCAGTTTTCTCTTTTTTTTTATCCTCCTTCTCCTTTTCACTCTCTTTTTATCTTAAATTCACTAAACTATAAGCCAAATTGCTACTTTGTAGCTTATAAGTATGTAACTAAGTAAGAAGAATTTTCTTTTTGTGATACATATAACTTATATATTACAAATTGCTACTTTGTAGCTTATAAGTATGTAACTTATATGATATAACTCTATAAGTATATAACTAAGTAAGAAGAATCATTTTACGCTACTTTGTAGCTTAATATTTCTTAGAGTACTGTGTAGACGTGTTTAGGTTGGACCTTATGACTTACTAAGGCACAAACAATTCGACGAACAAAGCCACGCTCTACTTGAGTCTTTGATTTAAGATAATGTTAGCCACACTATAGGGTATAGAAATTATTCGTGGATGAGTACGTTTTGTGGTCAAAATATTGATCTACACACGTTGAAGATTATTCAGAAGACACCACATCTACGACGTCGTATCTCTTTCTTGTTTGCAGGTGATTTGACATCCGGTGCACAAACCCACGTATCGACTTTTTCCAACACATAGTATACAGTTTTGTATTAACAAACATCACAGCACATTCTTACCTATAATAAGACCTTTTACAGTTCTAATAAAACTTATTTATGTAATGAAACCTGTTTGATATGTCTACGTTGACATATAATGAATATATGGTTATACAAGACACGTGAATATAAAAATATTAGGTACTTGATTGGTATCTTTTAACATTGCAAAGAAGAATCATATGCCCACAACTACAAGAATATAAAATACTATATTATTGCATCAAGTTTACCTATTTTATATATTATGTTCTATTGACATTTGATATTTTCCAATAAGGGCAAATATTCTCTTAATGTGGGTTTTTTTCATCCTCTTGTGTGGGTATATTACATATGATGCCTACACTAAAATAACAAAAAAAAATGTCTATAAAATTATGAGGCAGAGAAGATAGGATCTATATACTGTAGACAGCTTGTCGTGTGTGGAGGCAAAAGTCTACCCAAATGTTCTTTTTGGGCATAATGATGTTTATAAGTATCCAAGGGTTGCATTACATATATTTATATTCAATAACTAATTATATCCAGACGGCCAAAAAATCTAACTAATACTTTAGCATTCGATGATCTCATATTCTCATTGATCACACAAATAATAGATTTGTTTTAGTAATTTTCCCTGCAAGAAGGTATTATCAGGTGCAGTATATAAAAAAGGTAATACTAGTGTAGATGTTTAATGACGTTGAGTTGATCTCATCGCAGTTTTTGAATGACCATGCCTTTATATGTCAAATTTATATTAACCTCAAACTAAAATTGATATTTAAAATATTTACATGCAGTCATCAAATATAAACTTACAAATGTTCATCACTTATTTTAAAAGAATGCACTCATTAAAGGTTCTCCAGCATTAAATAATAAGAACAATATTTCCTCAATATTTGCCTATCCTATGAATTAAAACAATTCAAAATTTAAGTACACCAGACTAAAATATTGAAATTACCCTTTTTCTTGGTCAAAGGTTTGATCAAAATTATGATGATGGTGTGGCGAAGGACAGCACCTTTTTGAGCTTTGAAATTCCATGCAAACTTTACCGTTTCTAGAATATTGTGGTATGTTTCTTATTTTCTCCTGGTTAATCTATTGATTCATCAAAGTTAGTATTATGTAAAAATGACAAGATTACAGGTAAGGGAGTGTATTGAACTGGATATTTAGGATGTTTTGAGTTTTAATAAGATTTTAGATTATTTTGATGGTTTTGGGTGAATTTAAAAAGTTGTTATGATTTTGTATTAAAACCTCTACAATCCCACCTAAAACTATGAAATTTGGGTTTTTATATTTTAAACTAAGAAAGTCTCCTGAAATCCTCCAAAATCTCCTAGAGATATTAAAATCCCAATACTTAAAACATTTTCAATAACAGTGATTTTGATATGATTTTAACAAATTCTTTTTTGAATAACAGAGAATTTTAAATGATCTGAATGACTTTACGTAAATCTCAGGTTCAATAACACCAGATTTGAGAATACATTTTAAAATTCCTAGTTGAATACCTGAGAATTTTAAGACAATCTCAAAATCTCTTAAAATTCATAGTTCAATACATCCCCTAAGATTTCGCAAATTATGTCAATCATATGATTTTGCATTTTGCGCTATAGTTGTGAATTATTTCAATGATAATTTTTTTGATAATGTTATCGAATTTTTGCTTTGATTTTCCTAGCTATTATATATATAATGTCTTTTTCAGTTTTAACATAGACCATTTTATCAACCAAAAAACATAAACCATTTTGAACTATTCTTACCATTGCAAATAGCACTGACAGAATACGTAATTGTTTTTTTTTTTCTTTTTGTAGATTTGACATAATTTGAAATTCATTTTATTTCCTTTGCATTTTGCATTGTGATTCTTCACTTGATCAAATCCCTTTTATCCTATATACCAACTAACCGAACGTCGAAATTCTTTCGGGAGATAATGCATGGATCTAGTCTAGTGTGAAAACATGGTATAATGGATATTGTTGACAAACAAAACAAGATTGTATATTTCAGATTATATAGATATATTTTTTAATTTTTTTTAAAAACCTCTAATAAGATTTTGAGGTCTAAATACCTTCGATAAGTAGAAGCTTTTTAAATCTTTGACCACTAGGCCAAGATGTTTCCACAAATAATTCGATTAATTCCCACATAAATTTGGCATGTAACATTGAATTCCAGATTTTCTGCCATGTTAATCATAGTGGTTAGTCGACAATAAAATTACTCCAATTGGCCTTCTTAATTCTTACTCCCTCTGTATTTAAAAGATTGATGTTTTAGTTTTTACACACATATTAAGAAAAATTAAACAGTTACTTTTATCTATTACTTTTTGATTTTATCTTTAATTAGTTTGATGTTTTATTTGTTTTTCAATAAAGTTCTACCACTCAGAATTTTATATTTTATTTTACAGTATAATGCATTAATTAATATCCAAAACATCAATCTTTCAGAAACAAAGAAAAAAACCTAGAGGGAGTAGTATATTGTTAATTGGATCCAATTGCTGATGCTACAAATGGGCCATGTTAGTTGGATCCAGTTGGCCTTAATGTATGCACAATGTCAATATGTCATAGTGGGCAATAGAACTCGGATTTAGATAAGTTTTAATGTTTTGCATTTCGGGATGACGTGTGATAAGAAGACTTTGATACGGCGAATACAAAAACAAAGAACTCACAAAGTCGAACATCGAAGAAACAAAGAAACATTGAGCATGGAACGAATATTGGTTAAAAGTAGAACATCTACATGGGATACACGAAATTAAAAGGCATCAACCTGGCAAGTGTGAAGTTTCAGGATTGCAAAGACTAAAAAATGATTGCTTAGTAAAATGGCGATTTCCATTTTTCTGGCTCTGACTCCAAATCTCTCCTTATCCCTATCCCCTCTCCTCTATATATACAAATAATAAAATTCGGTCCACTTTCTTTTACACTTGGGATGGAGTCCTCGTCGTCATCTTCGATTATCTCGTCGAGGGATTACAATTGATCCACAAAGAGACAAACTCGTCTGTATCAACGAAGAGAAGAAGAAGAAGCAGCTTCACCTAGTCCTTGACTTGGACCACACTGCACGGTTGTCCACTCGATTTTGGTTTCAATTAAACTCTCTGAAAAGGAGAGGTATCTTCTTAATGCAACGTTTACACAACCGGCTCTTCCGATGACGCGCACACCGTGTTGACTCTGATTGATCCGAATAATATATACTTTGGAGATCGAGTGGTAAGAAAGTCCTTTAGTGAAGACACTTGATCTTCTTGTGGCTGATAAGCGTAGGGCGGTCATTAATAGTGGATGATATGATACAAGTGAGGTTTGGCCTGATCACAAGCGAACCTTGTTGTTACGTACAGATCACCAAGTACATGTATCCCATATATGTTTTATTTACTGGTTACTGTCAAAATGTAAATTTGGTTTTAGCTTTTTTTTGTTACTTAGTAAGGTCTGTTCATTTCCTTTTTTTTTTTTTCTTGTCAGTCAAACTACAACGTTTGTTGCCTTACTAATACTTTGAAAAAAAAAAAAAGAAATTGATAAAAAGTAAAATAAAGGAGGAACAAAAAGAAAAGAAACGAAAGAAATATAAAAAAGGCAAAAACAATGTAATTGAAAGAGCGGTCGGAAGTCAAATTTCTTTCTTCCTTTCACTGACAAAATCTTCACTAAAGAGAGAGAGAGAGCAAAAAGCTCTCAATCCGCCATAGCCGAGCTTCCCTCTTTTTCTCCTTCCTTCATTTGTTCTATTCTTCCCTTTGGAAATCCCTCCCTCTCTAGATTCCCCCTGAAATGAACCCTCGAGCTAATAATGACCGGAAGGAGTTTCAGGTAGATTGCTCGGCCAAGGTAGATCCCACGGCAAGGCACGATTCAGCCGGAGGAGGAGGCAATGGCGGTGGTGGTGCGAGGTACAAGCTGATGTCACCGGCTAAGCTTCCGATCTCGAGGTCTACCGACATGACGATTCCTCCTGGGTTGAGCCCGACTTCGTTTCTGGAATCTCCCGTTTTCATCTCCAACATCAAGGTTAACCACCACCTACTCTCTTGTTCAATTCTTTTCACCTCATTTTCTTGTTTCGATTGAGAAAAATTAGGTTTTCCTGATTGCATTTCGAAGACCTAAAGTACATTTTTTTTTCTCTTCGTGAAATTGGATGTTGCAGTGAGTTTGGAATTGGAATTGGAAGTCGATTCAGTCAATTTTCCTCGTAGCAACACAAAAAAATAAATAAAAAAACAGATAATTTTGTTTGACGTTTTGACTGTTCATGTTGTGGTTTAAGTGGAGCAATACGATTCTACTAGTAGTGCTTGTTGTGTTCGAACTTCTGGGGTTTCTTTATTTGGGTTCTGTAATTTGGTGAAGATGCTTCCTGTTTGCCCACAAGGAAAAATCTTTGGACTAATGTTTCCATTTTTGTTTCTTAATCATTTTACAAGTGCTTCAAAATAAAAACTATGATTTTTCTTTGCTTACGTTAACGGACTTTGGCCCAGATTCCGATTCTTCACGTTACTATTCTCTGCATTGCTCTGCATTTCTGTCCGTTCAGTTTGTTCTCTCGAATAAACCCTTCCTTTTTTTTATTATTATGTCTGCTAAATAGTTTTTATATATATCCTCTTCATCCCTTTTTTTCTTCTTCACATTGTTGATCTACCCTGTGTCTGGTGCTGCTCTTGTCTTTTTCCATTCTTTGTTTATTGTTTTTTCTTCTTTATGTTAGCTGTATAAGAATTCCATTTGCTTGTATTAGATATTGAATGATTCTGTTGGTGAGGGAAAAAAAGTACTTTTCCAATCATGTTCTCGTTTCGTGGGTTTTAGCTTAAGTTATGCTCAAATCTAAAAGTGACGAATAGTAGGTTAAGTAATGCTATGCTTTAATACATTTTGCATGTACTAGTTACATCTTCTTATCCCTTGATTGAACAAGAATTTGTTCGTTTTGTATTAGACGAGTGAAGTGATCTTTTCATTCAGTTTACAGAAAACATCATCTTTATTGATAATGGATCAGGTTCAGATCTCACAAAATTCGGTTCATCTTTCGGAACGTAATTATTTTTTTGTCTTTTCTTTATGTATTATGTTCATTCCACTGATAAAATTTGTGAACATTCTTTAACTTTCAGCCAGAGCCTTCCCCTACTACTGGCTCTTTGTTCAAGCCCCGACCGGTACACGTTAGCTCAAGTTCTTATACAGGAAGGGCATTCCATCAGGACAACACCTTCATTGAGCAAAAGTCCAGTGAATTTGAGTTCAGGCCTCCTGCATCCAATATGGTACTGTTCAGATAATGGACACATCTGAATTTCCAAACACTGGCTAAAAAATCATTTCAAAAGAAACCTTATATCCACAAGCTTACAGCTCTCAAGTACTTGGCATACCGTTCCGTAGTGGCGTTTTCTAAATATCTATTTTGATTTCCAGGTTTATGCCGAGCTTGACAAGCATAGAAGTGAGCCAGCTGTACAATTTCAAAGCCAGGGCCATGGATCCACACACTCACCTTCTTCGATCAGTGAGGCTGCCGCTTCCTCAAGTGATCTGAGCCGGCCAACTCCTCCTTGTCAGACTACACCTACGAGCTCAGATATGCCGGCTGGATCTGAGCAAGATGAATCAGTCCAGACGTACCAAAATGACCCGAAGGGAAGTACGCCATCAATTTTGGCTGATGATGGTTACAACTGGAGAAAGTATGGTCAGAAGCATGTCAAAGGGAGTGAATTTCCCCGGAGCTATTATAAATGTACACATCCTAATTGTGAAGTGAAAAAATTATTTGAAAGGTCTCATGATGGCCAGATCACCGATATTATTTACAAGGGTACACATGACCATCCTAAACCTCAACCTGGTCGTCGAAACTCTGGTGGTCTTATGCCTGCACAAGAAGAAAGGGTAGGTAAGTATCCTCCAATGACTCGCCGAGATGGTAACCATATTCAGAACTTGAGGCAAGATTGCACTTACTCCCCTTGACAATATGTTCTCTTTGTTTCTATATACAGAGAAGGGCGTCTACAACTTGTCTCAAGCCATTGAGCAAACTGGTAACCCTGAAGTACATCCTACAACTGACGATGGTGGAGAAGTTGCAGTGTCAAATAGGAATAAAGATGACCCGGAAGAGGAAGATCCATTTACAAAACGGAGGTATTGGAATTTAAGAGAGGATTCAGGTGCTTGCTTTGGAACTGTGATTTGACATGATCAAAACTTTCTCCTAAATCTATGCAGGAGGTTGGATGGGACATTGGAAATAACTCCACTTGTGAAACCTATTCGGGAGCCTCGGGTTGTTGTTCAAACTCTGAGTGAGGTTGACATACTGGATGATGGTTATAGGTGGCGTAAATATGGGCAGAAAGTCGTAAGGGGAAACCCAAATCCCAGGTTCGTACAACCACGATACTCCTAACAAAATATCCCCACCCCAACAAGAAATTCCTCTCGTTCTGCTTAAATGAACATAAACAAGGATATATTTCAGTTCAAGAACAGTTTAGTCTTTGTATTCAGGGGCTAGTTGTTTGGTTTCTCTTGGGAGTACGGTTTTGAATATGGAGATAGTGATCTTGAGAGACTTAACATGTGTGTAATGGAGATATTATGTTGTTCCTCGACGTTTTGTAGGAGCTATTACAAGTGCACAGCTCCTGGATGCCCAGTGAGAAAACACGTGGAGAGGGCATCACATGATCCAAAAGCTGTAATAACAACATACGAAGGCAAACACAATCACGATGTTCCCACTTCAAAGTCTAGCAGCAATCATGACATCCAACCTCGGTTCAGACCAGATGAAACAGACACCATCAGCCTCAATCTTGGTGTTGGAATCTCGTCTGATGGACCTGACCACGTTTCCAACGAGCGTCAGCATCAGAATCAACAATTCGTCAACCAAACTCACCCAAATGGAGTCGGTTTCAGGTTTGTTCATGCTACTCCCGTGTCATCCTACTATGCTAGCTTAAACAGCGGTTTGAATCAGTATGGCCCGAGAGAAACCCAGAACGAGACTCAGAATGGCGACATCTCGTCCTTGAGCCATTCATCTTACCCGTATCCGCATAACATAGGGAGAATACAATCGGGTCCTTAGAAGGCGAAGGAAGCGACAGTAATGGATTCTTCGTAGGTTAGAAATGGAATGAGACCTTGTTCCATATGATTCCTCTTTCTCTACAGAGAACTGATCTTGATTTATAAACGATTATCTCCACCAGATATATATATATATATATATATATATATATTTGTATGTGTCACCTGTTTTGAGTTCCAAAAATGTGTTGTAAAAATACACAAGATGTTAATGCTTTTTTGTTAAACATGAAACATCTATATATTACTACAAACTGTTTCTTATTCTCCGTAATTCGATAGGTTCTATTGAAGAAACCCACGTGCAGGACAAAGACATGATCCAAATCCCAGGAAAAGCAATCTCGGGCTGTTTGTATGATTTTTCCAGATTGAATAATGTCATAATCCTCCTTGTTTTTCGCATTTCTTCTCTGCAATTTTGAATCTTTGATAATACCAACAGTAAGCTGTCCACGAGGCAGTTACCTTACGGAGTAGTCCACAAAGTTACACTTTAATATTATCCTCTATATTTAAACATATATTTAATTTATGTAGTCAAAGATAATAAATTTGGATTGTTGAAGTATTAATTGTTAGTAAAATTATTAATTCAATAATAAATTTTAATAATTTACTTTGACTACAGACTATATTATTCTCTTGTATATTTAGACATATATTTGATTTATTAAGTCAAAGAGTCTAATCTTGATGCGTTTATTTATTTTTGTTAGCAAAATTAATATTTAGAAAATGGTGGGCAATAATTCTATATACTGCCAAAAAAAATTGGTAACAAAAAAATAGTCTCACTTTTTCAACTACATTACAATAATTCTATTTTATTTTACTACATTCAACTAATCATTCTTGAATTGAATCACATAGTACTGATTTAAGTTATTAGTGAAAATTTAGTTGCTTCTAAGTTCTAAGCTTCATTACTTATTTTTTGTAATTCAAAACTATATTTTTAGTTAAAGCATACTAACTTGACTTCCATATTAAAGAACGATTTGTTTTAATCAATTTGTAACTAGGTCAGTTTAACTTTCTATATTAGAAAAAAAGAAGTAAAAAGCTTTTTCAGTTATTTAAGATGGATATCGTAATAATTTGATAACAAATCTATATATCAAACTATCATTTGACAGAAAATTTTCCAAAAATAGTAAAATACGATGTAATTTCCCATTTTAGTTGAAATTAATTTCAAACCTAAAAGAAACAAATTCTTGTAAAAAAAAAAAAAAAAAAAAATCTTTCAGTAATAGCTCATTTGGATAGATAGTATCCTAGATTAATTTTTTATTAATAAATGCTAAAGATAAAACTAAAAGATGATTCATTTGTGTTCAACACGTGTTTCGAAATCGGAAGTCAGGCTAGTTGTACCGTCATCGATCCGAGAGATGCACCAAACATGAAATCTGGACCGTTGATGAAGTCTCTTCAGTCATTGGAATTGGACCGCGATGCTTCCTCCAACATCTGACGTGGCATTTAATTGTATTTAAAAACTGGTTTTGCGTCCGAATACTTGCATTTCTCTCTCCCAAAAACGCTATCAGAGAAAAAGCTATTTGTTCTGTTTCGAGAGGAAGAAAGGCAAAAAATAAAAGGGTAAACAGAGGAGGAGAAGAAAAGAAAACTCAGTGCAGAGTCTTGGGACAGTGAGGTGAGATTCCAAAGTCTTGTGCTTTAGAACCCTGTGGATACTGTTAAAATCTTTGTCAACTGTATATCTCATGCTTTGTTTGAAGTCGCATGCTCTTTTGGTTGGGTGTTCGTGTGTTTGTTAAAGCTGAGACGAGAAGTTAGGGTTTCTCATGTGCTTCTTTGATCTGCGAATTACGATGTTTTGAGAATTTTATTGTCTTTTTCCTATCTGGTGCTGTGAATTTACCTTAAAAAATTCACGAATTTGACTAATTTCTAGAGATTCAAGTGAAAAAGAGATGGGTTTGTGTTTTCTCTGAATTCGTTTGGTGTAAGCTCAGCAGATTTCTGTGAGTTAGAACTTGTTTTTTTTGTTTCATTTATCCATCTAGATCTTTGTTTTCTCCAGAATGCATAGGAACTGAGGATAATTGATGAACCTTTCAGATTTGAGATTTGATTTCTCAATGCTTTCCTCGAATATCAAACTCTTGTATAATCTGGAATTCTCCACTCAAATTTTCTTCTCTTCTTCTCTTGTTCAGATCTAAAGCAGGAAATAAGAGATTATTTTGGACCACGCATGAGATCTAAATTGAACTTTTTCTTAAGGTTTCTTGTTGGCTCTTCTGTTGACCAATTTATCTAGGTGTTCACTTTTTTTGCATACATTCCAAGTCGATCCCTTTTACATGTTCTTTATGAGATTGAATTACTGGTTTTGCTACTCTTTGGTTCAGTAGATGTTCAAGTTGTTTATAGGGAGCATTAATGTCTGCTGTCGCAGCAATTTTGATAATCTTTACTGATTTCTCATGCAGCCCTTGACAGACAACGGGAAGTGTTTTCGGTGGAAAAGATCTTTTAACAATGGGCGAAGAAGATTCAAAAGCAACCGCTGAGCCAACAGCAACAAAGACTACATCTCTTGAAAAGTCATCAGAGGCTGGAAAAAAGGAGGAGGAGAATGCTGGAGGTAAGGAAACACAAGAACCTAAGAAAGATGAGGAGAAAGCTGAACCAGAGAAAGTGGAGATAGATGCTGAGATAAAGAAAGATGAAGAAAAAGGTGTGACGGAAGATACAGAGTTAGAGGTTAAGAGAAATGAAGACAATGTTGGGACTGAAAAAATTGAAGAAGACGTTACGGTCACCAAAGATGAGGGACAAGCAGAGGCTACCAACATGGATGAAGATGCAGATGAAAAGAAAGAGCAGACTGATGATGGTGTCCCTAAAGGTGGTGCAGTGGAAGATACTTTAATGAAGGACAACGTGGAATCTAAAGGCAGTAACAATGCCAAAGATGATGAAAAGCAAGAGACTGAGGAGGAAAATATTACTGAAGCAGACCACAAGAAAGGTGGGAAAGAATCAGAGGAAGACGTAAAAGATGAAGGTGAAAAAGCTAATGGAACAAAAGACGGGGATACGGGAGACATCAAAGAGGAAGAGAAGCTGGTAGATGGAGACAAAGAGACAGAAAAGAGTGAAAGTGTGGAGACTGTGGATGAAGAGAAAAAGAAGGATTTGGTTAAAGAAGATAAAAAAGAGGAAGATAAGGTAGAAGATAAAACAGAGGAAGTTGAAGCGGCAAAGGCAAATGTGGAAGATGAAGAAGGAAGTAAGGATGAGAATGGCAATGATAAAGTGGAGAGCAAACATGCAAAGGAAGATGAGAAAGAAGAGAGAAATGATGATAAGGAACATGAGAAAGCTGAGAGCGGTGATGATAAGGAAGATGAGAAAGAAGAGAGCAAGGGTTCTAAGAAGCGTGGGAAGGGAAAGAGTTCTGGGGAAAAGGATCGCGAGAAGACGAAAAATGAGGGAGAAAAAAAGGATGCAGAACCGAGGACTCTTTTCTCTGACCGCCCTGTGCGTGAGCGGAAGTCTGTTGAGAGGCTTGTCGCATTGATTGATAGAGACTCTTCGAAAGAATTCCAAATTGAAAAGGTTTGCTAGTACTTTCCTCAATTGAATCGAACTTCGTTGCTATATGTATTCATAACTATCTTTTGGATGTTACAGGGGCGAGGTGCATATCTCAAAGATATTCCCAACGGTATGTTCATGCTATTTGAATCTTCATTTGAAATGTTTCTCGTTGAAATTAGGAATTCCCAGCTGGTTCACAAGCAAGATTTCCTGCAAACCAAAATAAAAAAATCACGATAAACATTTAAAATTCCTTTATTGGTTCCGTTTTGTTCATATAATGTAGTTGAAATGAAAAATAATAATTTATGTTTCTCTGTAGTTGCTTACAAGGTAACGAGGAAGAAGTCGGATGAAACTTTGAAGTCGCTGCACACAATTCTATATGCGAGGAGAGGGAAGGTGAGTGTCTTATTCTGCCACTTCAATAGTCATAATTTAAAACTGTCAATCACAGGCGTACTCTTGTGGGGTATTACCAGTGGTTTGGACTCAGGGGCTGCAGCTCTTATGTTTGCCTCAAGTCTGCTAATCATGTTTATATATGACTGATTCTTAATGTTTTAACAGGCTGCTCAGATCAAGACAAACATATTGGGCTTCTCAGGCTTTGTTTGGCATGGAAATGAGGTGTGCAACATCACATATGAAGGTTATTTTACGTATACCTTTGATTTGTATATAATTGTGTCTTTGGTATTTGCAGGAAAAGGCAAAAGAGAAAATAAAAGAAAAGCTCGACAAATGTATCAAAGAAAAACTGTGGGAGTTTTGCGATCTGTTTGACATACATATTTCCAAGGCTACTACAAAGAAGGTCAGTATGGCTATTAATTTCTAAGTTCTTGTTCTTGAGGTTCATTTTTCCCTGCGTGAATAGATAGGCATGATAAGAACATTTCTTGTTGAGCCATTGCTGGTTGTGACCAAGTTTATGATTAATTCATTTCCCCACTTAATCAAATACGTCTACCGTATTGTTGTATGTTTTCTCAACACAGGAAGATATTATTACAAAACTGATTGAGTTTTTGGAGAAACCTCATGTGAAAAGCGACCTTCCAGCTAATGAGAAAGATAAGGTATTTTGGTGTTGACGACGTTGTTTAATTACAATTTAATTGTCCATCTTCCATTCTCTTGAAATATTCCTTTGAAACAGCCAAGTAAGGGAGCAAAACGCAAGAGAACTCCCAAGCAAAGCTCGCCTGCAGCTGGGAGTTCATCCTCCAAACGATCAGCAAAGGTATCATTGCGAAGCTTAAAGAGTCCCAATATTACTTACCTGCAACTGTCCATCACTGGTCAAAGTAGATCTGATTATATTATTTCCATTGCTTTGCAGAGCCAACGAAAGTCTGAAGAAGGAACAAAGGCTGTCAAAAAGAGTTCATCGCATTCTGATGATGAGTCTGAAGAGGAGAAAGAGGAGGAAGAAGAAAAACAAGACAAGGAGCAGAATGCCGAAGAGGAAGAAGAGAATAAAGAGGGGGAGAATGAAAATGGTATTCCAGATAAATCTGAGGATGAGGCACCTCAGCCTTCTGAAAGCGAGGAGAAAGATGAATCTGAGGAGCATTCTGAAGAAGAAACGATAAAGAAGAAACGTGGTTCTAAAGTGTCAGCTGGGAAGAAAGAATCAGCAGGGAGAGCTAGAAACAAGAAAGCCGCAGTCGCTGCAAAATCCAGTCCACCTGAGAAAGTTGCGCAGAAGCGATCATCATCAAAGCGAAAGAAGACAGATGATGACAGTGATACAAGTCCAAAGACGTCTTCTAAGAGGAAGAAGTCTGAAAAAGTAACTAAGGCCTCGGCCCCTTCAAAGTCGGCATCAAAAGAGAAGCCAGGTTTGGATATTATCCTGTTTTTATTATCTTTCACTAAGATGATCGGTTAGGTAGAAATACAGCATGCGTGGTAGGGTTTGTCAGATGCGTTGGAGAGTATTATTCCTTGACAACTTCGTTTGCAGAAAGCTAACCATTATTGCAGCCACTAATGGTTTCTGACGCCATGCTTATCTGTGTTTGTGCCTATGCTAGAAGTAAAAAGTGCTGGAAAAGGGAAAGAAAAAACCAAAGGGCCAAGTGATAAAGTGCTGAAAAATGCAATCATTCAGATCTTGAAAAGGGTGGACTTTAATACGGTGAGTTAATTTCTCAACCTTAAATATTCTACACACTCGACTACTTGGAATGTGTGGAATAACATAAAATGGGATTCTGCCGAACAAACTTTTTAGTGATATGAAAGATCCTGCGTTTCTGAAAGCTAACTAGAGTTTGTTGTAAAAATATCTAATACAAACTGTGAATTATCTTCTATATCTAGATAACCTTATAAGAGCATTATTTTTCTTTTGCAGGCTACATTCACGGACATCATCAAAGAACTTGGTATGAGCGGATTGGTTTCATTCATTTTTTTTTTCTTCAGTGATTTCTGCTTAGATTCTGGTTATTTAAAGATCACATTGTTTAACTCATATTTCAGCAAAGGAGTTCAAAGATGATCTCACCCCAAGAAAGTCATCTATAAAGCTGATGATCCAAAGTGAGCTCACCAAATTAGCAGAAGAGGGTGATGAAGAAGAGGAAGAGGAGGAGAAGAAAGAAGAGGATGCAGAGAAGGAGAAAGCAGGAGGATCTACTGGTGCGGAGGAGGTGAAAGTCTAAACTCCTTTCTGATCACATCGCACATACCGTCTCTCTCTCTCCCTAGCACTGTTGCCTGATGCCTAGTAGTCATCAGGCAAATGTATAAGTTAAAACTGTGGATGTAATATGCTGTTGTTTTGTTTTGAGTCTGAATTGCGCAAACCAGCTTTGCTTTCGGTAGAGACAAGAGGAAGAAGCTGCATAGCCAAAGGATAGGTTGCTTGTATGTCTATACCATTTAACATAAAAGCCTCCTTGGATTGTCGTTTGATTTGTGAGGCTCCCTTTTCAGACATTGTCCAGCTTTTTTTAGTTTCCTTCTTCTGGTACAGAGGAGGCCAATGGTAATAAATGAATAATATGATCATTTTGTTTCCCTTTGTGTTTTCATGTTGGTATGTGAATATTAAGAAAGATACGCATAATGGCTAATTCTAAATGTTAATTACTGTAACTGGTAAAAAAATAGTGTTGAATGTATTTAGTAATAGTTCCTTTTGTTTCGAGTGAACACAAGCCAAAACCAGATGACACTTTTGATTGGTTATCACCTATACCAAGATTATGCTATGTCAAGAAAAAACCGTAGCTATAGGACAAGCTTACTTATGGTGGAAAGAGGATCCAGATATAGCTTTCCTTTGGTCTTGAGCGATAATTAATCCTCCCGACTCCTGAGACAGCCGTGATTTGCTAAGTGCTCTGGATGAGCGATATCAACAAGTGCAAGTAAAGAAGATTGTGCCTGTGCCTTATAGTCAAAAACATAAACTACGTGCCGTTCTTTCTACTGATGCGAGAGAACTACGTGTCAAAGGAGCTTCCTTTGGTAAAACTTCATGTCGCCGACGTCTCCAGAATTAAAACATTGGTTAAATTAACCGAAGATTATACCGGCGTGATTGCAAAAATGGAATCTCGGTTAAGGACATAACCCGAGTTAAAGTAACGTTTTAGTACGGAATATTGGACCTCTCAGTAGAGAAGCACTGAAACATTCACTTCTTCTTCTTCTTCTTCTCTCTCTCCTCTCTAGAGTTTCAGTTTCGATCTATCAAAGTTTCGAACTTGCCGTCGATATTTTTAATGGGAAGTGGAAGAGATAGAGACGACCCTTTATCGTTTACTAGCAACCCATCATCGGCTTCGTCTCCGGTCACCGTATCTGATTACCTCGACAACTTTCTCGGCGAGCCCACTTCTCGCTCCGGGAGTTTTCAGAGCGAGAGCTTGCTCGGTGGAGGCGGCGGTGAGAGCATTAGCGACGCTGATTTCGGATTCGCTCGTCCCGATTTCCGATCGGAGCAGCTCGCTGGAACCGTACAGTTCTACGAGAGGCATGTTTTCTTGTGCTACAAAAAGCCCTCCGTTTGGCCCGCCAGGATCGAGGCGGCTGAGTTCGATCGACTGCCTAGGCTACTCTCTGCCGCCGTATCGGCTAGGAAAAGCAGCATGAAGAAGGAGGTGAGTTATTTTCTAGTCTTATCGAATTTCTGATTCCATCTTCATCTGATGGTTTCAGCTGGTTTGCTGTTTATTTGAATCTCGATTCCAATAATGTTTATCCATGGGTTTGGGATTCGAACTCATTTGGAGATTTTTATGGTAAAAAAAGAGCACTTGCTTTCTGTTGTTTTGGCTTAGTTTAAGTGTCTGTTTAAGATCTCAATGGATCATGACAAAACTCCTGGGATTTCGTTTTGGGTCAATTAAGGTAACGTGTCTATTTATGGCAAGAATCTATGGGTAACAACATAAAAGAATTTGTCTATATTTTTTTAATATGGGAATATAGAACACACACGTTCGCTTTTGAGCTTTGTGGGCAGTGGTCTTAACTCTTTTAATGTGCTTATATGTCAGTGGTGAGTTTAAGTGGAAATGGTGTCTCTGAATCATGTATGTTAATAGATTGCTTAGTCTTAATGATGAGGCCTTAGGGTGTGTCTTCTTATGATCTTTGCATCAGTCGTGAAAATAGTTTTTACTTTTTACCTTTATGCCTCATGTTTTTGTTTCCCGCCATCTGTAGACTCGACTCACAATATGCGAGGGCCATGATGGGACAGAGACTTCCAATGGGGATGTCCTTATCTTTCCTGATATGATCAGATACAGGTAAGGGTCCAAGTATCTCTTATACTAGCTCTTACTCTTCAACAGTCTTGAGTCGTGACTTGCTTACGAGAGTTTCATTTCAACAAAAATGCAGAAGGTTGACTCATTTTGATGTCGACACATTTGTGGAAGAGGTTCTTGTGAAGGATGGTGAATGGCTGCCTGGAAATCCTGAATTGCTAAAAGGCTCATATGTCTTTGTATGTTCCCATGGATCCCGAGACCGACGATGTGGGGTTTGTGGGCCGTCGCTGGTTAGTAGATTCAGAGAAGAACTTGAGTTTCATGGTCTTCAAGGTAAAGTGTCAGTTAGCCCATGTTCTCACATAGGTGGTCACAAATACGCTGGGAATGTTATCATCTACCAATCAAAGGTCCACAGGAAAGTCACAGGACACTGGTGAGTAAAGCAATTATCGACGAGTTTGAGGCTACATTCATCTTTTTCCATCTAGTTTTATTTCAAGTTTGGGTAAAGAGATCAAGAATGCATTTGAAAAAGATTTGGTTTCATGAAAGGTTGTGACCGAATAATTGGTATCATCAAAACCAAATTGGAATTAGAACATCAGAAGTTCTCTGCGATGTCCGAATTAATCATAACATATTTTTGACTTGATGATTGACATCTCTTGTGTCAAGGTATGGGTATGTGCAACCAGATGATGTACCTGTTCTCTTGGAGCAGCACATCAACAAAGGTGAGATTGTAGACCGGCTATGGAGGTAAGTTCAAAGTTTCTTGGTTTCGCTGTTTCTGAATCACTTGGTAATTAGTAAAGCATTATGTTAGTTTCTGATTTCTAGGGGCGAAATGGGTCTATCAGAAGAAGATCAGAAGAGGACTCAAGAAAGACGGTTACAGGTAAACGATGGAGTCCATACAATTAAGAGCAACGGGAAAGTGACTCAGGAATCGTCAGTTCACAGCGCAGATGATTTCTGCTGCCAATCACGAGCTGCGGAACCTAATGGTTGTTGCCAACAAAACGGGAACAGCTCATCGTGTTGTCAAGACGCATCTCTGATGTTGTCTCTGGAGACCTCGGAAGATAATCAACTTGAAAGTGAAAACAACACTGAGAAGCTTACACCGGGAAGAAAAATTGCGGAAAAGACCTTCTTCAGAATAAATACTGACAAAGGATCTTCAACACGTAAGGTTTGCGCAATACCAACATGGTTAGAGAGCTGGGAGCGAGAAGATACGTATGCCGCTCTCGCTGTTGTTTGCGCTGCTGCTTCTGTGGTTGTCGCCTACACTTGCTACAAACAGTTATAATGAAGAAATTTGTAGCCTAAGATGATTGTGTATTGTGTTCTTATTAGACATTGTGACTTTGTTTAAGCTTTCAAATTACATTTCCCCTTCGTTTCAAGAGGAGGGTGATGTTAGTACTGTTTGATAATATGTATCCAGTTTAACTCTGTGCTTCTTTCTACTTCGCAAGATTCTTTGAAACCGATCGTTCGTGTAGAGATATCAGCTTTCGGCTAATTTTGAGTTCATATTTATAACGAAGTGTAGAAGTTCGAACTTTTAGCTTCTTTGCGTCCCGAGCAAGCCACAAGACTGCCTGCGACTCTGTGACAACAAAAAGCATTCAGAATTTCCACGAATGATATTGACAAAGAATTAAAAATTCTCACATTTTCAGAATATTAAACGGATTTGCACATTGTAGATAACAATTTGAGAATCTATAGGCAGTTTTCTTGCTGAAAAATCTCAAAAGAAATCAAAGTCCAGATAACTACTCTGATCAGACTTGACACTGGTAGATGTGGCTGCAACTGGAGTAGCAGGCGCACTCTCAAGATCAACCGGCTTTGGTATCTCTGGTGGGCTTGCGCATCGAACCAATGCCCAATTCACTCCTTCGAAGAAAGGATGTTGCTTTATCTCGGTTGCACCACGCTTATACGCTAACCTATGCTGAGGCTCCTTCACAAGCAGACTCCTAATCAAATCCCTTGCAGCGAAACTGACAACTGGAGATTCAGGGAAACGCAGAGGCTGACCCACAACGTTGAAGAGTGTTGCTCTGTTTCCGGACCCTTTAAACGGGGTTTTACCAAACAATAGCTCGTACAGAAAGATACCGAAAGTCCACCAATCAACCGCACTCCCGTGCCCTTCACCTTTGATGATCTCAGGAGCTAAGTATTCATGTGTGCCAACAAATGACATTGAGCGAGCGCTTGTGGGCTCAGCAATGAGTTCCGGTAACGGAGTAACCTGGTTTCCAGTTTCGTTTTTCACTTTCTTGTCCTTCTTGTCTTTCTTGGATTTACTTGAGAAAAACCGTGGAGAAAAGCATGTTGTAGGAGCAGAAATGCAAGATGGCTGTTGGATGCAAGCAGGTTGCGCACAATAAGCCGAGTTCCTTTGCAAGGTTTCAGACACGAGAGTCGTTGATCTGACCACTGTGGGGCTGACACTACACCTCAAGGAGAGGTCAAAGTCGGAAAGCATCACATGTCCATCATCTCTAACAAGTACATTCTCTGGCTTAAGATCGCGGTATATGATCCCAAGCATGTGAAGATATTCCATTGCAAGAAGTACCTCTGCTACATAAAACCTGTAAAAGGTAAAAAGGCCAATATGATTTAACACAAAAAGTGGTATCTAGGACGCACAACATTAAATTGGTTACGATTCAAAAGAAATTCTTACTTAGCTGCTTGTTCCAAGAATCGCTTCGCGGGCTGTCTTTGTCGAAGGGTATGCAAGTCACCTCCAGGACAAAATTCCATAACCAAACATGAGAATTTCTCAGTCTCGAAATGACTGTACAAAGTTGGAAGAAAAGGATGGTCAAGACACTGCAATATCTCCCTCTCGGTCTGAACTCGAAGAAGCTTTTTACGGCTAGCCAAAGCACCTTTGTCCATAACTTTCATTGCAAAATAACACCTTGTTCCGTGCAACTCAGCAAGATGGACAGTTCCGATATCTCCACACCCTAACCTCTTCAAGAGCCTAAAATGGTTCAAACCCAAAACACCATGTTTCGCTCGAACAACTTGTATAGCTTCCCATCTCACGTCATTCGCCTTGTGAGGCTTGTTGCTACTTAAACTGCTACATGTGCTCTCATCACTGATATCACTGCTTGTGCTTGGTCTATATGTGTTACGCTTTCCGCTCTCGGCAAGATCAGACTGTTCACTAAGTTTAACCTCTCCGCTGGATTTACTGCCACCGCTTTGAGCAAAAGACAAAGTTGAAGATACTTGATCTGCCAAAGTGCTGATTGAGATACTTTGACTGGAATCGGAAACCGATGCTTCCAGGGTTTTCTCATCACCCTTTTCCTGATTATCTTCTGGGAGAACTCCAGGACCAAACTCTGAGGCCATGAAGGATAACTCTTATCTACTTAGCATTCAAGACTCAAAGAACTGCTCTTGACTCCAATTATATCACTGCTTTCACCGATCCACTCAGAATAGTGACCCAAGATCTGCATTAAACAAAACATAGCGTCTGTTACTTTGAGTCGAGAGAAAACTCACAAAAGAGAAGCAGTTGTACCATTGTGTCTCATAGCTTGTTAGAACAATAACTAAAGCACTTCAGATTTAGATAAAAAAATTGGGATAGTTTATAGAACTATAATCACGGGATGATCGAAAGGGTCAGAATCGTGGATAATGATCTGAGCTCTCATTTCTGTTTCCTCGTAACCAAGAAACATCCTTGACCACCATACAGCTGAGCAGATAAGCACATAAACGCTAAGATTTTGCTATTTTTAAAAACAGAAGACAAAGCCAGGGCTGAGGCCATGGCTCAATCATTGCTAAAGGATCAAGCCTTAACCATCAAAATAAGAAATAACCTGGAGTCCTTAGAAATTATAATTTATAGAAAGCAGGTCGAAAGAAAGAAGCTTTAGCTCTACCACGCTACGGATCTCGCGCTCAAAATCACAGTGGCAATCAATTGAGAAAATCGTACACTTACTCAACCCAAAGTAATTCACTATTTCTAACATCATGAAAAACTTCAAACTCTCTGATTCTCCAATTAACCTGAATTAGCATAATATCTTAATCAAACCTTTCATGCAAACTGTCCTAAATTTACAGATCTCAGAAAATAAAAAGTAAGAACAAACAAGCAAAGCTCTTTTGGATCTAGATAGAAACCAGTCACTAGAACCCAAAGAGACAAAAGAAAACAAAGAACGCAAATTACGGAGAAATACCCACAAATCTTCACCAGCTTTAGGAGAGGAAGATCTTGACAAAATTTTGTATTTCTGATGAATTGGGTAGAGAAAGAAGAAAATGGATGTTAAGAAGGAAGAAGAGGAGATTAATCATGTATCGCTAAAGAGAGATAGAAGAGAAATGAGGAGCTCATCACCTTCCTTCCATGGAAATGAAGAGAGAGATAGAGAGACATGAATCAGAGAGTGAGGAAAAGAGAGTTGGGTCTACCATCAAAAGAGGGGAGAGAGAGGTGGTCAAAGTAAAAGTTCTCCACTTTTTTTTTTAGGGCTTTTTTTTCTTTCCATTTATATATTTCTCAAAACTCCAAGGAAGACACAAAATTATTGATCAAAATTATTTCCACGAATATATATATATATATATATATATTTTAAAAAATTAGTACTAACATTTTTCAAACAATCAGCTTTTCTAGGAATTGAATTTTACTCTTTGCTTTTGAAAGCTGTATGTTTTTGGGTCATGCAAAGGAATCTCTTTTCAATGTTCTTTATCGGATTTTGGAATATCCATATGTAAAGTGCATACTGCAATTATACGATGATACTTTTCTCAATGTATATAATATATATGCATGTGTGTACTGTGTACAGCAAAGATTAATATGTGCTGAAAATCTAAAAACAAAAAGTAACAAGAGGATTAGTTAAAGAGAAGTAAATGTAAGGTCCCCAAAGATCATCTGACAAAAGATGGATTGTCATGTTTCTCCCTACACTTAAAGTCCCACTTTAGATAACCTTCACATCTCTCCCTAACAATGAACAGCTCACTCCCAATTCCCTTCCATTTTCAATTTCGTCAATCAATTGAATTCTATCCTTTATGTTGTGGAATGGACCCCACCGACCAAAGTTTGTATAATTTATAACCGAGCTGCTATGATCAGAAAAATCCATAGCCTTATAAACACTTTTGTGGTTGCCCTGTGATCAATGTGGGGACTCACTTTGATTTTTCAACTAATTTTATCATTCCACAATGGAAATAATACAATGAGTTTAAGAATAGAGAAAACAGATTCACACAAAATAATATTATGAGATTGATACAAAACTTTTGTTCGACATGTAACTTGTCCATGGAGGGCCACAAGAGTGTCACTATGCGCTACACCTTAGCCTCAGGCATTGAAGCGCCTCCTTTCTATCGCAATGAGGTTGTTCTACCAGATGCATCAAGAACCTATCTTCTCCCAGACTCCTTAGTATTCTCTCTCATGACTTTTCTTTTCTCTTCCCTGCAACATATTTAACTATTATGGACAAATGGACATGATACAACAAATTTTACAAGAGGTTTTCTATTTTTCGTTTTGTCTGTCAAGTAAACAAACACTAGAAATCTTTTACCTAGCATGAGCAATTTCAGTCTTCCATTCTGACCTCTTCTTCTTTTGCTTCCTGGCTCCTTCCACATTACCAATTTCGTTTCTCAAGTTTTTATTCTTTTTGCCTTTGTTGTTCTCCTTTGAGCTTGGAATTCTTTGTTTGTTCTTGTTTTCTTTAGTGTTAGGTTTACCACTAACAGCAGATGGCTTCTCCAACTCCTCCATGGCCTCAGACTCATCGTCGTCATCACTAGATACCTGAGCTTGCTCTATTGTTTTAACCGGCTCATCACCTTCTGAAGCCTGCTTTGCATTGCTCATCTTCTTGAGCTGCAGGACGAGAAAGAAAAAAATAGAGAAACACCATATCGATTTGAGTACTCTTGATATTATATAAACCATATTTTCTTGAATCTTTCGGGAAAAGCTATTCATAGGCTAGCCCAAGCGTATACCTTTGCCACAAAGAATCCGTCCATGTTGTGTACGTGTGGATAAAAACGTCTAGTTTTCTCTAAAGTAGGGTGGAACCGGTGTTCTCTAAACCTACTAAATCTGATGACATGAAGTAAAACAGTTGTGATTAGACGGAAAATCATGAAATGATCCTATGAAGATGAAAGTGTATATTACCCTGCTTGGCCAAAATCAAGTCCACATGGAACGAGTTTGACATCCCTCTTTTTCAAGGCATAATCAATTACAGCTTCGTTCTGCATAATTATGTTGTATAAATCAAAATACTGACAAAACATGAGGATGCCGAAAAAAGAACAGTGGAACGAAAACATTACGGTTAACCAACCTCGGGAATCATAATTGAGCACGTTGAGTAAACAACATATCCGCCGGTTTTGGATTCGGCGTCTACCAAATCAATCGCAGCAAGTATAAGTTGCTGTGAGGAAAAAAGAAAGAGAGTATGGTTAGCATTACAAGCCTCAGGCATCCTTGAGCTCCTCAAAGTAACAGAGTATAAAAGGCGTTCAAGCAATAATCATCATTAAATAATCATCTGGGAATGTAAAGAATTACGGCACAGCCCTACCTTTTGCAAATCAGCAAATTTCTTTATGTCATTAGCACTTTTGGAAGTTTTAACTGATTCATCTTTTGATATAACCTGCATTGTGTAGACGAAGACATTTAATTACGAACAGGGAGAAAAACTTAAGAGACTATAAGAGGCCTGAAACGAAAAGGTTCTCACTCCAGTTCCACTGCAAGGAGCATCCAACAACACTCTATCTACCGAGTTCTGACCGAAAACCTTGGGTAGCTGAAAGGAAAAGAAATGAGATAAACAAGAAATGAAATGGGAATAGTAGATAAGCTGTCCGTAAAACTTATTTCCTTGACACAATTACAGTCTTGCCAGTAACTTTTCATTTGGTAGAGCTCATGGTCTACAACCGACTTGCAGAAATTCATATCCTCAAGTATGTATCATCAATAGATGAATAAAGGTTCGAGAAGCTAACCTCTCTTCCGTCATAGTTACAAATGACGGTATTTGTCACCCCCATGCGATGCAGATTGGCAGAAAGTGACTTAAGCCTAGGTACTTTCATCTCGTTTGCATATATTATGCCTGGTTATATCATCATTATAACATTAGGATAACCAACTAATAATAAAAATATGGGGCTAAGAGGAAGAAGAAACCAATGAATGCATACCAGTATTTTTCATTAGGGCAGCAACATAAGTTGTTTTACCACCAGGGGCAGCACTGCAGGCATAGAGTATAAAACCTTGTTATATATATATCTCACATTATACTTGAATCTCTCACGTGGAACAGTCAAATTGTTTTTTTTCCTTTTTATAGCACTTCGCATTATAACATAGGATACAAATCACAAAATGCAAGTGAAAATCAACTTCAGGTACAACTTAGTCGGCATAGGTAAGATGAACTTACGCCATGTCCACAACGCGCTCTTTCTCTCGAGGAGCAAGAGCCATCACTGGCAAGAAGGAACTAGCACTTTGCAACTGCAAATGCACCAAGAACAGACTTAAGTAAACAAGTATAGCATACCCATAAAGTGTGAGCTGGAAGAACAAAAAGATCAAGAAATCACGTACCATGTAGTAACCAGCCAAATATTCAGGAGTTGCACCAATCGGAACTTGTGAATCATAAACGACCAGTCCAACCTAAAATTTTAATGACAGGATCAACTACAGATGGTCGACGAAATAGGACTTGCCAATCGAAAGGGAGACAATCAGCAAACACTACTTACTTTTGACCACTTGCTTAATGGGTCTAGATTAACTCCTCTGTTCAAAAGCACATCAGCCAGATCTCGTCTCCGAGTCTAGCCAAAAGAGACATCCCGTAATATTACATATCTCAACAGTCGAGTATTACTAAATTCTAGAAACTCCAGAGTAAAACCAAGTTCACCTTAAGAGTGTTAGTACGTATAGATGTAGGCCTTTTCTTTTCAAAAGCTTCGATTAGTTCCATAAGTTCAACAGGAGGAAACATCTGCCAAAAGATCCCAATTCGCCATATGTAAGTAACAGAATTAGCTATCGCCTACGCATAGCTTTAGATCAAAGAGAGCAAAGTGAACGTAAGAAGTAAAGTGAGCGAATAACCTCAACCAGAGTTCCAATAAGAAACTCATTATAGCCGTAATAAGAACCAAGATCAGCTTTAAGCTGTTGAATAAAGTCTTTCCTCTTAACTCCTTCTGGCCTCAAATCCTTAAAATTCGACAGCACTCTAACAACTGAAACAAATATTAGTACCATTAAACTAAGAACCGAAAGGGTGATTCCTTAGGAGATCCGATACAATCCCGACAATGAAATTTCCACCAAGCCACATAAAAAGGAATAAAATTTGAAATGTTGCTCACTCTCTTTTATCCTAGTTTGCAAGCTAGGAAGATCTGGTGGCCCACGTGCCTCTTCTTCAAGTTCCTGAACAATGTAGAATAATAGCAAAGATAAGATAACTAAAACCCAAATGCTCCATTGGTCTTTTCAACACAAACCAACCAACAATTGGACAAAAAAAAAGGAAATGAATTTGATTTGTGGCATTTTCAAAAGAGAACCAGAAAGTGAACAAATTCATAATCAAGCGTAAGGGAAATAATTACCTTTTGGGTTGGTAGACGAAACTCATCAGGTTGTTCCTTAATGTTCATCTGGAATTCATCTTCTGCATCTTGTTCCTGCCTTTTCCGCTCTTCATCAATAGCTTTACTTTCCTTCACGATATCGGATCCATCAGAGTCAGAATCAGAACCCAAAGGTGCCTCCTCGTCATCGCTACCATCGAGAAAGTCGTCAGCCAAGGGTTCTGCATCATCCTCGTCAATTTCTTCTCCGTCACCATCTGAGAAAAAGTCAGAACCTAACTCATCTCCTTCATCAGACAGTTCATTCTCTTCTTCTATTTCCGTAGAAGCCTCAGGCTTGTCGAGGAGCTTCTCATCCGAGATAGCCTTCCTCTGCTTCTTCAGTGGAGGCTTATGGGATTTCGCCGCCTTCTTCAGTGGAGGCTTAGAGTTCGAGTTCTTCGTCCGTTTATTCAATGGGGGAGTCTGCGACTTTGCCCCCTTCTTCTTGTTACGCGTGAGAGCAGCCATTTGCGACTTAGGGTTTATCGCGGCGAAGGTTTAGCAGAGCTGCAAAATGAACTGAAGAGCTCTGTAAAGAAAGAGAGAAGAAGGAAACAACGTTGTTTAGTGGGCTAATGAACTAACTAGTGACTATTAATGGGCCGTACTTAAATGTTATTATTTGCTAGCCCACTGAATCGTGATCCTTCTATTGGATTCACTTGTTCATTCGTTGGTCTACTACTTACACAAAAAGATTATCGTTCAGACTCGACATGTTTTAACAGATGAGAGTTAATAGCGCCTACATCAATCAATGCTACTAGAAAATCATTTATGCATGCTGCGTCGCCACCAATGCATGAGTAAGTTGATAACAAAAACTGAATATTCACGTAATTTTCTAAAATCACTTTTTAGCTTAAGAATTAGTTTTCCGTTTCCCCCCCCATGCATAACTCAGTCAATTGTCTTCTTCAAAAACGCTAAATGAAAACACGTATTTTATTCTGGTGATTGAATTCTCAAGCCCCTTATTGTAAAAAATAATTTGATTTATTGGTTGAACGACATTGTAATATATATTGTATTAGAAAATATGATTTTGCAGTTGTAGGTTGCTTACTAATTACTACAGAACTTAATATCTTAGACGTTGACATGAAACGGATTGAGTAAGACAATGGGTTTTTTTGGTGCACAATGAATAAGACAGTGGTTAAAGAAACACAAAGTTGGTAATAAGCATGCGTTTCATATTGTATAACCGATAGATTACGGAAACTGTGATACATATATATAATGCCCATCCGAAGTTACAATTGTGATTTCTAGCTATTTACGAAAGTTGAGCACTTAATTAATACGCGAAAATTTATATACCTCATCAGCTACATCGACAAAACTATATTCATTTAATATCAATGAAACCATGCGCATGAATAGAAAACAACTCAAATATGATAAATTTATTTAGTACATAAAAACCTCTAGTAATCCAAGTACTTCTCTGTAAATATATTGTCTTTCTGAAAATAACTCTATTCAGTTGAATCTAAGTGATAGAAAGAAAACCGAACCTGAATCATGCTAAACGTCCAGGTTCAATCGGAGTAATTTGGTATACATGATATAACCTAAAGTACAATCTAAAAACAGAATTAATTACACTAGCTAGTAACCCAAAACACATGTATCTAACATGACGCGCGTCCTATACACGAAAGAATCAGAGTCAAATTTGGGGATGGATGAAGCGGTGCCAGCAAGCATATACCCACCGAACGTAAACCGAGTTTTATGATATACTAGCTTTTATTCTTTATAGTCTATAATATGATCGCTAACTTCCAAAATATCTCTACATATATCGATCACTTTGTAAATTGTTACTATCGCTTAATCTTTGTTTACAGCTGCTGGAACTGGGCGCCAATTATATTGCGAACTCTTGCGGCCTTTACCTCACAAAATTGTCATGTTCCAGTTATTTCATTTTTGTAAACATTATTTATTATTGGAATGCTCAATTCGCTTTTGTAATTTACTGTGTATGCCAACTTTTTACGTTGACTGAAAGTATATATATAATTAAAACATTAAACATTTTTGTAGAGTTACTTCTTCCCTTCTATAATTATATACAGAACTTATCTACTATGTAGTAACTGAAGTTTATTTGATAACAAAGCTATATATATAGAGTGAAAACAAATTAAAATCAGAGCTACAGACTCTATGCCAGGGTATCTGTTAATTATTGAATGCTATGTTTAGTATATTTATTCTTTTGGCTAAAGTATCTACTGGTTAAAGTAACAATTTGTAAAATCTAGCAACCTTTGTACTCCAAGTAAAGATTTCACTTTCTAGTGAAACATTTATTTTTTCTTTCCTCACTGAAACAGCGCGCCTTAGCTTCAACGAATCAAGATAATTGTCGATTTTTTAAAGTGCATATAATTATATTCTATAGAGATAAAAACTACGTACGTCTTCACTCTACATATTAGAGAATAGAGACAATACTCGCAAAAGTATTTTTCTCTACTACTCCATCCTTCTTAATAGTATTCAAAAATAGAAGTTTATTTTTCTGTTATTTTTTTCCGTTGATGAACTCTTCCTGGAAAATACGCAGAGAAAATTTCTTCTAATGTCAAGTCATTAGTCCAGGTTGGTTTGCAAAAAAATCTCTCAGTTTTTCATTTTCCGGCGAGTTAACCAAGACTCCGATCATCCTCACGGGAGCCGACGTCAGGTTACGATAACTTACTGAATAATAAGATAGAAAATGGTTAGCTATCTCGAAGTCACAGGACCAGAATCCAATCCCCCGGAGCAGAGGTTTGAGTCCAACATAGTCATACCCGGTAATAAATCAAATTCGGTTTTTGTTTATTTTGGCCAATCTTGGTTCGGTCTGATTTGATTTTTATATATGTGTATATATATGTATGTATGTGTGTGTGTGTGGGAAAACCTAGGTGATATTTGATTTTACAAAATTTTGATATTCATAATTTCTTAAACACTACTAAAGTCATATCAATTCATGTAAAACAGAAGTCTATGTTAAACATTAAACAACTTTGGTTGGTTCCTATTAAACCGAAATTTGGCCCGGTTTATCTTTCCTTCTTGGCGGTGCAGCTGAAGAAGGCGAGGAGGAAAACGACAGTCCAATAGAAGAAGTCCGGTTAACCGTACCGATAACCGATGATCCATCTCAGCCGGTTTTGACATTCCGTACCTGGTTCTTAGGAACGATCTCGTGCGTGGTACTCGCGTTCGTGAACCAGTTTTTTGGTTACCGGTCGAACCAGCTCATGGTATCTTCAGTCGTGGCTCAGATCGTCACTCTCCCACTAGGAAAGCTCATGGCCACGACTCTACCGACGAGGAAATTCCGACTATCCGGTACGAACTGGTCCGGTTCATTGAATCCTGGACCATTCAACATGAAGGAACATGTGTTGATCACTATATTCGCTAGTGCCGGAGCCGGAGGAGCTTATGCAACCAGCATCATTACCATCGTCAAAGCATTTTACCACCGGGATCTCAATCCCACCGCCGCCATGTTGCTTATTCAAACCACTCAGGTAACAATATGATTCCACTATTAAATTATTATGATTTATATAAGTTGGTTTCGCCTAGCGTTACCTCAAAAAGTAATATAATGTAATTACTAACAAAATATACGTTTTTTGTTTGTTGGTTATATAAGTTGTTGGGGTACGGATGGGCGGGTATGTTCAGGAAGTTCCTTGTGGACTCACCGTACATGTGGTGGCCTTCAAATCTTGTTCAAGTCTCTCTCTTTAGGTTCGTTGATAAGCATTCACATTTTAACTGTCACGCGCGAAATTTTTTTTTTTCCAAAGTCACTCATCAGTCCCATAATATCATTATTGTTCTTGAAAGCTAACCTTTTGTTAAATTTTTAATTGTAAATGGTATGGATTAGAGCATTACATGAGAAGGAGGAGAAGTGTGAAGGCAGACAAACAAGGCTTAGATTCTTTCTCATAGTCTTCTTCTTGAGCTTCGTTTACTACATTGTCCCTGGCTACCTTTTCCCTTCCATATCGTCCCTCTCCTTCGTCTGCTGGATATGGACCCGCTCTGTGACAGCTCAACAGATCGGTTCAGGGCTTAACGGTCTCGGCATCGGCTCGTTCGGTCTCGACTGGTCCACGGTCGCAGGTTTCTTAGGCAGTCCTTTAGCAGTACCCTTCTTCGCTATTGCCAATTTCTTTGGCGGCTTCGTCATCTACTTCTATATTATCCTTCCTATCTTCTATTGGAGCAATGCCTATGAGGCAAAGAAGTTTCCTTTCTATACCTCTCAGACATTTGATCACACCGGTCAGCATTTCAACATCACTCGTATCCTCAACCAGAAAAAATTCGATATCAATCTTCCCGCTTACGAAAGCTATAGCAAGCTTTACCTCAGCGTTATGTTTGCTCTCATATATGGACTCAGCTTCGGTACTCTTACCGCAACCATTTCTCACGTCGCCCTCTTTGACGGAAAGTATGAATCTCTTTTTTTCTCTACTCTGTATCTCAATGTATAGATCCACTCATCAGTCTCCATGACAAATCTTTTGTTGTTTTTCTTTGTAAGGTTCATCTGGGGGATGTGGAAGAAGGTGACGATGGCGACAAAGGACAAATTTGGAGATGTGCATACAAGATTGATGAAAAAGAACTATAAGGAAGTACCTCAATGGTGGTTTGTTGCGGTTCTCGCGGTTTCCTTTGTGCTAGCTCTTTACGCATGTGAGGGATTTGGCAAACAGCTCCAGCTTCCGTGGTGGGGCCTTATACTCGCTTGTGCCATCGCCTTCACGTTCACTTTGCCTATCGGAGTTATCTTAGCGACTACAAACCAGCAAATGGGTCTTAACGTTATAACGGAACTTATCATCGGGTACTTGTATCCAGGAAAACCACTTGCCAATGTGGCTTTCAAGACTTACGGTTACATGAGTATGTCCCAAGCCTTGTACTTCGTGGGAGACTTCAAACTTGGCCATTACATGAAGATCCCTCCGAGATCTATGTTTCTCGTTCAGCTTGTTGCGACCATGGTTGCTTCAACTGTCTGCTTCGGGACCACCTGGTGGCTGCTTTCTTCAGTAGATAATATCTGTAACAGAGACAAGCTCCCAATAAGCAGCCCGTGGACTTGCCCGGGGGACGAAGTGTTCTACAACGCATCGATCATTTGGGGAGTCATCGGTCCTGGAAGGATGTTCACAAGTAAAGGTGTTTACCCCGGGATGAATTGGTTCTTCCTCATCGGCCTTCTTGCTCCTGTCCCGGTCTGGTTCTTTGCAAGGAAGTTCCCGGAGAAGAAGTGGATAAAGAAGATTCATATCCCCTTGATCTTTTCAGCGACTACCGCGATGCCAGTGGCCAAGGCTGTGCATTACTGGTCGTGGGTCTCTGTTGGAGTTGTGTTCAACTACTATATCTTCAGGAGGTACAAGGGATGGTGGGCAAGGCATAATTACATCCTCTCTGCAGGTCTCGATGCAGGCACAGCGATCATGGGAGTGTTGATCTACTTTGCGTTACAGAACAACAACATAAGTTTCCCCAATTGGTGGGGGAGTGAGAACACAGACCATTGCCCTTTGGCGCGTTGCCCTACAGAGGAAGGTATTGTTGTTAAAGGCTGCCCGGTGTTCTAAATAGATTTGCTACGGAGTTTTTTAGACCTACAGGTGAGTGATGGTTGCTGCCAAATGATTTGGTAATCATAAGTAATATTGTGTGAATATCACTTTTGTGAGCTTAAGAAGAAAGGAACTGAAGCAATATGTAGAAAATGATTTATAATATGTATTTTTTCTTTTTCTTTTAATTATCCACAGTTTCTCTGAGAGACTTCCCAAACTCAAAGACTAATCTGTGCTCCTGGTGATGCCGAAATTTTAAATCCTTCAGTGGCCAGCATGAATCGAGCCCAAGTGGCGGAATATGTATTTTTAGAAGTAGTGTTCTCTAACATTTTAAGTTTTTAAAAAACCCTGGTAAACTTAACCATGCATCTTGCAAGTTAAGAACATCCAAAGTCATAGCTTTAACTCAAAAAGAGAGCCTCAACACAAAATAACAGAACTCGATATGTTGCCAGAATTCATGCATTAATCGACATTTACCCCTCAATCGAGACTTCACAAAAAAGTTATACATATATTAATATATATGCTGCGTCGTTACGTACTACCGATGCATGAGTTAGTTGATATATAACAGAAACTGAATTGACGTACAATTTTAACTGGTGAATGCAATTTCTTGTCTAAAAACACAAAATGAAAACACGAACTTTGCCATGGTGAACTCAAATCCTAATCATTCAAATATTAATTTGAAATAATTTGATTGGTTACTTTTTACGAACTAAATTACAATAGATGACGTTGACATGAAACGGATTGAATAAGACATCTAGTGGTTAAAAAACAGATGATTGAGTAATAATGGAATGGCAGAAGCATGCGCATGCGTTTCATATTGTATAACCGATCGATTACGGAAACAATGATACATATATAATGGCAATCCAACAAAACACCCTGGGGCCTCTATACGCCCCTTGTGAAAACCCGGAGAGAGAGGGCATCGTGGTGTGCTGCACCTCCCCTTGGGAATAGTCTGGACCCTTCCATAGGTCTGGGATACCCCAGGTTAAAAAAAAAAAAAAATCCAACAAAACACAATGATACAATTGTGACTATGAATTAATACGCGATAATTTATGGCAGCAAGCAATAAGATCATCTCTAACTCCGAGATCTAAATAAGTATTTAAATTATAGTAAAATAAAAAGTAAGATAAAAACATTAAAAACGGTTTTTGTTTGACAAGATTTTAGATACTCATGAAATAATTTAAAACATATGTCTTTTTCTTTTTACGAATGGTTCAATTTATTTTATTAAAATAAGTTTAATTAAACTGATAAATTATATTAAATATTAATTTAAAACTTGTGAAAAATCTATTAAATATCTTAATTATTAAATTAAAGATGCTTTAAGTATTCTCAGCAAACCCAGCCCGAATTTATGATATGGCCATATATTCTTTACTCTTCACAGCTATATAACTTCCAAAACATCTCTATAAATATCGATAACTTAATTTGTATATTTGACAAAAAAAAAAACTTAATTTGTATATAGAGAACTATCGCTACAATTATTGTATCCAGCTAATCGCCAATTAAATTGCAATTCCTAGCTACCTCACAAACTGTCAGTTCCAGTTTTTTGTTTTTATTTTGTTTTGCAAAATATCCGTTACTTTATGTTATTACTGGAATGCTCAGTGTCATTTCGTAATGTACTTACGTCCAATGAAAGTATGTAATAAAAAGTACCATTTTTTAAAATTAAGCTCATTCTTCTCTTGTATAAGTTTATATAGAACTTTATCTTCTCTGTAGAACTGATTTTTATTTCTTTTAAAGCAAAGGCTATAGAGTGAAAACAAATTTTTGAGCTATCTCCTCTAGGCTAGCTAGGGTTTCTTTTAACTAATATTGAATGCTACTATTTCTTTTAATACTCTCTTTATTCTTTTGGATAGAGACTACCGTAGAGTATCGGTTTGGTTAAAAAACCAAATGTAGAAAATAGCTACCGTTATTACTCGAAGTAATTAAGACTTCACTTTATATGCACTGAATTTTACGGTTCTGTTTTTCTATCACTGAAGCAGTTTTAGTTTTGGTTTCAAACTTTCAATGAATCAAGCGAATTGTTGAATTGTAAAGTGTATATATAGCCATCTAGTAATATTAATTATTACGTACGCCTTCACTCTACATATGATAGAGAAAATTCACTCCGAGTATTACTGATATGAGTATCATAGAAAAGTGTCATCAATTTTTTCCAAAACCAAGGGTTAAAAATAATTATCTTTTTCTTTATTCAGTTTTGACCTAAAACAAACAGCAGTGGGTTTTCTTTAAATTTCAGGTCATTTATTAACACAGGTTGATAGCAAGCAAATTATCTCTAGTATTTTTCGTTCATTTTCCGGCGAGTTATCTAGGTCTCCGACTCTCCGGTAACCTCGCCGGAGCCGATAAATTTTTGTGGAAGAAAATAGAAAATGGTAAACTCTCTCGAAGTCACAGGACCTAAACCCAACTCCCCGGAGCAGAAGTTTGAGTCCAACATCGTCATAGCCGCGGGTAAATAAAATACGGTTATGTTTCGGCTAATTTTGGAACTGTTTGGTCTGACTCTAGATATTCATGATTTCCTCAACACAACTCAAATCCTAAAGATTAACGTAAAACATTTACTCAAGTCTATATTACATTTACTAAATAACTGCGGTTGGTTCCCATTATACCGAACTTTGGCCTTGTTTATCTCTTTTTTGGCGGTGCAGATGAAGATGGCGAGGAGGAGAACGACAGTCCAATAGAAGAAGTCCGGTTAACCGTACCGGTAACCGACGAACCGTCTCAACCGGTTTTGACATTCCGTACGTGGTTCTTAGGAATGGCCTCGTGCGTGGTACTCGCGTTCGTGAACCTGTTCTTCGGTTACCGGTCGAACCAGCTCATGGTATCTTCAGTCGTGGCTCAGATCGTCACTCTCCCACTAGGAAAGCTCATGGCCACCACTCTACCCACGAGGAAATTCCGGTTACCCGGTACGAAGTGGTCCGGTTCGTTGAATCCTGGACCATTCAACATGAAGGAGCATGTGTTGATCACTATATTCGCTAATACCGGAGCCGGAGGAGCTTATGCGACCAGCATTATAACCATCGTCAAAGCATTTTACCACCGGAATCTCAATCCCGCCGCCGCTATGTTGCTTTTGCAAACCACTCAGGTACAAACACTATTATGATTCCAAAAAAAAAGATTCTAATGATTTATTTTAATTGGTCCTTTTATTTATTTATCATGACTCGGCAAGCGTTACCTCTAAAGATCACATGTTCCTTATTATTTTAGTTGTTGGGGTACGGATGGGCGGGTATGTTCAGGAAGTTCCTTGTGGACTCACCGTACATGTGGTGGCCTTCAAATCTTGTTCAAGTCTCTCTCTTTAGGTTCTTATTTTTCTTCTTCAATTAAAGATTGCACATTTCAATGGCCAGATCTTGACACTGTTTTAGATTCACTAAGTTCCATAACACCACTCTCTTCTTGAAATCTAACATTTGGACGTTATGTTGTTTGTGAAATTTTATTATTAGAGCATTACATGAGAAGGAGGAGAAGTGTGAAGGCAAACAAACGAGGCTTAGATTCTTCATAATAGTTTTCTTCGTTAGCTTCGCTTACTACATAATACCTGGCTACATTTTCCCTTCCATTTCATCCCTCTCCTTCGTCTGCTGGATATGGACCCGCTCTGTGACAGCTCAACAGATCGGTTCAGGGCGTCACGGTCTCGGCCTTGGCTCGTTTGGTCTCGACTGGTCCACGGTCGCAGGTTTCTTAGGCAGTCCTTTAACAGTACCCTTCTTCTCCATAGCCAATTTCTTTGCCGGATTCCTCATCTTCTTCTGTATTATCCTTCCCATCTTCTACTGGAGCAACGCTTACGAGGCAAAGAAGTTTCCTTTCTTTACCTCTGATCCATTTGATCACACCGGTCAGAGTTTCAACACCACTCGTATCCTCGACCAGAAAACATTCGATATCAATCTTGCTGCTTACGAAAGCTATAGCAAGCTTTACCTCAGCGTTATGTTTGCTCTCACCTATGGACTCAGCTTCGGTACTCTTACCGCAACCATTTCTCACGTCGCCCTCTTTGACGGAAAGTAAGTACTCCGCATCTCAAAATGTAAGCTGACTCTTCATCAGTTTCCATGACAAATCTCATTGTTTTGTTTTCTTGAAGGTTTATATGGGGGATGTGGAAGAAGGCGACATTGGCGACAAAGGACAATTTTGGAGATGTGCATACAAGACTGATGAAGAAGAACTATAAGGAAGTACCTCAGTGGTGGTTTGTTGCGGTTCTCGTTGTTTCCTTCGTGCTAGCTCTTTACGCGTGTGAGGGATTTGGCAAACAGCTTCAGCTTCCGTGGTGGGGACTTGTACTCGCTTGTGCCATTGCCTTTACCTTCACTTTGCCTATCGGAGTTATCCAAGCAACTACAAACCACCAAATGGGTCTTAACGTTATAGCGGAACTGATCATCGGGTACTTGTATCCAGGAAAACCACTTGCCAATGTGGCTTTCAAGACTTACGGTTATGTGAGTATGTCCCAAGCCTTGTACTTTGTGGGAGACTTCAAACTTGGCCACTACATGAAGATCCCTCCGAGATCTATGTTCCTCGTTCAGCTTGTTGCGACTATGGTTGCTTCAACAGTCAAATTTGGGACCACATGGTGGCTGCTTTCTTCAGTCGAGAACATCTGTGACCAAGAGAAGCTTCCAAAGAGTAGCCCGTGGACTTGCCCCGGGGACGAAGTCTTCTACAACGCATCGATCATATGGGGAATCATAGGTCCTGGAAGGATGTTCACAAGTAAAGGTGTTTACCCCGGGATGAATTGGTTCTTCCTCATCGGCTTCCTTGCTCCTGTCCCGGTCTGGTTCCTTGCAAGGAAGTTCCCGGAGAAGAAGTGGATACAACAGATTCATGTCCCCTTGATCTTCTCAGCGGCTAGTGCTATGCCAAAGGCCAGGGCTGTGCATTACTGGTCATGGGTCATTGTTGGGGTCATTTTCAATTACTATATCTTCAGAAGGTACAAGGCGTGGTGGGCTAGGCATAACTACATCCTTTCTGCAGGTCTTGATACAGGCACAGCGATCATGGGAGTGTTGATCTACTTTGCGTTACAGAACAACAACATAAGTTTACCCAATTGGTGGGGGAGTGAGAACACTGACCATTGCCCTTTGGTGGATTGCCCTACAGAGAAAGGTATTGTCGTCAATGGCTGCCCGGTCTTCTAAAGAGGTTTGCTATGCATGGAGTTTCTCAGACCTACAGGTGAATGATGATTGCTGTCGAATGGTTTGGTGGCCATAATATTATAGTGTAATGACTTTTGTGAGTTTAAGTACTGATTTAGTTTATGTTTCTCAAGAAGTAAGCGACTCAGGATTTCTAACCATGCGTCTTGCACGTTAACGCAAGGAGATCCTACATAAACTGCATAGTTCGATTTCAAATCTTCAAAAATCAGGACAATTATGACAGATGAGAACGTAGAATCAGATGGATGAGATCAGATCTTTAGGACAATAAAGACAGATGAGAACTTCGAATCAACATTTTGTTTAATTTGGGAAGTTTGGATTTTTTCTTGTTTGGATGTATATAAGTTACGTACCTTTTTTATTTTCGATTAAAGTTTCATTTAGTTCAGATAAACCAGTAGTAATTTATTATAGAAAAATACAAAAAAAAACAGAGTTCCATGACAAAATCAATGTTTATGAACAATTTTATTGGTTTTTTCTAATCCAAAATTATTTGCCTTTGCGTTGAGGGAGAGAGGGAGTTTTCTGGGGTAAAAAAACGAGAAACGGTTAAAAGCAGCGGTTGCTGTCGGAGTATTGCTTGCTTAAAAGGAAAAAAACTCAGGTTGTTAGGTTTACAGGCCATCGGTTATCTTCTGCTTCTCTGCTTCTTATTCTTCAATCCTAAGCAAAAATCCATTTTTTGGTTGCTTCTTCGTCGCCATCCCTGCGCCTAACTTCACCTTCTCTGACATTATCACTACACCATCCTTCCTGTTTCTTCTTCGTCATCTGTTCCATGCTCTTAATCTTTCTTCACCATATCAAAAACGTGCTCCATCTGGGTTTTCCTCTGTTTCGCTCTTTTTTAGAGGTTGAGAATTTCTAAAATCTCAGGCTGTTCCGTGTAATCAGAGTACTGATTGCATATAAGGTATTTGATTGAATTTCTAGCTCTGGCTTGATCCTGTACTGTTAGATTCTTAGGTGTGTAACCCTCTATCGTGATCTTTATCAGGTGCTAAGAGGGATCAAATCAAACTCTCTGATTCTTGGCTTGAAAATTCAGATATGAGTACACGTTATTCCACTCAACTGCAATCATCAGCCATTACATCCATCACAGTCTCATCATCATCTTCCTTAGATTCCACGACACGGGATGATAACAGTCACATGGCTGCAGCTTCCAACACTCGCGAGACCTCTCCAACGTCCTTCTTCATAAGACTTGCCATGAGAGTATCTAGAGCGAGGTGGTTCATTTTCTTGAGAAGAGTGTTTCATTACCAGAACGGCTCGAGATCCGATCTTGGCACCAACCCTTTCGACTCAATCACTTGGATGATATCAGAGCTCGTCGCTTTGCTTGTACAGATCACTGTGATAACATTCACACTAGCTTTGTCCAAGAACGAGCGGCCTATTTGGCCAGTGAGGCTCTGGATCACCGGGTACAACGTCGGATGTTTGCTCAGTCTCATGTTGTTATACGGTCGGTACCGTCAGCAATACATTAGCCAAGGAAATGGATTTAGCCTCGGGGATATTGAGCAGCAACAGAGAAGCAGAGAAGAGACCAGGTTACTAGCAAAATTTGCTTCTTATTTTTCTATTCTCAAGACCTGAATCAAGCTTGAACATTGATAAAAAAAACTTGGAATGTGATGAACTGTTGGTAAATGATAGATTCTCTCTGTGTGTTTCAGGTGCTCGCATTTGATGAACAGATGCAGGACATTGCTGGAGCTTTTCTTTGCGATATGGTTTGTGATTGGAAATGTATGGGTGTTTGATTCTCGGTTCGGTTCTTTCCACTATGCTCCAAGCCTTCATGTCCTCTGCATCTCCCTTCTCGCTTGGAACGCTCTCTGCTACTCCTTCCCATTTCTTCTCTTCCTCCTCCTCTGTTGTGTTGTTCCTCTCATTAGTAGCTTCCTCGGCTACAACATGAACATTGGATCTTCCGAGAAAGGAGCTTCAGATGACCAAATCTCCAGTCTCCCAAGTTGGAAGTACAAACTCATTGATGACACTTCTGATTCTGATTCTTCTCACGCAACCAATGATCCGGTAAGCTAGAATCCGAACTCTGAAATAGACCAAGTTAGTCACAGATCAATCTTTCTATGGATTTTCTTTTACCTGTAAAACTGCAAGAACATTCTTGATGTCGAGTTTGAAACCTCGAAACTAGATGCAACATTATAGCTGGTTTTCAGATTGAATTGGGTTTCTTTTCTTTTAATTAATGCGATGGGACATTTTGCAGGAGTGTTGCATATGCTTGGCTAAATACAAAGATGAAGATGAAGTGAGAAAGCTTCCATGTTCGCATAGGTTTCATCTCAAGTGCGTAGATCAATGGCTTCGTATTATCTCGTCTTGTCCTCTCTGCAAACAAGATCTCTCCAACTAAACGAGACACGAGTCACAAGACTGAATCTCTGACCAAAGTTCCATACTTTTGTTGTTTTTTTTCTTACGTTTTTTGTTTTTTTCTGTTGTCGTCCTCACCCGGTTACTTGTGTGAGTGTTCAATTTCTTTTTCCTTTTTCTGTACAAAGGAGCTCACCAGTAACCTTAACCATACATAAATAAATAGCATTCAGCATGAATCAATGTGTTATTTACCGATATAGTTTGTTCCTCTCTTTCGACTGAAAAACATCAATCCGTTAGTGTTAAATTGATCTTCTTGTAAAACCCGAATTCAAACCCGAAGACCAAACCAGACGAAACCAATTCAAACAAAAGGAACCGACGTGGTATAAAAACAGCGCATAATAGTGGGTCTCAGTCTCTCTCTCTCTCAGACTCCACTTGACGACGTGTGAAAGTTAATGTAAGCTGTTTAACTGTTTTAATCACTACTTCCTCTTTTACAACTGTATCAATATTAAATACTTGTTTATTGAGTTTAATGCCAACAAAACAAATATTTTTTTTTTTTTTGTCTGAATATTTTAGTTTTTACATATTTAAAATTTTGCAAATTTGAGCTTATAGGAAAAATCGTGTCTGCCTTTCTCTCACTTAACAATTGAGTTTGGTTTTTTTTTTTTTTTTTTTGGCGTCTTCACAGCAACCATCGTCAGCTTCAACCGCCGGAGCCGCCGTAAGGAAGGCTCTTCATCGGCCGTGGCGTAAGGCTTTTTTCTCATCTCTTCTCCCTTGTCTACGATTTCGCGGTCGGTCGATCGATTACTCGTAATCTCGTGTGTTTCCCGGGAAAATCGCGATGGGAAAAAAAAAAAAAAACTTGAGATTGAGAATCAAGCAACTAATATTCAGATTCGTATTCGCTGGATTTTCTTCGGCAAAACGGATAGATCCTTGTGCTATTATATAACGAGATTCATCCCGTCTCTCTGACTTGTTGTATCCAAATCCGATAATTTGAAATCTAACTAGCTGGATCGCCTTTTTCTCATTTCTGAGCACTTGTATGTTTGATTTCACGACTAGAATCAGGTTCCGATCCTTAGGATTAATGTTTTGAAGATCGAATTCGTCTGGATAGTTTTATTCCTTCTTCGTGATGCATTTCAGCTAATGTTTTCTTAGATTTGGGTGTGGTACCTAAATAATGGTTGTTCTAAGACTATGATGTTTTAACAAGAGAAGAGTACATTGGTTAATCTGGAAACTTTTTTTTTTTTCGACGCAAAAAGTTAAGATCGTTTAGGATATGCCTCTATTCTGCTTGTGTTTCATATACTCGAGTCTCTGTTAGCCTTTAGTTTACTTCACATCTGAATATGATGAATCTTGTTTGCTCTTTTCTGTTGGTTTGATGAGGTGAAGATTAATGGCTAAGTTCCTTCCCTTTCTGTGTTTCATATTAATGACTACATTCCATTTCATTCCCTCTCCATGGCAGATATTTTTGAGCTCTATAAAGCGTCCCCTTTCTTGCCTTTCACACGGACTAGGAAATGGTTAAAAGGTACGTATCTTGTTCATATGTATTTAGTTTCTTCCAAGTTGTTGCAAAGTTCTTACGTCTTTTGTTGTTTAACAGGCATGGAGAGTTTTGATTTACTAGAGATATCATGTCGCAGTGCGTAGACGGTTTCAAGCATGTATGCAACTCTTTGTTGCGGTGTTTTGATATCGATATATACAAACAATCTGGAGGCCTTGGAGACCCTGAACTACTTGCGAGAGACACAGTTTGTATGCTCTCAGCTTCCATGCACTCTTTTTGTTCAATTATAATGATTCAAAGGCACGCTATTCCTCATATTAGTGGTGCTCTTTCTTAAGAGGAGTGCGAATCTTTCTTCCGTAATTTTGATAATGCGTCCTTTGGGTGCAGTTAGCGTGAGTGAAATAGAAGCTCTCTATGAGCTGTTTAAGAAAATCAGCAGTGCTGTGATTGATGATGGGCTTATAAACAAGGTATGTAGGAGTTATATGTCTTTTTTTTTTTTTGCCAAACACTTAAACTCCTCACGCACATTGCTACTTATTTCGGACAGTCTTTCTGATTTTCCTTCTCGTGTCCTTTGTAATTGTATCAGGAAGAGTTTCAACTAGCCTTATTCAAGACAAATAAAAAAGAGAGCTTGTTTGCAGACCGGGTTTGTTTTTTTCCCATCAAAGTGTTTGTAATTCATTTGCTAAGATTCTGGTAAAAAATATGCTGAAATCCCCAATAACAGGTATTCGATTTGTTTGACACAAAGCATAATGGAATTTTGGGTTTTGAGGAGTTTGCTCGTGCCCTCTCCGTCTTTCATCCAAATGCTCCTATAGAAGACAAGATTGACTGTACGTCTCTGATCTCTAAAACTTGATACGGCAAACCATCTATGACAAATTATTCGAAGTTCATCAATCTTTACCTGTAATATTATTTTGCAGTTTCGTTTCAGCTGTATGATCTTAAGCAGCAAGGTTTCATCGAGAGGCAGGAGGTAAAGCTCTATATATCTGCTCAATAGCCTCACTAAAAACCTAAGGATCTTGTGTGCCTGTTACATTCCCACCAACTTTCTTATCATTGTTCAGGTGAAGCAAATGGTGGTGGCTACTCTTGCCGAGTCAGGCATGAACCTGTCAGACGAAGTGATAGAGAGTATAATCGACAAGGTGTGCTTTCCTTCCTTTACCCGCTCGATACTATTTTCTGAGTGTTACTATAGCACAGACAAACTCTCGTCAGCAGTTGAGTTGGAAGTAAAGAGTGATTTCTGAGTTTTTGTGGCAGACATTTGAGGAAGCTGATACAAAAGATGACGGGAGGATCGATAAGGAAGAGTGGAGGATCCTTGTTCTTAGGCATCCATCGCTTCTCAAGAACATGACTCTTCAGTATCTAAAGTGAGTCCCCAAAAAGACTAACCCGAGGGTTAGCCAATTCTCTCTAACTCACGTATCATTAAAATTGATCTCTCATATTGCGTGCAGGGATATCACGACTACGTTTCCGAGCTTCGTGTTTCACTCGCAGGTGGAAGATACATGAGAAGAGCATGGTAGAGCAGACAATTTGGCAACTATGTTTGTTTAATGTATCTTGTTCATTTGTTTCAATCTTTCTGAGCACCAAATTTCCAAGATTTTGTTGTTTCTTCTGTGAAAAAAAAAAAGAAAGAAAACTAAGTTGTATTTTTTCTATTCCTGGTTTGATTTATGTTTTCTCCTGCGCGCTTCTGTAGATATACTGCTCAATCTTGTTATTTTATTGCACACGATAAGGGTTATATGACTGCTACCACTTCTTAGAGTAAATAAAGTTTCGGCGAAAAAGATTTAAAAGCATCCTCTTCAAACACATTACCATGTACATGTTTCTTATCGCAACTTTCTTCTTTTCACTCATTGTTTTGTAATTCCGTATGTAAAACCGGTCATAATCAAAGCTTACTGTCATACATGACTTAGTAGCGAGGGAAAGATATATAAAACACCATTGATGAGGCAACATATAAACTAGTAGAGTTGCAAAGGCATTTAGTTCGTTGCAAGACATGATAAAAGTCATATAAAACCGAGTTCACAAGGCTGAGAAAAAAAGACCCAGAAATACTAGTCAACGGAAAAACAAAAGAGAAAACTGAGAGATAGAGAAGGGGGATAAGAGAGTCGCTCGAGCCTGCTTCAACTACTACTTCATGTTTGGCGCTTAGTCGACTTCTTCCATCTTGCTTCCTTCTGCGTCAGCGTCATCTTCAAGTGGTGGCATGTCAGCATCAGCTTCAGTCTCACCTGCATCATCATCAATGCTCAGACCGAGCTTAAGCATCCTGTGGATTCTGCTTCCGAAGGTGTTGGGCTCATCGAGGCTGAAACCAGAGGTGAGGAGAGCAGTCTCAAAGAGGAGAAGGACGAGATCCTTGACAGACTTGTCGTTCTTGTCTGCATCAGCTCTCTTCCTCAACTCATCCATGATCGAGTTTTCTGGGTTGATTTCCATCGTTTTCTTGCTGGACATGTAACCTGCCATGCTGCTGTCTCTCAAGGCTTGAGCCTTCATGATCCTCTCCATGTTAGCAGTCCAACCATACTCGCCAGTGACGAGACAGCATGGTGAGTCAACAACACGGTCAGAGACAATTACCTTCTCGACCTTGTCTCCCAAGACATCCTTGATCACCTTGCACAGACCCTCGAACTTCTCCTTGAGTTCTTCCTTCTTTTTCTTCTCATCTTCAGTCTCCTCAAGCTTCAAACCTTCCTTGGTGGCAGAGACTAGCTTCTTTCCCTCAAACTCCTTGAGCTGACCAATGGCATACTCATCAATGGCGTCAACCATGTAAAGGACTTCGTAACCCTTCTTCTTGAGCTTCTCAAGGAAGGGAGAGTTCTCCACAGCCTTCTTGCTCTCACCGGTGATGTAGTAGATGTCGTTCTGTCCTTCCTTCATCCTGGTCACGTAGTCCTTGAGACTGGTCAACTCATCTCCGCTCTTGGTTGAGTGGTAACGGAGCAACTCTGCAATCTTGGTCCTGTTCTGAGAGTCCTCGTGGATTCCGAGCTTGAGGTTCTTGGAGAATGCCTCGTAGAACTTGTTGTAGTCCTCCTTGTTCTCAGCAATCTCAAAGAAGAGCTCAATGCACTTCTTCACAAGGTTCTTGCGGATAACCTTAAGGATCTTGTTCTGCTGAAGAGTCTCTCTTGAGATGTTGAGAGGAAGGTCCTCAGAGTCGACAATACCTTTCACAAATCCAAGGTATTCAGGGATAATCTCCTCACAGTTGTCCATGATGAAGACACGGCGAACGTAAAGCTTGATGTTGTTTGGCTTCTTCTTTGTGTCAAAGAGGTCGAATGGAGCTCTCTTGGGAACAAAGAGAACAGCCTTGAACTCAAGCTGTCCCTCAACAGAGAAGTGCTTGACAGCCAAATGCTCCTCCCAGTCATTGCTGAGACTCTTGTAGAAGGCAGCGTACTCCTCCTTGTTGATCTCCTCGGGTTTCCTCATCCAGATGGGCTTCTGCTTGTTCACAAGATCAAACTCGTGAGACACCTCCTTGATCTTCTTCTTTTTCTTCTCCTCCTTTTCTTTCTCCTCATCTACTTCCTCAACCTTTCCTTCCTCGTCTTTCTTCTCCTCCTCTTCCTCATCATCAGAGATCTCCTTCTCAATGGTCTTCTCAACCCAAAGAGAGATAGGGTAGCTGATGAACTCAGAGTGCTTCTTGACCAAATCCTTAAGACGGCGCTCCTCAAGGTACTCCAACTGGTCCTCCTTGAGGTAAAGGGTCATCTTGGTACCCCTACCAAGGACCTCACCGGAGGTATCCCTGGTCACAGTGAAGGATCCACCGGCTTGGGACTCCCACACATACTGCTCATCATCGTTGTGCTTGGTGACAACAACAACCTTCTCGGCAACCAAGTAAGCTGAGTAGAAACCAACACCAAACTGTCCAATCATGCTGACATCAGCACCAGCGGCCAAAGCCTCCATGAACTCCTTGGTGCCAGATCTGGCAATTGTACCCAGGTTGTTAACCAAATCTGTACATCAGAACAGCAAAGCATCAGCACAAGTTTAGACATAACAGTGGAAATAGCAATTTGAAGATCATTTCATCCTCCCCGTAATAACACTTACCAGCCTTGGTCATTCCAATACCACTGTCGATAATGGTCAAGGTGTTGTTGCTCTTGTCCGGTATGATGTGAATGAAGAGTTCTGGCTGACCATCGAGCTTGCTCTTGTCAGTCAAAGACTCGAATCTAATCTTGTCCAAAGCCTATTCACAAGAAACAAAAAAACGAGTCAGGTCGAAGATCCAAAACAAAATTGTGAAGGTTGAGAATCCATCTGCGTAAAGTTAAGCTCACAAGATCAAAGCAAAACAAAACCTAAATGGAACCTTATAATCTCAACGCGCTAAGAAACAAACCCACAATTTCGAATATGCAACAGTTCATATTGATCAACTAATCTCGACTGGAAGAAAAGTGAACCAATCAAGCCAATCAACTGGATTAATGAAAGGTTACCGAAAGCAAACATAATCGACCAATAGATGGAGAAGACGGTTTCATAATCCTAATATTCAACAAACGTATTTACTTGCCACAGATTAGTAAAGTAAATCCTCATCATAAATACTACTGAGAACTACATGACAATTATCTACACTTCAATTTCGAGCACGTATGTACTTCATTAAGTGAAACAGTAACCATATGCAGCACAGATTCATCATTCCACATCAAAAACAAATCAATGGATCTACGCTTGAAACCAACCAAAAACACTCAACACAAATAAGATAAAATCGAAGGAGAAGAGAGACGCACATCGGAGGAGTTACTGATGAGCTCACGAAGGAAGATCTCCTTGTTGCTGTAGAAGGTATTGATGATAAGGGAGAGAAGCTGATTGATCTCAGCCTGGAAGGCAAACGTCTCGGTGTCCGACATCACGATCCCGGAGCTAGTCAAAAAGCTTTTTACGCTACGGAAGGCGAAGAAACAGACGGAAGGAAACGGTAACTAGGGTTTTTCTCTTGATCTAAAAGAGCGAGGCTGCTTAGTAGAGGAAGAAGAATGTTTATATAGTGAGCACTCGTAGGGTTTCTAGATCCTTCCGCTAAAAACTGGGGAAAATAAAATGTTAAATCCAAGTTGAACCCAAAAAAAAGAAAAGTTAAGTACTCACGCGTTATAGTAGCGCGTGCTGTTTCACAACGAAATTTCCTGATTTGCAGCAGTGTGGGTCCTACAAGCCCACAATTTTTACGGTGGATTGCTCCGTAGATAATCTTCTCACTCGACTAGTCAAGTGACCCGAAAGAATCTGGCGCCTCTTCTTATCCAGAATCTAGAGAAGAAGAAGACGACGGCGATGGCTATGGAGACTGCTCATTTTGTCGTTGGATCATCCACAAAATTAAGGTTGAATTCTGAACTTTCGTAAATGCATTTTTAACCCTCGATTTGAGAGTATGTCGTTGGAGATTGAACTTTCATTAGCATCGTGGGAAAATCTAGGAACGGCGTTTCTGGGATTACTCGTGGTAGATTATCTTCTATTTCGGCCATACATCTACCCAGAAGGATGTTTATGCAGCTCACTGGGTTGGGTTCGGCCTTGACGCTTGTGGATTTTCCCGGTTTAGCGGCGCCAGTTGCTGAGATGAAGGAACCTGAAGTGATCAGGTAAAAATAGTCCTTTTCTGAGCTATGTTAACCCTCTTTAACTTGAATTCTGGTTGCGGAGCATGCGTTCGAATTGAGGAAAGATTTTTTTTTCCAATTTGATTGTTCCTTGGAGTTAAGTTCCTCATTCTAAGTTTTCCTTTTGGTTGGTGATTGAAGTGTCCAGGACGTTGAAGCTCCCAAGTGGCGTGAGGATTCAAGGTATTCTTCTTTCGCAATAATCCTGTCTGCTGACAACATTTATGAATTACTTTGAAACATCCAGAGACTTCATTTTTAATGGGTTACTTATGGAAGTTTTTAATCTTCAGAGATTATTGAAGGGGAAGGACGAGAAGCTCACGAAGGGGACCTGGTCGAACTAAACTATGTATGTCGACGTACTAATGGATATTTCGTTCATAGGTGAGATTTCATGCGAAATTTCAGATGCCTTGATAGTTTCTTTCTCCCAAAGTTGAACCCCCTTTTTTTGTCTAACTCTTCTTGTTACTTGATTCAGCACGGTGGACCAATTCAGTGGCGAAAGCGCTCCTATCAAACTTCTTCTTGACGACAATGACGTACTTTGATCTTGCACTCAAATTTACATGTAACATATTAGCTATCCAATCATGGTCCGTACTAACCAACTGCATGGCACGACAGGTTATTGAAGGTTTGAAGGAAGTCTTGGTGGGCATGAAAGCTGGAGGTAAAAACATGAAACAACAAAGAAGATTCTGGTCTTTAGATGAATAATCCTGTTTCTAGTTACTCATAAACAGCGGGTATTATGTGGATCCAGGCAAGCGTAGAGCACTGATACCTCCATCAGTAGGGTACATAAACGAGACGTTGAAGCCAATCCCCGAGGAGGTACCCATATCTTACTTACTCCTCATTTATTCCTCCCTTAGAAGAATGAATTTGATACATATGTCATGTGTGTTTGTGGATGCAGTTTGGACCACGACGCAGCCTTCTCTCGCACGCGAATGAGCCTCTGGTCTTTGAAGTCCAGCTCTTGAAAGTATTATGATCTTTCATGTCAATGGGCTCTGTCTGTTAATTTCTCTATTGTAAATCTGTAACGCAAACCGCATTTAACTTTCTCATAAATTCCGTTTTTCTGCTTTCTTAGAGTTGGGTGTGATTTGTAATTTGTTCCTTATAAGTACAAAAGGAAGCAACTTGGCTCGCAATAAAAAACTAGATCGGTCTACTAAATTAGCTCCGAAACGACACCGTCAAACCAAACGATTAACACCGATCGGTTCTCTTTACTCTTCGTCTACGGTCTCCCGAGAATCTCGCGATCGCCGGCGTTCTGGTCCTCCGCTTTTTGCTTTCGTCGAAACTTTTTGAAACAAAACTTAGCGAAGAATTGGAGAAAATGTCACAAGGATGGTTTTCAATGGGCGGGAGCAGCAGCGGAGATAAGCAGCTGGAGCAGCAGCAAACGGGTTCGTCTCTGCTCGCGGATTGGAATTCTTACGCAGCATCGAGAGATGTCGAGGAAGGTGGCGGAAGCTTCGGGTTCGACATCGAATCCGCCGTTAGATCTGCCAACGACACTGTTTCGGGCACCTTCAGTGTGTAAGTCATCGATCTCTTTGGGGCTTATATGTGTTGGAAGTCTGTTATTTTTTGTTTAAGTCGTGTCTTTGCTTCTGTTCTGTTTCAGTTGTTTACCGAGTCAAGTGGCTTAGTTGCTTAGTTGGTTAGTGGTCTTAGTTGTTTCCTATTTTCTCGGTTGAGTCAGTTTTTCCTTTCGTTGTAATCCACTATAAAAGGCACTTGAGGTTCATTAATAAAGTCAAGGGATTTCAGTGCAAAACTATTGTTCACAATATGATGCAATTATTCACCTCAGTGTGACGGAATCTAAGAAAAAATTGAGGATTTTTGGTGGTACTTACAAGTGGGTGTTAGTGAATCTGAGCAATTGAGATTTACTTTATGGGAGATGCGTTTATAGTTAGTGAATAGAGAGAGTTATTTATATGCCAGTACATGGATCCAGTTGTGTGTTCATCAACATGAACAGCTCTCTTATGGAGGATTTGCTTTACTGTCGATGTATTTGCTTGATGCAGATTCGTAGCTGATATTTACCTGCATTTTTGCTGTGCCTAATTATGCTTCCATGACAGACTTTGATGGAACATTTCCGTCTGTTATGTTACGTGCTATACTTTGTGAAGTATTGTGTTTAGCTTCGAATAAGCAGTTTTTGGAATTGTGTGTTCATCATATTACATATAACATATTCATCTCTCCAATGAGTTCATTGTTCTTCTTTTGTTTGATATTTGCAACTTGTACCTGAATATAATGGCTACAGGGTTTCAAAGGGAGTTAGAGATACTGCGGGGAACCTGTCGTCAGCCACCAGCAGTATGCCTTCAGGGAAAGCGCTCATGTACTTCGGTTTGCTTCTCGCGAGTGGTGTATTCTTCATCTTCATTGCCTTCACAATGTTTCTTCCAGTCATGGTGCTTATGCCTCAGAAGTTCGCCATCTGTTTCACCCTTGGATGTGGATTTATCATCGGATCATTCTTCGCACTTCGTGGCCCACAAAATCAGCTCGCACACATGTCATCGATGGAGGTATGCTACATTATGTGTCATGCCTTGAAGCCAAAACAGTGAATTCCCTCTCTTTCTTTCTAATTTCATTTCTACTTCTCCAGAGGCTTCCTTTGACCATAGGTTTCATTGCCACCATGGTTGGTACCATATACGTATCCATGGTTCTCCACAGCTACATTCTCTCGGTTCTCTTCTCTGTGTTACAGGTACTATTCATCTTCCAACTTTTAAGTATTCCCTTTTAGTTTGAGTTGAAGTTTTTCAATTTGAGATTTTCCTGTAAGAAAGTTGCATAGTGAGATTATAGAGTAACTTCCCTCATTGCCAAATCGGTCTTTAGATGGAACCTCCACATTTTAGCAGCAAAGTGTAGGCTTTTTCAAACGAGTGGTGTTTGCTTATCTGGTTCTTCACCCGTTATGGATTTGGAGTGTAGAAAAGGATACTTGTGTCGGTTTAAGAACTTGTGCTTGCTAATTCCGCGCAATCTGCTGAATCTCACAGTTTCCGGCATCCGTTTTTTTGTGCTATTGGACAGGTTCTTGCGCTGGTTTACTACTGTATATCCTACTTCCCTGGTGGATCATCCGGCATGAAGTTCCTCGGTTCTGCTCTTACCTCATCTGTGCTAAGAGTTTTTGGGAGATGAGATTTCCTGGCCAATCTGGGAGAAAGAACAAAACTTTACTTCTCTGGTGTATAAAGAAACATGTCAGAGCTTTTTTCGTTTTCTCTTTAACATAGATTTGATGAAAATGTTCGAAAAGACTAATGATCTTGAAAGAGATGTTGAAGGAAGAACCCAAATGGTGCTATAGCTATCTTCGTTTTTTTTTTGTTTTTTTGCACAATTGTAGGCGATTTCCCAAACGAAAACGGATTTTTCCATTTGACTAAAGCATTTTACATGATTCATACAACCAAGAAGAATGGCTAACCGAATTTCCCAATTCGCAAGAACAATCAGTGCCTAGTTACTATTTGAAAAAAAGAAATTTGTGTAGAAATTTGATATCTAACTATTTAATGAAAGTTGGATAAATCATTAAAACAACCTATTAGAAGTGAATAGAAAGTTATTCTATGTCGATGCTTATTACTGCTGTTAACTTTGTTGTTGCAAAAAAGTTTAGATATCCCATTCCCAATTAAGAAAGATCAAGTAATCACACAATTTCAGTAAAACTTGTGTATTTTGTTGTTGTTTATTACTGCTGAGCAAATATACATACCTAACACAAAACTTGGCCCAGTAAAGCCCAATAAAAGATTACTTGGCCTTTTTCAATGGGACCACCAGACTCAAGAGCCGTGTGTTTAGAAATTAGAACCATGTTTAGTAAGAAATTTAAGAAATTAGCAGTGATGCATAGTTGTTTTTTACGTTTGTATTATCTTTACGTTTACGTGTTCAAATGTTTACTTATTTTCAAATGAAACTAAATTATATGTTATTATCAAATTGTTTCTACATTTAAACTTCGTTCATGTTGCGAACTTTCGTTGATAAACTGAATATTTTCTCTAAAAATATTAACAAAAAGATTTCAAAAAATGTGAACACGATATTTTAGCATATAAATTTAAGCACAAAATATATTTATATTTGAAGTAGTTAGGCGAAAAGTTTTTTTTCCCATCAATCAAAATCATAGTGGTAAGAAAATAGTATAATTCTTGATCTATTTGTTTATTTTGGTGCTGGGGTATAATGTTCAGTGAGCGGGAAACCCAATTCCTGAATATACGGAAACAATGGAGCAAGAACATTTGACCTCTCTAATCTACACCGTACACTACACGTATTGTTTGTATATTACTTATTAGAAATTTCGCCATTCTAGATTGTTACTATTATTTTGATATATATATTATATTTTAAATATCAATGACCCTTTGCTTTTGAGAGAGAGATATTAGTTGAAAACAAAAGCCATCTTCTCCACTAAGGAATGTTAGTTTAAAAAGGCACAAAATTATTGTTTTAATCTGTACATAGTTTAGAACTAAAACATTTTACTTTCACTTTCTATTATCTAAGAAATCCGAGGTCCTCAAACATTTTAAAAGGAAAAATACGAGAAAGGCCTTTAAAAAAGGCTGAAACATTAATGAAGTAGGCAAAATCTAAAAACAGGGAAAAAGGAGAAATTTCAAGCGGAAAGTAGGGAAAGGCTGAAAAATTAACTAAAACACTGACAAAATCTTGTAAATATATCTGCACTTGATTAATGCAGAAGGCTTTGTTTATGATAAAGTTACAAACTACAACCAAATTTGAACTGTTAAACCTAGTTGTCAAAGATGACCGCCAGCAAAAAAAATAAAAAATGAAAGAGAGAAGAAAAATAAGGCAAAAGAAAAGCTAAATATCCTCTACATATATTATTTAAAAATTTCATCATAGAAAAAAATTAAATGTATTTTAGATTATAAACAAAAAAAAATCAATTTTTGAACCTAAAGATATTTGATGAATCAAGATGAAAGCCTTTTAGATAGATATTTTAACTTAAAACAACAAGTTTAAATTTATTATAAATTGTTAAGTCATTACAAAAGTATCAATTTAGGGGGTGTATTCAACCATGTATTTAAAGAGATTTGAGATGATTTGAGTTTTGAGATGATTTTGGGTGAATTAGGGAAGTTGAAATGATTTTAATCAAAAAACTCTACAATCCCATCTAAAACCATGAAATTTGGATTTTAATATTTTTAACTAAACAATTGCACCAAAACACTTTCAAATCCCAGCAAATCTCATGAAATTCATTACTTAAAATATTTCCAATAACAATGGATTTGAGGGTACATTTTAAAATCACAAGTTCAATAACACTGGATTTTTAAATGGTTTTTAAAATTCATGTTTGAATAACAGTGGATTTATGATTTTAAAACAAATCACCTCAAATCCTTAGTTGAATACACCCCCCTTAGTGTATATTGGAACTAACATTCGACAACATATTAAAAAAAAAACGTATATTGGAACTAACATTTGTTTTCATTTGGTTTTTGCTATAATGGAAAGAGATTATATCTATATTACATACTATTAAACTTCTGTTCATTGGATCATGAGATCTAAATATATATATTGGATGAAATGCCCACTTCTTTTTACATTTATGTAGTGCAGTACTGCCACTACATTCTTGGACTGTTTCTGCCGCTGAATGCCCTCACGAAGGACCATGTTTATTAGAAAACAAAATATGTTAAATAAAACTCAGAAGTATACAGACAAAATCTGCTACAATAGAAATAATAATTAACCCATCATATTCTACCTTCCAAGTTCCAACACCCTTTATTAATTCCCACTCACTGGCTTGGATCTGATCGTGCCACTTAACAGAGCTTAACTATCTTTTATGTATATATTTGAACATGTCTCCTCTCGCTCACGTGATGAGATCTCAGACCAAATTAAATCGTGGTTAGATCTAGATCTTCTTACATTTGTCTTCATCTATTGTTATTGAAGCTTTTCTTATTTATTATAATCACTGTTAGTCTCGTCATCAGATTTACATATTTCAAAACTTCAGTCTTAGAAAAATGGACTCTAGTTACATGTAAAAATTAATTATTTTGGATTTTTAAATACATTATATTTTGTAAACTTGTTAAAATTTCGAGTGCAAATGCATTCCTCACACATGGCTAAGGACGGCCATGCGCATGCATCGTGTATTAGTTCCATCGGGTGGGATGCATTCAGCTGCAGTGAAATCAACTGTACATGTCTTATTCTGACATGCTGTACTACACATTTAATGACCATGTTAAAACATTTAAAATGAAACCTAAGCCCTTTTGTCGGTATACCTCTCATAGAATATTATTCGCGTCTCATATAATTATTCGCGTCTCTTGGACATGTTCCAGTCCTTAATTTGGAGGCCAATTAGTGATTGTCCTTAAATGTCTAGTTAATTTGGCGTAAGTGTCAACCTTCTTTATGTGTATATTAATGATAAATGAGATCGTTATTATTTTGGTAATTTTGACCATGCATGTGTTTACGTCGATTAAGATATCGCTCGGATTAGTTGCGAATATTGATCTCATATTTTTATATTTATTATATTGAAATATCATTACAATTTAATCTCTAACGATATCAAAACTAAAATATCATTAAAATTTTTATTGTTTTATATTCGTTAAATCAGTAAAGCAATCTTGGTTGCTTAAAAAAAAAGTCGTCTTTTTATGAAAAAAAATATTTTTCTTTTTATATCGAGTTTGTATTTATTTCAAAGAAGATATAAGAAACATTGAATAAATGACATACACTAATTAATCCAGACCGGTTATTCTTAGAATTACGGTTGAAACTGATTGGTGCTGGCCAGATTGGATCCGAAAAGAAACCCGAGATGTGGTGACATGGTACCTACCTAGCCCAAATAAATGTAATCACATCATAAAATAATGAGTCTGGCTGTCTATATATGTATAGTTATCAATCAATTAAGTAGAGAATTTAGGAATAATGTTTGGATGGAAGGGTCTTGTCATCCAACAAACAGGGACCATCAATAACGATAATCATGAGATTTGTGAAAGAAATGTTTCACTCATTTTGGCAGAAGTACAGTTGGAGTGCTTTGTCTTTTCTCGTTTTGTTCTCTTTACTTCGATCCTTCTTGTTTGCTCGTTTTTGTTCTTTTATTATTTTCCCCCTTTTTATTTCTCTCATGGACCATTTATTTATCTATTTTATCACATTATATATTTAGGTTCAAAGCTGTGTACATATGCTAGCGAGTTCTAATGAGTTAAACCGTACAAACGATAGGATCGGAGATGGGATGTTTCAGCCTTGATTATATTTTTTGAATACAAAAGTTACGTTTAATCATTCCGTAGAAATTAAAACTATGTTATTTTTCTTACTATGTATGTTAGATCCCCTCATATGCATCATCAATCATTTCTTTTAAATATGAGAAATATATGGACCGGCTGCTTGAAAGAAAAATAGATATATAGTATATAACCAAATCGAATTGGCATGTAGTCGAATTGAAGCTCTAGCTCTCCTACTTGATCTCTCCTGGTATAGCCGTATAGTTATATGTACATTTACAAACGACTTTTAGTATTAGAAAGATTTAATATATACATGCACATGACCCTTCTATGTCATGTGCCTTACGTTGCAGTGTTTGCCCTTATATATAAATAAATTGTTTGACCCGTTACCCTAAATTTAGTATAATTTCAATTTTTCTTTTTATCAAATTATTATATGTCTTTGTTAAGTCTGTTTCAAATAATACGTCTTAAATCTAAATTAAATAAGATTGCAAATTTGAAAAAGGAAACGATTACTCCACCAGGAACGAGCATACCTAGAAGATGGATCTATTGGAACGGGTCGATCCACTAGGAAAAATAAAAGACCGACAGGGATCAGCAAAACACAGGGTTGTAATTAATTAATTGTTTTTTTCTTTAATCAATCTTTCACAAAAATTCCTAGCTTGCATGTGCAATTCTCACTCTTCAAGATTCCATGTTTACGTCAACTTTATTTAGTTCATATAATTATATCAGAGGCACAAAGTAGATTATCTATGTTGTCCAAAAAAAAAAAAATTAAAGTAGATTATTCTATCTTTTACGTTAATAACATTATCATAATTTCAATGTAACCACTATTTACCCACTTCTCATCTCTATCAAACTAAAAGCAGAATCCACATGGACCACATTATACATGGTAAATTTTCTAATTCAAAAACACCTGATTTGCTGTTTTTTTTTTTTTTTGGGAGAAAATACACCCGGTTTGCTGTTACCAATTACACACCATAATGTCGTCATTTGGGCAGTTCAAGGGATTTGAATACCTCATTTCTTAATATGAGAATTAACGCTTGAATATAACTACGATTTTAGATTTTAAAGGTGAAAACGTTCGGTGCGTTTAATGTGTTTAGAATACGCTGAATACTTTATCACATAAAAGGCATTAAAGTTCGTCGAACCGCTTCTAAGATCGATCCACGAGTTTTTATTTTTGTTCGCGGTGAAAGGTGCAGCCGTATTCGAGGAGTAATACTGCTGCGCCTACGATTTAATCGTATTTCAAAACAGTTGTAATATGATTAATTGTAGTAATTTTATTTTAAATAAACCGTGACGTTTTTTTTTTGGTCATAGACTACTGCATTTATTTAAGAATTATGTTTGGTTTAACTTATAGAAAATGACCTTTTAACGGCAAAACTGATTACATTGGTTTTCTTAACGGCAAAACTGACCATTAAAGTAACATGTTTGGTTTTCTTATATGATCACTTTGATACTTTGCTATTCAAACTTTTGAAGACAGTAATGCTTGATCGATCTAGTTTAACGGCAAAACTGATTACATTGAACAAGAAGTATCTTATCTCACTACAAAAGAAAGGGCATGTTACAGCGTTTTTTTTATTGGTTGAATCGTTTATAAATGATGCAAACACTTTTTAAATCAATTGTGTGAACGAATTAATATTCGATGATGTAAACTTTTTACACCACTTAAATCAAATGTTGTACTTGTGAGTCATTTATAAGAAGTAATGTTACTTTTTGCAACATTTTTTAAAGATGATGTAAAGTTCGAATCGGTTTAGTAAAACCGATGTAAACATTTGCGACAGTTTTTTAAATGTTGTTTTTTTTAGTCGGTTTCCTCAATCGATTCAAACTTTTGAATCAATTCTATGTAATCGTTGTATAAAATTATATCACATAAGTTTAACCATGGTTAATGTATACGTCAGTTAACGTTGTGATTTTTTAATATATTCTAATAAATATTTAATTTAGGAACCATTATTTTGTTATATATTAATTTTATAAATTCGATTTTTAGTTAATAAAAACTAATTTGTCTACTCAAATTAATATAATATTATATATATTTCGTAATTCATTTATTTAATACTGGATACCTAAGAATATTCCTAAGTATCACTATTAAATCTCTAACTAATTTTTGTACGTACGTGGAATATATGATTTCATATATATACACACAAACTGTTTCCACTTCTTCACACCATTACCGATGTGGGATGTGTGGGAAGTGTTGAATGCATAGTTACTTGATTTTACAACATATAATTAGATTCAATTTACAATTTAATTATTAACTTATCTAATTATTTAATATTTGCAGGTTTTAGCCAATTAAGTGGCAATTGTTTTATTAATACAAATTAGTTTTATTCAGTATCAAATGTTTTTAACTGACGCAAATTAAGATAAAAATAACATCATTTTTATTTAATTGATGTTAATAAAAAATATTTACATTAATTAGTTTTCACAATTGAAGTTATTTTACATTATATTTTAGATATAATTTTTGCTAGCTTATATCAAGTTATCAAAAAATCAAGTAAATTGAAAATTTTTTATTTATATTTTTGGATAATGTTATTACTAAACTATGTCATATAAGGGACAAAAAAAACAATGTCATATATGTGCCATGAATTTTTTTTTTTTAAATTACAACATCATATATTTAGAAATTCATTTATGATTGATTAAAAATGAAAAGTTTAAAAATATTAAATTCAATTAAGTAGAAATGAGAAATTTAGTGATATCTGATCCAAAAAGTTACATTATTTTAGCATCACTTTTAAATTCAATTAAGTACATTATTTGAATGCGATGTAAAGTTTTTTTTTCGTATCAAAACTTTTTAGATGATGCAAATTAATATGGATTTGTATCATTTACAAGCAAATGATGTTAAACATGTTAATTTTAGCATCACTTTTAATAGATGATGTTAAGTTACTTAGTTTGCATCATTTATAAAAAAGTAATTTAAAAAAGTATCACTTATTTTTCTGACGTATTTTACTGAATTTTTTGCATCATATGTAATTGACGTAAAATATTATATCACTTAGAAGAATTGATCTTAACATTTTTCAAAAATACATTAATTACGAAATTGATGTAAACTTATATTTCGTATCACATGTCCCTAAGTGATTCAAAATAATAAAGAATTGTATCATTTACAATAAAATGATGTTAAACATGTAAATATTAGCATCAATTATCATAACTGATGTTAATCCACTAATTTTGGATCACTCACTAATAAGTAATTTAATAAAGCATCACTTACCTTTCTGTTGTTTCTTAAGTGATCTTTTATGACCATTTTTTTGTAGTGTCTCTTTTTGCTACTATTGAGCGCAACCATATTAAATCCATGTATGCCTTTACATCATTTCTCTAAAGTTAATTAATCTCATCTCACCACAGGCACAAAATGATTATATGCAAAATATTTGTTGATTTTTCTTCTCGTCAATATATACATTTCATATAGTGTGATCAGTAACTTTAGTTTGCAAAATAATTAAATTTTCCATGATCATATTATAACATTGTTTTATGAGCAAAGTTAGACTTTTCTTTATCGAAGTGGAGAACACTTCTCTTCACATGTTATAAAACCATTACATGATGCTCTCTAATTAATGGATTTGAGTGAAACTTCTACACATTTGGATATACGAACATGTGTTTAGATGCTCTATAATAATTCTAAGTTTTTTTTCGGTCTAAAAATACAAAATATCATTGTTTAAACTTTATTAAACTTTAAAGTAATGATACAACGTTGTGTGTTTTGTTTACCATTTGTGATTTAAAATACTATTCATATAACTTTTAATTTGCATTGTTACAATTTATTATGAATTTTTTTACTTCAAAAACCATTCCAAATTTTGTGATGATCTTTTAGACGAAAATATTATTAATTTTTTTCTTTTCTATTTGAGTTTTTCTGCCTCTGTGTTCTTTTCTTTTATTTTATTGTTTAAAAAAGACCAAAGCCGACAAAGAATAAAGTAATAGTAAGGTAGAGGCAGAAGTACTTTTTGGGATCCAAATAATCTTTTGCTACTCCCCTCTCAATCTCTGCTCTGTGTTTTATTTATATTTCCCACAAACAAAGAAAAAACTAAAATCCATGGGGTTCTTCGCTTTACAATCCCAACGCACTTCTGTCATTCTTCCTCATCTTCGTCTTCTCCAATGCCACCAAATACCTATAGACTCTCTTTCTTCCGATTCCTACTCTGTTTCTTCTTTATCCCCTGTCTCTCCCTCGACGAACAGGGTCTTACTCTCTTCTCATGGAGGTCCCAGTTGAGCATCTCCGGCGTCGTTCCCGGCGACGTTCTTGCCTCCTGGAACGTCACCGACGCATCTCCCTGCAATTGGGTCGGCGTAAAATGTAACCAGAGAGGAGAAGTTTCGGAGATACAACTCAAAGGCTTCGACTTGCAAAACTCGCCGCCGGTAACGATTCTCCGGAAACTCAAGTCCCTTACTTCCCTCACTTTATCTTCACTCAACCTCACCGGAGTAATCCCCAAGGAGCTTGGAGACTTTTCGGAGCTCAGAGTACTCGATTTATCGGATAACTCTCTCTCCGGCGAAATCCCTGTGGAAATCTTCAGGCTCAAGAAACTAGAGACTCTGTCTCTGAACACGAACAATCTCGAAGGTGAGATTCCGAGGGAGATTGGGAATCTTTCGGCCCTCGTCGAGCTCATGCTATTCGACAACAAGTTATCCGGAGAGATTCCGAAGAGTATCGGAGAGCTCAAGAATCTAAAAAATTTCCGTGCCGGTGGGAACAAGAATATAAGAGGTGAGGTTCCTTGGGAGATAGGCAATTGCGAGCATCTAAAAATGCTTGGTCTCGCTGAGACTAGTCTCTCCGGGAGACTTCCGGCGTCGATTGGAAACCTGAAACAGGTCCAGACAATAGCAATTTATACGTCACTGTTGTCTGGTCCAATTCCAGATGAGATTGGATACTGTACGGAGCTACAGAATCTGTACTTGTACCAGAATTCGATCTCTGGATCAATCCCTACGACCATTGGAGGTCTAAAGAAGCTGCAGAGCTTACTCTTGTGGGAGAATAATCTGGTCGGAAAAATCCCAACAGAGCTTGGGAACTGCCCGGAGCTCTGGCTTATCGATTTGTCTGAAAATCTTCTCACAGGAAACATTCCAAAGAGCTTCGGGAACCTTAAGAATCTACAGGAGCTTCAGCTGAGCGTAAACCAGATCTCAGGAACGATCCCTGAAGAGCTAGCGAATTGCACAAAGCTTACGCATTTAGAGATCGACAATAACCTCATCACCGGCCAGATTCCGTCATTGATGGGTAATCTTAAAAGCTTAACAATGTTCTTCGCGTGGCAGAACAAGTTAACCGGAAACATCCCCGAAAGTCTCTCGGAGTGTGGAGAGCTTCAAGCCATTGATCTCTCTTACAACAGTCTCTCTGGTTCGATACCAAAAGAGATCTTTGGGATACGAAACCTCACGAAGCTTCTTCTTCTCTCAAACGAATTGTCAGGATTCATTCCGCCGGAAATTGGAAACTGCACGAATCTCTACAGACTGAGACTCAACGGAAATAGGCTTGCCGGGAACATACCGGCTGAGATAGGGAATCTGAAAAATCTCAACTTTATCGATTTAAGCGAAAACCGTCTCGTCGGGATAATACCTCCGGCGATCTCTAGTTGTGAAAGCCTTGAGTTTCTCGATCTTCACTCGAACAGTCTCTCTGGTTCATTGCTTGGTACGCTCCCAAACAGCTTGAAGTTCATCGATTTCTCTGACAATTCTCTGTCGGGCCCTCTGCCTCCGGGAATCGGGTCGTTAACGGAGCTAACCAAGCTCAATCTCGCGAAGAATCGATTCTCCGGCGAAATCCCTAGAGAAATCTCCACCTGTCGGAGTCTACAGCTCCTCAATCTCGGCGACAATGCTTTCACCGGAGAAATCCCAGAAGAATTGGGGCAAATCCCGTCTCTAGCAATCTCCCTCAATCTCAGCTGCAATGGGTTCGCCGGAGAAATCCCGTCGAGATTCGCCGATTTGAAAAACCTCGGAGCGCTCGACATCTCTCACAACCGACTCACGGGAAGCTTAATCGTCTTATCGGATATGCAGAACCTCGTCTCCCTCAACGTCTCCTTCAACGACTTCTCCGGTGAATTACCCGACACGCCTTTCTTCCGGAGACTCCCACTCTCCGATCTCGCCTCAAACAAAGGGCTTTACATCTCCAGCGGAATCTCGACCCGACCCGACGGGTTAGGATCCTTAACCCGGAACAGTTCCGCTGTTAAATTAGGCATTTCAATCCTCGTCGCCGTCACCGCCGGCCTCGTGCTACTGGCGGTTTACACTCTCGTCCGGGCACGAGTCGCCGGCAAACAACTCATCGATGAAGAAACTGATTCCTGGGATGTGACGCTTTACCAAAAACTCGATTTTTCGATCGACGACATCGTTATGAATCTGACGTCGGCCAACGTGATCGGAACCGGAAGCTCCGGCGTGGTTTACCGTATAACGATTCCGTCCGGCGAGGCCCTGGCGGTGAAGAAGATGTGGTCGAGGGAACAGAGCGACGCGTTTAACTCAGAGATCAATACTCTGGGATCGATTCGTCACAGGAACATCGTACGTCTTCTGGGTTGGTGCTCGAACCGGAATCTGAAACTCCTGTTCTACGATTATCTTCCAAACGGAAGCTTGAGCTCTCGGCTTCATGGCGCCGGGAAAGGAGGAGGAGTGGATTGGGAGGCTCGATACGACGTCGTTCTTGGTGTGGCCCACGCGCTTGCTTATCTCCACCACGATTGTCTCCCCGCAATTATACATGGTGACGTTAAAGCTATGAACATCTTATTGGGCCCCCAATTTGAGCCCTACTTAGCCGATTTCGGTTTAGCGAAAACCGTCTCGGGTCATCCAAATACAGGAATGGATTTATCAAAACCGAGCAATCGGCCTCCTTTAGCTGGTTCCTATGGTTACATGGCTCCGGGTAAGCTGGAAAAACTTAATACATATTCTTATCTAAATTCGGAATTTGGTTGGTTATCAGTTTTAGTTTGTTGTAGTTTACAGAACATGCTTTTTTTTTTTTTTTACAGAACATGCTTCCATGCAACGTATAACCGAGAAGAGCGATGTTTATAGCTACGGAGTGGTATTGTTAGAGGTTTTAACTGGAAAGCATCCTTTAGACCCGGATCTACCGGGAGGTGCACATTTGGTTAAGTGGGTGAGAGATCATTTAGCCGAGAAGAAAGATCCGAGCAAGCTTCTCGACCCGAGACTCCGTGGACGGACCGACCCGATTATGCATGAGATGCTTCAAACTATTTCGGTCGCGTTCCTATGTGTCAGCAACAAGGCAAGTGAAAGGCCTATGATGAAAGATGTTGTGGCAATGCTCACCGAGATAAGGCATATCGATGTTGGACGATCGGAGATCGATAAGATAAAAAGTGGTGGTTGCGGAAGCAAAGAGCCACAGTCGATATTGCATGAGAAAATCATGGTTTCTCACGGTTCGTCTAATTGTTCATTTGCCTTCTCCGATGATTCCGTATAGAACAAAAGAAAAATAAATGTAGTGCTGAAAAGCGTAAACTGTCATTACAAAGTTGTGTGAATATTTTTTGTTGAAGCTTTAAACTTTTTATAAGTTTTGTATAATCAATTTGAGGGTAATTAACAACAAAGAAGTCTTAAAAATTTGCAAGAGATTTGTAATATTAGTTTTCAAGTAATGTAATCGGCATAAAACAAATTAACAGGACCATACTTTAGGGATGTAAATGTCATTATGTTCTCGTTCTAATAAGTGTATCCTTTTTATTGTCTACCTTCTATAATCCATTTGTTTTCTTTGATAAGTATCAAACAATACATATCTGTCTACAGAACATATAAAATATACATTTTGAGATCAAATAATCTATAATATGTGGATAATTATGTTAATATAAATAAATATCATAAATGAAATGTTCAGTTTTTGGTCTACAATTTTTTTTAATATCTGAACCAGTCACTGACAAATTACATGTGAAGATTCCAATATACTTGAGTGTCATTTTTCCTATATCAATAATAAATTAGTTAAGAGTAAAATTAAGTAGTTTGTGAAATAAGTTGTGTATCTTCCAAATTAAATACGACGTGTCGAATATGAAATGAAACATTTGAGTCCACATGTTAATGCGTATGTGGACGATGCGTGAGTACTATCCAGACCACCCATAATATTTTTTGGAAATTGGTCTCATTTGATTTTATATATAGGCAATATTTACAAAATGACAACATCCACGTAATGTTCTCTAACCAATTTCTAATACATAAGAGAAATCCGAAGGGAAGAGGGAAAAAATGACTAATGGATAAGTTTGGTAATACCAACAAAATAAAAGATTGGGAAGGGAGTATTTGGAGTTATACGCGAGAAAGATTCGTATTTCGTTCTGTTTTTGTTCTTGTTTGTTTGTTTATTAATCAGAATGATTTGTGAAATTGAGAAGAAGAAGAATAAGAAGAAGAGAGGCTTAAGACAGAAGCGAGTGGATCACGTGGACCCTTGAACCACCCTCGTCACATGAGCATGTGCTATCTTAATATATATAACAATGACTTTCCAACCCAAAATATCACCATTTTTTTTTTGCTTTGTACGATTATTAACATCAATTTTACGATTGTTACACAGATATGTGAGATATATAACCTTTCAAGCAAAATTGTATCTTCCATTCTGTTCATATAACAAAGTAATGTTGCACAAGCCCAAACCAATGACCATCTTATCTTCTTAGTTTATGTTCTAAAGTGCATGCGCCCGAACCCTATTTTTTATATAAAATTAGGCTATGAAAGAGGTTAATATTTGATTTTACAGAAAAGTTTTAACCAAACTATTTTGAGGGATTCATTTAAGATATAAATATCAAATAATTTTCTCTAAATGGGGAATTGACTCTATAAGTTTGTGAATAAGAAGAAGTTATGCCAAAACTCAAAGAAAAAAGAAGAAGATAAGACTCCTTTCACTGAGAAGATACTACCGAACTTTTGAACTTTTGAAAAACATTTTAAAAAACCATCACAAAACCCTTTGACAGGGAGAGCGGGAGAGAAGTAGAGAATAGTCTCACAGCTTAAGAACATTACACAGTTTGGCCAAACGCTAAACCCGATAAACATTTAAAACAGTTAAAACGCCAACAAAACATTCAGATATAATATATACCCAAACCGTATCAACCGCAACGCCCTAGTACTTGTATCCTTTCACAAACAAGCTTTCGGAGGCAGCAGAGTCACCGGAAGCCCCGGCGATGTATTTCCCGAGCGTAGCGTCCGAGTTAGCCTTGCACCTGACCAAGAACGTGGCCTGAGCTTTGGCTACGTTCTCTGTCTTACCGGTCCAAGCCTTGAGGGTGCTTTGCTGGAGGGCTCGGCCAAAGGAGAAAGTGAGCGTCCATGGCTTCAACACATCGAGCTTGTTCATTGCGTTCAGATTTAGCGTTGCTTCCTCTTCGCTCTGTCCACCTGAGAGGAACACAATTCCCGGAACCGCTGCTGGGACCGTGCGGCGGAGAGCAGTCACTGTGTATTCCGCGATCACTTCCGGTGTAACCTGTTGGAAAAATAATCATTAGTTTTTGTTAAATCTAAATAGAACTTGTTGATAACCGGATTTTCCACGCCTTCGTTACCTTTGCGCTGTCGGAGCCAGGGGTGACCATGTTAGGTTTAAGCAGAGTTCCTTCAAGGAGGACGTGGTGGTCGTTCAAGGCCTTGTACACGGCAGCAAGAACCGTCTCAGTCACAGCCGCACATTTCTTGATGTCGTGGCTCCCGTCGGTCAGCACCTCTGGCTCGACGATGGGGACCAGTCCGTTCTCCTGGCAGATGATGGCATAACGTGCCAGCCCCTTGGCGTTCTCTTGGATCGAGAGCTCGCTTGGCTCGGTGGCCCCAATCTTGAGGACTGCACGCCATTTGGCAAATCGGGCTCCTGCCTTGTAATACTCCTGGCAACGTGCACCAAGCGAGTCTAGACCCTGAGTAGTGGTCTCACCATTGGTCCCTGCTAGGTCAACCACACCCTTGTCCACTTTGATTCCAGGTATAACTCCGTTCTCCTGATACAGAAACATAATCAGATTAATTCAAGTGAAACCTTAAGTTTCATTTTTGAATCATGTCAAGAGCTTCAACTCTGCAAATCTTTAACTCAATGATTGGGACTAGAGCTGGAGCTTGATTTTTGTTGAACGGACCTGGAGGAAGTCGACAAAGGGCTTGCCATCAGAAGTTTTCTGGTAGAGGGTTTCCTCGAAGAGGATAACGCCGGAGAGGCAAGGGAGAGCGCCTGGGGAAGTGAAGAGGAGCTCACGGAGAGCTTGGCGGTTGGACTCAATGTTCTCAACATTGATGCTGGAGAATCGTTTCCCGATGGTTCCGGTGCTCTCGTCTGCCGCCAAAATGCCCTTTCCGGGTGTTGCAATGTACTTGGCCGTCTTGATCAGCTCATCTGAACTCAGAAAGCACTTAAGACAGAACCTAAAGAGACTGGAACACAAACAGTTGTTAAACGAGAAGAGTGCATGTTAAGTGTTATGTACCTGCGTATTTTCCTACAAAAGCAGACATGGTTGCTTTTTGGAGTGCAAGAGAGACTTTGATGAAAGAGGACGAGGAGGCCAAGACAAAACCTTAAGTACCCTGCACTTTTGACTATATAGGTGTGATATTCACGAGGAATATACTCTTAGAATTCTGACATACGTGCCAGAAGGAGAGCCCAAGGATGATTATCAACCTCGGATAGACATATGGGTGATAGCTTCTACTGCCAAATGGCAACCAATGCTCTCAGCTTTATCCCCAAAGTCTTGGATATGTGGAGAAGAGAAAGAGATAGGTACAAAACAAGCAGTCTTTTGTTTAGTACCTCTGTCACATTGTCACACACTTCAGCCACACGTGTGTGCATCACCCAAACTTACAAACACATACAAGAGATATTTTGGCATTGAAGCCAAGTGATGTATTATGCTTATGAAGTATTAAGAGTTCCAAGGATATTTATACATGGTACACAGGAGTTGCAGATAGAGTATATAGAGTTCCAAAGATAATTGTATATTGTACACAGGATTTGCAGAGAACCAGTTTCCGAGTCTCGGGTTCGATCAGCCCCTCACTTAGGCATTTCCAAAGTAAATCAAAACTGTTCCCAGGAACTCGAGGGGGCTTAAATCGGAAAACCAAGAGTGTTAAAAGTAATTCATTTGATAGTTCGTGTAGCCGTTGTAGCGGATAGGATGGTGAATGCATCAGTAAACTGGACTGCAGGCCATGGAAGGGACAAGTTGTCCCGGACAACTAATGCTGCAGGACCACAGTGTCCTAGTCGTCGTCTGTGCCAAAATATCGGTCCCCAAACTCGCCCATTCCCGGAATAACGCGAAACTCTTCGTTTAACCCATTATCGATTTCAGATGTCACTATCTTTAATCTTGGGAATTTTTTGCAGACCACATGAACACCTTGAGGTGCCTGGTTAAAGAAAGAGAAAAAAATATCTCAAACCAGCTACATTCTAGTGGATAAACATGGATAAGGAGTGGATAAACATGATATGCGCAGGGTGTGTGTTAGCTTACTGAGATAAGGTTTAGAAATACAATGTTTCCCTCGGGTACACCCTTGCTAATAAGGAGATTGATAGCTTGAACTGCTGAGTTTCCTGAAAAGATGTTCGTTTCAGTATCACCAGGCACTTAAAATGTGTTGTACAATTGACAAAACCGTGTGTACCAGAGCAAGAAATACGAGGAATTAGAGTGTTTTCAGCGATGAACAATGACGGGTCAATTACCTGTGCCGAGAATAGGATCCAACAATAGGACGTGCCTCTCCGAGATATCGTTTGGCAGCTTCTCATAGATGAGCTGCAGAGTGATTTAGACATCAAGCACCGGTGAAAGAGAACACCCCGGCGGAAATTGGAGTGACTCATTTACCTGTTGACCATTGTCGCCTTCTCTGTGAATTAGGATCTTCCCGATCTTGATACCTTTGCAACATGCTCGCAGCGCATTCTCCATGCTCTCACCGCTAACATCATTTCAAAATACAGTCAAGTTGGTGCGAGAATGAGATGTGTAAGGATGCCGAACTTCCTCGTGAATAATTAAAGTTATATAGGAAAAGTACCTCCTAATCACAGAGACACCACACAGTCGTTTACAGAAATCCACACCAGAATATACACATCCTGAAACAGGTGACGGAGATATTAATGATCTATTAATCATTGTGTTTAACCGCCACATGTACCCATAAGAATCATGTGAATTCACTAAGAACAATGCACACCGAAAGATCATTCCTACTAAGCGTACCGGTTGGAGTAATCACTTGCTTTTCAGTAAAAGGAAGATGTCCAAGACCATGTTCTACGACCTGATAATTGTACGAAAACAATCACAAATCGGAATAGAGACATTTGACAGAGATATTTGTTCAACCAAGTGACAGATAATCCTACCAGCCGAATCAATCGATCAGAATAAAACACAAAATCGTGCTTGGTTGTCTGAGCATCTCGTATAAGGGTGTGCATCCCTCTTATCTGCAAGAGAGAGCAATTTGTAATGAAAGCTTTGTTTGGTGGTTAAGGGAATGCCAAATGCTATACTTGTAGTTCCATGAGAAAGATATATTAGTTACCTGAAATGTTGAGTGTATAACATAGAGATTAGGATATATTTTACAGAGATCATGTTGACCCAGCTTGGTGCAAATATGTTGCACAATTAAGTCAATAGCTACATGATTATCTCCACCACGAGGGATTATAATATCTGCATATTTCTTCGTCGGAAGAATGAAGTCATCAAAAGCAGGCTTCACAAACTTTGAGTACTGCATCAAAATGTTGACATCAATATAAGATCGGCAGAAAACATATGGATTTACAAACTCTCAAACTAATATGGCTGTCAGAGCAACGGGATATTAAAAAAAAAGTGCCATACAGAAACCATTTCTCATTGTTCTTGAGGATGATACATGCAGTAACAAAACTAGCCCATCCTAACCTGGTCAAGTACTGTGCCGATATCTCTACCATTCTCGACAGTATCTCTTCTTATCCTTCTTGCCAGACGAACGTCAGAATCTGCACAGGGAAAAAAAATGCAATGTGTAATAGCTGAAATGCTAAATTTAAAAACTTTAAGAGCATTTCTTAAAGCGTAAGAAGTTGTTCCTTCATGTGGAATCTTACTAGTAGAGAAAGGCATGTGAAGCTCTAGAAAAAGGAAATGGAATGTAGAAGAAACAGGAGTTAACAGAAATTATCATGGGAAGAGGCAACAACTGACCTGTACAAACAAATATCTTCATGTTCATCAATCTTCGGACACGCGGATCATGGAATAAAAGTATCCCTTCAAGAATTATTACATCCGTAGGATTTACCTGTAGATTTATCAAAATCAGAGCATCGATAAGATAAAATTATGTATATCCGGCTAGATTCCTAACCAGGTAAAAGCCAGTGACGACACCTAGGACATTGCTATTGTAAATGAGAAAAGGCATCTCAGTATCCACAATTATCCTAAGATCATAAATATCAATTAACAATATGATTATGAGCGATACTGAGTTGGAAGATGGTACCCTTCTGAAAACACTGCTCTTGTAAGTTTTGAAATCGTATTTTGGAATATCTACAGCTTCCCCTTGCCTCAATTTCTCCATACAAGACAACAAATGGTCTGTATCAAATACGTCTACAGAAACAATAATAAATCATTAGGATAAGATAAGCAAAAATATATAGGGAGGATGACAAAGAGTACTATATAATTTTTTTTCTCATAACTCCCACCAAGTAGTAAGGTACTGACACGGATGAAATTCCTTTGAAAACACGAGATATATTAAAGGAAATAAACCAATCAATGGATGTCACTAACGAAAATGGGTGTCGGTTATGCCTTAACAATCCCAAAGAAGATGTGAAATATATAATTCTCCTGAGACATTATGAATAGACAAGAGCAGATAACAGAAATTATCCCCACTCCAAATATATTCTCACCCGGATGGTCAAAGTTGTATTCATGAACTCTAGCAAGTTCTTCTTCAGTCAAACTATGATAGAACGAGTCCTGCCAAATTATTTACCGTTGGATACTCAGTAGAGCCTTTTATCATGATGACGAAAGTATTTGGGAATTCAATGCATACACTGACACATAAATATCTAAACAATAGTGACAAGGTTGAGCCATGTTAAACTTCAGCCAATATACACATATTAGAAACAAGATCAGGCCGGTGGTTATTACTTCACATCATGAAACTTCACTAAACGAAACAGGATTACCTGGTTAACAAGTACAACACGCTGATCATGCAGTTGCTGGATGATCATATCACAAACAGTAGTCTTTCCCGATGCTGCGCCCCCAGCAACACCTAACCATGAAAATTCAAGCCACAGAATCTCAGATCAAGACCATCCGTCAAGCTTTTCTTTATCCAGGACCGATCTACTCAGCCGAAAAAATACAGCCTTGTAAAAAGTAAAAACTGAACTGACCTATTACAAAAGGCTGTCTTTGGATCTTCTCTGATGCAGAAGTGGTTTCCTTAACTGCTCTTTGCTCCAATCCATTCACGTGCCCATTCACATGGAAACCAGAAAAATGAACCCCGGAGGAAGCTTGTATCATGTCAACAACGGACTTAGAACCCATTGCGACGAGGCTTCTAGACATTGAACATAGGTAAGCCATATGAAATATAGGTGAGCCATATAAAATATCTTAATCTCTGTCATAACTCGTAATCATGCATATGCAAACAAACAAAAGAGAATCTTACACCACCCCGACGAGGACTAACCTTGATTTTTCAGAACCCTTAAACCTAGATTTTTCCGTGGTGTGTATTGCTCTAAAAATATCATGTTTTCATATCATACAATCACAGTGAACATGAGAGTACTGATAAGTAGAGATCAATGAGAATACTTCTCTTGCAATTTACTTCTGCAATCCTAAGTTACTATTCTTATTACAATGCAAAGGAATCCCACTTTATCCAGCAAAACAGAGAAGAAAGTGAAAATTTAGCTGCAACCAAAATCATAAGGAGAACCATGAATAACACCGAACTCATTTGTTTCGATAAATAAAAAATGCGAAATCTTTCCAGAAAATCTAAACCCTTTAATGATCACATTTAATCTATATGGAAGAAAAGCGAAGCTTGGACCAGAATCACCATGATCGAACATTTCAAGGTGAAATCGTGTTATGTAAACAGAAATAGATCGTGAGACAAAAAAGCAAAGGGCATGTCAGAGAATGCAATGGAGTCACAAAATGAGATTCAAAAATTACCCAAATTCAGCTATGCTATGAAGGAAAATGGAGATGCAGTTTCTCTGGAAGTTAAATGATAGGAACTCAGGGAAGAAAGGGAAAAATTTTAGTTTGATTAATTAATTACACTACTATATAAGTTTTTAATTGTTAACAAAGGGAAAAGCTGGATTTTGGACATGATTGATTTGGTATAATATATTAGCGGAGCGTGGTGAGATGACGAACGCGAGACGAAGAAGAAGGAAGACGACACTAGAATATGGAATCTAGAGATATCCTCTTTTCTTTCTTCATTTGTTGGAAAAGACTCGTATACTTTATAATCGTTCAGAATCAACCCCATCAGTGATTTGGATCTAATTTTTTCGGATTTTGGTGGAATCAAATGAACTCCGGTACATTCCCGGTTAAATTGGCTCTTTTTTTTCGGGTGCAGATCCCGGTTTAATTTGTTAAATCGGAATTTTCGTTACTCAGTTGGGCGATTGTGGTTTGATTTGGAATATTCATTCTCCGTCTCTCCCTCTCGAAGCTTCAAGTCGACTATGGCAGCAGCGATGTCTTCTTCTTGCTGCGTTTCGTCGCTTCGTCTAGTTCCGTTTAAACGGGCCTTTTTCTCTTCCGTCCATTATCCGGCCAAAAATCTGATATTGCGGCCAATTCCCTCATTTCTTCGGACGATCGTCACGTTCCAGAAAATATCAACCGGAATCGTCCCTCCGTTATCGGCTTCGTCATCTCCGTCGAGCTCTGTAGATCTTCAACCCATCGAAGAGCTTCCTCCGAAGCTACAGGAGATTGTCAAGCTATTCCAATCGGTACAGGAGCCAAAGGCCAAGTACGAGCAGCTGCTGTTCTACGGGAAGAATCTGAAACCGCTTGAATCCCAATTCAAGACGAGGGAGAACAAAGTAGAAGGATGCGTTTCTCAGGTATGGGTCAGGGCTTTCTTCGATGAGGAACGCAACGTCGTCTACGAAGCTGATTCGGATTCGGTTCTCACCAAAGGTCTAGCTGCTCTACTAGTCCAGGGTTTATCTGGAAGACCCGTGCCTGAGATTCTGAGGATAACACCTGATTTCGCGGTTCTTCTCGGTTTGCAGCAGAGTCTGACTCCTTCTAGAAACAATGGGTTCCTTAATATGCTCAAGTTGATGCAGAAGAAGGCTCTTCATCTGGCTGCGAAAGCCGAGGATGGTACTTCAGAATCCAGTTTCGCATCCACTCCTGAGACAATCGACGAAGCAAGTGTTCTTGAGGCGGATTCGGACTCGAAACCTAGTATAGTTGAGGAGGATTTGGGAACAGAAAAGGTTGAAGATTCCGATAGTGGGTCAAATATTGTTGCTTTAGGGAGTAGAGGGATGAGGATAAGGGAGAGATTGGAGAAGGAGCTAAACCCTGTTGAGTTAGAAGTTGAAGATGTTTCTTACCAGCACGCAGGACATGCCGCTGTTAGAGGTAGTGCTGGTGCTGATGGGGAAACACATTTCAACCTGCGAATTGTTTCGGATGCTTTCCAAGGTAAAAGCTTGGTCAAGAGACATAGGATGATTTATGACTTGTTGCAAGAGGAGTTGCAGAGCGGGTTACATGCTCTCTCTATTGTGGCTAAGACTTCTGCTGAGGTTTGAGGGCCTTGCAATGGAAGGAGACAGATCCAGTTTTGTTTTCCTCTTTTACTCCATTTGCTTTGGGTTTTGTTCACTGGACCTTTTACTAATGTTGATGCTATTAAGAGAATGATCTGGATCGTGTTATACATATATTCTCTATTTCTCTCTATGGGAAGTCGGTATTGATTTTGTCAAAAGACTAGATCATTATGGAGGATAAATATATATATAATGTTTTCACTTCATGTTTCCCCATTTTCAAACTGAATTCCATTTTTCTTTGTTAGCGTCAAGGTCTTCTTTGTTTTGTTATGGTTTATTGATATTAATTTTTCATGTCTACACTTTGAGAGTGCTTGAGAGATGAATAGGATCAGAGAATATTGAAGATTGTTCTGAATATGGCTAAGTTTGAATTGCTAGGATCACAGCATCTTAGGAAAGTAAAAGGTAAAGTTTTGTGCTCATTTCTCTTTCGTCGAGAAAGTCAAGGTTGGTACTGTTTTAACCAAATGGTACAAGTTGTTTTGAGGGATTGCAGAGAGAGAAAGAGATTTGGTTGCTTTATTTCTTTCTTTCTGATAAAAAAATTATAAAATAAATTGTGAAAAGAGTTTTAATCGATCCCTGGTTCAATCTACCATTTGGCATGTGATGTTCTTAAATCCCCCGTTAGGTGAGACTTGTGTGGTTTTATATACAATCAGCTTTACATCCCTGTCTGCTGAAACCAGTGGCGGTTTTAGCCAATCAACTTTTCACTATGTGAGACCATTGTATCTATTATCTAATATTTGAAGTTTCCTGTACAAAGTATTATTGTTAGTTGAGATTTTGAATTTTAAAATCCTCTATGTTGGCATATGCTACAAAATGGCTAAGCTTCATTTTCTTTGTTTGTGTGTTTTTGATTACTTTAAGGCCTAAAGGAACCAACATAAGAATCTAATGTTTGATATCTCTTTTGCTTTTGGTCTTAAATCTTTTCTCTGGTGGTTCAGGTATGTTCAAAAATACAAAAATTTCAACAACTGTTCTTGGAACTGTCTCTAATGGAGATCAACTATGAATCTGTTGCCTTTAAAGATGATATCTTCCTACGTTTTTGATCTTGGAAATTGTACAAAATCCGATATCTGTTCTTATAGATTTCACTAGGTCTTGTTCTTTTATACATTTTGTGGGTAAGCAAAAACAGATCTATAACTTGAAGAACATGCCAAAGCTAGAGACTTTGAATATGACTCCGACAGCCGTTTTCTCTTCTTCATCGTCTCTTTGTCGTGCATTTACGAGAAAATAGGATTCCGGCTGGTGGACTGGTCATCTGAAGTTGGCACATCCCGTGCAGCGAATAAGAGTAATGAATCATCCCAAAATGAGCTCTGACTTTGAAGGTACCTCTAATTTGATATTCTATCTTGTTGTTCTGCACCTGTCTGTTGAGCTCCCGCGCATGGTTTACAGGCAAGTAGACTAAGCTTGAGATCAAACGTATTGGTTCCAACCTCGTCTCGCGTTTTTTCTGCGAAAATGGCGGGACCCCTTGCTGCGCAATCAATATGTTGAAGAAGAAGAGCTCTATCTTAAGTTGTTCAAACCTCACTTCCATCTTCTTATTAGGGTTGGTGAAATTCACCAGCATCGATAAATCGCCGTTGAAATTCACCGCTGAGTCGAAGTAGATTGTGTGTAGGCTCGCGTTTGGGATGTCAAATTCAGGGGTTCTTGGTCTAACCGCAAGAAACACAATCAAAGTAGCGATCCCGAAGAAGATAAGCAAAAGGCTGAACACAAAACATAAACCGGCGACACACCATATCAACGGATTGGTCCTGCTGCTCCGTGGCTGGCGGAGAATCACCGTATCTTTCCTCGGCTCTGCATCAAGACCGTTGAATTTAACCGCCGGTGGTTTTGTTAAAACCATTTGGTTAAGTGGTGTGGACTGTGTGCTCTGTGGTGTCCTCCATGGCGTGGTTCTTGGAGTATACCATACAGAAGACGGTGTTTCCCATGGTGGCGTTTCGGGCGGTTGCGACGGCGGTGGAGGAGGTAGAGGAAGTAGATTTGACATGGGTTATGCGATCAATGAAAGGAAATTTGGAAATATGTAATGGTTTTGAGTTAAATAGAAAAAACTCAAGTTTTGTTTTTCTTGTGTGTAAAAAGCGAAAGCAAGAGTGGGCAAAAAAAAAAAAGCTAAGAGGGCAGCTTTTGCATAATGGGGTTTGGTTTTGTAATGAGTGGGACCATGCGTGTCGTTTTGAATAACTAGTAAAGCACATCCCGGTGGCTTTAAAGTTTGAAAACGACATGCGTTTTTCTAGAAAATAAGAGTTTTTTTTTTTTTTTTGCTCTTAACAAGTGGCTTTTCCTGATTAAATCTAAGAAGATAAAAGAGTTATGATTGATTACGGGGGACATACACTTATTAACTGAAGAAGATCAAAAGTAGTTTTAAATTATGCAGTTACCCATTAGTTTAAAACTTTTAATCAAGGAATTGATTTACATTTTAGAAATCAAAAGTTTTCACAAAACAGATAAAAAGGTTTAATGCTATTAAATTTTCTTTTTGTAGATGCATGTTTAGGTAAAATAATTTTTTTAATTAGTGATAAAAAATTATTTAAAATATTTGAAGCTTGGAAAAATAGGATCCATCCGGTAAAAAAATCTGATATTTGAAGGATCCATCCGGTTAAAACTAAAAGCAACTTAAACAATCTATTTGGATTGAACTAACATGAATACAAATTGATCATTTAAGTTGCTTTTAGTTTTAGTCAAAGGTTTGATAATACATTTTTGGCCTTATCTTTAGTCGTATGAAAATAATCAAAATGAATTTGTTCTTCTCTCACTTTTGTTTGGTTGTTGTATTGCGGATCCATAAAACAGTACTTCGGCACTAAGAAATAACTTTTTCTTAGAATTCCATTTTTTTTTTGTGTGGTACAATTCCATTTTTGGCTTGACGATGATCATGTTTGTAATTGTAATTTGATGCTTTCAGTCTTATCTTTTTTTCCGAACTGTCTAATGTTTTTTCATGATCAACAGATTTTTATGAAATGACAGAAATTTCGCTCGGGCTTACTTTACTGACTCTGTAAAATTATGGTCAACCGTATTTTTCCGAATCAAATTGAAAAACATATAGCATTACCGAAATTAGTACAAGATTCAGTTTGGAAGTGGACTATTCATGATGCTAAAGTGCTTTCTTTGCTTCATTGGTATTGTCCAATATCTATCTAGCAAAAAGCATGAAAAAGATAACACTTTTCAAATCGGTTTATGAACGTAGAGATATACTACTACAGGTTTCGTGTGGTCAAGTGTCAACCGTCATGCTTTTTTTGTAGATTGCCGATAATTCGTTTTATATATTTCAAATTGAATGTTTCGAATCATATTTAAATCCTAATTATAAGAAGAAATGAATGTGAAACCGTATTATTAATACAAAGAAAGGGTTTATGAAAGGTTAAGTAACATCGAAAATACAAATCCGCACAGAAGTCTAAGAGCCAAATTTAGAATAAAAGCAATGAACCCAAAATTAAATGACATTGAAGCAACCTTGGTGATGTGACTCTGTGAGTGTGTATATATATGCTTTATCAAATTTTAGGCTACAGATGTAATGGAGGATTCAGGAAAAATATTAAGACACTATAGTAGCAAACACAAAATCATTCTTGTTGGAGAAGGAGACTTATCTTTCTCACTATGTCTAGCTTCAGCTTTTGGCTCGGCCACAAACATCACAGCGATGTCACTTGGTCGAGTATTTGCTAATCGGTGGTTCACCAAGGCGAATCAGTGCTACTCAGTGATATTATATAGTGATCCGAGTTTCATCCACGTCGTCCGTATAATATAAAAAATCGGCAATTTAATATACGAACCGCATTATCCCAAAAGACTATTCAAATTCATTAAACGAATAAAAAAATATAATCCGAAGGAAAAAAAAGAGTTTCAGAAAGATCTATTCACAGAAAAAAATATTGATAACAGCTGATATGGATAACGCAGCCGTCTCCGCCGCAAACAACACCGAAATATAACATTAATCGACAATTAGAGAATTTGCAGATTAAAAATTCTTTTTATATGGGTTTTTAATGATCTTACACAAGTTGGACTTTTAATTATTGTGACCATAATCAAATGAATAAGATGATTTGAGTTTTTCAAAGTAAATTTAAGTATATGTATAATGAAAATTAGAGGTGTCAAAATGGGTCATGGGTCATGGGTTGACCCAACCCAAATTGACCCATTAACCCAAATGAACCTATTATTTTTGGGTCAAATGGTTAATGGGTCAAATGGTTATGGGTCAAATGGTTAATGGGTCAAATGGTTAAATGGGTATATTGGGTTGGGTTTATTAGGTTAGGTATTTTGGGTTGGGTCAATCCTGACCCGTTGACTTTTTAATTATTTTTAAATTAAAATAAAAAAACAGTTTTAATTACTTTTCAAATTAAAACAAAAATAGCGGAATCGCATTTTTCCGCCAAAAACGCGGAATCGCATTTTCCCGCCAAAAACGCGGAATCACATTTTCCCGCCAAAAACGCGATTCCGCGTTTTCCCGCCAAAAACGCGGAATCGCGTTTTCCCGCCAAAAATGCGATTCCGCGTTTTCCCGCCAAAAACTCGATTCCGTCTTTTCCCGCCAAAAACGCGATTCCGCGTTTTCCCGCCAAAAACTCGATTCCGCGTTTTCCCGCCAAAAACGGGATTCCGCGTTTTCCCGCCAAAAAGGGATTCCGCGTTTTCCCGCCAAAAAACTCGATTCCGCGTTTTCCCGCCAAAAACGCGATTCCGCGTTTTCCCGCCAAAAACTCGATTCCGCGTTTTTCCGCCAAAAAACGTAATTCCATATTTTTCGGATTTATGATCATATTTATGTATTAATTTTTAAGTTTTGTATCTTATGTTTTAAAGTTCTAATAATTTGAAAAAAAAAGAAAAGAAGAGTAGATGTTGGGTTAATGGGTCAACCATCAACCCATCTTACCCATCTAATTTAATGGGTTATGGGTCAACCCATCCCATTTAATAAATGAGTTAGGTTGACCCATGACCCATTAAGGTTCAACCCATTTAGGTTATGGGTTGGGTTGACCCATTTGACCCATTTTGACACCTCTAATGAAAATGTTCGTTTATTAAATGATTCATTATTAGAAAAAGTTTAAAACATATAAAATTATTAAAAAAACATTTTAAAAATTAAAATTATTGAAAAATTACTCCCGAGTACTTTTCTAGTTTTTCTTGATTTCGGTTAATTCTCTAGTCCCAGATTAACTGTACGCATAGCGCATAGCAAAATTCCGAACAAGAAATATATCATATTATACTATTGTGAATATAAAATAATACTTTAAAAATTAAAACCTAGTATGATCAATGAAAGGAAATTTGGAAATGTGTAATGGTTTTGGGTAGCCCTGGGAATATTATCCGGGATCCGGATCCGGATCCGGATCCGCTCCGTATCCGCTCCGAAAATCCGGATATCCGGAAGGCCGGATCCGGATCCGGATAATAAAACTTCGGATCCGTCTAAGCCGGATCCGGATCCGGATATCTAATTTTTCAAGTCCGGATATCCGGATCCGGATCCGCATCTTTTTAAAATATTATATTTTTTATTTTATTACTAAAATTTTAAATATATTAACATTTATACATAAAAATAAATTTAAATTTACTTTTCTAATATTCTACTTTTATTTTTAATATTATATTATATTTTCTTATATTATATATTTATTTTAAATGTATATAAATAATTAATTTAATATTATTTTTAAATTTAATATATTTTTTAACGGATCCGGATCCGGATCCGGATATCCGCGGATATCTTGATATTTAGGCGGATATCCGAAATCCGGATATCCGGAAGCTCCGAATCCGGATCCGGATAATGAAAATACGGATCCGGCCGGATCCGAATCCGGATACGGATACCTCATAAAAACCGGATATCCGGATCCGTCCCAGCCCTAGTTTTGGGTTATATAGAAAAAACTAAAGTTTTGTTTTTCTTTTGTGTAAAAAGCTAGAGCGAGAGTGGGCCAAAAAAAAGCTAAAGGAACATGTGCATTGTTCTTCAGTGTTTCCTAATATTAAATTTAATAAAAAATTGTTTTCTGATTCTTTATATACAGAAACGATTACAACAGAACATAAGGATTTATAAGAAAAGATTTTAAAACACACGTGTCATCAGCACAAAAGCTTCTCTCACTCTTCTTCCTTAAGCTTCTCTCACTCTTCTTCCTTCCACTGATACAACAATGGCGTAGAGATTTTTTATGCTCGCAAACTGAAACGAATCAAATTCGTCCTTTTTCTTTTTGTCCCAATCACTCTTCTTTGTCACCGGAGTTTCACCGGACTCTAAAAGATGAATTCGCCGAACTGGGAACTCCAGAGTAGCTGTACCCAAAACCAGAACACGTTCCTCGTTACCATCGGAATCTTCACCGTCGTTATCCTTGTGGTCAGTTTCTTTCCTCATTGAAGAAAGAGTTTAAAAGTTTGGACCTTTAATTGTTTTCTCTCGGTCCAATTTAAGATCCGAAGGGTTTATTGTATGATCTAGTCAAAAGGGTATCCGATTGTAGTGTTTTATGAAACTATTGACTTAGAATTTCAATCAAAGTTTGTGGCTTTTGATGTTTCTATATTCGTTCTTGTTCTTTAAGATTTTTTACAAAGATTTATTGGGTTTTTTTTTGGGGGGGGGGGATTTTCTACAGCTATGGAGACATTTCTTTTGACTCCATTTAAACTAATGACAGTGTTTTTGCACGAAGCGAGTCATTGTCGGTTGCAAGCGTACATGTGGAGATGTAAGTAGTCTCTCTCATTTCTACTTCTTCAATGAAACTAAAACTGATTTTAGGTTGGACCTTGGTCAGATAGTAAACTTGAACGTTCCTTTTGGTTTGCTAAATTATGCTTTTACAAGAGCAGAGAAGAGACTCTGGTTGTTGACTTGTGATCCAGTTTGCGAGCATAACATTTTCATTTAATATGCACATTTCGAAGTTCTGTACTTTTGTTAATCTTCTTGATATATTTCACTAGGGTTCTTGAAATATTACATATTGGTTATGTGCTCTGTAGTATGTAGTATGGTTGTATCTCCTGATTTATTTATTTATTATTTTTTTTATACATGAGTGACCCCAAAAACTTACTAGGCCCAGGACTAATCTGACGATGCCTCAAACCCTTTTCGCGCCAGTTTCAGATGGCCGAGGTGGCCAGCTGGAATCGAACCCTGGTGGCGCACCAATTTCAGACGGCCGAGATGGCCAACTGGAATCGAACCCTGGTGGTGGAAGTCCCAGCCGGGACCACTTTACCAACTGAGCTAACCCCGCTGGTTTGCATCTCCTGAATTTCACTTATGGATTTATGTTTTACTTAGAAAAACCAATATGTAAAACATATTTGACTTACAAAACATATTAGGTAACCAAACTTTAAAGCCACCGAGATTTGCTTTACTAGTTCTTCAAAACCACACGCATGGTCCCACTCATTACAAAACCAAACCCCATTATGCAATTGCAAAAGCTGCCCTCAAATTGAATTCGTTTTATATATTTCAAATTGAATGTTTCAAATCATATTTAGATCCTAATTATAAGAAGAAATGAATGTGAAACCGTATTATTTAATACAAAGAAAGGGTTTATGAAAGGTTAAGTAACTTCGAAAATACAAATCCGAAGTCTAAGAGCATGATTACTGGGAGCTCTAAGAGAGACTCTAAAAAGAAAAAAAACATTAAAATAAATCAAAAGCAAATAATGATTACAGAAACAAGTTTTGAAAACCCTTCTCTTAGAACCTGTCTCAAAAACTATATGACATCGGCTGAGAAAAAACAAAAATTTACTAAACTAAAATTAAATAATTAAATATTAATTTAGAATCTTTTGTGAGTTCTCCTAATAGTCATGCTCTAATAGCCAAATTTAGAATAATAGCAATGAACCCAAAATTAAATGACATTGAAGCAACCTTGGTGATGTGACTCTGTGAGTGTGTATATATATGGTTTATGAAATTTTAGGCTTCAGACGCAATGGAGGACTCAGAAAAAATATTAAGACACTATAGTAGCAAACACCAAATCCTTCTTGTTGGAGAAGGAGACTTCTCTTTCTCACTATGTCTAGCTTCAGCTTTTGGCTCGGCCACAAACATCACAGCGACGTCACTCGATTCGGAAGGTACTTATATATGAACATATAATCATCTAACTAGAGTCGACCGAACAAAAACAATATAATACGTGCATTAACATATTTTACATGTAGATGAATTGAGCAAAAAATTTATGGACGCGATGGATAATGTAAGGAAGTTGAAGAGATTCGGGTGCAATGTCCAGCACGAGGTTGACGTGCACACTATGAACTTTGATAACAGTCTGAGCCTGCGTCGCTATGACCGCATTGTGTTCAATTTCCCTCACGCAGGGTCTCGTTTCTTCGGACGTGAATTTTCCTCTCGCGCCATCAAGTAAAACAAAATATATTCTCTTCATTTTCTTAATTAATACAATATAGTTTTTATGTAATTGGTTTTTGACTTTGGATCGACGTAATTTATGATGAAACACTGCGTTTTGGATCAGGAGTCATAAAGTGCTAGTGCAGGGGTTCCTTGAGAACGCTAAGGAGATGTTAGAAGAGAACGGGGAGATTCACATCACTCACAAGACAACGTATCCGTTTAGTTATTGGAAGATAAAGAGTCTGGCTAAGGCAGAAGGTTTGAAGCTGGCGAAGGAGTCCAGGTTCAAGCGGAGTCATTATCCGGGTTATACCAACAAGAGAGGGAGTGGTGGACGTCGGAGTGATGGTTCCTTCCCTATTGGAGCATGTTCTACTCTCATGTTTTCTCAAAGAAAACAATACTGATCCAGTTCCAATCCCATTTCCTCTGAATTTCAGTCTCGTTTATCATCGTTACTAATAAAACTATCACTATCATTTCTGATAATGTTACTTCATTTGGTGGTGCAACGCTAATCATTAATTGACATCTCTCGGTTTCAATTTATTACTAGATATTATGATTATAAGCGTTGAGATAATTTTAAAAAAAGTTAATAGTCTTTTCATTTGCTACATTAAATTTTTAAAAATAATCTAGTACTTAATAAGAAAGATTAACCACTAAGAGCAGGATTATCGGGGACTTGACAAGAGTCTCTAATCAAAAAAACCTATTAAAATAAATCAAAATAAAACAAAATTGCTGAGACCGTCTCTAGAATGGGTGTTTTTAGAGCACCCACATTAGTGATACCCAAGTGGGTATCAAAAAAAATAATATTTTAGAATTTTTTTTTTTTTTTAAATCGAAAAGCAAAAAAAAAAAAGACTTACCAATAGATTGGCGACACGTTGCGAGACGGAGGAGAGAGAGTCTCTAAAGACTGAACTCCAACGAGGCGGTTTCATCTTTTCTTGTGGGACCACTTGATTTTTATATATTTTTTTTATGAACCTCAGGTGTAAGAGGCGCTGATGTGCCTGCTCTCAGAGTTGGTCTCTAAAACCTAAATCTAGACATTTGATTGGCCAAAAAAAAGAAAACAATAATTACCGTCTCTCTCATATTATATTTCATCTCTTTCCTGGTTTTTTTTTTGAAAATTCAAGGTTCCTGGCCTCATCTCTGATTCCTTCAATCAAGTTCTCTTCCCATCACAATGTTAGCGGAGCTCAGCGGGCAGATTGCCAACGAATCTCACAATTCGTTGCTTCGAACGCCAAGTAAAATTTCGTTCCTCTTTCGCTCAATATCGTTTTGATTCGAACTTTTTGAGAAATTCGTGTTTGTTTCGTTGTATCTTCGATCGGTTTGATTCAAACAATGTCGTTTTTTTTTAATTCTACTTATCTGCTTTGATTTTGAGTTGATTAATTAGATATTTCTCTGTTTTTTTCTCGATCCAGTTTACTTGTGATTATGAACGAAGAACTCGAATTTTGTTTTGTTCTGGGCTCAAAAGTCGAGCACAATTCGTTGCCTGTAGAGACTTGCGCGTCTTGATGTATGAGTTTTCTTCTGATTTTGTATTGCAGTATTTTCTACTCGAGGAATGTTTTATTCATGTCGATATTTGCACAGGCAGTGGCGGACCCACTAAGAGAGTTATGGTGTCACATGATACCGCATAAATCTCTATAAATTTTAAAATGTATGTGAAAACCATTAATATTTGACAGCAAAGCTGGAGGTTGAACCCCAAAACCATGGTTCAATCCTAACCTTAACCCCTTCAAATATTTTTTTTTAAGGTTGACCCCAGTTAAAATGATTTCTGGGTCCGCCACTGTGCACAGCCAAAATATACTGGTTGTGTGTTGTGTGATTCTAATTTGGATTCTAGTGTTTATATACTGGTACTCCCATTGAGCTTGTATTAGAGAAAGTGAAACTTTGGATATTGTGTAATTAGTATATGGGTTCGTTGTCTTCAGCTTGGTTCTGTAAACGACCGTAAGGGACAGAAGAATCTTGTATTGGCTGGCTGGGGTGACGATTATATGCTTTCAGAGGACTAACTAACATAATACTATTTAATATTTTTCTTTTAAAGAACGGTTATATGTTTTTTAAAAGAAAACCACACAAAAGCGTAATATTAGCTCTATAAATTTGCATATCAGGTAAACTATTTTATATATGTCACTCGATTCGGAAGGTACTTATAAAACCGTTATATATGAAAATGTTACTGCTAATTTTATCACTTTTATGAATTGCTTTTCTAAATAACAATTTCTCCAAGTGAAATTGCACTTCAATCACATGCACTTGGGCACCATTCTTAACTCATTTCACTCAAGTGATCAGTGACGTTACCTGTAATGCCTTTGTCAAGTAGATCGAAACATTTTTTTAAACAAATGTGTCAGTCCCAACATCTGTCGTGGATAACTTCTTATTTGGTTCTTCCTATGGTGATTGAGAGGATAGGGATACTGTTGAAGGAGACGACAAACCTCTTTGGCTTAAAATTAATATCCACAACGTGGCATGTGACTGCATCCACCAAGCCACGTCTCAATCTCCCACCATATATATCGATCCGGTTCTATAAAAGCGTACCCTTTAATGTTCATCTAAAGAATAGCTATGGTGTATCCTGAAAGAGTAAGAGTGATGCCCATCGAGGGGACTCGCCAGATGACGACTAGATCGCTGGTTGTAACCACTGCGCGCGTTGGGCCGCTTCTTGGTCTAATGTGTTTCAGCTTCTTTGCGACGGTGACTCTGCTTCTGGTTTCTTTGAAGCTTCTGCTAATTTTCAGTCCCGTTTTGACTAGGGCGGTAGTGGTTCTGGCGGATGCGATGGTCGGCTTCTTAGTAGCTGGAGCGATGTGGTTGGCAGGGATATTCAGCACTGGTGTGGTCCGGAAGGAAGAGCGGAGTGGCTGAGAAGAATCTTCTCAGAAGATTATAAAGTGGATGGGTGTTAGGGTTAAGAAAGTAGGTCAAGACTGAAGCCATTACTTGTGGAACAAGACACATGGTGATATACCTCGTGCGGCTCACTCTTCCGAATTCAAAACAGAGATATTTTCCAATTAGTAGTAATTATCTATTCCTCTTTCTCTCCTTCGCTCTGTCTTTGTCAATGTGTTGACTAAATCGTTGTGTCTAGTTGTTTTCTCTTTCTGCGCTAATTGTGATAATGATGTCTCTGTTCTGCTTGACTGATTCCATATAAAGTATTTTAAAGAAGTTATGTTTATAGAGCCGTTAGGGTATACACAAGATGTCCTTAGTTATATTGCAGATCTCTCAAATATAGGAGCTACTCTTTATATATATATATATATGTATCACAATTCTATCAGTGAATACACAATCAATCATATTCATATGGTAGCAGAGTTTTAGATCTAAACATTTCATTATTTTCTTCTCAAAGTTTCCGACGATCATTTGATGACGTCCCAAACTTCCTCTGTTTCTTCTTCAGCGGCGTAAAGTTCCTCTGCAACGATCGTTGATCGCAAAATCCCATCCTTTCGGTGAACATGAGTACTATGACTCGGCTCACATCCTCAAACTACATCACCTGGAATATGCAACTCTCACTATTTCTTGACGAACACAGTATGAAACAACACATGACCGATGACTCAGAGATCCCATCGCCCACAGTAGAAACAACAATCTGATCATGCCAAATCCAGCATACATGGCATGGCAGAAACAAGACAAGCTAAACAATATATATATTCCATAGAAAAGAAAGAAAGAGCATAGTATATCCATAAATCAATTCCTCAATGTTGGATTATTAAAGAAATTTTGTGCCAATACAATATACAGGCCACTAAAACAAGAATTAGAATAATCGGGAATCCAAAATAACTAGTAAAAACCGGGAAAGCAGCAATGAAGCATAAAACATAGAAATGAAATGTAAACGATAGAGGTCCATGAGAATGAACATTCTGATGGTGTAAAAATGATAGATAAAAGTAGCCGTGGGTTTTCCAACGACGCCCTTTTGCTTGCTTAAAGACGCAGCGTTTTGGTAACCAAAAGAGAAATTAGAGAACCGAAGCGATGGAAGAAAACAAAGTGGAAAACGGAAGCGGGCCCTGTGAAGTAGGTTGGTAGCCTCACAAATGATTAAGAGGTATCCAGCTGTCTCCAGACCCTCTGAGTCAGTAAGAAGCTTCTTAATAGAGGAGGGACAAGAGCGGTAAAAAAATCAAAAAAAGTTTGCGTCGTCTTCAGGTAAAAAGAGAAAATGAAAATAGACGATCATTTCAAGAGAGAGTCCCCACACAGCTTATAAAGGCCCAAACAAAATAATCGTCCACCGACGTGTGTGTGTGTGTGTACAAGTAAAGATTTAGATTTGTGAGGGCTAAAACTATTGTGTGTGCCAGATTCACTAACCCTTCTGATCCCCGCCGCCGCCAAAACCTCTTCGATCTCCGTCTATATATCTGTCTCCGTTTATATTCTCCAGTGGACTTCGGTATAAGTCCGTAGAAACCAGCTGAGGAAGAAGAAGGATAAGAAGAAACCCACTCCTCGTGATGATGATGATGACGTCACTCGGTGGTGGTGGAGGTGGAGGTGTTGGTGGTGGTGGTGGAGGAGGAGGGAGATTTATGACGTATCCGCCGCCTCTTTCTGTGCCTCCCTCGGCTCCTCAGTCACCTAACTTCTCTGGCGGTCTCCGATCACAACCTTCTTTCCTCGTTGAGCAGGAGAAGTAATTCAAATCTTTTGTCTTTCCGTCTTTTTGTAGTTGACTTGCGTGTCTCGATCTTTCTTCAATACACTTGTACTGATTGGATCCTGAGCTCTTAATTTTTCGTCGCAAATCTGAATTTTTCATTTCTGGGTTCCTGTTGATCGTACCGAGATCTATGTTCTCTGTTTCTGTTGCTTCCGTCGGTTTTCGATATGTTTTGAGTTGAGCTCCTACCTACCATTTCTAATTAAGCTCTTTTATAGCTCGATTTACTTCATTGCTTGATTTTCTTCGCTGGATTTTTGTAAAGTAATATACTTTTTTACTTGACATCAAAAAATTTTGAATCTATAAACCCGTTTTGTCTGTTATTGATTGTGCAACGGATTGTCAGTGCCGTATGATCTTATAGAATCATTCGTTTCGTGAGTGTTGACTTGTGTCTTTACTGATGGGGGATTAACTTCTTTCACTCTACCTAGATGCTAATGTTTAGAGCGAGGGTTTGCTGAAGAAAAAGATTTGACATTTGTGATTGTTGAGACTGAATCTGCTTACCATCTTGTGTGCTCAAGGTCATACTGGTTTTGATTATCTGCAATTTCCATTTTGGCAGGTATCTTTCGGAGTTACTTGCAGAGCGTCACAAGCTTACACCATTCTTGCCTATGCTTCCACATGTCTGCCGACTGATGAACCAAGGTGAGCCATACTGTTATTATTAGAATATGTTGTGGTTTCTTTACTTTCTTCATAATATCTTCTAATATTGTTTGTTTCTTGCTTCTTATCTTCTATACTGTTTGTTTCTTGCTTCAGAACTACAATCTTTGAGAGAGATCATCTAGCTAGCTGTTAGAAAAAAAAACATATGACAGAGTAATTGTACAGTCCCATAAGTAAGAAATCTTACTAGCCAAATAGACAATTAGAGTCTTCCGTCCTTTGCTATTATGAATTAGAACATACAATGACAGTGCGGATATATCAGTTGAATTGTGGTCAAATAGAGTTTAGAAATGACTTTTTTTACTCATGTAGATTTCATTTTCATATCCTGTTACTAAGAATTTTACTTGAAATTTATTTTTTTGGAGTTCTTATTATTCTAAGTTGTTTGGTATAATCAATTCTTGTGGTATTGGGCAGATCACATGTGTGACCTTCGTAGAGATCATATCAAAGTTGGAGTATCCCTTGTTTGCTGTGTGTTAGTTACATTCTATTTTAACTAGAGTGTGAAAGTTAATGTTCACTAACTTAGTTGAGACTAAGCCGTCTCTCCATTCCACTATCATTGGTGATGGATTTGTGGACTAATTCTAACTGGTGCGTCTTACTCTTGAAAATTGACATTTTTGAAACAGAAATTTTGCGTGTAACCACGCTGTTGGAGAATGCCATAAGTCAGAGTAGGTTTGATCACCCTAGCCCTCTGGCTTCTGGAGGGATATTTCAAAATGCAAGAGCTGACATGAACGGATGGCCCTCACAGTTTCCATCAGAAGTATGACTACTAACCATTAACATAACTCTTTTCATCTAATTCATACTATTGCTGTAGAAGCTTTTGTTGACTTGACATAACTTGCTTTGACTTACTCTTAATCGTAGTTCAACATGACAGGTAGCCTGGGCTAACACTGATAACCAGTATGGTTGTGCAAGGTTTTTGTCTTAGGTCAACACACTAAGTTACTAACTAGATACTCCATTACCTTCAGGAGGCATATAGATGTTAGGTGCAGCTGTGAAGGATTGGATATAACATGCTCTAATATATGCAGGGTTATTCTGTGAATATTATGAATTAGGATAAGCAATTACAGGTTTCTGTGCAACAACGCAATACCATTGCCCCTTTTCCGTGGAAGAAACGTTTGATAAGATCTATTTAATGTTCTTCTGGTTTTGATGCTGCAATCATATATCTGTAGCATGTACACATGCTTTGAGGTTGACATGGCTTCTAACAGATTGTTGGTTTATCATTTCATTTGCAGAGATCTGTTTCATCGTCTCCAGCACCAAATTGGCTAAACTCTCCTGGTAGCTCGTCCGGTCTCATTGTAAAGCGAACAATCAGGGTGGATATTCCAGTCGACCAATACCCAAACGTATGAATCTTAATTTCCTTGCTGAGAGTCCTAAACTATGTAGCCAATGTATAAACTTTAATTTGATGATCTGCAGTACAATTTTGTCGGTCGCCTCTTGGGTCCTAGAGGAAACTCCCTCAAACGAGTTGAAGCTAGTACTGATTGCCGTGTCCTGATAAGGGGGAGAGGCAGCATTAAAGATCCGATTAAGGTATTTACATTTCTTCTTCTGTTCAAATATCAATAATACCGTAAGTGCGTATCTGTATGTTCATTCTATTGCATTGTTTGCAGGAGGAAATGATGAGAGGGAAACCAGGGTACGAGCACCTGAATGAACAACTCCACATCTTAGTCGAGGCAGAATTACCCATTGAGATAGTGGATGCACGTCTCATGCAAGCTCGTGAAATACTAGATGATCTACTTACTCCCGTGGTTTGTTCATTGCTCTTCAAAGATCTTGTTACCAGAGATTCAAATAGTATTTGTCTAATAAGAACACATACTTTTTTATATCGTTTCAGGAGGAAACCCATGATTTCTACAAGAAACAACAGCTCAGGGAACTGGCCCTTCTCAACGGTAGTCTTCGAGAAGAAGGGTCTCCAATGTCTGGTTCCATCTCTCCTTACAATAGCCTCGGCATGAAGAGAGCCAAGACAAGGGGCTAATAAACTCGTCATTTCATTTTTTCAAGCTTGCCTCTCTCACCTTTTCAAGAAGGTATATATGCACCGTAACCGCTTCCTTCTTCTAACAAGAAGGCTTTTGAGGTTCTGTCTCCATCCCATCCTACTCCCTCCTCGGGGCTACCGGTACTGTCTCTTATCCCTGGAATAAAAAAAAAAAAAAAAAACACCCGTCGTATATGAATCTGTGTCAGCTTATTAATCTGTGTCCCGGAGAGAGTTCAGATGACAGAACTACAGACAGTGCAAAGGGGTCCGTCTCTGTTTGTGTATCTGTCTCTGTCTCTGTCCTAGGTTAATTTTGGCTTGCTTTTGCTCGTTTTCTTAGACTACTAATAAGCTTTGTTGCTCAAAGCCAGTTTTTGGGTAAAACATAACGGTTTGTGTTTGGTAATGAATTATTCTGTTTGCATTAACATAAACATCAGCTAATATATTTTGTTATTACTACATTGTGCAAACACAAATATATATAAGTCTACGAAACCCCACAACATCAAGCCTTGTCACTGTTATCGTCGTCTTCTTCATTCTCATCTATTCCGACCCACTGTGTAAATGCGAACAAAAACTCTTTAAAGTTCACCATTCCATTTTTGTCCCAGTCCATCTCCTCTGCAAACAATATTCTTGGTTTAGTGAAGGAGAAGGCTTGAGAATAAGTGGGATGTATATATATATAGAGAGAGAGATAGAGAAAGTGAAGAGGCTAGACCAAATCTCTTCATTGCAATCCGCCCGGAGGATCGTTCCCCAGATTCATCAATGGCTCGGACCATCTCCTCGCGGCTAACGTGTCCATCCTTGTTCTGGTCCAGGAACACGAATGTATCCACCAGCGTCTCAAACGTGGGTTCCAGCTTCGGCATTCCCAGTCTCCATTTCTATCCATGGTGCGAAAAACTCTCAATACCATTAAACCGATCAATCTATGCATAAAAATCGAGAACATTGTTTGATTACCTTTTGGAGAGTGGATGAGTCGTCCTTGAGAAGATAGACAAGGCAGAGAAGAACAATGAATTCAGTAAATGTAATCCCCATATCCTCGTTAATATCACAAGCCTCGAACAAGTCCTTTATCTCCTCTTCCTCGAACGAGATCTCTAGCTTCCTGAAACAATTCTTTAGCTCCGGGTGATCAATCGACCCATTCGAATCCTCATCTGCCCAAAAAACCAACAAAGTAAACAACCATGAAATCATGAGGAAACCAGCGATTTAGAATCTGCGCATGCACTCACCAAACTCTTGGAAAATGGCTTTGCAGTTCCGAAGACCCTCGTCGATCTTTGGGAACTTGAGAACAATACTGTTGAAAGATTTCATTGTGGTGCCTCTCGATGCCCTGCGTTGCACGGCTTCTATGATCTTAGCCTCTAGCTTTGTCTCTGGAACCCATTCTTTTTGCAGAGTATCAGATTTCGTCACCGCAGCTCCCATGTCTCTGTGAGATCAGATCGTTGATTCACCCACTCACGAAAAATCTAGTTTCTTGCAAGACAAGGCAGCTTAACTAATCTTTTGATTGCACAGAATAAGAACGCTCTTTGATGATTCCAAGATTACCAAGAGCAGATCTACTCAGTGATTCAGAAAATAACGTGAAAAAACAAAAGCAAAAATAAACCGATACAACATTGACAAGTTTCACAACAGACGATAGATGTCACAAGAATCAGTACGAAAGAAAAAGGACAGAAAGAAGAGAAAGAACCTGTATTAATTTCTTATTTGTCACGAGATCAAAAGTACAATTACAGATCTGTTTATTGTTTTTGTGTTCCAGGAAAAAAAAAAAAAAGATTATGTCTGATCAGAAGATGAATTGAATGAGATTTATTTATAATGGCGTGAAGAACGCTGAAGATTCCACGTAATTGCGGATCTTAAAAAACGCTTATTCATTTGTCATCAATTATTATTTTAACATAACTCTCCATCATCTCCTGACTTTTCTCAATTTTTTTTTTAATTTACAACAATGAAATGGTATTAGTTATCACTAATCTTTGACCATTCTATGATTATTATTTTTTATCGAAAGAAGTCTGAATTTATGCAGCTAGAGGATCAACCAGTGTGTTTTCTAAAAGCATTATTTTAGTCTTTACCATATATAATACATCTATATTTAGAATAACAAATGTGTGTTAGTATAAATGAATGGTTTATATATATATATATATATAACCTATTTTTTTGGTATAAAGTATTTATTCATTTTGTATGAAGTTAGACATATAGTTAATAAATATTTAAAGAACAACGAAAAATCTGAATCCTATCTACAAAATATGAATGAGTGCTCTCTCCTCAGTATATTTAGAACTCTCCCTTGTAAAAATCAACTATAAGCAAAAGATACACACGTATTTCTACATGAAAGATTCACTCCCAGACAAGAAGAGTCGATGAAATCTCGGGAAGAAGAAGAAAATTAGAGACATACAAAACGCCCCAAGAAGACCTCTCTCTCTCCTCCTCTCTCGCCAAGAATCGTACACATAGAAGAAGATGATCAACTAAACCTAAAACTAAACGGTTCTCTTAAACCCACAGCCACGAACTGCAGCGGATGGAGGAAGGCAAACGGTGGGGCATGTGATATTGTGATGTGCTCCATATAATTAACTTCCGAAGATATATATATGTCTTTGTAACTTAAAATGGGATAATGTTGGATGTGTGTTCCGTGTAAAAACTATTTATGGATTCGACCCTCGTCACGAAGAGAGGAGAATTCCCTTAGTAATTTGGTGAGAACAGAAACTTCCCTTCCAAGTATATAGACTTTCCCTTTCTCCTTTGGAGCTTTGATAGTGTTAGCGATACTAACAAATTTCATATTTGGTTCCTCTTTCTTCAAAACTCGATTCCTTCTTCACATGATCTTGATTAATTATTCTTCTAAAAGTTACTTGTTCATGCTCATCAAGCTTCCTTCAAGCTGAATCATCATTCAATATGGGACACAAGACCTCTTTTCGAAAGACTATTTTGTATTTCCAAAATCACATATATAAAACATGTCATATTCACCAACTCTTCCACATTCACCCGAAACTTGAAATTTATTTATCTTTACAATATAACTTGGATATTTTGAAATTTCATTTTACAATCTCGTAAAAATATTAAAATATATCTTTGATGATACATAGAACATTCTAAAATATGTCTTTAATACTGATCATTTCCATATGTATCAGTACACTCAAATTAACATTTTGAACACTCTTATAGTTTTATATCTAAACAGTAGAATCAACTAAATAAGATTTTTTAAAATTAAGCTTATAGTTTTTATGGTCTTACTCTAGTACGAAAGACATCATCTTAGATAAGTCTAAAAAGGGAACTTTAAATTACGTTTTATAGTATTATCATCTCAAAATCGAGGGGACTTTAAAAAAAAAAAATTACATATTTTGTTTCTTACGAAAACAAACTTACATTTAAAGGGTTAGTTTTATATTTTACCTGTTTAATTATTTAATTGATCGAGGCGTTTTCAAAAAAACTACGGTTTAAATGCGGAGAAGACATAACTGATCTTTTGCTTGTATTTTCTTCTTTTAGAGTTTGAAGCTCCGCTAACAACAATTCCATGGAGTTGATATTATTGTTCCTTCTGATGGCATTATTGGTATCTCTCTCCGGTACGTCTTTTTGTCTTCCTTCCCCAGAATTAATATGTTTCGCTCTCAAATTTCTAATTCGAATTAGCATTTGGGAAATGGAGATGGTGACATTTATTTACGGGTCGCTTTCTGTAGATAGTGTGTTTGAATCTCAGACCTCGATTAGTAGAGGAAACCTACTTCATTCCAACAAAAGTAAGTATGTTCAAAAAGCATCCTGATTCTTTTATTTTAATTTGTTCGTCACATTTGAATCTTTACTTATGCTTTTTATTATTTTGTATACGTCAATGTGTGAGAATATAGAGCCATTTACATGTACTTATGATGTGTTATGTATACCACATAGACTCATAACAAAGCCAATTGATAAAACAAATTTTTGAGTTATTAACCAAAATAAAAAGAACCAAACAATTATATTTAGTCCAATCTTGATTTCACGAACTATTATTTTTAATTGTTGTCAGAGTTTCTGAAGGAGAGTTACAAACTCTATGTCCTATTTGTTCAAGTTCTTTGTTTGGTCTTGTATAGCGTAACGTAGGGAATATTAATTGGACTCTATACACGAATTTTCGGACAAAAAAAACTCTTGCATGAATTTTGGTCCTGCATGTCTATAACTTATGAATGTTTAATCTATAGATTTATGTATATTTCGCTTTTTTTTTCTTTCTAGCTTCGGTACAGTTTAAGATCAAATTTGTATCATTAGTTTTCTTGAAAATTGGTTAAACCTCAACCATTATGCATACGATTCGATTTGGTTTAAGGATTGGTTATTTGGTTCGGTTACAAATGGTGTGACACAGCACTCTTGCTATTATTCCTTTGTTTATATGTTTGCTTGGGAACAGAATGTGAAGTGAACTTTGAGTATATGAACTACACGGTTATGACGAGACGGTGCAAAGGTCCGGCGTTTCCAGCGAAAGAATGTTGCTCGGCGTTTAAAGAGTTTGCATGTCCTTACGCGAATGAAATCAACGACATGAATAGTGACTGTGCAAAGACAATGTTCAGCTACATGAACATATACGGAAACTATCCTACTGGTCTCTTCGCCAACGAGTGCAAAGACACGAAAGATGGACTTGTTTGCCCTTCTCCACCTCTCGGTTCACCAGACCTAAAAGCCTCAGCCACTGATTCCACCGCTTCTCGTCACATCATGCTGTTGATCTCTGCTGCGGCCGCTATTTTGGCATTTCTAGTGTTGGCTTAGCTGTAATAAAAACGCGAATAAAATAGATTTGTTACTCACTTATTCCTTTGAATCATGTTGACGAAAATGGAAGATTTACGATTTTGTTATAAGCTTAGCTTGTGTGTGGAATGTATGTGGTTGTACAAAATGACTCTAAGTGACTGGGCCATGAAAGCGCATCTACATGGCTTATCCTTGCACTTGGATGGTTGGATTTGCCGCGATAATTATTATTATCTCTTTTTGGATGAAACTGTCATCTGAAAATAAAATTACGATGAAAGTTTCAAAAGAGCAAGACAGTGGAGGGAAGGAAGAAGAAGATCAGAAGAACCTGAAACCATATCTGGAACAGGTCGCCGTGAAAAGCAAATCGGATTTTCGGAGGAACAGTAGAGTCGCTGTTATCTCAGAGCTCTTGGAATATCTTCAATTCTTGAATAAAAGCAGGGTGCTATAATATGTTCTGCCTTTTCTTGAATAAAAAGGTAACATTCCAACAGAGAAAATGAAGAAGCGAGACGTATCTTTCAATTCTATAACCAGAGGCAAAACTTATAGCTGAAATGTTAACAAGAAATGCGAAAATCCAAAAAAGAACTCAGTGTGCTACAAAAAAAAAAAAAGGGTCACGTGGGTACAACAGTATCAGGAGACTCCGGCAACAATCGGGACACGAACACCAAAACTACCGTTAGTAGCAATACTAACTGTATAAGGAGGCATGAAGTGATCTTACATGCTCTTTTCTGGATGGTTCCAGTGGTTTCTGTGCACTCGTTTTCCAGGTCTTGAGCTCTGTTTGCTAAATTTGCAGCCTTCGTTTCTACCTTTTCGAGCTTGCTCAACGTCTCATTAGCTTGCTCTTCTGCCAATGCCTCTTGTGCTTCAACCAGCTTCATCTGATAATTCAAGTCATCAATGGATCTTGAATATATCAGATATTCAATCTCGGCCTCAATCTTTTGCCGGAAGATATCTTCGACAACCGTCTCTTTTCCTCGATAAACGTTTCCTGTTTCACCCCAAGAGCGTTTGTTTTGGTTCGTGGTGGATTCAAGCTTCCGAATGTGTGATTCTTTCACTTCAAGCATAGACCTTGTTTCTTCTAGCTTAACCTCCAGCTGTTCAACATTGTTCATCAGGGTTACAATCTCCGAGCGAGGTGAGCTTACGTCACTGGCTCCTTCGTGATGTTGTGGCATCGGTTCTTCCTTCCCGATCTCCCGGTATTGTTGAACCTCTGCAAATGAGATTGCATAAGGAGTCACATTAGACTTGATAGGCATTCATGTGATAGTATCGGTTGAAGCCAGCAAGAAAATGAAGAATCATAACAAGAAACTGGTATAGAAACAGCAGTGAAAAATAACCCAAGTTCAAGGTACAATCAGCTTAAAAATTATCAGAATGGCCTACCTTTTTCAAGAGCTTCTTGCAAGGTGAGGAAACCGTCGATGGCCTCTGTTAACGGATCCAGTTCCTCTGGAAAAAAACCATTGTTATTGTTTATCGACGACTCTTCACCTTCTCCTCCCGCATTATCATTTCTCTTTGAAGTTTCTCCATTCATATCGGCTTCATCGCCATTTCTTCCATTGTAGTCCATCATCCTTCCACTCGGTTTCCTCGAATCAGATTCCAAGCTGGAGTGAGAGTTTTCCTTCTCGACACTTTCTCCTCTATGCTTTTTACTATTCTCTACTCGACTTTTCCCTCTCTGACCAGAACTAACAACCATTGGCTTCTCATACCTAATAACCTTGGGGGCTCTTGCAGCTGATGATGACTTGCTACTCCGGTCATCATCCTTTTCTGAATCAATACCAGCAGAAAAACCAATCCCTGCCATAAACCTAGAATCATCAAAACCAGTCCTAAGTGTCTCAAAACCATCACCGCCGGTAAATCTTAACATATTGACAGACCCAACAGATCCCTGACTCTCCTGTTCGAGTTCCGGTGACTGAAGCTGCATCTGTTTACTACCATGTGAATGAGCAGAACCGGACAAGCCTCTCTTCAGAACTACTTTACTGTTCCCCACATTGGCAGACATGTCTCTAACAAGATCTCTCCTGATCCTTCTCCATTTCCTCAAACCACGGCCCTTTGAAACCGGAGAGTAAGCACCACCTAACGAATCAAAGTTCGTCGCTTTACCCACTCCAACAGACGTTTCATTATCGCCAGCTCTCCCTGCAGAGGAAGTCGAAACCAGTTTCACGCTCTCGTCTGAGAAGGACCCGTTATCCAAACTCCTACCATCATCAGCAGTGTTGATGGAGCCTTGTTGGATCAAACCATTATCGTCAACAGACTCAAGCGCAGAGCTTTCACTCTCCAAATCCATTATCTCTCTCCACCCTCCTCCCAAAATCAAAATCTTCCAAAATCACATGTGATCAAAATATCAAGAACGAAGACCATCGTTTCAAAATTTAACGATACGCAATCAAAAGTCAACTCAAACAAGTTACAATTCATGCGCTCCTTTTATACGATGATTAAATACAAAGAGAACCATCTACTGGATCAAGAAGAAGCAATGATCACAATAAGAATAAATAAAACCCAACAATATAGAGAATCCAGCTCAATCGAACACGCGCGCGAAATTGAATAGAAATTCTGGAGACGTAAACGAGAGAGACGTAAAGCCAAGGTGGATTCGCTGAGATCCAAAGGAGGATGAAAACCCTAATCCGATGACCGGATCCGCAGATCTAATTATTACCCCTTCGATGTATGAAAGTTTCGTCGCCGGAAAAGGTTACTTTTTCTTTCTATTTTCTTTTCCTCACGATCAATTTTTTGGGTTTTTCCATTTTCTTTTTATATTACGGTTAATTCGTTTATCTTTTATTTTATTTAGAGAAGACATGGACGGGTGGACAGAACACGTGGTGACATCTTTGCCATCTCAACTACAAGATAGTCATTTCCCACCGTCAGATTCGACATCCTCATTTATACCGCTAATTACGATTGTTTTTTTTTTTAAGTAAAGTAGTGTTAGTGTCGTGACCAAAAAAATAATAGTGTTAGTGTATTTGAAAAAAACAGGAAATAAAGGCTTATAGTTACGTATATGTCTTCAAAATGATGGTTGATTTTTTTTAAAACAATCTCCTGAAAAAATGATATTTATCGAATCTGAATATATGATTTTCCTTTTCTAGCGAAAAATCAATTTGTCTGGATCACAATCAGATTTTTTACCTTTTTGTGGAAATTTTTTGATGCCGATTCTGCGAACACATTCATGTGAATTTGTGAAGATAAATCTCATATACATATGTGCGTAAGAATACCATGCCATTGGGCTTCGCCGCTTGGGTCATATTAGCTACTTAAAACATGGGAGACACGTGAATAAACAGAGAATTACAAGGGTACAAATCATAAAACGCAAAAGTCTTCTTAATCTTACATCTGAGAGGATTAGCACAAACGAAATGGCTGCACACTCATTACACAGACAGCGACATAATTAATGATAATACTAGTAAAATAAATAACAAAACCGAATCAGAAAGGCTTCTCGTAGCCTCGAGCTGGAGGTTGGTCCCAAGCTTGCAAGAATGCTGCAACACAGAGAAAATGAATAAAGGTCTTTATAATTGAAAAATAGAGAAGTGAATGCAAAACGCAAATAAGCCAACTGATGTAGCCTTACTCAATGGTATTTCTCCGAGCGACATGAATATCGAATCGTCGTCTGTATTATTTGGTGCTTGGTCATTTCCAAGTGCTCCCTGAGACGTTTTCAAGGAAAATTTAGCACCAAAACCCATTCTATGCGACTAAAACACTTGACAAGTAAAGTGAGTACCTCTCCGTCTTGAAGGGCAACGTCGTTATTCTGTGGCACAGTACTGATTCCCGGGTTTATCGGAGGAATATTTCCAAATGAATCAAGATACTCGACCATCATGAGCCCTTCATTGTAGTCTGGAACGTCATCAATGCCCATGTATGGGGCAGCTTCTTGCCTGGTACATGTTTTCAGTCAAGAACTCATTAGCCAAAAGTTGTTAAAATGTGTGTATATAGGTGTAGATTGGGACTTAGCCGTACTTTCTCCCGGGAGTATTGCTGGACTTGACCACTTCCGGGGTATCATCGTTGTCCAGGTCAATCACTTCTATCTCTTTACCGTTGCTCATCCGCGTATTAGTACTGAAGTCAAGAGACTTGCTAGAACTGCTTATTGAGAGATCAAAATCAACAGCTTGACCAGATTCCCTTTTGACATCATTCGCATCCGACGCTCCCCCTAGATTTAGGTCACAGATCTTAAACGAAGCAGGAAAAAGCTGATGCTCCTCTGCATACCCAGGACCTGTTTTCCCCTGTGTATACTATTGCGTGTATTAACCAGACTTTCATGGTTGACCGTTTTTCCAGCAGCACCGTCAATCAGTCTCCTGTTGAACGAGCTTGTCTTTTCTTTTTCTTCCGGACCGCATTGGAGTTCGCTTGTTTTCAATACGTTGAAGCGTTCATTGGTTTCAGAAGCTGGCACAGGCACCCAATCTCTTTGTCTTTTTGCTCTCTCGTCCAAGTCACTGCCTTCAGCAGCCCGCTTCTCGCCAACTTTCCCCACTGAATGTGATCTGTGCAGACTAGGCAATTCTAATCCTGAATCTTTCTCACTATCTTCCCTGACAATGTTATTGGGGAAAGAATTAGACCTATGGCATTTACTGTTCTCAACGAACTGAACAAGAGCCAAATCTTCAACTTGGTCGTTAAAATTCTCATCGCCAGTAATATCGGCCTTTCCAGATGACTGGCCTCGAGTCTCACATTGCTTTTCGTTTTGATCTTCCTCTAAAAGTCCAGAATTATGAGAGGTTTCCTTGATGTGTTGACTCAGATAAAGCTTTGGGCCTTTAGCAGTGAGAGAAGAGCGTGTCCTCGTAGGCACCTTCTCAAATTACACAGCGTTGCCAAATCAATACCACTCTTGGTGAATGATTCATCAGCCGCACAATGTTCCTGGATAGATGCATCTTCACAATGTTGATTGATAGGTGCTTCTTCGATAGCAGCCTGGCTCTCATCTTCTCCACCATTACCACCAGTCCTGCCTTTCATCTCCCCTGATCCAGCACTCAAGCTAGAAGAACCTTCTGATACTTTAGAGAGTTCACAATCTTGTACAATCTCTTTCCCAGCACTCGAGGAACATGTCTTAGACTGCGCCTCATCCTGGAGATTGTACTTGTCCAACACAGACTCGGAGTCACCAGCTCCTTCACGCTTTCTCATAAATTCACCGGAGGTTGACCTCTGAACGGAGCTAGCAATATCTTCAGCAAGTGGCTGTTCCTCTCGATGCCCAGACACGGAGTCATCACCAGTCTCGGCCTCGTAAGCTTTACTTCTCTCCGACCAAGATCCGCTCCTGCCGAAATCCGAGTCGTAACGGTGAGACCTCCTTCCTTTCAAATTGTTCCTGGAGCCAGCTGAGTTATAGCCATCGACATACCTCCTTCTATCTGAACCCGGAACCGAAACATCAGCTCGAGCTGCTTCTTGTGACCTGGAACTCTGAAACTCCCCACCCTGCTTCCTGAAATTACCATTCTGCCATTTACTGGAAAGCGCATTTTGTGGTAGAACACCCTGAGAAACTAAGTACTCCGCCGCCAGACGCCCTGCCTCCATGAAAACGTCGCCGCCGCCTCTACGTTGGACAGGTGGAGGAGGCAGAGGAGGAGGCAGCTGGTTCTGGTATGATTTAGAGCGTCCCCTTCCACGTCCATATCCACGGTTAAACCCACGGTGCTGGTGGTCGGAGCCATAGAAACCATGTCCTCTCATAGGACGCTCAGGAGAAATTCTAGAACCAGACATCCCCATTCCAATCGAACCAGATCTGTACCCATTCCCAACGTTGCGTTGTCTTCCATGCATCTTCACAGAACACCTCTAGTAATAAAGTAATCACAAGAGTAGTGAAACCCAAGAGCCTTGGACACAGCTTTGAGTTATTTAGGAAAAGTTAACAACTTTGATGAAGGCCTCAGAGCTTTCTCGTCTGATATAAAAAAGCCAAGAAGACAGTAGCCTCAAGTTTTAAATTGTACTCTTTCGGGGACGATCCTCCTCTTCAGTCACAGCAAAAACAATTTAACGAAATATCAAGCAAAACGAAGGATCTCGAGTTCCAGATTCGGCAAAGATCTAACCTCTCTCTCTCTCTCTTACCGAATCCGACGATCATTGGATCACCTTGTTCGAAACCGTCGAAGGAAAGGGAAACATCATCTGATGGTGGTGAGATTTAATGGTGTCATTACACTTCAGTTCTTCGTCATCAATGAGAAAGAACCCTAGAATTTCCCCCCGAAACTGGAGTCTCAGTCAAAAGATTTACGGCAAAACAGAAACCAGGATTTAAATGTTTTCGATCTAGGGTTTCCGATGACGATGAACACGAAGCAGCAGCAGCACTACTTTCAGTTTTCCAGATTTTTGCGGCGAAAAAATCTCTAACGCTGATTTCCGATTTCGCGTTTTTATTTGCGTCTCCAAGTTTTTTTTTTTTTCCTACGAGATATTAATTAGCAGCGAAAGACGGGAAAGCATGAAGTTGCCACGTCAGCTCTTAGCTCATGAAAATTTCGTCTCCTCCTCACGCGCCCTGCATCGCGCGTGGGTTCCAGTCTTCTGCACACTATCTCCACTCTCTCTAATCACAGACCCCAGCCAACCCATTTTACCCAAACATTTCTACTTTTGTTTTGACCAATCACAGAAACATATCTATTTTAATATTGTATGGCGTCGAATAGTGGACTTTGAATTTGGAGTTGGATGTTGAGTAATTTCAATTTTTTTTTTTTTTTACCAAAAGATAATTGCCAGTAGTTTCTACTAGGTCTGGGCGTTCGGTTTTTCGGTTCGGTTCGGTTCGGTTTTTTCGGTTTTCGGTTTTTTCGGTTATAGAGATTTAGTAACCGTTCGGTTAATCATAAATTCGTTCGGTTTCGGTTCAGTTTTTTCGGTTTTCGGTTTTTTCGGTTATAGAGATTTAGTAACCGTTCGGTTAATCATAAAATTCGGTTCGGTTTCGGTTCGGTTTCGGTTCGGTTATTTCAGTTTCGGTTCGGTTTTTCTTATATATTTTGGATAATTTTGGATAAAAAACCGGATAACTTCGGATAATCGGATAATTTCGGATATTTTGGATAAAAACATTTGGATAATTTTGGATAATTTTGGATAATTCGGTTTTTTTACTAATATTGGTTAATTTTAATTATTTAGTTATTTTAAATATAAATATAAATAATATTTTTAAGTATATGTTTCGTATTTCGAATATTCGGTTATCCGTTCGGTTATCCATCGGTTTCGGTTTCGGTTCGGTTATTTTGGTTATCTCAATTCAATATCCAATGAGTGTTTCATAATATTCGGTTCGGTTTCGGTTTTGGTTATTTCGGTTCGGTTTCGGTTCGGTTTCGGTTTTCGGTTAAAATGCCCAGCGCTAGTTTCTACTCTCCAAATCTTTGTTATACTATTATCCTTTTTTGCTAACTCTGCTTTTTGGAATTTATTTCCCCACGTTATACTTGCACTTTCACATAAATAAAAATAGAGAGTTTTTTTTAGTTAGTCAAATCATTCTTTTCTTTTACCATATAAAAAAAATATTATCTTTTTATATCAAGATATTAATTCATGGCAAAATTTTAAATTAGTTAGATTATAAAAATTCTGACACGTAACAAAAAGAATGATCATATCAATATAATATTTACAAATATGACTATTATGAGTGTAAATCACTATTTAAAAAAAAGTATGATAGTTTTTAATTGATTAATTCACATCTATGATTTGCAAGGCTTTTGGACAAATATTTCGTTGGGCTTTTGGATTTTTATTAGCAAGTTTCAAAGAAGTATATCCCAATTGGTTTATTTTGTAATTTACGCTGGTAAATTGGCGGCCCAGTATTTCTATTTAATATTCACTAAAAATATTTCATCAACATACTTTATCTGTGATTCAAATTTAGTCTGAGCGTCAATATATTTTATAATAATTCAATACAACGAATGATAATTTAACATTTTACATTATTTGCAACTATCGTAAGATTCTCCATAACTTATGAGTTATGCTATTAGCCGATTAGTGTATGTGGATACATATATCTATGTAATAAAAATAGTATAAACTAAATAGTACTTTCAGAGTTTTTTGTATTTTCAATAAAGCTCTAAATGTATTCAGAACTCCGAAATGTACCGAGAGCCTATTAACTAAAATATTATAGTAATATTTCTTCTTTCTTAAAACTAAACCGAACCGATACTAGCCGTGTTGGAGAGACGAGCTGAGCCAAAGCGATGAGCTGAGCCAGAGAGACGAGCTGAGTCGGAGAGACGAGCTGAACAGGAGAGACGAGCCGGAGGGAAATGTGTAGGTGTAGACTTAGGAGAATCTTCGAAGAATTCGATCCTACACTGATCGTAAGTGAGTAAGCAGAGAACCAAGTAATCGTTTGTTTTAGATTTTTTTTTTGTATTTCACCATCTTAAATCCTGTGTTGAGTAGGAGAAGCAAGTGTCATAGCTCTCTTCACGCCAATGAGATTCTGATTGTACTTTAGTTTTGAAGGAGAACTAAACTTCTATTTGTGATCAGTACCGAACAGACACCTGTTTGACTGGCTGGTTCGAGTGAAAAAAAACATTCTTCAATTTCGTTGAAATATGGATTAGACAGTAATGATCGATGATTGATATATTTAAGTTATATAAATATGAAACATCTCTTTTTTGAATTATATATGATTCACACACAGGATTGAATGGAACGATAAACCAACTTTCATATCATTGTCGATACGACATATTGGCCATAGCAACAACAAAATTCTTTTACAAAAACAAAAACAAAATTCCAATGATAAATGTGAATATTTTCAGTTTGCTCTCTCATGAAGATCTTAACTATTTTGAACACTAACAAAAAAGTTCATAGATAAGTGTGTTACCAAATAGTGAGAGTACCCTCTATTGTAGAACAACTAATCTAAAATAGCAAAAAAATAACAAGTTTACTCAAAGTATAAATAATAATTTTTAGTGGTCAGAATATTTTTGACAATTTTATGTCCCTTAAATAGATTTGTTTAACTTAAATCACTTTATACTAAAAATAGTTGGCAGATTAGGTTTTTTTGTTCCATGTTTTTCTAACCGCTATTGTAACATAATGTAAAATTTTCTTTTTTTTTCTAAATTACTTTTATTTGTTTTCCTCTCCTTTGGGCATATTTTGTACATTATGTAAAGTTTTCTAGAGGTGTTTGGCAGAACCTAGAAATTGGCCAATAATATCCCGTTTTTAGTGTGAAAAGTTGGAGAATAATTAGTTTTAGATCACATGTGTAAAGGGTTCATGGTATATCAAAATTCTATTTAGCTTACTATTTGCATGAAGACTAAAGAGGAATTAGTATGTGGAAAACAAGATGCAATTGACTCAGAAACAGGTCACATAATGCTGATGTCCGGACACGAGAGAGATGAGATGGGTACAGAATTTCGTGAGTTCCAAGACTCATATGGGGATGATGTTGGTGATGAGGGGTACGCTAGAGTGGCTGTCGGTAATCCAACATAGTTTACTAATCTAAATAATTCTTCCATCGAAAAAATTATGTTCTATCATTGAAAAAATAATATATTATGTGCAAATCATATTTTACCATCATGTGTAAGTTTTAAATAAAAATTTTAGTTTATTTTTTATGATCGAAACTCACATATAATATTTTGTTTTGTATTAGTGTCAGAATATGAGTTCAAACCTAGGAATATAGGTCTGATAAATTATATATGATAAACAAAATAATTATAGCTAGCTTTTTTCAACTATTAAAAATAGAATTTATAGTTATGAAATATTTATGAGATTTTACTTTGTATTAACATTTTTAAATAAGAATATCAACTGGCAAAATTTATTCAGTCTACTTACTAATTTTTCTTATTGTTATTTATTAGTTATGACATTGTTTTGTACTTAACCGTGTAAATTGTTGGAACTCGTTTTTGACGAAATGATTTTAGATCATTTGCCGGTAGGTTTCCGAGCGAAGACGTTCGTCGGAATTACCGGACACTCGTAAGCACTATGAAGTAGTGTACTTACATGTCAAAATCGAAGTGGTTTGAATGCGAAATGGAGGTCCAAAGTTGATAGCTTATAAAGCTTTAATATTTGGCTAAATATAAATTTAGCAAATATTCTACATTGGATATTTGGATTTGAATTTGGGTTTGGATTTGTTATTTGGATTTTATGTCCATTAACTTATTTTTTAATAAACCTTATTATTGTTGATCTTTTGTGTTTTCATAAACATAAAAAAAGCAAATCCATAAATAATATATTATTGCATTGATTTGGTCAAAGCTTATAATATATGCATTTGAAGTCAACATTAATATTGGTCAAGGAGATGGTCAAGGAAATCAAACTCCATTATGGCAATTGATGTGTGACATTACTCTCCATAAGAGCACCATGTATGTTACGTTTTTTTTTAAGTTTAAAAACGTGACTTGTGCAACATATTGACATATACGATCAAACCAAAAATAATCAAGCAACAATCTCTTCCACTATTATTATTTTTAGTTTATGGTCTTTTGTGTCTGAGAGTACAACATAGTTCTAAGGTTCGTTAGCTTCTATTCTGAGTATTGCGGAATAGTCGGAAGTGTGGTTTTATCCTGGGATTCTGATTGCGTAAACACCGTCACACTACGGGCAATTTAAGAATTAAGGAAAGAGTGTCTCGACTCCACACAAATCGTTTGTGTTATTGGTAACAAGTATTGTAATTTTAATTCTGTCTTTTATCAACATATCAATAAAATATTCAGTTTTGCCATATCGTAGAAATCATGTTCCTACATAAATTTTGATTGCTAATTGGAATCGAATTTGAGTAATCGAATTTGACTTGAAAAGGCAGATTATCCAAACCAAAAATTAATTTAATACTCCGCAGATCGCCAGCAACTGTTCCGGCGAAACGGCCGGTAATGTAACACTAATTATTTAAACTTTTGTTTTGTTGAAATATACATCTTTTTAAAACACTTTAACTAACTATTAAATTCATCTTAACACTCAATGTTCTACATTGATTCTTACACCATTGACTAAACTAACATTAATAGAGTTAAAAACGTGGTTAACTATACATATGTTAGCAAAGCTAACAAAGAATTCTTTTGTCTTTTGCTTTTGTTGTCACTAGAGTTAAAAATGTTTCTAATATGTTATTGTATTTTAAGCCAATGGTGTAAAACACAAGCACTATGACGAGTTTTCTCATTTAGGTGAAGTAATGTTTTGTGTAATTTTTAAGGGTTTTTTCAAACCACAAAAAGTGTATATTTCTAAAAATAGTTAAACTGTTGGTAAATTTTAATGGAATACAATGTAGAAAAAAATTGAACTTGTTTTGTTTAGATTGTGAGAAAGTTAAGGAGAAAATTTATCTAACGAAGCTGTGTTATCTCTTGTATTGTTGCCGATATACATATTCATTGGGTTTACGGCAAACGATAATCAAGAAAGAGAGAAAGAGAATTTTCACAGAAGGTTTCTTCTTCTTTACGTTTTGTTCATTGTCTGTGATTAACCCATAAGAAGAGAGAGGTAGGAAGAGGCAAAAAGGAGCATTTCCCTGTTTCGATCCCTCCTAGAGTATAAAACGGCAAACAATATTTGATCTGTTAATAGATCAGGTATTGGTCACCATTCTTATAAAATTATTATTTTATCTTCATAGTTGTATTTTTTTACCAAGAGTTCCCATGATGTATCTAACTTGAAGCTTATTACAAGAAGTTACTGTTCTCTCTCCATTTTACTGTCTTTGTGTATGTCTATGAGACTTCATTCGTTGCATTATTACATTCCAGGTTAATCCCAAATTTGAAGCTGAATCTTGATTTTGTAATGGCTGGTTGTAATGATAATGTTGCTGTAATGAGAGAATGGGTAGACTGTAGTCCTAATAACAAAAAGAGATTGAAAGCTGAAGTCGATAGAGAGGCTTTTTTAGAGGAAGACATTAAGAAGAATGATTTTCTGCAAACCAGCTTTCAAGAGAAAACGTATTATTCACGAGGTGGTCTTAGTGAAAGGGTTGCTGCGAGAGCCGGGTTTAATGTACCGACTATAAACACTGAGAGTATTCTTCAGTCCCTATCTTTAACCATATCTTCTCCTGGTGTTAGCCCTGCAACTCTGCTAGAGTCTCCTGTTTTCCTCTCAAACCCTTTGGTAAAGTTTTCTTTACAACATCTCATTGTCGTCTTCTCTTTCGCATATCCTTTTCTGAAATCTTTCATCACTTGTAATCGCAGCCTTCTCCGACAACCGGAAAGCTCTCATCACTACCTTCAGATAAAGCTAAAGATGAGGAGTTCTTTGACGACATTGCCACATCCTTAGCCTTCCAATCCATTTCAAGTAGGAGCCTTGATTCTACCAACATCGGTTCAGAACCCGATGATTCCCAAGCCTATGAGCAAACACATGACAGCGGTTTAGGAGACTCGATGCCTGGTGGTGCACCTGCAGATGATGGATACAACTGGAGGAAGTACGGACAGAAGCTAGTTAAAGGAAGCGAGTATCCACGTAGCTATTACAAGTGCACACACCCGAACTGTGAGGTCAAGAAGAAGGTTGAGCGGTCCCGGGAAGGTCATATTACAGAGATCATATACGCAAAAGCTCATAACCACCCAAAACCTCCACCTAACCGCCGTTCAGGCACTGGATCAACCTCTACAGGGAATGACATGCAAATAGATGGAACCGAACAAGAAGGCTTTGCTGGAACCAATGACAACGTAGAATGGACATCACATGTATCTGCAGAGCTCGGATATGGAAGCCATTCTGGATCGATGCAGGTTCAAAGCGGGACTCAGTTCGGGTATGGTGATGCAGCAACTGATGCTTTCTTTAAAGATGAAGATGAAGAGGATCGCACGTCCCACATGAGTGTTTCCCTGGGTCACGACGGAGAAGTAGATGAATCCGAGCCAAAGAGAAGGTTAGAAACTTAAAAAGTTGCTCTAGTAACCATTAAAGTACTCAGAAAGACTTCTTTTGCTATTGTATCAGGAAACTCGAAATGAGTGGATCAACCAGAGCCACCCGTGAGCCAAAAGTCGTGGTGCAGACCAAAAGTGACATTGACATCCTTGAAGATGGCTATCGCTGGCGCAAGTATGGACAAAAAGTCGTCAAAGGAAACCCGAATCCAAGGTTCTTGTATCCAACTGCTCTCTTCTGTTTTTCTGTCCAAGAATTTCATCACAATCTGTTTTCTGTGTAATGCTTCAGGAGTTACTATAAATGCACAGCTAATGGATGTATCGTAACGAAGCATGTGGAGAGAGTTTCTCATGACCTCACATCCGTGCTAACCACTTACATAGGCAAGCACACTCATGAAGTACCAGCAGCACGCAACAGCAGCCACGTGAGTTCAGGCAGCTCAGGGACCCTCCAAGGCGGTTTAGCGACTCAGACCTACAATCACCATGTGCAGTATCCAATGCCACACGATAGGTCTGAGGGATTGGTCACAGCCAATTCATCTCTATTTGAATTCCAGCCACATCTAAGGCCTCCTTCGACGGGTTTCTTGGTTTACGGAAGCCAAACTGAGCTTTCGGATCTATCAATGTCTGGTTTAGCTATCGGGCAAGACAGGTTTACCGGCCTGCCAGCGCCTGCCATTGGTGATCCAGCTGGGCTGATGTTCCAGTTAGCAGTAGAGCCCAAGGTAGAACCAGTGGCACATCAGGAACTTAGTAGCTCATTGATATACAGAGATATAATGAGTAGATTACCGCAGATATGAAACGAATCTCTTTGTTCACTGATTGTTCGTATTTGAATAAATGGTTCTTAAAAGTTAAAACTGAGGGAAGGTAAAAGCTGTTTTTTTTTTCAGAGTCTTGTCGCAAGATTTAGCAGCTAAAAACATAGCTTTTGTCTAAGAAAAGCTACAAAACCAAGAACGCATTAGCTGTTTGGTTACGAAAAGTGAAATACCTTGAGATCTAAATTCCTCTTAGGAACGGCAAAAAGGGGTTTTACGCTTAAACTAATCTTTACATGAATGCACTCCTCCCGCCTCTTCGACTGTTCCTCTCGTATGCTATGTTGAATTTGTCAACCACCTCGTTCATGTTGCTGCAATTTCGAACAAAAGTGAGTGACCAAATAGGGAAAGGATTTCTTTGTGACATTTTTTTAGTTGTAGTTGGCATCTGGAGTCGAGGCATAGCATAATAAGGTGAAAATAAAGTTTATCTTCCCTTATCTCCTACAGGCTCACTATCTTTTTTATTTATTTTTTTGGACAACAGGCTCACTATCTTTGATTATAACAATAATGGTTGAGCAAAGTCCTAGATTTAGTATTTAACCTAAAAAAGTAACACGATCTCAATGTCAGCCTAAAGCACGTACTGGTGATTTCATCTGTCTTTGTATCGCAAAACATCTCTATCAACAAAAAACAAACATTTCCATGCCTGTCAACCATTAACGGTAAATGGAATATCCGTGTAGAGCACATACCTGGTACAATTTGTGACCATTGCTAGGTAAGACATCAGCAAATTGTCGTTGTACTCCTGCAAAATAAAAGAACAGTCATATATATATGAAGAGAATAATCAGAACAACAAGCTACATAGAGAATTTAAGATAATCAAATACGACGCGGTTAAAGAACATTGCTAGAGAAACGGTAAGGCACTACTTACCATCAAGAAGTCAGCTTTAAACTTTTCTGATTGGGCGGCAGGCAGACTGCTGAGAAGACTAGCTACTTGCCTCAAAAGTGAGTTCTCGCAAGGAATATGACCTACATGCAGAATCACACAGATCATTAGAACCACAGGGACCCTTGGAACCTAAAGTACATAACTAAATTACTTTTTGTCGACAGTATCGAGGACTGGTCACAAAAACTCTATTTGAAGAGGGACAGAGAGTGGGAATTTGAGCAAGAATACAGTATACCTTTCTGCATTGCGCCAAGATATTGATAGAGCACTCTGATTCTGCTATTAAGCATTTTGATGGCACTGTGTATGCCAGTAAGATGAGCAGCCACTGCACAACATCGAGGAATCAGCCCAAAATTCCATAGGAATGCGTAAGAGGATTATGATGAATCATGAAGGGGGCTTACACTGAGTCGCTGCTGAGCCTCCATCTGATGGCTTAAGATGTGCAACATGATCGACCGATATTCTTTCAGCTTCCACTGTCTGCACATTTTACAATCATCGCTATGCTATTAAAGGTCCCGCTCTCGTAATTAGTCGTATTAGATAAATTACAGATCAAGTGTTTTAAAACATACCTCAATTGTGTAGCTTGCATTCACGAAAATTGGCTGAGGAATTCCATCAATAACATGGAACTCTTGAATTTTTGGAAGACAATCACATCAATTTCACAAATTGGAGGTCCAATAGGATGAAAAGTAGAAACTAGTTAATGCGAATCCACATAATAAATTTACCACTTTCGTAGATCGTCACTGGGAGATCCTTCTGCGCGTGATTGATAGCCGGATTGAGAAGTACATAAACAGGAGATTCGTTAATGTCCATCAGCTGTAGCATAACATGATGAGAAAAAACTCACACAATCAGTAAAAACAGAGACATAAGATTCACAAAATCAACAACGAATCTGCTTTACTCACAGCTTTGTGGATGTTCATATCAGATTCATTAGCTTCGCATCCCGTGGAGTACCATCCCAATATGTAGAAGTTAGGGAACACCTTCTGATCTAAAGAGCCAACAAAAAAAAAAAAGAGGAAAAATCGACTAAGTTTACAAACAAAAGTAGAGACGAAACGAGCCGAGTGTAAAAAAAAAGCTTACAGAGCTCTTGCTTCTTCTCGAGGAAGGATCTGTCGAGCGTTTCAGTCGTAGGATCAAACAAAATCTCGAAGCTATTGAAAATCTCGACCGTCCGACCATTCTGGGCACCGATCACGCAGCCATAAACCCTAAAGTTCTGCAGGGACGTCGAGACGCCGGTGCTGGGGACATTGCCGGTCGCGCAGGAAGAAGCAGGAGGATTAAGCTGAGTCCTAACCCTAGTGAAGTGATCCGAGATGTTGAGCATCACCAGAGGGTGAAGCTTGAAGGTCAGGCCGCTAGAGGAAGAAGGCGCCATTGATGTATCGATTTTTTTTTATTTTCCCGGCGAATGTCAATGGGACCCCCTCTTTTAATTTTTAATATCGGATCTTAAATAAACGTCGTCGATGCGGGTCAGTATATGGACTTGGGCCGTCTTCCTAGCCCATCGCATATTGTTTTATATATATATATTTTTGGAATCATATTAATTTAATTTAAACTTTAAGAACTACTTTTCTTTCTTTTTTTTTAATCTTCAGATTTTTATTTCTAATGATTTTGAAATCTTGATTGGATTATTTCTATTTTTATTATTTACAATATAGAAATAATTTTTAAGATATTAGTAGATTTTTTACTATCTAATACTATTTGATAATTTAAGAGGCTGGTATTTATTATCTAGTCATTGCTCTATCAAAATTAATTGGATATTTATTTATATATTTATTTTTTATTGGATGCCGCTGAAAGGAATTTTATTTATAAGTAATTTAATGATATTTATTTAATAGTTTATATAATTAGTAGTGATATTTCTACATTGTAATTAATTATTTTTGCTGTATACAACATATAAATAGATTATGTAGAAAGCGTTAACCTTCAAATCATTTTGAAACCAGACAATATATTATACTCAAAGAAAAATCTACACATAGATTGCCATCTTTTTTTTTTTACTTTAAAGTACATAAGTTATTACACTACAAAAAAGTTTGCTTTATTTTTTAAAGGATACTTCGTCACTAATGTATACAATGTTTTCGTGAATCATTTGCAAGCGATTTGAACCACTGTTCAGCACCATATGGATTTGGTAATAGATCCATATGCATGTTTCCGAATTCAACTTCCAAAAGCTGCAACAAACGAGTACGAAAAGAAAAATAAGTGCGTAATGTAATGCATATACATTTTTGTAGTGATATGCATTATAGTAATATTCCTTCTTCTTTTGCATCGCCTTCTTGTTTTTGGTGGGGAAGAACATGAACCAAAATTTTGTTAGTATTGGAGAAATAATACGAATAAAGAATCCTTATGAAGTGACATTATACTAAACGCCTTCCCTATCAAAAGATTCAAAACCCTAAACTCAGAAGCTTGATGGTTTTGTACAGCATCAAGGGAATTAAGATTTTTTCCTTAAAAAAGAAAGAATAAAGTTTATAGCGAAGATGACATTCTAACGCGCGTTTTGACTAACTTACCATACAAACATCGATTGTTTGTCTGTGTATCCAATTTATAAGATTTCTAACCACTAATTATAATGGAAACGCAAATCCAAACAGAAACACAAAACAGTTGTTTTACTCATCCCCTATATATTAATTGAGAAGACGGAGAGAGAAATTTCAGACACGTGTCTCACTGAGAGTAATTTGAGGAGAAGCTAACCAATAAAATATTTAAATTCAGACATGTCAACAAAAAATTAATACACTTTTTAATATATGGAAATATAGATATTCCATCAGATTTTTTCTCTATTTTATGGTATTATTAAATTCAAGCATTTATAAGCATATAATTAAGAGATTTAATGGCTTATATGACATTTAAATTTAGAAATTATATAAATACAAATTTTATCCCACATGGACTACAAAATGAAAAAGATGATATACATATTTCTTATAAATAATTAAATTTACTCAGAATTTTGAATTATATATATGAAGTATTTAATAAACGCCAAAATTTTTAAAAAAATTGTTTGATTTAATCAAGTTTTATTTGAACTATGTTATTAAATTGAATATAAAAATATTTATATACTTTTATTCGGTAGAATAATTAAATATTAGTAACTTGATAAATTGTGAAGATATTATTATTATTTTAGATTTATCAAAATTATAATATTATAATTATTTTATTTTAATAAAGTTATATTATATTTGATAATATATTGTTATTTTTTATTAGATTAGATATTATATTGAATATTAGATCTATTGATAATATATTAGCCACTAAAAACTTTGAATACTATAATATTATGATGACAGTTTATATAATTAGCAGGTATATATTAAATATTATATTCGCACAAGGTGCGAGGTATCAATCTAGTGCTATATTAAAATGTCTTCACATTATATACGATACGAACAAGTTACATGATTTGTTTGAATACTATGAAAAAGTAAAGTTATCGATCCTCTCCATTACCGATCAGAACTAGAAGAAGAGATAGCAAATTTGGTGATCAAGGTGGTGAGAAAGAAATAACGAATTAATCTTCTACTATAAAACTAATAAACATACAAACTTCGAAATATTGTAGTATTTATATATACATGTATATCAAAAGAATATAATAATTTTAGAGGACAGACAACGACTTGTTCTATAAACTAACAACCATCTACTAATCTTTGTAGATACCAAAGTTAAAACGCAACTGCTAATCTCTAGCGACAGCGACATATCTTAATTATTTCATAATATATAGATACTTCAATTTAAATTGCGTGGAACACATTGAAAACGTCTACTAAGAGAAAGTTTTGTAAATTTAAAAAACTTAATTTCTCCTATTGTCCCTCTCGGAAAATTTGGTTCTCTAATGCTTTCTACTTTTTTGCTTAAGGTAAACATTATTATCTGTTATGCTTACACGCTATATAGCCTATATGCGTAAACGCAAAACCATATAACCAATGTAACTAATATTTACATGGTGACTAATTAATTATTAAACTAACGGACCCCACAATATGGAAAATCTCAGCTCAACGGTTCGATTAATTTATCCTCCAACTTGTGCAAGTTTGATTGGTTACTGATCAAACTTGGTTACTGATAATTAGATTGGTTACTGATAATTGAACTGTGCCGTTCAAAAAAAAAAAGATTGGTTACTGATAATTAGACCTGTCCATAAAATTATGTTTTTGAAAATTATATATCATATTTTATGTTAAAAACAGGTAGATAGTGCTAGTAGTTTAGTTACACGTTAATTAGAGTTCTTGAATCATTTAGTATTGGTTCTAAAATTCTTAAGAATCATTTTCAAACCTAAAATTTGTTTATAAATACTAATTGTTAGACATCATGAATGGTAACTTTGGAAAAAAAACAAGACATGGTATTATTTCCAAGTTATATGAAAGACGTAGGCACTAAATGATGTTTTAGGTGGGTTTAGTGGGAGACTGATTTTTAAATATTTTAAGAATTTTAAGATTCTGTTGTTATTGGTTTAATAATTTTCGAACTCTTGAATTTTTTTGGTGTTATTGGTATGATGATTTCATAATTCTTGTTAAATCCTTTGTTATTCAAAACGTTGAATAAATTTTGATTTTACAATTCTATACTAAAATCTAGTGTTATTGGGACAATGATTCTTTACATTGATCAATCATAACTTTCAAAATATTAGAGTTTCTCATGATTTTTTCAAAGTTTGCACAAGAAAATTAATAAAATAAAAACAAAGTGAGATTAAAACATAACAACACACACGTAAACATCTGCTAATACACACACACATAACAGTATCTATCAAAACTTTTTGCACTTGTTTGTCATAACAGTTTTTTGCATTTTTCAGTTTCTGTTTAGATTTTAAACAAAATCAATATTTTATCAAGATGGAAATGAATGAACCCAAATTTATCATTTCAATAAAAATAAAATAAAACCAGTTATATATGAAAAAGGTTGTACTATGACAATATAACACATCATACGAAAAATGATGGAACCCAGATTTAAAAGATAAAAAACCTTATTATACAATTACTTAACATAAATAGCAGTAAAAGAATTTAATATGAGCCTATGAAAATCCACAACAATCCATGAAAAAAATATACAGATGCAATAAATATGGATGCACATATTGTTATGATCTATGAAAATCTTTGTAAAGTTTTAAAATCTGTTAACTTTTGAAATTCACAAAATCTACATAAATTAATCTCTCAATAACCCCCCCTTAATTAAATTGATATTAGACGACGCCGTAAGCTTTTAAGTGCATAAAGTGTGGGCGAGAGAGTATATAGAGAGACGTTTGTTACTCATGCATCTTCATTAAGAGCAAGAGAGAGTTTTCATTTACTTTATTAAGTACTAGTTGAACGTTCAAAAAAATTCTTACACATTTACAAGTAATATGGATTCTTCCGGGAGCCTCGAGCACGTGCTCTCCATGCAAGGCGGAGAGGAAGACGTCAGCTACGCCAAAAACAGCTGTGGTCCGGCTGCAGCTATAGCCTCGAGCAAACCAATGCTGACGTCAGCCATACAGTCCATAAAGCTCACCGAAGGATGCTTATCTCACCTAGTTAAGATAGCCGACTTAGGCTGCGCGGTCGGAGAGAACACCTTTTCCACGGTGGACACGGTGGTTGAGGTGCTACGGCGGAAGCTAGCCGTGATTGACGGCAAGGCGGATCAGCCGGAGCTGGAGATAGTGGTCTTCTTCTCTGATTTGCCTTCGAACGACTTCAACACGTTGTTTCGATCGTTGGAAGAGAAAGTTAACGGCTCGAGCCAGAAGTACTTCGCCGTTGGCGTTCCCGGCTCGTTTTATAAGAGGCTGTTTCCGAAAGGAGAGCTCCATGTCGTTGTGACCACGAGCGCTTTACAATGGCTCTCTCAGGTATCTGTATCTTTTGGATTAGTTTACTTCATTCAGTTACGTTGTGTTAGTTTTGATGAATACGATGAACATTTGAGTATATATGTAATTAATAATGGCTTAAGAAAATGAATTTTCAGATTGATATAAAGGGAGATATATAACTTGGTTGAAAGTTGAAACTATATACATAAATTTTTATGGATTCTTCAAATGCTAATGATATCTCAAAAGAACAATCTATAAAGTCTTAATATGATCTGGCTCTTATAACATATGTCCGAACCAATTTAATTTCGGCTGGATTATAACTTTTTTTCAACTGTTCCCCATGGATGGAAAAAGTGTATCATTAATCTCCTTGTATTGGATTTGATTTTTGGATATGACAGATTCCGAACAAAGTGATGGAGAAAGGATCCAAGACATGGAACAAGGGAAGGGTGTGGATTCAAGGAGCAGAGAAAGAGGCTGTGGAGGCATACGCGGAGCAGTCAGACAAGGACTTACACCAATTCTTGGAATGTCGGAAAGAAGAAATTGTGGAAGGAGGAGTGCTGTTTATGTTGATGGGTGGTCGACCTTCTGGCTTAGTTAGCCAAGTCAGTGATCATGACTCCCGTCTCAAGTACCTTTTTACAACTTTGATGGATCAAGCTTGGCAAGATCTAGTAGAGGAGGTAATAACGACGTCACTGTTTTACTTAATTTATGAACCCCTTTCTTATGGTCATAACGGTTTTTCTTTTCTGGCTGAGTTTGTAAAAGGGTTTAATAGAAGAGGAGAAAAGAGATGGCTTCAACATTCCGGTGTACCTGAGAAGCACAGAGGAGATAGCGGCTGCGATTGACCGTTGTGGTGGTTTCAAGATTGAGAAGATGGAGGTATTGAAAATAGCTGACCCCATGAATGCTAAAAAGCAAGAGTTGTGGAAAGATCCGGAGTATTATGGTCGAGCCATGGCTAACTTGGTTCAGGCCAGTCTAAAGCCAATGTTTGAGGCCTATCTCGGCCCTGAGCTCGCCCGCAAGCTCTTCAAACGGTACGCAACTCGAGCTGCTGCCAACAAAGAATCTCTCAAGACGGATTTGTTCTATTATATGATCGCTGTTTCAGCGATTCGGGTTTGATGTTATCCATTACATATATCAACATTATCGGTTGAAGCATGCTAGAATAAGTGATTATTAGACTCCAAACCCTTGTATTTCAGATATGTTATAGTGTTTTTCCTTAAACTTTATATTATACAATTCGCCCCCTATATTTTGTAGTCTTACTGAATTGGAGAAATATCTCCTTAATCAACTATTTGAAATAGGAAAAATTACAAAGAATGGTTCGGGAAACAAAAAATTTAAATAATACGTGAAAGATGAGAAAAGAGAACCTCGTGACCACCAATGACACTTTTCTACGTGACACTCATTAAAACAAAACATACTTAATTTTTACCCCGAAACTTAAAGAATCTATCTCCCACCATTTCTATAATCACATATTGTTATAATCTATGAAAATCTTTGTAAATTTTTAAAATCTGTTAACTTTTGAAATTCACGAAATCTACATAAATTAATCTCTCAATAACCCCCCCCCCCTGCCCCCCTTAATTAAATTGATATTAGAACGACGCCGTAAGCTTTTAAGTGCATAAAGTGTGGGCGAGAGAGTATATAGAGAGACGTTTGTTACTCATGCATCTTCATTAAGAGCAAGAGAGAGTTTTCATTTACTTCATTAAGTACTAGTGGAACGTTCAAAAAAAATTCTTACACATTTACAAGTAATATGGATTCTTCCGGGAGCCTCGAGCACGTGCTCTCCATGCAAGGCGGCGAGGAAGACGTCAGCTACGCCAAAAACAGCTGTGGTCCGGCTGCAGCTATAGCCTCGAGCAAACCAATGCTGACGTCAGCCATACAGTCCATAAAGCTCACCGAAGGATGCTTATCTCACCTAGTTAAGATAGCTGACTTAGGCTGCGCGGTCGGAGAGAACACCTTTTCCACGGTGGACACGGTGGTTGAGGTGCTACGGCGGAAGCTAGCCGTGATTGACGGCAAAGCGGATCAGCCGGAGCTGGAGATAGTGGTCTTCTTCTCTGATTTGCCTTCGAACGACTTCAACACGTTGTTTCGATCGTTGGAAGAGAAAGTTAACGGCTCGAGCCAGAAGTACTTCGCCGTTGGCGTTCCCGGCTCGTTCTACAAGAGGCTGTTTCCGAAAGGAGAGCTCCATGTCGTTGTGACCACGAGCGCTTTACAATGGCTCTCTCAGGTATATGTGTCTTTTGGATTAGTTTACTTTATTCAGTTACGTATTTAATTTTGATGAATACGAAGGTGATGAACATTTGAGTATATATATGTAATTAATAATGGCTAATTAAGAAAATGAATATTCAGATTGATCATTGCTATAAAGGGAGATATATATACATACAAATTTGGTTGAAACTATATATAAATCATATTTATAGATTCTTCAAATGCTAATGATATCTCAAAAAGAACGATCTATAAAGTCCTAACCAATTTAATTTCGGCTGGATTATAACTTTTCTTCAACTGTTCCCCATGGATGGAAAAAGTGTATCGTTAATCTCCTTGTATTGGATTTGATTTGTGGATATGATAGATTCCGGAAAAAGTGATGGAGAAAGGATCCAAGACATGGAACAAGGGAAGGGTGTGGATTCAAGGAGCAGAGAAAGAAGTTGTGGATGCATACGCGGAGCAGTCAGACAAGGACTTACACCAATTCATGGAATGTCGGAAAGAAGAAATTGTGGAAGAGGGAGTGATGTTTATGTTGATGGGTGGTCGACCTTCTGGCTTAGTGAGCCAAGTCAGTGATCATGACTCCCGTCTCAAGTACCTTTTTACAACTTTGATGGATCAAGCTTGGCAAGATCTAGTAGAGGAGGTAATAATGACGTCATTGTTTTACTTTATGAACCCTTTTTTTATGCTCTATACATTTATCATTTATGGAATTGACAAAACGGTTTTTCTTTTTCTGGCTGAGTTTGTAAAAGGGTTTAATAGAAGAGGAGAAAAGAGATGGATTCAACCTTCCGGTGTACCTGAGAAGCACAGAGGAGATAGCGGCTGCGATTGACCGTTGTGGTGGTTTCAAGATTGAGAAGATGGAGGTATTGAAAATAGCTGACCCCATGAATGCTAAAAAACAAGAGTTGTGGAAAGATCCGGAGTCTTACGGTCGAGCCATTGCTAACTCGGTACAGGCCGGTCTAAAGCCAATGATTGAGGCCTATCTCGGTCCTGACCTGGCCCGCAAGCTCTTCAAACGGTACGCAACTCGAGCTGCCGCCAACAAAGAATCTCTCAAGACGAATTTGTTCTATTATATGATCGCAGTTTCAGCGATTCGGGTTTGATGTTATCCATTACATATATCAAAAGAATCATATCTACATTATCGGTTGAAGCATGCTAGAATAAGTTATTATTAGACTCCAAACCCTTGTATTTCAGATATGTTATAGTGTTTTCCTTAAACTCTTATATTATACAATTTAACCCCTATATTTTGTGGTCTTACTGAATTGGAGAAATATCTCCTTAATCAACTATTTGAAATAGGAAAAATTACAAAGAATGGTTCGGGAAACAAAAATTTAAATAATACGTGAAAGATGAGAAAAGAGAACCTCGTGACCACCAATGACACTTTTCTACGTGACACTCATTAAAACAAAACATACTTAATTTTTACCCCGAAACCTAAAGAATCTATCTCCCACCACCCCCCGAATTCATTCCTCTCACGCCACACACCAGTACACCACATTGGCCTCTTTCCCTTCACCATCAGTTTCAAATCTTTTAGGCAATATCCGAAAACAAGACAATGAAAGATCTGTCTTTCTTCTTCCTCAAGAAATACTCTCTCGCCTCGAGAATGCGAGGACGAGGTCCACGTGGTGGCTTTGCGAGCTCTTGTGGTGGCGATGGCTCGACTTCCACGCTAAACCAACATCAAAAGATCGACGCGGGACCATCTGTCACACCTGAAAACACTCCTCTCGGTGGAGGGTCGCCGAGAACGCTAGAAGATATGATACTTCAGCTAGAGGTCGAAGAAGATATTGTTCGAAGAGCTAGGCTCCGTGAATCTTACTACGGTTCTTTTGATAATTGCGACGACGACGATGATAATTCATATCAGCCCGTTCGGATGTCATGCGTCAACAGTTCCGATATCCTAAGGTACGTACGTCATGCTTATCCATATATGTGCGCAATATATAGTAAGCGCTCATAGTCATGAACTCAAAACAAATACTAAAATGTAGTTAAGATGAATATCCGGGTTCAATAGAAACAAATGTAATAATGGTTTCTTGATTGTTTCCATTCCATGTGATACGCTCGATAATCAGCAGTTTAATTATAATTTCGTTACCTAAACAATAAATTAGGTGTAGTGGCGAGTATTTACTGAGATTAAGTAACATCTTTTTAATATAAAAAAGTTATGCGATTGGAGTATTTTTTTTTTTTTAGATGATTGTTTTCGAATTTCGATATGAGCTATAAGATAGAAAGGGATCTCTTTTTTGTACGATCCGAGAAAATATAATCTGACTATGTTTTATTTGCTTGCCGATAAGGTCGGCGAGGAACGCGTTGAACCAGTACCCACGTTTCTCGCTGGACGGTAAGGATGCGATGTACCGGTCGTCATTCCAGTGCCAGCTTGGCGCCAGTGCTGACGTGGTGAGACAGGGAGGACGGAGATCAAACTGCGGGGACGAACGGAGAACGAGCCATATGAGCTTGGATACAAAACGTCTGCCTCGGACTGTGGCTGGGGAGAGTGTGGTGTGGTGTGAGACAGGGGTTGTCGCGAAGCTGATGGGCCTGGAGATGATACCGGTTCCGGTCAAGGGCAACACGGGAAAAGACAAGTTAGGGACTCTGCTTAAGAGAGAGCGTCTAAGGAGGAGAGATCGGACGCTTGACATTAACGGTCGGAATGGCCAGACCACCGGAGCCTCTTGCTCTTCTGGAGGTTTTAACGCGATGAGAGAGGTTGGGTCACCTAGTAGAGTGGGTGGATGGCCCACATTCCGTTTCCCATAAAGTTACGTGTCAATATTAGTTATGGGACTGGGCTTACCCCTCTATTAAAAACCTTCATGTTAAACATTACTGACTGATTCAGTAACTTCTTATATGTTTCTCATAAATCTTTCCTCTCCCAAAGGAAATAAGCTAATGATCGCAAATCTCAAATATCAGGAAAAAAGGCATAAGATATATATCTGTCGCAAGCTAACGTTTTGGTTTCAGACAGAGTTAGATGTTTATTGACGACAAATTTGCTTGAAATACCTTGGGAAAAAACTCAAGACTTGGCGGCTTTGTTTTGTATATCAGACGGGAACTCCTAGCTCAGACATCCTCATGATCCTTTTGCTCAATGCAATCCTCTTCTGTCTCAAGAGCGAAGTCATGGAAGCCACCTATAATGATTTAAGACAAGAGAATCTGAATGGCCGTTCATTGCAATGAAGCTTAAACACGAGGGAGATGAAAAAAGAGGACTCACTTCGGCTCTAAGCTTGATAGCTTCCCTCCCAGGAATTTGCCGCAGTCCATCCATTAAATCTGCAGAGAATACAAGTCTCTGTGTGAATCGAGAACTGATGTAGTGACATTTTATAAAGAATTTTAAATGTACAGCATGGATCTAAAGTCGTTAATATATTCAACAGTGACACATGGAATAAATGAATATTACCCATCGAAGGTCGAAATGGGTAAGAGATATGTATATTGTTCATACCTACAGCTTGGCATTCAACCTTGTGGACGGACTTAGCAAGACGATGTATATTGTTTCCAGAGTCCCTACAGATAACGATAGTAGTGGCCTTAATAACACAAATGAAGTCAATTATGTAAAAGAAGTGGGTCCGCAGATGTTGAGGCATACATGAGTTCAGAAAGACCGCGTTTCATATCCTTCTCTGCTAAAGCCGACCTCTCAAGCAATTTCCTGCTCTCCTTTTTCATCAAGTCTACAGACATGTTCAACTCCTGGACATGCTTCTCCGCTCTCAAAAACTGTGCCTGAAGAGATGATTGAAGTGGATAAAAAAAAAAAAACAAAAAAAGGTAACTCAAACCAGGGCAACTAAGTGTAACAGCGTTAAGAACAAATTTTGAAGTCAGTGGCATGGTAGATACCTCTTCGCTCTGAAATCGACCCAGTGTATGACGAAACAAGAATCTCCGTGGGCCTGTAATTGGCAGAACCATAGACAACCAAATTTATACAAGACAAATCTAAGAAACAGAGATGTGATACTTTTTTGTATGCTCCTACGCAAAGGAACATTGTAAGTTGTGAAGGTGATAAGAGTAGAGGTTATACCTCGCATAAGAACGAGACCAGCAGCGAGACCAATCCCAGCAGCAGCAGCCGGATGCTCCTTTGCGTTTATCAATTCCTCTGCAAAGAAAAAGAGAACAGCAGAGTTAGTGAGACGGATTTATGTCAGTCGTTTAGTAAAACATGCGAAAATTGGTCACCAGGACTGATAAGAATACTAGCTTAAAGCACACTATTGGATGCACTACAAATACGAATAGAATTTTTGGGCAACAATCTGTAATGCTCAATCGTTTGGTCTAGATACTCGTACCCAAGCATTTTTACATGAAACTTGGCGTCAAGTTACCTGTTACTTTACTGAAGAAAGCATTCTCATAGGTCTTATACTGAGTCAGAGCATGTGGAATGAAATCCTGAAATTCCAGAAACAAATGTAACTACAACACGAATGTAGTAGGAGACACGGAGACATATATACATACATCTAATGTAAATTTAATATCAGGCAGATAAAGGTCAACTCCATAGGCATATCCTTAAGCAACATGAGTAGCTAAATATCTTGAAAAGACATTGTTTCTTTGGAAGAGATGTACGAAAAGAAAAATCAATGTTGGGATATACTCAACAAAGCCTCAGCGATACATTGCAGATTTCTAAACAAAATACTCCATTTGAAAAGAGGAAGTAGAATTAAAGTCCATGAGAGACTAAGATATACAGTCAATAAGTTCTAACGATATGGTTCCGCAAGATTTCGACATATGAACAATACGAACGGCTAGATGGAGCAGAATGTGTTTTGAATTCGAACTCAGTTGTAAATATATTAGCTTATGAGGATTCGAAATCCAGGATTTTGAATCCTGAATTGCCAACGAATCTCGAATCGGAAACAATTAACCTGTATAGAGCGGAACTGAGAGGTAGAGTTTTCACGGAGAGAACGAGCAGAGCGGATGGCTGAATCCGTCGATTCCTTCACCGTCCGCTGGAAATCACCCACCCATTTCTCTGCTCCTCCTATGGCTTCCTCCACCGAATCAACCACCCCGATCGCTGTATGCTCTGTCGCATCAGCAGAGACTGCAGTCGCTGGAGCCGAATCATCGGTCACGCCGGTTGCTTCCGTTTCGCTCATCGTCGGAGATTACTGCTTTTCTGGCACCGAGACGAGCCTTTTTCCTCTTTCAAGTTCAACTTATGCCGGTTCGTTTCGACTCGGTTTGGTTCGGTTCAGCTTGATGCCAAATTAGAAGTGGTTTAGGTCAGGTTAGCTCGACTCTGCCCCTTCGATTGCGGTTAATTGGCCTGCCAGTAAAATATTTTTCCTTCTTCGTCTTCCTTTCCTCATTTTTTCCTCTTTTCTTCTTCTCCCACCATTTCTGCAGACCCCGCAGAAGATTAAAAGATAAATAAAGAGCTTACCAGGGTTCTCTCTTCGTGGTGGAGATCTGAAGAAGGACGAAGATCTTATCTTTTTCCTCTCGATCTTCAGAAATTAGGAACTTTTACAAGGTATGGTTTTGTATATGTTATTTGTTTCGATTACTCTATGTGCATGCGAATTGGGAGTTTTCTCTTCATGGATTTGCTCTTAATTTGTTTTTTCGCTCTTCAGAGACAACTTTCACCGAATTTCGTTGCTTGGGGGAATCTATTCTGTAGTTTATTTATGTTCGCATAAGAAGCTTGATTTTCTTACAAATCTCCTCAGATTTTTCCTGTCTGAATCTCGGGAATATGATCCTGATGATGATGATTTTCGTCATTTTATTGAAACTTTTGGAATGCCGTTCCTTTTATTTAGATCTGCTAAAACTTTAATTTAAACGGATGAAAGATGGGAACTTTCTAGCTTTTCATCCTGTTTCTTATGTTCTTCTTCTGGTTGTTTCAGAAACGAGAGGCGGAGTTGGGTGGAGAAGAAGAGAAACAGGAAGAGGCAATGGCGGCTACGTATTGGTGTCATATGTGTTCACAAATGGTGAATCCAATCATTGATGCCGAGATGAAATGCCCTCTTTGCCAAAGCGGGTTCGTCGAGGAAATGAGCGGTGAGACTAATGGTGGAAGCAGCAGCAGCAGCAGCAGCAGCGTAAGGGAGGTTCAAGACTCAGAGATCGATTTCGGTACAGACCGTGCATTGTCTCTATGGGGTCCAATCTTGCTTGGGATGATGAGTAACCCTCGGAGACGTAGAAGGTTTAGGAGGGCGGAGTTTGGTATGGATACTGATGAGGTCAATGTTGCTGCTGATGTTGATGGAAATGCCAGCAATGTTGACAACCATCATCATCACAATCGTCGTCGTCATCGCCACATGGAACATGATGGAGAGGCTGATTTAGACAGGGAGTTTGATTCTATCATTAGGAGGAGAAGGAGAAGCTCAGCTGCGATATTGCACTTGCTTCAGGGCATTCGTGCAGGGATTAGTACCGAGTATGAGAGCTCGGACAGGAACCCGTTTAATCAATCAGCTGTTGGACAGGGATCGACGGCGTTCAATCTAATTCGGAACAATACTACTCGTTCTGCAATTGGGGATTACTTTGTTGGACCCGGGTTAGACCAGTTGCTTGAGCATCTAGCTGATAACGATTCAACCAGGCACGGGACTCTTCCAGCACGAAAGGAAGCAGTGGAGAATCTCCCAACGGTTAAGATATGTGAGCCGTTGCAATGCTCAGTTTGTTTGGATGATTTTGACAAAGGAAGCGAAGCTAAAGAGATGCCGTGTAAGCACAAGTTTCACGTCCGATGTATATTGCCGTGGCTTGAGCTTCACAGTTCGTGTCCCGTGTGCCGATATGAACTACCTCCTGATGATCAGGTAAAGGTTGATCTGGTTAGACCGGTAACAAGAAGTCTAGGGATCAACATAAGTAATGAGAATGTGGAAGAGGATGCACAGAACACTAGTGGGAGCGAGAGAAGGTTCTCATTTCCGTGGCCGTTCAGCGCATTATTCTCTTCCTCCTCTTCGTCATCCGCATCGGCTTCAGGGTCGTCTCAGCTAAATGAGAACTCAAATTCAGGATAAAAGAAGAAAATCAGAAACAAAACAATCTCTGCCTTTCTATGGGATCACAATTCCTCAGCTTGAAAGTATATAAAAATCTTGTTCACTCAGATTGTTGAAGATAAATAAACACTTTCAGGAGTCGAATCTTTTCGTTGTTTGTTTTATATCATCTTGCTAGGAACAAATTGTTACTCTCGAGTTGCATTTTGCACAGATGAAATGATGATCATATGGGTTTGTTTGTGTTTTCGATCTGTTATCCCTTTCTGTTAGAAAAAAAGTACTGTATTTTAATAATATATGAAAAGATTGGCACGGATTCAGATATGGTGGAATTTATGTTGAGAGGGAGAGGCATGTGATTATAGTTGTGGGGTGCAATCGCATTATCTCCAAATACGAATCTCAAAGTTGTGTGATCACGAGCCAAATGATTAACGTTACATACTTTTGTAGATATTTTAAAAGATTGACTTTGATCACCGCGATGAATAATGTTATCAGATTCGACGGTAACAAAATCTACGGTGAATGAAACCTTAAAATCTGAAACTTCTTCTCGACACCTTGATATTTGTAATTCTTCAATAAACATGTACACTGAAATAAGGGATAACTTATATAAATAGTTACCCTATCACTATACGATGCGTAGATGCAATCATGCAAATAGAGAAGTGCGGAAGATGAAAAAGACCTGCCTACTCGTCAGGTCGACTCAGTCCTGTCCGAATAAGTCAAAGAAGTCCTCCCACCAAGGACAACCTTATCAACTCGATTGATAATTGTATTACTTGCATTATTCACCATTTCTTAACGTGATGGCCTATTAGCTCAGTTGGTTAGAGCGTCGTGCTAATAACGCGAAGGTCACAGGTTCGAAACCTGTATAGGCCATTTGTATTTCTAAATTTTTATGGCTTTTTGTCCAAAAGTTTGGTCAGAGTGTTAGTTGTAGATGAGTTCAATTGAACTTCATACGTGATGGCCTATTAGCTCAGTTGGTTAGAGCGTCGTGCTAATAACGCGAAGGTCACAGGTTCGAAACCTGTATAGGCCAATTTTTAATTTCTATTGGCTTTTTGTCCAAGCGTTTGTTCAGTGTAAAATTCGTGGATGTGTTCAATTGGGCTTCAAACGTAATGGCCTATTAGCTCAGTTGGTTAGAGCGTCGTGCTAATAACGCGAAGGTCACAGGTTCGAAACCTGTATAGGCCATCTAATTTTCTCAATTTATGGTTTTTTGACCAAATTGTTTTGGTCAGAGTGTTGAAAACGTCGTCGTGCTTCCTATGCTTGCTTTTTTCTAGTTTCTTCCTATTTCCGAGATTTTATTTTTTTCTTCAAATTTTCCGGATATCGTTATCTGCTTCTCACTAAACACGAAGAAGCAGGAGAGCTCAAACCAAAAATGGAGGGAAGCATCTCGCCGCTTTGCCTACGTTCTTCGTCGAGTCTCTGCTACTTCTCCAGTAATGTTTCACTAGATTCTCACCGTGCTCTAGGTTTCGCATTTGTGGATTCGCTCCGTCCAACGAACTCGGTGTCCCTGCGAACGGGAAATAGACGGTCGTCGTCACTACGGCTGTTTCTTTCTCCGACGAGAGCCGCTCTCCGTACGCCGACTCTTACCGCAGAGGAAGTGAGGGACGTCCCGATGCCGAAGATTGATAAGAGCGGCCGATTAAGCAGCCCTCGAGCCGCCCGCGAGCTCGCTCTGTATGTTTTTCATCTCTCTCTCTTTGGTTCTGAAATCGTATATGCTTCGTTGATTTGAATGGAATTTGAGATTTTAGCTGGAAATGAAATTTCTCTTAATTAGAGTTGAAATGGTTCAGTCATCTTTGTGGCTTGGCGTGACAAGAATAAGGTTCAAATTAGAGTTCCATGAGTTTGGTTTCAAGGTTTTACAAACAAGCCTAAACCCAGAACCTAGCTTCTATGTATCTCGTACTCAAAACTGAAATATTAAGCCATTCATTATCTTCTTTTACCATATGTCAGCTAAAAATAAAATACTATGATTCTTTGCTATTAGTATGAATGATGAGTCTGCCTTTTCTGATCCATGTTGATGTATGGTCTTGACAGTGTAATACTTTATGCCGCATGTTTAGAAGGCTCAGACCCAATTCGTCTCTTTGAGAAGAGGATTAATGCAAGAAGAGGTACGTATCAACTAAACATGCTTTTGATCTTGTTTTGCTTCCTGCTGCAATAAAGTCATGAATGTAGGAATCTAAATGTAATTTTATGTGGTTTTGTCAATAATATTTCCTGATTCATATAGTGGATCAATTGCTTGATTCCTCTGGGATTTAAATGCTTGTGACATAACTTCAGCGTGTAATGATTGGTTTATACAGAACCTGGATACGAGTTTGACAAGACTTCTTTGTTGGAATACAACCACATGAGCTTTGGAGGACCTCCAGTTAAAACAGAGACTAGTGAAGAGGAAGATGAGCTTGTGCGCCATGATGAAAACGAATCGAAAATTGGTAGGTTTTATTCTCTGAAAATAAGTTTCCCTGTTCTGCTTTACTTATATTGCAAAAGGGACTCTTGTTTGGATTGGCTCATAGAAATTTCCATCTTTTAACATGTCATTGACATACTACTATAGTATTTACCTGCTGTTTATTCTCCCGTTTCTGCAGAAGCAGAAGTGCTTTCAGCTCCTCCAAAGCTGGTGTACAGCAAACTTGTTTTACGGTAACTATAATAAATGTATCAATGGATAGATATTGCTGCTTGCCCTGAAATAAGATCTGGATATCTTATTTCCACTATATGTTTTTCCCAAAGGTTTGCAAAGAAACTCTTGGCTGCAGTGGCTGACAAATGGGATAGTCATGTCGTCATCATCGAGAAAATTTCCCCTCCAGATTGGAAGGTATAAATTGAACACTAGAATTTTTACACCGGTCAAGTACTGGATAGTTGAAAACTAAGGAACCACCAAACTCAAAGTTTCATTTCCAATCATTTTCTTCCATGGTCCCTTTGTTGTGTGTGATAGCTTTCGAAGCTGCTTCTTATTTTGGCTGTGTGGTTGTAAATATATATCCTTTCATCTCTTAGTACCGATAAATACCCTTTATGGATGTTGCTGCACCTAATGGCAGAGTGCACCCGCTGGAAGAATACTAGAGTTTTCGATTCTTCACTTAGCAATGTCTGAAATGGCAGTCCTTGAAACCCGACACCCGATTGTCATTAACGAGGTATCTCTCTATTTCTCTATGTATATCTCCCTCTTCAGTTAGCTTGGCAATGCGATAACCTTGATCGTTTTGTGAACTAACGCTGTTACAAAAAAAGGCCGTAGATCTTGCAAAACGGTTCTGCGATGGAGCAGCGCCACGCATTATCAACGGGTGCCTAAGGACATTTGTCAAGGATAGAGGAGCAACACCATCACCAACACCTCAAGCTTTAGAATTGAAGCAAGAAGTGTCGGTTTAAGTTAGAACAAACCCGCATCTACGTTTTGGAGGCAGGCAACCTCAGGTTTTGGTCGTCCGGAATAGCTCGTAAGCAAAGTGTTGATCCGATGACCTTATATCTAGACCGAGTCACTCTCAGGAGAGATTCTGTCCTAAAAGGCAGCTTCTGGTCCGAAGCTTTTGGTACCTGAGACTGAATCTATCTAATCCATTGCAGCTCAACATGCTAAGAACACAACATGCCCAATGTCTGTATAATGTATTTTCCGTAATATATATATATATTTTTATGTAGTCGCTTTCATGTATCATCATCCTTCACCTTGTGCCCCATATTTTGAGAAGAAGAAGGTTTTATAATCAGTTTTTTTTTTTTTTTTTTTTGTAAATTTGTTTCTTAAACAACATTTGGTACAAATGGTTCGAACAATTCGTTCTGACACAATTGATCAAACGAATAGACCAGGCCCAACTACAAAACGACATCGTTTTGGTCAGGCGTAGAGGTCAATATTAGGGCTCCTCCTCGTATATATATTGCTCATCTTCTTCTTCTTTCAACATAAGAACTAAACGGCGTTTTCATATCTCGACATTTTCATTGATCGTCGTTTTAAATTCTCTGCTTTTTGTTTTTCTCTCTCAAATTTTTTTTTCGTTAGATTCACGAGTACATATCGTTAGGAATGTTATTCGCTTAGTCGTAGATTCGAATGTTTATGTTTTTGTGATAAAAAATGTTGGAAAAATTGTGGAGCATGGTGGTAAGGATGATGAAAGAAATCATTCGGATTCCCATTGATTTCCTACGGGAAAGATGTGATCATAAACCAGCTACTTTTGACTCATCATCATACTCCTTTTCTCTTCGTCTTTCGTTTGGATTTTCCGTTTGCTTGATTGATGTTTTTTTGGATAAAATTTGTTGGTATCCTTTTGATGGTGAGAGAGATGACGAAAGAAATCATTCGGATTCCCATTGATTTCCTTCGGGAAAGATGTGATCATAAACCAGCTACTTCTGATTTTCACCATCATCGAAAACTTTTTGTCCCCTTTATTTTATCACTTTTCAATCTTGATTTTTATAAAAGAAAATATTTTGTTCAGTGGCCAGTGATGCAATAAAAATATTTGCTACTCTTGATGAAGTGTTTCTTCAATTGATGATTGGTTAACCACCAAGATCTCTGAGGCCTAATTTTCTGTTACTCTACACTGTTTGATTTTACTTTAAAATTACCTTTATTCAAATCAGAAGTTTGATCTCCCAACAGTGGAAAGGAGATCAACTTGTAATAAGAAAAGAAAAGCACAATTTAAAACCGACTCTAAAGGATATAAAGAGAACAAATTTAGCACAAAGCAAAGCACGTAATGACATGCTTCTCCAAGAAGGATAAACAAAGAAGTGATTACAAAAATAAAGTTAGTTTGATAAAAGTTTGACTCCAGCAACATCAAGGTACCCATTTGGCCAGTTGAAGGTTGGCTCTCATCAATATATATCTTCCACTACAATTAAACTCTAAAGAGTGTTAACATTTTAGTACTACAATTTATTACCACATATCTTGTCGGAAAATCATTTATATATATTGTTGAATCAGCTGGCTGCTTAAGTCTTCAATTGTAGCTTTCACGCCCGCTCCAATTCTCTTTCAAACTCTTGGAAGGCATCAAATATAACTTTTACATGTCCCACTTGCAGCTAACGACTCCAAGTAACTCAATGTGAAGCTCAAGGCTTCATCTATTATATAATCTGTCGTCGTCCCCATGTTAGCAGCTTCATACAAGCTTAGGATACCCTTAGCATCTTTGCCAAGACATTCCTTAAATTTTCCATTCTCCAGCAACACTCAGAAACAGAACTCGATCGCTGCCTTCCAGCAATGCATGCATGGTTTCTACACTAGTAAGATCAAGGCCGTGTCTCTAAACGACCAATTAAGAACAACACAGTTAGCATCAAGTCAATCATATTGTCAAACCGTAGGTGCATAAAATCGAGACGAAAGAGACAACATACATTAGTGAGCTTGAGAACTCTTAAGTTTTTGGAAATCTTAGAGCATATATAGGTAAGAAAAGACTTGTGGATAACTCCATTAGTAAAGACCTGTAAACAAACTGCGAGCAGCTCTTATAGTAGTCACCTTTGTGATTACTATAATCATACTAAAGTTTTGAACAAAAGACTTGTGGCTGCAACCTTTTATCGGAACAATATGAAAATATTCACAAGAGCAAATCGGTACTACCCGTAATCAAATAGAATAACCTTTCCGGTCCACATAAAGATGAAAACGTTTTAAATAAATAGATTATGGCGAAGTCAAACCAAAAACTATACACAATCTTGAAAAAAAAAAAAAAAGATACCAAGAAAACAAAATGTATTTTTATGATTTAGTCGAATAGAAGGTGAGACGAAGTCGAAGCTGTAGCTACAGATGCCAACTCCTTGAGCATCTGATACTTCTCTCCCAAATCAGTAGATTTTGGATAGAATGTCGCTCTCTTTAAACAAGCAGCATTCTTTAGGACATATGTTGCCATCTCTCTATCTCCTTGTCTTCCTTTGTACCCGATCCACTGAAAAGCCTCAAGACTGTGCAGCAAACACTCGGGAACAGAACTAGGCGGCTTCCAACCAATCGGGATATCTATGCCAGAAATATCACCAGCAAGTTTCTAAGACCATGGACATAGTAAACAGTCAATAAACGTAGTCGTCAGTCAACAATAGTGGAAAACTTAAGCCGGGCTAAAGTATATTAAAAAGACCACCACATACATCGATGAGTCTGATAAATCGTAGTTTGGGAGAATCTTGGAGCATACAAGTAAGTAGATCCCACCAAGCTTCAGTAAATGTATACAAGTCCAGATGGACAAGATGGTTAAAGATCATACCAGAAGGGTGCATAACCTGTTATTTATACAGCTATGTAAGTAATGTTATCTATGCAGTCGGAAGATTTAATATTTTCTATCATTTTGTTATTACCTCTGAAAGTGATATCCATAGCGTAAGGCGGCGGACAGAAGTCAGAGCTTTCAGAAACTTATGTGTAGTAGCTCCCTGAAAAATGGTAACACGTGCTCCGACCAGCTCAGGCATGTTTTCAATTTGACGCAAGCTGCAACGTGCAGTATCTGTAATCTTAAGGTACTTCAAAGAGGGGACATCTATCGCATACGGACCACGTGTTCCAGAATTAAAGTGGGACATGTATAACCTTCGTAAGGAAGGCACCACGATAGTAGCATCCATTGTTACGTTTTCAATACCTTGTTCCACAGACAATACTTCAAGAGTTGGACAACCGGATAAAAATCTTCGTAGAGACGCGTTGTCTGCGTAAGTGATAAACTTAAGGCTCAGACTTTTGAGAGACGGTAGACGAACGTAAAGAGGAACCTCCAGAAAAACGCAATTGATGAGTGTCAGTCTCTGAAGCGTTTCAGAGGTATATAGGCTACTCGGCAAACGAACAGACTTGGAAGAGCGAATATCAATATTCAGCTCACACACATGGCGACTAATTGCAATGTTAATCCATAGTCCAATATCTACAAAGGGACAGTTATGGGCCTTATGGCCAAGATTCAGACGAAAATATTCTATAACTGGTGCCTTATTTGATAGCAAAGACCTGTAAACAAACTGCGAGAATCTCGTGTAATCGCCAGTGTGATATCTATCATCGTATTCAAGCTTGAGCACAAACATCCAAAGAAACCTCCATCTTTTGGACAAAAGACTTGTGGCCACGGCAACTTTAATCTGAACACATGACAAGATCCGCAAGAGCAAGTCATCCGAAAGTTGACTGATGATGTCCATGTTGAAACACTATCCCCTGAGTGCTCAAACTTTCAGTTGGTAGTGGCCAAAGGATATTTTTAAGGGTTAGAGCCTGCAGATTGGAGAAACCTAAAGGGTTTCATAAACTATAGTGGAGAAAATCACAATAAAACAAATATGTACAGTTATGGTGATCACAAATACTCACAGTTGATTGTTTGGAGATTACCCTCGTCTTTCCTTGGTGCTTGCTGGATTTTTTCTAAAATGTCAACCCTGACAAGATCAAGATGAGAGCAAAATAACAAGGAGAGGGGTTTATTCACGGGTTGACTCGTTGAAATTTTCGTCAGATGAGTGACCAAGTCGTAGATGGCCTATGATTTTCTCCCATTCTCCAGTCTCGCAAACTCCGTTCACAGAAAATCTTAAATCGAAAATCGGTTTTAAGTTTCCTCAGCATGGATAAACAGAGGATCCAAGAAACCCTAGATATGGCTCAATGATAAACACAAGATAAGGTGTTATATTATCTTACAGATTAATTAATTTATATCGCGAATGGATATTTATAATCTCTTTTTGCCTAAAACTAGGAAAAAACAAAAAAAGAGACGAAAAAGGAGCAAGAGAGAATAAAAGCCAAAACAGATTCTTTCAACGTCAGCCCAAACATTACACGCCTTTCTCAACTGCTTGCAATAAAACCACCGTTGCTTAAGAACACAACCAACGGACTTCTAACTCGATGGAACCCATCTGTCCAAATGATCTCCCCAAATTCATACCGACCAGAGCATGTCTTGATGGGCTTGAATGTAACATAGTACGACTGTTCTTGTCGGCATTTCGAGAACACGAGAATCCGCGGCCAGATCACAACTTGCACTCCCACTGGTCTAATGATGTCCACGAAATAAACCGTGTTTTTGTTTGACCCAACGTTGTGTACCGTACGTTTTATGGTCCTGGTGTATCTCAGGCTCGGTATGGTGATAGATGGGTAGTTGAAATCAGCATTGGTTCGATACGAATGAGACGGAAGGCATGCTGTGGAAGACTCTGAGTGGAGAAGCATGGACTTGATTTCTTGATCCGTATAGCCAATGTTGCACAAGAAGAGCAGGTAGTCTTCGGTTCTCGTATTGTAAACCAGACCAGGGTCCATTGCTTTCAAAGGGTTTATGTGCCCAGCACCCATGTCAAACGGGTCTGTGGACTTCATCGAACCACCAGAGAGGATCAAGTCATTGCTCGTGTCTTTTGTATCCGCTGGAAACGGAAGAAGATAGATCAATATCGGATTTGGATTTGTAAGTACAAAAATGTGAGAGTCTATTATAAATGGAACCTGTGGTCATGATAGCGCTTCTGATTGCAGCTGGTGACCAATCAGGGTGAGCAGACTGGAGAAGCGCCATAACTCCAGCCACATGAGGACATGACATTGACGTTCCAGACTGGAAGTTCCACTCAACAGATCGGTGGTCTCCTGGTAACAGTGTAGGTGGAGTTTTAGGAGGCCATGCTGCTAATATTCCAATGCCGGGCGCTGTAATATCTGGCTGCACAGACCATAGACACACCAAAGACCAAATAATATTCACAAAGCTGAGAAATGTGGTACTATCTCAAGCACATCAACACAACGGCAGACTCAAACATACAACCTAGACACCTAGTGCATCAAACTGAATAAACTAAAAGTATAGATGGTTCTACCTTGAGAATATCAGGTGATAGTGAGCTAGGTCCTCTTGAGGAGAAGTATGCAACAGAAGGTGCTGTAATCTCTCCGATAACCGTATTGCTCGGTCCAATTTTCACTGTTGGCACTCTTCATATTTAGCAAAAGGGATATAATGAGTTTGTTTTCTTCTAAAACCATATATATTAGCTTAGTGCATGGAAACAATGTATAACCGAATGTGGCTTACGTAGACGAACGAGCAAGATAGTTCCTGATCCTAGTCCCACGAAGGATATCAACGCGAACGGTTGGGATCATGTCTACTTCTTCGACGAGGTGTTTTGTGGGCGAGGCTGCAAATATTAGCGCGGATGCGTTCGCTCTAATGGCAGCAGCTTGTGCTTCTTCGATGAACTGAACCGGACCCAAAGTAGAGAAGCACAGAATGATTGTCTCGTTGGCCAAATTTTTTAACCAATTCTCCCATTTGCAAACCCTGCACATACATTTACGCTAGTAAGCTACGAATTGGCAAAGCATCTAAACAATTTAAAGAATTTCGTTCCGCAAATACCCTCCATCGAAATACGTTGTTGCAACAGCTAATGTACCAGTGATCTCCTGAGAAATCAAGCTCTGGCCCTGAAAGATTGAAAAATTAGAAGTTCCGTTTTAAAAGATTTTTTCCTGGAAATACAAAGGAACAAGCTAGATATTAGTATATCTGGATATCATTATGTATTGATTGAGCTTAACCGATCTGGTTCAATCATAGATTAGATCATGGTTTAGTTTCCTTTAGCTAAACCGTGTGTATATAAACCACACTTTGTACGTTTTACACATTTTAATCACAAATATTCATTCTCTTCTGCGACAACAAATCTGCCATGCACATTGCTCATAACCCGGTCTTCCATGAGCGTACTAAGCACATAGAAATTGATTGTCACACTGTACGAGATCAGGTGAAGTGTGGCTTCTTGCGCTTGTTTCATGTGTCCAGTTCTAATCAACATGCTGATATCCTCACAAAGGCTTTACATCCTGGTCCTTTCCATTCGATTCTGCGACGGATGTCTATCTCAAACCTTTTCTTGCCTGCTCCAGATGATGATCCATCACCAGCTGCGTCTGCTGTTGTCTCGGCAAGTTCGGTTTGAGGGGGGTATTAGTATATCTGGATATCATTATGTATTGATTGAGTTTAACCGATCTGGTTCAATCATAGATTAGATCATGGTTTAGTTTCCTTTAGCTAAACCGTGTGTATATAAACCACACTTTGTACGTTTTACACATTTTAATCACAAATATTCATTCTTATCTCAATACTAGACTCCAGGATTTAGGGTTAGTACCGTGAGAGTGAAGCTGCCGTCAATAACTATTCTGGTGGGAAAACTCCGGTCCACTGTCGAAGCTGCGACGGAAACCGCCCAAGGAGCGACGTTCTGAACAAGACCGGGATCGGACCCGTCGTTTCCGCCAGAGAAAACCACGCTAATTCCTCTCTCCGCCGCGTGAAAGGCACCTATATCTGCGCTCGACTCGAAAAACGGTGATAGAGGCGGCGATGAACCGAAAGACGCCGAGATCACTTGGACGCCGTCGCGGAGTGCATCGTCGAAAGCCGCCAATATATCGGCTTCCGTGCAAACCCCTTCCAGATCCTTCCCCCAGCAGGTCTTGTACACTGCTAGCCTCGCCATTGGAGCTCCGCCGCGAGCGGTACCGCGGCCAAAACCGGAGAAGCCGGAGACGTTGCGTACAACGGATCCGACGGCGGTGGAAGCTGTGTGTGTGCCGTGCCCGAGGCTATCTCTTGGCGATCGGTATTCCCTATCTCGCGTACGGTCAATCTCCCCGTACGTCTCCTCGAATCCTCTGAGGTAAAATCGAGCGCCGATGAGTTTGCGGTTGCAATGTACGGACGGATCGAAATCTTCCCCTCCGACGCATTTTCCGTTCCACGAAGAAGGTATGGGTTTCGCCTCCGGCGGTTCCTTAAAACTCTCCGACTCCGGCCAAATTCCTATTTGAAAAGTAGCATAAAATTTCAACGATATGCTGAAATTGATGAGAAGAACTCTGAAACAAGAAAGACTCCGAGATAATCAAGATACCAGTATCAAAGATTCCGACGACGATGTCTGAGCCATAGGCGAGCTGTGGCGGAGGAGTGTGACGTCCGGCATTGTCGACGGTGAGACCTAAGAAATCCCAGCTCCTTGTTGTGTGCAACCTCAAGCTTTTGCTCTTGAAAACCGTTACAACCTGGTCCATTTCTATAATAGTTTCCCGCTTAATTCTAACCGGTAACGTTCCTAATTTGTCATAAAATTGATTTCCAAACCGGCTTTCATGATAACAAAGTAACGTACAGTATGTATCAATTGTAGTGTAACTGAACGAAATGGAACAGGCTCTATTGGAAGGATAACCGAAACCAAACCGAATTCTTTAAGGACTGGAATAATTTTGCCGCCATAATATAAAGATAGAAGTATTACTTGCTAAAGAAGCAGCTTGTGTTGAGTTGAGTTTTGCAGAGAAGCCTGAGAAGCCATGGTTGTAACTGTACAACATGGATCTTTCCGCATCTTCTTTGCTATAACAAGATATCCAAAATTATGGCTCAAGATCACTGTGAGAGATTTTTTTTGTTTTCTTGTTAAAAAGGAGACTATATGGGTTTTGAAGAAGGTAAACTAATAAAGGGAACCTTGTAAAGACTTCTGAAAGAAGATGAAGATGGTGGCTTGAAGCTAAAGCAGCGTTTTGTAGCCGGTTAGCACCTATATATACAACGTAAACCTGCAAAAAAATAATTCGTGAACAAAAGCCAATCAATTAAGAACAAACAGTCTTCAAATGAACAGGCTCTCATGCACCAGTTTAGGGCTTGGTGATTTACATGAGAAATTGATGCTGTTGCTTGAACTGATGAGTGAAGTAGCATTCGTAACGTAAGAGCAAAAGAGATGCAACCAAGAAATCTTGCCATTGATGTTATAAGGCAAGATCCTTGGGTGCCCGAAAAAGATCTAGCTTCGCACATTGCTGCTGCAAATCACTCAGATTTATATAACTAACTCAAGCTTTTATTAATAGTGTATACAATTTATCATAGTGAAGACTAAAGAAGACATAGGCTCACGAGTAGCATTATTCACACTTTTAGGTCTACAGTTGATAATTAGATTGTTTAGTTTCTCGAAAGACCAGGCATATGTTTTGAAAGACGTCTTCCTTTTGTTCTATAGCTTCTCTTTTATCATTAAATCCACTACATATATTGTTAGGGGTCAATTAAACTTAAGAGCCTACGAGCTATATATAGTTTAATTAGAGTGTTCCTTTGTAGAGTGTTAATTAGAACAAAGAGATAGCAGCTTACGCGTTCCATCATTCTCACTTCTACTCTAAGTTAACATTCCTACCGAGTTTTGTTCCAAAGAACAACATTTCACCAATATCCTACGGAACGAACACATAAACGAGGCCGTATTAATTAGGATATATTATAATAGTGTGGCAGTCCTGTGCTTCGATCTCATGATATGTTCCCAACTCAGCAAACACAAAATGTTGATTGGACCTTAAGAAAGATGTCCAATTCCATAAACCAAGTTTAATTAGTTGAATACTATATGACCCAAAGAAAACCGGATTAGGCACTAACTGATGTCTAATGATGAAGTCAACGTGGCAAAATCACAAAGGGTGAAGATCTGGAAAAAGTAAAATCCCGAACATTCTCTATACACAAACACAGACAACATCAGACGGAAATCACGGAATCATCATCTCTGTAAGAAAAAAAGAAAAAAAACAAGAAACGTTTTGTGAATAAACACTGTACAGACATATGGTGTTCAACGGCGGGACTGTTATGTCGGTAGCCCATTTGTCGGCTGAGATTTGGCAGCGATTACGGCGGATCCCACCGTCGGATCGCATTAGCAGCGGCGAAATGCTTGACCTTGTCTGCTTCTTCCCGCTCCAGGAATTGGGTCGATGCGTTCTATGGCTTTTGACTTTTCTCTGTCTTCCTCCGCCAGGTTTGCTTTATCCTGAAGCTGACGAAGAAGACGACCGTAATCACGCTTTCGCTTATGGCTCATCTTCAGCTACCATCGCTACATATCAGAATCACTTCCATCTGCATTTTGAGTGATCAACTATCAAACTCGACCATGTTCTCTTCTTTGTAGACTTCTCATCTTGTTTTTATGTTTCCTTCCCAGTCACTCTGTTTTCTCTTTTCTTTTTTCTTTTTGTCTACACTTTATTAGTTCTTGCGATTTGGCTAAAAATCGGATCTTGTTTCCTGATCTTGCTTCAAGAATCAGAAACCTGATTACAGCTTGGATACCTAAAGAATATATATGTAAAGATTTGGGGTCATTTAAGTCTAGTCCTTGGTGATGGTTAGACAATCAATTCCAGTTTAATCTCCAGGTGAAACTCCATTTAATGGGTTTTACGTACCACGATATGTTAAGACTAATGGAACTGTCTTCTATCTTCTTGGAAAATAATTATGTTAGTCAATCAGGCTTAATGTTGAAGCGATGGTAGCTAATTCGGTAATGATGGTGATATTTTATAATCTTCAGAGGCTTGTGGCTCATTAACTATGGTAGAAACGTTATTTCCATCTTGTGTTTTTGTTGCATTAAAAGAATGGTGTTTGCCCGAAGCCAACTTTCTTGGGTGTCTAGGTTTTGTGAGTTTTTTTGGTTTCTTGGCTTCCAATCAAGAATCTTGTATATACTGTTGTTATACTTCTTCGTTCCTTTATATCTCTAGGTTGGAGCCAGAGTCTTGTTATGGTAAAGAGTAGACTAGGGAATAGGCGTAGCATGTGAGCTTGTTTTGTCTTTTTCTTTGAATTTTATGAGAAAAATATGGAACAATAGAACTCATAAAACTTGAGAGATGCTTCTTGTCGTTTAAGAATTAGAAATCATGACTGAATCTCCTAATTTATCATATGGAATCATAACTGCATATTCCAAACAAAAAGAAACTACTACAAAGTACAAACCATCCATATGAATTTGAATTACATGTCCCGATCAAATAATAATTTTGTTAGCGTGATTGAAATTTTGATTAATTGTGTCTTTTTGATTTCAAAACTTGGAAAACTATAATAAAAGAACATCATTGCAAAAAAAAATATTTATGTAACACTACAAGTGTTAAACACTTCTGTCAATTTTACAAAGAATAACAGTCATAAACGATTTACTTTATTATGTATTTGTATTGTTCTATAATAAATGAAAGCCTACATTTATGAGTTCTTCTTTCATCGACTATTGAGAAAGAATTGGGAGAAAAATGGATATGGACTGAGCCAATTATATAACCAAGAGGCAAGAGCACATGGTGCAGTCAATCAAATTCCATATTCTTTACCTATAAAGAAACAGCCAAACAACTCATTGGTTCTCTCATTTTCTATTCATTTCACGACTGTCACAGAGAGAAAAACAACAGCTTATTTCTTCTACTCTTTATTAAAAAAAAAAAAAAGTTCCTATTATGAACTGTATAATCTTTGAACGAGCATATTATATCCATTTGGGAAAACGACATATTTCCACCTCGGAACTATCATATAGTAACAGAACCACACAAAGTTTAGGCCTCTGCGTATTTCCCCCTAATTTTAAAGTTCGAAACCTTTATCCCCACCATTCCGTAGTTCGAAACTTTTTTACCCACAATAACTGGTTTTAATGGTTTTCAACATAAACCGAGCAACGAAAGACGTTAACCGTAAACCAAACCGAATTAAAAACCCGCCCAGTCACACTAACCCGATCCATTAACCCGAGATACAAACCCATACCCTGAAACCCCCAAATCGATTTTTTTTTTCCAAATCGATTTTTAAAATCTGAAGAACCCTAATTAATTTAATTGTGTTCTGATTTTTGCTTCTGATTTTTGAAATAGATTGTGAGGTTGTATAAGGACGAAAGCCACAACACGCAGAAAATTTAAAGTTTACAATCAAACAAGATCAAAAGGAATCAAACTGAACCTAACTGAAGCTAAAGCACTCTCTTTCTCTCTTAAGAGATTCAATTTTAATAACTAGAAAAGTTGTAAAGATCCCACAATAATTCAACATCCAACCCGCGCAACCACCTTCGGCGGTCTTCCACGTCCTCTACGCTCGCCCGTCGACTGAGCTTCCGGCGCCGGCGAAGCCGCATCTGCAACAGTCTCCGAACAGGCTCTCGGTCTCTTCTTGTCGGGACGATCTCAGTACCTCAGAGCCGCGAGATCTAGGCGGATCTGTGGAGACGACGGTGGCAGAAGCGCCGGGGTATGTTCTTGTCGGGACGATCTCAGTACCTCAGAGCTTGTCCAAACTCAGCTCTACAACTGCATAATATATCAAAATGAGAGGCGCAGAGATTCAAATTAAAAAAAAAAAAAATTGCTAAAGATAAGTTTCACATTTCAACAATTAATACAATCTCGAGGCGCGAAATCAAAACCAAGAGAATCTATACAATCTGATTCAAATACAGAGGATCAATCACTGGTCTTACGAGAAAGAGGAGGATCAAACCAGAGCTTTGCGTCTGAGACCGCGAAATCGTAAATCCAGACACGCGTTTGAAAACTTCAAAAGTCACTGATCGGAACAAAACGCAGCACGAATCAGAGAGAACAAAATTCCATAAATAATAAGCAAATAGCAGATGAGAAGCAGAAGCAAATGGAGATTTTTGGAGAGTTAGGGTTCTAAGAGATTTTTGAGATTTTTTTTTTAGGGTTTAGTTTCAATTTTGGGATTAAAATCGCAATTGGTTTGTAATTTTCGGTTTGCCCATTTATTCGGATCCTAATCGGATCCTAATTCGGTCTAATCTCTTCTATTTGGTTACCATTAATTCTGAAAATACACTAAACCGCGATTTATTACGGTTTGTGTAGGGGTTAGTTTCGATCTTTGGTATTGTGGGTAAAAAAGTTTCGAACTACGGAATGGTGGGGATAAAGGTTTCGAACTTTAAAATTAGGGGGAAATACGCAGAGGCCTAAACTTTGTGTGGTTCTGTTACTATATGATAGTTCCGAGGTGGAAATAGGTCGTTTTTATCCATTTCTCCAAAGAAAAAAAAGCACTAGATAACAACTAAAAACGGCTGCACTGTCTTTTCCAGCTGTTTAGCGGTGATGTTTTTTTGTGCTTAATTTACCAGTTTTTTTGTTGTTTAAGATACTAACAATTCTATTACTTTATCGGTACATGTAGTTCAAACGAATATGATTGGAACATGTAATCTAATGCTTGAAGAAGTCACAGACAATATATGACTGAAAAACATTACAGAGACTGACGTGAAAATAGAAACCAGAACATACATAATTTTTGATATGATACAAAGAATTAAACTTACAGAGTTACAGAGATTCCCTAACATTTTCTAGAATCCATTGAAAGATAATGTCACGACGACAAATAAGTTTCTCTGAAACCAAAAAGAAAAAGAAAAACTAAAAAGGGAACCAAAACAATTCAACTCAAAATTGATTAATTTGGTTGGTGTTAATTAAACTGTAAAGTGATACATACACAGTTGGCTTAACACGCATCCATGTGTATCTATATAACTCACACAAGTCACAGCATATAACAACACACCACAAAACACAAACATATAAACGATCTCTTCGTTTGCTTTCTCAAGAATTACCAATGGAGGCAATGAAGATGAAACTCTTTGTGGCTGTTTTGGTGGCAATGATGGCTTTCTCTGCCGTGCAACAGGCTGCCGCCGTGGAGGCTCCGGCTCCAAGCCCTACCTCTGACGCTTCCTTGTCTATCCCCGCTTTTGTCGCTACAGTTGCCTCTCTGGCGTTTGGGTTTCTCTTCTAAGCAAATTTGTTTTTGACTTTTTAGTTTTTTTAAGAAATCATATTCTTGATTTCATATTTATTTTCACTTTGTTCTTCTAAGAAATCCTGCATCCGAATATCAATAAAAACAACTCTATCACTTTTTATTTTTATGATCAATGTACTTTTGACAAACTCTTTAACAAAAGAAAATGTAACTTGACAAATCATAAGTTGGAAATAAAATGAAGATCAAACTAGTTGAAATCTTCATCTCAAAGCATTTAATTTTTATTAAAGGTTGGAAGACATACTTTTTAGTGGGAGGAGACAACAAGCAAACAACTTAATTGTAAGCTTTAATCATGACATCTTCTAAGAAAAGTATGATCTATAATTTATAATAACACCCCTTTTAACTTCAAGGTATTGTTTTTTTTCATCTTGATCATAACAGTTGCGTTCCGTTGTTTTAAAAACTCAAAACCAGAGTATAGTTGATAGAAAAATAATTAAATTTTATGTTAATCGAATGCGTAGAGAGGATGCTTCTAAGAAAGGTTGTAATTGACCAATTAAGAATGTTTTGTTGGCTTACAACCATTTGAGCGTACGTGTAGCATTATACGTACCTAGTAAATGCACTGGTTTAGATGCACCTTTTACGAATACTTCTCCTATGGATGATAATGTATAAATCGGACATGCTGAGAGTGAGAAGTGTTTGTTAGAAAGATTAGGGTTTCAATGTTTAGTATGCTAGCTTCTGAGTTGCCTTGATTATGGTGTTACAACTTTTATACGACAGCAGGTATGGTGTGTTCAAAGATTACAGATTCATAAAGGTTAATTAGGAAACCTTGTTGTGTTGGGGGATAAAATTATTGACCATACCACGGATCTCTCGGTCCGACCGGTTGGATTTGTCAAAATTTCAAAACACTGTTTCATATCTGACTCTTATTAGCCCATTTTAATTTAGGTTGGTCGGTTCGGGTCGATTAGCAATTTAGCATGGTCCCTACCACTGGTCAAACATAAGATTTTTTTTTTTTTTCGACAAAAAATGCCCAAGAGCCAGATCGAACCTAACGCCTCTGGTCAAACATAAGATTAACAAAGGATTCATTATGCATCAAAACAAATAGTATGCTAAATAATTTACTAATAAAATGTGGAAATATATAAGTCAAAACGAGCTTCAAAAGTCCTAAGTTCTAACTCATTTTTGCCCTTTCAGAATCAAAAACCCTAACGACACAGCTCTCGCCGCTGGCTTTACTCCGTCCGCCTGCCGCCGTGTTCCGCCGATCCTTTGATATTATCCACCGTGGTACGATTCCTCCTCCTTTCTTATCTCTTCTTCTTCCTCGTCGACCACTGTAAATTTCTCGTTTGTTTGTGCGCTTCGCCGATTCGTTTGCTCAAGCTCAACGAATCTGCCGATCGCAGACGCTAAAATTGTGTGAAACACCAAATCACGTTCGCGTTTGAAACGCCTCGAACTCAGTAACCTTTTTTGCATATTGGGCCTAGAATTGTTTCGGCCCAACACGTGAGTCGCTTTGAAAATTTAATTTCCTTTTAAAAATATTAAAAAAGGAAAAGAAGGAAAAAAATGGAAGTTAAAGCTATGGCAATAAGCCTAACCCTTTTTCCGGTTACAGCTACACCGCCGTCTTCTCTCTTCACCTTCAATTGTTTTTCTCGTTCCCGTCACTTCGCTTACTTGTCTTCTTCCTCTTCTCTGTCTGGTAAAATCCTCTCTCCAAGCTCTAATCTTCACATTTCTCTTCCCCTATCTCTACTTTTGTGGTCATGAGTGACATTTATATTGCAATATTTGTTAAGATAAGATTGTTGTTGTTAGCAGAGAAAGCCGATTTTTCTTCTAATCGTTGTTCTGCTAGCATGTTCTGATTTTTTTTTTTCAGTGTTTTCGGGGTTTTTAATTAGATTATTGAGAAATGGTACTGCGTCTGATTACTTATTTAGCGAGCATTCGTAGGTTTCTTCGTGCTTTTGCTTTTGTTTTAGAACCGAAAACATCTAAATGTTGAAGAAGATAAGCGTTTGTTTTTGTTTTCTGTTTATATTTCAACATGGTCTGTAGCAGTGCTTTGATGAAACTTTCTTCCTTTGTAAGAATTCTCGATGAAACTCCATTAGAAGAAGAGAATGTTATAATCAAGTTTTTCATTCCTTTTCGTTCCTTGTTTTGCGGTTTGCTATTTTGCGTGTACTGATTCTGCTTATGTGGTTTTGTAACCTAGACAGGCGTATTGCGAGCAACTAGTAGGAGATTTGCTTTTGCAACCAGATCGAAGTCTGTGGCAACCATGGCAGCGGTAAGTCACAGTTTCTTTTGCTTCCTATTAAAAAAAAAAAAAATCTTCTTTGCCCGTTTCTTGACTGATTATCTGATTGCTGTGACAGAGTCAAGAATTCACGGGGAATCTAAAACGCCAGGTCGAGAAGCTCTTTGATGCGTCTTTGAGATTAACGGTTCCTGATGAAACTGGTGTTGAGACCGAGGTTGCTGCCTCCCTTCCTGGAAAACCTGGAGATTACCAATGGTGCTCCCTCTTTCACTTAATTCAATTGAAGCTGAAAAGTTCCTATTAAGTTTCTTTCGGTCTGTTTAGATTTTCTTACACCATATTGTTGTATGCAGTAACAACGCAATGGGTCTATGGTCCATAATTAAAGGAAAGGGTACTCAGTTCAGGGGTCCTCCAGCTGTTGGACAGGTTGGTTGTTTTGTTCTTTAGAAATTCCGTGGCTTTTGTATGCTCTATGTCGTGTAGCAGATTCTTATCGGATCTTCTTTATCTCTCAACTCTGATTTTGTTCACTTTTTCACATAGGCCCTTTTGAAGAATCTACCTACTTCTGAGATGGTGGAATCATGCTCTGTAGCTGGACCTGGATTTGTTAATCTTGTACTATCAAGCAAGTGGATGGCTAAGGTGCTCCTGTTGTATTGCGCACTTGTATAATCGTTTTCTAGTCCTCGTATTAATAATTTATGTGTAGCATGATTGTTTTCTAATATGCAGGGTATCGAAAATATGCTTATCGACGGAATTGACACATGGGCGCCTACCCTTCCAGTTAAGAGAGCCGTAGTTGATTTTTCCTCTCCCAACATTGCAAAAGAAATGCATGTTGGTCATCTGAGATCAACTATCATCGGTGATACGCTAGCTCGCATGCTCGAGTACTCAAAGGTGGAAGTTCTACGCAGAAACCATGTTGGTGACTGGGGAACACAGGTCGCTACTTTTTCTGCTCTTCAAATAATTTCTTAACCTTAAAACCGAGTGATTTATTGTTGTATTCGAGTATATAAAGCCGTTTTTATCCTGCAGTTCGGCATGCTCATTGAGTACCTCTTCGAGAAATTTCCTGATACAGAGAGTGTGACTGAGACAGCAATTGGAGATCTTCAGGTCAGCTGCCTTACATCATATGGCCTTTTCAAGCTTTACAGTTCTTCTTTGTACCAGTTTTGGCATAATACGCTTTATGTGAACAACTAAAGCACTTTAGTTTCTAACTTCAAATGTCATCTAACAGACGTTTTACAAAGCATCGAAGAGTAAATTTGATTCTGATCCGGACTTTAAGGAAAAAGCACAAAAGGCTGTGGTCCGTCTACAGGTAATTAACATTTCTCCTAACTGAAATATTGGTGCTTTCTTCTGTTTGGCAGTATGTCAATATGCTGCGTTGGTTGCAAAATCTAAATTGCTCACTTGTCTATTTTTTTTTTTTTCCGTTTCTTCGTTGCAGGGTGGAGATCCTATTTACCGCAAGGCTTGGGCTAAGATCTGTGACATCAGCCGAACTGAATTTGACAAGGTTTATCAGCGCCTTCGAGTTGATCTTGAAGAAAAGGTAAAAGAAGAGATATACCGATACTATATTATTTGAGACAGAATAGAAAGATAAGAGGTACATGGATGGGATGAAAAATACATTGTTTCATGACAGGGAGAAAGCTTTTACAACCCATATATCGCTAACGTAATTGGGGAATTAGATAGCAAGGGGCTGATCGAAGAAAGTGAGGGTGCTCGTGTGATTTTCCTCGAAGGCTTCACCATCCCCCTCATGGTTGTAAAGAGTGACGGTGGTTTTAACTATGCCTCAACAGATCTGACTGCTCTTTGGTTGGTTATCTCTTTTTCTATAAAATTCGTATTTTAGTTGCAATTTGTGGAATATACATCCATATATCATAACGTATTGTGTTTGTATTTGGTGAACTGTGTGGCTTGACCTGAACTTGCATATATTGTTTGATAATGAATTGTCTACTGATGCTAAAATCTGCCTGTCCCAGGTATCGGCTGAATGAAGAGAAAGCTGAGTGGATTATATATGTGACCGATGTTGGCCAGCAGCAGCACTTTAATATGTTCTTCAAGGTAGGGTTGATGAATATATATATATATATATTTTGTTTCTGACGTGCCTTGCTTAAAACTGTCTGTCGTAACTGTGGTTATCTTGCTACTACGAATCAGGCTGCCAGAAAAGCAGGTTGGCTTCCGGAGAGTGATAAAACTTACCCTAGAGTTGACCATGTTGGTTTTGGTCTCGTCATGGGGGAAGATGGCAAGCGATTTAGAACTCGGTCTTCAGATGTAGTCCGCCTAGTTGATTTGCTAGATGAGGCCAAGACTCGCAGTAAAACTGCCTTTATTGAGCGTGGTATCTTACTTTGTGTCAGCATCGTTAGTTTTTGAACCGTCTACTTTGTTCAGTTATTGTCTGCTTTTATTCATCCTTTATACGCTGTTCTCTATTTAGGTAAGGACAAAGAATGGACTCCCGAGGAGCTGGACCAAACAGCTGAGGCGGTTGGATATGGTGCGGTGAAGTGAGTATTATGTCTACTCTCGTTTTAGGGATTTTTGTGATCAAGAACAGATATGATGAATGTCCTTCTAGATGTCTTGATAGTGGGCAGTTTAATATTGTCATGCTACTACTAACTTGCGGTTTTGTTTAATGTTCTTTCAAGGTATGCTGACCTGAAGAACAACAGATCGACAAATTATACTTTCAACTTCGATCAAATGCTTAGTGACAAGGTACTAAAATTCGCCATCTAGATTACATATTTGCATTATTCAGTCAAACTAGACATGCTTATTGGTCACATGTCATGAGCAGGGAAATACAGCCGTTTACCTTCTTTACGCCCATGCTCGGATCTGTTCAATCATCAGAAAGTCTGGCAAGGACATAGATGAGCTGAAAAAGGTATTTTAGCCGCAGGATCACAAAGTACTTAATTTTATTCATTGCTCCTGAGGTCTTCCTCTTGACTACTACTGAACTTCCCATTGTCTCTATCTATAAATATTCAAGGAAATGCTACATCGCAATCTATTTGGTCTGAATGCTTAAACAATTTTTTAGAACTGTTTAACTCCATGCCGGAGTCTATAGTGAGCATTGAAATCTGGGAAGTCTCGAGATTGATGCTTGTGCACACCCTGGGCCCTGAATGTGGTTTATTTATTCTTGGGTCTGTGCTATATAATTTCACATTTTCATATCTGATGGATCCTGAAGCACCTTACGGAGACTGTATTATAACCTCTGACCGTATACCGTACGATGAAGAGTAATTCTAACGTTTCAAAATCTGGTTTGATTGCAGACAGGAAAGCTAGCATTGGATCATAAAGATGAACGAGCACTGGGGCTTCACTTGCTTCGATTTGCTGAGGTAACACATGCTCATCATTAGATACTGCTTTCAAAACAAGATGAACAAATTGCACAACCCATGTGTGAACGATTTGCAGACGGTTGAGGAGGCTTGCACCAACCTGTTGCCGAACGTGCTGTGTCAGTACCTCTACGAATTATCTGAACGCTACACCACCTTTTACTCCAATCATCAGGTGTGGATTCCCGACATCGTGTCTATTTGTTATTGTGATATGAGACTGCATAGCTGCATAATCGACCCCATTATTTTGGATCTCACTTAAAACTATGAACTTTGTACAGGTCATTGGTTCACCAGAGGAGTCAAGCCGTCTCCTACTTTGTGAAGCGACGGCTGTTGTGATGCGGAAATGCTTCCACCTTCTTGGAATCACCCCTGTTTACAAGATTTGATGCATCCCATCACCATTAAATTTTTAACAGTTTTTTTTTTTTTTCATTTCAAAATTAATATCTGAGGATTTGAAGATCGGAATGAGTTTTACTTTATGTGAATCCTTTCAATCCGAGAAGTATCATTTATATATTTTGTTACTTATGATCTAAATTAAAATCCGGAAAGTTAAAAAGATTCAAGAAGAGATTATAGTCATTACACGATTGGGAGCTGCGAGATGAGGTCTGATAGATTCCCCTATGGTGATGGGGAAATGCTTCCACGTTCTTTGAATAAACCCTAATTACACGACTTAAAAACAAACAGGTTTATCCGTTCTGACAGTTTTTTTTTTTTTTGTGAATTAGTGAAAGAGGCGTTGTTTAACTCTAAATTATTTCTTGTTCTCATTGAGCTTAAGCAATCTTGTATACAAATGAATACAACGTTAAACTGGACACGGAAGGCTATTTTGTCATGTCATTGAACTGATTTTGGTGAATCATGAAAAGGTTTTAAGGTTAGTCTTGAATTGGAATGACTTGAAGATGGTCTTGTGGCTTTCATGGAGATTCTAGTATTGGGGCGATATACCCTTTTGCAGCTCTGACTCAAATGCCCTCCAGAGCTCATGCATGACTTCATTCTTGATCTTCTCTTCACAAGATCCGTCAGGCATGTGACATTTGCTAGAGATGTGAAGGACTGAGATTTGCCCTTGTAAAACTTTGAAAGTCCTTTCTTCACGTGGCTGTGAAAAAAAAAACACAATAATATAAGAAGACAAACTATTAACAATTTCTCAGTGTCAATAGAAATAATCAAAGAGGATCGCACAACAAGATGATTCTGAGATCCTGAGATGAGAAAGATTCTTAAATGTCCCGATTAAAAATGGTTCAAAGGATTTGATATTGAATATTGCAATAATATGGATCCTTGTATTGATCAATCCGAGAATAATCAATCTCTATGTGTTATTACTTATGGTCTTTATAATAAATCTGGAAAGTAAAAAGTTCCACGATGAGAATATAGAGTCATTACATGATAGGGAGCTGAGAGATGAGGTCTGATAGATCGTCGAAAGGCCCATTTGAAGAAAAAGAAGAAGAAGCGTCCTCCGTTGAATCAGATGAACACATAGAGAAAGATGATGAAATAGAGGATCCTGAAACTCCTTGAATAACATCTTCTTCTTCTTCTTCTTCTTCTTCTTTTGTTGTCCAAATTAGAGTACCATCGTAAAGGCTCATCCTCTCTTTCTTTTTTCTCACCAATTTCGTTCGTTATCTGATTTTCTCTTTTTAAGTCTTAAACCAAAAGGAAAACAAGAAAATTAAGGTTTCTTGAACAATGATTAAGAACAGAAACGAGAGCTCTTGTCAAGATGTTTAAATGTGTTCTGTTATACTAGTTATAGTAAACAACAGAAATTGAGATAAGTCATATAGCTGCGCATGCATGTAGATAAGCTAAGAGATACGGTTTAGTAAGAAAATATGGATAAAGAATAACGTGCAAGCTGTGGATGACGTTGGCTTTTATCTCAAATTTCTTATACCTTATTTATCTCTCGCCTCACATGAAAACCATGTTTTTAATAAAATGATTTGAAACCGTGTTAGACTCATTTCTATTAACCATATGAGAAGTTGCGAATTGCGATTAGCGGAGGAATCCTCGGTCCAGAATGTGTCGGCTTGTGTGTCAAACTCCTACCATTAAAGCTAATTTGACCCCTTATTACTATCTCAATGTATTGCATAGATTAATGAAGAAAAATATTAATTAATGAACATAATTGAATTGAATAAAACTACAAACTGTTTTGTTCCCTGTCCTTTTTATTTACACTTGCAATATAATTGAATTAATTCAATATTACATGTGGTTATATAATAGGAGGCAGAGAATATTATTGATCGTAAAATTACCCTTCCCACCAACTGTTTCAGTAGGAAACCAAACATTTACTCATTGGTTACGCTAAACTGACTACCTTAGAAATAAAATGTAAAAGTTGCAGAACCTATAATCAAACTTGCTGTAGGATATGACAAAAGTTTAGGATAAGAAGTTCTGCACCCTATATTTAACAGTTCAAAGACACGTTCGAATAGACACGCTGCAAATGAATAGCTAGAAAATATGGTACTTTGAGTGCGACAGTGTGTCCCTTGATCCATAAGGTACCACACTTGGGGAAAGATGTTGATGTTGATGATGATGATGATGTTGGCTCACAGGATCATCAGAAGAACGGTTTTTTTATCTCGCGAAGATTTTAACTTTAATGTCTGTTGAGACTTATTCTTTTTAAACTTTCTAAAGTCAATTTCATTATAATTAGGCTTTAAACTCTCTAAAATCTTAAAAGTCATTCTTTAAAAATCTGACAGCCAATTTTTTTTTTTTTTGGATCAAAACCAAAGTTTTGTTGGTGATTTGTTTTTCCTAAAGCCACTAATTCATAAATTTTTTTAAACCATAACAATTATTGAACAGCAAAAGTTTTGACAGCTAAATCAAAATTTACAGTAATAGTCTAAAAATCTCAAACAATCAGAGTTTATCTTCAGGAGAAGAAGAGGAGGGTGTATCGAGTTGTAACGGACAAACATAAGGCATAATATTGAACGCGACACAACGCGAACAAGAATAGATGAAGAAAAACCCGAAGATCATCATTAATAATTCCATGTCCATAAATGGGCTTTCGCTGGCCCGATTTGTTGAGATGGAAGGCCCACCCGAAGATCGTACGCATTTTTTTTGGTCAACTAACTGAAAAACAAAAAAAAAAAGTGCTCGAACGCATTTTGTGATGAATTCTTCTTTTATTCTTCTTGGTTTCTTTTCATATGTACTTTTAGAAAGTGCTATCAGGTTCTTTTCAAAAAGTGCTACTACGTTAAGATATATATATATACTTAAAAAAAAAGAAGGATGATTCATTTGTAAATGACTTGTACACAATGTGTTAGTGGAGTTCGTGTGTTAGACCAAGTTTTTTATAAACCAATAACAACAAGTTTTGATGGACAAAAACTAAAAGTTTTTAAACAAAGTTTACAAATTTGAAAATGTGTTCTTACAAAAAAAAAAAAAATTTAAAAATTTGAGTAAAAGCTCCCTAACCTCCTCAACCCAAAAAAAAAAAATATCAAACCGAATTAAAGGAAAAGAACATTCAAACATAATTATTGGTCCGCGTTTAGACCTCAAATCATGGCTTGAAAAAAAAAAAATGACTTGTCAAACAAGTCCCAAAATTTGGAGAGAAAAAAAAATCAATCTAAGGTAACTAAATAGAAAACATCAAAACAATAAATTAATAGTCTTTTCTAGAAAATATCGACCTTTCCTCTCAAGCAGTACTACAAGTCGTCGTCCTCGTCACTACATTCGTATATACTTACGATTTTCTTTGTTTGATGCTTCCAATGTAATTGCGGCAAAATCCATCTAAGCCCGCCACATGTTTGATCAAATCACCTTTTTAAGAAACCAATCATACCCACAATATTCTCCTAAGCACTGACCAAAACCACCATTCCGCACAATCTCCTAGCTTAATGGTTGGTCACTTTTCATATCTGTTTGCCGACTCCATGGTCAAACTCTTTGATCCTATAAAAATGGGTCGCCTTTGTCTTTGATTTACGGATTTGTGACATCATCTCTCTTAATTCTTTCTTCGTTTCAGAGATCAAGCTTCGGTTTGTCGTTGACGAGTTTCAAGTCTCCTGACGAGCAATAAAAATTCCTTTTTTTTTCTTTTAATTTATTATTGTTTTTCCCCTGAAGAGTGATTATTATTTCCTTCCTTGTTCGTGCGTCGTTATGAGTACTGCGGAAAGCAGCAAGCCGAAGATCATCAATGGCTCTTGTGGTTATGTTCTAGAAGACGTTCCTCATCTCACCGATTACCTTCCTGGTCTCCCTGTATGTTTCCTCTCCACCTCTGATTCGAGCTTTTGCTTTGATCTATGTACAGTTGCAAAAGGACAAAACTTTGATCTAGATATTTGTGCAGGTTTAACTGTTTAGCTTTTTTCTTGAGCTTTAGATAGATGAAATGAATTTCTCAGAGTAAGATAAGACCGCCCAAGGAAAAAAGAGGGATCTTTTATCTTTTGTATTCGGGTCTCAAGGATTATGATCCGTCTCAAATCTGTAGAATGGTTTTAGACTTTTTGAGTCATCTACCATGCTTTCTCGAATCAAATGGTGCTTAAGTTTTTGATTAATGTTAAAGTTCTTTTCTGGTTTGATGTTGTTGCAGACTTATCCTAATCCATTGCAAGACAATCCAGCATACTCAGTGGTTAAGTGAGTCCTTTTTTTTTAACCATAATTTAGGCTAATAAGGCTCCTAGTTATGTTCTGTTATGATTCAATCATTAGCTTGCAATTGGTTACATGAGTTTTCTTGTGTGGATTTTTTTCAGGCAATACTTTGTAGATGCTGATGACAGTGTCCCTCAAAAGGTATCTTTCTTTACAGATTTCGATAGTATCTGTCGCTGCTTGAGAATGTTTAGAGCTGATGTTCTGTTATTGGCTCTTCTCCTTGTTGTTTAGATCGTTGTTCACAAGGATGGTCCAAGGGGGATTCATTTTAGACGAGCCGGACCACGTCAAAAGGTTTTTCCCTTTGTTAAATTGCTTTAAAGTCCTTTGTCCGTTTGAAATAGGATCTGTTATTGAATGATTTCTCTGCAGGTCTACTTCGAATCTGATGAAGTGCATGCCTGCATCGTTACCTGTGGGGGTCTTTGCCCCGGCCTTAATACCGTGATTAGGGAAATAGTGAGCAGTCTATCTTATATGTATGGAGTGAAGAGAGTACTCGGAATAGATGTAAGTTCTAAGTGATTGTAGTCCCTTTCATACCGAAACACACCCACACACTTGTCTGTTTCATTTTCTCACGCTAGAGTTCTTATTCAGGGTGGATATAGAGGCTTTTATGCTAAGAACACTGTCACCTTGGACTCCAAAGTCGTAAATGATATCCATAAGCGCGGAGGAACTATCCTCGGGACCTCACGAGGTGGCCACGATACCACAAAAATTGTTGACAGCATTCAAGATCGAGGAATCAATCAGGTGTTGATAATAACTGCCACTTTACACCATACTTCATTGTAAAGGTATATAGAAACTCAGTTCTTGATGTAGTTGTTTTTTTCATCGTTCAGGTTTACATTATAGGTGGAGATGGAACACAGAGAGGAGCATCGGTTATATTTGAGGTATATCCCATTTTAAGCTTTGCAAGTTAGTAGGACTTCAGAATGTGACCGATCTTGTGATTGTGGCCATGTAGGAAATTAGACGACGTGGCCTGAAAGTTGCAGTTATTGGAATCCCGAAAACAATCGACAATGACATACCTGTATGTATCCCTCTCTTCATCACTTCACCTCTATGGAAGAGCTCTGTTATTGATGTGAAGAAAGTAAGAATCTCACATTTTTTCTTTTGTTGCAGGTGATAGACAAATCTTTTGGGTTTGACACAGCTGTAGAAGAGGCTCAACGAGCTATTAACGCAGCACATGTGGAAGCCGAGAGTATAGAGAACGGTATCGGCGTTGTCAAGCTTATGGGTCGCTACAGCGGTGAGTAATATACTCTTCTTCTTCTTCTCTTCTCGCCTGACCAAGCCTCTTGTTAGATTATCTCACAAGTGCATGCACTGCTTTAACAGGGTTCATAGCGATGTACGCCACTCTAGCAAGCAGAGACGTGGACTGCTGTTTGATTCCAGAGTCACCATTTTACCTGGAAGGAGAAGGCGGACTGTTTGAGTACATAGAGAAACGGCTCAAGGAGAGTGGTCACATGGTGCTTGTGATTGCAGAAGGTGCAGGACAAGATCTAATGTCAAAGAGCATGGAATCTAAGACTCTCGAGGATGCATCTGGTAACAAACTTCTTAAAGATGTTGGCCTTTGGCTGTCACAAAGCATCAAGGTAAACCACAAATTAGAGAGAAAGCCGCAAGCTTGATGGATAGTAGAATCAGACTGAACCCACCAAGTATTAAAATTTCGTTTTTTTACTTGGTTATAGGATTATTTTAACCAGAAGAAGATGGTGATGAACCTCAAGTACATTGGTACGTTTCATATCACTTCCACTCTCCATTATGAATCTCTTGACGTTTTCGATTCTTGTTGCATTTATCTGATCGTCTTTAATTTCAGATCCAACATACATGATCCGTGCTGTTCCTAGCAATGCGTCAGACAATGTGTATTGTACACTTCTGGCTCAGAGCGCAGTGCACGGTGCAATGGCTGGATACACTGGCTACGTCAGTGGTCTAGTGAACGGAAGACAAACCTACATTCCCTTCTACGTAAGTTACAAAACCGATTTAAAATTTCTTGATTGATGAAATGGCTAAATAAATGATTAAGCCAGCATTATCATCACGTCATCATTTCCTTATAATCATCATTGCGTACCATCATTTTCATGTCATTATCATCATCAGCATTATCGTATGGATTGGTTGTGATGTTGCAGAGAATAACGGAGAAACAGAACCATGTGGTGATCACGGATAGGATGTGGGCGAGGCTGCTGTCTTCGACGAACCAGCCGAGTTTCTTGAGCCCCAAAGATGTCTCTGATGATAAAGAGAAGCCCATGTCGGCCCTCCTGGACGATGGCAACTGCAACGGCTCCGTCGATGTTCCTCCAGTCACCAAAGAGATCACCAAATGACACTGAACCTAAGAATATATAATGATATCCTATGTTTAGGTAGCCGTAGAGCGAAATAATTGGGTTTGACGGTCTTGCCCTTTCACTTGGCATAAGAAAAGGTTGCTCCTCGTCGACCCCTCGTGTTGTAATTTTGCATGTCTCCATGCTTTGTAAGGCCCACGTCGATAAACCTTCGTTCTATCAGTTTAAACTAAACTAGTATTATGTCCGGTGCAACATCGTATAATATATAACCTTTTTTGCTACGAACATCGTATAATATTTTTATTCATACTTATATCAATTGCTAAAGTTGATTGAAAACTATCATTCAATTCTTAATATTATACATGTAGATCAAGTTGTGTAAAATAAAATATGATGGAGTCAATCGTTTAAGAATACTGTAACAACAGAGATAACTTCCATGGATTGCAGTTTTAAACAGTTGGATTTGGAAACATATTATGGATAGTCATGAAGACATGAAACTGATATCCCAAGTAACACATCAAACTAAAAATCATGGCGATCGATTTTTTTTTTTTTTGCTTTTGGGTGTTGTTTATCTTATGTATGAAACTACCTAACTTGGAAGGATGAACGTGGCACGGGATAATTGTTTTCACTAACCAATTGAAGAAACTACATCTTGATCCACCTTAAAAAGACATCCTACAATTGTTTTGTTTGAAAAGCAGCGGATTAAATAAACCATAGTACATGATGATTCAGCAGAAAAAAATGACGTGGTATCTCATGAACCTTTTGTCCTTTAGTCCCGAGGTCAATTTTTACTTGAGCAAGAAGATTTGCGGTTTCTCTACAAACCGAGTCCCTCCTCTCATTCTACATACACATGGAAAATCATCCCTCACAGCTCTTCTCCGGCCTCTGAATCAGACCAGAGATTCAGAACAATTTTTGTAACTGTTATAGAACCATTAACACTACTTGGCGATTTTTAGTTAAGGAGAGTGACACAAAGTCTCAACTCTTCATTTCCGCTTACAAACTCATCATTTACGGTATTGTTCTATTCGTTACTCCATTCTTTATTCTCTAAAGAATATTCGTATTGTGTCCTTTGTTTCTTTAACTTTTAGTAACTAGGGCGACGTCAGGAAGTGTAATATGCCTTTATATATCTTTCTTCAATCACTTCTTTTCCTTTTTTCTTTTTAATTTTTTCAATATTGTAAACACATAATTTGTCTCATCTTGAGTAATGAGTTTACTAGCCGTATATAATTATCGATTATAAATAAATTTTATTATTTTAGATATTATATATCAATTCAGTGTACATACTCTTAATTAGCATTCGCTTGGGGATGACATGCGATTACATTTACGAGACGGCCTGAACATAATAACATAAGATAGATAGATAGATATATATATATATAAAACAATTATGCCGTAGATTCACATCAATTAACTCGACATTGTGTAAACATTTGTATGTGAACCAACGGACTAATCCTTCATGGCCAGCGTTTTTCTTTTTCCATATTTCACCACCTCAATTTCTCCGGAAAATACTGTAAATTAAATTTGAAAGAGAGGGTAAAGAATAGTAAGTTCAAACTCAAGAAATATATATGCATTCAAATAATCATTAATGCACCATCACTTTCTTCGTATAAAGAACATGCAATATATACTCACCTTTCTTATAAGAGACATGTAGTAAGGCTTGACCTTCTCCACATCAACATGAACTTTGCTCTTGCTGTACAAGTCGTACTTGCTGAAATAACAATAATATATAGCAGTTTAGAGGTTGTAGTTATGAGGGATAATTAAGACTCAATCAGTTAATCATGTTTAAGAAATTTAGTTACTTGAAAACGTGTAGCCACTTCAGGTTCTCTTTGTCTTCCTCGTTCATAAGATGGGTGTATTCTCCAGCCGTGTGCAATGCTGTAGATATAAAAACAATTAATTTAAAATGTCACCTAAAATCATATATTAATTGTTGTAGTTGAAATGCTTACGGTAGAACGAGTGATATCGAATGATGAACAGTCCTGCTGACGGTAAGGTGCTTCCGTTTTCCTTAGCCACCTATAAATACATTAATTAACCATTACTTAATTAATATCATCATAGAGTCACTTTATAATCGGTTTCGAACATATTCTTCTACAAAACAATGGTATGGATTCTCCCAAATTTAATGAATCCACTTAAAAACTAATCTATATTAATAAAATATGATAATTTTTGTTTTTTTTGCTCATATTTTACATATAATTTCTTTTATTTTCTATGAATCCAAAAACTACTTTATTTATGATTTACATTAATCATAACTAATTAAAAAGTGGGTACTACTCTACCAACAAAAAATATAAAAAAAAATAATTACCAAGTACATGTAGTCGTCATGGCCCCATGACATCATGACGTTGTTCAGTCCACATCCTTCTGTGTAAATACCAGCTTTGGTGTTGTAGGCTTGGTTGTGAAAATCAGGGTTTTCTAGGAAATACTGACAACAAAGAAAAAGTAAAGTAAAAATCATGTAACTCAGTTAATTGTTGTTTAATTATTTTTTATTCTGTGTAAGAAAATGTTTTCAAAAAGTTCACACATTTGTATGTAAAATATACAATAACGATTTTGCATTGAGATTGAATCAATTCATTGTATATTACCTTGTGGTGTACGTTAGATTCATCAAATGCACACCCAACAGGGAATGTGTCACCTGCATGTTTTTGCAAGAGCGAAAAAAAACAATTAATTCCTATAATTATTTAGGACAGTTAAATATTAAATCACAAATTTAGCATTAATTACCAACAGTAGCCCATTGAGGTAGTCCTCCGAATTGTGGAAGAGTAATAACCTTCCCGAGATCTGCGATATATCCAATAAATCCAGCATTAGTTTATCCAATTTAATCGGAGAAAATCAAATCGAAACTACTACAGAAGTAGTTTTTTTTTTCAAAAAATAAGACCGAATAAAAATAAAAAAAAATGATCAGTTTGGTATCAGAATTATCTTTGAAAGAAAGCGGCTAACTAAATTGAAAAGATAGAAAAGAAAAAACAACTAAAGCTTCATCTAAAAAAAAAATTTAATTGATCTTATATTAAACCAAATCAAAACCAAAGAAGATTAGATCTCATATTTTATCTAATTTATAAAAAAATCGAAACAGAAATCTAATCAGAAGCGTTATTAGATATTCATCTTATTAATTCATAGAATCATAGAATCATAGAAAAGAGTAACAGTAATGGCTTAAACAATTTACCATGGATAAGAGCAGTTAGGTGAAGCCAATCTTCGTTAGGATAATCTTTGCGGATAGCTTCGGCGGATTGAAGCAAATGCTGAATCTGAGGCTCGTCGAGATCTGGATCACTCTCGTCCACCACCTCGTTAAGGAGCTCGCAACATTCCCAAATGCTCATCACCATTTTATCCAATTTTCCATATTCTGCCCTCATCTTTTTCACCTACAATTCACATTAATTGTTTTAAAACTTGCAATATCAGTAATGTAGATTAAAACACACATACACTCGACATGGGTCACGCATGTTTAATTAATTAGATGTCTCATAATATAAATATATAAACCCTAATTAGTTAGAAAGAGTCTTACAAAATCGACGGTTTGGTTAATGTGTTGTAATCTGTAAAACTCTTCGACGCTCTTCTGCCTCTCACTTTTAGCATCGTAGTCCCTGCGACCGCAAAACCAATGCATGTGTATATTGATCAGGTCAAGGTGTAGAGAGTACAGACTTTAGATCCGGCTAATAAATAAAAAATAAAAACTCGAATATTTTTTTTTTATTGAATATCTTTTATTGGATTCAGCATAGATGGCGGAAGAAAAAAGAAACCTGAATTGACGGCCGAATGCATTCATCTCAGGTGCCAAGAACGCTTCATCGTTTTCGCTGGCCACTTTTAACTCTCCGGTATTGTTCACGCTCTTCTTCTGGAATGCAGAAACTTCCTCTACTTGGAACAAAAATTAAAAAATATATATCATAAATATCTTTGAAAATATTTGGGATTTATAAGAAAGAAGTATCATTGCCTTTTCCCAAAATTTCCATGAAAAAACTCCTATAAAATCGTTTTTTTACAAAGAAACTAATATAATTGGTTTTGACATTGCTCTTCTTTGATAGTTCATTGCATAATATTGTTTGGGAAACTGGAAATTTTTTGAGAAACTGCTGGGATAATAGTTTCTTACCAAACATCGGCTTCTCAATAGAGATCGTCATCTTCCAAAAACGGTCTTAAAAGAAGAAACAGAAACGAAAACGAATGAGAACGGCCGGTGAGAATTAACGTAGAGAACGTACAAAAATAACTGGTTTTGCTTTGATCTGCTTCAACTTTTGCGATGAAGACTATACGAGTTTATATAAGACTTGGGGGCTATATTACATATATATATAGTAGTGGATGGGATTAGGAGACATCTGCTCTCCTTGATATTTGGAGGAAATCTAAGTCCTCGTTAACTAATTATGTATTTCTTAAAACAAATATCTTTATATTTATCCAAGCCAGAAACGGCTTTCTTTTTTTGCTTGTTCTGTTTACAATAAGTTTACGCCAAAAAAAGAATTTACGATAACAAAATCGGTCGGGATAAGGAAATTGATGATCGGTCAGTGATGTTAATTTTGGTATTTTTGACTGGCTTGTAGTTACAAGTTTACAACTTTCATTGTGATTTCAACTATTTTAGATAAATATCAATAATTTACTTTCGGATATTTTTGCTAGGTTGACTGGATTTCCTATCATACGTGGATGCAAATTTCCTTTTTTTCCATTATTTGTGGATGTATACTACTAGCTTACGTTTGTCATAAAATTATCTGAAAAGTACGTATATTCGGTCAAAAAGCGTTACTTAACCATAGTATAGATGTTATTACTCTGCCAACAATATGATAATTTTACAGTTGAGTAATATGTAAATGAGTCTTATATTCGGTGTCTAATACACATGCACACCCAAAAAAAAAAAACATATGCCAACAATTTATAACGATAACAAGAGTTGTCCTTAGACTGAAATATGAATGAGTTTTGTCCTCAAAAGTATGAAAGCTTGATTGTAGGCTTGTACAAGTCAAAGCATCCTTAAAATAAAAGCTGGGATTGACTCAGCATTACGTGGCCTATATTTATATGTTATCTCAATCCTATCGACTGACTTTTACACACATGCATGACGAAATATCTACTCATCATCTTCGACATGTAATTTTAATATTTTGGTGTTTATTTATGTCAAAATAAAATATTCCATCTGTTTATTTTTCCTTAACAGGAGTGAGTCCGAGTCGAGACTCTCAAGTCTCAACCCTTTGGGCTTAAGAAATGGACCGGCGTATAACAGTCTGGGCTGAGATTCTAAATACGCAGCCGTTTTGGTTGAAAAGGGTGCTATGACGACTCTCTATGCCGTTGAAGGTTTCCTAAAATCCTAAATGGTAATTTTCGATCTAAATTCTCCGAAAAATCTATGAAGAAGTTAGCGAGAACATGGCGGAGAACTCGTCGCGGAGACGAAGATGATGATAAGCTCGTCCTTCCTACGTGGGACGACGTCGATTCTCGGCCTATCGATACGCAAGGTTTTCTTTTATTTCCCTCATCATCTGAAATTTTCAGCAGATTCGTAAAAGCCAAATTGTAACGATCTCTGGTTATACAGAGCAAGAGGAGTACGTTCGGTCGCTCGAGGAAGCTCACGCTCAGCAAAGTCAGCAGTGGAGAGTATGATCGAAGAAACAGTATCCAATTTTTTTATAAATCCGATAGTTGTGTGTGTTAAGCGAGGTTTATCATTTGTGTAGAGCGTGTTCGTGGTTCTTCTCTTCTGCTATATAGCTTTCCTCTTCTACTCCATTTTCCAGCAGTTCATGTCACCTTGGGAGCTGGTATGATATTCTCCCTTAGTGTGGCCTTGTAGCACTTCGATTTGGTCGACTAGTTTTTATTTTTTTTTGCTGGAACCTCTTCTTCTTCCTATTAAATTGAATCCACAGTTGAAATTCAGATCGTATAACTTGTCCGCAGTTGCAGTGAAATCTTTGAATGAATCTGAAATTAAAACTTAAGAAATCAATCTAAATTGTTGATTCTTGTTTTAAACTATTAGATTCCGGATTTAGGTGAATGTCATTCTTTTTTTTTCTGAGCAGCGGTATCATGCTTACTTCATGGAAGATCTCAAGTCATGGATGGTCATTTCAGCTGGTTTGTCTTACTTCTTCTTTGTCTTTTTTTTTTTTTTTTCACTTTTTAGTCAATGGTTTATTACACTTATCTCGTCCTTCTATGTAATGGTAAAGCCAATTACTGAACTTGTGTGGAAGTTTCTGTCTAATCCCTTGTGCCAATATGGGAAACAAACAGAATGTTTTAAATGCATATTAATCTAACGCACACTTTCACATGGACAATCTCTTTCTGTAGTTCCTGAATATCACTTCTCATAGGTGATGAGCTAGGATTATATCTCTTTATTGAATAGTATAGACTGAGTAAGAATGATCGCGTTTTTAGCGTTTTGGAACTTAGGTACATTAAAATGCTTCTGTGCTAGTGACTTGTTATTTAGAATTGATTTATGACTATCAGAAGACTTTGCTGCTTGACCTTCAGTTCATTTTGTTTAGTTTTTCGCATGTTATTTGATTCTTACAACAATAACACTTCTATCACCGGATTTTTGGATCAGAGTGGATTGCTATCATGGCTTGCTGCCTCTCCATTGTCGGGCTCCGAGATAAGAAGAATGATCATAGACGGTGGTTCTGGTACTCTTGTGTTCCTGCATCTGCCCTGACCATCTTTTGGCTTTATTACTTGCTGAGGTACACTGGAGATTATGCATTTCGTCAATTCGTGCTCTCTCTTTAGAGTTGTGCTAATAATCTGTTCTCACTCGTGTTCTAGGCTCCCGAAGTTTCGGTGGGATGCTATCTGGCTTCCATTTGGACCGCTATGGTATGTGCATCTATCCGGTACATATAACCCCTATATAATACATATATTGTGTAACACAAATGTGTGTATTAACTTACTGTACTTTGAAACTGAAGCGGAGCTGGAACTTGTCTATACGTGGACCATCTACTGGAGGAATCATCTGAAGAAGTGAAAAAGCTAAGGAACTATATGTATGCATATAAAGCAAGGTAGAGATAAAAAGCCACCATTCCAATACACTTCTGACAAAATCTGTGATAGCAAAAGTGCAAGTTTTGATTCTTTATCATCCCATGAAGATCATTTTTTTTCTTTCTGCTATATAGAATAGAAACTTTTGAGTCCAGCTTGAACATCACCAAGATCCATTTTATGTTGAAACTTATGAGTGACTCGAACTATAGATTCCAGGTCTCACAGGCAGCATGATGCAGATTCCAAGTCAGACACGTAAACTCTTGATCGGTTGATAAATTCTAGAACGACAAACAACAATTCATTTGAAGTTGGTGCATATGGTTTTAACTGTACCGGAACAATGCATTGTTAAACAAATACTTTCGACACAAGACTGAGAGATTCTTTCTCGCACAGGACAAAGGATTCAAGAAGAATAAATGTTGGATCTCTCTCCAATAACTGCATTACGGATTCGACGACACTAAAAATGAAGAAATACAAAACTCTGACAACTGGTTACAATATTCAATCGTCTTCTTCAATGACTTTAGTGCCAAGGCCAGAGAGTCCTTCGGCAGGGATTTCAGCAACAGTGACAAGGGAAAAGAACTCGTCCTTCGCATCTTCGTCATCGTTTCTCTTACGAGCAATTCGGACTCTGATCCTTCTAGGAGGACCTCTGATACCTTTGCTCCAAATCTGCTTGTTCAGCTTCACATCCACTCTCACATCCTTTGTCCCCATTGCCTTCTCTGCAAACTTCCTTATCTCCTTGATTGCCTTTGGAGCCTTCTTCTTGAAGGTACTGTTTTACACACACAATTCCAACTTTTCAAGTTAAAACCCCAAGATCAAGCTCTCTAAAGGTGACGTTCATAGCTAATTCAAGTTGAGTGCACAACTTGAATTGAACACGCAATTCTCAACTGCTGACTAACTGATTAAACCATCAGCAGCTAAAAGAAAGCAGAGGAGTTTAGTTTCTTTTGGAACACTTACCAGCTATGAAGGCGCCTGTGAAGGTTGATGGTGTACTCTCTGGTCACCACCTCCTCTTTCCTTCCCTTCGTCTTCTCCGACATTTTTATATGTCTCTTTCTCTGCTCCTGCGTATATCGAAACTCATATCTGTTAAACTCCGACACATGTCCTATAGCCAATCAGCTCACTCTTTGTTCACTACTTCATTTGATTAAGGAATACGAAGAAAAATCTATTGGCCTGAACTTAAAAACGAAGATCAACGATTATAAAGTTCAGACAGAACAGGAAGTACCTTCACCTCTTCAAGAACGCCGAAAGTCAGAGACGGTGGTGGCGGAGGAGGGGTAGGCTTATATGCGGCACTGCTCACTAAGGTAGAAGAACTAACCCTAGTCGATTCAATGGGCTTTTAAATATCTCTCTTTATGGTCCAATTAAGAGTTTTTGAACTGAACATTTTTCACGTATAACGTCTAACGATTTGTCTGTCATGAATCACGGATAGGCCCATTATAGAATAATGTAAATAAATATAGAACGTACTATCAACTAATCTCTCAAAGTGGGCGTTTGGTCTAGTGGTATGATTCTCGCTTTGGGTGCGAGAGGTCCCGAGTTCGATTCTCGGAACGCCCCTTTTAAAATGTATATTTTTGCCAAGGGACCAGGACCAAGAACATAAAATGAGTCTAGTGGACTGGTTTCCTCGTAACTTTTAAATTTGCAGAAATCGCCAAACTTAATAAGAGAGAAACATACAACGAGCTCTGTGCTTTTTGGTTTGTCCATTTTATTGAATACATCGACTAGTCTTCTCATTCAGAAAAACAGTAAGACACGAACAACAAACACCTTGGCATCACATGATAGCTCAACACAATCTCCTGCAAATAGTGATCCCATCGCCAAGAGCAGCGTGCGAGATCTGCACACGCTGATCAGCGGAGAGTTTCAGGTTCAGCTCGAGGGTTGCTTTCTTGCCTTCTCTCCTCCACTCGGGCGTGGAGGAGTCTGGTTCAGCAACTGATCCTCCCCAGAGAGTGTTGTCATACACTATAATCCCACCAACCTTGATGAGTCTCATAAGCCTCTCATGGTAGTTCCAATAATTCACCTTGTCTGCATCCACAAATGCGAAATCGAATCCACCCTCGTTATCTTTCTGCATCAGAAACCAACAAAACATAAATAACCTTCTCAAAATACTGATCATTCAAGATCCTAGGTGAAGAAGAAACAAGAAATGATCAATATATCCATCATGAGCACATTTCTTGCCACTTAGCTCTTTCATCACTGTTGTATGGGCTAAGCGTTGAAATAGACGGAATCAAGTGTGGGTAACAATAGAGTTACACACTTTGAGCAATATATATATATGTGACGAAAGAGGCAAAGAAAGAAGTAAGAAGCATACATCGTTTAACAGCTCGTCGAGGACTGGAAGAGCTTCAGACTCTTTGAAATCAATTTTGTGTTCAACACCAGCTTTCTTTATAACTGGCAACCCTATTTCATACGACTCTCTGTTCACATCAATGGCGATTACCTGCAGATAACGTGTACTAAATCAGTAGCTGAAACACAATACAAAAGTGAAACGCTTCTGTCTTTTTCTTGGTCATATGCACTTACCTTGCCATCTTCTGGTAATGTAAGAGCAGTGAGGAGAAGAGAGTATCCAGTGAAAACCCCAACTTCGATCGTCTTCCTTGCATTCACCAGATTCAGCAGCATCTCCATTAACTGGCCAGCGTCCGGTGCAGTAGCCATCTTAGCTCGAGGGTGGTTATGAGTAATGTTCCTAAGCTCCTTGAGAGCCTCTGGCTCACGTGGGTAGACAGTGGTCTCCAGTATATACTGCAACGTTTTTCAAAGGAAAAAATGGAAAGTCAAATGGAGAAATGTGAGAAAACGTAGAGATGAATGAGTGGAGGCACACTTTATAGAGCTCTTCACTCTGCAGCAATCCCTTGGAAAAATCTGATGCCCTGGCTTCATCCTTCGCCATTGTAAACACAGTGTTCTTCTCCAAACCCACACACACTCAAGTATCTATCTGCACAAAGAATAGGTAATAATTAAATAACCATGGCACAATTTAAGACATTATGCAGAGAGTACGGGTTCTTTTTTATTCTGGATTAGTGAAATGCACAATCTTTTTCTGAAATTGACGATAAAGTCTTGTTCACATGCAACATTGGTAAATATAAAACCACTCTTAGCGTTGATAAAAGTTTTACTCTTTTTATTGATGTTTAGAAAATAGCTCAGAACCTTATGATTTGGGTTATGTTTGTCACAACTTGACAATCATATATATATATGGTTAGATTTCCTTTACTAATCCTGTTCCTATTAGAACTAAATAACTCCTAATTCTATCAGTATCAGATGAGCCTATCTTATCTTATCGTAATCCAAGCTTGATAAAGATGTCTTAGGGTTGTAACCAATTGAAGCTTATCCAACAAAATAGCAAAACTGATGCACATGTTATAGCCGGATAATCTAATCAAGGTTCGATATGAGATATGCCTATCTAAACAGGTTTCTCAATTTATAGATCAGACCCACACCCTTCGAGTTGACCATCAACAAAGCACACTCAGTTTGTATAGACTATATTTTAGAGGTTTATTATGGTCAAACACTGATACATACAAGAACAACAAGAATTTCACGCGACTCACGAAAGAAAGATTATAGAGAGAGAAGAAGACTTATACTGAAGAACTCGATCGAGAGAGGGCTGAAGTCTTTCAGTTTCCGATTTTCCAATACAACTCCAAGCGATGCTTCTACACCGATCAGGTTTGACTTTATGCCAAATTGCGGAAGACAATGATAGAGAAAACGTTAAAAAACACCGAACAATTTTCCAAATGAGATTATCTACATTTTATAAAGAGGAATCGAGAAGGCGTGCATAACGGCGTTTCAATCTTCTCTGGTAAGGTTGGTGAGCGTTGACGTAACAGTGTATTATCAGGAATGAGGCATCTTACCAAACGGTCCAAACCCATTTGAAATAACGATGACGATACACCAAAAAAACGTTCATTCACACACTAATGGAAACTTAAAAACAAACCAAGAGCAAACATGTTGTCGACTTGTATTATTAAGAGCTAGCATGAGTGATGATGCCTCAGCTTCAAAACTTGTGTGTATTTAATTATCTAGAGACACAAAAAGAAATTAACTTTTGCTTCTAAGGTCAGCGATGAGATCGATAAAAAAAAAAACCCGCCAGTTTATGATTTAAAAGGCATTTTCAGCGTTCAATGGATTTAAAAGGCATGCTTTTGTTTATGACGGGTTGCTTTGTTTCTTCAAGGGTAGTAGCCGGTGAAAGTGAAGCCTCTTCCAACGATCTCACCCGCACAGTACCAAGCGAAGCATTCCAGACCAAAAAGTGCTGCGATTCCAGCATCTTCAACCTTCAAATCCGCCCGATTCTTCCACAGGCCTTTCACGTGATCCACTTCCTTCCAGAACAACTCAGAACGTCCAGGAATGCTGCGATCCACAGAAACAAAAGTCAGCCACAAGAACAAAGATAAAGTACAGTTCATGAATAACAGCATTCAAAAGACTATTAAGAAATCTACACCAAAACCTCGATATTAGCAATGAAATGTTGGTATATGCAGCAAAGCAGAGAGCTTAATCAAGCGTTTGATCCCTAAACCTAATAGAGAACGAGTAAGACTATTTGCATCATTCAGGATCCCTACCAAAACCAACTATGGAAGAGATACAGAAAGCAAGCCGCCGATATTTACCCTTTTACAAACAGAGAGCTTTAATCTTTAGTTCAAGAAGAAAGCTATTAAACAGCAGTGCTAAGGCACAATATTGCAAAAAAGTCTACCCTGCAACTGCAAGCAAGAAATCCTGCTACCACGCAATGTTATCATCTAGCAAACACATCAAACGTGTTCCAGGATCAAGAGAGTTCAAGGGAAAAGAAGAAAAAAAAAAAATCAACCTAGCAAGACGAGTGTAGAGAAGCTGCTTAGACAACTCATTGCACTTCTCTACAGTGGCTGGCTCCTGAATATACTGCTTGTTCTTCTCCAGCAACTGCTTGTAGTAAGTTGTGCCGTGCTTGGACACGAACTTTGATGCTTCACAGGCCTTGGACTTAAGCTGTACCAACTTAGATGCCATCTCTCAAAAGTCTTTCCCTAAGCCATAAGACAATTTGGATTTACAAATTAAAAAAAGAGGAGCCAATGGATGCCGCAGCAGCAGCCATTTTGTGACCATGATACTCAAAATGCAATAAAAAGAATTAAGCTTTAGAAAAAATATAACTAACAGACACGAGGAACCAAAAGCATTTGTACCGTGACCAATCCAGAAAGATCAAAACAGCTCGAGCCAAAACAAAACCCTAATCATCGAAAGTTGAGATCAAATCGCGAATCAAAATAAGGGAACTGGAAAGCGCAGATCTATCAATCAGAATTCCCAAAAGGGGAATAGAAGAGATGAAACTTTGAATCAAAAATGGAGTTGATGGTTTCAAACCTTGCTGATTTCGCCGTCGGCGGGGATTGTACCGGAGAACGAGAGCGAAGCAGCAGCTGGATCAACGGAATCTCTGGACTTGTGAGCTTTTGGGTTTTGTTACCACTCTTCTTGTGAGGTTTCTAAGAGTAAGAAAAAAAAAAAAAAATATTACGGGCCCTATATGGGCCTTTAGTATTATCTTAATAGCCCAAAATCATCTAGTCTTTGAGGCATTTCGTTTCTAGTTCATTTGCTGTGCGTGGGACGGTCGGATGCACAAGATCAAATATTTTAGGTTATATCCAGTTCCTAATAGTTCTTATAATCATTTTTACCAACTTGTCTATTGAAGGTTATGCATATGATGATTTGACTGAAAGATGTGCTCTGTTATCAAATTGTTCTGTTAGAGAGATGATAACCAATCAGCATGTGGTTGACATCAGCCGTGAAAGTCCCTCAAATTTACAAGTGGTAAACTTGAGATTCTTCGTACCCCAAATCTTCTCCATGGTATCTATCGTATTCTTAACTATGCTCAAAATCATCTCAGCTTTCCGAACTAATATATGTTAATTTGTTTTGCAAAGAGAATGAACGAGTAGAAGAGAATTAAAGCCAAAAAGGCAACATCTTAATTATTAGTGATTGCTGATAAAAAAAATGATAAAAAGAGATACAAAAGCAAAGCTGACAAGGTCGGCATTGACAAAATAGTCAAACCAAAACACAAGACCAACCAGCTCTAATCTCACAAACATAAAAAACAAACGAGGTCGCTATATATAATTATGATAAAATTATATATATAGCTAAACCTTTCATGAAATAAAAGGAAAAAAAAAACAAAAACAAAAACCAAAACAATTTTGCAAAGCATTGCTTTGGTTATGCCGCGGAGGGAGCAAGGGTTCCAAAAACATCACCATCGGATTCTTTGGAAGCTAAGACTGCGGTGATCGGATTCAACTTAGACTCAGTCTCAACAAAGTTTTTGTAGTCCAAACTCGGATCTTCGTAAATCTCCCACCATTTCTTCACTAACATTTTTATGTCTTCGCGGTCCATGTGTTCTTCAGTTTCATCATATTTCCAAGGCTTTGAACCCTATAAAATTGATTCAAAATATATAACTTTAGTAACAACATATATATATATATATATAGGTGAAAAACTATGTCAAGGAAAATATTAAAGAATTATTCAAACAAAATAAAACGTACATTTGCACAGTAATGCACAACACTAATTTGGTCAAGGTTAACATGTTCTGGATGACGCCAAAGCATAGCCAAAACAAGGTTGTAGGTTGAAGGAATCGGCTTGTAAATGTCTCTGAAATATTCATTCAGAAAATCCTACCAAATATAAAACAGCGAAATTAAAATCATAAAAAAAAAAACTCAAATCAAATAATGAAAAGAAGATAAAACCGAACCTGTTCGGCAAAATAAGTTGGAGTAGTGATTTGAACAACACGAAGGAGATCCTCGTAAGTGACAAGATTTGGCTCAAACAATAACATACCAGCGTTGAAATAGATCGGTGGTGGAGAACCAAGGTTTTCAACCGGCCATGTCACCTTTTCAGGTGATTGTTGGCAGTAACCGATCTGATATTGACGAGTATTGCACCAAGATATCTCGCAGAAGCAATCCTTAACGGCATACAAGTAGCCAGACGGAGTATCAAAAAGATGATCGATGTTACCAAACACTTGTATATCTCCATCTAGATATATCACCTTCTCATACTCCACAAACTGCATTCATATATGTTTATAAGTAAGCATGTGATAATACGTAATAATATCAGTCATATTATAACTAAAACACAAATATACATATATATATCATAAGATTGATTTTTACCTCCCAAATACGAAGCTTGGAGTAGTTGAGGACAAAATAAGCCATGGAATAACCGACTTTGTTTTCTGGTGGAATAACCGGCTCAATCTCGCGAATGATGCATCCCTGAGCCACCAAGATTTGACGGTGTTCTTCAGGCACGTCCGGGAGAATAGCCACCACAAGAGGATAAGCTGATTTCACCTTACGAAGTCCTTTGGCTAGACCAACCACACCCATCCAATAGTCTTTGTTTCCAGCGAGAAAAGTGACATAAGCCCTTTTTCCACCATTGGGATTCACAGTCACATCAGCTTCCATTCTCTTCTCGGCAGTCATCTTAATTGCAGCCATCTCAACCGTTCTTTAAAGAGATTTAGGAGTTAATATATTGTTTCTCTTTTGGGTGCAGCTTTTAGTGTGTTGAAGATGGAGAAGGGCAATCATCTTCTTATATAGAGAAAAAGAGATAGAAGAGAATTAATTATGGATTTTAATATCAACGTTTTTAGAAATGATGATCATTCTTGTATGTCAAGTTCATATCTTAGGGGGATCTTTATTTTCAAAAATATGTCTCAAATTTTATTTATAGGAATCGGATAGTTTTAATATCGGAAACCTTCAACTATCATGGAAATATAAATAAAATATTTGATATATATCTTTGAGATGAATGTTTTCATCATTACAATTTTAGATTTGTTCTCCATATATGGATATGAAGAGTTGGTACTTGGGACAGAGAATTTAAATGCTCCCAAAAACAAAAACAAAATATATCCCCAAGATTTATAAAAAATGTTAAACATCTCACTGTTAAGTTTTTGATTAGTAGAAACGTGTGCTTCTACAGTTGGGCTTATGTTGAATTGAAGGCCCATTCTGGCCTAAAGGAGAGGATGAACTCGTTTTGAACACACAAGCCAGAGATAAAAACCAAATCAATCAAGCAAAAATCTCTGAGAAAATACTACAAAGTCTTGCAATATCACAATTCTCTACATACTTACAGGCTTACAGCAGCAGAAGAAGAACGTTAAAAGAGTCACACATTCGTACATTTTGGTGTCTTCTCTTGGACTGAAGAGCTAAACGAGCGACTTAACTGTCTTTCTCAAACCGTCTGTAATCAGCTCTTTCTAAGATATATACTGGTCCGAGCTCTTCTTGTACTTACCTAGCTCGTCTTCAACATCTTTGTTTTCCACCTTGTACAGTCCCTAAGCTTTCTTCGTCTTGTCTAAAACGATCAGCTTCTATTTTGTTTATCTGCTCAAGAACCGCATCAACGGCTAAAGGCGTTGCCGCCAAGGATGAGGACGAGTATTGTTTCCCCTCTCCAACGGTTCCTTTGAATTCGCTTCCACTAACCGTTTTGCTTCGATTTCTTGAGCCGCAAAGTCTTCGGCGTTGATTAAATGAGCGGGAAGAACATATGCATCAAACGAGTGAATGTTCACAATTGCAATTTACATATCACGAAGGTTCAACCGAATTAGAAGTAAATATTGAATATTGAATGATATTTCTGATTAATTATCAAAGTTCTGTACATGAGAGTATATATAAGAGATGGTTAAGCAAAAGGAAACTTAAACCATCATTGGTACAATCTAAACCGGGACTATATCATAATAGACCCCCCTCAAGTCTCTGAAATGGAACTCGCAGTTGGAGTGAAGAGACTTGAAGTAGACATCCTGTTGAGAATCAAGTAGAAGGGACCAGGTTGAAGAGGCTTCGTCAAGATGTCTGCATGTTGATTAGAGCTCGAGACGTGCATTAACCGAATAAAGCCATTCTTCACCTGATCTCGGACGGTGTGACAATCAATCTCAATATGTTTCGTTCTCTCATGGAAGACGGGATTAGTAGCAATGTGCATAGCCGATTTGTTGTCACAAAAGAGCTTAGCAGTACTTGTGACATTACGCTTCAAGCTCGTGAGAAGCTGCTGTAACCAAAGAAGCTCACAAGTAGCATGAGCCATGCTTCTGTATTCGGCCTCAGTGCTGCTACGGCTCACCACATCCTGTTTCTTCGACTTCCAAGTAATAAGAGAGTTGCCCAAATAGACACAATATCCAGTGATGGAGCGACGTGTATCAGGACAAGTCGCCCAATCTGCATCGGCAAAGGCATTAAGGCAGATTGAAGATTTCGCAGAATAGAACAAACCTTGGCCGGGATTGTTCTTAATGTACTTCAAGACACGGTGAGCAGCTTGAAGATGCACATCAGTTCGTTTCTGCATGAACTGGCTCAAGGAATGAACAGCATAGGTAATATCAGGACGAGTGATAGTCAGGTAGAGAAGCCGTCCTATCAGGGCTCGAAACTGACTCGGATCAGCCAATGGTGTGCCAGACTCAACACTAAGGTGAACGAGGGGATCCATCGGCACAGAGCTGGGTTTACACGCGAGTAATCCAGTATCAGCGAGAAGACTAAGAGCATACTTGCGCTGACAGATTGAGATACCAGCTGATGATCGAGCAATCTCTAAGCCAAGAAAAAACCGGAGGTCACCCAGATCCTTGATCTTAAAACTCGCATGAAGAGCTTTCTTCAACGCTTGAACATCAGTATCACTGTTGCTTGCAATCATAATATCATCAACATATGTCAAAACCGCAGTAAACTTGTCTCCATCCTGGCGAACAAATAAGGTATTATCCGCAGGAGACTGAATGTATCCCGCAGCAGCAAGAACACCAGAGAGACAGTGATACCACTGGCGTGAAGCCTGCTTTAAGCCATAGAGAGACTTATGCAAACGACACACCGGATTCGGAGGAAGTGTACCCGAAGCAGGAGTGTATCCTTGTGGTAGACTCATGAAAATCTCCTCATCCAACTCGCTATGCAAAAAAGCATTGGAGACATCCATCTGAGAAAGACTCCAGCCTTCTATAGCAGCAAGACCCAGCAGAAACTTTACACTCGCAAGCTTTGCAACGGGAGAGAAAGTATCAGTGAAGTCCACTCCTTCTTGCTGTGTAAAACCCTTGGCGACAAGACGAGCCTTGTATCTCTCTATCGTTCCATCTGCTTTATACTTAATCGTATACACCCACTTACAACCAACAACATTTTTGCCAGGGGGAAGAGATTCAACAGTCCACGTTCTATTGTCCTCCATAGCCTGAAGTTCCTCATTAGTCGCTTTCCGAAAATGAGGAGATAACATGGCTTGCTTAAAAGATGTGGGTTCCGTTTCCAGGGAATAGGACAAAAGATAATGTTGGTAAAGGGGTTGGAGATTGGAGCAAGTGTCAACAGATGATAAGGGGTATAAAGGAGTGGAAGTGGAGGAAGGTTGTGTCGTGGAGGGAGAGGAGTTGTGGAGGGAGATTTGGGAACAATGGTATTGGGACAAGTAACTAGGAGGCTTCACAGTTCGCTGAGAGCGAGCACGGAGAAGTTGAGCCTGTCCTGTACTACGGTTCACAGTCTCATGGGATGATGATGCATGAGACGATGATGCATGAGACGATGATGCATGAGACGATGATGCAGGAGAAGATGCAGATGTAGCAGGAACACAATCAACAGGCAAAGAAGGAAGAGCATCTAATTCAGTTGGAACCGAGACAGGTAAAATGAAATTTGAAAAAGGATCATGCAAGGGACGAGAATGCGGATCAGTCTTAAACGGGAAAGAATGCTCATGGAAAACAACATGCCGACTAACAGAGATGACCGGAGACTCAATATGCAAGACCTTATATCCCTTATAACCACTAGAGTAACCAAGGAAAACACAAGCATCAGCACGAGGGGAGAATTTGTGACGATCTTTAGCCAAGGTAGAAACATAGCATAAACAACCAAAAGAACGCAAAGAATCATAAGCAGGTACCTTGTTTTGAAGCATTTCATAGGGAGATTTCTTATCAAGAAGAAGAGATGGGGTTCGATTGATGAGAAAAACGGCAGTAGCTACACAATCAGACCAGTAGATGAGAGGAACATTAGATTGAAAAAGGAGAGCACGAGCAACATTCAGAATATGCTGATGTTTTCTTTCTACAACCGAGTTCTGTTGTGGGGTGTATGCACAAGAGAATTGATGATGCATGCCATGTTCACGAACAATATTTGTAAAAGCAAGTTCAGGAGCATTATCAGTACGAATGGCTTTGATCACAGAGGAGTATTGAGTGTGCACATACTTGACAAAGGATGAGAAAACGAAAGAAACATCACTTTTATTTCTGAGAAAATATGTCCAAGTAACCCGAGTACAATCATCGACAATGGTTAAAAAATACTTGTATCCCTCAATAGATTCAACAGAAAATGGACCCCAGACGTCTAAATGAATCAAATCAAATGGAGATTGAGACAAATGATTATGAGCAGGAAAAGGTAAACGTTTCTGCTTAGCTAAAGGACAAACCGTACAATGATCAGGATGAAAAGACTGAGACTTAGACATAGGTAAAAGACTAGAAAGATGTTGTAACTTGGCATGTGAAGGGTGTCCTAGGCGTTGATGCCAGAGATGCCCGTCAACAAGCAAGGATCCACAGAAGTTATAAGCAGGACTGAGATCAGTGTCGAGGATATAGAGATTTCGATTAAGAGTTCCTCTACCAATCGTCAAGCCCTGAGAAGACTCCTGGATAAAACAATGATCAGGGTAGAAGTGAGCAGAACATTGACTATCATTAAGAAAACTACTCACACTCAGGAGATTAAACCGAAATGAAGGGACATGCAAGACATTGTTCAAAATGAGGGAAGCAGAGATATGCACAGTGCCTATATGTGTAATTGATTCACGAAAACCATTAGGTAACGAGACTGTGACACCGGTTACAGTAGACACCGAACTAAACCTCGCAAGATCAGAGCAAACATGTGTAGTTGCTCCACTGTCAATGATCCAAGAACCAACAGGCAGGGCATTATAGAGAGAGGAAAGACATTGGTGTTGAAAGGTAAGTATGTTATTTTCAAAGCGAAGGCTAGAGGAAGGAAACGGAATATTACCCGAAGAAGATTGAGCAGCCATGTGACCATTCTCAGTGACAGAAGCATGCTGAATTGTTGGGACGACAGGCTCTGAAGGTCGAACAGCAGACTGTTGATCAGTAGAACGAACATGATGTTGAAGGTGATGAATAAGAGCAGATACTTGATCAGGCTGCATTTGAGTAAGATCAAGATTGATTGCGTTCGTAGCAGGAGGTGGATAGTACTGAGGACCACTCGGAGGGGGATAGTACTGAGGACCACTCATCACATTTGCCACTGCATTCGTAGGAGTAAAGTTGTTGTAACTTTGAGGAGCAGGAAACTGTGGGCGAGACGAGGTGGATTGGCCACGAGGGAGAAACCCACTCTGAGATTGACCGTGAAAACCACTCTGAGATTGCCCATTAACACCACTCTGAGGCTGCCCGCGAAAGCCATTCGGAGCCATTCCGGGAGGAGGTGGAGTAGTGCCATGAAGACGATGCCCTGGAGGATATCCATGTAGGCGAAAGCATTTCTGAACGATATGACCAAGCATCCCACAATATGTGCATAAAGGACGTTGTTTAGGGCGATAGTTGTGTTGAGCAGCAAAAACCGAGTTGTCCATGTTACTGTCATAGGATTGAATCTCAGATGAGGAAGTCTGGAAGACAACATTATCAATCTTGGTAGAAGGTTTGATATTCTTCTGACGTTCATCTTGATAAATCATATTGTAAACATTTTCAATAGTAGGCATCGGCTTCAAGAGTAAGATATGACGCCGAGATGCTTCATAGGACTCATTCAATCCCATTAGAAACTTAGTAACACGTCCTCGTTGCTGGAGAGATTCCCACAATTGTGCAGCTTTACATTCACAGCGACCACAAGTACAGACGGGAAGGTCAACATAGTTCTTGTATTCTTCCCAAAGCGTAACAAGTTCAGTATAATACGCAGTAACATCCTTCGATCCTTGATGAATAGAGCTAAGATTCTGTTCTATTTCATAAACTCTTGGAGCATCGTCCTGCTTAAATCTAGCTAAGAGATTGTTCCAGATAGAAGCAGCCGTAGACATAAACAAGAGACTCTGAGCAATTTTCTTATCTACGGAGTTCATAAGCCATGTCGCAACCATATCGTTACATCGCGACCAAGAACCAGCATCACGATGATCATCAGGAGGTTTAGGAATCGTACCGTCCACAAACCCGAGCTTGTTCCTGACGTTCAAGGCCATACGAACCGAGCGCTTCCAAGAATGAAATTCAGCACCGGATGTTAGACGATCGGAGACGAGAACTAATCCGGCATTATCAGATCGATGAAGGAAATAAGGATTCTCATACAAATCCTGAAACGGAAGATTGGCAGAGTTCGACTCCATGGATCGTTCAGAGAGAGACGACGCAAAGACAATGGAGAAGAAGAATCGCGATGAATGAGATGAAAGAAACGAGCTTAAGTTCGACGCAAACGATCAAATTGATGAAATCAGAAAGCAATCGAAGGTGAAGAAAGCTAATCGCCATGAAAGAAAAGCTCAGTGAGCTGAAATCGCCATTAACAACCAAGAAACGAGAATCGCGGAAGAGTACGGTTCTCTGATACCATATTGAATATTGAATGATATTTCTGATTAATTATCAAAGTTCTGTACATGAGAGTATATATAAGAGATGGTTAAGCAAAAGGAAACTTAAACCATCATTGGTACAATCTAAACCGGGACTATATCATAATAGTAAACTTGAGGGAGAGATTCTAGTCCTCCACAATCTATTTTCCTAGTTCCTAACAACTGATACGATCTTAGATTCTAGGTTCTAACAATACCGAACCAAACACACAAATTCAAACAGAGAGCAAGCCTTATTTATTTTATCGTAATGGTTCAATCGAGTTAAACTTGAGACCGAGATTTTAGCCCTCTACAATGCAGCTTCCTAATCAAATATATATCTTAGGCATTGGATCGCATTTTTCATAATGATTAGCTAACTATCATGTATTTGAACAAACCCCAAGAGCATAACCTGACTAAATTGTCCTCAAATAATACTCTGTACCAGTGACACGTGATGCCACATTTATCATGTCAGCCCCGTTAAAATCATGAGAGTTGGAAAATCGCATGCAATAATGGACACATGTGTCAAGAAACATGCTGTTTACAACTACATATTTGGTCTCTAACTCGTTTTAAAGATACCAAAATGTTTACAACTATCAACTATGTACATACCAAAATAGTTTACAACTATGTACATACCAAAATAGTTTTAGAGATCTTTTGAAATTTTTTTTGTTGTTGTTGTCAACCACAGTTTTTTCAAATTAGGGTTGTGATATGACGACAATACTAATTAATTTTTACAAAACCGATAAACACGTTTTCATCGACAAATTAAACTTATTAATTAAATATTATAATATGACCCTTATTATATATCATTTGAAATAAAATAAAGAATTTACGAAAAAGGCTTTTTAGCCATAGTATATCATTTGTATATCCAACCAATCTATGTATTCTTTTTTATTTAAGTGTGATCAATTGTTGTATCTGGAATATATATTGACTAGGTAATAACTTGCGCTATGCGCAGGATGAAATATATATATTAATTATTTTGTTAATTTGATTTTAAGTTTATATTATAAATCACAATTTTTATTATTTTCAGAATTTATGTAAAAAACTTAAAATATTATATATAGTAGACATTGTTTAAATTTGATGTGTCTATGAGTTAAATTTAATAAAATATATATCATAGTAAAATATAAAAGATTTCAATCAATAAAAGTCTAAGAAAAATTAATTGATATTTTATTACTATTTTATCTATATATGATTTTATCTAATTTGAATCTAATTTAATGATGATTTGATTATAATTTAAAGATTTAGTTATATAAGGAAAATTCAAAAATATGGCAATGTCAATTGAAAGTTAATGTAAATTAATATTAATAATCATTATTAATAATTATATACCATAATTATCTTAATTTGAATTTTAAAAATATTTCTAATAATATAAAATGTTTTACTTAATACAATACTAATAAATTAAAAATATTTATAAAATATATTGCATTTCAAATGTGAATAAAAAGTATATTATAAATATATAATATATAATCTTTCATAGATAAATTGTTATGGAATAATTTTAATTTTTATTGTAACTAATAAATATGTAGTTGAAGAAAAATCATATGCTCAAAGATAAAATATGTATTCGATAAAAAATTTATTTTATAAATATAAAATATATAATTGATATAAGGTTATTTAATTATATTGGTTAAAAATATAACTAAGATTATATACAATAAGTATTGTATGAACCAATGAATGACATGCATTGTAATTAATCTAGTAATTTAAACATATTTATAAAATTATTATGAGAATGCATATGATGATGACACATCAGCATGGCACACATGTAAATAACACATGAGAATAATTAATATTTTTTTTGTTAAAAGAATAATTAAGGTTAATGTCTAAAAATGATTCTCAAATAATATATAGGAGATTGACTGGTTTGATGATGCCAAAAAATCTATGGTCGTATCTTTAATGATACCAATTGAATATGATCAAGCCATAAAGTTTAGTGATTTGTATTAGTGTAGTCAATATATAATATGGGTTTTTAATCCTATAAAACGCATGTTTAAAAAAGATAAAGGTGGATGATTTTGATTGTCGAACCAGCAGCTCTCTTTTTCTATAAAAAAAAAAAACTTTCAATCCAAATATGGTAACTAAAATTGATACAAACACTTTTAACCTATAGCCACATTTGGGTGATGGGTCCATGTGTAGATACAAGTACGCGTGTAATGTGTAATATTCCTTTTACATTGATGATTTTATAGGTTTCGAGTCGGTGTAACTTGTAGAGATAAGTCCATGAATATAATTGCGAAGCAGCTCGTAATACGACACGAAGACGAGACCAACTTCGTAAAATTAATGACGACGTTGATGATTAGTTCAAACGTGGGACTTCGCTAATACTATCTTTTTAGGCGCCAGCCTGTAAGCATGATCCGCGTGTGAGGTGGGGAGTGGGGACTGATCTGACGGCTAAGATTCTCCCAGCTGTCAATCGAACTTTGACCCCTCCCAAAAGTAGCATTAAGTTGGAAAATCCCAACGACCCCCCGGTCACACGTGTGTGTGTGCGAGTTTTTCTTCTTCAAATTTTAATTTAGAATAGCAAGAACGAATTTTGAAATGTATAATGTCATAATACATCAGGTTAGAACAAACTTCTTGGTTAAGACTTAAAGAGTCCCCTAAAAAAGTGACCAAACGAGAAATGACCACATAGTCTTAAAATAGGTCCGGACTCCGGAGTTATAGTTTCTTTTTTTTTCTGGTCATCGTCGTGGGTTAGATTAGATTCAGCATTAGTCATGGATGTAAGATATCGATATTGTACTCCTCAAAATTTTATTGTATGAAAAACAAATTATCTCACGAATATATTTTTAAGACGAGACTTTGATAAGTCTACCCTTGCTCTTGTCACAAAACTACAAATATAATTAATATTGAATCGTTTGACCATATATATACGAGCAACAGATATACTTATATCATAAACGTGTACATAAAAAATACGCATGACATGAACATAAAGTCAAAATCATTAATCACGTACAAAGACTTTCAAAACGTGTAAATAAGAGGCACCAAAGTTCGAAGACGCCTAGCACGTAACCGATTTAGAAATGTTTCATAAAATATCTAAAATTTCCGGTTTATACGTACTGGCGATTAATTCATTTGTATATATTAAAACCGGAAAAACGAATGATTAATGAGATTGGTGATCAGTTGACGTTGAATACTCGTGATCAATGTAAAAAATGTTACGAGGGAAGGTAGTTTCTGCCCCCAACCCTAAGAAAAAAAAAACGAATTGTAATAGAGTTTGACCCAAAAAAATACGAAAATGAAATAATATTAGACACGGTCACACGGAGATAGAGACATGCGCATGTACAAAGTCAAAAGTATTATAGTAGAAAGACTTCAACCACGCAGATAGAAGAGACTAAGTGTCAAATCGGTGATTAGTTTAAAAAGGATTATGCGTTGCATGCAAAGTCCACTAATCACAATTTATTAATACTTCTTTGACGCTTTTAAACTCCATTTTAATAAACTTAAATAATGGGGTTTCCGTTCGGACGGAGTAGTCAAATCAAATATTCCTCTTAATTAGCTGTAAGTAGAAGCATTATTTACATCTATAGTATAATATAATATAGCTATACGAGTCAAAAGTATAAACACAATTGTACTTTGTTACTAGTCCATGCCACACAAATGTTACATATCCGTATAGTACAATATAAAAAGTTATATAAGTTAGACTATATATTTAAACGTATAAATGTGGACGAATTGGTGAAGTTGACAAACATCTCAAACTTTAACTGTAAATTTATAGTTTCTCAATTTCGATTTCACTTATGCATAAATATTTTATTTTGAAAAATTTTAGTCCCAATTTTCGATCTAGCTAGTGATTATCGGAAACAAGTCTATATAGAAACAAAATTGTATCAAATATCTCTAAGCTTAAGTTATATTTAGTTTGGCGTTACGAGTACATGTATACTGCAATTAGTTGATTGTTCTCTATTGGTGCATGATGTAAAAAATGCCTATATTTCCGTTGCATGCAACCTCTGGACTATATGTATATAGTTAGATACCATTCTTCTTCTTTTTTTGTGCAAATAGATACAATTCCATGCTTTTAAAAGCATAGAGTGTAACGAACTACTTCACAATATATATTATATAATAATACTTCTAACGACAATTTGTATTATCCATATTATTATAATAGAGACCATTGTCTCTGCTCCGGATTTTATTTGTTTTTTATTCATCAAGTGGTATACGACCTCGGCTTGCCCAAGAAAACGAAATACCTTGGAGACTACTCTAGCTAGGAATTAACTAATTGATTAATACAATTACATTGTGATAAATTAACTAGTGGTTCCAATTTTCAAAGCTTTAAAATCGTGGTACGTAACAGAAAAATATAAGTCAATTCAGAAGTCACATTCTGCATTCATGGTAACTCGGTCGCCAATTTTTATCTACTAGCTAGAACGATATGATTAAAATTACTACTTTAAATGTCTTAAATGGAGAGAGAAAATAGTGTGCGGGTAAGTATTGAAAATTATTTTAAATTTGACTTAAAATGTATTTTCTATATCTAAATGATATATTTTTATGTGTTCCACATATATTAATTATAAAATACATTAAATTTTAACTATAGATGAGTTGTTTTGTGATTAACAATTTTCAATAGTAATTTAATAAAATTATTTTTTCTTTGAAGTTTAAAATTTATTATCAAAACTAATAAAAATACGTAGAAATTTTTTAAAATTATCCTTTATAGAAACAGAAAGAAGAAAGAGTATCAAATTATTAAAAATAATAAAACTGTGTTAGCCTAGCATATATGTATACTGTATTAGACCAAAAAAAAATGTATACTGTATACAACTATACATAAAAATTAATTCGATCTCACCGAAACCGTGTCTTGGGAGAAAAAAAAAAGAGGAACACCTTGTTAGAGTTGGCATTGACACACCTTGTTACTTGTTAGAGTTGTACAGTGACCAAGTCAAAAAAACCCGACCACATAACAACACTAACCTCTTTAGAAATTACATCAACACTGACATAGCCTCATTGAAATAATTTAATTTAAACCCATTTGCTAACAAATACCAACTTCGAATAATAATTAAAAAAAGTCAACAAATATTACATATCAATGGCCTTCAAGAAAATATGAAAAAATTGTATCTACTGCCTATAATATATTTTTGAGGCACATACGTAAACAGAACTGAAACAATCTATTTTCTTTGACGCAAACAATTTGCTTTAATCAGTTGAGAAAAACATGTTTATATATATATATAAAGTTGAAAAATAGAGATTTTTTTAATATTTATACGATAAACAAAAGGAATGATTCAAATATATTACAATCAACCTTAATGAACATGAAATTTTCTTGCTTCGTCCAAAGCAAGAAAACAAACAATAATCTAGAAAAGAGAAACAAATCGAAACCCACTTTCCATAAATGGATTGCAACAAATTATCTTCTCTTCTCCAAAAAACTTAATTCCCCTTACCCCATGTATTAACCACAGAAAAAAAAAAATCGGTTTTAATTTACTTTTTATTTTTTTAATATTTTTTTAACAATTCAAAACCTCCTTCGTCGATCCATGAACTCATGTATCCTCTTCAACGCAATCTCTAAAGTCTTCTCACTCATATTAGCAAAACAAACCCTAAACCATCCAAACTCCGAGCAATGGCAAGAAGATCCCGGCGAAATATTCAGCTTCAGTTCCTTCAAGATCACATCCCAAAGCTCGAGCTCGCCTTCTTTCGTGTTCGTGTCGAGCAGGAAACCCAAATTCATCCAACAGAACAACCCTGCGTTGCCCTTCAAACACTCAATCCCTGCCTTCTTCAACCCTTCCACAATTGTCTCGTACCGTCTCCTAAGCCTTTCCCGGTTTATCCTAATGTACTTCTCCGTAAACTCCTCATCCGACAACATAGAAGCCAACATGTGTTGTGTCTGAGACGAGACAAGCGTAAAACTCGACATCCTTCTCGCTGTCCGCACAACATTATCGTTGTACGAGTAAATGGTCCCAACTCGGAAACCGGGAAGACCAAGATCCTTGGAGAGGCTGTAAACGATGTGGACACGTTCCTTGACTGACACGTCATCGATGTTCTCTACGATCTCGGCTACGCTGGTGAATTCTGACGCGTGGAAGACCGAGCCGGAGTAGATCTCGTCAGAGACCAAATGAATGTTCTTGCGTACGCAGAAGTCAAGGAGATCTTCTAGAACCTTCTTTTGGACCGTCGCGCCTAATGGGTTCGATGGGTTGGTAATGAGCACTCCTCGGACTCTAATGTTCACGTCACGAGCAGTTTGGTATGCCGACTCGAGCGCCTCTGGGGTTATCTGGAAATGGTTTGAGCTGTCGCAGTGAATCGGTACAATTCTCACTCCGGTTCTCCATCTCAAATCTCTATCGAATCTGTAATCAAATAAAAAAGGTTTGGTTAATACAGGATATATGCTAGATTATTATTTCCTTTTAAGTGGTGTTATAGTTAGCTGCAGCTATTTTTCTTCGTTAATATGAAATTAAAATCTTTATACAGTAACCAACTATAAATTTAAATTTTAAATAAATAAAGTGTGACGTACCCTGGATAATACGGCGTGGGGACGAGAAGGGCGTCGTTGGGATCGGCGAGGATGAAAGTTAAGAGCTCGTTAGCGGCGGTGGCTCCGGCGGTGAGGACGATTCGGTCAGGATCGAATCTAGCTTTACCTCCACGAATCTGTTCCATGAAGCTAGCCATGGCTTGTCTGAAAGATTTGAGACCGTGGTAGTCTTGGAACAGTGCGTTTTCTCTGAACCCATGTGCTCCTTTTGATCCCCACATCGAACCTTCTGGATTCTTCCTCTCTAAGTAGCTTTCTAGAAGATCGAACGAGACCTGTAGAAGGGATGATCGAGAGAGAGACAATTAATACTTAATCACAATATATATACTTTATTTGTTAAAAGAAAAGTTGATAATAGTAAATAATATAATTACCTGATTTTCGGCGAGACCCATTTGAATGACACCGGAAGGGTTATGTGACTCGTCGTAAGGATTTTCGTCGTAAGCTTTCCAGCCGGCGAAGTAAGGTGAATCTTCACCATGTGTGTCGGAAACCGCCACTCGAGAAAGCTCGACGACGTTGTTGTTTTTGTTGTTGTTTGATGATATCTCCATCATTAGAGGAAGACCCATTTTTCTTAGAGCTTCGAACCTGACACGTGACACGTGACAGCTCTGAAACACAATCGGAGAGAGAGAGAAGGGCTAGAGAGAAAGAGAGAGAGAGAGAGAAGTGTGTTGGAGTTAAACATTTGTGTGAATGAGGGACAAGTATATATAGCAGACGTGACGGAGAGGAAAGTCTTTGACAAGTTTGATTTTCCTCCTTTTTCTTTTTTTATATAGTTTACTTACAGAGAAGAAATTTGTGTAAAGAATTGGGAAGATTCGATTGTGGAAAAAATACGTTGTCATTGACTTGCAATTGGATGAATAGATAAGGGTGTTGGCTATTTTTATTTTGTTTTTATTCTGAAATTTCGCGGTTGTTCATCTATAGGAGATGCCCACTTCTATAAATTGGTAATTATCAATTTCTAAACGTAACGTTGTTTAGAATTTAGTCGGGTAAAATTAGTATAGTTTCCATTTGAATGAGTGAACTGTTTTTGAATGTGAATGGATTTCGGTAACCTTACATAATATTTGAATTTGTCATCTGCAGCGATTTGAGACCCTTTTTGTTTTTCAATGTTTGATATTTTTGTAGAATGCTCACTAAAAAAGGGGTAAAGTACTTCAAATACTTTTTTCCTTTTTTAGAGACCATAACAAAAGCAACTAATATTTTTTTGGGCAAACAAGCAACTAATATATATATTAACAAAACAGTGTTGACAAAAATAAATAAATATATATATATATATATATTAGCAAAAAAATAAACAGTAATACGTTTTTAATTATAATTTGTAGAGAAAATCATATACGTCTTTTTTACACTGTCTGTTTGAATATAATTCATACTATTAGAGAGCTGTATATTTAGTACCTAATAAAATTTATCGGGATAAGTAAGTATATTAAACTCCATAGATGAAAGAAATGGGGAAAACAACTAAATTAAATGGTCTGATTCGATGTTGTAAGCAAAATCAAAAGATTGCCTTTTGCCAAAATCGGTTTCGGACAACTGTTAGCTTGTGTCTTCTTCTTCCTCACTTGTCAATACATTTTTTTCTTTTTCATATTGATTCTTTTTTATATAATCTTTCTTTTATCTTCCAAAGCTTTAGCAATGAGATCTATAACCCAAATACGGTGGTTGAAATTCCGATTATACTGAGAGGAGTGGGTGGGTGGCTATCCATGTATATAACTTCATTAATATCTACCAATTAGACTATAATATTAAATTTATAAAGTTTTCGGTCTTTTGCTGGTTACGATGATAATAATTCGTCTGTAAGTATCACAGTAATTAACACTACAGTATTTACAAACTAGAATTCGGATGGGATACTATAGCTTTTCCTTTTTCAGTTAATTTAAATATATTTGGATTGAATGCATTGAAAACACATTTGGAAATAGAACTGAATTATTTCTTAAGTATTATATATTGGGTTCTTGAGCTAACGGGTCAGAATTTTTCATTAAAAGTAAAAACAAAAGCAGAAGATAAATCTATATCAATATAAAATAAAATGATCATTTAAGTTTTTGTTCACTCGTTTTTCATGGTTAATCTTTTTTGGAATTATTTATTAGTATTTTAGTAATATTACTTAGTAATATCGATATTTATAGTTTTGTTTTATATAAATTAAAACTATCAGAATTTATTGGATATTCATAAACTATAAATGAATCTATTTTCAGATAACAGCATTTATCAAGGATAAATTATATACTTTACAAGAATGAATTTATGCATGTTAGTTTCAGTCTAACATCTTTAACAACAACAAAAAAAAGTTTCAGTCTAACCCCTGCAGGGCCGCATTTATAGTCGGATAAACATACATATTTATATGGTTCAAAAGAAAACATTATATTATAATTTTCCCCAAGTGGTCAAAGTATGCTCCCTAATGAGTGATAATAATGCTCTCTATTAATGGCGGTACGTACGGCTAATCAAACCTTTGTTTAATTAACGCAGATTTTAATTCTCGTACTTAAGAACCTAAAAACACATGCAACACCTATAAATACACAATTAAAATTTACACAAGAAGATAAATATTATTAAAAAAATATATAGTTGATACTAGTTAATTATGCCTTTGGTAAGCATCTTATATAAATAATAATAATATAGAAAATACAAATTTCTACACAATACCATATTTTAAGCATTCACTCTACTACTTTACTTATATATTTAGTATATATAATTATTAAAAAAATATTTCTGGGATAAATAGAAGATAGAATAAATAAAAAGTTGATAATAAAGAAAGAAGTAGAGGAAAACTAGTTTTTTTTTTGTTTGGTCAAAGTAAGAGGAAAACTAGTAAGGGCGTGAAAATTGCGTCTTTAAAATATTGACGTCTCGTTGCAAGAAAGTAATTTATAATGTTGTATCATATATTCATATATATGTGAAGCAAAAAGATCGAGAAGGATATTTGGGAGATCTAAGAGTGGTTAAAAGTCGAACTACGTGACACAGGTACATACAATCATAATATAAGATTGTGATTCCACTTTTTGACCAATATATGTTCATCAAGAATATAATTAAGTTTTTGGTGGATCTTAGGTGACCCCACATATCAAAATTGAGTTGTAAAATTTCAAATGTTTAATACTCAAATAATTTAGTGAACTAAAAAAACCTATATTGATATTTTGTTTTCGTCGACATGCAATTAATCAAAGGTTAAAATCAGCACGAAATCCATATACTTAACAGAGTGTTGTTAGTTCCATTTTGTGCTAGTTGGTTACAAGCTAGGTTTAGAAACACAATGGGATAAATCATATATGATACCGCAAGTTAGTTAAAAACAAAAAAGTTTTATCCCCTATATATGCATGATTTTTTTAAAGAAACACAATGGGATAAAACTTGCTGCAACCCAAAAGAGGGAAACAATGAATTAGATATATAAATATCCAGAATTTTATCAATCGTCTTTTAAAAAGTAAATTTTTTTTTTATATTTTATATATATATATATATATATTGAAATATTTTTGTATAATTAATTGATTTAACATATATATTCCATTTGTTTCGCAAAAAATGTCATCTAAAAGTTTTCTTTTTGTTACAAAGAGTGTCACTTTGAGTTTCTAATACAGTATTGTTAATAAAAATCCATTTTTAAGTTTGTTATATTAGTGAATCAATCATAATTTTTAGAAAATATATTAATAAAAGATATAATACTTTTTGAATAATTTTCATAATATGTATGGAAAAGAATAAAATGACATTTTTTAGAATGTTTGTTTAGTCATTTCTTATTTAATGAGATAGTTCAATTTAACTATTTACACCACATATGCAATTATGATCTATGAACGCGTATACTAACACGATTCTTCACTGGAGCTCTATTTATAAATTATAATACGCAGATTCACCGCGAATAGTTTTACTTATACCATATATATGATGAACAGCTCAACGCCTCAACCTATACCATATATATGATGAACAGCTCTCTATAACACTTAACATCACACTACGAAGCGTTATACGTATATGACACTTTATCACTTTTATTAAGTTTTACATCTGTTAATCTATAAGAAAACATCAGTCTAAAAATAGTTTATTATTTATAGTTTTTGTAATCAGAGTTATGCTTGATATGTGTTGCATTGTAATACTTAATTATGAATTGAAATTAAGGTATACTAATTGAAAAATTGTATGGTCGCAATTTTGCCCACACACCAAGACTAAGATTTTGTGTAAAGATTTGCTGTTTGTTTGTTTGTTTGGACTTAGAACAGGTGACTAGAGGGTATTAACCGGCATAACAATATGATGAATTAATTTAGGTAGAAGATAACGAAAACAAAGTAAACTTACAAATGCACGTATATATAGGGGATATATACAGTATTATACACGTGCTCTTACATATGAGTGTATATTTGCATTTACGTAACACTAATAGACAAATGTAATTTGCATGTGATCAAACCCACCAGCTTAAGATTCGGAAATCAAACTGTGGATTGAATCTCAATACATGACCAACTTAAAACCAAAAAGGCAAGGCTGCTTAATTTATATGTTCTTATACTTCTTCTTTTTGTGCGAAATTTTGTTACAATAACAACAAAGACGTACCTAGTATTGTGGCGATCCATTGTGCCTTTCAAAGAACGATGCGTTCGAAAGTATCCTTTTCGTATCCTGCATGGAAGAGACGTCGATCGGATCCAACTGAGAGAGAGACATATGAGATTCGGTCAAGAACTATAGAGGTTTTTTAATCACAAATGTTAAAATGGAATGAATGTTTACTGAAACGTGATTAGAGCGCATATCGTCTAGCGTAATAATCCAAATCTAGACGAGTAGAATAAAGGTGTATGTACTACACTACTACCCCATGCCAGTATGTAACTTTTTTTTTCTTAAATTACTTTGAATCAATCACTCAACAATGCATTTTGAGTGATTAGGCCGGAGTTATATAAAAAAAAAACATTTTGATTTTGATGATATAGTAAATTGATCAAATATATCTAAATTATATATACTAGGTTTGATATGGAATGTAGATAATATCACCTTTTGTTCTAAACTGAATGATTTATCATATGGGCAGATAGAAATTGTAACGATCCATATTCAGAACCGAGATTTACAGATACATTATATTATTTCAATTTACGGTAGCACATTTGTTAGATGCAAACTTTTGGGAAATTAATGACATGTGGTAGATTTCTTCTAGTTTAATGTCATAGATTCGCCTCAAACCATGCTGGATTATGTCTTCCACAAAAAAGACAAGCCAATGGATTGTTTACATATTGTGTGCAATTTCATAGGAACATAGAATCATATTTAGTTACCAATTGATTGATTGATTCCAGTAAGTGCATAATAAATTGTAATCAATTACTAATTCTAACAAGAAATCTTCGAGTAGAAGTTGATATCTTATGGACCAATCATTGAAGTATGCACTAATTTAAATACTAGTACAGTAACCCGATTTATTTAATAAACAAAGATGCAAGTTGTAATAGAGAACGTGAATGAGAAGTGGAGTTTGGCGACTGTTTGTGCGGCTAATAAGGAGAGCATCTTCATGTAAATATACGAGACATGCATCAAACGATATTGCGATCTATAATCCATGTTATTTATTAAGTATATCATCTAGCTGTATAAGTTATGACCTTCTTCTCTTTGTATAAACTTTTTTCGTTAATGTGGATTTCACTGAAGCGTTTACATTTGTAACATTTTTAATATTCGCTGAACTACTCAACTAATTACGAAGTACTCAAACACAAATAAAAATTTATAGTAGTCTTAGTGATTGAAGATTCATCTTATGAATAGGCCATGATTAAATTAAGTCCGTCCAAAACAATCATAACCAGTATAATGAAGTATAAAGGTTTTAGACAAAAACATGAAATAATTGTAGTTAGTAGCAAATAAATTGAAATTGATGTTGTATAGTATATAAATGTAAAAAATAACTAAATTGAAAAGAATGATCCTAATACCTAATGATTTGCTGTCATCAAATATAATTTAATAAACGATATTGTGAAAAGTCGTATCTTTCGCAGTACCATGTGTCCAATGAGAAGAGGCCACGCGAACATGTTTCATTCTTCTTGTCACTTGCGACTTGTCAGAAATGGATTAACTCAACATCTTCAGTTGGTAAGTCGTATCTTCTGATTCCACCATAGCTTATTTCCAGTTATATATCTTTATCAATAATACGACTCCTTTTTTTCTTCTCTTCTTAATAGTTACGGACTCAGGGATCGTGAGTCCAAAGCTCATATTCATCTTAGAAAATTGTATAAGAACCAAATATTTTGCATTAAGACTTGCTATATAATACCTACATTTTTTTTTAATACGTTAATCATATTAGAAAATTCAAGAGTTTCAACAATTTTACCAAAAAATGCTAGACGTAAAATTGTTTCGACCCGCCAATTTTGGTAAAATTATTTTGAAAAGACATGCTTATGTGATAGAGATTAAAAAACTATAGTAAAACCTTTATAAATTAATAACGATGAGACCGAAATTTTTTTATTAATTTATAGATGTATTAATTTACCGATAAATTAATAATTTATTAATTTAAAGATGGATAAATCTTTAATCCTTGCTTTCATGAAAAATATATTTTAAATTGTTTACATTTTTTTATATAATCATGTTTCCATATTATTTTAGAATTTTTTTTTTATAATTCTCAATTGTTCTAACTATTCCTTTTACTTTTGACTTCCAACACAAGAGACTTCTTTTACTTAGATTGACTTAATGATGTATACATAATTTATATACATCATTATTAATTTATAATATTAATTATTGGGACTATATATTTACACAGTTATTTTTTAATAAATTATTATTTTATTATCTTATCGAATTTTGTTAAATTTTACACTGATCCAATTTGGAACCAGAGATTTTTATTAATTTATAGAGTATTAAACTATTAATTTATAGAAGTTCTACTGTATGTGAGGATTAAAATAACATAAATAATTTAGTGCGATGGTATCTTTTACATCTTTACTCAGATTTAAATCGACCAAAGTATATAAGTTTTTCTTTAACCCAGATGAACCAGTTATTCTTATTAAATCACTCTTATTTTCATGCTAGTAAAAGTATTTTTTTCACATTGCTATTATTCATGCATTTTTTTTCTCTAAAACATTGTTCATTTTCACGGAAATATAATCATTTATTGATCAGTTTAATTTGTTTGAAGTTTTTCACAGGTTGAAATTTTTATATTCAAATTCATCTAAGTTAAATAGTCTGGGAGTCGATCGTACAACCAATATACTTATACACACTAGTGATATGATCACGTCATAAAAGTGCATAAAATGTCAACGAGTTACCAAACATACATCAAGCAAGTTTTTGTATTATATTTTGGCATGCATTTCATATATCTTAATTTGTGATTTCAAAAAATAAAAATAAATAAATAATAATAATAATTTGTGATTTCAATGAGACAAAACAATAGTATAACTATACTATTTAGAAACGCGTTATGACATGCAAGAATATTCCAAACGTGTTTGTACGAACACGTTGTTGTACTGTGCAACACAAGTTCTCCACTGCCAGTGTTACTTTGAGCTTCTTTTTTTTTCCTTGTATAGACCAACTTGCAAGGTCTATTGAATAAACCTACAATAGGAGAACATTTCTTTTCTAATTTTGTTTAGTATGTGACTATGTGGTACTATCATGAACTAAAATTACCCATGACTCCATGAGTACTTAAGCTTATTACTTATTTTTATTATTATTATATATATATGCGCATGAAGCCAAAACTTACCTTTTCAGTGAAAATTTTAGGCACATTATTGTACCTTCATAATTTATTATTGTTTATTTTTTATTTTTGTAACTATGAACAGTTAAGGGAAAATCGATAACCTCCTTAAATAAATACAAATTCATGAATTTAAATATGTTTATATCCGGCCAAATTTGTGTGCATTACACGCTGATTACGCAATAAGGATAAGATCCAGTTCATGATTGCATGATTCACGATAATGTCGAAATAAGATTCTTGATATATATTTACTTTTTGCCTTTAATGATATATGTTTTTTTGTTCAAGTTAACTACTACTATACAGGTTCTTTTTAGTACTCCTGAATGCTTTGTACAATATTGGTTGGGTAATCGGATTTTATTAATCGACTTAAATAATGGCTAAAATGCATTTAGAGGAAAATTCTTCCACTTTGATAAGTCTAGTGACACTATTATTATATTGTAACTAATTCGAATAATTCATATGACGTTGAGTTATATTGGAAGGTCTATGTATTTTAATTTCATATTGGTATAGCGATTAAACTCTCCCTATATATACAATTAACGATTAGTAATTATATCTGTTCGTCTTTTTGATGGTCCAAATCTAGAGAAATAAATTTGCTAATTATGCTTCTTAGGATTGGGTTTTCAACATAAATTTGATGATTTACACTTGCATTATCAGCCCACGCTCTGGAGCAATTGACTACAATTATATACTCATACTGTGTTGGAACTTGTGAAAGAATGCATTTGTATATACAGATGGGGACTTCATTAATTTTTCAACAGAAATTGGTGTATTTTATATATATGAATGGGTGTATAATAATTGTGAGATTAGTTGTAAATATGATCAAGAACACAAAAGTGCCTCGAGAATTATAAACACATGGAGTATGTCAAGTTGTAACTTTGTAATAATATCTTCGAGTTAACTAGTACACTTAGTTATGATCTTCAATCATTGTTAAATAATGCATGAATGCATGGGTCTCAACTCAATATGTGTATAATATATATTATGAGGCTTCACTTTTGCAAATATAGAAAATAGGTATCAACCAACATAGCTAATAGCTTCCACTTGGACACTGATTCTCATGCCCGAAATATAAAACTAGTAAAATAGAAAAGAGAAAAGCAAACACTTAAATAAAGAAATGTAACAAGAGAGAATACGAGTCATACGACAGTCTGTCCGATCATATGCGCACAAATAAACACACGTAAATGTACCAATCTACTCATTTAAATGACCATCTTATATAGAAGAAAAAAATGGTTAATTCTATTGATGTGAAGCTTTACAAATGATAAAACCAACCAACTAGAGGTGCATTTTGGTATGTATCATCTGGTTTATCTTTAATGTGACTTCCAGTAAATTGTATTGATAACTAAAGAAGTCTACGAACATCCACGTTTACAATATAGATAAATGTCTGGTTCTTTCAACAGAGTAACTCCAATAACCCAATTAGGTTCAGATGTGTGTATATATATGCATACACAGATAAAGCATGTGATAGATTAAAATTGTTGCTACGCGTGCAACTTAGTTTTAAATGTTCAAGTTGCTTTACGGATTCATTGATATAGTCTGATAGATAATTCAGATATCGAGTATACAATAACCCAATATGATACTTTAATAAACATGTGTCTTGGAGCATTTCTTTACACGCAAGGTTGCAGATTTGGGTCTTACATATCTTCTCCATATTTACTGAAGACTCGAAAACAATGATCTATATATACACATCCATCCATTCCTCAAAACTAGTAAAACATAAGGTTAATTTAGGCCACCAAAAAATAAGAGATACAGAGGGCCACATGTTTGAAATATGTTTTGGTCAAGTGATTTGACTTCTTAGTTGTAAGTTGTAACCATCCTTTTCGTGGGATGGGTTCGGTTCTTGCTATAAGCATAATAGAGATTTTGTCACTTTTTATTTTGATTTATTATTTTACATTGTTTATAATATTTTTTTCTTCACCATTATAATTGTCCAACCCAAAAAAATTATTCTCCATTTCTACTCCATTGTTTCTTCGTATTTTTTTTCTTTAGCTTGACTAAACATTTTTTAGATGTGTGCTTTTTAAAAATTTAAATCATTTTTTTTTTGAAAAATCGACTAATATTCTGTTAGAAATTTATAAATTTTTAAAAAAATTTAACAACGTCAACATCTTTATAAGTAATGGTTCATGTTTTTAGAATTTAAACCAACTTTTTGATATATCCAAACTATTAAATTTACAAATAATAAATTTAAAGAAAATTAAGTAAAATCAACATATTATCTTTTTATATTTATACACTATCTAAGAAATAGAATATACTATTAAAATTATACTTTTTATCTGCTTATAAAATACCAATTTTAGATTTGTAATTACGCTCATAAAGTTTTCATAGGTCAAAAAGATGGAAAAAAAAAGAAACAGAAATCAAAATTTAAATGGGTTACAAAAGGATAAAACTACTTAAGAGGTTCTTGAATCAGTTTTTCATGCTGCCTTAAGAAAGAATATAGTTTATTTGTATGGATTAGCCGTGAGTTCATAGGTTTGGGATATCCAGGTTAATAAAAAAAAAAAAACCGTGAGTCGTGAACTTTTGACATAGCTTCTGACAGTGTTGAGTGGGGTTTGATAATTCTTGATAGTGAACATAATAAACCTAGAAAGCCCTATGGGTTACTTTCCAAAAGTGGCATCTGTAGTAAGCGAAGTCCAAGTTGTCTATTTTATAATGGGCTGAATATATGGGCCTACATAGTCTCTTTTACAAAGCGTCTCCTTCATTAAATATATTGAATGAATGAGTCACTTAAGAAAAAAAAAAAAAAACATTCATAGGCCTCTCCATTGCATGTTCTTCGCGTAACGCTAAATTTCAGTCTCACAAATCTTGTTCCCACTTATTGATGCCCATTTATACATTGTGAACGGGATGATTAACTGGCGCTCAGAGAGAGTTTAACAAGGAAAAGAGAATATAATCTGTGATTCTTATGCACTTGACTATATATAATAGTAAGCGAAGATGTTTTATGCATGGGAATAGATTACAAGGAAAAGGGAAAGGCAATATATACAAGTATGCTAAAGAGGTTAAACATACGGACTCAGAAATTCATTGAGAGCCGTTGAACAAATAGAAAAAGGCAATCTCTTCCTAAAATCTCATATAATTGATATATATATCCCTTTTTTAGTTGGTACTCCAAGATACGAGTTTATATCTTCTTAATCTTCCCCTCATAAGCTTGACGTTTGAGCGTTTAACAAACCAAGTTTGTAATTGTCACACATTACCTGGACATTTGAACTCGCTTTAGTGATGATGTCCACATAATCAGAATATATGAGATTTTAGACCTAAGAAGATTTATGGCTACTTTTATTCTAAAGATCTAGGAACAGAGGTAAGGCTAAGATAATTGACTTTAAGAGCAGTCAAAGACTCAAAGCTATTACGGAACAGAAGTAAGTCCGTGAAGGAATCGCTATTTTTTTTTTTTTCGGTCAACGACATCAACATACTTAAACCACGTGTCTACGATGATAAAAGTTCATGAATATAAGAAGAAAAGAACTAGCAAAAGTAGAATCGAATAATTAAAATAATAGTTAATAATTTCCACCAATTCACGGAGAATAACATTTGTGCATTACTTGCAGGAGAAGGTGAGATTGAGAAAATTCAGAAAGAACGATTCTTTTTTTGGTTTTCTCAATCTTCTTCTTCTTCCTTCAACTTCAACTGTTGAAAGATTCTTTGGGGAAGTAGAAGAAGACGAAGATCCGTTTAACCGTATCTATCTTTTCGATGGCGGAGGGCGAAGAGAAGAATGGAGTGATTGATTCGATGCCCTTGTTCGCTAAGGAGCTTATTGCCGGCGGCGTCACCGGCGGTATAGCTAAAACCGCCGTAGCTCCGCTCGAGCGAATTAAGATTCTTTTCCAGGTGTGAATGATTCTATGGAACTTTTTGTACTGTTTCTTCTCGAATTGACTCTTCCTCTGGCTCGATCTGGTTTACATGAGTCATGAACTCGGACTGAATCATCAAATTCTCGGTTAGCTAGTTTCTTTGATTCGAAATCCGAGAGCTTTTAGTGTTGTATTGACAGTTGCAATCTGTTTATAAAGAGAGAGAGACCCACATTAAGTTCTTCTTAGACAAACTTTGGATTATAGAAACCTCATCGTTGTAATTGATCTTTCTCAGACTAGAAGGGACGAGTTTAAACGCATTGGACTCGTAGGATCCATCAAGAAGATTGGCAAAACCGAAGGTTTGATGGGTTTCTATCGGTACGTTGTCTCGAGTTTCAGATGCATTTGTGCTCATTCAGTCATAAGATTCTTGACTTCGTTTTCGGGGTTTGAACAGTGGGAATGGTGCAAGTGTGGCTCGGATAGTTCCATACGCAGCTCTTCATTACATGGCTTACGAGGAGTACCGGAGATGGATCATCTTCGGTTTCCCAGACACTACTCGAGGACCATTGCTTGATCTTGTAGCTGGATCATTCGCTGGTGGTACTGCAGTTCTCTTCACTTACCCTCTTGACCTGGTCCGGACAAAGCTAGCTTATCAGGTAATCTGCTTCAGATGTTGCGTGTTGACGTCTCGTCTCCAGTTAAAACCATAAGTAGGCTCATAGAGAATTCAGCAGTGCAGGTTGTTGGTTCAACAAAGGCACAAGCAAAAGCTGTTATCCCCCTGGAACAAATCGTGTACAGAGGAATTATTGATTGTTTCTCGAGGACGTACAGAGAATCTGGATTCCGAGGCCTATACCGTGGTGTAGGTACATAATAAACCATGTCTTAGGATTTGCTACATCTTCTCTTTGCTATAAGACGCAAGAAATATCGAATCTTTCTTTGGTTGCTCGTGTGATCAGCTCCTTCTCTGTATGGGATCTTCCCTTATGCTGGTTTGAAGTTCTACTTCTACGAGGAGATGAAACGCCATGTCCCTGCAGAACATAAGAAAGACATTTCCCTGAAACTCGTATGTGGATCGGTCGCTGGCTTGCTTGGTCAGACTTTAACGTACCCTCTCGATGTTGTCAGGAGACAAATGCAGGTGTGAACACATCATTGAATCTTCGTAAACTGATCATGACTAGTACTCTAACCGAAACTCCTTGCAGGTTGAGAGACTATATGCATCCGTTAAGGAAGAAACAGTACGAAGAGGAACAATGCAAACCCTTTTCAAGATTGCTAGAGAAGAAGGTTGGAAGCAACTCTTCTCGGGGCTTAGCATCAATTACCTTAAGGTCTGAGAATAGTTTCATTGATCTGTCTTTGTTTTAGGACAATGGACGTGTAACATAACAAACTCTTTCTCTTCTGTGATTCTCTAGGTTGTACCATCCGTGGCAATCGGATTCACCGTATATGATGTTATGAAGCTGCACTTAAGAGTCCCTTCACGAGAGGAAACAGAGGCAGAAGATGTGACCACACGGAAAAGGAACGCCTTGAGCTAATTCTAAGATCATCCATTATCTGATTCTTTATGGTGTTTCAAACCACATAATATTAGTTCAAAGTGTACATTCCATTCTTTTCGTAGAGGAAATTGAAACTATGTTCCCCCGAATAAACAGTGATAGGATTCCAATCGAAAGCAACAGGATTCATATGTGTAAATATGGAATTGCTTATAGTTTTTGATCATTAAGGAATTTTCTTGAACACTTTCCAGTGGGAACTTCTTTACGAAACCACGAGAGGCTAAGATATAATCTGTAACATTCCGAGATGAAGGATATTAGTGACAGTGAGTATTGAGTTTGTGTGCAGCAGATTCTATGTCTTGGCTGAAAGCAACAAAGTCAGGGACATTGATGAAGAACAAAGAAGCTGCTTCTTACAGAAAAGCATATCGGTTCAGTTAACTTGTACCTACTTAGTTATCTAACTCATACATAAGCTATCTAGAGTTATAAAATATGATACTTACCAATACCAGACTGGCTCAGTACATAACAAAACGAGTTACTCTAATGCTTTCTTATTCAAGATGTGATTCTCATCCCTTTGTGCTCCTCGCATCTCTTCCGCCCTTTTACTGGAGGCTTCTCGCATACCGATCCATTATACAGCTTTACGCCGCAAATTAGTTGACTTGCGGTTGCTGACTGAACATTTTCAGATGATATGTGGTCCAAAGTTTCATCTTTGTGCTGCCAGCATCTTCTGCTGCCATTAGAAGCAGTTCTTGTACAAGGGGAACCATTCTTTGTTGTAGCTTCACATAAAAGACCCTGGCCAGATTCATCTTGCTTCATTGAGCCTGTACGTGTCTCGGGTTTGGATATATCTTGTTTGAGAGCTTCAACGCGTTGTGTTGGGTTCAGCAGAAAGAAGAAGGCGTTGACTCGCATTCCCTTGTGATCCTCGCATCGTTTCCTCCCTGAAACAGGTTTTGTTCTGCAACGTTCCATGTCAGGTAAAATCACTCCACATATATCCTCGGTCTCCTCACATTCTCTTCCAGTAGGAACTTCACACGGCACTTTGTTGACAGAGGGAACACATGAGATTCTCTTCCCTTTATGCTCTGTGCATCTCTTTCTTCCTTTGATTGGAGTTGTCGTGCAAGTAGTACCGTCTTCTAGAAAGACTCCACAAACAGAAGCAGAATCAGACACATCAACGATCTCATCATCTATGCCTGAAACCGGTTGTGGTCTGGACCGACTGAGTCTATGTATCGATGCAAGAACATCACTCTTCTCCTCATCTGCAACAAAGCTGATCTCTTTCTCTTCTGCAATATCACCCTTCTTGTCTTTGCTTCTGCTGCCAATTTTCTTCTGAGACACAGCCGGCTCTCTTTGGCTCGTGAACTCATTGTGGCCAAGTTTATTAAGCAAATGTTGATGGGGAATAGATCTACCATAAGACCGTAGCCGAGTTCTAATGTGATCTGGGTCATGATTGATGACAGCTACACCGAGACCCGGGATGGACTCTTGGACTTTGTACCTACCTACAAAATCTATTCCGTTCCTGACATCTTTACTACCGCCGTTGGCTCCTGTCGGAACCTGTGTGTTCAGAATAAGTTTTTGACATTGAAAAAAAAAAGTTGCAAGTTTAGTAACGTGAGAGAAAGAGCTTAGCTTGATGATAGACATGAGACAAAGCCACCTAGTTAAGTGATATCCAACAAGAACAGAAGTTGCAATGTGATTTGAAGGAAATAAAAGTGTGACCTTTGGAGCTAAATCCCGAGAGATTAAGGAGTAGTCGGCTACAGTCCTCCGTAACTCTGAAACGGGTTTACGCAGAAACATGGATCCGGCAAAACCCTGGGGGAATTACGCAGAATCATCAGAGAGATCTAGAGAAAGTTGCTCAAAATCAACCGAATATGGGTTAGTACCTGCCATTTGGAAAAGACGGCGTCGTGTTTACTTGGATTGTAATCGTCTCTCTTGAACATAGTGAACACAATGGCCAGGGAAGCGCCGTCGCCGGTAACTGATCGGCTTGGGATGGAGGATTTTACAGAAATTTAGTTTTTTTTCTTCTTTTTTCAAATTTTGAAATTCGTCACACTGCAGAAGAATATAGTTGAAGGAAAGGTTTATTATTTTACTGTTGGAATTCGGAATGGGTTTCATTTGTTTGGCGTGGCTCTTTAATTCACCACCGTTGGATATTTGGACTCTGTTTTAAACTGAGATTTACAAGACTTTTTTTTTTTTTTTTTTTTGAAACACAAACTGAGATTTACAAGACTAGAACAAACTATATTACTATTGACTGCAACCTTTTTTTTTTAGATATTAATTAAGAAGAATTACTGTCATAAAATCACAATAGAAATTAAGAAATTAATAATGAGAAAATCAAAATAAAATTAATGGCAGTTAATAAAATAAAAACATCATTTAATTGTTACATGATGTATGGTATTTTTTTTATCTATAACATGATGTTTTCTTTTTTAATTTGAAAAATATAGATGTCCAATTTATCAAATAGAGGGGTATTAATTAGATGATCTAACTTTTGTCACTTTTTAACCCTTTTTTCGGATCATATGTTACTTATCTACTACGTTAAGGGAGTGGCCCCATTCAATCCCAAAAAACTAAAATAAAAGCTAGCTAGGGTTTTCCTTCCAGTCACAACCGCAATGCACACAAAGTAAGTTTCTGTCCGAATCTCCACGTGCGTTCTTGTATTCCTTGCACTCCAATCGTCAATCAAAGTCTTATGATGTTATCTTCGATTTTCGAATATATAGTTTCCTAAGCAGATCTGATTGGGGAATCTCCAAGAGAAAATTTAAACGAAGGGTTGATGTGAACACAGATAAGATCAGTGAGTTGCCTGATGCTTTGCTGCTTCAGATATTGTCCTTAATTCCGACAGTAGATGTCGTAAGGACTTCTGTTTTGTCCAAGCGATGGACGTTTCTTTGGAAATATGTGTCTAAACTTGACTATGATTACAATAATGATAGAAGACTGCAGCACCAATTTGTTCATAGGTTCTTGATCTCACGTAAGCCGTGTCTTCTAGAGGGTATGCGACTTATAGTTGGATCGGATTTTGAGGCTGTTGATATCGGCCTTTGGATCGGGTATGCGGTTGAACATGGTTTGCGTGAGCTAGAACTCGATCCTTACTCGGAAAAGGAAATTATCCGATTGCCAAGTAGCATCTACGCTTGTAAAACCCTCGAGGTCTTGACACTTAAATACTGTGTTAGCGTAGATGTTCCTAGTTCCGCTGTTTGTTTCAAGTCCCTCAAGATCCTAAACCTTCACCTTGTGTACTTCAAGGACGATGATTCAGTGCGTAGGCTTTTCTCAACTTGTCCTAATCTTGAAGAGTTGTTTGTTAAACGATATATGGACAATGTGATAAACTTCACTATCGAAGTACCATCTTTAAAGAGTTTATCAATACATGATTGTAGTGATGGAGATGGTCGAAGAGGGTATGTGATAAATGCTCCTTCGTTGAACTACTTTTCCATTAAAGGAATGACAGATTATGAGTTCTCTCTTGAGAATACGCCGGAGCTAAGAGAGGCAAAGATTATTGATGTTTTTCATATAAATACTGAGAAGATTCTCCTACCTCTCGCCTCATCAGTCAAGCGCCTTTCCTTGTCTTTGTCGCCTTTAGAGGTAGTAAACATGTATCCTTTCGAGTTCATATAATTTCAATTGTTTTGGAATAATCTAACTCTTTCAATTTTGAAAACCGAGACGAATAGAAAATGATCCATCTTGGATTGAGAAAGAAAAAATTGAAGGTCACACGGTTGAACATATTTTTCGTTTGCTTGTATCGCAGACTAGGTACGCTGATAGTATTGTCTTTCGTCAGCTTGTATATTTGGAGCAAAGTACTAGTAAAGCCGAGTGGTGGAATCTACTTGTGATTTTGCTATTGAATTCTCCTAATCTACAAGTTCTCAAGCTCATGAGAGATGTAATTAAAAAACTTCCTTAACTTTGCATACTTTTCTAGGTTAGCTTTTGCACTTTGATAAAACATTGTGTTCTTAATCGGTTTTGGTTACAGGAATCGGGGAAAGGCAAGAAGGAGCATGTGTCTAAGTCTAACTCACAGTTTTATAAACCGACTAATGTTCCTCCTTGTTTGTTGTTCCACCTACGAAGATTCGAGTGGGAAAAATACAATGGAATGCGTGAAGAAGAGAGACAAGTTGCGATTTACATACTAACAAATGCGAAACAATTGAAGGAAGCAAACTTCTCGACGGAAACCTCTAGTACGCAAGAGAAATTTGAGATGTTGAAGGAGTTAACTCGTGAGCCTAAGGCTTCACCTTCATGCCGGTTTCTTTTTGATTGAAAGGAAAAAACAAGTTTTTTAGATGAGAGCAACTGGTGCAATCTCGTCCAAGTTCAATAACCTTTTGGTTCACATTGGTTTTCAAATAATACTGGATTTTGTGAGATGAAGACGTGCGTTTCTTGTTAACAAAGTAACAGAACATCTAGTGTATATATTTGGGCATTCTCTATGTTAGTAACAAAGTATTTCTTCTATACTAGACTTTCGCATACTTGTTAAGTTAAGAAGACTACGAGAAAACCTGCACTTTTGAGATTGGCTAATTTCAGAAACTATCTCTAATACGAGGATTAGGATGAATTGTAATATCTAACCCAATTAACAAAATGAGTTTAGGTGCAGTTAGACTTTTGAATTTTGATGTACACAGACTTATGATGCACCAAATGCAAATTGCAGTTAACATATATACATGGAAGCGATCAAATACATAAAACTATTCAATCAGATCCAGACATTGATTGATTGATTATACGCTTGAAGTTGAATCTTCAGCTTTCTCAGAACCCGAAGAAGAATGGTCACTGCTAATTGCTACATTATGTCTCTCTATAGCCTCTCTCAGTTTCTGGAACTGCAGAAATGTTTGCAGAAGCTAATTAGACTTAGAACATAGGCATGAAGACTATGCGCTGCAGTGGCTATACTCTGCTTTCGTGATAGACAAAGTGGCGTTTGAAATAAAAGAGAGAAGAGGATAAGAGGAGCAAACCTTGGCAAGAGAGCAGGAGAAAGAATCGACTTGGCCATCAGCGCCGCGGTACAAATGGAAATATGGTAACACCTTGACGTTCAAGCTTTTGCAGAGTGACTTGTTCTCGTCAAAGTTCACTTTAAGGAACAAGATTTCAGGGTGTTCTTCCGCTGTTTTGCAGAGCTGGAAACAGAAAAAGGTCTCAGCTTTTGCTTCAAGATCCGATTTATAAAAGACCAGGAGATCATTCGAGCAAACTTAAAAACTTATTTGCTATCCAAGAAACATGAAAGTAGAAGACATCCAGAAAACCTAGATGAAGGCTTTAAAGGAATGCTAAAGCACTCAAATTAAATGAAATGAGGGATGATTAAGTGTATAGATTCGTAAAGTTATAGGAAACTTACCTTTGGGAACATTGCTCGGCAAGAAGCACACCAAGTTCCATAAAAATCTACGATAACTAATCTATCTCCTGCATCTTTTAAAGCGTTCAGAAACTGTTCTGTTGAGGTAATGTCAATCATGTTTGGACCTGCTTTCTTCTCCCACCATTTTGGCTGTTCGGTTTCAGCAGCTAAAGCTTGCACCTATCCCACAACGCAGAAAAAATATTTCACCTCTTAGCTACAAAGACAACAACACTTAATAATACAACACCAAATGCCCTTAATTCCCCAAGAAATATAAAATCCACCAAGGGTCGAGATTATCACCAACAAGCCGTGAGCCGTCTAAAACAAGACAATTGGGGATCAGTTTCAATGGAAGTGATACAGTGTGAATTTAGACACAGGACCGATGCTCTGTGCCACCTAACTCGAAACAGGAAACATGTCTCCCAGTGGACGCAACAAGGCTACATAAACAGTAATCTCAATCAATGGCACATGTCGAAAACCCTAATGCCTAATCACTGCTACTGACATAAGATGTTAGCAGATTTTTCGGCAAGTGGCACATGGGTTCCCTAATTTCGGCCATAAACTTGAAACCCAGCACAAAAAGTAACGGAATTGAATACCTTTGTAGAGAGAGAATGCTTCCTTGATGAGAAAACCAGATTCGAAGAAGAAGAAGTAAGAGAGGAAGAGCTTGAGAATGATAGACCGTCGAATCTGTTGCATAAGTTCAGTAAGGGTATGATTCCGATTGGTGAAGAAATCGGAGTACTTGTAGAGGAAGCGTAAAGCGACAAGCTCAGTGATCGCAAAGATGTTGTCGGAGACATGAATCGCGGCAACAGAAAGACTTTCGCCTTTCTTTTTCTTCTGTTTCGCTTTTCTAAATTTTCCCCGGAAAAATAAAGTTTGCTTTCACTCCCCAACCATCAAACTTGTTTCAAAACAACCCCTTCAGTTTTGGTTAATTCCCCCACTTTCTTCGATGTTCCGCTTTATTGCTTTTTGGATCAAAGGGAATTGGAAAATCCTTTTCCGTTTTTTTAATACGCTTAATAATACTTTATTAAGAAAATCAAAATACTAAAGTAAATATACAAATAACACTGGAAAAAATCCCAATGATAATAAACGAGATTCCAATCTTGTTGAAATAAGAGTTTGCATCTTGTTATTTTATGTCTCAAAATATTTCACATGAATTGTTTTATTTCGATTTTAAAATGGTTAAATTTCCAATAAGATAATTTTATAAAAATACAAAGCAATTATTAAAACTTCAGACAGAATTGCTCTTTTTATTGCTTTGTTAGAAGCTACTAAAAAGGGACAATAATTTTTTTATTACTTCGTAAATTACAATATAATTATTGAAATCATTGTTTCAAACACTATTTCTGACTACGAGTATCTCAGGTTGCATTCTACAATAAATATGGTTTGGAACGAGAAACTCACCAACGTTGCAGTTTGCAATTTTATTAATAAATGATAATAAATTGTAAACTTTAAAAATATATTTGAATTTATTAAATAGTTATTGATTTAGTTGTAGAAAATTGTTCATCAAAATGTATTCTAATCGTATTTTAATTCTTTTTGATATATGTTTGTAAAAAATATTTATCAATTATATATATTTTTAGTGTATATTTTTATTGAGATATTATGATCTTAACCGAAGTCTTGTGTCCTCTAAAGAATTTTTCCAAGAATCAAAATGAAGGTCTGAGGATGTGATGAAGTCTTAGGTTTCTAAAGAGTAGTGATGGATTAGGGAGTAGGTAATTACATGGTCTAGCCTTTGGAGGCAAAATTAAGAAGTTGCAGCGGCTCTTTAATTAATTTAAGACATCGTTGACTTGTGCAGTAACTAAATTTAATTTTCTTTGGCTGCATTATAGATTTATCTCACCATTATGATTGCAAATTAATGTCTCTCTCTTTCTTTCTTTTTTTGTGGTCACGATTGCTAATTAACCTAGCCACCCAAAAAGTATATATATAGCATATAGATCTACTGACAACATAAATGCAGTCGATTATCGATAAAGGTATTATTTTCAATGTTAAACAGCAAAGAAAATGGTTTAACAACTTGACGTGATACATAGAGATATGGATAATTTGATGTAATTCTTATCTAAATTCTCAAATTTAAAACCCAATGAAAAAGTGAAAAAATCAAGAACAGCCACATGACCGCAATATTAAGTTCCATACAGAATATTCTCATAATTAGAAACTATTAAACCCCATAAAGTTTGGCTGATTGATATTAATCTATCAGCGCAGAACAAAATTTAATCAAGTATATGAGGGATTATGGTATAGTACTTCATAAGAATAATTCCTGACTTCTTAAACAAGGGTGAGTTTTAGGTTCACCCGTGAACCATTCCGTATGATAGAGCCATTAGTAAAATGGCAGCTTCCTTCTCATCTTGAGGGAAAACTTCCTGATAAGCTGAGCTTTTGCACAAGATCATCGCTAGATCATCGAAATAGAACTTATTTGAAGAGGAAGATGTCGAGGAAGACGACATAGTGGATTTGCCTTGAGTCTCCAAATCTCCGGCTGTTGCGCGCTCCATCACCGATACCGCCTCCTCCATCGTCGTAGTCATGCTCTTACACTTCTTTACATTTGGAGCCAAAGGAGAAGAGAGGTTACAAACTTCATTTGATCTCTTGTTTTTGCTTTGCATCTTCTTCTTCGGGAGCTGTGGTGACAAGTACTCAGAGTTTGTGGTTGCGTCTGCAGCGGCCATAGCGGCCCTCCTCGCCTTCCTTCGCCTTATCCCACACGCGTTACATACAGACTGTAATAACAAAACCAAAATGAGAGTAATTTAGTCGATTACTTATTGTGAGAGAAAAATCTTTTAGAAGGTCTCATTTTAGGGATTTTGTTTAACCTAGTCTGAAGTACTACCTAAAATTGATATAACGTACCGGTTACTTTTTGTTAGTGACTATATAGATTTTGTTGTTTTTTGTGATATTAATTAATTAGTCCTATATAAAAAGACATCAAATCTCTGAGAGAGCTTCCAGTAATAATGATATATAATATGAAATTAATCTTTACGCATGTATTGAGTTAATATATGTATGGTTGGTTACCTTGGGACCTCTTGGACCACTTCTCCAAAGAGGAGTCTTGGTCGTGTTACAATCGGAACAAATCCTAACCACGCAATTGTTGCTTCCGTTATAACCAGTCTCGTTGACAGTAATATTGTACGGATTTGCCGATATTTTCTTGAGATGATCATGTTGATCTCCTTCGAAATTCCTTTGGTTCAAGGATTGGTCGTTATTGACGTGTTGTTTGTTGTTGTCGGTGGTGGTGATCATCGTCTTCCTCTTCATCAATCTCACCTTCGACGAAATCCACTTGTGCGAATTAATTTCTGTCTCGCCTTTTTTAGGATATTGATGAAGATCGATTTGGTCATGATGATTATCCTTCTTCCTTGTCGTCAATTTTAGTCGTGTCTCCTTCTCTGACACCATTTGATCGCTTGATGATGATGATCCACCATTAGTTACAAACTTCTTGGTCTGAAGTTTTCATAATACCATTGTAAAATAATCTGGTTAGTTATATTTGCAAATATGAATACTATACAATTTATAATCAAGAATATAGTTATATTTGTCATTCACTTCAAATTTTATACCTCGAGGGATTGGGAGAGATGGGGATCAAGAAAACCTTGAAAAGTGTTGTTGTTGTACCCAACATGTACTTGATCTTGGTGAGAGTTGATCAAGAAAGGGAGGTAGGAAAGAGATGGTGAAGTCAAAGAAGATGATGAAGAAGAGAGATTAGAAGGAGCTTGATGATGATGATGTTGATGGTGGTTATGATGAAGAGATGATCCAAGAGGAGAGAAAAAAGGTTGGTGGTTTTGATCTTCATTGAGATCTATAGTGTAATGAAAACTCGAACCCATGATCGAAGAGATCAGTGAACAAAAGATAATTAAGGAAGAAGAAAGATTGGGAGAGATCAGGGACAGGCAAAGAAGGATCCAAGCTATACTGTGTTTGACCCTTTTTAAAGGCAAGAGACCACGTACAAGCTAAAAACAAATTAGACATATATATATATATACACACATAGATATGTGTGTGTATGCAACTATGCATATACATCAACTTAATTACACTAGTAGAATTTAGAAGAACTGAAAATATATATATGGATAAAACTTTTATTTCAAATAAGTTTATTATGTGAACCATGATGAAAAGATAATAGGAATTTATTATTTAGTATGCATAAAAAGGAAATTAGTTATCTGACAAATCTAGAGAAAAATAGGTCTAGCTGCTTCTATCTTATTAATGAAAGTTTGTTGTTAAAAAAAAAAAAGATATCTGACAAATAAAAACAGATCCGGACGCTTTCTATCATTTTCACCGTGTTGGGTAACATGCATGCTTTCAAACGTCTAACAGCTTGATGAAAAATCCTAAATACAGTATACGATTTAGCTTTTTTTTAAACGATAAAGCGATACGTACTTTGAATTCAAGATCTATAAATCAACGTAGCGACACCTCCATCGTGAATCCATCCACTATCGCGATTGGTCAGTAATTTTTATTAATGGTAATTTATAGCAAAGGTTTAAGTTCTGTAGTCTAAATACATAAAGATCGGATCAGCTTCAAAAGAGTTACAACGAGATTGATCGGACATTACCGTTCATTTCTATTAAAAACGTAAGAATGGTGTTTTATTTAAATATTACATATATCTATCATATATAAATATAGTCGTCCGATCTTACAGTAAGATATATACTACGCATGAACCAAAGTCTATCATGTACGTATCAATATATCTGTAACACGTGATCTTTCCACGGGGATGCGATTCATCAATAATCATTTTTAGAGAGAGAGAGAGGGGAGAGAGAAGACAAGAGATAGGTTTAGAATGGCAAAAGAAGAAAACATCCCCACCTCAGTATTCGCCAAAACCATTCAATTCCTTCTGATCATATTTTACAGGTCAATCGGGACCCCTCCGATCCGCATTATTTGTTAAATAACTATAATTTGTTTTTGTCTCATTTCTCTTGTATTTTCAATTCATGGGTCTATACATCTTTTAAATAGTTGTATAGTTACCTATTTAATTTGCTTATGAAATTTTGTTTTATGTCGCGGTGGAACTTATCATCGTCCAGGGCTCACCGTATATATCCTTTGCGTTATACTATTTCCCAAATCTCATAATCGAAGCTTGCATAATGAGCTTCAAGATTCTAGTAAATTTCCGTGAGGATGATGACGACAGAGATTTGATCCAAAGGAGAATACATCTAAAGATGTTTATTTGATAGATCCTCGTTTTGAAAATTTACTTAAGTGTTATTGTTCTACAATATGAAATATTGTTCTACAATATGAAATATGATCATTTCAAATTTTAGAAGTAGGGACAAAGATCTAAAAAATCAAAAACCGGATCACAAACAAACAAAAGAAAATATAAAAGCGAGGATACCTTTCAAATTTACAACTTGCTTTATTCACATACATCCAAATATAGCAGCTATTACGTAGCCCCATCACATGCATGTCCACCTTTAATTTTTTTAAAGAAAACTTTTGAATTTATCTTTCGGTAACTTAACACTAAAACTTAAAGGGAAAAATTTGCGGTTTCTTTCAAGTGAATTTTATTGCTTTTATCAGTCTTACATATTACTTTCCAGGTTCCAAAAGTCTTTAACAAGTTGAAGAAAAAAAACCTTGAATAAATTAATACAACTCCCCCGGCCCGGTCGATTTCAACTGGTGTCCATCAACCACTATAAGTTATAGTTGCACCCATTGCAACACAGCTAAGGGCAATTGGGAAACCTAAATGAAGAATAGAATCTGAGTCACAATAAATGAAGTAAGAATCAGATGGATATGTATTTAGGAAAAATACAGAAGTGGCATGAGAAAAATAAACGATTGAGAGATGGGATACGTATGCTGCATAGGGATCACAAACTCCAACAAGGCAACAAGTGACACTCTGAGAGGAACATGACACATATTTAGACATACATATGACGTTGTACGTATATCTATATATATGTGAATGTCAGTACAATTGGGGTCATGTCCAACGTTTTGGTACTTTTCACGACTTGTCTCTTTTTTTGGTTTCTTCTATATTAAAGATTTCCCAAAAGGGACCATTACCTCTCTGATCTTCACCACCGTATCATCTGTCTTGTGACACTTCCCTTTCTCTTCGATATTATCATCTAATCTTTACCTCATTATCACATATTTTTTTCATTCATTAATTTAACCAGATTCTCTAAGATTTTCTCCGCTATTGTCCAGACTGATCTTCAACATAAGAGAAATGCGACTTATGTGGTGTTCAAGTATGTAGGTCAAAGGATTATGAGTTTGGACTCTGTGAAGAAGGAACTTCGCCTCTCGAAGCAGTTCTTGATCTCTACCAATAATAGTCCATAAATTATGGTAAGAGAGAATACGTTTTTCAATAGATATATCCTAATTTAATTATCACAAATAACATAGTATATATAGAGCATACATAGAGCAAACATAAACTAATATTCCCTAATTTATATTAGAATTGGTTTTAATATAATTTTTTCATAGGGTTTGTTCACAAAATTTCTCACCGGTTCAAATTAGTTATCGTTCTGAAAACAAAACTGTTACTAAATATATATCTTCTTTTATTTGAGTGCAACTTTTTCTATTGATTTACCTTTATATTCCTAATTAAACTAATAAAATAATAAATACTATACCAAAATTTATATAGTTTTTTATTGAAATACTTTTTAAGCCATTTTTCTTAGTGTTCCGTTTATTTTCTTGTTACCAGTTACCACAACGATGAATAAAGAACATCAATTGATAAACATACGAGCTTTTCTGACAATTTTGACGATTTTTATTTGCTACTGGACATGGACAATCTTATATACCAAATTGACAGTAACGGGCCTTAGAAGAAAATGTGAGCCCGTTGGAACTTCAAACTTGGATGGACAAACTCCAAATTTAGGAGCATTTCCACTAAGGGATTCTAACATTAAGTATCTTATAAATTAAATTAAAGAAACAATAAAAGAATAATGATTTTAATAAAGAATCGAGTGGAAGTTTGTTTGTTCTGAAGAAGGCAAACACACAAAAAAAAAAAATATATATTATATATATATATATATACAAATATGTTGACACTATCGGGGAACACATATTAAACTTCTATCTTTTCAGCTTTCTAGCAGAGTCATTTTCTAGTATTAGAGAATTTTGACTTCATTTTATATTTTTGAATGCTCAATGACCTTTCGTTCAGTTTTCTTTTTGTTTATATCAGATTTGTTCGGTTTTAATATACCGAGAGAACCACTCGCTTATGGTTCAGTGGCGAAAGGAGCGGTAGTACCCTCCCACCACGTAGGTTCGAGCGTTGGCCACCTCAGTAAATTTAACATTGGTGTAATGCGGACCTCCAGGATCACCAAAGTCGTCATTGTCGGCGGTTTGTGTGGGCTAGTTAGGCCCATCGAACTTACCTGAATTATAAAAAAAAAAATAATAATAATATACCGAGAAAAACCAAACGGGAATTTTTGGTCAAATCTCATTGACAAAAAAACTATGTCATTACACTAAGTAACTATGATCTCACTTAAAAGCAAAAAAAAAAAAAAACTATGATCTCACTGGCCTCATGGATATGACTCAGTTTCCCTTTAATTTAGTTTTTATTTTATCACATGTAGTATAAGTTTGTATAAACAAAGAGTGACGGTATATCTGTCGCAATGGTTAGTTGGTGAAAGTTGGAGGGTTTGGATAGGGTGTCGCCGTGTCGTTAGTAGGATTTGGTTAATTAGAGCCACGTGGCATTCTTTGTATGGCTAGTCGGCCTTGGAACGTAAAGCTTTGTAGTTAGCGAGGTTACGTCATGGGATGCGGCTACTTGACTTTCTCAACCAACTACATATGCCAACTAAACCGTACTTACTATCATATCCTCACTGTCCATTAATGCATTTTCACTTTCAGTAAAAACACATATTGTTATGAGAATGAATTAAAATCTTAATTTTTTGCTGTCAAACAGAGAGTATCACCAATCCTATTCTAAAAACTTTGCCTAAGGTCTTGAAAGCACTAGGGATGGTCATACCTATCTAGCCGAAGTAACTTGTTTAATTATAAAACTTAACCATCAACATTATTTACATTCATATAAAAAGGCAGAGGCTTGTTTATTTATATTTTCTCATATCGGTCCCGTTTACTTATGTTTTCTCATATGAATCTCTTAAAAACTAATATTGTCAAAACGTACATATAGCTTGGCCTTGGCATCATAAATATTCTTTGCAACCGACTTTTACTATAGTCTTCCACATGTTGTCTACTTTGGATCGCGGACCACACAAATTACAATAATTTAAGTTGACATAAGTGGGTTTGGTTATTCGAATACTATAAAAGCGTACATAAACTTTAACAACAGAAATATAAACCTAGAAAAGAATAAAAAAGTGTTCTTAGTGTAGTGGCTTAAATTTTCTTCGATCAAAAAAAAAAAAAGAAGTGGAAAAGGTTTAGAAAATCAATGGAACTATAAAATTTCAATTTAAAAATCGAGAAAATAGATCATAAAGAAATGGAAAAGTTGTAAACTACTCAACTGGTAACTGACAAGCTACTAAGGGTTCAACGTCAAAGTCAACCCGCCCAAAGCAACAAACTTTTCATTATTTTTTCTATTTAAATACTACCAGTGACTTTTTTTCATCTAAAATGATTATATATATTTTTGAACTGAAAAACGATTATATTGATGGTTTAACACAAACTATTGGAGTTAAAATCTAACAAAAAGGAATATTATTTGAAAGTTTAAACGTGGATCAAAGATATATATCCGAAAACAAACTAAACCAAACATATATTGCATTTTTTTTGGTAAATTTTTTATTTTTATTTTTAAAATTAAATATTGTTAAGCTTCTAAATTTGTTGTCAATAGGAATGACAAAATTTTCATCTTGTCTGATTCCATGTCTTTTTCTTATATGTCTTCTGCCATATTTCATACAGTATATGTTTTATCTAGCAATTTACTTTATTTTTTGAAATTGAATGCTACAAATCTATATTTTAGATTCTATGTTGATTTTAACATAATTGAATATTAGTTAATGTCATAAATTTTTCTTTTTAGATTTTGTATTGATCTTTATTTAACTAATTAAAATATAAAGGTATTTAATGTAATATTTAAAGTTTCAAATATACTTCTCTAATAATATTATAGAAATGATTTTTAAGTCCAAAAAACACATATGCGTTCAATAATCAATACATAAAACATAAAACATAAAACACGTAAATTGTAAATTATTTGTTAATGGTGGATTAGCGTAAAGTTTAGATGTTTGGAAGATTATCTAGGTAGTTGGATCTAATTAAATGTAATAAATTTCAGAAAATAGAAAATAAAAATAAAAAGTCCAAATATTTTTTGGATATTATTAATATTCATTTTTCTAAATAATTTATTAATAAAAATAAAATTTTAAATAAAATTTTATGTTTGTTTAAATGTTACAAATAAATGAGAAATTTAAATGTTTAAATATTAAATTCTTAGGAATTGTGTCTAAACATTCTATAATAATAAAATAAGATGGCATGTGTATATATAAATAGCTTTAAGAACCTCATCAGTTCCTCCAAACCAACGAATACCCCAGTACCTAAAAGTTTTAGGTGGATCTTCTTTATCAGTTTCTCAAAACAAAAACATCTAACGGTTTCAGATTACAAAAAGGGGAGAGATGGGGTCGAATTTTAGGGATAAAGCTTTGTTTTTTCTGGGGTTTCTTTGTTGTTCATCGTTGATTTGTTCAGTTGAAGCAATGGTCACTTACGATCACAAAGCCGTGATCATCAATGATCAAAGAAGGATCCTTCTATCTGGCTCCATTCACTACCCAAGAAGCACACCTGAGGTATTCTTCAGAAAAACTAATTTAACATGAAATAATATTTTTATAATATGTGTATGGTTATGTAGAATCTAAATGTTATTTTCTTCTCTTATCTTTTCTATGGTCTTTTTATTATGTGTTCTTAATGAATCTTTGATCCCAAAGTGTTAATGCACATGGGTTTTGCTTATAGTTTACACTATTTCATTACAAAATCGTATTTTGTGTAAGATACTTGAATCTTGGGGTTGATGTGTTCTACTTATATCTGCAGATGTGGCCTGATCTTATACAGAAGGCCAAGGAAGGAGGATTGGATGTAATACAGACTTACGTTTTCTGGAATGGTCATGAACCTTCTCCTGGACAAGTAATTTTACAAATTTATTATTATTTTATTTTATGTTAATTCATAGACCATTAATGAGTCCTTGACATTAGATTTCTATTTTTATCTCTGGGTTAGTATTCTTTTGAGGACAGATATGATCTGGTTAAGTTCATCAAGCTGGTACAACAAGCTGGTCTCTACGTTCATCTCAGAATTGGTCCTTACGTTTGCGCTGAATGGAACTTTGGGTAAAATTATGTTTTCCTGACTGTACATAGAATTTGTAAAATGTTTCTTTTTATCAAAATATTTATTTAAGTATGTTCAATGGATTTCAGAGGGTTTCCTGTTTGGCTCAAATATGTTCCCGGTATGGCATTTAGGACCGACAACGAACCTTTCAAGGTCTAAATCTCTCATTTTCCTCTTATACGTTACAAAGCTTTCCATTTTTGGGGGGCATTTTATCAGACTAACAAAGAATTGATGTATGAAAAGGCTGCAATGCAAAAATTCACTGAAAAAATTGTGGGGATGATGAAAGAAGAAAAATTGTTTGAGACTCAAGGGGGACCCATCATTCTGTCACAGGTTTGTGTGTTTTATTGTTGTCGTTAGATAAACCAAAACTGATTCTTTACTGTTAAATTTGAGATTAATATGGTACAGATGTGTATAAAATATGAAATAAAATGGGCAGATAGAGAATGAGTATGGACCAATAGAGTGGGAGATAGGAGCACCAGGGAAGGCATACACAAAATGGGCAGCTCAAATGGCAGAAGGACTCTCCACAGGTGTCCCATGGATTATGTGCAAGCAAGATGATGCTCCTGACTCTATTGTATGTTTTCTTCTTCATTTTTTTCTTTCATTCTCTCCCTTTAATTATTACGTATTTGCTCCTTTTTTTAATCTGGTTATCTATTCTTTAAGCAAAAGAAGACCTTTTTTATAACTTGTTTTTTTTTTCTTCGTTTTTGTGTATTTTTAAAAGATAAAAGAGAGAGAAAATAATTCCTATATTATATTATTGTGTCCTCTTTAAATCTATTCTTTTCATATCATATATACCTAATTATTCTTGTATTATTTCAGCACAGAATTTTTTTTTTGTCTACTAATATGGTCTTAAGGCAAAGAATAAGTATTTTTCTTTTTTGAAGTTTTACAACATTTGCTTTTGTTCTCTTATTTTTCCTCTCTATAATATACTTACCGAGTAATAATTGTTTTCTTTTGAGCAAAAGAAGATGTTTGTTTATTCATATGTTTGAATTAAAGAATCTTTTTTTGTGTGTTTATGTTCTATAGCTCGAATCATCTTTGTTAGGTACTATTCCTTTTTGTTTGTTTTTTGACGTATTTGGTAGGTCACAAATTATTATCTGTCCTCTTTTCGATGTACAATTCTCTTCGTTCTTTTTTTCTTGTTAGATATTGTCGTTTATATCAGGTTCTGTACCGTAGGAAATATATAACGTTATTCAGTTAGTATGATTTCCATTTTCTCATATTTTCCCGTTTAAATTACATGAGCTACCAACTAAAAAGAGACAAACGAATGGGATCCATGTTTCTTCCATATTTTATCTTTTTTTTTTATAACAAAATTATGGGAATGACAAAAACAAACTGTTGTCAAATCTATTCACCACTAATTCATTTTTTTGGGGTACCTGATCAATAGATAAACACATGCAATGGGTTTTATTGTGAGAATTTTAAACCAAACTCGGACAACAAACCGAAGATGTGGACAGAGAACTGGACTGGTTGGTAAGTCACACAACACGACTGTCCTCACAAATATCTAAACCGGAAAACCAAAATTTTACAAATATGTAAACCCAAAATCAATATTAGGCATGTGTTATTACAGAAAGTAACTTTCTGTGTGTGAAATCTGCAAATAATTTTACCAGGCTCACTGAGTTTGGAGGTGCAGTACCATACAGACCAGCCGAAGACATTGCCTTCTCTGTGGCTCGCTTCATACAGAACGGTGGCTCCTTCATCAATTACTATATGGTAACTTCATAATCTCTGTTGTTGAATATCGAAATGATAAATAGATGATTTTGATTATGAAATATATAAGGAGAGTGAGTAAATGTTGTTCAACAGTACCATGGAGGGACGAACTTCGACAGAACAGCCGGTGAATTCGTGGCTACTAGCTATGACTACGACGCTCCACTTGATGAATACGGTAATTTTAACTCTCGTCACCTGAAAAACACAACGTAACAAATATTATCGAACATTTTCTAACGCTTTTTTGGGTTATGTGTTCAAAAGGGTTACCGAGAGAACCTAAGTATAGTCACTTGACGAAGTTACATAAGGTCATCAAGCTCTGTGAGCCAGCACTGGTCTCTGTTGATCCTACAGTCACATCGCTGGGCGATAAACAAGAAGTAATGGATGCAATACAAAGCAATACACATGAGAAGAGAAGAAAATAAAAAGCTTCGAAGATTATTAAACTTTTTGTTTACTTGTTTCGTTTTTTAGGCTCATGTGTTCAAGTCCAAGTCATCTTGCGCTGCTTTTCTCTCAAACTACAACGCTAGTTCTGCTGCACGAGTCTCCTTCGGGGGATCAACATATGATCTGCCTCCTTGGTCTGTTAGTATTCTACCTGACTGCAAAACAGAGTATTACAACACTGCAAAGGTAACTCAACAATCAAAGCTTATCAAACACGTTACCTTGTTGAGATCACTGAGATTGGTGGCATCACTGAGTTTGACCTCTGTGTTACAAGGTACAGGTCCGTGCACCAAGCATACACATGAAGATGGTTCCCACAAACACACAATTATCTTGGGGATCATACAACGAAGAGATTCCTTCTCCAAATGACAATGGTACGTTTGCCAAAGATTGGCTTGTGGAACAGATAAGCATGACCAGAGACAAGACGGACTATTTCTGGTATATGACAGAGTGAGTAATACTTGGAAACTCTTGACTTGCTGAAATCTCACTATCTTACTGACTCTAAGGTGGGGAACTGACGGTTGGTTTTGCTTGCGGTTATAATCAGCATTACGGTCGGTGCTGATGAGAAGTTCTTGAAGACTGGTGAAGACCCTCTTCTTACTATTGCGTCAGCTGGGCATGCTCTTAATGTATTCGTTAATGGTCAGCTTGCAGGTAACATTAAGATAGGACAAACTCATCCTCTTTCGAAGCAAACTCATCCGCTTGCAGCTGATATCATCCTCTTAATTCATGTTGGAATTAACCAACATCCTCATCGTAGCTTGTCTTTGTCTTCTGTTAAAGTTAAAAATAAAATTAAAAAATTCTGTTTCAGGAACTGCTTACGGATCACTGGAGAACCCAAAGCTAACATTTAGTGAGAAGATCAAATTACATGCAGGAGTCAACAAACTTGCCCTCTTGAGTATAGCAGCGGGTCTCCCGGTTAGTTCTCTAGATGAATTATGTAGTTCCTCTCTGCGCTTTTTGTCCATGAAAATGATTACAATCTGAGCGTTGTCTTCCTTTATTGCTCACAAGAACGTTGGCGTTCACTATGAGACTTGGAATACTGGGGTTCTTGGCCCAGTCACACTGAAGGGAGTTAACTCCGGAACATGGGACATGTCTAAATGGAAATGGTCCTACAAGGTCAAGAGAAAATAGCTTGACTTTGTAGCTTCTGCATCTTACCAACCATGATAACAATGAAATAAAATTTTCTTTTTTTCTTTGTGTGATTCAAGCAGATTGGTACTAAAGGTGAAGACCTGAGCCTTCATACCGTAACCGGGAGTTCTACCGTGGAATGGAAAGAAGGATCATTGGTGGCCAAGAAACAACCCTTGACTTGGTACAAGGTAAGTGAAACAGAAGAACCTCATGAACAATGCTTACCAACAAGGTTAAATCAATACAATGAGAACTGAAAAGCAATATGGTGGGATTCTTCCTATCTCCTATTGCAGTCTACTTTTGACGCACCAGCAGGAAATGAACCATTGGCTTTGGACATGAACACAATGGGGAAAGGACAAGTTTGGGTAAATGGGCAGAACATCGGACGCCACTGGCCTGCGTACACAGCTCGTGGGAAATGCGAACGCTGCAGCTATGCTGGAACTTTCACGGAGAAGAAATGTTTGAGTAACTGTGGAGAAGCTTCTCAAAGATGGTGAGTGAGGAAAAACTACCAAATCTTCTTCTTCTTTAGGCCAAATCTAATCTCTTTTGTTTTCAGGTACCATGTGCCTCGTTCGTGGCTGAAGCCGTCTGCGAACATTATAGTTGTACTCGAGGAGTGGGGTGGTGACCCCAGCGGGATCTCTCTTGTACGAAGAACATCCAAGAAAATAGCTTCTGACTCCATTTTTTCAGGATAAAAATCTGTTTGTTTGTGCCTCTGCTTTAAGAATTAGAAGATAAGAATTTGAAGTTAGGGCTATTATATTGGCTCATATGGATGAAACTTCATCCATATCCTGTGCCTATTCATATAATACAAAGTGTATAAAGAATGTTTTTACCAGCTTGTGAATGCTTTATAAACAGATATAGCGCCAAACCTTAGATATTTCGATCAATTCAAGATAGTAATGGCTAATGAGGTAAACGTTTCTAGTTGAAAAACAAACGTTTCTGCAGGAGATGTTTAGTCATCAAATCGAAAGCCTATAAGTTATATCACCAAAACACGAAAACACTGACCCTGAAGCTCATTAGAAATATCGCTCGAGTCCAGAATCATCGCCACTGTCTAGACTCTAGAGTCAGAGAATGAGAGAACGGTGAAGCTCCGAGAGCTCACTCTTCTTATATGATACAAGTCACACTATCACCATCGATTTCATTTAGGAATGATTTTGGGCCTCCAACAAAAAGCCCATGTGAAGGGAAAGCCTATCGTAATTGAGAGCCGTTGAGGGTATATTTTGGACTTGCGACAGTAAGGATCAAGAATACATGCATATTAACGGCCGCAATAAAGTTCGGTTACGGTTGCTGAAATTTGTAAAAGCTTTTGTTATCAAATCGTTTATTTATAAAAATGTTAAGCTATGAAACATGAGAACAAATTAAGTAGAATGTTTGAAAAGGTACTCATAAATTTTGTAGCCTTTCGTCGTCTTCTCGTTACAATCCTTCTCGTTACAATCATTCATGTTGGACCAAGAGGACAACTTTTGTTTCTTGGGCGGGATAAAGACCCAGTGGCCGCATCATTCCCAACTTTTGAAAATGATTTCCCCTCAAATCTTGATGACGAGAAAAATCCGAGGATGGTTACAATTTTTGATGAGTGCATTGAAGAAAATCTTATCATCCATTTTGTTGAAGCCTTGGTTACAAAGTAAAAGGTGTGATCATTGGGTTGATCACGAGGGATTGATTGCTCTTACTCAAAAGGGCTTTTGTGCTGATTGGATATGCACGATTGAAACACCTAATTATGACTGAATCATTCATAAATAATATATATATATATATAATATATATATATATATATATTATATCGTTCATATCTTCGATCGTTTATGAGTAACAAAAACTCTCCGATGACAATAGATTATTCGTGGTCACTTTCAAAAGATATCAGCAATGAACTCAATGTATCCTGTCTTGCTCGTCGACATTCCCGTCTTCTTTTACTGAACATTCAGTCCTTTGTCTCTTTGGGCATGTTCATATCAGTAACTTTTTTTTCCTTGTAATCTATCTTCTTATCAAAATTAGCTACTATATGACTAAAACGAGTTATGGTATTGTCTAATCGTTTGACCACCACGACAAGTAATGCCTCAAGTTGCTTCTTTGAGATGTTTTCCATGTCGTAATCCCAATGTTGATTTCCTGGAAAGAACTCTGAAGATCTTCTCCTCCACTTGCTGCATTGTTGTGTAGAAAGACAAGGAACAGTTTCTTTTTCTTTTCTTTGCAACACATGAATTTTCTGTTTCTTAGCCTCTCTTTTTTTCTTCCCTTCTTTTTTCGGTTTGTCTTTTCCTCTTTTGTGTCTTTTTCTTTTCTTTATTTTTATTTCCCAACTCTTTTATAAATATTAAAACAATAGAAGAAAATTATTCATTAATTAATAAAATTTGAAGATAGGAGATATTGAGTTCACTGCTCATATTTGTTGTCAAAAAGTTTATAATTCCTAAAATTTGTTGTCAATGTGATAGAAAAAATTGAGTGATTTCGAAGAAGGTCCTGCTAAAATTAGTATAGAAATTTAAATTTATAGGCTAATTTGGGCCGCTCAAAAAGCTTCTATAAGTTGGCTAACGTTAGACGGTGGGGTACATATAACATTTTTATCAGGAAAATTAAATTTTATTCTACGTTTCCTACTAGATATTTAGTTTTATGCAAAAGTAAGAAATTTTCAAATGTGTTGGAAAAGAAGAAACGATATTAGGTTATAAATAAGAGATGATTAAAACATGGCACGTGAGATTACACAAATAAAATTGTCAAAACGAATGAGTTCGAGACTTCGAGTAAAAGGTATGATTACGAACAATAGGGAATCAAATATCATTGTTTGCTAATTACGTTTAGACAATTTCTACATTTATTTTTACTTTTTTTCTTTCTTCTGGAAACCTTTTAAGAAACTAGGAAAATTTTGAAAAATACCACTTTGAGGTATACATTTTTCAAAAATACCAACACTCCTAGAAACAAAAAATGATATAGACCCCACTCATATTTTGCCTCAAAATGGTAGTTTTTGAAAATTCTCCTTCATCATATTACATACTTTTTCAAATTTACCAATGTTTGCCGTCTATCTTTAAAATTATCACATTTATAAATATCACAAGCTGCAAATTTATAAAGATTCATAAAATATGTTTATAAAAGTTTATAATACATCACTACAAAATAAAGATTAATTTACATTATTTATTTTTAATATTTACATCAATTATAAATGATGCAAAAGACTTTTACATCACTTAAATAAATGATTCCGAATGTGATGATGCAAATAATTTACATCATTTTATTATTAACCGATGTGAATATATAAAATATTTACATCAATTATGATAATCGATCTGAATATTATGCATCAATTATAAGAAATGATGTTAAATATTTATATCAGTTGGTATAAATGATATTTGTATTTGATTTACTTAAAATAATATATTTTAACAAATATTTAATTTAGATACCGTTATTTTGATAAATATTAATTTGATAAATTCGATTTTTAGTTAATAAAAGCTAATTTTTCTGCTCAAATATATTTATTTAATAATAAATATTCTTACTGGATACCTAAGAATATTCCTAAGTATCACTATTAAATCTCTAACTAATTATTCTACACAATAAGAATATATGATTTCATATATATACACAAATTGTCTCCACTTCCTCACATCCATTAACGATGTGGGATGTGTTGACTTAGCTAATTACCGTGTTTATAACATATAAATAGATTCAAATTACAATTTATTTATTAACTTAGCTAATTATTTAATATCTTAAAGGTTTTAGTCAATTAAGTGTTGATTGTTTTATTAATAAAAATTAGTTTTATTCAGTACCAAATGTTTTTAACTGATACAAATGAAGATTAAAATTACATCATTTTTATTTAATTGATGTCAATAAAAATAGTTACATTAATTAGTTTCACAATTAAAGTTATTTCATATATATATTTTTTATGGTATTAGTATTTATTCTATTAGCATCAATTTTTATTGATGTAAAATTTTATATCATTTTAATAAGTGATGTTAACTAAAAATAAATAATTACAGCAGTTGTTAAATCGATATAAACATATATAATAATATCAGTTTTGTTAAAGTGATACAAATTAATGAAAACTAATTAATAATAACATCAATTATTTATAAATAATGCTAAATGATCTATATTTGTGTCATTTACAAATAAGTAATTTAAATTAGTATCAGTTAATCTTGTGATTCAATTTAAGTGATTTAATTTATCTTTTAATTTGTAGAGCATGTTTATGCAGATTTATAAAATTTTATAAATAATATTAAAAGGTTTTATAAAGTTAATTACATATTTACAATTTCAACAATTTTCCTGTTGGTTATATCTCCCTTCATATTAATATCTCCAAAAGAATCATTTTGTATAATTCCCACTATAAACATTTATAAATTCAAATTCTTATAAACGTTTATAAAATGATATTTTAAAAAATGGATATCAAACTTTACTACTTCAAAAAAAGTTGGTATCTTTGAAGTTTCCACCTTCTGTAACATGATACTCATGGTGGGTCAGTTTATGAAACATACGTCTCTAGTATTTAACATGTAGGCTTTTTTTTCAAATTTCTTGAAAATTTGTCACGTGCTAAATCAGTCATGTACATAAAAAAATGTTACATATTACCCAGAAAATTTGCATCTCCTTAAATAGTTAAAAAAGAAGAAGATAAATTGAAATTTCTTAAATTATTTTTTTTTAAATTATGACATGGGACTTATTGGGAGACTGATTTATGTAGATTTTGTGAATTTTAAAAGTTGACAGATTTTAACACTTTACAAAGATTTTCATTGATTCTAACAATATATCCATCCATATTTAAAAAATCCATATGATATTTTTCACATATTTTTGTGAAATCTGGATATAAGAAATGTGCTATAGTGTCATCATTCAATCTCTTTTCATATATAACTATGTTTTTCTACATTTTTATTGGATAACAAATCTGAGTTTATTCACTTTCATTGGGATAAGTAATCTGCTTATGATAAAATATAGCTAATCAGCTTACAATGAGATTGATTAATGATCGAAGAAGAAGAAAATATAACTATAGTCATCTGTTTACACGAGATTGTTTTTAACGAAGAAATATAGCCACCTGACTACGACAACGATATTGCTTCTTCTATTTTTTATGCTCACTTTGAGAATACTATGGAAAACTCTAGTACTTTGAAAGTTATGGTTGATAAGTAAAAATGTAAAGAATCATTGCTCTAATAACAGTAGAATTTAGTAAAGTTGCAAAATTGAAATATAATCAACTTTTTCAATAATAGAAGATTTGGTGATGAATTGCAAAATCACCACACCAATAACAAAAGAGTTATAAAATTATCATGCGAATAACACAAGGTTTATGTGGAGTTCAAAAATCACTAAACCAATAACAGTAGAATCTTAAAATTAAAATTACTAAAACATTATTTTTGTCTCACTATAGTTTACCTAATTTTATCTCTCAAATTTGGTCATTGGCATAATAAAATGATAGATTACGCTACCATAATTAGCAATAATAATCTATTGCAATCTGTTATAAAGATGGCGCGCAGCAGTCACTGTAACATAGTATTTTGTTGTTTATGCGATGGGAATGCGACCAATTTGTGTGGAATAATAGAGACGAAATATGAAAGGAGAATAATATTTGTATCACAGAATCCATGTGTGGCTCATGTGAACGCATTAATTGTTATTGCCAAAGTAGATTCTATTAATAATTTACTAAACGCCAGATACATTTATGTTTTAAATTTCATAGGTGATAATTGGATCAAGGCCATCTACCGCCTAAGTTACCTACTTACATGTCGAGTTAATTATTTCCTTTGGATTGTTACAATATTTTTTCTTTATAACTTGCCAAAATTTCCTGTTATGTCATTGTAGACTCAAGTGAAAAATAATGATCAATTGGTTATATCAAATGAATTTTAACTATTTCAAATTAAATTCTATATAAGAGATGGATTTCACTATTTCAAATGGATGATCGTCTCCACTCTCTACACTAATACAATAACCAAACCTCAGGAGGTCGGTCATTCAACTAATTTTACGGTGGACCTTCAAAAATCTTGAATTCATGATTTTTATAACCAATTGCATTATTTTAAATTTAGAAATCGATGCCTAGAAATAAAAAAAATACTAATAATCATATTAACCAATTTCAATAAATATACTGTCAAATTAACTGACCCAATTCTTAAAAAGGGATAAAAAAAGACCCAGACCGAAAAGTCAATGAAAAAATGGAAAAAAAAAAAATTCTTACGCAGAGCTCATTAATGATTAACCAAAACAAAAAAATATCTAATGGAGTATATAAATATTATCCATTTGGTCATCGTTCACTCTGCGACACACACAACACAACTATGGAGCTCGTCACAACCCTGGCCAGCTGGTTAACGCCGACGACTCTCTTCCTCCTCCTCAATTTCACCATCGGCACCATCTTCTTCACCAACCGGTTTGGTTCCGGTTCCAAGAAACACCAACCGCATCAAGATGGTTCCGGTTCGGGTCACACCCATGCTCCGGCGCGGTTCGGCAGAGCTCCCTCGTTCGTAGAGAGAGTCAAGTCCATCAACTTCAGTCTCTACAATTCTCCTTCCTCAGAATCCGAGATCCACTTCTACGGGTCGGATTCTAACCCGAACCCGCCTCCTTCTCTCCTGGAACGGGTCAAATCCTTCAACGTACCTTACTTCAAGTTCCCGCAACACAATTCCGAAGCAGATTACGCTGCTTACGAGCAGATGACCCGACCCGAAGAGACGAACCGGGTCGACAAGATCCCGGAAGATGACGTACCGACCCAACCCAGATTCGGAGGTCCGTCTCTCTTGCAGCGGGTAAAGTCCATCAAACTCCCTTCCTTGTATAGATCCGAGCCAGATCAGAATTCCGAAGAGCAGAAGCCGGAGAGGACGAAGTCGGAGTCGAGTAAGCCGGCGGCGAAGAATAAGAAGAAGAAGGCGGTGAAGAAGATGACAAAATCAGCTAGCGAGAAAGGCGGCATCGGATACCTCGGCCGAGAGGAAGAGGCGGTGGAGGCCGTGGAGAAGAGGCGTCCGGAGACGATGAGAGTCGAGAGAACGACGTCGATCAACGAAGGAGAAGAAGGTGTCGACGATAAAGCCTCCGACTTCATCAACAAGTTTAAGCAGCAGCTGAAACTACAGAGGCTAGATTCGTTTCTAAGGTACAGAGAGATGCTCAAGAACAACTGAGTCGATTTTACGCTTCTGTCCTTTGTCGGAATCGAGTTTCTTGTAGGGAATCATTGTTTAAAAACGAAAATACCCTTATCTGAAGGGCTTTTAGGTCATTTCGACACATGTTTCTTGTTCTTAGATTCGGTCATGACTGATGATGACACACTAGATTGTGTCGTGTGCGTAATTTCTGGATCTGGACGTCTGGCTTCTACTGCGCTTTTTTACTTTTTACGATTTCAATCGACAGAAGTAGTTTATTACGTGAAAAAGCAATTCTAATATATAATTTTCTTTGAATCAATGACATTCATTGATGAACTCTAATTTTCTTTAAATGTTTTCAACATGCTAGTAATTTTTCTTGACGAAAGACTATCTATTTTTGACAAAAAGGCTATAGTGGTTATTCCCAAATGGAGTATTAGTTTATCTGTTACTTTCTCATTATTATATAAGTGCATCATTTTTTTGTCCAAAAAAAATATAATATAAGTACATCATTTATGTTGGTTGTTGGCTTGTTGCATACAAATTTGAACATTTCCTATCATAATCTTCGCAGGGTGTGTAGTTCTTATCAGTTTACTATTTATTGAACCACTAATGAGTGACAACGACGATTCTGACTCTCATGACAAATGCGTGTGTATCAATAAACGTTTAAGAAGCTATTAACCATCCGACAAGCTTTCTAGCGACTGATAATTGCAACGGACCAAGTTGATCAAATCTTCTGTTATGTAGTGAATAGTGACTAAAGAAAAACAAATAAACCCTCAGCTATATCATGAAGTTTGCTTAAAGCAGGAAACTAGATAATAAAGGGACATTTGAGATATGACTAAAGATGTTTCACGGGTCAAGCTCGAAGATATTTTTCATAGAGATATTTTACAATTGTGTATGGGCAAATATGAAATATCTAAAATTAGAAAAAAGTGTGATGTGATTATAGTTTTCTTATAAGGCAATGATCAAAATATTTCTGTTCACATGCCTCTTTTTATCTTATCTCACTTCTCAGTTGATGAGGGTACATCTAATCTACATATTCTTTTTATATATATATATATAAGCAGCACAATGATGTGTATGAATATTCTCTTTTCATTTGAGATATTTAGAGGCATGTGAACTAAAATATGTAGATTAGATGATTAGTTTAGCTCATGTACTCTAGATGATGGACACTCTCTTTTTCGTACACTGCAATCCAACAAATTTAGGTATTTATGAGCATGTCCTTGTATTAAGTTCTGATATCTTGCATGTTATCTTTTGATGACAATACTATTGCTATCACATTCACGAGTCGCGACATATTTATATAAATGGGAAAATTCGGTTTACAGTTTGGTTTCAGTTTAGTTTGTTTGGTCTAATTGGGTTCATAGAAACACAATCCATATAAAGCTATATATTTATGATTTGATTTGCGTGATTTAAGTTTGGTATGGTTGGGTTTTTCGTCTGGGTTCAATATTTGTTAGTTGGAAAATAACTTAAAATGCTGACACATAAAACCAATTATTCATAAGAAACTCCCTTAATTTTTTATTTTTTTTTGGTTTTGCTATCGGTTGCGGTTGCGTTTTAAATTGGTAAAGCTAATCGGTATCTAAAGAAATATTCCACTTGATTCATTTACATATCTCAGCTTGGTTTGGTTTGATTATATATTTTCCAGTTATACAAGTTTGTTTTTCCACATCCCTATTAATTTTTTTTTTTTTTGGCGTCAGGCCCCAAGTGGATTGGAACAGTCTTGGCATGTACTGATGTACATAATTAAAACTGTAATTAAAACTGTTCTACGGGTATGAGTGTGTTGTGTGCACCCCAATGTTTTCCATGATATTTGAAAATCACCATACCTTTAAGAGACTGGTCTCGTTGGACAATGTCACAATGATAGTTACCACGAGACAAGAGTAAGACATAGGGACCCACGAACATATATAGGACAACTGATCTGTTGTTACAAAGTCGTATGAGATTTTGAACCCATATGATCGTACCGATAGTGTGAACGGTAAGGAAGTCACAATAAAGATAAAATTTACGATTTGTGACAAAGACATCGTGAAAATTTCAACGGTAGGTGTATTTTGTTAGAATGATATATAACCACACTTTTTCCATCTAAATTGCGTAAAGTTTCATATATTATAAAAATATATAAATTATAATATAATAGAGATAGTTATTAAAATGATCTTCGAAGATTGGCAAATTAATAGAATGGGATCTCAAAAAAAAAGATTACTAAGCTAGTGCTAATTATGTTGAAAAAGTTTTATAAAACTTGTTTTTTCAATTACAAAGTATCATTAACACAAAAAATAAAGAAATAATAATAGTAGTAATATACTAATAATATCAATGATAAAAGATAACACAGTCATATCACTTGTTAGAAGCATCGACATTGAGGTGATGCAAAATTGCAAATACCTACTGAGTCTCTTTCATCAATATAATACTAATTTATTAAATTATAATTTGAGAAATTCATCTTAGATTTTCATCTCATTGGTAAGATATTCTTACTAATATAATATTAATATATTAGTTTCTTAATTTTTTATAATTATAAGATCATTCATTAATATTTTTCAAAAAATATTAAATTACATCTTAAAATATATTAGGTATAATAATTAGTTATATGTATATATTATCTTTAATATTTAAATATATAAAATGTAAATATTAATATAATTTCAATAAAATATTAATAATTTTAGTAGTAATGATTTATTATATTTTTCTTGTTCATTATTATTAAGATTTGTAATTTATTTGATGAGAATAAAATGGATGGTTTTAATTTATAATGTAATGGTGAAAGAGAGAAAATTAAAAAATGTTGTATTGTATGATAAGATAAAAATATGAAGTTTATGTATAACAAAATATTATACATAATTTTAACAAAAAGATAAAAATATAAATCATAATCTTTTAGATCTCATTAATGTTTAATCACCTCTGATTATTAGAAACATTTTGATATTCCAGTGATGATGCTCTAACAAACTAGAACATTTGTTTTAAAGACACTTGCCATCTTGTATCACTAATACACACGATGCAGAGTGAAGGTCAGAACTCATATTGACGCAGGTGAGAAACAGAGTATCAAATATGAAAACAAATACCTGCATATACATATATTAATATATACAACAAAACTTACCCGAAGAGTCTCACAGGGGACAATAGGGGTGGCCAAAAATCTCATCCCGTGCGCCGACACGTACTGACGTACCAGACATATTTTTAGTCGCTGGAGTGAAATGAGACATGGTTTTGCATTCCCGAATACCCCTTCTACCGGTTTCCGCAAACTCTTTTCTCTAAATCCCGTTTGTCCACCCTTAGGCGCCGATGAGAGAGTTTGCCATTAGACCTCACTGATCTTGTTTTCGAAGACTTTCCACATTCCTCCTTGTCCTCACTAAAGGTCTTCATCAGATTCTCTTGTAGTTCCATGTACCGTTGCTTCTTCTGTAGCCGTTTCTCAGGAGTGTCTTCTTCTACACAAGCCAGTTGGTTCAAGTCCTCGGTGTCCATAAAGTGGTCGAGCGAACAGCGTGGGAAGTATCGTTTCCCTAGTTTCACTGATGATATAAAAAAACATCATTTCATTTTTTCTTCTTTGTCCGTAAGAAAGGTAACTAGACAAGTAAGAATCAATCCATACCTGTTTGAGTCAGCGCTCTCAGTCTACACAAGTGCTCCTCGCGGATTACGAAAGGTGCCATGTTTAGGTCCAGTGATGTCCTCTTTTCACCACTGTGATGATCAGGCTCGAGACTAGAAGCTGTAAACTCGCATGTTTCATCCAGTTTGACGATCTCCCTTACAACTTGTGCTTCCGCTGGAAAGAGAATTTGAGCCAGTGCAACTGAGAAGTAGACACAGAGTATAGTTATATCATTAGAGCATATCCCATTGGCAAATAACGAAAGAGGATATATATACCTCTGTTTTCAAGGTAGAGCAACCTCATCCTCAGTTCATCAGGAGTCGCTGGAAGAGAAGGTGAATCTTCTCTAGGCAACCTACCGAGCTTTTCTGCATGCTCAAGTACCTCTATGCATAATCCGCCTTTCAGAGAAGGTTTGCCTTGCTGCGTACTAGTATTATAGTCAGCCGCTTCGGTGAGTCGTTTCGCAATCACAAGAGCGGTTCTACCATCAAATGTTGTCTCGGACGCATTTGCACCTTTCGTCAGCAGATATACCATCAGCTTTGGCTCGTTCCTCATCGAAGCAACGTGAAGCGGCGTGTATCCCCTCGGATTTCGATGGTTGACGTCCGCGAGCTCAAGGTCTATGAGATCCGACGCGGTCTTCACATCGCAGTGCGCGACAGCATAATGAAGAGCGTACGCGTCATCTAGACTGGTGCGTCCTTCTGTCAAAAGCATCTTGACGAGCTCAACATCGTCCGAGTCGAGCGCCTTGTATATGTTCTTGACATGTTTATCTGGCTCGGTTGGCTCACGACCAAACTCTTTACGGATGTAGGTGATTGGTTTGACAATGTGTTGGGGCAAAGCCTTGTCAAGACTAACAATCTCTAGATCAGACTTGGCAATAATCTGTATGCATCTATCTAAAAGCTTCTTGTATGTTTTACCACATATATTAGCGAGCTTGAATATCACCAGGATGTCTTCTGTAACAATTTTGTCTACAATATCCAAGAACTGCCTCTGAAAATGAAAACAGAGGAGACTACTCAAGATGAAGTTTGCTCTTTTTTGATCCTTATGCATCAGTTCTTGATATTTGGAATATTTGTTTTTACCTCATATAGAGAAACTAGTTCGGGAATCTCGAAGATGAAAGCCAAGTAGAGAAGCTCCACCATGAAATCCACAGCCGGCCGGCAAGCCACGTGGCAGCACTCATCGTCTACGCAATCACAAGCTCCTTTCGGCGGCGGCCTCACTCTGCCGCTGTAGACGTACGCCAAAACAGTCACCACCGAATCGAAGCCAACGTCATGATCTTTCGCGATCTTCTTCAGGTCGAGCTTCACGACGGCTGATGATTTTTTGTCCTTCACGGCGGCTGCTAAAGCGCTCTTGAAGACGGGAATTCTCGCAGAGAGCACGCAGCGGTGGAAAGATATCTCGCGGCCGCCGGCGACAACTAGCTTGGCGTCGCTGTAAAAAGTTTCAGGCGAGTCGAAGACGGATTCGAGGCAGCTGGAGAGAAGTTGCAGCGACGAAACCTCCCCTGCTGTGAGAAACTCCGCCGCCGGATTGTCAATAGATGACTCGGCGATGAAGCTATTGCCGGTTCCGGTTGTTGTGTTGCTGAGTTCATAGAAACCAGAGAATCTAGCGATGCTGGCCATCAAGAATTCACAAATTCAAGATCCCAGTAAACAAACAGTGATTCAATAAGCGGTGACCGAATGACTCAAAATGTTATTATAACGAAACAAAACAAAACGGTCTCTTTGAAGCATCTTGTGAATTTCCTCGAAAATGATATAAGCAAAAGACGTTAGAAGAAATAAAATAAGAGTGAATGCGGTTTTTGGTTCCCGGTTTGTGGGTCCCACTTTAACAGTGCAGTGTGTTTGTTTAAGTACGAAGACGAACAAAAATATCAAGTTGTGATGCGTCATGCGTGCGGACCACATTTATTTTGTCTGTTGTACACGATCTCTGTTTTGTCTTGACCGTACCCGTTTTTGGACTTAGAAATGAGGTGTTTAATATGGGAATGGAGTAATCAGGTGTATTGATTTTGACAGATTTAGACTTGACTGAATTGGTAATAGTCAAATTATCCATTATTTAGTCTTGGGCGATAAAAAATGGTCAAAGTTGAAATACTAAAGTATGGAGTAGAATGGTAAACAAAAGGATAATAATCGTTCACATTACAATACAATAAAAATAATGGTTAGGCAAAAACTAATAATGGTTGGTGAAAAACTGAAAACTAGTTTGGTTCGTATCACAGAAAAAAAGTTGGAAAGCTCTCTTTTGCCAACAAAAGTTAGAATGCTTAAAACAAAAATGGGAACGATATACTAATAGATACTTTCTTAGCTTCTTTCATATTAGGAAGCTATTTTACCCTCTTCAGAAATTGACAAATCCAGAGGCGTGCGACAAGTATCATCATCACACGCAACAATTTCCCCCAAAGAAACCTCTTGATGGCATCTCTTTGACTCATTGTGTTGGAGTACGTTCATGTATTTTGCTTTTGGAGGAACCCTTTTTTTGTTAATAAACTATCTTTGGTGTACTAAGAAAATTTCATATTACATGTTTGTCATTTCAAAGATAGAAACATAAGAAGGGGAATATCATTAATTAATTCGTAAACACCACTAAGGTTTAAGTCTTGAGTGATTCAGAGAAAACAAACGCCAGAAAAAAATTAAAAGAAAAGATCAGAACTCCTATGAGAGCATCATCATTAAGGAGATGAATTTCACTAAAAACAAAAAAAAACCCCAAAAAATCTTTTTTCTTAAATCCTCATGACCCAAAATATATTTTCAAGCATGACTTTTCGTTCAGTAGAGCGTCGAGATTACTGTTGCTTGCATTCGGGTGGCCTCTCGCCTTGTTGACCCTCACCAACCACCTGAGATCTGCCTCCCTTCTGCTAAAGGACAGAAAGATGAAGAATTGATGATTACGACATGTATCATAATTATGGACACTGATACCTACGTACGCCCATCTATGATTCAACAGCTTGTCAAGCAGTCTCTATATATCATTTACATGATATTCTGTCTTATCCCATAACAATTTAGTTATAAGATTCAGAGTCTTATGCATCATTGCTAGGTTACTTTCATTAATCTATATGATTTATGGCTCTCATGACCATGCTCAGCCTGAACCTTCTTGCGTCTCTTGATAGTTTTTATTGACTTTATTAGATTGCTATAGTGAACTTAAAGAAGTGACGAACCTTGTGTCCGGATGATGGCTGCATAAACAATTAAACCAATTTCAAAAGAATTAGTCAGCACTGACATGGCAGGAACAATTGGAAAAAAAAAAACATACTTGGAGCACTTCTTACCTTCTTTTTAGTCTTGCTATCTTCTTCATCTTCATCTTCATCTTCATCGTCCTCCTCATCCTCGTCATCTTCCTCGTCCTCATCTTCGTTCTCGTCAATATCATCGTCCTCATCATCATCTATACCGAAATTCTCTCCTTCCATAGCCTCACCAGTAAACCATGAGAAAGCATGAGGGATGATCTTCTCCCGGATAGTAGATCTGCATAAAGCAAGAAAGAATATTTGCACTTAGAAACTCATAAAGTAGATCCTTCATTCAAAAGCAAACCCACAACCCGACTGAACAAGTAACTTCAGAAAAAGGACGCACCCAATGTCATAATCTTCTTCCATAAGATTTTGAAGTTCCTCAGCCTGCATCAAAGAACGGGAGGCATTACTAAATACGTTAACAAAAGGATGACAATCTTTTACGACAATCGGTAGATATCATACTCTGTCCTCGTCGATGTCTTCATCTTCATCCGGGACTTGTGGAGGATTAAAGAAGTTGAAGAAGCTGGCACAATCTTCCATTTTGGTGATTGGTTTGGCGTTCGTTGAACCTTTCTTAGGCTTCCTCTTAACAACCTTCTGTGTTAGACACTTTCCAGGATACCAATCAATTTCTGTCCTGAAGGGAAAGAATATAAGTGAGGACGAAATTCTACAGCTTACTGCAATCAGATATGCACAGAATCTAAATGACGTATACAACATATGTAGGAGAGCATAAGCAGTTACCCAATAGCCTTCTCAAGCAGTGGTTCATCTTCATCAATCATATGATAAGACTTTGTCAAGACAGTGTTTTTAAAATAGGGATTCGAGTCAAACAAAAACTCAAGTTTGAATCCTTTAGGCTCTTCAGTCTTGCACCACTTAATATCTTTAAGATATCCGAGAGCGTCTTCATCATGCTCTTTGACCTGACATGAACGACATTAAGCTACACATGGTTATGATTGGAGTTGCATACAAAATGGATACCAAAACTGTATATATCTTACCTCCTCGGAAGTAACATCATTGTTGTTCAAGGCCGCCAGCCAGAACCTTGGAACACCTTTCTCTGCGATGGAACACATGGAAACATGTTAAATTGGTTTTATCTTTCCAAAATATTAAAACAAAAAGAATACACTGTGTTCCTGAAGTTACCTTGTTCAGTTTTTTCCTCTCCTTGGTCCACCTTCGTATCCTCTGGAGTCAGTTCGACTTCAATAGTTCCATTCACAATCTCATAACGCTGTGCAACGCAAGATACCAAGTTAATTCACGAGAAAGTTTAAGATATTTATATATATATATATATATATATATATATATATAACACTGCAGCAGATAAGTAGAGATAAGCAAAAAGAGTGTATACACAGATTCCCATCGCTTATCATTAATTTGATTTAGTGGCTTTGATATAACAGATGAATTTAAAACGATCTCACAGGAAAATTAGACTTTCTCACAAACAATTACCTTGGTATACAAAGGTTGATACAACTTTTCGTACTTGGCTTCAAGAATAGCTCTCTCCTCACGGAATTTTGCCTCTAGTTCATCGTGTTCGCCCTGAGTTGAAACAAGTCACTGTTAATCAATCGGGCAACACCTTACTTTGAGACATACCACTCGAATAAGCAAGGAGAATACACTCATACAACAACAACAACCAAAAAAGGAATGCACATACATAATCAAGATCAGATTTCAAGGTACACAAGCTCAATTGAATAACATAAGTAAACATAGGTTTAAAAAAATATGAAAGAAATTTCTCTAACCTGTATATCCCTCAAGGCTTCGACACGCTTTCTCACTTGAGGAGTCAGATTCTCGAGCACATCAGAACGCTGTCCAGCCAGATTCTGCAGCTTGTTCTGCGGATTAGCCATACACAAAAAATTTAAAATAATCTCCAACGGAAGCGATAAACTATCGTCGTTCTACTAAGAAAACCTAAAAAACAAACCAAGGCACGCCTTAATCAAACAAGACGCAGACTCTTATAGAAACGGTAAACTCAATATCCTTCATATTCTTCGATTGCAATGCTCACAGAACGATTTTCTCAGAAGAAAACAAAACTCACCTTAAGAGCGTTCACAAGGCCAGCTCGATCCTCGTCTTTGAGCGCTAAAAAAGAAAAGCAAATGAAAGAGCTATAATCAGAACCACGAAGAAAAAACGTGATAAGACACGGATTTTAGGGTTTAAGCAGCTCTCGCTTAAGAGGAAGCGCAGACAGAGAAAGCGAATGGAAATCGGAAGGGAATTTTTTACCAGCAGCAAGATCGGCGAGGTTGAAATTGTCCTTGTCGTTGCTCATTTTCTCTGAGGATTTTGGAGAAGAAAGGTTTGAAAGTGAGAGAGAAATTTGAAGAAGAAGCGAAAGAGAGAGGAGGGTTTTAGGAGGCGACGATAAAAATAACGAAAACGTGGCTTCCCTTAAATCCTCTCCTTCCCTCCCTCTCGCACCAAAAATTATAAACCTAGCTAAATCCCCCTTTTAATTTCCCCTTATATTTGTCTTTAGAAATTCAGATTTTTTTCCCTTTTTGTTCTAACATGATTTTGAGTTGTCAATGTTATAAAATCTGAGGGAGTATTTTTACATAACACCAACAAATTTTTTCATTAATTCTATTATCTAGTTTAATTTATTTTCAATATCTTTAAATTAAATAAACAAGGAAAATATGAATTTGTTTCTGAGTTTGTAAATATCTTCTTTCCTCAGCTTTGAAGTCTAGAATGCGTGCCTGTTTGACAAAAAACGTAGCTAAACGCTTTGCAGTTTAATCCAATAAGTTTTCAATAAAGGAATATTCCATAGCAGTGGTCGAAAGTGCCAATGAACGTATTTGTCGTGGATACTAAACCGGCCAAGATATGAAATGATAAAGCTTTTTTGGCTTCTTTATCTCGAAAAGGAAAGAGAGACAAGGTTGCTGAATCACTCACTCTTGTCTTCTTCCTCTGCTTCTTTGAGATTGGTAAACAAAGTCTTTCATAATTCTAAACAGAATTTCAAAACTTACTACGCCTTGCAAATGACCAACTGCTATTGCTAATGGAAAACAGAGGTTTTGAATTTTCCAAAACCAATTTGTTTATTTCAAGAGGGATGAAATGGTTAGAGAAGCAGCTCCATCGAGAGATCAAAGACCTTAAAGATTGCTAAGAGTTGAGGTAACGGTTCTGGGAGAAACTCGTGAACCTTCTTGATATATTGGATGTGAATAACGGTGATGGTTGCAGCACTTAGAGGATGATGCCAAAAGAACCACGTCGACTTGATTCTACACCAAATGATGTGTAACATGGAGCGTTGAACATTTCTTCCAAGATTCTGGATTCTCGTAGACTTGATAGCAAGGGAAACTGAATTTGCTTCTTTTTTTTTGTTCTTGGTAGAAGATACCCAGTAGATGAACCATTCTTCATTTTTCTCGCACTTTGATTCTTGGTAAATATGTAACACCACCATGGTTTATATACTCACTGGTGTACATAAATATACATATCACACATCTGTATATCGCTGATTCAAAAAGTTACAGCATTTGTTTGAAACACACCTGCAGCTGGAATACACAGGGTGCAAGGTGAAGACCAAAACTGTATCACGCCTTCGATAGACAGAGACAGTGGAAACGAATATTGAAATATATACGGTACAGCAAATATTACCCCAACAAATAGTCTCACCGACGCCGGTGAGAGACTTTACCATTAGACCTCTTTGTAGCAGTTGATTTCGATGTGGAAGAAGACGAAGCTGAGAGAGACGACATTCCATTTTCCTCCTTGTCCTTAGTAAAGGCCGTTTGCAAAGTCTCCAGTATTTCCATGTACCTTTTCCTCTTTTGTAGTCGTTTCTCAGGAGTGTCGTCGTCTACGAGAGCCAGTATACTCAAGGACTCACAGTCCACAATCTCATCGAGGATTGCCGAACAGCGTGGGAAGAAGCGTTTCCCGAACTCCACTGACGAAACAAAGATAAAGGAAAAAAAGGTCAGGCAGGGCTTGTTTCAGTTATATCTAACAAGTGACAAATCCATGTTTAAAGATCATATAGTTTTATTCTTTCTTGATAGGCAGTTAGATAAACGGGTGAGGGAATCAATACCAGTTTTAGAAAGCGCTGTTAGTCTACTCCGATGCTTTTCTAGGAATTCGAAAGGTGCCATGTACAGGTCCGGTGCTTTCCTCTTTGCACCAGTGTTGTCAGGCTCGAAGCTAGTCACGATAAACTCGCATGTTCCCTTCATTTGGGCAATATCCATAGCCACTTGTGCCTCCATTGGAAAGAGACATCGGGCCATTTGAACTAAATAGTAGATAGAAAGTATAGTTATCATTAGTTCACTCAATTTCCTAACAGAGCACATGGAACTCTATTCAAACGAGCGCTGAAGAACATGATCTTATGTTTTGAACTTAAGAGTAAGAAATGAAGGAATAAGAGTTACCTCTGTTTTCAAGATCAATCAACCTTATCTTTAACTGATCAGCAGCCACCGCAAGAGAGGGAGAAACGGGTTCAGAAAATGGATCTCGTTTGTCTGGTTGCTCAAGTATCTCTACGCATACTCGGCCTTTGGGAGAAGACTCGCCTTGCTCTGGTATACAATTATACTCGGCCGCCTTAGTGACTTGTTTTGCGATCAAGAGTGCGGTTCTACCGTCCAAAGACGTTTCTGAAGCATTCGCTCCTTTTGTCAATAGAAGTCCTATCAAGTTTGGCTCTTTCCGCATCGCAGCGACGTGAAGCACCGTGTATCCCCTTGGATTCCTATGGTTGACATCCGCGAGGTCCAGTTTCAGGAGATCCGTCGCGGTCTTCACATCGCAGTACGCAACAGCAAAGTGGAGAGCATACGCGTCGTCTAGATTCGTGTGGCCCTCTTTCAGTAGCATATCGACAAGCGCAAGATCATGTGACTCAAGTGCCTTATGTATATTCGAGACATGTTTCTCTGGTTCAGGTACCTCCAAGCCAAATTCTTTACGGATATCAATTATTCGCTTAACAATCTCCTCAGGCAATGACTTGTTAAGACTAATAACATCTACATTAGACTTTACAATGATCTCTCTGCATTTATCCAATAGCTTCTTGCATGCTTTACCACAGATGTTAGCGAGCTTGAGTACAACCAAAGTGTCCTCTATGATAACATTGTCAACAACGTCCAGTAAATGCCTCTGAAAATGCAAATTGACACAGTTAAGAAAAAAAAAGGAGATTATACAAATAAGAACACACAAGTACTTTCGGAGCACCATATATTTACCTTAAGGTTTCTGGATAAGTACAAGCAATTTGCAATATGGCAGATCGTGTAATTACCTGATACATGGTAACCAACTCCGGAATCTGGAAGACGAAAGCCAAGTAGAGAACCTCCACCATGAAATCCACCGCCGGACGGCAGGCCACGTGGCTGCAACTCTCGTCTGCGCATTCAGAAACTCCCTTCGACGGCGGCCTCACTCTGCCGCTGTAAAGGTACGCCAAAACAGCAACCACAGAATCGAATCCGACGACGTATTCCGTAGCGATTTTCTTGAGCTCGAGCATCACGGGGGTGGATTTCTGCTCCTTCTCGGCGGCTGCCAGGGCGCTCTTGAAGAAGGGGCTTCTCGCCGAGAGAATGCAACGGTGGAAGGATACTTTCCGGGCATCGGCGAGAACCAGCTTGGCGTCGCTGTAGAACGCTTCCGGAGAGTCGAAGACGGACTCGAGGCTGTTGGAGAGCAGCTGAAACGCGGATACCTCGGGTCCGGTGGGAATCTCCGACGGATAATCGGTAGATGATCCGGTGAAATCCGTTGGTGCCGGTGCAGCGAAGAAGCTGGTGCTGCTTGTGTTGCTGATTTCATACGAATCGGAGAATCCAGCAATGATGTCCATCAACGGGTGAGGTGAACTCAGAAATTCGAGATCCCAAAACAGAGAGATGGGTGAAACTGAGCCAACACCTAGTATGTCCCTATATGATGCAGACAAATCTCTCATGTCCCCGTTCTAAAATTTATTTTTGTTAACATTATTTTTAATACGAAACTAAAGCAAAAGACAGAAAAGCCAAGACAAATTAAAAGAATCACAATTTTACCAAACATAAACCAAGATTAAACCGAGTCATCGTTTCTAAATCCCTAATTTGTCAATTTGGGGGAAAAACTCAACTTTCTCTCCTTTCTTTCTCACGCGACTCACGCGACTCTTCACTCTCTTATCTCTAAATCATAATCGATTCCTCTCAATTCCTTCTCTAAGTGGAAACAAGAAGAAATTGCCGACCTCGCCGTCTCAACAATGGTGGAAACAAAAAGAGGAGCTAAACGGAATGAGATTCCGAAGGAATCGCCGACCTCGCCGAGCAGTAGGAAGAAATCGTAGGTGAGTAGGAAGCCATTGGTTGATTGGTGCCATTTCCATTGTTTTGTGCGAAGGAAAACTATATAGAATTGGAGAATATTAGGTAAAAATTTGAATTATTTGTTGAGTAACACTAGGAATATTTGGTAAAACTAGTCGCGATAGTCTTTTGTAAAACTAGAAAAAGTTGGGAAAACTGGGTAGTACTGGGGAAAACTATTGGGAATTGTGATGTACTACTGGTATAACTGATGTAGAACTCAATGTTTCTTGCAGGATAATGAGGGAACCATGGCAGCTGGAATGTACTTCTTACCAACGGAGTACAAAAAGCAAATCAAGCTGGGGACAAGGTGTTTCATATATGAAGTTCTTAAGGGAGTGAAGACAAACTTTTTTTGTGGTTGAAGTTTGAAACTTTATGGAAAACTCTGAACTTTGGCCGTTTTTTGGAACTTGTTTATTTGTTCTTTTTTGATGTTTTCACATTTTGGTTTAGAACTGGTTGAACTTGTTGTGGTAATTCTTCTTATTCTAGTTTGAACTATGTTGTGCAATGCTAGAATAGAAAAGACAAAGACAATTAAACACAACATAAATCTTACCAAACACAAGTATAAACAATAACATAAAATGGATAAGTCTTAAGAAACACATAAACTGATACAACTCTTGACAAACAATTATTTATATCATCCGAGAACAAGTTTTAGGAAAGGAAGATTGCGAAGAGAATTTAATTTAGTTAATCATATCCACATGTGGCTTCATCTTCTTCGTCTCCCTCTTGTTCATTTTCTCCTCATATGGATCCATGATGGAAGGGATAGTAGAGATCGTGAAGAAAGAAAAAAGTGAGAGAGAAATGGGAGAAACAGCAAGAGAGTAATGAGGAAATGAGAGAAATGAGAGAATTGAGAGAGATAAATGAGAAAATGAGAGAAAATGTAAGAAATTGAGAGAGAGAATGAGAAAATAAGAGAAAATGAGAGAGGAAAATGGAGAGAGAAATGGAGAATGAGAAATGACAAAATGATTTCGAGAGAGAAAAGAAGAGAGTAAATTTTCTCCAAAAAAATTATGTGAAAATTCCCTCCAAAATTTCCCTCCAAAAATCCTTCTTAGTAATACTTAAGATAGTAGTAGTACGAAACTTCTTCACAGTTCTACTTTTGGTGTTTTTCAATTTATTTAGTATTACTTAACCTTCAAATATGTTTTAGTAGTTTTACAGTTACGTTTAGTGATTTAACATGTAAGACTGATTGTTTTATGGAAAAATATGTTTGAAATCATAATTTCGTTAACTTTTCCTTACTAAGTTGGTTGTCACCAACAAAGTGTTCATGAAAGTATAAGGAAGTATATTGGAGAAATGTTGGGCTTGTGTAACAAAAATCAAATGTAAAAATCAAAATCATATATTTGTTATAATTATATGTAAATACAATAAAATCGAATTTGTTTTTTTAGTTTTACCGTTGATTTTTTTTTTTTAGAAGGAATACTAATTTAATTTGAAAATCACCCAAAATTAGCTTTTCCTAGTGTTACCTTAATGAAAACTTTGTTATTTTTGTTTTACTGATGATATAATTGTTTAGGCAGATAATTTGGATTGTTCAACGTAGTAACATGTTCGCACTCAAGATGGGGATAAATCAAATATATTACACATAGTTATACTTAGTTTTACACAGTAGTCCAAATCATACAAGTTTTACAACACAAAAGATGGCAATAAATCAAATACGTTCGCACTCAAACATGGCGACAAATCAAATATATTTGACACATTTATACTTAGTTTTACGCAGGAGTCCTAATCATACAAGTTTTACAACACAAAAGATGGCAATAAATTCATTCACCGCTACTCCCTCTCCCAAATAACAACCAATAAAAACCTTTATAGGCTTGCCTTTTATGCAGTGTTCTGATGTAATCCGGTACATTCCATTCAGACCTATCCGGCACTACATAAATCATCTTGTAGTAAGCCAATGCCCATAGCTCCGTCAAGTAATATTTTGTGCACAGGTCATGTAGTTTTAACTGGATATCACGACCACGACCCTGACCGGCTCCAGTTTAACCTTACTTTCATCTAACCCAAGCTTCTTATACATCATAGCTTCTATCACTGATAAAGTTATCTCCTCCACTGATGTCTTCAAAATTACACTACACATACGACATTGACATTTAAAATATATGGTCATGTGCGTAGTCATTGTATCCTGCCAAAACAATGCAAAAAACTCAATAAATTATCCATAGTTATCCATAGTTATCCACAGTTATACCGTTACACATTTTCAGTAATACCAGTGTTACTAGTTATACTACATTTATCAGTTCTACTAGTTCTACCTAGTTATACCCAAAATCAATGGTTTCCACTGCAAATGTACTGCCAATTCGATCCATTCAACTACTGAAATTCATTTTTTTACCAATTAAGATTACTAATTGACCCAGAAACATGGGTAATACAACAATGTGCGTACCAAATTCATCAAATCTCAATTGAATCTGAATTTGAAAGCCATAAACCTAATTGAGAACCTAATTTCTACTAAATACAGCTGGAGGAAACAGAAGAATGCAGCACCTGTTTTCAACTATCTGCGATGGAATGCGGCAGCGGAGGTGACTGGAAGTGAATGCGACGGCGAGTGAGTGAGTCGGGGAGAACGAGTGCGAGGGGAGGACGGCGAGCTCGAGATTTTCAGATTTTTTTTTTCATTTTCTGTTTTTTCCAATTAAACCAATAAAACAAATCTGGGTATTTTCGGAATTTCCAATCTGTTTAATGAAATAGGGATATAGGAGATAAAATGGGGATATAAGAGATTTTAATTTGGTTTTTGAGGATATACGAGACGTTGGCTCGGGTGGAGACATCGTCTTCTATGTCCCTAAATCATCTCGACAAATCTCTCATGTCCCCGTTCTATTTTTTTTTGTTTTTAACATTATTTTAAATACAAAAGTAAAGGGAAAGACATAAAACCCAAGACAACTTAAAAGAATCACAATTTTACCAAACATAAACCGGAATTAAACCAACTCCTCATCTAAATCCCTAATTTGTCAATTTGGGGAAAAAATCAGAAACTTTCTCTCCTTTCTCTCACATTCACGCGACTCCTCTCCTCTTCTCCGACTCTTCTTTTGAGTCTCGTTCTCCTCTTCTCTCATCTCTAAATCAGAAATCGTCGACCTCGCCGTCTCAACAATGGTGGAAACAAGAAGAGGAGCTAAACGGAATGAGATTCTGAAGGAATCGCCGACCTCGCCGAGGGGTAGGAAGAAATCGTAGGCGAGTAGGAAGCCACTGGTTGATTGGTGTCATTTCCATTGTTTTGTGCGAAGGAAAACTATGTAGAATTGGGGAATATTAGGTAAAAATTTGAATTATTTGTTGAGTAACACTAGGAATATTTGGTAAAACTAGTCGCGATAGTCTTTTGTAAAACTAGTAAAAGTTGGGAAAACTGGGTAATACTGGGGAAAACTATTGGGAATTGTGATGTACTACTGGTATAACTGATGTAGAACTCAATGTTTCTTGCAGGATAATGAGGGAACCATGGCAGCTGGAATGTACTTCTTACCAACGGAGTACAAAAAGCAAATCAAGCTGGGGACAAGGTGTTTCATATATGAAGTTCTTAAGGGAGTGAAGACAAACTTGTTTTGTGGTTGAAGTTTGAAACTTTATGGGAAACTCTGAACTTTGGCCGTTTTTTGGAACTTGTTTATTTGTTCCTTTTTTTTGATGTTTTCACATTTTGGTTTAGAACTGGTTGAACTTGTTGTGGTAATTCTTCTTATTCTAGTTTGAACTATGTTGGGCAATGCTAGAATAGAAAAGACAAAGACAATTAAACACAACATAAATCTTACCAACCACAAGTATAAACAATAACATAAAATGGATAAGTCTTAAGAAACACATAAACTGATACAACTCTTGACAAACAATTATTTATATCATCCGAGAACAAGTTTTAGGAAAGGAAGATTGCGAAGAGAATTTAATTTAGTTAATCATATCCACATGTGGCTTCATCTTCTTCGTCTCCCTCTTGTTCATTTTCTCCTCATATGGATCCAAGATGGAAGGGATAGTAGAGATCGTGAAGAAAGAAAAAAGTGAGAGAGAAATGGGAGAAACAGCAAGAGAGTTATGAGGAAATGAGAGAAATGAGAGAGAGAAATGAGAAAATGTGAGAAATGTGAGAAATTGAGAGAGAGAATGAGAAAATAAGAGAAAATGAGAGAGGAAAATGGAGAGAGAAATGGAGAATGAGAAATGACAAAATGATTTGAGAGAGAAAATGAGAGAGTAAATTTTTTTTCAAAAAATTCTGTGAAAATTCCCTCCAAAATTTCCCTCCAAAAATCCTTCTTAGTAATACCTAAGATAGTAGTAGTACGAAACTTCTTCACAGTTCTACTTTTGGTGTTTTTCATTTTATTTAGTATTACTTAACCTTCAAATATGTTTTAGTAGTTTTACAGTTACGTTTAGTGATTTAACATGTAAGACTGATTGTTTTATGGAAAAATATGTTTGAAATCATAATTTCGTTAACTTTTCCTTACTAAGTTGGTTGTCACCAACAAAGTGTTCATGAAAGTATAAGGAAGTATATTGGAGAAATGTTGGGCTTGTGTAACAAAAATCAAATGTAAAAATCAAAATCATATATTTGTTATAATTATATGTAAATACAATAAAATCGAATTTGTTTTTTTAGTTTTACCGTTGATTTATTTTTTTAGAAGGAATACTAATTTAATTTAAAAATCACCCAAAATTAGCTTTTACTAGTGTTACCTTAATAAAAACTTTGTTATTTTCGTTTTACCGTTGATATAATTGTTTAGGCAGATAATTTGGATTGTTCAACGTAGTAACATGTTCGCACTCAAGATGGGAATAAATCAAATATATTACACATAGTTATACTTAGTTTTACACAGTTGTCCAAATCATACAAGTTTTACAACACAAAAGATGGCAATAAATCAAATACGTTCGCACTCAAACATGGCGACAAATCAAATATATTTGACACATTTATACTTAGTTTTACGCAGGAGTCCTAATCATACAAGTTTTACAACACAAAATGACAATAAATTCATTCACCGCTACACCCTCTCCCAAATAACAACCAATAAAAACCTTTATAGGCTTGCCTTTTATGCAGTGTTCTGATGTAATCCGGTACATTCTATTCAGACCTATCCGGCACTACATAAATCATCTTGTAGTAAGCCAATGCCCATAGCTCCGTCAAGTAATATTTTGTGCACAGGTCATATAGTTCTAACTGGATATCACGACCACGACCCTGACCAGCTCCAGTTTAACCTTACTTTCATCTAACCCAAGCTTCTTATACATCCTAGCTTCTATCACTGACAAAGTTATCTCCTCCACTGATGTCTTCAAAATTACACTACACATACGACATTGACATTTAAAATATATGGTCACGTGCGTAGTCATTGTATCCTGCCAAAACAATGCAAAAAACTCAATAAATTATCCATAGTTATCCATAGTTATCCACAGTTATACCAGTTACACATTTTCAGTAATACCTGTGTTACTAGTTATACTACATTTATCAGTTCTACTAGTTCTACTTAGTTATACCCAAAATCAATGGTTTCCACTGCAAATGTACTGCCAATTCGATCCATTCAACTACTGAAATTCATTTTTTTACCAATTAAGATTACTAATTGACCCAGAAACATGGGTAATACAACAATGTGCGTACCAAATTCATCAAATCTCAATTGAATCTGAATTTGAAAGCCATAAACCTAATTGAGAACCTAATTTCTACTAAATACAGCTGGAAGAAACAGAAGAATGCAGCACCTGTTTTCAACTATCTGCGACGGAATGCGGCGGCGGAGGTGACTGGAAGTGAATGCGACGGCGAGTGAGTGAGTCGGGGAGAACGAGTGCGAGGGGAGGACGGCGAGCTCGAGATTTTCAGATTTTTTTTTTATTTTCTGTTTTTTCCAATTAAACCAATAAAACAAATCTGGGTATTTTCGGAATTTCCAATCTGTTTAATGAAATAGGGATATAGGAGATAAAATAGGGATATAAGAGATTTTAGTTTGGTTTTTGAGGATATACGAGACGATGTCTCCGTCTTCTATGTCCCTAAATCATCTCGACAAATCTCTCATGTCCCCGTTCTATTTTTTTTTGTTTTTAACATTATTTTAAATACAAAAGTAAAGGGAAAGACATAAAACCCAAGACAACTTAAAAGAATCACAATTTTACCAAACATAAACCGGAATTAAACCAACTCCTCATCTAAATCCCTAATTTGTCAATTTGGGGAAAAAATCAGAAACTTTCTCTCCTTTCTCTCACATTCACGCGACTCCTCTCCTCTTCTCCGACTCTTCTTTTGAGTCTCGTTCTCCTCTACTCTCATCTCTAAATCAGAAATCGTCGACCTCGCCGTCTCAACAATGGTGGAAACAAGAAGAGGAGCTAAACGGAATGAGATTCTGAAGGAATCGCCGACCTCGCCGAGGGGTAGGAAGAAATCGTAGGCGAGTAGGAAGCCACTGGTTGATTGGTGTCATTTCCATTGTTTTGTGCGAAGGAAAACTATGTAGAATTGGGGAATATTAGGTAAAAATTTGAATTATTTGTTGAGTAACACTAGGAATATTTGGTAAAACTAGTCGCGATAGTCTTTTGTAAAACTAGTAAAAGTTGGGAAAACTGGGTAATACTGGGGAAAACTATTGGGAATTGTGATGTACTACTGGTATAACTGATGTAGAACTCAATGTTTCTTGCAGGATAATGAGGGAACCATGGCAGCTGGAATGTACTTCTTACCAACGGAGTACAAAAAGCAAATCAAGCTGGGGACAAGGTGTTTCATATATGAAGTTCTTAAGGGAGTGAAGACAAACTTGTTTTGTGGTTGAAGTTTGAAACTTTATGGGAAACTCTGAACTTTGGCCGTTTTTTGGAACTTGTTTATTTGTTCCTTTTTTTTGATGTTTTCACATTTTGGTTTAGAACTGGTTGAACTTGTTGTGGTAATTCTTCTTATTCTAGTTTGAACTATGTTGGGCAATGCTAGAATAGAAAAGACAAAGACAATTAAACACAACATAAATCTTACCAACCACAAGTATAAACAATAACATAAAATGGATAAGTCTTAAGAAACACATAAACTGATACAACTCTTGACAAACAATTATTTATATCATCCGAGAACAAGTTTTAGGAAAGGAAGATTGCGAAGAGAATTTAATTTAGTTAATCATATCCACATGTGGCTTCATCTTCTTCGTCTCCTCTTGTTCATTTTCTCCTCATATGGATCCAAGATGGAAGGGATAGTAGAGATCGTGAAGAAAGAAAAAAGTGAGAGAGAAATGGGAGAAACAGCAAGAGAGTTATGAGGAAATGAGAGAAATGAGAGAGAGAAATGGGAGAAACAGCAAGAGAGTAATGAGGAAATGAGAGAAATGAGAGAGAGAAAATGAGAGAGAGAAAATGAGAGAGAGAAAATGAGAGAGAGAAAATGAGAGAGAGAAAATGAGAGAGAGAAATGGAGAATGAGAAATGACAAAATGATTTGAGAGAGAAAATGAGAGAGTAAATTTTTTTTCAAAAAATTCTGTGAAAATTCCCTCCAAAATTTCCCTCCAAAAATCCTTCTTAGTAATACCTAAGATAGTAGTAGTACGAAACTTCTTCACAGTTCTACTTTTGGTGTTTTTCATTTTATTTAGTATTACTTAACCTTCAAATATGTTTTAGTAGTTTTACAGTTACGTTTAGTGATTTAACATGTAAGACTGATTGTTTTATGGAAAAATATGTTTGAAATCATAATTTCGTTAACTTTTCCTTACTAAGTTGGTTGTCACCAACAAAGTGTTCATGAAAGTATAAGGAAGTATATTGGAGAAATGTTGGGCTTGTGTAACAAAAATCAAATGTAAAAATCAAAATCATATATTTGTTATAATTATATGTAAATACAATAAAATCGAATTTGTTTTTTTAGTTTTACCGTTGATTTATTTTTTTAGAAGGAATACTAATTTAATTTAAAAATCACCCAAAATTAGCTTTTACTAGTGTTACCTTAATAAAAACTTTGTTATTTTCGTTTTACCGTTGATATAATTGTTTAGGCAGATAATTTGGATTGTTCAACGTAGTAACATGTTCGCACTCAAGATGGGAATAAATCAAATATATTACACATAGTTATACTTAGTTTTACACAGTTGTCCAAATCATACAAGTTTTACAACACAAAAGATGGCAATAAATCAAATACGTTCGCACTCAAACATGGCGACAAATCAAATATATTTGACACATTTATACTTAGTTTTACGCAGGAGTCCTAATCATACAAGTTTTACAACACAAAAGATGACAATAAATTCATTCACCGCTACACCCTCTCCCAAATAACAACCAATAAAAACTTTATAGGCTTGCCTTTTATGCAGTGTTCTGATGTAATCCGGTACATTCTATTCAGACCTATCCGGCACTACATAAATCATCTTGTAGTAAGCCAATGCCCATAGCTCCGTCAAGTAATATTTTGTGCACAGGTCATATAGTTCTAACTGGATATCACGACCACGACCCTGACCAGCTCCAGTTTAACCTTACTTTCATCTAACCCAAGCTTCTTATACATCCTAGCTTCTATCACTGACAAAGTTATCTCCTCCACTGATGTCTTCAAAATTACACTACACATACGACATTGACATTTAAAATATATGGTCACGTGCGTAGTCATTGTATCCTGCCAAAACAATGCAAAAAACTCAATAAATTATCCATAGTTATCCATAGTTATCCACAGTTATACCAGTTACACATTTTCAGTAATACCTGTGTTACTAGTTATACTACATTTATCAGTTCTACTAGTTCTACTTAGTTATACCCAAAATCAATGGTTTCCACTGCAAATGTACTGCCAATTCGATCCATTCAACTACTGAAATTCATTTTTTTACCAATTAAGATTACTAATTGACCCAGAAACATGGGTAATACAACAATGTGCGTACCAAATTCATCAAATCTCAATTGAATCTGAATTTGAAAGCCATAAACCTAATTGAGAACCTAATTTCTACTAAATACAGCTGGAAGAAACAGAAGAATGCAGCACCTGTTTTCAACTATCTGCGACGGAATGCGGCGGCGGAGGTGACTGGAAGTGAATGCGACGGCGAGTGAGTGAGTCGGGGAGAACGAGTGCGAGGGGAGGACGGCGAGCTCGAGATTTTCAGATTTTTTTTTTATTTTCTGTTTTTTCCAATTAAACCAATAAAACAAATCTGGGTATTTTCGGAATTTCCAATCTGTTTAATGAAATAGGGATATAGGAGATAAAATAGGGATATAAGAGATTTTAGTTTGGTTTTTGAGGATATACGAGACGATGTCTCGCTTGAGATCGAATAGAGACGTACGGAATACAAGAACGAGCTTCATACTAATGTAGCGAGTGCCAAAGTCAACAGGAGAGATAAAAAGAGAGTGGTGGTGAGAGATAAAAAGAGAGTGATCGACGGTTTTCACGAGTACCGGTAAATTTCTCCAAATGGCGCTCGAAAATGTAAGAAAAGTTTCGTTCTTAACCGATTAGTATTTACTACTATTTAGTTTACAAAACCAAACCGAACGGAACCAGAATATAACAACAGCAAGAAACCGGAAATGAAAGAGGAGAAAAGGACAGAACATTTTTTTTCTGAGAAATACCCTCAAATACCACACTTTCATGTTTTTGTGATAAAAATACCACATCAAGGTGAAAATAACAAAAATAACATTTATTTAATGATTTAAAAATAATTAAATTAATAAATTTGGGTTCAAAAGTGACTAATTAGGGTTTAGATTTTGGGTTTTAGGGTTTAGGTTTAAGGGATTGGGAAGAAACATATGAAAATAAATGTATAATAGTCTTTTTTTCTCTTCAAAAATATTATTTTTGTTATTTTCACATTGGTGTGATATTTTTGTCACAAAAACATGAAAGTGTGGTATTTTTGTTTTTTTTTTTTTTTTTTTCCTTGTGAACATATTTGTTTTTTTTTTTTTTGCGAAGGACCCAACTTTCAGAGGAAAAAAAAAACATCCTCATGGTTTTCTGTCCATGAAAGCTCTTTGATTAAATCTTCGTTTTCAATTCCTGAGAGGAGATAGGAGCATCCTAGAAACGACATTCCGTTGAGATGGATTTTTTTCTCCAGATCGAGATGAGGAGGATGAAGACAGTTGTTGGGTTTTGATTTCTCAGGGCATTGTCGGCGAAAATACGTGGAAGTCTGCGTTTCTAATTCCGTAATCTCGTTGTTCGTGATCTCTGGGTTGTTCTTTTAATCTCTGCGGAGATTTTGGATTGGTGGTGCGGCTGGTTCCGGTCGGGAAGGTCTTTTTTGTTGGTTGGGGTCCATCTTCCCTCTTTTGAATCTGCGTTTGGGTTGAGATTGTGTAATTAGGGTTTCGTGGTTATTGATGGAACCTCGTGTGGGAAACAAGTTTCGGCTTGGCCGGAAGATCGGTAGCGGTTCGTTCGGGGAGATCTATCTCGGTTCGTCACTCTCTCCATTTCCCTTTTTATTTGGTATCCTCGTCGTCTGAGTTTGACATTGGTGCATTGTTGTGAACCTTGTCATTTTCAGGTACTAATATACAAACGAATGAAGAAGTGGCAATCAAGCTTGTGAGTTTTTTTTTTTTTGTCGCTAAGTATTTCGGTCGTCCCATTTTTGTTTGATTTCTGATGGAACCGTGTAGATAAGGAAGAAAATTGTTCTTAACACTTTCACCACATGGTTTGTCTATGGATTATGGATTCTGAGTAACACTGTCACCACATGGTTTGTTTGATCATGTTCAGTATGTTGGAAACTGATATCAAATCGTTTGGTTTTTGTTTTCCCAGGAAAATGTGAAGACAAAACATCCTCAGCTGCTCTATGAATCGAAGTTATATAGGATTCTTCAAGGAGGAAGTAATGATCCTTGTCTTGTAAAATCTGTATTTCTGATAATGAGCTCGTGATTCTTTGTTTTCCCTACGTGTTTCTTATAACCTCTCTTTTATATTTAATTTTGGTAGCTGGTGTTCCAAATGTCAAATGGTTCGGTGTTGAAGGGGACTACAATGTTTTGGTGATGGATTTACTAGGGCCGAGTCTTGAAGATCTGTTCAATTTCTGTAGCAGGAAACTTTCCTTGAAGTCGGTCCTCATGCTTGCGGATCAAATGGTAAACATCTTTTCTCTTCAGATGATGCTTTTCTTCCACTTTGCTTGTCTGTGTTTCAGTAATGATTGACCTTTTTTTTTCCTTTGGTTTTTGTGTTAAGATCAACCGTGTTGAGCTTTTCCATTCAAAGTCTTTCCTTCACCGAGATCTCAAGCCAGATAATTTCCTTATGGGACTTGGAAGGCGTGCCAACCAGGTTTCTCATCTTATATCCTACCTAGTGTATGCTTTCGTTCACCTTTTACTTTTGAAGGCATCATTGGATTGACTAAGTTTGTTCCCTCTCTAAGGTATACATCATCGACTTTGGTCTAGCTAAGAAGTACAGGGATAGTACAACACATCAGCACATCCCCTACAGGTGAGGCGATATCATTATATCAGCTCTTGAATGCTCTTAATGCCCTTAATGTCGTCGTTATGTGATAACTGGAAACACTAATTTTCCTATGATTCCCATTCGCAGAGAAAATAAGAACCTGACAGGAACTGCACGATATGCTAGTATGAACACCCACTTGGGAATCGGTAAGCGGAACAAGACCTCTTTCACGTTTATGTATTCCACTTTCTCTCCTTACATGTTTGAGTATCAAGATTTGACACTCGTCTGCTGTTATTTGTTTTCTGCCATCGTTACTCTCAAGAACAAAGCCGAAGGGATGATCTTGAGTCTCTTGGTTACATCCTTATGTATTTCCTCAAAGGAAGGTAAGTTTATGCTACATGCCTCTCACTTCACTTCATTTCTTGTACTCGTTCATTGTGATGACATGTGGAATATCTCGGTTTTAGTCTTCCGTGGCAAGGACTGAAAGCTGGAACCAAAAAACAAAAGTATGAGAGAATTAGCGAAAAGAAAGTTTCTACATCCATTGAGGTAAGTCCTTTCCATAAGTATACTGCTTTTTTCTTACTCAATAATTTTCTGTTTCCCTTGATCCTATTCATATATTATCGCCTTGTAGGTCTTATGTCGTGGTTACCCATCCGAATTTGCATCCTATTTCCACTACTGTCGGTCGCTTCGTTTTGATGATAAACCAGATTACGCTTATCTCAAAAGGATATTCCGAGATCTCTTTATCCGCGAAGGTTTGAGATTTTCATCCCTTTGAAAGAGCTCTAGTCCACGGTTTTTTTTCACCCAATTCATTTTTTTAAACAGATTTTCATTTCTATTTTGCAGGGTTTCAATTTGATTACGTGTTTGACTGGACCATCTTGAAGTATCAGCAATCACAACTAACTGCTCCCCCATCTCGTACTCTCGTAAGTATGATTTGAGTTCTCGGTTAAATCTCACTCTTTGGTTGGACCATTTCTTGATCAAGTCTCTTCTTCTGCAGAACCCTGCAGTTGGAACTAGCGCCGCATTGCCTCCGGGCGTTTCCAACATCGATAGATACACAGGTAAGTTTCCCTGATGCGTACTTATCTCTCAAGTGTAATTCTTACTCCTCTGTACAGAACTTAGCATTCACATTGTTCATTATTCCTTGTTGCTCCCTAGGCGAGGAAGAAGGGCGGCCGGTTGGTTTCTCGCATATGGAATCATCACGACGGAGAGTTTCAGGCGCTCTTGAGAACTCCGGGAATCTTTCGAACCAACAGTCGTCCTCAATTACTAGAGACTCCATGGTATGAACTGGTCTGCTCATGTCCATAAAATCGAAGTAAAACATATAGAAATGGTGAAAGTGTTCAATTTTATTTGGGATGCAGATTCCGAGCTCCTCGTTGTTTGCACAATCAGCAGGATCATCGAGGAGAGTAGCGGCAGTGAGTAGCAGCCGAGACAATTTTCTTGGCGGCGAAGAGTTGCAGAGAAGCCGTACAGGTGACGTAAGCCGCGGAGGCGTGATCACTAGGAACTCCCCGGTGGACGCTGCGAAGAGATCTTCTTCCTCCACAAGAAGACACTACGAATCAGCCATTAAAGGCATCGATAATCTTCAAGTCTCGGACGACAAGTATCACCACCACCATTAATACATTACTTGTACTTGCTCGTATTGGTCAAACGACCTCAGAAGTTTCATATGTTTTTCCTTCCAAATTACACTACGGAAATTTGAATACCAGTTGAGTTGATCCACGTGAAATTGGTCTTGACTGCAAATTCGTAACATCAGGGTAACTATAATTAAGTATTTACTAGAGAAATTTAGCTAATAATGCTAGATTGAAAACCAAATTGTCTCCTTATGCTTTCATAATCTCAAATTGTCCAATTATGCTTTTGAAATCTGTAAATCCGATTTTACCCCTTCATTTAAGAAATAATAATTGTTAAAAAAAAATTATTATATTTAATTTTATTATATGTTTAATCTATTAAATCATATAATAAAAATCGGATATAAATAAATGTTAGATATTAGTTCTCCATACACGAGTATTAATTTTATAAGATGTTATAAAGCATCGATAATTGATAAGTGCAAACCTTTATAATATCTAAATGTTAGATATTAGATAAAACTCTCGGATCTGGTGCGGCGAAGAAAGCTACATCTCGGAGCAGCAAGGCCGGTCTCCAATTCCCGTGGGTCGTATCGCTCGATTCCTCAAATCCGGTAAATACGCCGAACGTGTCGGAGCTGGTGCTCTGTTTATCTCGCCGCCGTCCTCGAGTATCTAGCCGCCGAGGTGAATATTCCTTTCCCATCTCTTTCTCTTCCCGTTGCCTCGTTTTATCGGTTCCGTCTCTATTTTTTGCGTGATTTGGTTTCTCGCGATCTATGGCCGATCTAGGGTTCTTATAGTTTATGAATATGACATGCAAAGTTGGGGAATTTCAGTAATTTATCCCAAGTTTGCAACTTTTTGCTTAGTTTTTCTCAGAATTTGGTCTAAATCGGTGTTTTGATTCATTTGTCATAGTTATTGATTGAACATACTTTTGGATTTATTTGGTATCATTGATGCTGATATGGTCTTTCACTTGTTAGGGTTATGTTCATGCATGATTCTCAACTTGGTCAAGGAAACTAATTTGATTTGTTAAAGTTCTCATTTTTTTGGTACTTTTATCATTAAGAATTTTCTTGAATTGAAAGCATCTGATTTAGTTGTGGCTTAATCGAGACTGAAAGATGCTTGTTCGATCTCCTCTTATCAGGTGCTTGAGCTCGCTGGAAACGCAGCAAGAGACAACAAGAAGACTCGTATTGTTCCTCGTCACATCCAGCTCGCTGTGAGAAACGATGAGGAGCTCAGCAAGCTTCTTGGAGATGTGACTATCGCCAACGGAGGAGTGATGCCCAATATCCACAATCTCCTTCTCCCCAAGAAGTCTGGACCTTCAAAGCCTTAGGAAGATTAGATCTGAGCTCAAGATATAGGACACGTCGCTCCCTGACTCTGTTTTGTTTTTCTGTTTGGTTTTAAGATCTAATAAACGAGTATTAGCTAGATCACATGTTTCTCCTTTATTCAGTAGGGCTTTGTTTCATTCTATTGCTTAGGGCTTCGTTTTTTTTTCTATTGCTTGGACATCGTGTTTTGTTAGTTTGTGTGCATATATGAAAGTATTTTACTAAAATGAGCACAAGATTTTCTTGCAGACTATATAACTACTGTTTATGCATATTAATGAAATCATAGAGCTTTCTGCAACAGGGAACTCTTAACCGTTCTTTATATTCAAAAGTTGGGTTGCTTTGGTTTCAACTCAAAATAGATAGATAGTGTAATTGATAATAATGTTACTTAAGCAAACACAAAAGGATTTACTCTTCTACAGCCAATAAGAATCAACAAGAAGAAATGAAAATGTGTGTTTCTAAAACTAAGGCTGAGAACGTCAGTACAAACGAGGTCAGCGACTCCCTAGCTTCTTTTACCTCGAAAGCTCCTTTGTGATGATTGTTCATCTGCTAATCAGATATTAAAACCTGACATCTCTGCAAGTTCATACCATTCCACTCCCAACAGAAGAAAAGATCATGAGAAGCTCTCAGTTAAACATTACGATAATTAACGTTTTTCAGAACGTAAATTTTGTTAAACATTACGATACGTACCTCCAATGTCTGAAACGATCTTTTACAAAGGCCATTTCTTCATAGAGTGTACACATAAATAGAAGTGCCTCAAGTTAGGAGGGGAAACTTGTTATTAACACAAGTTCTCCATACAACACATGAAACATAGGTATCCATGTTTTTGGAACGAGAAAAAATGAAGATAGGAGGGAAAAGAAACGATGAAGATGGAGGAAAAACCTCCAAAGAGGATGGACCTAATTTTAAAAGCTTTTTTTCGATTTTGTAAAAAAAATTTAAAAAAAAGTTTGGAAAAAAATATTTTTAGAATATAGTTTAGATTTTGTAGAATATTCAGTAACCATATCCGATTTTTGTAAGATTTTTACAGAATATGAATTCTAACCGGGATAGAACAATGACACATAAATAGAATATATATCCTATAGAGGGTTAGAACATGGAGAAACGGCTAGAATATAAATTCTATTCATGGTTAGAACATAGAGTAATGGATAGGATAGAACGAAACGTATTCTAGCCAAGGTGGAACGAAGACAAAAAGTTAGAATATACATTCTACCCAGAATAGAAGATAGAACAAAGGTTAGAATAGATCGATATGTATTCTATCGAAGTTAGAACATAGACAAAAGTGTAGAATATGTATTCTAACCAACTTAGAACATAGGCAAAGCTTCAGAATATATATTCTATCGAAGGATAGAATGTAGAACAAATGATAGAATAGAACCGATCCATTCTATGCCACCCTAGAATCTTTAGAAAAACTAGAACCTACATTCTAGACAGAGTAGAACTATGACTAATACATAGAATGTATATTCTAACCTAAAATCGAAAATATTTTTAAAAATCCATTATTTACAAAATTTATATGAAAAAAATATTTATTAAATCTTATCTTTCCTTTTCTATATTTTTTGGATTTTTTCAAAATTTAAAAGTTATTTTTATGTATTTTCGAAAATTAAAATAAAGGCAATAAAGTCCAATGTTGCCCAAAAAAAGGAAAAGCATAATGGGACAATTTGATTTTCAATCTATCCTATTTAGATAAATCTCCCTATTTACTAAGGGGGTGTATTGGACTAAGGATTTTAAAAAATTTGAGTGGATTTTAGATTTGAGAAAATCTCAGGGATTTGGAGAAAATCTCAGGGATTTGGAGAAAATCTCAGGGATTTGGAGAAAATCTCAGGGATTTGGAGAAAATCTCAGGGATTTTGGCAGAATTCAAAAAAAAAAAAATAGTTTTGCTGGTGATTTAAGTGAGTTTTAATAAGTTAGATTATTTTACTGGTTTTAGGTGATTTTAAAGAAGTTGTTATGATTTTGTATTAAAATCCCCTACAATCCCACCTAAAATCATGAAATTTGGATCTTTATATTTTAAATTAAGAAAGTCTCCCAAATCCTCCCAAATCTCATAGAGACTTTAAAATCCCAATACTTGAAACATTTTCAATAACAGTGGATTTGATTTGATTCTAACAAATTCTTGTTTGAATAACAGAGAATTTTAAATGATCTTGAGTGATTTTACATAAATCTCAGGTTGAATAACACTGGATTTGATAATACATTTTAAAATTCATAGTTGAATAACAGGGGATTTTAAACAATCTCAAAATCTCTTAAAATTCACACTTCAATACACCCCTAAATGTTGGGGCTCACTGCAATAATAAAGTATAAAAGATGCGCAAACGCAATAAAATATAGAAGCATTGATTCCAATTTCACCGATCTAGTACGGCCATTTTCCATCGGCGAGCTTTTACTCACTTGAACTCTAATCGTTGTTTCTAAGCTGATGTGATGATCCTGAGTTTTGCTACAGAGATCTGATAAGTGTTTGCGAACGTATCTTCTTCACGGAGCTGGTATTGGGAGATTCTGTTCAAGGATAATCGGTGAGTTTTAGGCTGTCGTCGTCGTCTTCTTCATAGTTTCGTGTTTTTTTTTTTTTTTTTTAATCTTGGTGTCATGAGATCTGGGTTGATCACGTATACTTTACTTGGCTAGCTCCTGAATTCTCTTTACTTTATGCGTAACATATGATTGGGTCGATAGAACATAAAAGGCAAATGCTCGACTCATCTCTTGTTTTGTAGCCTTAAGCTCTATATCGTTGTGATTAAGCATGCTTTAGCTAGCGGAAGATTGATAAAGGCCTAGCTAATTACGCATTGATGTTTTCCTCGATCATCCTGAAAGTTGATTTAGCTGCACTTTAGTGAAGCTTTTTTTTTTTTGTTATTATGCTCATGGTTTATTCAACCATTAATTTTACTGTAATGTTAGGAAATGGGCGACGACAAGTCACCTCCTGGTTCTTTGAAAGAAGAAGCAGATCAAGTTGCTGAAGTGAACCCATTAGTTGGGGACGATGCTTCTCTGGAAACTATAGTCCGAAGATTCCAGGACTCCATGTCAGTGGAGAAGACACACAAGTTCTGGGAGACTCAACCTGTTGGGCAGTTCAAAGATATCGGGGACACGAGTCTACCTGAAGGTCCCATCGAGGCTGCAACCCCGTTGTCTGAGGTCAAGCAGGAGCCGTACAACCTCCCTGCTGCTTACGAATGGACCACGTGTGATATGAAGTCTGATTATGTATGCTCAGAGGTTTACAACCTTCTAAAGAACAACTACGTGGAGGATGATGAGAATATGTTCAGGTTCAATTACTCAAAGGAGTTTCTGGCTTGGGCTCTGCGTCCACCTGGTTATTATCAGAGCTGGCATATAGGAGTTCGTGCCAAGGTATCAAAGAAGCTTGTTGCTTTTATCAGCGGTGTCCCAGCTAGAATCAGGGTGCGTGGCGATGTTGTGAAAATGGCTGAGATCAATTTCTTATGCGTTCACAAGAAGCTCAGGTCTAAGAGACTTGCACCTGTCATGATTAAGGAAGTTACGAGGAGGGTTCACTTGGAGAATATATGGCAAGCAGCTTACACTGCAGGGGTTGTGCTTCCGACACCAGTTGCGACATGCCAGTATTGGCACAGGACCTTGAACCCGAAGAAGCTCATTGATGTCGGATTTTCGAGGCTTGGTGCAAGAATGACAATGAGCAGAACCATTAAGCTATACAAGCTACCAGATGTACCAGCTACTCCTGGATTTAGGAAAATGGAACCCTGTGATGTCCCTGCTGTAACACGGTTGCTCAGGAAGTATCTGAGCCAGTTTCTCGTTGCTACAGACTTTGATGAGAATGATGTTGAGCACTGGCTTCTCCCAAGGGAGGATGTTGTGGACAGTTATCTTGTAGAAAGCCAAGAGACTCATGATGTTACTGACTTCTGCAGCTTCTACACTCTTCCTTCAACAATTCTCGGCAACCCCAACTATACAACACTGAAAGCTGCTTATTCGTACTACAATGTGGCCACCAAGACACCGTTTCTTCAGCTGATGAATGATGCTCTAATTGTCGCCAAACAAAAGGGATTTGATGTTTTCAATGCATTGGATGTTATGCACAATGAGAGCTTCCTAAAAGAACTGAAGTTTGGTCCAGGAGATGGACAGCTTCACTATTATCTCTACAATTATCGTATAAGAAGCGCCTTAAAGCCATCAGAACTTGGGCTTGTACTCTTGTGAACTTGGACGCAGCAAGCTGGAGTTCCGGGTTTTTCATATTTAATATTAACACTTATTTGCCTATCTTTTTTCCTCTGAATTCCTTCCCCATGGGATACTGGTGTTTATTGAATTTATTGGCAATGCGAATTTGAAATTTCTTGGCAATGCGAATTGGGACCTTCAGGTAGACTCGATACAGTTCCCAGGTTTCTAGGTTTCTAGTCATGCTTATGCCATTTCATCTGATTCCATTTTCTATAGTTTTGTTTTTGCACTCTTCATGACCTCTTTTTAGCTTTATTCTGTTGCACTTCACAATTTTACCGTGCTGCTCTGGTAAGAATCAGCATCTGTGGCTGCTCTGTTTTGTTCACCTCTTTTGCAAAATAATAAACATTCATTTGATTTCAAGTACATATAATTGGCAGATGTTGACATGTATAGAGTGCTCCTAGCTCTCATATCTATTTTGAATAAAGCGTGGTAGACAACGAAGCTCTTCGTTCGGTTGATCTTTTTGCAGTGCATCCCACCATTTCTCACCGCAGTAAACTGTTGGCACATTTTTCTGGACCCTTTCCTGAAATGGCAGTTTCTTCACTTTAAGGCAATTTGTGATGACTAAAGTCTCTAGTTTCTGGAAAGAAAATCGAGATGGAAGGATGCTGCTTAGTTCTGGGAGATCCCTAATTGACAAAGTCTTCAGGCCTGGGAACAATGCTGCATCTTCAACGGATGGACTCACATGTTCACTAATCAGTTCCTGTAGCTCTCTACAGTCGAAGAGGTCAATCATCTCTAGCTTTGGGAGCTGCAGAACCCATGAGACGTTCTTCAGCTTGTGGCAGTGTGAAATGTTAATGCAACGGATATTCCGTAGACATTCTTGGCTTACAGAGCTTCCCCACACTCTGCTTAATTTTGGAAGGCTGTGTAAGGTTAGAACCTCTAGGCTTGGAAGCCAGTCAACATCTGTGGGTGTGACCAGGTACTCCAAGTCATGGCAACTTTTAATGCTAAGTCTTCTTAAGTTCCTACCATGGTTAGAGAGTGATAGGAGATCCAAGTAGAGGAGACCACTGCACTCTTCAACGTGCAGATGCTGTATACGTTTATGCAAGGCGTCGAACTCGTAGAGGGTTTTCAGGGTCTCCAGTGAGAGAACAGTGATACCAAGTGTGGTGAGGTTCTCTAAGTGTTCCAAGTCGGCAAACCCAAGTTCTTCTACTTCATCTTCTCCAAAGTGCTGCAGTTCCCAACCAGCGTAACTGTAGTATAGGTTCAGAACCTCGAGCTTGCTTAGCCAACATATGGCATCTCGTGAGATTGTCTGGAGAAACTGAGTTCTTTGCAGGTCTAGATGCCGCAGCTTTCTAAGATTGCCAAGCTCCTGAGGCAACACACTTATCTTTGTTGCGGACAGAGCCAGATGATACAATTCCACCAAATACATAATAGACAGTGGAATCTCAGTGATACTTGTGAAGGACAAGTCGAGGACCCTGAGAACAGGCATATAATTGAAAAACTTTGGTGGAACCTTCTTCAAAGAGCTGTTCTGTTGGAGCATCAGTGTTGTCAGATTCTGGCATATGGGTTTTTCAGGCAAGGAGTGGATTCTGTTATCCAACAATGAAATCACTAACGCTTGTCGCCAGTTTTCTGCTTTAGGGGGTTCAGTAAGTCCCATGCTAGGCTCTACTAGAATCATCTCCTTATGAGTTCCCTGTTCAGATGCCATCCACAGTGCAAAGCTTCTGACCACATTATGCATCTTCACCTGCGTTTTCTCTTTCCCAGTTTCCAACAGACACGCCGCTTTCAGATCTCCAATCAGAAAGTATCCCTTGTACAAAGTGTTAACGCCATGGGAGCTGACGAGAAAGCCTTCTCCGAGCCAGTACTCAACAAGCTGTTCGATCTCTATAGAATGTTCTTCTGGGAATAAAGCGCAGTACAAGAAACAAGTCCGAAGCAGATCGCTCTCGAGATTGTCGTAGCTGAATTTCAAAAGGGCAAATACATAGTCCATACCCTTCATCTCTGCTGGAAATCTATTCAGAACTTCACTCGCGTGGATCCACTCTTCTTCGGTCTCACGATGAGCCATAGCTCCTCCTAAAGTGATCAACGCGAGTGGCAATCCACCGCATTTACTCACAATAATCTCAGCGAGCCGGCGAATCGACGGTGACTCCAAGAGATCTTTTCTCCCAACTTTATGACAGAAGAGTTCCCACGCGTATTGCTTCTCCAGAAACTCCACTCTCAACTTGCATTCCGCACCCATATTGCTGCATAATGCCATAGACCGTGTCGTGAACATCACCTTGCATTTGTTCTCCCTGTCAGGTCGAGGAACTCCGGTTTTCTCCAAGTCTATCTCTTCCCAGACATCATCAAGCAACAACAAGAACCGCCTCTGTTTCAAAGCTCTGTATATCTTCAAAGCTCTATTTTCCCCGGTCTCCTTCTCGTCCCAAGACAAACTCAACTGCGCTCCAACAGCTTTCTGAATTGTACACTCGCCGAATTCTCTGGACATTGTAACCCATATCAGTACATCGTACTGATGACCTTTTGTGATCAGCTCGTTGTTAATGCTCTGCATTAAGGTTGTCTTCCCAACTCCACCAGGTCCGTAAACCCCAATGATTCCTCTTTCTTCTTCTTCACTTAGAAATCTCCACACCCGCTCCATCGTCGTGGTAATTCCAATCACGGACTTGATCGGTATCTCCGTAAAAGGCTGTTGAATCGACCCGCCATCTGTGTTTATATAGTGAGAGCGTTCTCTCAGCTCACCGATGCTCTTCAACGTCCCCAAAACCTTCTTGCTCAGTTTGTAGTCGGCACAACCGAAGATACTGAAGCATCTCCTCCGCACTCTTTTCCTCTGTTCCCGACGCATATACCTCGCTGTGATGGATTCTGTTTTTACCTCCGCTGCTTGCACCGCGCTGAGCCACTCTGTGGCACGGTTTGTGCAGCTTCGTCCCTCTAGATTGTCTTGTTGGATGCGTAAATTCAGGTCGTCACGTATGGCCTTCAGTTCACCGATGGCTGTTTCGAGATCACTGATGGCTTGCTCAAGATCAGTCTTATTATGTCTCCTTCTCTCTGCCATATTCATAGATTCACACAACACCTGAGCTAAGCCCACGAGTAGAGATGAGATGAAATCCATTTGGACGATTTCTCGCTCTTTTCTCAGACTAATTATTAGTTAATTATTGCTTCTCATGGTCGATCTGATCATAAAGATAAGGTGAGAGTTGACTCATAAGGTCAAGTCGACGATAATTGGCATGTTGTGACTTGGTCCAAGAAACGAGTAGACTTTGAACAACTCATAATACTAATGCTTCTTTCTTCAACATGTTGTTTGCATGTTTGTGATGTCCAGTCAATACCCACAATAACAAACTGGCCCATTAAGAGTCTTCCGACTCCAATATGTCTAAGACATTGAATTGCCTCATTTTATACAGTATCTTGATTTGTCAAATCAAGACTCCCTTGCTTATTTTGCCATGTTTCTCTGCAAGAGAATGTGCGTATATCTTTTGATTTGCTAAAGAAAGTTCTCATGTCGAAATTGGACGTTCTGGGGAATCGAATTGAAAAGACATATGTTGGTATGAATGTGTGATGAAGTTGAACATAGGAAAGATTATATAAACCGGCCCTATTGATGATTATCTCTTTAAGCTCTCAGATTAAATGTCTATATGGTAATCGACCGCATGCAGGAATGGTTAACAATAGCGCATAATTGATTGACACACACTGATTCGTAGTTAGTACTATGATCATTATACGTAATGATTCTCTGAATAAACACATAATAATTGAGATGAATTGATGCTCGAAGAAACACTACTCAGGATGTGGTCCATTTCTTTTATGATGGTGTCATTGGTCTGTGGGCTCAAGAAAGAAAAAAATACGAAGCGTTGAAAATAAAACAAGCTATTTCTTTTGTTAATGGAAACAAGAGTATGTTGCATATCAAAAGACTCGAATGGTCTGTTTCACCCAAAAATGGGAGGCATCGATGATGTGACTGGATGTAATAATATACTGTACAACTTTAATTACTCCTTATTTAATTAAAATATAACTAACATATAGTATAATTAATAATGGTATATAGTTTCCTTCTTTTTTATTTAGTTAGGTTTTAATACGAGCTGAACAACCCTACTTCTTGCCTTAACCGCGTTGCCCGCAAGGAAAGCTAGAAGATTAACATAAATAAGCAAACATAGATCAAAATATCCACCTTTCTGGTTTTCTTGGCCTTCTTCTCACTTTTATCTAAGCCTTCTATATAAGTATTGATTTCCAAATATCTCTGTTTTATGACTTTTTATTATATTTACTATATATATCAGATGATTGGTACATTGAATTTGAGGTGTCTTGGGTATTTTGTCTGTTGCTCATCATCCAGAACCAACTTTCACAGTTCCATTTACAATAACATAGCGTTACACATTGTCCAAAGAATACGGCACAGGTGGCATAAAAACATATGGAACTTGATAAAATGATTTTTTTATAGTAACGTTCTATTGACAACCTAAGTAGAATATTTATTTTATTTGAGATATTAAAGAGTTATGAAAAAAGGAAATGGAATAGAGAAAATAAAATAAAATAAAAAGAGTGTTTAAAGACAAGATATTTACGGAATTAAAAGGTCTGTCTTTGTCAGTGCAATGAACCTTATTTTCTCTCATCTCTCCCGCCACCCAACTAACACATCTCCGACCGTACACGTCACCCCCTCTCGCTCACCCAAACCGGACTTTTTCTTCGTATACGTGTCCCTCATCCACCGGTTTTCGCTACGTGGGACCCACTTATATTCACATTTATTTTTCTTGAATTTATATATTTTGATATATGGACGGATTCTCTCATGTTCTTGGTTCGTTGCTCAATAATGTCCATGATGAAGTCTTTCATACAGTACAATCGGAATCATGTTTTATTTTCTGTATTGCGACAAAAAAAAAAAAAAAAATTTGTAATATAGTTTTGTTTTCTAATCAATATAAAGGAATACTCATGGTCGAGCTGATGGATTTCTATCACTATTTTGGTAAGGAAGATTCAAAAGAAAATGATTGCACGTAGATTTTAACGTTTTTTATAGACCCTTTTTTTTTTTCTTGGTATTTTCACAAAGACTAATTTCTTTCAGCCGTGCATAAACATTCTATGGTTAGATGGAATTTTTAGATTCGATCATCTAGGTTATGACTTATGATGGTTTGTTCCTAATGCTAACGGTTACGAACAATGCATTTGGTTTTTAAGTTTGACCAAAAATAGTTTTCAAGATAAATAATTTTAAATTATTAGACCAATAAATGAAATGATTCCCATTTTTTGACGTCTGAAATGATTCCCATTAAATTATTATTAATTAGATATTTTACCAATGGTCTTCAATCATATAAGAACATCCAATTCTTTTCTTATCTTATTTATATGGATAAAATATTGTTCTTATACTGAAAATGACACAAGTTTTAATTATTATTTGTAATCTCCAAATGTTATATGAATATGATGTATGGTTTCTCTAGTCCAATGGTTAGAAGTTACGAAAAAGTTTCGGTATTTCAATTCTGATTAAAACTGTGTTCATGACAAATAGATATAATGTAAATTACAAGAGTTAAGATCCAAATGTGACACGTACGTCTATTAGTGAAAAGTCATCTAATAAAAATATATAAAATTCATTAAACCGATGACCTAACTAAAGTTAAAAAAAGAAGAAGCTAAACATGTTTTAGTTTGACAAAAAAATAATATATTTAGGATATTTGGTTTCAGAATATTGATGATTCAACATTTGTATAACAGTGGCCAAAAAAGTTGGAAGCAAGTGTCTTTTATGATTTTTGGTCCAAAAAAAAAGAGAGTGTCTTTTATGATTTTAAAATTTCAAGAACGAAACATCTCCCCTTATTACAAAATAATAAAATAATAATTAAAAAAACATAATTTTATAATAACGTAATATCTATTTAAGTTATAACATAAATAGCAGATTTGAAGGGATTGTTGCCTCTGCATACCTATTTCCTCTTTCGTTCTTTCTTTCCTCTTTTAATCTGTGAAGAAGGCACCGGAAGAAGGGAGAAGAAAAGATAGAGTCTTCTTTCAACTCTTTGGTAGTTGAATCTAGAGATGGTTTTAGTTGGGATTTAATTGAAGAGAGAGAGAGAGACAAATCTTTTTAAGAGGTTGTAACGAATTACCCACAATACAGGAAACCCTGATTTTAAATTCAATTCATTCATCTTTTTTTCTCCTTTGCTGTGTGGTGATTTTTCCCGGGAAAAACCTAAAGTTCTTTCCTTTTATTGTTTGGGGGGAGTCATGGGCTTCTTGTCTTGGTAGCGTCTAATAAAGTTCTTCTCTTAAATTTTTCTGTAGAAATCTGTCGAATTTTCATTTTTGTTCCATTAGAGCTGTTTTATAGATCAAACCATCTTTTACAACCAAACAAAAGAAAAAGAAGCTCAAAGCTTTACAAAATTTATCACTTTCCCCTTAGAAAAAACACCTCATTTCTGAGAAATCCAAAGTCAAGTTTTCATCAATGGAGGAAGTATCTCCGGCTGTTGCTATGCCTTTCATGCCATTCCCTGAAACCCAGATGGAGTTCGCAGGGATCATGTTGGGTAAAGGCTACTGCAACGGCCAATACTCAACTCAAGATTCAGAGAACGGCGACTCTCGGGTTCCGTTGCCGGAGACTTCGTGTTCTGTTTCTGTGTCTCACGGAGCTGAATCTAGGAAAGTTCTGTCCTCTCGGATCAATTCCCCGAACTTAAACATGAAGAAGGAATCATCACCATCATCATCATCGAACATAGCCGCTGATATCCCCGCCGGTGAAGAGATCAACGGCTCAGATGAGAGATCGATGGTTCAGAGCGAGAAGAAGATGATAAGCAGAACAGAGAGCAGGAGCCTGTTCGAGTTCAAGAGTGTGCCTTTGTACGGTGTGACTTCGATCTGTGGAAGAAGACCGGAGATGGAAGATGCTGTCTCCACGATACCCAGATTCCTTCAATCTTCGACGACTTCCATGTTAGACGGTCGTTTCAATCCACAGTCAACTGCTCATTTCTTCGGTGTTTACGACGGCCATGGCGGTTCTCAGGTAATAAAAACCACTCGATCTCACGATTACATCCGAGATAATTGCAAAAAAAGCTCGTGTTTTGATTGTGATCTTCGGGTTGTGTTTGTGTAGGTAGCGAACTATTGTAGAGAGAGGATGCATTTGGCTTTGGCCGAGGAGATTGCTAAGGAGAAACCGATGCTCTGCGACGGCGACACGTGGCAGGAGAAGTGGAAGAGGGCTTTGTTCAACTCTTTCCTCCGCGTTGACTCGGAGATCGAGTCTGTCGCGCCTGAGACGGTTGGGTCAACGTCGGTCGTCGCCGTCGTCTTCCCGACTCATATCTTCGTCGCCAACTGCGGCGACTCCAGAGCCGTTCTTTGCCGTGGCAAAACCGCGCTCCCTTTATCCACTGACCACAAAGTAAGCATATACAGACACATAAGCTATTCTCGGCCAAAAAGCAGTTTGGATCTTTAGTTAGATTGGTTGTAATAAGGGTTTTTGATTCTCATGATGTTGTATTGAGAGTTTCATGAATCCACTTCTGATGTATGTTTGTATAACGTGTGTAGCCGGATAGAGAAGATGAAGCGGCGAGGATTGAAGCCGCCGGAGGGAAAGTGATCAGGTGGAACGGAGCTCGTGTTTTCGGTGTTCTCGCCATGTCAAGATCCATTGGTAAGCTTTCTTGTATTACTAACTAAAGAATCAATGGTTCTTTAAAATGGAAACTTTTTTGGTTCTTACAAACATATATTGTTGTGACTGACAGGCGATAGATACTTGAAACCGTCGATCATTCCTGATCCGGAAGTGACGGCTGTGAGGAGAGTTAAAGAAGATGACTGTCTGATACTGGCGAGTGACGGGGTTTGGGATGTAATAACGGATGAGGAAGCGTGTGAGATGGCACGGAAGCGTATTCTCTTGTGGCACAAGAAGAACGCGGTGGCTGGAGATGCTTCGTTGCTCACGGCTGAGCAGAGAGGGGACGGGAAAGATCCTGCGGCGGCATCTGCGGCTGAGTACCTGTCAAAGCTGGCTTTGCAGAGAGGAAGCAAAGACAACATAACTGTGGTGGTGGTTGATTTGAAGCCTCAGAGGAAATTCAAGAGCAAACCCTTGACCTGAGGCAGAGGGTCCTTTTTTCTTCTTTTTATTAATGAATATGGGTCTCTCAAAGATTTTTTTTTATAATTTGTGCTTAAATTATTTTAACTAACACGTTATAAATCATATGAGATAATGTAGCTTAAAGTGTTAAGCTCTTTGTCTTTTTTTTTTTTTTTTTGTCGACAGCTCTTTGTCTTAAAGTCCTAAAAGCCCCCTTGTATTTTTTCTCCCGGGCCAATTTGTAATATGGTTACAATACACATTAAGATCTAGACGTTTAGTATTATTGTTTTATCCAAAGAATTTTCAATATTTGGCATATGTAAATGGAAAGATATCTTACTTTCTATCCAAATAATTCTCTCTCTCTCAATCATAAGTCATATGACATCTAGTAAATTTTTCTTTCAGAACATCTCTTCTAGTGGATACAAAATATAAAAAAACTTGCTGGCAAACGGATTGTTCACACTCGGTTGTAGCTGTTAGCAAGTGGGGGAATCAAAGATCCTGCGCTGGTGAAGTAAGACGAGAGATTCGCATCTGAATCTTCAAACATGTTCACGAACTTGTGTTCCTAAATCACCAGCAAATGCAAAAAGAAAATAGTCGTTAAAAGTGGTTTACAAGAAGAAAGATACAGAGATACTCTTGGATGATTGGTTACCCACCAGAAGCTCCTTTGCCGATTTTCTGTCTCTTGGATCTTTTTGTACACTAGACAAAGTTATAAAGCATCATCATTTCAAATCACTTGCTCGTTACAGAAAAATAAAAAAAAACATGAAATGGTTCGAAAATCTGTTCTCACCATAGCGAGATGAAGGAGCAAAACTCTGGAGAAAACAGATGGGAAGGTGCACGAGGAGGCGGGTTTTCAACAATGGTTTCTACTAGCTCATACACGCTACCCCAACTTTTCATGTGTTCCGGAGGAGTATAGGGGAATTTACCCGTTGCACATTCGAGCAGAACCAGTCCCAAGCTCCAAATGTCACTCTTGTATCCATACACATCTCCGCTGATTCTCTCTGGCTGAAAAACATATGAGATCATATCATACCGGTAGTTCATATTTAACTCTCGAAACCGAGTATATGCGTGTGTGTATTGAGTGTTGAGAGGTGAATGTAAGAGACTCACAGACATATAGTAGCGTGTGCCCACGAAGGAATTCGCTAGACTGCTTGTGCTCGACAAGATCTTGCTGACACCAAAGTCTGTGATCTTGACTTCACCTCTATGATTGATTAGCAAGTTCGAAGGCTTCAAGTCCCGATGAATGATACGCCTCTCATTGTGAATATAGCACAAGCCTCGGAGAACCTGCGTTGAGTCCAAGGAAGAGCTTGGTTATGTGTTTTCTAAGAGAAGGTAGACAGAAACCGGTAGGGATGTGTTTTGTAAAGAATTTGCGTAGAGTACTCGCTTGCAGATGGCAGCGAGCATGGTTTCAGGAACTCTCTCGACTTTCTTTAACAAGTCCAAAAGAGATCCACCATCCATGAACTCCAAGATGATTGAAACAACACCGTTATGGTAGAAAGACTGATAACATGAGACGAGATATGGACATTGCGAGACCAAGTTTATCCTCAGCTCCTGTGAAATCGCCCGACATGTCGATTCTTCTGTGTTTAATTGAATAACCTGAAATATAGATATATGATGCATCTTTTGTTCAGCCAAGAGAAGAAGAAGAACACTAGAAAAAGAATGAACACACCAGAAAAAACAGAACCGGACCTTAAGAGCGAAAAACTGTTGAGTCAGTTTGTGTTTCACCAACTGGACACTACCACTGCTTCCTTTGCCAATGACTTTGATCACTTCCAGATCCGCCAAACTCAATTGGTTGTCCAATGGCTCAAGAGGAGGTGGCTGCGAAAAACCAAAAACATCCAATCTACTCATGGATAACAATGTAAGAGAAGAGAGTGAGATCTAAGTTTCGAGAAGCTTTGAATAGAAGAAAAACTTACAGCTCCGGGTTCGGACTGAGATACAGTCTGGATTCCATCTCTGTTCACTCGAAGGTCTCCATCCTTGAAAGTTCCGCTCTGTGTTCTACACCATTTTTTTCAATGTTAGGAAGACTAGTTGAAACAAATCAACTCGTAACAATGTCTCAAAGTCCATTGACTCCGACAAGAAGCTACTGTAGAGTCACTTTTGGTAATGGAAACGAATCCTAAAAAAGTGGGAACAGTGAGCTATGAATCGCTAAATCATAGATCCGAAGGGAATGATCTGAAGAATAAACAAAGTAATCACCAGAGACAGTTGCAAATAATGCAGTAAAATTGACATTAAGAAGGATCTAAAAAGAGAGAAGAAAGAGAGAGAGAGTTACAGGAATTTGGAGATGGATTGCTCAGGAGGAGGGAGACAGATGGGATTAGGGTTGAAGCTGCCTCTGTTCATGTCTGATTCAGAGATCAAATCCACGAAAACAGAGTAGCAAGATACAACACTCACACACAAAGGTCAGAGGTCAGAAAGGATAGAGATTAGAGGAATGACGAACACTCTTAAACGTCGTGTAGCTCCATGATTATGAAGAAGAAGACGAAGACGAATTGGTCGTTGACTTCTCCTTGACTCATCTCTAACTTTGAATTTTCTTCCTTTTTTTTTGTTGTTGTTGTTTTGTTTCGTCATCAGGATTTTTTTCTTTCTCTTACCAAAATCATTACATTCTTAACCTCCCACTTTTCAATGTTTCCATTAAGAAGACTAAGAGGAGGCTAATGATGAATTACTAATTATAATATAATTTTCTTCGAAGAATGGTCTTCTGATTGTGAAATCTTATTTATTTTTCATTATTTAACAGCTTGTTGATTTTATTATAATTATTTATAAAACCAACAAGCTACCATATATATTTAAATCGTCGTGATCATTAGATGAACACCATATATTGGAAGAAATCAACAAAATTAAAGTAAACTGTGGAGTGTTGGTAAGCTGATGTTGAGTTGGACGTAATTTAATATTTGGTGTATCTATTACGTAATTCTATTTATTTTTAAAAACAATTAGCATTCTTAAGAATTATATTTGTTTTTTTTTTTTTCAGAGAGATTGATTCAACTATTTTGAAATGGACGATCTGATCCAGAATATATGATGAGATCATGACGGACAAGATCCAAAAAAAACATGTAACGAACGAAGAGTTTTAATCTCATACTCAAAAAAATAATCCGGTGAGTATTAGACCAAATATATTTTTGACGAAAACGAACGAAGAGATCTGAATTGGTACTGTTTATGTGGTAACTGGTAGTATTAAAGTATCTAGAACTAGAATGGTTAAACAGGAGACGCAGTAGCAAAAATGATGTTTATTTAATTTTTTGTTGAAAAAGTGTTGTATAAGAAAAGTTCGTTAAAAAGGTTGGCAAATGGCAAGCAAAAGAAGAAACCAATATTTTTATGTATCCTTTCATTATTTCCGCGAAAAAAGAAAAGGGCAAAAGAAAATTAAACAATAATGTGGTTTTTTTTTTTTTGGGGTCAAAATGTGGTTTTTATTTAGCTCAGAGCAGTGGAATAGTACTATTTCGTTACAAGATTATCCGAGCAATACTAATCATAAAGAAAATTACATTTATAACGTCACTGTCGTCGAAAAAACACATTTGGAAAATAATTATTGTTAGAGCTTAGAAGGGTTTAATTTGAAAAAAACAATGGACAAAGCTACAATCTAAAAAATAATTCGGAATCACGAATGTAAGAAATAGCTGAAACTGCAATATATATGAAATCGTGATAAATACCTAAACCAACAACTAAAATAGTATACATCATGACATAAATATGATATAAATATAAATCATAATGAAGAATGGTTGGTTATTGACTTATTGGTTATGAATTAGAATAATTTTGCAAAATAAGAAAAGAGACAACTTTGCTTTTCGCAAAAGAAAAAAAAAAAAAAACAGACCCTCCTTGAGAGACTTCAATTTTCTTCTTCTTCCGCATTTAACGCTTACGAAGTTGAAGCAGCAGCCGAGGAAGAAAGCACGACGACTCTCCTCTTTCCAGATTCCTTTGATTCATCATCTCCCCCTCTTCTCTTGCAATCAAATCTCTAGCACCAGTTTCTGCTCTAGAAATTTGATCTTGGTGAGTCATCTCCGTCGTTTTCCCTTTTACTTCCGGAGCGATCTCGTGCTCGTTTATGAACTCTGGATCGTTCAACTGATGGGTTCCAATTGTTGTTTGTAGATTTCTAGTATTACTTCTTCTTTTTTAACTAGAGAAAATAATCTGACCCGGACTCTGTTTTTTCTTCTCATGGTTCTGTTTTAGCTGATTTTCAGTTTCTTGTGGGTTTTGATTTCTTCTAGGCCGGTTTGCTCGGATTGAGATTCACCTTCAGGGTCTCTTACTGGAATTCATACTGTTGTTTTTTTTTTTTGTTGAAGGCAGTTTGAAGATCTTGTGGGTCACAAACTCACAAGCAAGAGCCTCTTTTACTGAAGAACATATGGCAGAAAGTAATCATCTTTCTTCCCCTTTTATGTATTTATGAGCTATGTGCTTTGTTCCTTCTAGTATAATAGAGGATCATAGAGTTATCATAAAAAATCTGGGAACAAAGTAGTTTACTTCTCACGAATTCTGAGTTCTTGCAACGTTGACTCTGCCTTTTCCTTGTCCTAGTGGTTACTTTCAAGTGGAGTCTACTTTGAAGTTTTTAATTAAATGGATTCTATTGATACTTTTTGTATATTTGTAGATGCTAAAGAGCGTGGAGATGGAAGTGCAGAGCTGGTGAAATCAATGGGTGATAAGCATGCCAGTCTCGTGAGACCAGCTTCTAGATATTACTCTGCAATTAAAGGTACCATCACCACTCACCAACAAGCCATCTCTCAATGCATTAAGAAACTCTTTCAAAAATGTAACCTTTAGTCATCTCTAAACTGAACTAAGAGACATTGGGCTGTGAATTGATAGATGCTATGGTTTGTGGGAAAGGAAGATATACGCTTGTAAAAGAGGTTGACGACGTGGAAAATGGAGCCTATGACAAACCTCTTCCATGCTTTGGTTGCGGAATCGGATGGTTCTCGTGAGTTGAACCTTTTTTTTTTTGTGGAGTTAAGTACACTTCGTTTTGCTATATCGTCTAATTCAGTTCACATGCTATATCTCCTTTGTCACAGCTTTCTCCTGGGTTTTGTGTTCCCTTTCTTGTGGTACTATGCGACATTTCTCTACTTCGGGAACTACTACCGCAAGGATCCTAGAGAAAGAGCCGGACTTGCTGCTTCCGCAATAACTGTAATGAGTTTCTCTTTATCCCCCGCTCTCTCTTGAATATTTTAGCTTCCAACGAGATGATGTTGATGATGAATTCTGGTGATGTGATGTTGCAGGCGATGGGATTCTCCCTCTTGCTACTGGTGATTGTTGTTTTCAGGTGGTTTTAATGGCTGCTTCTTACCTTATACACCATAGTCTTGAGATATATATATATATATGTATATGATCTTGGTCCCGTCGTCGTCAAAAGACTATAGAGGAGGGACTTGCATACTTGTCTGTACATTCAATATAAACCCAAAATACAGATCTTATACCTCGTCTTTTACTCAAAATTCTGTATCGTTTTCTTATCACAACCTACAATTTGTGTACAGTGAACAGACAAAAAATGAATAAATGAGTCAATGGTTGTTTCTTTCTTGAGCTGATATGAATCTGGTTTAACATAAATTAGCGCAGATTAATAAGTTAACCTTTTATATATATGTAACATGTTACGGCTGTTACTAATTTCCTGATTGGCCCAAAGCAAAAAATAAAGGTTCATTTAGACAGTTAAGTAGTGTAGGGTGTTGCTCAAAGAAGAGACATAAAGATGAACAAAAGTTTTGGGGGGAAGATGCCGACGGGAACTCCGTCTCTAGCGTGGTCAACCGTCGTCGTTGTAGCCTCGCTGCTCGGTGGAGCCTCCGTCGTCCACAATTTATACAAGCCAGATCTCGTAAGTTGTATTCTTTTCAGAATGCATGTAAGGTGTTCGATGAAATGTCGAGCTGTACCAACAATTTGTGTTGTACACTTGTACTCGCTTATCAGTATAAATATACACATAAAATATTCTATGAAAATACGTGGATAGATCTTCATTTCTCGTTCTTATTTTAACCTTCGTTGCAGAGATTACCTCAGATGGAAAGTGTTGATGCAGACAAGAACGAAGAATCTGGAAACAAAGACTAAAAAAATCTTTTCTTTTTGTCGTTTCTAATTAGTTACATTTCTGGTTAATGGTTTATCAATCTCCCTTAGACTTTCTGTGTTATGTAATGAATAAGTCCACTCACTGGTCCAAGTACTTTGTAATCCATCCAAGTATGTGATTTGCGACTTTGCATTTACATAGCTAATTTGCGATTCCCCAACACTTTCTAATACACAATAGAGATTGGCCTTAAAAAAAAAAAAAGATAATACTGTAATTTCTAGTTATCAGTTCTTCCCAACGTAGGATCATTTTTACCACGGCTATTTGTTCTCTCCGGGGCTGAAGTTTTTGGTCAGGACTCAAACCAATTGTCCCACCTAGGCCCATATATGTTTTCGCAGACGGACTCGGACCAAAGTGAAGAAAATAGTGCATGGTACGACTGATATTTTCAAAATGCGATATATCTTACATTAATATTACATACAGACTGACATGAACCAATCTATAAGTCTGTCATTACTTACAAATGTGTTCAACAAAATTGAAACAACACACAGCGGAAAAAGCCACCCAAAAGTCTATGATACAGAGAAAAGAAACGCTATATGCCAAAAAAAAAAAAACACACAAGGAAACAACGTTGCATGCAAAAAAGAAAATGTGAAGACGGTTTGGTGAAGATAATATAAGACAGAAGTAACCCTAGCTAATACCTTGGAGGAGAGAAATACGCGGAGAATGGAGACAAGAGGCGTCGCGGATTGAAGAGGGACACGTGTCTCGGGGAAGCGATTCCGTCGATTTGGCGGTAATCGGAGACGTTAATGAAGCCTTCCCTCTCGTCTCCATGGCCTTCACCGCCGGTTCTCCTTCCTGGAGACCTTCCCGGAGATGAGCTCAGGCCGTGAAAGGTCTTGTACTTGACCATCTTACCAATGCCCCACAACTTTTTCTTCATCGGAGTTTTCTTATTAGACTCGGTCATCTTCTCGCTCATGTACCGCTTCACTGCCTCCAAACCATGTTCCACCTGTTGTAACAGATCATCACAAAATAAACTTTATTATAGATTATTTGATCTATTCACGTCCTCAAGCTTCTTGTATGATGTTAATTAATTCCGTAGTGCACTAAACGGATGATCTTAGCGTTAAAACATAACAAATATTATATCCAAAATTTACTAATATTTTCAAATAAATATCATACTTGCGTTCGCTTACACACTATATAGTATAGACCATAATGCTTGTGAAACTAGTTAATTATGCTCTGCATTATATCATTATGTTGAATTCCTTTTATTAAATATAATATCGACTATATATAGATTATGTTATTATAACATAAAACGTCACTTTGTACTATCGTAAAAACAGAACAAAATAAGTTAATGATTAGTATAGTGAAGGTAAGATTGTGCATACCACTTCAAAAGGTGGGGAGACGAGGGGATTACCCTCGACGGAGAGCTTCTGAATCCGGCGGAGACAGCCAATGGAGTCCGGTAAAACCGTAATTCCGTTATAACTAACGTCAAGCTCGACGAGAGATATCAACAACCCAACGGAGTAAGGTAGCGCCTTCAAGTGCTGGAAGTTCTGGCTAACGTTAAGGACCTGAAGGTTCACGAGGTTCTCTAGATCCTCAGGGAGCGATACAAGGCGGTTTAGACGCGCGTCTAGCACACGCAGCGACGTCAAGTGGCTTAGGGAGCTTGGTAAGAGGAGTAGCTTGTTTGAGTTGACGGAGAGCTTTGTCAGATTCGTTAGCTCGAACCCTATCGTGTCTGGCAGCCTCGTCAGCTCGTTGAAGTTGGCGTTCAGCTCTTCCAGCGATCTGCGTTTTGTTGCGTTTTGCGTTCACGCATATATGGATAATATATAAGAGAATTAGATGCGAGGAACGGATCTTAATTACCTGCAATCTTCGATTGTTTTGGGGAGAAATTGTAGATTATTTCCGGAGACATTGAGAATTTTAAGCTTGGAAAGACATCCAATGGAGTTGGGGAGAGTTTTGAGCTGATTGGAGTGCAAATCTAATGCCCACAAGTTTAACATTCTCGCTACTAGAGATTCCGGAATTTGCTGCATGAGAAACTAAATAATTGAGTGATACAGTTTAAGTTCGAAGTAGTAGATGTATACAATAAGGCTAGTGAAATGGATGAATACATATCCGGACGGTACGTATATTACTATTATATGTATATATGAGAAGGATGAATCATATTTGTATATACAATTGCATACATATATAGATATATATTTCTCTTTTCAGCTGGTCATTCAATTTAATTTGGGCATTTGAGACGTTCAAACTCCCTTGTTTCCATATAAGGTACTATAATAATGCTACGTACGTTCTATACTACTAGGTATCAGTTAAAACTGATGTTGTGTTATTAAATCTAAATTGAATGTATCACGACAATATCTTTAAATAACGGGTATCATCATTTATCTAGACAAGATTGCTACTGGAAGGGGACGGATTCAATACAGCAGAGTTAAAGTGAGAAGTAATTGTTAGTAAATCAACTCATATGAATAACTAATTCTCTTCATTAATATTTTATTTTTATATAACAGTTATATCAACGAAAAACGAGTACTTTTCTTAAGAAAAACTGACACTTGTGGTTCAATTGCTTATGCACCCATATGTCGAGTAAATAAAGACGACGAATATGCTTTCTAAGATTCGAGTTGACCAAAAGAAAATGGGTAAATACAAACTGTGTGCAAGATGTCAAGATGATTTTAAATTTCTGATTTTTTTTTTTTTGCATTCTTGTGCTATTTTTGGTAAAATTTTGTTTAATCCGTAACCTTTTGTCTTGTTATACGTAATATAAATTTAATTATTTGTTCTTTCCTGAAACAAAACAGGAAATGACAAAAACCCACAAATTAAGGAATACAACGAATCATGCATATGCAAGAGGGAGTTTCCTTGCTTCATTTTGTCTACGATCTTTATCATTTCTTTATTTGTTAGTTAGCAACTTAGCAACGATCTTTTATAATTTAGTTAGATCCCACCACCTTAAATTTAATTTAATTAGAGCACAAAGGCACTCGCGAGTCTCTCTAAAATAACAAAAACAGAAACTATCAAGCCTCAACGAATACTAGTACCCTCACATGATTTACTTTTCTGTATTTCAACTTAAGAACTATATGATTCTCACGTATTTAAGTTGCTAAATAAATATATATTATCGTTAGAATACCTTTACAAGTGATTATAAAAAGAAGAGACCACCTTTTCAAATTTCAACAGATATATATTTTGAGAATAATAACTTCCTAGAATTCAAACACTTCCGTAAAAAAAAATGTAATATAAAGACCGTTTAGGTTTATATGTTACTGTTAAGGTCTTAGTTTTTTAATAGCGACAGAAATGTCTATTTTCATAAGAAGAAAAAAAAGCTTTTCCATGAAATTTTAATCAAAACATGTGTAATTACGGTTGGTGAAAATAAGATATGATCCGACATATATCCTATACCTGAATATTGTTGTTGGAGAGATCGAGTTTCGAGATGGAAGCTAAATTGATAGAAGATGCTGAGAGGGAAGCCAAGGACATGCCGCTGAGATCAAGAGTCTTGAGACTCTCGCGGCGATCTCCTTCTCCAGCTGTCGCCGCCGCACCACCATCATTAATGGCCGACACACTTCTCCTCGTCGTTTTCTTATGTGGAGTATTGATTGGTCTCACCTTATTGAAATTCTTCATCATCGCCGTTGTCGTCATTGTCATCTGATTCATCTGCTCGTAACCCATCATATCTTCCTATGTGTGTGTGCATATATATATTTATATACACAAAGAAGAACCCACAAAGCGAGAGAGCGAAGAGGAAAGAGAGAAAGAGAGAGAGAGCTTATGAAGATGTGTTAGAAACGAGTTGAAAATATATCCTACTTATATACAATAAAGATATTGGAGAGAGAATTGAAGATTGAAATGAAGGATATGTACGGATGATAAGAGAGGGCGTTGAAAACTTGAAATTCTCTCTCTAGATTTTGTTGTTGTTGTTACTATAGTATCCATTTACTTTGGCTCTATCTCTCTATATATTTACATATCTAACATTATTTTCTTTATTTGTGTTATCTAGTTATAAGCTGAAACCGTTTACTTATGATATTGTATTTATAAAAATAACGAGCTTTGGTAACGAAAAGTATATTTCATGGATATATATTAACTTCTTTGTAGATTATTGAAATTGTAACATGAAATCGCAATAATAATTCAAAAGAATTCAAATTTAAAGATAATTTCCATGTTGATGATAACTCTTTTTTTATGGATGATCTTCAACCTATGATATATATATATATATGTGTGTGTGTGTACATATAAATCATTTAACAACCCACCTACGAAATTAGGTACTGCAGATATAATACATGTATATAGACATAGAAGAGTACTAGGCACAAAATATAAAAGTTAGAGGATATGTTAGGACGATATCTGTTAGAGCTTTGTCATCCATTTTTACGACATTATAATACATATCGTTATGACTTATGAGAATTTGTTTATCACGTATTAAATTATTAATATGTCATGTGATATATCATATATGTACGAGAAATACATTAAAGAAAATAAGTGATATGTCCGAGAAGGGAAGTGAAGGTACGGTCCCGTATTAGCTGTATGCCACGTCAGCAATTTGAATAATTCAACTCTTCAAAAGGTGGACTTTTAGTTTTCATTTTTCATTTGAGTAATCCGCGAATCTCGCAACCCGATTTTCTTCGTTTGTTAAGAAGCTAATATACATATTACAAGCAAAAAATATACTATCTGAGGTGGTTTTCTTTTCTTTCTTTTTTTGAAAAAAGAGGTGGTTTTCTTTGCACCGTCTAATGTGTTTTTTAATTGGTAAGTTTAGTAAACTAGGCGGTTTATAAAATATAATTAAGAATTATATAAATTTGATTGATTAACAATGCAAATTTTTTTTTTTGGATTTGACCAAAATCCATGTCGCACGATCATAATTATGTATTTATATCCAAGCAGATTTTAGCCTATTTTAAGGATTTAATTTTTTTTTAATGATATATTTTTTATTGAATAAAATTGTAAATATAAAAGTTTTAAGATATATTAACAATTTTAACACATTTATGATTTTTTTTTTGAAATATCTTAGTATTATATATGTTTATCATTAAATTTCGAGTTTTTTCGAGCTTGTAAGGTAACGGACCTACGTAAAACGGGTCGACGACGTGGTGGACATGCAGTTGGACTTGCGGCGGTATATGACCTAACGACATAATGGAATTGGAAAGTTGAGTTTAATGGACTTCGCATCCTTTTATCCGGTTTGGATTTTTATTATCAATGTTGGTAGATTTTTTTTTATTGAATGGGGATTTTGTATGTGAGATTGAACGCTAACAATCAATATGTGGTATACTAGAACGCAAGAGCTCGAAACATATTAGAAGTCTTCAATTACACCACAAAAAAAAGTAAATATAACTGTCACTAAATAATTATTCTTTTGATCCTAATTTTTGTTTTTCTTAGTATTTAACTGTTTATTAAAACTGATTTTTGCTTAGGTGCAAGCGCCCACAGAATCTGCCACTCGGCAAATTATGAGCACATGGAAAGGTCATTTAAGTTTTTTTTTTTCTGTCCTTTGCAATTATTGTTTTGTTGTGCCCAATTTTTTTTTGTTTTCTGTTCTTTTTCTCTGATTGATTATATGTAAATTTTTTTTGGACTAAATTTTATGTAAATTTCGCCATTTGTTTTAATCCAATAATGATCTAAATATTGGACCGCAATGTGTTCCGCCTCGAGAAGATTCCATTTTAAATAAGTGACATATTTTTCTTCAACCGCTACCAAAGTTGACCGTAACTTTTTATATTAACGAGCACTTTTAAAATTGTAATTTAGTATTAGTACTTGATAGGAGAGAGAGCTTATATATTTAAAACGCATATTCTAGGCTTATAGCTATAGCTAAGCTGTTTATCTGTTCTCTTAGTCCATAATAATTAATTAGTTGATTACCCGTTGTTTATTTGCTACTTGCACTTTGAAAGTATATCTTGCTTGTAAGACATATATACCTACCCACAATATCTTTTAACCGTTGCTTTCTCCTCCAATTAACTAATAAATATCCTATACTATATCATCTAAATATATGATTAACCACTTGACAGTAATGTTAAACTTAAATAAGCTTTTTCTAATTGGAAACAGTACAACTTAAGCAGAAAACATATAAATTTCATACGGTTGTATATACATGTAAGAAAATTTTGTATATTATATCTTTAAATTCCGTTTTTGTTGAGTAATCACTTATATGCACTCACATTCATTGGTTAAAGCAGTTAATTGCTAATTAAGAAAAAAATATAAATCAAAATGCATTATTTTGTTATATCTGAAAAAACGGTGTATACTTTTTGTAAATTTTATTTAAACCATTATAAATTATGATAAAATAATCTCAAAATATAATGAAAAAGTATATTTTTAATGTAGTATTATATTTGATTGGTCGATCGAAACCATTCCCGATAGATTTGTGATAGGAAGTTACGTGGACTACAAACAAGCAACATCATAATAATACGATACTGTAATATATAGATGAGATTAATGTGAAGAGTTTTGGGAAAAAAAAAAAAACTCTCTACCTGATTCAGGGGTGTTTGAGAAGGCAAGTTCCCAAATAAACAAAAACTAGATAGTAATCCGCGCCATGCGTGGAGTAAAATATTTATATAAATATTAATTAAATATAATTTTATAGTCATTTATATAGATATATAATGTGATTTCAACATTTTCAAAATCTTTTAAAATTGTATATTAATAAATGCAAAATAATTAAATCATATATAGGATAACATTGCTAAAAAATCAGTTATTTTTCTATCATTATTGATCGAGTAAAAAATTATGACATATTATTTATATCTGAATTTATTCCTAAATTGATATGAATATGCATAAATTCAACTACTATATGTTTATTTAATTAAATATGTGGTTACTTATTTTAATCTATATTATTAATTATGTTTAGAAACAGAATAATTTTTCATTACCATAATTTTATTACTGATTGGTATCAATACAAATCAAATATTTTATGTTGATTTATTTTAGGAAATTTGAATTATGTTTAAATACAATGAAATTTATTATAGCTGAAGTTATATACTATAATAAATATATCTGATAATCATGGTAAGTTGATATAAATTAGTGATTTTTATTTATATATTAAAATTGCTTGTAAGTTGCTTTTTAAGAAAATTAATATATACTTTTTATTATATTATAATCTTTCAGAAAATAATATATAATTTTTATTATATTATAAGATTATAATATAATATTAATAAAGTAAAAGTATTTATAAGTTTTATATTAAATAAAGATTAAATAATTATAATATATATATAATATAAGATTATGTAAATAAATTATTATGAAGTGACATAGTTATTATTGTAATTCATAAATATAAGCTAAAACGAATAACTATACTGAAATATAATATATTTTTTCAAGTAAAAGTTATTTAATAAACATGATATATATACTAATATAAAATTATTTGATTATATTGGTCAAATACATAATTGAAGTTATATATTTTATGAATGAATAAATAACATGTATTTTAATTAGAGTCTATGAGATATATCATAGTTTTGATTATGTAATAGTGATAATTAATATAAGTGATCAAATCATATAATAACATTATATGTAATTAATATAAGTAAGGATGACACTCTTATAATAAACACATGAAGTAAAGGTTACTCTTTTAAAAAAGATCCTCAAATAATATATGGGACTAGTGCACCAAGGGTCCAACTAATATCACTCCAACATTAGTTTAATGAGAAACTTAAGCAACAATATCCTTCAAAGTACTCGGTCAATAAACTGATTTACATATCAGATAAATTTTGAGCAATTAAATATAAAAGACATATATCGTCCCATGTTCTGGTCAGAAATATAAAAGTCATTTATTTACTCTCTGAAAGAGAAAAAGAGTAAACAGTAACCAACACAAACGTTTTACTGAGACAGAGTTGTAAATTGGTATTTTAACACTGGTAAATATTGTTGCTTAAAAAATGATAAATTGACATTGGTATTTTAAATCTACTTATTTTAGTTACTAAAACTTATACTATGCATACATGCGTTCAAACTTGGATTTGTGCATAGGCAACAAAGAAGTTTAAGTAGTTATACGGGAGAAAAGCAGTGTTAAGTCTCCGTATACACATAGCCAGATTATTTAAAACAACAAGATAATTCGAGATACAAGACGGAACCGAAATGCCTCATGTTCTTGCATAATGTCATTTTTTAGTGTCCCTACGTATACACAAATGCAGAAAGATATGCTCACGGATATGTTGACAGAGGGAATAAAACAGCAATTAGGCATGTTCAGAAGACGACCAAATCCAGTTTGATTCTATTAGATTATTTGTCTAATCGAACTGAAATCAAACATCTTTTACACAATATTTTTGTTTTACCTGAAAGGAGACTAAACTGTTTCGAATGACCAACAAAGGTGATGAAATGAGAGAGAGAGAGAGAGAGACAAAAGAGGTCTATTTTATTTGTTATGACATATATTTGATATACATAAGTTGAAAACAAATTAACAAAAACTGAAAAAGAAGACAAGATGAAAAGAAAACAAAAAACATTCTTAAAGCTAAATTCGAAATAAACACATCACCAATTACATGATATTAATGAGTTTCGGAATCACTTATTTCTTCTCTATTGCCTCAGCTCTGCAATTTTGTCCTTATTTAGATCTTCCGAGATTTACCATGAACATCTTGATGATTTTGGCTACGACTTACGACACCTTTTTCAGTTCTTGCAGTCCATCCTTTATTTCCCTATTAGGAAGATTTATACCATGAACCAACCCCATACGTGCAGCCGATATTGGTGAAGTATTAAACAAACTGTTGCACTTGGGACATGTATATGAGCCATATTTTTGATTTGGTAGGCTATGTGTTGAACCTTCGCCTTCACTATCGTCACTTGTTTTGTCTTCCTTGTAATCAATATAATCAAGAAACTCAGTTCCTCTACGGATTTTCTTCAACGGCCGACCATCTTCGGGACCATATTGCTCACGATGATGTTCTGGCAACAAGGGAAATAGGTCTAAACTCTGAAGACCTATTGAGTCTTGATGTAAAGCAAAATAATCGATAGGTTCAGGGTAAGTGGTTCCCCACTGGTTACCAAAAACATTTGGAGGGTGAGATGTAGAATTCCAAATGGTTGGATCAAAAGTCGTCATGGCAGGCTTGACACGTTCATGACGATTTTGGACAATGAAAATATTATTGGTCGGAACAATAGCACGATGATACCTGTTTGGGATAGTTTGAGTGATCAAAACTGGAGAAAAGTGAGAGCTAGCAAAACCTGAGGTTTGAGGCGTGCGAGGCAGTCTCACATCAGAAACCACGTTGCTTCTCATCTGATAAGCCATGCGTGAATTGTTGAATCTTAAGGAAGATGAAAGGACGACTGGTGAAACATGATAAGAAGAAGTAAAAGGTGGAGAAAACAAATTGGCATGGTTTGTGCTTTCAGAAGTAACAAACATTGATCGAACGTTTTGGGATTCATTTCGGTTAATTTGGATGGGAACAAAATCAATATGGTTCATAAAATTATCACCATAAGGATTGAACTCATTTGGGAGTGAAGACATCTTGGATAGGAGAGTGTGTTTTACTCAATTTGCATATCTATCTATTTATATTAGCACATGGATGTTACTAAAAAGGCTAAATTGGAAAATAAAAATTTAAAAGGAAAATCTAATTTAAACACATAAGGAATCACATTTTTCATGTTGACTCTTATTTTTTCTATAAAATATTATCATGTGAAAATCCTCCATTATTTATTTTTCTATATGACTATATTTATAACGTAAAAATTCATCGGTATATGGTAATATTTGGAAACCAATTCCAAACTTTTAATTTATTTCTTCTGTTTGCTTAGCTGTATAGCCAGTGTTAATCGAAAATCATTTACTATATAAACTGTAATTATCTTAGACATGTATTTCCACTTAAGGTGTCACTACAAGAAAACAACCAGTTCTAGACGGCCTAATTTGTGAAGAATTCGTCGGAAAAAACTATTTTCGAAAGATTTTCAACGGATTTAAACTGTTTGGACTAAATTGTCGGAAATTAAATTTTATCGGAAATTCGTGTCATTTTTGACAAATTTCTAACGCCACATGTTTACACGTCATAAGAAAAGTATTTTAAATTACAATTTAAGATTTTATTAATTCAATACACTTTCATGTTAATATTAATTAAAATTCATATCAACAAATATATTCACTCAATAAAACTCAGTTAGTTCATACATTCGTTAACTTATGGATTTTTCTGTGTCAACTACGTTTTAGATTTATAAGCTTTATTTGTTTTTTTTACTTTTTTTAATTCAATTACAACATTGTACATATTTATACTTCTAATCTTGTAAAGGAATCTAAAAGAAGATTAAATTACCCTTTTAGTTCAATAAAATGATAAGCTTCGATTTCATTTGATTATCTAAGATGCTACAAACATATTTTATATACTCTTAACACATATTATTTCTTCTAAAAATTATAAAAATAGATCCATATTTTGGATTATTATTCTTTGAAATAATAGAAGTATACGTACACTATTTTACCGATTTAAATTATGCCATTAACACTGTTTTATGTATGTTTTTCTTCTAAAATTAATTAATATATTAGAAATTAATGAAAAATTCATTTAAACAATAAAATGACGACGTTCTATTTATACTTTAAGTTTTCTTTTATTTTGGAGATGTTGCACATTTTTTATATCGTCAAAAACACAATTAAGAAGATAAAATTTAGAGGCCAATTAAAATGTTTAATTTTTTTTTTTCATGTTTTTTTGGCAGAAAAATGTAAAACACAATCTATAAACAAAAATGTTAAAACGATTATTGTGTGTTTGTTTTCCCAAACCGTTGGATTAGAATCTGTGCTTAACTGAGGGAGAAAAAAAATAGGCGTGTTTAAGCCACACGATGACATCGACGGCCCATAATGCTCGTGACGCTTACCAAAAACCCCCACTCGAATTTGAAATCCCTAACAATCGAAAAACCAGAAAAAACCGTCAAAATCTAAATCATGGCGGCAACGAGCGAAGAGCAGATGAGTCTGCTTCTCTCCAGCTTCGATCAGATCTACGAGGTGAAAAAATTCGTGATTCTCTGTTCCGATCTCTTGTTCATCGCTTGCTCCTTCCGTTTTGTGTTCCTCGATCAAATTAAAACGACTGAAACTCCGATTATGATTATTGTTATCTCGAGCTCAATCGATTCTATCGAACCGATTGAAAGAGAAATCTGGAAGTTACTTTCAGAAATTATCTCGTAGAATCTGGTAGAGGGCGAAATGATATGAAAATTCTGGGATATGGAGACGCATCTTGCGTTCACTAGTTGTTTCACGCTAATTACTGGTCTAATCTGAAGGATTATATAATTTGTTAGAGTAATCCATCGTTCATAGCTCGTTTTGTTTCATAAACGAAAATTTTGTTGCTCAGGACTTTAAATGCGGGATGAATGAGATCAACGTTTTCAGATCAAAGAGCAATGTTGAAACCAGCAGAAGAGAGGCTCTTGAGATTAGTAATAAGACTCTAAAAGAAGGTTTTGTTGATTTTTTTTTGGTGTTTGATGGTGTTTTAGCTTTCATTCTTTATATTTCCTAGTCTAAGTACTTTTTGAGGTATCTAATTGAATGAGGAAACCTGTAGAGAACGAAAGGCTCAAGAAGCTATATACGGAATCGTTAAACAATTTTGTCGATCAGGTCTTTGCTAGAATCTCGACTTTTACTAATTATCTGTTTACTTGTGCATAATTTCTGATTCTCTTTCTTAATTGGCAGCTTGAGCATCGAACTAAGTGCCACGGCTTGAAAGAAGAACTGAAGAGAGTGAATGATGAAAACAAAAGCAAAGAACATGTCAGAATCCAATTCTTTTTTCAGCATGAAGAACTTCTTTTGTGATTTGTAACTCAAGGATGATGCTTGGATCGTTCCCAGCTATGAAGTTGCTATTCAGTCATAGACATATCTGTCTCTGATATAGTATTTTTGTAAGCTGTGGCAGGAACATAGGATTGCTTTGGAATCTCTTATGCAGAAGCATGTAACAAAGGTTGAAGAGCTAGAGAATAAAATCAGGTAATAAAAGCACCCACCTTCATGACTAGCTACTGTTTTAACTGACATTGTATCGTATCTGATCTTTTCGGTAAACTACCACAACTTTTAACGTACAGGAGCCTTTTGGTTGAAAAGGCAACGAACGAAATGGTCATCGATAGGCTTCGCCAAGACTTGTCAGCTAACAAATCGCATATTCAAGCACTGTCGAGGAAGCTGGATCGAGTATATTCTGAAGTGGAATCCAAGTGTAAGACTCGACGACACCTGATCTCCAAGTTGCTTAAGTTTGTGTTTCCATTACTGGATATATATGTATGACTTCCTGATGTAATCATTTGATAGTTGAAGTAGAGATTCAGGATCTTAAGGATTGCCTTCTAATGGAACAAGAAGAGAAATATGATATCGGTAACAAACTTCAGAGTCTGCAGAAGGAATGTAAGAGTTTCTTCCTCTTTACTAACTCAGAGTCAGAAAAATAATTAAGCTTTTAAAAAGCGATAGAATTGTTTGGAAAATGTTTGGAAGGATCACTGCCAATTCTGTCCATGGAAAATTCACAAATTATTGAGACGTTCTAGTTTGGTTTCAGGTTTCATGAGATGTCTAAGAGGTAACTTATTAAGTCAACAGTCTTGCAAAGCTAATTGCAGGTCCCTTTATATTCTTTGCAGTGGTTATAAGTAGAACGACAGTAACCGAAAAGCAGAGTGAAACAACTTCATATCGCCAGGTCGAGACGTTGAAGCAGAAGCTAATGAAACTGAGAAAAGAGAATGAGATCCTTAAACGGAAACTATCTTCTTCATAGAACAGCCAGGAACAAAAAATTTGCTTGACAACTCACTTAGTACTGCTCTGTGTCCCTCAACGAGTAAGTTCCATAAAACAAACCATTTTTTTTTTTCATTTCCAGTTGAAAACATACCCAAAACATTACTATTCCTGTGGATGATTGGTTTACGAGAAGAGTAAGCACAAAATAACACAAGAACTTACAACGCCACGAAGCCGAAACAATAAGTTAATATAAAAAATGATATAAAGTCAATGCAACACGCGAATCAATATGAAGGCGGAAAATAAAACAAGATACCGAAAAAAGCACACTTCCGGATTTGATTATTTGTAAGAAAAAACAAGAAAGAAAAACATAGAATTCCTCTCGGTCTTTGGATCTCTCCATGAATAAAGGACATTGTAGAATCAACGTCCGTTGTTGAAGACTCTGCAGTTTCTCCTGATCTCTCCAGAACGTCCCGTAAGAACATTAATGGTACCCATTTTCTCCATTGCTTGAGCAAATCTCTGTCTAAAGAGTGAATTGCTCTGTGCAAAACTCGACACAATTCCACGGGTTGATCCATCGAGACCCATGTTTTGATCAATCCTTAAGATTCCTCTCTGTCTTTGGATCTCTCCAAAGATTGCGTTATCCACGATGAATGGAGTCCTTTGGTCCAAGAACACCGACGGGTCATTTGGGGCACGGCACTGGTTCCTCAACCTTAAAGAGATGCATGATTTGGTCAGATATACATAAAATCGATGTCCATTTGATAAGATATATTTTCAAATGAACCAAGCAGTTGATACTATGTATCAAAATTAACACGTACTGAGCATTCAGTGAGCGGTCCATTGCAGGGTCATTAAGCCTATCCTGGAAGAGACTGCAATGCGCAACACCGACACTGTGGCCACCACCAATAAGTGTAACCATATCGTTCACATTCATGCCTAGAGCTGAAAATGCTTGGATAGCTGCGCCCACGGGAATTGTTGGTCCGGGCAAGTTCACATCACCGGGGTTTGACCTTAATCCATCACGTCTTCCTGTTCGTACTAAGAACTTTGGACCACCAGCTAATGCGATCGAGTCTCTGGTGGCTAGAGTTACAATGTCTGCGCATGAGACAACTCCGGGGCACACAGCCTCGAGCTGTCTCTTAGCCTCATCAATGATCTCGTATCCTCTCACGCTTGCGTTGGGTCCTGTGCTCTTCTCTGATGGCCTTCCGGGTCTTGGGTCGATCAAGAGGGAAGCATCACAACCCTTCACAGACATTAAGAACATTGCTTGATCAATGTTAATTACGTCTAGAACATTAGCGGGTCCATGATATATACATAAACACATATACACAAGGAGAAGCGTACGAACCGTAACAAAGCAATCGTGAAACTGCATGCGAAGCAATGCTGCAGTAATGCTAGGGTCACGGCGGAAACTGTTGGCAACGACAGTAGATATGATAGACCCGGCGCGGTGGCATGACTGGCCGTAGAACCCAAACCGGAGTTGCGCCAAAGCAGAAGGAACAAGGAAACAGAAGAGGAAAAACAAAGCTGTGATTGACTTCATTTCCTTGCCCCTCCTGTGAAAACTTAAAAATGCTGTTGGGTTCTGTTATTCCTAAGTTTTCGTGATGAAATTGTTAGTGCCCGTAAAATGTGTATTTATATGTAAATTTAGGAACAAGACATTGGCAAGAAGAATGTTTCATTTGAAGACGTGCATAAGGTAAAGGCGGATACAATTGGTTTTTGATGGTACAAGGAATACATTATATATGTAGTTGTGCTTTAATAAATGTTTCCGGATAAATGTTACAGATCGTCTTCCACACGTCAAAAGCCTGATTATGGCCAACTTGAAATACATTTTGAACAATCTGTCGATTTCGAAAGGGTATCTACCATTTCTATTTCGAAAAGTGGATTTATTTAATTCTGACTCAGTAAGATGTGCAACTTTTTCGAGTCTACCATCTTGTCCCTCTTAAATAAAACAAGTTGTAGAAGAGAAAAAAAAAAGAAAATTCTGCAAGGACTGGCTGGTTCTTGCTGTACAAGAAACAAAAAAAAGAAAAAAAAAAGGCCTTGAAGATTTCAAGAAAAAGACTCTGCCTTCTCTCGGGCCGGACTGAATTGTCTCTCATGATAATCCAAGCATATTGGTGTTAACCAACACCTTTGAAAAATGTGTAGTTGTTTTTTTTTTTTTCGATAAAATTTGAATATATTACCAAAGGAACAGTAGTGATTACACAAGGCTTTATAACAGCTTCAACAGCTTCAATATGTATTACCAAATGTGTGGTTATTGATCTCGCCCATTTTGTTATCTTATGAGTGCATTTGGGTACGTTTTGGTTTCTTTCATGCTTTCATTCGTTATATATATGTATAAACCATTTGAATGCAAACAAGCAAATGAAAATGAAAGATCATGCATAAGCATCATAAAAATTCACATCAAATGAGAGGCTTCCTTTTGTTGTATGATGCTCAGATTTGGATGCCTGGCTAACAATTGAGTTAGCTTACATTTAGCGGAGGAAGATATCATTCAGGAATTTGACTCGATTGACAACCGTCCTTCAAGCCGACGAGTTCAAATATATCTAGACGATTCAGTCAAGACACTCCTTTACTCTTATCTTCTTTGCACAACTGCGGGAAGTTTTACAGAGGCTCTCGCTCGTCTAGACACTCTACCAAAAATATTGACCAAGTCAGACCATGTTTCGTCCAAAAGATAAAAATTTAACCCACAGTTTGTAATGGATACTCAACCTGGTTCAGATGTTTGTATATAAGCTTAATGTTAGCTTTAATAAACCAGCTAATCCCTTTTGATTTATGGTTGATGTTTCCATCTTCTTCTTTAAAGATGATATCTCCATCTTTACATTTACATTTATCATTTATGCAATTTTGTATGCTTTCTTCACTTTTGGTAATGTTCTTTAGTTTAGGTTTCTATGTGTAAGTAGTCTATTACTTGAGTCTTCGGTTAGACAATTGATAAAAAAGAAAGAAAAAAAAATTAGACCAATGATTACCATGAATATTGATGATTGATGCTTAGTCATATATTATTAAATGAAGAAGCTTATATGCTATAACTGTTTTAATCATTCCCTCTTGCAGATAATTTAAGTCATATATTATTAAATCCTTCTTTAGAATATAACCTTATATGCTATAACTGTTTTAATCATTCAGTTCTATGGATTTCCGAGTCAAAACTAATTGGTAATGAATAGATTGGCTCATGTCCTTTATATATTATTTAGGATCGATCCTTTTCAATTTTCGATGTGTGATAATATTCTTTAATACGTCCCTTAAAGATGATGGTTCTTTGACCATTAATCTAAATATGTTTGGCATAGATATACAGCACTGATTACGAGTCTATATTGTCGATGGTTTGACCAACTTTGGATCGGATAGAGTTGGATAGCGTGGATCGGGTTCTGATAGTTTTATGTACAAAATTTGTTTAACGAATTAAATGAATAGTTTTATCTTAGCCACCAAGAGGATGTTCGAAAGGATTATAAGTTTATTAGACTTGATTGTTTATACTTGTTTATCATTTACAAATGAGAGTTTGCAACTTCCGATAATTAGCAAAAGTGATCTAAGCCTCGAGAGATGAGTCTGAAATTACTGGTGCATGCGAATTGTGCTTAGATTATGCTTTTCAATTGTTCCGTTGCCTGCTCGCTTTTTTTTTCTTTAATCATAATCAGAAGTTCAATTAGAAAAGCCAGTGATAAAAGAACAACGAACAAATAGTTAAACCACATAAATAATGCACGCAATAGAAATATGGATATTGATACAAAATCAATTGTAAAAGGTCATTACACTTGCAAACAAAACTTTAGGAAATAATACAATATGATAGCAGAAAATTAAACATTCGGTTGATTATTCAAAAGAGTAGAAATGGGGAAAAACAAAAACAAAAACGAGTAAAAAAAAAAAAAAAACATTGGTCAGGACGGCTTAGAATCAACGTCCGTTGTTGAAGACTCTGCAGTTCCTTCGGATCTCTCCAGAACGGCCGGTAAGGACCTTAATGGTACCCATTTTCACCATTGCTTGAGCAAATCTCTGTCTAAAGAGTGTATTGCTCTGTGAAAAACTGGACACAATTCCACTGGTTGATCTATCGAGACCCATGTTTTGATCAATCCTCAGGATTCCTCTCTGTCTTCGGATCTCTCCGTAGATTGCGTTATCCACGATGAATGGAGTCCTTTGGTCCAAGAACACGGATGGGTCATTTGGAGAACGGCATGTGTTCCTCAACCTTAAGAGATGTATTAGTGAGTCAGATATATCATATATGCTGATGTTCATTTGATATATGACCAACATATGTAGTCTAGTGATTGAATGACCAACATACGTACCTAGCGTTCAATGTGCGGTCCATTGCAGGGTCAGCAAGTCTATCTTGGAAGAGACTACAATGAGTAACACCAACGCTGTGGCCACCACCAATAAGTGTAACCATGTCGTTCGTATTCATACCTTGAGCTGCAAACAATCTGATGGATGCGTCCACGGGAATTGTTGGTCCGGGCAAGTTCACATCATTGGGGCTTGACCTTAATCCATCACGTCTTCCTGTTGGTACTGAGAACCTTGGACCACCAGCTAATGCAACCGAGTCTCTAGTGGCTAGAGTTACGATGTCTGAGCATGAGACAGTTCGTGGACACGCAGCCTCGAGCTGTCTCTTAGCCTCATCAATGATCTCGTAGCCTCTCACGCTTGCGTTTGGTCCTGTGCTTTTCTCTGATGGCCTTCCGGGTCGTGGGTCGATCAAGAGGGAAGCATCACAACCCTGCACAACCATACCAAAGATTATTTTGTCAATGTTACGTCAAGGCATATTAGTGAGTACATGATACATATTAGTACCCTGACAAAGGAGAAGCTTACGAACCCTGACAAAACAATCATGAAACTGCATACGAAGCAATGCTGCAGTAATGCTACGGTCACGGCGGAAACTGTTGGCAACAACATTAGCGACGATAGATTCGGCTCGGGGGCATGACCGGCCGTAGAACCCAAATCGGAGCTGCGCCAAAGCAGAAGGAACAAGGAAACAGAAGAGGAAAAACAAAGCTGTGATTGACCTCATTTTGAAATGATGAGCCCTTCTTTGTTTCTCCTATGAATGTTACTTCTAAGTTTTTGTGATGATATTCTAAGTGCCCGTAACATGCATAATTTATATATAAATTTGGGGACAAGACATTGGCAAAGAGAATGTTTCATTTAGAAGACGTGCATAGGGTGAAGGTAGATACATTGTCAATTTGACCAGTTTAAAGGAATATACATGATGTATTATTATTGTGTGTTTTATAAAAAATGTTAGTGTTTGTCCTCCACACGTCAAAGATTCAATATGGCAACTTGGAAAGTTGGAATATATATATATTAAATAATTTCTGTTCAACATTAAGTCGGTTTTGAAAGGTACCATTTCTATGTCGAGAAGTTGGATTAGTTCTGGCCGAGTCGACTTAGCTAAAACTTGGACCTAAAATTGATAAAGACCATTAGACCTAGAAACAAATGCTTGATCTGCTTCACCTAAAGGCCGACTGGGGCTGACCCATTATATATATTTTTTGTGATATACCTTGTTTGATCCATTTCTATTTTGTTTATTGTGTTCGTCAGATTATCATCACTGGGGGAGATCTGTGAGTTTATCCCATTTGAAAAATGATAATTTACTGCGTACTAGTGCGTAGACAGGACGAATCTAACTATGTATATATATGTATCGCATGGGATCACAATAAAAGTTTTGTGTATGACTTCATGATGGATAAAGTTTTGTGGATGACTCCATGATGGATAGCTCTTTCCGCAACACATGGGACTATGTACGATTGTCCTACATCATGCTCAGCACAGACCTCAGATAGAATATTCCACTCGGTAACACGTAAGACTGTAAGAGTTCACCATAAGGTTGCATCTATAATTTGTGAACAATTCAAAAATCAAACTAGACCAGAGGCTTAGTATTGTAACACTAAAGCATTGGTCAACCATTGGATTAGAGGCTTCCACGAATTGTTTCTACTTATTACTTATACTTTCGTAAGAGAAAATAGTAAGTAATTAACCAACCAAACATGTAATCAACCTAAGAAAAGCTCTTATAGAACTCAAAATCAGAAACGGTTTGGTTTAAGATTCTTTATTATCCCAAACATGTAATAGTTCTTATTATCCCAAACATGTAATAGTTCTTATCATCCCAAGAATACTTGCGCTAACCGTATATTCATAACACTGCTCCATTACACTAGTGAAGATTATATATATACATTTCGAAGCGTGTTGTTATACACAAATGCACCAATACGTTTTTATGTTTTTTAATTTACATCAAAAATCGAAAACTACTATTTACTTCGCTAATTTCAGACTATCAACGGCCGGGAGAAGTATCCAAACCTGAAACCGAAACACAAAGATGAAGTATCCAAACCTGAAACTAAAACACAAAGATTGTGTATAAAATGACTTCATTCATAGTTCATTCATACATATGCGTACTTAAATGTAAAAGAGTGACATAATGCTTACACTATTAGGCCTTATGTCATATGTATTGTCTAAGGAGAATCTTAGCTCCTGAGATAAGGAAAAGCTTGGAAAGGAAAGCGACCAGCGACTTGACTGTAAAATATAATATAAAAAAACAGAGTTAAGGTCTCGCCAATTCAGAGGATGATTTTTTTTCTCAAGTGGTAAATACCTGAAAAAACCGATTCCAATTGAGATCAGCCACTGCCTCCCGTCAAGCCTGACTGTGGAAATGAAAATGCCGAGGCATTCTATCACGATAACCTAATCGAACCAAGAAAATCAAGCATGGAGATTAGGGAGTGTTTAGCATGAAAGGTAAAATAGTGGTTAGTGGTTACAATCAGTTAGTGTATAAGAATTACCTGAAGTATAACAGTTAGGATAATTGTTCCAAGGAACAAATGGTTTTTAAGGATTCCGCTGAATATATTTCTTTGGTCAAAAGTCCGACATTCAAACTCGTTAAATACCTGCATCAATTCAGACCGGAATACCAACAAACGTGAAGCTGTCACCAAGCAAATACAGAATGGTGTTGAGAGATCAGACAAAGAGGTGAGAGAGATTACTTGGCAAAAGACAAAGGAATTGAATATAAGTGTGTTTTTGACTTTGTGAGCATAATCTAGACTTTTGTTCTCCAGTTTCAGTATACTCTCTCCATGAAAGTTTAGGAGAAGCAATGCAGTCACTTGGTAAGCAACCTGGAAAAGAGGACTTAAGACGATGTTACCTAAAAACAAGGTCATGATATGATGGCAACAGAAATATGGTGGTTAACTAAATATCATTATGCAAATTTCAGCTTCGCAACTGTATCTACTCTATTGAACTGTATGGGAGAAAATTACTAGTATCAATTAGACCATGAAGCTTATATATGGCCATACCTGTAGAACAAACTTCGCCCACATGAGCTTGGTGATAAAGGGTTCTCTGAAATGGCAAACGGAGTACCATCAAACTACATTATAAATATGACGAAAGGGAAACAGAAGAAGGGATAAATATCCTGATGAAATGCTTTTGCCAAAAGTTCATTTTCCAATCATGTAAGGAGCAAGAGATAACTTGGTTCTGCTCCTACTTATAAGAAATTTCTTGGACTTCTGTCTCTCAATCCAGTTCAGAAATTCACATAAGTAGGACCAGAACCAATTTATTCTATTGGCTTTACTGCATAAATCAGAACTGGTACCTATTGGGAATAAACATCTTTTCGAATTGCAGACAAAATCAAGGAACGGTTGATAAGGTCATGCGGTCACGATATATGGTAATTAAATAATTCCTCCTTTGAATAACTAGAACAGGTTTCCATTTCAAGATCATTTACTGCATGTATTCCATACCCTTTCCGAACCGGAGGCCTTCGCATTAAGTTGTCAGTTGGTGGTTCTGATGCCAAGGCCAATGCTCCAAAAGTATCAATGAGAAGATTAACCCATAGAAGCTGCATATAGAAACCGAAAGCAACTTGATGAGAAAGAAATAATGATTTATTCAGGATAAAGGGACTAAAAGTTACCTGCGCAACATTTAGCGGAATTTCATGAGAATGAACCGCCACAACAACACATATAATTAGAGCAGATGCGCTGACTGTTAGCCGGAACTGGACGAACCTTTGAACATTTGTGTATAATGATCGTCCCCATTGGATGACCTTAAAACAATGACAGTTGCAACTCAAATGCCAAACATTTTCAAATATGATACCAAGTAAACTGGTGCATGATATTTCACCAACCGTGACAATCGAAGCAAAATTGTCGTCCAATATAATGATATCAGAGCACTCTTTAGCAATGGCGGTGCCTCCAATACCCATTGCAAGACTGATATCCGCCTGTCGTCCATATAATCAAATTAACAATAACCGGGAAGGTATCATCTTGAATGTATTGAAGGTTTGATATAGAGTCTTTTCAAGGACCTGGTGCAGGCACGGAGCATCGCGGATTCCCTTTCCAGTTGCTGCAACCACGTGTCCCTTCTTTCTCAGTTCTTTAACTAGCAGAAGATTTTCATCAGGAGAAGATCGACCCATCACCTTTCAAAAGTAAAAGCTTGTTTAGTTATCAGCTTATTTAAGCATATATAAAATACGCTGCAAAATCTCAGCACACACGGACAAAAAGGGTAAGAGCATATAAATTATACGCACTACAATATTTTCAGCAATTTCTTCTCTTTGTGCATCTGACATCGAACAAAAGTCACTTGCTGTTATTGTATTCGCATGTGTATCTGATGTTGCTGTCAGTATCCCGCACTCTCTCGCTATAGCTTTCGCAGTCAGAAGGTCGTCACCTGTCACCATGCACATCTATGATACAAATAAAGTACCATTAACATATCAGCTTGCAGAAATAATTTGATCACAGACTCTTAGTGATCATATAGTCTTGCAGAACAAAAATGGGTTTGGGTCCCAGAAATCAGCAGGGAAGCCTTCAAATAGATTAAGGAGTATCCCATTATGAGAGAAAGAATAGGAAAACACTGGTATAGAAATTAGCAAAATTAATATGGCACCTTTACTCCAGCATCAAGACATTGTTGGATTGCAACTCTTATGCCTGGCCTGCAAGAATCCTGCATACATTTTTATCCGTTTGCTTAGAGAAAGAATAAGTTCCTATATAGCAAAGATTAGCAGTTCAACATGTTCCACAGTCGTCATTTCTGATGCCATCTTTACCTCTATACCAATGATAGCCAACAACACGAGGTTGTTCTCAGGTATGTTTGGGAATTCTTTATTATGAATATCTCCTTCAGGATAAGTTCGGTAGGCAAAAGCAGCACAGCGCAATCCTTCGTTGCACATATCTTCGACGATTCTTTCAAAATGAAGCTTCTGAGAGAGAAAAAAAAGAAAGAACACTGAATAAGACGAGAGAAATCAAGATCATTAGAGGCCTCGCTCTTTCTATGTTTCTTGATAACTATCTTTATGATTTTATAATAGAGTGTATGGATTTCTTTCATGTAAATTACTTACTTTTTCTTGGTCCATAGCTGCTATGTTGTCCATTTCCATATACCACTGGCAAGAAGCTAGAACAGTCTTGGCAGCACCCTTCCAGTGAACACGGACTTGAGAATCATGCTAAAGGTGGAAAAATAAATCAGACAACAGGAGATATAGCTCATATAGACATGAAACCGTTAAAAAGGTTGTAATCAAAACCGAACATCTCAAACGAAATTCTACCACATGAAGTAAGGTACGAAGGTGGGATCAATTAGCAAGAACAAGTAATCAGGTTACATTACCAATTGGACTGAAACACCTCTACGTTTTCTGCTTGAATTGAAAGGCGAAACGCGAAAAACTGTTGACCTTGACTTCGCTTCATCAAAATTCATTCCCAACTGCAAAACATGAGTTTAAAACAGTTGATTAGTTCTACAATCAAATGACTGGTTGCAACTACGTTTGAGATAAATGATCAAAATAATGATAAACAATTCCCACCTTGACACCGAAATTAAGAATGGCACGTTCTGTTGCTGATCCGAAGACCTCTGGTTCAGACCCTCCCTGATTTTAATCAATCAAGACTGTCTCATCAAATCATAAAGCAGGAACTGGAACCAAACTATATGAAACTTGACAATATGTCTGTACCTCAGGATGATATACACTCCCATTTGTGTTCAGGGCAATTCCTTCGGTGATCAACGAGGTCAGAAGGGGAGACAACTCTGTCATGTTATCCAAATTCTGCGTTCGTACTCCTCCGGCACAAATATCAACAACCTTCATCTGTTCAGGAGAAAATGAATGTCTAAGATAAGGAACACAACAAGTTTAATGAGAACAGAATCTAGGAAAGCTAGGTGTAAGCAAAGGAGAACTGATCGAGTAGGTAGCAAAGGCCAACGAATTCAATATCTTAAACCATGAGTAAATTATTCGGTTGTAAAGAAACAATGACACGAAGCGTCAATATAGCAACTAAGTATGATGTGGAAAAAACGAAAAGAGATAGCAAATTGCCTGATTTAAGGTTAAAATCCCGGTTTTGTGGCATACAACAGTTGTTGCAGACCCCATCGCTTCACAGGCAGAGAGCTTTTGCACCTGAACATTGCGTGAGATTATTATTTCGTTAGTTAAAAAATGACAAAAGTAGTCATCTACTAGTTGCGTACCAAAGCCTTCTCTCCTCGAAGCTTTCTCGTCATATAGGCAATGCTGTTTCCAGAGTAATTGGCATTAATAAGACAAACAGAAAACTAAATTAGTATATAACTAGAGAAATGTTCAAACTGCTATAAGAAAGTTGTAGGAAGCCAATCAGGTTCTGCATGCTCGAGGATAAAAGATGCAGAGAGGCTACACATACTTAATAGAAACTGACTGGTAGGCAACCATAAGATATACAGCCATTCATAAATACGGATATTGTCAAGTAGAGATGTCTGAACAGCCTTACTTCAAGGTAACAGCTAATGGAAGTCCTTCAGGCACTGCCGCGACTACAATGGTAACCTACAAAGATACACATATAGATCAACCAAATGATAAGATATGAAAGGAAAAATATAATTATCACATGATTAATATAAACTTACCCCCAAAATTATAAACTTAATCACCATGTTTATTGATTCATCTAACGTAGTTTTCTTAGCATCAAACATCGGAGTACCATCTGTATTTTTGGTTCGACCCAGGAAGTATCTGGGGGTGAAAGGTTTCTTGAAGATAAGAATCGAGCAATAGGACGTGAGACAAATTTAACAGAAAGAAATTCTTGGTGCATAGACAAACTTACAGGCATGACACGATAAGAAAAACAACCAAAGCAACCGAGATACTGATTAGGCCAAATGCAGTTACAACTCGGTTCAGGTACACCTAGTAGAAGTCACTTACAGGTAAATAAAGAACTGCAACAATCAAATCTAAAAGGGACAGTCACCAAACAAGACATACCTGCAACGGTGTCTCTTTACCCGTATATAATGGAATACATGCCCTTGGCATCCTCCACTGGGTGTTCACCCCGACACTAGTAACCTTAGAAACCAGGAAAGGAAAAAGAGTGGAACCAAAGCACAATGTAAGTAGAAAAAATATAAAAAGCAAGGTGTACAGCCTTCAGTTGTATGGAAGAGAAACAGAGAATCTTTTCTCATAAGAATCTTGTCATGTCATCCTAACCAAACTCAGGTCTATGGAGTTATATCACTTAAACTATTTCCTGGAAGGAACCATCAGACCGGAGGTGACTACAGGCCTACAGGGGACAAACTATTGAATAGATGACACATTGAAAGAGATGTGATGCTAAATCGTACCAGCATTGTACCGATGCCATCTTCCACTTTGGATCCGGATATTAGAATTGGATCTTTATCTGTATCTTTGTGAGTCTATATATGCGAACGAGATATTAGAACAGTAGGACATAATATTGGATTTACTGCTTGATACTAAAGTACATGCTTACCTTTCTGTAAATTTCCATGTCTTCATATTCGCCTATCTGAAGTGAGTACCCAGAAACTAAGACACCATCTGCAGGCACCTGCAGCAATATATCGTAAGTCAGTTCAATGATGAAACTCTAGTTAAATGAAACCACCTAACAATGACAAAAAGTATTCGATCCTTTCCTGGTCACCACTTTTAAGAGGTATAATATCGCCAACAACAATATCATAGATGGAAATTTCGGTCCGCCTTGCATTTCGAGTAACCTGTTTCCATTGATATACAGCAAAATTTAGTGACGAATAACATATCATTTGGTCATGAATACCTTTTTGGCATGAGCACAAACCTCGATACATATTTTTCTCTTCTCATCATTCAACTTTTCAAACTGAAGAGACTGGTTGTAGTTACTGATAGCTGCAGAAAAGGGGGAAAAGTCAAAAAGCAAACAACAGACCAATTCTATTTGCCACACAATTACATAAAGATGCGATTGATTTCTTTAGAGTAACTTCTACAGGTAAAGGACACGTTGCCAAGAGGCAAGGAAGCATCGAAGATAACAGGATACCTGTCACAAAGATGACAAGGATAACTGCAACAATGATGCCAGCTTCGTCATACCATCCATGATTGATAGTCTGCAAGGGTCGTGGATATTAGGAGTCATAGGATGCTTGGCAGTAAAACTAACTAGAATAGATCGATATAGTGGACCAGTTTAGCAGAAACCACAGGATACATAAAAAGACGAAAATGCAAATAGTATTGGGCTTAAAAAGTGAAGGAGTAAGACCAATAGAGTCGATATGATATTGCAATCACCGATAGGAAGAATCCCAATATATTTCAGCAGCCACCCACCTGAGTTTTTATTTGCAGCAGCAGAGAAGCCATTGCAGCAAACACCAATACGATCAAAGTAAAACCTCGGCTTGCTTCCCCGAGAAACATCTACAATTGAGAAGAGCAGAATGAGAGAGCTTTTCTATTTTTCCTTGGCAAAAGGGTTCACAAAGTACAGATATAAGAAATAGCATACCCAAAAGTTCCCTTCTTTCTTCAAAGGAAAAGTGTTTGATCCAAATACGTCCCTCCGTCTCAGTATGTCCTTGTCATCACCACAGATACCCTTCTCTAGATCGGTTTGCAGCAGACGTGATAATCCGGTAACCTATGTAGCATGAAACGGGGCCAATAAGTAAACGAAAAATAATGTAGAAGAAACAGCCAAATTAAGTAAGAATATCAATTGGTAGAAAGATATCGTAAGCTGCTTGCCCCATCACATAGCTTGAGAACACTCGGACCATCATCTCGGGATATAGAAACAAGTGTCTCCAATCCGATACCACCAAATTCATCAGGACACGAGATTGTGATGTCAATTCCAACAGCTAAAAGGTGGAAACACGAAATCATGTCAGTATGTCACACAACAGCTAAAACCCAAGCACTCTGACCTAAATAATAGTTCTCCCATGATGATTCAGCATTGGTGTTGTTTTCAATCAACCAAATATGGATGAACAAAGGTACTAAGAGAAACAGACCTTCAATTGGTTCCTCTGATTCAGGTAGAGGATGTGCAGCCTACAAAAACGCATAATCCCATATTAGGAAACATACAAAACAGCGTACACAAACTTGTTATTTCGAGCTTTAATCTTGGTTTCTTCATACCCTTGTTGCTAGATCATGAGATCCGAATCTTCCGCAGATCTTGTCCGTCTCAAGTTCCTTTTTGAAATCCAGAGCAAACTTAAAACATCTTGATGCATAAATCGCAAGCACAATCCTCTGCAACAAAACAAAACAAGCAAACAAACAAACAAACAGAAAAAAAAAGGTGAGAACTGAGAATCAAACGGTCTTATCGCCGAGACGGGAGAAACAAAATCGAAAAAACGACGTAATATCAAGAGGAAGTCGGGACGGAAGAAGAAATCGAGAGGCATTTACTCTCCAGCGGCGAAAGGGTTGGCCGCAGGGATTCCGTGAGTTAGTAACAACAACGCCGCCGCCGTCGCCGCCGGCAAAGCCAGTTTCCAAATCAACAGTGCTTCGCCGTGGTGAGTTCATCGGAGAATGCGATTACAGAGAGAGAGAGAGAGAGGGAGAGTGTGTGTGGCGGAGTTGGTTATATAGGGGAGTCGTGGCTTTCTTCATGTCGTCGTCGAAAGATTTGACCAGAGAGACTTTCCGCAATTTTCAATTTCAAAAAGCTAATACCCTTCTGTGGGTCCCGCTCTCTTTAGAACATGTATAGAACCTTTGCCACATCACATTCTCGTACGGCGCGTGTGGACAAGACGACAGTTAATCTAGCTGACTGCGGTGAAAATTATAGTACTATTTTCGAGCGGTTTTAAATTCAGGTAAAAAAAAAAAAAACTGAGATAACCGATGGATAGAGATTAATATTACCTTCAACACAATATCATCTATATACTAGCCATAGCAAAGTATTGTAATACAACTTTTTTTTTCTTAAGAAGTATTGTAATACAACTGTGCGAACAATACAGTGTCATTGTTTCTTCTTTTGACTATATTAAGATAGTTTCGCCGTAAACTTGTGTGTTCCAGATGGAATTGTTTGTCCTAGTCCAATAAAATCTTTCTTTTTGAACCATTTCATCATCATAGTAAAGTAGAATGATGATTATGCAAATAGATAGCTTGCTGATTTTGTCTTTTGTCGCATTCTTCAACTGTTTAATCATATATTATTTAGGTTCTATATTATACTCTAGCCAACACAACTTTACCGACCTACCTAATTTTATGTGCTTTTGTCGTCAAACTATAATTCTTTACGATGGGCAATTGTAAACACAGATCTTTTTTTTGGTCTTTTTATGCAGTGCTCCACCTGATTTCTCTTTACTAAGATGTGATCAACTTCTATCGACAAAGAATAAAAGAAAATTGATCACTACTAGATTTATTGGACGAAATCTCAATTTCTAAAAAAATTAGACGATTCTGGCCGTATTGTAGCCTTGGATTAAAAAAAGAAAAAAAATTGTGAGTAGGAGTTCTACTGTAGATGTGATCAACTTCTATCGACAAGAAATAGTATTAAAATTAAAAAAAAACAAATTGATCACTACTAGATTTATTGGACGAAATCTCAATTTATATAAAAAAAATAATAGACGATTCTGGCCTTGGATTAAAGGGGAAAAAAATTGTGAGTAGGACTCGTGGATGGAGAGAGTTTGATGTAATGAAGGCATAGGACAAAAAAAGCTGCGATAGTCAATCTTGTTAGAAATGTAATTGAGAGTGGTGGCTTCTTCTAAGCCAGTAGAAAAATATTGCTATTATAATCCCGGCGACAAACGCATTGGACATTTAACGTTGTAGATTGAACACAAAAGATCTGGATAATGATTTTAAAACAGATCAAAAGTTATTTAGATTTTTATAGATTAAAATTAATTTTGCAATACTTTTCGACGTGGATAGCATTTCCTTTGCCTTTCGATAAAGTTTATAAGAACACAGATACCAATGAGAAATACTCCCTGAATAAGTAGTACATTCGTTCATGCGGAACCACATTTTTATTATTTACTTAATTCTTTAACCTAAAGTACACTTTCACCCCCTGTCATCAACTACTCCCTTAAGCCACGTCTTATGCTCCAAACTCGTTATCTACGCGCGCATAAATATATGTCTAATCTTTCTCACAAATAACAAGCTGCTCAGAAAGAATGTAAGAAGCAAATTAGGAGGGGTGGGGTTGATTATATGCAGTCGTCAGTGTTGGTGTCATGTTTTGTAACATCTTTTTTTTTAATGTTTTAAATAAGTTGTTCAGTCGATTTTTCCTTCAAATTTTTAATAATTTTATAAAACAAAAATTTAGTAATAATATATTTAACCACTATTTTTTCTAATAACGAACTAATAAATATTATTAAAAAATCGAAACATATTATTTTGTTTTTAAATTACTATAATTGAAATGTATAATAAAAACATACTAATATCTTTAAGATGCCTTATTAAATTAGATGTGTTAATTTATAGATTGAATGGTTTACGTTGAACATCTGGTGTGCGGGTGGTGTTTCGTCGTCATATAAAGGAGTTGACTGGAAATAGTAATTTAGTTGAAGTAATTGCAAGGAGAAACATATTTCTCTTTTAAAGGATGGAGCAATCGGACATCATTACCAAAGCAGAAGATAAATAAAGGAATCGAAATTAATGCGTTCGATCATTTTTTAAGCATTAATTATCGGTATCAACGCGCTTCAACTTCAGTACATGAGTACTAGAAATAACACTACGTGAAAGCACTAGAGATATTCCATGACACATGCAAGGATATAGAAGCCAAGAGGTCTCCGTACGTGTTGTTTACGACTTACACCTACACGTACAGGAACGTTTCCCAAAGTGCGCATTTTGAAAAATTATATGTTGTGCAAAAAGATACTCGGGGTTAAAGGTGAGGAGAGGAATTCAAGGTAGATTTTGTGAGGACAATAGTACTATAGTATTTTGTTAATCCGGTCCGAGTTGTTGACCACCCAATAATAAATCGTATCATTCACCTATATAAGTCGAAAGAACTGAACATATCCTGATTTTCTACATTAATTGGACAAGGCGCACAAGGGGCATGTACGTGTAACTATATGTATATACCCAGGATGACTATTTTCGCCAATTTCTTTTGCTTCTCTTTTTAAGATAACGACAGACTACATCTACCATTTGCAATGGATATAATATATATACATATATTTTTTTTTTCTTAATAAGCATGCAAGTCGGTTTTGAATGTCGACGATTCAAAGTTGGTTTTGAATGGCCCTTGACATCTTCGGGAATGCATCTATTAAAATTAAGACCATAAATTATTCTCGCATTATCCTATTAATCGTTAATCTGCATGGTTAACATCTGGTGACAAGATGGGACCATCTTTAACATTTGAAATGTATAAAGAAAATAACATTACAAAAAGGGGGAAAAAAGAAAAAGAAAAAGGAAGAAGAAAAAAAAACATAAAACTGAAGAAGACAAATGTTTTGGAGAAAAACATGACAATATAGTTTATTGGTTTGTTTGTACTACTATTGTTGTTGCACCATCGTCCGGATTTAAATCCAATAGAATGAATGTTGCCTTTTTTGGGAACGAATGTTAAGATTTATACAATTTTTGTTTTTGAACAATTTATTACAAAAGGAAAAACGAAAACTAGAAAATACAGATTAATCAGCGATACATTAAAAATAAATTTCAAGGAGAGAGAAAGAGCTTATAGTGGAGGATTTGAAAGAGAATAGGCGATCATGATGCGGCCAACCGCAAATCTTAAAACAGCCAAGGTGGAAGAGGTGAACGCGAAAATTTGAGTGAGAGTTGACTAGTTGAGCCACCGATTAATAATTAATACATACGACGTGGAAAACGAATTATAGTATTTTGGAAAATATGAACTTTTTCTTAATTCTTTTTCAAGGGGTTTGTGACTAAATGAGTTGCAACTTATTTTATACACAACCATGAAATAATCATATATACCAACAGCACTTGAAAACAGAATCAAATTGATTGGACGGGATTAATTGATCTTTGGTGAAATTGACCATATTTTAGTAGATCATGTATTAAATTCAAGTTTTTTTTTTTTAAATTCAAGTTTTTAGTTAGTTCATGTAGTTTTTAGCATAGTTCAATAATTCGTGTATGAATAAACAGGAGAAACATAGTTCATGGATAGGCCGAAAACCCATTCATACCACTGCTCCGTTACAGTAATGAAGATTTTTCTTTTTTCTTTTGGTCAAACAGTAATGAAGATTATGTATATACTTCGAAGCGTGTCATACACAAATGCACCAATACGGTTTTTTTGTTTTTTAATTTACACTGAAAATAGAAAACTATTTACTTCCCTAATTCGAAACTATCAACGGCCGGGAAAAGTATCCAAACCTGAAACCAAAACAAAGCTTGTAAATAAATTCCTTTATTCATAGTTCATACATACATATGCGTACTTAGATGTAAAAGAGTGACATAATGCTTACACTACAAGGCCTTATGTCTTCTAATAGTTTAAGGAGAATCTTTAGTTCCGGAGATAAGGAAAAGCCTGGAGAGGAAAGCGACCAGCGACTTGACTGTAAAAAGTATTAAAACAGAGTTAAGGTCCCGCCAATTCAGAGGACGATTATTTTCTATGAAGTGGTATATACCTGAAAAAACCGATTCCAATCGAGATCAGCCACTGCTTCCAGTCAAGCCTGACTGTGGAAATGAAGATGCCGAGGCATTCTATCACGATTACCTGATCGAAACAAGAAAACCAAGCATGGAGATAAGGGAGTGTTTAGCATGAAAGGTAAAATAATGGTTACAATCAGTTTGTGTAATAAGAATTACCTGAAGTATAACAGTTACAGTAATTGCTCCAAGGAACAAATGGTTTTTAAGGATTCCGCTGAATATGTTTCTTTGGTCAAAAGTCCGACATTCAAACTCGTTAAATACCTGCATAAATTCAGACCGGGATACCAACAAACGTGAAGCTCTCACCAAGCAAATATAGAATGGTGTTGAGAGATCAGACAAAGAGGTGAGAGAGATTACTTGGCAGAAGACAAAGGAATTGAATATAAGTGTGTTCTTGACTTTGTAAGCATGATCTAGACTTTTGTCCAAGAATGCCGACCTAGCATCAGCCCATGTCGACCTAGCATCAGCCCATGTCGCCAGAGATCCAGGTGCCAATGACTTAAGCCAGCGCAAAGCCTTGTCCGCCAAAGAGAATGAGAAGAGTTTGCATTTGAGGAAGTCAGGAGGTACCCCATTGGATCCGGTAGTACTGCAGATCTCTTCGAAATCTTCAACATGCTCCATCGGATTTTCTGCAGCCAAACCGTGGAACAAATGCTGCTTCACTAAAGCGATCATCTGAGGCTTGATCTCATAGTCTTGCCTCTCGATTATAGGTGGGATAATCGCAGCTCTGTTTTGATTAGATGCATGAGGCACATGTATGTCCCCAATGGCACGCTTTTGCTGTGGTTGTAGCTGTTGTTGCAACTGTTGCATCTGCTGCTCTAACCTTCGAATTTCAGCAGCTACATAGCCACTGCCAGCTCGGTTGTCGGTTTCGTCGCCCATGTTGGCTGGATCCGACTTCTTCTTTTAATCAGCTCGTTCTAACCTTGCTATCTCTTGATTGTCCTGAAACACACACAAGAGAAGAAAAGAAGAACAAGTTAGTAAATCTTAGACTAAAAATTTCGCCGAAAACCAAAGGTAATGATTTGGTCCCCGGCAACGGCGCCAAAAACTTGATGTACGAGTTTTAAACCCTATTTTCCTACTGCAAGTGCACAGCAAATCGTAGTAGTACTTAGGGGTCGATCCCACGAAGACCAAGTATTACACTATGGTTTTATAAGCTAGATTTAGAGCTAAGACAAATCAATAAGGGGTTGGTTTCGATTGGTAACAAGCAATTAAACTAAAATCGGATGTAAGAACAATATAAAACAAGCGTTAGGTCAAGGAAAATCGCAGGCAATTCAGAGCAACGGATCAAACAACTATTCATGCACAATTCAGCACAAGTCTAGAACTCAAACATAAAGATAATATCAATCCACTCTCGTGGCATCAATAACTTTATCTAACAACCTAGAAATCCTAACTCTCGTTGGTTCTAGAAATCGCAGACAAGCATTAAGGATAGGTTTGATATGTTCACAATTCTCCAATACATCTACTCTCGCAGGTAATGAATAAATTGCTCACCAAAGTTTCTTCTAGCAACCTAGCAACTCTCGCTGTCTAAGTTAACCTAACATCAATGAATCAAGTGATCAAATCGATCCAAGCATTAAGAACAACAAGGGTGAAGACATTGATTTATTAGCCTATTTGTGTTTAATCCTTTAGCTCATGAATTCCTTTGAAAACCCTAACCTAACTAAAAGATCTACTCAAGCATAATGAAAGAAGAAAGCAAAACAATAAAATAAAAAGACTGCATCGATATTAAAATAAAAGAATAGGGTTCAGAAATCTTCTCCAGATGTTGCAGAGATTCTTCTCCCAAAAATAATACAAAGCTCTCTCGAGAATAGGAAAAACTAAAGGAAAAGGTAAAAGATGTAAAAGATGATCGAAAAACCTAAAACTAAAGGGAATATATATATATGGGTCATCATAGGCGGCTGGTCCCCTTATTTTCGTGATAAGGATTAGGTCAAATCGGCCTCCCTTATTTTTCTCTGAAATTCTGAGCAGGTGCTCGCTGGGTGCCGAGCACGTGCTCGAAAGTGAAATTGGTAATTCTTCACAGATTCGCCTCCTTTTCTTCCAATATGATTCTTTTATGCTCCAAAGGCTCTAATCACTCCAAACTTCGATAATAACTCCATAGCCACCTAAAATTACCTAAAACATACTCAAAGACTCTAGAAAGAGATTAGAAACTAAGGTTAGTATGGGTCAAAATCCCAACATATCAATTCCCCCAGACTTAAACCTTTGTTTGTCCTCAAACAAACACAAGCTTAAACTTGTGAGAGAGATTTGAAAACAGGGATCTCGCCTTCTCAATCAGAATAATCGCACCAACTGCTTAAACCTGTAATCCACAATCTTTATGAACCAATCCAAAAATCGACCACCATGTAATTCTCCTTATCCACATCGCAGTTTTTCCAGATTAACTCCACAAAATCTCAACTTCTTCCACTATCCTTCATTGCATAGAGACTAACAATGCTTCCAATGCCAAGAACCTTATAGACTCTTTCTCATACTATACCTTGACAAATACAACCATGTAATCCACCTATTTGGTACTCTTTCTCTCCCCCAGACTTATTCTTTTCTCATACTCTGCATTGATCTTTTGATCATCTTTTTTTTTTTCTTTTTACGATTTTCTTTCTTTTTTTTTTTTATTGCAAAGGTGTGACGAATAATGGGGTCATGGGAAATTTTCCTCTCCCTCGTTTCCACCTTTGTGTGATCATTCCTTTCAAAGTAAAATAATGGGGTCATGGGAAATTTTCCTACCCCTTTACTCAAAAGAAAATCATCTCATCTTTTCATTTGTTTCTCAGGATCTTTAGAATAAGGGAGAGGAGTACCATAAGCTTTTCACAACAGCCACATATGTCAGGTATGAATGAGAGAATCAAGCTCTTTGATCACCAGCTACAGTTGAAAGATCTCCGTAAATAGCTCAGGTCTGTAAAATTTGCTATAAATATGGGTTTCTCTAGTGGACTGGTCAGACTTTGGATTTTTCATTAGTCTTAATTGAATGTATCCTAAAGATATGGTCACTAAGTGAAAATAGCCAGCTCAACATTCTAAGAGATAGTTCATAAATCCCAACCAAATTTTGACTCAATAAAACACACTGACTCTAAATAGAAAATAAAGAAGACTCGATAAATAAATAAAGTGTTGACTCAAGGCACGACCCTCCCCCAGACTTACTTCACACCGTCTCGGTGTGAAAATGAGCCAGAGAAGAGGTGTAGAAAACTTACCTGGGTCGGCAGGGCAGAGCATCAAGGCGGAGCAGGTGCTCCGGGACAGAAGCGGGTGCTCGCCCGAGTTTTTTTTTTTTTTTTTTTTTTTTTTTTTTTTTACTGAAACAACGAAAACCATAACAAAAATTAGTAGCAAAAGAAAAATAAATGTTAGAGACACTTACCAGTGGGTTGCCTCCCACCAAGCGCTTGGTTTAAGTCATTAGCTTGACTTTGGTGCCATGTATCAATCAGGTGGGGCTTCAGAGCTTGCTCCAAAACAAGCTCCACAATCAGACATCCTCATGTTCAGAACTCTACTCAGCATTCCATTCATAACACCAATACCCTTCTCTTTCAACTCTGATGGAAGAATAGCTCTAACTCTAGAGAAAGGTTTAGGACGACCTTTGCACTTCACCTTGTAGTCAACCGAGTTTCCATCATATCCTTGAGGGATCAAAGTCATTTGAGGACCTACCGTCATCTTTTTGCACTGCATGTTTCCCTGCGTCCTTGTCTTCTCCCTAAACTTCCCGGGTGGTGGAGCAGGTGCTCGCGGGATTGGAGCATGTGCTTCTTCTCTATCCACTGCTGAGATGCAAGAGGCGTGTGTGGTGGTTCCTGTAGGAATGGCCTTGTAGAAAACCGTTTTGTCGATCTTGGAAAAACAGACTCGCTTATTAGGCATATCAATGATTGCACCCACTGTAGCCATGAATGGTCTTCCGAGAAGCAAATGCATATCATACCCTTCTCGCATCTCCGCAACCTGAAAATCGGTTGGAACTAGGCAATCCCCTATTTGGACAGGTAGATCGTGAATGCTGCCAGACGATGTTGTTGAGGAGGAGTTTGCAAATCGAAGATTCATTCGACTAGGCCTTATCTCAGAGATTTTCAACTTCTCTGCAAGAGCTTTTGACATGAGATTGACACTAGACCCAGAATCACAAAGAGCTTCTTTGAATTTAACTCCTGTAATGGAGCACGGGACCAAGAATTTCCCAGGATCTTCAACCTTAGGCAATACCTTCAATGGTTGTGGTGGAACTGGATAAGGCACTTTAGGAATGTAAACCCTCGCTGGAAGACTTTCTGCAGGTTTGGTGGGAGCATCTCGGGGGAGCATGTGCTCTGAGGTAGCGAGCAGGTGCTCTGTCGGACAGCTAGGGTGCTTGCTCGTTTTTTCGACGCCAGGATCAATCAAAATAGGGTATGGCGCAGGAACTCCAGATGATGAGACGTAATCCATTGTTTTTTCTATGCCAGAAATTTTTTCTCTCCTTGGAGCGGGTGCTCGCTAGCCTGCTCCATAGCTTTTTCTGAGGCTATAACGTTTTTCACTGCAGAATTCAGTATCCTCCCACTTCTCATCTCAACTGCATTGACATACTCATTCCTAAGATTCACCCCTGCTTTCCCCGGAAGAAATCCTGATGCCTCAGCAGTTTGACCAATCTGAATCTCAAGCTTCTTCATGTGAGTGCAAACAGCTTCAAACTTACTGTTGAGATCATTGTACATGCTGTCCACCTTTACATCGACCTCTCTAGCATATTTCTGTTGGCTGAGTAGAACCAAATGCATAAGAGACTTCAACTCGTCTTGAGAGTTAGACGCCTGAGCTTGCAAGCTCTGATTCTCCACATAGCCTCCATTCACATAGTTCACCTCTGCATACTGCTCATAGCTTCTGTTTGCGCAAAGCTGGACACTTCTCTGATGTCTCTCCAACAAAAAGCTCACTTTTGCGGCCAGCTCATCAATCTTCTGTGATTCAACACTGCTAACATATCTATTCTCATCATACTCATGGCAGCGATTTCCAGAACTTGTAGCCAAGTTCTCAATCAGCTCAAACGCGCCTTCCTTCGATCTGGTGTAGAAATTTCCATTGCTGGCTGCATTCAGGACGTTTCTGCTTTCCCAATCAACACCATCATAGAATGTGCTCAGGATCTGCTCATCGCTGAACCCATGGTGAGGGCAATCTCTGCGGTACTCCTTGTACCTTTCCCACGCTTCGCAAAAAGCCTCTCCAGACTGCTGTTGGAATGAAGAGATCTTGTTCCTTAGAGCTGCGGTTTTGGACTTGGTGTAGAACTTGTCCAAGAATGCCGACCTAGCATCAGCCCATGTCGCCAGAGATCCAGGTGCCAATGACTTAAGCCAGCGCAAAGCCTTGTCCGCCAAAGAGAATGAGAAGAGTTTGCATTTGAGGAAGTCAGGAGGTACCCCATTGGATCCGGTAGTACTGCAGATCTCTTCGAAATCTTCAACATGCTCCATCGGATTTTCTGCAGCCAAACCGTGGAACAAATGCTGCTTCACTAAAGCGATCATCTGAGGCTTGATCTCATAGTCTTGCCTCTCGATTATAGGTGGGATAATCGCAGCTCTGTTTTGATTAGATGCATGAGGCACATGTATGTCCCCAATGGCACGCTTTTGCTGTGGTTGTAGCTGTTGTTGCAACTGTTGCATCTGCTGCTCTAACCTTCGAATTTCAGCAGCTACATAGCCACTGCCAGCTCGGTTGTCGGTTTCGTCGCCCATGTTGGCTGGATCCGACTTCTTCTTTTAATCAGCTCGTTCTAACCTTGCTATCTCTTGATTGTCCTGAAACACACACAAGAGAAGAAAAGAAGAACAAGTTAGTAAATCTTAGACTAAAAATTTCGCCGAAAACCAAAGGTAATGATTTGGTCCCCGGCAACGGCGCCAAAAATTGATGTACGAGTTTTAAACCCTATTTTCCTACTGCAAGTGCACAGCAAATCGTAGTAGTACTTAGGGGTCGATCCCACGAAGACCAAGTATTACACTATGGTTTTATAAGCTAGATTTAGAGCTAAGACAAATCAATAAGGGGTTGGTTTCGATTGGTAACAAGCAATTAAACTAAAATCGGATGTAAGAACAATATAAAACAAGCGTTAGGTCAAGGAAAATCGCAGGCAATTCAGAGCAACGGATCAAACAACTATTCATGCACAATTCAGCACAAGTCTAGAACTCAAACATAAAGATAATATCAATCCACTCTCGTGGCATCAATAACTTTATCTAACAACCTAGAAATCCTAACTCTCGTTGGTTCTAGAAATCGCAGACAAGCATTAAGGATAGGTTTGATATGTTCACAATTCTCCAATACATCTACTCTCGCAGGTAATGAATAAATTGCTCACCAAAGTTTCTTCTAGCAACCTAGCAACTCTCGCTGTCTAAGTTAACCTAACATCAATGAATCAAGTGATCAAATCGATCCAAGCATTAAGAACAACAAGGGTGAAGACATTGATTTATTAGCCTATTTGTGTTTAATCCTTTAGCTCATGAATTCCTTTGAAAACCCTAACCTAACTAAAAGATCTACTCAAGCATAATGAAAGAAGAAAGCAAAACAATAAAATAAAAAGACTGCATCGATATTAAAATAAAAGAATAGGGTTCAGAAATCTTCTCCAGATGTTGCAGAGATTCTTCTCCCAAAAATAATACAAAGCTCTCTCGAGAATAGGAAAAACTAAAGGAAAAGGTAAAAGATGTAAAAGATGATCGAAAAACCTAAAACTAAAGGGAATATATATATATGGGTCATCATAGGCGGCTGGTCCCCTTATTTTCGTGATAAGGATTAGGTCAAATCGGCCTCCCTTATTTTTCTCTGAAATTCTGAGCAGGTGCTCGCTGGGTGCCGAGCACGTGCTCGAAAGTGAAATTGGTAATTCTTCACAGATTCGCCTCCTTTTCTTCCAATATGATTCTTTTATGCTCCAAAGGCTCTAATCACTCCAAACTTCGATAATAACTCCATAGCCACCTAAAATTACCTAAAACATACTCAAAGACTCTAGAAAGAGATTAGAAACTAAGGTTAGTATGGGTCAAAATCCCAACATATCAATTCCCCCAGACTTAAACCTTTGTTTGTCCTCAAACAAACACAAGCTTAAACTTGTGAGAGAGATTTGAAAACAGGGATCTCGCCTTCTCAATCAGAATAATCGCACCAACTGCTTAAACCTGTAATCCACAATCTTTATGAACCAATCCAAAAATCGACCACCATGTAATTCTCCTTATCCACATCGCAGTTTTTCCAGATTAACTCCACAAAATCTCAACTTCTTCCACTATCCTTCATTGCATAGAGACTAACAATGCTTCCAATGCCAAGAACCTTATAGACTCTTTCTCATACTATACCTTGACAAATACAACCATGTAATCCACCTATTTGGTACTCTTTCTCTCCCCCAGACTTATTCTTTTCTCATACTCTGCATTGATCTTTTGATCATCTTTTTTTTTTTCTTTTTACGATTTTCTTTCTTTTTTTTTTTTATTGCAAAGGTGTGACGAATAATGGGGTCATGGGAAATTTTCCTCTCCCTCGTTTCCACCTTTGTGTGATCATTCCTTTCAAAGTAAAATAAAATAATGGGGTCATGGGAAATTTTCCTACCCCTTTACTCAAAAGAAAATCATCTCATCTTTTCATTTGTTTCTCAGGATCTTTAGAATAAGGGAGAGGAGTACCATAAGCTTTTCACAACAGCCACATATGTCAGGTATGAATGAGAGAATCAAGCTCTTTGATCACCAGCTACAGTTGAAAGATCTCCGTAAATAGCTCAGGTCTGTAAAATTTGCTATAAATATGGGTTTCTCTAGTGGACTGGTCAGACTTTGGATTTTTCATTAGTCTTAATTGAATGTATCCTAAAGATATGGTCACTAAGTGAAAATAGCCAGCTCAACATTCTAAGAGATAGTTCATAAATCCCAACCAAATTTTGACTCAATAAAACACACTGACTCTAAATAGAAAATAAAGAAGACTCGATAAATAAATAAAGTGTTGACTCAAGGCACGACCCTCCCCCAGACTTACTTCACACCGTCTCGGTGTGAAAATGAGCCAGAGAAGAGGTGTAGAAAACTTACCTGGGTCGGCAGGGCAGAGCATCAAGGCGGAGCAGGTGCTCCGGGACAGAAGCGGGTGCTCGCCCGAGTTTTTTTTTTTTTTTTTTTTTTTTTTTTTTTTTTTTTTTACTGAAACAACGAAAACCATAACAAAAAATTAGTAGCAAAAGAAAAATAAATGTTAGAGACACTTACCAGTGGGTTGCCTCCCACCAAGCGCTTGGTTTAAGTCATTAGCTTGACTTTGGTGCCATGTATCAATCAGGTGGGGCTTCAGAGCTTGCTCCAAAACAAGCTCCACAATCAGACATCCTCATGTTCAGAACTCTACTCAGCATTCCATTCATAACACCAATACCCTTCTCTTTCAACTCTGATGGAAGAATAGCTCTAACTCTAGAGAAAGGTTTAGGACGACCTTTGCACTTCACCTTGTAGTCAACCGAGTTTCCATCATATCCTTGAGGGATCAAAGTCATTTGAGGACCTACCGTCATCTTTTTGCACTGCATGTTTCCCTGCGTCCTTGTCTTCTCCCTAAACTTCCCGGGTGGTGGAGCAGGTGCTCGCGGGATTGGAGCATGTGCTTCTTCTCTATCCACTGCTGAGATGCAAGAGGCGTGTGTGGTGGTTCCTGTAGGAATGGCCTTGTAGAAAACCGTTTTGTCGATCTTGGAAAAACAGACTCGCTTATTAGGCATATCAATGATTGCACCCACTGTAGCCATGAATGGTCTTCCGAGAAGCAAATGCATATCATACCCTTCTCGCATCTCCGCAACCTGAAAATCGGTTGGAACTAGGCAATCCCCTATTTGGACAGGTAGATCGTGAATGCTGCCAGACGATGTTGTTGAGGAGGAGTTTGCAAATCGAAGATTCATTCGACTAGGCCTTATCTCAGAGATTTTCAACTTCTCTGCAAGAGCTTTTGACATGAGATTGACACTAGACCCAGAATCACAAAGAGCTTCTTTGAATTTAACTCCTGTAATGGAGCACGGGACCAAGAATTTCCCAGGATCTTCAACCTTAGGCAATACCTTCAATGGTTGTGGTGGAACTGGATAAGGCACTTTAGGAATGTAAACCCTCGCTGGAAGACTTTCTGCAGGTTTGGTGGGAGCATCTCGGGGGAGCATGTGCTCTGAGGTAGCGAGCAGGTGCTCTGTCGGACAGCTAGGGTGCTTGCTCGTTTTTTCGACGCCAGGATCAATCAAAATAGGGTATGGCGCAGGAACTCCAGATGATGAGACGTAATCCATTGTTTTTTCTATGCCAGAAATTTTTTTCTCTCCTTGGAGCGGGTGCTCGCTAGCCTGCTCCATAGCTTTTTCTGAGGCTATAACGTTTTTCACTGCAGAATTCAGTATCCTCCCACTTCTCATCTCAACTGCATTGACATACTCATTCCTAAGATTCACCCCTGCTTTCCCCGGAAGAAATCCTGATGCCTCAGCAGTTTGACCAATCTGAATCTCAAGCTTCTTCATGTGAGTGCAAACAGCTTCAAACTTACTGTTGAGATCATTGTACATGCTGTCCACCTTTACATCGACCTCTCTAGCATATTTCTGTTGGCTGAGTAGAACCAAATGCATAAGAGACTTCAACTCGTCTTGAGAGTTAGACGCCTGAGCTTGCAAGCTCTGATTCTCCACATAGCCTCCATTCACATAGTTCACCTCTGCATACTGCTCATAGCTTCTGTTTGCGCAAAGCTGGACACTTCTCTGATGTCTCTCCAACAAAAAGCTCACTTTTGCGGCCAGCTCATCAATCTTCTGTGATTCAACACTGCTAACATATCTATTCTCATCATACTCATGGCAGCGATTTCCAGAACTTGTAGCCAAGTTCTCAATCAGCTCAAACGCGCCTTCCTTCGATCTGGTGTAGAAATTTCCATTGCTGGCTGCATTCAGGACGTTTCTGCTTTCCCAATCAACACCATCATAGAATGTGCTCAGGATCTGCTCATCGCTGAACCCATGGTGAGGGCAATCTCTGCGGTACTCCTTGTACCTTTCCACGCTTCGCAAAAAGCCTCTCCAGACTGCTGTTGGAATGAAGAGATCTTGTTCCTTAGAGCTGCGGTTTTGGACTTGGTGTAGAACTTGTCCAAGAATGCCGACCTAGCATCAGCCCATGTCGCCAGAGATCCAGGTGCCAATGACTTAAGCCAGCGCAAAGCCTTGTCCGCCAAAGAGAATGAGAAGAGTTTGCATTTGAGGAAGTCAGGAGGTACCCCATTGGATCCGGTAGTACTGCAGATCTCTTCGAAATCTTCAACATGCTCCATCGGATTTTCTGCAGCCAAACCGTGGAACAAATGCTGCTTCACTAAAGCGATCATCTGAGGCTTGATCTCATAGTCTTGCCTCTCGATATAGGTGGGATAATCGCAGCTCTGTTTTGATTAGATGCATGAGGCACATGTATGTCCCCAATGGCACGCTTTTGCTGTGGTTGTAGCTGTTGTTGCAACTGTTGCATCTGCTGCTCTAACCTTCGAATTTCAGCAGCTACATAGCCACTGCCAGCTCGGTTGTCGGTTTCGTCGCCCATGTTGGCTGGATCCGACTTCTTCTTTTAATCAGCTCGTTCTAACCTTGCTATCTCTTGATTGTCCTGAAACACACACAAGAGAAGAAAAGAAGAACAAGTTAGTAAATCTTAGACTAAAAATTTCGCCGAAAACCAAAGGTAATGATTTGGTCCCCGGCAACGGCGCCAAAAACTTGATGTACGAGTTTTAAACCCTATTTTCCTACTGCAAGTGCACAGCAAATCGTAGTAGTACTTAGGGGTCGATCCCACGAAGACCAAGTATTACACTATGGTTTTATAAGCTAGATTTAGAGCTAAGACAAATCAATAAGGGGTTGGTTTCGATTGGTAACAAGCAATTAAACTAAAATCGGATGTAAGAACAATATAAAACAAGCGTTAGGTCAAGGAAAATCGCAGGCAATTCAGAGCAACGGATCAAACAACTATTCATGCACAATTCAGCACAAGTCTAGAACTCAAACATAAAGATAATATCAATCCACTCTCGTGGCATCAATAACTTTATCTAACAACCTAGAAATCCTAACTCTCGTTGGTTCTAGAAATCGCAGACAAGCATTAAGGATAGGTTTGATATGTTCACAATTCTCCAATACATCTACTCTCGCAGGTAATGAATAAATTGCTCACCAAAGTTTCTTCTAGCAACCTAGCAACTCTCGCTGTCTAAGTTAACCTAACATCAATGAATCAAGTGATCAAATCGATCCAAGCATTAAGAACAACAAGGGTGAAGACATTGATTTATTAGCCTATTTGTGTTTAATCCTTTAGCTCATGAATTCCTTTGAAAACCCTAACCTAACTAAAAGATCTACTCAAGCATAATGAAAGAAGAAAGCAAAACAATAAAATAAAAAGACTGCATCGATATTAAAATAAAAGAATAGGGTTCAGAAATCTTCTCCAGATGTTGCAGAGATTCTTCTCCAAAAATAATACAAAGCTCTCTCGAGAATAGGAAAAACTAAAGGAAAAGGTAAAAGAGTAAAAGATGATCGAAAAACCTAAAACTAAAGGGAATATATATATATGGGTCATCATAGGCGGCTGGTCCCCTTATTTTCGTGATAAGGATTAGGTCAAATCGGCCTCCCTTATTTTTCTCTGAAATTCTGAGCAGGTGCTCGCTGGGTGCCGAGCACGTGCTCGAAAGTGAAATTGGTAATTCTTCACAGATTCGCCTCCTTTTCTTCCAATATGATTCTTTTATGCTCCAAAGGCTCTAATCACTCCAAACTTCGATAATAACTCCATAGCCACCTAAAATTACCTAAAACATACTCAAAGACTCTAGAAAGAGATTAGAAACTAAGGTTAGTATGGGTCAAAATCCCAACATATCAACTCCCTTAAGCCACGTCTTATGCTCCAAACTCGTTATCTACGCGCGCATAAATATATGTCTAATCTTTCTCACAAATAACAAGCTGCTCAGAAAGAATGTAAGAAGCAAATTAGGAGGGGTGGGGTTGATTATATGCAGTCGTCAGTGTTGGTGTCATGTTTTGTAACATCTTTTTTTTTAATGTTTTAAATAAGTTGTTCAGTCGATTTTTCCTTCAAATTTTTAATAATTTTATAAAACAAAAATTTAGTAATAATATATTTAACCACTATTTTTTCTAATAACGAACTAATAAATATTATTAAAAAATCGAAACATATTATTTTGTTTTTAAATTACTATAATTGAAATGTATAATAAAAACATACTAATATCTTTAAGATGCCTTATTAAATTAGATGTGTTAATTTATAGATTGAATGGTTTACGTTGAACATCTGGTGTGCGGGTGGTGTTTCGTCGTCATATAAAGGAGTTGACTGGAAATAGTAATTTAGTTGACGTAATTGCAAGGAGAAACATAGTATTTCTATTTATTTACCAAAAAAAAAAAAACATAGTATTTCTATTTTAAGGATGGAGCAATCGGACATCATTACCAAAGCAGAAGATAAATAAAGGAATCGAAATTAATGCGTTCGATCATTTTTTAAGCATTAATTATCGGTATCAACGCGCTTCAACTTCAGTACATGAGTACTAGAAATAACACTACGTGAAAGCACTAGAGATATTCCATGACACATGCAAGGATATAGAAGCCAAGAGGTCTCCGTACGTGTTGTTTACGACTTACACCTACACGTACAGGAACGTTTCCCAAAGTGCGCATTTTGAAAAATTATATGTTGTGCAAAAAGATACTCGGGGTTAAAGGTGAGGAGAGGAATTCAAGGTAGATTTTGTGAGGACAATAGTACTATAGTTTTGTTAATCCGGTCCGAGTTGTTGACCACCCAATAATAAATCGTATCATTCACCTATATAAGTCGAAAGAACTGAACATATCCTGATTTTCTACATTATTGGACAAGGCGCACAAGGGGCATGTACGTGTAACTATATGTATATACCCAGGATGACTATTTTCGCCAATTTCTTTTGCTTCTCTTTTTAAGATAACGACAGACTACATCTACCATTTGCAATGGATATAATATATATATATATTTTTTTTTTCTTAATAAGCATGCAAGTCGGTTTTGAATGTCGACGATTCAAAGTTGGTTTTGAATGGCCCTTGACATCTTCGGGAATGCATCTATTAAAATTAAGACCATAAATTATTCTCGCATTATCCTATTAATCGTTAATCTGCATGGTTAACATCTGGTGACAAGATGGGACCATCTTTAACATTTGAAATGTATAAAGAAAATAACATTACAAAAAGGGGAAAAAAGAAAAAGAAAAAGGAAGAAGAAAAAAAAACATAAAACTGAAGAAGACAAATGTTTTGGAGAAAAACATGACAATATAGTTTATTGGTTTGTTTGTACTACTATTGTTGTTGCACCATCGTCCGGATTTAAATCCAATAGAATGAATGTTGCCTTTTTGGGAACGAATGTTAAGATTTATACAATTTTTGTTTTTGAACAATTTATTACAAAAGGAAAAACGAAAACTAGAAAATACAGATTAATCAGCGATACATTAAAAATAAATTTCAAGGAGAGAGAAAGAGCTTATAGTGGAGGATTTGAAAGAGAATAGGCGATCATGATGCGGCCAACCGCAAATCTTAAAACAGCCAAGGTGGAAGAGGTGAACGCGAAAATTTGAGTGAGAGTTGACTAGTTGAGCCACCGATTAATAATTAATACATACGACGTGGAAAACGAATTATAGTATTTTGGAAAATATGAACTTTTTCTTAATTCTTTTTCAAGGGGTTTGTGACTAAATGAGTTGCAACTTATTTTATACACAACCATGAAATAATCATATATACCAACAGCACTTGAAAACAGAATCAAATTGATTGGACGGGATTAATTGATCTTTGGTGAAATTGACCATATTTTAGTAGATCATGTATAAATTCAAGTTTTTTTTTTTTAAATTCAAGTTTTTAGTTAGTTCATGTAGTTTTTAGCATAGTTCAATAATTCGTGTATGAATAAACAGGAGAAACATAGTTCATGGATAGGCCGAAAACCCATTCATACCACTGCTCCGTTACAGTAATGAAGATTTTTCTTTTTTCTTTTGGTCAAACAGTAATGAAGATTATGTATATACTTCGAAGCGTGTCATACACAAATGCACCAATACGGTTTTTTTGTTTTTTAATTTACACTGAAAATAGAAAACTATTTACTTCCCTAATTCGAAACTATCAACGGCCGGGAAAAGTATCCAAACCTGAAACCAAAACAAAGCTTGTAAATAAATTCCTTTATTCATAGTTCATACATACATATGCGTACTTAGATGTAAAAGAGTGACATAATGCTTACACTACAAGGCCTTATGTCTTCTAATAGTTTAAGGAGAATCTTTAGTTCCGGAGATAAGGAAAAGCCTGGAGAGGAAAGCGACCAGCGACTTGACTGTAAAAAGTATTAAAACAGAGTTAAGGTCCCGCCATTCAGAGGACGATTATTTTCTATGAAGTGGTATATACCTGAAAAAACCGATTCCAATCGAGATCAGCCACTGCTTCCAGTCAAGCCTGACTGTGGAAATGAAGATGCCGAGGCATTCTATCACGATTACCTGATCGAAACAGAAAACCAAGCATGGAGATAAGGGAGTGTTTAGCATGAAGGTAAAATAATGGTTACAATCAGTTTGTGTAATAAGAATTACCTGAAGTATAACAGTTACAGTAATTGCTCCAAGGAACAAATGGTTTTTAAGGATTCCGCTGAATATGTTTCTTTGGTCAAAAGTCCGACATTCAAACTCGTTAAATACCTGCATAAATTCAGACCGGGATACCAACAAACGTGAAGCTCTCACCAAGCAAATATAGAATGGTGTTGAGAGATCAGACAAAGAGGTGAGAGAGATTACTTGGCAGAAGACAAAGGAATTGAATATAAGTGTGTTCTTGACTTTGTAAGCATGATCTAGACTTTTGTTCTCCAGTTTCAGTATACTCTCTCCATGAAAGTTTAGGAGAAGCAATGCAGTCACTTGGTAAGCAACCTGAAAAAGCAGCCATAAGACGATGTTACCTAAAACAAGGTGGATAACTAAATATCGTTGTGTACATTCAGCTTCGCAACTGTATATACTTCATTGAAATGAATGGGAGAAAATCACTAGTATCAATCAGACCATGAAGCTTATATATGGGCATACCTGTATAACAAACTTCGCCCACATGAGTTTGGTTATAAAGGGTTCTCTGAAATGGCAGACGGAATACCATCAAACTGCATCATAAATATGACGAAAGGGAAACAGAAGCAGGGAAATATATCTTGATGAATGCTTTTGCCAAAAGTTCATTTTCCAATCATGGTATGGGCTCCAAGGAGCAAGAGAATAACTTGGTTGTGCTCCTACTTATAAGAAATTTCTTGGACTTCTTTCTCTCCATCCAGTTCAGAAATCCACATAAGTAGGAGCAGAACCAATGTTATTCTTTTGACTCCACTGCCTAAATAAGAACTGAAACCTATTGAGAATAAACATCTTTTGGAATTGCAGAAAGATCAAGGAACGGTTGATATGGTCATGCAGTCACCATATATATATGGAAACTAAGGAATCTTTCCTTTGATAACTATAACATTTTTCAACTTAAATATCATGTACTGAACGTATTTCATACCCTTTCCGAACCGGTGGCCTTCGCATTAAGTTGTCAGTTGGTGGTTCTGATGCCAAGGCCAATGCTCCAAAAGTATCAATGAGAAGATTAACCCAGAGAAGCTGCATATAGAAACCGAAAGCAACTTGATGAAAAAGAAAAATGATTTATTCAGGATAAAGAGACTAAAGATTACCTGCGCAACATTTAGCGGAATTTCATGAGAATGAACCGCCACAACAACACATATAATTAGAGCAGATGCGCTGACTGTTAGCCGGAACTGGACAAACCTTTGAACATTTGTGTATAAAGAGCGTCCCCATTGGATGACCTTAAAAAATGACAGTTGCAACTCAAATGCCAAACATTTTCAAATAAGATGTCAAGTAAACTGATGCATGACATTTCACCAACCGTGACAATCGAAGCAAAATTGTCGTCCAATATAATGATATCAGAGCACTCTTTAGCAATTGCAGTTCCTCCAATGCCCATTGCAAGACTGATATCCGCCTGTGGTCCATAATCAAATTAACTATAACTATGGCAGTATCAAGGAAGATATCATCTTGAGTGTATTGAGAGTATCAAAGCCCAAACTAGAATTTTTTTAAGGACCTGGTGCAGGCACGGAGCATCGCGGATTCCCTTTCCAGTTGCTGCAACCACGTGTCCCTTCTTTCTCAGTTCTTTAACTAGCAGAAGGTTTTCATCAGGAGAAGATCGACCCATTACCTTTGAAAAGTAAGCTTGTTTAGTTATCAGCTTATTTAAGCATATATAAATACGCTGCAAAATCTCAGCACACACCGGACAAAAAGGGTAAGAACATATAATTATACGCACTAGAATATTTTCAGCACTCTGTTCTCTTTGTGCATCTGACATCGAACAGAAGTCACTTGCTGTTATTGTATTCGCATGTGTGTCTGATGTTGCTGTCAGTATCCCGCACTCCATCGCTATTGCTTTCGCAGTCAGAAGGTCGTCACCTGTCACCATGCATATCTATGATACAAATAAAGTACAATTAACATATCAGCTTGTAGAATCATAGACTCTTAGAGATCATATAGTCTTGCAGAACAAAATGGGTTTGGGTCCCAGAAAACAACGGGAAGCCTTCAAATAGATTAAGGAGTATCCCATTATACGAAAGAATAGGAAAACAATGGTATAGAAATTAGCAAAATTGATATGGCACCTTTACTCCAGCATTAAGACATTGTTGGATTGCATCTCTTATGCCTGGCCGGCAAGAATCCTGCATACATTTTTATCCGTTTGCTTAGAGAAAGAATTAAGCTTCTATATAGCAGGGATATATAGCAAAGATTAGCAGTTTAACATGTTCCACAGTCATCATTTCTGATGCCATCTTGAAAAGCAAAATGTTACCTTTATACCAATGATAGCCAACAACACGAGGTTGTTCTCAGGTATGTTTGGGAATTCTTCGTTCCTATGAATATCTCCTTCAGGATAAGTTCGGTAGGCAAAAGCAGCACAGCGCAATCCCTCGTTGCACATATCTTCGACGATTCTTTCAAAATGAAGCTTCTGAGAGAAAAAAAAAAAAAAAAGAACACTGAATAAGACAAGAGAAATCAAGATCATTAGAGGCCTCGCTCTTTATATGTTTTTTATAACCATCTTTGTGATTTTATAATATAGTGATGGATTTTGTTCATGTAAATTAATTACTTTTTCTTGGTCCATAGCTGCTATGTTGTCCATGTCCATATACCACTGGCAAGAAGCTAGAACAGTCTTGGCAGCACCTTTCCAGTGAACACGGACTTGCGAATCATGCTAAATGTGTATAAGCAAGAAAAATAAATCAGACAAAAGGGGATATAGCTCACATAGAATGAAACAGTTGAAAAGGTTGTAATAAAAACCGAACATCTTAACGCAATTCTACCACATGAAGTATAAGGTATGAAGGTGGGATCAATTAGCAAGAACAAGTAATCAGGTTACATTACCAATTGGACTGCAACACCTCGACGGTTTCTGCTTGAATTGAAAGGCGAAACGCGAAAAATTGTTGATCTTGACTTCGCTTCCTCAAAATTCATTCCCAACTGCAAAAGATGAGTTTAAAACAGTAGATAAGTACTACAATCAAATGACTAGTTGCAACTACGTTCGAGATAAATAATAAAAATAATAATAACAAGCTCCACCTTGACACCGAAACTAAGAATGACACGTTCTGTTGCTGATCCGAAGACCTCTGGTTCAGACCCTCCCTGATTTTAATCAATCAAGACTGTCTCATCAAATCATAAAGCAGGAACTGGAACCAAACTATATGAAACTTGACAATATGACTGTACCTCAGGATGATATACACTCCCATTTGTGTTCAGGGCAATTCCTTCGGTGATCAACGAGGTCAGAAGGGGAGACAACTCTGCCATGGTATCCAAATTCTGCGTTCGTACTCCTCCGGCGCAAATATCAACAATCTCCATCTGTTCAGAAGAAAATGCACATCTAAGATAAGGAACACAACAATTTTAATGAGAACAGAATCTGGGAAAGCTAAGTGTAAGCAAAGGAGAACTGATCGAGTAAGTAGCAAAGGCCAACGAACTCAATATCTTAAACCATGAGTAAATTATTCGGTTGTGAAGAAACAATGACACGAAGCGTCAATATAGCAACTAGGTATGATGTGGAAAAAAAACGAGACGAGATGGAAAATTGCCTGATTTAAGGTTAAAATCCCGGTTTTGTGGCATACAACAGTTGTTGCAGACCCCATCGCTTCACAGGCAGAGAGCTTTTGCACCTGAACATCGCGTGAGATTATTAATTCGCTATTAAAAATATGACAAAAGTAGTCATCTACGAGTTGCGTACCAACGCCTTCTTTCCTCGAAGCTTTCTCGTCATACAGGCAATGCTGTTTCCAGAGTAATTGGCATTAATTAGACAAACAGAAAACTAGATTAGTATCTAACTACAGAAATTTTCAAACTGCTATAAGAAAGTTGTAGGAAGCCAATTAGGTTTTGCATGTTCGAGGATAAAAGATGCAGATAGGCTACACACAGTTCAAAGAAACTGACTGGTAGGCAACATAAGATATACAACCATTCAAAACTACATAGATTGTCAAGTAGAGATGTCTGAACAGCCTTACTTCAAGGTAACAGCTAATGGAAGTCCTTCAGGCACTGCCGCGACTACAATGGTAACCTACAAAGATACACATATAGATCAACCAAATGATAAAAATATGGAAGGTAAAGTATAATTATCACATGATTAATTTAAACTTACCCCCAAAATTATAAACTTAATCACCATGTCTATTGCTTCATCTAACGTAGTTTTCCCAGCATCAAACATCGGAGTACCGTCTGTATTTTTGGTTCGACCCATGAAGTATCTGGGGGTCAAAGGTTTCTTGAAGATAAGAATCGAGCAGTAGGACATGAGACAAATTAACAGAAAGGAGTTTTGGTGCTGAGACAAACTTACAGGCATGACTCGATAAGAAAAACAACCAAAGCAACCGAGATACTGATTAGGTCAAATGCGGCTACGACTCGGTTCAGGTACACCTAGTAGAAGTCACTTACAGGTGAATCAAGGACTGCAAGAGTCAAATCTAAAAGGGTAAGTCACCAATCAAAACATACCTGCAACGGTGTCTCTTTACCAGCATACAGTGGAATACAAGCCATTGGCATCTTCCACTGGGTGTTCATCCCGACACTAGTAACCTTAGAAACCAGGAAAAGAAAAAGAGTGGAACCAAAGCACAATGTAAGTAGAAAAGAGAAAAAAGCAAGGTGTGCAACCTTCAGTTATATGGAAGAGAAACAGAGAATCCTTTCTCATAAGAATCTTGTCATGTCATCCTAACCAAACTCAGGTCTATGTAGTTATATCATTTAAAACGATTTCCTGGAAGGAGCCATCAGATCTGAGGTGACTACAGGGGACAAACTACTGAATAGATGACACATTAAAAGAGATGTGATGCTAAATCGTACCAGCATTGTACCGATGCCATCTTTCACTTTGGATCCGGATATTAGAATTGGATCTATATCTGTATCTTTGTGAACCTATATATGCGAACGAGGTATTAGAACGGTAGGACATAATATTGAATTTACTGCTTGATACTAAGTACATGCTTACCGTTCTGTAAATTTCCATGCTTTCATATTCGCCTATCTGAAGTGAGTACCCAGAAACTAAGACACCATCTGCAGGCACCTGCAGCAATATTCGTAAGTCAGTTCAGTGATGAAACTCTCGTTAAATGAAACCACCTAATATTGACAAAAAGTATTCGATCCTTTCCTGGTCACCACTTTTAAGAGGTATAATATCGCCAACAACAATATCATAGATGGAAATTTCGGTCCGTCTTGCATTTCGAGTAACCTGTTTCCAGTGATTTACAGCAAAATTTAGTGACAAATAACATATCATGTGGTCATGAAAACCATTTTGGTATGAGCACAAACCTCGATACACATTTTTCTCTTCTCATCATTCAACTTTTCAAACTGAAGAGACTGGTTGTAATTACTGATAGCTGCAGAAAAGGGGGAAAAGTCAAAAAAGTAAACAACAGACCAATTCTATTTGCCACACAATTACATAAAGATGCGATTGATTTCTTTAGAGTAACTTCTACAGGTAAAGGACACGTTGCCAAGAGGCAAGGAAGCATCGAAGATAACAGGATACCTGTCACAAAGATGACAAGGATAACTGCAACAATGATGCCAGCTTCGTCATACCATCCATGATTGATAGTCTGCAAGGGTCGTGGATATTATTAACTAAAGAGACCTACAGAACTTCATGCATTATTACCAGAAGAAAAACAATTCAAACCGTAAGAGGCATATAAATCTTTGCGACCTCTTACGTTCTTTATACTTTTTCATGAGAATTTAATCATTCTTGACAACCCAAACCATACGGATAAAGACAGGGACTTATGGATGCTTGGCAGTATAACTAGCTAGAGTAGATTGATATAGTGGACCAGTTTAGCAAAAACCACAGGATACATAAAAAGACAGAGAAAATGCAAATAGTGTTGGGCTTCAAAGAAGCTAAAAAGTGAAGGAGTAAGACCAATAGAGTCGATTTGATAAGAAGAATAGCCAAAACATTTCAGGAACCACCCACCTTAGTTTTTATTTGCAGCAGCAGAGAAGCCATTGCAGCAAACACCAATACGATCAAAGTAAAACCTCGGCTTGCTTCCCCGAGAAACATCTAGGGATGAGACGAGCAGAATGAGAGAGTTTTTCTTTTTTGGTTGGCAAAAGGGATCACAAAGTACAAATGTAAAAATCCAGAATTACAGTTAACTATTATACCCAAAAGTTCCCTTCTCTCTCCAGAGGATAAGTGTTTGATCCAAATACTTCCCTCCGTCTCAGTATGTCCTTGTCATCACCACAGATACCCTTCTCTAGATCGGTTTGCAGTAGATGTGATAATCCGGTAACCTATGTAGCATGAAACGCAACGAGTAAGTAAACAAAAAAGAATGTAGAAGAAACAGCCAAATTACGTAAGAATATTAATTGGTAGAAAGATATCGTAATCTACTTGCCCCATCACATAGCTTGAGAACACTCAGACCATCATCTCGGGATATGGAAACAAGTGTCTCCAATCTGATACCACCAAATTCATCATCAGGACACGAGTTTGGGATCTCAACTCCAACAGCTAAAAGGTGGAAACACGAAATCGTGTCAGTATGTCACACAGCACATGAAACCGAAGCACTCTGATCTAAAAAAAGGGCAATAATTTGTTGTCCCATTATTTAAACAGACCTTGTATTGGTGATTCAGGTAGAGGATGTGTAGCCTACAAAAAGGGAAAAGCCATATGAGGAAACATATCAACAAGAGAAACTTGCTATTTCGAGCTTGTATCTTGGTTTTTGCATACCCTTGTTGCTAGATCAAGAGATCCGAAACTTCCGTAGATTTTGTCCGTCTCAAGCTCCTTTTTGAAATCCAGACCAAACTTAAAACGTCTTGATGCATTAATCGCAAACACAATACTCTGCAAAAAAAAAACAAAAAAAAAAAAGTAAAAGCATGAGGTGAGAACAGAGAACGAAACCGTCTAACCGCCGAGACGGGAGAAACTAATTCGAAAAACGACGTAATATCAAGAGGAAGTCGGACGGAAGAAGAAATTGAGAAGCATTTACTCTCCACCGGCGAAAGGGTTGGCCGCAGGAGTTCCGGGAATTAGTAACAGCGCCGCCGTCGTCTCTGGGAAAACCAACTTCCAAATCAACGGAGCGCCGCCGTGGTGACTTCATCGGAAAATGTGATTACAGAGAGAGAGAGAGCGAGAGCGAGCGAGCAAGAGAGAGAGATGGAGTGCGTGGCGGAGTTGGTTATATGGGGGATGGATGATATGCTTTCTCTTCATGTCGTCGTCGAAAACTTTGACCAGAGTGTCCTTAGCTTTCAGTTTGAAAAAGCTAAAATAGACGTGGCCGTTCGGGTTCGGGTAGGTTCTTTCGTGCTAAATGTCCCTTTCACTGAGTGAGTCCCACTCTTTTCCTCACCACCAATACAAGACAAACCTTAGGAAAATGTGTTGAACCTTTGCCACATCACAATTTGAAAGGGAGGTGCGTGTGAAGAAGACGTTAATTTTTTTTGTCAAGAAGAAGACGTTAATTAATTAGCTGAAATATATGTTAAGAGCGGTTTAAAAATTAAGATAAATTAAAAAGCTGAGAAAACGGATCAATACAGATTAGAATTTCATTTAGAATTAATTTTCCTTGATGGGTTTACAAGAAGGTTTTCTTTTTCTTTTCTGAAAACAATATTGTAAATTTGTAATAGAAATGTACGGACAATATAGTGCCGTTGTTTCTTCTTCTGTATTTTTCAGATGGAATTGTTTGATTATACAAATAGAGAGCTAGCTGCTTTTGTCTTTTGTCGCATTCTCAACTATTTAATCATATATAATTCCATGTACACTAGGCACACAACACATACCTTTAACAGCCTACCTAATTTAATGTGCTTTTATCAAACTAATTCTTTACGATCGATGGACATTTGTAAACACAAGTTTTCCTTTAGTCTTTTTATACAGTGCTAAGATGTGATCAACTTCTAGCCACAACAAAAAAAAAATTAATAATAATAATTGATCACTACGAGATTTATTGGACAGATTTTCAATTTCTTAAAAATTTAGACGATTTTGGCCGTATTGTAGCCTTGGATTGAAAACAATAATATTTGGGAGTAGGACTCATGGATGGAGAAAGTTTGATGTAATGAAACCCTAGCACGAAAGCTGTGAAAGTCAATCTTGTAAGAAAGGTAATTGAGATTGGTGGCTTCTTCTACGCCAGTAGAACAATATTGCTATTATAAGCCCGGCGACAAAAAGCTTTGGACATTTAACGTTGTTGATTGAACCCAAAGATCTAGATGATCATTTTTAAACAGATCGAAACTTATTTTATTTTTTATACATTAAAATTAGATTGCAATACTTTTCAACGCGGAAAGCATTTCATCTCTACCTTTCCATAAAGTTTATACGAGAAGAACACATCTATACATATGAGAAATACTTCATGAATCGAAAACTTTTTATGGGGGTCGAAACATCAGATTTGATGTGAAAACACAAAATAAACAGGTTCAAACTCAAAGGAGAAAATCAAATTTATGGAGTGTCAATTGAATCTCTTTATTTCAAGTAGGTCCGCCACTGTTCATGGGGAACCACTTTTTATTATTTACTTAATTCTTTGACATAAAGTGTACAATTTCTGTATTCCCTTGTCATCAACTACTCCTTTGAGCCACGTGACCACGTCTTATGCTCAAACCTCATTATCTACTTTAATACTACCCAAGCGGACATTACTCATTTTCTCTTTTAAGGATGGAGCAATCGGTCATTAGTCATTACCAATTACCAAAGCAGAAGATAGATAAAGGAATTGAAATTAATGTGTTCATCGCTTTTCAAGCATTAAATATCGGAATCAACGTGCTTCAACTTCAGTACATGAGTACCTCAAATAACACTAGGTGAGAGCACTAGAGATATTTCATGGCACATGCAAGGATTAGGAGCCAAGAGGTCTCCATGTTGTTTACGACTTACGCCTATACGTACAGGAACGATTCCCAAAGTGCAGATTTTCTCAATTATATGTTATCAAGTGAGACATCCATAATATATATTTCGAACGAAACATGGAGCAAAAATATTTACTCAGGGTTAAATGTGTGGAGACGAAGTTAAAGTAGATTGGATAATGAAACACGTTTCCTATGCTGGAAGGGTTACGAGATCTAAGTATCTGACCTCCCAAGTTCATCTAATATATGGTGGTAGTTAATAAATAAATAAAATGAAAAACATTATATTTTGTGGGGATAATATTAGAGTTTTTTTTGTTAATCCGGTCCCAATAATTAATTGTATCATTTACAGATTTACCACCAATATAAATCGAAAGAAGTGAACATATCCTGACTTTTTTTATACTAGTCAAGGCCCACAAGGGGCATGTATATACCCATTTTCGTCAATTTCTTTTACTTCTCTTTTTCTTAGTAAATAAGTTCTTCATTACCTTTTCTGCTTTGTGCGTATATGTCCTTGTCAATGATTCTAAGTTAGTTGGTTTCAAATGGCTCTTGACATCCACGGGAATGCATCTATTAAAATTAAGACCTTAAATTCGTCTCGCATTATCCTTATTAATCGTTAATCTGACCATATTTAATAATTCAATATGAAATATAGAAGAGAAAAAAAAGTTAGAAAAAAAAAAGGAACAAAAAAGAAGGTAAAATCATAGAATTCAAGAAGATAAAATGTTTTGGTTCGTACTATTGTTGTTGTTGCACTATCATCCGGATTCAAACCTAATAGAATGACTGTCGTGATAAGGAAAAAAAAAAATAGTATTTTGGAAAAGATGAACTTTTTCTTAATGCTTTGTCAAAGGGGTTTGTGACTAAATATAATGAGTTACAACTTATTTTATATACACTCATGAACTGATCATAAACCAACAGCACGTGAAAACAGAATCAATTTGAATGCACGGGATTGATTGATCTTTGGTGTAGCCGTGTTTCTACTGATTGTGCACTGTTCCTCACGCGATGGACATAGTATTCGGAGACATAGCCACATAGGGTTTGGTTTCCGCAAATTTGCAGCTGTTTGAAGTGTTACTTCACGTCCTGACCTCTGGTGTTACTTCTTTTCCTTTCTTACATTTCAGCTCTTTCTCAGTCTCATGTTCTTACAAGACGAACCCCATAAGCCATCTAAGAATGTCAAGGTCCCCCAGCGAAAATCCCATAAATAATGAGTTGAAATCTTTTTTTTTTTTGCCAAATGAATTGAGTTGAGTTGAAATCTAATATGGATAAAAGTTTTTTTTTAAAAAAAGGGGCTGCTAACTAATACAGATATGTTTTCTAAATGTGTGAAAACCATAAAGCATACAACTTAAGAAACAGGAACATGTTATATACACTATGTAACACAGCATAATGTATATCATTTAAATTTATGATCGGTTCATTTATTCCTGCGTGTGGTCTCTTCCATTTTGCTTATGCATACTAGTTAAACTACTGTATTTGGAATCAAATTCAAAACTCTCGTGTGTAGGCCCGTTTGAGAATGCTTTCAGATTGTACGAGTGGCCTTCACCGACTTCAGCCGCCAAGTAGTTAACATGTAGTTTCAAAAACTGTTCGTAGTAACTTAAATTCTCAAATTCTTTTGTAAAAAAGTAGTTATGATTTCCGACAAAATCTCTCGAAGAGTACCATACATAATCAAACGAACAGTATATTTAAAAAAAAAAAAAAGAAGATGAAGCTGTTCTTATTTGACAGTGACCAGTACACTGTCGTGTAAAACATATTGAAAGAAGAAAAAAAAGGCACCTAGATTTACATTACACATTCGTCAACTACATTGGCTCTCTAGCACTTTTCTTTCCCTCTCTATTATAAATAAGCCTCTTCTCTAAACAGAAATCTGGAAATGAAATTAAACTTCGTAAACAACACACAGAGCAAACGATTCATAAATTATAATTGCTGTAGCCAACAACATCAGAAGCTGGTCTATATTCCGTTCCATAAGTTTGCCCAGTCAGCGACGGCGTGTAGGTCGAAGGACCCCCCTGCTGAGAGTATGCCGTTGGTCTGTACTGCACCGTCTCTGTGCCCATGTAGCTGCTCGAGAGTGGCTCTTGACGGTTGCTCTGCTGAGGAGGATATGCAGGTACATAGCCAGCGTCAATTCTGGCGTATCCCCCTGAAACCGAAACTGGATCCTTGTGATTGCTGATGAACTCCTACACACACGTAAACAACAAAAGAAGTATGTAAATTAAGTGTCACCTTAGCAATTTTACAACATTTTTTTCACAGAGAAGTATATATATATATATATATATATAGATGGGATGAGTTCTTACTTGAATTAGTTGCTGAGCAGTTTGTACTTGTGAAGATGTCCCTTTGATTTCCACTGTGATTTCATCAGGATGTGGACTCTCTTGAATGGTTATGGTAGCTCCGCTTCTTCGACGAATATAGGCTATATTAGCTCCTTCTACACCAATGATATCCTCCGCATAGGAGAACGGAATTTGCATTGTTTGAGATACCTAGTAAGAAAACCAATAATAGAAACATCTTTACTAGTCCTGAGACATGAGCTTGGATGCGATAATATCAAAACCATCGAAGTAAGACTAAAGCAACAAGTAAGAACGGTGATAGCGCTAAACATCTTGATCTACCTGTGTAACAAACGCAGCAGAGACCCGAGAAAGACCAGGAGAGTGTCTGGCGGTCAGTGCAGGATCCTGACTGTAGATAGAAACTCCCGAAGGCTGAACACGTGACTCCACCCTAGAATCGCGCTCCAGAAACAGCGGTTCCCTCCGTGCTAAGAGGGAGAAATCAGACTCGATTACATTCGACGATATAGCATGGAGAGATGGCTTGTTTTCAGCTAATGGTTCTTCTTGACGAACTTGTGAGACTCTAGCTAGATACTAAAGATAATAAATAACAAAAGTTGGATCAGAAATAAACAAAAAAGGAAAGGGAAGCAAAGAACTAATCGTCTTAGACAACCAAGCTTACTTGCTTCTCGAAGAGAGGAACCACACTATGGTCAACTAGAAATTTCCTTAGGTGTCCAACAACCGCTTCTAACGCTTTTACAATCTTTAAAGCTTCCCCTTGCAAATCCACTATCCTCTCATCTTGTGCAGCATAAAACGGTGTTTCGTCTGGCAGCAAACAAAAAATACAGTTTAGCGTATTATACTATCTGGTAGGCTCACATGAACTTAAAAGCACACAACTTTAAAGATCTAACAAAAGAGATCCCTCTGAAAATGCGTATGATAATACCTTCTGATAAAATGCGAACTGATGCACCCGAGTTCTCTACTATTGATTTGATCAAGGATCCTTGTTTTCCGATTAAATTGATCGCCTGCGTAGATGCAACTAATAAACGCACTGAAGAGAAGGCACTTCCAGCGTTTTGAACATCATCATCGTTATCTGGCAATCCTGAAACTCGTCTGAACACCCTTACGACTGCGTCCATTGCAGGGGACATGTAGGCCTCAGGTTCTTCCTTTCCAGATATTAGCACCTAAACATTAACAAATTTGTTGAATACCAAGAAATAACTCAACGGACACTCAAAACTACAATCAAAACCGTAAAGTAATTAAATTGCGACTTCGGCTGAAATTTTACAATTTTCCCGAGAAAAATCATCACAAGAACTGAATGTTGACACAAAATTCTACTCGAATCAATGATCATACTATCAGTGCTTACAAAACTCTAATTCTCTCTAATGACGTAAACGTGAGAAAAACCCTAGAAATAGAAAATAAAATAAAAAGTATCCCAATTTGGATAGCTTTGCGAACAGTAAAGCTCGTAGAAAGAGAGAAGACGATAAAGTAAAGATGGAGAGAGAGAGAGAATACTAACGACGCGATCAGGAGTCGTAGCGGGACCGTCGATGACTTTGATGCGAGCACGAGTCTCCTCGCACATCTTTCTGATGAGATCTCCTTTCCGTCCGATAATAGCTCCGACCTTAGCTACCGGAACGATCACACGAAACACGCAATCCCCAGGCCAGCCTGGCCATCTCTCCGCCGCGGAATCGTTCGTATCGGGGGCAGTTCCAGCAGCTACGGTATCCGGTTGATTCAATTCAGGGAAAGAGCTGGAGTTTTCGTCAAGCAATGCGGTGGCACTGACTCCCGAAGGTGTGAGATTTTCGTTCCCGGGGAAGTTTGCAGTACCGTTCTCCACGGAATCTGCGACGGCGGCCATTAGAACCGGCAATAAGAACAAAAAAAAAAAAAATGGATGGCGAGCGAGAGAGAGTAAAAAACGATTTGTTAACCTCTGGTTATAGGAATCGGCGCTGTAAACCGTACGATGTCGTTTTGTTCCCAATTGTTTTTACGCTTTGGGCCTACAGTGTAGCTGAGGCCCGTTTGGCCCCATCGATAAACAGCCCATTAGCTGTATAATGCCAAAGAATATTCAAGTACTATAACAGGTTTTCCTAAGCCTGATTGTCTGTTTGACTCCAGACTACGTTATCCCGAGCTATAGGATCATCTTTATTCTTTTATAGGAATGTTCAACATTCACTACAAGAAAACGTTCAAATTCCGAGGAAATTCCGAGGGAAAATGATTTCCTCGGAAATTTCCGACGAAAAACCGAGGAAACTCCGAGAGGAGAGTTTTCCTCGGAATTTCGTCGGAAATTTCCGAGGACATCACGTTTCCTCGGAAATTTCCGAGGAATTCCGAGGAAACGCGGTCCGTGGGAAATTTCCGACGGATAATTGTAAGATACCGAGGAAAGTTTGGAGCCGTTAGAGACCCGTTTGGAGAGCCGTTGGGTGATTTCAAGAATTCCGAGGAAATACCGAGGATTCCTCGGTATTTCCTCAGAATTTCCTCAGTATGTCGGAGCCGTTAGAGACCCGTTGGGGGAGCCGTTGTGGGATTTCAATAATTCCGAGGAAATACCGAGGAACGGTGTGTTTTCCTCGGAATTTCCTTGGAATTCGTCAGTATTGTCGGCTGGATTTCATCTACAAATACACCCACCCCTCTTCCTCTTCATTCACTCCATTTCTTCTTCTCTCCTCCCAATATCTTTACACACGATTTTCGTTTCACAAAAACATGTCTTCTTCAAATTATTATCGTTCTTGGATGGATCGACCTCATTTGGATCCGAACACGAAATTGCTTACGAAAGAATACGAACGAGGTCTAAAGGAATTCATGGGGTTAGTTAAACGACAACCGGAAGCCGAAACAGGTAAGTTAATATGTCCTTGCTCTAATTGTAAAAATAGAAAGGTTATTAAAGAGTTGGATGTTTGGACACATATTTTTTTAAATGGGTTTACACGAAGTTACAAAATTTGGTATCATCACGGGGAAACAGGATATGAACCTGGTAGTACTAGCGAACCTCGGCCGGCGGTTAGATTAGAAGAACCAATTAGAACGGATTTCACAGATGTTGGACGACTTAGCGAAAACCAAAGGACCGTCGACTTACTGAGCACGAGCGAAGTCATTTGCAGACATATTTGCTGACGAACTGCGAAGACGTTCTTCCATATGAGAGGTAAGTTTATTATCTTACAAAATTCTATTTTAACAAATTGACATTTTAATCTAATTAATTCATATGTACAGGATATTCATGGCAGCGAAGCGGTCCGAATATAGATACGCCACAGAGGCGGAACTAGAAGAAATGAAGCAGAGAGAATTTGCTGGATGGATGTTTACCTATGTGAGTGCCTTAAACAAATAAGATTAAATTTACCATATATTTTTACTAATTCATATTTATTGATATAACTTACATATGTGCTATTAATAGGTGTCTTCTGGTTTGGCCAGAGGTGTAAAATTTGACGATTGGATACGCGAGATGGTGGTTGGCCCAATCTGTGTTGTAAAGTCATATCCGAGATTTTGTACTCGAGGATATGCATTCGCAACTGAAAAGAGGAGACATTCGCGTACGACCTATGATGCTGGCGTTTGTTCTGCATCAGGAGATGATGTATACTACGGACACATACATGAGATTTTGGAAATCAAGTATTTGGGCTTGCTTGGATTGCGCTGTACTGTTTTCTACTGTGATTGGCACGACAACACTCCAGATCGAGGTGTGAGAACAGATGCATTTGGTGTTACATCAGTACATTCGAGGCGAAAGCTACAATATTATGATCCTTTCATTCTTGCTTGTCAGGCCGATCAGGTAAGTTAATGTTTGTACGAATTCAGAATGATTGATCATAATTCATACTTTTACTAATATTTTTTTAAATGTTACAGGTTTCTTATATCAAGTACCCACGGGTAAGGAACAGAGATGATCCATGGGTTACGGTTACAAGAGTCAACCCGAGAGGCCGAGTTCAGGGTACTTCAGAGCTGGAAGACCCACTGCAACCAATTACATCCGCCAACTTAAGTGCAGCAGAAGATGTAGCGGAAGGTGGCCTTGTAGTCGATTTGACTGACTTCGCAGAGGACGCCGTCGTTTACACAGAAGATGAACCCGTTATTGGAGAGTTTGACCAAGATCCAGATTCTGATTCATCTGGTGATGATGCTTCCGAGTCAGAGTAGAGTTTTTTTTTTTTAAAAAAAAACAAGAAATTCCGACGAATTTCCGAGGGAATTTAGGGTTTCATCGGAATTCCGTCGAAAATCAAATTAACGAGTTATTAATTTTGATTAATAATGATTTTCCTCGGAATTTCCTCGGAAATTTCCGAGGAAATTCCGAGGAAAACTGTTAAAAACCCCATCTCCTCGGAATTCCGTCGGAAAATTCCGAGGAAATTCCGAGGCGAGCTTGGATTTTGGGAATTTCCTCGGAATGTCCTCGGAAATTTCCGACGGCATTCCGAGGAGATGGGGTTTTAAAACCGATATCGACGTTTTGCGGATCGAATAACACATATATAACCTTCATTGAGTTTCTTAACCACATTTTGAAGTCAAACGTCAGTGTTTTACACAATAACAAACACTTTTACGATTGGTCCGACAAAAATCACACATTATAAGATAAACACTTATACACTTTAACAAACGTTAAAGGACTTACTTACAATTATTTTTGAATTTTTGTTATTTCATGTTTTATGATCATCTACACAAAGTATCCTCAATGATATGAATTGCATTTGTATTAAAAATGAAATACCGAAAAAAAAATAGGAATTCGGAACCCTAAACCACGTTTCCTCGGAATTTCCTCGGAAATTTCCGAGGAATTTCCGAGGAAATACTGTTTCTCCTCGGAATTTCCTCGGAAATTTCCGAGGAATTTCCGAGGAAATACTGTTTCTCCTCGGAATTTCCTCGGAAATTTCCGAGGAAATACCGAGGAACAAGGTATCCGTCGGAAAATACTTACCGGGAAAACAAAAACATTGAATTATTTCGAGAACCGCGTGTTGGTATTATATTTAATAATTCCGACGGATTTCCGACGACAAGGATCCGTCGGAATTGTTAAATATAATACCAACACGCGGTTCTCGAAATAATTCAATGTTTTTGTTTTCCCGGTAAGTATTTTCCGACGGATACCTGTTCCTCGGTATTTCCTCGGAATTTCCTGGTAACTTCCTTCTTCTTCTTCTCCGCCGCTTCACCTCAAAAACTCGATCCTCTCTCTCTCCTATCGATCCTCTCTCTCCTCCGTCGATCCTCTCCTCCGTCGCCGGTTCTCTCTTCTCACGCCGCCGGTTCTCGCTCATCTCGCCGTCGGAATCTCTCCTGCACTTCAATAATCATGTAAGAATCAACCAAAACTTCATATTTCTCTTGGATTGTAACCGTTTGTGAGATTAGTATTAATGATTTTAGGTTCTTAGAAAGATAGTTTCGGATTTTAGGTTGTTAGATGGATAGTTTAGGATTGAATTTCTGATTTTAGGTTCTTGTTTTATTTTTCTATGGAATTATTTGTAGTTTGAAAAACGTTTTTCGATTTTTTAAAAACGTTTTTTGATTTTTAAAAACGTTTTTTGATTTTAAAAACGTTTTTTGATTTTAAAAAACATTTTTTAAATTTTTAAAAACGTTTGTAAATGATTTTTAAAAAGGTTTTACTATTTTATAAATACTTTTTGTGATATAAAAACTAATTTTTTTATATTAAAACTATTTTTATAAGTAATAAAACATTTTTTGATTTAAAAAAACATGTCTATGATTTTTAAAACCGTTTTTTTATTTTTAAAAATGTTTTTAAATGATTTTTAAAAAGGTTTTACTATTTTATAATTCGTTTTTTTTATATAAAAACTATTTTTGTAATATTAAAACTATTTTTATAAGTATTAAAACATTTTTTTATTTTAAAAAACATGTATATGATTTTTAAAAACGTTTTTTTATTTTCAAAAAAATAGTTTTTTTGATATAGAAACATTTTTTTAATATTAAAACTAATTTTATAAGTATTAAAACATTTTTTGATTTTAAAAAACGTGGATATGATTTTACAGAAGGTTTTTACTATTTTAAAAAACTTTTTCTGATATTAAAACGTTTTTTGATTTTTACAATCGTTTTTCAATGATTTTAAAATGGTTTTCCCAATGTTTAAAATTGTTTTTTCAACTTTCTTGGAACAATAAAACATTTTTAATAAATTTTAAAAATATTTATAAACCTTTTTGTATATTATAATCATGTATACTAACTTTTTTTTTTCAATTTTTATATATTTAAACTTCAGGTCTTACGATGATCAGACCCCCACTCCTGCTCGACAGCGTCGTGTTCGTCGCTCGGGAAGCCACGACTTTCAGGGTTCCCCATCGCCCCGCAGCTCCCACCAGACATCTCCCTCTCCATTTCCCGAAGCTCCTTCTGGCTCCGGTGATGCACCCACTATTCCTCCGAACTTTCAGGGTCCTCCGGAACTAATGAGGGTTGCGGAGTTTGTTCGACAGCCGGGTCGTCACCATCTTCCGTTTCTCACTCCGTATCCATCTGGACCGGGTCAAACATGGTTCGATCGATCCTCGAACGGGATCAGCGCATGGATCAACCGTATGATGTATCGTGTTTTGGACTACGGACATCCGACTTTCACCGACTTTCCAAGAGGCAAACAAGTTCTATGGTTTGAACAGTTTGCGGTAAAAATTCTTATTTTTTTTTAATTTATTTTTTAATATACAAAAAAAACTTTATACTAATTGTGTTTTTTTTTTTTCAGCAAGAATTCAACTGGAATCCTGATTATACGGCGTTTGTCTATTACCACTTCGTGCACAAAGTTATGACCAACTATGGGTATCAAATTTACGAGTGGAAGCAGAAGTGGCTAAAGAACAAGGTTTGTTTTTTTATTTTTAAAACAATTTTTAATTTTATTAAATTATTTTTTAATTCATCTAACAATTTTTTTTTTAAAGATCCCAAAGTCGATGAACCTCGACGTCTGGCAGCAGTTGATTGTGCATTGGAGTAAGGAAGATACGAAATCGACTTCTACCACCAACTCCTCCAACCGCAAGAGCGAACGTAAAGGGAAGAGCGTCTACAAGCACAACTTGGGTGCTCAGTCCCAAGCCACTCTGAGGGATCGCATGGTAATTTCAGTCCCTTTTTATTCTATTTTAAATTTTTAAAAATTTTAAACTATCATTATTTCTTCTAACTACTAATTTTTATATTGATATAAAGGTGGAAGCAAATGATGGTGAGCCGGTTGATGATTTCAGCTTAATGAAGATGGCGTATACGAACAAGAAGACCGGCCAGATTGATGATGGTGTTGTGGCGGGTGTCGTCGACCTCATCCACAGTCAGGTGGAAGAAGCAGCGTCTCAGCTGCAAACCGAAGACGAAGATTCGACGGGTTCCCAATTGCCTCGGGAGCAGATCAACGAAATCGTTGCAAAGGTACGTTTTTTTTTAAAAAAATTTCATTTCATCTTAATTATTATTCACATATTCATTTTTTTTTTCAGTCGGTTCCAAAGAAGAAGGGCCGAATGTTGGGTTTGGCTCGTCGGTCCCGGTCGGTTACGTCTTCTTCTGCAGCCCCTCCTTTTGTTGATCCGTCCGAACTTATGGGTCAGTTGCAGGACAAGGACCAACGCATATCTGCGTTGGAGACTCAGATGGCAAATCAACAGGCGAGCTTCGAGGCACAACAGGCGAGCTTCGAGGCACAGAGGAAGATGAACGAGCAGATGATGGAAATGATGAGGAGGTTGCACCCGAACGTCGATTTCCCGACCATGCAAGATCCCAACACACAAAACCCGTAGCTTTTTATTTTTGCTCAAAAACATTGAATGTTTTTTTTTTTATTTGTACCACTTTCAATTTTAAATTTTTATTTTCGAAATTAAATTTCTAAATTTTAATTTTTAATTTTCGATTTTAATTTCATATTTTCGATTTTAAATATCTAATTATTAATTTTTTTAAAAAATAATATTTTATATAATTCCGACGAAATCATCCCTCGGAAATTTCCGACGAACTCATCCCTCGGAAATTTCCGAGGAAACGTTGCCTCGGAAATTTCCGAGGAAATCATCCCTCGGAAATTTCCGAGGAAATCGTCCCTCGGAAATTTCCGAGGAAACGATGCCTCGGAAATTTCCGAGGAAATCATCCCTCGGAAATTTCCGAGGACGTCATCCCTCGGAAATTTCCGAGGAAAACCATCCCTCGAAATTTCCGACTATTTGTCACCTCGGAATATTCCTCGGTTTATTCCGACGAATCTATCCGTCGGTTTTTTCCGACGACCTCTCCGACGACTGCTTGTCCTCGATATGTCCTCGGAATGTGTAATCCTCGGAATCCCGTCGGAAATTTCCGAGGAAATTCCGAGGAACTACAAAATTCCGAGGAAATTTTTCCGACGGAACGAATCATCGGTATTTCGTCGGAATAACGTTATTCCGACGGAAAACGAGGAATTTGTCCCTCGGTATTCACTTGTTTTCTTGTAGTGATTTACCTTTTGTTATACAAAGTCAGGCTACCTTTTTATGGGTTTAATCTCTGCCGCATATTGTTGGATGGGTAAAATAATGGTTATAAGATCATTGTTACACTGGTGTACAATATACATTCCGTATGCCTCATAGAAGTATGCTGATTTCCTTTGAAATTTTATATATGTAAATAACTTAATTGATCTAATATCATATATTAGGATATGATGGTGAATATATATAACGTAATTAAATAATTGAGATAAAAGTGCATTATGCATTCTGCCGTAATTTAGCATATCTTATGTCTTGTATGCTTTGGAAGATTTAGTTAATATATCTTGTCGTCATATGCAATATGCAATGGAGAAGAAAGGGACGTGACCTAGATAATATCTGCTGGCCCAGAAGATAGTTATCCCTCTGCGAGTCTATTTTTGTATTTTAGGCTTTTAACTTTTCTACTCAAAACCTTTTTATTTTATTTCTATGTTTCAAAAAATTTAAATCTTAATTTGATCATCCATTTCTATTTTCGGATCAGAAACAATAATGAGTTTATAAACTAGAGGCTATGGATCATATAGCGCTGAAACATTCATCATCTTTGTAACAACCGGTTCGAAAGTAGTTCTTCTTTTTGTTTTTGTTCTTGTTTTTTTGTTTGTTTTTGTTTTTGTTCTTGTTTTTCCTTTTATTTGTTCAATTTTTTTTCATTGTTTGGGTTACCAGAAAGGGTTCGAAAGTTATCATAAGGAATGGAAAGCAAAGAAAAAGAGCACTGCTGCTGCATGAGTCCCCATGCCGAATCAAAATTGGGAATTTAGGGCAAAATACATATATATATATTGTGTGTGTATATATATGTTAACGTTTACGACAATTGATGGTCCCCTCTGGAGTCTGGCCTCTATACACGTACATACGCAAGAGAAGAGAGTTCACTTGTAGTTTGTAACCATTTGGGTCAATTTTGTACAGTGCCCTAATTGACTCTCAAGGGTCACATGCTTAACATCATACTCTAACATTATCAAACATAGTTTTTCCAGTTACATTTAATTTTTTTAGTTAGTTCTCTAAACAAATTCTTACATTTTTTAAGCACACTTTTTAATCTCTATTTAATTACATCATAATAAACGTCAACAAGTCTTCTCGAACACCTATGAAAGGTCATATATATCTACCGTCAAATGAGAATAAACCCCTAATTAATAGTGTTTTTTCCAAAGGTAAACACATCAGATGATGTGAGTGAAGATAACTCAACAAACATCAATAGTATCACGAAACTACTGTTAGAAGATCGGCTGAAAAGTCAACTACACCCATTTCTATCTACTTAATGATGCTTCTACAACGAACTCGATAACTAGGTACTGGTTAGCCAATCCAAAAGCCATATTTTATTCCAGTTGTACGATAATTCAGACATATATATCTTCTTAGCATTAAGTAATAAAAAGGAAAAGAAAGGAGAAGAAGGAGGGGGGTCACATGTTGTGTCATATGAAAAGAAGTGTAACACAAGAAGATTCCAAGAAAAGAACTGGGATGGATTTTGGAGACTGGGCAGAGCTGGCAGACCGAATTATCCTCTCTTTACATTTTCTCTATTAGATAAATCCCGTTTCATCTTTGTTAAGTTCTCCTATGCATACTCATTGATTTAACTTCTCTATTTTGTTCAACATAAACTATGAATATGTGACTAGTGAAAATTGAGATAATCTGATTATATGAATAATTGATATGACTATATCACGAATGAAAACACCCATTTTTTCTATAACAGAATAACTCACTGAATCACCAATGAATCCCGAATTTTGTAAAAATCCAGAACTTTTAAAGTTGCCAACATGATATTTGAATATTTGGATAGAATTTTAAAACTTATAGGTTAATACACACACACACACACTCAAAAACTACAGTTAAATGTAAAAAAGGACCAATGGGAATATAATCTATGGCATATGACAAAAGACAGCAAAAAGTATATCCAGTAGAAAACTCACGTATTAGAATAAAAAAAAAAATATAGAAATAATTTTAGAAAATCTAATGACCCCATTGAACGTATTGATGCATACGTATGATTGCCATCTGCCACATATTACCTCCGGATGATAGGGTCCAATCTCTTCATCTCCACATTCTCATTTTATGTTAATATTAACGTTAATTTACGTAAAAGATACAAGTTACTCAAATCTATATTCGAACCTAGTTTCCTACGGTTAATACTTATAATTAACTGGATTCTTCAAACCTACGGTTATAATTAACTTCTTTCTTTTTGGCAGAAACCAATTACAAAAAAAAAAAACAAATAGTGAACCTGATAAGTTTAATAACTCTCTTTTGGAACAGGGTCGGTTTCCTAGTAAGTGTAAAAGAAAAACACTACGTCATTACAGAAATCTAACACATGCAATGAGATAAAGCCACGTACGCAGATAAGGAGGTGACCTGTTATAGTTTTTAACATGCAAAGCCGAAATGCTTTACAGGTGGGTGGTTTATGATGTTTTCTAAAATATTATTGAGTTAATCTATAGTTCGATAACTCGAATTTTGTTTTCTTTAGAAATTCACAAAATGTAATATTACTACTCGTTATCTTCCACGACATTATACGTTTTGTTTCTTTTCCCTGTATGCCCATACTCTCTGTCTCACTCTGTCTTCCACGACATTATACGTTTTGTAACATTTTCACTCTGTCTCACTTTTCATCTTTTTCACTCTCTGTTTTCGGCGCAACTAGTGATGATTTTTTTTTCATAAACCAATTAACAGAGAGCCTACATTTATTTGACTATATAACTTTGACAAACCGTAACGGATCTTTTCTCCTTTCTTATACAATCTCGTGACTCTCCCAATCTAATCGGTGGCTCTTTCTCTCTCTCTCTAGTCTCTAGTTTTCTTAGATGTTCATTGGGTTTTTTCTTTTCTTTTCTTTCTTCTAGGTGTTAAATGAACATCTCTATCTTTTTATTTCCTTTATAGTAAACAGAATCTTTCTTTTTCCTCCTTAAAAGTGTTGACCTTTTAGCTAAATTTAGTAAACAAAGATTTTGTCAGAGGGTTTAGGGTTTATCATCATCCCTTCCTACAGAGAAACACAAAACAGATATCGAGTTTCATTTCCCAAAGCCCTATTATAATAACTCTGCTAAAAGAGGAAACCTTAAAAGCGTTCTCTCTCTCACACGAACAGCAGAGTTCGTACGATTCTCAGAATTTGTCTGAATCGAAAATTTTCTCCCTTTATTTTTTTCTTCCTTTTAACTTATAATTAAGAGTTTAACTCACCTCCTCATAAATCCAACAGTTATCGAGGTTTTCTGAACTGATAAGTTAAGAGTCCTCTGTTTCTTGATTTTCCCGGAAAGTTTTGTTTTTTTCTTTCTCATCGGCAGAGAAATGTCGTCTTGTCTAAATGGCGGCGGCGGCGCCTACACCTTCGATTTGGAAATGATGAAATCTCCGCCGTCGAGAGCCGCTTCCTCACACAACACTCCTTCGCCGTCATCTACAATCTCCGAGTCCAACTCTCCTCCGCTCGCAATCTCCACCAGAAGGCCACGGACTCGACGGAAACGGCCGAACCAAACATACGACGAAGCGGCGGCTCTTCTCTCCACCGCATACCCAAACGTCTTCTCCTCCAAGAGAAAAACTCCGTTGAATGCTCTGTTTCTCACCGATTACGACGAAGCTTCCCAGTTACTTCTGCCATTCGAGTCAGTCGAGGAGCACGATTCCCTCTTCAATCCCACGATACAGACGAAAGCAGATCATTGCTTGGAGCATAAGGAAGTCAGTTTCGACTCGGAGGTGAATCGTTTTGGAGTACTCGACGACTTCGACGCGGAATCGATTCTGGATGAAGAGATTGAAGAAGGTATCGACAGCTTCATGGGGAGCATCGAATCCCTCGGAAACGGAGAATCTGGATTTTCCGGAAGGAACTGCCATGGAATAGGCTTACTAGGAGAAATGACGACGAGTTCTTGGTACGGAAACTTTCGGTTAGGGCTCGGGTTGAGGAGTTCTCTCCGGGAAAACGACGATGGGAGCTTGTGGAGATTTCCCACTGTGGAGTTCGAACAGATATCGCCGAGGATTCAGAGCACTACAACCATCGCCGAAGCTGATGACGGCCAATCCAATGCCGTGGATTGTAGCAAGAAGAAGACGACCGGAGACAAGAAAAAGAATAAGAAGAATAAGAAGAAGAAGAAGAAAGTGGCTGTGGCTCCGGCGGCGGAGGAATTAGAGAGCTCTGAAGATCCGAATGCGAAGCCGGAGCAGAGAGTGAGTCCGTTTTTGAAGCTCGACTACGATGGGGTTTTAGAGGCTTGGGAAGATAAGGAGTCGCCGTTCTCCGATGAGATTATGGGTTCGGACGCTGCCGGAATCGACCTCCATGTACGTTTTACTTTTTTTTTTCTCTCTTAATTAATCTCTCTTTCCCGCCGCTTGAAACCCCACATTTCGAACTTTTTTTAGTCATCTTTAATACTCGTAACGATTTATTTCTTAAGTCATCTTAAAAGTTTTCGCCACGTGACGCTCAGATTTGCATCCGAAAAGAGTGTTGTTGTCTTTTTTATTTTACTTTTAGATAATGTTTTGATAAACCAATCGTTAGAAACAATTCATTCTAAATCTGACAAGAACTGAAATGTGGTTCTTAACTATTTTCTTTCTTTTTTGTTCTCAAACTTATAATATATAGTTCTTTATTGGTTCATTAAAATTTTCGAACGAGTGAGCTTTTGAAATTCTTAAAGCTTATTTTTTTAAAAAAATGTTTCTCTACAAGGAGAAATCCATCTTAAAGGCACGGATTTAATCAAGAGATTAGAATGCTTCATCGAGTTAATTGAATGAAGGATGATTGATTTTTTTTCTTAGCAACAAATGCAAATTAAGTAATGTGTGAGGGTTTTGGGACAGGCAAGGTTGGCTGAGATAGATTTGTTCGGAGAAAGCGGGATGAGAGAAGCTAGTGTGTTAAGGTATAAAGAGAAACGTAGGAATCGACTCTTCTCCAACTCCAAAAAAATTCGATATCAAGTTCGCAAACTCAACGCCGATCAACGACCCCGTATGAAGGTATATTATATCTGTATTATTATGTCTTGTATGTATATTCATGATTAAGTTTAGACAGGGCCGGCTTAAACATTTAATAGACCCTGGGGCAAAAAAAAAAAAATTGGCCCTCCACTATATAAAAACACGCAACTTGCATAATTAAATGGCCCTCCAGATATGTGATTTATAAAGAAACTTAAGAGATTTAAAAGAAGAAGAAGATGAAAGGTTTATTTAGAGACAAATTTTACAAAAAGTGAACAACAATACCGTAAAAATATGTCCAAAGCTTTAATACATCGGAACACAAAAAACTTTTTTGAACTTTTTGGGGCCCCTTTTTTCGTGGGCCCTGGGGCTGTGCACCGATTGTCCCTCCCCTTGAGCCGGCCCTGAGTTTAGAATGATACTAATGTTCATAAATTTTGACTGTTGGTTGTCTTCATCGACAGGGACGATTTGTGAGAAGGTCCAACGTAAGAAACATAAGTGGGTTACGATTATAAGAAGAGTCGAAAGAACGCAAGTCCTTCTATTCTCTTCTCTTTTGTTTATGTTCAGTTGCTTTATTGTTGGCGACTTTGAATCTCGCCTTCTCCATCTTTGTACTTTCTTTTAACTGACCCGGCCCTTTTGTTTTTTGTCCTACGGGAATGGGGGAACATACTAGTTACGTTGATTCGAGAAAGTAAAGAATCAGAATGAATAAAACTTTTGTTTTCTGTCGGAAACCACGTGACGAGATTATGGATTCAAAATTTTAACACTAGTAAGTATAAACGTCGAAGATATGATGATATTGTGGAGAGTGGAGAAAATATATATTGCACATGATTTTTTAGACAAAAATACCACACCAAGATGAAAATGACAAAATGATATTTTTTTAAGCGAAAAAAGATTATTATACATTTATTTTTATATGTTTCTTCCCAATCTCTTAAATCTAAACCTTAAAACCCAAAATATAAACCCTAATTAATGACTTTTAAACCCAAATTTATTATTTTAATTATCTTTAAACCATTAAATAAATGTTATTTTTGTCATTTTTACCTTGGTGTGGTATTTTTGTCACAAAACATGAAAGTGTGGTATTTGAAGGTATTTCTCTTAGAACTGAATATCGGTACATACGTAATTTATATATTATTTCAATTTATTTTCTTTGTAAACAAACATTAGAACTCAGAATCGTACATTCATTTGTATAACCATCTCTTTTCATCCTCTTTTATAGCTTTTGTTGCGTCTGGCATAATTGATGCATTAATTAATACAATAATAATCTTATACACATATTTTTTGAGTCGAAGATCAAAAGATATTGTTAATTACAAATGAAACAGTTTTCTACGCATTATCCGTAGAAGTTTCCTTCAAATTATATGGGCTAGCGTGTTTGGATTTAATTTGTTTTTTGTAGCATGGAAGACATACTATGTATTACCATTTTTCAGAGAATAAGAAATTAACCACTTCAAATCTTACTGCATACTCACTCAATTGAAAGCCGAGCAAACCCGTCGAATCTCCCCTTTGGAACCAGTCTTCACGTGAATCTTCCCCATCTTCACTATTGCCTTTACGAAATCGGATTCGAAAGATGGGCCAAAGAGCGGATTTAGCAAACCAATATAGGAATCCACGACCCGGCGGGTCATTACATCCTCGTAGAGTCCCGCGTCGGTCTGAAGCACGGCAAAACCATCCCTGACATTATGCAGAATCTGCTTGTCGAATAGCCGCTCACTGGACCGGTCCATTGGTATCCGGACGTTTACGTCACCATTTTGTGGGCACTGAGTGGTTAACTCGGGTAAGAATACCGGATTGATGGTCGGGTCGGGTTGGCCGCCGGGTAAGAAACCGTAGAGGCGTTTGGTCATGAAGAAGCAGGCCGTTGTCCCGATAGTGTGAGCAGCTGATAAGGTAGAGAATAATTATTGGGACGACGAAACGGAAAGTGGATTAACTCAAAAGTGTTCAATGGCGATGATTATCAATCAATTTTAGATCTTTTTGATTTTCTTAAAGCTAGAACCACTTTTTTTTTGTATTAGAATTTTCTCATATCTTCTACTTGAAATGCAGATATATATCAGAATGACATACTGAACCGGGCCAGGTTTAATACGCATGAGTCATGACCACCGGTGATTTTGAGTGTACTAGAAGACTTCGTGCATTTTGATAGATATGTTTTTCTTTCTGTCACACGTGCAAGTTGATAATTTTAGGGTCCCAAAAATCTACTGGAAAGAGTGGTCCGATAAAAAAAAGATTTATGACGGAATGCCATTTTTTTTCTTCAAATTAGCTGCCGATCGTAAAAAAAAGGCATGTTTTCTTGACATTTACGGGCCATGCCAGATTTAGTGGGAAAGATGACAGAAAATCAAAACATTTCTTGCTAAACAAAGATATTCATTTTAGTAGTAGACAAAAAAAAAGTAAAAATCTTGAATCAATGCATAAAGTAAGTTGCTAAAATACAAATTTCACTTTCTTTTTCCCCCTAGCAAAGGAATTTTCCTTTTTAATTTTTTTTTGCAAAAGTGTAGGTAATATGGGATTATATCGTTTTGTTGAGGGAACTTTTCAATCATCCAAATTTTCATAAAAACCTTTTTCTGAAGAAAATACTACTGGATTGGAAAAAACCTTAATCTAGTCACGTGACATCTTGACGAAGAAAGGAAGAAACATGCCAAAGACATCACGGATTTCGGAAATGAAAATCATATAACTTAGACTTCGTACCAAAAACTTCGAGAAATTCGACACCACCAAACAAACATGAATGAGAGAGAAATAAGAAGAAGAAGAAGAAGAAGAGACACATACCACTGAGAAGGACAAGTTCTTTAGCGTTGAGTCCCTTCTGCATGAACTTAGACTTAAGCATCTCAATCGAGTCACTCACATCAGGCATGTCCTTAGCCAGCGACATGTTCGAAACCCGACCGTCTCTCCGCCCAGTTGGCACCTCATACGCCGGTCCATTCGCCTGTATGATGAATCGATCACAACCGAGAAGAAAATAAAGAAAGATCGGAAGGTTTTCAGTTCTCTAATTTATTTTATTACCAAAGATATCGCATCACGTGCAGCCAAGGCAACAATGTCTGCGCATGAGACAACACCGGGGCATGCAGCTTCAAGCTCGGCCTTGACGGCTTCTATGATCTCAAATCCTCTCACGCCTTCATGCCCGAATGCAAACTTCTCAGAGATTGCTCCGTTGTCCACGAGGATCGAGCCATCACATCCCTGAAATTGTGTGTTAAATCTTCTGAAGATAGTAGCAATCGAGGAAAGCACAGATTCAGAGAAGGCGAGTGCATTGTACCTCGACAAAGCAGTCATGGAAGTGGAGCCGTAGAAGTATGGCTGGGAGGTTAGGGTCGGAAAGAGTAGCTCCTGAGACAACTCTTTTAACGATTGACTCGGCTTGAGGGCATGTATTGGAGTAAAACCCGACTTTGAGATCAGCACGAGAGATGCCGAGGAAAACCGTGACCAGAGACAAAGCTAGATTAACCTTAGCCTTTGTCGACACCATTTGTGCTCTCAGTAAATTCAGCTCAACAGAGAATGAGATTACAAAGAGAGAGAGAGAGAGAGAGAGGTGAAAAAGAAAGAAAGAGAACTACAGAGAAAGCCTCTTCATTAAGACAGCCATAAAAAGAAAGACATGTGTTGAGCGCTATATGCATGCAAAATTGTCACCTAGCATAAAAACATTTAATAAAAAACGAAACACAATATAAATTAACAAGTACCAACGCCCGGGACATACTGGAATATATACAGAGCAAAGTCATTGCGTATCATACAAAGAGGATTTGACTTTGTGAATGAAAAGAGAAATTAAAACAAATCAAACCAAAACCAAAGCACATCACTCGTAGTTTTGTACTAACTCACATAGTCTGGAGAAGCTCAGGATTCAAGAGAACAGTTTTCCAGCTTTGGAAAGGAGACACCTAGTTGCATTCCAACAGTAACTAACGTCTCCAAGGACCTACCGCTGTTAGCTAAGAGATCCTCATCAATCTTAATCGAGTCCTGCAATACGTGTCACGTGAAAGGTGAGGTTGATACAGATGCAGATGCAGACACTCATCTAGGGATGGTGTTATGAAAATGTGTAGTATTTTTTCACACGCTTTTCAAATTAAGAAACTCAATTTCTATGGTAGTGGAAGCTTGTAATTCAATTTTTCGGTTTTGGTAGCTTCGAAGAGATTAAGTATAAAGTATTATCATAGAGGTGCAAGTTTTAAGATTCACTATTTTTATAGTTAGTATACAGAAGAAAAACAAAGTTAGAAGCTAACCTTTTCAAAGACGCATATAACTGTGCTTCCACCAAATGAAAAGTAACCAAGCTGGAAAAAGTAGAATGTTGAATTAGTAATCGCTCGCATAAGAAACTATTCCGTCTTTTTAAAACAAATAGTAGAAATACAGAATTGCTTACCTCGTCCCCTTTCTTCACATGGTCTCCCTCTTGTCTAACAAAGGTGATGCTACCAACCATTGTAGCTCCAATCGCAACAAATGCAACCTGTTACAGAAATAAGCAGACTTTAAGTTTCGTAGGAAGATAAGAATTCATTATACAGAATCGTTTATGAATACAGCATCATTGAGTTCATAGCAGCAAGTACACTGACAATTGAGAAATAATTTGCTTCAGCACACCGAGAAAAAAGATAATGAGTGACTTATACGAGACGACAAACCTTTCCAAACTCTGCTGTTGATATAGTTACAACGGTCCGTTTATTCTCAGTGAACACATTACAGTACTTGCTATTGACTGCAATCGGATTAACCTAAAAACAAGGTAGATTATCAAGGAAACAAAAATAGCTCCAATAAGAAAATACAGAAGAGAAGAGTGGAAACTCTTCAACTTAAAACGGGCGATGGGTAAGTACATACTGTATATAAACTTCCAGGAACGTCGACAAACTTTTCAATGACGCCAGACACAGGAGAATGAAAACGATGATAGTCCTGTAACAGATCAATATATGCATAAAGAGAGGGAACAAAAAAGACTGTGATAATTTAGCTTTGGGTCGAAAGACATGAAACATGCAGTCTAGTCGCACCTGTGGAGCCAATCGGAATATCACCAAAGATCCATCAAGGAAAGCATCCGAATGCACATCCTTCCCAAGGAGGCCTTTAATTGAGAACTTTCGGCCCTACCAATATTGAAAACGGTTGAAAATTTTAAAACAGCGAATAACAAGTTGTCGGCTGCATCACTAATCTTACTAGTTATTCAATTTTGCAGATGCTGAGCTTGCATAATTACTATATTATAGCTACTGTAGAGACACGTTTACCTTGATCCAGAATCGCGTGCTATCATCCACCGACTGAAACGCCATTAATCGACAATCAGCAGCAGATACAGCAACATCTTCCCGATCAATGCACGCGATTGGTCTTGCACCTGGCTTTAACTCCCGTATGAAGAACTCATTGAACGTCTGCAAGTGAATGGACCATCTTTCAAATCCATGAAAAGTTCACAAGCTTATAGTCAAACCAAATTATCAAGGGTTCATTCCCTTCCTAGATAAAACCGGCAAGAACTAGCAACATATTTTCTTTTGGTTAGCATGATTTCATGAGTTGCCTTTGCATACCTTAAAATGGTCCAGGGGATACTTGACTTCAGCCATGTTTATTTGATCCTGCAACAGACAAATGATTCAATTTTCGGTGTTCATGTTAAGTTACAAAATGAGGCAAAACGGTTTAAAAGAGGATTTCATACCTTGAAAAACTCGAGAAAGCTGGGTATATTTTGGGCAGATTCAACTGTGTTCATTTTCTTCCCCTGCTTCTCAGAAAGACTCTGCAAAATCTCCTTTGCTCCTGCATCAAAGAGGCCAATCCAGAATGAAGGCAAGAATGTGTAACTTGTTGGCACAAAGTAAGCAAGAATAAAACGCAAAGGTACTATTGCCAGGCGAAGGACCCAGTTTGTTACCTTGGTCCATAAGCCGGAGTCCAATTTTTGATTGGTAAATAGCTCTCATTGACATAACAATCTTTGAATCAATCAACTCTTCGACGAGCCTCTTAGTCTTCCGATCAACCACCTAAAGCAAATATAAAGTAAATGTAACTATATTTTTAGTTCATGTGCTCACCATTAGAAGATACTCAAAAGAAAACCACAAAAACCGATAGGAGGAATTCAAAAAATATCAGGCTTCCCTCAAGTCAGGACTTTCTAAAGTTTTAAGGTTTTAAGAATCCAGAAAATCAGATAACTTCATTATTGGCCTCCATATTAATTTATCATGACACAAAACAGAAGTGGTAGAAAGCAAAGATACCACGATATGTGAAGCACTTGAACCAGTATTCAAACCAACATCATAAGTAGATAGATGAGTCCATTCACTTAGTTTGAACATCCACCTGATGAAATGTTATAAAGTTGAATGCTCATCAAGCCAAGAATATATACAAGATTTAGAATGGTTGATTGAAATTTGGAAAAAAACGAGAATTCTAACCCATATGAAGCCTGCCTATCAGTCAAGAACCCTCCGGTCATCGTTTGATTGCCAGTTCCTTCGTCAAAACAGAGAGTCATATGGATCATTGCGTTGAGCTTGTCAGAAATTTGAAGAGCCTCACCGCAAACCGGACAGCCATTTATAATTGGCTCCCTGCAATAGATGCATGCAAATGACTGTGGTTGAAGGATGTAATAGGATACAATAATATGCATAAACAGAAGTTCTCAACATAGGCAATGTATAGAATGTTATTACTGTTCCTGCTGAAGGGCAAGAAGTGCAGCCAACTCATCAATCGTAACAACACCATCTCCATTAAGGTCAGCGGCTTTGAACAACTCCTCTTTCTGGTAAACAAGTAAGTGAAAGCATCAAAAATGCCTTCAGAAAAGTGCAGCAATCTAGCATTCTCAAGTAAGGGGGTACAACTTTTGGTACTTGAAATTTCAAAGACTAACTGCCACAAAACAGTTGGAAAAAACACATATGCATAAGTGCGCACAATGGATAATGGTGACACAGCTCTAAAGGTCAAACCTTTTCAGCAGCCACTATATTCCCAAAAGCATTCATCAGATCAGAGAACTCAGAGAATGAGAGATGTCCATCTTCGTTATAGTCCTGCACTTAGATAAAGGACTCCATCAATCAATTATAAAGGCTGCAGGATGCCATAAATTTTCACAGAAAACTGCTTAAGAAGCCACTGAAAGGAAGAAAGGTAGCTCGTAGTTTCTTAACTGAAAAATATGGCGCACCAAAATAGAGAGAAACCAATAAAAAAATGAACGCAAGGGAATTTGATTAAAGGATGCAGGATGTACCAACTCCTTATCACCAATTATTGGAAATTCCAAGAAAACTAAATTTGTACCATGCAAAGAGAATAACATCACAGGACCAGAATAGACAGAGTGATAAAGTAAAGCATACCACTATGGACAAAATACGCTTCGCGAAACATGTCTCGGTTTCAACAGGATCCTGCGAATTTTAGCAGCCAAAAATCAGAAACTATTCCCATCGCATTTGTTCAACCACTGTTTTACAACTTCTAACATACTGCATACCTCAACAGAGCATGAAATGAACATGCTGCCAACAACAGTAGACGAGGCAGGATCTAACAGGTCAAATGACTTGCAAGTAGATTCAGGTTCCTATACCAATACAAGAGAAACAAAACATATACGTCAACAAACAATGTTTTCATCGGTTTATCAGTCAAGTCATTGCAATATCTAATTCATGCACCCACAATTATCAGCTAAATTGTGGGGGATTCCCCCTCAACCAATGGAAGACAAGTGTTCGAAAGCATGCTTGTTGATACTTACAAACTAGAAAAAGGTATTAAAAGAGAAAAGGTGGAAGAACCTAAACACCCATCATATGAAAACAAACAAAAACTGCTGACCTGCACTACAAACTCAAGGAGATCGAGCTCACAATAACCGATGATGTTGTTCTTCAAGAGTCTGTTGGTCTGCAAAGTCATCTCAACGGATCAATACTTAAAAAGTGAAAATGTAACTAAACGCCAAATCCAGAAAGAAGAAAGTAAGCAGATTCCATTAACACCTCAAATACAGAGATCCTAGCCAAACTTGGTCCATTTTTCTCCAGAAGGAGCTTCTTTTCCTACATACAGAAAAAAAAAAAAAAAACACAAGGGGTAATACACAACTCTTCAAAAGGAGCTAAAAAAAGCAGAAATTTGGGACTTTTGTTACCGAATTCCAAATCGGCTTATCAGTACTGCAAAATCATCAAAAACACGAGAAGACGGCGTTGACATTCTCAGAAGTATAAACGATTTCTATAAAAAAAATAAAAAAAAGTAACGAAAAATGCGAACTTACGAATCTGAAATTCCCGTACGGAATGTCTGTTCCCCGAAGGAAACACAAGCGAGCCACTTGTCCTTAAACTTCATCTCCGCCTACGAGAAGATGCCAAAAGGAAGTTAATAAAAACAAACAAAAAAAACTCATCACACATATGACTAATTGCTTCGAATTACGCAGTCGACGAGGATAATAAAATCAAAAGAGGGAAAAAAAAAAGAGATTCAAGTAAACCGTACGCCGATGAGAGTGAGAAGAGCAATGCCGGCGAAATCATCTTGGCTCACAGATCTCTGAGTGGCTAATCCGGAGACGCTGCCGGATCCTGGACGACGAAGACGGCGGCGGCTGCTAAAGTTCTGAAGCTTCTGTTTCATTTTTGATCGGCGCGACTCCTTCGTCTCCGTTGAGCTTCCGTTTCCCATGGTTTTCGAGTCTATCTAGCCCCTCACACGCCTGGTTAACCGATGGATCGGAGCAAAGGGGTTTATAAGTTTCCTCACCGGCTCTGCAGTGACCGGAGTCTCTTTTATTTGCAAAATATCTGCCACCGAAAAGCTGAAGAAGAATAATAATCACACTGACTACTTTTCCGATCAACTTTTTTTATCACTTTTATTCTCCACGTCGCTTTTTGAGTTTTGACAAAATTATTTACCATAATCAATGTTTATGAACATGTAAATAATTTTTTCTTTCGGGATTTTATAGCGACTAAATATAAGATGTTCCGAATTTAAAATGAATTTCGGACATGGATTTTTCAATACCGAGACAAGAAATATCTTATTACAGGTCATGCTTATTGCTTAACATCAACAAAAATATTAATTATAAAACTTCAAGTTGGGGAAGTAGTTAATATAAATTTGACTAGGTTTTAATTTGATGTGAACTGGTGATGATGTGATGCCTGCTTTGTTGTAAAGGGTTTTGTCATTTTGCAGGGACATGAACTCTGAATTGATTCGGTTATTCGTTATCCAATTTGTCTTTTTGTTTAACCTTTTATTCCTTTCCTTGGAGAATGTAGCAGTGAAATGTATTGATAATAAAGAGAGTTTATACAAAAAGCGAGATAACTCATTTGAAAAAAAAAGTACATAGTGCTGGTGTTAAGCATTTTACTGATTTGAATTTCACAACTGTTTTTTTTTTTTTTTTTTTACTTTTATCGATCGTCTCATGTAAACTTGCTAACGGTTGATCAAGATGATTGGCGTAATCACATATGATTAACATAATCACATCGAATAAAATAAGTATATGTGTTCAATATTTTCCACACAAAAAAATACAAATTAAGAGTTTTAAACAATTTAACTATATAGTATTTAAGAATGTTGTTGCTGCTGCTGAAGACTGATGAGTTTAAAATAAGGACCAGTCTTGTTCAAAACGAGCCTACGGTGGCTGCCTTGCTCTACGATCTTACCTCCATGTAATACACTGATCGTGTCGGCGTTCTTGATCGTCGATAACCGGTGAGCAACCACCACCGTCGTCCGGTTTGTCATTAACCGATCCAATGCTTGTTGTACCTATGATTCATTCGTATATAAATCCATCATATATAAAAGTCTATGAAGATTAAACCCTACTAAATGTAATTCTAAAGAAACTTACCACACGCTCAGATTCAATGTCCAAAGCGCTTGTGGCTTCGTCAAGGAGCAAAATCTCTGGATTCCTGAGGATGGCTCTAGCGATAGCGATCCTTTGTCGCTGACCGCCTGACATTTGAACGCCGCGTTCACCTACTTTGGTAGAGTAACCTTCCGGGAGAGAGGTGATGAAGCTGTGAGCGTTTGCGAGCATAGCTGACTCGATGACTTCAGATTGAGAAGCTCCTTCGTTTCCGTACAAAATGTTCTCGTAGATCGTTGTCGCGAAAAGCGCTGGTTCTTGTTGAACCAGTCCAATGTGTTTCCTCAGTGCTTTCAAATCTAGTTTCTTGATGTCTTTTCCTGCAATTTGGATTTAAAATAAACCAGCTTCATCAGCCAAATAACCCCTTTCTTTTGAGGCAAGAAACCTTGGTGTTGTACAGAGTTTACTTGAGACGCAAGAAGCTTTGTGTTCAGAGTCACAAGGCAAGGGCACTTACCCTCTATCATGACTTTTCCTGCGGTCGGGTCATAGAACCTGAGAATGAGTGAAATGACCGAACTTTTCCCGGACCCACTCTGTCCGACAAGTGCCATGCTCTTTCCGGAACGAACTATCAGATCAAAGTCCTTAAAAATTACAACATCTGGTCTTGAAGGGTAGCTAAAGTGGACCCCTTTGAGCTCAATCGTGCCTTCCACATTAGTCAGCTCCTCGCTGGTTTCTCCAACAATCTGAGTTTTCCGGTCCAAGATCTCGAACACAGACGCAACCATCTGGTTTCCTTTCAGCAGATCCGGAGCTAGGGCCAATGTCTCACCCATCGCTAAAGCCGTCACGATCAAAACCATGAATGTTTTCATCACTGATTTAAAGCTCGATAATCCTTTATCCATCAAAGTTGACCCGTACCTATCAGTTCAAACAATTGAAAGTTCAATCTCTACAATTAGGAGGTGGCATAAAGACCAAACCCTTTTAAAAACTCCCTATGATAAAGATTGAATAGAAACTTGTATTTTATAATTTGTTTTTATCCAAAACGATTTGAACCGAACCCTTTATTTTTGTTCTTATTCGGACATACTCTTCACAATACCCTTACTTAATTCGAATCCTACGCCTATCAATGTACAATCTTTTAAATTATCCGTGAAACTTTGTGCATAAATTGAGACATACCAGAGAGCGAGGCCATAGGAGGAGAAAATGAAGAACTGAGAGATGCCGTAGAAAAGTCCGGCTGTTTGCCCTCGCCTGAAAGAACGTTTGGAGGGTTCTAAAAGCTCTCTTGAATAAAGTTCTAAAATCTTCTCCTCAGCACAGAAGGCGGCGACGGTGCGGATGTTGCTAACAGACTCTCCGGCCAACATGTTGGCCTTCAAGTACGCTTTGCTCAAGTTTCCTCCGTAGCCTTGCATGAAAAGTTTCTGCAAATGTATAACAAAATCAAAACCTAATTAATTGTCAAGCTAAACACAAACGCAACCGTTAAAATTAAAAAGACGCAAAAACGCCGCGTTTACCTCGCTGATATGGCCGCTTATAACCAATGGGTATGTGGCCAATACGACAAGAGTAAGACGCCAGTTGAGCATGAAGGAAATGACGAAAGAGGTCACAACGAGACCTAAGTTCTGCAGTAGAATCGTTGACCTATCGACCACTATGGTTTTAAGCAAAGTCGCGTCGCTTTCTAGCCGCGACGCCAACATCGAGCTCGTGTTGTCCACCTCATCAAACCACCCGATTTCGTTCTTCAAGATCGCTACAAAACCAAAAATAAGATAAAGTTCACAGAATATATATAATCTAAGATCTATAAGCTCTTATTATTGATTTTAAAATTTGCAAAGAACTTCAAAATAGTCTGAGACAAACCTGAAAACATCTTTTCCCGGACGCGGAGAGTGAGACGCTCGCCCATAGTACCAAAGCAGATATGCTCAATGGTGTAGACAATGAGGGTGAGGACGGAAGCGCAGCAGAAGAGGATAGCAATCTTCTTGACCTCTTTTTGAGTGGTATCCCAATCCTTCTCGTAATACGAAACTAAAGAGTGCGAGACTCCAAGCGCGAAAAGAGGCATCTGAGATCCAGCAATAAAGGCACATAACGTGCCACAAATGCCGTACATCCAGTCCGGACGGATCATAGAATAAAGACGTCCCATCGTTACTTTAGCCTTTTTGGATGGTTCTGCGCCGTCCTGTCGAGTTACCGATTCCCTCTCCGAGCAGAAGCTCGTCCTTGTTCTTGCTAGTTCCTGCGAGTATTTTACACTGCAAATGCAAAAAAGGATATTGAGAATTAAGGTCGGCTAATGAAACTTTCAGAGACAGTATGGTGTTAAGCAAATACTACCTTTGTTGCCTGCTTAGCGTGCGACTCAAGGAAGGGTTACGCTGCAATGAGGCAGCCTCTTGGAGACGAAGGAGAGCAGAGTAGGCTCCGTCGGGATTAGTTATGAGATCCTCGTGGTTTCCAAACTCTACGATCTTCCCTTCGTGAACAACCGCTATGATGTCAGCATTTCTTACGGTTGAGAGTCTGTGAGCCACCACCACCGTTGTTCTTCCAACCATCACTCGATCCAACGCTTCTTGCACGCTCTTCTCTGACTCTGCATCTAGAGCACTTGTTGCCTCGTCCAGTAAGAGTATCGATGGATTCTTTACGATTGCTCTTGATATCGCAATCCTCTGTTTCTGTCCACCGGAAAGTTGAATCCCCCTCTCTCCAACCTAACAAAAGGCGGAATTTTAGTGTGTATATTTTTTTTCTTGTACCCTGAGGTGAAAATTGAATTCAGAGTTCATCGTGGTTTCGTGTTTCCTAAGGTATCTATTTGACAGACCTGGGTCTCAAATCCTTCAGGGAGGTTGTTGATAAACGAAATGGCTTCTGAGAGCTTTGCAGCACGGCCAAGCTCCTCAGCCGTCGCGTCATCTTTGCCATACATAATGTTTTCGCGAATCGTTGTAGCAAACAGAGCTGGTTCTTGATTAACCAAACCAATCTGTCCCCTTAACCACTTCATATCCAGCTCTTTAATATCGTTCCCGTCTAGCAACACCGCTCCGGAAATGGGCTCGTAGAACCGCTCTATCAAGGATATGACCGTGCTCTTGCCTGAACCGCTTCCTCCAACAAGTGCCACGACTTTCCCGGCAGGGATTGTTAGGTTTAGCTTGTCAAAGATCACCACATCGGGGCGAGATGGGTAACTAAAAGTCACGTCCTTGAATTGAATTTGCCCGTCTACTTTGCCGAGTTTGCGGCCAGATTTTGCGCTTGTTTTAGCTGCCGTGTCCCGTTCAATCATCTTAAAAATTGGATATGCAGCAGCTTTCGCTCGTACAAACGCGGAAATATCCGGCGCTGCCTGTCCAAGCGACCTACACGAACACGAAAACAAAGACTTTGTGGATACATAAAAGATTCAAAGGAAACGTGGAGAGGAAGCAAGCAAGATAGGAAGATCTTATACAGGCCGGCGATGACAACGTTGAGCATGGTAGTGAACGATTTGCCACCATCGGCGATCTTCTTGTGGACCACAACGCTTGTGAACCAGACGAGCAAGGCCCATGATAGAAACAACACACAGTGCAACGAACCAAGACCTAGTCCTTTGGTTAAACCGGCTTTTCTCCCGTACTTGTACGTGTTCTCGAGAGCTCCCCGGTATAATTTCACCGCCCTTTCTTCACCCGTAAATGCTTGTACGGTCCTCACATTACCGATCACCTAAATTTCGCCAGAGATACATGAAGTACATACACACAAAATCTATGATTTCTAATGTATGAAGTTTCCTTGTCAGAGAAGTAACCTACCTCTTCCGCAATCTCACCGGCCTTGATGTATGATTTCCGGACTCGGGCGATAAGTCCTATGGCCACGAAGGCGTAGATGCCGCCAGCTAGAGCAATGAGAGGGACTATGGACAGAGTGACAAGACTTATTTGCCATACGCTCGAGAATCCGATTGCAAAACCGGCTATGAACCGGCTTATATAGTGCAAGAAATTCCCTACCTGCAATCAAATTTACCGGTAATCAAGTTATGATAAATCATGAACCGGATTTGTGTGATCACATTTAAGATTTGAAATTGAGCGACTAGACTGTTAAGTGGCTGGCTAGCTGGAAAGAACCAAATATAGGTCAAAATTTAAAATATAAATTAAATCGTCTCAAACTCAACCGCCTTATAAATGCAAAACGCAATGCAGATGTAACCGAATTAAAGACGATGCATTTATTATTTTTACAAAAGAAAAAAAAGGTAACTGACACTACAAGAAAACAGGTCATTAACGACCACGTTTTACGACTACATAAGTGTAGTCGTAATTTTACGACAAGTTTACGACTAATTTACGATTAAAAAATGATTGGTCGTAAGTTCGATGTAAATTTACTACTAAATCATTTAGTCGTAAAATAGTCGTAAAGTTACCTCTCAAGTACGACTAATTTTTCCCGTAGTCGTACATTAGATGTAAATGTACGACTATTTTACTTCCGCTATTAACATCTTATTAACGACTAATTTACGTGTAAATATTACATCTAATTTACGACTCACATTTACTTTAGTCGTACAATAGTCGTAAATTGACGACTAATTTACATCTGGGGAAATAACATCTAATTAACGACTATTTTACGAGCAAGATAGATGTAGTTTGGTTGTTAAGTTATGCTAAAACGTAAATTGGTCGTAAAATTGTTACAAACCAAATCGAAATTTCACTATAAATACGAGCTTCTCCTTCATTATTAAGATGCAACAAAGAAAAAAAAAAAAAAGGAAAAAAAAATGTCTAGAAATATTTATGAGGTTCGAAGTTGGATGTATGCGCATAAAGATGCAAGAGGAAGAGTAACAGACGAATTTCTGAACGGAGCGGAGATATTCATGTACCAGGCGGGACAGACGCCTCTCACAAAGGAAACGGGTAAAATGTTCTGTCCGTGTCGTAAATGCAATAATACGAAGTTTGCTGCTAGTGCAACTGTTTGGAAACATATAGTAAATAGAGGATTTACTCCACATTACTATATTTGGTTTAACCACGGAGAGGGTGATCATAGGAATGAAGCTAGTAGTAGTAATCATGTTGAAAATGTTCGTAACAGCAGAGATGTACCACATTTTGCTGCTTCTGAAAGTGTCATTCAAGAAGATCATATGGTAGATCATGATAGGATGCATGATATGGTTAATGATGCATTTCACGAAACATCAGTAATGGAGGAGGTCGAAAATATAGAGGAGCCTAACTTGGATGCAAAAAGATTTTATGAAATGCTAGCAGCAGCAAATGAACCAATTTATAAAGGTTGTAGAGAGGGTCTTTCTAAGTTATCATTGGCTGCTAGGATGATGAATATCAAAACTGATCATAACTTACCTGAAGTTTGTATGGATGCATGGGCTGAGTTGTTTAAAGAGTATTTGCCTGAAGATAACTTGTGTGCTGAGTCTTATTACGAGATTCAGAAACTTGTTAATGGTCTTGGCCTACCCTCGGAGATGATCGATGTATGCGAAGACAACTGTATGATATACTGGGGAAAGAATGCAGAATTGTTAGAGTGTCAATTTTGCAAGAAGCCACGATATAAACCGCAAGGACGTGGGCGGAATAGGGTGCCGTACCAGCGGATGTGGTACTTACCTATTAAGGATAGATTGAAGAGATTATATCAATCTGAGAAGACGGCATCATCGATGAGATGGCATGCGGAACACGATCAGAAGGAAGGAGAGATCAATCATCCCTCTGATGCAAAAGCGTGGAAACACTTGAATAAGGTGCACCCTGATTTTGCAAGCAACCCTCGCAATGTTTATCTTGGGCTCTGTACAGATGGCTTTAGTCCGTTTGGGATGTCTGGAAGACAGTACTCGCTTTGGCCAGTGTTCTTGACGCCATACAATCTTCCACCAGAGATGTGTATGGAAAAGGAATTGCTTTTCATGAGTATATTGATACCTGGTCCAAAGCATCCGAAGAGGTCCTTGGATATTTTTTTACAGCCTTTGATAGAAGAATTGAAAGAATTATGGTCAACTGGCGTGCAGACATATGATTGTTCAACAAGAACAAACTTTACAATGCGAGCAGTTCTTTTGTGGACCATTAGTGACTTTCCTGCGTACGGGATGTTGTCGGGTTGGACGACGCATGGGAGGCTGTCTTGTCCTTATTGTATGGGAAGCACAGACGCATTTCAGCTGAAGAATGGGAGGAAGACGTCCTGGTTTGATTGTCATCGGAGATTTCTTCCCATTAACCATCCGTACCGAAGGAACAAGAAATTGTTTCGGTCAAAAAAGGTTGTACGAGACACCGCTCCACCGTATTTATCTGGAGAGGAAATCGAGCAAGATATTGATCACTATGGTTGTGAAGCGACAGTCAACAAAGGGGGTAATTGGCATACTCCGGCAAATATGCCTGATGGTTATGGGACACAACATAATTGGCACAAGAAGAGTATATTTTGGGAACTTCCATATTGGAAAGATCTACTTCTGCGCCACAATCTTGATGTCATGCATATAGAGAAGAACTTCTTTGACAACATCATCAATACTTTGCTAAACGTCCCCGGAAAGACAAAAGATAACATGAAGTCAAGGTTGGATCTGCCTGCATTATGTTGTAGGATTGAGCTGCATATTAAAAACGATGGAAAAATCCCGGTTCCTATTTTCAGATTGTCAGCAGAAGCAAAAGCGGCATTGTTGAAGTGGGTGGCATCAGATGTGAAGTTTTCTGATGGATATGTTTCAAATCTATCAAGATGTGTTGATAATCAGGGACAAAAGTTTTCAGGGATGAAGAGTCATGACTGTCATGTTTTTATGCAACGACTTCTTCCATTTGCATTAGCAGAGTTGCTGCCAAAAAATGTTCACGAAGCACTTGCAGGTAACTTAAATATATATATAATTAAAGTTATAATTATATATTTCTTCTGGTTTTTAAGGGACTTATAATTCATTGTAAATTATTGGTAGGCATTGGAGCTTTTTTCAGAGATCTAAGCGCACGCACCTTAACTGTAGATGTCATCAGGCAGCTTGATGAGAATATCCCGATCTTGATGTGCAATTTGGAGAAAATTTTTCCTCCGTCCTTTTTTGACGTCATGGAACATCTAGTTATCCACCTTCCGCATGAGGCATTGCTTCGTGGACCTGTTCATAATGGATGGATGTATCCTTACGAGCGAGCTATGAAATATTTGAAAGGGAAAGCAAAAAATTTGGCAAGGGTTGAAGGTTCAATAGTTGCTGGAAGTTTGAATGAGGAAACATCTCACTTCACTTCCTACTACTTTGGTTCACAAGTCCGCACACGAAAAAGGACTACTAGCAGATACGATGACGGTGGTGTTGTGCCGACATATGTTGATAAGGATGTTCCAGACATATTCTGTGAGGTTGGACGTCTAGGTGGAAAACTGAAAGAAGTTTGGTGGTCGAGTTCAGAAGACGCTCACAGTGCCCACACATATATACTCCTTCAATGCGAGGAGCTTGAATTATTTGAAAGGTAATTTAATTTTTTTCTGCTGTTGATTAATAATTAGTTTTACCACACATGTACTTAATTCAATTATCATTAATTTGTTTTAAAACAGCGACTTTCTTGCCCAAGTCCAAGAAGCTATACCAGGAATATCAACTAATGATCTCAACAAAAGGAAAGACCAACACTTCGTGAAATGGTTAAAAACGCAGGTATTACATCGCAATATATATACGTCTGTACATATATATTTGACGTTTCAGGTTGATTGTGATGATCCATTTTATGTACATATATATATATTTGACGTTTCAGGTTGATTGTGATGATCCATTTTATCCTCAGTGGTTTCACGAATTGATACAAGGTCCGATCGGGAAGGTCACCACAGCATCTATGTATTTCACACGGGGATACACTTTTCATACTTACGAATATGGTAGTCAGCGAGCAACAATGAACTATGGAGTATGTGTGAAAGGAGAAGCTGATTTCTATGGAATCATACGAGAGATCCTCGAAGTGGAGTTCCCTGGCGCAGTGAAGCTGAAATGTGTTCTCTTCAAATGTGACTGGTTTGACCCCACAGTCAATAGAGGTGTTCGGTATAGCAAGTTTGGTGTTGTTGATATAAATGCTACACGGAGGTACAACAAATTTGAACCCTACATATTGGCTTCCCAAGCAGACCAAATTTGTTATATTCCATACCCGAGGATCAGACAATCAGGAATTTCTTGGTTAGCCGCTATAAAAATTACACCTCGGGGCCGATCACTGACAGATGAAAAACCACCTTTACAAGAAGATGCAGCTGTAACTGAAGTAGAAGTACCCGAACAAGCTTTAGATGATATCTTACTTGTTGATCTGCGTAATCCCGGATATGAAGAACTTCCAGACGATGCAGCGGACGAAGCCAACGAAGATGAATTTGAAGAAAATGATGAAGTGGATGATGTTTCTGAAGACGAGTGATCGAGTTCCATTATTATGTTACAAAGTTTCTTGTTTTATCATTATACTCTTTGTATTGAAAAAAACTTTGTATTTTTAAGTTTTATGTTATAAAGTTTCTTGTTTTATACTATCATAAAACTTTTTCTATTGGAAAAAAAACTTTGTATTTTGATGTTTTATGTTATAAAGTTTCTTGTTAAGTATATAGGTTTGGGGAATTTGGGGTATGGGTTTTGGGGTTTGGGTTTTGGGGTTTGGGGGTTTGGGGTTTTGAGGTTTTGTGGTTTCCGAGTTGGGAACATGGTTACAAATTAGTCGTAATTACGACTCATGTACGACTAAGTCGACCCTAATTAGTCGTAAAGAACGACTACTGTACGACTCGAGTTACAAGTTAGCCCCTTATTGGTCGTAAATACGACTACTGTACGACTCAGGTTACAATTTAGTCCCTACTTGGTCGTAAATACGACTACTGTACGACTCGAGTTACAATTTAGTCCCTACTTGGTCGTCCAGTTTTCTATAAAAACAACCATCCCACACTCTCCCATTGTAGAAGACAGCAAGTAAGAAAATAAGAGAAGTAAGATCTGGAACGACAATGGGGAGGAGACACGGTGAGACCTGCGAGTGTTTACGTTTAAACGTCCGGAGGTCTCGCTTTGTCTCTTTTCCCTCGTGGTTCCAGTATCTTTCTTCTCTTTTTTTTCCATAATTTATATAAACAGTCCCTAATTGGTCGTAAACAGTTTAGTCCCAATTTGGTCGTAAATTGCTTGTAGTCCCTAATTGGTCGTAAATATTAGTCCCTAATTGGTCGTAATAGCAACTGCCTTACGACTATTAGTCCCTCATTAGTCGTAAAGGCGGAGTCCTTAATTAGTCGTAAATGTGATTGGTCGTACTTTAGTCGTATATTTACCACCCGTTTACGACTGTTAGTCCCTAATTAGTCGTACATTTACGACTAATGTACGACACAATGTGATTTTTATATAAGGAGAGCGGAGCGAAGCCATTTGGTTGCTCATTCCCTTCTCTCTAACAACCAGATAGCCTCCTCTCTCTCTAGGTAATTTTTTTTTCCGTTTTAGATTTAATTAGGTGGTTAGTTAGGTAATTAGATTAGGAATTTGGAATTAGTTTAGGTTTGGAATTAGTTTAGGTTCGGAATTAGTTTAGGATAATAATAAGTGGAAGATTTAGTTAGATAATATGAATTATATGAATTATATATATGAATTATAACCATTTACATTTTTTTTTTCCAGATTGTCAATATATTGTTATGGCGAGCGGTAGAAAGAGACTTCAAAACCGTCATCCCCGAACATCTTACGGGGAGACTTTTCTCGGTCAGTCGTCTGATCCATCAGCTTCTACGTCTGGGACATCATCCGGCCCACACAATGTCCCTGATAGCCAAAACCCCAGCGTTCCGTATGTCCCTCAGCCTGCTGATCATGTACCGCCATACTTTCCCCAGTATGACGCTGATCATGCATACTTTTCGTATGATGAGCAGTCGCCTCCACATCAGGCTACACAGCAGCCTCGACAGCAGCCTCCACATCAGGCTCAACAGCAGGCTCCACCGCAGCCTCCACAGCAGGCTCCACCGCAGCCTCCACAGCAGCCTCCTGCAGCTCTTCATCCAGATTTGATGGTGCCGGCGAGTGCACGGTATGCAAGATATACCGTCGAAGACATTCTCCTGATGCCGGGTCGAGAAGGTTTACCAATTCTCGATCCAGATCTACCAACCGGCACGACTTGGTAATTTAATTTTATATTATTTAAATAAAATTTATAATTTAAATTTCAAAATATAATTAAATAATTACTTATATATATTTATTGATCTAATTAAATAATTGTTCAAATTTTGTAGGTTTACTTGCGACAATAGTATCGGACAGAGCATTGGGGATATCATCAGGTCAAACTTCCGGGAAATGCATCCCAATTGGTCTCTTACACCTCCCCATGTTCGCATAACTTGGTTCAAGTGCTTTGCGGTTAGTTTATAATCTTAATTTTTTTTTTATAAAAACATTTAAATATGATTAATTAATATTTTTATGTTTTTTTTTGTAGCAAAAATGGAATTGGTCAGCCGCTATTACCGAGACGGTGAAGGCAGAGTTCAACCATAAGGCGCTGCTTCGCCTCAAGAACATTGTTAGCGACTGGAAGGAAAAGTGGAGGGTTATGGGGGATGACGCAAAAGAAACCTACCTCGACAATGATGTTTGGAATGGCCTGAAAGAATATTGGAAACAGGCAAAGGTAGAAAAAAGGTCTCTCACTTGCTCCAAGGCCCGCCTCACCCGTGATTCTGATGGCAATCTCCCAATACCTCATACTTCAGGACAGACTCCACACGCCAAAAGGGCACTGCAAATTGTAAGTTTTTTTATATTATTCAATTTTCATTACATTTATATAATAATATTGAAATATTTATAAAAATTAAGCCCTAGTTTAATTCATTTTTTACTTTTTTTGCTATATATAGGCTGCCAAAGAAGGAGCACCACCATCTTTAGCCCGACTTTATAAGGAGACCCATCAGCATTCCGATGGCACTTTCTCCCATCCTCGAGCAGAGCAGATCTACAACGATGTAGAGAATCGGATTCAGGAGATCCAGACCCAGCTCACGCAAGAAAATCCGGATGGTGCACCGGTCCAACTTTCGACCATTGACCAAGACAAAATATTTGAGCAGGTAAAATATTCAAGATTTTTAATGTTTCTTTATATTTTTAATTTTACATATATATGCATATATGTAAATATAGTACTAATTAATACTCAAATCCAATCGAAGGTTGCTCCGAGGAAAAGAGGACGTATAGTTGGGATCGGGAGTGTCAACGATGTCCCCAGAGCGAGAGCTGAACACGCTGCTAGAAGGGCAGAAGAGTCCTCTATCCGGAGGGAGTTGGAAGCTGCGAACGTAGTCATAGCCGACCACAACGACAAATTTAAGGCGATGGCAAATATGATGGATATGATTCTAGAATCAACTCCAAACGTGAACCCAGCAGTTGCGGCTACGTGGCAGACTATGCGTCCAAACTTTATCCCCAACCCTACTCCGGAAGAACAGCAGGAATTGGAGCGGCGTGCGGATGAGAGGAGTGCCGAGATGTTCAACGATATAAACCTAAATGCTTAGGTTTTTCGGTTTTTATTATTTTGTATTTTGAATATTTTTATATATATTATATATATGGATGATTAATTTTTCGTTTTATAAAATATCGAATTTTAAATTTTTAAATTAATTTTCAAATTTTTTTAAAAAATCATATTTTAAATTATATATAAAAAAAATTCGTAATATATATATTTAACGTAATTTCGTCGTAATATTACGACTAATGAACATCTGTGTTCGATGTAAGTTAGTCGTCAATTTACGACTAATTAACGTCTACAGTCGATGTACATTAGTCGTAAATTTACGACTAATTTACTACACATTTAGTTCCGAGTATTTACCTCGCTTTTACGACTAATATGTTTACGTCCTGTTTACGACCCCACAAGTTAGTCGTAATGTTACCTCGCTTTTACGACTAATTCATTTACGTTTAGTTTACGACGCTTTTTATTAGTCGTAACTTTACGACTTGTTTACGACTATCTTCTTTACGACTGATTTACGACTAAACACATTAGTCGTAAATTTACGACCAATTTGCTACTATCTGGGGATTACGACTAGCTGTTAACGACCAATCGCAATTAGTAGTAAGTTGGTCGTAAAGCATGTTTTACGACTAATATGCTACCAATTCTGTAGTCGCTAATTACCTGTTTTCTTGTAGTGTGATAGTATATACTTTCTTTGAGTATAAGAAAAATAAAATATTAGTTATAAGAAATACCGAAAAGCAAAAGATACGCATGCATAAACCTCTTTATTATTTATTGAACTAAGCCTTGGACCATATGGGTGGCTCACATTAAAACCAATACCGAGTAGACAACCCATGTGTAATACAGAAAAACACAACCCATTTCAAAAAAATTCTACATTTAACACATAAACGTCTATAGCTTTGATCGACCAACGCCTTAGTTAGCAGACCTCATTAGGTATTTGCACAAAATACAAATATTATTTGTGGATATAATAATGGTAAGAAAATTTGAGTGCATTTTAGTTACTAGGACACTTACTAAGAAAATGGGTACCACGAAAAGTAATTGGTCTATTACGTACGAATTTTACTATAATTGAACTAACACAACATGTTAACACGAACACACACACACAAAAACAAAACCAAATCAAACAATTAGCAGCCGGTACCGATCTGACTCGGTGTAAAGAGGTATACCTTCTCAGAGAGAGCGTCTTGGACGACGAGAATGTCGGAGGTGATGGCGGATATAACTTCTCCGGTGGAAGCTTCGGTATCAAATAAGCTTATGTCTTGACTTAACATTGACCGGAGATAAGCTCTCCTCATTTTTGCCGCTTGCCTCTCTCCCGTATGCATCCAGCATGCAACCTCTGTTTCCATTTTTTATATATATTTTTATTTACCAACTTATAATGAATTATATACTTCAGAAAGATCCCTTGATTTTAATATATGTTTATTTACCTAGCCATGATGAGAACAGTATAGCCACACTCAGATATACAAAATCCAACGAGTACTGCAACAAGTAAATACAAATTAATTAAAGCCAATAATAGCATATGCTTAACTAGCAATTCACTCGAATTTTGTCAGGAGTACATTTGGATTATTAATTCCAATATGCTAAAATTAAAGAACATTTTTTGTAGGTCAAGTTCTCTTCAGTTTCCGAGTAATCAGCCGAAGAATCTAAATATCGAGTTATATATATTAAGAAAAATAAAAAATAAAAACCTTGGCGACTCTGTGAGAGGCTTGATGTGGAAAGAAATAAGCAAGACCAATGATGTTGATGAGTTTGCCAAAAAATATGAAAAAGACAGGAACGGAGGCGCCGTGAATGCACGCGCCGATTGATCCGAGAGTCATCAGAACGCAATCGTAGAAATCTGCGAAGGAGAAGAGCTTAAGCAGTGACACTTTCGGCGTCGCCTTCTGCTTCTCCTTCTCCTTCTCCGTCGCCGGATCACCGGACGGCTCCATTCTTAATTACCGGGGAGGGTGTGTTTAGTTGTTGGAGAGGGAAAAAGAAGAGAACATAAATAGAAAGAGAGAAATTAATAAGAGGGAAAGTGGTTAGAGAGGAAGAAGATGAGAGAGAGAGCACATTAAATGAAAGAAGACATATAAGACCAAGTTTATTGGTTTCAGCGAGAATTGTTTGGTATGAAGCTGTGTGTGTGTGTGTGTGACCCTTAATAATAACTGTCTAATAAAGTTTGATCTCTCGCTTTATTTTTGAATTGTTTGTAATCTTTTAACCAATTATAATGGCAATTAAATATTTACTTGTAGACTTGTAGTAGTATTAATTTTGTTCACGGTAAAGGTAATGAATCAGAAGGGTAAATACTGGTGAAAGGAACAAGCTCAGCGTCGATTTTAGTGTACGAGTTTGTATAACTGAGGTATCTTTGACGTCAAATATGTCTTCTAAGACTTTTGTAAACTTCGTAGTCAACGCTTACACGCCTATAGTTCACTATGTATATTGTCTTTAGCACATACATCATACAACTCTATGATCCATAAAATGCAGTGATTGAATGATTTGAGTCGATTTATTTTTCATTGTTGAAAAAGTCAAAATCGTTTTGAAAATTTAAATACTGAAAATGCAAAATCAAGAAGACTCTTTTTGGATACACGGAACTCAATTTTTTTTTTTTTTCAAGCGCTGGATTTTGTAATTCTGTGGGTGGTGTTTCCCTCTTTAATTTTCTACAAAAATAATTGGGTGGTTTCTTCTATATAATTTAGGTATAAAACATATTTATAAATTGTAGTACGTACGTTTATCTAACAACAGCAAAAACTCTAATTAAAATAGAATTAGCCGACCTAAAATAATTTCGATCAGACTTCCATTTGTATCTGATTAGAATCAAACCTACTAACCGAACTGTGTTTTTTTTTTAAAAAAATGTCTATCACTCTTCAGCTCATCACCCATAAAACGAAGTTGAAAATTATGCAAAAAAAGGAAGTTAGTATTATAAAATAATGAATGTATATTTGTTAAAAACGCGTTCACATGTCTGCATGGACTTTGGATACATGTATGTCCGCTGGATTGAGATTCAATAAGAGAAAGACAATGACATCTTTCAGTTCAAACAGCGAAGAACTCAAAATCCATATCAAAAACTTATGGGCTAATATTTTTTTAAATATAATATTACTCTCAGAAAATTCTTATAGTGGCATACAGGAATTTTAAATAAGGACTAACAACAATTCTACAATTGCATTAATGCACTTTGTTTGATACACTTTTTCAATTTTGCACTCATAGAGAAGCCATTTTCATTTATACACTTCTTCCTATTGCAAAATGACCAAAATGTCCTTCGTGTGAAAAGTTTCCCATCGTCAATCCAATCTCTCAGTTTCCTCATCGGAAAATTTGATTCTCCGATTTGTGTTCATTGTGATGATCTTAATGTTGTATCAATGGGGAAATCGGAATCTGATGTTTGGTTCTCTTTTTTTCAGCTTTTCGAATCTGTTCGCTTAGGTTATCATATCAAACTCATGTGGCTACTCTGTCTCAGAGACGTTATTACTCTATGAAATCCCTAAAGGTGAGTCTCGAATCTTTGGTTACTCGAGCTTCGATCCTAATTGCTCCTGGTTAGTTACTGTTTTGAACTTTTGATGATTCAAGTTTCATATTCCGATTGATTCTCTTGTTCGATTTGTTTCTTCAAATTCTGATTTTGGATTTTGATGGATTATAGCAGAAGTTGAAGAGAAAGAAGACGAAGTTGAGGATTTCGAGCAACTCGCGAAGAAACTCCAAGATGCTTCACCACTTGAAAAATTGATTATGAATCATTGGGTAATCGATTCTATATTTCTATTAGAGCAACCAAACAAAAAAAAAGTAAAGAATTTGGATTGACATATGAAATCTGGTTTTGATTCTCCGCTGAAGATTGAATACGCTCGTTTAACGGGAATACCATTTAGGGTTTTGCTACTGACTCTCGCTCTTCTGTATGGACCCTCCAATAACGATGCTGCCTTGGAGAAATACAGATATCGTTATCATCCGCATCAAGACAACAAAACTTCCTTTCACATTTTGATGATATTATTATCAACAGTTCAAGTGTCATAAGCATTGATGGAGTCTATTTCTTCGTTGTTACAGAGCTGAAACGGTACGTTGGTGTTTTCGTTCAGTAGAATTCAGGTTTATAAAAAAGGAGAAGATTGCTGAAAAGCTTTGACTTTGGGAGGTTGGGATCATAGATTCATCCAAGCAGCTTCTTTTGAATCCGATGATTCACCTTTGCATTTGGAGAGAAACCATCACTGCTGGCACAAATCCAGGTACCCCAGTTACAATTTCATTGCAAATCTCTGTATCGTTCTATTCAGAAACCAACATATCTGGACAATTTTGTTTGATACTAATTATACAGGTCGTCTTTCATATCTATGCTAATGCAGAAACATTTGTGAGAGCAGATGATGTCTTTATTACTTTTGCAGAAGATCTCAATACAAGCATAGCTAGCTCGGTATGAACTCGAGTAGTAGAGGAGGAAGCAGCCGTCTCCATTTATAAGGCTTTATAAAAATCATTTTGTAGAAGTTTATAAAACAATTTATACGGGTTTATAAATAAAACTTATAAAGCTTTGCAATTTCTGTTGTTCACAAGATGTTTACAAACTCATTATTGGTCTTCCAACATTCTTGGTCACAATCATCAAACGATGAGAGGCCAACAGAAAGATGTTCTCACCTTGTGTCTCAGATGTTCTCACCTTGTGTCTCAGATGTTCATGAATCTGGTAAGATGCAACTGGACCAGAATCCATGTTTATGTCCCACAGCTGAAACGTCAGGAAGAGAAGGTATCAGAAAGACTGAAGGATACAGCTAGTTAGCCCACAATCAGAAAATAAATACACAAGGAAATAAGTGATTTCACGAGGGTCATGTAATCACGACTAAGTATGTATCTCTCATACAAATCGAGTATAGATTACTATGCATATGCATGCAGTGGACATAGATTATAAAGCATTGTTAATTGTTTATAAAATCATTTATAAAGGTTTATAAATCTTTTACAAGTGTTTATAAATATTATAAAAGCTTTGTAATTTTTTATAAAGGTTGTATAAATCTTTTATAGAGATTCTAACTCTAGCAATTGGATACTAGTCTTTTATAAAGCATTGACAAGTGTTAATAAAATTATTTATAAGGGTTTATAAACTATTTATAAACGTTTATAAATCTTTCAAAAAGGTTTATAAATCTTTTATAAACGTTTATAAATAGTTTATAAACTCATTTATAAGAGTTTATAAACTCATTTATAAAACCTTTAAAGCATTGTAAATCAGGAGTAGAACAAAACTAACCTTTATAAAACTATTTAAAAAATCTTATAAACCTCAAAGCCCTTGATTACAAGTTAAATCGCAGAGATTCTATCTTTTGATGTGATCTGAATCTTCGAATTATAATGTTGTGTAAAGCTCGAGTCAAATAAAATTTTGTTCGCCTTTTTCATTATGTATATCTATGAAGCTTTATAATACCTTTACAAAATCTTATAAACTTTTTGCATACTCTATAAGCTTTATAAACCTTATAAAGGTCTATAAAACTTCTATAAGAACTTATAAGATTTATAAGTTACCAATAAGTTAGAAAATTATTTATAATCATAAAAATGTAGATTTATATGGGTTTATAAATTTTATAAAATAGCCAAACTTATAAATGGTTTTATAAACTCTTATAAATAGTTTTATAAACCCTTATAAAGCCTTATAAATAGTTTATAAACTATTATAAATAATTTATAAACCCTTATAAAAGCTCTTATAAATCATTGATAAGCTCTTAGAAAATATTTGTAACCCCTTTTTTCTTTTTCTTTTTGCCACCAACTGGTTTTTAAACACTTAAAACATATTTATAAAGGTTTATAAAAATCTATCTATAATGACTTACTAAACCCATATAAATCCATGATTGATACATTTTTATAAAGGTCTATAAAACCATTTATAAAGGCTTATAAAAGCTTATAAAATTATTTATAAATGTTTATAAATCATTTATAAAGGCTTAAGAACTCTTTCATAAAGGTTTATAAAACTTTTATAAGTCATGAGCTAAATGATATCTTCCTACACTTGTTTATAAAATTGTTTATAAGGTTTATAAAATTATTTATAAAGGTTTATAAATCGGAAGATGAAGGAGATCACTTGCAGAGTTCTGGTTACAAACAGTCAGCAATGTTCCAGCCACACCATCAGATTTCTGCAGTATACATATTGTGGATAATGAAAGCAAGACACACTGATTTTCGGATAATGCAACTTTGAAGTGTATAGATATAACAAATATATTCCTTATACCCTATACAACGACATGATTATGCAATACTTAAACGACTCATACACTTAAACTATGACTCTGACGTTCAAGCGTCATCTGTCACTAGGAACATGTATCTTTACTTAGACATGGTTCGAAAGAATTGATAACTTCAACAAGCGAAGGGTCTAATCCAATTCTTCCTCAGCTTCTCTCAGTCATCCCATCATCTTTGTCATCTTCTTCCGCTTTACCACATGGCAGTGAGACTTCTCCTGCAACATACAAAAAGAAAATACCCTCTTAACGATCAGTTCTTAACTTTTTTTTTTTGGTCAAATCAGTTCTTAACTCAATTCTGCTCAAATAAAAACAAAAACGATCAGAGGAAAGCAAGCACAAACCCATCTATCAATGAAAAACAAGACGAATTACTTGGATAAAGTATCAACATTAGATTCCCTCCTATACATAACCAAACCAACAACAGTCCTGCTTGTTCTGAATCAAGAAAATGTAACTTGTTAAGCCATCTTACGTGATTACATCATTCCTGCTATAAGAATTTTTTTTTCTTATTCCAGATCAAAGACACCAAAATATACCAGAGATTTAAAACAAGTGTAGCTTTTTCTTTCTTTCTGCATTCAAATCATCTGGTTGCACTATAATCATTCATTCATTCATTCATTCATTCTAGACAGTTTTGTTCAGTCTAAAGCATAGTCTAAAAACAACGAAGCATCATGCGAGACCTTAATCACGCTGCCGATTGGGATCTTCTCCGATTGGATCTTCTTCAACGTCGCCTCCTTTGTGATTTTTTTTCTTGTGTCTGTAGTCGATGATCAAGCACAGCTCCGGAGAGTCTTCGGCGTGATCGATCAGAGGATGAGAGAGAGGGATCATCACTGGATTAGTCCGATCCATCTGCGGGATTTTCTTCAGCATCACCACTAGATACACAAAATCCCCCTCCTCCACCTGCTCTGACTTCTGCCGATTGGACTTCGAGTCCCACAAGACGACTAGTTTCTTCTCCTTTGGAGCAAACACACCTTCTCTGTTCCTCACCATGTCGATTTCAAACGACGATGCTGATTTGAGGCATGATTTGATCGAAATTGACGAACACGAGGAAATCCGGCGAAACTAGGGTTTCAGAATTTCGAATCGGAGAAGGAAAAGAAGCTGAGATTTGTGAGTAAGAAAGAGTTTTGGCCGATCGAATTACAGAAGACGGGGAGGAGAAGAAGGAAATTAGATTTGTATGTGTTTAAAATCACTGAGGGGCATGATAGTCAATTCAATGTTAAAATAAAGTGTATTTTTGTAAGGAAGGGAGGTGAGTGTATTTTTGAAAAGTGGTATTTAGAAAGTGGTATTAGTGACAAATTCTCATTCTAAAACATGATTCCATAACGTATATTTTTTTTTTCTTAACAAAAGTGTCAATTAGATATCAAGTGTGTCATTTTTTTAAAAAAAACGATATAGATTATTAGAACTATTACAAAGACAATTATACAACGGAAAACTTTACTCATTCTACTAGAATCCACGATCACGATGAACGGCTCCGCTTACACCATGCTGAAGCATTAATGAACTTTTAGTTAACCACTGGACTAAGAGGGCTTCCACATCAAATGTGTCGTTAATCAACTGAAAAATACCAAAAACAAAGCTTAAAAGTTACATAATCAGCTCACACTTGAAACAAAACAAAATATTATATCCTGTAATTTTGGGTTTAGAAAGATTAGGAGATTTAGCCTAAACCTTCTTTTAGGTAATAAAAAAAGGAAATATGTTTTTTCAGATTCCATATTAGTTATATATACTATATTATATATATATTCCATCATGCATAATAACTATATTAGGTAGTAACCCGCGTCATGCGCGTAGTAAAATATTTATATAAATATTAATTAAATATAATTTTATAGTCATTTATATAGATATATAATATGATTTCAACATTTTCAAAATCTTTTAAAATTGTATATTAATAAATGAAAAATAATTAAATCATATATAGGATAACATTGCTAAAAATCAGTTATTTTTCTATCATTATTGATCGAGTAAAAAATTATGACATATTATTTAAATCTGAATTTATTTATAAATTGATATGAATAGGCGTAAATTCAACTACTATATGTTTATTTAATTAAATGTGTGGTTATTTATTTTAATCTATATTATTAATTAAGTTTAGAAACAGAATAGTTTTTCATTACCATAATTTTATTACTGATTGGTATCAATACAAATCAAATATTTTATGTTGATTTATTTTAGGAAATTTGAATTATGTTTAAATACAATGAAATTTATTATAGCTGTAGTTATATACTATAATAAATATATTTGATAATCATGGTAAGTTGATATAAATTAGTGATTTCTATTTATATATTAGAATTGCTTGTAAGTTTCTTTTTAAGAAAAATAATATATACTTTTTATTATATTATAATCTTTAAGAAAAATAATATATAATTTTTATTAAATTATAAGATTATAATATAATATTAATAAAGTAAAAGTATTATAAGTTTTATATTAAATAAAGATTAAAGAATTATAAATATATATAATATAAGATTATGTAAATAAATTATTATGAAGTGATATAGTTATTATTGTAATTCATAAATATAAGTTAAAACGAATAACTATACTGAAATATAATATATTTATTTCAAGTAAAAGTTATTTAATAAACATGATATATATATTAATATAAAATTATTTGATTATATTGGTTAAATAAATAATTAAAGTTATATATTTTATGAATGAATAAATAACATGTATTTTAATTAGAGTCTATGAGATATATCATATTTTTGATTATGTAATAGTGATAATTAATATAAGTGATCAAATCATATAATAGCATTATATGTAATTAATATAAGTAAGGATGATATTTACCAAAAAAAAAAAAAGTAAGGATGGTACTCTTGTAATAAACACATGAAGTAAATGTTAGTCTTTTAAAAAGAATTCCCAAATAATATATAGGGGATTATTAGAATATGTAGAGTTTAAATATTAGTGGATCCACTTAAGTTAACTATTCTAATATATTGGGAAAAAAGAAAACAAAGAGTTGAAAAAGAAATTACGCAAAGACAATAATTAAGAAGAAGAATAGTTTGTGTTAGTTGTGCTGATGACTGGTGAACTTATAATGTGGTGGGGTCAAGTTTTCGATCATAACATGTCTTTTTTTTTTGCTGGTTTCGATGGCGCATAGTGAAGGGACCAAGTCTTATAGGGTTCTGGACGCAGTCGTTTATATTGTTACATATCACGTATGATATGACGTCTCATATATTCTCTTGATTCGATTTTTCCACAAATATATATATATATTTTTTTAACCTGGGTATCTCAGACCTAAGCCCAGACTAATCCCCAAAGAAAGGAATGCTCCGAATAGAAGTTTCTCCCAGTTTTTCAAATGAGCCGAAAACATAGCTCATATCGTGTGGCCTGGTGCACGAACCCAGGTGTACCTCCCCTTTTACCACTGGACCACAAACGCCAGGTTTTCCACACATTTATTTAAGCCTGCTTTTTTCTCTCTCTCTTAATTAGGTCAAAATGATCGAAGTTTGATAAGGAAAACATTTTATTCATCTAAATAGTGCTAACTTTTTACCAAAAAAAGGTGCTAACCAGCTAGAACGACTATAAATATAAAATTTACAAATTGGTGGCCAAAATAATAAAATAAATAAGTAAATAAGATCTTAAATTTGTATGATTATGTATTCAGATATTGTTTTTAAAGCTTGCTACTTATTTATGGAAACAATCTTATCAAAAAACTTGATCATTTTTAGTTTAGTTGATGGTAAATGATCAGAGTATTCAAACTCGTTTCTCCTATTCTCTAAATTGAAGCCAACTTAGAGATCATTCCTTTCTTTTTGGTTAAAAAACCATTTATGTGTATGGTATCATTAGAAATAGATAAAACAAGGAAAACCAAAGCTCATCTATTTTCCAACTCGAACGACTTGTTTCTGTTGACAAATGTATAATATGGATGTGACAATCTATTTATTTTTTTTCTCAAAAGAGGGAATGCGTGATGCACGATTAAATGCAAACTATAATGCATGTGTATGATTTAGCCGTTTTGGGCATTCGGCTTATTGTTGCATTATTAATGAAAATGACGTATTTGAGCTGGTTAGTAAAGGCGTGACTTAAGAATATTTTTGCTAATATTGTGACCTGGTTATTTAACACATTTAGAACTGAGGATTAGCGACTATAGATATATGTTTCACAACCCACACAACATTATCCACACCGATAATGATCAATGCAATGTTTTTGAAATCATTATAATTTTTAAAATAACGAGTCAAAAACTAACTCCATGAACTAAGGAGAAAAAAACTATCCGTCTAATTATAGCCATAACCAAAGATGCTTATATCAACAGTTTCCGGCCATTTCTGGCATCAAAATTTTGAAAAGAATAAACACAAGCTAAGTCTTCATTGTCCTTGAAGAGAACAGAAGCCATGGATTCTTTAAGAGGCCAAGGTGGGATTCAAATGCTTTTGACTGCTGAACAAGAAGCCGGCCGGATCGTTTCAGCTGCTAGGACCGGTATAGTCTTTCTCTTTTACGGTTTCTTGGCTCGATTACTAAAATTTTGGTTTGAATCCTTTTCATCTTTTCCCTTTTTTTTTTGATGGATGAATCGATGATCAGCAAAACTAGCAAGAATGAAGCAAGCGAAAGACGAGGCTGAGAAGGAGATGGAAGAGTATCGGTCCCGATTAGAAGAAGAATATCAGAAACAAGTTTCTGGGGTAATCAGCACAAAAAGAAGAACTAGATACTGAGATTGATTTGTTCTCATTCTTTACATTTTGTTTCAGACGGAACAAGAAGCAGCTGCAAAGCGTTTAGATGAGGAGACCGACGGCAGGATTCAGAACCTTAAGGAGTCTGGTTCAAAGGTCTCTAAGGAGATTGTCAAGATGCTCATCAAGTATGTTACCACTACCGGAGCATGATTCTCAGTACACTCAGCTCATAGTTCCTTATTTTCTCGATAATAAATCGTTTGATGCTTGAGGTCGTCAGCTTTTCCGTATGCGCCAATCGAGCCAAATACATAGACACATTTACATAAGGAACTAAATAACATTAGATCAAAGTATCACTAGCAAAATAAAATAAAAATAGGGGAAAACAGAACTTACGGACGTAAGTAATGAAGGGCAAACATGCATGCTAGATAAATGCAACGTTTGGTATATTTTCTATGCTTTTGAGCAAAACTGATTTCGGCCTTCTCAAGCAAACTTTACCACTCCGAGGAAAATACTGGTTGCAATAACAAGAAATACTGTGGCACGTTCAAAATGTCTAATAATATTTGCTTCAAAAATGCGTAAAAGTACATTATATTATTTTTCTAAAGAATAATTGTTTAGTTAGATCAACAAATTCGATGGTTCTAAAGATATAACCATTGCTGTAAAGAAAAAAAAGTGGCCTTCAAGAAGATAAAATAAGAAATCCGTGTCCCGAATAGTTTATTTAATCAGCTTATCTTTTGGTACAGCCCTACTAAAACTGTTTGTTAATGACATTCAACAAAAGAGAAATGAGCATTTGGAACAAAAAGATGCAATCATATATTTCGGAACCGGGTTGACAAATACTCCAACTAAAAAAATCAATGAGGATTATTCTTAGCTTTTCGTTTCGACCCAGCCAAAAAAAAAAAAAAAAAAATCTTAGCTTTCCAGGACAAGGCAGCTATTATCTTCCTGGTCCTCAATATTGTAACATATATATATGGACTTTTCATTAGGCAAAGGCGAGTATTAAATCGGCAGGATCGCACTGCGATATGATTAGGTGCGAATTGAGTGGACCAACGTCTTTGCTTTGAGGCCTACATTAGGGTCCATAAGGCTAATCGAAGAATACATTACAAATATCAAATGTAATATGATCTTCAGTATATATCACCGACTAACTTTAGTTCAATCAGCGTCGCCGATTGATGGAAGATTTGAGATCGTTGTATTACCTATCTTACCAAAATTACACAAATAAATGGATTTCGTTGACGTTAGAAAAATAAGTGGATTTCATCATATTGACATTAACATATATGGATAATTGAGGAAATCATTCCACATAGATAGATATCAAAATAGAAAAGAAAAGTTTAGCAACTGGCACTCGATTAAAGGAATATACGGATATTTGCTAAGTTTGAAAATAAAAGTTTGATCAGCTAAACGAGATATTATTTTCGATTCATATATTAATTAAAAATGACCAAAAAAAAAAAACAAAAATCACCAGATCATCAATATTCCGTTGCGAACGTCATGGTGAGACAAGAGAGGAGCTTGTGGAAAAGTCTGTTATTGTGTTCTGTTCTTTGTAAGGCCACTAACAGAACCTAACTAAACTCGGTCTCTTCTTATTCTCTAATCCTTATCTATTTCCCTCTCTCTCTCTCTCTCTCCGTCGCATGAACGCATCGTAAAACAGAATCGTCACACAATTCCGGTGATCGCCGGCCAGCGATTTTCCAGATTCCCATCACCGCTCGATGGCTAAGTTTCATAGTTTCCGGAAAGCCGTTGGAGCGCTTAAAGATTCGACCACCGTCAGCATCGCAAAGGTCAACAGCGACTTTAAGGTCAGATAGCATTTTCGAAATTTCCATGTTTTTTCCTCTTTTTGAAAACGTTTTCTGAAAATGATACTGATGAATTGATTTGAAATATAGGATTTGGATGTTGCGATCGTCAAAGCCACAAATCACGTCGAATCTGCTCCCAAAGAACGCCATATTCGCAGTATAGTTTCTCTTCTCATATATTTTTCCACACAAACCATTGATGATTTGGTTTACGATTATGAGTTTCTGATCATACGTATAAGAGTATTCTGTTTTTCTTATTTTTAATATTTCTACAGAAATATTCTCTGCAACATCTGTAACACGACCACGAGCAGATGTTGCTTACTGCATTCACGCACTAGCCAAGAGATTGTCTAGGACTCACAATTGGGTTGTGAGTCACTTAAACATCCTTTTTTCTTCAACTATTCAAATTCTCTTTTGGAATGCTCTAAGTTGCTTTCTCAACACGCAGGTGGCTATTAAGGTCTTACTAGTCATTCATAGAACACTAAGAGAAGGTGATCCCACATTCAGAGAAGAGCTTCTCAATTACTCACACAGGGGACATATACTTCGTATATCTAACTTCAAAGACGATACAAGTCCTCTTGGTAGAATAAGAATAATAATAACCTTTCTATATCTTTCGTTCCCACAATTTTGGTATGTTATCGACAAATTGCTAAAAACATTTTTTCTTGATCACTTTCGTGGTGTTGCAGCTTGGGATTGCTCTGCGTGGATTAGAACATACGCGCTTTTCCTCGAAGAGCGGCTTGAATGCTATCGTGTTTTGAAGTACGACATAGAGGCAGAACGTTTACCAAAAGGTTCAGGTGCATCTTCAAAGGTTTGTAACTGAATTTCTTATCAATTTATAATCAACAAAAAGAAGTCTCTAATTCTTGATTATATACTATGTATATGTTCAATTATTATGTAGAACGTGGATTTCAATGCTTCTCAAACGTATAGAACAAGGATGCTATCTGATGAAGAACTGTTAGAGCAGTTGCCTGCTTTGCAGCAGCTGCTCTACAGGCTTACCGGTTGTAAGGTAAAGTTATATATCCAAACTACAATATTTCAACCTTTTTTTTTTGTTTGTTCTGTTTTTACTTTTTTTAATATGTTATCAGTTTTGCAGCCTGAAGGAGCACCCTATAGCAACTACCTTATCCAATACGCTCTTGCATTGGTGCTTAAAGAAAGCTTCAAAATATACTGTGCCATTAATGATGGAATCATTAACCTTGTAGACTTGGTTCGTAGAAATCTCCTTTCTCTGGTTTAGTATCAATTCGCTTCTATTGATACGTTATTAAAGTATATATCTCTGCTTGATTCAGTTCTTTGAGATGTCAAGACATGATGCAGTTAAAGCTCTAAACATATACAAACGAGCTGGTCAACAGGTAAGAATAATAAGCTAGACTATAGTATCAATCTTCATTAAGCTTCACTGTTAAAGGTTTTCCACTGCACAGGCTGAACATCTGGCTGATTTTTATGAGTACTGCAAAGGCCTAGAGCTTGCGAGGAACTTTCAATTCCCAACCTTGAGACAGGTTCGTCAACATTTTTGTGTTATATGTATGAGATTGATCAGCTCAAAAGACCTAATATCTAATACTTGTTTCAGCCTCCTCCTTCTTTCCTTGCAACAATGGAAGATTATATCAAAGAAGCGCCTCAAAGTGGTTCTGTACAGAAAAAGCTGGTACAGAGTTTTTTATCTCACCAGATTTGGTTGAAGTTTTAGTAAGTTTCTCTATGATTGACATTTTGATGTTCTAACAGGAGTATCAGGAAAAAGAAGAGGAAGAAAAACAAGAAGAAGAAGAAGAAGAACACCCTGCGCAGCCTGAAGAACCTGCAGAAGCCGAAAATCAAAATGACAACACCGAAGGAGACCAAATGCTTATTGAAGAAGAGGAAGAGGAGAAAGAAAAAATAGAAGAAGAGGATACTAAACCTTCATTCTTGATAGACACGGATGACTTGCTGGTGAATCTTCTTACTACACGTCATCTTATGTGTATTGACATCTCTTTTTGCCAAAGTCAAAGTCTCAAACCCCCTTGACCTTTTTGTACTCCTTCACAGGGCCTGAATGAGATAAACCCAAAAGCCGCAGAGATAGAGGACCGCAATGCATTGGCTCTCGCAATATATCCACCAGGTAGGGAAAAGAGCCGTGTTCCATCTGGTTTATTTCCACTTTGTAATTTAAAATCAAGATGGTGAACTTGTTATTGGTCGCTACAGGTCATGAAGCTCCAGGTCCATCCAATAGTTTAAGCTTAATAGAAACCGGTGGATCCGGTTGGGAACTGGCACTGGTCACTCCTCAAAACAACAACAACAACAACATTCCTCGTCCCGCGCCTGACACCAAACTTGTAATCAAATCTAACACCGCATCTATTGAAATTTAAAACTCTGTATTTCTACTCTCAAAACTCACATGGGTTTGTTTGTTCTCTCTTGCTGGACCTTTTTTTTATTTATAGGCAGGAGGATTCGACAAACTATTGCTAGACAGTCTTTACGAGGATGATTCAGCGAGGAGACAGATCCAACTAACCAATGCTGGCTATGGACATGGTGGCACAGACACAGCAGCAGCACCACCACCAAACCCATTCGAGATGCAACAAGATCCCTTTGCAATGTCCAACAACATTGCTCCTCCAACTAACGTTCAAATGGCAATGCAACAACAACAGCAACAACAGATGATGATGATGCATCAAGGTCCCTACAATTACTCTCATCCTCATGGCCATCATAATCATCAGTTCTCAGCCGCAGGGCCTTCTCCTTCTAATCCTTTTGGAGACCCTTTTCTTGCCCTCCCACCTCCACCAGGCTCATCTGGTCCGCAGCAGCAAAACAGCCATCATCATATGCTCCTCTAGAATAACAACATCTTACTTAATAAGACTATAAGAGCATCCACAGGTTCTCTCTCATGGTTTGAGTGTTTTAGTTTGATTATTTTAATTCAGGGTGTTATTCTTTCGTTCTTTGTACTAGATAAAAACTCTTCTGTCACTGGTGATTTCTTAAGTTGATTATATAAACCGTCAAGTGCACATGAAGTGGAATAAGTAACCTGAATGACTCCAAAGTTTACTTATGAGATGAGAGCAGATCAATCGTTAGATTCGTATCTCCTAAGTTTATAAGTTACGAGTATCTCTGTTTATTTCTGTTTCTTTTTGCGATTAACAAAAATGGGTTAATATACGAATTCTAAAAGTTGAAAATAATTAGTATATAGAATCAAAAATGTATAGGCCCTTGTAGATGAATGATACAGTTACAAAATAGAAAGGTCACTCCAGAAGCTGGACTGCACCGATCGAAGGAATATTTTCCCTCAGTTTCTGAGTCAAGGCGACACGAACCGTCATGACTCCAGCAGCTGGTCCAGTGAGCCGAACCTTAACAATGTAACCATCGATCTGAACCAGCTCAAGCCCCCCACCTCCGGTTCCTGATAGGTAAGGCCGTAGCTCAGAGAGCACCTGAACAAAGTCATCAGACAGAGAGGCCATTCAGATCGATTCCAAACCCAAGGGGACCAAATTGAAAATAACTTAAAATTTCAATTTCACCCTCTACGTTTATTTATTTATTTATTAAAACAAACCTTTTCGATGTTTTCCTCGTTCAGCTCTAGCCCTCCTGTCTCGGCTTCAAGAAACTGCTCGACGGACATAATCTCTGGGATCTTGTCTCGAAGACGGCTCTCGATTCCCATCTTCAAGGTCATTGATGAGCTAGGACACGAACCACAAGCTCCTTGTAGCTTTAGAACCACCACAAGTCCGTCGATTTCGTGCAGCGCCACGTTTCCTCCGTCGGCCATTAGCGACGGCCGTACTTCGTCCAGTACGATCTCCACATTCTCTTCCGTCAACGGCATGACGCAGCTCGGCGACACCACGTGACCTATACTAACGCCAAAATTTACAATAATCTAATCACAATATAGCGTTCTTCTAAGAGATTGGCCTACGATACGTATGGTTTGCAAAATCAACACGAACTTCACCTGCCCGTTTTGCCGAAGGTCGACTTTGGCGAACCGAAGAATATCGTATTCTTTGGAATTGACCCCTGAGGAATGTACTGCATTTGGAAGAGACCCCACAACTATCTGAAACTGCGTTCTAACACCAAGCCAAGCCGAGGAGGAGACGGAGAAAATCAGAAGAAGAAAAAGCAGTAACTTTTCTGATGAACTGAAAACAAATACCTTAGAATTGAGAAGCGAGGAGCGAACTTTAGAGCTCTTCTCTGCCGAGGAGAGGGAGAGGTTCATCGTAGCAATCCGGGTTTGACCCGAAACCGAACCCATTTGAAACCTTCGCTTCTCTGATTTACGATCGAGAAAAAATTAAGAAACCCTTCTCGAATGTTGGCTGGGAAATCTGCGGAGAGAAACAGACTGAAAAAAAAAAAAAAAAAAAGATGGAACTTTTTCATTGGTGGATGATGATACGTCTTGGAGATGACTTCATTTTGTGGCCAATAAACACCCAAATATACTACTATTTGTTACTCCATAAATAAATAAATAAAAATTCACGATCAACCCAGAATAATTATTATGGTGTTCCATTAAAACACTTACTTTTATTTATATTTTATTAGAGTGTCCAGGATTCAAGAGTACTAGAATTACAAAACTAATGACTGCTCAAGTCTGGTTTGGATCCTGACTATCTCGGCGTTCACCATGTAATAATGTTTTTCCGGGAACATAAATGTAAACTTTTATATGTTTTTTAAGTATGAGGATGAATGCGTGACTTTCTTTTTGTCAAGCTTTTTCCACTGGATCAACTCGAAGGAACCACAGTCATTTGGAGTATTCCTGTCCACTCTTGTCCTGGATTCACTGTGATCGGTTTCTCGATCGCCGCACTTTCCACTGTTACAAAACGCCGGTAGTCTTCAGCTCCCAAGTCCACCACTTTCTTCTCCCATGGATTCCACACCACTGCATATTATTATTATTAGATTCTTATTATAAATGATCGTTCATTACTAAAACACAATCATTTATACAGAGTCTTTTTTACCAGCATCAACTTGTCCTTCCTTGTGTACCACAATTGTCTTCTTTTTCTTCTTGTCCACGATTCTAATATCATTTGGAGTGCTTAGGTAAATCCTGTCAAGCTATTTTTGAAGAGTTATTTCGGTGTTTTTTTTCTCCTTAGTTATGAAAATATGAAATAAGGGTTGGAATTGGCAAATATAAAAGAAAGCTTACCTGGGATTTAAAAGTTATGACCTTATCATGATCAGTGAAACGTGTTCTGTTCTTTTGTTGGTCAAGATAATTCAGATTCTGCAATCCTTCCACCTGGATTTCACTGAATACAAGAAGCAGCTGATATAACTCCCATATATAACATACTAACACCAGCAGAACCAAACACAAGATCTGCTTAACAATTTGCTAAGAAGGCATTTTCAGCAAGAAACTATGATGTACGTTTGAGACGATATCGAAAAGGTTTGAGGAGATGTCAATCGAATCTTGTGCCTTAGTGGAAAACACACAAAATATGGACGTTGGTGACTCCCCACGAGTCTAGAGACGGAATTTACCTGATATCGGAAACAGAGAAATAGGGGTGAAGAGCTAATGTGAAGTTAAACGGCTTGACATCAGTATTCTTAATACGAGATGTCAACGTCAAATCTCCTTCAGGTCCCAAATGTACCCTCATTCTATACTCAAACCTGAAATGGCATAAGATAGTTACCGTGAGAATTAGGTAAACAAAAGAAAATTCGCTTCACATTCATTGTAAATGTATATATAGCCAAATATGTATCTGAAACATGTTGTAAGAATATATGAAAGTAAAAGAGAGGTTTCAAGAAATCTAACTTATGAGGCCAGATCTTCAAATCATCTTGGGATGACCGGAGGATTAGGTCAATCCAAGCTACATAATAAGAATTTGATGGCAACTGAGGTGGATTAGTATCAATTTCCCAGAACCTATTTCTTACAAATCCATGCGAGGGAAGTGGACCAGTGTTACTGTACTGAACTTACAGGGAAACAAAAAACATTTCATTAACAAAAACAATCCACTACAAAGAAAGAATGAAAAAGTTGAAAAATGAAAAAATCCTAAAGCACATATATACCTGCGGAAACAATACTGGAATTCCTCCACGAATCGGTGTTGGAGGCTCGAAAATGGCCTGCACACAATACATAACACATGATTTTATAGTCTTTTTTTTTTTTGAGCTCATACGTTTAAGCAAGTAGCTAGTTATGTATTCATTTACATGCCTATAATGAAGTAAAGATTGATCAACCAAAGGTTTTTCTCCCAATGATTCATCTTTGCATAAGTAACTTATGCCGATTATTGTTGATAGAGAACCAACCAGAGAAAGACATGTATAGATAATGATCTTAAAAGGAGATATGTAGACTGAATCTGAAGTACCTTGCTACTCATAACAAGTAACTCCTCTCCTTTCTCATTCTTCCAAGAAGTCACTTGACCTCCATACAAGTACACCTGAAATTATTTTCCAAAATAAATGAAATTGAAATCTACACCAAACAATTAGGAACTTGGTGTCTAGGTAGCATAAATCACTAATTCATTAAGTTAATAGTGACATCCTATTAAAAAGATGAGGTGAAACCAAAATCTTCTGCACATGGGCAATCAAACAGATCAAAAGCCATGAACGTTTTGAATATGCCTTAGAATAATTTTATGCTTTACTATTATGCTATTAAGCAATATTACCAATCGAAAGCAAAACAAATACCTCGAAAGATCGGCCGCGACGGTCGCGGATGATGATCTTTTCAAGACCATTGATGCCCTTAGTCCGCTCAAAGGGACGATGCTCGGTGGCCATGGCAACTACTGCAACGAGAACAGCCCATACGAAGATTAGATATCCGAGATTTCCCTTATTCCCCATCGTGAATCCTCCTCTCCTTCAGTGTCACTCACGAAGAAGCTACCTTGTTCGTAGTCTGTCTCCTTTTATTCCATAAATACACCAACGAAAGAGAAGGTAAAACAAGAGCCTAAAAACAGAAAATAATCGTACGTACAATTCCAATCATTTAATTTAGGACAAGACTTTATTACGTTGACCAAAAACTTTTTAGTATGTTGACCAAAAAAGGAAAAGCCTTATTTTGTCCCATGTTGCTCAAAAGCAGCGATAACGCCACATCTGCTCTTGATCTTGTCCTTATCGACGCCGATTTTAGTCTTGTTAAGCAGTCCATTATGTACACATTTTCTAAAACCTTCTTATTCTTTTCTTTCGTCGCCTCACGATTCATACACATATTTATATCTAAAACTCCAATTATACATGCCCGCTTCAACAATACGTTACAAATTTCAATCAAAAACATTTTCCTTCTACCTACATAATCTTCATTTTTCATTTATTTACATCTCTTTTCATTTTGTTTTTTTTTCTTCTGAAAGTTGTTTTTCTGTTTTTTATGTCAACTATCTATACTTACATTCTTTTAGTTGAAAATTGAAAGATTTTGTAATCAATCAACAACAATAATAAGATTTAATATGGCAAGTACACTACAGAAAATAAATTGAAATTTTTATTGAAAATATCAATTATTGAGTTCACAGGATTCAAGATTACTAAAGTTACAAAACAAAAACACTGGCAAGGTCCGGTTTGGTTCCTGCCTCGGTGTTCACCATCTGATTCTGTAACATAAAGTATACCTTTTAGGACATTTTGAAGTTTTTAGGCCTCATGAATGCAGGACTTTTTGTGGTGAGGGTTTCCGCTGGAGCAACCAGAAGGAACCACAGACACTTGGAATATTCCTTTCCACTCTTGTCCAGGTTTCAATACGATCGGTTTCTCGACAGCTACACTTTCCACAGCAACAAAACGCCTGTAATCTTCAACCCCCAAATCGGAAACTTTCTTCTCCCATGGATTCCACACCACTGCATATATTGTATTACCATTATAAATGATCCATCATAATTTTAAACAATCTGTTTCTGTGTCTATACGTGCATCAAACTGTGTCTAAGAAAATTCAAGCCTTTACCAGCATCAGGTTGTCCTTCCTTGCGTACCACGATTGTCTGCTTTTTCTTGTGGTCCACGATTCTGATTTTATTTGGAGTGCTTAGGTAAAGCCTGTCAAGCTATTTTGAAGAGTTACTAGTGGGTTTTTTCCTTCTTAGTGTTGAATTACGGGGTGTAATTGGAATTGGCAAACAGTAAAGATAAGCTTACCTGGGAATTAAAAGTTATAACTTTGTCATGATCAGTAAAACGTGTTCTGTTCTTTTGTTGGTCAAGATAATCCAAATTGTGCAATCCTTCCACCTGGATTTGACTGAACACAAGAAGCTGATATATATAACTGTATACAATATACTAAAACCAACAGCACAATGAATAAGAACTGCGTATCTATATGCTATGAAAACATTTCGAGAAAGAAACTAAGATGTTTGAAACGATATCAAAAAGATTTGAGGAAAAGTCGATAGAGAGATGAGAACTTGTGCCTCAGAGAAAGCACACAAAATATGGGAGATGATGACTACCTCGAGTCTAGCCATCACAAAGAGTTGGCTTGAAAAAAAAAAAAAAAAAAGGAAATTGCGATGAGATTACCTGATATCGGAAACAGAGAAATAGGGGTGAAGACCAACTGTGAAGTTAAACGGCTTTACATCAGAGTTCCTAACCCGAGATGTCAACGTCAAATCTCCTCTATGCCCTAACGCTACTCTCAGTCGATATACATACCTGAAATGGATACAGAGGTGTGGTCACAACTCACAAGGCTACTTTCTGTGAGATATGAAGCAAAAAGGATTCACATATCACATTAAGAGAGGTTCGAGAATGTTTACTTATGAGGCCAGATCTTGAAATCTTCTTGGGATGATTTTAGGATGAGGTCAACGTGAGCAGTGGAAAAAGGATGTGATGGTAGAGGAGGTGGATTAGCATCAATTTCCCAGAACCTATTTCTAACAAATCCATGTGAAGGAAGTGGACCAGTGTTACTGTACTGCATTTACAGAAGAAAAAAGTAAGCATTTCACTAACAAAACAAATTATACATCAATCAATAACAAAGTTACTCCGTAAAAAAAAGTTACGGAGGCACATACTTGCGGAAACAATACTGGAATTCCTCCACGAATCGGTGTTGGAGGCTCGAATATAGCCTGCACAAGACATAACATATGATTTCAGATCTCACTCATTTGGAGAGCTCATACATGCGCATATATATAAGGGGTGAATCTGAAGTACCTTGCTACTCATAAAAAGCAACTCTTCTCCTTTCTCATTCTTCCAAGAAGTCACTTGACCCCCATACAAGTAAACCTGAAATTGTTTAACCAAAAATACATAAATGAAATCAAAATCTGCAACAAGCCATTGTGACCTTGGCATCAGCATAAATCACTAACTTTATATAAAAAATATTTCCCAGGAAAAAAAAAATATGAGTCGAAACCAATGTTCTGCTCAGAGCCGTGCCTATTCAGTAAAAAAAGAAACGTTCGCCTACGGCTTCAAGTAGTAAAACACATGTAAATTTCATATGTTATTGTTGGTAATATATTTTATTGTTAAGGCTTTGTCCAAAATACTTATACTACTAATTTCAAACTCTTTCTTTCTAAACATAATTTAAATTTCGTCGTCACTATCCATATTTCTTTTCAAAATATTTAAGTTAGTTATTCTTTATTTTAGTTTATTATTTAGTTTACTTTCTTTGCCTATAAATTTTTCTTTCTTTTTAATAGAAAACACTATGTTTTATATAAATTTTTGTATATTGATCATAAAATACTTAAAACAAAATTCTTATAATTTTTTATCACCATTTAATTTTATTTTAATAAAATTTATTATAAAATAATTAATTCTTTTTGAAATTTTCTTTTTTTGTTTATGGCATCAAAAATCTTTGGCACGGCTGTTCGGCTATACATAACAATCAACAGATCAAAATTCAAAACTCAGTATTTTTCTATGAAAAAGTTCGCAAACACGAACACGAACACGCACAGATCTGGTTGTTCCGTACCTCGAAAGATCGGCCGCGACGATCGCGAATGACGAGCTTCTCGAGACCATTGATGCCTTTAGTCCGTTCAAAGAGACGATGCTCCGTGGCCATGGCGACTACTGAAACGAGCATAGCCCATAAGAAGATCAGATTTCCCTTCCTCCCCATCGTGAATTGTCGTGTCTGTACACTGTTCACTCACGGAGACGTACCTTGTTGAAAGCTTTTATCTTTTTATTACATAAATAGGCCAAAGGGATCGGAAAAAGTCAACGACTGAACATGAAAACAAGACAAGGTAACGTACAATTCCACTCATTTGATTTAGAAAAGACTTTATTGTGTTGAACAGTCAACAGAGAAACAAGAAAAGTCTTGTTTTGTTTGCTCTTGACCTTATCGACGCCGATTTTACTGGTTGACCATGTCATCTCTTCATTCTATTCTATTCACGTCCTTAAAAAAACTCCCCGTCATTTCCAGCTCATTTACACCGTGTAAATTGATTTTCACATTAAGTTGATTTTCTTTTGTGAATAATATATTAAATTTAAGGGCAATTCTCAAAAATACCACACTTTCATATTTTGTGACAAAAATACCACACCAAGTTGAAAATGACAAAAATAACATTTATTGGGGAGAAAAAAAAGACTATTACATTTATTTTCATATGTTTCTTCTCAATTCCTTAAACCTAAACCCTAAAACCCAAAATCTAAACCCTAATTAATGATTTTTGAACCCAAATTTATTAGTTTAATTATCTTTACACCATTAAATAAATGTTATTTTTGTCATTTTCACCTTGACATAGTATCACAAAAACATGAAAATGTGGTATTCGAGGGTATTTCTCTAAATTTAAATAGTAACGCATTAACGCGCATTAAGATTTCGATTGGTTCCCACCAAAAAAAAAGATTTCGATTGGTAACAGTAGCAAGGTTTCATACGCTAACTGTTTTTCATTGGTTTCCGTAAACAAGATGATTACAAGTATTTCAGTGTTCTGTTGGAAAACAGAGCCAAAACATTTAGATTATTAGCAACAAAAAAAAAAAAATTAACGAGGTTAATACTTAATACTATGTTGTTGTAGAACATTTGAAAGCACACAAAAAAAAAAAATTATCTTTTCTGTAAACAAAAGATAATTGGAAGTATTGTGTACTTTGTTGCAATTTAACGAGTCCACTGCTGTCCAAACTGGCCCATTTTAGGCCCATTTAATGTATAGGGTAAAACGGTCTTTTTTGGACGAAGAGACCTCTACTAGGGTTCTTAGTTTTCTCCTTGCTTGGTTCATCAGCTCATACACCACTCGATCTGCAATCATTCTCGAAATCTCTCTCTCACAGTAGAAGAAAGAGACAGAAACGAAGATGGGAGTATACACGTTCGTGTGCAGGAATGGCGGCGGAGAGTGGACCGCGAAGCAACACGAGGGAGACCTTGAGGCCTCTGCTTCTTCTACCTTCGAGCTCCAGCGCAAGCTCGTCCAGGTTGCTCTCTCCGCCGGTTCCTCCGGCGGCGTTCAGTCTTCATTTTCTCTTGTCTGCCCCACCTCCGCCGTATGCCAGGTATATAAAAATCCTCTCTTTCTCATCTCTTTGTTGTTCCGATGGTTTGATTGCTGGATCGCGCTTACATTGTCTCGCTTTCACTGTTTGGAGTCTTCTTAGTGTGAATCGGAGCTCTCTAACGAGAGTGGTTTCCTGTAATTATATGTGCTAAATGTATGATCAACGTTCGTTTAATTGGATCTTTCAGCTGAATGATTCATTCACACTAATTATTAATCATAGTGATTCTCACATCATCTCGTTTAACCAGGATGATGCATCCTAAGGCCATTTTCTCTTATCGACTGTATCAAATGTGATTTTGCGTCAATGTAGCTAGAAAAAACTTAACACTGATATCTAAAGGTTACTGCTTTGTAATAGCTATTGTCTTTGTTTTTGCCAGCCATGTCTGTTCTACAAGATGATGTAGTTTCCGTAGGTCTGATACTAGTACAAGTCGATACTTGCAATGAGGTTTCTTGGGACTGTTAAATCAATTCGTATTGTGGAGCAGGTGATTGTCGGTGGTGCTGTTGGTGGAGGATTCTCTGCTGGAGGAGCTGCTTCTGGTGGAGGTGGTGCGGGTGAAGCTGCTGCCGCTCCTAAGGAGGACGAGAAGAAGAAAGAAGAATCAGAAGAGGAAGAAGGAGACTTCGGATTCGATCTCTTTGGTTAAGATGAGGCTTTAGTCTGAGCTCTGCCTTTTGGTCCCAGTTTATTTCTTGATGGGTTTCTTCTATTGCCATGTGATATGCAACGACTTTTGCATTAACACTCATTTCACGAGTCTCTACTGTAATGACCGGTTCCTCGTTCTATCACATTATCATACTTTGCTCTTGGAAAAATGACTAGCATGTAAACTTTGGAATCAATAATACTGTCTAGAAAAGTTTTGGATTTGCCGTTGGTGAATCCACAAGCCAGTTACAAATAGGAATACGCTAATGACACATATGAAATATTTACGAACATGCCACACAATCATCACAACGGCTATGGTAAAATTTCAAAGTACAACAACATTTTTCACAATCATTTGCTTTCCACAATGATTGTGAGGTGAACCTTTTCAAAGAATCTCCAGCTTCCATGAAAAGCGAATTGTACCATCCACTAAATCTGAGTCAGCCACTCATCGCCTCGATTCTCGGCTTTCTGCAGAACAGGTAAAACAAAGCGACATCTCAATTAAACTGAAATTCGTCGTTCTTGATCCATATATTTGATCATTTCAAGTTAATTCACTCTTATGCACATGTCAATTTTGAGCAATCAGTTTTAGCGTACAAAGTCTATTTGACTGTGTAATTCACCCTCTTTCTCCCTAAGTATACGATGATTGTGATTCTGCACCTATTCAGACTTAACTGACGTCGAGTTAGTTAGTACCTTCACCAAAGGGCTGTTCCAAACGACTAACAATATGTTTCCCATATGTGTATTTCTTCAAAGCAGAAGCGTGCATTCTGACTCGGCTGAACAATGCCGCACGCTGATCAACAGTACACGTCTCGAATACCTTCTGCACAACATAGTTTCCATACTGGTCCTTCATCATCATCTGTTAAACGTGGCTTATAGTTTAGTATCCTATCAGTTATGATGAAAATGTATCAGGTTTGGTCCATTTGCTCACCAATAGACTATCATAGCTCTCGTCGGGGCCTGCAATCTCTTTGATGATGATGTCCCGCTCAATTCTACCACCATGCTCCAGGCACTTCTCTATTACATTTGATGCAAATTTATGTAGGCTAAGCTGCACGATGTGCCCTGAGAGTTTCCTCACGATTCTCTCTCGTTCTTCAGATGTCCCTTTCTCCAAGACATGCTGCCAAATAGCAACATTGGTTTTACGTGGTGACTGGTTGAAAACTGTGGGATTTTGATTTATTTCAAATTCGGTTGCAGAAGATTTGCAAGTGTAAAATGGTATGACATACCTGTGTGACATAATTGCCATATTGGTCCTTGGAAAGGACGCATACTGATTCCAGTATCTCCTCAGTGATGAACTGACACTGATGCTCATTTGAGCAACGCTCCAAAAGCCTCTATACATAAGGAAAAAGAAAACGTGAAGATGCATTGTTATTGAGTAATAATGAGAGAAACCAAGATAAGGAGAAGGTGAAAACAGTCGTTTAATTGAGTTCTTAGTACCTGTATGACACGGCAGCCATAAGGATGCATAGAGAGCGAGGAAACTTGACCACGGAATGCAGCTAACATGAATCCAACTCTGTCTGCAGGGATATTCTCGATGCATTTCTGGATCACGTGGTTTCCGTTTTGGTCTCGAACACATCTCATGACCTGCCCGTCAAGTTCACGTGCCAAACGAACTCTCTGATCAGGTTCTATGACATCAAGAGCCTACACCAGAACAAATTTACACCCATAAGTCAACCATTTTAACTAACTCCAAGTCCATACAAAAATGTAGTGCCATTTGTACCTTTTGTATCACACGACAACCGTACATCTGCAGACTAAGTGGTACTATCTGTCCCATGAGTTGATCCGCCAGTTCCTTTCTTTGTGATGGGTTTCCGTATTCGAAAAACTGAAATAGATATCGCAAAATTATCAAGAAAAGGGATAAGAGTTTGACGGACAATGCACTGTAAGAGATAAGGCCAAGTAGGAACAGACCTTCTGAATGACATAATTGCCAAACACATCTGTCATCAGTTTGCAAGCATGAGGAAGAACTTCCCTAAAGACAGCTGCTTTTTCTTCTGGATTACAATTCTCAAGCTTTTGCTGAATGAATCGGCTCCCGTGCTGATCCGCACTGAAAGAAAACAAGTTTTAAGTAATTTTGTTATCATATGACTGAGAAGAAACGCAAGACAAGACTAGTGAAAGAAAGATGAAAACTTGCCTGAATTCAACAATGTGTCCTGTGATGTCTGATAAATCAAACCTCCTGCCTTTTCCAGATTTCAGCTCTTCAAGAAAATTGCACAGTCTCGGGCCATTGGTGCCGTCCAAGCTCCCCTGTGGCTGCCACCCAGGATATGCCTCTGCATAGGGAACAGAGGTCGGTGAAAGAGGAGCACCGGGATGTGTAGGCAGATACTGCACCATAATGCCCATATTTGGCTGGACTCCATAATAATTAAGACCCATCATTCCCATCCTACCCATATTACTCGGGGCCCTTATTTGCCGGACGAACTTCGGCTCATCTTTCTGAGACTCAGGAGCATTCTTATGGTTCCCCCTAGGAGCCATCGGGTCCATCTGCCCTAATGACTGTTGACTGTACTGCATATACATAGGATCTGGAAAAGAAGGTTGCCCCGGTTGGGCATAGAACTTATCAGCATACTGCATTTCACCTCCGTGGACTACACTTCCCGCACTTGGCCCAGGTAATTGAGGAATAAACTCCGGACCGACAATAAGCGGGACAGAACCATGAGAAGGATATCCAGGTATAAACTGTGAGTTTGGGATCATGTTAGTGTATGGTCCATAACCATATTGAGGAGAGTACAAAGTAGGAGACGGCATGTTATAGACTTGAGCTGGTGGCGTCACATAAGCTGTTTGGGTAGCAGCGTAAAGCGGAGGCGGGGTAAAGCCAGAAGACTGAAGCACATGCTGACCATCACCCGAAAACTTGAAAGGTTGTCCATAATGAAACTGTCCTGTCCCGTTAACTGCATCGTTTACACCATGATAACCCATTTTCCCGCCACCTTGAACCCATGTTACATTATTTTGTGGTTGATACATCTGCCTTTCCGGCCTTGCATTCCTTGGTTCTCGAGGGTATTTAGCCGTTCCGGGTCCAGATATGTTAGTATTCTTCATCTTAGTAATGATAGTGGAATCATCGGGAGTCTTCTCAGTGCCAACTGAAGCTCTAGTCACTGAAGCAGCATTATCTTTAACCACAGCATCATCTGACATCTCCGAGACATTACCACTCTCATCCACTGTGTTCATTTCACCATTTGAAGAGTTAGACCGACTATGTTGAGGGGTTGGACCAGAATTACTATCATCCTGCGACCAAAAGAGATTCATTTGTAACTTATCATAGGGCTCGGAGTATCAAAAGCCATGAACTTCGAGAAAAAGAATGACTTTTTAATACTCGCAACCAGAATATTAATGAGAAAGGAAAGAAAGCGAAGCCAAACCTGCCTCAAATCTTCTTCCATCCCATTTGTCCTATCTGAAACACTGTTAACGGATTGTTGTTGGGAGCTTTCATCCTCAGACACTTCCTTGTGAGTAGAAAGTGTAGCATGGGACAAATGAATGGGAGAATTAACTTTATTCAACCCCCGGTTACTTCTAAATCTACCTACACGATTGTCTATGACCTGATACTCAGCAGGGTAATAAATAGGTGGAGAAGGTATGCGATTCAGGTTGTGCTTAGAAGGATGAGTGGTCACAGGCTCCTCACACGCGTGGTTTTGAAAACTCGGTGGCTTCAAAGTGTTATAACCTGAGCTGCCCTGTCCTGAGCTGCCCTGTCGTGACAGTAAATTATCAACAGCTAGGAACGATCCCTCCATGCTCGGCGGCGCACTTCCGCTTCGATTAGGAACAGAAACAGGCCTAGAATTAGACCATCTTTCGTTGCTCCCAGACATCCTAATAGGATTCTCAGTTGCCATTGCTCCAAAGGTTATTGCTTTCCTTAGTATTCTTCTTCTACAACAAGAACAAGAAGGGAGACTTAACACAAATACCTGAGGATAAAAAAGTTCTCTATGCAAACAAACTAGTCAGAAATTAAACAAAAACAAAAATGCAATTCAAACACACTAATTCATCAACATGAAAAGCAAATAAGCTTGTTTACGAAATATGTTCAAAAAAGGAGCAAAATGATACATAGAGCTTCTAATCAAAGTTTCTTCTTTTCCTCAATTTAATAAATCCTTCCAGTGATTAAACAAGAAAAAATCAGCAGGAAGCTAAAACCATTCGAAATCGAGTAGCAGTGGAAGTGTAGAACTGAAAAGTAAAGAACACAGAACAACCAAGAGCAAAACTTTGAAAGACTATGACGTATCTACAAGACCTCCTCGCATTAGAAAAGACAGAGAAAACCCAAACGAGAGGCAGAGAGAAAGAGAAGAAACAGAGTGTAAGTAGGACAGAAATGAAAAAAGAAGAAGTGAAGTTCGATTTCTTATCCTAAAAAACCCTAGAAATGAGCTCGGCGAGCAGAAGTGTGACGGGGGGGAGAAGAGGTGAATGATTCTCTTACCTGAAGGGGGATTTTTGTGGAGGAAGCAAAAGATTCACTGTATGCAAACCCTAGATTCTGCTGCTCCTTAAGTCGTCAGAGAGACAAGGAGGAGAGAGAAGAGACAAGGGGCTTATTGGGGTCTAAAAACTTAAAGTGACCATCTTTGGGTAAGTCAGTGGGATTTTTAAAATATTTGGATTTTTTTCCGGTAATGGCAACAAAAAAAAAAAGCGCCTATTTCCACCATTACGGGTCCTTTCTTTTTCTGCGAAGTTTATGGAGTTTGACTTTTTGAGCATTATCGGTTAACCAAAATATTCGTATTACTTCTTTTTTTTTATTTATACTTTCAGTTTTTTTTTCCGGATTGGTTGTGGAAACGTTTTGAGTTCAGTCACTAGACTATGGGTCTTAGGATTTTAATACATCAGCTTTATATCCCTTTTTAAAAAAAAATTATTTTGAGCACATTTATGTTTTCACCGGCTCTATTTTTCGTAAATCTTTCATTTCATGTTAAATTTCGGTGTATCTGGTTGTATAACTTCGGTTGATTTAATCGTTTAATCCCAATGCCAAAATTATTGTTCTAAGATCAAAATTGGGATAAAAAAAGAAGAAGATAAAACTGGGTTCTTGGATTACAATTAGTACTATAACTAAAAATTTAATCATCTCAAAATCTTATTAATATTTAAAATATTGAATTACAGAAGATCAACCAAAAAATTAACACATTCATAAAACTATTTAATCAAAATTTTAAGCTTAGAGAAAGAAAATAACAGCAACAAAAAAATAATTATAAAGAAACATGACTAAAACAACATATTCACAAAGATTTAAAAAGAAAAACAACAACAACCAAGTTAAGCCAAATAGGAATCAGGATGATTCAAGACCAAAACAACACACCAGCCAGGTTCCAAGTAAATATAGTAGTAAGAAACCAGCTCTTAGGGCATCAACAACGCTGATACCCAAGTGGAATCCTTAACCTTTTTTTTTTTTTAATAGATGTGAGCCAATCACAGGCTGCCACGTCATGAAGGATTCAGTTCTTAAATCTCTTCCTGAAGGATTGATCCTTAGCGTTGTTGGTGCCCTTACTCTTTGTATCATAACCAAGCTATTAAATGAGTTTGAAAAAAAACTCGATCATATACAATTGTTTGGCAATCACGAAAAAAAAAAGATAAGAAAAGGAAATTGTTGGATGAGATAACACAGTCTCGAAAACAAATCTGCCAACAACAACAAAAAAAAAGCAAGAGAAAAAAATAGAGTACTTCCTAAACAGTTTTATTGTAGATGGAACAAACACTAAAAACCTAACCATAAAATTTCAAAGAAAAACACAACAAACACTTTAGACCAAAAATCTCTAAAGAAAAATAAGAATAATAACAATAACTAGATTTTACATGTCTGATAGGAATTGAAACACCATCTCAAAGAAAAAGAAGCTGAAACACAGTCACCACCAAACTGGAACTCATTATACCTAGAGTTAGAGATGAAGAAATAAGAGTGAATCCAAAGCAGAGTAGCCATGCCCCACAACAAACTTTGAAGGTTTTAATTTGAATTTGTTAGAGATAAATGACGTTAGCAACTTTGCAAATCCCATCTCTCTTGATCATATATAAAACTTCAACAGACAGAACTGAAATTGTTATCAAGTATCAACAACCATCAACCTAAGGATTAGTGAGGAATCTGCATATAATGGCTATCACCAATAACAACTGCCACTAGTACAAGCTGCGAGGAATATTGCCATGTCCAAAGGCATGACTAAACACGTCGTTCTAAACCTTTTGCACATACCATAAATAAACCAAAAACACTTTTTTTCCTATAAAGCAAGGGAAACGGATAAATCCGATCCAAACTTTAGATTTATAGAATAAAAAAAAAATTAAAACTTTTGAAAATTTAAGAGAAACGACAAAAAAAAAGACAATAACATTATTGAAATCACCCGAATGACAAAAAGACAATAATTTTGGAGATAATGTATATGCAAAATTTGGGAAAAATAAAAGTTTTAAAGTTAAACATTTTAACTAACTTAACTAATTATTTTCTAAGAATGGCTTTAAAAAGAAATATAGTTTTCAACAACAAACTATCTAATTTACCATTTTTAATTCAAAGCTAGTATATCTTAATTTAAAATGTTATAATTAAGGAATAGCATAGTTTAGTAAACCCATAGTACTATATTTGAATAACTTTTAAGCATATGCGAAAGAGAGAGAGAGAAATGAACTCGATAGCCAAAAAAGGGGTCTGGTTTTCGTAAAACCGAACATACCCCAGAGAAGCCCACGCAAGCCGTGGAAACCGAACTTACATTTTTGCTGATTTTCTCTGTCCAAAATCAGACAGGAAAGGGGTGTCAACTTAAGACCTTCGACGTGAGGGTCAGTCAACTAAAATGTCTCATCGGATAAACACATTTGGAATTAGTGGGGATTGCTATGGTTCTTAACTTTCCTTTCTGGATTACATTTTATGAGGTCTTTTCTTGATTTATAATTTTGGATATAGTTAATAGCTATTGTTTATTGTTTTGATCGTGTTAAAAAAAAACTAATGGTGTTAAAAGATACTACATTTATAGAAACATTCTTCGCCGTGTATATATATTAAATATTTCAAATAATAAATATTCAAACTGAATAGGAACTGGATTTTTTTGAGTATTGATTTGATTTCAAATTCAGGGTCAACCATCCAAAACGGAACCAACCCAAATCAAACTAAAACTCTATGAATATCCATTGAGTCTAAAAAACCTCTACTAGAAAGACTCAAAATCGAACAGTTCCTACCGAAAACGTATCTGAATATCTAAGTGCCTAGACCTAAGCCCCCAAAGAGCAAATGTCTCATTGCTTTCATCCATTACTGTCCAAGTAGGGCAGTTTGAAGACGAATAGATCTTCGTGATGTTATGCCTAATTTTGCATCTCATTATTACGTACAGTCGCACAGCTTTTTATAGTCGTGTCTCTGACAGATTTTCTACATTCTGGCTCAGGATGATCGGGGCGTCTCGACGAGTACGTAAGCCGTAATTCCTTCTTTCTAAGTGCTTTTAAAGTCACTGTGAAGTATGGCTATGAGATTAGTCATGAAAACAGTTAAGGCTAAAGGACTAAAGTGCAATTTGGAGAAAGTGTAATGTTTGTCTCAGAGAAAAGTAACAACACGTGAGTATGTGGTAGCTTTAGTTAGCTATGTTGGCAACTGTTCATTGGCTAGCTAATAACGACAAAGAAGGAGCCTCCTTCTCGTCTATATGCAGCGGCGGCTAAACCTAATGTGAAGTTAGAGAGGTAAAAAGGAACAGAAGTAGCTCTGGTCCAAGGTAGAGAAGAAACGGTGAGGGAAGAGTCTTAAATCCCAAACAAGACTCTTCCCATGGAGTGATGACTCCGTCGTTGTCCGTTTTGAGTTAAGTCTGATGATGGAGACTTCTCTGCTTTTCCTCTGTGAAGAAAACAAGCAGATTGAAGATGTTAACAAGAGAAAGATGAGAACTTGGTGCGAAGGAAGAGAGATGAGTTATAAGACTAGTCTCGGTGAGCATCAATGAGTTTCTCTGGTGGTGACAAAGCTTGTGGAGACATGAACGTCTCGGATGGAACACAAGCTGTATCTCTTTGGTGACAGACACGAATCTGAGAAGGAAAGGAGTTGTAAGACTCTTTGGTGAACTATGAAGCATCTCACTCAAGGCAACTCAAGGAACAAGAAGAACCAAGATGGAAGTAGTTTTTCCAGAAACAGTCTTTGAAGCATTTTGCAGAGACAGATTTGGTAGGGTTCTTGATATTGTGTTAGAGAGATTGGGTTAGATCTTTAGTGACGTTCACACCATGTTCTTGAGTTGCTTTAGTAGTGTGTAACACTTGTATAGCTCGGAGTTATGTCATGTAACCGAGTGTGAGAGTGAGATGTGAACAATCATGTTTCTTGATTGATGATTATTCATAGTGGATGCAGTTGAGGGACAAGAGTCTCCCTCCCCTGAGATGTAGCCATTAATGGTGAACTCAGGGTGAACAAAATTGCTTGGCGTCACTCTCATTATTTGCTCATTTCGTTTATTACTTCCTTGAATCCCAAGATTGGCAGTTAGTTAGAGTAAGCAAAACTCAACAGATTGGTATCAGAGCCAGGTTATAGGATTCATGGATTAATAGTGAGTGAATGCGCTAAAGAAAGGAGCAAGCTTTGTGAGAAAGCTTCAGTCTTTGTTGAAGAAAGGTCGAGTCTGGGGTTTTCTCAAGAGGTCTTCGGTTTTGTTCAAGTCGTGGAAGCTTGTTGTGTATGGTGTTTACATGGTCTTTCACAAGTCTCAGCTGGTTTGGGATTCTGAAATGATGAGTGCAAGCTCTGTGACTCAGAATCAAATCGCCAAATTTCAAGACTCAAGTTATGGGACATAGATTGATTCCGCTTCAGTCACAAGGTGTTTGTGATGATCTGTATTGAAGTCTCAAATTTGCTCAAGTTCTGCATATCTACTGGAATAGAAAGCTGGTAGGAACACAAGGATTATTTACTGGTTTTACAAGGAATTGGCTAAGATTCAGTGATGGTTTCTTCATGTTATTTTCTGGTTGAATCAGCTTGGTAAAGTCAGATTCAGGTGGTGTTCAAGCTTTGTTGTTTTCAGCCCGGGAACTTATGAGATTCATGGAACTAGGGGACGCCTTAGAACCTTGAATCTTATGGGTGTTTTATAGCTATTAGAGTATCAGTAATGGTATTCTTGGATCGGTTTAAACAAAATTGCAGAATGGGTATGGAGCAAGACAGTTTTTTTCTGTTTGTTCATGACAGAAAAAGGTTATGAAAATTTTCAGTGGCTTTTGAGTTCTGAATGGCGTTTCTTGCTGAAGGTTTTAACTCTGTGTGGTAGCTATCAGTTCTGGCTAATGAGAGAGTCTACAGGTCGTGGATGATCAGTGAACATGAAGCTACAAGATTGTTATTTTCAGAGGGAATGCAATGAGATTGTGCTCTAGTTGCAGTCTGAAAATGCTGTTGAAACAGAAAGAGTGACACTCAAATTTATTGCTATTTTCAGAGGGAATGCAATGAATTCTATGCTCTTGTGAGCTTGAGTGTATGCTGGGATGTTTGAGTTCTTGTTTCAAGAAGTGTAAACTCTTGACAAGATGGCAGTAGCAAAGATTCAATTTTTGAGCAGACTTGTGTTATGTGTAACACATGGAGTTTGTGCTGGAGTGAATCTTAGAGATCAAGGAGTTATTGTCTCAGGTGGAGCAATATTTCTCAGAGGTTATCTTGTATTAATTCATCATGACATTGAGGACATCATCATGATCGTTTCTCAATGGTATTGTGCAATAAGATATACTTATCTGGTATCGATAGTCTTCCTAGCTAAGAGAGTTAGGCGGTGTGTCCTGTTTATCTAAACAGCGGTAGAAGACAAGCATGAGTTGCATATTGGCTGCAAGAGGATACAAGGTTAGGATTTCTGAGATGGAAGCATGGTTTGATGATGTATCAGCGTAAGTTGTGCATTATCATAAAATGAAGAATGCTCTAAGTAAGAAGACAGTGCTGCTGGAAAAGAGAAAGGTTCTTGATGGTTTTCTGATTGCAAATGTATCGGTGAGGTGGCTGCAAGAAGAAAGGAGATGTGTCTCACGTTTTGACACTTTCTCAAGCAAGAAGCCATGATAACTCATTTGGATACATGAGAACGTGGAGTGGATCAAAGATACAGTGACGTGTGGTATTAACTCTGAATGATGAAGCTGGGATTTTAGAGACAAAGTACATTCAAGAAGTTATGGTTTCAGGTGGAGTATTGTTGCTACAGGAGCAATGCATATCCTAAAGGATATTTTTTCTATTCCTGGTGGAGCTATGTTTGTGGATGTTGTCTCAAGAGTTTAGCTGAAGAGGAAAGAGTTAAATGGCTGTGTAACTCACAGATTTATCAGATTCATGAATGTTCAGTGTGCTAAGAAGAATGCAAGTCAAGAACAGAAGGTTCTCAATGGTTTTTCAGTTCAATCAGAGTTGTAATCTGATGGTGAAAGGCAGTTTACAGATGGGTTTTGATACTGGAAGTTGGTAAGGACAGTCAGAAACGAATTACAGGTTTTGAGAAACAGAATTTCAGGTTTTGAGAAATAAAAAGGTTGCAGGTTTCTACAAAAGGAGCTGCAGGTTTCTGGAAAGTTTCAGAGAGAAGACACAAGGGTAATTTGAGATAATGCTATTGAAGTGTCTTTCAGTGAATTCTATAAAGAAGGAACTGAAAGAGAGAAGAACAGAAGATGCAGAGTTTTGCTTCAGTGCTGCCTACTTCAAGAATGTGATAGTGCTGTATATCTCAAAGTGAGTGTCAGAAACTGAAGAGAAATCCTACAGATGTTTAATTGCAGAGAATCAAGCTGCATTTAGAAGACAACAATAAAGAAGTGGGAAGTTGTCTTGTTGCATAATGAGGAGTCTACATAAGTGTCTACTCATTGGAATCAATTTGCAGGTCAGTCAAGTGAATAATCTTACAGAAGAAGAAGGCTTTGACTCATGACTGCAAACTGAATGATGCAAGACCAAATTCGTTTTGGTGAATGCTGCATACAAGAAGATGTATTACAGGTTGCTATTACAGCTTGAAAGAGACATCAAGGGTTCTAGAGTTGATGTGCAAGTTGCTGTATGGAGTTGTTTCAGGTGTATCACAAGTTATGTGATTATGAGACATTATAAAAGTGGCTAGTAGCAGGTTTTCAAGCTGCTGGTGTGTTCTGTTTTAACAAGATGGTGGAGCAAAGGTTCTGTTCTGAGATTGATTGTTTAAACAGGTTGGTGAAGTGAATCTACAATGGTATAAGCTGTTGATGAGATTGATTACAAGTTGAATCAAAGTGCTTCAGGTTAGAAGCCTAGATGATTCAGGTTTTCTGCAATTTCGATTCAAGAGAAGTCACAGGATTTTTTGGTTCTCAATGCGCATGAGTAAATCCTAGAAACTAAGAAAGTGAATCAAGTTATTGCAGAGGTATTATTGGTGATATTATCAGTCACTGAAACAGGTTTGGTTCTATAAAGACCATGGGAAGCCGTGTGGTTAAGGATATTAATTAGCTGAATTGTTTTTCACAAGTCAGAGGTGAAAAGCGTTCGAAGTATATTAGCTAACAAGGTCAATGGCGTTTTGGAATTGTTGATGCTGTTATGTGATGAGTGTTATCACAGGTTCGATAGTGGAGAAGCTATGAAGAGTTGTTTACATGAGCATGAATCTCAAGCCAAGGTGGAGATTTGTGAAGTATGGCTATGAGATTAGTCATGAAAACAGTTAAGGCTAAAGGACTAAAGTGCAATTTGGAGAAAGTGTAATGTTTGTCTCAGAGAAAAGTAACAACACGTGAGTATGTGGTAGCTTTAGTTAGCTATGTTGGCAACTGTTCATTGGCTAGCTAATAACGACAAAGAAGGAGCCTCCTTCTCGTCTATATGCAGCGGCGGCTAAACCTAATGTGAAGTTAGAGAGGTAAAAAGGAACAGAAGTAGCTCTGGTCCAAGGTAGAGAAGAAACGGTGAGGGAAGAGTCTTAAATCCCAAACAAGACTCTTCCCATGGAGTGATGACTCCGTCGTTGTCCGTTTTGAGTTAAGTCTGATGATGGAGACTTCTCTGCTTTTCCTCTGTGAAGAAAACAAGCAGATTGAAGATGTTAACAAGAGAAAGATGAGAACTTGGTGCGAAGGAAGAGAGATGAGTTATAAGACTAGTCTCGGTGAGCATCAATGAGTTTCTCTGGTGGTGACAAAGCTTGTGGAGACATGAACGTCTCGGATGGAACACAAGCTGTATCTCTTTGGTGACAGACACGAATCTGAGAAGGAAAGGAGTTGTAAGACTCTTTGGTGAACTATGAAGCATCTCACTCAAGGCAACTCAAGGAACAAGAAGAACCAAGATGGAAGTAGTTTTTCCAGAAACAGTCTTTGAAGCATTTTGCAGAGACAGATTTGGTAGGGTTCTTGATATTGTGTTAGAGAGATTGGGTTAGATCTTTAGTGACGTTCACACCATGTTCTTGAGTTGCTTTAGTAGTGTGTAACACTTGTATAGCTCGGAGTTATGTCATGTAACCGAGTGTGAGAGTGAGATGTGAACAATCATGTTTCTTGATTGATGATTATTCATAGTGGATGCAGTTGAGGGACAAGAGTCTCCCTCCCCTGAGATGTAGCCATTAATGGTGAACTCAGGGTGAACAAAATTGCTTGGCGTCACTCTCATTATTTGCTCATTTCGTTTATTACTTCCTTGAATCCCAAGATTGGCAGTTAGTTAGAGTAAGCAAAACTCAACAGTCACACCTCTAATTTTTAAATTTAGGCGTAATTCTTCAGAAAAAAGAAAAAAAAAACTGGCCTCTTTAGTATCATATCAGTATATCACCAATTTACTCAACAAAAACTTAGATTAAATAATTTAGTAAGAGTGATAATGGACATCAACAACAACTAAAACAAAATTTGAGTAGGAAACAATGAAAAAAAAAATGTCAATAAGCAGATATTTCGCCGTCGTGGAAGGAATAAACCGGCGACTATCCTGAAGAGCTAAGTGCGATGACAGAGCTAAATTCGTTATTTAGATATCCCACTTGCATAATTTTATTTTCTATTGCCCATTAAAAATAAAATAAAATAAAACTAATATTTTTGAAAAAATAAAAAGGTTTCAGAGTCGTGAAGCCAACTCAAATCCAGCACAAAATAAAAATGTTGATCCTTTGGGAATTTTTATAACTAGTTTAATAACAAAACACCAAGAGAAATTATTGGAGAAAATGGAAAAATCAGTGTTTAATATTGTTCTCTCTATGTTTCAAATTCGATCACTGGAGAAGACTTGTTGGTTTCGCCAAAAAGTCTGTTCAATTCTTTATTTCAAACACAACAGAGAGAGAGAGAGAACGAATCAGAGGAAGTGATCAAGTAAGTATAAAAGAAATGAAAAGGCTCTGAATCGCCTTGACATTAACAATTACTTGTTTGTATGTTTTTAGAATTAAAGAACTTTTCTTAAAACAACAAAAGAAAAAAAAGAAACTCTCTTTTTCTCTCTCTTTCGACCTCATATTCGTTGAATCACTCTTCTGGGTTTTTACTTTTTCTTGCCCTAGATCTTAAAGAAGAGGATCACAGTCAACTTTTTTGAGATCTGGGTTGGGACAAAGATTCTGTCTTTCTGCATTCTACCGTTTTGATTCAGCTCGAAATAAGTCAGGTAAATGCATTTAACTCTTTAGCTCGCTACAGTGTCTCCAAAGTTTACTAAGCTGCTCGTTTTAATACTTGCTGGAAAGCGAATCTGAGATTTGTAGCTTTCGAGTTTTAGTTTGGTCGGAGGAAACTTCAAGAGACTTACTTTACACTTTGTTAAGTTCGTACGTGTGCGAGAGAGTGATAGTGAGGACTGAGAAATGTCCTGGACTTTTCCGAATCACGGGAACAACGTGCATTTTGCGGTTTTTAGAGTCATCCATTTTATTGATTGCTTTTTTTTTTTCTGAAGGAGTTTTGTTCTTAAAGATTAGTTTGAAACAAACACTACTTAATCTCTCTCTCTTCCGGTCACCTCTTTGCTACTATCATCCAATCTCTGAATCAGCTTTTTGTCTTGGTCCTTTTAGAACAATAAAAACTCAAATCTTTTTCCCTCAGGCAATGCCAATTTAAAAGAAGTATGTAAAGATGAAATAAAGATTCGATCTTTGTATGCCTTTCAATTAGAAGGGAGAAGGGAGGTGTTTAGGCGTGGCTGGTTTCAAATGGGTGAGGCGCAGAAGAATTTGCAGGGGCCACGTCACCACACGTCTCTGAAGAAGCCCTTATGGGTCGTCTTGACAGTTTCAGTGATCAGCATGCTTCTCATCTGTACCCACATGTTCCCACAACACGGCAAGAGCTCTTCGTGTCGTGGCCTCTCTAGGTCCAGAGGCTGCGAGGACGCTCTCTCCGCGTGGCTGCCTGTTCATGTCAGGAAATTCACCGATGAGGAGATAGCAGCTCGAGCAGTGGTCAGAGACATACTTAAAACGCCTCCCTTCCTAACCGAAAACTCCAAAATCGCTTTCTTGTTCTTGACTCCCGGTACTTTGCCATTTGAGAAGCTCTGGGATGAATTCTTCAAGGTAATAACAAACACATCAGCGAAAGTCCAAGTTTAGTTACACTTTCTACTAATATATCGTGGTTTGATAATGTTGTAAGGGCCATGAAGGGAAGTTCTCTATTTACATCCACCCGTCAAAGGAACGGCCGGTTCATATCAGCCGTCATTTTTCTGATCGAGAAATCCATAGTGATGAGGTCACTTGGGGAAGGATTTCAATGGTTGATGCCGAGAAGCGGTTACTGGTTAACGCTCTTGAAGATCCCGACAACCAACACTTTGTTCTTCTTTCAGAGAGGTAATGATTTCAATCTTGCCTAAGTGTCCCAGTTAGCTAGTCCCAGTCAAGGTCCTCTGGCACAAATCAAAATCACATCAATTTTTCCTTTTTTCTGCGCAGTTGTATACCGTTGCATACTTTTGACTACACCTATAGATATTTGCTATACTCCAACGTCAGCTTCATTGAGAGGTATATTAATCTCTTAAATTTAAAAGGGAAAGAAATTTTTTTTTATTCCATTAATATTCACTGACACAAGCTTCAATTATCTCTGTTTCTCAAGTTTTGTGGATCCTGGTCCACATGGTACTGGTAGACACATGGAACACATGTTACCAGAAATTGCCAAGGAAGATTTTAGAAAGGGTGCTCAGGTGAAGACAAGCTTTAGTCTCTAAGAGCCTGCCTTAATTAGTATGTTGCTACTGTGGTTCAGAAAATGACTATTTGCTACTTTTTGTGGTGTAATTTCCGTCTTTTCTTCTGGCCAGTGGTTCACAATGAAGCGACAACACGCGATTATAGTGATGGCCGATGGACTCTACTACTCAAAATTCCGCGAGTATTGTGGAGTAAGTTTGTCCTGCAACTTTTTGGTTTTCCATTGCATTTTTTTTTTTCATTTGCAAAATAGCTTTTTGGTCGCGGATTTTCTAATATATAACTCAATAAAATTCTGACGAGAAAATTTCTATCAATTTCAGCCCGGGATAGAAGCCGACAAGAACTGTATTGCAGATGAACATTACTTGCCAACATTCTTCAGTGTGAGGATATTCTTCCTAACACCGCCATCTTTTGCAATCTTTCAAGCCTTCGTGATGCTAAAACATTTTGTTTATTTGCTGGATCATCTTTCAGATGCTTGATCCCATGGGAATCTCGAACTGGTCAGTGACGTATGTTGATTGGTCTGAACGAAGGTGGCATCCAAAGACTTACGGAGCACATGAGATTTCATTAGAGTTCATGAAAAATGTCACGGTATATTTTGAAACGCAACCTCTTGAAAATTGTCACAACTAGCTTCTTATTCTACTTTTCTCTTTTCTCGCTTGTGCAGTCCGAGGATATGAGTATACACGTCACAAGTGTGGGAGAGGTATGCTCTTGAAACTTTCGTTCTCGTGGCTTTCTGTTATTGTCTCTCTTTCTCTTTCTTTATACTTTTACTTGTGGTTTTGAAGCATGGAGATGAGCTGCATTGGCCTTGTACATGGAACGGGATTACACGGCCATGCTATCTGTTTGCAAGAAAGTTTCATCCTGATGCTCTCGACACATTGGTCAACCTCTTCCCAAACTACACAAGCACAGTTGTCTGAGAAAGGATTTTTGAGCCGAAACACGCAATTCTTGGACCTAATTATGTTCCAGATATGGATCTTTAGATACTGTAAATTTTCTGAAAAAACAAACTGAAATGAATTTTGAAATTTGATGTTTTCTGATGGAATTGAAAGCCATTTATACGCAATTAGAGCAGAAAGTTTTGGTTTAAAAGAGTTTCATTTTGCGATTTTCCCTATGGTTCGGTCTCTATCAATAAGTTTATGTTACATGAGATTATAGTATCTTAAGCTATCATCAACACAGAGTCTTGGAATCTTGATTATCCGTTCATGATATCTTCTTGTGCCTCTGTGATGACGAGTGGAGCCCGAGGAACCGTGGGCTGTAGTGGTGAGCAGTCCCAGTCATTACCGCTTTTGACCACTGAGAAATGCTTCGGAACCCATAACTCACCAGAAGCCTCTCTGTGTTTCAGAGACTCTCTCTGTTTCTCCTCCACAGCTTTTTTAGCTTCTCTTGCTCTTTCCCAGTCTTTCTTCAGTATCTTTTCACTTACTTCACCCCACACCATCGTCGACTCGGTCTCCATTACCTCTTGCAGATTCTTGACAGTTGGAGGTTTGAGTCCTGAGATATTCTCCTTGGCATTATAAATAACCTCGAGCTCACCGGTCTTCAGATTTTTAGCCATTACTGTTCTGAAACATTATAGGATGTTAATGCCATTACAGCTTTAAGATGCTCTTAAAGAGCTGTAATGTCTCTCTGATTCATGTTTTTACCTGTCCCAGTTGCCAAAGATGTCGTAGAGCTTATTCCCAGAGGAAGTTTCGGAGATCTTTCCTTTGATGGATCTATTGTTGTTGCCTTTGAAACTTTCGATGAAGGAATCAGAGATCAAGTGTAGTTCAGCTTCGAGATCGGTCTCTGGACACTTTATCTTGATTTTTCCGGTCCAGTGTGCTCCTGGCGCCGGTAAGAATCTCACAACAAGTCTTGGTTGGTCCATATCGTAAGTCTCTTTCCGACTCAGAAGCTTCATTACCCTCTTTCCCTTTACCTCAACGTCCACGTAAGCACCTTATTAACCATGAGTACACGCAGAAATTACATTTCGTAGCCAAGACGAGATGCTTCGGTTTTACAAGAGTAAACGGGAATCGGTTGTGTTCATTTAAGGGTTTTTTTTTTTTTTAGATACGTGGGATGTAAGGTAACAGAAACAATCAATCTGACTTAGTGTTCAGAACAATTACTAAGAAATAAACATACCACGAAATTTAGGAGTGAAATATTGACACCATGTCACGTCAATATTTTCATTCTCGTGAGTCGCATGAAGTGCCGACACCGGAGGATGATGCGATACCTGAAAAATAAACATATATATAGATACCATCTTGTACATTTTTTTTCTTTTCTAAAGTACTTTAACAATTTATAATAGGTGATTTTGTGTTACGATTGTAATAAATAAGGTTATACTTGTTCGATAAGAACGTTGATGTGACCATTGGAGACGTGGTGAGTCTCTCCAAGAACGGGGTTGTATGGAGACATGCCAAAGACTACCGGACGGAGTGTGGAGATGTTCCACATCACCACCGATTTGAGCCGTTTGATGGGAAGATCGCGACGGCTGCATTCTCCGAGCAGATCCTGGCCGCCGAAGCTGTAGATCATCTCGCCGTAACATTGAAGTTGTGATCTTGGTTGGTTCAGCTGAGGTGGCAGCTTTACGTTCAAAGAATATGATTAATAATTTTTTTAAAGGAGAAAAATTGTAGTCGTCATTCCATTTGAATTTATTGGAAAATGATGTGATTTGTACGGAAATTATAAATGCTCAACTGTTAGAGAGGTGTTTTTTGACAACATTGTTCGAAATATTCGTATGCAAGTATATGTAACTAACAAATTTTCTTTTTAAAACGAACTTATCATCACACAAAAGATTATGTAACTACTAAATTTATAACCAAAAATAACCTAACAACAAACTATAAAAAAATAGTGATTTTTCCTTCTGTAAATAATACCTCTCTTATACTGGATACATACACGTGAGAAAAACATAACGACGACTAATAAATCTTTTTAGAAGTAAATTTTTTCAAAAAGGGGTTACAAGGGGAAATAATGTACTAGGAAACAACGAGGGAAAGACACATAGTTCGAGAGAGATCACGTTCAAGCCTACTTCCTAGGCTTCCTAGCTAGTAGCTACTATTAATTATGAAGATTTGATCAAACTTATTCGGCAAAAAAGGTTTTTTTGACTAAATACTAAAATAACTTTAATCTTCTAAGTAAAAACACGCAATGTTCGTTCTGTAATATAGTAATAAGACTCGCTTCAACAAGCTTTTTATTTAAACCTGAAAATTGGTGAGATCAGATCCAAGGCGCACGTTCTTGAAGAGGCTCAGAATCCGACGGATGCCATTCGAAGCTGTGTGCTCAGAATCTTTATCATCTTCCAGCGCGAAAGGTTTGGCTAGCACAAGGTGCTTTCCAGTTTCTTCTTCTTGTGCCTTTGCACAACAAAGACCATTGGATCTATTAGTTTAAACCTTAAACACCTTTACTCCGAATGACTATTCCATACATAATACATTTACAGACAGAAAAGTACGAAAAGTGATAGTGTATTTGTACAATCCGTCTCCTTAACTACACATGGAGTATCAAATAATTAACCACCTTTCTCAAAAATTGCGCAATAGTTCCTCCACACTCATATAAGCCATTAATCATATGGTCCATGAAAATGTTATTTACATTCCATCTTATATGATTAGATTCAAAAACGACATGAGTTAGTTAATTAGTAGACTTATATCAACAATTGATAATATATAGATTTAAGTACGGACGTATTAAACAAGGATGCTCTTAAATTTTATCAGATTCAGGATTTTGGATTATAAACAGTTAGATAAATAATAATTAGATTTAGATCGTGCAAGCTTAAATTAATTATTAAACAGTGTATTAAGATTAGAAGTATGAAATATATATGTATGCATGCAGAAAAACAAATTGTCTGATAGAGAATATATGACCCACTTACCATTTGAGAAGTTGCTGAGAAACTGATTTTTATTGATAAGCTTTTAATTTTGTTTAGAAGGGACGGTGTTAAAAAAAAAAAAAAAAATCACAAGAGTTCTTCTGGCGAAACGATCTGAAAAAAACCCAAAACCTAAAAAGTTAAAGTACTCATAACAGTACCCAAAGTGATAATTCTCAATCGTTTGCCCCATATAAATAGAAGCATATGTAGGGTTATGCAAATACAGAGATGATAGATACGGGAAAGTGTTTGATAACTGATAAGCATTAACTATGGATCCAGAGGAGGCGTTGGTCGTTGGATCAATCTTATTATCATTTATTATTTCATCGTGGCCGTTTTAGGTTGTGCATACTGCTTAGGGGAGTGGTCCAAGATGCTTGCTTCTTTTGTTCATTTGTTGTTAATTAAAAATCTTTTTGAATTGGTTTTTGACTGTGAAGGCTGGCCTTATGCTTCAAAAAGCTTCCCTTAAAGGTTAGCTAACTAATAAATTATGAACTCACCATAGAATAGATGCTACCTAGATTGAAGCTTGTATATGTCAAAAAAAAATTACGGCGTATTTTTTCTTTGTAGACAGGTGGGTTTTCCGTTTATTTCTGCAGGTTGGTTTCAGTTATTTTAGTTTTAGTAGAACTATAATTAACTATAACCAAAGTCTTCTCAATTCGACTAGAGTTCGGTTATGTATATTACATGTGTTAAAAGTACAATATACTATGGTTTCCCATTTATACTATTAACCTGTCTTTGCCATGTTGTTTTCAAAGCTTTCTTGCTTCATGATGCAGCATAAAATTATGATAATTATATATTTATGCATATTTGTTATAAAAAGTCCTCTCTAATGCCAGTTTCTTAGATAATATTTTATAAATAAAATTTTTAAAAGAAAGTAAAAATAAGAGAGATTAAAGATGCGGTTCTCCTTTGAGATTTTGTGAGATACTCAAAAAATGGTTAAAAAGAGTTTCATTTTTCGATTCCCCTTTGATTCGCTCTGTATCAACATGTTTGTGTTACGTGGGTACATGAGATTGTAGTAACTCAAGCTATCATTAGCACAGAGTCTTGGAATCTTGATTATCCGTTCATGATTTCTTCTTGTGCCTCTGTGATGACGAGTGGAGCCCGAGGGACCATGGCTTGTAGCGGTGTGCAGTCCCAGTCTTTACCGCCTTTGACTACTGAGAAGTGCTTGGGAACCCATGACTCACCAGAAGCCTCTCTCTCTTTCAGAGACTTCCTCTGTTTTTCCTCCACAGCTTTCTTAGCTTCTCTTGCTCTTTCCCAGTCTTTCTTCAGTATCCCATCACTTACTTCACTCCACACCATAGCCGACTCGCTTTCCATTACCTCTTTCAGATTCTTGACAGTTGGAGGTTTGAGTCCTGAGATATTCTCCTTGCCATTGTAAATAACCTCTAGCTCACCGGTCTTCAGATTTTTCGCCATTACTATTCTGAAACATTATGTGATGTTAATGACATTACATCTTAATGATGTTCTTAAAGTTGTAAGGACTTTATCATTCATGTACTTACCTGTCCCAATGGCCAGAAATGTCGTAAAGCTTATTCCCAGAGGAAGATTGAGAGATCATTCCTTTGACGGATCTATTGATGTTGCCTCTCAATCTTTCCACGAAGGAATCGGAGATCAAGTGTAACTCGGCTTCAAGATCGGTCTCCGGACATTTTATTTTGATTTTTCCGGCCCAGTCAGCTCTCGGCACGGGTAATAGTCGTATAATTAGTCTTGGTTGGCTCATATCGTAAGTCTCTTTTCGGCTCCGAAGCTTCATTACCCTTTTTCCCTTTACCTCAATCTCCACGTAGGCACCTTGTTAACCATGAGTACACGCAGAAATGTTGTTTCATAACCAATCAGAGTAAATCAGACACATAACCAAGAGAAATTAGTTCGACTATGCGTCCCGTCTTAGAGTACACCGAACTCATATTAAAATTGGTTGTGTTTTTTTGGACGGATCATTAATAACTAGACTTGGTTTCTTTCCTGTGTTTTCTGATAGTTTGGATGTTGCAGAAACAGTTGGACTGCTACATACCCTACATTTAAATAACAAATAATTAACATACCACGAAATTTAGGAATGAAATGTTGAACCCACGTCACGTCAATATTTTCCCCCTCGTGAGTAGCTTGAAGTGCCGACACGGCAGGATGATGTGATACCTGAAAATTAACGATGTATACAATGCTGTAATTGCGATTTGTTTCTAATGGAAAAATCTTGTAAGGAAATCACCAATTATTTAGCTAATTCTTCAAATACTCAAATTTTGAATTTTTTTAAAAAAAAAACACAACTCATACTTATTATGATGTTTCTACTTTACACATTCGATATAACGAATGTTAACAAAAGTAAACAAAATATCATTAAATATTATCTGTTAACAAAAACTATTTTTTTTTGGCAAAAAAGAATTGTAAGACATTTGGACTAATTTCTTTTTTTAAATTAAATTCTTAAACATTTTCTTTAAAACTCAGTTAAAAAGAAAGTTTCAAATGTAAAACGATTTGGGTGTTTATGTTTTTGATTCGTTTATGTTGGTAGTAGAGCTAACAACGTTTCTTCATATATTAACGTTATGTTAAGTCGCATGCAAAACGCAAATTCTGTGTTGAAGAAAAATCATATACGGAAATGAATGCTTTTTTCCAGTATTCGTAAACGAATATTTCTGAAAATAGATAATTAAATATTGATGTATAGGATATATTTTCTTCAAATTCTTTCTGTTTCTTTTTTCAAAAAAAAAAAAATCTGTTTCGTTTATTATTAAACAAATAAGATTCATATATATATATTATATATATATATATAGATTATACTTGTTCGATGAGGACGTTGATGTGACCGTTGGAGACATGGTGGGTCTCTCCAAGAACTGGGTTGTACGGAGCCTGCCCCAAGAGTACAGGACGGAGTTTGGAGAGGTTCCACGCCGCGACCGATTTGAGCCGTTCTATGGGCAGATCGCGGCGGCTGCATTCCCCGAGCAGATCCTTACCGCCGAAGCTGTATATCATCTCGCCGTAACATTGGAGTTGCGATTTTGGTAGGTTCAGCTGAGGTGGCAGCTTTACGTTCAAAGAAAAACAATTAATAACTTTTAAAGGAACAAAAATGCATGCTCATTGGAAAAAAAGAAACGAAGTCATTGGAAAAAATGATGTGATTTGCAAGGAAATTTCAAATGTTCAACTTTAAATCTTAGAGAGATTAATGATACGTATACAATACTTTAGATTAAAGTTCTTTAGCTTTGTAAAAAAAAATGATACGTATACGACCTGTACATATAACTAACTAATTAATACCATCGATCTGCTCTTCTTTTTTCATGTAGTTAATCATACCTCCGTTAGATTTTTGGATAATTAGTAAACTCTCTTTAGTAGTGGGGAAAATATCCGATCCAAAATTAAATCTGATCCGCTAGTTTCCGGTTATGGATCGTATCTTTCTATTTTTTATGCAAAATACTTAAATACCTAGTGACATTTTATACCCTATTTAAAAATAAGTATCACATATCCTAACAAACTTTTGTGTTCTGTCTTTACTAACAGTTTTGAGAAAGAATAAGAAACTTAATTAACGGTCGTTCTATGATAAAGCAATAAAAAGAAACTTATCACTGCAACACTAAAAAATTAAACCTGAAAATTGGTGAGATCGGATCCTGGGCGTACGTTCTTGAGTAGGCTAAGGCTCCGACGGACGACATTTGAAGCGGTGTGCTCAGAATCTTTTTCATCTTCCAACGAGAAAGGTTTGGTAAGCACTATGTGCCTTCTAATTTCTTCTTCTTCTGCCTTTAAACACATAAAAACCACTGAGTTTATTGGTTAAAACCTTAAACACCTAACTTATGGACTCGCTGTTTACTGCCTTCAAATTAACCACCATTTCTCACGTCCGAAAGCTGTTCAACATGGTTCCTCACAACTCATATATAGACCCTAACTTTTATATATATATAGTAAAAAAAAAAAAAACTAATTTCATCTTAAATGGCCTGGTAAGAAAATGACATGATTCAAAAAAAGTTAAAAAAAATGGCATGATTAAGATGGAGATGTATTTGTAAAAACAGAACAAATATTAAGAGAACATACCAACCAAATATACTCTGTGTTTTCATTAATTCATGTTTTCTGGTAATAAAGAGTATCATAACTGGATTAATGTACAATCTCTAACAGTTGGAACTATCAAAAATAAAGGAAAACTAAGTGTGTGATAGAGTATATGACCCACTTACCATTTGAAAAGTTGTCGAAGGCAAACGATATTTCTGAATTTTATTGACGAGAATTTTGTTTTCGATCTAAATGAACGATTAAGTAAATAAAAAACAAGGAGTTCTATTTATGAAATTGAAATGAAGCTGAAGATCTCAAAAACATCGTGTTAAATTACACTCCATGTATCACAGTATCTAAAGTACTAATTAATAACTTTTAACCTTTTGCTCCACTTATATAGAAACATAAACAACGATATGTAATTAGAGAGATGATAGAGAAGGGAAACAAAAAAAAAGGGTGAGCATTAACTATGGATTTGGAGGAAGCGTTAGTCGTTAGATCCCATCTTCGTATCATTTAATATCTCATTGTTCGCTTAAATAATACGTGGCCATTTCGTGCTGTGCTTTGGGGAGTGATCCAAGACGCTTGCTTCTTTTTAAACTTGTTCTAGAATTCGTTTTAAGTTGACTTATGAGTGTTAAGGCTGGCATAATACTTAACAACGTGCTCTAATGCGTAACTTATTATTAAGTTATGGAGATGAAAATCGATAATCATCGAATAAAATCTGATAAGATCGTAGGAGAGAAAGTCAGATTTTATTATCAGGTTAAATTGGGTATATATAATACACTAACGTTTCTCAGGGTACAGCAAATCGAAGACAAATTTATATATAAAACTAATGTGTTTACTTTTGATCATAACTAAGGTGTTTACTTTTTATCATAACTGTATTATCAAATCTTCTTCCAAGAATCCGATGGATTATTATCAACTTTAGAGGAACAGAAAACTTGTTTTATTGGTCTGTAAACACGTATGAAATTCAACTTTATAAGAAATATATTAAATTTTAGTATTTGAGAAGATTAAATTCTAATGAATTTTAAGATAATTTGAGTGAATGAGAAAAATTGGTATGCCGGCAACATAAAAAAAATTGTTATGACTCTAGACAGTCATATAAAATCAAGAAATTTGGAATTTTATATTTTTAATTAAATAACTTCATCAAAACACCTTAAAATCACCACATGTCATAAAATCACCTATTTAAGATATATTCAATAAAAATAAAATTTAAAGTACATTTCAAAATCCCCTATGTAGTTTTTAAAACCATGTTTGAATAATAGATGATTTATTATATTAATACAAATCACCTCAGATCCTATATTAAATACATCATTTATATATTTAATGTAGTTATTTCAGTATGTTTATTGGCTTGGTCCATTAATTCGGTTGAGGTAAAACATTGAATTTTAATATTAAACCGAGATCCAGCTTGATTTTATTCGTTAAAAATCCAGCTCGGTTTGATAGTGTAGGAGATTTCAAATAAATATAGAACTATGAGATAATTAATCTGTTTTAGTTTTATTTTATTTTTTCATTATTTATTTACTAATTATTTTAAAAAGAATACCAATAAAAACATTCATTATTTGATTTTATTTCTATGTGATTTAACAAAATTTAAATTTGATTCGACTTGGATTTGATTAGCTAGATTTTAGTCCAAGTAACTATTAAAAGTATAAAAATAGCAATTTTAGTCTATATTATTTTTCATATGTTATGAATGTATATATGTGGGAGGAGGCTCACGATCAACCTGTTAGCAAAGACGTTAACTCGTAGTTGCAAGGCTTTATCTTTCCAGTGGATCAAGCAAATAGCGTTTGTAACATGCACAGATGGTACGTGGAAATCAAACAGAATTATATTTCTTTTTGCCAAACCCGTTCTTTATTTATATTTTAACAAAAAAAATTCGTACGTTGTTAGATAATACAAACTATGTTGTTTGGCCTAATAGAATATGAACGCGGCCTATTTCCTTACGAATTATTCATTCGTGTCCATCTACCGTTTCTCAGGGTACAAACAAATCGAAGGCAAAACCATTTTGTTAGTCAATCTAGAGAAATATTTCTTGCAACGAATGTGTTTCCATTTCCGCAGCTTCAGCTTCGCTGGAAACACAGAGTGCTTTGGCTCTTCGACGGAGATGGATGGCTTGGGGAAGCTGAGGCTGAGCATTGCTGGAGGAGGACTGATCGGAGGAACAATCTCTGCCGGCTGAGTATTAATGGGAGTCCCTGGCTGCATCTCCCATTGGAACGGAACACCCTCCGATCTCCGGTGATAGTAGTATCCGATGGATGAGTTCCTCGAGAATGATGATGATCCTTCCTTGCATATATCGTTCTCCATAAGTACCACCAATGATGCTTATGGTGTTTGAGTTATGCTGTGTTCTTGATTAAGTATATGCGGATTCTTGGTTTGATGTTTTCCTTCGAAGAAAAAGGAAGAGATTGTGTTAGGATATTGGGAATTCTGGTTAGATGGGAATATAAATATATAGAGAGAGTAAGATTCTTGTCCGGTCGAGAAGATGGAACGTAAGAATTCACGAATGGTCAAGTTGACGATGTGTAATATTATGTATTTTATTAGTTCCTTATGTATATTTTAAGTATGTATATGTATTGAAGGTTTTTGACTTTGTATCATACAATACACACTATTGCTTCACACTTCAATGACTCGATTGCTTTTTCACGGTCAATGTACCAAATTATACTATACTATCAGGGTTCATGTATGATGTATCCAATTCTCTCCCTTTTTTTTTTTGGAAATTACTCTAAATCGAGTACTTATTTTGCAAGTGATGTTTCACCATGGACTCATAATATGATATACGTATGGGAAAAAGATGGATGTGTTTCTCAAGAGAAATAGATAAAATTTGTCAAATCTATGTTAACTTTGATACGAAGCGCACGTTAGTGAGACTTTGATGTTGGACGGTTCATACGCGCATGTGAGGGCTTAAACCAAAACTCTAAAGAGACGCCAAACTTTGCGTCTTCTTTAATCATCAGTTATCTACGTTACCACTCATCAATTCCTTGCAAACGTACGGTATCACAAATAACTAACATGAAACTATCAATCGTAAAGCAAGCAACCTATGAGATTACTGCAAGAAAATAAACGAAAACAGACAAAATATTACTGCATGCTACACAATCAGGTATGTTGCCTCATATTAAAAACGTGACAAAATTTGCAATAGATCGATAATCTATAAAAATTTTGTCAGTGACATGCAGTGTAATGTTTGCGTTTGGTAATGTCGAAGTCACTCACCAGACAACCACTCATTTATCTGTAATTCATCTTATACTCGTTTTGAAAACAAGAATATTTGATATATTCGAGTATTATTATCAAACCATGTCATACCCCAATAAGAACCTATGGTGTTTTCGTCAACTAAGCGTATGAATGGTCTTTCCAATACAGGATTCGCGGATTTCAATCATAAAAGAATCAAAGGGAACAAGTCAAGTATCGTTAGCTTGAGGATAACGTCACCCTGAAGCCTCGGTGGTCTTAGTTTTGTATATCCTCGAAGGGAGGTAAGCCCCATTCCTCTGGTTTGAAATCTAGCAGAGATGCTAGAACTTGATCCGCAACATCACAGTAGGACTTATCCAATCTTGGATCCGGTACCATTATCACATTCCTGCTCGCACACCATCGAAAGTCACATGTCAGCCTTTTAGGACTCAAACCACGCATTGCTCATCCGTTGAGAGGACTTGGAAACTGTTACCAAAAAAACAACTTACATTCCGGCGTTTTTAGCTGCTAGGACTCCGGAAGGAGCATCTTCAAACACCAGAGCCTTGCGTGGATCCACAGGACCGTCCTATGAAATCCGTAAAAGAAGAGGGAGACATTATTAGTTTACAATTGAAACACGTGCTAATACTTACAGTGAGTCATCTGTACCTCAAATCTCCTAGCTGCAGCAAGAAAGCCGTCTGGAGCGGGCTTTCCTTGCTTCACCTCTGGATCATCTCCCCGCACTATGTGATGCATCAACGAAAAAAGCTCACGGTGCCTTTGCGTTTTTAGATCAAAATGTCGTGTGTGGGTACTGCAAATATAGGGTAGAATGATCAGATATGGCAAAACGATAAATGCATGAAAAAGAAGCTGAAAACGCCATTTGCAATCTCAGTGTTCTAAATTGATTGTGCTGATGCAGAAATAGATACCCTGTGGCTACACAAATTGGAATTCCTTTCCCATGGAGATGTCTGAGAAGGCGGCTAGCTCCTGCATTAGAGGAAGAGTATTAAATCATGACAGCAAAAATTAGAACTCTGTAACTTGAAGAGTGTAAAGCAGAGGCCGATTCAAATGGATAAAAAAAAAACAAAAACGAAATAAAACACATCTCCACACAGACTAAAACAAACGAATGGCGTAATCATCAGGAATCATCAATTTCATTGATTGAACACGACAGGGGAACAATTTGTCTTTTCCTGTTAATAATCTACATGCCATGTATAATGTGTACTCTACCTGGCATGAGGTCACTCGTGGGGAAGAGGTCTTGCAACATTGATTCTCTCTCAACGATGAAATCTTCAGGGGAAAGAGAGTCACTGATTCCACATTCTTCAACGAAAAGCGTGGCAGCTTCTATCGCTTTTCTTCCCATCATCTTCGCTTTCAAAGACCAATCAAATGTTTTATTGTATCTAGCAAGTATCTTTTCCTGCACCTCCGTGTAAAACTTCTCAGTGTCTGCAAAACAGTATACACACAAGAATAAATAAGCATAAGCTATCTTCACTAGGAGAGAGTTTAGTAGGACCAGCAAACACACATCTTTGCAGAATAAAAATTCAAGTAATCTCACAAATTGGTGACTTTGTCAATGTGAGAATCGAAATAGAGAACAGCTTGAAAATTGGAAGGAAAAAAAAATGATGGATTAGTGTCAGTGAAGCTCTAATAGCATAAAGTTTCCTAATTTAAACAACTTCTTACAAACCATCGTCAAAAGAGACAATAAACGAACTTATACTAAAGAAATGTCGTCGCATCAAACAGATAACTCAAAAAAATACAGAGGAAGCAAAAGAACAAAAACTATAAATCAGTCCTAACAACAACAACAAACGGCAGTCAAACGAACCAAACCCAAAAAGGAAAGGTCAAAGACCGAAGACAACGAAGTTACCGAGAAGGAGGCCATCCACGTCGAATATGACGTGAGTGATCGATCCTCTGCCGGCGTCAGTGACGGCGTTGACGGCGGCGGTGGTCGACATCGCAGCTAGGAATCGAATGTTATCCGAAGCTCTGATCACTGATTTCTGCGTAAAGCCACTGCGAAAAGGAGAAGTGAGGATCGGAATCTTATTAGAAGAACGGAATGGGATTCTCAGAGAAGCAACGAATCTATTCGGAGATGCTAACATAGTTGGAGAACGCAGTCGAATTGACCTTTGAGGTATATATAAACGTCACTCTTGATCGGGCCTTTAAAATTTTTATTGGGTCTTCTTTATTGGGCTTGAATTTTTATTCATGGGCTATTATCACTCATAATTTTTGGAGGTTTTCAACGGCGGCGTTTCAAGAGCTTTGAGCGATAAATAGATAATGGGCATTCCTAGAAATGTATGGTGTTTTTAAATAATAAATAAGGTGTGTAATGTGTCGTGTTGAAAAGCAAAGATATCTTCACCATCCTTACGAGGCTAAAAAATTACCAAAATTAAATTAAAAAAGTTATTGTGGAGTTCATTAACAAACTGTTAAAGGTGTGGTTTGGCTGATGAGACATGCATATCATATGAACACGACTGATATGAGCCTGTCTCCTCTAGCATATTTGTTATCCATCTGATTCCGTTTATGAAAACTTGTATAATCTTCTTATTCATAAAGAAGGAACTACAGAGGAAAGGAACAAAAAACAAACTAAGAACTTTTTTTGGATTTTGTGGAGATTATGAATAGCTATGAATGATCTTTGTTTCTCAGACTCTAATGTTGTAGCCCGACATACTGTGGAGAAAGCGGTAGTGGATCCCAAGGAATAGTTTGAGAATGATGTGAAAAAAGTTCAACCAACTCAGAGCATAAACCAGCCCAACTCTTAAATGGAGCGCTCTATGTGAAATGTAATATAGATACCTTTTTATGAATAATGGTTTGAATAGATGTGGCATAGGATGGGTACTTAGAAATGATAAAATACCTTTTTGTAGATATCTTGCTTCCATAATCTAGGTCTAGGGTCTAAAGATGTCCTCTTTGAAAGTGATTCTCGGATTTTAATCGATTAAAAAACCCAAGTACTTGGCCGAGGTTGTGGAACTATACAAGTGAGATAAATGGAAGGAGAAGAAGGGTGTTAAAGCCAAGATTCAAGTTTCAAGGTAGACAAGACAACTCTTTGTACTGATCTTGTGGGGCTTATTGGATTAAGAAATTGAGACAATTTGAAAATATATGAATCCATGGAGAATTTATGAAATCTGAGATTTGATTTGGGATTTGATTTAATAATCCAAGAGAATTTTAAGGAATCTGAGATTTCATTTTAAAAATATAAAATAATTTTTGACATTTCATTTAAAAATAATAATTTAATAATAATAAACTAAAGAGATTAAAAATATGAAAATTATTTGGTTTATATTTCTTATTCATATTAAATGTAAAAAAATTGAAATTTGGGTATATTTGGAACAAATAGGATTTTCAACTTTTAAAATTATTTAAAATGATATATAATATTTTTTGCCAAGTTTTGAATTCTATAAAATAAAAAAATGATATTTGAAAGTTTCAATTTTAAATTTCAACTAATTTTTTTTCTCATTTCAAATGTTTTGATTTAATTTTTTGAAATTAAAACTAATTTAAAAAAAACTTCAAATACCACCCTAAGAGGTGGTATTCGTATTCATTCATTTTTAACTATAAATTGTCTTTCAAATTCCTTCAAATTCTATCATGGAATTGATTGATGAAATCTCAAATTTTCAATAAACTGAAATTTCAAAGTAATTGTACAAATGTTTCATCCAATAAGCTAAGATTTTAACTGTTCCAATAAGCCCCCAAGAAGGCTTAGTTGTACTTTGCAACTTTAGGATGTTGTATCTTATTGACTAAACACTTAAACTAATTGTGGAAGTGGAGAAATTTAATGTATGTTCTGGATATTCTAGTAAACTAAAGAAAAAAACATATCACATTCGTTTTGAATATATATGTTTAATTCTTTTTTAATCCAGAAAAAGGAGAAGATCCTAACAAATTTTATAATTCCATTTCTTTCTTTTTTGTGTTTTCTCATATGAGAGAAATGGAGATGCAAAAGAAAGTAAAAGTGTGATCATCCACGTCAGATAAAATTAAAAAAGGCTTCAGAAGTCTTATAGTTTTCTCAGCTTTTCCGACAAAAGCCTAATGTACATGCATCACCTCCAACTCACTTCTAAATCAAATCTTCCTCTTATTTCTCACCAAATCTCAAAAAAAGGTGTTTATAAAATATATACTCTTTTCAATTCTTCTTTTTGGATATTTTCTTGTACACAATTATTATTTCACGACATTAAACTTTGTAAGTTTATCTCTTTCGGAAACTTCAACCCTCATTTTGTTTGTGGTAATGTGACTAGAGACATCCAAATCTATCCATATTAGCAAATAGCATGTTCACGATATTATCTTAATTATCAATGCGCCATACACTCATGATTAATTAATATATTCGATGGACAGATCCAATTTGTTTGGTCAATTACTCAATTAATAGAAGCATAAACTTTGTGGCTTAAATTAAGAAATATATATAATAAAGCGACACCACATTCTGACAAATGTTCATATGGGTAAGTCCAGTACTCCACAATGCTTAAGAAAATCCAAAAGACAACATGTCAACACTATCAATGTTTGGCCTTAAGGCTAAACAATTCGTCCTGTGTTTGTACTTTGACATTGACAGGGCACTGATCTTAGGGCATTGATCTTATCCAATGGGAGATCCGTTTTAACAACAACCTACTATATATATCTTTTTCAAACTCTTTAATTAAACTAACTATATTTAGTGGAGGCTGGATTAGGTAAGAATTGAACCATAGTAAAATACAAACAAAAGATAAAGATGGTTATTAGTTAATTGACCATGCTTGATTTTTTAAGGTGGTGACCTAAATAGATTGAGTTATACAAAAGAAATGACATTCCATTAGTTGATGGCTATGAGATAATTGATGATCGTCTATCATATGCAACGGGCCGGGGTAACCTTTAATAATGAATGAATTATTTAAATACATGGAACTGATATAACACAGTCCCCTAATAGACCTTTATAACATAAGGCGTACTATATTTTTCCTCTTACAACAGAGACATCATATTTATTATATTTGGGACAACAGGATGAACCAATCGGGAGGTTAAACTTGCACAGGAGATAATAATTTTTTTTTTTAGCTCTTGTCTTTTACTCTTTTTAGCTAATGAGTCACAGATATTGATGCAACGGATGTTATAAAAAAATAAATATGTTAAAAGAAGGAAACTATAAATAAATAAAAAAACTTGAAATCTTCAGTTTTCGATGCAAAGATAGGTTAAACTATCGGGCTGATGACTACCGAAATCAAATCGGTGCATTCGCTGGTGAAAGAAACACTAAAAAACAAATCGATATCATACATTTCATTACCCATCGTAGTGAATTAAATTGGGCATGTAATGTAAGTAAGCTTATTCGAAATCTTTTCGATTCTATATGTATACGTAGAAACTTGAAACTTGTCTTCCGCTGTCACTATCCATCTTATTCGAGTTATACAACACAAAAACAGCCTTCCATCCTCTAAAACGACATGGGATAAATATGAATACCATGTTCGAAATTAGAGTGACGTACTAAGTTACTGAGTATAGTGACAATTTCAACTTATGTTTTTACCAAAAAAAAAAAAATTTCAACTTATGTCACTAGCTATTAAACGGATGGTCATGTCATTATATCATAACATCTTTTTCCACTATGTAATTAGGTTACAACTTATGATCGTTCATTTTCTAAAAAAGTTTGATCAATTTTTTTTAATCAATCACGAATCCATTCAATAAAAACATTAAATTTGAATTTGAGTGGGTTAAGTATCATCCCTAATATTTGGACCAATCACCTTATGTCATGTAGTTCAAATCTTGGTCTTTTTATATTTACCCCAAAGATGTTTATTGAACATTAACTACTGTTTTTCCTATTAAAAAAAATCCAAAAACCTCAAAGTTCAAACCGAATATTAATCCAAAGTCGAACTCAAACCAAAACCGGATTTGAAAACGTTTCCTTAGAGGAAAGAATAGGATCATGTGTGCCTGACCTAGTTTAATTTAATTAAATTTGATTTTGAGTGGGTCAAGTACTACAAAATTAAATTTAATTAAAAATGTTTCCATATCTCATAACAAGTTTGCACTGAGTTACAAGTATATAGTTTAATTAAGGTGTTGATTGGTTCACCCGCTATCACCCGCAAACGCAAATGCAGTGGGTGATAGTGGCTGGCGGCGGTTAGTAACAATCATAAAAACTGTTTTGTACTGTTTCATACTGTTTTATACCGCTAAAATCCAAAAGCTGCTTTCAGCAAGCGTTTGCGGTTGCGGGCGGTGGCGGGTGGTTCCATAATTGTTTTTTTCAAAATATAAAATAAATTATCTTAAAAATTAATATAAAATAAAGAAAAAATATAAAAATTGGAAAAAGTTTAGAAATTTTTTTATTTTCTCATATAAATAATTTTTTATATTAAATTCATATTCTTAATATATATATCATTTATCAACTAAAATTTTTATATGTAACTACATATATTTTATAAAAAAATTCAAACCTTTTAAAACTTTATATTTTATTTTTCATTTGATAATGTATAATATATACATATTAGTTAAATATATATCTGTTTATACAATTATGTTTTTATACAGAAAATTGTTTTAAACTCTTCAAAATGTTTATTTAACTATTTATTATATGATTTAGTTTTTGGTCTTTAAATATTAATTTTACATATTTTTATATATAATTTCTGGTTTTTATATAAATTATATATTTTATATATTTTATTATTTTAATATCAAATCGCTATTATACCCACTATCAACCAGTCAAAAATATCCCGAAACGCAACAGTTTGCAACTGCTATACCAGTCGTACAAAACGCTCGATTACGCTAATAACCGCAATCGTCCGCTACTGCAGTCGCAACCGTTGCGGGTGAACCAGTCAAGCTCTAAATTAATCTTAGGATTCTTAATCCACTAAAGTAAATAGTTTAGGTACAAATTCCCACACCTAATAATATATGATCACTACATACCACTCAACAAAATACCAGTAATAGTTTATACCAACACCATAGCCATAAGTCATAACCCATATCATATGCAAATTGTTTACCCAATGATTCTCTTCGCATTTTCTAATCCCCGCATACAAAAATCTTCAACACCTCCACCGGCTTTTTTCACCTACCTCTCTAGCTCCTTTCTGCTTCTTCTTTCACTTTAGCTCACTTCGAAAAGCTGACTACCCAAAAAGGAGGAAAAAAGAAAGAAAGAAAGAACGATCACAACTTTCACATTGTGTAAACATACAATGTTAGAAGAACCTAAGAACAATGAAACATTAAAACACTTAATCTTCACTGTTCTTGCAAATGCTGTCCTCAATCTCTTCTTCTTCTCCTCCGTTCTCTTCTACATGAGGACTGTCCAAAGCCCTCTTCTCCTGCTCTTCCACGTCATCAGCAAAGCTTTTTATTTGACGCTCTAATTTCCCCTTCGCCTCATTTCTCTCCGCCCTTGTTTTCAAATCCTCCAACAGCTCCCTCACAGCTCTCTCCTTATCCCTCCGATTCTTAATCAGAGCCTCGCTTACGTCAGCCGGCGTGATCTCCGCCTTATCCACCACTCCCTCAAGCTCCTTCAAAACGCCGTCGCTTAGGTCTCCTTCGTCGTATCCCAAGTAATTCCTCAGCAAGATCTTGAGCGAAGGGAACGTACAGTAGCTCATGTATATATGCATATCCATTCTCCCGCTTCTAAGCAACGCAGGATCAAGCTTCTCAATGTGATTGGTCGTGAACACGAAGATCCTCTCGCTTCCACAACAAGACCAAAGCCCGTCAGTGAAATTCAGCAAACCGGACAACGTTATCGTGTTCCCATTGCCTGAATCATCTCCTAAACCGGACCCGGTAAACGCCATCTCCGGTTCGTAGTAGCTCCCCGCCGTGCTCTGTTTCTTGTTCCGGTTCGTTAAATTGATAGAACAGTCGATGTCCTCGATCACAATTATCGACTTTGAGCTCGTTTTCATCAACAGTTTCCTCAACTCCGAATTGCTTTTGACCTCCGTGAGCTCGAGATCGTAGATGTCGTATCGGAGATAGTTAGCCATGGCGGCGATCATGCTCGATTTTCCGGTTCCGGGAGGACCGTAAAGCAAGTATCCTCTTTTCCAAGCCCGACCGGTTTTCTGGTAAAAAGATTGACACTCGACGAAGTCTCTGAGATCCTCCATGATCTGTTGCTTCTTCACCGGATCCATGGCGAGCGTATCGAAAGTGCTCGGGTGCTTAAAGGGAACAGATTCCCAAGGAAGACCTCTCGAATCGAGAGACCCACCTCGAGAATTCGTGTAGAGAAGCCGATCCTGATTCTTCCGGCGAATCTCGTTGGCCTTCTCCATGATGTAATCCAAGTAAGAATCGAGGATCAAGTTTTTGTCTTTCTTCTTGATCCGGAGCGTGAAGCCACGCTTCTCCTCCGGCATTGGTCTCCACGCGAAGGTCTGAGTCTGTCTCTGCGTGACGATGTGTTCCCAGACGACGGTGACGGCGTTGAAGGTGTCGACGATGGAGTCGTTGTTGGAGAGGCCGAATGTGATCGAGGAGGAGTTGACGGCGCGCGTGAGGCTGAGACGGTTCCCGGCGACGGAGGAGACGGAGGAGCTGAGGTAGAGCTGGACGGCATTGTAGAGCTCGTTGGTGTTGACGCCGTCAATCTCCGTTATGTCGAAGTAGCAGAAGGAGGAGAAGAGTTGGAAGACTCTGTTGAAGAGTTTGAGGAAGGCGAAACGGAGCTCCGGTGGGAATACTGAGTTCATGAGGCTCTGGCAAAAGGCTAAGACGCCGAGAAGCGAAGCCAGAGACGTCCAATACTCTTTCATCGTCTTTTGAGAGAGAGAAGAGAAACAGAGGGCTTTTAAGTAGGTTTTTTGGGGAAGTTGAAAAGGTGAGAACTTTACGGCTAAATCAAGGTGAGAGAAGAAAAGGGTAAATGGATTGTGAGAAACGAGGAGGATTTGACTGATTTGTCTCGTTCAATGAATTGATTTGAGATTTTGCACAGAGTTTTCTTGAACAACCAGTCAAAGAGTTTTCAGAGTAGAAAGAGAAAGAAAAAAAGAGTTGGAAGCTTTAGTAATCAAGCTTGTGAGTTGTGATGCTGCAGCTGGATGTATCTTAGAGAAGAGAACAAAGTTGGTTTTCTCTCAATTTATACATACAATTGGATAGTTTTTTTTTTTGTTTTGTCAAACTTTTCATTTCCTTTTCCGGGAAACTTTTAGAAAAAAATTGTATTCAATGAGACAAAAAAAAAAGATTTGAAAATGTGGGGAGTTCATCCTTCATACTTACGAAACAACAGAATTATAATCGGTATACACGAAATAAATGCTTTGACCAAAAAGGAAGGAAAGAAATTAAATTTTGATATTACGACTTTTTAACTGAAATTAAGGACTTTCTTAGTGGAGTTATACGACTATATATACACTCAAGATTTTGTTAAAATCTTTCAAAAGTTAGCTAATTAATAATTTCTTGAGTATCTTTTAGTCAACTTATAAATATTTTCTCTTTCTACGCTTTTGTAATATGTTAAATAAAGTGGGTGATTGGTTCGTCTTTAGCTGTAACATTTTTGTTGTAGCATTTGTGCGGTAAATACATTGGCTGTAGCTGTAACTTTTTTGTTGTATTTTTTTTAGCAGAGATTTTTGTTGTAGCTATATTGGTTGTAGCTGTAAGCTTTTGGCTGTAAATATTTTTAGATAAAACACGATTGGTTAAATTATAAAATGTATGTAACATGTATAAAATAATTATTTTTATATTAATTAAAATACTTTGTATTAGTAAAAAAATTATCTCTTATTAAAATTTAAAAATTAGAAAATTATTAAAAATTCACAAAAATGATTTTTTTTTTATGAATGCACAGAAAGAGAATTTACATTAACGGAGAAGAAGATGATTTTTGTTCGTAGAAAAGTAAGAGCGTAAGATCAATGAGTTGTAGGTTATAGGGTTTTCGTTTTTATATCAGTTCTTTCATATTTACTTTTTTATTTTTTCCTTTTAAAAAAGATAATTTATTTTTCACATACTTTTTCCTTTTTTTTAATTGATAATCTATTTTCACATTTATGTAATATTTGCTAATGATTTATTTTTTCTATAGCTTTTACAGCCTCAAAAATAAGGATGTAGGATTTTTTGCCTAATACAATACATAAGGAAAGATTTTTTTTTTGCTGTATCTTTAGAAAATAAAGCCACAGCATGATTGGTAAAAATTAGTAAAATTTTTTGTAGGAAAAGTTAAAACTACATCATGATTGGTTGGGTATTGATGTTTTAAAGCTAAAGAAGGCTGTTGGAGCAATATACAACCCAACCAATCACCCACAAAATTGTGCTTTGTTTTTTGTTTTTGTGATTGTTGACCCAAAAAAGACATATTGATTTCTATAATTTTTAATTCTGCAATTTTTTTGTTGAAACATCTAATAAATGAAAAAGATAAGGGATACAAAAAATATATTTCACAGGTATAGTTAGCTTTGAGGACCAATGACTTTTTTAGTTAATTGCTTAAAACTCAAATAAAACGTTTTCATCTTAACAAATGTGTGTTGGGGTAACACAATAATGTTGAAATTAGTTCCATATGCGGCGGTGCCTAATAATTACCAAAAAAAAAAAAAAATGGATTATAAATTTGAAAAGAAATGACAGATTGTTTTGAGAACGTTGAATCATTTGTCTGTTGCACAAACCATCTGTCTTCGTAAAGAAACAATATTATTCTAAATGTCCTAAAATAACTCTCTCTTCCGGAAAACGTCCTCAAATTGGAAGAGTATAACGATTGATTAGTTTTCTTTTTGTTACGACTCTTCACCATTTCTCATGTACAAAAGATCATTGCAGAATGTATACATATTCTCTTGTTAAGAAAATCCACATTTGACAATCTACTTTAACAGTATACTTTTATCAAATCCACCTGGTACTCTATCCTCGTGTCCAATAAGTTCCTGTTTCAATCTCGAGTATATATATATCAATAAACACAACAGGCCCTAGGTCCAGTAAAATACTAAAAGAAATTACAAGGAAAACTTATTAGTTTTAGTTTCTCGACGAAAGTAACGAAGTAATTATATACTAGTACTACGTACACACCTGTTTTCTCAAGCAATAGACTAATGATTTTTATTGTTCATCTGTTGTATATGAAAATTTTGCATTTACTTGAAGATACACAAATTATAGTCTAGCGTCGAATCGATAATTAATCACACTTTTCTTCGCATCACTCAGCATTATTCTGGACTAAGAAAATGATTAACAGAGTAATTGTTTACGAGGAGGGCTTAAAGCTAAAATAACGTTTAGGGGAGTAGAGGCGGAAGAGGTTGAAGGCGGAGATGAAGGAAAGGATGATCATGAGCAACGCCACCACGTAGTTTAAGATGATGGCACTTCCTATCTGAAAACAGAACCTTCTGAACTTGTAGCACCACTTCATCCACTGAAGCTCCCTCGAACCAGTCAGCACCAGCAATGAGTGTTGCGCTGCCGCAGATGCCCCGGCGAACACCACGTATACCGCCGTCTATTTCGTTTAGACATTGATATCATGCACATATCTATAGCAATAATTAAAGATACTCTGAATCAAGGGAGTTAATGTATATATATATACCTGATCCAAGAGGTAAGAGAGCCATTTAGAATTGGAGGTCTTTTGTGCAACACCGTACCAACCAAACCCTAATTGAACCATATTATATGCAGCAACCACAACATCTATGTACAACTCAATCCTGAATTAAAATCATGGACAACACACAAACATGTTATAGATAAAAGAGAACTTATCTCGCTTAGTATGTTTTTATGTGGGAAAAGGATAAAGCATTATGAATATTTGTTTAGCATTCCTCCTCACAGTGCAAAAGACACATTTCATGCAGATTTAACCAAAACAGGAATTGTTACTAGAAATATAAACAATATCGTTCTTCCAGAACTGCGATTCTTTTTTTTTTTTTTTTTGTGTGCGGCCTATTAAACTCATATCTATTATTTAAATATATTTCGTGATGGCAAAAAAAAACCATCCAAATTAAAAATAGATATGTAATGTTAGTGCTGGTTTAATTTGCAGGTTATTCAGAATAATCTCTTGATATTAATTATATGGTTGTATGGAGAGATAAGATTGTTAATTCTGTTCAATTGATAATGTAAAGGAGGATGGACTTACTCCAGAGCAAACAAATATCTGAAAGTGGCTTTCTTGTGCATATAAGCAATCTCTTTGGTCTGAGAATCCAAACCAATCACAAAAGAAGTGAGGATAAGAAGAAAGACGATACAGAGTCTCAGGATCACTTCTGTTTCTCTCAATGTCACCATCTCTTTTCGCTCCTTCCAACAGGAATATCAACTACGTACGTACTCTTATTATCCGCTCTCTCTCTCTCTCTCTCTCTGATTTTTATTTAAAGAACATAAGTTTGTAGAAGGAAATTATATATATACAGAATGGTTTGGAATTGAGGATTTGGAACGGGGGTATATAATACTAATGCACTAACATACATAGTATACATACGCGGCAATTTGTAGATCACTTGTATAGTTGTATGAGTACTGAGTAAAATACAGTTGGACTTCTCGAGTCGCATTAAATGTTTGATGAGCTAACTTCTTCTAATGAATTTGATCCGTAAGGACTTTCTAATTACTTTTCTGTCTTTATAGCTAGCCAAGGATCTTGAATTCTATTCCTCTCTCTTAATAATATTGCGAAAGGTTATACTACGATATATTCAGAATAATTTGATATCTCATCTGTATTTTCTGGATTTTATTACCTTAAGAAATTATCATAAATAATGCGAAACAATGTTACTTATTTTCACAATCACGAACTTGTAATCAGAATATTTTGGCTTATAATTTTCTAGGCTAGAACGTATATCATCCCTCTTAAAGTAAGGTTTGAATTTAAATTTGACGCACAAAAATACCAATTTAAATATTCAATTAGTAGATGATCTACCATAAATTAGATAATATCATCCTTTAGTGATATATCAAAAAAAAAAGTGGAAATTAAAAAAAAAAATCGGGAACTCAAACCCCTTCAATTTGTCTCCATCTCCACCTCGACTTCATCTCTAAATCTCTAATGGACATAGAGATGTGTTGATAAATGAGGTGATTTGACTTAAGCCAGATTGTAATTTAGATAGACAGTGACAAATCTATACCATCGATTATTCTCTTGAACCATCTAAACCTAACTTGTGTTTATAGTTTGGACCTCTTTCCATTATCTGTAAATGGGATTATGAGGACTTGAACAAGTGTGATCCTAAAAATGCAACTGAACTATATGAAGTAAAAATCGTGGATATTAAAAATAGAATTAGTTCAAAACATCATTGTTGAAGAGGAAGTGAATAGGTAGGTATCGAGACACGTTCTGTGCTGTAAACTGTGTCCATAGAGTTCATTTCCTGATAGTGAGACTCAAAAGCCTTTAATGTTAGGCCCTATTAGTTAGTTGGACCAACTAACGCATTCATTAAACCAATGCAGTATCTTCTCAATTTCTGAACTTCACAATATAAACATGTCAACAACTGTACATTGATTGGACTTTTAAAATTCGAGATCTTTATAGACTATCTGAAAAAATCCCAAATGAAATAAGTTTTTTTTTTTTTTGTGGTAACTTCACTAAGTTATATATAAACAATAGATCTACTAAAACCAAGAGAGAAAGGCAAACGCCATATTTACTAATCAACGCTAAAACTGCAGAAATCCCTAAAATAAATAAAATATTTATCAACAAAACATATATTATTTGAGTTAACATCTAGATAGTAACACAAACCATTAAACTACATGCCATGGTCCTCGTGGACCTCATGGTTGGTTGCTTAACATGTTACATGTGGCAATTGAAGATAATTTTTTGTTTATATATAGACTAATATTGTTTTTTTGTCAATGTATAATAAATTTGTTACTTAAGTTAATTACCACACGGGTTTTTAAGTACAAAGAAAAATTATATTTTTTTTTCAGGAATATCCTACAATGGAAGTGAATATATTTTAACACTATTATGTAAAGGATATTGCCTTTTCATTTCATGGTCAATTAATTTTGACTTAATAAGTTTATAATCTCATATGGTATGAAACGCAAGAACTATACCTGAGTGAATATAACCGTCTAAATAAGTAGTTTGATCCGAGATGCATTAACCAAAAAGATCATTAAAATAGAGATGATACAACACTAATATATATAAAAAATAGGAGCCTTACTATTCATAGCAAATTAGTTTTAAGTTGAAAAGCCATATATTTTTGATTCGAATATACTATTTTACTAAGCTATAAAGGATTAGCGGTGTTTGTATATGATTTACAAAAAAAAAAAGATTGCTTTATCAAGCTAAATCTACATTTGCCAAAAATATATAAAAAACAAGGTTGTAAATTTTGTTAGAGAATCAGAATCTAGCGAGCCAATGTTGCATTAGCCATTGAAAACCTTTTTTTCCTTTATGTCAATATTGTGTCGCGAATTTGGCGGTCTATTCTCCTCAAGATATCTAAATTAAGGGGTCACTCCGTTGTACAATCTGCTGTTTCTCTCATGCCATAATTAAGCCATACGCTGTAGATCAGTGTTTATATATATTACTACCAGGTCGTTTGAGGACATATCGTTGTGTATTTCTTTTCGTGTATTTTTTTGTTTAGCTCATTGATGTTGCTGACACATTGAACGCAAATTGACAATCACAATTATAAAAAGAACAAAATTAATAATAATAAGACCACATAACTACGAAATGGAATGTATATCAGGTACAACTTTTTATTTTCGCAGTAAGATTGCATATACGTGTATTATCGTATCCCAGAAACACCAAAAGAATATATCAAAGTAACATCACAAGTATGAAATAAAACGAAGGGGAAATAAAAAAGTTATTGAGGAAAATGCTCGAAAATTCTCAAAGTAGGATCAGCCAAGCTGGTTTAAAGGTAACATTCCTTGGGAAGACCATGAGGGAACCTCTTAAAATCGGTACAATAGTTGTAGATCATATATTCTTTTTGCACCCACTTCATCTGTCCGTTCTGGTGGTCACTGAGAGAGGTCCACATCCACGAGTCTTTGTTTGCGTCACAAGTCACCCATGTCGAGTTCGATGTCCTGCTACATGAGCTTTGGTCATTGAAGCTCCTGTAGGAGGCGCTGAATGGTGCGTTGCTCCAGTCGCACTTCACGCGACCGCCTTGCGTTGCCCAGTCATCAGCTTCCCAGAGGCTTGAGTATATTTTCATCGGTTGGTACGTAGGGTAAGCCACCCCACTTTTCTCGTTGTTCTTGAACACCCTAATTGGGATCCCATCCACAAGGAAGCTTCGGACACAAGAAAGGTTAAAAAAACATGTCAAGTGATAGTAGACGTTTAAAACCCGTACGAAGATTTATCCGCTTATATAAAAGGAACTATAACAAGGGATCGCATAACAAAGAGGAATAATATGGGATTAGACGTGTCAAAGTTCATAAGCTTTTATATCAAAACCAATTAGTAATTGATAAATGAATTAAAAGATAATATTGCAATTTGTTAGGATTTCCTGATATATATATAGACTATTTAGTATGTGCTCACATGATGTTAACAGGGTTCCAGTGGACGGTGTAGGTGTGGAAATCCGCTGTGGGATCGAACCAGAGATGGAACTGCATCTCACGGTCACCTTTACCTCCGGTGAAGACATTGGTGTGGATAGTGTAAGGCTGTCCTGTGAGATTTCCCAAGAACTCGAAGTCAATCTCATCCCATGTCGCGCCTTTCGACGAGAGCTGCCACAAATTAACATTAGGATACAACTTCATTTATTACCCACGGTTTGAGATGTAAAAGAACCCTAAATATATCAGATTTTCCCAAAAAGATTCCGTACGTAGTAGGCGGTTACGGTGCCAGCGGAGTTTCCAGCGACGAGCTTGAGCTTCATGTCGATCTTACCGTACAAGTACTCTTTCTTGGATTGAAAACCCGAGCCGGAGATCTTGTCAAGAGTGCAAGTGAGAAGCTGTCCATTCTCGTATATGTTGGCACGACCATCTCCCCAAGTGATATCAAAGCTATCGTAGAAGCTTCCGGCAGATGCAGCGACAACAAAGAAGCCAAAGGCTAGAAGAGACAACAACAGAGGCTGTTTGGTTGCGAAACCCGCCATTTCTCCCCGGTCCTCTGTTGTTTCTCGCCGTGAAAGATAAGTGTTTGTCGATGGATTTAGATGAGTTAGAAATGAGAGGTTATATAAAGAGAGCTTCGTGGAGGCACATTATCGACGTGGTAGTCTTAAACTTTGTATGTACTAATATTTAAATTAGGAATTATTCGGCCTTACAGGGTTCAACGTAGACAAGTTCGTGGGATTTTTGTGTGTCTAGAGTGTTTCTTTTTTTTCTTTTCAATAGATTTAATTATATATTGAGATGTGCATCTGTCACCAAAATTTAAATTATTTTCTTCTTTCCTATATATTAATTTAGATCAAAATGCCATTTATAAATTAGAAGGGTTGAACGATTCTACCGTTATACATATATAAGATCGGATTAATTAATAGTCAAATAGCTTATAATTTATAATTTTTGCTTGAGGAATCAATAAAAAGAATCTCAGAAAGTGATAAGTTACGAGTTTTTTACTTTTCATATGAAAACAAAAATGAAAATACTATATGTTCTCTAGCAATTTTATGAAAAATCGTTGTTGATGAATGAGGAACCGCTTTTGATATTGTTGTTGATTAATTGCAAAAATTAATCATACATAGCAGTATCAAAGGTTTGAATAATAGTAAAAATAGTAACTAGATATCAAGGAATGGTTAACCATTAGAAAACATGCTGAACACTGATATATATTAGTAAAAATAGTCATATATCTTTGGGATAGCCGATGAAATAAAACCCGAACATAACTTCGTTAAAAGTGTACCATTTCGGTTGGATCAAGCACAAGGTACATCCAATTGGACGCAATAGTTCTTGTTAAGGAGCTTGCAACGAGGTTCCTGGCTATCCCGGAGGCTCCGAAAGGTAGCTAGGGTTCAGAGTTTTTTCTTGGACTTGAGATAATCAGTTTAGCTTGGTATAGTACTTGATGATATGAACAAATTAATCTGTTTTCCTCTCGCTTAATTTGTTCTCATAGCGGTAAGTCTTTAATTTTTCAAGTCGTGCACTTTTAAATTTCTAACGTAATATATAAAAGACACGTTTATGTTATATATATACACATACTTTACAAAGAAGGAATATAAAATGTCTGAGGAAACACATGCAAGATCTTTTTTATATGATGAATTAAAGAATATCATTACTTTTTACGGATTTGGATCTTTCGTTTAAAAGCTTCACGCAGCTAGACACTCTTGTGGAAGACCTTGAGGGAACCTCTTAGCGTCCGTACAGTAATTGTAGATCATGTAGTTACGCTGCACCCATCTCATCCGTTCTTGACCCGTCGAGTCTAACTCCTGGGACAACCACGAGCCACTAGTACTCCCTTGTCCTGACCCGTTGGCGCACGATGACATTCCGTTTGACATGACGCAAGCTTCTTCGTTGAAGCCGCGGTACGAAGCGGTGAAGGGAGCTTTAGACCAGTCGGTTTTGACCAGACCACCCTGTGTGGCCCAGTCTTCGGCGTTCCATAGACTCGAGTACATTCTCATCGGCTGGTTCTTAGGGAACAAAATCCCTTGAGATTCCATGTTCTGGAATTCTCTTATCGGAGTTCCATCTACGGAGAATCTGATAATTAATGAGGTAAAAATCAAAGAAGATTAGATCCAATAACGTTGGGGTATGAGCTAAAGTACTTGGAGCGTGTTCACTCTTTATTATTTTGGTTCAATTGTTTTGGTATTTTGGGTTTTGGTTTGTTAATAATAGTAACAAAAGTAAAAGTGAAACATAATCCAGTATGGATGGACCGTTTGGTTCGGTTTGATATTTGCTTAAGGTATCCGTCATTTTAATTTTTGTATATACATTTTCGGAGTTGATTTGGTGTCTGAATCGGCTCGGTTTATCGAGGAAACAAGAACACTTACATGATGCGTTGTGGGTTCCAGAGGATAGAGTAAGTGTGGAAATCACTAGTGGGATCGAACCAGAGTTTGAACTGCTGTTCTCTGTCTCCTTTGCCTTGCGTAAAGACGTTGGTATGAAGTGTGTAAGGATCTCCACTTGAATTTCCCAAGAACTCAAAATCAATCTCGTCCCACGTAGATCCAGGGGATTTCAACTATAAAAACAATTAAGAAAACCATTTAAGCTAATTTTACTAAAGTTGAAAAATATGTGCGTGTATAAAAGAAACACAACTAAAAGGGACTTACATAGTAAGCGGTAACAGTTCCGGCAGAGTTTCCAGCGACGAGTTTGATCTGCATGTCGATCTTACCAAACAAATACTCGTTCTTGGATTGGAATCCGGAGCCAGAAGCTTTGTCGAGAGAGAGAGTGAGAAGATCGCCGTTATTGGTGATCTGTCCACGTCCATCTCCCCAAGTTATCTCTACGTCTTGGTGAAAATTGGCGGAAACAGAGTACATCATAATAGCAGCAAGCAGAGGAACCAAGATGGTGGAGTAGTTGATTATCGCCATTTCTAGCTTCTTCTTTCTTTTTTTTTTTTGGTGGGTTTTGTTGAGTTTTTGGTGAGGTTGAAATGGTCGTATTTATAGTAAGAGCAGACACGGTCAGAGTCAGAGAAGAAGGTTCGGATCGGAGGATGGGTTTGGTGAAGACTGAAGAGGACAAAGGCGCGTTTAGATTCTGACAGCTGGAAGATGGGAAAGTGATGGTTTAAGGTGGCTTTGGAGTTGGAGACGCGGTTTTGTTATATGTCTCTTTTTTCTTGCTGATTTATACATTAATTTAATCTGACCATCATCGTCGCTCTTTCTAGATGAGCGTATGGGACACAGCTAAGAAAGATCTCATCTTCTCCTAACCATCGTTACTATTGACAAGTTTCATATCATCAAAACTCCCAAGTGCACCCATCTTTAGAATCAGTCCAAAACAAGGACTTTGAATTTAGCACAAATTTTGATATGTTTTGCAGAGAACTATTTTTATAGAAAAAAAGAAAATGACGTGAAATCTTATGATAAAGATGGAAACATGTTTCATGCAAAGCATGTGTGTCATATAAGGTGAAAAAAAAAAAAAAAAAAAAATTTGATTCCATACGCCAGTTTTGTTCACAAGTTGGGCATTTAGTCTGTTATTTATTGGGTCTTTATTTATTATCAGTAGAAGACATTAATAGACTTTGTTAGCCCACACTTATGCGGAGCAAGGAACTGTTCGTTCATGTCTTCAAGAGGAAAGAACAAATGTTGATGTCATAACCTAATACAAGCCAAGTCACACAAACAAAACCCATAAAGGAAAAATATATGGCCGAAGATGTGAAACAATATCGGCAAGTCATCTTGTATTACCTACACTGTACAGGTCCTTCTATACACTATCAAGCAACCTGACTATTCATCAGCATTATCAAGTTCCACAATCTGAACTCTTCTCTCAGCAGCTTTCTTCCTTATGAAGATTCCCCATCTCATTGCTGCTTTTATCTTTAGCCACCCAACAACCGCTTTTCCAGATCGCACACGGTCCTCCTCATATCCCTGCACCATCGGTGTATTTTGAATAAACGATGGGAAAGCATATCCATCTTCTCCGTTGCCTCCCATGCTGAAGACCTGGAGCAGCTGTTGCATGTCCTCATTCTCTAGCATTTCATGGCTTTTTAGCCGGATCTCTTCCTCAGACAAAAAGTGGTTCTCACGATGGTTTGGATTAAGACTCGCCTGATGAACCGAAGAACCAATGTCTTGGTACCTGCCTGTGGATTGCAGTGCACGACCAAGACCCAACCCATTTCCATTTTGATTCTCTATGTAGGTTTGAGTTTGATGTTGATGTATTCCCATAAACTGATTTTGCTGCAAAACAATATCGAACTGTGCTTGTGGGTTATGAAGCTGAGCTGTTGCCAGTGTTTGATTATACCCTGCAGTAAAAATAGTTGTAGAATATAAACTTATATTGCAGAACCAAAAACACAGGAGATATGAGATTTCAGTAATTTACAAAGGACTGGTTTGCCAACCTTCGAATGAGATTTCTGGAAACTGACTAGGAGGTATAGGAGACGGAAGCACGGCAGAGTAATTTGCCGGAGCCGTTACAGGATCAATCTGAGAAACATCCACCCTCTCATGCTGATTATAGTTTAACAGAGTTTTGCCTTCATACTCTACGACTTGGTACCAATTAACATATGCTTTCTTCACTAATCCATCCACATATACCTTTCAAAATTAAACACCATATCTTTAATACTACTGCACAAATATAATTAGCTTTTAAGATATGGAAGAGATCTGTAAAATTAGAGTTTCTCAGCAGCACAAACGAATAAAGTGGAAAGAGTTCAGGAGAATGCAACTGGACCTTTTGGCTGTCAGCGAGTGAGTCAGCAGAGAAGTATTGATCCCCGGAAATAAGGCCACTCAACTCATAGATGTTATTGAATACAACGCCGACAGTCCTTGAATCTTCAGCATAGTAGACGTAACGCTTACTGCTTAGGACACACGTCTTTGCGTGCTCCACTAGCACATCCCATATTTTGTTTGACATACCACTACCAAGAATCTAGACACGCATCAGATAAGCATAATCATTCGTGAGCGTAAATCATATGAATATTCTCATCCAGTAGCAATAATCTTGACGTTATAGGTACTTACAGCTCGCAATTTTGCACAATCCTTGACCAACTTTCTCAGAAAACTTCCACGTTGGCTATTCCTTCAGCTGTTAGCTTCTTATGGAACGCCCCATCTTTACCAATCTTCTCCAACCTCCACACCTCATCATTCAAAGCAGGTGGATAATGCTTCTTGTACACTGCACATAACAGAAGTTTCAATCCAACAAAGCATCCATTCAGAAGAAGAGAAGCGTCATCACAAGGTACATAGAGATAAAGTACAAATTAACTACATATGTTCTCCTCTGTGATCTTTAACATTGAAAGCTTCCGTCTTTGCCTCACGTACGCGTATGCCATCACAATACCCAGAGGCGACCCTTAAAGCAAGTCTAAACTTCCGGCTTCGAATCCAACTCGAATTATCCGTGAAAACTAGCTCGCCCAAAGAGCCTACCCCTTCCTTGAGAACAACGTACAAGTCTCCATTAAGCAACGGTCTCTTTCCTTCACGCTCTTTCACAACATGACTTTCAAATTCTTCCTGTGTCCAATCTCCTTCATCTTCTTTGTTGAAGTCACCCCCTAGCACAACGACCTCAAGCTTCAGCGAAGCTTCTGGTCCTAATGTTACAGGACGCCCTGTGTTTGCATCAATCAATACAATATTGATTGCAGCACCTTGCTCTCCTTCCACTCTTCCTCCAGTGAATAAGGGAAGAGATAAACTAGTCCTGAAATGCAGCTGCAAGTTCCGGCCATCCGGGCCACCAATTCGTTTCAGGGAAGACCCCGAACTGCAAAGTAATCAGAAGTTTGCAGTTCCGAATAACAGTATCAAGGGCCACAAAGTTATATAGTAAGCTAAACTCTCCATTCAATAGAATTGTTACCTTCCGCAAAGCCTAGCAGGGACTAATTTCGCCAAAGCACGTTCCACTTCCTCGCTGACCTGCTCACCAAAAATACCGTACTAAAGCCTTAACAAAAGGAAAATGATTCATACCTAAACATAAATACAACATAAATAGAGCAACAAACCGAAAGAAAAACCCTTTCTCCAACAAAAGCAAACGAAAGAGATCTTACAACTCGGCGGAGGATAGGTTCCAAAGACGAGCAGAGCTTCTGCAAACTGTCCACTTTCATAGCCTCAACAATCACACTGCGACAAAAGAGTAAGAGGACCAGAAACAAAACAAAACAACAAAAGTCTTTAATGTTTAGGAAGTTTTCAGAAACAATCGGGTGAATTAGAGAAAATGAAGAGAAACAAACCTAGCAAGAGCAGGCCGCTTTCGCTCAGGCTGGTCCTCATCGTTGCCGTTTAAGTTCCTCTTCATTCTTCCAACTCTGGAGAGGAAAGTAAAAAAAAAAAAAAAAAAACCTAATTTTCTTCGATTTGAAAACAACAGAGCTACATGAACCAAACTGTAATAATCCCCATTAAATCCTCCGTCGAATCGGAGAAGGAGACTTCGCGTAGACTCTATCAATGACCGTCAGACCAAAAAAACAATATATATTTAGCAACCGAAGCGAAAGGATTATTACATTTCCGGTCCGGTGAGAGTCAATTCGCCGGCAACGGGAGCGATTATTTTGTTGGTCGATAGTGTTCCGACAGAGTCTCCTATGTACCTCCTTGCCTGCTTCGATTCTCTTTGCGTCTTTTTTTTGTTTGTCTGTTTAGTTATGGGTCAACTCGGTGTGACTGAGTGTTTTCTTTTTCTGTGGTATGATGTGGTGAGGTGTACGTACTACGGTGGAGCTGCCGTGCGAGTCACGTGTCAGCAAAATCAGCGAAGGCCCACACCATAACATTCTCCGAATGATCTACGCCTCCCGATGTGAATGTTCGGAATCTGATATAAAATTGTGGCCGTACGTTCCACGTAGGAACAGATTTTTTCTCTGTAAAAGTACGTATGTGGATTCAGAGAAGACTTTTTCCCTTTGAGCCTAATGGTCAATTTTGGTATTTACCGACGATTAGGGCACTTGGGCTCTGAGATTAGATGAATGGGTCAGGCATGTTCAATTTACACTCTACTGATATGGTTATAGACATGTTATTGTAGAAGCCTAGTGTAGTATTATCAGTTGGGTCAGCCCAAGCCTGATTCTAGGTCAAGCTTGGGCTCATGGAGAGCTGATCCAAATGTATCCTCGACTGAGTTTTTTTTTTTCTCTTTGGGTCAACATCATATAAATCAGCTCTTTAAAACGACAGTAGTTTGCTTGTAACTTTTGTATAAGTTTTTGGTTTTTAAATTCCAAGATAACTGAATTTTATATTAGTGAATTCACTTTACTAAAATCAAATGCTATGGTTTTTTAAAACAAATAGAAAATTGAAGAAAACGGGTGTTATTCAAGAGCTAAGTCGGTCACAAAATAGGTTGATCTTATATATAACTTACAATATTAAAGCAGATCCAACGAATATATAAGTCATTCCTTAATGTAGAAAAAAAGGAAAGTCAGCTGCTAAATGTTAATTGCTTCAAAAAATTTACTATTTTTTCATATAGGTAAAAAGAAACTATTTTACAAAAGTTTAGCATCCTAAATCTGTAGGAGTACTGTCTTTTAAGAGAACAAAAGTATTTCCCGAAAATATATTTATCCGGCATATATATTGTTCATAAGAGTTATCTAATCTCACACCAGCATGCATGTTGATGAGGAAAAAATATTTTACATATTTTGCACCAACATTATCCGTTGATGTTTTGATAATATACTGATGTAGACCAACTAGATAATTTTAAAAACCCATCTATAGGTCAACCTTACAACAATTTTTGTTTATACTTCAGAAAGAAACAAATATATATCTTAGCCAGAAAAAGAACCAACTGTTATCATCTTAAACCTCACCTTTAATTGTATTGATCGATATTTTAAATACTTCAATCTATTTTACTTATCTTTTAGTATATAGAAATAATATATGACCCAAAGAAAAACAAGAGAAGATATTTTTCGAAAAATAAGAAATCCTACTTGCATGGTTAAAATATCTACAACTCTCCTTTACCGAAGCGAAACATAAAGTGGTAATAAGTGGTAACCATAATCGAACATGGAAGCCACTTCTAGTTGACATTCTCAAATTGCATTTGTCATAATTAATTATACCCTAAAATAAACATATAAATAATCACCCCCATCAAATCGTTTTTCTTCCATCATCCAAAAGAAAATCCTTGGAGCCACTTCACAAAAAGAAAGATGGTGACCACGACATCAATCCGAGCCATAGTCTTCGCTATTTCCGTTCTCTTGGTCGCCATCCAAGCAGTTCACGCAGACTATTACCAGCCGAGGCTACCTACACTCCCGAGCCCTCCTCCCTACGTCGCAAAGCCCAAGCCACACCCAACCCCCAGCCCCAAACCTATCCTCTACCGGCCTCCTCCCACCTACCTCCCACCCACGGGATCGTTTGAAGATCAGTTCCTTGCTCCGCATAATTCTGTTCGGACCAGCTTAGGTAATTTCATATATCCATAAAAACATTATGACCATATAAGTGTGTCAGTGTGTGTGTGTGTGTGTGTGTGTGTGTGTGTTTTAGACAATGTTTTAGAATCCTGACCGAACCGGCAGCTGTATAACATCCGACGACGACCAATGGGATAATAGTGTTACGTAGAGTGGGATCACATTAATGTATTTATTGGTACTATTAATATAACTGTAATGATTTGATTAATTTCATTCCATGCAGGTCTTTCTCCATTGGTGTGGGACGGCAAGATCGCGAGCTATGCAACTTGGTGGGCTAACCAGAGGCGGTATGATTGCTCCCTAACCCACTCGACTGGTCCATACGGTGAGAACTTGTTTTGGGGAAGTGGCTCAGACTGGACACCGACTTTCGCAGTGGAGTCATGGACCGTGGAGGCCCAGTCCTACAACCACATGACCAACTCGTGTGAAGGGGGTATGTGCGGTCACTACACTCAGATCGTGTGGCGTGAAACCAAACGGCTAGGTTGCGCTCGAGTTGTCTGCGAGAACGGCGCAGGCGTTTTCATCACTTGCAACTACGACCCACCGGGTAACTACGTTGGAGAGAATCCTTACTAACTCGTCTAACACTTTGGTTTTATATTTAAGTCGTTGTGATTTCTTGATCTGTGTTTTAATTCTTTGTGGATTTCTTTTAAATTTTATTATTGTATGGATCTTATGTTGGTGGTGTTACGAGCATTTTGTTGTTTCGACTTTCCATTTTTAATGGCCATGTCAACAAATGAAAAATGGTAATGGTATATATACAAGGACATTCCATAGTTCCATTAAATTTCCTAAATCATATGCTACTATATACTATTTATTGTTCTATGTAAATCATCCCAAAACAAAAACGTGCATGGCACCCATACTAGGATATGCAGATTGTCACAACTAGTGTAATTAGCCAGAAGAGATAACTATATATATATAAATGTATATATTGAATAAAGATCATTTGATCATTGATTTATTTCAAATGAACGCTTATGGCCAAAAGAATACACCCGTTTTCTGTTACATGAAGAAGCAAACAAGCAAGGGAAGCTTTACGTTTAATATTTAAAGAACAATAAATATCTTATCTTACACCCTTTTCATTTTCTCTGTGTCAAAACTTATCTTAGATTGTCAATGCAAATGGGCGTAAAAAAAAACATAAGAGAGAGAGAGATGAGTGCACACAAAAAAGAGAGAGAGAGAGAGATGAAATTTAAAACACAAGCAATATTTGCTGTTCCCCGTTTGCATTCGGTCGGGATTTACAAACATTATCTTTTATACATGTTGTATATTGGGCATTCATACGGATATGTATAAATAACCGTAAATGCAATTACAACCATGAAGTAAATAAAACCAGGTGTAGATTATCAGTATCACAAACCCCACAAACACATATATTTTCTAGTAAATCACACAAAACATCCACCTAATATCCTTTAAAAAGACATAAGAACTTCTAAAAACAAGATAAAAGAGAATAATAGTAGATGAATGAACGATCAATAGGGTTTCTGGCCGATGTAGTTACCGGGAGGATCATAGTTACAAGTCATGAAGATCCCACCATTGTTGCACACCACACGTGCGCACCCGACTCTCCTCGTGTTCTTCCACACAATCTGTGTGTAATGGCCACACATCTGGCCAGGGTCGCACGTGTTGGAGCCGTAATGATAAAACCTCTTCTCGCTGGCCCACGCGATCACGGCGTCGGCCGGAGACCAGTTGGCTCCGTATCCCCAGTAGACGTTCTCGCCGAGAGTAAATTCTCCGTCTTGGAAAGAGTGTCTCAAGGCACAATCTCCCCTTCTTTGATTAGCCCAATTTTGGGCGTAGTTCTGGAGTCTGCGGTCCCATATCAAAGGAGGTTCGAGCCTTGCGGCACGGACCAAATTGTGTCGGAACAAGAACTGTAACGAGTCGTGGTCACATCCCGGACACACGTTCCTTGCGATTTGGAATATCTGACCGAGTGTTGTGGCCTTGGTTATTGATATCGAAACGAAGAGATTAATGGCACCTAAGAGTAATATTACTCGTAAACAGGATGAGTTCATCCTTTGTATTTTCTTGAGATTTTATTGTCTTTTGGGTGCTAATGGTTTTGGGAGGTTCAAGCGTGGTATTTAAATATAGAGGGGGGGAAAAGGAAAAAAAGATAAATTATGTTGAAAATGTATGGACGTAAATTTGTGCTTTTTTTTAGCGGCTCTTTCTATTTTTCTTTACCGCGTAACTTGGATTACCAATGTCATGATTGTAAAATTGGCAGATTGCAAATTGGAGAAAGAAACAAAAAAAAATGATTGAGGATAAGTATGGATCATATTATTGGAGGGATATGATGATAGTATTGTTTATGATATGATTATGTTATGTATGTGTTGTCCCGTGAACGCTAATGTTGTCCGTATTAGATAAGCTGATACGGGAAAATAGTGGGTCGTCGCTGAAACACTCCAATAAGTCATCATGCCAACACGTTTTTGCACTCACAAGTCAACTACATTATGTCAATGAAAACTATATGAATCTACACCTCTATATATCACACATTCCCCCCTCTGATTGCGGGATAAAGGTGAAAAAGTTAACATTTCTACATTTTCTGCTTGTTACCCGACCCGCCAACCCGCAAAATCCGCAATCCAATCTGCAATACCCGCTTCTTAATGGATTTAAAATAAAATTTTAAACCCATATCCGTCTCGTTTAACACCTCTAAACCCAAGTCTCAAGTCCAAATCTCACTTAATCTCAGACTTTGTTAATGCCATTGCCTCTTGTATAGTTTAATCGATGGTATATTTTATTCAAACGACACACTATCTCATATGATATTATAGTTACACATATGTTTATTAAAAAATGCATAAAATCAAAACTCCACTTATTTACTCTCTTTTTTTATTTTATTGCCACTACATCATTTGGCAAATAAAATTCCAGATTTTGTCTACTGTATATGATGGTCTATTCTAATTAGTTAATTTTAGCATTCATAAATTAACACTAAATGTAAATAAAATAAATTTTTGACACATATGTTGTCAAAAAAAAAAAAGCGTATCCAGGTGTCACCGTTACTGTTCCTTAGCGCCTCCGCAAAATGTAACGCTTCTCCGCCGGGAAAAGTTGAGCGACTTGTCAATTCGGTAATCAAAAAGCTTTACTTCCTTGTCTTTTTACTTCCACATGATCGCGTCCTCCTCCAGACTCCAGATCTCCATCCCCGATTCGATTCCGTCTTCACCTCGATTTCTTCGGACTAGTCAACAGCAGCTCCGTTTCGGTTTATACCTTCCCTTTCCCGCTCGACCCAAGAATCTCGATCAAATGGAGTGGATGAACCGCCTCGGTATCGGTTGCTTTGCGGGGAACCGGAGCAAAAGGGAGCTTAAGACGGAGATCGACAGCGGCGGAGAGGATTTGTTCGATGCGGCTGTCATGGAGTCTGCGGTGAAGCCGGACCATCTGGTGGTCATGGTGAACGGTATCATCGGAAGGTAGGCAATCACGTAACTTTGAAATGAATTTCAGATTACAATATTATGGGTTTGAAGACTTTGTTGTTTCTGTTTGGATCATGATTTAGTTCGGCCGATTGGAAATACGCGGCGGAGCAGTTCGTGAAGAAGTTCCCGGACAAAGTTCTTGTGCACCGTGAGTGTTTTCTTAATACTCGACGGATAAGTTTTTGAATTACTCTGTTCTTCAGGATATCATCTGATGACGAAAGCTCTTGACTTTCGATGAAATTGAGCAGGTAGTGAGAGTAATAGTGCAACGATGACATTTGATGGTGTGGATATGATGGGTGAAAGGCTAGCCAATGAGGTATTTGGCAGCATTGTTTATCTTCTCTGCAACTTGAATCTGCTTATTTTCTTGGTGATGTTGATTTCTACGTTCTGAAATCTTTTTGCAGGTTTTGTCTGTTATTAAGAAGAGAAGTGGGCTGAAGAAGATCTCGTTTGTGGCTCATTCATTAGGAGGTCTTGTTGCAAGATATGCCATAGGGAAGCTCTATGAACAGCCCGGTGAACCCAACTCTTTGGACTCTCCTTCAAAGGCCAAGAGCGGCGAAATTGCTGGGTTAGAACCTATGAACTTTATAACTTTCGCAACGCCTCATCTTGGTTCGAGGGGACATAGACAGGTGAATTGATGATGTTTTAGATTGCATGTCTAGGTCAAATGTTTCTGTAAGGCTTGCATGTCTAGAGATTCAGATGTTTCTGTGTGACATTCTTATTCTTTTCTTCCGTCCTTCTTTCAGTTCCCGATTCTCTGCGGCCTTCCTTTCCTTGAAAGAACAGCATCCCAAACTGCACACTTGGCTGCTGGGAGGACCGGTAAGCATTTGTTTCTGGTGGATAACGACGATGGCAATCTTCCACTTCTTATCCGGATGGCGACGGATTCTTATAACTTAAAATTCATGTAAATGCTTCTGCCTCAGTTTTTTTTTTTTTTTTCATTTATGACTTGAAGGTTGAGATGTACACTACTCATTTGCTACTTAATGACCTCAACAGATCAGCTTTAAATGCTTTCAAGCGACGTGTGGCATATGCAAACGTGAATTTCGATTGTATCCTTTCCTGAGTAGCATGGGGTTAAGTAACTGTCAATGGTTTTTCGCTTTCCTTTCGGTTACAATAGACAGTGTTTGCCTTTACGAACTACAAAGACATGGTTGGATGGAGGACATCTTCAATTCGCCGTCCAAATGAGCTCCCAAAGGTATCCATTTACTGGTTACGATTACAAGTAGTTTTATGTACCATCTGGGATTTATCAGTAACCCTTATTTATTCTCTCATCTTCCAGCCAAATCTTCTAGCAACTGATCCCAACTATCCACACATTGTATACGTAGAACCTGGAAATGTGGATAATGGTAGTTGCAAGTCAACTTCTCCAGTAGTAACAGATGAAAACACTGATCTTGAAGGTTTTCTCCATTTTTCACTTGATTATGTATAGTCCATTGGTTTTGTTTATATCAATAGCATCACAAACTTCACGCTATTATTGGTTTCTTTTTGTTCGTGGAATATAGAGGAAATGATACATGGGCTCGGTCAACTATCGTGGGAACGAGTAGATGTAAGCTTTCACAATAGCAAGCAACGATACGTAGCTCACAATACCATTCAGGCAAGTTTAATAATACGTACTCTTAACTCTGTAGTCTGTTTTTTTTTTTAACAGCATTTTTACAGTGTTTTTGGAATGTGTAGGTGAAGACATATTGGTTACATTCTGATGGTAAAGATGTTGTCTTCCACATGATGGATCATTTCTGTCTCTAGCCCCGAACATTTTCATCCAACTGCAATGTTTCAACTGCTGCAATTTAGTCAGCAATGTAAGAAGGTGGATAAGCATTACAAACTTCTCTCTTTTTGTTTTGGTTACTTATATCGTATGATGCTTACAAATCATGGTTAAGTTCTTGCGACTTTACCTTATGGTTATTTGAAATGTATTATATTCTGTTGAACGATGAATCTGTACAGATGTAGTCGTTCTTTGTAAAACTTTTCATCCTTTATAATCACCCTTCGTGAATTTGATGGTTCAGCTGAAGATTTTGGTTTAGATTGGGCTTTATTATCCAAACTGGTCTACTAAAAGGCCCAAAGCTAACACCAATCTTCTTTTAGAATTAACAGACTTGGTTATGGTCTAGCCAAATCTTCATTAATTGGAAAATTTAAGAATGTCTAAGTTCGAATCCAACTTTTAGTCCACAATAGGTTTGTTTATTAACCTATATACATAACACTTTGCTCAAATAGGCACCATAGGGTCGACCTCCTTGAGGACAATTCAGAATCGAAAGTGTCTTTCGCTATCCTATTAACCAAGCCATTATCCTCTCTTGTGTGCTACACTAACTCGAAGTCTTCGTATATGTAGATAACTTTGTAGTGATCAATCAATTTTGGCGCTAGTTTTTCATTTTCTTAGATCCCTTTAGAAATTTCGTTACTAGTTGATAACTTGATATTAGTAACAAAATTCACGAGACTGAATACGGATTTTTGGCAATTGTTGTTGCTTTTTTTTTCAGTTTTATTTGCGTACTTTTGGATCTCGATTGTTTCATATGTTCACATAGACATAGTAGAAGGACAAGAAAAGGAAATGGCGTACACATATGACACAACGAATGACTAATTGTCCCATATGAAAACAGCCAAATCATTCAGCTTCATATGTACCAGTCGATGTACTCACTATTCACATTGTACTGATTCATCCAAAAGATAATTATTAGTACTATTTTGTCCAACGATAACGTGAGTGCTTCTTCATTTCAGTGAATGGTTATAAAGATAAAATACAGAATTCCAAAAAAGAAAGGAGTCTTTTTAGGGCTATTTATTCTTTAATAAAACTTGATGATAGTTATCCATATATTTAGGAATTTGGGAGTAAAGGGGCAATGAGAATAATTAACAACTTCGGTTCGCCGCAACGGCGACATCAACGAATCAAGATCAGCATAATATTCTTTTTACGTGCCAATTTTGCTAGTTCCCTCTAGTCTTTTCACTTAACCATATGGCCGATTCTCTAGTCGAATCCGAACTACCATCGGCATCGATCCAACATAAATAACACTAATGATATATGAAGTTGAGCAGCTCACAAGTATTAACTTAAGCTTAGTAGTTACTAATTATCTATTCAACTTATCACAAATTAATTTACGTTTCCCGGACTTTTCCCTCTTGACCCAGAACCGGGAAAAATAGTGGGAAATCTTCTACAGCACAATTTTAAGAGAACCAAAACCATACGAACCATCATTTAATCAGACAAAAATAATGAAATAAAACCCAATTTTATCCCATCCGCTCATCACGCCCGGTCCGCATAATTATGACCGGACCCGTCAACAGTTCAGAGTCTATAATGATTACTCTGTTTTCATGTTCCGGTGCTCTGCTGCACCACCTGATCAACTAGCCACCTCTTCCTTACGATCCCCGCAAGTACAGCTTTGGTCAGACATATTCGCCGGCGTAGCCAGGTAAGTTGGTTTGATATCGCCGGCCATGATGACGAGAAACTTCTCCTGCATCGCCGTGGGCTTGGACTTGTGAGTGTCACCGTCGGGTTTGGCATCATCTCCGGCCTCGAGATCTCTCTCGGTGGAGCCAGAGAGTCGCCAGTAGGAACAAGCGAGGATGAGAAGAGCGAAGGCGATGAGACCCAACATGGCGGCCAAACCACCGAAGAGATAAGGAACCGGAGAGTGCCACGGCGAGTGAGGCACGACCATGGAAGAGCTATTACTGTTTCCTTCCGGGTTTTGGTAATATTGTCTTCCTTCCATTGTCTGCATGTGTTTTCTCGGAGTGAATAAAGGATATGATTTTTTTTTTTTTAGTTAATAAAGTGGTGGGAGAAGGGATTGTGTTGCGAGGGCCATTTATAGAAGAGAGTAAGTGAATTATTGTTTAACGCATTGGATTGTGCATGACGTTTCATCTATTATCTATTATGGTTATATTTCTTAATTAGATACTAGTACTATATGATATCCTCTAACTTTTTTATTTACAGCTTATCAACCGTCAATCGACAGCAGAAATATATCACTTTGTACTAATTCAAAACACACAGTCTGTTGATAAAAAATTAATTTGAAGCTCTTCATACATGCTATATATGGTCCAGATTAATTATGCTTCCAATTTGGAGTAGAATGGTGTGAACTTATTTGTATCGTTTGGAGTGACTCAATCCGAGTGAGTATTAACAGAATTACTTTTCTAGGAAATCATCTATAATTAATTAATGCACTGAACAAGTATTTTCTATATATACATGATTTTGGGTGAATTACGACTTTGTTAAGTTGGTTTTCCAATTTTGTTTCTACGATATATGTATCAATCTTTCGTATAAAGCTTTAAGTTAGTGGAGGATTTAATATTCTTTCAAAGGCAATGATAGGTCGAGGTTAAAGTGAAGAATTATTTAATAATTTTGTTATGCCAATTCGTAGACTAAATTCACTGTTTTGGATAATCAACATCAAATTACGAGATCAACAAAGTTCGGAACTACCGCACAGTTCCATACTCTAATCTGTGGTTCAAAAATATTAGTATGAATCTATAAGACAAAATATTTATGATAACCAAAAAAGGCTAATGTCCTGTAAACTTAGATTTATGTTAAAGTTTCATGGATTTTCAATTCAAAAACAATTGACATTAATTTGTAATATTGGCCTAACAAAATTATATATTATCTATCATAAAACACATTTAGATGTGGAATTCTTAATAGCATATAATAAGACAACTATATAGTGGGCTTGAGCCGGAAAAAAAAAAAAGAAGTATATATAGCGAGCAATTTGGAATATATACTGGCTGTGAAATGAAACGACATAATGAGTAGAGTAATTGGAGGGTTGGGTTCTCGGCGTCAGCTTCCACCATGTCTAAGGAGAAACGGATATTCCGTTAGTTTCCAATCACTTCCCTTTACGTTCTCCATTTCCACATTCCTCCTCTTTTTTTTTTTCTTTTTTTTTTCTTAATTTATTCATTTCTGTTTTTATATTGTTCCCTGATGCGTCCACTAGTATTATGTTAAGCAATTATATATTATTAAGTCGGGTAAAAAGGAATTTCTAAGGCAAAAAACTTTGTTAAAGCATCCAAGCCAACAATGTTGAAAGATTGATCCTCCTCTTACATTAATTTATTGAGGTAAACTATCATTTTCATTTCTCCCATTATATAAACGTACATACATAGCCAATGTGTGGTGGAGATGGAATACATACGTCTAATTATACCAACTTAACATACATAGCCAATGTTTCTAATCTAGAAGTTTATCCTTTTATAACTAAAACCCAAAGGTTGTTGGGTATTTATAGTTTAGTTTTCTTTACATATTGGAATTGGACCTACTTAAATTAATAAGTATGTGGTCCGTATATCGTTCCCTGATCCAACTAATTAACTTCCCAGATTTGATTTGTGTTTATGCATGAATCTCTAGGGAATCATATTCTCGTTAAATAGGCACGTTACATGTGACGATAATGTAAAATAATAGTATATACCTAGGAGTCCATTTGTTTCTCGAACAAATTAATAAATGGAAGTTATCATCGCTTAAGTGCAGCTGTGCAGCAATTAAGTATTGGAGTATTCTTTTTTTCCGGTAGTTATTCTGCCATAGTGGTTTAGACCAATCAGAATCAGTTTATTAATTTGAAAGATTGATGGGTGGTGCCTCAGGTTTGTTCGTGGCTAACAACCGGAATAAACACAAATCAAATCCGGGAAGTTAAATCAATGTATCTAATTAAAATGGAGAAGAGTATCATCATCACCAGTCACTAATATACCATGAATCCATCATACAGAGACATACATAGCTTTATAGAGCGATGATGACTGATGACCTATTAAAACTAGAGAATGCAACAAATTTCATTATTGCATGCCTCCCTCCCATTAGTTACTTAAATTTTTGAACGTCTAGAAAGAATATGTTTGTTGCAATAAAATAATCAAGATTTGCTCTCAGGAAAAAAGAGAAGATATGGTATAAAAATAAGGTCTATTAAAAGATGACAAGGATGTTCTTCTTTTACCTTTTGTTTTGAACGGTTCTTCTTTTAACTTTTAAGAGGTGAAAGTACAATAATTGAGGTGATTCACAAATATAAGTACTATATTATATTTTCATGTGACAACCATAATGTGTGTTTATTCACATAATCACATTAGCAAAGCATGTCCATCGGTGTAAAATATCTCACAAATAAAGATATTAATATTTTGGAAAAAATATATGATAAAATTAAATAAAAGAAAAGAACCGGAGTACACTTGGTAGAAAGAGGCCTCGTAAGAGCATCAGTATTGGAGAGATTGATTTTAGGTTCTAAAATGTATTTTATTAATAAAAATGTTACTGTTCTAAAGAATTTTTTCAAAACCTCTGGTTTCGTCTCTTCTCCCAGAGACGTTTTCAAACTTTAGAGTTGCCACATCATTTCTTAGTTTCTTTTTTTCTTTATTTTTTTAGTGTAGAACTTTTAAAAGTTCTGCAATAAAGATGCTCTAAGTTCTTAAAGTTTCTCATTTCTCATACTAATATCTCTCTCTTCAGTTTTTTATTTTTTTATTAATATATATATAAGTCATATAGTGTGTCCTCCATCCCCGTTCTAAAAGCACATACATCAGAGTATCACAATATGGGATTAAAAAAAAATTGTTAAATAATTTGTGAGTCTCATGAACAGTGGTAATCTCACTACTAAAAAACTCTAGTTTTCGATCTCTCTCTCCTCGGGTTCGCCATGTGGCGACCGGTGATTGGTCCGTTTTTTTTTTTTGCGATTAGAATCCCATATAGGGTTTATTGATGTACCTGCTCTAAGTATTTTTAGTTTTTCTGGGTAACATACACGCAATAAAAATAACAATGTGTTAAATTTATTCATTAAATTTAGCTCATGCGACATGAACATATATATATATATATATATGTGTGTATTTTTTTTTAAAACACTTTGCCTTATTGATATTGATAGAATATATCACATACAAAAACCAACAGTCTTTTCTACACTAGCAATTTAGTGAGGATGAACTGATGCATTGAGTCTTTAAAAGATCAATAAAAAGTGTGTTCATATCATAGTAGTATAGACAAAAATTTTACTACTTTAAAAGAAAAGACGATAATAATCTTTTAGAAAATAACTATATCTTTTTCTTCGATCATCATTGTTAATTTTATATTGAAAGAAATAGTTTAGGGTGAAACCTATTTTAAACACTGTCGAATAAAACTGAACTGTAAAACGTAAGTTAGATAGATAGATAACTAAATATTAAAAGTAAATATATATATTAACGTATATACATTTTAGGTTTTATATATATGTATTATACTATTGTGTAACGTACCACACACCCAAAAATTGAAAATATCAAATGTTTTTTTTTGGTCGAAAATATCAGATGTTTCAACTAAGAAACTACCGTGGGAGTTAGTCTCATGGAACTGTATATTATGAGGGAATAACACGTGGGTGAGAAGAAACAAGGAGTAAAGATACAAAAACAGAGCGATAAATAATTTTTTTTTTTTTCATTTCCCATATATTGTAATGTTTTTTGTTGTGACAGATTCATGTGGAAGCTGTAAAAGAAATTGGAGGAATAAAGAGGGAATAGTAAACAAAGCAGAAAGAGGTGTTTCTTTGAGAGAGAGTACATGCGAGAATCTTGTGAACGGGGACCAGCCTTTGTGAGACCCACGCGCGGAGGGTGGTTCGGCTTTTAGTCGAGACGTCCTTATCGTCCAGCACCCTGGCCTGGTCCATCCTCCTCCATTGTCGGCCTTTGCCCATTTCAACTTACCCACACATTCATTGGACAGAAGAACTAATGAATTCATCCGTATATTTTTCAGTTTTGAGAATACTATTCACTTGAGTACGGCTGGCTCAATCCGTTAGAGGAATACTGATTTTGTGTTACTGGATCCGAATTTGAGTTCTACTTCTAGGCAGATCCGGCGCTATGCATGTGCTAAAAGTGCATTTGCACATGGTTCATCTAATTCTATTCTTTTCTTTTGATACGAAACCATAGAAACAGATAAAACATGTTAAATGCGAACCTATTTCCAATAAAAAAAAAAAATTATATAAGGGATCGTTTTGGTTTTCAGCTCATGACCCTCCAAGTCATTAAGCCAGGCTTGGTTTTAGATGCTACACTTGGGGAAGGATTATCTACGTTTGTGAACACCTCGCAATTAAATGTTTTAAATGCTGTCCTCGGATTTACAAAGACTATATACACCAAAGACCCCGAACTTTCTTGTTAACACTAAATTTTGCTATAGAGATATATTGCATTCTCTACTTTGTATGATAGTATCTTGTGGAATTGTATGTGTGTATTATGCAGGGTGTGGACAAAAGGTCTTGGCCCATTTGATTGTAACATCCGTCCCCGTGCCACTAACCACGTCACATACGTCAAATACCCCACTATACAATGTCTAATATCTCAACTACCTCGATGCTATATGTACATGATAAAATACGGAGAAAACGTAAAAATCCCAAAGAAGCACCGTATCGTCAAAGTGTAAAATACTTGTCCGTCTCACCTGAAAAACTGGAAAGGGAATAAGGAGGGGTGAGTAACAGGGGAGTCACTCAGTGAGGTATGGGATGCTAATCACATAATCGTAAATCTGACCATAGCACGCCATATATAGGAAATAGAATAAACATGCACAATCACGGTACCTAAAGTACCCAACGAACAACCAACGTCCTATTACCAGATCCAGTGACCGGCGGCACCCTCCTACCCGGAGGACAACTTATGGGATAGTGCCCACTACACCGCCCGTAGACGATTATCGACCTCGAAGGTACTGGAACAGCAGGTCGACTAATTCTGCCCAGAACCATCTCCTCAAACAACACGCGACGCAAGTACAAAGATAACGTCTCTGTACCCCCGCAATCCCTAACGACCCACATGGTCAACTAATCCTAGCTCTAGCATGAATAAAGTAATCAATTAACAATTTAATGCACAATCAATGGGTTGAATCATCTATTATTCCTATGTCCGATTTACAAACAATCCTAAAAAGACTCTAGCATAGCAACGGAACACATTTAATACTAAATCCTATCTACGGCGCTTTTTGATGAAAAATACGATATTCTGCAGAAAGCCCTCACCTTAGCCAAAATGGAGTATATCTGCTTTCTCGGCACTCCAGATGCTAAAACGGACGTTGAATCTGAAATCAGGACGAAATTTCGAGTCAGAACGGCTTTCGAACGGCGAAAAACGGTTAACGGGTCAAAACGGTCAAAGTCAACGGTCAACGGTCAATCCGGTCAAAGTCAACGGTTGACCTGATCAAAATCAAACCGCGATTAAACCGAATTAAACCGAACCAAACCAGACTAAACCGGACTCAATTGATTTAAACCAGAAATTGAACCAAACCGAAATCAAATTGAATTAAACCGATCGAACCATACCAAACCGAAATCGAACCGGCCGGTTAAGCCAAACCGGACTCAAACTGATCGACCGAGTTGACTCAGTGAGTCACCGGCGAGTCACCGAGTCACCGGCGAGTCACGGCGTCGAGTCACGGCGGTTTCCGGCGACCGGCGACGGCGGAACTCACCGGAAAGTCACCGGCAGCGACGGCGGCGACGGCGCGTGAACAGTACGCACGAAGCTTCCAACGGCGATTGTGGGCGCGTCCGGCGGCGGTTCGGCACGATCTTGGCGTCTACGGACTCGTCTCGTCGAGCTGAATCCGGTGGTGGCCTCAGATTTGCGAGATTCGAAACGGTTAGAAAGTTATTGACGATTTACTGAACGGCCAATGAAAAGCAAATCGGAAAATAGGTTTTTCCGGCTACCTGAGCTGCGGACGACGGTGGAGGAGAGAGCAGCTGAGCTTCTTCTTCTTCTACTACTTCTTCCTCTCTTCCTCTTCTTCTTCTTCCTCTTCTCTCTCTCTCTCTCTCTTTCTCGGTTTTGGTTTACGGTGGAAGAAGATTAAAGGGGGGAAATCAAATTATAAAACAAAGAAAAGAAGAGGGAAGTGGGGTTTTTAGGTGATGATGGTGATGGGGGGTCGTTACATTGATCTCCTTTGCTTTAAACTTCGTGTTATGAAGGAATATATTTCAAATTGAAGGTTTATATCTTATCTGAAAACATGAAGAAAGATTTCGAAATCATATGTTTGAAATATAATATTATACAAACAAAAATTAATCTCGTTTATCTTTTAAACCAACCCATTTCTACATTTCGAGTGGAACTAAAATATTGTTTTTTGAATGTCCTTTCCCATTCCTATTTTCTATCAAGAAAGGTGAACGCAATAAGTTCCGGTCGTCCCCTATTGTCTTTTTGCACCAGCTTGCCTCTAGTCCCTCACCTGTTTGCATTTTCTTTTATATATAGACAAGATTTGATCCACATCCAATTTCCTAAGTCCGAATGGGCTAATGCCTTGTTTCGTAAGCCCATTAATTTTAGCTAATTGTTTTTTTGCTCAGTAAATCTGTTTCGGCCTGCGCCAGGTCGTTGTTTGTACTCAGTTATGAAGTAAAATCAGCTAAAACTGCTAAAAACCTAAGATAAACCCAATTACCAAAATAAGTATAAGTCCTTGGTTTTTTCTTCACCCTGCATTACTGGTTTAAACCGGAGTAACCAAATCCAAGTATGCGTATAATAATATTAATGAGATTTTCTTTAGAATAACCTGCACTCAACAAAGAAAATTGTTTCTTGGAAAAGTATTTAGCTGAACAACCCTAAAATGTATTCATTTACATAGGTTTATCCAAGCAAATGCTATTTATTAGTAGGTCTTTTAGGAATACATTTTGAGTCGAAATTCGTACTAATTAATCATCGAAGCATGCATGTTAGAATGTCTAGAGTGACCATGTGGAAAGTCATAGTTGGTGGGATTGATCAATGGTCTCAACTCATACAACAAATTCTTCACCATTTTAACTAAACTACCGAACTACAGCCATTTGGCTTTGTAGAAATCCCATCACATTTTCAAGTATAATATTCTAAAAATGGTTTCGGATATCGACTGCGTGATGTGCAATTTTTCTGCGTAATAGTAATACAAAGGCATGAGAGAGAGAGAGAGAGAGAGAGAGAGAGAGAGAGAGAGAGAGAGAGAGAGAGAGAGAGAGAGAGAGAGAGAGAGAGAGAGAGAGAGAGAGAGAGAGAACAGCAGTCCCGTGACCTTTAGAGCATGATTATAGGTAGTTTCTAACACAAAGTTCTTAAAATAAATTATATATGTATGTATATGTTTCTATTATTGTTTAATAAAAGGTTTCTTAAATTTTAAGAATCTAACCCAAATATTTCTTATTTAAGAGCTATTTGTGTTGTGTTCTTAAAAAGTAAGAAACTTTTTATTAAATAATAATATAAACATATACATATACATAAAAATTATTTTAAGAAACTTATGTTAGAAACTAACTATAATCATGCTCTATTCTCCATCTCATTTCCTCAACAGTATTCACTATGACATACACATTTAGTTTTTATCTTTACATTTTTATTAAACGTGTATATATGACCAAAAAGAAAGGTTACAATATGTATGTATATGCAACTGTAACCATGCTTTTATATCTGTGTATCGTTTCTAGGATCAACATCCCATTAATAGCTTCATCTTGATTTGGATTTGTTCGTACAATTTGGATAATCATTTCTTCGTCCTTTTTTTAATTGTCAATCAGATCTGACTATTACTTGTCTCGACAACGCATCGTTGTTACATCGCCGCCTGGCCACAACTGCGTCGATGAGTTCAATGTAACGCAATATCAAAAATGGTGAGGAAGAAGACAAAAAAATTCAACGCAAACATCCAAAAAGAGATTAATTTTTTTTACGTCAGTTTCATAAGAACATACAAAATCGTGTCAAACTCAAGCATCCATAAATTCTCCCTACAACACTCTCTTTCCTTCTCCAACCTTTGAACATCTCTCCCTTAATGGAATCAAATACTCTGATCACCTCTTCCATCTCCTACGCCAAACCTCTTCCACCGCTCTTCCACGCGGCGGAGCCACCTTCTTACATCCTCCGCAACATCACTCTCACCTCTTATCCTTCCCAAATCCTCGCCATCGTTGGCCCTAGCGGTGCCGGAAAATCAACTCTTCTCGACATCCTCGCCGCAAGAACCTCCCCAACCTCAGGCACTATCCTCCTCAACTCTGTTCCTATTAACCCTTCTTCCTACCGCAAAATCTCCTCCTACGTTCCGCAGCATGACGCCTTCTTCCCTCTCCTCACCGTCTCCGAGACTTTGACTTTCTCTGCCTCCCTGTTGCTCCCAAAAAACCCTTCAAAAATATCCAATGCCGTTGCTTCTATCCTAGAAGAACTTAACTTAACACATCTTGCACATACAAGACTCGGTCAAGGCTTGTCTGGTGGTGAACGCAGGAGGGTTTCGATTGGTCTAAGTCTTCTCCACGATCCGGGATTTCTACTCCTCGACGAACCCACATCGGGTTTAGACAGTAAATCTGCTTTCGACGTTGTTCAGATCCTCAAGTCCGTTGCTACGTCAAGACAAAGGACCGTTATATTGTCCATACATCAACCTAGCTTCAAGATTCTCTTTCTCATCGATCGCTTGTTACTTCTTTCTAAAGGAGGCGTTGTATACCATGGAAGGCTTGATTTGCTCGAAGCTTTCTTGCTATCCAAGGGATTCACGGTTCCTCCTCAGCTGAATTCTCTTGAGTACGCTATGGAGATACTTCAAGACCTTCGTGATCCTTACGAAAACGCCGACATTGCTCTCCCTGACCACTGCCCTCATGAAAGTCAAAAGCAGAACACAAAACAGAGCATTGTTCGATATAGAAGCTCGAGAATCACTGAAGTAAGCCTTCTTTCTCGGAGATTCTGGAAGATCATATACCGGACAAGGCAGTTGCTTCTAACCAATATCTTAGAAGCTCTTATAGTCGGTCTGGTCTTAGGCACTATCTACCTCAACATTGGAACTGGCAAAGCAGGAATCGAGAAGCGATTTGGCCTTTTTGCATTCACCCTCACATTCCTCCTGTCCTCCACCACGCAAACCCTTCCAATATTCATCGATGAACGACCCATCCTTCTCCGAGAAACCTCGAGTGGACTCTACAGACTCTCCTCTCACATTTTTGCAAACACATTGGTTTTCTTGCCTTACTTGCTCCTCATCGCAATCATCTACTCTGTCTCACTTTATTTCCTTGTAGGTCTCTGCCTTTCATGGCAAGCTTTTACCTACTTTGTGCTCGTGATCTGGATCATTGTCCTAATGGCAAACTCCTTTGTGCTTTTCTTGAGCTCTCTCGCACCTAACTACATCGCTGGAACATCGCTAGTGACCATTCTTCTCGCGGCTTTCTTCTTGTTCTCCGGTTACTTCATCTCTAAAGAGAGTCTTCCTAAGTACTGGCTCTTCATGTACTTCTTTTCGATGTACAAGTATGCGTTGGACGCACTTCTGATAAATGAGTACTCGTGTCTGTCCAACAAGTGCCTTGTCTGGTTTGAGGAAGGCGCTGTGAAAGGCTGCTTGGCTACTGGAAGTGACGTATTAGACAAGAAAGGGCTTGATGAGAGACAGAGGTGGAATAATGTTTATGTGTTGTTAGGTTTTTTCGTACTATATCGTGTATTGTGTTTTCTTGTTCTACTCAAAAGGGTTTCGAGTTCCAGGAGATGAATATTGTATCATCATTTTTTGCCTAATTTCTGTAAGGGCATCTCTTGTTTCTTCAAACTTCATGGTATACATACACAAAGAAGCAATTTATTGATGTAAAAGTTAAATTGTAAATTCCTATATCTGCAAATTTTCCTCTCGTTTTGTTCATTGTCCTATATTATTTGGTTAAAAAAGTATCAATTTCTCTAGATGATATAGTAAATATACATATGTACATATATGTGAATACCGTTTTTGTCGATGTCCAAAGAGCTCCGCATCATGTCACTACTAGTGTGATTGACTCAATCAATTTAATAATGATGCTATCAATCATACTCGAGAGAGAGAGAGAGAGAGAGAGAGAGAGAGAGTTACATTGGGACAAGGAATCATATAGAGAATCAATTGGGTTACATTAGGAGAGCCATGTTCGCGTATTTTGTAGCTTGGACAAAACAGAGATCATCACGGGTCCACATGATCGTCATTTTCTCTGAAAAGTCACATTAGTTTATCGTTCTTAAAGTATGTACAAAAAAATAACTTTTTTTAGCAATTATCAGTTTTGATTTGGATTCAAGATCTTGAGCTCCCTTCAGCTAATTTGCGTTAGTTATGTTTACTGACATTGTTCTATTTTAGTTGGCGTATCTTTAACTGATGTTAATTTTCACATATTACTATTGCAGGTCCTAGACTTTACTATGGGACCAGAAAAATATGCCACCGGTTGTCCAAAGAAGAAAAACACTGAGGTATTTTGTTTTTGGTCAGTGACAACGTTTAGGTAAACAAATAGGAATTCATGATGTTGACAAAATATAAGTAGAATATAATTAATATTTTGTTTTACGGTCAAGTTGACATACAAAAGGCTGCTTTCTCGTTTGTATTCATGAGTTCACGGACATGCATGTTTCATTGGTCGCCCGTGAACTGCTTTCTCTGATACCCATTTTGTTTAGCAAACAATTTTTGTCCGCACCAATTAAGCTGGATTTCTGACTCAATCACAACTCAAATCCTATATTTATTACTAATTTTTTAAAGGCTTACAATACAACTCAAAGGTGTGTATCATGTTTTGGACGTGGAGTTGGGGAATTTGAATTCAAATCAGGAATAGGATACATGTGTTGGGGACGTTTACGTCTGTCTCTGGTATCTAGTTTTTGTCAAGAAAAAAGGGAAACAAGCAAGCTATTGACACGTTTCTTGAGATGCCAAATTTTAGGTTTCCATTCATATACCCTCATCTATCTTGTTCCTTGGCTTGAATCTCTGAATCAAGACGCAACAGGTTTATTCGCACACTATCAAGATTGGCACTGCTGGCCTGTGTTCAACATATATATAATGAACTTTCTAGTCACTGAAACAAAAACTTTGCCGAGGTCCCAAGGGAAGCAATGTAGTAGCTCCATAATGATGATGCTACAGTAGTGCATACCCATAGAAAAACAGTCAAATCAACAGAACAAGTTTAAAAGTTTAGCGTGTACTCCGCATTATCTATTTTTCTAATCTTTCTGAATGTTGAATTTAGTTCATCTTGTTAACACTGATTCCATGTGAGAAACCATGAATTATAATTCTGAAACTTAAATCAACCTCAAAATCACAATTTCTTGTGATTTATATGATGAGAGATTGAGAGTCATAAATTTAATTCGAGGAACCGGTTTAACCATCTAAATCGTCCATCCAAAGCCCAGCCTTGCAGCAAACAATCATAACGATTATCGGCCCAATTAAAGTCCAAATATGTGATATATAAGAGTGTTCTATCCACAGAAAACCCTAGCTAGCTTTTGCCTCTTTTGACATAAAAAAGAAGAAGAAGAAGAAGCCCTGTGCCTCTTTGCAGCGAAATCTCTACCAACAAGACGATGGTATAGACACTGATTCTGCTCAGTTTCTCTATTTTTATATTTTGTAATGGAAGGACTTATCCGACTATGTGTTTGATGATGTTCTTGTTCACCCTGTTGCCAGATTATCTCAGAGACCAACCGCAGAGAGATCTGCAAATACCTTTTCAAAGGTCTGTAGCATTTTTCGCATCTGATGCATTCTTTAACTTCGTTTTCAATTTTTCGTCTCGTAATTTCTGCAAGTGGAAACAGGTTTAGTTACCATTTTTTAGGATTCCTCAAATCGCAGATTTGTAGTTTGAAACACTTCGAATGAATAAGTTTATGTCTGCTTTCCGGCACCAATGAGATCTACCGGTGTAGATTTGAATATAGTTAGAATTAGTACTTCACTAAATTAAGTAATGTAAATGCTAGATCTACCAAACCTTCGATGTTTGTTTATAAGTTTAAGTAAGAATATGAAGTTAAACTGTCGAGGTGATTTAAAAGATCTATAAATCCGCATGGTTTCACAGAAGGAGTATTGTTCGCGAAGAAGGATTTCAATCTCGCAAAGCACCCGTTGATTGAATCAGTACCGAACCTGCAAGTGATCAAGCTCATGCAGAGCTTCAAATCCAAGGAGTACGTCAGGGAGACATTCGCGTGGATGCATTACTATTGGTTTCTGACGAACGAAGGGATTGAGTTCTTGAGGACTTATCTCAACCTTCCGTCAGACGTTGTTCCTGCAACCTTGAAGAAGTCTGCTAAGCCCATTGGTCGTCCCTTTGGTGGCCCACCCGGTGATCGTCCTAGGTAAGTGTTTCAACCCATTATCATAATAACATGTCTGGTCTGAGGAATTGGCTAATGACGTGGCGTTTGTTTCAGAGGACCTCGGTTTGAAGGAGACCGCCCCAGGTTTGGTGACCGTGATGGGTACCGTGGAGGGCCACGTGGTGGTGATGTTGGAGGCGAAAAGGGAGGAGCTCCAGCTGATTACCAGCCCTCTTTCCAAGTAAGTCTCTGGCTTCATTCGGTCTTTTAACTAGCTGATGAAGAGATTTTGTTTGACATTGCGTTCTGTGTTTGTTGTTCGTCTTGTTCAGGGAAGTGGTGGTAGGCCTGGATTTGGCCGTGGTGCTGGCGGTTACGGCGCAGCTGCACCATCTGGTTCTGGTTTACCCTGAAAGGATTGTTGTTATCGTTAGACGATGGAAAGACAGTTTTGTTTTTTGGCTTTAGTTTTGTTTGTGTAATGCAAATCCGGAATCTATTATCTATCTCTCTGACTTTTGGTCTAATGCAACAAATCCTATAGTTCCAGGATTAGTGTTAAAATGCTCGCTTCTTATTCTTCTCCGTTATGGAAACTTGTGCTTTCTCCAAATGAGTTACTAAGCGGCTGAGTTACCAAATTATTAGTGGACACTACTTAAATAAGCGTCTTAGCATGTTAGACAAATACCAGAATCAACATTTAATTGACTTTATAAAAGTTACTGATTCAATTGCAAGTTGAGAAGTGAGCCTCATAAAATCTCTAAACAAGTGAGTCTCATAAAATCTCTAAACTTTTGTTGGTGGCCGGGCCTGAGTACAAGCTCATGCCCATCAAGCATGAGTCTGGGGTAATTTAACTCTAAGTGTGTATGTAAACACACAACAAGTGATCAACCCACCACAGTAACGTTTTTTATTTTTATTTTTAAAATCTGGATAATGTTAAAGAAAGGAAACTGTTTACAGAATGATAAAAGGAATTTGTTTAGCTGAAAAACAATCGACATAAATATATTAAAAAGGAAATTGTTTAGAAAAAAATATAACAATATTAAAAGGAAAATTATTTAAAGAAAAGGAATGAAGTTATAATAAAGGAAATTGTTTTGGGAAAAAAAGGACATTAAAATTTCTAAATTTTAATAAATCTAATCTTGTAAAAAAAAAATATTAACAATATACATTAGTTATCAAAGCCAACCAAAAAAACATACAAAATTAAAAACATAATTTCTCATTAGTGTTTTAACTTCAAAATTCAAACAAGTTTAATGAAAAAACTATGGTTAAAGAGCTTGATTATACAAGTTTGATGGATGAGTTTGCAAGTAGAAATGCAAAAAGATTTATATTTCAGGAATAATATATTTCTAATATCGTTTAATATTAATGCATTTTTAAGTTAATAGTTTTTACCACAAAAAATTAATGGGCCAAATTTTTTTCCAGCTTCAAGCCTGATAAATCTCATGATCGGCTCTATTGGTAAGAACCCTTTTCTCTACATGTGGTTCTGATGCCGAAAGAATTTTTGAAGAGACCATTCAAGAGGGTAAAGTTCGAGTTCCTGGAACTGTACGACCACAGTTTGAGTTTAATTTTTCATCATCACAAGGAAAGAACGAAGAAGAAGAACGGGTTATCTGTTTGAAGATTTTGATACAGCTCTCTTCCACTCCGTGTATACTGCACAAAATTTATACGCTCAGATTGCTACCGTTCTTCAACACTAAAAGAAGAATCTCAACTTGATGAGAATAGTTGATGAGAATGAAGCAAGTCTGTCTTGGTTATGGAGACTTGAAGCAAGGTTTTACTGCTGAGCAGTTCGTTACTTTAAAAGCCCAAAGATTCATCATGCACCACGTCGTTAAGAGACGCACAGATTGCCGAGTGTGTAAGAAGTCAGTACCACCTAAATAGTATGGTAAGTTATTGAAACATTTTTGTATGATATGCTTATGTATTTTTAATGTTTTTTCGGTTAAGTCAATATTATGAGAAGAGAGATCAAACTCGTGATCTTATCTTATTGTCAATGTACGATGTTCTCAAGTTTGCCATCATCCTTCTTATTTCAGGTGATGTGGATTTTGCATCCACATTTGCCACATTGAAAGATAGGGGCCATACTATGCTGGTTGCAGTGCCTGAGATATGCTTCTTTCCAGGGGCTTTGAATGATTTGTTGTTATTTCTATAATTCATCGTTGCTACATATTGAAATTTAAAATGTTTTACTTTTAGTAAAAATGCAGCATCGTTTACCATTTTAGTATGATAAAAAATTATTGTCTTATTTGTGCACGCGAAATCCTGTATTTACTTTTTTTTTATTGTTTTTTTTCCTCTGTTTTATAACTTTTTTGTTGTTACTAGTTTTAGTTATAATTATTCTACTTCAGTCAATATTTATTTTCATATTCATTTTTTGTTTACTTTATATAATTACACTCATTTTTCTTGTTTTTAAGTAAATTATTACTAATATTTTGTCTCTTTTTATTGTTAGGCTTAATATTTGTTAAAGAGATTTTTTTTGTGAATTGTGGCTGTTTTTTATGTGGAAAATATTTTGATTTGGACATTTATTTTATTTTTTACCCAAACTAATTTTACTTACTCTTATGTCTTGGATTTCTTTTTTATTTACATATATTTGGTTTTCTCTTGAAAACTCATAGATCCACAAATCTTGGATCGTTTCCTATGCACATACGCAAATATATTTACTTTAGTTATTTTATTTTATGCTTAAATTTTGCTTATAAATATAAATATTTTAGTTATTCATTCATTGTTTTGTGTGTATATCTTCATCAGTATAGTATTTTTAAACCATTTTATTTATCTCCTTCTAGTGATTTCTTATTTTCATATATTTTTAAAATAATAAAACAAAATAAGTAATTGTTATTGGACACTACTTGTGTAGCTGGATATTCAATATGGACTAATTAATTTAAAGTTAAGTTGGACATGTTGAACAAATACTCGAATAGTGTAATTTAAACTGCAAGTCCTTGGGGAAGGTACATAGAATGTAAAGGCGGTGTGAGAGGCCCATGAGAAGAAAACACCACAGGGCCCATCAGTGGCCCATCTTATTGAAAGAATCTGGGCTAGTCAGAGGTTTAATTTAATTAATTAACAGCGGCGCGCGTAAACCCTAAACCCTACCTTATATTTTGCATTTGCTATTTCTCTCTCGATATCTCTGTGCGAGTTAGAAGCAGAAGGAAAGCTAGAGAAAAATCTCAGCGATGGGTAAGGTCAAAGGAAAGCATCGTTTGGATAAGTACTATCGTCTCGCCAAGGAGCGTGGATTCCGTTCTCGTGCCGCGTACAAGCTTATCCAGATTGACGCAAAGTACACTTTCCTCCACAAATCCCATGCCGTTCTCGATCTATGTGCCGCCCCTGGTGGTTGGATGCAGGTCACCGTCGAGAAAGTTCCCGTCGGCAGCCTCGTTCTCGGAATCGATCTTGTTCCGATCATCCCCGTGCGTGGCTGTGTCGCGATGCAGCAGGATATCACGCGGCCCGAGTGCAGATCGAAAATCAAGCAAGTGATGGAGAAGCATGGCGTCAAGGCTTTCGATCTCGTCCTTCACGATGGGTCTCCAAATGTCGGTGGTGCGTGGGACCAGGAAGCTACTGTCCAGAACGCTTTGGTTATTGATTCCGTCAAATTGGCTACTGAGTTTTTAGCTCCTAAAGGGAATCTCGTCACTAAGGTCTGCTTCTCTAATATGATTTTTAGCTTTGAATTTGTTTCGTTGCGATTGATTGAACACGAGGCTCTGAATTGTCCTTGTCTGTGACTCCTGCTCATAGGTTTTCAGGTCCCGAGATTACAACTCTGTGCTCTTCTGTCTTGGGAAGGTACTGTTTGCTTTTTAATCTAATTATTCATGTGGATATGTTCTCCGGACTCTCCGTCTTACTGGTAGTTTCTGCTGCAGCTTTTCGAGAAGGTCGAGGTGTATAAGCCGCCGGCTAGTCGTTCCTCATCTGCAGAAACATTTCTTTTGGGTTTGAAATACAAAGCTCCTGCCAAGATTGATCCCCGTCTTCTTGATTTTAGACATCTGTTTAAGGAGGCACCAGAACCCACCAAGGTATTTGTTTTTTCTTATATTGTTTTGAGCTGTTTTCTGCAGTTATCCCATTATCCTCTATAGTTTAGGTGTAATACTTGTTGTGTTTGTAGGTTAGGGATGTGCTTAATCCAAAAGCGAAGAAGAGACCCGGTGACCGTATCGGGTAGGCAACGTCAACTATCTCTTTTTCTGGAGCGGGTCTATATGTTATGATGAACATTTAATAACCGAAGGTTATATATTCAGGTATGAGGATGACGTGTCCGTTTTGAGGAGAGTTGCATCTGCTTCTGATTTCATCTGGTCTGAAAATCCTCTTGAGACTCTTGGCACAGTTACTTGTATATCCTTTGATGATCAAACCTCTCTACCTTTGAAAGAACATGATTTGACCACAGAGGAGGTACTGTTCTCTAATTTTCCATATCTTTACTATTCGAGGATTTATGACCTATACATGCTGGTAACGTTTGCTTTTACTGGTGGCAGATTAAAATTCTATGCGACGATCTTCCTGTTTTGGGGAAGAACGACTTCAAGCATATCCTAAAGTAAGCACTGCGTCGCTTACACCATCATAGACCTATTCTTTTGAAAAAAATAGAGTGTCATTTGTTTATTTCTTAGATATTCCAGGAACTTGGTAGAGCTTTCTTCTAATGAATTTAGCTATTGTTGTTGGAATTACTTAGCTCTATATGAGTAAGGTTAAGAATGGTTATCCTAGCAGTTTATCTTATTACACATTGCTGTTCCGAGAAATACCTTGAATGGTTCAACCAGTTAAAGCATTGTGTGTGAAATGAGTCAGCTGGATTCCATGGATTTAGAATTTGAAAACTACTTGTTTTGTTAAGACTTCCACTTTTCATTTGTCGTCAATCATTCATCCGTGTGGAAATTATATTAGTTTCGTAATGAACTTTGAACTCCCTTTGTCTTGTAGATGGCGAATGCAAATTAGGAAAGCTCTGACTCCTGAAAAAAAGGAAGTGGCTAAAAAAGAGCCTGATGTGGCAAAGGAAGACGCGGAAAACGAGGATGATAGACTACTAAATGAATTGGAAGAGCTGACAAACGCTGTAGATCGCAAGAAGAAACAGACAAAGAAGCTTCTCGCAAAACGACGGGCTAAGGTTTTTTATAACCTTTTTGTTAATAAATCTATCAAGTCACTTGCCAAGTCTTCGAAACGTTTTAAATGGTCATTTTCTTTGGTAAATTAGATAGTGGGAAATCACTTGGAAATGAATCACGCAGAATGGTCTTAGTGATGGATCTTTTTGACCTTATACTTCCTTTGCTTAATTCGATATAATTCGCCAGGATAAAACGCGGAAGGCGACTAATCCACAAATAGATGCACTTGAAGATGGTTATGTAGACCATGAATTGTTCTCTCTTGCTGCTATCAAGGTACTCCATTTTTTAATCCAGTCTTTGTGGTAAAGTTTTTTTGTATGACCGGCACAAAAAGGAAGCTTGTATTGCTACAATATATGATCCTACTCCGAGTTAGGTTGTAAAGTTGTAAGATCTTCATTTATTTATTCTTTCCAGGGAAAGAAAGATCTAATGGCAGTTGACAATGACGAAGATGATAACGCTAACGCCAATGACATTGAGAATGAAGACCGTGGTGATGAAGCGTCGGATGACTCCGAAGACAGTGACTTAGATTCTGATGAAGAACGTCAGAGGTCAGGCCTCTAACCGCATTCATTTTCTGTAGATTGTAGTGTTGTTTCGATAATTTTATGCATTGCTCAAGTTTCTGTGGGTTCAGTTATTTCATCTTATCGTCTTTTTAACATTACAGATACACTGAACAAATGGACGAGATGTTTGAACAGGCATATGACCGGTATATGGTGAAGAAAGAAGGAAGCGCAAAGCAAAGGAAGCGGGCTAGGCAGGCTCACGCCGAAAAGCTGGAGGCAAGTATCATTGCTTACCACTATTTTCTTAGATACTAAATTCTTTAGAAGCTAGACATCTTATGCTTTGGCCTTGCAGGAGGGTGATGGAGATGAAGAAATGAAAGTCGATTACGATTCAGATATGAATGAAGAGATGGGTGAGGCAAACCCTCTTATGGTACCACTCGATGATGGAGAGACCCAAACAACGGAGGAGATCTCCAACCAGTGGTTCAGTCAGGATATATTTGCAGAAGCCGTGGAAGAAGGAGACTTGGGTAAAGATGGCAGTGACGAGGAAGTGCCAACTAAGAAACCGAGCAAAAATCTGTCCAAAGCCGACAAGTCAAAGCAGAAGGCATCGAAAGCAAACGTGTTGTCTGATCAGAGTTTGCCCTCTAGCTCTAAGAAGGAAGACGATTTCGAGATAGTTCCTGCACCAGCCACGGATTCGGACTCTGATTCATCCTCAGATGAAGACGTTCATTCAAAGGCGGAGATATTGGCCTGTGCCAAGAAAATGCTAAGGAAGAAGCAGAGAGAAGAGATGCTTGACGACGCATATAACAAATACATGTTTGCGGACGAAGGGTTGCCGAAATGGTTTTTGGACGACGAGAAGCAGCACAGACAACCGATGAAACCCATCACGAAAGAAGAAGTGAATGCAATGAAAGCTCAGTTCAAAGAAATCAACGCTCGTCCAGCCAAGAAAGTGGCAGAGGCCAAGGCAAGGAAGAAGCGAGCTGCGGCGAAAAGGTTGGAGAAAGTGAGGAAGAAGGCGAACACAATATCCGACACGACGGATATATCAGACCGCTCAAAGGATAAGATGATAGACAAGCTATACAAGAAAGCAGCAGAGCCGAGGAAACCCAAGAAAGAACTGGTTGTGTCAAAGAAAGGAGTTGGGGTTAAGGTTGGGAAAGGACAGAAGAGAGTTGATAGGAGGATGAAGAGTGATGCTAGGCAACGTGGTGGAGGCAAGCCCGGTAGGAAGGGGAAGAAGAGTGCCACTGGTAAATCTGGCCAGAAAGGTAATAAACCGAGGGGTAAGAGACCCATGGGCGGCGGTTAAGTCCTCAAGGTAGCTTTGTTCCGTTGGTGTTTTAGTCTTAATATGTTTATGGCAATTTTTGACTTCCGCTTTTGTGTTCTTAAAATCAATACTGTATTTTTTTTTTTGTTCTTTCGTGTCCTAAGTTAAAACTTAGTGGAACTCTCTATATCTTATTTATCAAGATGTGTTGTCACTGAAATGCTTTCGATATGTACCTTGTTACTTAGTGGTTGAGTTGAAATCGACGCCAATGTTTGACGATTTTTTTCTTTTTCTTCTTATTCATCTTCACTTTCGATTTGGTTCTAATGTAGAGTGATGATATTCGACAGGAGCTAAGAAAAGCTTATTCCAAAATGCCTTTTGTACTTTTTGCTTTGAACTAAGACTAAAATCTGGATGTAATTATCAAAAATACGCTTTCATAACACTGACATTTAATGTATCAATTAAAGAAAAAAAAAAAAAACACATTTACGAAGACTGGTCACTGGTCAGAGCGACGAATCATCATCATCCAGCTTTATGTTACAAATAACAACTCTGAGTGACGGTCATTTCCATCTAAGCCGTCAACGACGACGGCGGAGAAAGTTGGATGGCGACTAGATCGTCTAATAAGAGACAAACGAAGCGACCGATGTCTCATTCTGCTCAGTTATCATCAATTCCTGCTTCTTCTGCGTCTCGCCTATTCATTTCTCGGAGAAGGATCTCGATGATGATTCCTCTTGCTCTCTTCTCCGGCGCCATTTTTCTATTCTTTATGCCGTTCAACGGTTCGGGTAAACCACCTGATTCGTTGGATCTTTCCCATAGGATCCATGAAATTGAAGTAGTCGCCGAGTTTCCTCATGATCCAGAAGCGTTCACTCAGGTTTTTTGGTCCACTCTGAGGTTTTTGTTTATTTTCAAATCATCTCATGTTTTCGAACTAAATGTGTGAATTCCTCAGGGACTTCTTTATGCGGGAGACGATACACTCTTCGAATCCACTGGTCTATACGGGCAGGTGATTGAATTCGCCTTGGATGTCTCTCACTCTATTCGAGATCATTTCTCTAATCATACATCTTTTTGCTTCTTTGATAATCTTCACAATGGACGACAAAAAAAAAACTATACAATGGAATGATGCTCGAGTTTGATCCTTTCTGTTTTTTTTTTTTCTTCCCTTACAGTCGTCAGTGAGGAAAGTAGCTCTCCGAACAGGAAAGGTATGGTTTGTTCTCGTGATTTGATGGAAGAAAAAATGTTAGTGAATTGTCAAAGAGGTTCTGTGTAATTGTAATTGGGGAATGACAGCGTGATTTCAGAAGAGAATGATACACATATGAGTTTAAATTTTCATGGTGCTTGTAAATTTGATTTATTGATCAGCTGTGTGACCAACATTACGGATTTCAATCACATGAGCCTAATCAGGATTGGAGAGTTTTATGAATTTTGATACATCTGTGAAAGACTTAGTTTTGTTTTCTCCCTTGCTTAAGGTTGCAGTTATCGAAAAAATGGACAATTCGTACTTTGGAGAGGGTTTGACACTCCTTGGAGAAAAGTGAGCCTTATCTTTCTGAAAAACTAGTTTGTGTAATTCAGAAGGAAACTTTGCTGTTTAGAGGATCTTCTTCTCTTACATGTTTCCCAACTGACGATCATTAAACGATTTAAAATAGTGTTCTGATCCACCCACTCTGTTATCTGTTGTAGGCTCTTTCAAGTTGCATGGTTGACGAACACGGGTTTCACATATGAACTTCGCAACTTAAGCAAAGTTTGTACTTGTTTTTCCCTTCTCATACTCATTTTGTTTGCGTAGTTTTTTTTCTCAGCTATTAATCATCAAAGTCAAGAAAGTCGTCTAAGTCAGCCTGCTTGCTATCATTTAGTACGCTTAATGAAATTAGAGGAATATTTTGTCATAGGCATTGTTTCTTCATTTATCGTGGTGGTGTTGTTATTTTAACCATTTGATGTTACTGTAGGTAAAACCATTTAAACATCATATGAAAGATGGATGGGGACTGGCTACCGATGGAGAAGTGTTGTTTGGAAGTGATGGCACTTCTACTCTATACCGGATGGACCCTCGAACAATGAGAGGTGTCTCACTTATGCTGCATTAATTCTTCGCTTTTGTGCCCTTGGGCCGCTTACTTAATTATTTTCTGGAGAGTATATTTAGCATTCTATGTTGTCTCTTCTCTGCAGTTATTGATAAGCAGACGATCAGATATAATGGTCGTGAGGTACGATACCTTAATGAACTCGAGTACATAAACAATGAAGTTTGGGCAAACGTGTGGCAGGTATTCCAAAGCATCTATTCACTGTGACATCTGAAAGAATTGTTGTTACAAAATTTCAATACGCACTTTTATCCAAAATGACAGTATGTGAAACCAAACTTGATGCAGTAGGCTTCATTCATTCTCTTGCTCTAAGATATAAGAAATAAGGGTTCATTGAATCGCTGTTTTGCTCAGATTTTTATCAAGGAAATGAATTATTTCTCACGCGCTATTGTTGTTCGTAGTTGGAGATTTCAGAATGATAAGACTTCTAGTTTCTTATCGTTTGGGCTGATGTGTATCCTTCTATTGCAGTCTGATTGTATTGCTAGAATTTCACCCAAGGACGGATCGCTGCTTGGATGGATACTGCTTCCTAAATTAAGGTTTCTGTTTATTTTGACATGTCTTTGTTTAGAATAAATCACTGTGTTATACCATTGATCTTCTTCCTCTTCTTCTTCTTGTCCGATATCCTTTCTCAGACAAGGATTGCTGACATCTGGACATACGGTGAGTTGAATATCTGAAAGTTCACAAATTTTGTCACTTAAGAAGTGATCTTTAAAACTCTTTTTCCCATAATTTAATCTTGTCTGCGCTATAGGGTATCGACGTCTTGAATGGCATAGCATGGGACAGCGACAAGCAACGCCTCTTTGGTAATAAATCTCGTCCATTCTCTTCCATTTGGTAATAAATCTCTTTCTAGTCATATGTCACTTCTGAGTCTCGATAAATTTTTTTTTGCAGTAACGGGGAAACTGTGGCCGAAGCTGTACCAAATCAAGCTAAAACCGGCAGCAGCAAAGAGCGAGAGACAAATCGCCCGACAATGCTTGGTATAAGAAAAACATACATGGTAATGGTTAGAATGTATACTGTTGTTGCGAAAGCCGAAAGGTCAAAAGGCTAATGTACCATACATTCTTAACATTGGCAGAGGAGTGTAACCTTAAGGGGTCCATGACCCAAGTTGCATTTACTAGTTTTGTATCCTTTCCTATTACATTTTGAGGTCCCAAAAGGGGGAAATACAAAATATATAAATAATATAAGAAGCAATAAACCAAAAAACAAAGATACTACGAGGAATTATGTAAACCAATAGAAATATGACACGTAGAAAGGACCCATACGCCCAAAGCACAACACTATCACAGGATCAGCCTAATGAATGGATGTAACTTGTAAGGAACTAGTTGCATTCCTTGCTTGTCTGAACCGGAACTTTTTGTTTGCATCTTTCCTTACATCTTAACCATCTCTTTCTGCGTGTTTTACGTTTCTGCCACTTGGATCCCACAATTTTTAGGTCTTTCTCCAGCATCTTAGACTTATACCATAATTCATTATAAAATCTTAAAGTTTACAAACTAGATGATTTAAGTAAACGGATTAAGACAGTCTAACATGCAGTACACGGGATATTTAGAAATGAGATGGACTGCTCAATACGTAGACATGATGTAGCCTCATAAAAATGTATATCCACTGATCAGACTCTTTGGAGAAAATGGTCCAAGTCTGTTGCGAATCCCTAAAAGTGCAAAAGTGGCTGATGCTTGTGATACCGTTGGCTGGAAGCTTGCTCCTGCACGATCAAATGACGCGGTTGCCTTGCACTCCTACCTCTTTTCGCTCAGTCTACCAAGCCTTTCAATCCAGGAGGATGTTTTCTTTTGGATGGTTAATGGATCTAGGTGCAATGACTTTTCGTCAAAAAAAACATGGGAAGAACTGAGAACCAAAGAAACAAAAAAGGACTGGTACACTACCATATGGTTCAAAGGATCTATTCCAAAGTTCGCTTTCACCATGTGGACAGCGAACCTTGACAGACTACCAACAAAAGTGAGACTAGAATCTTGGGGCATGCTTATTCCGACAACATGCTGTCTCTGCTCCAATTTCGCTGAGGACAGAGACCATCTCTTCCTACGATGTGATTATAGCGCTTGGATATGGCAACATACTATGCTCAGACTGCGCTTGTCACAAACTTCTTTTGACTCGTGGGTTCAGCTAATGGCTTGGATCAAATGTGGCAATCAAACTTCACCAACAACTCTCAGGAAACTGGTTACTCAAACGATCATCTATGCTATCTGGAGAGAGAGAAACAACAGGTATAACAACCTAACTTCCCTTCCGCCGGAGATTCTTTTCAAAGACATTGACCGCCAGATCAGGCATATAATCACCGCTAGGAGACAGCAGAAAAAATTTGGAAAACTTATGTCCTATTGGCTATGCTGATAGCTCTCTTGTATTTATACAGCTCTATTGTTGCCATGTTTTTATTCTTTTTGCTGTGGTAACAAAACAGAATCTTGCACATGTAAAATTCTAGTTTTCATTTATATGATATTTACAGTTTGGCAAAAAAAAAAAAAAATGTATATCCACAATCTGTAAGAGAAGTAAAAAATAAAAACACTTTTGGGAAACTTACTGTAGAAACATAACTTTCTTGATTAGCTAATAAGACAGTAACATTTTTACAAGAATTCAGTATATGTTTAATCTTTATGTTACCTAATTAAATCAATATCTGTCGATGACTAATTAATTATTATTGTGATTTAATACTTGACTAAATTGACCATTTACCGGTTAAAAGACGACACGAAATGCAAAAAGAAAAAAGAAAAAGAAGAATGACGGAAAATGAAATTCAGGTGGGGGGTAGATTAGTCCATAACAAAGATTGAGGGCAAATTTGATTACACGAAACCGAACCGACCTTCACTTGTGTATTTAATTAAAAAATGTATATATTTTTAAGAAAGACCCAAACAAAATCCTGGCCTCGTTGCATTTACACCACATCTCTTTCTCTCTCGCATACTAAAAGGTAAAACACCTCACCAGAGCTTTGGGATAGACAAACAAAACAAAAGAAAGCTCTCGCCGAGCAAAGTCTCGGAGCTTCCATGGCGGCAGGACTCTCAACCGCCGTTACGTTTAAGCCGCTCCACCGCGCTTTCTCATCATCCTTATCCTCCTCCAGTTTCCGCCTACACCACCCGAAATCCTTAACCGGATTCTCCTCGTCTCTCCTCCGATTCAGAGGATTATCCGTCTGCTACGTCGTCGAGGAGCGGAGGCAGAGCTATCCCACCGACAACGATGAGAGCACGAGCTCCACGGACACACCCGCCATAGACGCCGAGTACCTGGCGCTGCGTTTGGCTGAGAAACTGGAGAGGAAGAAATCGGAGAGGTTCACTTATCTAATCGCCGCTGTGTTGTCGAGCTTCGGTATCACTTCCATGGCTATCATGGCCGTTTACTACAGATTCTCTTGGCAAATGGAGGTAATTTCGTATTTTTCAAATTCCCGATTCTCATTCAAATCCTATTCCCAAAATTCCACAATCGTTTTTTTTTTAAAAAATTGTTTGTTTAAAAATCTCAGGGAGGTGAGATCCCGTTATCGGAGATGTTCGGTACATTTGCTCTCTCTGTTGGTGCTGCTGTAAGTTCAAAAAAAAAAAAAAAAAAAAATCTCATCAAATCTACTACAAATATTCCGAATTAATATGTTCTTAAAAACAAAAAGTTTGGGTGAATCAGGTGGGCATGGAGTTTTGGGCAAGATGGGCTCATAGAGCTCTCTGGCACGCTTCTTTATGGAACATGCATGAGGTTTACCTTTTAATGAATTTCTCATCTTCGAGCTGCTTTGTTAATTACTGCTATGTGATTCTTCTCCTCACTTCGTTTGTTTGTATGCAGTCACATCACAAGCCTAGAGAAGGGCCCTTTGAGTTGAACGATGTGTTCGCAATAGTTAACGCTGTTCCTGCGATTGCTCTCCTCTCTTACGGTTTTTTCAACAAAGGACTCGTTCCTGGTCTCTGCTTCGGCGCCGTATGTCCTCTCTGTCTCTCTCTCTTTCTTACTCACACTCTGAAACTTTGACTCTATGGTTAGGCCAACTTTTTATTATTAAATTAGACGGAAATTACCAGAATTAGAACATTTCGGTGGCTTTTTATCGCGACTAAAGGTCGAAGAAAATATTAGTATTTTATCATCCTCACTTGTGGACTGAGATCGAATTATAAAATTAAACGTATCTCTCTTGCAATATTTTCTGTCTCTCTGTATTGGTATTTTAATAGAGAAAAGAGGATCTTCGGTTCATGTGATGACAAATGACTCGTTGGCTGCATTAATACCATAAGATAGCTTTTTCGGCGTTTAGCTTTACATGTTGTCTCTCCTCGTATCAGGGGTTAGGAATCACTGTGTTTGGAATCGCCTACATGTTTGTCCACGATGGTTTGGTGCACAAGCGCTTCCCTGTAGGTCCCATCGCCGACGTTCCTTATCTCCGGAAGGTCGCCGCCGCTCACCAGGTAAACTTTAAGTAACCCATTGACTTCATCGGTCAACGACATTAATATAACGGTTCCTTTCCCAAAATAGAACTAATCTCGTTAATCGTCTCTACGAATACTCCTACTAGTATTTTATTGTATTGATTTCATCTATGCGTTTTGGATTTCTTTTATAGCGTTTTGGAGTATAAAACAATGTTTTGGAAAAATAGTAGTAGCATTTTATGATATAGCTTTCTTGTCATTTAAATCGTCTCGTGCATGTTTGTGTTTCAGCTGCATCACACAGACAAATTCGATGGTGTGCCATATGGACTGTTTCTTGGACCAAAGGCAAGTTTCTGGTTTGGCTTTAGATTTTTTAATCATCTTCACTTTGGCCTTTAATAATTTGACTTTGTGTTTTGAATGGGTGACTTTAGGAATTGGAAGAAGTTGGAGGAGACGAGGAGTTGGAGAAAGAGATAAGTCGGAGGATCAAATTATACAAAAAGGGCTCGGGTTCCGGGTCCGGGTCCGGGTCCAGTTCTTGACTAATAAAAACAGCTTTTAAGTATCAATTTTCTTTTTTGTCTTTTGTCATGATCTGGAATACGGTCTTTGTTAATAAATCCTCCTATAAGCCGATTTTGATTTTGATTTTGATTAAATATTTAAAATATAAATTAATTAGCCTACTATTTATTTACCTGTTATTTAGAAAAATTGTAGTATATCGCCAAAAAGTCACCATCAGCGTTGTACCATATTCCACCAAATTCTATAGTTACCAAATAGTCTTACATAAATCAACTATTTATTTTTAGAAAAAGTCAAAAAAATATGACAACAGCTTTTTACTGGCCTATGATGATACTAATGGGTGAGACCAAAGAAATTTTTCAAAACCAAAAATAAATTTGATTAAAACTCAATGAAAGCATTTATATATGCTAACTTGGCACTGGTTTTAAGCTTATACACAAGCTATTGCCCGTCATACACTAACCGACACCAGAGCCATTGTCCTGAGATATATTTTTCCTTCGCTCCCACTTGGCCATGTCTTTTGCAAACTCTATTTGTTGATTTTATATAATTATACGTACAAAAGGATTAAACGATAGTCGAACGTCAGGCTAGAAAAGTAGATCGATCTTATAGAATTAACGGACTGATCATTGTTAAAATGAGAATACCAATTAAACTGATCTTGTTTTTTTAGATAAGCCGAGTCATGATCTCTTACAATGATTCAATGAATATGAACAAGTCCATGCATGTGATACATTACAATTTTATACATATCAGTAATAAAAAATGAAACGTTTTTGATTCGTACAATAAAATATTTTGCTTATGCATGCAAGTTTGCAAACAGCAAATTAATATAACCTATCTAATACACACAAATCAAATGACATCTATCTAATACGAATATAGGAGATCAGTAGGCTAAACAATCTACAAGTCTTTTGAAATCAATATCTACTGCTTCAACCGGTTGATTCAAAACTACTGTACAGTCAGAGGTTTCATCAGCTATACAATAATTTGTCATGTCAAAATATCAAATATATAAAATTAATAAGACACTACGACAATATGGACCGCTCAAGTTCTAAATATATTAAAATAAGTTGGAGGATGAGATCATAGAAAGGGAAAAGACTTTTAAAGGTAAAGTTGTGGATACGTGTTACGTGCTACGTGCCTAGCCCGTCCCATTAGAACTAACTCACTTTCCTTCCACTTAGTGGACACATCACAATATTTCCTCATCATGCTCACCGATTCTAAGTGGAAGTTATTATGTACACTCCCACGACACTATCCAATTAACTCACAAGAGATAAGGGAGACCAAATTATTTGATTAATTGTTTATAATTGAGATGGTGAAACGTGGGGGAGGATGAGGTGGCGTGGAGGCATAATTAGACAATGACACAAAAGTGCGATAGAAAAGTCGATGATGGCTTCTATTTACACAAATAGGTTGTTCGGTACGCTTTTGACTAAGAATCTCCAATATAACCAATAAACTCACTAATGCATAACTAATCCAAATATACTTGTTTAACACACTTTTTTTAGTTGTAAATTTCAACATTTACGATTTGTACGTGGACGAATGCTATGCCTTGTGGCCACTCCACCGACCAAAATGACGAGTAAGAAAGACTAGTATGTGACCATCCCAATACGAAAAATAAAATTAAAAAGCCATCACGCGTTTTGCAGTGTCCATTTTCCAGTCGACAACTATCTAATTAAGGTGTCCCAATTTTGCTACGTGTCTTAGCGATACTTAAGCGTGGATCCACTGAAAATTTCAAAATTAATAAAACAAAATATATGCTCACGCATCAAAGATACGTTCAAACGGGAGAAAATTAGTTTTTCTTTTTCTCCTTTTTTTAAAAAAATTTGGCAGTGGACTTGATTAAATAGGTTGTTATAATCACATGTCTGAAACGTACACAAATAGGTTAAACCGTGTAACACATGCAACAAATTGGAAAACAGACGGAAAAAAAAGAAGTTTAAACCGGCCGATCAATATATATAGATGGATGAAACCAAAGAAGATCACCTCTTGCAATATAAGCATGACGAAGGTCCATACTTTGTGACAGTTCTTGCTATCATCGACTTTGCGACCTTGTTTCCAGAGGAAGCATGAGTAGAACTCTTGTTTTCTTGGAAAAGCTAATGCAATTCAGGGATTCTTTCAAGATGATTTGACAAATTAGGCTAATGATCTTGATCCCGCAAAGCTTCTAGGAGAGGATTCAATTTCTTTTCGACTTCAACATCAATGAACCTCAAAATTCTCAAGCTTTAAATTGGCCATTGGCAAGAGATAGCTCATGTTTGTTCGGATCCATGATTCAAGACAAAAAGAAAGACTTACATTCCATGATAATTCCGGCATGGACGGTCCCTTAAAATCCAAACGGCTCCACGCAAAGGATGACCATTTATCCATGTGAACCTCAAAATCTCGCACAAACCTCAAAAGATTGTATTGCGTAATATTAGGGAGACTTTCTAATATATACACCGGTATATCAGTTTATTTGTCGATTAAAAAGTCTTATGATTCATCTTCTACGCAATGCTGCTTTTTTAAAAAAACGCTTTATGCAACTTGCTAATCCTCTTATGAGATTTGGAGTGAAAAGGAGAAAAATGTAATTAAAGTCTATATACATTAACAAACTGCATTTCCAGCATTTAATTATTTCAAAGCCCGGAACCGAAATCTCAGCCGTTAGAACGAAACCCCCATCGAATCTAACGGCTGCTAGTAGACACACGAGGTTGCTCTCGAGTCAAGTCCAAATTGGAAACTGTTACGGAAGATCCAGAGTGTCGTGTAGACATCATTCGCCACGTGGCTTAATTCTATTGGATGATTACAAGACGGCCTACGTTTCTTGTTTCATCGTCTCCCCAACTCTGTTCTGTCTCTATCTCTCTCTAATCTCTCTGTCTTTATACTTTCTTCTGGATTCAGACAACAAAAAGTATCTCTCTCTGTATAATCCAATTGGATTCCTTTGACGTTGCCGCTTCTATGCCAACTTGTAGAGGTTTGGATCGAAAATTTCATCAATCTTCTTTCTTATTCCGTTTATCATTCAACTTCCGAACGTCTTTTTAATCGAACTTGACGTATTTTCGATTATGCGATTGAATTTTGATCGGACGTGAATGTTCCGAGGCAGATCTGATCTTTATCGGTTGATTGCTTTATAGTAGTTTCATCCGTTAGTTAATTATCGGCGATCTCGTATCCTTATTTATATGTGCATTCTCTTTGTATGCGCATATATCTATATGAGTTCTTGAAAGTTTGGTGGTACTCTTGGCAAATTAAGGTTTCAATAATCAACAAAATGATCAAGCTTTAGTTTGTGTGATGTGTCTTCTATCTTGGGTTATTGTTGACTATGTTGAAATCTATATAAATTTTCTTAGGATTTGGTGTCTTCTTAGATCCTTTACAACAAGTATCGGTTGTACCTCAATCATGTGGTCATTTGCTCTTTCTCTGCGTGGTTGGTGAATGTTTTAGTGACATGTTTTTGCATTTAGAAATGTTAAGCTTTTTTGTAAATGCTATTTATTTTGGCCTAAGACTATGCTCTTGCTTTATAGGCTTCTTCTGTGTTTGGTACGTGTAGGCTTCTTCTGTGTTTCTCTTTCGCAGCTTTTGAACTAATAAAGTAATTGTCAATGCAGAAAATGGCCGAGTCTAAGGGGTGTGGGAATGTAGGACGAAAGATTCCAAATGACAAGTCTGCAGATTCTTACAACGTCTCCCTTCAGTTGTCCCCTGTTGTTTCTTTTTGGGATTGTATTGTCCGCACGATGAGGTATTCCTATATACCAGAGTGGGTGTAGTTCTTGAGATCCTCTACGAGTTTAGTGCAGTTCTCTAGTTATAGTTATATAGAAGTATAGCAAGCAATCATGGATCACGCATTGTGCAAGCAAGTTCAGCCGGTGGCTAAGAAAGTGAAGAAGAAAGATGGATTTGATCGTACCAAACAAGCTGAGAAGAAAAAGAGACGTCTGGAGAAAGCTCTTGCTACTTCTGCAGCCATCAGGGCTGAGCTTGAGAAGAAGAAGCAGAGGAAACTAGAAGAACAACGAAGGTTAGATGAAGAAGGGGCTGCAATTGCAGAAGCTGCTGCTCTGCACGTCCTACTCGGCGAAGATCCTGATGATGATTCATCTCGAGTCATGCTTGGCGAGAACAAACTATGTTACAAGATTGATCTGTTTACGGGTGAAAGAACAAACTATGTTCCACGCCAAAGTTGCGCCAGCTATGCGGTTCAAGGGATTGGGTTTGAGTCAAACGGTTATGGACGTGGAGATAGTAACTGGTCCGTGCCATATAAGCCATTCATGAGGGACGCTTGGGATAACAACATGGGAATATCTGCGGATTTGATTGCTGCTCAGGGGGTCTCGTCGCTACAGATATCTGAGAACGCTGATAGGAACGCCTTTGTCTTCAGTAGGATGTTCCGGGGATGACATTTGGCCAATGGTGCCAAATTCAGCGGCTAAAACTTTCTGTCTTTAGTTTTTCTTTTGATGTTGGAACAGATTTCTTTTTTCGAACACTGCAAAGTGCGTCATGAGTTGTATACATCATCGTATTTGAATCTCCTCTTAATATCTCTCATTTGCAACTAATTTTTTAAAGCGGTATGAATATGTTAAGACTCGCCAGTAACAACGTGCTGAATTGTATCTTGTTATCAAAATCACACTTTCTGCTGAAAGAAATAAAGATGGGTTCTGGTGATGGTACAAAAGTAATGGATACAGATGAGGAGAATAGTGCGTGTAACTTTTCGACCAGTGGATATACAATTTAACCAAATGCACTATGGTGGATCGGTGTAGAGTCACGGCTCTGATTTTTCTGCTGATTGGGGATTGCATGATTTGCATCTTCAACTTTGTTATCTATCTCTGTGCTTGAGGAGGGTTTGGCAGTGTTAAGTAACCCTTTGAACCAACTACCTTGCAGTCTCAAGTTCCCATTGTCTGGATTGTTGATGGTTCCAGGCCGTTGTTGAGAGCCATTGGAGCCGTTGGTTACGTTTGATGTAACATTCGAAAGGAAGCGATAAGCCACTTTACTAGCTGATACTAGTTCAGTTTTGGCTTGTTTTATCTGCAAAATCCCAATTCACAAGATTAAACACCCATACTGTTTCATTTAGGTTGCAAACAGGTCAAACGAGAGAGAACCGACCCGCATTGCTGTGTTTCCTGCTACTTCCAAGGCCGTATCGCCGGCATGGGCAAAGCGATTCACCCAACCTGTTAAGAGACGGAACCCGAACAATCACATAAGCCTTCAAGACCAACACACATGTACACACACTGGTTCTCAGTAGTACGGATTCCCAAATAAATGCTTTACCTGGGAGCTTTGGCACGCCAAGCCTGTCACAAAGTACATCACAGAAGTGATTGCAATTTTTGGACAAGAGATCATATGTGTGCCCTGGCCATTCCCTGCTAAGCTCACGCAATATCTGATTTACCATGAAGATTGTGCAATCTGTCCTTCCAAGGACGATTTTCTCACGATACGTGTACATTGGATTCTTGCTGCTAGGACAGCTGAATACACCAGTTCCTTGTTCACAATACCCATAAGACCATTCATCATCTCCATATACCTGCACAAACATTCATAAGAGATGCAAGTCAATCATGCTTCCTTGCGAATCTATAGTCATCTAAAACGCACAAAGAAAACAACAAAAAATATGAACAAGAATAGTCAAATGTTACATACATAAGTCAGGGAAACCATTAGCACTAACTTGGAAACCAAAAGTCAAGCGTTTGTAGTCTAGTTGATTTAGCACAGACCTAATGTCTAACTTCACATAATTGTCATGACTTAGAATGGGAAAGTGGTCTTTGCAATTATCTTTGCCCAGGTCAAATATCAATCAAGTAAACCTGAGCCATCATTGAAGTTGACAAGTCTCCAGAGAGCCCTTTATCCTAAGAAAAGTTTCCAAATTTACTAGAAACACACGAGATATCCTGAGTGGAGGCAAGAAAAGAGAATTAAGTTTCAGATCCTACAGAGACTAGAGCCTCACAGATCAAACAAGACCTAGCAGAACGTTTCGTTTGAAGAAAACCAAGCAGAGACATCATCGATACATGACTAGAGACGAAGATGGAGTTACCTGAATGGCGCTGTGGAATATGCCGCCTAGACCAATACCGTCTTTGAAGAACCTGTTGATCTGGAGAATGGTGTTATTAGTCTTTTCCGATCCACTATTCGTCACATCGTATATGTGCAGAACAACCTCCGCCATGATTCCTCCCTCCCTAGCAGTAAACCCGAACCCTAATTCCTAACCAAAGAGAGCTCGCAGATTCTTTCTATTAGATTCGGTGGAGATGAAAACCGCAAGACTTGTCCCAAATCCACTTTCCTTCAACAAAACCCACTACTAGATCTCCGCGAAATTACTCTATAAAGCAAAAAATTATTTTGTCTATCCTCTCACGATTGCTCAATTTCAGACGTAGGTGATGAAGATGAAGAAACTGGTGCGGCGGTGGTGGTGGGGAACCTACAAAGTGGCGCTTTTACCCTCGCTTTTACTTCATATTTGCTTCTTTACTTGCCGCTCCAGCAAGCGACGTGGTTTACGCTATTCAATAGGTTACCCTAAACCGGTTTTTTCTTTTTTCTTGGCGAAGTTGGAACCGTGATAATCTCGGCCGTCGAGACGAATAAAAAACCCACATCAAATCTAACGGCTGTTAATAGCTCTTTCACGACGTTGGGTCCCGCAAGACGAAGTCGCACCGGCCAAGTCTCAAAGTCCCAATTGAAAACTTACATTGCAAAGAAAGTCAGAGATCATTCGACGCGTGGCGCATTTTAATAGGATGAAATAGAGACGGGGCTACGTTTTGTTCTTTGTACTATCCTCTGATCCTCTCCTTCTTCGTCTCTATTAATACGATTAAAAATCTTTTTTCTCTGCCTTTTCTCTCGACTCTCTGAAGTTTATTTTTTTCCTCTCTCTCTCTCTACTTTTCTCTGCAAGCAACTTTACTTCCGCGTTTTAGTTTCTCTCTCTCTCTCTCTCTCAGTATTATCCGATTAAGGGAGTTCTTTGAGACAAGCTGCTTCTATGCCATTTTGTAGAGGTTTGGATCGGATTTCATCATCTTCTAGCTCCATTTATCTTCAATTCCCGTATATTTTGCTTTTATTCTTCTAATCGAATTGACTTCTCTCTGAATTTCGATTAACTTCATTGGTTCATCTATATTAATGCTTATTCATGGGCTCAAACCTAATTAATCGATTAAATCCGAGTATTCCTGTTGTGATCTTGCTAAATTGAGGTTAACCTTTGATGTGGCTTGAGTTTTCTGAGGCTGATCTGGTTTTGTCGGTTGCTTTCGTGTAATTCGATTTACTTCAGTGTAGTTTACGCTTCGTGAGTTAGTCGCTGAGGCTTAAGAAAGGTCGTCAAGTTTGCCGTGTAATCGACTCTTTCTGTGGATGATATGCTCTTTGTATACGCAGAGTTTTTTTTTTACACGTCTCGTTGACGTTTGGTCCTGTTTTGAGAAATTGGGGTTTCAATAGTCATCGAGACTATTAGGTTTCAATTTTTGTGAGGCATCTTTGTGCTGTTGTTGACTGACTCTGTTCACATCTATATAAATCGTTTGCTGATATTTGTGCTACTTCATTACGACTTGGTGTTGTTACTCAAATCATGTCATGTTGTCTGCTTGGTTGGTGAAGATTTAAGATTAAGGTTATTGGCTTCTGTGTTTCTCATTTGCAGCTTTGAAACTAATAAAATAGTTGCCAAATGCAGAAAATGGGCGAGTCTAAGGGGTATGGGAAAGGAGGACGGATGATATCAAATGTTAAGTCTGCAAATTCTTACAACGTTTCCCTTCAGTTGTCTCCAGTTGTTTCTTTTTGGGATTGTATTGTCCGCACGATGAGGTATTCCTATATACCGGAGTGGGTGTAGTTCTTGAGATCATCTACGACAGCAGCGAGTTTAGTGTCAGTTATTCTAGTTAGAAGTATAGATATATATAGAACAAGCAAGTATGGATCACGCGGTGTGCAAGCAAGTTCAGCCAGTCGCTAGGAAAGGGAAGAAGAAACATGGTAAAGATGAATTTGATCGTGTCAAACAAGCTGAGAAGAAAAAGAGACGTTTGGAGAAAGCTCTTGCTACTTCTGCAGCCATCCGGGCTGAGCTGGAAAAGAAGAAGCAGAAGAAACTGGAAGAACAGCAGAGGTTAGATGAAGAAGGGGCTGCAATTGCAGAAGCTGTTGCTCTGCACGTCCTACTGGGCGAAGATTCTGATGATTCATCTCGAGTCATGCTTGGCGAGGAAAAGGGTTTCAATATAGATCTATTTAGAGGTGAAAGAACCAACTACGCTCCTCGCCAAAGTTGTGCTAGCTATGCGGTTCAAGGGATTGGGTTTGTGTCAAACGGTTATGGAGTAGGAGACAGTAACTGGTCGCCATTCACAAGTTATGCTTGGGATAACAACGTGGGAATATCAGCTGATTTGATTGCTGCTCAGGCTGTCTCGTCGCTGCACATATCTGAAAACACTGATGGGGACGCCTTTGTGTTCAATGGGATGTTCCGGGGATGACAAAATGCCACGAGTCCAGATTTCATTGCTAAAATAAGTTAACGAGTTGTGTTGTTTATTTCATAAGCCCTTTTGGTTGCTTCGGTGTGAGTCTGCTCTGTTGTTCTTTTCTTGACGCTAGAATAATACCCCGTTTTCTTTACCTGCAATAATATGGACGCATCTGCGAGTTGTATTCATCATACATGTTAAAACCTCTTTCATATGTATATCTGATCTGCAGCTATCAGTATATTAACAAAACTTTGAACTGCATGCAAAACAAATGCTGACACTTGCTTCGTTACTTTGTCATTAATAACATCTTGAAAAATATCTTCTTAACCAAAAAAAAAAAAAACAAGAGAGATGAGTTTGAATGGTGCGATACAAAGTAATGGGATATGGGTAACTTTTGGAGCGGTGGATATACAGTTAACCAAATGAATGCATTATGGTGAATTGGTACGGTTGCTACTGAAACAGTAGAACCTCAGAGTCACGGCTCTGTTTTTTCTGCTGATTGGTGGGGATTGAATGATTTGCATCTTCATCTTTGTTATCTCTCTCTGTACTCGAGGAAGGTTTGGCAGTGTTAAGCATCCCTTTGAGCCAAGTGCCTTGCATTCTCCAGTTCCCATTTTCTGAATTGTTGAGGGTTCCAGGCCGTTGTTGAGAGCCATTGGAGCCGTTGGTTACGTTCGAGGTAACATTGGAAAGGAAGCGATACGCCACTTTACTAGCTGATACAAGTTCAGTTTTGGCTTGCTTTATCTGCAAAATCCCATTTTGCAAGCTTAAAACAAAATAAAAAACACCCATAATGATGCATTTAGGTTACAGAGAAGCAAAACGAGAGACAACCAACCCGCATCGCTGTGTTTCCTGCCACTTCCAAGGCCGTGTCGCCAGCATGGGCAAAGCGATTCACCCAACCTGTTAAAAGAGACAGAACCCGAACAATCACATAAGCCTTGAAGAGCAACACCCAATACACACATACACCCTGATTCCCTAATAACGGCTTTACCTGGGAGCTTTGGCACACCAAGCCTGTCACAGAGTACATCACAGAAGTGATTGCAGTTTTTGGACAAGAGATCATATGTGTGTCCTGGCCATTCCTTTCTGAGCTCACGGAATATCTGATTGACCAAAAAGATTGTGCAGTCTGTCCTCCCAAGAACAATTTTCTCACGATATGTGTACATTGGGTTCTTGCTACTAGGACAACTGAAAACACCAGTTCCTTGTTCACAATACCCATAAGACCATTCATCATTTCCATATACCTGGAAAAAAATTCACAAGAGATGCCAAAGAGTGATTTCTCTGTGAATCAATAGTCATCTAAAAGGCACCAAAGTAACTTACAAAACCATGAAACAAAGAAAATCAAATGTAACCTTATACAAGCCTAAAGACATATAATCATTAATAGTAACATGGAAACCTAAAGTCATACAATTTGGTGGCCTTTGGTAGTTTCGCTGATTATACAATTAACTGTTGCTTTCTTAAAAGGCCTAATTCCCAAAGGTCACCAAATTGTCATGACTCAAATGTGAAAGTGGTCTTTGCAATTGTTTTTGGCCAAGTCAAAGATCAATGATCATGACAAGTCTCCAGAGAGCCATTCAGAATATAAAAGTAGAGCCTCGCACTCGCAGATCAAACCAAGAGTAAACCGGGAAAATCCAGAACGCATCGTTCGAACATGATGCCGTCAAATTCTCCATTGCCCTCAAACCAAATCCACTAAACGAAGATCGAAGGAAGTGGGGTTACCTGAATGGCGCTGTGGAATATGCCGCCTAGACCGATCCCGTCTTTGAAGAACCTGTTGATCTGGAGAATGGTGTTGTTAGTCTTTTCCGATCCACTGTTGGTCACATCGTATATGTGCAGAACAACCTCCGCCATGATTCCTCCTTCTCTACCAGAAAAAATAAAATAAAAAACTCGAACCCTAATTCCTAACCAAAAAGGAGCTCGCAGATTCTCTCTATAGCTTTGGTGAAGAAGGAAACGCAATGTCTCGTACCAAATCCACTTTTCCTTCAACAAATCCCACTACTAGATCTCTCCGAAATGACTGTACAAAACAACTCTTCTTCTCAACTTTTGATTTACAGGGGAATATTGAGTTTGTTTATGTAATCATCTTCTACCGATTTTTTTTTTTTTCAATTTCAGACGTGGGAGGTAAAAGAAACTGATATGGCCGGTGGTGGGGATCCTGCGAAATGACTCTTATACCCTCGCTTTTCCTGCCGAGGTGCTGCTTTACTTGTGGTTCGAGCAAGCAACGTCGTTGTCTACACTCAACCGGTTAACCGACACTTCTTCTCTTCCAATTAATCGGTTCAGTTTTCATTAAACCAGAAAATGTTTTTGATTCGCTTTTTAGAAGTAGGAACAGATGTCAATTTTCACAGATGCACCCATTACATGAAGTAACGAACTGTTGCTCTTAATATTCTAATGATTTTTTTTATAATATATATATTGCGATTCTACTTCTGCATTACGTAGATGATAGAGATTTTAAACGAATAACTCAATAACTCAGCTAGAGCCTAGAGGTATTACTCATACCGTATGAGCAACATAAACATACAAGAGAAAGCAAAAAGAAATCAAAATATCTTAAGACATAAAGTTTGTTTTACAATTTTTTTTCACGGCAAGTTTTTTACATCTTGGTGGATGATGTTCAGATAAAGTATTTTCACTGGAAGGAATCAAAAATGGCTATTTCACAACTACACTACAAGTCAACAACTACTGATATAGCCACTTTTGTTGTTGCCTCTACTAATATTACTATTGGGACAACTGTTGATACAACTACTGATGTAGCACATTAAGAATTCCTCAAGAAAATCTATCTGCATACTCTTTGGCATCTACTGCTGCCATTTCAAAAGTTATTGAAATAGTAGAAAACTTATCCCACATATCTCTTTTACCAAAGATAAAAAAAAAGTTTCAAACAATTCTGAAATATGCTACCAGATAAAGTTATCATTGAACTCACTGAAAACTTCCTATATTACGGCTGACTCTGCCTCTATTTTATCAAGAATTTCTTTCCGCCATCAACTCTACCAACTCTATGATCCAAAAGATCATCAGAGCCTTGTAGTAGTTACCAACTTATCATGACTTTTAATAATATAACCTTTAGCAAAAGGAGGAAAACAGTAGGGACATGGTTTACTTCCACACTCAAACCACCTCGCCGATGATGTCACTTAAAATCTTAGCAGAGGATATTGTCAACTATTAATCTGAACCGTTGGATTTAAATACTCAATAGAAGAATATAAAAAAGGCTTTTCTTCAATTTCCTTCTCCCATTGTCACCACACACCAAAAATACATCCACCATGGAAGCTGCTCTTGCTGCATGCACTGTTCCATCGCCCCGAATCCTCAAACCAAAATCTAGATTCAGATGTTCTTTCAATCCAAAACCCATTTCCCCAAATCCCTTTATCTTCAAACCCCCACCGCCAAAGCCCAAACGAATTACAACCGCAGTATCATCATCACCTACATTTACACCAACGAATTCGCCGCCGGAATCTGAAACCGGAACCGATTCCGGGTCGACTAAATTCGACTGGTACGCTAATTGGTACCCGGTGATGCCGATTTGCGATCTGGACAAGAAGGTGCCACACGGGAAGAAGATTATGGGGATTGATGTGGTGGTTTGGTGGGACAGGAACGAGAACCAGTGGAAAGTGATGGACGACACGTGTCCTCATCGTCTTGCTCCCTTGTCCGATGGAAGGATCGATCAGTGGGGGAGGTTGCAGTGTGTCTACCATGGATGGTGCTTCAACGGATCCGGCGATTGCAAGCTCATACCTCAAGCACCTCCTGATGGACCTCCGGTAAGATTATTATAATTTGGTCTGAAAGAAACATCAAAGTCAAACTCTTTTGCGTGTTTGGTTGGATTAATGATTGCTTTGATAACTTTAGGTCCACACTTTCAAGCAAGCTTGTGTTGCTGTTTACCCAAGTACTGTGCAGCATGAGATCCTTTGGTTTTGGCCAAACAGTGATCCAAAGTACAAGAATATTATTGAGACGAACAAGCCTCCTTACATTCCAGAGTTAGAAGACCCATCATTCACTAAGATGACGGCAAATCGCGATATTCCATACGGGTTTTGAACCAAAATCTCTAACTCTATTCTTTAGAATGCATGCTTGTTCCTCATTTTCTGTCTCCACATTGGTCGAAACATCATTTCAACAAGGAAACTATGTGTGGGAATTCTTATGTCCTAGAGCAAGGTGTGTGTGACTCTTTATGCCAATTGAAATGTTTCAGGTACGATGTCTTGGTGGAAAACCTCATGGACCCGGCTCATGTTCCCTATGCACATTATGGACTTATGCGGATTGCTAAACCAAAAGGCAAATGATAAATTTGCATTTCACAACAGTTGTATCTGATATGTTTTAGGTCCATGTGCCAACCTTCTGACTTTCTTGCAGAGAAGATTGACAGAGAAGGGGGAAAACCACTCGAAATTACGGTGAAAAGACTAGACAACGGAGGCTTCTTTGCAAAGCAAGAATGGGGTTATGCTAATTTTATCGCACCATGTGTGTATCGAGCTTCCACAGATCCTCTACTAGAGCAGGAAAACGAGTCTGTCACGCCAGCTGCATCTGAAAAGGTCAAGGCAAACTAACATGTTCTGGATTGTCTTGTTTAGGTTCACATCTTCACTTTTCTTAACCGTATGGTTCTGCATCCAGGCAGCAGCGGCGAAGCGCAAATTGTCATTGATCTTTATATGCATTCCGGTCAGCCCAGGTCGCAGTAGGCTGATATGGACGTTCCCGAGGAATTTTGGCGTATTTATTGATAAGATCGTTCCTAGATGGGTGTTCCACATTGGTCAAAACAAGATTCTAGACTCAGATTTGCACCTCCTTCATGTCGAGGTAATTCCAAGTTCACACACTTTTGTGAGTGGAGGGTGATCAATGTACCGGACTGATTTGCATTTCGTAACGGAATGTGTGCAGGAGCGGAAGATATTGGAGAGGGGACCTGAGAACTGGCAGAAAGCTTGTTTTATCCCAACCAAGTCAGACGCTCTTGTGGTTACGTTCAGGAGATGGTTCAACAAGTACAGTGGGGCTCAAGTCGATTGGAGAGGAAAGTTTGATCCATCTCTTCTTCCTCCTACGCCTCCGCGAGAACAGCTCTTTGACAGGTTACTATATCTTCTTTCTGAGTTTTGATGAGAATTAGTTCCAAACACCCTTGAAAGCGTCTCGTTTACGAAATAATAATTTTTTTTTGTTTCTTCCTACGTAATATTTTACAGGTATTGGTCGCATGTGGAGAACTGCAGCAGCTGCAAGAAAGCTCACAAATATCTCAACGCGTTTGAGGTGATCTTACAAATCGCATCGGTTGCTTTGATCGGAGTTATGGCCGTGACGAAGCAAATCGCAATGTCTAATGTGGCAAGAATCGTGGTGGTTGTGGCGGCTGTTTTAAGTTTTGCGGCCTCGAAGTGGCTGTCACACTTCATTTACAAGACATTCCATTACCATGACTACAACCATGCTCTTGTTTGAAATGGATATTGGTGTGTACATAACACTTATAAATTAATGAAACCATCATTAACAATATTAGAGGATACATTTACTGAAGAAATAGTTTCAGGGGCATTTTCTGAGTCCATAGATTTTAACCGAACAGATTATCGAATCAGCTTAACGGTAAAAAAATGGTCTGACACATTGTTCACCAGTTACTGGAATAATTGTTTCATTATCAGATCTAAATACACCTGATCACATGTTATCGTACTTGTCAAATGTGTAATACAATTATCTCTAGAAGTTTGGTGTCTGGGTTGAAGAAATCCATGTGACATCGTTTTTATTGAAGAAGATAAACGAAATAAAGATTTTGCTTTGCTTCTTCAGTGGACCAGTTCATGTTCCCACTATTACGGAAAAACCTGACCCGGTTGCTCTGTCCTGGCTGGTCAAGCTCTGGATCTATGTGATGGAGATATTTAATTATTGGACGACATGAACTCTAGTTTGCTGATGTTTTGTGTCATTGACCCAAATAACATCATCTTACTATACACCAACACATGATCTAATCAGCATCCAAGCTTAAGCCAAATAACAAAGACAGAAACGATGAATATTTTGCAGAAGGATTTCATTTCATTCATTTTTCTTTTTCCTTCTACAGAACTACTTTTCCAAGAAAGGAAAAAAGAGCAGCGATTAAAGACTAACAAAAATCTAGAAGCCCTCTTGCGGAAGCCAGAGGTAAAATGGAAACCAAACTCTAAACCCTAAACCAGAAGAAAACAACATCACCAGCCTTCTTTTTCTTTGCATCCTAAAACTCTGTTGCCGTTTAAAGTATAACCCCAAACACCAAAAGATGAAAAGGTAAACATAACAAAACCCAAAAGACTATAAAGTGCTACATTTGATCTGTTAATGACGCAACGCTGGTGTTATTGTCGTTGGAAATAACAGTTTGTTGTTGTTCTGCGTCTAACCTGAACCGCCGGATGTTATCACCGTCTTCTTCCATTGCCTCCACACGCAGAGGCGGAGGAGCCCGGTGCACCATCTCATACCTGTTCCCATTCTTCTCCTCCTCTGCTCCATCATATTTACACCCTCCGCCTCTTCCTCCAACACCATCACCACCAAACCTTCTACTGTTATTATTATTATGCCGCACAAATGGTCTGAAATTATTATTGTTCTCCGACGAGTTCACTCTTCTCATGTTATCAAATCTCGGCTCTTGTCTAAACATCCTTCCTGGCGGCGATCTTCTTCCCCTCAAATTATTATGATGATTCTCCCCACCAACATCATTGTTTCTGCTGTCGAAAAACCTCGAGTTTCGCTGGTTTCTTTGCGGCGACATGAATCCCATCTCTTGGTCGAGCGGAAACCGTTTCTGGAACGGCAGCCTCACTCTCTCCATCCTGCTTTCATCGGACCTGAACCCGGGAGGAGATCTGTTGCGCCCGTTCCATGCTACTGGGGACCGGCTTCTTGACCTCGACCGTGACTGAGGGTCGTGCAATCTCCTGAAGACTGGAGGAGAGTTGCTTCTCTCTCTCCTACCGTTCATCCGGCTGTTGTGCATGCGACTTGGATAGTCGTTGGCACCCTCGGGAGCGAAGGAGCGATCTACGCCTCTGAAGTTACGATGACCGTTGCCATCGCCTCTGAAATCACGATTCCCGTTGCCATCCGGGAACCTTCTGAACCGACCCCTGTATCCTCCATTTGGGAACTGCCTACGAACATAGCCATGTGGACCTGGCCCTGGCCCTGGCTGATCAAAGCCACTCATCATAACTCGGCCCTCCACAACGGTTTTAGGACGTGGTCGTCCAAAACCGTATTGACCACCTTTGTATAAAGGTGGGGAGAAGCGACGTCTGGAGTCCCAGCCGCCAAATTGTCCTTTCACAGGACTCCTGCTTCGCATACGCATCCCTGTTCTGTCTCTCCCGACGAACTTATTTGGACCAGCGTCCCTCTCACTGAACTCTTCGTAACTATCAGGCCTGAAACAGGGGAATCACTTTAATCAGCAAAGGAGCAAAAATAAAGAATGAAATGAGAAAGAGGTTCAAAGGAAGCAACTTGCCTTCTCCTTGGGATGGTTTCATGTGAACGCAAATCCCTGAATGGTTTTGACCCGAAGCTCCTTGATGGGGAAGATCCTTTTGAATGTGAATCATTCATGCAAACCACGACATGCTTCTCTATATCACTACTTGCTTCATGCGCATTGCCAGATTCACCCTTGACAGCTCCACACTTTGTCTCTGCCAGGACTCCCTTCTCATCATCCTCTACCTTATTCTCATTACTTTCAGCCAAAGAGTAGAACCGCTCACTCTCTGGCTCAGACCCATAATCCACTTGTTCAACATCTCCACTATCAGCCTCGTTTTCTTCCCAAGGGTATGGTTCCCTCAACTCTCCATCCTCAAACTGAGAATCATAACCAGATTGGCACTCCTTCCCATTTCGAGCAGAAGATTCAGCCTTACGGCCAGACGGCAATGGAGAATTCATGTGCACATCTGATGCGATCACGTCAGCCGCGTAGTCCTTACAACCATCAACATGCCTGCTCTCTGTAGCGGACTCAGTGACTTCTCCATCAGAATATCTTCTGGACACCTCATCGACTGCATCACAAGGTTGACCCCAGGCGTCTGTTGGAAGATTTAAATCCCAGTGTAACCTATCATCTGTAAGGCACTCAGAGTTCTTAACCTTTCCAGTGCGCTCATCACCAGATAAATTCTCTGACACAGTGACTGTCTCACTCTGTGGTGCTAAATTTTCGCTATCACCTGCTTCCGTATTTTCCTTGGGCCTTTCTGTTGAGGATTCATTCGAAACAGCAATGCTGATGTTCTGAGCCATTACCATACTACTAGATGCTACCAGACTATGCTCTTCACTCTGGTCAGCAGCCGAAGCTTTACCCAAAGTATCAACCAAAACTTTTTGAGGCACTGCGATTTCCCTCTTGCCTTCCCCAACTTTGTCGGCGGATTTAAACGTAGTATATTTCCCAGAGACATCAACAGTGGCAGTTGATGAATCATTACCTTCCACGTGAGCAGATACGGTCAAAGCATCTTGCTGCTGAATAGGTTCAACAGGCTGACCGTCAAGGGCTGATGCAACATCACTACTCATACCACTACTGCAAGCAACCTCTGCAAGTATCGTGATACCAGAGAAGTCATGACTGCCGCAATCGGGTTTATCATCAGAGACTTCTGCTGTTTTACCGCCCATAAGATTAGGGTTCAACCTCGAAACAGGCAGAGCACGATTGATCTCTGCACGATGTTGTGAGCCTTCACCGCGAGCAGAGGACCTATTCAAAAGTGATGGAGCGGGAACCATAAACCTCCGTTTCTTAATCGGAACATGCTCTACTCTTTCTGCGAAATGCTGGCCTAGAAGAGAAACGCCAAGCTGCTATTATCGAAAGAATCAAGCATTAGCATAATGACCAACTAAATCCCTTGAGAAGCAGGGACGATAGCAGAACAAAATTGGGAAAAGAAGCTGATGAGAACCTTTTCTGATTCCGAATCTCCTTCTGCTGCACTCTTGTATTCTGCCTCGATTTCTGAGGCTGCAGGTCGTGCAACTTGTTTCTTGATACGCCTTGTGGAACTCCTGCTACCTTTAGCCACCACTTTCCAAGGAAGGCCGTTATTGATGGTAGCCTTAAGCTCTAAACTGCCAGTGCTTGTCATACCATCCACTTAGGCTCAGCACAATTAGAATTTCTTTTTCCTCACGCCTTTTTCACTTGACCCACGAAGTTAAGGATGTATATTCCTCAATGTGTAATCTCACCTGAAAGCAACAATCTCCATAAGAAATCCGTAAAAACAAGAAAAGCCATGGCTAAGAAATACTGGCTACTTATTTTTCTACGAAGATTGAGTCACAGCAAAGAAATTTCCATTTCAAACAGCCAGTTTAAGACTCTGCAGGCCACCACAGTTTTTAAAGAATCTTGATAACTCTTTATACGAACAAAAGACGCAGAATGCTAACATGGGTAGGTCTCTGACTTAGATGAACCGTCAGAGACGCTCACACCCTCAAGCACAAAGACTATTGTAACAACTCGATTTCAAAAGAAGGGAAGATCCAATAATCTCCGTCACCCAAAGCATAGAAGGTCGTTCAAAGACGAATCAAAAGTCATCCGCATCATTTTGATTTTTCAAGCAAAAAGGTCAAAGGGTAAGGTAGAGGAGAGCTAAGTTTACAGTCCACTAGATTAGGCAAGACCCATCAAACAGGAAGGAGCCAAAACGATCTATGACTTTCCAGCGTATGGATGAGTCAAGTAAAACATAGCGATCCGTGGTTCCTCATCCCATAGTCCCATCAATCACCAAGGAACAAGATCTTCCCAGAAGTTGGAGGTCGAAAGGAAACCCTACTGGATCTGTCATGCCATGTGAAGATTCGAAGCGGTATCGTCGCCGACATTAGCGGAAGAATACGTCTAATCAAATCGTGTGGACACCAAATGAAAAACGATCTCCTCTTCATGAAGGAAGACGGAATCAAACACCATATAGAAAGAGCAGAAATCAAAGAGCTAGGGTTTTCATATACCTGTCCACCAAAAAAAAATTAATTATCACTCCAGACACCAAAACCGCCGCCGATGTGAGACTAGATCAGATCAACTCCTTCCAGACGATTTTCAACACAAATCTACCGTATCACGCCTCAAAAAAAGTAACGAACGATTCGATTTATCGATTTATCAAACGACCTCCTTCAAGTCTTCCCGGATTTATCAGCCAGTGCAAAGTCAGAAGAATAAGAAACCACGGGACGAAGATCGATCAAACGGATGATGAAATAGGAGAATCCAGTAGCCGCGATTAAACGGTAGAGAAGAATCGCCGATCAGAGAGGCGGCGAAGCTAGGTCTTCCTCTTCTTCCTCTTTCGTCGTCTTCACAGAGCAGCAGAGTTTTTATATAAAAAAGAAATATTATCTTTTTAATTATTTTTTCCTTCCTTCAGCTTTTCTCTCTTTTATTGTTTGGATGAACAGCGAAGAGCCTCGTGCCCTATCACCACGTATTTATCATCCTTAATTTACCGACAGTACCCTCTACTGTTATGAGAAATAACGATTTTGCCCTCTCCATGGTCCTGGGCTTTTATTTTTATTTTTTTTGTGATTTGCGATCAAAACCTTTTCTTTCGGGAAATAAATATTTTGCAGATTAGGAAATAAAATGATTTCTCTCACAGGAAATAAAAATACAAATATTAAATTCTGGAATCCTCGCTTTGGCTGCTGTAGGTAGAAAAGTCAATGGTCAAACAGAGAGACATGGCCTCGTGGAAAATTTTAGTGGCTCCTCATGTGGACAGTGGACAATTCTCTCGCTCTCTCCTCATTTTTTTTGTTTTACACCTTTTGGCCCCAAAACTTACGTTTGCTAAGGTAGCCTCCAAAATATCGAGAATTGATATTTTTAAAAAAATCAAAGATAACACGAATTAAAGAAACAAAAAAAACTAAACTACTTAGGCAACAGTTAAATTTAAAAATGCAAAAAAAAAATTCTAAAATTAAATATTAAATAAAGTTCAATTTTATACAAATTAGGATTGCCAAAAATAAACAGAATTTGAAATAGGTGAGTAAACTCCCTAAATAAAAGAAGAGTTAAATAGTACTAATAACTATTACTGTGACTTTGTAATACATGTGGAAGTTTTTATGTAAAGAGAATTTCATCTTGTGTTTGGAAATTTTGATCGATGTTATAAGGTTATGTTTTTATTTTTCATTATAAAGTACAATAACGCGAGGAACAAATTCAATATCCTATGCTAAAATAAAATTGTGTATCTATAACGTATGACAAAGGCACATTCTGATTCGTGAAGGGATTATCATTTCAAAAACAAATAAGAAATGCTTAACAGAGCAAGTTTGGACAATTTAAATAAGTTATCTCATATCTGTTTCAAGTTATGTGAACAAAAGTAATCTAAATGAATCGAAAATCCGGGATGATTTGATGAGATCACAAACTATTAGGAAACTGTAGGTGTGCTTTTATTTGTAAATAAAAGGAAATTGACTTTGGAGAAGATAGAGATGTGATCCACTAAAGTCATCTAAGACATACACCCAGTGGATACTTTTGCTCTAAATGGGCTTTAGTTTTGACGTTTGTTCCACGGCAAGAACCCCACCAGTATTTATAACACAAGTCAAGAAGATTCCTTCCACTTAATTGAGTAATTCCAATTTTTTGCTTCGAGTTCTAGGTGGGGTATAAATTCTATTTCACATCATAGGAAAGAGACCTCATACTAAAGCTCCAACTCAAGCATTCTATTTTAAAAACATTATTCCAAACTCTGGTGAAGGCGTTAAGTTAACTTTTTGATTCTCATCTATACTGATAACTAAAAACATGAGCGATTTCTTGAAAAAGAGGAAAGCTAATGAGAGTATGAAACCAATTAAAACCTGACATGATTGGCTTTTTATGAAACCAGGGAAAAAAAAAGTACGAGTCTATACGACATCGACGCTACAGTATAGTTTTGTCCTTCGTTTGACTTGTCAATCCTGACCAACAAACGGAACCAGCTTATCTACTAAGTAGGTAAATAGAGAATCATGCAGGGAATACATGTTATTACTACTATGATCAGTCTCTTTGATAGACCAGTATATAGCAAAACGAGTTGAAACATCAGCAGTCCAAAACATCATAAGAACCTACTTATACATTAGAGAAGCTTGCTTAATTAAGTAGACCTTTACTAAGGGCATTAATGCTCTAGGTCAAATAAGTGATCTAGGATCATTTGCAAATTCCTGGCCCATCTTTAAAATCTTGGCACTGATAGTCTGATACTCTTAAGAGGAAGTCATTGTAAAATGCCCAGTATGCTTTACAGTACACTCTTCGTCAAACTCTTCCTGTTTTACTTAAACTAGTCTTGGGCCATTTTTTTCTGTCTATCTCTTTCGTGTATCTTTGATTAAATGTTTCATTTTTTTTGAACATTAATTGTTTCATGTGATCCCACAAATATTCTACCAAAATAAGATTATGCTACTTTTCCATTAAAATGTTAACTAAACAAAATTTTCACCAAAATGCAATTCCATTAATCTTCTCCACTGGCATGCGTATATATATATATATTTTTTTTTTCTTCTCAAACGAACACAAACTTGGGACCAGAAATGTTAGATAGAATTGTAGCTTGTCTATACTTCATCGCACGAATCCCTGAGATCACGAAATTGAGTACTCAAGGACTATGTAACATGCACTAATACTCTATCCCAAGAGATTTCGATCCTAAAGTTTGACGTTTCTTCATTCAAAAAAAAAGTTTGACGTTTCCTAGTTGCCAGCCAAAATATATTTATCATCTGTTGAAAAAATATATATATATATTTATCATCATGTATTTTTTTTCATTAGCTATACTAATTGTGTAAGTTAGGTTATGCTACAAAATCGAAATAGGCCGGAGTGGGCCTTTGATCAATTGGCCAACTGGGTGGTTTCGGTTGACTTGACATTATTTGTTGTGCCATTAAGAAATAAGACTAGTCAATGGAAAATGTCATCATCTGTCTAGTTTGATGACAAAGGTTTTAAATTTATGAACAAGGAATTAAATACAATACGATGACGACGAAGAACAAAACAGGAAAGCTGGACCACGGGACCATGTATGTAGTAGTTTCGTAGAAACGCAGAAAAGAAAGAAAAAAAAAGATTCCTTCTCCGGCTCTTCTTCCTGGATTATTATTGATTGATTCATTTTACCTAGGTTACGTATCTAACTTTCTGGCTTCTAGAAGCGTTGTAAATCACTAAAAAAGACTTCACCTATTTTGTGGAAACGGCAGCTTTCCCCTTTTGGTACCTAATTTTCAAATTTGACTCCAGCTTAGGTATTAGATTAAGCAATTTTGCCAACTTACTTATATTCATGTTATTGGCTAGCAGGAAACTGAAGCTTTTTTCTTGACCGCTTACGAAGTAGTAAATGCTATCACTAATGTCAAATCTAAATAATTAATTTCCAATTATTCAATTCCAAAAAGACGATGGAGGTAACAATTGTTTAGAAGAAAAAAAATGGACCAAAACATACTAAATAAATTTAACTAGGTAGTTACCCGCGTCATGTGCGGAGTAAAATGTTTATATAAATATTAATTAAATATAATTTTATAGTCATTTATATAGATATATAATGTGATTTCAACATTTTTAAATTTTTAAAAAATTGTATATTAATAAATGCAAAAAAAAATAAATCATATATAGGATAACATTGCTAAAAATCAGTTATTTTTCTATCATTATTGATCAAATAGAAAATTATGTTATATTATTTATATATGAATTTATTTCTAAATTGATATGAATAGGCATAAATTCAACTACTATATGTTTATTTAATTAAATGTGTGGATATTTATTTTAATCTATATTATTAGTTAAGTTTAGAAACAGAATAATTTTTCACTACCATAATTTTATTACTGATTGGTATCAATACAAATCAAATATTTTATGTTGATTTATTTTAGGAAATTTGAATTATGTTTAAATACAATGAAATTTATTATAGCTATAGTTATATATTATAATAAATATATCTGATAATCATGGTAAGTTGATATAAATTAGTGATTTTTATTTATATATTAAAATTGCTTGTAAGTTGCTTTTTAAGAAAAATAATATATACTTTTATTATATTATAAGATTATAATATAATATTAATAAAGTAAAAGTATTTATAAGTTTTATATTAAATTTTATATTAAATCTTTTTTAAAAAAAGTTTTATATTAAATAAAGATTAAAGAATTATAAATATATATAATATAAAATTATGTAAATAAATTATTATGAAGTGATATGGTTATTATTGTAATTCATAAATATAAGTTAAAATGAATAACTATACTGAAATATAATATATTTTTCATGTAAAAGTTATTTAATAAACATGATATATATATATTAATATAAAATTATTTGATTATATTGGTCAAATACATAATTAAAGTTATATATTTTTTGAATGAATAAATAACATGTATTTTAATTAGAGTGTATGAGATATATCATAGTTTTGATTATGTAATAGTGATAATTAATATAAGTGATCAAATCATATAATAGCATTATATGTAATTAATATAAGTAAGGATGACACTCTTGTAATAAATATATGAAATAAATGTTAGTCTTTTAAAAATGATCCTCAAATAATATACAGGGGATAACAACTTTCATATGATTTCTCCCTGCCAAACTTTCCCTAATAAGTAAATGCTTATGTCTCTGTTTTTACGTTCATTTGGATGCTTCGAATATTTTTTTATGGGTAATTTTAATATGTCAACGTGGTGTCTCCTGCACCACCGGTTAGCTTCACCTAACCTAATCTATCATCCCTCATTCGTAAATAATTTTCTCCTACAATTTCTTTTGTTTTTCATTTTCGTTAATTAACTTGCCAAAAACACAACAGCACAAAAACTTCATAAACTTTTTTTTTTCCTGTGTAAAGGTCAAATGTTCATTTTAAAGGTTTAACTTATAGTTAACACATATTAACGCATCAACAGAACCAATGCATTCTAGATCTCATGTTCAATTTCCAAAATAGTTGTCCATAAAAATGAGTTCGTAGTTGTGATCTCATTCATGCATGGTGAACAATCGACATTTGCAAATGATGGATAATATAACAAACCGATAAAAAATAATTAAAAAAATTTCCAGACCGGATCAAACCGGGATATATTATCTATGAATGATTACCTTACACTTACACGACAGGATATTTTGATTAGTTAGCAAAAACGAAAGGGAGAGAGAAGTGCGTGATTCAACGGCTTTGTTATATAAACCAAACCCATATTTCCGCAACCAACATTGACTCAGAGACAGAAGCGACTGAGCTTTTCATACTCGCTCGGAGGAGATGGATCCGACGTCGCCGTTTCTTGCGCACGGTGGCGAGCCAGAGGAGGATTACGCTCCGGCCAGGACCTGGACCGATGCGAAGCGAGTTTTCTCTACGGAGTCAGCCAAGCTCTGGATGATCGCTGCTCCCATTGGCTTCAACGTCATCTGCCAGTACGGCGTTAGCTCCATCACCAATATCTTCGTCGGTCACATCGGCGAGATCGAGCTCTCCGCCGTGTCCATCTCTCTCTCCGTCATCGGCACCTTCTCCTTCGGCTTCTTGGTACTCACTCTCTCTTTCCTTTCTAGCTCCGTGCTTTACTCTCTTTGAAACCATCGATATCATCACATGAGAGACACGGAATCGAGAAAGTTACTTTGAAACCGAATGACTTTCATGTGTGACTCTGTATCAATCAAGAAACCGAATCAACTTGTTCATGTGTTATAAAATTGTGTTGACTTTGATGAAACGAGCCTTTTTGGGGTTTTCAACGCAGCTTGGCATGGGAAGTGCACTTGAAACACTCTGTGGTCAAGCATTTGGAGCTGGTCAAGTGCACATGTTAGGCGTTTATATGCAGAGATCTTGGCTTATCTTGTTCGTCTCTTGCATCTGCCTCCTTCCTATTTACATCTTTGCCACCCCAGTCCTGAGGCTCCTCGGTCAAGCAGAGGAAATCGCGGTTCCAGCTGGACAGTTCACTCTCCTAACCATACCTCAGCTCTTCTCGCTGGCTTTCAATTTCCCAACCTCCAAGTTCCTTCAAGCGCAGAGCAAAGTAACCGCTATCGCTTGGATTGGGTTCATTGCTCTTGTCCTACACGTTGGCATGCTCTGGCTGTTTATCATCGTGTTCGGTTGGGGAACAAACGGTGCTGCTTTGGCGTTTAATATCACCAACTGGGGAACATCAATCTCTCAGATCGTTTATGTGATTGGTTGGTGTAACGAAGGCTGGTCTGGTTTATCTTGGTTGGCTTTTAAAGAGCTTTGGGCTTTCGTTAGACTCTCCATCGCATCTGCTGTTATGCTTTGTCTTGAAATCTGGTACATGATGAGTATCATCGTCCTTACTGGTCACCTTGACAACGCTGTTATCGCTGTTGATTCCCTTTCCATATGGTGAGTTTCAGGTCTTGGAATGCTTCTTCTGTCTACTCTTCAACATTTCTCACGCTTTGGCTTTTTAACGTTTCAGCATGAATCTCAATGGCGTGGAGGCAATGTTGTTCATCGGAATAAACGCTGCTATAAGGTATCATCAACATTTTTGTTTAACCAATTGTTCAGCTGACTATTCAACTTATAAACCTCTCACGTGACTACTTTTGTACTTTACTAGTGTCCGCGTCTCCAATGAGCTTGGCTTAGGCCGTCCACGAGCAGCGAAATACTCTGTCTATGTCACGGTGTTCGAGTCTCTACTCATCGGTCTTGTCTTTATGGTGGCTATCATCATAGCCAGAGACCATTTTGCCGTCATCTTCACAAGTAGCAAAGTACTTCAACGCGCAGTGTCAAAGCTAGCTTATCTTCTTGGTATAACCATGGTTCTCAACAGCGTGCAGCCAGTTATCTCCGGTAACAAGAAATCTAAAAACCTCTCTTCCATCAAAACCAAACCAGAGGTTTCATCAGATCATAACCGTTCCGGTTTGTTCAATCTTATTAGGTGTGGCTGTCGGAGGTGGTTGGCAAGGCTTAGTGGCTTATATCAACTTGGGTTGTTACTACATTTTCGGCCTTCCCTTTGGATATCTTCTTGGTTACAAAGCAAACTTGGGAGTAATGGTAAGTGTATTTGTAGAATGACATTAATAAATAGTAACAGCTTAAAATCTACTGAAATAGTGTAACTTTCAAGTCGCTTGATAGTGTTTTTATGTAACTGTTTTCAGGGACTTTGGGCTGGAATGATAGCAGGAACAGCGCTTCAAACGTTGTTACTGATGTTTGTTCTGTACAAGACAAACTGGAATAAAGAGGTAGAGAACCTAATTAAGAAACAAAACAATGGTCTTATAAACTTGTTTTATCTTGAGATCATAGAACGCAAAATAAAATATATAATGAAAACTGTGATGAACAGGTGGAGGAGACCATGGAACGTATGAAGAAATGGGGAGGGAGTGAAACAACATCAAAGGATGTAATTGCGTGATTTTGGTTTTTTTTTTCTTCTTCTTTTGTTTAGCTTTAAAACGAATCTGTAGCTCTCAGGCCTTTTTGTGACAAAAAGAAGAAAAAGCTCTCAGGCGTTTTGTTTGTTTTTCATTAGTTTGGTATTGGCACCTCAGTAACTTTATTAGGCTGTAGGAGACTATTCAATCAGTTAAGTACGGTACTTTTCTTATTTTCTTCCGAAAGAGAAAAAAAAAATGCAATTGCAACATACCAAATGACACAGGCAGTAGCGAAGCCAGAAAAAACATTTATGAGGTCAAAATACAAAATTTGGTGTTACACAAAAAAAAAAAAAAACAGATTCAAAATTAGTAAACTCATAAGATAAAAGAAGAAAATCAAAATTTTTGAAGTGTCACTTGAATCTTCTTTCCTCTAAATAAGTCCGCCACTGGACATAAGTACACTTGGCTCGTATGACTTAAAACATTTTATTAAGCGTACTTAACTAAAATTTTTCACAGGAGTTTTCAAGCGGCCCTGTACTAATTTATGAACTTAAAACTTGTTCTGTCAAATAGATGCTTAAAGGAATCGTTGTATTACCCTGTTATTATTGTGAATTTGTGATGTTGTATTTGAAAATGATATATATATTTATATGATGTCAATGGCTTTTGTAACATGTAGTCAGGATGGCCGAGTGGTCTAAGGCGCCAGACTCAAGTTCTGGTCTTCGAAAGAGGGCGTGGGTTCAAATCCCACTTCTGACTTTTGTTCCTATTATTTTTTTGCATTTAGTTTTGTTATAGAACGCTATTGTCTCTTCTTCAATTATTTTCTTTTTTTTTTCATTAACTCCCGAGTCTATTCCAATGAATATACACAGCTTGATTCACGTTAGTTTCCTTTTCCAATTCTTTTTTTTTTTTTTAATCTTACCAGTGAACTCCTGACGTTCATCAACACGAGGATGAATGCACATGTTTTCAATATATCTTTAGTATTCAAACTATGGTCAACAAACCAAACTAAAAACTACGTTGGAAATAAGGAAGATGTTTTTTTTTTGTCAACTGGAAACAAGATGTTGTTGCGCAGTTACGCATCAAAAACTTGGAGTTTGCACCACCTATGATGTTTTGAAGGGGAATTCAATTAAGATCATCCTTTGCAGGTATCAGAACACCATTTTGAAAGCAAAGCACAATATAATACTATACAGTAAATTTTTCAAGGAAAATTTGAAGGATTATTACACATTTTTTTGTGTAAGATGTAATCACCAAACAAAACTGATTTGGCTGAGCAGCATCACAAGTTCACAACATGCCTACAAGCATCATGTATTTAGCAAAAAGGTGCTTTATCCCAACTGAACCAGATGCTCTTATGGTTACACTCGGGAGATGGTTCTTCAACAAGTACAGATAGGTTTCAAGTGGATTGGTGTGCATGTTGCTAATTTGTGGTCAGAACCTGACACTTGCAAACACATCACAAAAGGGACGGGACCTTGCATTAGATTGCTATTTAACAAAGGTATTGCTTTACCTCTTCAATGAATCATTGTAGTGGACCAGTTCATGTTTCCACTATCCCCACTTTTACCAAAGAACATTGACCCGATTGCTTTGTTATTGCTGGCACAGCTCTGGATTTATCTGATGACGACTTGTTAATTATTGGACATGAACCCCAGTCGGATGTTGTAGGCGTCACTGTCCCAATAAATGATATACGTCACCTTATTACAGTTTCGTTGCATCCTCTCAAAACAACACATGATGATCATTTACAGAAATTACCTTTCTTTAGCCAAATAAAAAAATCGATCAACATTTTGCAGAAGGATTTCATTTTTTTCATTTTTTTGTTCTTCTACAAAACTACTTTCCAAAGAAAGGAAAAAGAGAGCAGAGACCAAATAGAAACAAAAATCTAAAAGCTCTCTTGTGGAAGCCTGAGCTAAACAAAAATCTAAACCCTAAGAAAACAGCCATCGCCAGGCATTTCCCCTGCACCCCTAAAACTCTGGTGTCGTACAAAGTGCACCCCCAAAACACCAAAAGATGAAAAAGAGAAGCTACCAAAAACTTATAATTTATTGGTTAATGACGCATCGCTGTTGTTATTGTCGTTGGAAACAACAGTGTGTTGTTGTTCTGCGTCTAACCTGAACCGTCGGATGTTATCACCGTCTTCTTCCATTGCCTCCACACGCAGAGGCGGAGGAGGCCGGTGCACCATCTCATACCTGTTCCCATTCTTCTCCTCCTCCGTTCCCTCATATTTACACTCTCCTCCTCTTCCTCCACCACCACCATCACCAAACCTTCTATTATTATTATGCCGCACAAATGGTCTGAAATTATTATTGTTCTCCGACGAATTCACTCTTCTCATGTTATCAAATCTCTGCTCTTGTCTAAACATCCTTCCTGGCGGCGATCTTCTTCCCCTCAAGCTATTATGATGATTCTCCCCACCAACATCATTGTTTCTGCTGTCAAAAAACCTCGAGTTTCGCTGGTTTCTTTGCGGCGACATGAATCCCATCTCTTGGTCGAGCGGAAACCGTTTCTGGAACGGCAGCCTCACTCTCTCCATCCTGCTTTCATCGGACCTGAACCCGGGAGGAGATCTGTTGCGCCCGTTCCATGCTACTGGGGACCGGCTTCTTGACCTCGACCGTGACTGAGGGTCCTGCAATCTCCTGAAGACTGGAGGAGAGTTGCTTCTTTCTCTCCTACCGTTCATCCGGTTGTTGTGCATGCGACTTGGATAGTCGTTCGCAAAATCGGGAGCGAAGGAGCGATCTATGCCTCTGAAGTTACGATTCCCGTTGCCGTCGCCTCTGAAATCACGATTCCCGTTGCCATCCGGGAGCCTTCTGAACCGACCTCTGTATCCTCCATTTGAGAACTGCCTACGAACATAGCCATGTGGACCTGGACCTGGCCCTGGCCCTGGCTGATCAAAGCCACTCATCATAACTCGGCCCTCCACAACGGTTTTAGGACGTGGTCGTCCAAAACCGTATTGACCACTTTTGTATAAAGGTGGGGAGAAGCGACGTCTGGAGTCCCAGCCGCCAAATTGTCCTTTCACAGGACTCCTGCTTCGCATACGCATCCCTGTTCTGTCTCTCCCGACGAACTTATTTGGACCAGCGTCCCTCTCACTCAACTCTTCGTAACTATCAGGTCTGAAACACGGGAATCACTTTAATTAGCAAAGGAGCAAAAATAAAGAATGAAACGAGGAAGAGGTTCAAAGGAAGCAACTTGCCTTCTCCTTGGGATGGTTTCATGTGAACGCAAATCCCTGAATGTTTTTGACCCGAAGCTCCTTGATGGAGAAGATCCTTTTGAATGTGAATCATTCATGCAAACCACGACATGCTTCTCTATATCACTATTTGCTTCATGGACATTGCCAGATTCACACTTGACAGCTCCACACTTTGTCTCTGCCAGGACTCCCTTCTCATCATCCTCTACCTTATTCTCATTACTTTCAGCCAAAGAGTAGAACCGCTCACTCTCTGGCTCAGACCCATAATCCACTTGCTCAACATCTCCGCTATCACCCTCGTTTTCTTCCCAAGGGTATGGTTCCCTCAACTCTCCATCCTCAAACTGAGAATCATAACCAGATTGGCACTCCTTCCCATTTCGAGCAGAGGATTCAGCCTTAAGGCCAGACGGCAATGGAGAATTCATGTGCACATCTGATGCGATTAGGTCAGCCGCGTAGTCCTTACAACCATCAACATGCCTGCTCTCTGTAGCGGACTCAGTGACTTCTCCATCAGAGTATCTTCTGGATACTTCATCGACTGCATCACAAGGTTGACCCCAGGCGTCTGTTGGAAGATTTAAATCCCAGTGTAACCTATCATCTGTAAGGCACTCAGAGTTCTTACCCTTTCCAGTGCGCTCATCACCAGATAAACTCTCCGACACAGTGACAGTCTCACTCTGTGGTGCTAAAGTTTCGCTATCACCTGCTTCCGTATTTTCCTTGGGCCTTTCTGTTGAAGATTCATTCGAAACAGCAATGCTGATGTTCTGAGCCATTACCATACTACTAGATTCTGCTACCATACTATGCTCTTCACTCTGGTCAGCAGCCGAAGCTTTACCCAAAGTATCAACCAAAACTTTTTGAGGCACTACGATTTCGCTCTTGCCTTCCCCAACTTTGTCGGTTGATTCAAACGTAGTATTTTTCCCAGAGACATCAACAGTGGCAGTTGATGAATCATTACCTTCCACGTGAGCAGATACGGTCAAAGCATCTTGCTGCTGAATAGGTTCAACAGGCTGACCGTCAAGTGTGGATGCAATATCACTACTCATACCACTACTGCAAGCAACCTCTGCAAGTATCGTGATACCAGAGAAGTCATGACTGCCGCAATCGGGTTTATCATTAGATACTTCTGCTGTTTTACCGCCCATAAGATTAGGGTTCAACCTCGAAACAGGCAGAGCACGATTGATCTCTGCACGATGTTGTGAGCCTTCACCGCGAGCAGAGGACCTATTCAAAGGTGATGGAGCGGGAACCATAAACCTCCGTTTCTTAATCGGAACATGCTCTACTCTTTCTGCGAAATGCTGGCCTAGAAGAGAAACGCCAAGCTGCTATTATCGAAAGAACCAAGCATTAGCATAATGAGACCAACTAAATCCCCTGAGAAGCAGGGACGATAGCAGAACAAAATTGGGAAAAGAAGCTGATGAAAACCTTTTCTGATTCTGAATCTCCTTCTGCTGCACTCTTGTATTCTGCCTCGATTTCTGAGGCTGCAGGTCGTGCAACTTGTTTCTTGATACGCCTTGTGGAACTCCTGCTACCTTTAGCCACCACTTTCCAAGGAAGACCGTTATTGATGGTAGCCTTAAGCTCTAAACTGCCAGTGCTTGTCATACCATCCACTTAGGTTCAGCACAATTAGAATTTCTTTTTCCTCACGCCTTTTTCACTTGACCCACAAAGTTAAGGATGTGTAACCTCACCTGAAAGCAACAATCTCCATAAGAAATCCGTGAAAAGAAGAAAAGCCATGGCTAAGAAATAAGTATTTATTCTATGAAGATCAGAGATCCATGAATCTCCGTCACCCAAAACATAGTTGGTTGTCCAATTGGTACTCAAATTTATTACGAATCAAAAGTCATCCGCATCTTTTTGCAAGAAGGTCAACGGGTTAGGTGGAACAGAGCTAAGATTTGAGTCCACTAGCTTAGCCAGAACGATCTACGACTTTCCAGAGTATAGCGATCCCATAGTCCCATCAATTAAGATCTTCCCAGAAAGTGGAGGACGAAAGGAAACTCTAGTGGATCTGTCATGCCAAGGGAGGATGCATCGTAGCCGACATTAACCCGAAGCACACATACGTAGAATCGAATCGTGAGGGCATCATCGAACAACGATCTCCGCTTCTTGGAGGAAGACGTAATGAAAGAGCAGAGATGGAAGAGCTAGGGTTTTCATATACCTGTCCACCAACTTTTTATCATCACTCAAACCACCAAAACCGCCGCCGATGTGAGATTAGATCAGATCAACTCCTTCCAGATGGTTTCGAACACAAATCCACCGAACCACGCCTCAAAAAAAAGTAACGAACGATCCGATTCGATCGATTTATCGAATGACCACCTTCCGATTTATTAACCAGTGCAAAGTCCCGGTCGGAGAATAAAACAACCACAGGAAGAGATCGATCAAAGGATGATGAAATAGGAGAATCCAGTAGCCGGAGATAAACGGTAGAGAAGAATCGCCGATCAGAGAGGCGGCGAAGCTAGGTCTTCTTCTTCTTCCTCTTTCGTCGTCTTCACAGAGCAAGCAGAATTTTTATTAAAAAAAAATTATATTATCTTTTATTTCTTTTTTCCTTCCTTTAGCTTTTCTCTCTTTTATTGCTTGGATGGAACAGCGCAGAGCCTCGTGCCCTATCACCACGTATTTATCATCCTTTATTTACCGACAATACCCTCTGCTGTTATGAGAAATAACGCTTTTGCCCTCTCCATGGTCACTGGGCCTTTTTTTTTTCTTTCTTTTGGGTTCTCGGTTACTTCCAACAAATAATTGTTTAAGAAATTAATTTCTTTCCATCTTGTGTCGTAGAGGGATAAACTCAAATGAGTGATTTACACTGGTGGGTAGTTTCATGACTTTTTCTTACGGTTTAGGTATTATTTGACACATAGGTACTTATGTTTGTGGTTTGACGAATGAGCCCTTCTGACACAAGCCTATCTCCCTTTACTTGTTCTCTCTCTCTCTCTCCTTTCTCTCCCATGAAAATTGCAAATTTCATTCTCAATCTTCTCTCTTTTCTCTCATTCGTTTCTCTCTTTCTTCTACCTCATTTCAATTTTTTTTATGAAGTTCATTATTTACTTATGTCGTGGATAAGAAAATCGTGGGCGAGTCTATGAATAAGGATGTCGTGGATAAGGAAGTCACGTCCTCACCACCATGTCCACACCACCAGGTCCATAATTGTGTCCACGTCACAATGTCCACGCCATTTTGTTCATTTCATTGTGTCCATACTGATATGTCCACGCCACCAAGTCCACAATTGTGTCCACGCTGCCATTTCCGTGCCATGAAGTTCACGCCACCATGTCCACCCCACCATGTACACGCCATTTGTTCATTTCATTTCCATGTCCACGCCATGTCCACAAAGTCCATAGTTGTGTCCAAGCCGCCATTTATGCGCCGCCAAGTCCACGCCACCATGTCCATGCCACCATGTCCACGTCACCATGTCCACGCCACCATGTCGACGCCATTTGTTCATTCATTGTGACCATGCTTATATGTCCACGCCACCAAGTCCACAATTGTGTTCATGCTACCATTTCCACGCTGCCATGTCCACGCCACCATGTCCACAATTGTGTTCATGCCACCATTTCACGCCGCCATGTCCACGCCAGCATGTTCACGCCATTTTATTCAATTCATTGTGTCCATGCTGATATATCCACGCCACCAAGTCTTCGCCTCCATGTCTAGGCCATCAAGGTCTTCGTCGCTTTTCCACGCCACCATGTCTTCGCCACCTATCCACGCCACCAAGTCTTCGTCACCATGTCCACATTACCATATCTTCGTCACTATGTCTTTGTCATCATGTCCACGCCACGATATCCACAGTATCCACAAGATTAGAGTGATAATGATCTTGGTTTTAGATCTGGTTGAGAGAGAGAGAGGGGGAGAGGAGAGAGAGAGAGAGAGAGAGAGAGAGAGAGATAGGGAGGGAGAGAGAGGGAGAGAGAGATTCGTTGACAAGAAAAAAAGGAGAAGAAGAAGAAGAATGGGTAAGGGCAAAAGAGGAAGGATATTGGCAATTTGTTTGACTTTAAATGATGAAAGTACCTAAAAACTAGAAAGTACTTAAAACAGTTATTTTAAACTAAAAAAGTACTTATCTATGTAATTATCTCAACTCAAATATCAGAGACCATTATCAATGTCAATTACAAGACAGTCAGGATGGCCGAGTGGTCTAAGGCGCCAGACTCAAGTTCTGGTCTTCGAGAGAGGGCGTGGGTTCAATTCCCACTTCTGACAATATCTTTGTATTACTCAGCAATTAACTTTTGTGTCTTTGCTTACTTTTTTTTCAGTAACTCCTGATTGAAACAGTTAGACGTCTACTCTAGTGAACTGTTAGATTGAAGTTAATTCCATTATATGTAAAAAAGAGAATGCTACGACTCTGATTTCGTGTTCAAGAAAGATTTTAAGTTTGATAAGTATTCAATCGTGTAATCTAGTGCTGTCATGGCCTGTTATCTCTCTTCCCGTGTCATCATTTCCCAAGTTTACTCATCTGGCGATACGATGCTATTTAATAAGTTCTTGCAAAACATTCACAAATCAGAGCCAAGTATTCCAAGTCGCCTGTCTAGTGTTATTAACTGATTGCAAATTCCATCATCTAATAAATGTTTCCAAAATATTTTTTTATCTTGCCAAAAACATTCATCACCACAAGGATGTAAAAATAATATGTCAAACGATAAACTAAAATAATCTCAAAATGCAAAATCAGTTTAAATAGGTAATGAGTTCGAAGTCTCGTGAACAAAAAAAGCCTATCAAGGTTCAAAATGATTACAAACTCAATCTTGAATAAACCCTAAAGCACTACCGATATTAAAAGACAACAGCGAAGATAAATCTGAAGAACTAGGGAAAACGACAAGGAGCGAAACATATCCCAACACAAGCATCTAAGCAGCAGTAGCAGCCTTGGTCTTCTTAGGTGCACGGTAGCTACCGACGACACAGGCATGGTCACGCTCAAACGGCTCAAGAGTAACTTGTTCGGCAGGCTTGAACTGCTCCTGTTGCAACTTCTTCACTTCGCTCTGAAACACAGCTTCTGCTGGAACTGTTGAGTCGATACAGTTAGCCTGCAAAAGAGAGAAGATGGTTTACTAATCTTTGTCGGCTGTGAATAGAAAACAAGATTCACAGTTCATTGATGAGTGTATTACCTTAATTGAGATAACAAAGTGACCTCCTGTTTTGAGGAAGAAGCTTGCATTCAAAGCCACGATCCTAGCCTACATTGGGTTTTAAGGACATACAACATTTCATAAAGAACAATTAAAAACATATATAGTATGACAATAATATCTGAAACCTGAATGACATTACAATTGTGAAAAGAAAGCTGAATGGCATTAGGAACTCAGGGTGCCAATCAACTTATCAAACCAAATCCGAATACGATTAAACTGTTTTAATTTTTCTACATACGTAAAACAAAAACAAAAACTGATTATAGATATATTTGATTGAAAACCGAAATTATAGATGCAAAAATCTACCGTAGATTTTCAACTGTTGTAGGAAAATCAGAAAAACCGAACAGAAACCAAACTAAAAAAAAATCAAGATGTTCTTAAGCATCAGAAACTTGGAGTTTGCATCACCCAAGATGATCTGAAGGGGAATCCAAGTAAGATCATCATTTGCCATCATCAGAACACCGTTTTAAAAGACAAGCACAGATATAACGATCTACGGCAAAAGTTTTAAAGGCAAATTTGGAGCACTATACACTGATTGTGTAAGACGTATTCAAGAAGCAAACCTGATCTGGCTGAGCAACGTCAGAGAAAATAACATCAACCATGCCTACAAGCATTCTGTATTTAGCAGGGTGTCTAGCATCTTCAATGATTGGAATAACATTAGTTCTCTTCTTAGCCATGTTCACCAAATCTCTACCACTTCTGTGAGAAAACTCAACAGCGTACACACAACCCTCCTACAAAATCACAAAGACAACATTATAAGCACCAAGATAATACACCTAAACATGTAAAAAATCCCCAAAAAATCTGCCAACCACAGAAGAATAAGAACCAAGTTTTGCTTACAGGTCCAACAAGATCAGATACATGAGACACTGTGGTTCCAGAAGCAGCACCAAGGTATAGAACTTTAGCACCAGGTTTCTACATTGAAACAAAGACAAACAATCAATATGAAAACACAGTTTCGCCACCAGCAGCAACAATAAGATTGACTACAAGATGTGACTTACGATCCAAATGTTGTCAACACCACCAAGAATAGCAGCTGCCAACTTAGAACGGAAAGGATTCCACACCCTGTATTCAACCTTAGTTCCATCTTCATTCTGCATATTCATTCAATCACAAACGAATTAATAAAGTTAATCCAAGGAGAGAACCAGACAAACAACACGTCATTCAATTAGCCCTCTATTATACCTGAACAGAGATTCTCTTCTCGTTGTAAACAGCTTCACCAGGAACCAAGTTCTTAGTGACAAGGGCATCTTCTTTACCCTTGGCAATGAACACTCCTGCGTGTCTGTGTGGCTCCACAATAACTTTGCTGCCTCCCTTCATTCCTCCACGACCTGCGGGTCCTCCTCTGCCACGTCCACGGTCTCCTCCTCTACCTCTGCTCATGCGTCCGCCACCACGTCCGCCACCACGATCTCCAAAACCTCTCCCTCCTCCTCTACCTCTACCTCCAGAGGCACCACGTCCACCACTGTACCCACCACCTCCACGTCCACCACTGTACCCACCACCACCACGTCCTGAACACAAAACACCATTAAAGCAACGACTCAGTATTCTCCTTAATACCCTCGATCCAATGGAAATAGCAAACACCCAAGAAATTTCTGAGCTAAAAGGAACAACCTTCATATTCAGTTCAGCTACATTTAAAAGAGTTCCGATTACTCGTACACATAACTAAAGGCGTTTTTAATCTAAAAACTACAGATAATGTAGACCAAAACAAAAAGAGAGGCGGCTAGGGTTCTTACCACCAGTTAGAGGAGGTCTCATCTTTGCTTTAGGGTTTACGGGTTGCGACTAGAGAGAGAAGCTTTCAAAGAGAGGGAATGTCGAGAATGAGGAAGAAGCTGCGTCTGTGACTGTTTTTATACAAGTGCTTCTAGGGTTTTTAGAGGGTTTAGAAGCAAAGACCCTAGAAGCACTTGTATAATTACGCAAAGACCCTTGCACTATGGGCTTTTTAATTTGCGCCGAAAAAACCTTTCTCTTACGAGGAAATTGGGTTACTACATATTTGGGCCTTAGTGTCATACTTTGGGCCTTATTATATATATCAACTCCCCTTATTTGACCAAGACCACGATCAAATATGCTTTCTTCTGAAATGGGTTTGGTCTACTATAACAATAAAAATTTACGATCCTGATCCACAGCATTAATGTTGTCTCAAAGTTCCAACATGTACAAACTAAATTTCCACAGAAAAAAAAAAAGAGAGTTAATTATACTCAAAACCCAAAGATCAATCCCAACTTACTATAGTCTAAAGTACTAGAAGATAAACATCATATGAACTCAAAAGATCAGTGACTCAACAAGTCAACATGTTCACAACCAATGAAAAAGAAAATTTGCAGACATCGTCCACCAACAGTACGTATTAGAACACTAATGAATAGGTTAACAAATCGCAATCAATGAATAAGTGAAGTAGTGAGACACGAAATTGGATAAATTAGAAGGAAAGAAATAAATGAAAGAGAATGGAGAGAGGAAGTGTGCATGTGGGATGTTGGGGAAGAATAGGTCCCATTCCGACCCCCCCATCCTTTTTCTTCCGACTCTCTCCCTACCAATCATTATAACTTTACTCGACTTGTAAATTACTAATAATCTTTCTTCTTCTTTTTCTTTCTATTTGTCAAATTAATATTAGGTCACGCTTTATATATACATGTCCGATAGCATAAATATATATATATGTGTGTGTAATGGAGTAGCTATCTAGGTCATAGGCGCTCGAAATGTTTTTATTTATATGAATGAAGATTCCCCATTGATTCTTCCACTTATTTGCCACTTTTTATCATGTTCAGTGTCTAGTAGATAACAACCATGTGACTGCTAGTGGATGACCACCTTTGGATGTAAAATTTTGTCAATAATATACCACTTATAGTTTATGCTTCACACATATACATATCCATTTAGTATTCACACGTAGCGAGACTTTCGCGGTTCGTATTATAACTAGCTTTCGAACTATCTTTAGAGGTGTGGTGGATAAGTAAGCTTTTATTCAGTTGAGTTGTTTATTAACTGGACTACATATTTTCGTATGATTTCCATTCCTTATGCATATACACTTTTAACTGTTGCACACAGAAAATAAATGAATGCATACTTAGTTAATCATAATGCTTCATCAGTAACATCGCTATCAATAGTTGACCCCATTTAAAATTAAGGTCTACATAAGAGATTCAGTCCTATTGGCGGCCATATGGTCAAACTATAATAATCATTATATGTTTGTAATGCCATTGTTGTCGTGTTATGATACTAATTAATTCAAATTTGGTTTGTAATGCATGTATGTAACTATGTAAGTTGTGGTCCTCGTAGACAACAAACAAAACATGCAGATAAACTATCACTAACCAGTACTACTATGGTATGACTATGGTATGACCATGGTACGAATAGAAATAATCTATATCTATGGTATGAATATAATGTTGGAGCATGATATCTATAATTATCAAGCTTAAATTGAAAGATTGCAAGACAAAAAGTTAACAGAGAAGTGAATTAATTATTGTAAACCGAAGTTGGTTTAGAAAAGGCAAATCTTTAAAGTAATTTTCAGAGTCAAAGTAAAAGAGTAGATATTATAGGATAGTAAAGTAAAGAAAAAAACCCACCTATACCTTTTTTATGGTTGTCGCATGTTTTATTGATATGGCTGCTTTTATTTGTCATACAGCAGTGATTTATAAGAAGACTCGAGAGCGGAGTTGAAATGCTCGAAAACGCATTTTCATGATTTTTTTTTTTTTTTACTTCCACAAAAGATTCATTGCCATTTTCTTAGTTCCTATCATCTTTGTTTGCCATAGTGTTTGTTACAAATATACTCATAAAAAGTGAATATCTATCATTCTTTCTTATCAAGAGAGAAAGGTAAAGGGTCGCATTCGTACGCACGCACGTAAAAGTCATCACTCTGCACACGTGCGCTCTCTTCTTAACCATAAGGCCCTTTCTATCTTTCTTTTTAATTGACTAAATTACCCCTCTCAAATCTTTTTTTTGTCGCATTGGTCTAAGTTTAATCATTCACAAAGCATACGAAATCATAATTCATACATCTTCGAAGATCTTCCATTACCAAAAGCATGGTGGCTACAACCACTAACATCTCCACCTGTTTCTAGATTTAGGTGATATTTCAAGCAAATGAAAAAGATCATGAAGATGTCAGTGGACTACTTATTAGATAAACTAATAAGGTTGTCTTTTTTTTTTTTTTTTTCAAGACCGTTCACAAAAGATTGGTCCTCATGAAGAATCTCTTTAAACTCTTTCTATCGACCATCGACATACACCGTCTATTTTATCGATAACTTCTTGAAGTTTTTTAATTCTTTTGGCATCCATACAATTTCAGCTGTGTCCATGTCATTTCACGAGTGTTGTGGATTAAAATTGTCCATTTAAAGATTACCAATCATTTCACGAGTGTTGTGGATTAAAATTGTCCATTTAAAGATTACCAATCAGTGATTCAAAAGCCATGTAAGTACACATCGATTCCTTTTCAAATAATCTCTGTAAAATGTCTCTCTTGCATGGACGAAGAGTCATCTTAATTTGTATATAGTTGCTTTTCATTTGCTCGCTTTATAGACCAGTGCAGAAATTGATGGTGACAAAAATCATAGGATAGCACAAATCTGCCAAACACACCGCATATATGCAGGATCCGATCCGAAAATCCAACCGAAGTTAGAAATTCCCATAATTAAGAACCTCATATATATGCATATATATATATATATCACATTGAAAGGGATCCAGCTTTTTTTATTTAACATAGTTGTTATATCATCCAAGGCTATAATAACTCTTTAATCTCGTGATTTTATAATCTTAAAATCATTTTCCAAGAGTTTCAATTTTAGCATAACAAATAGTGTACCTAGATTCTGTAGCTCTCTTTTAAGTTCACCAAGCCTATTTAATAACAATTAAATTCATTAAGAACATATTTATTGATGGTAATCTTAGCAATTCTCTCATCATAAAAAAATAAGAAAAAGGAAGAGATAAAGAAAGAAGAGTCTCTTGTTAACTTGTATGTATTGAATATTTTTGCCAATAGAAATAAGACCATATTTATACCAAAATCATAATTAACTACAATTGTGAATATGTTGTCGACAGACTTATAACCAGGGGCGGAGGCAGGTGAGGGGGAGGGGGGTCAGCTGACCCTAGTAAATTTTTATTATTTCTAATATTATTTCATATGTTATAATACTGACCCCAGTCAAATTTTGTTATTGATCCCTATATAATTTAAGTTTACATTAACCAATTAAACCCCTAAAAATATTTACTGAACATTTTAAATTTAAGTACTTAATCTATATCCACATCAATAACTTAAACCACGTAAAATAAGATTTATAATTAAAATTAAAACTTGTATATATATATATATATCTATCTGTATCTTGTTATTTTTTATGTTTAAGACATGTTAATTTCATGTTCTTATAATTAAAATTAAAAACTTATTTTCTTCACGGTTGTAAAACTTTAAAGAAACTATTATAGTTTTATTTGAATGTTTTCTTTAATATATTTTAAAACAATAATTGATTAAGTTTTATCTTTATGACATAAAATAAATGTTGAGTAAATGTAAATCTGACAATAAAAGATATAGAAATTTCTAAATAATATTATGTATTGTTAATTTGAAATAAACTGTGCATTATATAATAACATCTTAACTAAAAGATGTGGTGAGAAATCCATAATAGAGTCCGACTTTAAAATTAGTTCACTAACAAAAAATATTTTGTGAAGTTTTTCACAGGTTTTGTATTACATAATGAAAACAAATTTTAAAAATATAATTAAAATCGTCATAAGTTAGAAAAATGCTTGCGTAAAAAACTAATATTTGTGTAGTACTATTTTTTATTATACGTTAAATAAATATTGACCCCGGTAAAAAATATTTCTAGTTCCGCCACTGCTTATGACGCCATGTGACTAGACCGCAAATACATTGTAACATCTGAGATAGGAAGTCAAAGTTTACGTTTAGAGTTTTTGAGACTATTAAGACTGTCAACTAAAGAAAAAAAACGAAATCGAACTAGTACACAAAAGAAGAAACGAGCAAGCAACTAGCTAGGCCCCCATCAAACAAAATATACATAAAAGATAAAATAAAGCATTGGATAAAACAGTTTCAATCAACAAAAACATATGACAAATTTGGAAGATGGAATCATGATACAGTGCAACCTTCACCAAATCGTCCACAAGCTGATTCAAATAGTGTTGCACTAAGGATTTTTTTTTTTTTTTTGTTTCTTTGGTAATTGAAAATAATTAGAACTATTCAAAATAATATGAATATGCTTTATAGAAGGGGTTATACTTATACAATTAGGGTGCATTTTTATTTTTTTGGATCACTTTTATGGAAGTATAGATATTATCGACTTCTCGTGTGTCTGTCAAATCATACCATATACTACCATAGATTGAAACAATCAAACACAACAAATTGGTGTTATATATCCTTAATTAAAACTCTAAAAGATAAAAGTACATTTTAGCCAAAAAAGAGAGGCTATTATTGTTAAAATACGAAGAAGATAGAAATGTCATTATCATTAGTATTATAGAATGAAGAAGATAAAAAGGGCTAGTACTAGCAGACAACGGAAACTTCTTCATTTCTTTGGGCTAAAAGCCATTATAGCAAAAAGAAAAGCATTGAATGTGATTCATTCGATACACGACCTTAGCAATAACTATCTTTACATGAGAATGGTGGTAATAAATACTTCGGAGAAAAACTAAACTCATTGTGCAAGTCACGAGAATCTCGCGAACCAACGGAACACACGCACAGAGCGGCGCATTTATCTTAAAAGACTCAACAAACTCACGAGTCTCGCGACGTCCACCATAATCACTCTCAGTGGCATGCTCTGTGATTACGCTCACAAACACGAGGGTAATTTTGGTTTCTTCCGTTTATTATTTTTCTAGTCACTCAGTCTCTCTTTTTCAAAATAAATCGAAAGAAAGCCATTTGTCCGCATTAGGGGTCTCACTGTTATGCGTTACACTCCCTTTCTAGTCATATATGTATTTTTTTCTTCTGTTTCTTTGCCAATTATTTATAGCATGATTAAATATTAACATTACAATAATTGCGAATAAATTTTGCTAGAAAAAATATGGAAGCGCGTGGGTCCGGACCGTCAATTCTGATGACGTGGCAATATCTCGTGGGAAATTGAATGAAAACTGTAAAAGATAACGACCAGTGAGAGAAGGAGAGAGAGAGAGAAGGTCTCATCCATCATCATAAATAATCAAAAGCCTTTTTTTTTTGTTGCTTATTTATTCTCTTCTTTGTTCGATTTCACATTTTTATATCGAGATTTTGTTTCGTTTGATTTTACCGGGAAAAAAATCTCTACTCTCGTTTATTATTGCAAAGATCGAAAGTGGTAGAGGGAGAGAGAGTTTGATGTTATTGTTTGGTGAATCGAACAAGTCTGAGATATGAGAAACGTGAATAATAGCGTCGACACGGTGAACGCCGCCGCTTCTGCCATCGTCTCCGCCGAGTCTCGAGTACAACCGTCGTCGGTTCAGGTAACACTACGAGCTCTCCTTTTTTTTTGGAAAGTGTAGAAACGTGTTCTTTTTTTTTGGTTTCCTTCTTGGGATCACCATGGATCAATATTGTTGCTTGATTTGCCGACGTTTTATAACAGTGGATCGTAAAATTGCAGTTTATGTTTGGTTGCTCAAAGAAATGAATTTTGTAAAAGCGAGAATTTTGGAAATTTTGTGATTCGGTTTTAGAAGTGTTACGTGTCCAGAATTAATAAAGTTCCAAAAGATTTTTTTATTTTTTTTTAGATATGAAAGATTGAAGCTTGGTGAAGGTATAGCCTTTGATTCTGCATGTAGCTGATTAAAAATCTTGTCTTTTTTATTTTTTTTGTCATTGAAATTCAGAAGAAAAAATGGGGAAGCTGTTGGAGCTTGTACTGGTGTTTTGGATCCCAGAAGAACAATAAACGTATTGGTCACGCGGTTCTTGTACCCGAACCGGTTGCGTCCGGATCAGCTCCGGTGGCTCCAGTTCAAAACTCATCGAGCAACTCAACTTCGATATTCCTTCCCTTTATAGCTCCTCCTTCGTCCCCTGCATCGTTTCTGCAATCAGGTCCTCCCTCTGTGTCTCATACTCCTCACGCTGGTCTACTTTCCTTGACCGTCAATACATATTCCCGAAACGAACCGCCTTCAGTCTTTGCTATTGGACCTTACGCTCACGAAACTCAACCCGTAACTCCTCCAGTAGACTCTGCTTTCACAACCCGACCATCCACTGCACCGTTCACGCCACCTCCCGAGTCAGGTCAAATGACTTCTACGACGCCTTCTTCCCCTGAAGTTCCCTTTGCTCAGTTACTTACATCTTCGCTGGAACGAGCTCGGAGGAACAGTGGTGGTATGAATCAAAAGTTTTCAGCTGCGCACTACGAGTTCCAGTCGCATCAAGTGTATCCAGGGAGTCCAGGTGGGAATCTTATCTCTCCTGGTTCAGTGGTCTCGAACTCAGGTACATCTTCTCCTTACCCTGGTAAATGCTCCATCATCGAGTTTCGTATCGGAGAACCTCCAAAGTTTCTGGGTTTTGAGCACTTCACAGCGCGTAAATGGGGATCGAGGTTCGGCTCTGGGTCCATCACACCTGCTGGTCAAGGTTCAAGGTTGGGTTCAGGTGCTCTGACTCCTGATGGTGGTGGAGGACTTGGCTCAAAGCTTGCTTCTGGTGCTGTGACACCGAATGGTGCAGAGATGGTTTCAAGAATGGGTTCTGGAAATCTGACGCCACTTGAAGGCAGTCTTTTGGATAGTCAGATCTCTGAGGTTGCGTCTTTGGCCAACTCCGATCACGGGTCGTCGATGCACGATGAAGAAGCTGTCGCGGTTGCTCATAGAGTCTCTTTCGAGTTGACTGGTGAAGACGTTGCACGTTGTTTTGCAAGCAAGCTATACGGAGTTAGTTTAGATGGTTGTTTACATGAGAAAGGGAATGGCGAGCAAACCGACAAGAATGAGGCGGTTTCGCCTACAAACAGATGGAGTGACTCGGTTTCTCGTTACGAAACGGGAGAAACAGAGAGCGAACTGAGTCAGAAGTTAAGATCGTTTTCGCTAGGATCGAGCAAAGATTTCAAGTTTGACAACACGAAAGAAGAGATGATAGAGAAAACAGCGGTTAGGTCTGAGTGGTGGGCGAATGAGAAGGTTGCCGGAAAAGGTGATAACAGTCCAGGAAACAGTTGGAGTTTCTTTCCGGTGTTACGGTCGGGATTCAGTTGACAAACTGAGTAAAAATGGTTTTTTTTTTTTTTTTTATCTTCGTCATTACCAGAAGAAAAGCCTCTAACATTGGAAGCAATTCAGTGATTTGGCATGGGATTGGGGTCTAACAACTATACATATATATATATATATATATATAGCTTTGCATTGTAGGAATCTATGTTGTACTGATACGATATATAATAATATTCTTTGGATCCTTAAACAAGCTTTGTGCAAAATAGTGTAATATTCTATCAGAGAAAAAGACTACTTCAATACCGTATTATCATCCTTGTCTTCTCCCGCATTCTTTTTCCGCTGAATTTCCCGTAATGCATTTTCCCGTGACTACAAATACTTGAGATAACCCAACAGCAATGCAAATTTGTTTTCGGGTTTTAAATTTGACAGTCAAGATTCGAGAGAGCTTGAAATGGTGGGGAGTTGAGAGAATAGTTTACTACATCAAAATCTGAGAACCCATTTCATTTCAAAATTTCAAATCCCAAGTTTAAACCCTCGCAATGGAAAAAGGTCAACAAAATAAAAATCAATATCTTTCTATCGAGAAAAAGAAGTAAACAAAAAATGAATGAGGACTCTGAAAAAATCAAGAAAAAGCTCTCTAGAAGCAATAGAAGAAAAATACGATCTGTCTCTCTCGCTAATACTGCACTTTTGGTATACCTAAAAAGAATGATACTCTGGTCCAGAATCAAGCTCTCGCCCTTTTTCTTTCTTTTTTTCCCGATTTTTCAAGGAATCCTCTGTTTTGGAACATACTTTACCTTCATGCCCTTTTCGGATTTCATTCTGAGCTTTGGCCTTGCGGCGGTTATCACAACATTTGAGGATTCGTGACTGTTGTTGTTGCCCGACATGTCTGTTTCCTGAGACAGAACCAACGTCACGTGCTCTGCAGAGGTTGCCTCTTTCCATCCTGACAAGCCAAATTCAGATTGAGTAAAAAAAAACATTGAAATTAAACGATAGGGAGATAAAAGAAGGGAAGAAAGGAAGTTAAAAGAAGTTTTACTCTTTGCAAGAAACGCCTTTGCTTCGTGATTGTTGAACTGCAAGCTTATGTGATGAGCGGTCTTAACTTCAGGTACAGTTGCGTTGGAGTTCCTATCCTTTTTGTCCGTGTTTCCATTGGCTGTTGACACTTTCCTCCCCTGACTGCTCACTGGTCTCCATACTTTGACAGTTGATTGCTCAGATGCGGGTTTCGCCTCAATAGTCTTTGTTCTTCCATCCTCTTCACTACATTTAGCTTGGTTAGGTTCTCCGCTGAGACAGCTGTTTCGGATTGTTACACTTACCGATCCAATCAAAACTTCGCTGTTCTTTGTTCGATCCTGTTCAGCTACTGCAGCGTCTGGTGATGTCGATTTGGGGTTATTGGCCTTTCGGCTCCAAACTTTAGTAGTATTGGCTCTTGCGTCTCTGTTAGTTCCATTCTTTCGAATGCCTCCAAGTTTTGGCGCATGATTACCGTGGAACCCATTCGGCATTCCATGCTGTGATCTTTTTTCCATTTGCCTACGGCCACTTCGCCTTTCCATGTTTTGGGCATTACCATAACCATCATCATCAACCATTGGCGCTTGAGTTTCACCGTTCCTCCCATTGTCCATTTCCAAAACTTGAGGTTCCTCGAGGGATGAAGAATCCTCCATTGGTACAGAATCTGATCTCTGTGCCTCGGAATCTGAAGCTATAGATAACGGGCTTGATGACTCAGCTGGAGATTCTTGCTCTTCTGATGTCGTACTTTCGTCTTCCTTAGCATCTTTCTTCTGGTCCTTGATTTTCTGTTCTTTCTGTCTTTGCTTCTTCCTCTTTTTCCTCTCCAAGAGCTCAGCTTGCCTGCTCCGGACATAATACCAGTGAGTACGACTCAACACTTGGGAACCAATTCAGATTTAGTAACGGTATATGACTGTCACTGCAATTTATAAGCACGCACCTTCTACGAGCAGCTTCTTCCTCTTCGACCAGTAAATTTTGGCACCTCAGGGCTTCCGCGTCTTTGTCAGCAAGCCATGCTTTAATCTGTCCATTAAGAAACAGAGATAAATCACCTGTAACAGACACGTGCAAAGCAAAGTCCTCGTATTAGCCACTTTACCAATCGCTGTTCCAGAAGGAAGCTTGCACAAGCAACAACATTTTTTGCTTCCAGAACATTTTTCGCATTTTCCCCGTCAAATATGTATTTTTGCATTGGTGCAGCCTCGCTAGACAGGAAAGTTTTTTCACTTGCATCATCGAGAATGCTAAAAAGTTCCTGCGAAGAAATTGGAAACCTAGGTGCTCTAGCCTGGATAATATCCTGGAGAAACAGGAACATATATCACTATACCAGCCATGAGGTTGAGCATTGAGGACACTTTATCCAGAAAGGTAAAAGAGAAACCGTCAAGAGAGAGAGACGAAATTCATACCAAAAGGTCAGAACCAGCTCTTAGATAATATTGTGGCAGAGCAGTATATCCTGGTTTTTCGATAAGTGACATTAGGCCTAACTCAACTGATTCCCCAGGAACATTCTACAAGAATAAAAAACAAAGCATCTTAAGTTGGAGAAAATAAACTCAAGTCTGCAAAGGATATTATTTAGTTACACAGGTCCATGATGGAGAAACAGAATGCTGGAGAATGGGCAACAAGAAATGGACAGCATGGATCAGGTATGCATACTCAACAGGCCTTTGAGAGGATGTATACGAATTAGGTATTGTATACTCATGCTTTTTAACTACAACGTAACATTTGGAAACGAATTAACCCTGATTAAGTCATATGGCATTCTGGAAAACAAAATAATAGTGATTATTATGGTATCACACCTTGCACTAGTGAAGATGAGACGCAGTAAGGCATTCACAAAGAGTCAGAACCCTTAGAAACGATGTGACACAGTGACAAACAACAATAAAATGCGCCATTGGAAAGACTGGAGAACATGCAATGCTACACTCATATGTGATGCTAGCCATGCGCTTTTAGCGAGTGAAGATAACAAACTTTTTGCAAAAAAAGGGAAAGCATACTACCTCCAGCATCATGCTTTTTAATGAGAGAATCTCCTTTGCATCAACTACAGAGAGCTGAAAATAACCAGAAAGATTGAACATGATCATTACCTACAGGAAAAACTAATCGAATTGGCAATAACTAAGAGAAGACGTCTAAAAGAAAAACCAACCGTATTCCAAAAGGCTCCCAGCGCATCTCTCTCTTTGCCGGAATCCTGGAACCATGCAAACACAATCTTCAGATGACTCAACCAGGAGTTCGAAAGACATTACAAAAAAAAAAAAAACGAGTTGAAGTTCAGACAAAGCAAACCTTTTCAGGCTTTCTTAGACGGCGATGCATACGGTTATGCCTTCTATAGTTGACAGGAGAGCAAAACTCCCTGGTGCATTTCTCACACTTCTGCATTTGTATCTTCAAAGGAGTCAGCAACGGCCAGCCTGTGAACGAAATAAAAACATCAAAAATAAATCCCCAAGCCACACATGCTATTTCAACCATCGCTTTGATCAAGAAAACTCAATGAGCTAATACGATAAACCCCTCACGACTAAAACTATATAACCGGATTCCAAATCCTAGACAAGTACTCTGGACAGAGACAATATCAGATCCAATCACATGAAGGAATCACCTGGACGTTCTAAGTTATGGAGAAGTTGAAAGAGCTGTACTGGACTATTTTCAGGTCTAGGGAAGGATAGGAAAGGATCCTTTCCAACGGCTCTTCTGATGAGCATGTCGAGAGAATCATTCGCATCTTGTTTCACCAGCTCCATCGAATTCCACTGCAACAGAACACACACAAATTCCTATAAACACAGCAACTCGTAAAATCTATATACGCTCGCTCCCTAAGCAACTATATCAAAGTTGGAACAGTATTCGATTCAATTCTCAGAACCACTGACACAGATACCTAAATCTCCTCCATGGCTATGCCACCTAACAGAGCAAAATCGAAATTGAAATCATCCTCGATACATGAAAATATACAATAGACAGAGACGGCGGAGAGAACTAAAACTTTCCTTGTTTGAAAATCTCATCTACATCAGTTATGCATACACGAAGGAATGAATTCGAATCGATTCAGTGTCTACGGAAAGAGCGGAGTAAGTCCCGATCACGTACCAGTAAAACAGTAACACCAGATCGGGCGGGCGCCGAAAGGAAGAAGGGGAGATAAATTCAAGAGCGATCCAAGGGGGATTCAGAAACGGAGCGTAAGCAGCTTGGCACGAAAGAAAGTCGCCGAGAAAATCCGAGAAAGTGATGGGACGCAAAAGAAAATGAGAGAAATTTTCGGAGGAGGGGAGGCAAAAGAGCTGTGGAAGAAATTATAAAGGCGTACGGGGAAACAAAACAACCCTGGGCTCCAATTCATAAAATCCAGCAAATAATGATCGTGAAAACATAATTTAAAAAAGAAAACAAAATGTTAAAAGGGAAATTTGAATTTTTTTTTTTTTTAATTCCACATTTATTTTTTCTTAACATTTAAGATATTAGCTTTCTATGTCTTGAAAAAAGACTTTGAAGAAAGTCATTCATTAAAATCTTAAAATAAAGACAGGCATACATGTTTCTTGAACATTTGTTTAGATCTTGTTGGTCCAATGATGTGTGTAAGCACAATTTCTCTGAATATTCTTATTTTATATATTTTATTTTTTTCAAAAGTAAAAATGATATAACCGAATATTTGTAACAAAAATCTCCAAATTTTATAACAAATAAATAAATTTCCAAAATTTCCCTGCATACTTAACCAATTACCTTTGGGCTTAATTGCCAAATGTCATTCACAAATGTCAAGCCACTTATGTTGTTGTGCTTTTTCTCTGGCACCAGAGGTCGATTCCATCTCTTCTAATACGAGGTTAAAATGTATCAGGATTAAGCTAAAAGAAAGTGTATCTTTTCTTATGGAATATTCCTTTTTTTTAACCTATTTTGATGGAATGTTCATATAAATACCTTCTACTGGTTGACAAAATGTGTTTCTCCCCAACAACGTATTAATATGCTTAAACAGTTATGTGAACATTTATGAATACTTGTTTTGGAAAAAATTTGGATGCTGGGACTTGGGAGGTTGACAAATTTGAATCAGCCAGAAATTGAAAATGCTTCAACTGTGACCCCATTATTTCCAATACGATCATAATGCTATTCAGAAGAATCAACAAACGTTACAACTCTTTCTGCAGGTACCGAAGTAATCAGGAGAGCCAATCATATAAACAGGATTTCTCTTGCACTCCCCAAGCTGAGCCCATCGTCCACAGTTCTCATCTTCATCACTGCATTCATTACTCTCATCATCATTTCTTGCTTGCTTCTTCGCATATATCAGTTTTGTCGCCACCAACAGTTCCCCTTTCAGCACAGGGCATCTAAAATGAGTGCTTGCCTGATCCAGAGACGCATTCAAGTGTCTGGTGAAGAACAGAATTGCGTTTCCTTTTACAGGTCTTAAGATGTTACCGGTCTGTGAGCAGTCTGACCAACTCTTTTTGTTTTTCACCTAAGTACAATTAAATAGAAATATGGTTTCAATATAGTATTGTGCCAAATAGACTCTTTTTGCTTCTCAGGTTATATATATCAAGAGAATGTGTTTTCTATTTGTTTCTTACTGACCTCTGCATTTGGGAAGAGAAGCTCTCCACCTTGAGTTGTGTTTGAGACGTAGAGAATGACGGTTGCCAACAAAGATTCATGCGATACCGAGCTAGATTCTTCTCCAAAGTAATCCAACTTCTTGCCTAACTTCTCCGACGTGTAACTTCTTACCTTGATCGGACTGCTGTTTTCTGAAAGATGTAAATAAAAAACAGAGAACCATAAGCCAGCAGCTTTGGCCAAGAGGAAAGCGGTTACAGACCTAACTAAAGAAAAGAGGCCTTTCCCAGAGCAATCAAAGAGTGTCTATAGATTGAAAAACAAGATAAGCAAATGTTAGTACTTCGTACCTCTTGGGTGGAAAGTCCACGCAGAGATCCTTTCTTCAATCCCAGCAACTATTGGATCCTAGTTTATCCACAATTATAACAAAATAATGAGTGGATCATCAATGTTATGGCCATTTCGAAAAAAAAAACAGTGGTGGAAACTGCTACACTAGGGCTAACAGCAGCGTTTTCGAACTTGCTACGGTGTGAAATCATCTCCGTTGACTCGATAAACGAGAGAGATAAAGATGTATGAAAAAAATTTCGTGTCACAGAAAAAACTACATGGATAAAAGATATATTGTAAAGCTTATGTATCTGTAAACTTAAAGAGAACTAATAACTAGCCGGCAAAAAAGAAAAAGAAAACTAAGAACTAACCGGCACATCTAAGACGTGCTCAGAACTTGCAAGTTGCGTCTTCCCATCAGCGTCCCCTGAGTTAACCTCTGAAATCACCTTTCTCTACAGAAAAGCAACAACCAATCACACAAAGAACAACGTATAAACATAACTCAAACCGGAAGAAAAGAGGAACTTACCAGATGATCACACTCTTCCTCTGACAAGAATCCGCGGTAAAGAAAGACCCTGTGCATGTCAAATATTTTTTCACTCCCCAAAATTTTGAAACAGTAAAAACATACTTAGTAACTCCTGCAAACCTGACCTTCCATGTAACTAATTTGCAGGCTATCTAAAATCTTCAAATAAGAGCTAGAAATATTCCTCTAATGCAAGACTGTGTATAACTTGATCCATGAAGCAGATGTCAATCAAAAGGTACCTGACCTTGGTTGCCATGAAAGTTGAAGAACACGTCTCGGGTCCACAGATTTAGATCCAGCAACATAACTCGACTCTGTATTAATATCACTCGTATCCTTTTCTCTGTCTCGGAGCTCCTTCCGACTGCAGAAATTAAGAAGAATCAAATCATTCTCAAGCAAACAAAGGTACAAAAAGAGACAAAATAATTGAGATACAGGAGCAGTATTAAAGCTAACAAGAGTGGAATGTGATCAACATTCTCGCAATCCCATTATTGCAAAAATCTATTTATATCTTCTCATCATTGGGTTCCGAGTGTTAAACTCAAACAAACGAATCAAGTAATGCTAATCGCTAGAAAAAGGAAAATCAGAATTTGAAGAGAAACGTATTAAAAGCCACATGCATCGCCAATAATATAGAAGAAACCAAAGGATCGCAGCTCGGTGATAATATGATTGCTAAGTGAGGGAGTTCGAGACGCACCTTGTACCGGAACAGAAAGGAGGAGGAGGAGAAGAAGAGATAATCATCAGAATAAGGACGATTTGGCTAAGGGAAGCCATTGCTTCAGTGGTAACATAGCATAAATGAATAATCTCAGCAATAATATCTTTCGGTAATTCAGCTGACAATCCGATGAACAACGACGATGCGGCGACGTCGTTCGAGAAGTTGTGACCTTTGAAGTTTAGGAATATTGCAAAGATACCCTTCCAACTATCAAATGTTCTAAATATACCCTCTGCCAACTAAACATTGAAGGCAATCCAGTGTATTTTATTGAAGAGTTTTTAAATTAATTTCTTGTTTTGGCTTGGGAAAAAAAGAAGTAAATTTAAGGTTTTATTTAGAAAAATTCAAAGCAATTTAAATAAGAAGGATTTTAAAAGAGGAAGTCTTTTTGAAAATTGGTTTGAGAGAACTAGACTAAGATATGGATTTTTTTTTGTGAGTCGATATTTGTACTGAAAGAAAAATAATCCAGGAATTAATTTAAAATAAATTATAAAAAACTTATATTTGTACTGCGATATTTGTAACAAAATAAGTTACTTTGTAGCCAGCGGAATTTTCTTTAATTGATTCTCTTTTGTAAGATCAAGGATAGTGGATAACCCGCAAAAATGCCAAATTTTCAATTTGAAGTATTTTATTGATAAGCTCGGATTTTGACCATTTTAGTTGTAGAATTTTATGTTTTTGGGTTAAATTAGTCGATCTGTTCATATGCATCAACTGCAATACATACATTGTAAAAGGGTAAAAAAAAAAGAATACAAAAATTGGAAATGAGCACAATTGATGTAACTTATAGCAATCAAACGTGAATAATAACAAAAAGAAATGTCACGTGGCCGGGCATTAATCTCTTCGGTGACAAATAAGAAATTGCATTTCATTCCACGCATGCAGCTAGATCATGAATCTATATACGTATATGCATGCATGAGTATGAATGTATGCATGGTGTACACAAAATAGACGCTAAAAATAGTGGGAAATGCCTTGAAAGAAGGGATGGTTAGGCGAACTTTAAGGTTTGAAAAAAGAAAAACAATGTGTGGCGTTATCACAAAAAAAAAAACAGATCAGAGACCAATATTAAAGATAATAAATAAGAGCCTTTAGTTGTCCGAGTTTGTCTCGATCCTCTCTTCACAAACCAATTAAGCATTACCTTCTTCCTTAATTCGCCCCCAATACACTCCTCTTTTCCAGAGGTCGATCAATATTCACACAAAACAACAAATCTCTCTTCCTCAAGCCTTACCATAGAAACTAAACAAAAGCAATGGTTTGTATTCTCTCTTCTCCTGTTTTTTTTTTATTATTGTAACAAATATGTAGGATTGTTGTTTCTAAACAATGGCCTCTAGCAGGCAATCATGTGATTTTATTCTAAATTAAGGATTAGTTTTAGAATCAGCCTGAGTTTTGATAGAAGTTCTGAAAATATTATAGTCCTAATGATTTTAAGAATCTGAATTTTGGATGCAATGTCTTTCTAATCATGTTAGATGTTGATTTTGTGATGTTACCATGCAATTTGTAGTTTATCTCGTTTTAAGTTACGAGCTAATCGTATTATCATACGTAATAAGCTTCCACAAATGGATATTAATAACGGGACCAAAAACCTAGCTAACTGCATTATTGTCAAAGACAATATCTTTCTCGGTATACAAAAATGCAATATTTTTCTATATGACAATATTGGTGATGTTATGTGGATGACATGATTGAATGAAAAGGCGAACGCGGCGTCGGGGATGGCAGTGGAGGACGAGTGCAAGCTGAAGTTTTTGGAGCTAAAGTCGAAAAGAAACTATCGGTTCATAATATTCAGGATAGACGGACAGCAAGTGATGGTCGAAAAGTTAGGAAACAAAGACGAGACTTACGATGATTTCACGGCTTCCCTCCCTGCCGACGAGTGCCGCTATGCGGTTTTCGATTTGGATTTTACTACCAATGAAAATTGCCAGAAGAGCAAAATCTTCTTCATTGCCTGGTACCATTTTCTATAATCTTCCTTAATTGATATTTCACTTGTACAACATTGACAACATTGATGTCATTAAAGGCTTAGATACGAACTCACTAAACCGAGACTAACTAGAACCTATAAGCACGTACATTGAACTAGACTAAACTGCGAGTCTGAACCAGCTCTAATATATACATGTTAATAACCAACACTAGGCCTTCTGATACTTTATTTTCCAACACATATATACCAGGCTTTGATTTTGTTTAAATAATATGGAGAGTTAAGTGTGCTGATGTGTTTGGGCTTGTTGGATGATGGTAGGTCACCGGATTCATCTAGAGTGAGGATGAAGATGGTGTACGCGAGCTCTAAGGATAGATTCAAGAGGGAGTTGGACGGCATTCAGGTCGAGTTACAAGCCACTGATCCTAGCGAGATGAGCTTCGACATTATCAAAAGCCGAGCTCTCTAGATCTTTTCCTTGTTTTCATCAAGCATCTATATATCATCTTTCGTATTTCTGATATTCAAAACAAATTGAAAACACTTTCCATGTTATGTAATTTCCTTGGTTAAGACCTGAATTCGTCATCGTCGTCTCCATTCATTTTCACTTCTTCTTGTAAACAGATTGTTATGCAAATGTAATTGCCTTTTATAATTCCGTTGGGAGAAGCTCAAACCATGTAGCTTGTTTATGTAACTTCTCAAAACAAAACTTTGTTGGAAGTTCACACAAAGCTTGGTGTGCAACTTCTGAAAGACAATAATATACGCCCTTTAGTTAGTTGCTAACAAAATGTCGATATGTCCGAGTGGTTAAGGAGACAGACTTGAAATCTGTTGGGCTTCGCCCGCGCAGGTTCGAACCCTGCTGTCGACGTTGTTTTTCTCTTATCTGCCCATTTTCTCTCTAGTTTGGTCTAAATTCAATAGACAACCGAAACATGTAATTAACTCAGCTTGGGTTACAAACTTATGATCCAAAGGTAGTTTAGTTAAAGCAGTATCGTATTATAAACCCAACTAATACCATACTTTTACATGACGAGCAAAATAAGCCATGGACATCAAACTAGAAACACATTGAAATAGTAGAGAGCACAAACAAAAAAGCATACATTTTAAAGAGAAGAAGCAAATCTCAATTTCCAGATTCTTGGAATCTCTTCTGCACAGGCACAGAGCCACTCTTTTCACCGCTGCGTTGGCCCGCCCCGTCTGCCCCCGAACCGGAGAACCCCATATTCCCTGTAAACACACATTAATTCCAACCAAAATCAAAAGTCATCATACAACCGCTAAAATCTGGAAACGCGATTTCAACAGAAAGAATCAAAGGAGAAGAGAAATAGCGTTACCAACGGTGGCGCCAACTGACTGTGAAGAGTCTTGAACAGACTCTGTGGACTTTTGCACCACTTCCTCCGTCGTACCGGTGACCCATGAAGTAACAGCTTCTTTCAGCTTGTCCACCATCCCTCCTTCGCCTTCCCCTGTAACCGCTTCACCGTACTTTATCGCTCCTTTAGATCTCTGATCGGGGAATGCTCCTAGCCTTCTCTCCACCTCCTCCGACTGTGTCACTGTCCCCTTCTTCGCCGGCGCCGTCGTGTCTCCCCCGAGGTAAAGTTTCTCGGCGACCACCTCCGACAAGGCCTTGTCTTCCTCTCCCGGACTCAGTTTCTCCGTTAAATATTCCTTGGCCGAGACGCCCTTGTCTTGCCCTTGCTGCGTCTCCGCCTCCGTGCCGGTTCCGCCGCCGGAGAAAGGCAACTTCGTCATCACGCTAGCTCCCGTATCTTTGACCTTCTCGTAAACTGGAGTCACCATAGATGCAACCTTATTCCCGTATCCATCACCAGAGCTCGGAGTTTCAGCTTCCCCAACACGGCTCTCGTGACCGCCGTCTCCGCCTTCACCGGAATATCCCAGCTTCGATGCGACGGCGTTCTTCGCTGCTGCAGCTTTATCAGCTACGACCGAAGTCACTGATGCGATCTTGTCGGTGTAGGTGCTCTGGTCCCGCTGCTGCGTTTCATCTCGCCTCTGTTGATCAGAACCTTCAAGGTTCCGTCCACCTTGAGTTCTTGCCGGAAAATCTTTTCCCAAATCAGCACCTGATTTCACATCAAATTCATGGCTCCTCGCCGGAACTTCTTTCCTCAATCCAGATCCATAGTTTCCCGCCGGCAGGTGTTTGCCCATTACAGGTTCAGATTTCAAATCAAACCCGTGGCTTCTCACCGGCAGATCTCTTCCAAGCCCTAACTGATCATCTTCACCGGTTTCATTCCTCCTCCCAAGAGCTGCCACAGTAGGTGCTGCTCCGATTTCTCCACCAGCTAAGATACAGAAACGACACGGATCAAAAAAAGCTCAACTCAATTACAAAAACGCCAAAACGTAGGAGGAAAGTTGTTACCTCTTCCGGTGGGATCAGTGACTTTGGGCTGATAATTCGACATCCCACCGAGAGCTCCCGACCCTTTACCTGGAGCAGCAGGATCTTCCTCCAATCCTCTGGGTCTCTCGATATTGACTCTACGTTGTTCACCAGGAACAAACGTTCTTGTAACATCTTCTGTCGCCGAGAGCAAAGACACGGGGGTGTTATGCGGAGTCATCGTAGGAGCGCCTCTTCTCTCTTCTTTTTCCGACACACCGGAGGGTCTTACAGGATGAGACAGAGCTTCGTGGCCGTGAGAGGCATTGGAGCCTCGTACTGGCCCCACTCCTCTGATCGGCTCAGAAGGTTTAGTGTGGGAAGAGGACACGACTGGAAAAAATTTCGTGCCTGGAGGAACTATATCCTCCTTCATTGGGTCCGGAATGTGCTGAGCTTTTCCTCGTGCTGCCGAGACGCATCCGATAAACCGGTAAATACCAAAATTTTGACTACCTTCTTGGGAGGTATATAGAGATAATTGAAGTGAAGTAAGGCACGGACAAACCTGGTGCACCACCGTGGACTTGTTGGCCTATGTCGTCATCTCCATCGTCTTCCTCATCTAGCTCGTGATCGTCGGGGATGTGTTGTTCTCCACGATCATGCTCATGACCATGACCATGTCCATGTTTAGTAAGAACATTCTTTATCTTCTTCGCCTTTTCCTTCACTTTCTTTAGAACTTTTGATGGTCCTTTCTCTTGATGCCCTTCTTCCTCTGCATCCAAACACACAGAAAACAATTCATTAGGCTCTTTAACTTCAATTTAATTTCAGAATGTCAATAAGAAAAAGCTATTGTGTAATTCTGTGAATTGAACCTGGATGGTTAATCTTAATCGGTTTATCTGCTTGATGGTGAGCATGAGTACGTTGCAATTGCGGTTGCGAATCCATTATTTTTGGGATATTTTCTTCAACGTTTCTCTGCGACCAAATGGCTTCTGTGAAAATGTGAGGAGCTTCTTCAAAGCTTTATACATAGATTAGAGACAGCAGAGGAAGACGTATAGCCAAACCACCTCTGGATGGCCGTGTCCTCTGTTTCTCTGTTTACGGAGATACACGTGTAATTTATTGCCACGTATCAGGGCGCTTATTGTGTACGTGGCTCCGTCGGTCTAATCTTTCTTTATCCTTTGAAGAACCATGTAACTTCTTTAACAAGTTAATTGGCCCATAAAGTTGAGTGACACTGTTCATCACTTGGTTACTTTATTTCACATTCAAGACCGGTTCGGATCTAAATTTGGGTTTGGCCCTATGTTCATGTAGATTTGAGGGCCCAAAATGATCCAGTACTGTTCTCTATCGCGGATAACGGTTTTAATTGGTGGTAGAAGAACAGACACGAGGGCGGGGAGGGTAAGTTTGATGCAGGGCTGCAGCTACCACAACACCCACGTGGCGAAGCTTTATTTGGTGATTGGTAACTACTACGTTTTAATCACATGTCTTATGTCTGAATATACATATCGAGAGGATCGTGACGCCCACGTGTCTTCGAGGAAGGCCCCGCAATAGGATAAATGAAAGAATAATTTATAAATAACAAAAAATCTGGGGGTTGATTATTTTGTGGGATTCGAGTTTCGAGTATTCCAGATTAGTCGGACAAAGGAGAAGAGGAGGAAAAAGACAAGACGAAGAGAAAACACACAGTTAAGATATGGCTGTCGGGATAAACGCGATGCCGGTGACGTTTGTGGCGCACGCACTAGCCGTAATCGCGGCGGTTATGGTACTGGTTTGGAATATCAGCTACAGAGGTGGATTGGCCTGGGAAGCTGAAAACAAGAACCTTATCTTCAATGTATGCTTCTTTTTTTTTTTTTCCGATTTACTTAAGCTCTCTTTCAATTTCGTCTCTTTTCTCTCTCTCTCTATCTTGCGTCTGCGTTGACTCTCTGTCTCTCTTGGCCATTTGTCCGATTGGTGGGTAATTTTACAAATCAAACTGATCCCAGTGCCGAATTTAAGTTTGTAATTGTGTTACTGTTTGCTAATTGTAAATCTTTATCAATCTTATTTCAAAGTTCACATATGTTCTTTTTTTTTTGGTCAAAAGAGGAAAAGAGTCTAACATCCAACAAATTCCATGATATTTGTCACCTGTGTAACCCTTAAAGCAAAGGGGACTTCTTGTCTTCTATTGTGTACTTTTTAGCCATTTAGGTTGTAGCAGAAGCTTGTATTCTTTTGTTTGACAATATGTGTCTGTGTTGTTGTGATACTTGTTTACCTATTCCATTTTTGTTACCAATTTATTTGATGTTTATTCTTTCTATTTTTATATGTGGTCCAGCTGCATCCCGTTCTGATGCTCATTGGATTTATAATCTTGGGAGGAGAAGGTAAACGATAACAAACATCTGTTGAAAAGGAAAAAGTTTGATATATACTTTTATTTCCATCTGGTTTTGTTCCTTTGATGATGAATCGCTTTATATAACATACCATACAACAAAAGCTGTGTTTTGAAATTGGAAATGTAGCTATTATAAGTTACAAAGCGCTTCCTCTGGAGAAACCAGTGAAGAAGTTGATCCACCTTGTTCTCCATGCCATTGCTTTGGCTCTCGGGATCTGGGGTATCTGCGCAGCCTTCAAGAACCACAACGAAAGCGGAATCCCTAATCTCTACAGCCTCCATTCCTGGATTGGTCTTGGTGCCATTTCTCTTTATGCCATCCAGGTAAATCCCATGGCCTTTTAAAGTCTACTTAAAGAACAACCACAAACTAGAAAACATTGAATAGTGGAACCTGATCTTCTTGCTATCGGCGAATAGATCTCAGCACTTATGATAGTCACCGGACCATTCGGTTCATAAGAAACCATTTTTATTCCGCTTTTTTTCGTACATTGTTCAATCCTGGCCAGAAAAAGATAACACGAGAGCTTTGAACTTTGCAGTGGGTGTACAGCTTCATAGTGTTCTTCTTCCCAGGAGGGTCACCAAATCTGAGAAGCGGTTTGCTTCCGTGGCACGCAATGCTCGGCCTATTTATTTTTATACTTGCGGTTGGGACCGCTGCTTTAGGGTTTCTCGAGAAGCTGACTTTCTTGGAGAATGGAGGGCTTGACAAGTACGGATCCGAAGCATTTCTTGTGAACTTCACGGCCATTGTTACCATTCTCTTTGGTGTCTTTGTGGTTCTCACTGTTTCTGCCAAGTCTCATTCGCCGTCCTCCTCCATTGATGATGATAACTACAGCTATTCTGCTATATGAAGCACTTTCTACAATCCACGCACATCTGTATTGCCACTTGTCCTATCAAACTATCATATTTGTTTTGATGTATTTGTAGCGAAAAACTTCGTGTTGTGATGGTTACGAGTTTGCTACTTCTTGTGTCTATAATCTTCAATAAAATTGATTGATCTTGCAAATCATTTTTCTGTTATATTTGTTCATACGGCCATTTAACAGAGTGATAGCTACGGTTAAGTCACTTGTTACTGTAGTTAGCTCTTCTAATAAAGTTTAGTTAACGGTTGCTTCAGCATATTTATATGATGTAAATTGTAAGGTATCATCATGAGATAACGGTATTGGTGTCAAAGCATTAATGGGAATATGCATTTAGAAAAGACAAAAGAAGCAATTCTTTAAATATCTTTCCATCAATTTTTAAGTTTGATTTACATTATTTTAAACGTAAAACTTACGTCGTTGTTGATGAAGAAAAGTAAAAACCAGAAGAGTTACAATCTGAGCCCACTCGATCAGTTTTATGCTCCTCCTTCTGAGACTTGGAGCCGTACACGACGTCGTTAAGAGTCCAGTTGCTGTTGTTCGTCATCATTTCGTTGTGATGGAACCGATCAACATCACGCAAGTCTTCGTAATCTGAGACCGATCCTTCAATATTTGGAGCTTGGTCGTGCTTAGAGTCTGTTAAATCAGAGGAATAATCAACATGGGGATCTGAGGAAGAAAACCACTCGGAGAAGAAAAGCCTTGGAATCTCAGGACCAAAAGAACATGGATAGTTGTTGTTGCCGTTGCTTTCTTGAGATGGAGATGAAGATGTCTTCTCTGGAAGTCCCTGGAAGGAGATGACTTGATTCGATATCAAGGTTTGCTGGTTTCTTTTTCCACAAGAAACACGTGATTCAGAAGACGAGGAAACAGTTGGTGCGTGTTGAGAGCTCTGAGACTTGAAGCATCTCTTTTTCAAATGAGAATGCCAATAGTTCTTTATCTCGTTGTCTGTTCTTCCAGGTAAGTATTTCGCAATCTTCGACCACCTAATCACACCCCAAAAATTGCTCTCTTTAGCATCTGCTGAACCAATAGGGTTAAGGTTAATTTCAATTAGGGTTATGCTTACTTGTTACCCAGGGAAGAGTGAAACGTCAAGATAATCTCTTCTTCTTCTGCACTAATCATATCCCTCTTTAACCCTGGTCTTAGGTAATTAATCCATCTTAATCTGCAGCTCTTCCCATTCCTTTGTAACCCTTTCAAATTCAATCCCAACCAATATGATCAAAATTGACTAAAATAATTAAGTACGAATTAATAACTAATTAATAAATTAAGAAGAAGATTAAAAGAGAGACCAGCTTTGATGGGAACAGTGGTCCAGCAAGAATGGCCATGAGAGAGGATGAAATTCCTTAGATTCTCGTCTTCTTCAGGTGACCAGAAACCTTTTCTCTGTCTCTGCTTTAGCCTCTCTCCAGCTTTTGTCTTCACCATTTCTCTATCGTCTTAAAGCTGTTCTGATAACAAAAACGGCATGTGTGAATATGATTTAGAGCAGCATATATATATCACCAAAAGTCCACAGATGGAGTCTACATACTTAATTAGTGTTTAGAAATGACCCAATGGGGCTGCTTAGAATAAAAGACAAATGACCTGTGTATATAGTTAGAGACCCACATGAAGTTTAGGATATTTATGTGTGACCTTCGTATTTATATGCATGTTTTTGTATTATATGCATTTGTATAATTAAGGATTGAGGATAAAAGTCCTAATGGAGTATGTAACGATGGATTAGGTGTAGCAAAAGTCTACTTAGATGAAATTAAGTTATTGATACAGTGGTAAGATATATTTATGGTTTTCAACTCAAATAATTAGCAGTAATATCTCTCGTCGTGTTTGAAAAAATATATGCTGAAGGAAGAGAGTATAAAATATCAATGTGATTTACAAATTGCAATGGACGATGTATTGCGAATTTACAGTAACATCTTCATACACACAAAAAATCTCTATATGTCGGCAAGAATTCGAGAAAAGATGACAGACTTTTATAATCTCGACAATGAAATTCTGGTTAGAAACTTAATCTGGATGGAATAATTTGTCTGACTCAATTTAATGATTGTGAATAATGAAATAATGATTGTAGAGAATCATCCAATCTGTTTTAAAAGTGTCTTTTAGGAAAGCATCAACTGCAAGTAGACAGATTGCGAGACCAAGAACTTGAAATAATATTAAAGTTTATCTGCGTTATATGTTTCTTTATTTTTATAAATTTTGAATATTAAGTTGGCTAGAAAACATTTTTGTAAATGTTTGTAGTGAAGTCAACATTGCGCTCCTATTTGTTGTAGAAAATTATTTTATAATTTTTTTTGTTTGTCTCAAATTTTGGTCTTTCTCAACAATAGAACAAAATAAGTACAACATTTTACGCCGACAAGTGGACGAGTAATAAGTTTTTATGAAGAATATTGTTAATTTTACAATTTTAATTCCTTATGTCCCGATCGAAATAGGCTGTCGCTACTTTTAAAATACTCCGATTTTGTTTTTTAATTGTTGGCTCTATTGGCCAGCGGAAAATGCCTGCTGAAAACAATGAACAGAGAAACCGAGAGGGAAACAAAAACGAAAATGTCTTGACCGCATAATATAATTTGCCGTCACACTAATCGCCAATGACCACATCTTTGGGACTAATTACTTAAGATTGTTTATCCACAAAAACTTCTCCCAACTGCCAACGAGGCCTTGTGGCATGTAAAAAGAACTACAAAATATATAGTATATTTTCTGTTTCTAATAGATATTTGATCTAAGAGAGAGGTTTTTTTTTTAACATGGCATAGTTTGTGTTTCATACATAGCAGTAGCACCAAAACAGAAATATCATTTAACACCGACTGAAATACATGTTCCACGGTTAGAGAAGACAGCCGTTAGTCAAATAAAAATGACGAATGCTTTTAGATAGAAATGAGATCGATAATCTTCTTGTGCTGAAACTTGAACGAACCGGTTCTCCATAAACCGAACAAGTCTATAATGTAAATAACCCACACGCATCATCTCTAAACAGGTAGCTACAGATCAGACAGGTTTCTTGTTCTTGAACACCAAGTACGTAGAATCACGAACTAATCATGTTGAATTTGAATCTGGATAGCTGTTGAGGAATGGTCGATATAACTGGTCCATATCTCTGTTCCAGGAAAAAGAATAAAACGGTTAGAAGTTTAGGGTAAGACCCATTTCTAAAGGTTGATGGTATCTGGAAATATATAAAAAACAAAACCTGAACATTGTCGTAGAGCTCAAACAAAGGGACAGCCAAGAGTTTCAAGTTTTTGGGCACTGCAAAGTACTCTTTCTCAGACAAGTGAACAATGAAGAGTTTCTTGCATTCCTGTCATTCCACAAAAAGGAGATAAGCAAAACCTACAGTAAACGAGGAATGTTGAGAAGCTACATTGCGTTTTTTTTTTTTTTTTTTTGTTATACCTTTGGTTTCGTGATGTGAGGAGGGCAGTAGGGGTACATCATGGTTTCAAAGTTTGGACGCCACCATGTCGCAACACATTCCCCCACCTGGTAAGTGGAAAAAAAATCCCATCGACGAACTATGGATCAGGGACAGAGCAATATACATAACATGGTCAAACATGTGTGGACTCGTGGCAAAGTCTTCTCTTTCATGTAATGAGCATATCAATCGCTAGCAAAGAAACAAGACCTATCTTTTTCCTTCGATAAACCTCTCACTACTAGAATGCTAAAGTGTAATAACCAAAAGATTTCTATTTGGAATTGCTTCTCGTTTGCATTAAGAGAACACACATGCCACACCGACCTAGTTCTCTAAGGGTATCTATCAACACCTAAATATCTGGTCACTATCAGAGTATCCGTCAAAGAAATAGAGAGGAAACCAGGATAGTACCTTCCAGTCAGGTACAAGAGCAGCCGAATTGCCTCCAAGCTTACTGGTCAACTTTCTTTTCAGGCCTTCAACTTCTGCAAGACATAATATAGTACACCCAATAATGAAGCGACGAAGAAAATCACAACAGCATAGAAAGTACTAATAAACAGATGGTTGCTGCATACCATTTTCTCCAGGCTTCAGGCGTCCACCCGGAAGTTTGCAGAATGTGTTACCAATTTGCAGTAGAAGTATGTGAGGATGGTTGTGTTCTTGTACCTGGAAGGTTGATCAGCAAAAGGTATCAAGAAGAATCCTTAGGTTGGAGAGATATAACAAATCTCAAATCATAGTAGGGGGTAACAATTCTAGACTACGACACCAATCATCCACTTAACTTATGCACCAACGAGATAGCTATAGCTGTGGGTCATACTTTTATAAGATTACCTTCACGATGTCAGCGTAGTATCTTATGTTTCAAGTAAAATGTGAAGAGATGACAGTGAGAAGTTGATGTTACTACATGGCCAAACATGAAAACTTAGAAGGGAATGATTGCATACAAAGAATGAAACAAACGAGGCAACAAGCATAATATATGCCTGCTAAATGGCGTCGTTCGAAACCTGACTTGAAGAGGCAGCAAAACTTTACCAAAAGTTCATATGATCCGTACAGCTAGTGACTTTACTAAGTGCAGGTTAATCCATAAAGCTTGTGACTTTACTAAGGGCAATTTAATTTATCAATTTTAAAGCTTCTTCTGAATATAAGGTTATTCAAAGAGCACAAAAATGAGTTAGAGATGACAACTAAAAAAGGAAGTAGATGGCTTCAGCCGAAGATTACATAGTTACATATTTATGTCGCGTTTCTAATGATACAATGGGCAAACGCATGCTTACAGAGGATGCCAAGTTAAACTACAAATAAATTAACACTTCAGTAGCGTTATCTTTATGACAATACAAGAATACAATTCCTGAAACTCACAGCTCGAGAAGTAACAAATAAGACATACCAGCAGAATCCCTTCAACGCTAGTCCTCATGCCCTCTTTCATATAACTGCAACACATCCATCAATAAACAAGAAAGATATATACTTTCAGTCAGTAGACTTCAAGAATGTCGTTGAGTTAAAACTACAGAAAATTAAAATGTCATATCCCCTGTAACATGTACAGCAAGTAAACCTGTTTCCCTCTTAATCAATCACGGGAACGTTAAATAGCTTATAGCTGCTTTTTGTTCACTAAAGCAGATCTTTCTTACCAGTTCTTCTACCAATATATGTACTAGCTCTTGAAACCAATTAGTTGAGCAGAATGGCCAAATGAGTATAACGATAATCATCAGGAGATAAATGAAATCAAAGGAGCCCAAGAATATTCTCTGATTTGGTTCTCAAACAATTTACGGGGAAGCTAGGAAATTCAGCAGCAGCGAGAACGCTAATACTCTCACAACGTTAACGAAGACAGCAAGATCATGATCTAAGCATGTAAAGGCCGGAGATTTCTAGGGTTTTTCTTTTCGATTCTGGTATGTTCTCCAGCAGTAGCTACGAGAAGAAACCATAAAAACGAAGAGGAAAGAGAAGGAATCGTACTTGACTTTCATACGAGCGAGTCGGTCGGCGACGGAGGTGTCCTTCTCCAGCTTCGGTTCTTTAGTTCCGAAGCTGTAGTTCGAAAGCGGGTACGTGTTCACCACCTGAGACATAGCCATCTCTTTGCTTCTCTCTCCCGGATCCACTAAGCCTAAAATGTCGGAATTTTCTTCCCCCGTCGCTCTCTGTGTATCGATCTACTGATCAGCGGCGGCGACGGCAACAGAGGAGTGATCTCGGCGGAGAATTTAATATGACACCGTCTCTCTACTACTAGCAGCTTCTAGAGTCGCGACTCTGTGCTCGTATTTTCTGAAAGGCGTATCTATGGCCCGATAGAGATTCGGGCCGAGCTTGGACAAGCTCATTACAAGCCTGGCCCATAAGAACCAGTCGGAACCTCTGCTGCCTTTGTCACAACAGTTCTGTAGTTTATCAAGCAGCAACCTGAGAAAACGCGCGAAAATTGGCAACCAAGTTCGCCGTAGCCACGACCTTCCATTTCTCTTACGATTACAGCCGTGGGAGAAAACGAAGAAGCAGTTATGGGAAAGCAAAAACAGCAGGTGATTTCTCGATTCTTCGCTCCCAAACCCAAATCCTTACCACCGCCGAATCAGGAACCTAATCCGGTAGCCGAATCGTCAACACCGCCGCCGAAGATTTCCGCCACCGTCTCCTTCTCTCCATCCAAGCGTAAGCTACTCTCCGACCACCTCGCCGCGGCGTCTCCCAAGAAGCCTAAACTGTCTCCTCACGCTCAAACCCCCACACCCGATCCCAATTTGCACCGGAGGTTCCTCCAGAGATTTCTGGAACCCTCGCCGGAGGAATCTGCTCCGGAGACATCGTCGAGGAAGTATACGCCACTGGAGCAGCAGGTGGTGGAGCTGAAAAGCAAGTACCCGGATGTGATTTTGATGGTGGAAGTTGGTTACAGGTACAGATTCTTCGGAGAGGACGCGGAGATCGCAGCACGCGTGTTGGGTATTTACGCTCATATGGATCACAGTTTCATGACGGCGAGCATACCAACGTTTCGACTGAATGTCCATGTGAGAAGGCTGGTGAATGCAGGGTACAAGATTGGTGTCGTGAAGCAGACTGAAACTGCAGCTATTAAGTCCCACGGTGCGAACCGGACCGGCCCTTTTTTCCGGGGACTTTCGGCTCTATACACAAAAGCCACGCTTGAAGCGGCTGAGGATATAAGTGGCGGTTGCGTTGGTGAAGAAGGTTTTGGTTCGCAGAGTAATTTCTTGGTTTGTGTTGTGGATGAGAGAGTTAACACGGAGACGACAGGATGTGGTTTGGATGCGAGTTTTGATGTTAGGGTCGGCATTGTTGGTGTTGAGATTTCAACTGGTGAAGTTGTTCACGGAGAGTTCAATGATAATTTCATGAGGAGTGGGTTAGAGGCTGTGGTTTTGAGCTTGTCACCAGCTGAGCTGTTGCTTGGCCAGCCTCTTTCACAGCAAACTGAAAAGGTATATTTATGTGTGCATTGCTGATTAGTTTGAACGAGTTAAGCTCCGTAATCGGTTTTATCAGATTCTGTCTGTAATTATCGTGCGCTGGATCGTTCTTCATGAACTGTTTGATAAGATCTTTGTATGTATGCAAAATTTACTCTCTATGTTAAGTTTGGAAGACTAGAACTTCTGCTCTTGGTCGATGTGAGTACATGTGCTGATGGATGTTCGTTTGGTATCTTTGCTTGGCAGTTTTTATTGGCACATGCTGGACCTACTTCAAACGTTCGTGTGGAACGTGCCTCACTAGATCGTTTCCGAAATGGTAGTGCGGTAGATGAGATTGTTTCATTATATGAAGATCTCAGTGCAAGAAACGTAGCAGATAATAAAGAAAACAAGGTGGAGGTTTCTGAAGAGGGCTTGACCGTTCATGTAGGGCATTTGATTTCCTAAAAACTTGCAATTTCTTTTATTTTGAAGATGCTTTGTTAACGCTAGATGTTCTCAATATGAGTTATATATATAATAAAGTTAGTTGCTTGCTGCAATTCCTGCTAATTTGTTGTTTTGTTGATTGTGCAGACAGTTATGAACATGCCACATCTGACTGTTCAAGCCCTCGCCCTGACACTTTGCCATCTCAAACAGTTTGGATTTGAAAGGATCCTTTTCCAGGGGGCTTCAATTCGCTCTTTGTCAAGCCACACAGAGATGACTCTCTCAGCCAACACACTGCAACAACTGGAGGTGCTCTCCGCTTGATTTTGCCTGTCAGAATGTGATGTTCAGTGAATATTAAAACTTCAGTCATTTCTTAGCTTTCTAGCAGCCATCCCCTTAAAACAAGTTGTCTCTATCTTCAGGTTGTGAGAAATAATTCAGATGGATCGGAGTCTGGCTCCTTATTCCATAATATGAATCACACTCTTACAGTATATGGTTCCAGGCTTCTAAGGCACTGGGTAAGACACATTTTCTTTCTTTTTCGTTTTTTCAGAAAAGGGCTTTGTATATCTGGTATTGTCTTCTGGAGTTCTGAAGATGCAGCAAGTCATTTCTGTGGAAGGATAAGCCACATTGTCGTCATATTAAAAGCAAATCTTACTGGCATCTCTCAATTCTTGAAGGGACATAGATTTCTATACTCCTCAGAGTCTTCAGGGACCTTTTGTTAAGGGATACGGAAATTCTAAAGATCGTTTATCATGATTTATGCTTACTTTTATTCAACAGGTGACTCATCCTCTTTGCGATAGAAATTTGATATCTGCTCGCCTTGATGCTGTTTCTGAGATTGCTGCATGCATGGGATCTCATAGTTCTTCACAAATGAGCGATGAGTTGGATGAAGAAGGTTCTGAGAGAACAATTGTACCACCTGAGTTTTATCTCGTGCTCTCCTCAGTCTTGACAGCACTGTCTAGATCACCTGATATCCAACGTGGAATAACAAGAATCTTTCATCGGACTGCTAAAGCCACAGAGGTGAAACTCGGCCTGTCCTTTTACCTTCTTATATATGTGCCTGTCATTTATGTTGACTAATCAAATCTAATCATTAAAACTTTTTCTGAAGTAAGTTGGCAAACAATAAAGAAAATCGGTATCTTTATTGTATCTAGTCAAAGAAAAAATTGCTTCATAGTAATAGCATCTGACAGAAATGGTTCAGTATCCTATCCTCTTTTCTCACGATGATATTCATTTTATAGATATCATATGTAAAGATATTAATATCAACGGGCCAAGGAGTTTTGTTTGTTCTTGGTTGTCTTGTTAAGGAAATAAAAAAAATGAATAGAGCAGTAACTATTGAAGAATTACACGATTTTTGCTTCCCACCCCTATTTTTGTAAATGAGTTATTTGTTTACCACTCTTCCTCACATGAGGCCTGAGAGTTATTAACTATTTGGGTGAAAAGTTCATCGCAGTTATCGAAGCTATTTTACGTGCGGGGAAGCAACTTCAGCGGCTTGGCATAAAGCAGGATTGTGAAATGAGGAGCATGCAATCCGCAACCGTGCGGTCTTCTCTTTTGAGAAAATTAGTTTCTGTTGTTTCATCCCCTGCTGTGGTTGACATTGCCGCAAAACTTCTCTCTGCCCTGAATAAGGAAGGCGCTGTTCGAGGAGACTTGCTCGATATACTAATCACTTCCAGCGACCAATTTCCTGAGGTTTGTATCTTGTCTGGAACTCGATACTGTTTATCGCTCCTCTCTTTATGTTTTGTTTGTGCATCATAAAGCTTCTTAAATTGATTTGCTTTTCATGAATCTATTGTTTAGTGGCGATTTATAACTCAATTGTGTTATTTACTATGCACAGCTTGCTGAAGCTCGCCAAGCAGTTTTAGTTGTCAGGGAAAAGCTGGATTCTTCGATCGTTTCATATCGCAAGAAGCTCGCAAATCGAAATCTAGAATTTCTTGATGTGTCCGGGATCACGCATTTGATAGAGGTACCCTCCAGCGAATTCGTAGTTTTTGCGACGATCCTTTCTTACCACAAGAGTGCAGCTCTCTTGATTCTCTTTAAAAACTGCACCTAAATGGATATCACCTAAAGTATCTTCATGTACCTCGACGAGAATAAGCTTTAAGAAAGAAGTTTGTGTTAATTTGCTTCTTGTGGTTACTATTCTCAGTTTCTTTCTCGTGCACATTTCCACTAGAAAATCATTCACAGCCATTGAACCTAATTTCTTCTTTTGTACCAAGTATAAATTTATCCTCTTTTAAAGTTTTGGACATTTGTTTCTGATCTGAAGCTATTGATTTCCTTCTCTGATACAGCTGCCCGTTGATGCCAAGGTCCCTATGAATTGGGTGAAAGTAAATAGCACCAAAAAGACTATACGATATCATCCCCCAGAAATAATAGCTGGGTTGGACGAGCTAGCTCTTGCAACTGAACATCTTGCTATAGTGAACCGAGCTTCATGGGACAGTTTTCTCAAAAGTTTTGGCAGATACTATACTGATTTTCAGGCTGCCGTTCAAGCTCTTGCTGCGCTGGACTGTTTGCACTCCCTTGCAACTCTGTCTACAAACAAGGTTTACCAAAGGAACAAACCCCCCAAAAATTATTGCTTGTAGTCACCTGCTTTTCAATTCTTAAATTGTCTTTTTTTTCTTTTGTCTCTATGCAGAATTATACTTGTCCTCTGTTTGTGGATGACTGTGAACCAGTTGAGATAAACATACAGTCTGGTCGTCATCCTGTATGCATCTGCTCTCGCTTCTTGTTCTTTTTCTTCCTATGCCTACTTAAGTCTGGAATATATTGCTCATTTCACTTTCAAAGTTACCCAGGTTTTGGAGACTATATTACAAGATAACTTTGTCCCAAATGACACAAGCTTGCATGCAGAAGGGGAATATTGCCAGATCATCACTGGACCAAACATGGGAGGAAAGAGCTGTTATATCCGTCAAGTTGCTTTAATATCCATAATGGCTCAGGTAACATGGAGATTAACAGTAGAACCTTATCTTAGATATGTTGAACCCTAGATGATTCTAGTTATTCCCTTTGGTTTACCAGGTTGGTTCCTTTGTACCAGCTTCATTTGCCAAGCTGCATGTTCTTGATGGTGTTTTCACTCGGATGGGTGCTTCAGACAGTATCCAGCATGGCCGAAGTACCTTTTTAGAAGAGTTAAGTGAAGCCTCGCACATAATGAGAACCTGCTCTTCACGTTCGCTTGTTATAATAGATGAACTTGGAAGAGGCACTAGCACACATGACGGTGTAGCCATTGCCTATGCAACATTACAACATCTCTTGGCAGAAAAGAGATGTTTGGTTCTTTTTGTCACGCATTACCCTGAAATTGCTGAGATCAGTAACGGGTTCCCAGGTTCTGCTGGTACATACCATGTCTCGTATCTGACATCACAGAAGGATAATGGCAGTTGTGATCATGATGATGTGACCTACCTATATAAACTTGTGCGTGGTCTTTGCAGCAGGAGCTTTGGTTTTAAGGTTGCTCAGCTTGCCCAGGTAAACTCACTCCCTCTTATTTCACGCGCGCAAATGCTTACACAAGTTCATATCGTCATACAAGGGATTAAAGAAGGCGATTTAAGTGAAAGTTGGATATACTGGTCCACTCACGAACCTGACAACACATCTATGATTGACTGTAGATACCTCCATCGTGTATACATCGAGCCATTTCCATGGCTGCAAGTTTGGAAGCTGAGATAGGTGCAAGAGAGAGAAATAGACTTACTAGCATAAAGCATCTCATGGAGTCACCTGGAGAAGCAAAAGCACACGAAGACCACCAAGAATCTCGCGACTCTGGAGGGGATCCAGGGAGCGCGGAAGAATGTATGTCTGCTTTAGGTGGCTTGTTTGCAGACCTGAGATTTGCTCTCTCTGAAGAGGACCCTTCAAAATCATTCGAGTATATAAATCATGCTTGGAAGACTGCAAAAGAATCAGTAGCAAGGTCGGGAAGATCAAACTAAAACGCACTTCATCATCAACATTTGATCTACTGCTTGGGTTTTACTCATGTGCAGGCAAGTAGGAATGTTATTAACTGGCGATAAAGTATGTGTAATTAACTAGAGAACAGAGATGGTGTCTGCGTTTTTGGGATTGATCTAAACGCCTTTTGATTTAAGCAGCTTTGTGTTGCATTTGTTCATAACAAATCAAAAGTGATGTGCATAGTCTCTTCTTCCTTTTTCATCTTTCAAATGCATTCTATGGAGAAGCTGAATTCCAAAACTAGCCTTACATTTGGAGAACGCGCACGATAGTACGATACAGTCAAATGTGATGGTGAGGGTAAATATGAGATTTTTTCTTCTTCCGAGAAAACAAAACAAAACAAACAAAAAAGGTTCTGGAAGCGAAGAAAAGAATCCGATCCGTAGAGGGTAAGGGAAATATGTTCTGTTCGTTCGATGTTCTCATCTTTGATAGAACCGTAGATCATAATCAGCTTCGAATTAGTGTGAATAGCGAAATTGTTCCGTGAATTTGGATTTTGATATCTGTCTAACCACCTGATAGTAGAGGAAGATGATCAATTTGTAGGCCTGTAGTATTTACTAACGAGTTTTTTCTCTTTATAATGTTGCCATCAGGTGAGCTGTAATATTAAGGCTGGGTCAAAGGTCAAAGCCTGAAAGAGAACATAATAATCAGCTGAAGATGAAGTATGTTTCCTCTTCTACCAGTTTTCTTTCAGCTTGTGTCTACTAGTTAAGAGTAAAGCATCAGGGATGAATGAGGAATATATTCTTATTAATGCTCATGGATTTGCCTGTTCCAGCTGAAAAAGTGAATATTAAGAGTCAGAGATGATGTTTGCTTTAGCTATTACCAACAACTGTATTCTCTCTTGTGCAGTATTAAGTATGTTCTTTTTTTTATGGCAGGGGACGTGTACAATGGGATGAAGCTAATATAGTGGAAATCGAATCCAACAAACCTGTTAGGCAGAAGATTACAGAACCAAAGACGCCGTATCACCCCATGATTGGTGATGATGGTTTGTCCTTTACTTTGGATTGTTCTCTGTTTCGCCTACATACATGCTTTTTGGCATTCTTGCATATAGTAACCCACCACCATATATCCAGACAATCTATGTTTTGTTCATCGTAGGCTCACTGTTTTTGGGAAGAATGCTTACTACTCTCTCTGGTTGGTTAATCTGAAATGGTATCATCACTTGAACTAGTGCTATCCTTGCGCTGATCCCTGAACAAAGTTTGTGTTTTTTTTCAGGCTCTCTGTCTCCTAGAGGAAGATCTTTTGACAACTGTGTTGATGAAATGCATCGTGCGGAAGAACTAAGGAATATTCTGAATGATTTTGCTTCTTCCAGTCAAAATACCAGCCAGAGATCTGATGCTGGTGGCTGGAGCTCGTCAGAGGATGACGCAGATCCAATGGATGGAAATGAAGAAGGTTCTTTGCAAACAGATTAAAGCCGACTCGTAAGTTTCATCGGGTCGTATCTTCATCTCTGTTTTTGTGCACTGCAGATTCTGAGAGCGAGAAAAACGCAAGTTTCAAGGAACATAGACAGACACACTATGACGAGTTTCGAATGGTGGAGGAGCTGAGATCCTCTGGGTCTTTCTATGGTGAAGATGCAGAAGTGTGTGATGGCGCCAAAACGGGTAAAGCCGAGGCAACAATCTCACAAAATACTCCAAGCTTGGATAGAGAAACAATCGACGGTGCTGCAGATGCGGTATCTTCGGGGAAGTCATCTTCTTCCTCTAGTTGATACAGAATGAACCAATTGTTGTTACTAACGGTGTTATTATGTATTATACACAAGTTCTAACTTTCTATTTAGTCTGGTTTGTAACGAGTCCGAGAGTTGAGACTTTGAGAAAGCAGAAAGAAAAAAACGAATATCTTTCAAATGATGCCCTCATCTTTCATTAGTTCGTTATATTCTCACATTTGTTTATCCTCCAACGCCGCTTTCCCATTGAACAACCAGGTGATTGTGCTCATACTTAAAAGCCGAGATGTGTACCTGCAAACAAATGACCAACATGTTCTCGGTTACTTCGATCCACACTTGCAAGAAACCAAACGCTAGGTGCTAAAATATAACGGCACATTTAAGGTTCGGGAATGATTTTGATAATTTGTGGTTTATGTAGCTGTTTGTGCAGTTAGATGAAGAAGTGTGGGTGGTTTCAGACATTTTTTGGGTTTGTAGAACAATGCTTTTTAAGTGAAAGAAATGCATAGAATTGGAAAAAATATATATAATGCTGAAAAAACATATCAAATAAAAAAGCTCCTTGAAACCAAGAATATTTTATTGCATTTCAACCCAAAAAAGAAAAAGAAGGAAAGCCGAGATAAGTTTCGGACATGCAAATAAGAGAAGAACGAAACACAGAACAAAGAAGCAACAACAATTCCAAACAAGAGAAACCGGAGATGCAAAGTATCTATGATAAAGCGGATTTGATATTGTCAATAGTGTGATCCATGAGATCCTCAACATGTGTGACAAAACCTTGATCGACATCAGCAGTTGGTTTAGCGCTAACCAAGAACTGATATCCAAGCGCCAATAGACATCCTCCACCATTTTTGTGGCAATATCGAGAATCCCGAAGGAAGAATCTGCACAGAGTCTGAGCTTTCACCTCTCATGATCTCCTCCATTGAATCCGATTCTACTGGTGCATACACCAGCAATGCACTCGATGCATCATTCCACGTCTCTTGCAGAACTGAGATATCATCATCCTGCTTATTTTTTTCAAACTATAAGTGAAAAACATATATTCAACAGCAGAAAGAAGAAGGAACCGATCCTACTCACGATTTGAAGAAAAGAGACGTAGTTTCCATGGATTCTTGATTTTCGAATCTTGATCTTTTCTTCAATGGAGGTGGCATCAGTGGCCAAGATATCCCACTGGTCTCTGATATTTTGGTTGCTGAGGAAATCAAACATTGCATTCTTGCTCACTGGGAACCAAACAGAAGTGGCTGCACTCAACACAATCCCGGTCTGCTCACCGTGCACATTCACGTTCTTTCGGGTCATCAGTCTCATGTTTTGTCTCTCATTCTCTTCATATATAAGTTTTCTCCCATTTTCCCGCCTGAGAACCGGCGATACCCTAGTAGTAGCTTACAGTCATACGCTGAGCTAGCGTCACTATTTCAGTTGCAACCTTTGAAGACAGCCCTACATCGAACACTTATATCACAATCTAGGATAGTGAAAACCAAAAGTGATACTATATAAATATATATCTGTAATTATATTTTAGACTACAAATCAATCTAGTTAGGATATCAAATATCGTCCAAAACATTACATTGAGTTTAATAGTTGTTCTGAAGTTTTGGTGGTTCAAAGCCTCGTTACCTGATACAGTAATATTGAATTAGTAGCACTGGAATTTTAAATTAAAGGACAAGCTAAGAGATCAATTTTGATATTATTTTGAATCTCCACAAAAATTGTGTAGATTTGGCAGACGACGCTGATGAATATATAAATGTAAAGTGATAAAACAAATCTCTTTAAGAAAACCTTCCGGTATATGATCGGAATCTCCAAATGAGTTTTCTCTCTTACAACAAATATCTATGAACAGAAGTATATACGTGTGAAAAACATTACCTACATACATATATAAGAGACAATCAGAACCTTTAACTAGTTTTTTTTTTTTTTTGAACTGAAACCTTTAACTAGTTTTTGCTTTTGTTTTGTCTTGTGGTTTTAATCTTCTCAAGTTGGTTTGGCCGATATTTATAATCGTGTAAAGAAACCAAAACGGATAGTGCTTAGCACTAGCCCAAGACCGTAATACCCGAGAAACCCAAGAGAATAACCCTCTAAGTATGTGAATGAATATGAAGAACAATTAGAGAATACTTGAAAAACTTTTAAAGAGAATTTTAGAACTTATGATGAACACTCTTATTATTTCAACTTCTTGTACTTTTTACAAATGATGGGGTGAGGAGGTATTTATAGCCTCCAAAAGATCTTACAACATAAATCTAGATTTTTCTACTCTAACCTCCTTAACCTAGATATTTCTTAATTTTCTAAATTTTTTAATATAATATCTAGATTTTTTAACAAAAATATCTTATCCTAACCTCCTTACTTCCTAGATTTTTCTAATATAATATCTAGATTTTTATCATACAAATCTAGATTTTTCTACACAAATATCTTATCCATAACCTCCTTACTTCCTAGATTTTTCTACCATAATATCTAGATTTTTTATCATACAAATCTAGATTTTTCTACACATATATCTTATCCCAAAATCAAGTTTAATTTCAATACTCCCCCTTAAACTTGATTTTGTCAACCATCCCGAGCTTTGAACGAAGTAGCTCAAACTGGCCTTTTGGCAGTGACTTGGTGAAGATATCTGCAACATTATCTTCACTTCGAACATCCAAAGCTTCAATCGTTCCATCAAGCACCTTCTCCCGTATGAAGTGATGTTCCAACTCAATATGTTTAGTCCTTGCATGGAACACCGGATTATTCGCCAGCTTGATAGCACTCTGATTATCTCCATAGATAGTAACTGGCTTGTTGATTGGCTCGAACAAGTCTTCAAGGAGTCTTCGAAGCCAAATGCACTCTTGAGCTGCGAGTGTTGAAGCTTTATACTCTGCTTCAGTGGTTGACAACGACACTGTTGCTTGCTTCTTGCTGCACCATGAAACACTTGTGTCTCCACATAGAAACACATAGCCCGAAGTTGATTTCCGATCATCCAGATCTCCACCAAAGTCTGCATCCGTGAAGCCATAGAGAGAGACCTTGGCATTGTACTTATACACCAAACCCATGCCAAGAGTTGTCTTCACATACTTCAAGATCTTCTTTGCTGCTTCTAGATGTGGCTTCCTCGGTGTCTGCATAAACCGACTTACAAGACCAACCGCAAAGGAAATGTCAGGCCTTGTAATGGTTAAGTATAGAAGACTTCCTACAAGAGATCGGTAAGGTCGAGGATTGGGTAGCAGAGATCCTTCATCGCGCTTCAACTTAACGTTTACATCCATCGGAGTAGTACGTGTTTTTCCTTCGTGTACCCCGAACTTCTCAACAATCCTTCTTGCATAACTTTGTTGGCCGATGAATATTCCATCCTTTACTCTTTCAACCTCCAATCCAAGGAAGTTATTAAGCTCACCCAACTTCTTCATCTCAAACCTTATTGACATATCCTCTTGTAGACGAGCGATTTCCGCTTCATCATTCCCGGAGATTATCAAGTCATCCACATAGAGAAGAACTACCACGTGGACTCTTCCATTCTTCTTGAGGAATAAGCTCGGATCAGAATTAGATGGGACAAACCCGCAGAACTGAAGAAACTGAGCAAGCTTTCCATACCAGGCTCTTAAAGCTTGTTTTAACCCATATAGAGCCTTCTTTAGCTTGCACACATAGTCAGGATGCTCTCTTGATGTGTAACCAGGTGGTTGCTCCATATAGATTTCCTTATCGAGTTCTCCATATAAAAATGCATTCTTCACATCTAACTGCCATAACTTCCAGCCAAAGTGATACAAACTTGCCCACGATTTTAGCACTTGAATGAATGGTATTGACGATTTGGATATGGACCGGGATAAGCTACTAGCGAATCCGGAACTGGTGGATCGATGGGAGCGTTGAAGGATGCGGAAGGCCTTCAGTATACCCAACCCTTAGCCAACCTTGGATGTGACGCACCAAGACGCTGGACTCAGGGGCGTTGAATGGATGTGACGCACAAACAACAAATTGCTCACGAAGAACAAAAGAGAGAACAAGTTCTCAAATATAGAAATTTCTATTAAAAATGATCAAAGATGGTTTATTATTACGGCATGCAAGCCTTATTTATAGTTTTACAATTGTTAAAAACTAGAAAGAATGTGGAAAAAGAGTAAACTGAAAACTAGGAAAGACTTGACTCAATTTGTTGAATAACTCTTCGGTTTTGGTCAAAAATGACTCTTGGGCTCCAAAATTCCGTGTCCCTTCTTTTGGTTGGCTCTTGGGCTTGTTCAAGGATGGAAAATGCTCCAGAAAAGCCCAAGACATTAATCCATGTGGGTCTGGTCGAACTGGATTGATGCCAAAGAAGCCTTGATAGATTTTGCTCTCCAATCGTCCATCTTGTGGTAAACAGGTACCTTGGGTTGATCTGGTGCAATCTTGTACTTCTTGATCCCCCTAACTTGTAGGCTTATCTGTGGCTGAGAGAAATGTCCTTGGTGGCTTGAGAACAAGTTGGCATCATGAGGTTCTTTCCACAGCTCCAAAACTAGCATAGCCGAGAAACTTTGGCTGCCTTGGTCAAGAATTGCATTGCCTTGACCAACTCCAATTCCAGCACGATCCATGGGTATTCTGATATGCTCCAAATGATCCTCATAGCTGCGTGGTTGAGTGAAAAGAACTCCACCAAATGTTGTTTTGAAGCTGAAATCCTCATGGTCCATCCTAAGCTCCATGGGCGGCCTTGTCCGGGTTCTTGGTCTACGGTCCGCGCTATCCAGGATTGTATCATTCCCTCCCTCTTGAAAAGGATTTGTCCTCAAATCCATTTCACCTGCATCAAAAGGAAATGAATTAGACACAAAGATTCTAAACAACAAGTGGACAAACTTGTAAACTTTAGAGAAGTGAAGTTTTGGAAAGAAACTTCCTTGGAGTATCGAAGATGTTTTCCTTATGAACTTCCAGTTCCAAACTCCAAACTGACAAGTCCCTTTTTGGCTCTCCTTGATTGCTGCCTTAAGAAACCATTCCTGTTTCAGGTTCTCCTTTGGTCCACCGTCAATCTCCTTAGCAACATGAACCTGATTTTCCTGTCTTTTCACAAACACTAGAAACACCACATCAAATGTGCAAAAGATATAATCAAGCAACTTCTTAAGTAAGTGTTCTTTCTATGAACGTTCAAGACAAGTTCCAAATGGTCTTTAAGAATCACAAAAACGTGGACATAATCAAGAAAGTGATTACTACACCAAAAATCTGAAACTGATCTAAGAACAAACAAAGCGTTATCAGAACATGAACTGATCTTTGTAAATTCGGACAAGCTTTTATCAAGATCATTCAAACGAGATTTTAACAGTTTATGGGATGATATCAAAACACTGAAAACATTTTCAAGAAATAGTCTCAAAGAATCAGAAACAAATGTTTTCAAATGACGTGAAGCAATTCTTTTCTTTCTCACAAAAACTCTTAAAAAGAGATTGAGATCAGAAAATCCTGAGATCAGAAAATCGTTTGGAATGAAGAATCTTGCAAAGCTGAATGTTTTTAAAATTGACATCAAGTTGAAAACAATTTTATAAAATTCAGAGACACAAAACTTTTCAGGTTTTCCCATTTCAAACCGTTTTTCTAACATAAGCACATCAAGCTTTGTTTTAACCAAACCAAGTGCCTTACAGTGCTTTGAAAAGTCATGAGAAGATGAATTATGCTCTGGTTTTAGCTTCAAACCGTTTGGATGCTCACCCAAATGCAGAATCATCCATTCTCCATTAACAAAATCCATAACCTTATTATCCTGTCCTTTCACAAGCACTAAAGAAACAAAATCAAGTGTGCAAAAGAAATACTCAAAAAACTCCCCTGAAGTAAGGACGTCTAGAACAAGAATCAGGTTCATTGGATCATCATCTAAAGCATTTTCATAGACAAAAATAACGTTAGGGTACACATTGACACACACAACTTCTTTTGAACACAGGGAAATCAAAGAAGTATCAATGCAAACAAGCAGGTTGAATTGTGCCAAATGAGAAATGTTTTGATCATCCTGAGATTCAGAACATCTCCTAGTCCTAAACAAATGCCTTTCACGCCATTTTCTAAGCCAAAGTTCTCTCATTACACAGCTGGATTCATGCATCTCAGAGAATGTTCTAAACTTTGGAAAATTTGTTTCAGAAAACATAAGCAATTGATCTAGCTTAGAAAAGCTTTCAGCAAAAACAATTTTCTTCAGTTTTAAACCTTCCTCACAAAATTTTAGAGACCAAAAATCCTCACAGCAAAAGACTTCACAGGTTTCTTCAAATGATCTCAAAGCGAGATTAGAATCACAGACTTTTTCAAACCGAAAGCTGTTTTGCAAAAAGAATTTATCATGCTCAAATTTCTGAAAAGATTGAATTCCAGTTTCTGAAACAAGTTTTGCCTTGTCAAAACCCTTCAAGTTTTCAAACCCAAATCGTTTCTGAGAAGTTTCAAACTTAGAAAAAATTTCAGCAAATGTAAACTCTGTTTTTGCTCTAAATGACTCAAATGTTTTCTCACTTAAAGAAACTTCTAGAGGACATTCAAGGTCACGAAATTCATCAAGGAAATCACATTTTGGCATAAATAAATTCTCAGGTTGAAGTGTTTCAAAAGACTGAATCATTTTATCAAAAACAAATTCAGAAACACAAAACTCATCAACTTTTTCCAACCCCAAACGATTTTCCTCTTCAACAGAAACTAGAACAAACAAGTTAGATCTTGCATCAAACAAGCTAGTTCCTTACAGTGCTTTGGATAGCCAAAAGAGGATGACTTAGAAGCTGGTTCTGGTTCAAGGTTAGGCTGATTCTCCTTGTCATTGGACGTTGTGCTATACGCTTCCTCTTCCTCAAAATCATGTGAAAAGAAAACAAGACTACTCGGGTGCTCCGGTTGCAAAAGGGTTAGTTCTGCACAAGTCTGTTCACTATCAAGCATTGATTCAGTTTGAGACAAAAGAATAAGACTCTTATCCTCACAAGACGTCCTTATTTCAATCAGCTCATCTTCATACTCATCAAAAATTGGTAAAGAATCAAAAAAATCTTTTAGTTCTTCAGTGTTGCTTTCAGATTTACCTTTGGGTTTTGAACTGATGAATAATGATTGGTCAGCTACAGTTGCACATGTGGTTTTGCTCTTCTTTTCGCACTCATTCACGGCTTTAAGTGCTTCCATCATTTCTCTCTCAAAGTTTTCACAAAACTTTTGGCTGTCAAACCGGTTTTGAAGCTTCCTTTGATCACCAAGGTTGTGGTCTTGCTCTGCTTCTTCTATGGACGATTTGGATTGCTTTCTACCTCTCCAATTAGGCTCCTCATGTTCTCTCCTTAGGTGTGACCTTTCCTGCACACAATCAAACTCATCAAAAGCAAACTGTTTCTTATTTCTAAAAATCAGTTTCTCTTTACCAAACAAGGTTTTAGAGGGAGATTTGAAAACGCCTTGTTGTGGGGTTTTCTCTTGGCTAGATTTCCTTTGAAGACCAAACATCTTATCCCTGAAAAACACTTAGCAAACAAATTAAATAACCAACTCTCTTCCTCACGATTTTGGTGTCTCTCAAGTGTTTCACTCAACGGTTCTAAGCAAGCAATCCGATAAAATTCAGTGTTCCACAAAACCCAACACCCCAAGAAGAAGATAGAAAGATTAAAGACTTCTTTTCTTTTATTAGAAATCCGCTTTAACCACTTCCAGGCCGGCTTTCTCTTCAGCCAACTGGATTTCTCCTCAGTCACCCCCAACTGGTTTTTCCTCAGTTGTAAACGATTAAAACTCTTTTTTTTTTTAAATCGTTTCAAAACAAAGGTAAGAAGTGGCCCGGATGGAGATAAGAGAAGTGTTTCAGAATTTTAGAAGATGAAAAGATGAGAAGATGAAATACCCCTTCAAGTGTGCTCTGATACCACCTGATACAAACTTGCCCACGATTTTAGCACTTGAATGAATGGTATTGACGATTTGGATATGGACCGGGATAAGCTACTAGCGAATCCGGAACTGGTGGATCGATGGGAGCGTTGAAGGATGCGGAAGGCCTTCAGTATACCCAACCCTTAGCCAACCTTGGATGTGACGCACCAAGACGCTGGACTCAGGGGCGTTGAATGGATGTGACGCACCAAACAACAAATTGCTCACGAAGAACAAAAGAGAGAACAAGTTCTCAAATATAGAAATTTCTATTAAAAATGATCAAAGATGGTTTATTATTACGGCATGCAAGCCTTATTTATAGGTTTTACAATTGTTAAAAACTAGAAAGAATGTGGAAAAAGAGTAAACTGAAAACTAGGAAAGACTTGACTCAATTTGTTGAATAACTCTTCGGTTTTGGTCAAAAATGACTCTTGGGCTCCAAAATTCCGTGTCCCTTCTTTTGGTTGGCTCTTGGGCTTGTTCAAGGATGGAAAATGCTCCAGAAAAGCCCAAGACATTAATCCATGTGGGTCTGGTCGAACTGGATTGATGCCAAAGAAGCCTTGATAGATTTTGCTCTCCAATCGTCCCATCTTGAGGTAAACGGGTACCTTGGGTTGATCTGGTGCAATCTTGTACTTCTTGATCCTCCTAACTTGTGGGCTTAACTGTGGCTGAGAGAAATGTCCTTGGTGGCTTGAGAACAAGTCGGCATCATGAGGTTCTTTCCACAGCTCCAAAACTAGCATAGCCGGGAAACTTTGGCTGCTTTGGTCAAGAATTGCATTGCCTTGACCAACTCCAATTCCAGCACGATCCATGGGTATTCTGATATGCTCCAAATGATCCTCATAGCTGCGTGGTTGAGTGAAAATAACTCCACCCAATGTTGTTTTGAAGCTGAAATCTTCATGGTCCATCCTAAGCTCCATGGGCGGCATTGTCCGGGTGCTTGGTCTACTGTCCGCGCTATCCAGGATTGTATCACAAAGCTTGCAGCTAAAGATAAAAGTGAACGTACCGTAGTCATCTTTGCCACTGGACTGAAAGTCTCATCATAATCTTCTCCATACTTCTGGGAGAATCCCCGAGCAACCAACCTTCCTTTGTATCTATCAATGCTTCCATCTGTCCTTCGCTTGATACGGTACACCCACTTGCATGAGACGGTTGGACATCCTTGGGTTTTGGAACCAAATCCCAAGTTTCATTCTTTTTAAGAGCATCCATCTCCTCCTTCATTGCGGTCTCCCACTCTTTAACTCCTTTTGCTTCATCATATGATGATGGCTCTTCTTCATCTAATGGAGCTGCAAAATAGCATGAGTAAGTAGTGACAAAACTGTCATCTCTGAACCGAGCAGGCTTGACAATGTTCCGTTTCGGCCGTTGATTAGCCATGGAACCATGGTCTTCTTCCTCATCTTCTTCTTGGTTAGTGCTCCCCCTTTCACCTTGTGTCTCTTGTTCAGAACTTCCACCTTCTTTTGGTATCTGAACAGCTGGTTCATCGCCTTTGAGGGAACCCGTACCATCTTTCTCAAACAAGACTTGAGGAGGTCCATAATAGGAAGAAACTTCATCAAAGACAACATCACGAGATACAGTGTACCTGTGTGTCTCTGGATCCATGCACCTCCAACCCTTCCTCTGTTCATCATAGCCGACAAAGATGCACTTCTTTGCCTTTGCCTCCAGCTTGGTTCTATGAGAATCGAACACATGGACGTAGCAGATTGATCCAAATATCCTGAGATGTTTCACCGTTGGCTTCTTCTTGTGAACCATCTCATATGGAGACTTCATATTATTTGGACTAAGCGGCATCCGGTTGATGACATAGGCTGCACATCTCATACCTTCCGCCCATAAGGCCTTAGGTAAATTCTTCGCATGTAGCCAGCTTCTACAAGTCTCGCTTAGATGTCTGATCTTCCTTTCTGCTACTCCATTCTGTTGAGGTGTATATGGACATGTAAATTCTCTCTTGATACCATGCTTCTGGCAGAAAGAGAGAAACTCCTTTGACATAAACTCCCCTCCATTATCCGTCCTTAGAGTCTTGATCTTCCGATCTAACTCTCCTTCCATGGTGACCTTGAATTCTTGAAACCTTGAAAATACCTCTGATTTTTCCTTCACGAAGTATACCCAAGTGTACCGTGAGAAGTCATAACGAACATCAACACGTAGCGGAACCCGGAATAGGAGGATGTTCTCGTTGGACCCATCAAGTCACTATGGACCCTCTCCAAAGGAGCGCTGCATCGTGAAGTAGAGTTGTCAAATGGAAGCCTCTACTTCCATATTGACAACCTTCACAGAGTATTCCTTCATTCTGAATCTTCAACTTTGGGAGCCCGTTAACCAGATCTTTATTCACCATAACCTTCAGCTTAGTCATATTTATATGCCCAAGCCTTGCATGCCATATAAAGGCATTATCATTCTTTCTCATCTTCTCCACATAAGTGTTGGAGGCAGATAAGACATAAAGATCTTTGACCCGTGCTCCGGTGTGAACTACGTCTGCCTTTAATTCCTGAATATTTTTCAAGAATTTAACATCTTTTGGGCCAAATAAAACGTAGTTACCTGAGTCTACCGCATTCACCACTGAGAGAAGATTCTTCTTTACTCCAGGGACATGATATACATTCTTGAGAGTGATTGGACTTCCATCATCTCCTTCAATGACAACAGTCCCTTCCTTCTCAACCCGGTGGACTGAATTATCCGCGGTAATAATGGCTTCTTTCCCGTCATGACTTTGAAGACTAGAAAATAACTTCTCATCTCCGGTAATATGATGGCTACAACCAGAGTCGACGATCCAATCATTTCCCAGATTTTTAGTTTTGGATGTACCTGAAGATGCAGCCTCCACCGTGAAGCATTTTCCCCATTCTTCGTCTTCAGCATGAGCTTTTGATTCTGCCATATTTGTTTCCTTCAGCTTGACTCTGCAGTCCTTTTTGAAGTGTCCAAGCTTTCCACACCGGTAGCACTTGAACTCTTCTTATCTCCCGTAGAAGATCCTTCCCGTCCATCATTGTTCTTTTGACCTTCAAACTTGGGTTTGCCTTTGAAGCTCTGTTGCCTCCGAGCTACGAAAGCACTCCCCGAGTCATCTTGGATTTTGACTCCAGCCATTTGTGTGGCTAATGATTCTTGCGAAGCTAGCAGGTTCTCAAAGTCCTCCAAGGAAGGTTGTGTAGCCCATCCTTGAACGGAAGTCACAAACGGTGTATACTCGGGCCGTAGACCTCGAATAATAGACCGCTTTAATCGTGCTTCCGAAATAGATTCCTCAGGGTTAAGAGTATTAATCTCAGAGCAAAGGTTCTTTACCTTGATGAAGAACTCTGAGATTGAAGACTCCCCCTGCTTCGCATTCGCCAGCTCATTCTCTAACAGCTGTAGACGAGCTTCATTCTTCTTGTTGAACAACTGATCCAGCGCCGCCAAATGGAGCTAGCGGATGTGCACCTTGAGACATGCTCAAATACTCCCGAGGATATTGACCTCTTCAATGCAAACTCCGCCTTGGCATTCTTCCGTGTCCATTCCTTTGTCGCTTCCGCGGTTGCAGCATCTCCCCTGGTGGTGGTTGTGCTGCTACCACCGACGACATCCCATAAATCCTCACTCACCAAGTATGACTCCATGCATGACTTCCATAACCGGTAGTTAGATTGGTTTAAGATCTTCATCCCCAATCCAACAACACGACCCATTGACTCCATACTTAGAAAACTCAAGCTCTCTTTAAATTCCGATCTTGAAAAGAACCAAATTAGAATGGCTCTGATACCATGTAAAGAAACCAAAACCGATAGTGCTTAGCACTAGCCCAAGACCGTAATACCCGAGAAACCCAAGAGAATAACCCTCTAAGTATGTGAATGAATATGGAAGAACAATTAGAGAATACTTGAAAAACTTTTAAAGAGAATTTTAGAACTTATGATGACACTCTTTATTATTTCAACTTCTTGTACTTTTTACAAATGAGGGGGTGAGGAGGTATTTATAGCCTCCAAAAGATCTTACAACATAAATCTAGATTTTTCTACTCTAACCTCCTTAACTAGATATTTTTAATTTTCTAAATTTTTAATATAATATCTAGATTTTTCAACAAAAATATCTTATCCTAACCTCCTTACTTCCTAGATTTTTCTAATATAATATCTAGATTTTTATCATACAAATCTAGATTTTTCTACACAAATATCTTATCCATAACCTCCTTACTTCCTAGATTTTTCTACCATAATATCTAGATTTTTATCATACAAATCTAGATTTTTCTACACAATATCTTATCCCAAAATCAAGTTTAATTTCAATAAATCGTACAAGAGTGAGAGATATGAAGTCACTGAGAAGGGGGAGATGAGACAGTTACGTAAGAAACACTCTGGACCAGTTGTCCACGCACACGTAGTGTATTAGCGATGGATAAACTTATCTAAATATATCTTATCACAATGATATCTAACACCATCTCTCCAAATTTCTATGAAAATCTTAAAGTTTCGAATATAGTGTGATACAAAATTTTATTTTAATTTTTTACATACCTTAAAATAATTAATTTCAAAAATTAAAATTAGGAAAATAATGATATGAAACAATTAGTTGGACATATTAAATAGACTTTCTATCTTACAAAATTTCCTTTGGTAGTAATAATAATAAAGTTGTGCCTTTAATCCTTTTTTTTTCTTGTGATACGAAATCAATATAAGAGCTGGAACGGTTTGTAATTGTGGTTTCAGGAAAATAACATGATATGAAGTGTTTTATTTCTAATGCTTCACCAAATCACTAACCTAATAAATGGCAAATTATTTGAATAGTTTGTAGTTTTTAGAATAGTTTTTGATTTTTGTTTTTTTTAAACTACTTTTTTAATCATTAAGGTTTTTCAATAAATAGATTTCCTAATTTTTTAATGGTTTTTAGCATTTTACAAACGAAAAACAAAAACCCATGTTTTGTGAGTTTTTGACACATTAGGGCCGGAGATTTTATTTGACTTTTTTCTTAAAGTTTATTGACTTCTTAAGTTTTTTTAAGACACAATCAAAGAAATAATTTTTAAGTTTATTGCCTACATTTTTATTGTATTTTTATTATTTTTATAAGAAACAATATGTTTTTATTAGTAAATTTTTATGTTTGTTTTATCATTTTAATCTTATAAACAAAATTACTAATTCAAATATAGTCAAAACCAAAAACTAAATAAATCATCATTCAAGTTTCTTAAAAACTAAAATCTACAGCAAATCAAAAACCAAAAATTAAAAACCAAAATGTAAAAATCAAAAAATAAAAGCCAAAAACCAAAAACTAAAATCTAAAAACCAGGTAAACAAAACATTCATGGCTTAATTTAGCTTTTATTAAAACAAAAATTAGAAAATATCATTAAATCTCAATAGAATTGTTTATCTCCTTTCCTACTAAATCAGTCGAACTCGAATCCATTGTAAGAGCTACGGTCGAAACTACACTGGAAATTTACAAGTTTAGATCTGGCTGTGGCATGTAGGATCGAACGATTCATATAATACCACGTGTCTGAGGTCCCCACTCGTTGCACGAGATCTATTTGAACAATTATTCGATCAGCACGTGTCCGTGTCATTTGATCCCACGAGGTCGGTGACGCTTGGCTAGTTGACCGGAAAGTCGGTTATTTCCGGTTTTACTATGTACGTTTTCGGTCAAAAAAATTTGAGCGGTTTTTATCAATAAATCAAGAGTGTTTTTTTTTCTTTTTTCCCGTCAACTAGGTCTTAATTTGTGAAAAAAAAATAAGAAAAGAAAAGAACATTTTTCTTTATAAATTCTTGTCAATTTCATGTTGGTATTTGTCAAAAATATTTATGTACCTGTTACCTGTATTTTGTTACTGACCCTAGTTTTTACTATTTTATATTATAAACGCGTTCTATCTTTAGGGAAAATAAAAGAGAAATCTCCTATAATCTTTTTTTTTTTTTGGTTTTTTTTTGTTTATCGCGGAAATTGGTCGTCGTCCTCTTAAAACATTTTCTCCTCATTGCTGCTGTAAAGTGTCAATCTCTTATTTACTCCCTCTACTTGGTTTCTACGAATTTCTGATTTTGGGATTCGTGCGAGGCTAGTCTACTTGCTGGGTTCTGATTTGAGTTCGCGATTGGATTTAAAAGTTTGTTCTTTTTTGGTAAGTTTGCGCTTTCAGATATGCGATGCTCAAGTTACTTCAAATTTGCTCCTGTTGATTAGGGCTTTCCAGTGTAATCAAGAATTTGTCTTTCCGTCTTCTTAATTGCATCGAGGAACAATTTGCTTGTTGTTTATAGGCCTGCTCGTTTCCGGATTTGTGTATATCTATCTAGTCGCTGATTTTGTTTTCATTTCCTTCAGATTCTGACCACCGACTGCTCAGGCTTTGGCAAACCAGCTGTATCACCTTAATTCTTGGACCCTGAACAGTTGTATATCCGATGCACATCTCATTTTGATCCGTGGAAGTAGCCCATAGCTGCTTAGGATTCTTTTTTGCCTTTGTTATTGGCTCAAATTCTGCTGCTTGGTTTCAAGTCTCAAGCTTCCTCTGAATCTGTGCGTTTGGTCTGTGTCTGCTCTCCTGGGGCATGAACAAAGCAGCGGTCTCAGGAGCTATCGACTCGAGTTTTTCCCTGACCGATGCTGTTGGCCCGGAAGCCCTAAATATGCAGAGGGGCAGTGGCATCAATAATATGCGTATCCCAACATCACCAATCTCCTTCCCCTCGAATAACATTAACGTTCCCGGTTCTTTGGTTCTTGATGGGTCTGCTTCAATGCAGCACTTGTCTCAGCAGCAACAGCAACTACAACAGCAGGCAGGACAAGGTTCTGTTCCATTGAGGGAAAACAACTATTCCCATGTGGATAAGAAGCCCAGATTAGAAGTTAAGCAAGAGGACATGATGCAGCAGCAGTTTTTGCAGCAGTTTATGCAGCGTCAGGACCCCACGGGAAGGAATCCGCAGTTGCAAGCTTTGCTTCAGCAGCAGAGACTGAGGCAACAGCAACAGATTCTTCAATCCATGTCACCGTCTCAAAGACTCCAACTTCAGCAACAGCAGCAGTTAAGACAGCAATTACAGCTACAAGGCACTCAACAGATCCCTCCCAATGTACGTCCTTATGAAGTTGGCGTTTGTGCTCGGAAATTGATGATGTATTTGTATCATCTGCAGCAACGACCTGCTGTAAGCTAATACTATTTTATGGAATTCTAGCAATTTCATCACATTTATTCCAGTTCTCCTCCCATCACTGATAGTCTGATACCTTTTTATAGGAAAATTGCATTACCTATTGGAGGAAGTTTGTGGCTGAATACTTCTCACCTCGTGCAAAGCAAAGGTTGTGCTTGTCACAGTACGAAAGTGCTGGTCACCATGCGCTTGGCATGTTTCCACAGGCAGCTCCGGTCAGTCTTTTCTTAGCTGCGTGTGTTCTGGTCTTTGTATGATATTTGTCTAACATCAGCATATTTGTAGTCACACGAATGTTGGTGTCTAACTCCACCTGTACTACTTCTGAATTTCAGTACACTAATTTTTATTATTAATAAGTCCATTATGTTCTCATTCTGTTTGCAGGATATGTGGCAGTGTGATCTTTGCGGCACCAAGTCTGGAAAAGGATTTGGTAAGAGAGTTGCCATTTTTATTCTTGTGTGTGCCTTCACTTTAAGCACGATGAAGAAACTTCCATATGCTAAATGCTCTCTTCTTATTTTTTATAACTCTGTTAATTGTTTTGAAAACTCTTCAGTCAAAATAGTAGCTAAACAAACTGTCATCTTCTCTTGTTAAATCCACAGAGGCAACTTTCGATGTGCTTGCCAGACTAATTGAAATCAAATTTGCTAGTGGCATCATTGACGAGCTCTTATATCTGGACCATCCACGAGAAAACAGATTTTCCAATGGACTGATGATGTTAGAATATAGAAAAGCAGTTCAGGAAACTGTACATGAGCAGTTTCGTGTGGTCCGTGAGGGTCATCTTCGCATCATATTCTCTCAAGATTTGAAGGTATGGAGAACCGTTCTCTTATTCGAAGTTGTGACGTTCTTCCAGTTTTCTATACAATCACTACTGTGCTAATGCCTAGCTAATTTTGACTTTGCTTATTTCTAGATACTGTCTTGGGAGTTTTGTGCTCGGCGTCATGAAGAGCTTCTTCTTCGCAGACTCATTGCTCCGCAGGTCCTATTCTGATGACATGACCTTTGCGTTACTTATTAGGAGTTTTAAGGCTTTACACAATATGTTTGTGGTCAACTTTGTAAAAATTGTTTCCTCAAACCCTTGGTCATTAATTCGAGGGTAGCTAATATGCGGTTTCCTTAAACATTGTATGTGTGCTGATCTTTTGGATTCCTATTAAAATATGAGCACAAGGTCTGCAATGGTGTTGGAAATAAAAACTTATTATCGGTCATGCAGGTGAACCAGTTGCTTCAGGTTGCACAGAAATGCCAGAGCACGATTTCGGAAAGTGGGTCGGAGGGAGTTTCTCAGCAGGATTTGCAGTCAAACAGTAACATGTCAGTTGATCCGTAACACTTGATTTTCCTTTTAAACATCCAATATTTGCTTACTTGTCCGTTATGGATGCAGACTGTTATTTTGTTGCCCATGTTCTGGCATTTGTTTCGAGTGCTCTATATCATTGTTTCGAGTTTTCCAGGGTCTTGGGAGCAGGACGGCAGCTGGCAAAGTTTATGGAATTACAGTCGCTGAATGATCTTGGCTATCCAAAAAGATATATCAGAACTCTTCAGGTACTCGTTCGCTGCTTTCGGAAATGTTACTTTTGTATCTGAAGTCTTAAGAAGTCCTAATAGTGAGCCATTGCGAGTGGCAGATATCTGAAGTTGTCAAGAGCATGAAGGATCTGATGAATTTCACTAGCGAGCACAAAATCGGTCCTATTGGTAAGTCTGCAACTCCCAGCTACAACATTCTTCTTGAATGAAACCCAAACCAGGTTGCCCCTCTGGTGTGGGCTTCACTTCAATGATACTGATTTTTGTAGCTCTCCTGTTGAAATGTTCGGTTTGAACCGTTGATTTGAGTTTCTGACTGAATGTAATGATTTTCATGCCCTTATGCAGAGGGGTTGAAACGGCTTTTGGAACAGACGGCGACAGTAAAGCTCCAGAGACAGAAAATGCAAGAGATGGAGCAGTTGGGGAATAGTGGGGCTCTGAATGGGTCAACTCAAGCTCAGATGGCGTTGACTTCAGGAACGATGAACGGCCTAACTGGTAACAACAACAACGCCAACAATCACCATCAAATTGTTGGTCGTGGAGCTATGAATGGCTCGGCTCAGGCCGCAGCAGCTCTGACCAACTACCAAAGCATGCTTATGAGGCAAAATGCTATGAATAACCCAAACTCAAATACGGTCAAACAAGAGGGTTTCTCCAGTCAAAACCCAACCCCGAACTCAAACCAGAGTCCATCGTCTTCGTCCCATCAGAGGCAGAACTTAGCAACAGGTGGATTTCCCAGCTCCCCTCAGATGCAACAGCAGCAGCGCACCATGAATGGCGCTCCCAACATGCTTCAGCAGAATCATCCTCATCATTTGCAACCACCACATTCACATGGTACCAATCAGGAGCAGCAGATGCTTCAGCAGCTGTTGCAGGAGATGTCTGAAAACGGACCAAGTGCGCAACAGCAACAGGCCTTTTCAGGTCAAAGTGGTGGCAACAGTAATGCAGAGAGAAACCCAACTGCCTCCACTTCCAGCATCTCAGGAGGAGGCCGAGTTCCAAGCCGCAACAACAGTTTCAAAGCAGCCTCGAACAACAATCTTCATTTGTCAGAAGATATAGCGGTTACAGAACTATCTCACGATTTCTCAGAAGACGGCTTCTTCAACAACAGTGATATTTATGGTAGCTTGTAATATGCGAACATAACAAGAGGCATTGCTACGTTGACTTAACACAGTGAAAGAGTTTTTAGGCTTATTTTTGTTATATAGGTTGATTTGGTCTTTGTATAGAAATCAAAGAAATATGAGACCAGTGAAGGAAATTGTGATTTGTTGTAACCTACATAGGTACTTTAGCATCTTCTTTTTTCCTCCTTTTAGTGACATTGATGAAATCTTAAATTATGATTTCTGCAAACACGTTCAAGGTAACCTTTCTCTTTTTTTATGTTTTTACTTTGTCAACAATCTGTTGATCATAAAGAAAGGCTTGTAAGTTGCTCATATACTTCGACGGTTGGAAATAGTAATACTATGGGTCTCTTATTTAGTTTCGCGATAATGTATCATCAATATATTTTTTTTCTTTACTTTTTTTTGCATATGGAGTGTTATCTTATAAGAAGAGCAAATACGATCTGTTTTGGTGCTGAGGAAACATGGACGGTACGGATAATGACCATGCAATGGTGTGGGCGAATATGGAGAGTGTCATTAACTGGCACAAGAAAGATATTTTTGAATGCGGCAGCCAAAACTATATAATATGAAACCAATATATGTTACATTTTTTCTGATCTTTGCTCGTGAACAGATTATCTAAACTAGCTAAGAAGATAGTATTCGAATGACTTATTACAGATTTTAAAGTTACTGATGGATACACATCTAATATCTCTAGACATGTTGATACCTAATGTCATCTAAATTATATTAAAAAGTTGTGTGACTGCAGCGATTACTTTTCCGTCTTGTTAAGCTTTTAACACAGAATGTGCATGCTAGAGTCGCCATATTATAAATTAGGTTACACAAGATATGTTTTACATTATATGTTTGACACACGAGCGTGTCCTGAGACCTATACACAAAAACGCAGACGGAAAGTGAAATTGAATATATGAATGTAGTTGTAATTAACTTCTTATATTTGATTTGTAAATCTTTTCATGGTCATTGAGAAAATGTGATGTAACATCTTCCGATTATCGTCTTCACAATGCAGCGTTTGGAATTTCAATCGGTCATACTTTCATAGATAATGACTATCGACCCCAAAACATAATTTTGATTAATAATCATCCCTAAACACCTTGAGTTGCAAATAGTAAATTTGGAGCAGAGAGAGAGAGAGAGAGCATGCTTGAAAGTAACCACGATGAGAACATGGATGAAGTAGGTAGACCTCCGGGAGATCCTCCGGATGTCCCCGTTTCATGGGCGAACAAAGTACGAGGATGCAATGGTGGTGGTATGCCACGGCCTGAGGAGGCGATTGCTGATGAGTTCGTCGAAGCAGGGATGCAACTGGAATTCCCGGATGGTGAAGACGGGGAACCAGTAATTACGATAGAGGCAGAGGTATTGGAAGCAATGAATGGTTTATGGAAAAACTGCATGATAATCAAGGTTCTTGGTCGGCATATCCCACTTCCGGTTCTACATCGCAAGTTGAGGGAACTATGGAACCCGAGTGGGGGGATGACCACGATGGATCTGCCGCGTCATTACTTCTTGGTTAGGTTCGAGAAAGAGGAAGAGTATATGATGGCGTTGACTGGGGGGCCCTGGAAAGCGTTCGGAAGCTATTTGATGGTGAAAGCGTGGTCGCCTGACTTCGATCCGTTACGGGGAGAGATCGAGACGACACCCGTTTGGGTCCGTATTGCACACCTGCCAGTTAACCATTATCATAGATCCATACTGATGGGGGTCGCACGGGGTTTGGGACATCCGATCAGAGTTGATCCAACGACGTTGCGAATGGAAAGGGCACGGTTCGCAAGAATTTGTGTCGAAGTAAATCTTCGAAAACCCCTGAAAGGTACTGTGTTGATTAACGGAGAAAGGTACTGTGTTACTTATGAGGGACTTACAGACATATGCGCTAAGTGTGGAGTGTATGGGCATATGGCTCACAAGTGCCCTGGAGGTGGACAAGAACGAGCCAGTGGGTCTGGGACAGTTTCACCGTCGGAGAATGGAGGTCTTAGCTCCGGAACAGAAGTCATCCCGGAAGTTGGAGAGAGGATGGTGGTAAATGGCCCACATGATGATGGTTTCATACATGTGGGGAAAAGTGGTGGTCCCTTGGGAGAGCAAAAGCGTGGAAAGTGGAGAGATACATGGAGCAAATCCCGGGATTCAAATGGGAGGAGAGAGAATTTAATGATTAAAATTGCAAATAGATTCGTTGGGTTGGAAGAGGAAAGTAAATCGCAAAGGACAAAGGAACAAAAAAAGGTGATCGGTGAAAATAAGGAGAATGAGGATTTATCGGAAAGAAATGGGGAGAGGAATTTTCAATCCCAAAAAGGAATTGTTTTTAGCTCTAAGACGAGGCAACAGGAAAAACAGACGGAAGTGGAGAATAGAAGGAGGAATGGTATTTATTTAAGTGGGCCGAAATGGGCTGCTGCGAAGCCCAAGCAATTGACACAAAATAGGTCTAGTAAGGGACTAATTTTTGGTCCGACAAGAAACTCAACTGATTTCTCTCCAACGGGCAAGAGGCTGAGAATGGAAGAAGATCTCCCTGGAAAATCTACCGGAAGGAATACGGCGGGTATCTCGACGGGTATCTGCGTAGTTCATGTGGAAGATAATCATGACCATACGATGGTAGGGGATGATTCTGTTTCGCTGGACGGGATGAGAGTTGAAGAAGTGGATCGGCACGAGGTCTCGGGGGAAGTATCTGGTGTCGGGAATGAGAGTTAATGGCTCGCCCCGGTCGTTCTTTCTTTGCTAAAGATTTTAATGATGAATATTCTAATGTGGAACTGCCGGGGGGCTAACAAACCCAAATTCCGACGTTCGATTAGGTATATTTTGAAGCGGAATCCAACTGATATGATTGCCATTTTTGAAACGCATGCTGCAAGAGATAGAGCCAGTCAGATTTGTAGAGGGTTGGGCTTCGATAAAAGTTTTCGGGTAGATGCCGTTGGTCAAAGCGGGGGGTTGTGGTTGCTGTGGAGAGTGGGGATTGGTGTAGTGGAGGTTCGCCATTCTACAGAGCAGTTTATTCATGTTTCAGTGAAAAATGGAGAGGAAGTGTTACATGTTGTGGTGGTATACGCAGCTCCGTCAGCTTCTAGACGGAGTGGTTTGTGGAACCAACTTCAGTCAGTGGTAAATTCGATCATGGAGCCACTGGTGATCGGAGGGGATTTCAACACGATACTGCGACTTGATGAGAGGTATGGGGGTAATGGGCTTCTGTCGCCAGATTCTCTTGAGTTTGGTGAGTGGATAAACGAATGTTCCTTAATTGACCTGGGTTTCCGTGGTAATCATTTTACTTGGCGGAGAGGGAAATCAAAGAATACGATGATTGCTAAAAGACTGGATAGAATTCTTTGCTGTGCACAGGCTCGGTTAAAGTGGCAGGAGGCCATTGTTACTCACCTGCCGTTCCTAGCTTCAGATCATGCTCCTATGTATTTACAACTAGAACCGGTGGTGAACAGAAATGTACGGCGGAGACCTTTCCGTTTTGAATCTGCCTGGCTTACACATGAGGGATTTAAAGAGCTGCTTCAACTCTCTTGGAATGGCAGAATTAATACGAGGGAAGCTCTTGCCAGGCTGAGTACAGTTTTGAAGAAATGGAATAGGGAGGTATTTGGAGATATACAGAATCGGAAAGCGACAATATTGCGGGAGATTTCAGAGGTGCAGGTGAGAATTGAACAAGCCCCCCAAGATGATTTATTGATCAAAGAGGAGATGCTGTTGAAGGATCTGGATGTGGTTTTGGAACAAGAAGAATTATTGTGGTTCCAGAAATCAAGGGAGAAATTATTGTCTCAAGGAGATCGTAATACTAAATTTTTTCATACAACAACTGTTATTCGGCGTACGAGGAACCGCATTGATATGCTCAAGAATGACGAAGGTAGCTGGGTGTCTGATAGTTCGGAGGTTGAGAGTATGGCGGTGACGTATTTCAAACGCTTATACTCGCTGGATGATGTACCGGCTGTGGTTCAGCGTCTGACTACAGAAGGATTCCCAAGGTTAGCCCGAAACGATCATGATATGCTTAACAGACAATTTACACCTCAGGAGGTTGAGTCTGCGATGCGTGCTATGGGACAGTTTAAAGCCCCGGGTCCAGATGGTTATCAACCAATTTTTTATCAGCAGAACTGGGAGGTTGTTGGGGAATCTGTGTGTCGTTTTGTGTTGGAATTCTTCGAAACGGGTACCCTCCCAGATGGTACTAACGATGCACTTGTCGTTCTTATCCCTAAAGTTGGGAAACCAGAACGGATTACTCAATTTCGGCCTATTAGTCTTTGTAATGTGCTGTTTAAGACCATCACTAAAGCAATGGTTGGACGTCTGAAAGGAGTCATTTCGGGGTTGATTGGGCCTGCTCAAGCTAGTTTTATTCCGGGAAGGTTAAGTACAGATAATATAGTGGTGGTGCAGGAAGCTGTGCATTCTATGCGACGCAAGAAAGGAAAGAAAGGTTGGATGCTTCTTAAGCTGGATTTGGAGAAAGCTTATGATCGAATACGATGGGACTTCCTTCAGGATACTCTTGTGGCTGCAGGATTGTCTGAGAAATGGATAAATTGGATTATGCAGGGAGTAGCTGGACCATCTATGACAATTTTATGGAACGGTGAAGTGACTGAGGCATTTAAACCTCATCGGGGTTTAAGACAGGGTGATCCATTGTCGCCTTATTTGTTTGTTCTTTGCATGGAGAGACTGTGCCATCTGATTGATCAATCGGTTATGGAGAAGAAGTGGAAACCTATTAGTCTATCTCGTGGTGGACCTTTGCTGTCTCATATTTGCTTTGCGGATGATTTAATCCTCTTCGCTGAAGCATCTGTCTCTCAAGTCCGTGTGCTTCGTTCGGTTTTGGAGAACTTTTGCGTTGCATCCGGTCAAAAGGTGAATCTTGAGAAATCCCAAATTTTTTTCTCTGAAAATCTATCACGTGAGCTGAAGTTGAGGATTAGCCAGGAAAGTGGAATACAAGTCTCTGTCAATCTTGGAAAATACCTGGGGATGCCAGTACTCCAAAAGAGAATTAATAAAGAGACCTTCGCAGAGGTGCTGACAAGGGCTTCCGCACGGCTGGCAGGGTGGAGAGGAAAGTTGTTGAGTTTCGCAGGGAGACTAACCTTGACGCGTTCAGTGTTGGCGTCATTACCAGTGCATTTGATGTCTACGATTATCTTACCAACCTCTACGCTTGCAAGTTTGGATAAGATAGCCAGAGATTTTCTGTGGGGATCAACTCAAGAACAACGAAAACAGCACTTAGTTGCGTGGCAGAGAGTGTGTCTACCGAAATGTGATGGTGGACTTGGGATACGAAAGGCACAGGATATGAATTTAGCACTTATATCAAAAGTCGGATGGCGAATTATGCATGACAAAAGCAGTCTCTGGGCTACGATTCTGCGGAGTAAATATAAAGTTGGTGAAATTACTGATAATTCATGGCTCCTTCCGAAGACGTCGTGGTCATCTACTTGGAGGAGCATAGGGGTTGGACTGAACAAAGTGATTCGCAGAGGTGTTACATGGATTTTGGGAGATGGTAGACAGGCGCTGTTTTGGAAAGCTAAATGGTTAATGGGCGAGGCACTCATAGACTCAGTAGTGGGGACTGATCCACCGGACTATGAAACTATCACAGCTAGAGAACTTTGGAGAGATGATGGGGGTTGGAGGTTTGATTTGATCGTCCCGCATCTTACTCAAGATCGTGTTTTACAATTATCGGCTGTAGCTCTGGATACGGTGACTGGGGCAAGGGATCGGATATCATGGGGAGAGAGCGAAAATGGCTGTTTCTCTGTTAAAACGGCGTACGCCTTGTTAACAAGGAACGATACCCCGAGGTTGATGATGGTAAAGTTCTATAGGAGGATATGGCGAGCTGTAATCCCAGAACGTGTGCGTACTTTTCTTTGGTTAGTGAGTCAAGGTGTGATTATGACTAACTCGGAAAGGCTTCGGAGACACATGAGTAATACGTCGATTTGTGAGGTGTGCAAAGTTGGAAACGAGACTACTCTGCATGTATTACGAGATTGTGAAGCAATGCATGGCATCTGGGTTCGTATTGTACCGCGGAATAAACAGGTTTGTTTTTTTCGCAGGGTTTGTTTGAATGGCTATACGATAATTTATGTGATCTTGAGAACTCAGGACGGGGATCGTGGTCAACGTTGTTTGCCATGGCGGTTTGGTGGGCTTGGAAGTGGCGATGCGGGAATATCTTTGGAGATACTCGCTTGGTGAGAGATAGGGTCCGGTTTATAAAAGACAAAGCAGTGGAGGCGAGAAATGCACATACGAAGTTTGTTCATGCTATGGTTCGTGTACAGCGAGTTGAGAGAATGATCGGTTGGGTCGCTCCACAGGTGAATTGGTTTAAACTGAATACTGACGGAGCATCGCATGGAAACCGGGGTTGGCAGCAGCAGGGGGTGTTATACGGAATGTGGCGGGAGAATGTGTGTGGGGATTCGCCTTGAATATAGGACGATGCTCCGCTCCATTGGCAGAACTCTGGGGGGTGTACTATGGACTTTGCCTTGCGTGGGATCGGAGGATTGCTCGATTGGAGTTGGAAGTTGATTCGGAACTTGTAGTTGGGTTTTTAAATAAGGGGATAGGAGAGACACACCCTTTATCTTTCCTGGTACGATTGTGCCACGGCTTTCTTATTAGGGACTGGATAGTCCGGATTTCGCATGTTTATAGGGAAGCGAACCACCTTGCGGATGGTCTCGCCAACTATGCTTTTTCTTTACAGTTGGGATTGCATACTTTTGATTCTGTTCCGAATGTTTGTGCTGAGTTTTTAAGAGATGATGGCCTGGGAACTTTGTACCCACGGCTAGTTACGATGTAGTTTGCGTTTTCTTCTTAAATAAAAATCGGGAAATTTTTCCCGGTCTCCCACCAAAAAAAAAAAAAAACACCTTGAGTTGCATGCTTACAACAAACTTGTATAAATCAATTGTAGGTTCTGTATATTTAACATTCAATTTGCAAGCTCTGGTATAATAGACAAATAAGGTGCTGCTTCATGACAAAGGTAAAGAAGAGACGCACAGTATGAGTAACTTCAAACTCATTTCCATAAACAGATTGTCATCAAAGTGAAAGCATAGAAAAGAATAAGATTACTTTAAAATGTTTGCATAATCTAAGATTTAATCATGCTAACACTAAAAGGAAATAGGAGAAGATGCTAAAGTAACTATATAGGTTACAACAAATCACAATTTCCCTTCATCTCGTCTCATATTTCTTTGGTTTCTATACAAATCCCAAACCAACCTAAATGAGAAAAATAAGCCTAAACTCTCTTTCGCTATGTTAAGTCAAAGTAACAATGCCTCCGATCTGTTGGGATCTTACAAGGCACCATAGATATCGCTGTTGTTGAGAAAGCCATCTTCTGAGAAATCGTGAGGTAGTTCTGTAACCGATATATCTTCTGACAAATGAAGGTTGTTGTTTGGAGCTGCTTTGAAACTGCTGTTGCGGCTTGGAACTCGGCCTCCTCCTGAGATATTGGAAGTGGAGGCAATTGGGTTTCTCTCTGCATTGCTGTTGTCACCACTCTGACCTGAAAGGGCTTGTTGCTGCTGCACACTTGGTCCGTTCTCAGCCATCTCCTGCAACAGCTGCTGAAGCATCTGCTGCTCCTGACTGTTACCATGTGAATGTGGTGGTTGCAAATGATGAGAATGATTCTGATGAAGCATGTTGGGAGCGCCATTCATTGTGCGCTGCTGCTGTTGCATATGAGGGGTGCTGGGAAATCCACCTGTTGCTAAGTTCTGCCTCTGATGGGACGAAGGAGATGGACTCTGGTTTGAGTTAGAGGTTGGGTTCTGATTCGAGAACCCCTCTTGTTTGACCGTATTTGAGTTCAGATTATTCATAGCATTTTGCCTCATAAGCATGCTCTGGTAGTTTGTCAGAGCTGCTGCGGCTTGAGCCGAGCCATTCATAGCTCCACGACCAACAATTTGATGGTGATTGTTCGAGTTGTTGTTGTTGCCATTTAGGCCGTTCATCGTTCCTGGATTCAACGCCATCTGAGCTTGAGTTGACCCATTCATAGCTCCACTATTCCCTAACTGCTCCATCTCTTGCATTTTCTGTCTCTGGAGCTTTACTGTCGCTGTCTGTTCCAAAAGCCGTTTCAACCCGTCTGCATGAGGGGAACAAAACAATTACAATCGGTCAGAAACTCAATGTAATAGATACAAAAATCGGAAGTATCCAAGTGATTATTCAATGTAACAGGTCAATCAAAGATCAAACAGAACATTTCAACATGAGAGCTACAAAGATCAGTATAATTCAAGTGAAAGCTACACCAGAAGGGCAACCTGAAGATGGGAATCGTAGACTTACCAATAGGGCCGATTTTGTGCTCGGCAGTGAAATTCATCAGATCTTTCATGCTCTTGACAACTTCGGATATCTGCCACTCGCAATGGCTCACTATTAGGACTTCTTAAGACTTCAGATATAAAACTAACACCTAAGAAAGGAACTAATGAGTACCTGTAGAGTTCTGATATATCTCTTTGGGTAGCCAAGATCATTCAGCGACTGTAATTCCATAAACTTTGCCAGCTGCCGTCCTGCTCCCAACACCCTGAGTCACAAATTAGCACCCAACAATGAAATCGAGCACTCTAAACAAATGCCAGAACATGGGCAACACTGCATCCATAACACCCAAGTAAGCAAATATTGGATGTTTAGAAGGAAAATCAAGTGTTACGGATCAACTAACATGTTACTGTTTGACTGCAAATCCTTCTGAGAAACTCCCTCTGACCCACTTTCCGAAATCGTGCTCTGGCATTTCTGTGCAACCTGAAGCAACTGGTTCACCTGCATGACCGATAATAAGTTGTTAATAACTTTTTCCAACACCGTTGCAGACCTTGTGCTCATATTTTAATAGGAAACCAAAAGATCAGCTCATATATTGTTTAGGGAAAGTATTAGCTATCCTCAAATTAATAACCAAGCAAAAGTAATTAAGTTGACCACAAACATTTTGTGTAAAGCCTTAAAACTCCTAATAAGTAACGCAGAGGTCATGTCATCAGAATAGGACCTGCGGAGCAATGAGTCTGCGAAGAAGAAGCTCTTCATGACGCCGCGCACAAAACTCCCAAGACAGTATCTAGAAAGAAGCAAAGTCAACATTAGCTAAGCATTAGCACAGTAGTGATTGTATCATTCTTCGCATTTCATGTTCACTAAATAAGCAGGGTAACAGAAAACTGGAAGAACGTCACAACTTCGAATAAGAGAACGGTTCTCCATACCTTCAAATCTTGAGAGAATATGATGCGAAGATGACCCTCACGGACCACACGAAACTGCTCATGTACAGTTTCCTGAACTGCTTTTCTATATTCTAACATCATCAGTCCATTGGAAAATCTGTTTTCTCGTGGATGGTCCAGATATAAGAGCTCGTCAATAATGCCACTAGCAAATTTGATTTCAATTAGTCTGGCAAGCACATCGAAAGTTGCCTCTGTGGAATTAACACGAGAAGATGACAGTTTGTTTAGCATATGGAAGTAGCTTAATTGTGGTGCAGTGAAGGCACAAGAATAAAACTTGCAATTCTCTTACCAAATCCTTTTCCAGACTTGGTGCCGCAAAGATCACACTGCCACATATCCTGTAAACGAAACGACAAGATGACGGACTTATTAATAAATAAATTCAGTTTACTGAATGAAATTCAGTAGTACAGGTGCGTGTGACTACAAATAAGCTGATGTTAGGCATACGATAGCACCAATATCATACAAAGATCAGAACAAGCGCAGCTAAGAAAAGACTGACCGGAGCTGCCTGTGGAAACATGCCAAGCGCATGGTGACCAGCACTTTCGTACTGTGACAAGCACAACCTTTGCTTTGCACGAGGTGAGAAGTATTCAGCCACAAACTTTCTCCAATAGGTAATGCAATTTTCCTACGAAATGGTAACATACTATCAGTGATGGGGGGAACTGGAATATAGGTGATGAAATTGCTAGAACTCCATAGAATAATATTAGCTTACAGCAGGTCGTTGCTGTAGATGATACAAGTACATCATCAATTTCCGAGCACACACGCCAACTTCATAAGGACGTACATTAGGAGGGATTTGTTGAGTGCCTTGTAGCTGTAATTGCTGTCTCAACTGCTGCTGTTGCTGAAGTTGGAGCCTTTGAGACGGTGACATTGACTGAAGAATCTGCTGATGTTGCTTCAGTCTCTGCTGCTGAAGCAAAGCTTGCAACTGTGGATTCCTTACCGTGGGGTCCTGGCGCTGGATAAACTGCTGTAGAAAATGCTGCTGGTGCAACATGTCCTCTTGCTTAACTTCTAATCTGGGCTTCTTATCCACATGGGAATAGTTGTTTTCCCTCAATGGAACAGAACCTTGTCCTGCCTGCTGTTGTAGTTGCTGTTGCTGCTGAGACAAGTGCTGCAGTGAAGCAGCCCCATCAAGAACCAAAGAACCGGGAATGTTAATGTTATTCGAGGGGAAGGAGATTGGTGATGTTGGGATACGCATATTATTGATGCCACTGCCCCTCTGCATATTTAGGGCTTCCGGGCCAACAGCATCGGTCAGTGAGAAACTCGAATCGATAGCTCCTGAGACCGCTGCTTTGCTCATGCCCCAGGAGAGGAGACACAGACCAAAAGCACAGATTCAGTGAAAGTTTGAGACTTGAAACCAAGCAGCAGAATTTGAGCCAATGACAAAGGCAAAAAAGAATCCTAAGTGGCTATGGGCTACTTCCACCGATCAAAATGAGATGTATTGGATTTGCAACTGTTCAGGATCCAAGAATTAAGGTGATACAGCTGGTTTTTCAAAGCCTGAGCACTCGGTGGTCAGAATCTGAAGGAAGTGAAAACCAAATCCGCGAGTAGATAGATATAATAGAAATCCGAAAACGAGTAGGCCTATAAACAACAACAAGCAAATTGTTCCTCGATGCAACAAAGAAGACGGAGAGACGAATTCTTCATTACACTGGAAAGCCCTAATTATCATCAACACGAGCAAGCTTCAGCATCTCATATCTCAAATCGTAAACTTACCAAAATAAACAAACTTTAAATCCAATCGGCAACTTAAATCAAAACCCAGAAACTTAAAATCAAGTAGAGTCGACTTGCACGAATCCCAAAATCAGAAATTTGAAGAAACCCAGTAGAGAGGGAGTAAACAAGGAATTAAAACTTTACCGCAGCATTGAGGAAAAAAGCTAATACGACCTACACATAAAATGTATTTTTTTATGATTTTTGTTTTAAACCAAAACCTAGGAAAAGACATTAAAGGGTTTAATGAACCTAACAAACTGCAAACCAACCATCGGATTATCCACCCAAACCCGAATACAAACGGATCATACCCATATACCAATTTTTTATTTTCTCTTTAACTTATATAACATAAATTATTTTCCTCTTTCTTCTTCTTCGCCGTTCTCCTCTTTCTTCCTTTCTGATTCACGATCTCAGATTATTTTTCCTCCACAGACCAATTCCAACGATTTGCTCAGCCCATCAGCCTCTTCAAGAAGCTTTGTCCTCAGCATCTCCCTCCGCCGATCACCGGCACGTACAAGCCGCTCGCCGTCCTCTCCGCTCACGTTGGCTCTGTTTCTTCGTTGGCGCTCTGTGGCGAGTTCTTGCTGAGTGCGTCTCAGGGGAAAGACATCAGCGTCTGTAAAAAACAAGATCTCAAGAAGAAGCTCGAAGAAGAAGCTTGTAGAACGCTTTCAGGCTTGTCGATACGCTTTCCACGACCAAAGACTACTTGGGGTGGTTTATGAAACGGACCAATTACGTTCCTCCTCTGTTCCTACAAAGCGTGCAACATTCTGGGGTCGCTGCAGTGTATGTGCTTGCTTATATTGATCAAATAGTTCTGATTCATGTACATTTGGAAAATTTGACACGTTTAGTTTGATATAATGGATGCATGATAGAAAACTCTTTACCTCCAATTAGTTACAAGTGCACGTCTTAGCATAATCATACTTAGATTTATGAATCAATGTCTGGTGGAATAATATCAAATAACATTTTTTTGCTCTTTTTTTTCACAGGCCATAAAGATATCTGATATGGATCGTTTTATTTTTGGTGAGAAGATGAGTGAGGCTTTCTCTCTTGGACCAAATGATAAGAAAATTGGCAAGCTTTGTGAGTATGCGTCAAGGAATCCTTTACGAATTCCAAAGGTGGTTGTTCTTTTCTGTTATTCCCTATTATGTATTGCTCGGCATACTTCTCTCAATTTTATTCTTATGTTGTTGCAGTGTTCGTTTGTGACAGATTACAAAGTACCTTGAGCAAAAGTGTTACAAAGAATTGTGAAATGGAAATATCAGATCAGTTAAAGTTGTCTTATGCCTGCATTACAAGAAATTGCTTTCATCATGTAAGGAGCAGATGTAAGTATTTCTTCAGGCTAAACGTGGTGGGGCAAAATATTTGGTTACTTATTTTGTTTTTCACTGAATTAGATCTTCATAAATCATTGTTGGCTTTTCTTTCCTTGTTCCTCGATCATTTTTTCTGGGGGGATTCCCATATGTTTTCGAGATTTCTTTCCAGATTCCTTATAAAGCAAGGAATTTCGTTTTCCTTTCATAATTTGTTGCTGAAATAATAACTTTTCTTTTTCTTGTAGGCCTCTTTTTCGTGTAGCTTGCTTAGTATTGTCCGAACTCTTTTTGGAGCAAACAAGAGAGAAAGTCTAAGGTTTCTGTTCATCCCCATCTACAATCCGTTTCTCAAACCCAAATACAAGCAAGAATCGAGAAAGACACTGAGAAATTTGAGCTTACAGATTAAACGATTATCTCAGGCAGACCAGGGCACACTACAACTGTTCGTCGGGTATGGAACCGCTTTTGATGGTCTTAGATGGTTTGTATGTTTAATGGTTTGGAAAATATTTAGAACTTAAGCTTATGAATGTTTTTTTGGAACATGGGTTGTGTTTCTGGATGTTTTGAAAATCGTTTTTAAAATATATTGCCTAATAAAATTAAAATTGATTATTATAAAGTGTCTGAAAATAATATAGTTATACCAGTTATACTAGTTATCCAAGACACACTTAGTTATACTAGTCGCACAAGTTGTACCCACAAATATTATATTTAATATTAAAAAAAAACATTAACGCCGTCAAGTAACGCCATTAATTAACACTGTTATGTAAAACCCGTTAGTAAATAAAAAATAATTTAATTTTGGTCATAGTAGTACCCAAGTTTTTAGTAATACTACCTACCACATAGTTGTATTTTGGCACTTTTAAGATTTTTTTTAGTAGTACCGATTTAAAATCTACTTTTAGTAGTAGTACTGATGATTTTAGAGGTCTAAGATGTATTTCACATATTCTCATACAATAAAAACGTCGAAAATACTTAAATTACACGAAAACCCTCATAGTTGGGAACATATTGTGCCATTCACCTTATAAGTGTAAGGTTACTTTGGTTTAAAAGACATGTTTTGTAAAAAATAATCAAATTTGTGAAATTTAAAAGTTTCATCAAACAAAACAGTACTAAATAGCTTCTAATAGACAGTATTACTAAGTGCAAGTATTAAATACGTGGCCTAATATAATTAAAATCACATTTGGCAATTCCGAAGCAAAAACACATAGTCTTTCCACAGTTGGTCCAGTCGTCTCACAAAAACATAGTCAACCTAGTAGTACGCAGACATCCACACAATACAAAGTTAAACCAGTTATCCTAGTTGTACCAAACTAAAAACTACACGAATATGAGTTCTGATTACACAATTACACCAGTGGTACCTGATACCTCATAATACAAAATAAGCTATAAAATGATTGTAGTAACTCAAGAACATGTATGCAACTTGTTGTAAGTATTAATCATGAAACAATCATAATTCTTATGCTTCGCAACTCGAAATGACCACTTGCAACTATCTTTTGCTCCACAACATTTTATCACATACCGCTTAGTATCCGACTTAATTGTATTATACTCAAAACAATTCTGATGTGAAGCTCTCTGAACTAGCGTTTGCACTGCCTCCTTACTTCCAAATTCTTGGCCTAGAACCATATATATACCATCATCCCATCCAAGATGTGCATGCTCATCTCCTGCAGTAGGTCTTACTTCACTATCTTCATACACTTGCTCATATCCTTCAGCACCATTTGTACCATGGTCATGCATCTCATGGTATTCCAATGGTTCCCCTGTGTAAGCTGTAATCATACAATCATTACCTTCTCTACCACTTGAAACCAGCTCCTCATCACCATAAGTTTCGTGATCTTCTGTTGAAGCTTCCACATGCTTCTGACTTTGATTAACATCTTTGTTGAACTCTACATGTAGAAGACTTCTACATTGATCTTTATTTACTTGGAATAGATAACAAAACACATCTTCATCATTCCATATGTAAGTTGAACGCTTAGAATTCAAGACCAAATGAAAGTAACTAATTCTCAACTGCATTGTAGCTTCATCCATCATAAGCTTTCTGCAAATTCTCTCAACCAACACACTATAATTCGCCCTCCAAAGATGTCTTCATCGCTAAAGAGTGAATTTTATCTTCTGTTGAAATCCATTTCATGTCATCACCTTCCTTTGAATACCCCCCATGATCGAAATATATGATTGTGCAACGACTTTTACTCATTGCTGCCTGAAAAGAACAAAAATAGTAGATTTAGTCACACCATTTGTCTTAGTTATACAATAATGTGTTAGTTAAACTATTTGTCGTAGTTGTTTTCTTTATGCATAATAGTACCTTTAGTCGCAGTAGTACCCAGAAAATAAGGTTTTACGTCTTTATCGCTATAATTTATGCTCATTCACCCAATATGTCCTTTTCGTTAACATTTTAAGGTTAACCCACACTTACCCAACGAATTTGCTATCTAAATCACTAAAAACGAGAATAAAAATTGATATTATAAATCTACAAATTGTGAAGAAACAAATCTACAAATTGTGAAGAAACAAGAAATATTGGTGAGCACATTAGATAAAGCTTGAAAATTTAATAATAAAAACGAAAACGGTTTAAGATTTAGCGTCATCTAACTTATTCCTTTGAAGCTTTTCTTCAATGTTATTGGTGGAGGAGAGGTGAGGAAGAAGAAGAAAGGGACGTCGGAGAGAGAAAGAGAGATGAGAGTGGGTCCACCTAGATTTTTTTAATTGTTTAAGTTTTTGTTTATTTTTTGGGTGATAATGAATAATATATAATATTATATAGAGGGTAAGATTGAGAAAATTTATGAAGGAGGGTATATTGATTTGAGGGAGGGTATATTGACTATTTTTTAACCCATTAGGGCATATCTGGAGATGGTCTTTCCATATTTATTAGTATATATTAATGCGGACGACTAATATCGGCCATTGGTTCATTATTTACAGGTTGTAGCGCCTTAACATCCATGTGGTCTTCATTATGAAAATAGGTTCAGTGGCAAGAAACTCGGAGAAACTCTTACCGAGTTTCTACTATTTTAATCTGTTCTGGTCATGATTGGACTTCAAAATGAGATATGGTAAAAAAATGAAAATTTCAGTCAGACACTTTTTAAGCACACAAGACAGTTTTTCAATCCGACAATAAAAGAGATCCGAGTTTCCAATGTCTCAAGGCCACATAGTTTGGCCACAAAACAGTTACAACATCCTAATTCGATAGAGATGGTGGATCCACTTTCACTCACTCTTCAGCTGGAGGCGAACGTGACCAGCAGCCAATGAAATCCACACAAAACAAAGAAACAATGGTTAGTTTCATAATCTCACTTTTATATAAACAGGCCGCGAACTAACTTCTTACCTCTTCTGCATAGGCTTTCTGCACCATTGTAGCCACCGTCGCTGTCTCTTCTCCCTATGGAGCTAGGGCTTTCGACTTGGCCATTCTCAGGGTTGGACCTCGACCTCTCCCTCCTTTCATTTGGACTATCAACTTCACCACCTCCACTCTTCGGGCTTTCCTTCTTCACCGGGCTGTGATTAGGGCTCATCCTCTCTCTCTTGTTGTTGGGACTGAGACTATACTTGGGGCTTGCGACTCTCTCCCTCCTGCGAGGGCTGTCATTGCCTCTGCAGTCGCGACCATACTCGGGACTCATACGCCTTGATCTCTTGTAAGGACTTGGGCTACGTCTTCTTCCGTAATCAGGACTGTTCCTTTCCTTTCTGTGTGAGGCGACAGGACTAGCTCCTCAGCCATAATCAGGGCTCCCTCTTTCTCTTTTGTAAGGACTAGGTGATCGCCTTCTCCTTTCAGGTGACCTTTCACGGCGTCTATCAGGACTGTGTCCATTCCCTCTTGCATCATCATCATCCTTCACCGCATACTCCACCGAGATCACCTTATCCATCAACTTACTGAATCAAAACGCAGGTAGATTGTGAGTCAGTTAAGTAATGAAAGCATTTGGTTAATGAGCTGGATACAGGAGCAAAACCTACCTGTTATTTGTAGCGTCTAGTGCTTTCGTGGCATCCTCTTGTGGCTCGAATTGGATAAATGCAAAATTCCTCCTGATTCTAACGTTTACAATTTTGCCATATGGCTCAAAGTGTCTCTCTAGATCTCGGGTCCTAGTATTATCCGCATCAAAGTTTATCACGAACAAAGTCTTGGAAGGTCTCATGCTGGACGAAGATCTTCTTGAACCACCACCAGATCTTCTATCACCTCCGCGTTCACTCTATACACCGCACCATTATCAGTATGTCGAACAACATAAGGAAGTCTGAAAAGAAAATTATATCCTGAGGTCAGTCTCCTACCTTTGTCCACTCAACGCGAAGTCTGCGCCCCTTACACCCAAACTCAATGCGGTCAAGCGCTCGGATTACATTGTCAGCATCCCTTTCATTCTCCATGTACACGAAAGCAAACCCTGAAGAAGGAGCCACAAGCATAGTAGATCTGAGTAGATGAACAGTGAGCAAAGTAAAACAAGTTAAGAACCTCCGACGTACACGAAGACTATGCTCCCTCCTTCAGTGGCATTAAATAAGCCTTTACTTACCTAGAAGAATAAATAATTTTGAACCTAAAAAACTCGGCAACCTAAATGACCAGTGAAGCAGTTACAGAGCTTGCATTATGGAATTAATATGTCAAGGAACAACTGAAAATGTGGTAGTCAAGACGGGATGTGAATGGAAAGAGAGTGTCTTCTCCATTGCAGAGGAATGTGTCCAAGAGTGTGCAAAGTCATGAGGAATGAAATGCAAATATGATGGCAGTGCCATTGCGGAAGGAAAGTGAGTCGTTTTGGGGGACAATGAGACTGGAATTTGATTTCCTTATGGTCCACTCATGGACTGGTGGGAGTATGGGCATCCCAAGATTAAAACATCCTGCGCCAAAGAAAATGCTGAGTATAGCCGTTTTACACTAATCTTTTTTTTTTTTATCTCCATCTTCTGAGGTACTTTCCAAACTCCCAGCACGCTGCCTTCACACATGACCCGGCGGATGTGGTGCGAAAGAAGTGCTTCTCTGTTTTGTTGAGAAAAGTGAGTCTTCAAGAGCCTTCTAGTGGAATGAACATGGAAGTGGATTTCATGACATGCATTTGGATTTTGCTTTCATCACATGGCACTTAGAGGTTTACAGATAGTGCTTTGTTCATCGAGGTCAAGCCACAAAGATAAGTCGCGTAAAAGGCAGAAAGAGAGAAAATGGATTACCGTATTTCCTGAATAGCCGTTCGAGATCATCCTCACGCACATCATACTCAAAGTTCCCGCAGAAGACTGGCTTCATGACTCCTGCAAAGTCACCATGAAAAAAGGGATTTATACGGCATCCTTAGAAAACTTAAGTACAAAGGTTAATTTAAAAGCACCAAAAAGAACACTTTACACAGTGTATATTAGCCATCACACTAAATGTATTGACAAGTATCGACTGCTTTGTTCGCGTATACATCAATCAAAATTAACACAGCTTGATGAAAACTAATAACATAATTTGCATCAAGACCTAACCTTTTTGGAGCTCGTCAAATCAAGACAATTAACGACCGAATATTGGAATCAAAAGGACCACAAGCAAATCATGCAACATATCTAATCTAAATGGATTTGGTAAGAAACCTCAGATCTGAGTTAAGTCACAAAAGATTGCAAACGAGAACAACCAAGCAAAGCATGAGTCTTTAACACAAAAAACATAACAATTATAAAATAAAAAAAAAAGAGGCTCCTGAAGCGATTCAACTAACAAAAACAGAAAATAAGGAGATGGACAGCTGGGGGTCAGATCCAAGATAGCTCAGTGGTCAGAAACTAAAAATAATCTTAATAAATATACATGTAAAGTGATGAAATTGAATTATTTGGCAGCCGTTGTCGCGTCGAAGCCCTAGAAGAAGCTCTTAGATATTTTGGTGTGCTTTGGAGCCTCGAGAGATGATGGTGAAAGTGAAACAAGGTGTATAGATTAGAGATAATTGGGGATATTTAACTGAAGGATAGTGTTGGAAAAAAAAAAGAAAAAAAAATCGTCTAGGTTTTTTCCCTCAGAAGTATTGGACCGATCTGTTAAATAACTCATAAAAAGCCCAACTCAAACATAACATTTTTATATCAAAGGAGTTCCAAACAAATTGAATCTTTCTTTTCTTCAAAATATCAAATTAATGCTAGTTAAATTATCTTAAAATACAAAAAATACAGCATGTGAATAAACACATGAGTAAAATTTGACAATCATGGTTTTGATTTTTATGTGGGATATTTAAATCTGTCAATTTTTATTCATATTCATTTTATAAATTTAAATTTGAATTTTTTGTATGGTTTTGATAATTTATAATTAGACGCTGTTTTTATGAAATAGGGAAAAATTGAAAAGAACAAAAAAGAAGATAATGATCTTAATCATTATTTTATGTAATATAATATTTAGTTTTAGTTGAGGTATTTGTAATTCTATATATTAGATTTGTATTATTTAATATAATGTGATGTATTGCAATTTATAATTGTTATATAAAAATAAAAATCAAATTGGATTCCACCTTTTACGAGTGTTTGTAAGTTTTACTTCAGTGTTCTATTATTCTTGAAAGCCCCAACTCCCAAGTTTAGGACTACTTTAGAACCAGTATCATCGAAAAGTTTGAGATGAACCTTGGATCTTGAAATAGACTCTCGGACGAATGACAAGGCGAATAGAATTAAAGAAGTAATTTGTCAAAAGGAGTTTCCCAAAAGTAGAGTATAAACTATAAAACCGAAACGGCCGTTTATAGCAAACGCGAATTTAATAGAGACTCGGGCGGTTATTCCAAAAACAGAAAGATGGGTCCGACAAGAGAGCTCGTGGGCCCGTCAAAATATCCTAAAAACCGTGGCCTAACAGCGGAAAACACTGTCCCTACCACTGGTCCCCTACGTGGCTCACTGTCTAATTCCGTACCATGTATGACACGTGTCACGTCACTTTCAAGCTTTACTTTCCTCTTAAGAAAAACATACTCACCACCACTACTTTTTCCCCCCTTTATTTTTTTGTCGTCTTGAGATGTCAATAGTAACGTGAGAGAGCTGAGTGTGAGTGGTGACGAGAGAGACGTTTTTTGTGAGCGAATATATGTTAGGAAGATATTCTATTGCGATACTATTTTTGTTTTTGATAGAGAAAATAGAAATCTTGCGTTGGTTGAACCCTCCGACGCTAAAGACTTGCTTACACCCACGTGATTAGATTTAGACCACTAGTTTATTCGTAGATATTATTTAGATTTTAGATATTTCATATCTATCGTTGGAATTTTACATATGCATAATACACATGGCGGTCAATTGTTTTTTTTTAAGTCATTTGATACTATTTATGTAAATACTTCCGTACGTTGAGAAACCATCTGGTTGAGGATTAAAAAAAAAAAAAAAAAATATCATCTGGTTGAGGATAAGAGAGACAGCACAATCGAATAACATATTTATTTACTTGAACTCCAGAATCGATCCTAAATGTGTACTTTAAAATATGTTTTGTTTCATAATCCAGATCATTATTAAACAAGTATATAAGATACAGAACTGTCTATTGCGAAGGGAAAAGCGAAAAAGAACTGTTGTCCAATTCTTCTAGATGTAAGGGTTCTACCACTTAGAAGCAGTTACTTTGGCTTGAAGATCACGCCATCAGATCTACTTTAAATGGTTAGCTTGTCTTTTGGCGTTGTTGCCCTCCAAGCTATATCACCAGTCTATTTACTGTGACGAGAGAACAAAATTTTTTTGTTTTTTTTTGTCTTTCAAATCGTATACCTAATTTCAGAGAAAATTTTGTTGTTCCATTCTCTAGCACCCGATTATTTTGACTTTCATGATTGATATCTAATCTCCGACTTACCGACTTGCTTCATCGAGTATGAATGTATTCAGAATTGTTGCCTTTACAAGCATATCGTTGAAACCCATAACTACTTGTTTTTTTTAACATGACTCTGTTTTTGATATGTGAAGATTTATTTTAAACGTAACTTCGATTAGAGCCCTATGAACCTCCATTCATTGGTCAGCCTACAAGCATGGTTGAAGCCTTGAATGCGTGTCAACCCTCCCTTTGCATCTTTCTATCAAACTCATTGTAGCTCAAGAGAGATGAAGTACTAAATTTAGCGAGAGCGAATCTCTCGTCTCTTCTGACTCCAACCTTCAATTGTCTCTTCTATACATACAAGCACCTAGATAGAAGCATTCACAACATTCTGCTTTCACTGCATGACGATTCCCAGTGACAGAATGATGAGAGATAGAATGATGAGAGATCTGAAACTGAAAAAATATGCTATTGTTATCATATCTTCTTCAATGTACACGAAGCACGTTTGTGTATAAGATGGACATGATTTTTATTAATTGTAAAATATATTATAGTAGTAATGGCAGGGATTTATAGGAAAAAAATAAACTATAAAGACTGAATAATTGATAATTTTTTCTTCTCTTTTCTTGACATCTCCCCCTTAAGGTGGAGTGGCTTTAGACACGTTGAAATGGTGGAATAGAGCAGAGATCCATTGATGGCCAAAAAAATCTCAGAACATCCGGTGGCAACGGCCAACGGATATGAATTTGGCGTTTGTGTTGATTTTGATAAAAAAAAAACGGTGCCAGAAATGAATACGAGACTTGTTTCGAGACTTGTCGAGTTACTATAGAGTTTGGAGCTTGGCCACAATGCAAATCGAACATCTTCGTGTTTATGATATCATGGAATAGTTATTGCTTATTCTTTATGTACGTAAAATACACACATATATATATATACTAGATTACAAGGATATAATGTAATTATAATAATAATATACAATTGGAATTAATTAGAGAGATCATAAGAATTGAATAACTGATTTGAACGATACACTTTTTGTCTAAATCCAATTCGTGAAAAGTAAAGAAAAAAATAAAGAATTACAATCTCAACTCGAACAAGAATTATCATGGAAACAAGCTACTAAGACTAGGGATGTTTGTTTTAGTTTTTTTCTTTCAAAGAAAAAAAAAATACTAAGGATGTTTGTGTATTTGTTTCCCACAAAAAAAAAAAGGAACAGGGATATTTGTAAGGGAGAATTTGTCAAATAATAACCATAAAAAAAAAGAAAAAAGAATCTAACCAAATGGAGTAGAGAGAGATAGGAGGAGGTAGAGAGAGAAAAATGAGAGAAAAGGTTAGTTTGTTAAATATGTTTTTTTTTATTGCTTACAATTTCCCTATCTGTAATGTCAAGAAAAAAAGAAAACACATAGAGAGAGCATATAAAATATCAAGGAAAAATAAATGATAGAGATCGTTGACAAAAAAGGGAAAAAAAAAAAACGCATAGAGAGCATTTAAAATATCAAGGAAAAATCCAAAAAAAGAGAGCACGTAAAATATCTTTTTGGTAGATCTTTAGTGTCTATTATTTTTTTTCTAGATGGTTGACAAATAATGACAATTTGTTTATTCATGGAAGTTAATAGTTAAATACCGATTGTCCTACAAAACGCAATTACAGCCACACACTCACACAACACAAGTTAAAAAAAACTCATAAAGGTATATAACGAGTGAAGAGTCAAAAGTCATGCCATACGGGTCAAGAGGACACGTGTAAGATTATGATTGAGTTAAAACAGCGCATTCACAAAACCGTGGGATCACTTAGCTGTGTCGTGTCCACTTGTCACTCCCAGAGCCAGAAACTCCGTGTTCGCCTCTAATCTTTTCCCCAAATTCCAAAAATTTCAGGCCAATATAAACACCAACCCTCACTCCAAACTTTTATCGAACTACAAACTTTAGAATCCCACCTGAAAAAAGAAACTAGAGAGAGAGAGAGAGAGATAAAATAAATATTTTATCAAACCAACAGAAGAGAGATCTTTTTAGTTACTCTCTATACTTAAAACCAACAGAAGAGAGATCTTTTTAGTTACTCTCTATACTTAAACCTTATCCAGTTCTTCAAAAAGAGTTTTCAGCGATGAACTCATTCTCTGCCTTCTCTGAAATGTTTGGCTCCGAGTATGAGTCTCCGGTTACCGTAGGCGACGATTATTGTCCGACGCTGGCGGCTAGCTGTCCGAAGAAACCTGCTGGTCGGAAGAAGTTTCGGGAGACGCGTCACCCAGTTTACAGAGGAGTTCGTCGGAGAAACTCCGGTAAGTGGGTGTGTGAAGTGAGGGAGCCAAACAAGAAATCTAGGATTTGGCTCGGAACTTTCCCAACCGCCGAGATGGCAGCTCGTGCTCACGACGTCGCCGCCATAGCCCTCCGTGGCCGATCCGCCTGCCTTAATTTCGCCGATTCAGCTTGGCGGCTCCGAATCCCGGAGACAACCTGCGCCAAGGATATCCAGAAGGCGGCTGCTGAAGCCGCGGTGGCTTTTCAGGCCGAGATGAGTGATACGACGACGGATCAAGGCCTCGACATGGATGAAACGACGGTAGAGGCTATTGTTTCGGAGGAACAAAGCGAAGGGTTTTATATGGACGACGAGTCGATGTTCGGGATGCCGACCTTGTTGGCTAGTATGGCGGAAGGGATGCTATTGCCGCCGCCGTCCGTACATTGGGGACATAATTATGACTTCGACGGAGATGCTGACGTGTCCCTTTGGAGTTATTAATACTCGAACCTTTTTTTTTTGTACAATATTTTTTTTATTTTTTTTTAGATTTTCGGATTCTACCTTTTTTTTTCGAAGGAGATCTCTTTTTTTTTTTTTTTTTTGGTAGTGTGGGAAACAAAGTATAATTGTTTCAACAATGGTATTGTGAAATGCGAGTATTTTTTGTGTGCAGCATAATATTTTTTTTGTTTGCTAGGGTTAATCATCTTGGTCTCCTTCTATGCAACAAAGCAATTTCAGTTTGAATCAACGATCAAAGAGAAGAAGGAATGTCATAGACAAATAAAAAACCAAAAACTGTAATTGACCAAAAGTTTCTGTGACATCTATAGATAATAAAATTCCGGGCTCCTATTTTCGTACCCAAGAAAATTCATAGGCATTGCAAATGTTCCAGTTAGTTGGTAAATACTAAACATCAAAAGGTCCTGGCAATTCAGTAAGTATCAAGAGTCCTGGAAATCTTTTGTGAATAGTGAATACCAATAATTCTGAGTATTTGCATCATGGGACATTTCAGTTATTAGTTATGGGGTATATGAATAGTAAAAGTTATGGATATTATTATGAATAGCAGAAAATATACGGAACCTTCCAGGTAATTCAACAAATATCCAAAGTTAGGTGCACTTGGTAAATATAAAAACTTCTGTTTTGTGTGTGTGTGTGAATAATACAAGTATAGGCACTTCATGTAAACCGTGGATTTCAGTACTTGTGCAAATAGCAAAAGCTTTAGGCAGTACTTGTGCAAATAGCATAAGTTCCGAGTACTTCTATAGATAGAAAACGATCTGTGAACTACTTTGGTAATAGTCTAGTAGATAAAGTTTCGGGTGCTTCGTATAATAGAAGAAAACTCCGAGGCCCTTCGTCAGATAAAAACATAAAAATTTGGGTACATTTTCAAATAGCAAAAGTTGCAGATATTTTGATAATTGAATAGCAAAAGATCTCAGAGCACTTCCGTGAGTGGTAAAGGTTTCGATGACAGTAAAGACTAAAGTTCCTGGTACTATTTAGAACTCTTAATTTGGAAACATGAACCAGATAAACAAAACGTGGGTTCACACATCACATCGAATCCATACCCCAAACCTTTTTCTTCGCAGTACTTTTTACAAAAACAATTTAGCTGGAAAACAAAAACTGTAAGAATCAACTGCTCATATTTGTTAAGAATCGATGAATGAGGAAGTATATGGAAAAAAATCAATCTGATCAGTGATAGAATTCTATTATTATAGAAAAGCTTTTATATAAACAAATAAAGATCTTCACAAATCTGATTTTACATATTTTGAATTGATAGATTTGTAAAACCATCTTCCTTCGTTTTTCCGTATCGATCTTTACTACTATATTCATCATGCCGAGGGATGAAGTCCACGTGGCTTTTTGTAAGGCCAGTGTGGAAAATGCGTTTCCCGAAAAAGGAAAGGTAAATTCAGTAATTACCCAATTTATACAGTGGCGAAGCTCGTGGGACCAGTATCCATGGCGTCTGCAACCACACTTCTCTTCCACCACGGCGGCTCTACTCGAGTCATCGCTGGTAGACGATGCCAGCCATCTCTACTTAGAACGTGCCGACTAAAGCCCTTTCCGTCCTTCCGCACCTTACGTGGCTGCTCCACTGCGCCGCTCGGGATTTCGTTGAAGGCGAAATCCAATGGATTGGCTCGAGCTTACGTCACCGGAGCGCCGCCAATCGTGGGCGAAACAGACCCGAATATCGAAGGATCGCAATCTGAGCCGGAGAAGGACGAATCGAAGGATTTAATCAAATGGGGGCTTGTGTGGAGCTTGATGAGCAAGCACAAGCTCAGGCTCGTTGTTTGCCTATTGACCCTCCTTGGCTGCAGCACCTGCACTCTCTCTATGCCTGTCTTTTCTGGTACTCGACTTCTTCAGTTCAGCTCCACGCTTAGCTTTAGTAATTTTGTTTGTTTGAACTTTTAGTAATTTTGTTTGTTTGAACTTTGAATTTAGGTTAAGTTCTCGTTATTGATGGGGTTAAGTATGTATTGACTCTTACACTTATGGTTTGAGTAAAGGTAGATTCTTTGAAGTGTTGATTGGCGTGCGGCCGGATCCTCTGTGGCAGCTGCTGAGCAAAATCGCTGTTTTGTATTCGTTAGAACCGATCTTTACTATTGCTTTTGTAACCAACATGACTGTTATCTGGGAAAGTGTTATGGCAACATTAAGAGCTCAAATTTTCAGAAGGGTTTTGATCCAGAAGGTATGGTTTGTTTTGTTTTGAATCATCCAAGTTACTGTTGGCTGTTGTGGTTTACAATTGTGATATCTTTGATGGGGCTTTCGTCTTTCAAATGTCAAATATGTGCAGGCAGAGTTTTTCGACAAATATAAGGTATGTGTTTCTCTTGGTCCTTGTCTCTTGGTTCATTTAGGTTTGGGCACAAACCTTCCAGTTCGTTATGTTGGATTGGGTTCATTTGTTGTAGGTAGGAGAGCTGACGGGGCTGCTTACTTCTGATCTTGGCGCTCTGAATAGCATTGTGAATGATAACATCTCAAGAGATCGTGGATTTAGGGCATTTTCTGAGGCAAGCCATTTCTTTACTATGCAAATGTGAGATTTCTGTTGTTATTGTGTTTGCACTTCCATTTTGCAGCATGAATGCAGACTTAGTCTTATAAATGACAGAGAGTATCTTGTTGCATCCTAATCTTAAGAATGCCCAGTTCTTACGGCTCATATATTCTCCCTTTTGTAGGTTTTTGGAACAATCTGCATTTTGTTTACACTATCTCCTCAACTTGCTCCTGTGCTTGGCCTTTTAATGCTCGCTGTGTCAGTTTTAGTTGGTAAATGCTCTCTGTCGTTTCATATCTCCTTATCATGGTAATTACTTTGGTTATCTTTGCTTACCTTTACGTCTGTTCACTCGATCAAATATCGGAAGCTGTGTACAAGAGATCAACTGTTCCTGTTTATAAAGCACATGGATTAGCCCAAGCAACAATGTCTGATTGTGTATCAGAAACGTTCTCTGCAATCCGAACTGTAAGTTCTTGACTTCAGCGTATTTGTATGTTTCAGGGCAGATTAACTTAAAACTATAGAAACTTTGGTTTGCCTTTGAAGACTAAAGTAGTTTGTCTCTCTTTATAGGTAAGATCGTTCAGTGGTGAAAAACGTCAGATGTCTCTCTTCGGTAGTCAGGTCATAATCAAACTTCTTACTAGCTAAAAGCCAATTCTGGTAAACAATTGTTGTTTTTGTTCTAACTGTTTCGTGATCTATTATTCTGACCTTCTGGTTGATGTACAGATTCTTGCTTACCAGCGTAGCGGCTTAAAGCTTGGTACTTTCAAATCTATAAATGAATCTATAACAAGAGTTGCTGTTTATATTTCTCTGTTGGCTCTGTACTCTCTTGGGGGAAACAAGGTGAAGACGGTAAGATATGCCTGCCTGTAAGACTTTTTGATTGCCATTATGATCATTGTTGAAATGAACCTTCTCGCCCATTAACACATAAATTGAATCCAATAAACACATGGAGAATTGTGGTTTGTCGAATTTCTCTTATAGAAGATTCTGTTACTCGTCATTCACATTTTCTAGAATAAATGACTGTGGATGTTTTAACCGAGCATAAAGTTACCACCTTCTGAAGTTTTTAATTATCAAAACGAAAGAATCAAATCTCTTATCTTCTTTTGGGTAGTTTCTTATTTTGTTACATTTTTGCTCCTTGGTACTTTATATTTCTTTATTCTTATCCCTTAAGTTTCCTCCCACGCAGGGTGAGCTCGCTGTTGGAACAGTTGTCTCGTTCATTGGATACACATTTACTCTTACCTTTGCTGTTAGTACATCTATCCACACGGCATTTACTGTTACCCATATGCTATACATGTAATTTGGTTTACCATAATCCGTGCTTCTGTTTTCCAGGTCCAAGGGCTTGTAAACACAATTGGAGATCTACGTGGAACTTTTGCTGCTATCGACAGGATCAATTCCATTTTAAACGCTGTGGACATAGACGAGGCTCTTGCCTACGGGTTAGAAAGAGATATACATAAAAAGAAAGTCCAAGATGAAAACCTGAGATTGTTCTTGTCTTCTGGCCCTAATGAAAATATCCATCACCTCGATAATTACTACATGTCAGATCTGAAATCAACGAACAATCTACGTACCCTAACATGGGCAGGAGATGTTTGTCTTGACGGTAAAATCAGAGCAAGAAAAACTCTCCGCATATTATCTGACTACAAGATGCCTCAATATTGAAGGTTAACTGCTGATTTTACCACTTCCTAATCTGGGGTTTTTCAATATTGTTTTTTTTGTTGTGGTTTAGCGTAGATTTGCATTTTGCTTATCCTCTACGACCCGACGTGAAAGTTCTTGATGGGTTCAGTTTGACGTTGAAATCTGGTACCGTAACTGCACTTGTTGGCTCTAGTGGTGCGGGAAAAAGTACTATTGTACAGTTATTGGCACGCTTCTATGAGGTTAATCTACCCCCCTCTTCCCGTTTAAAGCGTATTATCTGTTAAGACTAACTTTGAAGCCGCTTTTACATCATGCTGATGGGTTGAATTTCCAATTCTTGCAGCCAACACAAGGACGTATTACTGTGGCTGGAGAGGATGTGAGGATGTTTGACAAGAGTGAATGGGCTAAGGTTGTCTCAATTGTGAATCAGGTGCGTATACATAACATGTACTGGGTCAGGCATGGTCGGATTATCTCTTCTTCTTTCAAAGGTTAAGATCTTTGTGTAACTCAGGAGCCCGTTCTCTTTTCTCTCTCTGTGGCCGAGAATATTGCATATGGTCTCCCCAATGATCATGTGTCCAAGGACGACATCATTAAGGCCGCGAAAGCTGCCAACGCTCATGAGTTTATAATCTCACTTCCTCAGGTTCGTGACCTTATGTGCAACAATTCACTTCTTCTTCCTTGCAAGTGCACTTAAGCTCTTCTGACTAATACCGGTGTTTGTTAATAGGGATACGATACACTGGTTGGTGAACGAGGAGGGTTGCTTAGCGGAGGACAGAGACAGGTATAGAAATATTAAGAGCTACGTGTTTTTGGTTCCTTATAGACTTTTGCTACGGCTTTGAATGTGCTTATCTATCAACGTTTCAGAGAGTTGCCATAGCCCGGTCTCTGCTGAAGAACGCCCCCATCTTGATTCTCGATGAGGTGAGAGACTCTTTGTTTAATAATCTCGCCTTTAATGGAATGTTTGCTTTGCTAGAACCCTAGAACCCTTACCTAAGTATGAAGTTATTCGATGGGAGGTAAGAGGAACACATATAACTACAGAGAGACATATTCAAACAAGAAAAAAAAACAGTTCCGTGCTACATCCAGAAACAAATTCTAATGAAATTCTAGAACACAGGAGTCAAATACTCGCCAGGTCTCATCTAGTTGTATGGTTTAGACAAATCTGTTACTGGTACTAAAGCAGATATAGCTTTAAGAAAATATAAGAGACTCCTCTGCTTATTCTCTCTTGCTTTCTTGTTGCAGGCCACGAGTGCGCTTGATGCAGTGAGCGAACGTTTGGTCCAGAGTGCGTTGAACCGTTTGATGCAAGACAGGACAACTTTAGTCATCGCTCACAGAATGAGCACAGTCCAGAATGCGCATCAGATCGCTGTATGTTCTGATGGGAAGATCATAGAGCTTGGAACGCATTCTGAGTTGGTGGCACAAAAGGGATCATATGCTTCCCTTGTTGGCACTCAGAGGCTGGCCTTTGAATAGAGCATGGTACTCATTCTTAGTTGGTGGCACAAAAGAGATCATATGCTTCACTTACTGCCTTGTAACTCAGAGGCTTGCCTTTGAGTCGTTTCCTTTACAAATTTTACTCAAGTTGTGAGTAGTGAGTAGTAATACCATATATACAATCTTAGATTGTAGATTGTTACACAAGTGTAATGTGAAACAAACATTGACAATAAATGGTGTTCTCTGTGTTATTTATCTAGTTTATTTCAAAACGAACTAAACTACCAAATAGTTCATAGAAAATTTTGATTTTGGCGATAAGAGGTCAATAAAGGTTCTACTAGACACAGGGAGAAGTATCACAGAAGTTACAATATAAATTTGAATTAACTTGAGATGTGTATATATGTGAATTTAGAAATTTAAGTAACAGTGATGTCAAGCTGACGCAGAGGGATGTAATAGAACTCTCCTCCTCCTTTTGTCCTCTCCAGGATTAATCAAAACCCGAAGCCGCTTCAGATATTCCTTCATTCTCTTCCAATTTTGATTTATAAAGAAACCTCCTTTCTGAGACATTGTTTAGAGGTTCCGATCGCTTGTTCCCGCTTGATTTTTTGTTAACTTGTGATCGGATTTGGTCTTTCGAACCGTAATGATCCGTTCGACGTTTACAGGATAATCCAATTCCGAGTTTTCTTAGTCACTTCTTGTAATTTGATTACCGTTTGTTTTTGTAATTGAGAGAGAGAGAGAGAGAGAGAGGCAAAAAAACCAAGTTGATGGATTTAGATATGAACGGAGGAAACAAGAGAGTCTTTCAGAGACTAGGCGGGTCGACGACGGCTCCCAAAGACGCGAACCAGAAGGTTTGTTTTCACTGGCGGGCCGGCCGGTGCAACCGGTACCCTTGTCCTTACCTGCACAGAGAGTTGCCGGGTCCAGCGCCGAATTCGGGTTCATTCGCCGGGTCGTCTACGAACAAAAGGGTCGCTGATGAGTCTGGTTTCGCGGGTCCGAGTCATCGGAGAGGGCCCGGGTTCAGCGGGAGCGCTAATAGCTGGGGGAGGTTCGGTGGGAACAGAGCGGTGACTAAGACGGAGAAACTATGCAAGTTTTGGGCTGACGGGAATTGCCCTTACGGTGATAAATGCAAATACTTGCATTGCTGGAGCAAAGGGGATACTTTCTCCTTGTTGACTCAGCTAGACGGGCATCAGCTGGTATGCGTTTTTAATGTTTTTTAACTTCCCAGTGTTGCCGATATTGACGGGTTTTGGGTTCCCCAACTTCTTGAGCAGGTCATCACTGGGATTGCTTTGCCATCAGGTTCCGATAAGCTTTATACGGCGAGTAAAGATGAAACTGTGCGCATTTGGGATTGTGTTTCTGGACAGGTTTTTTTATTTGCCTCTAATTGTTCATGTCGCATCTTTTTTTCTTCTTGTGTCATTGAGTTTTGCTCCGTAGTGTTAGTATAATCATTCAGTGGATACGAGTCATTGTTTGGTTAGGACTTGGGATGAATGGTGGTTTAACCGGACCAATGGATGTGCCCTTTTGGCCTCTCTCACTCTAGAATCCCTGTTTATGGAGTTTAGCTATAGAACTCAGAACACCTATCTTTTATAAGCCTGTTTGCATTATGGAATGCTCTCCGAGTGACTAGCTATAAGCGTGCTTATCGTTCTATTCTTGTTTTTATATGACATAGTGTACAGGTGTACTCAATCTTGGTGGGGAAGTTGGCTGCATGATTAGTGAAGGCCCCTGGCTATTGGTTGGCATCCCAAATCTCGTTAAGGTAGGTTCCACTAGCATGGTTCCTTAACTGTTAAAACTCTCCATCTACACTGAGGATCACCTTTGTTGTTCTATGCTGCTGAGTTTTATTGCTTTTACCGATATAGATTCTTGATCCATATACAAATGTGTAAATACAGGCATGGAATATCCAAAACAACGCAGACCTGAGTCTCACTGGACCTGTTGGCCAAGTCTATTCACTGGTTGTGGGTACTGATCTGCTGTACGCTGGCACACAAGTATATATACTTTGACTGACTGTATAGTTTCTTTCTAAGACCTAGGAAGTAGAATTGTGCTTTAGCGTCATGTGTTGTGTATGCTTCATCTTCTTCTTTTTTCTTCTATAATATTATCAATTATCATGGAGTATCTTTGATTGGGAGAACTCATCTGTGTTTAAGAAACCTACAGATCTGTTGGATTTTGGTTTAGTGACAAGTTCCTCTTACAAGGATATATCGCTCTCTGTGCAGGATGGCTCTATTTTGGTCTGGAGATACAATACTGTCAGTAACTGTTTTGATCCGGCTGCATCACTTACGGGTCACACCCTTGCAGTTGTTTCTTTATATGTTGGAGCTAACAGACTCTATTCCGGTTCCATGGACAATTCTATAAAAGTAAGTATGCCTGAATTAAATACCCCCGTTTGTGTTCTTTTGTTTGAGCTAATAGATGTCTTCTTTTATCTGTTTTTAATAGGTTTGGAGCCTGGATAATTTGCAGTGTATACAAACGCTTACAGAGCATACTTCAGTTGTCATGTCTCTCATTTGCTGGGATCAATTTCTTCTGTCATGTTCATTAGACAATACTGTCAAGGTTAGTTTTTTTAACTCGCTAGAAGCTTGTTTGACCTAGCTCCATTAACTTTTTAGCAATTCTGAACCCCTGTTGGGGGTTTCTTTTGCTGTAGATATGGGCGGCTACTGAAGGTGGAAACTTGGAAGTGACATACACTCACAAAGAAGAATACGTACAGTTCCATGCGTTTTTGGTCAATTGTTATTCTCTCTTTCGGTTCAAGCTATCTGTAACTAATGGAGTTCTCAATGGCTAATTGGATGCAGGGCGTGCTGGCTCTCTGTGGTGTGCATGATGCAGAAGCCAAGCCGGTATTGCTATGCTCCTGCAACGACAACTCCTTGCACCTCTATGACTTGCCATCGTAAGTCCTTCCAGTGCTACTTGTTTCATGAGTCTACATTTGTGTTTCCCTTTCAAAAGCTTAGTTCTTCGTTCTTATGCCAGGTTTACGGAAAGGGGCAAAATTTTAGCAAAGCAAGAGATAAGGTCGATCCAGATAGGTCCCGGGGGCATATTTTTCACCGGTGACGGAACTGGTCAAGTTAAAGTATGGAAGTGGAGCACGGAACCAACTGCCGTACATTCTTGAGGCGCGAAACAGAGCCTTACTTCTCGCAATTGTTCACATATCTTCTTCTGATCCGAGTGTCTTTTTGTTATACAATCTGCTGAAAATCGTTAGTAGCACCGTTGAAATGCTTATATACGTTCATGAATACAAGAGAGTTTTACTCGAGAATTATAAATGTTTGTCTAGAACCAGTGATTTCATTAAATAAATGGGTCAAGGATGAACGTTGAAATATGGTATGAATATAATAACGTTGCCATTCAAACAAAAAGCCCGTCTAGCTCAGTTGGTAGAGCGCAAGGCTCTTAACCTTGTGGTCGTGGGTTCGAGCCCCACGGTGGGCGAAATGTTTTTCTAATACTAAAATATTTTAGGACAATAATGCTTTTCTGTTCCTGTAAGTCTAAACCCCCTTTTTCCGAGACGAATCCAAGTCTTACTGCCCATGTTCATGTTCATGGCAACAAGAGCATGTCTCTTATCAATCGCTATTATCTATAGAAATATATATTTACATTTTTTGGTAATACACTCGTAAGTACTTATTTCAGATTGTCAAAAATATTTCTGTCGATTTTATTTCACGTAATCAGCTAATAAGTTGAAACACGTCCCATGATGGCAAATTGGGCAATAAAAATATATATTTTAGGTAACACCATACAAAATTTGTATTAAATTATCTAAAAACTATGTTTTATAACCAGGAGTTGAGAACTCGAAAACCTAGAAAAAATATATTATGAATATATGTCACAATCGTTTCATTACTAAGCTTAGGGTGTGTTGCGTGTGCTTATATTTTTTTTGTCGTCGAAGGTGACGTCTGGGACTGCGTCACTCCACCGAAGGGCCAAGTCAACTGAATGTGCGCGCCATTATAAAAATTATGACTATGATTTATTACCAAACTCACCCCACTATGTGGTATTTATGTAAATGTATTTATATAAGCACTTTGGTTTTGCCATTACCGCCTCGTAATACTGCTCTCATTTTGAAATCATTTGGCCCGTTGAAACTGCACTCTGCTTTCTTTTTTTCTCTTCTCTTTGCTTCTTCTTCATCTCCATTGCTTGAAAACTTGAAGCCAATCTTCGACGTCTCCTAAATCCAAAAGCTTCTAAGAATTTGAAGCATGTCTGGCCACGAGGCTCCTATGATTAATGGAGTAGCAGAACACAAGACTGGTGAGGAGGTTCTTCCGTTTGTGGAGGACGACTACGGAGGACTGATCGTGGAGATGAAAACTCCTATGGATCCCAAGTGTTTCGTTGCAACGCTTAGATATTCTTTCACGCAGTGGCGGTTACAGGTTTGTGCTGGTGCGACCAGTCACACGCATCTCCACAACTCCAGAGTGATGATTTGTTGATTTGATTATGTCAAATTCTTTTTTTTTTTGTTTTCAGGGTAAAAAAGGAGTCTGGTTAAACTTGCCTCTCTCACACGTTAACCTCGTGGAACCTGCAGTTAAGGTGTTGCCTTTGTCTTGCATATAAAACCTAATTCTGAGTCAGTTCTTCTAAGACATACAATTCATTTGCTAAATTAGATCTGAGATGAAATCTCTAGTCTTGAGAGAACGTGTTTGTGTTGTGGTCCAATAATCATCTATGCAGGAAGGTTTCCGGTATCACCACGCTGAGCCAACTTACCTGATGCTAGTTTACTGGATTCCCGAATCCGAGAGTACTATTCCTTTGAATGCTTCTCATCGTGTTAGTGTCGGTGCTGTTGTCTTGAACCATAACAAAGAGGTACTTATTAAGTTGTTCTAAAACTTAGGTATTTTGCTATCACCATGAGGTTGAAAATCTCACCCGTGTCTTCAATTAATATATTGTGGGTATGTTAATATTTACTTAGGATTAGTTAGCATTAACATTTACTTTGCTAGGTATGATGGTTAATGTTTGATGTTAGGAATATGATACATCAGAAGTGAGATTGGATCTTGAGTGATGTTTAAGGAACATAAAAAAAAAAAAAAAACTCTACTCAGTGTCAATTGATTTTGAGATTTGAACCCATTAAACTTAACATAATATCATAATCCCAACGCACGCTACTCCAAGATATAAACCAAATAATATCGAAAATGAAGATGAGATTAAATTCTGAGCAAAATATAAGAGACATGTGCCAACGTACTCAGTGGCAATTAGTTTAAATTTTAAACCAAACTTAACAGCATCTTAAATTAAGGCGATGGGCAGATTCTTGTTGTGCAGGAAAAATATGGTATATTACGCGGATCAGGTGTTTGGAAGATCCCAACAGGAGTAGTTGACGAGGTGTGTTTCAATTCCTCTGTCGCAATAAGTTATCAATCCGTTTTAAGACGTTTGTTGAAGATTTCACCTTGCTCATTTGCGTATAGGGGGAAGATATTTTTGCGGCAGCCATTAGAGAAGTAAAAGAAGAAACAGGCGTAAGCAAGATCCCATATATCTTATTATCTTAATGTAAATGTGTGAATCAATATATGTATATAGACTAATGTTTCAATCTATCTATATTCAGATCGACACAGAGTTTTTGGAGGTTCTAGCTTTCTGGTACTACTTACATGCATCCTCTACTTCATTGTTTCTTGATACTTCTATGCTCTAATCCTTGTAGCCTTCTGCTTGCAGTCAAACCCACGAGTCATATTTTGCCAAGTCAGATTTATTCTTCATTTGTCTGTTGCGACCTACATCCTTTGATATTCAAAAGCAGGACTTAGAGATTGAAGCAGCTCAAGTTAAGTAACCTCTACTTCTGATTTTTAATCTGAAACATATTTTCCTCGCAATATTTCTCAAGTTTTTCTTGAATGTGCAGTGGATGCGGTTCGAGGACTCTGCCTCCCAACCAATCACACACAAGAACGAACTCTTCAAAGTCATTCATGACATTTGCTCAATGAAAATGGAAAAGAGCTACACCGGGTTTTCCAAAAAACCCATTACAACTTTCTTCGACGACAAGTTAGGTTATCTCTACTTGAATAAGCAAGATATGAATAATCCTGTTTCTTAAATTTCTTCCCAGACCATAAAACTTTAAAGAGTCATTAATTAAGGTTTATCTAGAGAAGAGCCTAAAACAAATTCATCGATTTGAACAAAAAGAAATGAATTAGGTTCATATTTATTCTCTAAAAGACATGTTGAATTCTTCTTCCGCAAGCAAAAAATATATTAAAAAAGAGAGTAAGTAATGAGGGACTGGTGAGGAGGAAATAATAAGCGATGGTAGATTGTTTGGGTTTGATGATTTTAAGAGCTCAAAGCAGTTACACATCCATTCACATATAACCACAACTACAAATTATGAAATCCACCAAGAAAATAAATAAATAAATACCAAATTTTTTTGCATAATGATTTTGCTTGAACTTAAATCAATCATTGCCTATTTGTCTTCATGATTCCTTCATCTATTTTTCTTTTAACGTTGCATTCTCGCCTCTTTGAATATTGATGCAGACGACATAATATCTGACATTTGAACAAATATAAATTTGATGTTGATGCATGTACTTGATCTTCTAGATTTGAGCTAATTGTATTTTAGTGGAAATAGTTGAAGAATTGTCAAATAAAACGGATGTGCTTTTTTTTCTTGCTTAAACCCAAGACTATCAAGTAAATATTAACCACATAATCTGAATTCATCGTCGGTGTTGTAGAAGATATTTTGACTGAACAGTTGAGTGTGGTCCTTAACTCCTCATAGTATAAGAACATATATAGCCGTTGCGTTTCACATCCTTCTGATATCTAATACAATCACTATTACAATATCTCTGCGGTGATATATATAATATGTGGTTTAACGATAAACTGTAATCGATATACATATGTAAACTCATACATGTTGTAAGGTAGTTGATGGCAAAAATCATGTATGGTTTTATAGAATTTAGCTGAAAATGTTCTTCTCTACCAGTGTTATTTTCAAGTGGCACCAAAAGTGTGCTAACTCATTTTCAATTAGTCATTTTGAAATCTACAGCATAAACTTTTTTTCATTCTACCATATTTAATTTGAATCCCAAAACAAATATTACATTGTGTTGCCAATATGATCAATGATTGTCTATAAGTTGTTCATAATTTTTAAACTTTTGGATAAAATCGGTGCTCCTAGACTCCTAGTAATAATTATAAAGAGATCGTCGGAATAGCTTCACAGCCTTCACCATGTCTTCATTTATAGATTGCTAGTTGCCTCAAACAGACATCTTTCATATTGTGCATCTTTAACAACAACAGACTTTTTCGTCGCTAATAGCAAAAATAATTATAACTGGTTTGATTAACGATGGCAATACAGAATTTCATCGTTTTTTTCATTACTATAGATGTCGTTATTCAATTTCTGCCTGGCGAAAAACTAGCGATAACTTGTTACTAGCCTTTTCAATCATCATTATTTATATTCTATCAAATGCGACTGGTCTGTTTTTTCTATATATTCATTTCTTATTACAAATGCTTTCATCCGTCGACGTCGTATGTCGGCCGACCCATTTAGCAAAAAATAGACGATGATAATAAATCTCTTATTATTATTATTTTGATTCCTTTCTTTTCCATTCAATACGAACGAAACTTCCAGATGTCATAAGCACAACACTTTAGGGAACTATATGGCGCTAGTTACACGGGATAGGTTGAATGTGTCCCACATGTACGTGTACGTGTATTATATGATCTACTAAGAAATAAGATATAACCGAAAGTAATCCACAATGCCGACTTCCTAGAGAATGTCTTTCTTTTTTTTCCTTCTATTCTATCTCTAGAGAATGTCTTGTATTGTATTTTGATGATATTTGATAATACAAAGATTTTTTTTAATTCTTAAGATTAAATGACAAGAAAATTCTGAAACTTATTAAAAAAAAAAATCTGATGAGTATTTGTTTTAGTTCCAAAATTTGGATTCTGCAAGTCTTTGGAATCATGATTCGTTTCTGTAGATTTGTAGTCTAGTCTTTTGTTTTTTTTTTTCTTTTAAAAAATGAGGAAAAATACAATAGATGCAGACAGTCAAGTGACCGTTAATTATTTGCAAGAGCTATGGGGGTAATACAATCATTTTCGAAAGCGAGATTGTTGAGATGCAAACAGACGAGTCTACATTGAATCACCTACTGGCTTTGGGATCCCAAATAATTAAGGCCTATCAAAGACTCGACTTGTTGATAAACCAATAAACGATGGTCTATTGATGAGGCATTCGAGTGGTGAAGGATTGTCTAGGATATAATTCGAATTTTACCGGATCTTCATTACTAAATTTGTAGCTTTTATCAGCGTATCAAATAGTAAGTATATAACTAAATTAGAGATAATTGTTAAAAATTTTGGTTAAAAATTTTATTCTGGTTTTGTAAAAAAATTGTTGGTGAACTTTTCCACCGTGGAGTGATACATGTGTCACAAATATTGTTTGCCAGATAATAAAATAAGCAAAACTTACGGGGAAAAGAATCAATATCCTACGATTCTTTAACGTATAGTAATCACGGGGGGATGAGACGGATATGACAAAACAAAAAAAAAAGCAAAAAAAAAAAATCGGTGGATTGAACAATTGTTCTACACAGATATCTCACGTCACCCACTTTCCTCCTTTTTCTTGTCAAATTCTTAGTTCTAACCGTTTGTATACATTTATTTCATAAACTAGATGAATGTTTTTATTTAGTTGTTGTTTTACTAGCAGTAGAAAGTTTCATGGAGTAAAGTTAACCCATATTGGAGCAACTGGTTAGAACGTTTTTATCATGTTCTAAGCTTTATTATATATATATATAATTGCAGGTAGAATACTGCTTCTTTATTTTTAGTGACTTCTTCGTGATTAATCAACCGACATTCGGGAATTAATTTAATCAATATAGTGCTGATAGTGATTGCTCATTGGTATACCACACATATAAGTGTGATACCTATATATATACTAATATACATTGCTTGAGCGCTGAATATAATATGGGGTATATATATAAAGACAAGTCTCACGTTTGAGAAAGAACAAACACACATTTGTTTCTGACATTACAAAATCTAGCTCCCTCCCTCTCTGTGTCCTGTTAGAATCATAGTCATGATGAGAGTTACGGTGTCGAGGTCATACGCAATCCTATGTTACTCTCTGGTCGCACTGCTGGTCCTAACACTGGCGGGCTCGGTCAGAAACGGCCAGCTCCATGGAGGAGGTGGTGGAGATAACTTTCGGGCCACTGCGACGAAAGGAAGTAACAGCGTGGTTCGGGGAGGGAAGCAAATGATGGAGAGGCCATGTGAGGAGATATACGTAGTTGGGGAAGGAGAGACGCTTCACAGCATCAGCGAAAAGTGCGGCGACCCGTTTATCGTGGAGCGTAACCCTCATATCCATGACCCGGATGATGTCTTCCCGGGTCTCCTCATCAGAATTCACATTAACCTCCCTACTTGATAACATGTTAACTATGATGTCGTTTTCTGTACATTATGATTACCTAATTTTCTCCCTTAATTTCTTTTTCTATATTTTCTTACCATCTAATTGTTCTTATTTGGGTTTTTCTACGTTTTGATTCTTCAATGAATAACTTCACTTTTTGTTTGTTACTGATTTTTCCTTTTTCTTATATATGCTTGGTCCAAACAAAGACAGATACATATTGGACAAATAGATTTATATTCTTATTTTTTTTTCTTTTTGGTTAGAAATTTAATTTTCCCTTGATATTGATATGGCCAATTCTTTTTCACCTCCAATTGAATATTGATGGAAATTGCTCCAATGGAACAAAAAGGCCAAAGCAGTGAGATATTTAAAAGGATACAATTAAGAATTTCCATAAGTTTAATTGCAAGACTAGGGTTTTACCCGTGTTTTGTAGCGTAGATTTATTTTATTTTTATTTTATAAAATTTTAATTTTAATTTTATTTGCATTTAAATAAATGTTGGTATGTTTGCGAAGAATGTTGTTAGCAGAAAATTAATGTAAATCAGAAATGTAGTAGTGAAGAACTTAGAATTGTGAGAGAGTTAGAGAGAAAGAAAGAAAGAAATAAAGTCTATAGAATGTTTAGAATGATAAAAGATATCGCCATTGTGAAAAATTGCGAAGAAGAACGAGAAGATAAATCAGTGATATATTACGTATGATTATTTTGGTTGTTTTCGTATAAATATTATTTGGAAACATGTTTAATAAAATTTCTAAAATTAATTTTAATGAGATCTCAGAATTTTGATTAAATTTTAATGGTATATTCTGTTAACCACACGTAAAATTAAAGTTAGTGTAGTGATTCAATTTTGATAGTGTAGTTTTTTTTTTTTTCATTTTAAAGATCTAAAAGTGATTTTGCCACTAATGCAAAAAATAATAGGACCATATGATATATTGATATAAAGTTGTTCTTTGAACAAAATCATGTGTTATGATCTATGCGGCATGGAATCGGAAGCGGGTACATGGAAGCGGAAGCGTTTAGAAGCGTGGAAGCAAGGTTTTAAAAATATTTAGGAAACGGGTACGTATTAGAAGCGTATATAATAAAATAATATATATATTAACATCAAAATAAAATTATACTGATATAATAATATATTTAAATCAATATATGGATTATGGACATAATTCTCATATGCATTTGAATTCATCATAACATAATATAGTAAAATATTGGACAAAAGTAAAGCCACTGACACGTAATTGATATGTGTCACGAAAAATACGAAGAAGAATTATTAATAAAGACAAACAAATAAATAACACTGAAAAATAAAATACGAATAGATTATAATATAATTCAAATTTGGAGTTACCTTTGCTTCGTCTTCATCTGCAGCGCTACATACAGCAACAATGGTCTTCTCGGTTCTCTTCTATTATTTTTTTGTTTCTCTATTAATTGGGATTTTAACTTTTATATTTTAAAAATGGGTTGAATAGGATTGCAAAAGTAACAAAACAAATTAATTTTTATAAGCCCAAAAGAATACTTCTTCATATTCTCTAAATATCAATACGTACGTTTTGAAACTTTTGCAATATGAAAGTATTTTAACGCTTCCTATCTATAGCAGCGACGCTTCTACATCGGAATCGTGCGCTTCCAACACGCTTCCAAACGTGTTATTTTTGGAATCGCGATTCCAAGACGATTCCACACGCTTCCGATTCCGGTTCCGCTTCCGGAGCGAGAAACGCAGCTCCTCCCACGCTTCCATGCTTCATAGGTTATGATTTTGTTTTAGAATATGTTTTTTATTCTATACAAAATTCTAAATCTTAAACTCTAAAACCTAAACTCTATTGTAAAATTTACAATAATCATCATTCTCGAAAGTTTTATGATCTAGCAGATAGCCAATTTGGTTATAAATTAAAGAAAGGTTTAAATATGGGCCCACGGCCCAATAAACGATACGGATCCAATGTCTCTAAAATTCGTAAGTTTATCCACCTTAAAACTGGCATCCTTCTATCAATAGGAACATCTTAGATTCTTAGATTGAGAAGTTCTACACTAGAGTCTCTAAAAAAATGACATAAAATAATATAAAATATTTTTTCATTGTGAAAGGCTCTAAACTTTGTGTAATGATTACACAAGGTTTAGAGCCTCTCATAATAAAAAAAAATACTTTATATTATTTTATATTATCTTTTTTTGTCTAGAGACTCTAGTGTAAAACCTCCCAATAATAATGCTCTTAGCACGGACTACATCGGACAACTCAACTTATATCATACGAAAATTTTCGAAATCTTGAATTCATACTTTGCAAAGAGGGTTTATGGACTTTCCATTTCTGGACTGTGAAAGGGCTTTGCGGACTATAGATTTCTTCATATACAACATCATTTGCTTCAACAGTAGCATATATATATATATAACATTTTATGAGAACAAAAGAAAATTAGCAACGGACATATAGCGTCATAACATTTTTTGCCATTAACGGAATTACTTGCCGCTACTATTCATTACCTTATGATGATTATTGATTGGCCACACATAGAAATTCCATGTGTTTGAATATGATGTCAGGTTATCACTATACTAAATTTCATAGTACTGTCATTCTACCGTTTTTCAAATAAATTGAAACAATAAGTAAAATTTGACTATATATTTTTTGTTAAGACAGTAAACAATTTTTCTCTCTTAATAAGCTACATAATAGGAATTAGCTTGAGATTTAGTACAAATAATCTGCATTTGAAATATAAAACGACAATATTCTTGTGAAAAGTATCAAGATGACACTTCTTGCTAAACGGATCGAATAATAGATTTTATGATTCAATAATCTTGAGCCTTTCTAATTGGATAGAGTATAATATTAAATTTAATTCATACCAAGACCCATTAAAGTGGATTACTGGGTAAGTTGCTTAAATTAAGTAACCTCATATTATTTAGATATATATACTTTTCTCTCTACACTTGCCAAAAAAAAAAAACTTTGGACATTTCCCAATCTTTTTTTTCTTTCAATCTCTGGATATATATTTCTTAATCAGAAAGCTTGAAAGTTACTGATTCTTTTTGCGTTGTCCCGGGCAACATGCGATAATCGAAGTCCATCCGCAGAAATAACAAAGTTAAAACATCCGGGGAGTTATTACATCAGAGAGCAAAAGCAAGACTAGTTGACTTAGGGTTTGAGCCCCTGCGTAAGGAGTGCTAAGGAGCGATAGACCAAAGAGAGACTAAATCACTAAGGAATCCAGTTTATAACTCTTTCATTTTCATTTCTCTTTGGCCAATTTTGTTGTCCTTTCCACTTATACATCTCTCTTTTTCTTTTCTTGTATAAATTATTCCTTATTCATATATTTTCTTGGTCGGCTTGTTTCGGTCTACATGTACAGATTTATGTTCTTTTGAAGCGAATCTTGTCAATTTAGGAAAACGGTATTTGTGAGGTTTCTTTATTTTCCCAGATTTTGCAACATTTTTTCTTGGGGAAATTATCACCTTGGTCCTTGGCTTTTGGGTTACAGCTGATCTACTCTTTAGATCTCTCCCTCCTGTTTTCAAGTAACCATTTCTTGGTTTGGGATTCAGATCCAACTGTGAGTTCCATTTCTTTTTGAAATACACTTATTTTTCATCAACCAGTTAATAATCTTTCAGATTTTGGGGTTTCTTACAGATTCATTAATCATGGCAGGAAGATGGTGAGAGGGAAGATAGAGATAAAAAAGATCGAGAACGTGACGAGCAGACAAGTCACGTTCTCCAAGCGTAGGAAAGGTCTCTTGAAGAAGGCTCACGAGCTTTCTGTTCTATGCGATGCTCAAGTGGCTGCCATTGTCTTTTCTCAGAAAGGAAGATTATATGATTTCGCTAGCTGCGAGTAAGTATCTACCATCTATGAACCTTTTGATCCATTATTACTCGTTTATATATACAATCCTTTGTGATGATTAGTTTGGTTACTTCGGCTGTTCCTGTAATCACTAATCAGACGTCTTTTCCGAAAATCGTACTAGAGATTTATTTCTAGATATTTTTCCTTGCAGTTGTTGAGTTTGATGTTTTCCCAAAATATGCTCTTTCAAAGTGCTTTGATTTTCTTTAGTTTTTTTATTCAAGTACCACGAAATTTTATTTCTTTAATTAAAGCCCAACCAAATTAATTGACTAAATGCGTTTGTTTACTTTCGTCAAGTTCTTCAAGCATGCACGAGCTAGCAAGTGATTTAGGGTTTTCCCAAAAAGCGTTCTTGAACTTCGAACCTAGTATACCTTGGAACTTATGCCGAAACCACTTGACACGTTATTACAATTATAAAAAGAAACCTCAGTGATCAACTGATCATGCCAGAGAAATAAATACCTTAAAGTACAATTCAACCGTTTTAAGAATAGGAAACTACATGATGTATATGAGACAATATCTTGTGGCTTTGTGCCCTGGTCTCAAACTTTAGCCCTAGATAGTTTTCAGGATTCTTGAGTGTGTTGATCTTTTAGAGGTAAGAGAATTTCTTACACAAAATCCAAACTAATAGAAAGATTTTAAATTCTGATATGATGCTACAGTCGCCAACTGAGCAATTAACGATGATCAAACCACAGCATTGATCGTTTTGCCAAACCATATATTTAGGCCTTTTGGTTTCTGTTCCACTATACTAATGATCTTCGTCCCCTTGGTTAGCAATTGTCAGCAACTTACATTTGAGTGAGCTTAGATAAGCAACCCAAAAAAAAAATTATAATACAAATGTGCGTTTCATTCATAATTTCGAGCTCACTAATAGATTTGATCTCTTATAGCCAAAAGAAAACTGCTGATAGTTAAATAAAGGCGTGTATCCATATTAATAAGTATCATTGGTACTTTACTTTTACTAGTAAACCAAGTCACCCAGCTAAAAGATGCATATTTAGACATAGGTGTCTCAAATGTTTAGCATTTCCGTCCGGTTAGGTCGAAAAACATTATGAAAACATTACGATGTACATTATCTATGCTTGGAGAACATTTCGTAGTTTTTCCATAATACTACTCTTGAGATATGTCAAGCGTTACTAGCTAATTTACTTTTACTAGGACAGATGACTTGATGCTGCACTAACACTTTGATTAGAAGTTAGAACAAATATGTCTACGAAACATTAATTTTGTATGTGTGAAATTCTCTAGCTAGTTGATCATGATGACATTATCCGATATATATATTTGCCAATCAATAATAGTGAAGAGGTTTGGAAATGTGTACAGCATGCAGAAGATGATGGAGAGATGTGAGATACATAGGAGAGAGTATTTTGGGGCAGAGACTCTCCAAAAACAGCAATATGTGCAAGAGCTCAAGAACGAAATGGCAATAATGGTGGACAAGATTGAACTTCTTCAACTTCATTGCCGGTAAATTTCTGATCTTTCTATATGTACTGCATGTATATGTTTTCTTGATATGGATTATATGATTGTATATACACTCCGATAACATCTTAAGGAAGCTGATGGGGCAAGATTTGGATTCGTGTTCGGTGGAGGAACTCAAGGAGATAACTACCAGAATTGAGAAAAGCCTTACTATTATCAGATCAAGAAAGGTATATATGCAATGAGTCCTCGTATTAAATATAGAAATAAATAAAACTCAATTCTCATAATTACGATATTTATATATGTTGTCATAAATGTGTTGAACAATAATGCGAGACGGTGAAATCGAAATGATGAGCTCATATTGGGGATTCTACGATTTTGACAGGCTAAGTTAAATGAAGATAAGATAGAGAAACTAAAAGCAGAGGTACAATTACTAATTAGTTTAACTGTGTTTTATGGGAATTCTGTTTCTAATTCTCCTTGTGGATTTTTGTCCCTTGACTCGCTTAGATGGCAAAAGAGAAAGAGGTCTTCAACGAGGGAAGTAGGCTGCGGCAAATGGTACATACATGCACACATATGCATAATTCAAGGACATGCATAAATTCATCAAAGCACAAGCATAAACTTTAAATATGGACCTTACTTTTGCACTCTAAATATTGATCGATATTATGGAAAATAATTTAAGGAAAATAATATGTTATCATTTCAGTTTGAAGAACAGCCCTTGTGGACGCAGTCGAGGAGCCTAGAGAGTGAGAAGAGTGCACCTTCCTATGGTTGTGGAAACATGAATATATCAGATGTCGGAACTGACTTGTCCATTGGATTGCCTGAGAGTCGAGTGTAATGATTTATTCGTATCTTAACCAATTGGTTCTTGTTTTCATCCGGACATTTATAGTTCTAATTGTGGATGTTTGAATCGATTCTCTCTATGCATAAATCAAGAATAAGGTAGTGTATGAGAATTATCTACTATATTTTGGGGAAATTTTGAGTTTTGTATATATATTATAGTTAATATATGAGGTATATATTTATTTTCAATAGCTGTAAATGCTTCAATAATGTACCAATTGGGCTATTAAATCCAAACATTTAATAGTTTTGACCGCAAATTTATTAGCCACAAGGCCCACAACTACAACCCAATAGATGACAAATGTTTTACTTAGAGTATACTAACGCAAACGTATGCTATTTTGTTTATGTAACTGAGTTTAGATTATCTCTATTAATATTTAGTAGAAATAATAACATACTTATTTCATCAGACGACGCGCTATTAGTCTTGGAAATTCGAATGATGGTTGCAACAGTTAGTAATAGCGATTGCAAAGGCCAAAGGGATATGCAAAAAAAAAAAAAAACGCACCATTGTCTCTGTGTTCAATGTCTCTCGTTAGTCGTTAAGAATAATAAAACGCCGCGTCTAGCCCCTCAAACGCCGCCGTTTTTCACCATTTCCAGCAGGAGTGCGTCTACGATATGCCGCTCAATCTCTGCGCCGACTCTTTCTTCTTCTTCTTCAAGCTTCTTCATCCCATGTAGATGTTGAAAATCATCGAATTTGGTCCGTCGTGCGGTGAAGAAAGTGCCAGAAATGAAACTTGGGGGTTCTTGTGGAAGTTTCTCCTCGTATTTGTACATCTGACCGGAGCATATCGTCCCATCTGCATTCCGGTCCGGTTCTTCAGCTCTTTTCATCTAAAAGGATTTGATACACAATGAGTGAGTAAGACGGGATATCAAGCGTTTGTTTTTATTCCCTCAATGAGACTTAAAACTAAAAGAAACTTATATAGACAAGTATGTACCTGTTTGCGAGGACGTTCTGCTGATGATGCTACAGAGATGTTTAAAACATCATTTGTCTTTGGGGTTTTCTTGCATTGCTTCTTGTCTAAAGAACCACATCGATCAGACTTCGAGTGAGTTGATATAGAGATGAAGGCCTTTCTCTGCTTGTTTCGGTTATTGGGTGTTGCATTAAGAGATAATTTTGATTCGCTATCCGCTTTCTTCCATACGTTGATAGGTCTTAGCGGCTGTTCATTACCGCTTTTGAGGTTCTCCTTGGAATCCTTTGAAAGGGTCAACTTTTTTGTTGGTTGGTGAGAGTGAGAGTTCTTATCTTGTTTGAACACAAGTGTGGTATTGGAGCTTAATGTGTTCTCTTTCTGTGAAGACCTGTTTCTCACTTTCTTATGATGCTCGATCTGGTTTTGTGCTGCTCCTGCTCTTTTGTACTCAAGCAAGTTTGTTATATCCATGCCAAGTCTTCTAGTGATGACCTTCTCTTTTATTTGTTCCACTAACTGCCTCCGGTTATGTCTGGGACTTGGACTTTCCTCTTCTTTCAGTCTCCCACGCCCAAAATCTCCATGCTTATTCTCTCTGTTGAGCTGAAGAGAGAGGCGACGAATGTCGGAATCAGATTTCCGAGCAGAGGAGATCCTGGGGCTCACAGGTAAAGATCTTGTCCCCGAGCCGTTCTCAGAGAGTCTACGTTCTCTTTTACTGTTTCTTGATGATCTATTAGGATGTAAGTTATCGGGAAGAAGATCAAGACCCATGAGTCTAGCCACCACGTTTGGTGTCTTGGCGCGAGGTGAGTTGCAGTAATCAGAGGATGTATCGACGAGAAGAGCTCTAAGATTTGACTTTTTCCCGCCCACCTGCATTTGAATTGTCACTTGGCTACATCAGTTACTTTTCAAATGTAACGAAACCATTAATGTTGACTTACAGGGATGTTCAAGCTTTCTTTTTCCTTGTAGTTTGTTGACTCCTCTGTTAACTCCAAGCTGTTTCGTGGCGCAACCAAGCCTACAAGTTTCAGTAACACACAACACTCCTCTCTGTTAGTCAATAGTCACTGTCTTTAAAAACTCCCCAAGTGCTTTATACAACAAACCTAGTCCTCTCTGAAACTAAGTCTTTATTTTCCTTGGTCCACAATCAACAACTTTATGAACCCACAAATGCTTGCCAAACAGCAGAAACGTCTATAGAGAGAGAGAGAGAGAGAGAGAAAGAGAAAGCTCGTACCTTTTGGATAACTTGAGGGAGAATCAAAAGTTGGTCGGTGGTGATGATGACGTGAAGGAAAGTAAAAATGGTGGAAATTGAAAAAGTGGTAAAGAGCAGTGATGCAGCCATTAGCTTCACTGGATTTGCTCTTGCTTTTAGAGGAGCAAATGGATCTGCCTCCATTGTACCATTCTCTTCCCATTTTCTGTTAAGACAATGCCTGCCCTTTTTTCTTTTTTTTTTTTGGTATCACCTCTAACGTATAATGACAAGTGGCAGGTGAAAATGGCCTGACAAAAGAAGAAGAAAGAAGTTGAAGAACAAGATTCTTTGCACGGGCAAAAAAATCCAATCTTTGTATCTTGCGTTTTTGGTTCCTCGGCGTTTTTTTTTACCTGATGAGAGAGCCTTGTAACTTTCTCTCTGTATTGCATTGGTAATCGAGCAAAGGCTATTAAAAAATGTGACAGAAACTATTTAAAAATAAACAGTACTAGTAAATTAATGCAAGGTGAGATGATGATATTAGCCACGCATCTCTTTGAGAACAGACAGCTTGAGTATTACAATATGATTCCAACCACACTTGATGTTTCTCTACTCCGCACTTTCTTCGGGGAGTTTCAAGTTTTGGAACTTTACAAATTCAAAAGAAACTAAGATCGTCTAGATTTTTTTCTTGGGGATTTCAAACTAGAACAATAATTTTATGGTTATGGATCGTAAGTTCGTAGCCTTTGTTTCATGGGTGCAGTGATAGGTAGTTACAAACATGGTCACAGACTCACATGACTCACATGTTGCAAACGTTTTTGGATGTGTTAAGTATTGCAGAGCTTCAAAGTCTTGGCATTTACTAGGAGTTGTCTTGTCTGCTCAGTTTCAAGTTTCAACCAATTTTTTAGTTCATTGGCTTCACTTTGCTCTAATAGTTTCCTTTTACGTATTTACCTGGATTACATGCACTTCATACATACTATTTTCTCTCTAACAAAGGAATCTCAAATGCAAAATCTCATACTAACCCCCCGTAATCTAATTAACTCGATATTAGGTTACCTCACTTGGTTACATTGTGATTAGTTTTCAATTTTTTTGTATATGTAAAATTTGAATCTTTGTTAAAAAAAGAAAAAAAAAAAAGAATTGCTTCTTTCAACATCTAAAGAATTTAAGTTGGTAAGTAATTGGGCCCTGCTTTTGGTCTACCTATCTGACGCAAACTGTTTATATAAATTTGTGTTGTAACGTTGAAACAGAACAAGTGTACGTACTAAACTTACTTCTCGTCCGTACTATCAGAATCACCTTCCCATTCTCATTCGTCGGATTTATTACCATTTTCCCTGCGCTTTGAAACGCTAAGGATTGTTTTTTTTTCTAAAAAAAAAAAAAAATCCTTAGCGTTTGAATGAAATTGCCTTTTTTTTCTTTCTTTTTTCTCTCAAACAGAAAACAAACGTTAGTAAACCCCTTCTGCAAAAAAAAAAAAATAATAAATAAAAAAAGTAACGTGGTTAAGCTTCTGACCCGTAGGGAGGGTTCTCATTTACAAGTGAGAAGAGGAGCTCTCACGTGCAGCTCATGAGCTTCGTTTGAAACAAGTTAAGTTCATCATTGTCTGTAATTAACAGGAGCTTGTAAGTGAATTCGTTTGGTGGTTAAACTCTTTTAATTTGGTATAAAAACAGATTAGCTTTGATCAGTTATCAAAGGAAATGACTGGAAGTTGAGACTTTTGTGTAAGCTTGTAAACTTCCGTTGATTAGTGAAATCAGGCGAGATATTCTCTTGCCGATACTAACTCCTGTTTGGTGGGTGAAGTCCTAATTGTCCATTTCTCTTGCTTAATCACTTCTTCTTCCTCGGTTCAAAACTCGAATTGGGGTCATCATCTTGCTTGCAAAAACTTATATATGTTTCTATGTATCTATCTACTCTTCATCCACTCAAATGGATATATGTGATATCAAACGTAACATTAGGGAAGTATCAAATATGACCAAGTGAACTACTCATCAACCTATGGAGTCACTATACTAGAACGAATTGCACTTGGAGAAACAGAGGAAATCTATGAAACGTCAACATGCAAGGAAAAATATTGCCTACTTGTTGAATATAAATGGTTGCACTTAATTGATTCAGTGCTTCTAGGTTTATTTTTAGTTTGAGTTGAAAATCAAGTCCAGAGTAATGCATATATATATTACTGCTCTTTTACACCTGCAATTACAGAAGATAGCCAATTTAAAAAGTGATGTGCATCTCTAAAAGCAAGTCCCTTTAATAATGACTTATCGCTCTGCTTCATGTATCAGATTTTGCATTGTCGGTACCATAACATGAAGGGACTTCACATGAAACTAGCTAGTCCTAGTAGACTTTTGATTTTATTGATGAAAAGAAAGAAAAAAAAAATCAGACCAAGAAATGGACGGTTGTTGTTGCAATCACAGAGTCGAAAGTTTTTTCTCTTTTAAGTAAAACATTTGCCATTGTACTAGAAAGTATTCATACAAATTAGTCACATGCCTTCATGTTTTTTTTTCTTCTTGTTATTGGAGGCCACAATAGAGCTCAACTTGTCTCTATGACTATGGTGATTGGTGTATTGATTATCCTTTCCTAGTATGAGACCAAGTGAGTATTGAGGTGCATCATGTACGGACGAGCATTCGTTGGATCTTTTGACTGACCAGTTTCCATGATAGAAACCATCTCCCAATAGCATTTTAGAGACCAGTCCGTATGGTACAAGTAAGACATCCATTATAACCCAACTGACATTCATTTGTCTTTTTCTTCCTGGAATCCACAAGTGAAAAAGAGAAGAGAAAACAACCTAGAAGTCTCCCATTTCAAGGTTACGTTATTTTTTTCTTGATTTCATGAAGCATTAATTATCTAATTACTACTTTGTGCTCCATCCACAGTCACCACCACACACACCTTTCCAAATAACGAACCATGAAGACTACAATATATATGGCAGTTCCACCTCGGGTGTGAACTAACAGTATCGAACCTATTTCAAACTTCGTTTAGGAGATTCTAACCATGAAAATAAGCTTCAATCAGGTTCATCAACGAAGCACAAATTAGTAACCGTTTAGTCCTCGACGATTATGTCCAAACAATGAAGTGGCAACGTTTCGTCTAACACACTTCAAAAGCATTTTGTAGATTATGCATTTCGGTATGAAAAAAAAAACAAACTATCCCTAAACTAAGGGCGATATCAAATGCTCCAAAATGCAATTTGCGCATCTGAGTGTTTTCGTAATCTAAAAATTATAAACAAAGTTGTTGAATCAAGTGATAAACGATTGTGTTTTGTTTGTTATTTACTATCTAAACCTAGCTTGTAGAAGTTTTGATTCGTTTCGTTGAAATACGTTCGAATTTTATATGACTCGTTGAAATTTAGTAATTTTTAATTTGTTGATTAAATTTTGTCATACTTTCTGAAGTGGAGTATATGCTATGTCCTGTTTTGAAATTTTCCCACAAACTGTCATCCTATTGTTTGCTTTTTCTTAACAACTTTAGTCAAATGATATCGTATGTTCTTAGGTTGTGACATATATCAAATCAGATATTCGTATACACACACACACACACAAACACCTTATAGAACGAGTGAAAATCCTATGATGGGAAAATTGAAATTCCTAGGTCCTCTATTAAGCCATAATGCACTACGAAAATGTTTTGCACTTTGCAATCCGTGATTATACACTAGTATCTGTGAATAATAATGAAAAAAAAAAATTTCCTTCGGTTCCTTTATGTTCAGGTAACAGTTTAAAAGTTGCATGATTGAGTTGACTTGACTTGAGGAACTGCACATGTGTTGCTCCTCTCTGTTGCTTCTTAGTGTCATTATCTTCAATTTAGAACACTGTTTATAAGTAAATTATAAATTCTTTTCAACCTATAATAGTCCACAGGTTAAAAGACCAAAGCTAACCGAAACAGAACAAAGATCGTTATGTTGGTTGAGGGTATGACGGATCGAGTCACGTAAAATGCGTTTCCATGCATGTTAGCCACGATAGATGTTTTCTTAACTGGCAAGAAAAAATTCTTTGCATGGACTTCATATTAAGATATTACCTTCTTCAGCTAAGACGCAAAAATTAAAAATATGAGATTGGTTGCTGACTTGCTGTAAATGAGTCTGCCTGAGCTTTTGTGGCATATATCACATGATTCTTGCTGACTAAAGACTTTTCCTCATGCTCTCTTTTGTTCCTTTTTCATAATAATATTTTAATGGCATAAACCCCCCATACTTAAACAGTGAGGACATGCTTTCATCGTCATTAATTGGGGATGGAGTAATGTCCTTTTCTAAGAAAAATCAAGAGAGAAAAAAGGAGACAGATCTATTTGAGATCATCTATGCCCCCCAATTTCTAGTATGATTAGGTAAGAGAACAATCTTTCTTTCCTCATCCACCTAATAATGCCAGATCAGGAAATGAAAAGCATGAACAGGTTATAGTGGATCAATAAGAGGATTTAAATTGGAACTACTATTTGCGACAAACCCCATGTCTAATGGTTGTCCTTTATAGTTCAGCATTGTTGGGTCCTTCAATATCCTACTCATCTCTCTCTCTCTCTCCCTCTCTCTATCTCTCATAAAAATTAAGAAAGAGATAGCACTTAAGCACATTAAAAAGAAAAACACACACACATTTGGTCGCCCCCACCTTCGTGATAGCAGCCCTACTTAGTTGTTGGTACTTCCTTGTCCCCCGGGTTAGCTCAAATGTATAAGAATCTCTGTAATAAAAAATGGCTCTAGTTTATCAAAGGGAAATGGGAATGGACCCTAGCATTTCCACCTTGAGTTGAGCGGACCATGCTCTTGTCTCCTCTCTAATTGATCATTCTCTTGTCTTGCAAACCCATTAGCGGGCTCCTTCACTTAGCCATAACGATCCAAACTCAGAGAGTTGAACTAGATCTCTGGTAACTGATGGAGTTTATTATTTGTAGGAGTCTAAAAAGGGAAATGACTCCTTTACATTAACCTACTTTTGCTTGTTTCTCTTTGGCTGTATCCGCACTTTGTCTTTAAGTCATTTTAATTAGCTTGCAAAATCTTGTCTCGTTTGATAATAATAGGAAAAATTGTGGGGATTAACAGAGAGATTGTCATGTCTTAAGCATGATTCTCATTGTTTTTAAAGAAGAGTACAAGCTTTAAAGAAGAGTTTTGACTGGTTTAAAAGTAGAATCAATTAAGTGAATGACAATAAAGAAAAATCAATATATGGATCTATCTTTCATTTCATGTTTTCTCTACAATATTTTATCTTTTTATGTAAGATATAGTTTTTTGATCTAGACATTTAATTTATCTTTTATGTCAAATCAAAACTAAATTTTAAACTCAAAATACCAAACTTCAACCTTCATTTAATAAATAAGACTCTTACAAAGAAAAATATATTACAGTGAAAAATCTTTTTTTTTTAAAAAAGTTAAATATGAAAAATCATTTAAGTTCGTCCAAAAATACAAAAACCAATCAAACACTCATATTCTTTTTTGCACTCGTATTCTTAATTTAGCTTTTTGTCTTTAGGTAGCGTAAATAATCTTATAAAAATTTCAAAAAAAAATAATAATCTTAAAAGTAATCACTCAAATAGAGTGTTTGTTTTTATTTTTTTGGTTCGTGCGAGAGGAAGGAAAGTAAAAGTAAATGTTGGCCTACTCTTTCATGTGCCCTTATTTTTTCTATGAAACTTTCTTATCTTTGACTCCGTCCCTTTTTCTTACTTTCTCATCATTTATTTTATGCATTGCTTTTCCTATTTATATCAGTTGGTACAACTTATAAAAAAGAAAGTTGGGTTCTAATTATAGAATTTGTATAGCGAATCCACCACAAAAGATAGAAACAGTGATTTAACATGTAGCGAATATCTTTTGCACTACATCCCTACAGTCAGTTTTGAGCATACATGTCACTTCTGATTAGATTGGCCAGCAACTGTGAGAAATAAATGGCATAATAAGCATCCTCATTCGTCACATACTCAAAAAAGTATCTCAACCAACTTGATATACATATTTTATTGTAATCTAGTTATTTAATTATCGTTTATTGTTGTTTTTTAAATTGAACCATTTATGAATCAACAGCTGTAACTAAAGTATCTAAAGAATTCTCAAAACATGCCAAATGAGAACCGGTTGTGTACTCTCTCTCTATTTTTTCATTTTTTTAATTGTTTTATTCACCAGATACTCTTTGTCATTCTCCGATGGAGATGGCCTAAGTATGTTGTTTAATTGGTTTACAATATTTTAAAAAATTATATTCGACCTTGTGTTTCTAAAAATAAACCTCGCATGGCTATCTATAGAAATAATATCATTTCTCCCCGACTTATTTATCACATCACCATCCAATCCTTAGGCATGTAACTGGTATTCTGTTTAACGCATGCGATTAGTTTTATTGTCCTAACTAAAAACTATAACTACATTAGCAAACAGAGATAAAATAATAGTACTAATACTATAACCAGTGATTAATTTTGTAAAACAAATACGAAATTTAAAACATGGGATTAATTATTTAAACATCCTCCATAAGTTTTAATTTAAGCAAAAAAAGTTTTTTCTGTTCTTTTTACGTCTGAATTATTTTTCTTACAGTTTCTTAAAAAAAATATAAATATAAATTTTCAACCGAAAATTTTAACACTCTGGCCAACGATTCTACTTACACTACTTAAAAAAAATATAAATATAAATTTTCAACCGAAAATTTTAACACTCTGGCCAACGATTCTACTTACACTACCTTAAACATTTCTAATAAATCTATATCTTTTAGTTTTCACAAATTGCATTTAATTTATGATAGTTGAACCTTATATCTTCTGGTATAAATATGTTAAATAACCATCTAATCAACTATTTAATCTAATAACCATTTTGTTTAAAAAGCCATTTTTTCTTTCTTTCTAATTTTTTTTACACTGGAAAATACAGTATATATGCAGACATTTGAATCAAACCAATTTGGCTGAATCAAAATTAACTTTTTAGTAGTTTAGTTGTAATTCTATTAGAACCGAATAAATCAAAATAAAACTGATTTAAATTAAATTGTAACCTGAGATGATAACTAAAATATATATTTATATTAATCATAAAGATTTTTATTAAACTCTTAAAATAAATTTTAAATCTTTCGAGTCAGTAAATATTTCAAAAGAATAAATTTAATCAGATTTGAAATTTCAGCAAAATATATAGTGAAAAAGTTTCAACATTTAAAAAATTAAACTAAATAAGGGAAATTTTAAAATTTAAAGTTTTTTTTAATATGAATGTATGATGTTCTTGGAAAAATGTCTTTATTAGATTCCAAATAAATAAAATAGAGAGAAAATATAAAATACAGAAACTAATTATAAGAAAAAGACAAGAAAGTGTACTCCACAGAGCCAAGCAGAAACAGAACCAACACTCTCCATATACAGCCAAAGAACCTTGGGAAGCTCTTTTGTCCTGCCAACTATAAAAACAGACCCCCACCTAAAGGATCCACAGTTTTCTTTTATTATCTTAATTATTTATTTTATAACTCCAATTCCCGATGAACAGACTAGACAATCTTGAATTTGTCTGAACCCCGATTTTCTCGTCCTATTAACCTGTAACAAATAATCAAGGCACTTTCATATATCACTGATTTAAAATGATCTCACTACTATGCTTTTATCTATTAGTTTCCAAACGCGCGCGGTTCTCCAGTTTAGTCCGACATGATATCTATTATAACCGACTTAGGCCTTGACAAAGTTCTGCGTTTCCGTTTCGCTGTGTGTTTCAGACGACACTGCATAACATATGGAACGAACGCATTGTTAGACGTCATGGTGAATCTTTACTTCCTTATCAACTTCATTGATAAGCAGATTCGTAACATATTTCTATCTATTGGTGCGTTGGGAGATCATAAGTATGAAGGAGGCTTGGAGAGATGGTTTGCTAGCTGCAGACCAACGAAAACACCTCTTAATCTTTTTACATTCTTTGATTCATTATTTACTTTAATGTTCACACACTCTAAGTGAAAGGTGCACAAGTTGTAAAAAAAAGTTTTTTTGGATTAATTTTACATTCAACTAAATAAAACATTGTGAAATATATATAAAACATAAATTAATGTTTTGTATAAAATTTTGACAAATTAGATTAAGTAAAAGAAAAAAAAAATCTGTAAAACACCTTTAAATGAAACATAAAAGTATTACTTTAAGTAATACACATCTGGCAGAAGTCTTTCGTTACCAAAAATTAAAGCAGTGGACAACACTAGACGACTTAAATGCTTGCTTATATAAAGAGTGAAAGGACCCTTGGTTCCCGTATCTCCTCGCAATACTCACTCACTTCTTCGTCATCAACAAAAATAAGGATATCAGAAATGGCGGTGAGTTGCATAACAACATCTCCAGAGGAAGAACGCACACCAAAACTAGACCTTGGAAATATTCAGTCGCCAGTAGTCTTTAATCCTTCAATGCTTAACCTCCAACCCAATATCCCAAACCAATTCATTTGGCCCGACGATGAGAAACCTACCGTCGAAGCCCCCGAGCTTGACGTTCCCCTCATCGATCTCCAAAACCTTCTCTCCGACTCCGCTTCGTCTTCCTCCTCTACTTTAGAAGCTTCAAGACTCATCTCCGAGGCCTGTAACAAGCACGGCTTCTTCCTCGTGGTCAACCACGGCATCAGCGAGCAGCTTACATCAGACGCTCATGAATACATGTCTCGCTTCTTCGATATGCCTCTCTCCGAAAAACAGAGGGTTCAGAGAAAATCTGGCGAGAGTTGTGGCTACGCAAGCAGTTTCACCGGCCGCTTCTCCACCAAGCTTCCATGGAAGGAAACCCTTTCTTTCCGGTTTTGCGACGACAAGAGCCGCCCAAAAACCGTCCAAGATTACTTTTGCGATGCGCTGGGACATGAGTTTGAGCCATTTGGGTAAAAGTTAAAACAGAGCAATAAACTATAAAAAACAAAAAAAAATGAAATCGTTAACATGTCCTTTGTCCTTTCCTCCTCTGCTTTTTGTCCTTTAAAAGAAAGTAAAAAAAAAAACAGAGCAAGAACCGGTTTATTCTATACCGAACAGGTACAACCAGTGTACCGTAACATTAGAAGACTTATGTTATTTGTTTATGGTTGCAGGAAGGTGTATCAAGAGTACTGTGAGGCAATGAGTTCCCTGTCACTGAAGATCATGGAGCTTCTGGGGCTAAGTCTAGGCGTATCCGGAGACTACTTTAGAGCGTTTTTCGAAGAAAGTGATTCCATAATGAGACTAAATTACTACCCTCCGTGTCAAAAGCCAGATCTTACATTAGGAACAGGACCTCATTGTGATCCAACTTCTCTTACCATCCTTCACCAAGACCATGTCAATGGCCTTCAAGTCTTTGTCGAGAATCAATGGCGCTCCATTCGTCCCAACCCCAAGGCCTTTGTTGTCAATATCGGCGATACTTTCATGGTAACAAATCTAAAGAAAAACCCCACTTCTTGGTCAATTATACACAGCCATCGGGTAGTTACCAGTATATACTAAACCGGGCTTAATCTCGTTGTTGTAGGCTCTATCGAACAATAGATACAAGAGCTGCTTGCACCGGGCGGTGGTAAACAGCAAGAGCGAGAGGAAATCACTTGCGTTCTTCTTGTGTCCGAAAAAAGACAGAGTAGTGAAGCCACCAAGAGAGCTTTTGGACAGCACCACACCAAGGAGATACCCTGACTTCACTTGGTCTATGTTGCTTGAGTTCACACAGAAGCACTATAGAGCAGACATGAACACTCTCCAGGCCTTCTCAGATTGGCTCACCAATAAACCCATCTAATAAAAACAAAGAATATCTATGTCTTTGTCTTGTTTGTTACTATGTTCTTTATATATTATGTATATGGTAAGAGATCAATAACACCCTTAGATTTTTTTCTGAAATAGATCCGTTAAACTGCTATATTGATTACATACGACTATTTAACAAATCAAGAAGATATAAAGATCAATCCACCATGATTACAACGATGATACTATCCTCGTTATAGAAGATATCTGAGCATTTTCGGTCTAATAGCATGTTTGGGGAAGCGTGAAGGAGAATTAATACAAAATAGTGAACACGTCAAATGTAAACGACAAATGAGTACAATTTAAGGTTAAGAAGAAACTATGTGCATCGTGCATCAAGTTGTAGCTTCATCAAGAAAATAAAATAAAACTTAGGGGCCACCATAACCTAACTAAAAATGTTTTCTTTCTCACAACCATAATTAAGACTCCCAACTTCGAAGTGATAGTTGGATTTGCATTCTCTAATCTCTAGTTCAAAGTCATCCCATTTATTTACTTTCGTCTATTTAATGAATAGTCCACGCAGAAAAACAATAAGACCCTAGCTTACAATGAAAACACTCCCATGTGTAAGCTTGTTTTTGTGGTTGGATCTTTAATTAGTAAGAAATAACACTATCCATCGCTGTAGCATGTTGTTTATTTACGGTCGCCGCAAATCCAAACAATTTTTACCAGCTTTTACATGATTGATAACATTTTTGGATAGATCCACATATGTTAGTAGCCTTTTAGGGGATTATGTGCATTTTAGTGTGGCACGTTTCCGTAAATTCCTCTTAGTCCAGTTATCATTTAAAGTAAAAAAAAAAAAAGTGTGGAAACAAGGCGAAAAAGCGACTAAGATGCCAAGAGACATAACCATGAGCCTAGGAAATCTCGACTTTGATTTCAATCTTTTCACCATCCGATCTTTTAAAAAGCTGTTGGAAAGATATCTAAGAGAACAACTTTCATATGAAATTCAAATCAGGTCAATCAAACGGTTACTTTAGAAGATATCAAGATTTGAAATACCAATGTCAAATTGCTTGCCGGTCAGTCCGATTTTTTCCCGGGCCCGAACATGTTACATGGTAAACTCTGGTATTCACAGACTCTTCTTACATCTGGACGTTTAGGTTATACTGAAAAGGAACATAATGCATGTTTTTTTGTAAGAGAAATTCTCCATAAGCTCTACAAATTAAAAGGAACGTGACTACTCAAGAGAAGTTCTCCATAACAGAAATTGAGAAGAAGAAAATAAAGGCAAAAGCAGAGAAAACAAAATAAAAAATGGAAAGAAGCAAAAAGGCAACACCATTTCAATGATTCAAAGTAGGGCGGATCCATGTTGCTCTATCTATTCAAATCCATTCACTTAATGGATTAGCTTTCCTCTGCTTTGTCTTCTTCTCCAGCTCACTCCATTCTTTTAAGAGAAACAAAACAAAATCTTGTATATAAAAAGTGTTTGATTGAAATGGAGGCATGATCCTGATTGGATTCTTACGAGACATAAATTTCAATGTTTCGAATATCATGAATCTTGTATTATATAATGAGTATGCTAATAGTTGATTAGGAATAGTAGGCATTAGCACTTAGTTTTTTAGATGGCGAATAAAACCCATGTATATATATATAAGGTAAAGTGTAAGCTACTAATTAGAATATTGCTTTTTTTACACAAGGACTTGGTCTTCCTCTCTTACTCGTCAATAGTAGTTAAAAGTTTGATATAATATCAGAAACATGTACAGAAAGCTACAGCAGTATGTCCACATGCCTGATGACCAGTTCACAGGAACGAACACAATATAGTAGATGGAAACAAAAGTAATTATCTGGTATATATATGTATGTTTTCACATTTGTACTTGTTTATAGAACTTTTTAGAATCTACTAAATATATATGACGGTTGATCTTCCAAAAACATTGACTTGGGAAGTGAAATATCATTTTTAGATGATAATCTACTGACATTTGAAACACTAATAAAACCTGATAATTATATGTTTCTGAATCTCTAAAACATTGTAACTAAATAGAACCCATACGCACGAGGAATGATACACAACTTAGTACACACTCGGCCTAAAGATTATTGACTTTGAGCAAAATTCAAGACAGTTTCCACCCATCTGCGAACTCGATCGAAAACAATGTATATCACCCAATTTAATCTTTTATATAGTCGTTCTATATATATATATATTTGCATTTACTTGTGTGTTCTTTCCATCCTTGACATTTGGATGAAACATGTCTTTCAACGGTGATATATTTCAGTTTCATCAAAATGGATTAGGTGATGGTTTTACGAATGAAAATAGGTTATCCGAGGTTGGAAATTTTATAAGCATACACGAATATATATTTTGTGGAAGTTTTGCGTCAATCAAACAGTAATAAGCATAATCATGGACTTCTAACCGTTTTATGGGCCACTGATGACGGTTAGCCATATAAATTGTATGACCAACCTTGAAATTAATGACTAAAAAACTCTGAAAAGTATACGGTTGGCCCACAAAAGTGACAAAACTGTGAGACCAACTTTGATATGAATGACTAGAACACGAAGACATGGAAAGGTATATGGCCACTGAATTTTCGTGGCCAATCATAAATAACTAGTGGTTAATTTTTGTGGCCAAATTCTATGGATATTATAGCAGATTAGTCAGTGACCAATTAGTACCTGAACATGTGGCCATATTGCCACTATTTTCGACAATTTTTATAAATTCTAGTACTACAAAATTATATTGGATTGTTGTATAATCGTTCGTTCCGTTAATGCAACCTTTTGGGGGTGGACATAGCTCGTTAATATTGGGCTTCAAGTAATGGGAGAAATCCACTTGTATTATAGCCCAACTTATATTATTCTCTCTTACCGATGCTAACGCTCTCTCATGCAACTATTTTGGAACACTAGAAGAATATCTCTATATATTATTTAATTTTTAAATAATAACTAGCAATGACATGATCATACAGAAACTAACAAAAAATAATAGATGGAACAGCAAACTAGTAATTAAGCGTCTCTTTTCACAATTGTGCTTATTTTATAGAACCTTTTAGAATCATATATATGGACTGTTCACCCAAAAACTGTTGATTGGGTAGGTAAACAATCGGATCATTCCATATCTGAATCTCTTGGACATGACACCAACCGATGGAGAAGTACATGATTCGTACATGAGGATATGTTTGGCTACAAATCAGTATCATATAACTATGAGGCTCCCCACACGGACACATACACAAATAAAATAAGTTTTGGTCAACAGTTATAAGTTATAAAGCTTAATCACATCTTACACATATTAGCTAGGCTGTCTCAGATCTTGCTCTTAATTATTGTAGTTCACCATTAGATCCGCGTACAAAATTAATTATAGATTAATTTTTTTTTTTTTTTTCCCCTTAATATAAATTCCAAGAGAGTTTCGGTACAAGACCAATGGGCCTAAGCAATAATGATAAGCCCAAATGAGTTTCTGGAAAAAAACTTGAGAGAAATGATCGGGAGGGGAAAATGAATTGGTTGCGAAAGTGACGAAACTGACGGAAGAGATATCAGCATAATCCTATCACATTTCTAGCTCCGATTCAAAGCCTCCATCTGTAAAATATGTTGGAGCCAACTTGGACCATCTCTAGCGATATATATTATAGATTAATTTATAGCCAATTGGAAGCATATATAATTTTCCATTACAAAGATTTCTTCTTCTTATTTTTCTTTTTTATGAAACGTTATAAACAGTATAGTGTGATTTACATTTTTTAAGATTAATGTATAAATGCATCAAAGCTATCCGAGCCATGTAGTTTGTATTTTGAAGTGATATAAGGTGGAATTAGTGTTTGTATTTTTCTGTTGTTATTATTGTTTTGTATGGATATACTGGTTGAAAATAATATGGTTTTAAAACTTTTTAATATTACAAATCTAAATATATTATTGAAAATTTGATAAATGAAACGTCTGAGACAATCTTTATTGGAACACAATCTGATTTGATGATCATGAATTTGTTGGACGGCATCTCAAAGTTGATTATCAATTAACTTAATTGCCAATAATGATATAACTAAAGATATCAAACGAATATCAGGGAGATCTCAACCACTCATCATGCGTATCTCTTAACTAAGTGCACAAAACTTTTGAACTGCCGTCAACTTCGCTTAAGTTCGTGAGACTTATATATAATTAAAGTGGACATTAGATCTAAAATAATGAGCCTATTATAATTTTATGTGATTTTGATTATATGTATGCATAGGAAAAGGGGAGGCATGAAGAAACCAAAATTTGGGGATATGTATTATGTCTAATATTGTGTCGTATCGTGAATTACAAAAGGAAGGAAGATCTTGTGATTGTATATTAGATAAGCTTTTATAGTTTCTTAAATTATAATAATATATTAAATTGTTGAATACATATATATTATAGTACGAAGATTCAAAAATAGAAAGGTGATTCTATGCATTGAATTTAGGCGTTTTCTTTATGTCAAGATGCTTCTTCCTTTTGGGAACAATCATCGTGTGATTAGATAAGCGTTTAACAATTTGTTCATATCAATGTGTCAGTGAGCAATAATACAGTGGATTCTCCCATTTTGCTTGCATGTTGTCATGCAACATTCTTGGGCTCCTTCCTTAATATGTTAGTATGTTTCTAGATATATCTTATATTTAAGTTTTTTTTTTTTTTTCAACCTTAGATACAAGTTACTCGTCGAATTTCACTGAATACATGAAAACATATATGACCGATCAATGTTTGATGAGAGGTCATGTGATTGTAGGTGTACATTTGTTATGTCATTTACGTTGTCAGCTGATGGTGTGAGGCCTTATGCTTATGGATTTTTACACGTATCCTGACACTTACTGACTTCCGTATATTGTCATATGAAATTTAGTAATACCGATGTCATTTCATTTGTATCATCGACTCATTGTGTGTATGTATGCGTAATTTACGTACACTCAAAACCATTATTACTATCTGATCTTTTATTTGATGTCACTTTCGAATTGCTCAAACGATTGGGTTTCACGATCGGGTTTGTATTACTACTTCATAGTTTCTCTTATTTGTCTTTACCCATAAAGAAAACAGAGACCACTTGTTTCTTCAATGTGATTATAGCGCTGCTCTGTGACGCACATCACATTTCACCTTTGGAGTAACCACACGACATGGGTGAAGCTCAAGACAGACAGCTCTTCTTCAACCCTTCGGAAACTGGTGGCTCAATCTTTGATTTACAGTATCTGGAGGGGGCGAAACAACAGGTTCCACAATCTTCCCTCAATCTCACCGAATCTTCTTTTCAAAGATATTGATCGTCAGATGCAGAACACAATCACTGCGAAAAGACAATGAAGGAATTGAAGTTCGAAAACCTAATGTCCTTGTGGCTGTGCTAAGGGCTTATTTTAACCTTCACTAACTCTATTATTACCATGTTTTTCCAATTTTTGCCGTGGTAGCAAGCCTGGATTTTTCTCTTGTAAAACTTCCAAATTTCATATTATTAATGATATTAATTTACATTTTGGCAAAGGAAAAATATTTATCTTATTTGATAACTCATTATGTCGCAGAAATACCGGTTGTTCCTTCTCAATTTTTTCAGTCCTATTGTAATATCCCGATTTTTGGTATATATGGAAACGTATGTGGGAGAGATTAAAAGAACTGATTTGACTACCAAAGTGCACTTACATTTTCGGTTGCACATCCAGAGAGAACTCCAGAGTTAAGCGTGTTTGAGCTGGAGTAGTCAAATGATGGGTGACCTACTAGTGTGAGTTAGAAAAAAACACGGGGAATGGTCATGTGGTAATTGCAGGGATAGTATATCATGACTTTCGAGCCTTCCAAAAATAACGCACCGACCGTCAGGCAGGGGTGGGGACCACGAACCCAATAGAGGGATGGGTGACTCACCGGTATGGACAGTTGGGGTGTTATAAGTGCACGCTTAACTTTGGAATTCTCTCTGGATGTGCAACCGAAAATGTAAGTGCACTTTGGTGACATAGGTAGCCAAATCAATTCTTTTAATCTCTCCCACATATGTTTCCATATATACCAGAAATCAGGATGTTACAATTCACCCCCACTCAGAGTGCAACGTTCTCGTTGCACACCACAACCAGTCCCAGAACGCCTCCTAGGTCAGCACTGGGACGGCTAACCAGCTCTGATACCACTTATAACTCCCCAACCGCCCCTACCGTTGAGTTATCCATCCCTCTATCAGGCTCGTGGACCCCACCCCTGTCCGACGGTCGGTACATTATTTTTGGAAATCACCACATGACCGTTCCCCATGTTTTTTCCTAACTCGCACGATACCGCGAATCACTTCCCGGTAGGTCACCTATCATTTGACTACTCCAGTTCAAGCACGCTTAACTCTGGAGTTCTCTCTGGATGTGCAACCGAAAATGTAAGTGCACTTTGGTGACATTGGTAGCCAAATCAATTCTTTTAATCTCTCCCAGATACGTTTTCATAAATACTAGAAATCAGGATGTTACACCTATATTAACATTAGGAAGAAAGAAACTCACATAAAATATCGAAGATAGCACTTTGGTGACATATGTAACCAAATCAATTCTTTTAATCTCTCCCACATACGTTTTCATATATACTAGAAATCAAGATGTTACACCTATATTAACATTAGGAAGAAAGAAACTCACATAAAATATCGAAGATAGCGAGAGTAATATTAATAGCGAACATAAATCAGAAGCTAAAGTCGGAAACAATTATGCAGATTTTGACCAATAGAACCCAAAAGATGGTTTCCACTGCCCTTGTTTCGTATATATATATATATATATATATATATATATATACTAGGTAGTAACTCGCGCCTTGCACGGAGTGAAATATTCATACAAATATTTATTATATATAACTATATATTTATTTATATATGTTTGTAATTTTCAAATATTCTAATTTTTTTAAAAATTATATTAGGAAAAATAAAAACAACTAAATCATATATATATATATACATAGGATAACTTTGCTAAATCAGTTGTTTTCTATCATTATTGATTAAGTAACAAATTAGCATATATTATTCATATTTGAATTTATTACTAAATTAATATGAATATGAAAATATACATAAATATAATTACTGTATGTTTATTTATTTAAATGTAATTTATATTATTATTTAAGTTTAGAAAATGAATAATTTATACTTATCATAATTTTATTACTGATTGGTATTAATACAAATCAAATATTTTGATTTGGATTTATATATTTAAAATAATTTATATATTTTAAAAGCCAACAACAACTTTCCATATATGAATAAATTTTAAAATGGATTATAATTTTAAAATATCTTGATTTTTAATTATATATTTTCTTTGATAATCAAATTTAGTTTAACAAAAAAAACATAAAAAGATAAGTAAAATAATTTAAAAACTATTAGTATGATATAAGTAGATATCAAATCTTTGTTATTCAATTTGATTGTTTGATAATTATTATTAAAATATGTAATAAATTTGTAGTTTTCTTATAAGGAAATAGAGATATATATTATTATAGACTAATTAATAGTTAATTTTATGGATAGTTTATTTGTTATACCAAATTATGAGTGGCATATCATGTAATTAGTCTAGTAATTTAAACCTATTTTCAAAATGAATCTAAGAGACATTGTGGTGATGACGCATCATCATGACAAATTTGAAATAAACACATGAAAAGAAGGTTAATTTTTAATAAGGATCCTCAAATAATATATAGGGGATATTTGCATTATGCGGATTTGAACTAAGCGGTCTATTATGCGCATTGGCCTTTGTTTTACTCCGCCCTTTCCGATTTTTCCTTCCAATTAATAAGACTTAATGATTTATAGATCATGTATACTAAAAGAGAATACTAAAATCCCACATGAAAACATAACAACCGAATAATACAAAAGATGCATGCTATAATGAAAGGGAAACCTGTTCATAGCTGGAATTTGGAGGTATAACTAGAAGCAAATTAAATGCAAAGCAAACACACAAAAAGCCTTAGATTGTGAGAAAAAATGGTCTATTGCAAACATCACAGCCTCGGTCTTTACGGTGTGGGCGGTGAATGATGGTGAACTTTATGACCTACCCATAAAATCCTTTTGAAACATATCAGCAATATGCACGTACGTGTGAACTTGTTTAAACCAAAGCTATGCCTCCATCCAAGAGTAAATTTCAAGGCGTGCTCCCAAGATGATGTTTCATGAAAGCTTTAAATATTTCTGCATTTAGCATACCATGAAAGTAGTTAGAACATCGACTCTAGCTCTGTGGTAAAATGCATGAAAAAACATATACGCCAAATCGAACTTAACATATATTAGTGTTCCATAGAAAGCATATGTAATATTGTTTCTGTATAAAGATTTCATATAAGTTAAGTATATATATAAGTTCATGTGTGCAAACGAATAACCTATAGGAGCAAACGAACATATATATGGTATCTACAGAAACACTTTGTTCATATATATCCACACTAACAAGCTCTAATACTAAATGAAAACAAACTGGAAATGAGTTTATATATGGTTAATATTTAAACCTATGCATATAAAGAAAAAAGTAAAATAAAGAGTACTTGGAAAAGTGATCATACGATGAAGAAGTCCTTAGGACTAAGAATGTTATGTTTCTAATATTAGTACCCCGTCGAAAGTATCAACTCTTCAACTAGCTTCTGCTGCAACCAAGCTAAGTCCAAGCATCCAAAACTATTCACCTGTATTGGATATAGTTATATAAGTATAGCGAAAACCCTATATTAATTGCAATTGACATGGCATGTTGTAACCATACCTCGACTTGAATAGTGTGCATGAGCCTGTCATTGACTCTTGTGGTGAGAGAGCTGATGACTTCAAGCCCTTGTTCCTGAAGTGCTTCAAGCACTCTTGAGAGTTGCAAGGCTTCGGGACCTGACGAGTTGCTGCTCACCGCCACTTCAAAACCGCTCACGCATGGTTGCACCATCACACTCGCCGGATACGATTTGCCTAACTCGGATCCAGTTCTTGCTGGATCAAGATTCGATTTATCTCTCTGACATGTTTCTCTACTTAGCTCGTCTCTTCTTGCACTGAGTTCTTTAATCCGTGTTTCCGTGTCCTTAATGAAATTCACTGCTCCGTTTACATGATCGGAAACAGCTCTCTTCCCCTAATAATTCAAGAAGAAAAAAGGAAAAGAAAAAACATATTCATAACCCTAGAAGCCAAATCCCACCAAATCTTGGTTTCTTGTCCGAACGAATGATATATATATGGAATGTTATAAAATTTGAGCAAAAAAAAAAGAAAAGAAAAGATCAGTAGGAATAGGAACCTTAATGTATTGGAGAGGTAGGTGAGTACGAAGCGAAGCAAAGAGTGTAGCCATTTCTTGTCTTCTCTGGCGTTCGATGTCACGGTGGAGAAGCTTTTTCTTCTTCTTATTGTCATCTGTTTCAAGGGGAATATCGGAACCGCCGCTGCTACCACCTTCGCCGGCTGAGCCAAATGGTCTCTGTCTTTGGTACCCTTTCGGGTTAGGATCCTGATAAGGATCCATAGTTTGACACTTTGAGCTATAAAAATGTCAGATCTCCGTAGAATTTTGTGGTTATGTCCTATAATAATTTAATTACTCGTTAGCTCGTTAGCTTTTTTTATATTGTCAAGGATGGTGCCTTTAAGAAATAAATGGTTCTGTCTCCTTAGGTGAGAGGAGGACCATTATTTTTTAATATATAAATACTAATTAGGAAGACCAAATAATGCAGCTTCCAGAATTACCTTTTTACCATAGTAAAATTTTATACGAAATTTGGTTTTTAGCTACAACTTTTTCTTTTTGAGATGAGCCTCGGCCTTGAGTCCTTCGCCCTTCTGGATTTTTTTTATTGAGTTTTACTGCTTAAAAAAAAACTAGGTAATATGGTGCGTAAACACATGCATTCATTCTAAAAATGAATTAACTTTCTTATGTGAACAGTATGTAATATATAGAACTGAATTTGAATAGTGATACAATAGCAATATTAACACAAACCATTAAGCTATATATTTTGGTTAAAAAAAGAACCTTTTAAAATTGAAGTATTTTATTAAAACTATTTCTTACTGAAATTGTACATACACAAAAGGACAACTACAAGAAAATGGGTTAGAATATAAATTAAAATTAATCCATTGACATAAATTAATAAAAAAAAAATCAAGTGAGACAAAAAAAATCTTAAACAATAACTAGATAAAAATGATAATAATTTTTTATTGTATTATTAAAACTCCAAACCATAATTTGTAAATTTAACGATTTAGATAAACTATTATGTTTTTAAATTGCTCAACTATATATATATTAATTATAAGAAATTTTTGTATTTAGTTTTCTGAAAGATATTAAATGTCAAAAATTTATTTTGTATGTTTTTCTCTAACAAATTTAAACCATATTTTCCAGAAAAATAATATTTTATGTAAATTCAATTTTTTTTTAATCTGAAGTATCTCAAACCTATAAAAGGATTCAGATTAATCCCAAGAGAATGTACAGTCCAGAGATGAATCATCTCTCCAGATATTCAAATTGGTCATAAACAATGATCTCATATCCGTATGATCATATGATGGAGTGTAGTGAAATACCTTCGCACCCAGATTGCTTAACAATTTAGAGTTGCCTACCACCAAACTACCACCACGTTCCACGTAGTTCGTAAATTCATACTTCTTACCAGCACATATCGGGGTTAAAAAAGAAGAGAATGTACATGTAAATGTCAAACCGACAAAAAAGTATATAGAAAAAATGACTAAACACACAAACAATTGAAACAAAAGAAAGTGAAAAACGTGTCCCTACCCACATTTACCCTTCAGAGTTTATGATCTTACACAATTGGGAGAAACCGATGCATCCATTTGACATCTGCGGACGTGGAAGCCCAACCGACCGTGTCCTAAGATTCGGATACATGAAAGATAAATGATCAAATCTCAGCCATCGATCCGCTGATGATCGCCTGTGGGCTCTCTGCTTTTGATGTGCACCTGCTCACACTGCAACTACTCTTCTTATTCACATTATTATTATTCAAACGCCCCATATCCATTGCGTATCAGATATACAATGTATATTTGTTCTTCTTAAGAAGATACTATATAATATAATATGATTTGGATAAAAATACGATGATATCCTTCTATACTCCATAGTTCCCTTTTTTTGCTTGTCTATTTTAAAAAGAAGCCTTTTTGTAAAGGTTATCCTTTCAAGGGCAAAGCAAATCATCCTTCTCTGTCACGAATCCCTTCTTAACTTTTTATATAAAGTCCACTGTATTCATATATTTATTTGGATTTTTGGAGTTTTAATTTTTTTTTTGGATGTTTGACCAATTTATTTATCAGGGATGTGTGTTGCACTACACGTTTATTATGTTCTTGTCCATGGATTTGGACTAAACCTGTAGTCCGGAAGAGTCGTAATTTTAAGTTTCGAAAATCTGTGTTGGTGTTTTAGAAACAAATATGGCCGTAAAAAAAAAAAAAAAAACTCAAAATCCTTACCAATCAAACCTTACATGAAGTTTATATGTGCTTTAATTTGTTGAAAAATTATCGGAATAGTCAATATGTGTGTTTAGGTCTTAATTAGATTACATCATTTATGTGTTGTTTTTGCCAGTCGACACGATCTTATTGGCAGATGATATCATGGCATCCTTCGTACATGCAGATCTTATTTATTTTTTCTGATATTGGTTACGTTTGTCATATTTCTTCGAAGTAATTTGAGAACTAGGCTAGAATTAAAGTTTGAATAGAGCATCTCATCTTTGCTTTTGCGTGCGCGAGCATTCGAAGCGGATTTTTAGAAAGCGAGAATCTTTTTGTCGAAACCTTAACTAGAATACTATTTTTTTTTTTAAAATGTTTGATAAGCCAGATGTTTAATTAAGCTCATGCATCATTGAAGTGTCTTGAACTACCGGCCAAGCTAGTTTGTACCAAGCTAGACTTCTTGTTTGGCAGCCTGGTCAATCTAGCACCTGGTGGCCTAGTTATGCGCACTGGCTAGCGATAAATTGGTAAGACAGTGTCGGTCTAGAGCTTTGCATATAGCCCACCTCTGGATTTTCACATTTTATAGTCATTACATTGACAGTCGATGGATCATCCTTTCTAAGACGCGTCTCTCTTGCTCTAGTGTTATTACTCTTATGTTAATAAATAGTTCCAAACAAGAGGGTCATCAGTTGTGACTATGTAATAAAACACATCTCTCTTGCTTAAGGTAAATTATGTACAAACTTATATCAATAAAATACCATTTGAACACTTAAAAAATGTACTTAAAGGTAGTCGATTGGTAGAGTGATCTGTGAGTACCTGATGCATGCAACAGTTCTTGTCTTATAAAATTAGAAATTAGACGCACGTTTTTCTGTATGACCAAATAATCTCGTCAAATCGATGGTTGTCGGGGAAAAAGATTATGCAAATTAAGTTCCTGATAACACAAAAAATGCCTTGTAGGAGGAGATCGCATAATATTAAAATAAACAAAAGACATCTCCTTGGACTTTTTCTATCGGACGGTGGCAAACAAGTGCCGCAATTTCTACAGTAATTACAATATTATTTATAATGTTGCTTTTTGAGTTTGTTCAAACGAATTAAAATATGGTGTTCGAATGTTTAGTACATGTACCTCTATATATTGGTAAATACAACTTTGCGTTGTTCATTAAAATAAGAATGGCGTGCGTTTTTAAGAGTCAATCAGTAATCTATATTGGCAAATAAAAATTACAGACCCAGCTACATTTTTCGTATACTGTGCATACAGGTCAATATATCTATGATAGAGTTCTTTCCAAACTGTTTGCCAAAAAAAAAAAAAAAAAGAGTTCTTTCCAAACTACCATTCCTTCTGTTAAACTTTGAAAAGAACAAAAAATAAGATATTATAAGAATGTCATATACTATATCATTTATTAAGTACTAAATAAATTACAAACTTTTGATTTAAAGGTAATATAGAATTTTATTTAATTTTTAAGAACTATACCTCAGACGACAAAATTGATTATGGTGTATGTTAAGTTTTTATTTTTTTGGAAAATAAAGATAACTAATTATATTTTTATAGTATTACTTTTATTATTATGGTGTTGAAATTTTGAATTAAGTTTTTTAAATATGTTACAACTTACAAATTAATCTATTTCGTTTCAAAATAGTTAAATATAAATATATTACTAGTTGACTATTAAAATCTTAATAATATTATTTGAGAAGTCACTTGCATATGTGTCGCGCTCACGTTGATTCTTACAGTGGTTGATTACAAGCATACCCTTAATGAGATAAAATAAAAGAAAGTCTTAATTTTTATTTTTAATAAATTTTTGAAAACATATTCATATTTATATAAATAAAGAGAAGTTTTACTTTCTTAATTTTTAAAATTATTTTAAAGTTTTTTCTTTTTAGTATGACTTCAAAAAGACTTTCATTTTTGTAATTTTCCTTTTTTATATATGCAAAAATTATTTCCCTTTATTAAATACTTATGCAAAAATTATTTTATGTTTTAAAATTATTTCCTTTTATTAATGTGAATTTGAAAAATAAAAATAATTAAAAAAAAAATAAACTAAAATTTTACAATAATAGATTTACAAATCTAAAATAAAAAAATTGAGCCAACTTTAGCCTAAACAGAACAAAAAAATAATTGTATTTCAATTCAAAAGAATATATGCCATATAATAAATATAAAAATGAATAACGGTGCCTATCTAAATTTTTATACCAAAAAATGTTTAATAAGATATTTAACATCTTAAAATTATTTAAAACAATCTTCTATTTACATGAATTCATATAGTTGACAAAGCAAATAGAAACTTATAAATAAATAAAAAATAATATTAACCAATAATTTTAAGTGAGAAGTTATTTGCATATGTGTCGCGCTCACGTTGATTCTTACAGTGATTGATTACAAGCATACCCTTAATGAGATAAAATAAAAGAAAGTCTTAATTTTTATTTTTAATAAATTTTTGAAAACGTATTCATATTCATATAAATAAAGGGAAGTTTTACTTTCCTAATTTTTAAAATTATTTTAAAGTTTTTTCTTTTTAGTATGACTTCAAAAAGACTTTTCTTTTTGTAATTTTCCTTTTTTATATATGCAAAAATTATTTCCCTTTATTAAATACTTTCCTTTTTGTAATTTTCCTTTTTTATATATGCAAAAATTATTTCCCTTTATTAAATACTTTCCTTTTTGTATTTTTCGTTTTTTATATATGCAAAAATTATTTTATGTTTTAAAATTTTTTCCTTTTATTAATGTGATATTGGAAAAGAAAAATAATTAAACAAAAAAATATACTAAAATTTTACAATAATAGCTTTACAAATCTAAGATAAAAAAATTGAGCCAACTTTAGCCTAAACAGAACAAAAAAATAATTGTATTTCAATTCAAAGGAATATATGCCATATAATAAATATAAAAATGAATAACGGTGCCTATCTAAATTTTTATACCAAAAAATGTTTAATAAGATACATAACATCTTAAAATTATTTAAAACAATCTTCTATTTACATGAATTCATATTGTTGACAAAGCAAATAGAAACTTATAAATAAATAAAAAATAATATTAACCAATAATTTTAAGTGAGTTACTTTATAAATATTCATACCCGTGCTCATGCACGGGAGAATCACCTAGTTTAATGTATTTATTATTTTTATTAATTTATTTGGAGGTAAAAACAAATTTTATATAAAAATACACTAGAGTATTTTAAAACAAGCATTTCCAACCTTGTCAATTAAATAAGAACCCATTAAAGAATCTAGCAATGTTAATGAACAACTTCATAAAAACCTCTTATATATATTTAATTGACTAATCGTAGACTGTAGTTATCTAATTTTGAATCAGAGATTCAGAATCATGTTTTTTTTTTTGCTTATTAACAACTTGTACTAGGATTTGAATTTGAATACAAACCTATTAGATTATACATCATGATCGAATCACAATTTTGTCATATCAGGCGTCAATTTACCCTATAAAATGATGAGTTTTTGAAATAAAAACAGAAACAGCCAAATCGAGTGACTTGGCCTTGTGTTACAAAATCACAATATAGACCCTACTTATGTAATATACCCAAACACCAAGGGTAGGCCTGTTAAAAAAAAGAATTGATTAGTCATTTAGCTGAAATTGTTTACCAAAGTCCAAAAGAAAAGTCAACAATTCTAGATAGCGGTTTTCAACTTAGCGGCATATTGTACAGTATTGTTAATTTTACGCGCACTTGCATGTTTTTCTTTCTCGACTTATTAGTGTTACTAGGTCCGAACCCGCGCTACGCCGCGGGTGTTGGGTTTGGATACCATGTTGGTTGATTCTTAGACCTGAGACTTTTATCCGAAACCGAGACTCGAACCCGAACCCGAGAAAATATATTAAAAACTCCGATCGGTTACAGTTTATCCAAACCCGAAAACCCGGAACTCAATAAACCGAACTACCTGAACACAAACTCTAAATACCCTTTTTCGATTTGTTTCATTACATTGGTTACTTTGGTTTTGAAAAAACCCGAAAAACCCGAATCCAAACCCAAAATAACCCGAACCGAAGTTGAAGTAAAACCGATCGGATTAAGATTGAATGTTAATATCTTATCACCTGAATATATTAACCAATTTTATAATGAAGTAACCGCAACACGCGTAGTGGGGGTTGTATATTAAAATTTATTTTAATTACATTTTTTTGTCTATTAATTAAAACTTAAAAAGCACGATATAAGATAAAATCTAGTAGATGAATTAAAAATTGTAAAACTTGAAAATCTGATTGTACTTTTTTGCCAAAACACGTATTTGCGATAGATACGTACCGAATATAGCTGTGTAATTTGATAAATATTTTCTCGGTTACATATGTGTCGACAACAATGTATAAAATATAAGAAAATTCATTATGTAGATAAAAAATTTAAATTCAAACTTTTTAGGAACAGAAATAAAATAACTTACATATATGAGTATTTTGATAACTATATACTCATCTACATGAAAGAAAATGCGCGGGTTATATATAAAATTTATTTGTAAATAAATGATTTATTTTGTTTTACTCAATCTTAATTTTTTATATGTTTTTAAGAAATTTCATTTCATTAATGATTTAATGCAAATAATGTTTTACTTTTAATGACTTATAAAATATATATTTACTATACCTAATGTGAAGAAATAGCTAATTAGACAAAGTTTTAACATTTTTTTTAAATAGTTGTTAAAAATGATAAATAATATGTTTTAAACCAAAATGCTTGACGGAATTATTATAATTATTCGTAACCAAGAACTCATCCACAAATATTAAGTGGGGGCTCAAAATAATTTTCTACACCTACCTGATAAATGGTTTGTGCATATTCTTTTTTTTAAAGGATAATTGTGTCGTTTTTTCTTAATCAAAGCTTCACTCGGAATATTCTTAAATTCCAAAGTTTTTAATCATATAATGTCATTTTTTTTATATAAAGTCTCTTCTACATAAGTGTAGAATCCACTGTCCATAAACTTATGATGTAAAGATATGAAGCTACTATGTACACTTATTTATAAAGATTAGAACGAAACTTTAACATGTTTATACACATTACGTAACCAACAAACCAACTATATAACTTTGAGTAACTAATTTTGATTTTGAAGTTAAAGCCTTGAACCTGATTTTAACAGTTGGTAATGAAAATACCACACAAACGCAAACCGAACTGAATCTTTAACAACACACAAAGCTATAGATACTTCTTATCCTCTTCTACTTACAAATACTCCTTTATTTGTCTTCCTACATTGTAGACATCACGTTTAACTCCGTCTTACTTCTTCCAAGAGCCGAGGTTTTTAAAGACATTTCTTTTATATTCCATGCTTGGAATTAAACACAAACACAGAATTACACAGTTTCCACAATGATTTTTGATGTTCGTATGCAGTCCACGTCGCTTTTATATATACCTTATTAGCCCAACATTGATTTCATCTCCAAAGCTCTATCATGACTCCTACTCCACAGCGTGAGCCATGAATGAATCCACCAGCCAATACTGGAGCCAGACAACATATACGTCAATGAAAACTTAAATATGAATGTGCAGAACTTATTAAAATCTATATGACTTTGTTAAAAATCCAAGCAATTATGCTTTGAGATGTGGAAGGGAGGTCGTTCAATCTCGGAACCTAAAATTGCAAGAACCAGTATTGAAAATTTACTTTTAAACCAAGATGTTTAACCTTTGTTTTCCTGTTTCACTTCACATTGCCTCCATCCATGAAGGGGTACGATATTTCTCGATAAACATGTATCAAAAATGACGAAAACATTATTCAGTTAAAACCAACAAAATCGACAAAATACATAACTTGCTTATGTGGTTACAAAATCATGGAAGATCCAATCTTTTCCACAACCAATGATGGGATCTGCAATAATAAATCAGTGATGAGGACGCCAACTGATCCGATGTTCAAATTATAATAGTATTCCACACCCTACAAAACCCAAAGGTCACCATGGTAAAACTGTAGTCATAGTTTGAATATATAGTAACTAAGTAGAATAAAACTGGATTCATCGCTACATCTTCATCTTCCCACCAAAGCAAACATGGCATAGCTCTGAATCTAAGCCATAATGAGGTAGAGAGCAAAAAAAAAATGATTTTCGCTAGCCACATGCTTAATAAAACCAAATAGCTGAAGTATAGATTTTTTTATATTATAAATACAAAGCTTTACTTGTTGACCAAAAAAAAAAAGACAAAGCTTTACCTTTGTTGTGACATTGTGAGACCGGGAAGTCACTCCACCATAAGATTGGAATGAGGACATGTGATAGAAAATTTGCTTACTCAGATATTGAACACACCAATGAGGACTTAAAATCTTTCAGGTGAGCTTTATCAATTTGATATCTACTCGGTTCCATTCCAAAGGAGCTTTACTTCCACTCTCTTCAGTCTCTGATGAGCGAGGCACAGCGACATTCTTATGATTGAGAGGCCTACCCGTTTTCACGATATTAGTCGTAGTTCTCTGCCCGGGGTTGGCATTGACTCAAACGGATTGATACGTCTGATTTGACAGCGAAGACGAAGTAACCGCATCACTCGAAGCCGTTGGTTATGCTTGCTTAACTTCAGCGTTTGTAGGATCACTACAAAGCAAATGAGATGCACTAAGCTAACACACACAAAAATCGATATTTAAAGATTATGAATGCGAAAAGAACACATGAATGAATAGAAGAACCTGTTCGGTGGAGGTTGGCGCCCGAGACACCAGGTAGCGCATTTTTTTTTGGCATCTAGACAGCCCAATGATTACGTGTTCCGTTCTCTCTTCTCCTTACAGGTAGACTTTGAAAACTTTCTGCATCTGAACCAAAATCCAGTAAGAAGTTTAGACATTTGTTCAGATTATTGATCTTGCAATAAAGATATTGCAACTTATTATTACCAGTGGAGTTAAATTTGTTTCCGCCACAACACCATCTTTATCGCAGCTTAATATTTGGTCTGACCAAAGAGACAAAAGAAGCGAGAGTAAGACAAAAAGAAGCTCATCATTTGAAAACTGTAAGATACTAAATTAAACTATATGCAATAGAAACAGAAACAGTAGACGTAATTGTAGCCAAAATTATCAAGAAACTTAGTCAGTGTAAGAGAATATATTACACATCGGACATGAAAGATTCCAATGTTTATGAGATCTTGCAGTCACTAAGAGCAAATAAAACCCATGAACAACAAACAATGTCAGGCCAAGTGATATTATGAAACATCCAACTACATCTTCTAAGTAATTGCGCCTTAAGGAAGCAAGCATCAATAACCAAACAATCAAAAGCTTTCCATAGAGACAGAGGTTCACATCCAACAGTGGACACTAATCTGTTGGTTATGTGTTCGTTTGGGAGCATAAAACCATTCAATTGGAAAACACTTTAACTCAGGAACTTAGCTGATTCATTGTTAGAGGCCGAACTAATGAGTATTCTCCAATCGTTTTAAAAATATCAAGAATTTTTCACTACAGATTATAAGCAGAGCAAAACACAAAAATCTCAGGAATCAATAAATAACATCGGAATCGAATGAAGAACAAGGAGCAAAGATAGAAGGACATACAACTGTTAACTGAGATGGATCATGACATTGCATATAACTTTCTCAAAGTTCGCAGCCTCCTTCATCTTCCCTGCCTATTTAGAAAATATTAGATTATAAAAGAGAGAAGGGAAGGGTTTTTAGGATTTTTTGTTTACGCATAGCTCTGATATAAGTTCGAATTCGCGACTCGTTTCTTCTTCTGCTTAATGGAGGAAAAAAAAATCAGCCATTTCTGCTCTTCAATACTTGGAATCTCTGAAAAATTAGCATCCAGAACTCAATGAATGGTACAATTCCCTCGCAGATCTGTATCAGAAAAACAATGAATGTGGAAAAACAATGAAGCAGAATCAGGCGAATCATAAAAAGCTGTTAGAAAAACAAAACAACAGAACAACCATACGAAATCAGAATTAGAGGAATCTCGATCAACTTTTAGAAGCAAAACAACAATCAAATTGGACACCAATCAAATCGACGAAAACAAATCTTCTCAGAACGAAAACTTCTAGAAGCAAAACAACAATCAAATCAGAGACAATCAAATACGCTTAAATCAACACCTCCAGAATAATCCGAAGTTCTACACCGGCGACGTGAATTGGAACAGGCGAGTATCGAAGAAGAGATAAAATCCCTAATCTTCATCTTCCTTTCGTCTCCGGCGGCATCAACCAAAAGCCATCGCCTTTGCTTTCGCTAGAAAAAAACATAACAGGTGACGTGGTGTAATAGAAGGTGACGTGGTGCAATAAAATGTGTTCATTGGATCAGCAAGTTTTTTCATTTATTGACATGTCACTCCCAGAACTCTTCTCACATCCTATGTGTCAAAGGCTGGAGAGACACTTGTCTTATTATTGTGTTATTTCTTTTGCTTTTGTGAATCTCATTCGACAAACACACAGAAAGCGTTTAGGTTCAACTCCACGACTTCTTTTATCCTAATTTATTTACATACTCTATTCTTTCTTTCTTTTTTGCCGCTGGTACGAACAAAAACAAATAAAGATACGTTTTGCCAACGATAAATAACGAATAAGAACGATTATAATATCATGTTCATTTTGCAGTACTCCTTAGTTAAGCAGTACACTTTGATGACCAACTTTTAGGCGATCGATGAACGATCGATAAACTTAAGCACTTTAAAATTTTGAATTAATGATTTGCTGCTGAAATATATCGCCAAACTAACAACGACAAATTAAACGTACGTGATTTTGTCACCAAAATATGACGCAATCACCAAAATGTGTTGATAAACTGGATGACAGTGGCCAGATACTGTTTTATCACTCGTAACTAGCTACAACAAAACAAATAGGACCAACCATTAGCTCAACTACTGGTGTAGGAAATATCGGAATCATGGCACACGTTGAAACTTCATGAGAGAAATAGCTTGGAAACAACATTTGTTTTCTTCGTAGACCAATCTACATATTTTATGCATACAGACATGCAGTTAAAATAAAAAACTTAGAAGAATAATATAAAATTTACTCAAAGAACTATATACTCCTTCTACTTCTGTGTCACTAAAAATGTCAGTCTGACATTTTCACACAAATTAAGAAAACAAGGTAAAGTTTTTTTCTCTCATTTATTCACACACTAAATATAATTATCTGTCTACTTAATACATTGAAACAATAAAACCTTAAAACAACACTTTTCATGAAACGGAGTATATGGAATAGAGGCTCCACACGTCGAGATGAAGTGGTTTTGAACTTTAATTACTGATTGCAAGAGATATGGGTGCGAGAAAAAATTGCTGTGTATTATTAATACAAGATGAGTTGGTAGATACATTCACATGTCAACTATAAGATTGTAAGAGTTGAGAGTATATATATATATATCAAGAAAGAGTGATAAGGATAAAGTAATGGATAGAGGATGATCTATATATATAACTTGTATTAGTTGGATCATATAATGAAGCGAATGGCCAAGAAAGTGGTCGACAACCGTGACTAATGGACAGTTGGATCATATCTGAATTTAAGCTAATGGCCAGCAAAATGATTTACGAAAAATGTATATGTTTAGGATTTTCAACACGGAATAACCCATATATCTTGCATAGAGCGGATTATATATTCGATGGTGGCCGAAGATTTTTTTTTTTTTTTTTACTCCATGTTAAGTAGAACGGCTTGTGACGACTTTGTAAAAATTAATGTCCTAAGTTTCGAAATTGGTCTTGGATATTTACAAGAAGGGAAATACTACTCGAGGATGTTATGCTTAGTACTCTTGCAAAAGCTTATAATAACATCAATTTGAAAATATTTATCTTCGAGGCCGCAAATTTTACAAGGCTCTCTTTATTAAAAAAAAAAAAAGTTTTACAAGGCTCTCTTTCTGGAAGAATTTGAAGATATAGAAGAATGGTCTTTCTTTGCGCCTATGAAATAAAACATTTTTCCGTCAAAAATTCAAGATTAAAAAAGATTCTTTTTTTAAAGAATATTAAAAAGGTTGAAAGTTGGTGATCTCGATACCTTTTTGTTCAACAAAATATCTTTTCTCGTAGTACAGTAATTTCTTAAAAATAGGGCAGTACATTATTGCTTTCAGAATCTGCAAAACACAGATATATATAAATACACAGTACAAGGAGATTATCTATATACATCGTTTTTGATTTGAGAAGTTAGGAGAGGAAACGTTTACTTCATTAGGGTAAGCATAGTAAGTGTATCCTTAAGGTCTGTAAAATCAATGAAAGCCAGATCGTTGACCTGCAATATTAAAGCAAATCAACTTAACATATTAACCCAAACATATGTTCCTCACTTTGATTTGATAATCAATGTCGAAGAGGAAATGAAGTAGATGTACGATTTCTGTTCCACTCGGATCAAAATTAAGACACATGGGCCGTTGGTCTGTACACTTACAGGAGCCAAACATAAAGCAACACTGGAAAACTTTGAAACATAATTGTTATGAGTAAGTGTTGCTCTACATATGACCGTATTTTAACATGTGTAATGGATATATATAAACTCTTTAATTTAAAACCATTATATATAGCAATGATTATAAGTTGGTTTAAGGTTTGTTAAAAAATTTGTCACTTTTAATTTAAACTTCGCATTTTAACAAAATGAATACATTAGGATATGTTCTTTATGGAGATTAGGTCTCATCACCTTAATTGTACTACATGTGGATTCCCAACAAGACACTTTGATGACAAGTTATTTGTAGTAGTCAGAAATCGAATGTTGATGTATGCGTGGGAACTTTTTAACATTTATTTCGGTGAATTTTCGATTGCTATAAAATTAGTAACACAAGATGCTGTACCTCAGCCTGTAAAGTGTGAATGTGTCTGTCATTCACATTTGAGGAGATGCTGCCAAGAACACAGAGACCGCTTTCACAGAGCACTTGCAGAACGCTTGACAACGGCGTGTGTAAAACGCTAAGCACGATTTCTACGCCGACCAAACAAGGACGAATCACGACTTGATTCGAATTCTCATTCATACCTTGTTCATTTCTACTCCCAAAGCTTCGTCCAGACAATAACATGAGGTGGTCATCTCTCTTGGAACTCATGTCCTTGATGTTCCTCTCAAGATACTTAATGTAATTCACGGCCTCGTTCAACTGATCTGACGTAGAACGTTTTCCCTACAAAACCAAAAAATAAAGTGGTTACTTTTAATTAGCTTGATTTCTAGGATCTTGTGATGTTGGAGCGTCACAGTTCTAGTGATTCCCTTTTTTGGCAAAACAACAGCTCAAACAAAGATATAAAGCATACTTTAACAGATTCTAACTTGTAGATCTGTAGGAATGAAGAATCAAAAGAAAGATAAATTAATTAGGGTTTTTGAAGAGACAAAACCTGAATGAACTCGAGAGGGAGAAGAGAGCGAAGAGAAGCGTAAAGAGAAGCCATTTCCTGTCTCCTTTGTTTCTCAACCTCTCTGTGCATTATCTTCTCCATGTTTTCTTCACTATTAACTCTCAGCTCTTTACGACGCTTTCTTCTTTTCTCCGGAAAATCATTCATCTATAACTTGTAGTTGTTAATTATTTGGTTACAGGATTCTTCTTGTAATGATTTGAATGATGATGATGAGTCAGCAGGATCTGATCTTGTCTGATTTTGTGCTCGGGGATTTGGTCTGAATCTCAGTCAGTGATTTATTGTAAATCTTGAAAAAATTAAAAACATAAAAGATAAGTCAGAGTCGGAATAAAGAAAGTGTTTTTAGTAGTATAAAATTAAGAGAAAAAGGTTACGTTATTGGTAGACGTATTGGAAAAAGATGGAAAGAGAGGCTCGTTAGGGTAAGCAATGACGTCTTTCTGCTCAATCGTTTACTTCTTTCTCACTTTAATTTATGCCATTATGTTCTTTTCTGTTATGAAAGTCAAAATAAGGAGGAAGAAAATGTGATTGTGGAGCCCAATTTCCTCTATATAAACAACCAAACCCCCTCATTCCAAAACACACCTTCTTCTCATTACAATCATAATTTCTCACATTCTCTCTCATTTCTCTCCTTGTATCAAGATTTTGTGGGTAATAAATTTTTGTCTTTTTTATTATTTCCGATATAATAAATTATCATTATTATTATAACACGTTATCAGCACGATCGTTCTACGATATGGGCTATATATATATGTAATATTTACCCTGTTATAATGGCCGGGATACCCGCCTATATAATTTATTATTATTATTAATGGTTGTTTAACGCACCATTATTTTCTTAATATTACCGTGGGCGGTTTGTCGCCTCGTTATTTAATTTACCTGCACTATATCATGGCTGCTAAAAGCACCATAATTATTTATTTACTGTTAATATTATAATGGATGGCTGAGCCACCTGTATAATTTTATTTATATTATAATGGATGGCTGAGCCACCTATAATTTTATTGTTAATGTCATAATGGATGGCTGAGCCACCGCATATTTATTTATTGTTTCAATGTGGATGATTAAATCACCATAATTTTCTGATTATATATCTGTTTATATTATAATCATTATAAATTAAATATGCATATTTTTGTGTTCAAAATAAGATTGCGGTCTCATTTATTCCTCAGGCGAATAAATCTAGACTCATATCAACGTACATCTCCAGGAACCCCTGTTCCGTTAAAGAGCACCTTCTTGTCCAACTGGGAAGAAGTAGTACGGATTTAATTAAAAACTCAGTTTTTCCGGTAGCCTTTTTCATAACGGTCACAAGATTTTTTCACAAATTTTTACTCTCCAACGGCTACATCTAACGGCTATGAACAGTGATTTTCAACGGCTATGAACAGTGTTTTTCGATCTATAAATAAACTCATCCCTCACTCATTTCATTTCACTCATCGATTTCATATCTTCTCTCTTCTTCTCTCAAATATTTCACAAATATTTTTCATCTAATTTTTGTAAGAATGATGAGAATGATGATCCGTTTGCTTTTAATTTTCTGTGCGATTGTAACTTTTACATCGATTTATGGTCTTTGCATGGGAGATTTTACTCCGGCAGAATTTTCCTTAATCGTTGTTTTACTTTTTGTGCATTGTTTTTTCCTTGTAATTGCTTGGATTATTCATGTAAACGGCTCATTTTAAATGAGTGATTATTACCGCACTAATAAAGTTTTATGATTTTGTTTTAGAAAATCAAAATGGCAAAAGTTGAGAAGCTACAATTTCCAGCTCTAAAGATTACCGGAGCAAATTACATCGCATGGACGACTGATGTCGAACTCCATTTAGAGATGAAAAAAATTCCAAACTCTATAAAGAAAACATCGAATCGCCTGCCCATGAAAAGGCACAAGCGATAGTTTTCCTCAGAAAACATGTCGATGAAAATATTAAGCATGATTATGCTAATATAAAAGACCCAGCACAGCTGTGGAAAGCTCTGAAAGAGCGGTTTGATAACCAAAAAGATATAACTCTCCCTCATGCACTCGACGAGTGGAAATACCTGAGATTTCAGGATTTTGAGAAAGTGGAAGATTATAATTCCGCTATTCTAAGAATTGTGACACAATTAAAATATTGTGATAAACCTGTCACTGAGGCAGAAATGCTAGAAAAAACCTATACGACATTCCATAAAGAACACCGTGTTCTTGCAGAACTCTACAGGAGTCGCGGATACACTAGGTTTTCTGAGCTAATGGTAACGCTCCTACTAGCTGAGAAGAACTGTGAACTTCTCATAAAGAATCACAATTCTAGGCCAACAGGAAGCAAGGCATTTCCTGAAGTAAATACCACGGATGTAAAATTTCCGGAGAGAAAGGATCAAACCTATCATGGTCGTGGTCGTGGCAGTGGTCGTGGCCGAGGCCGTGGCCGTGGTCGACGATTTAATCGAGGACGTGGGAGAAATTATAACCCACAAGAGAGGAATTCATACAGATGGGTCCGATCCGAACAATTCCCAAAGGGAAAAGAACTCCAAGGGAGTTCCACCCAGAAACAAGAAAATGTATGTTTCAGGTGCGGATCGAAAGGGCATTGGTCCCATGTATGTCGAACTCCCCCACATCTTTGCAAATTGTACCAAGAGTCAATTAAAGGCAAAGGGAAAGAAGTGAACCTTACAGAACACTTCGAGGGTACAACTTACCTCGATTCCTCCGAATTTGGGGACGACTTCGATGAGACCATGATAATGGAACATTGATATGCTTGTAATATCTCAAAATAAGCCATGTATAATTATTACTCATCTTTGCTTTGTTTTAAGAATAATGTTGTTTATACAACAAAATTAATGTATAATTATTGTGTGATTTTATGAATTAAATTTACTATCTCTTTTTCTTGATGTTTATGTTACCTGCAGAAAATGGATCACAACACAAATAGGACAATATCCAAAAAGATGGTTAGAGAGATTTGTATACTAGATTGTGGAACAACCCACACTATTCTGAGAAACAAACAATATTTCTCTAACCTAAAACTGACAAATGTTATTGTCAGTACAATATCAGGTCCTACAGACCTGGTTGAAGGAATTGGAAAAGCCAGCTTTATGCTGCCAAATGGAACAAATTTTTCCATAAAAAATGCTTTATATTCTCCAAATTCAAAGAGGAATTTGTTGAGTTTCCAAGATATATACCTTCATGGGTATGACACTCAGTCAGCAACTGAGAATGGAAAGAAGTATATGTATATAACTTCTGAGAAATCTGGAAAAAGGCTTATACTTGAAAAATTCCAAAGTTTCCTTCTGGCTTGCATCATACTTATATAGATGCAATTGAATCAAACCTTGTGATCAAAAGAATCATGAGGATTTCACATTGTGGCATGATCGCCTTGGCCATCCAGGCACCACAATGATGCGCAAGATCATAGAAAGCTCACATGGTCATCCACTGAAAATCCAAGAGATATATCAGGGAAATAAAATGACATGTGCTGCATGTTCTCTTGGCAAATTGATCATAAGGCCATCGCCAACCAAAATCGATAAAGAATCACCAAAATTCCTTGAACGAATTCAAGGTGATATTTGTGGACCAATACATCCACCTTGTGGACCATTCCACTATTTTATGGTATTAATTGACGCATCCAGTAGATGGTCACACGTTTGTCTATTGTCATCTCGAAATATGGCATTTGCGAGATTTCTAACTCAGATAATCAAACTGCGAACTCAGTTTTCTGATTATCCTATTAAAAGAGTTAGATTAGACAACGCTGGTGAATTCACATCCCAAGCATTCAAAGATTATTGTATGGTAACGGGAATTGAAGTTGAACATTCTGTAGCTCATGTTCATACTCAAAATGGCTTGGCTGAATCATTAATTAAACGTCTGCAATTGATTGCAAGACCGTTGATCATGAGATCTAACTTCCAACCTCTGTATGGGGACATGCTATTTTGCATGCTGAAGCACTGATTCGGATAAGACCAAGTGCATACCATAAGTATTCCCCACTTCAGTTGGCATTTGGTCGAGAACCAATATTTTTCCATCTCAGAATCTTTGGTTGTGCGGTATATGTGCCTATAGCACCACCACAACGCACAAAGATGGGACCACAAAGAAGGTTGGGAATATGTTGGTTGTGATTCTCCATCAATTATACGATACCTAGAACCACAGACAGGTGATGTCTTTACGGCACGTTTTGCCGATTGTCACTTTGATGAAAAAGTGTTCCCGGTTCTAGGGGGAGAAAATAAGCAAGTAGGAAAGGAAATCAAGTGGAGTGTACCATCCTTGTTACACCTTGATCCTCCTACTAAAGAGTCAGAACTAGAAGTTCGACGAATTGTGCATTTGCAAAGTATAGCAAATCAGCTACCAGATGCATTTGCGGATACCAAAACGGTAACTAAATCTCATATACCGGCTGCAAATGCTCCTGCTCATATTGAAATACACAAGAACGTGGGAAAGCAGATGATACACGTGAGCCTGAAACACGCCGGAAGCGTGGCAGGCCCGTTGGTTCTAAAACTAAGAATCATAAGAAACAAAAGAAAGTTGAAACTCATGAAACACCCAAAGTAGCAGAAAGTACTTTGGAGGAAACAATCATGAGACTCATGATAATGTAGAGCATCAAAATCCAGAAGAAAATCATGAGATTTCTATCAATTATATCCATAATCAAAAGATATGGAAAAGAAAAGAAAGATGATCTCGATGATGTTTTCTCATATCTTGTGTCACAAGAAATAAATGAGGAAAAGGAAGATCCAGAGCCAAAGTCTGTATATGAATGTCAAAAAAGACATGACTGGATAAAATGGAAAGATGCAATACAAGTCGAACTTGATTCGCTTAATAAACGAGAGGTTTTTGGACCCATTATGCTCACACCCGAAGATGTGAGACCAGTTGGATCTAAGTGGGTTTTCGTTCGTAAACGAAATGAGAAAAATGAGATCACGAGATATAAAGCTCGTCTCGTAGCCCAAGGTTTTTCACAAAGACCTGGAATAGACTACGAGGAAACGTATTCTCCTGTTATGGATGCAATCACGTTCAGATTCTTGATGAGTCTGGCGGCTGATGAAAATCTAGAAATGCGTCTTATGGATGTCGTTACGGCATACCTATATGGATCATTAGATACTGATATCTACATGAGAATTCCTGATGGTTTTAAAATGCCTGTAGCATTAAGTTCTAAACCAAAGAGTTATGTGCAATAAAATTGCAAAGATCATTATATGGGTTAAAGCAGTCTGGACGTATGTGGTATAATCGTCTCAGTGAGCATTTAACGAAAGAAGGATATGTAAACGATCCTATATGCCCATGTGTTTTCATTAAGAAAACAGAAACTGGATTTGTAATAATCGCAGTATATGTTGATGATCTAAACATAATCGGAACTCATGATGAGATACAGAAAGCATCAGATTATTTAAAAGGAGAATTTGAGATGAAAGATCTCGGGCAGACAAAGTATTGTCTTGGCCTTCAGATTGAGCATTCTGAAAAGGGTATTTTGTGCACCAATCCACATATACCAAAAGAGTGTTAAAAAGATTTAACATGGATAAGGCAACTCCACTCAGTACTCCCATGGTCGTAAGGTCACTTAATATTGAAAATGATCCATTCCGACCACATGAGGAAAACGAAGAGATACTTGGTCCTGAAGTACCATATCTAAGTGCAATTGGAGCTCTGATGTACCTTGCAAATTGCACACGGCCTGATATATCATTTGCTGTTAATCTTTTGGCAAGATTCAGTTCGTCCCCTACGCGAAGACATTGGAATGGAATTAAACATGTTTTCCGTTACTTCAAGGGACCACTGACTTAGGATTATTTTATCCTAAAAATTCAAAAGGTAAAATGGTCGGTTTTGCAGATGCAGGATACCTATCGGATCCACACAAAGCCCGATCACAAACGGGATACGTTTTCACGATCGGAGGCACTGCTATATCTTGGCGTTCTCAGAAACAGACACTGGTGGCTACTTCCTCGAATCATGCAGAACTCATTGCACTCCATGAAGCAAGTAGAGAATGTGTCTCACTGAGATCAATAAGCCGACACATCCTATCAAGCAGTGGGATTCTCCGAGATACGGAGCCAACTATCTTATACGAAGATAATGCTGCATGCGTTGCTCAAACGAAGGAAGGATATATCAAAAGTGATAGAACGAAACATATACCTCCGAAGTTGTTCATGTACATCCAAGAACTCGAGAAGAATAAGGAGATTGAAGTGAGATATGTCCGTTCATGCGACACGCAGAGCTGATCTTTTCACGAATCACTACCCACCACTATGTTCAGGAAGCATGTACATAGTATTGGAATGCGTCGTCGACAATCTCTAAGACAACCTTAATCAAGGGGGAGCTTGCGCAGTTGTACTCTTTTTACCTTACTATGGTTTTTTCCCATTGGGTTTTTCAAGGTTTTTAACGAGGCAACAAAGGCGTTGAGGAGAGTATGAATATGACATTGGTCTCCAAGGGGGAGTGTTATGAAAGTCAAAATAAGGAGGAAGAAAAAGTGATTGTGGAGCCCAATTTTCCTCTATATAAACAACCAACCCCTCATTCCAAAACACACCTTCTTCTCATTACAATCATAATTTCTCACATTCTCTCTCATTTCTCTCCTTGTATCAAGATTTTGTGGTAATAAATTTTTGTCTTTATTTATTATTTCCGATATAATAAATTATCATTATTATTATAACATTTTCCACATTAATTTCCATGTTCTTTACATCCTACCAGTTCATTTATTATTTATTATACGTATAGACATCAATTGTACGATCAATAATTTCATTATTATGTACGTCTATAGCCGACGTACTACATATATACTTTTATATAATAGAGGCTGCAGCTCTGAGCCTCTGAGGGCCCGATGCCATATGCTGGACAGTAATTTCAAAATTATTTGAATATCACTTTAGAGTTTTCAAGTAAGGCTCTCTCCAAGTAATATGATTTCTTTTCTTAAAAACTGTAATATGATTTCTCTAATTTTATGAACTTCTCTTTAATAAATAAGAGTATGTTAATCAATGTAATAGAACCATCATAGCTAGATAACTGGTGGAATATAACCAACTAAACCAATGTCAAAAACGATGCTAAGAATTTGATACAGTTCATTGTTCCTTAATTTTCTCAATTATCACTTGTAGAGTGGTACATGTATTTGACATTCATGTTACATAACGTTCGTAAATATTAATTATGATGAATGATATTTGGGATAAGATATATAACGCAACATTTTAAGTAAACAAAAAAAATCCAGAATACTATCAAGATTGTTTTTTTGGGAAATGTTATGAAAGACCTTAAAATTATTCTACTACTAATATTTTTTTTTTTAGTTTTTAATCAATATATGCATGTAAATTTTTATTAATCGAATTTTAAAGAGAAATACCCTCAAATACCACACTTTCATGTTTTTGTGACAAAAATACCACATCAAGGTGAAAATGACAAAAATAACATTTATTTAATGGTTTAAAGATAATTAAACTAATAAATTTGGGTTCAAAAGTCATTAATTAGGGTTTAGATTTTTGGTTTTAGAGTTTATGTTTAAGGGATTGAAAAGAAACATATGAAAATAAATGTATAATAGTCTTTTTTCTCTTAAGAAAATGTCATTTTGTCATTTTCCTCTTGGTGTGGTATTTTTGTCACAAAAACATGAAAGTGTGTTATTTTTGAGAATTACCCAATTTTAAATGATGCATGTACAAAGCAAAGGTCAAATATCTAATATTAATGAGTCGAGCTGGCCCGAATGATATATAGACCCAATGAGACTAAAGATATATATACAGGGACCGAATAAATTGGCAAAAGTAGTAAGAAATATTGAAGATGGCTCAGTGTGGCGCATAAATGTAAAGATGGCTTCCCCAACGTGGCCCAATTTAATATGAGACCGACTCAATCTGAAGAGGTTTTGGGCCAATTTAATATGAGACTAAAGGTTTAATACAAGCATTTCCTACCTTTGTAAGAGGACTTCCATGAAAGTCTGATCCCTTCCATCTTTTCAGACGTTCGTGGGCAGCGAAAATATTTCAACATACGTTACTCGATCTCTGTCAGCATAATTATGAACCAAAACTGGATCAACCGGTGGATTTCTTTTTATAATTATGAATTTATGAACTAATTACTCGATCCCTGTCAAATGTCAATAATACATGTGAAGCAAAAAAAAAAAAAAAAATAGAGACTGGCCTGGAAAAGTTGGAACAGTATTTTGAAACTCTAACATCAAAGTACCTAATAACTAACACTAACATTTAAAAGAGAGACCAAATTGTTTCCTAAGTTTGTCAACGGCGCTGTTTCCTCATACAAGTCTTTAAGGGCGGCGATGGTGAGAATTCAGTAGGCAACTCCGGTAGACTCACTTCTCCTTTTAGCATCCCCAGAACCTCTTTCATCGACGGTCGTGAAACCGGCAATCTTTGAAGACATTGCAAGGCCACCTTTATGCACAACACTGCTTGTTCTTGGTCCAAATTCTGCAACTTTTGGTCCACAAGATCAGCAAGCTTCCCTCTTCTCGCCAGCTTCCTCGCCCAAGACATGAGGTTTGCTCGTTGGATCTCACTCGCAGATCCCGTCATCTCCAACGGTCGCCTCCCGGAAACCAGTACTAACAAGAGTACACCGTAGCTGTAGACATCACATTTCTCAGACACATTGTTGTTGTCTAAGTTACAGTACTCAGGCGCTGCATAGCACACGGTTCCTCTCATGCTCGGCGTGCTACTGATTCCGCAGCTCTTAGCCATCTCACCGCTCGCCGAGTCATGGCTATTCCCACGTGCTCTCGACCATCGTTCACCACTTAACCCATCTAACCACCAATCTATGCTACTACCTTTACTGCTACTACGACGCCTCCAATGACTCACGCTACTACTCCCATCATCACTGCAAAATTCGGATTCTAACGTTTTCTTCTTCTTCGTTTTCTTAGCGACTTCTCTGCGATACTCATCTTTCCACCACTCTCTAACCATCCTCCGCTTCTTCTTCTTCTTTTTCTTCTCATTCTCTTCCTCCAGTGAAAGCCACCATTCCAGCCTCTTACTACTCTTCTTCTCAAGCTTCTTACTTGACGAAGAAGAAGAAGCCGTCGCCGCCATCGCCTCAATCCAATCGATGCGGCTCGGTCTCTCCTCCTTCACCTCTGAACCAATCCACTGCATCACATAGTCCTTCACTTTCCCTCTCTCGGCACTGCTCTCTTGCTTCCACCACCAATCTTTTCTCTCAATCTCTTTCCCCTTCCTTGTTACCACATTACCACCATTCTCCTTCTCGCTCTCCACTTTCTCCCCCATTTCCGGAGAGACGGAGACAACCGTCGTCGTCGTCGTCTCCGGCGATGTCAAAGGTCCCACTCCCGTCTCCGGTGAAGCAGTAACCGACCCGGGAGGAACTCTAGCGACACTTTCCGGCGACTGTTCCACCAACCCAAAGTTGAATTCTTCATACCCAGTCACGGTAGTTATCACACTCTCTACTTCTTCGACCACAGATCCGAAATCCTCCGCCTTTTCTCCGCCGCCATCACGCTCCGGTGCTACAGTAATCTCCACTTGATCCGGTTTAAGCCTCGCGAGACCGAAATCGGCGATTTTGGCGGAGAAGAGTTTATCCAACAGAACATTGCTAGGCTTAATATCCCCATGAATCACAGGTGGTTCAAGGCAATGAAGATGCTCGATACCTTCCGCTATGTTAACCGCAACCAAGAATCTCCGATTCCAATCCATCAGCTCAGGGCATTTCCGGTGAAGCAGCGCGTCCTGGAGGTTCCCATTGTCCATGAGCTGGTAAACGAGAACCAAACGCCGTCGTTTCCGGTCGTACGAGAAGCCGATAACGGGGACAACGTGAGGCGAGTCAAGCTTGGCGGCGAAGAACAGCTCGTTCTGGAACTCGGCTTCTCCCTGGAGAGATCCTGAATCCATCACCTTAACCGCTACATTCTGTCCGCCGGAGACGGTTCCTCGGAACACGACGCCGAACCCGCCCTGACCCAACCGATTCGCCGGCGAGAAAGAGCCGGTGGCGCGGCGGAGAGTCGAGTAAGAGAACTCACGTGGCGGCGGTCTCCGAGGGGAAGAGGAGGAGGCGTCTCTCGCCGGAAGTGGTGGACGTTTCCGGCTGAATTTGCAGAAGCAGACGGAGAGAGTGATGAAGAGAGAGAAACCGGCGGCGGCTCCTGCCGCCGCGAGCGGTGGAAAGATTCGCGTTGTCCTGTCGTGGTGGTGGCCCAACGGCGTTGGGGCTAAAGAGGAAACGACCGGGAGCGACGCCGGAGCCGGCGCCAAGATTGCTCGTGACGGCATACAGATTTAATTAACCGAAGCTGAACCATAAACAGAAGGAAAAAATCGGAACTTTACGTTTCTCCGTTGGATTTATGACTCTTTTTTCACTTTTCAGATTAAAATCGGAAAGAGAGAGAGAGAGAAAAAAGGTAAGCTGTTTCGAAAAATGGAAATTTCAGGGACATCGTTATTAATCTTACTTTCCTGCATTCAATTGATTAATTAATTGAAGAATCAGTCATTACATCTTGGTTCAGACACAAGGGTTCCGTTATATTTGGTTCAGCCAAATCAGACCGAGAAACCATACAGAAAATCTCTAGATTTTAGTTTAATTTGGTTTACTTCATGTACCAATAGAAAAACCGAACCGGATTAGACTGTTAGCTTTATTGCAATCACGCGAAGATTTAATGCTGTACTGTCGCGTCGCTTTTTATCGACGACATTAAATAATGAGATTAGTAACGTGTACATATGTGTATTGACGCGACGTATAGATAGATGTATTTCAAAAGAAAATTGTAAATTTAAAGAGGTACTCACGTGCGGTGGAGTGGGGAGGCCGTGGGGTAATCAAAGATCACCATGTGGAATTGTCTAATTAGGTCTTTACTTAAAATTAATTAATTACCTAAGATAGTCAAAACGGCACGCAACTTTATTGTATTTGAGAAAACGGACAGACTAAACCACACGGAAGCTGCTGTTTTTTTCCAGCGTTCGTCTAATTAGGATTAGGTGTTTATTTACTTTTTTCCTTTTCTTTTTTTTTTTTAACTCGAAAAGTCGACATTTTTTAGAGTCAACTTGATGCTGTATTGCTGTTCGAAGACAAAACACGATTTCCTATCAATTGCGTCAACTTTCCAAAGTAACTTTCCTTTCCGATAGTATACTATAATGGAAGACTTGTAATTTCCTTATCAGATAACAAAAAGGAAAAACTTATCAGATAACAAAAAGGAAAAACTTAGATTACACAATCTCTATATATAGAGTATAGACCATAATAGAATCATAGATGAAACACACACACACAAATCTTGAGTTGCTAACTAGAACAAGAAGAAGCAAAAGGATTTTTCAGAGAAGATGACGAATTGGAAAGAAACAGAGGCATTACTTTGCGTTGGAGGCTGTGGACTCTACGGCACCCGAAAGAACAACAATCTCTGCTCCCTCTGCTACAAACGGAGAGTTACTGAACAATTGGCCCCTCTCAGATTCGAACCCGAGGCCGAGCCATCAACGGTTTGCCCTCCTACAAGTAGTTCAGTTACTGCAGAAGAACCGATGAAAAAACGGAGATGCCGGAAGTGTCAGAGGAAAGTAGGTATGACAGCATTCAACTGCAGATGCGGACACATGTTTTGTGGGTCACATCGGTATCCTGAGGAACATTCTTGTCCTTTCGATTACAAACAATCTGAACGCGTCGCATTGGCCACACAGTTGCCTTTTATGAGAGCCGACAAGTTGCAAAAGTTTTAGACATAGCTTTAGAGTCTTAGATCTTCAATATAATTTTGTTGTTCTTTAAAATCTTTATATGATTAATTAATATACATACTTCTTTGTTTGACGAAGCCCTCCTCTAATTCCTGGCAAAGTGATCCAAACCAAGGAAGCCTAATGAAGTCTGTCCATAAATCATTTTAAGTAACACAAACAAAAATCCATAAAATAGCCGATAGAACCTACAAATACTTCATCATACCAGATATACAAGAGACTAAGATGTCAATACTTAGCGAATGAGTGATGATATGAGTTTTTAGTTGTAACATGGGCCTATCCGAGAAGCAACACAACTGAACCATTAATTTTATTGGAGTTGTGAACTGTGACAATGCAGAATAGCTATATAATGCAAAAATTAAAACTTAACAGCGACCAAGTACTGAAAGAAAATGCTAACGAAGGCCTGTGACTTGTGAGTGTCTTGTTCGATAGAGTGACTCCTTCAAGAAAGGGGACTTTTTGTGAGATTGATCGGTTTGTCTTGAATCGGGAGTTGCTTTTTGTAACACCCGTCTCCCGACACTCGGGAACGGCGTGCCACTAACCATAATATAATAATATATATTCAAATTACATAAATAAATCACGTTTAGATTTCCGGAAATCCATAAAATACGTCTGTCGTCTCACAATCGTATTACCGTAAATAAACTGTAAATACCAAGTCTGAAATACAATACGAAAATATGAAATAACATAAAAACCCAAAAGTAGCACCAGATCCGATAAGTGTCTACTACTCCTCATTCTCACCTGAAAGGGGAAAAAGAGGGGTGAGTAACAGGGGAGTCACTCAGTGAGGTATGGGATGCTAATCACAGAAACGTAAATCTGACCATAGCACGCTATACATAGGAAATAGACTAAACATGCACAATCACGGTACCTAAAGTACCCAATGAACAGCCAACATCCTATTACCAGATCCAGTGACCGGCGGCACCCTCCTACCCGGAGGACAACTTATGGGATAGTGCCCACTACACCGCCCGTAGACGATTATCGACCTCGAAGGTACTGGAGCAGCAGGTCGACTAATTCTGCCCAGCACCATCTCCCCAAACAACACGCGACGCAAGTACAAAGATAACATCTCTGTACCCCCGCAATCCCTAACGACCCACATGGTCAACTAATCCTAGCTCTAACATGAATAAAATAATCAGTTGACAATTTAATGCACAATCAATGAGTTGAATCATCTATTATTCCTAAGTCCGGTTTACACACAATCCTAAAAAGACTATAGCATATAAACGGAACACATTTAGTACTAAATCCTATCTACGGCGCTTTTTAGATGAAAGATACGAAAGTCCGCGAAAAGCCCTCACCTTAGCTAAAACGGATGATTACTGCGGCTTCTGAACTCCGGATGCTAAAACGGACGCTGAATCTGAAATCAGAACGAAATTTCGAGTCAGAACGGCTTTCGAACGGCGAAAAACGGTTAACGGGTCAAACTGGTCAAAGTCAATGGTCAACAGTCAAAAGTCAACGGTCAACGGTCAACCCGGTCAAAGTCAACGGTCTGACCAGTCAAAATCAAACCGCGATTAAACCGGATTAAACCGAACCAAACCAGACTAAACCGGACGCAATTGATTTTAACCAGAAATTGAACCAAACCGAAATCAAATTGAATTAAACCAGCCAAACCGAACCGAACCGAAATTGAACCGGTCGTTTTAGCCAACCGGACTCAAACCGGCGGCCAGATCGCCACGAGTCTCCGGCGACCGGCGGCGGAAGTCACGGCGGCGACCGACGGCGACCACCGGCGGCGGAGAGCGACGGCGAGACTCACCGGAAAAGTCACCGCGGCGACGGCGGCGGTGTCGGCGGCGGTGGCGCGTGAGATTCACGCGCGGCTCCGGTCGACGGTGTGGTGGCGCGTGGCGCGCGTGGGCTTCACGCGCCTGTCTTCTGGCGGCGCGTGCGGGCGCGTGCGGCGGAGCTGGAGGCTGAGATTTTGAGCGTGGCTTCGTCTCGTCGTTCTGAATCCGGTGGTGGCCTTGGATTTTCGAGAAACGCCACGGTTAGTGAGTTATGATCGATTTACCAATTGATCAAAAGAGCAAATCGGAAATAGGTTTTCCGGTGTACCTGCGTTACGGATTGACGGCGGATGACGGCGGATGAGCAACTCCTCCTCTTCTTCTCTCTCTCTCTCTCTCTCTCTCTCTCTCTCTCTCTCTCTCTCTCTCCTCTCTCTCTCCTCTCTCTCTCTTCTCTCTCTCTCTCTCTCTCCTCTCCTTCTCTCTCTCTCTCTCTCTCTCTCTCTCCTCTCTCTCTCTCTCTCTCTCTCCTCTCTCTCTCTCTCTCTCCTCTCTCTCTCTCTCCTCTCTCTCTCTCTCTCTCTCTCTCTCTCTCTCTCTTCTCTCCTCTCTCTCTCTCTCTCTCTCTCTCTCTCTCTCTCTCTCTCTCTCTCTCTCTCTCTCTCTCTCTCTCTCTCTCTCTCTCTCTCTCTCTCTCTCTCTCTCTCTCTCTCTCTCTCTGAGAGGGGCAATCAGTTTATAAAACCAAAAGAAAAAAAAGAAGGGGAAAAGAAAAGAAAACGTGGTGGGGGTCGTTACACTTTTGCTACTCCATATACTGTTAAAGAAGCTTTGCTCTGTCAGTGCCAGTGTAACGTTTTATAATACTCTAAGCAAATTATTAAATTATAAATTTATCATAGATCATACTTTTATCTATTATCGCAATAATTCATACTAGTAATTGAGTTATGTTTGCACGAGATAATACATTTAAAAAATTCTTTGTTTCGAATTTTGGTAAGATGGCTTCAGATAAAAACTTCAATTATAAATCAATAGAAACATCACTGATAACACGATTAACTACAACGAAGAAAAACTTCACAAACATGGAAATTAATGAAGAGAAATTTAACAATTCTGTTAAACAAAATTGTGAAAGATTTTAGTAGATAAAAAAATCAATGGAGATTGTATGTCACTTACATTGTATTCTGAAAATAAATTAAACAATCAAATTATCTAAAACTAAAACAAACAAAAAACTTGTAAAAGCTATTAAGACCGTCTCCAACGGTTAGACACCATCTGAGTTTTTAAAAAATATTAATATTTTAATTGTATAATTATATTTCAATTTCTTAAAACCTTTAAAATGCTAGTTAAATGACATGTGAAGATGGAGAGTTTAGAACCGGTTCCAAAATTCCTTGTTTTGAAACCTTTGTTCACTTTCTCTCATATTTTTATTTTAATTTCATTTATTTTAATTTTACGGTTCTGGTTTTAGAACCCACTATTGGAGCTGCTCTAAGAAAAAAGATTTTTTTTGTTTTTTTTTAGATTTTTTTTGGATTTTTTTGTTAATGCAATGGTTTCTCTTGGTGTAGTGAGAAAAAATAATTGATTATAAGATATTTTTTCTTAGCTTGCTCTAAGTTTCGAAGTTAAGTTGAAAATCTTTTTAAATTTTGGAGAGAAATCTGATGATTTCAATTGGAATATAATATTTTATTAAATAAATTGAATACCCATAGTTATTTATTTGTTTTTATAGATAACACTTATATTATAGAAAATTATTTTAAGCAGTATTTCAAGCAGTATTTTATTTGTTTCTAATGTTTTATTTTCAAATTCTTTTTTATTAAATAAAAATTTCCTAAACTAAATCTTAACAATAATTTCCTAAACTAAATCTTAACAATAATTTATTTTGAAAGCATATAGTTCATTGCTTATCTGAATTCATGAAATATTACACTTATTTGTTTGTATTTTCTGATTTTTTAAAAGTAATTACTCTGTGATATTTCCACGGAGTCAAGTCAACTCAATAATCAGGTTGTCAAACTAACTTTTTCACAATAACTTTGAGTATCTTTATAAATGTAATTCTCAAATAATATTATATAGATACCTTAAAATACAACAATGAAAAAAAAAAAAACATAACTATAAATAAGATTAGAATAAGAATAGTCTAATTCTATACCAATAAAATAAGAGGACAAATTGATTAGTCGTTTATCTTTTAAAGTTTTAACTATTTTATAAATTAGATTTTTATTAATAATTATTTAACAATATACTTAACCAATATATGTTAACAAAAACTCAAAAACATTATTAAAAGCCCCAAAAAAATTTGTTTATATATTAATTGTAAACAAAATGTATAATAATTTTCTTTTTTGAAAAATGCTCTTTTACATTGGATGCTCTAATCCACTGCTTGAGTGGCTTATGCTGAAAGCCGGCCTGGCTGAGTGAAATAATTCCCACAACTATTGACCTTGTTTCTTGAAGCTCAAATCTACATCTTCATTCATCTGCACCAAACCGAACACTCAACACTTGCCACTTAAGAGTAAGTCCTATCCAATAGAATTCAGGTCTCAAAACTTACCGATTCAGCAACTTCTTTGGCTTTATCTTCATTGAATCCGAGCGTTTCCAAAATCTGGCGGCCTGCTGAATCCTTTTGAGACCAAATCCCCAGGAGCAAGTAGGCCGTGGTTAGTTCCCCATCCACACCTGTGACCAGACAGTTTCAGTTGGCTATAACGGATGGGAAACAAACACAGGGGATTCCGAAATGATTAAGATGGTGTTGTGTTTATGCTCACCAGATTTCTTCTTCTCATCAATGGCCCAGTCAATGACCTTTCGAGCCGGTGCAGTTAGAGGAGGATGCTCTGGGCTGAAAAAGTACATGTCTGATTTCCCCAGCAGGTTTATGATCTCATCTCGCACCTTAAAAAGTGTGACTCCGTTCCTCCTCAGGAACTTAGCAGCGGTGCTAGTACCTGAAATGAAAATCGATAACAACAAGGATAACAAACGTTAGTTAAACACAAAATCTGAAACGAGTTGTCATCACTACCTTTTGAATAGCAGTTAAACATTCAACATCTGGATATAAAGTTATCGTCTTTTTATGGCTAAGAAACAAAACAAAAGGATAGAAGCAAAACCTCATCCTCACATGGATTTCGCTTTATATGAACAAACAACCCTATGCTTAATAAGCTATGCTCGGAATCAGTTAAGCGGTTGAACTGAAGCACAAAGCGAGACAGAGACCTCTTCCTCAACATCGTTATCTTATACGGATTTCACAAAACTAAAGCTAAGACAGTTCAGTCTACAGTTGCATCACTGAATTCTCCTCTGTCAACCAACCATAATTGCTTATTATACATAAGCTTAGATCTAGTGAAGCCCATATGAGCTGAAGCACACAATGAGGATGAAAATTATTCACTAGCATTGTTATTAACGATTCATGAAAACAAAACGTAAGCTTTCAACCGCAACAAGCAGAAAAATCCACCCGGAAACCACAACCTAAACTCAGAAGACGCGGCAGATAGAAAGCTGGAGAAGCCTGAAGCAGATATAGGTCTCAGAATCACAAACCTTCGACTAAAATACCCATGAGAATGGCTTCGGTCCCGGTACTTGGATACTTGAGTTTCCTAGCCTCCAATTCCCCCATTGCAAGTGATTTAATCGCTCTCGCCGACCATCTAAAATCAAACGGAAAAAACCGCTCAAGCAATACGAAACCTCAACAATTCAAAGATAGAAGCTTTATAATCACGAATTCGGATACGCGTGAGACTCACTTTGGGAGCTTATCCGAAGAACCATTCTCTGGTTGCCTGCAAAAAAATCCAACCGTAACAACCCTAAGCTTCCATTTTCGTTGTGAATAAAATAATACCCAGAAACTATAAAATAGCTTTCGAATCAGAAAGCTCACGCAGTTGGGACGCTAAAGACCGTGCTGGCCGAGGTCAAGCACCGGTGCTTGGAGACGAAGCAGCGGCGCGACGGTCGTGTCACCAGAAGCTTCTTACCTAACAGAGAAGTAAGAGGAATCGGAGAAGAAGAAGACGACGGAGATCCATTCTGTCTCGAAACGAAGACCCGAGGATTCGAGAGCGTCAAAGGGACAAAGGAGAGCGTGTACGACGCCATTTTCACTCCAAGAAGCAAAGCCTTTTGGGTGAGCTGAGCGATTATCCCTCAGCGACTTGTTTTTGCACATAAACCCCCAAATCTATACATTATTTTCATTTCCAATCCAAGCCGCTTTTAACATTTCAACTAGGAAGCACAGACTTGTTGTGAAACTCGAATTTATCCCGTAATTTATGCGGATTCTGTCCGAAATAGCCAAAGTAAAAAGTGAAAAAAGAGCTTTCAATCTCAAAGACAAGCGAACGTGGAACAATCCTACCTCACCGTGGTTGACAAAAATCTACAAGTGAGTTTATATTTGGTTTATCATCGATCAAGAATGATATTAATACTATATAACTCGTGTAATATTCTCTGCCTTGACTTTCAAAACCAAGTCAAGATGATGAGCTATTCCTTTTCCTGCCTTCCAAGTCTCTCCTTATGAGCTCCAACACCATTTCGTTCCATGTATCGACCGGTCCCGGCATGCACCAGTGCAAGCAGTCCTGAGGCGGAGGTCGTCCATCCGGTCCCCTTTTAGTGATCTTGTTTGGGTCGGGGCTCCTGTACGGACCAGGATGACCATCATGGCGATACCCGAATGCCTCTGTAATATCCATCAGCTTTAACTTAAGCTTCGAGCTATCCGCGACTCCATCCACCGCTCGGTTAAACCCTGTCGCTTGCTTCTCGTGCATTATCTCCGTAAACCCGTTTTTCACTAGCTTCCCGGGAAGGATGGGTTCTTCTTTCCCAGTGCATGAACCACCTGTGTTCCAAGCACCACCCTCGTAGTGATCAGGTGACCATGTTCTCACAATGGTCAAACCGGTGTAGTTCGGGTGTGTAGCCATGGACTTTAAAATTGTTTCCACTGATATTCCGAAAGCTTCCACATTGTTGACTTTCATGGGTTTTGATTTGTCGGGCCACCACAATTGGCCTCCAACTATCTCGTCCTTTAATATGTAGACAGACTGCTTTGCAAACCAGTGCCCTGATGACAGGACAACCACGTCGAAGTGCGGAAGAGCTTCTATTATGCGCTCATCAGGAAGGTCCAGCTTTAGTTTGGTGACACCTTCCGGAGCATAATCGAATTTTTCGTTGAACTGATGGACGAGCCAAGATGACCAAATACGCGCAATCATTACTGATGATGACTTAAAAAACCATCTCTGCATCTTTCGGCTCCCACGATTTACCGGTGTTTCAACCTGAAAACGGCAATCTACGTTAGTATAATACATACAATTACCTGAAGATTAAAGCCACGTACTAGATCTTTTACACCGGTTTTCACAATTAATGGAATCTTTCGAGACAAAGAAGAAGAAGAAGAATGACTTGCCTGCCAAAGAAGACACAACATGGACTCCATCTGGTTGCGAGCTACTGAATCTCCTATAAAGGCTAATGTCTTGCCTCTCATTAGCTCGAGAAATTTCCTGGCATCAAACCGAGGAAGGTCACACTGAGACGGTTTCCATCTCCAGTTCTCGTATCCCTTGTCAGGTCTTCCATTGCCCTGGCAGTTCTGCATCTGCGTCAGGACCGGGCAAGAGTTGTTCGTGTACACAGGTCCCCTCGGATCATAAAACCAGCTACCTTGATACAAGTCACACTCTACAAGCAACCAAAGGTTGGAGTGAGCGACAAATTAATAACAGAATTAGAAAACATACAACATCATAAATCCTGAGAAGCAAGGAACTTAAGTCTAACTATCAAGTAAACTGGATACAACGGAATCTGACAAGAACAAAGCTATAAAACCATAGAGAGAATTCTCAACCAAATGGCCAAACACAGCCTAGAACTTCCACCTCCTAAAATAATATATGCGAATACATATATACAGTAGACCTACAGCTAATCACTTCTTCAAAGCTTATCAGAAACTTGAGCCATTATTTATAGTAGTGCATAACTCAATGTATAACATTCCCATACCAGTTTATTCAAAGGAAACTAAGCTACCATTAATCAAGATGTTCCAACCAAGACAAAAGCTACGTGAATGAATTAATGGAAACTAGCGTGTTTTAGAGAACAGTACCTGTTTCTGCTGAAGAAGTTTCAGAGTCATCATGTGGGGGAGATGATGATACACTTGGAGTGTCTCCAGCCTTGGAAACATTGGGTTCACCTTCACCTGATCCAACATCGGTTTTCTTCTCAGCCGTACCCAAAGAGGCTGTATCCTCTTTCCCATGCATCAAAGGTTTCTCAAACTTCCTATCACTATCGAAATCTGGCGGTGGTATGTTTGTGGTAACAACAACATCGGGTGAGGCTGAGCTAGAATGAAAAGTCAGATTTTTATCTGAAATACCGATGTCGCCACCCGTGTAAAGGCCTGTTACGGTAAGGTTGCCTAAAGATGAAGGGATTTCAACTTGTTCAGGAGTCGCATTCCCATAAAATATGCCACTAACTGAGGAACTGATGGGATACGAGAGACGAAGCAACAACCCGAATACAAAGAAGGATGCTAATCCCCCTATAGCAATCGCAACTGTAGACACCTTCCGAGGAAAACCAGCAACAAAAATAGAAACCTTAGGGGAACCCAAAGCCATGGCTTTTCCTCCTACAGACTCGGAAACTTAATGCCAGCAAGAAGAACAGAGCCTATAGGTGATAAGTCAGTATCAACATTCTTCAAAATGGGGTTGAAGGTAAATGCTGTCCCATGGATTGCAATCTTCCACTGGATCACGGTTCAGATTCTCTTTAAGGATGGAAATCTGGAAGAAGAAGACTATGAGCAGCCACAATACTAAAGGGAACAAACAACATCATTGATCTCAAACAAAAGTACACTTAACTAGTAACCCAGAGAATTGGTTCCTTCATCTACTTGCACAAATCGAGAGCATCATCAACTCAGATTCAGCATAGAGCATTCGTATTCACCATCATATTTTTAGGAAACCAAGATTTATATATCCACGAGACAGATCCAACATGCAAACTAACAAACGAATACAAAAGAGAATCTATTTACCTTGGAAAATAGCTCAGGAGATTTTTTGCCAGAGACGAGGAATCGTATTACGCTCGTCGTCTTGTTCGTAAAACGAGCTCAGAGAGAGATTCACAAGAGGAGTGATGGATGAATGATAACGAACAAAAAAAAAAAAGCGAAATCGAATTTAACGAAGGTTAGTTATTTAGTTAATTAAACGAATTTAGTGGAAAATTTATGTAGTATTTATTTTCTTCTGCCGGAGCAATGAATGCCGTCTGCGATCTCACCAGTCACCATCATCAATCGAGACGGCGCGTAGACAGCCACTCGTGAATATCTCAAAGTTACGGAACTACCCTTCGTTTCCTCGAAGGAGTCAACACCACACGCGTTGATTTCGATTTGTGATATGATAATTATCATTGCTGCTTCTTCGCGTTATGATACGCATCAAGTCATTACTACTATTTGTTAGTAAGGTTTAGACATTGACTTTTCTTTCTTTCTTTTTTGGCTAACATTGTAAACATGAATCTTCCTGCCAAATTTTGCTCATAGCTTTTCACTAACGACAGTTGTTTTATTTCTTTTCTGACAAGAGGCATGTACATCTTTTACCTACACAAGATAAGATAGACGCAAAACAAACCCCAAAAAAAAATAAAAAATTGTTTGCTAAATTTTTTTTTTTAAAACAAAGAAAAATTGGTGTCGGTAATGTATTTTGTCCAACGAGTACCTTTCTCCGGTGAATGTAGAACTGAAGAAACTGTGGATAGGAATCAATCAAGAAGTTGCCAATATTTTTTTTGTCAACTAATGCAGAAGAACGTTGATATACGAATTTGCATCTACTGAAGATATTACACGTTGTTTTTAGTTGGCGACAGAACAGAGAAGCTCCTAAGAAGATAAGATTTTGCGTAAGTTTACGCGCTTAAAGGTTGGAGAGCCAACCATTCATTGACTAAAACCAAATCGTCGATACGTTCTTTGTTCTATATTCTCAAGTGGACGTAAATATATGTGCCTATATATTGACTGTAGATTGTTTATCAAAATAATAATAATATTGACTGTAGATTTAGTATGCACATCGACATGTCACATGTCACATGTGACCTGCTGGAATCGATTATAAAATATCAAGGCTCCTAATCGGATTACAAAACAAGGCATACTATTAGTTGGTCTATACCACAAATAGAAAATATTAAGAAGTTTGACAACAAAAAATAGCAACAATCTAGTGGTAATAAAAAAAAATGTAATTGAAATGTTTATAAAAAATATAACCGAACATATGAATGTGCATTTAGGGTTGGGTAAACTCACTGGACCCATATTCTTCTGACTTTTTTTTATAATTATAAGGATGAATTTGAATTTGTGCTCTAACCCTCTATATTTAATCTGAGATCAGTTTTTGTTGGTATCTTATGATTTTAAATATTTCTTTTATTAGAGATCGAATTAGGACCAATCTTTTTGCTTAAATCATTAGTCTATTATATCCGTTAGTATTATTCTGATATTTTTAAAAACTGATCATTGGAATTATGTCATGAAAATGTTAATTTATAGTAACCGATAAAGGCATGCGTCATGTAATTATTTGTGGTATCCGAAATTATCTGTGTGAGTAACGTTTTCTTTTCTTTTTATGTTTTAACAAACTATAATCTTTTAGCCATGCACGTTTCGTTTAAAAGAATTACTGGAAGCTTTTTTTTCTCGGAAACAAGTTGTTCACAATCTTTTGTTCCATTGTTTAATTGGGGACCAAAAACTTTTCTTGTTTGTTGCGAAATTTAAGGCATGGTCTACCTCTCTTAAGAAATTTTTAAATTGTACTAGTTGAGAGCTACCAAGAAGAGTTTATATTTTTGGTTGTAATTGTATAAAAAATTTAAACATCACTCAAAACCCGAAAGTCAAAAAGTCGAAACTCTTCTTTCTACTTTTATTCAGGGGACAGAGACAGCGAGATTCTTAATTGAGTTTCTCACTTTTAGACTTCGAGCTCTAAAGAGAGAGAGAGCGACAGAGAGAGATTTGCCTAAAAAAAGTATTGAAGCTGAAACAAAAGGAACGAGAAATGAGATTCGGGAAAGAGTTTGTGTCTAAGATGATCCCAGAATGGCAAGAAGCTTACATAGATTACTCTTACCTCAAAACCATCCTTCAAGATATCCAAGCTTCCCGGAAGATCTCAGTTTCCAACAGCCAAAACAAACCTTCCTTCGCACGCAACCTAACCAGACGGTATGACCGCGACGCCTCCGTCTCTGAGAATAACGACATTGTGGTCAACATTGTGACTCAAGCCGCCGACAAGCTCGAGACGACTTACGAGACGGCGTTTCTGAAGGCGGGAGAACCAGGTGGAGACTCTGAGGTTGTCTTCTTTAGAGCCCTAGATCAAGAATTCAACAAAGTGAATCGCTTTTACAAGTCGAAAGTGGAGAAAGCGAGGAACGAGGCTCTGGCTCTGACCAAACAGATGGATGCTTTGGTTGCTTTCAGACTCAGAGTTACGGAGAAGAAACCTTCTCTCCCTGATTCAGTCTCAGTAGACGTCAATGCCCTAACTTCTCAGATTGGATCATCTTCCAAGTCTAAAGAACACGGTGAGTTAATTTCTCTGATTGCTTCTGGGTCTAATTTGGCATGTGAAAATTAAAGTTTGAATCTTTGTGATTTTGATTAATCAGAAGTGGCATTAGTTGATCTTATGAGAATCGAGGGAGCAGCGAATGAGAGTATTCTTGAACGCATTAGGATGAACAAAACACGGGAAACTCCACTGTCAGCCATTAAAACCATCCTCAAGGTTCAAAAGCAGGAAGAGCTCAAATTCACAACAGAGAATCTCAAGAAAGTCGAGGAGCGACTCCAAATAGCGTTCATCGAGTTCTATCAGAAACTTGGACATCTTAAGAACTTTAGCTTCTTGAACACTTCAGCGATTTTCAAGATCATGAAGAAGTATGATAAGGTGCTTTCTACTCAATATCTACCAAATTCCCCGTTTATAGGTTTAAGTTATCTGTTCTTTTATAATTAATTTGGTGGACATTAAACTAGGTCGAGATTTTATTTTACCTCTCGACCATTTGGGAATTTTATATTAGATAGTTTATAAACTTAATCATAGTTACTTTCTTTTTCTGGTCAACATATACAATACTTAATACAAAAATGCTTATAATTGGATTTTCTTTATCAGTTATTGATGAGATTTACAACTCTAGTATATATAACGATTGAAATGCTCTACAATTTTAGAAAGCCGCAAGAAATGCTGCGAAACAGTACATGGAAATGGTGGATAGCTCTTACCTCACTAGCTCCGATGAAGTAAGCAGATTTTTAAAAACACGCTTCCCTATCTACGAATACAAACTTTAAAGTGATGAAGCTTCAAACATCTTTAGGTTCATATGCTGATGCTAAGAATTGAATCTACTTTCATTGAACATTTCTCCAATTCAAACCGGAGCCAAGGTATGAAGCTCTTAAGACCAAAAGCGAACAAAGAACGTCATCGGATCACATTTTCCACCGGTAATTAACAAACGCTATAATATCCACTCTTTGATTTGTGTGTTTTAGGAGTGATTTGTCATTTTGTTATGTTTTTTTTTTTCAGGCTTCTTCTTTGGCTGCGCCATTTCTCTCATTGTAGCTCTTGCTTTGATCATCCATGCCCGTAATATCATGGGCACACCAGGACAAAGAACTTACATGGAAACAATGTTCCCTCTTTACAGGTATACATCAATACATGGAAAGAACTTAATAGACAAACCAAACTTATATATTCATTTCGTTTGCAGGTTCTTCGGGTTTGTAGTCTTGCACGTGATTATGTACGCTGCTAATATCTACTTCTGGAGGATATACCGTGTGAATTACTCCTTCATCTTTGGATTCAAACAAGGCACTGAACTTGGTTATAGACATGTACTACTTCTAAGCTTTGGTCTTGGTACACTTTCTTTGTGTGCCGTCTTGTTAAACCTTGACATGGAAATGGATTCTCAAACAAAGGACTACAGAACATTCACTGAACTTATTCCCCTGTTTCTCCTTGCCGTAAGTTCCTTCTCGCTGTCTCTCTCATTATAACTTACAACTCAATCATTTTGTTTTTGGTGACATTGGTTCCGCTTCACATTGCAGCTAGTGATTGCCATTACTCTCTGCCCCTTTAACATATTGTATCGGTCAAGCCGATTCTTCTTCCTCTCGGTTCTGTTCCGCTGCATCGCTGCGCCATTTTACACGGTAATAGCAACATCCTCTGGTTCACTCATACAAACAAAAGTATTAAGAAAATGTAAAGATGAATGTTTTTCATTTCTTGCAGGTGAATCTTCCAGATTTTTTCTTAGCAGATCAACTTACAAGCCAGGTTCGAGAAAATCAGTACTCAGAAAGTAGTTTCGTACTTATTCTATGGATGATTTTAGATGTAAAAACACAATGTATAGGTTCAAGCACTGAGGAGTCTGGAGTTCTACATATGCTACTATGGATTTACAGATTTCAGACACAGACGACGAAACACCTGCAGATCAAATGATGTATTCGCAACATTCTACTTCATTGTAGCCGTTATACCTTACTGGTTACGATTTCTTCAGTGCATCCGACGAATAGTCGAAGAAAAATATTTGAGTCATGGATACAATGGCATCAAGTATCTCTTGACCATCGTTGCTGCTTGTCTCAGAACAGCTTATACTCTGAACAGAGGAACCACCTGGAACATCACAGCTTGGGTTTTCTCAGGAGTTGCAACGCTTTACGCAACTTACTGGGACATTGTTGTTGACTGGGGATTGCTTCAAAGAGGATGTAAGAACACTTTCTTGAGAGATAAGCTTCTTGTTCCTCACAAAACCGTGTACTACGCTGCGATGGTGAGCAATCAAAAACAGCAATATTCTTTTTTTTTTGGGTATATCTTAGATTATGGTTTATGTTGCTTCAACTTCTTGGCAGGTCCTGAATGTTTTGTTGAGACTAGTGTGGTTACAGACAGTTTTGGATCTGAAATTCTCTTCCTTACATAGAGAAACTCTTGTCGCGCTTCTGGCTTGCCTTGAGATCATACGCAGAGGTATATGGAACTTCTTCAGGTAAGCTCCGACTCCGAGACTGAGAAATGTAGTTTCCATGGATCTATACATAATTTTTTTTTTTTTTAAGAAGTCTTGTTGGTTTTTGTTGATTAGGCTGGAGAATGAGCATTTAAACAATGTTGGGAAGTTCAGGGCGTTCAAATCTGTTCCGTTGCCGTTCAACTACCAAGAAGATAGAGATCAAGACAATTAGCTGAACATGATGTATACATGGTTCTAAGAGAATACTTAAATACACTTAACCTAACTTGGTTACACACACACACAGAGTTCAAATTTTGAAAAATACATGTTGAGTCTTTTTTTTATTCAATAAAGTATTGTTGTAAAATGGAAATACTGCCTTCCATTGTTTTCATTTGGCGTTTATGTTTACAAATACCCATTTTATCACAAAAATGACCATTAATTGGTTCTCAAATTGAGCTGAAACTCAATCTTATAACTCTGTGTGTTAAGAAATCATGAAGGTGGTACCTTGGCACACAGTCAACGAGCTTTCAACACACGGTGAATCAAAGTTATAAGATCGAATTGAGTTTTCAAATTTTTAACTTTCAGAAATTTGCTATATGTTTTGCGCGGGATTGAGCAAGAGAGCACATTTCAGACCTATTTTGGGCCTCACTGAAACTCTAGCGAAGGCCCAAATTACCTAGAACGGTTTAACCGGGAAAACGTAGGAAGTTTCTCGAAACCGAACTCGATAACCGTTGCTCAGCTTATAAAGCGTCTGCAAAAACCCTGGAGCTAGGGTTTTAACTTCTTCCACAACCACTTGCCGTTTCGATTCGAAGAGGTTTATCGACGTCTAGCCGAAAATGGGTTTCTGGGGTTAGTTTCTCTGTTCTGTCAGAGCAATACGAGTTGCCTTAATCTCGCTGTTTCTTTGATTCTCCCAGAACGTGGATTCTTAGTTCTGATTGTGTTATTTTTGCAGGACTTGAAGTGAAACCTGGGAAACCTCAAGCTTATGATCCGAAAAACGAAGATGGGAAGCTTCACCTGACCCAGGTATAATCTGGTTCCTGATAACTGTATCTTTTTGGAAGCTGCGAGTGTTGATATATCTGTATGTAATTGCTACCATTCAGGCAACTCTGGGTGCGGGTTTGGGCAAAGAGAAGAGTGTGATTCAGTGTTCGATAGGAGGAAAGCCACCGATTTACTTGTGTTCATTGTTGCCAAACAAAACCGAATGTTGCCCTCTGAATCTCGAGTTTGATGACGAGGACGAGGCTGTTGAGTTCTCGGTGACTGGTGACAAAAGCATTCACCTTTCTGGATTCTTGGAGTCTTATGATGAGGAGCCATATGAGCAGGATGAAGATGATTCGTATCCTTTCTTTGTTATTTAGTTTCCTCAGCAAACGCTACTTTCTTTTTCTTCTTTTTGTGTATAATCCATTTGCTAAGAATATTTAAAGTTTTCATTGCGACGATATTAGAGATGGTATCGATATTGGTGAAACCGAGTCAGAAGAGTCGTCTGACTATGATAGCGAAGAGGATGAGGATCAGATGGATGAATTTGAGGACTTCCTTGATAGCAATCTTGAAATGTATCGCCAATCTTCTGTTCCAAACAGCGGAGGTACTTTGTCTATCCGCAGATGTTTGGTTTAGCTAGGCGTGATTGCTTTTTTTCTTCACACTTCACCGCTCACTCTTGTCTTATAACTACAAGATTGCGAAAAGATAATCCATACAAAATGATGTAGCTTTTCAAACTTATATACACATCCGTAAACTGAATTTAGGCGCAAGTGTGGCTCCTGGGCGCATGCTCGTCTAGATTTGTGTTTATAACATATACAAGAACCGCATGATTTTGTTGTCTTTCCTTGTAATGATAAAACAATCTGAATGGTATTTTTTTGCTAGTTGTAATTGAGGAGATAGAAGATGAAGAGAAGCCCGCCGAAGATAATAAGACAAAACGATCCAATAAGAAGAAGAGTCAATCTAGCAAAGATGAGAACGCAAAGAAACAGATCGCTATCAAAGAGAGTGCCCATGTTCCAGTTCTGGAAAGCGAAGATGAAGATGGTTTTCCTATTCCCAAAGACAAAACATCTGAACCAGAGAAGATGAATTCAGATGTTGACGAACAAGGTAGCAACAAAAAACGAAAGGCCAAAGAGCAAGATGGTGTACAAGAAAGGTACCCTTCTCTTTGATCTTTTACTGACGCTGAGGACATAGTGAACATTTCATATGTTAGCAAATAGTGTAGGAATATGAAGTTGTTTCTAAAATTTGTTTCAGTGCAAACAAGAACAAAAAGAAGAAAAATCAGAAAGAAAAGAAGAAAGGAGAAAGTGCCTCAAAGGAACAAGCTGATGAACAAGTTGAGACAGGAAATGTGCTGAAAAAGCAGGAAACCAGCCAAACCCAGAAAGCTCAAAACGGAACTGTAAACAATGCCATGTGAGAACTCTTATTTCTTGATTTGAGGGATCTTTTTTTGGATAATTGAACGTATACATGTCATGTGTTTAATATAGTAAGAAATTTGAGATTATCTAACAAATTCGTGTGCTTTTTATGGAATTACAGGACTGAAAGCTCCAAGACCCCAGACAAATCTGCTGAGAAGAAAAATAAGAAGAAGCAAAAGAAGAACTCAAGTGAGGAAGCTACAGTGGAGAGTAAAACCATTTCGAATAGTGTTGAGAAACCAAAATCAGATTCAGTTGAGCGGAATCAAGTGAACTCCAAGGCTTCTCAAGAACGGACATACCCAAATGGGCTCGTTGTTGAAGAGTTAAGCATGGGCAAACCCAACGGCAAGAAAGCTACTCCTGGAAAACAGGTATACATATAGGCATAATTGGCATATATGATATCATAATGATTACTGCATATATTTCACGTATAGACTATCCAAGAAGGTCTTAGTGTAATAAGAATGTGGATATTCAAAGATTCCACATTGGGTAGGAAGTGAACAAACCAATGCCTTGTAAGACCAACGAGCACCCAGACCCTTAAGTAGTGAAGTGTACCAGATGGTCTTTGTCGGGTTGGTTTGGGGGAAATTTATTAGGATGCATCAATGTATTTTGTTAGACGTAATTTTTTTCCCCAGACATTCAGAGCTCATTCTATCGTCTCCGAGTGCAGGTTAGTGTCCGCTACATTGGAAAGCTTCAGAAGAATGGGAAGATCTTTGATTCCAACATTGGAAAGGCACCTTTTAAGTTCCGTCTAGGTTGGTATTCTAACTAAATGCAAAAGAAATTGGTTGAGAATTGCAGTCTGTGACTGGTACGTGATATTTATGCGCTTGTTTTAACATACAGGTGTCGGACAAGTCATTAAGGGATGGGATGTCGGCGTTAATGGTAACCTAAATTTCTTAGTGGTTTTCTTCAATTAGTTCAAAGTGTGCATCATGTTGTTTTGATCTCAAGTCTTTTTTTTTAAATTCCACAGGCATGCGTGTTGGTGACAAAAGAAAGCTTACAATTCCTCCATCAATGGGGTAAATCAACTGCAAATCATCTTCTTCCTACTCTTGATTGTGATGTTTTGTCTGAAACCTTTTGATGGGATGTGGTTCACAGGTACGGTGCTGGTGGTGCTGGTAGCCAGATTCCTCCTAACGCTTGGCTGACGTTTGACGTCGAACTGATTGATGTCAAGTAAAGCCGCTCCGAGTTCATAGAAGCCTTTCAAAGATTGAATCTGTGATGAAGAATTTTTGAGGTGTTTGTAAGGAATTTTGAGGTGTGGTTGTAGAGCCTAAGGATTTTCTTTCCTGCGAACTCCTGAATCTTTTGAAAAATGATTTGTGTTTTTTTCTTTCCAGAAGGCCACAACATTTGTTTTAAATTGTCTTGTATCGTGAGTTTCTCAGATTTTATGTCAACTATTCATTCCTTGCTTCACTGTTATCCAAAACCCCAATTAAGGACCAAGCAAAAAAAGATTAACTTTTCCTTTGGTGCGACTACTGAATGACCAAGCAGCGTAATTCTGTTTCTTCATTACGACCAGAATTTTATGTTTGAAAGTCAGCTTTCTCTGTTTGACAAAAAAAAAAAAAAAAACGTCAGCTTTCTCTATTCATTCTTGTTTTTTTTTATGTTTGGTATGGCTTTCATTTTTAGTGATTAAATCTCTAGCTTTTCACTAGATCGCCTACGGATGATCTCATGAGACAGGAAGAGGAGATGACTAAGGAACTGGATTTAGTATTGGAACAGGAGGAAATGATTTGGTTTCAGAAGTCAAGAGAGAAGCACATTGTGTTAGGAGATCGGAATACTAAATTTTTTCACATGTCCACAATCATAAAACGGAGGAAAACCGGATTGAAATGCTCAAGGCTGATGATGGTATCTGGATTACAGAACCTCAGGCTCTGGAAGAGTTAGCTGTCGAGTACTATAGACGACTTTATTCGTTGGAAGATGTCGATGAGGTTGTAGAGAAACTGCCAGGGGGTGGTTTCCTGCCTTTATCAGCGGCTCAGTTGAGAGCTCTATCGGAACCGTTCACGGTTATGGAAGTGGAAAATGCAATACGTAGTATGGGTAAGTATAAAGCCCCGGGTCCGGACGGATACCAACCCGTTTTCTACCAAGAATGTTGGGACGTAGTAGGTGCTTCTGTCGTACAGTTTGTGCTTGAGTTTTTCTCTACTGCTACCCTTTCGGCGAACTTGAATGACGCTCTTCTTGTCTTAATTCCCAAAGTAGCCAAACCTGAGAGAATTACTCAATTTCGGCCGATCAGCTTGTGCAACGTATTGTTTAAATGTATAACCAAGGTCATGGTGATTCGTTTGAAGAAGGTTATGAATCAGTTGATAGGTCCAACGCAATCAAGTTTTATACCTGGCCGACTTAGTTCGGACAATATTGTTATTGTCCAGGAGGCAGTCCATTCCATGAGAAAAAAGAAGGGGCGAAAGGGTTGGATGCTCTTGAAACTAGATCTTGAGAAAGCATATGACCGGATCTGTTGGGATTTTCTTGAAGATACTCTTCGGGCCGCTAGACTACCTGAATCGTGGGTTGCTTGGATCATGTCTTCTGTAACGGGACCATCTATGAATCTGCTTCGGAATGGGGACAAAACTACTGCATTCAGACCAGCTAGGGGACTCCGTCAAGGTGACCCTTTATCTCCTTTTTTGTTTGTCCTATGTCTAGAAAGGCTTTGTCACATGATTGATAGATCAGTGGAATCTAAGCATTGGAAACCAATATTCCTATCGAAAGGAGGTCCAACACTATCCCATATTTGTTTTGCGGACGATTTGATATTGTTTGCAGAGTCATCTGTGCAGCAGATCAGGGTGATTAAAGAGGTTCTAGTCAAGTTCTGTACCAGCTCGGGTCAAAAAGTGAGTCTAGAAAAGTCGAAAATTTATTTCTCAGACAATGTGAGTCGGGAAATGAGGCACCTGATCAGTATGGAAAGTGGGATTCAGGCAACAAGGGACTTGGGCAAATACTTGGGTATGCCCATATTACAGAAACGTCTGAACAAAGCCATGTTTGGGGAGGTTCTGGAACGAGCAAATGGAAGATTAGCGGGTTGGAAGAGTCGTCTCTTGAGTTTATCTGGCCGGATTACTCTGACTAAATCAGTCCTCTCTTCTCTTCCTGTTTACGTTATGAGCTCGATTGTGTTACCTGTAGCTGTTTCGAAGTTGCTAGATAAAATCTCGAGAAACTTCATATGGGGGAGTTCTTCCGAGCAAAGACGCCAACATCTTTTGTCTTGGGATAAGCTGTGCTTGACAAGAAGTGAAGGGGGTTTGGGATTACGTAAATCTGACAACATGAACAAAGCTCTTATTGCGAAGGTTAGTTGACGATTGCTGCATGATAATACTAGTTTATGGGCTCGGATTCTTCGCAATAAATATCGTGTCGGTAACCCGAACTGGTTAGTCGCGAAGGGGAGATGGTCCTCGACATGGAGAAGTATTTGTATAGGCTTCAGAGAGGTTGTGATTCCGGGTTTATGCTGGGTCCTAGGAGATGGGGAACGGATCAATTTCTGGTATGATAAATGGTTGGATTTGGGTCTACTTGCGGATTACGTTATTACTGATATCCCATTAGATAAGGCTCATCTCCGAGTGAGAGATTTATGGATTGATGGTTTTGGTTGGGATTTCAATCAGTTAGAGCCATTTCTTCCCTACTCTGTCTTGCTCCGCTTACAGGCTACTATGGTGGATACTGACCTTGGGATTCAAGATAGAATTGCGTGGGGTGTAAGAAAAGATGGCCGTTTTTCGGTCTCCTCGGCGTATCGTTTTTTGACACAGAACAATATACCAAGACCGGATTTACATGCATTGTTTGGCCGGGTGTGGACAACTAGAGTACCGGAGCGTGTTCGAGTTTTCTTCTGGCTCGTCTGTCATCAAGTTATCATGACAAATGTAGAGAGAAACCGAAGATCCTTAAGTGATTCGAGTTTGTGTCAGATTTGTAAGGCTGCGGACGAAACTATTCTCCATATTCTAAGAGATTGTCCGACCATGATGGGGATTTGGATCCGGCTGGTCCCGGGAGTATGCAGGACAAGATTCTTCACTCAGACGCTGTACGAATGGGTATACACGAACCTAGGAGATTCCCATGATTTTGATGGGGTTCCTTGGAAAACGGTTTTTGCGATGTCGGTTTGGTGGGGATGGAAATGGAGGTGTTCTAATGTGTTTGGGGAAGTTTACAAGTGCAGAGATAGGGTACGTTTTGTGGTTGACATCGCCAAACAAGTTTACTCTGCAAATATTGCACTGCAAAGTCCTAAGCGACAATCTGTGAGCGTTATACGGGACATTGCTTGGACTACACCTTCACTTGGTTGGATGAAACTAAATATCGATGGTTCTGCAAGAGGCAATCCAGGTCTTGCAACTGCGGGAGGAGTTATACGTGATGCGGAAGGTGATTGGGTAAGGGGTTTCTGTTTTAATATTGGTTTCTGTTCGGCGCAGGTTGCGGAACTTTGGGGCGTTTATTACGGCCTTTGTATTGCGTGGGATATGGGGATTCAGAGATTAGAATTGGAGGTTGACTCGGAAGTGGTGGTTAGTTTCTTGAAGACAGGGGTTCCAGACACACACCCACTGTCACTCCTAGTACGAAAGTGCTATGGCTTCTTCTCGAAGGACTGGATTGTCCGAACTTCTCACGTGTATCGAGAGGCAAATCAGCTGGCAGATGTGTTAGCGGAGCATGCCTTCTCTCAGCCATTTGGTGTTGCTTTCTTTGATACTTGCCCGGATTTTGCAAGACTTGTTTTTGATGATGATGTAAGAGGGGTTGGGCACCCACGAAGACTTCTTATGTAAACTTTTTTCTTAATCCTACTGAATAAAATTGGGTGACTTTGTCACCCCTTCCTACCAAAAAAAAAGAAATGAAATTATGGTTTATGTTTGAAATATTAGTTGTGTACAACTGTATAATGTTGGCTGATAAATCACTTGCTGCATGCCTGCATATTATAATTAAATGCTACAAGCCTACACTGGGCCGCGTCTTACAGACAGTGGAAGGTCCATCCGTGGTCAAAGATAGGCACTCTTCGGTTTCAGGAGCAGTAGCAGAACATTAAATATTACTCTCTTTCTTTCCCAAGATATGGGTTTTTAAACATAAAATTAATTCAAAAAGAAGTTTTTTTATGTAATCTATGGATTCTTTTATTGATTATTAATGATAACTTATAAATTTTTTTAAAAAAAATTAAAATTTTAAAATTATGTTTTTCATCCGGTTTTGTTGATAGTGTTTGAGTGTTGGAGACCAAACCGGCAGAGATCACTTCTCTTAAGTCTTAACTAAACAACAATTCTTGTGTTTATTTGTTTAAGGTCAAGTAACTTTTAGATCCACTAACCATATGACATCCACGTATGCGGATAGTAGACATCCGCAAATTGCTCCCAAATCCTAATATTTCGAACCATGATCAAAGTTGCTTCTTTTTGTCTGTATCTCCAAGTCATTTCAATCAAAATCTGAGTGAGGTTCTTGTCACCTTGGTACTGTCAGACATGACTTTGACCGTTTTCTTGTGCGGCAAGTACTTCTGACCGTGTTAATCACATCTTTTGACCGATTTTTTTTTTTTTTTCCTTTCAAATTAATAATTATATTTACAAGTAAAATTGATGATTCATATACGTCACCATCTCGTTCTCCGTCGCAAGACAATTTCTCAGGCTTATCCCCGGTCGGACATCTGGTTTCCGATAACCATCGTTTCAGGTTTAGGTCTGCTCACAAATTTCCCGTGATTTTATTGATATGCATTTGCTTGGTTTGCGAATTAAATTATCAATTATGACTCTGTTAATGTGATGTTTATTAACAATATGAGCTTTTAGAGCCAATGGGTGCAAAAAATCAAAGATGTTCTGCAAGAGCTTCAATCTATTACACGAATTCAGCATAGATACTAGAGTTTCAGAACACGATGTTGTACAAGAGCTTAACTAAGAAGTTCCCCTAGAGGAATTACATAATTTTCTACCATTACCATTCTAAAAGATAACAGAACCAGAAGTTTTCAATACATTGTTAAGCAGCAAAAGATAGTTCTCCTTTTAGCCTTGATTCTCTGGAACAGATTAGTCTAAGTTGTGGTTTCTAACAATAGAAGTGACCTTCTTAAGCAGCTTCTGCCACTCTGTTTCTTCCCCTGTTTCACACATTTCCCACTAATGGTTACATTACATACACTAAATATTCATAAGACACAAAGAAAGATGTGATGAAATTTATAATTACCTTGGTGGGCTTCTCCGTGGAGCTGCCTTCTAGCTGCTTTCAAGAAAGAGAACACTTTCGGATTCATTCGACTATCCTCCGGTTTAAGACAAATGTCTCCAACTTTTGCAGATGTAATGTGGTCAACGAAAGGACCATGGTTCCAGTAAAGTCTGAACTCGCATCCACACACTTCGCTCCCTTCCTCGTCCAACCCATGCTTCTTCCTCAGCATCTACCCAAAAAAAGAAACAATACAATAATTTCAATATTCAGCACTAAACCGGGATTTTCAACATTTATAAACCGATATTTTCAAGATTTGGGTTTCTCACCTGAACGATGATGGCGTCGTAGAACTTGACTTCGCCGGTGACGGAAGGACACGTGGCGCACACTTTCGTGCCTTCGGAGACAGTCGCGCACTCCGTGTCTTGCATCTGAACGGAGCAAACACGGAACCTTTCTTCGAACGCTTTGATCTCGTCGGAGTCCTTGAAATCCTCCGGCGAGTAAACCTCGTCGTACTCGCAGGAGAAGCCGTTGAAGGTAACCACCAGAGCGTCGCACATCTCCCACACATCCACTCCGTACCAAGCCTCGTCCACCGGTGACCGGAACTCTATCTCCGGCCAGCTTTCGTTAGCCAAATCGTCGTCGGAGAAATCGGCGGTCATCATCGTGGGACTACCACTCTCGCCAGACATTGTGAAGCTGAGGATTTTCTTCAGGGTTTTCGTGGAAAGTGGTGAGTATGGTGGAGGTGGAGAGATGAGTCGATGTAGATGCCATGAAGCTTCTTCTCCTTTTAAAGACCCAAAAGTAGCTCTGTAAAAATATGTCCTTTTCTCTGTCAGATATCTTCCTCCCTCGGTTAAATGTTCCAAGTTACGTTTTTGTCCCCGTTTTCAGCATAAAAATACACATAACTCAACTACAAAAATTCTTAAATATACACATACTACAAAAAATTTACAACATAAACGTAAATTAATACAGGAATTCATATAAACTTTCCGTAAAATACACAAACTAATAAGTGGAGACCTAGTCATTGCATTGCATCGGCCAAATCAATAAGTTTTGCTTTATCAAATGACATAAGTTGTTGATTTATAGATGTGAGACAGTGTTAAATTTTGTTGCATCAATGATAAATTAAAATGATATGGAATCAGATTGCATATAAAATCAGAGTAGAGCAACCAAAAGTACCCAGCCTGGCCACTTTCAGAAATTTTCTCCGAAATGTGTAAGAGAAGCTTTGTTTCGTGGACATGTTGTGGACGCTTTTACAAAGATCAAGACTTGTTTAGTACTCAAACAACTGAACAAGTGTTCATTATAATAACGAGTCGACTAACTGGACTTGTTTACAGAGTAGTATAATAATTATACTGGAATCTCTCCAGACCATATACTTTCGACAGTAAGCGCAACGCATCCTCTTTGATACTGTCTAGTATGGCGCACTTTCCCAATAAGGTGTCTCTTGGATTATATTTGATGGCCTGTTAGAAACAACCAGCCAAGAAAACTATGTTTATCAGAACAATTATGGTTAACAAAAAGCTCAAAGAACCCGAGAGAGATGCTTCGTGTGTAAAACTCACCACGTCATGCATTTCCATGGCCCATTCCCGACGGGTGGCAATAGGGATTGCATCAGCATCTGGGACGATTCTAAAGTCGATAACCGACGAAAATCGATAGAGAAGTCGAACCTTGTTCTCAGATTTTGCTTTGAGTTTTCTAAAAACAATATTTTTGTCGGAAAGATTGTCACAAGCCTTAAAACCAAAAAAAAAAAAAAAAAAAAAAAAAAGATTGTCACAAGCCATTGACGATCAAATTTAGGGATTTGCAGAGAGAAAACGAGATGTCACAATCTGTAAATATATTTCACGTTTATATCCGAGGCTTTGCTTAATTATATGTTTATTATTTGATCTTTCTCTCTTTTCGTCATTGACTTTGATATTTGATCTTTGATCTTACACAATACGTTATTTCTGGAGATTTCCACTTCTAATAATCTAATTCAATTTTACGTAAATTAAAATATTCTTAATTATAACCGTTCAGTTAAAGAAAAGGTAGAAAAAGAATTACCAAAAATCAGATACAGAGTACAGGTTAGATGCAAAAAAGATATGATCACTAAAGTTGGACCTTTTGTTTATCGTTAATTATAGAGTGGAGAGTTGATTCTAGTATAGGTTAGGAAGTCCACGCTTGAGGATCCTACATTTGGTTGGACATGTCACAACTATGCTAGTCTTTGTGCTTATGTATACCTTTTCTGTTTTAAAAACGTTATCGTCTTATGAATCCGACAACATCCATAGGGATGTAATTAAGATAGATGAGATGTCTGCTCATTTCTTGACTATTTGACCTTGCTGACTGAATTCTCTAGTGACATGTTGTCTAGAGGCCATTGTATATTGTTTAAAAAGATTTCGGAGATTTGATACTAATTTTCTAATGAGAATCTCTAGTTTCTATCTCTACATACCTTAAGACACATCCACGTACGAGTAAAGCACAAACAAAAATCAGTGACTTGTCACAAACAATATACACTGGCCTCTAGACAACATGTCACTAGCATTGAATTTAACAATATACAATGGCCTCTAGACAACATATCACAAACAAAAATCAGTTACTTGTCACTAGCATTGAATTTAGAGGGAAGCTACCACGATAACTAATCTAACCATTGGTTTTAAACGATCTTTAACTGAACCAGATGTATAATCTAAAAAAATTCAGTGTGGAATTACGATATACGATATGAGAGAAATGTATATCTGTTTTAGAAACTTAGACTGGAAAAGCAAAGTAAGAACTTTCTTGAAGGAGAGAGTTATGCAATCGTGAGTTTGTTTCTAACATGGGTACTACAACAATCACAAGAGGAGAGAAACCTAATGATAGCAGCTTCTAACCATTCTGTGTTAACATATCAACCAAAACCTGAAAACCCATCAACCCTAACAAATCCCTGAAAAGAAACAGCAAAGGATCATCAGCTCGGAATCTCGTTGTCAGATTGGCTATCGCCTCCAAATTCTTCGCTTTCACCTTCTAACTCATCGTCATCTTCTTCATCTTCCTCGCCCTCCTCTTCTCCTCCTCCTCCTCCAGGGATGGAAGAGAAAGGGTCCTTGACGTGGTTAACGGAGTTCGTGTAGTAACCGTGAACCACGTTCGCTGTGTTCTCATGCGGATATGAAGGAGTTGGTGCAGGTATAGCAACAGACTTGTTAAGCCTTTCGAATCTCGCTTTTCTTTCTTCTGCTGTGATGTTAAAGGAGATAGAAGATGGTTGAGCTCCGAATCTTTGCCGTCTTTCTTTTGCTAGCTCCAGCTGAGTCTGCTCCTGACCGGCTATAAATGTCCCTACCATTACCTGTGTTATAAAAGTCCATGTCAAACACACAGAATTCTCTCAAGGTCCGAGACCACAACAAGAACTGGAAAATTTGAGCCAACCTGGACAGGACCAGCAGCAAGAAAGAGACCAGCGAGTCCTCCACCAAAGACACGACCGTCTGGTCCTGCAAGGCAAACACTCATACCACCAGCTCTACTTCGAGTTCCTCCAGAGTCATTTTGCATAAACGAACCCGTCAAAGAGAGAATCTCAAAACGACCCTGATGATCGCAATAAAAACACAACCCAAAAAACATTTTAAGCAAACCGAAGAGAGACAAAAGTGCATTCTTCATATATGAGAACTGAGAAGACAGAAGAAGAGAGTATATAGACCTCATAAGTTAGAGTACCGCCGGATGTCGTAGATTGACGAAGGGTAACATTGGATATGGGACCATTTGCTGAGAGGATGCAGATAGCACGAGATCCTTGTTGAGAGAATGTCATTATCTTCATCGTCACATCCTGCGCAATTCCATGTGTCAAGAGATCATCAGCTTACTAATTGATCAATAGTTTAAGATTGGCAGTGTGAGACCCAGTGCATAAGACAGTTGTGAGCATACCACAAATGAAATACTCAGAAAAACCCATACCTCTCCAGCGTTTACTGTGAGCACATGAGGTGTAAAGTTCGCGCCGACAAAATCTGCAGCAGTTCCTACACCTGCAAAGTTGGTTTCAACTGAATCGAGAGAAGTCAAAACCAAAGCTGGGAGACAAAAAGACATCATGATATATACACACATAGGCAAAACAAAATGAGCTGTTATTGATCAATGAAACAAACACAAGACGAGGATTTCTCTTCAAGCAGAGCAGTTTTCTCTCTAATAATGGAGCTTTTGGGAAATGTGCTAACGTTCCTATTCCAATACTTCTCTAAAGTCGTAGCCTTTTCGTTCTTTTCTGACTTCTTACTCAAAAGTTCACTTCTTATTCCAAAATGGTTTTCAAGTCAAACCCGCATAGATCAATATGAATCACATAACTAACAAAACTGCAACATTTCTAATTATGAACAGACAAAAGTATCGAAGGCTCCAAAGAGTTTGTCGAGAGTATGAGAGACACTATACCAGGACTTCTGTCGAATTGGAACATCTGGGACTTCTTGAGCCACCGACTGGACTTGCCACGCCCTCTTCCTCGCTTCCGAGGAGGATACTCCGACGTCAATGGAACGGAGGAGGAGATTGGCATCGGCGAGAGAGTGACGGCGAGAGTCCCGTCGGGATTATACTTCCTCGGCCTCCCTCTCTTCTTTTTCTGTTCGGAGGAAGCGGTCTCCGCCGGCATTGTCAAGCTGAACGAAGGAGCCGCATTACCCGCAGCGACGGCGGCTGTGGCGGCGACGGAAGAAGAAGAAGTGATGGGTGGGCCCGAAAACGGGTTAGGGTTATCGGGTCGTGGTGGGTCCATCGGGTAAGCATCAGAAGCAGCTTCATGTTGTTGTTGTTGCTTCAAGCCGAAACTGATGGCGTTGTTGGCTCCTTCTCTCTCCTCCATCCGGACATAAGATCAGTGATTCTTTGTAAGGAGAGATTCCGACAAATGAGTAGAGCCCAGAAAGAAAATGAAATCCTAAGATCCCTTCCGAATCTTTGTGATCACGAAAGATTCAAGCTTGTTTTTCTACAAGCTCAATAAAGTTAAGGATTCAGAGATAAGAGGCGAAAACGAAAGATGAGCTTTGCAGGCAGAAATATTATTTTTTGGTGGGGAAGGAAGGAGCAGGAAACAGATCAGTAGTAGCTAGGAAAGAGAAAGAAACAGAGCTTCCATGGGTAGGAATCAATCTTAATTTCAGAGAAAATTCGACCTAAAACATCGATAATTATAAGCAAAGAAGAAAGATCTAATTTTTTTTTTTTTTTTTTTCTATGGGGTGGTTTAAGTTTGGGGAGAAATTTCTTAACGGGTGAAGTGAAATTAGGGTTTTGGCAAGAATGGAAAGAGAAAAATCAAAAAAAAAAATTGGAATAAACCAAATGGATATTAATTTTTTTTTATAATCAATAAAAAGAATAGAGAGAGAGAGAAACAAGGAGATGTAAGTGTAGATTTATATAATAGAAATAGAATAAATATAAAAAATCACGACTTAATTTGAATAATTAATTACCTGGTTAAGTGGAAACTGATCCGGTCTAGTAATCTTGATTCATACTATATGCCTTATGGTAAGCGAAATTAATTTTCTAAATTGGTTACGGACCAAACAACTGGGTTTGGTATTTTACCTTTTAGTTTAGTCAACTAATGGTTTTGTATTTTCTTAAATTGTATTAATATTGATCATTTGGGACATTAAAATAAGGAAGAAAAAAAGGCTGTAAAGCGAAAGAGAAAACGTAACGTTTGAGCCATGCCAAAATGCGTTTTTTGACCTACAATAAACATTAGGATAGAGACATATCTCTTAGTCTAATCTCGTTGACTAAACTTAAAAACTTTGACCAATATTCCTCCCTTACTCCCACACACAAGTGGTTACTCTGGTCCCTTCCTCATATCCACACGGACTGGGCCTGTCAGAGTCCATTTTCACATGTCTATGACTATGATGATGATGATTCACATCATCGCACGTTTGACTTCTCCTGGGAATTGTAGTGTCACAAAGATGACCATATAATGCGAATCCTCAACTGTTTCCCTAATACTATCATCCTACTAATTCTATTTCTTGGAGTCTAAATAGATTGGGGCATTTAGCAATATATTATTGCTGACTCAAATAATGTTCATTACAAAAATAATTTAGAATATAGTGTCGTTGGTTCGTTTTTTTTTTTTTTTTTTAAATGTCAAGCTACTTATTAGATTAAATGATTAAAGTTTAGAAAACAGCAAAAGTTTTAAACAGTATTTAATATATATATCTCTTACCTTTTGATACTAAATATTGAATGTTGAGTCTTGCCTTCTTTTATTCGGATGAATTATTTCAATTTTTTGTATGACCACTCAGCCGCTAATATCGCTCATTCCAGAGAACATATGACATAGAGCAACAATACACCAAGAAAAGCTCACAAAAATGTATCAAAATCGTTTTATCTTAATTAAATTGATGTTTACTATTTTATTTGTGTGTTTCAAAAGAGATAGAAAAAAAGAAAGGAAAGGAATATGTTGGTGGTAGAAAAAACCTAAATGTAAACCCGGATACCACCACTTGACCCGTTTCCAGATCCATTTCTTCTTCCCGCACTGAGTAGACACAATGAGCACGGAGACGGACGACTCTTCGGCTCCGAGGCGGCGCGTGTCCTGCACTAAATGCTTCGACGCTCTCTGGTTCTGCTACTGTATGTCTTGTCTCATCGCATTCTCTGATTTTACATCTTCGATTTGCTCTCCCTTCATTGGCCAAGAAAAATCTGAACTTGATTGAGATTTGAGAATCCATCCGTTAGAAACAGTCTTCTCTTTGCTCATCTTTCGTGCTCTTTGTCAACGACTGATTTGTAGTTTTCGTGCTTGCTATACACTAAAAAAACCTTGGTCAAATTTTGAGAAATGGTTTAGTTTCACACCAACAATAGGGAATTCTCGTATTTGAAACATCTCTGGACTCTGAAACCATTTCCGCAATGTATGTTTTGTTGAAGGGATGACTAGATGGTCCGACAAAACCAGCAATGGCGATGAGACAGGACAAGGTTGAGTTTTCTTTTTTTTTTTTTAGAATGGAATAGTCTTGAAATCTTTTCAGCTAGCTGCATCCAATTTCTTGTTTAAGGGGGAAAATCCGACAAATGTTTCGCCTTTTTGGAAAGAACATCTTACCCGATAAACCCTTTGTATATGATGCATGTGTATGTTTTGTACTTGTGTGTCTCTTTACATCATCTGTTCGAGGGTTCTTTTTGCTTTCTGTTATCCGTTAAATTATGTTTCTGCTGTTTATGCTGAATTCAACTCACCTATAATGTTGTCTTGGCTCTATATATTGACCTAAAGATTAACTCAGACTATCTCTTTGCAGCACCGTATTACCAAATGCAGCAGTATTATCGTGTTGGCAAACTTGATGATTGTACTAAGAAGTTCTCTGATCTCTTTGATTGTCTTTCATTAAAGACGAAAAGAGCTTCTGAAGCCGAGGTTTGTAGCTTCTTTGATCTTACTGTTGGTTCATTCTTCATTACTTTTTGTCTACTCAAGGTGATCATACATTAGCATCAGCTACTGGATATCAAATATACTAGATAACTTCGAATAGCCACGAACGATTTGGAGTTATGTGAATCAAACTTCTTTTGCTGCTCTTACTTTCTGCATCAATTCTGATTTTTGTTAACGGAAACAGATAAACATGGAACATTGTTCTTATGCACCAAATCGAATATTACACAAAAACATTGGTTGAGTTTGACTGTGTATGTATATGAATATCTGTTATGTTCCAAAATACTTAAGGTTTGACAATTGCAGAAAATTCTTGAAGAGCAAGAGAAAGCAGATGCAGCAAAGCATATCTGGATTATGCGGACAAAGGAAGAAGCTTCGAGTCATTGGTACGAGACTTTCGGGCATTTGGATGATCCAAATTATTAGAAGTACAGTTTCACTTTCTCTACTGGATTCGTGATGGACACAATTTTACTTCCAAGAAACTCGATTTCTGCCTGAGATCTGCATATTTTTATGCCGGATAGGAAAAAGTACCTTGTGAAATGAAATCTTACAACTGTCATCTGTTAACAGAGGTACCAAAATTTATAAATAAAGTTCAAAGTATTAGACATATACCAATGTTTTTTTTTTCTTTTTTAAAAGGTTGTGTATTATTAAGTTTAGCAGTTTTTTATATTTGATCAGAGTGGTACCACTAGGCCAAGGAGTTTTCTGCAAATGTTTAGTGTTTTCCCTTTGAAAGGGTTGTTGTCTTTTGAGGCCGAACAGATTAGCATAGAATGATAATGCACCAACGATTAATTGTTTTAACGACTCTCTCAGTCTCTTGTATGTTGCCAAAACGTTGCTTTTATAGTTTTATTAGAATGAGCTTTGCGCAACGCTACAGGACGAAGCGAAAACGTTCTTTACTGGTGATTGTCTTGAAAAACAGAGGGAGAGAGAGAGAGAGAGATATTGCCTATTCGCAAAAAAAGATGAAAACAAAGGAGAAACATAGTATACATACTACAACAGGAACGGTCGGAGAACACAAATCCTATTTGGCCCCAAGGCAATGGTTTATGCTTTTTTTTTCTTTAGATTCTCCAAACATCGAGGAAAGCTTTTCCATCGAGCTCACGTGAGGACAAGCTCTTGTAATACTCTTCAATGGTCACGCTTCTGAAAAATGCAGCCTTTTGCCTTTCCACGAGACTTGTCAGCGGACCAAATTCTTTACCCGTTCCCATATTGTGAAATGCCGCCATAGAAAGCCTCTCTTTCTCTGAGTTCACAACTCCGCGATGCTCTATACTTCGGTATGTCCCATTCGTTATGATCTATATTGATGACCAATACCATCGTTATTAAGTGCCATTTTGCAGTGATATACCATTCGACGAGACACATATATAAGGAGTTCATTTAGATGGAAACGTTGACAGAAAAAGAATTCATCTCAATCAATCATAGACTTATCGAAAACAAAAATGACACATCTTTAAGCAAGAAAGAAACTCGACCATCAATCATAGACTTTTCGGTTCCTAGCAACAATTTGATTTTCGTAAACAAAGAAAACATAAAATTTATCTAAAATCAGTAATCTCAATATCATAAGGATTTTTCGAGCTCCCTCCACATGTGCTCGTGAGCAGACTCTCCCAAGATTGCAATGGGATGGTAGTAATCAGGGTGTGGTGTCACACACTTCATCAGCGTTGAAAGCTGTTGGGCGCACTTAGTGTCCACATCTTCTTTGTTCATCTCAGCTTCCTCCAAGCAATCTCCGTAAGCCGTGAATGAATCCATACAACCACTTCCTTCCAAGTACGCGTCGTACTTCTCTATGTCCTCGGCCACGTCTGCGTCTCCTTCGCATTCCGTTTGATCTCTCCCAGCAGCTGACGGGAAGAACAAGTCTTGCAAATCTTTCCCCAGCACTTCTACAGCAGCTTCTTCCGCCGCGAAAACCGGTTGATAATACTCCGAATGAGTTTTCAAACACAGCCTCAGTATCGCAAAACAGTTCGTGCCAAGGCTTTCCTTGTTCTTCTCAAGGCTTTCCTTGTTCTTCTCAATGCAATCTTGAAAAGCCGTATATGATTCTTTGCAGCCACCTCCTTTCATGAACACTTCTACAGAATCACTTGCACTGGAAACGGTATTAATATTCCCCATATTTTGAGAGAGAGATCGGATCCGTGATTCAAATGAGAAAGGTTTCCAGAATTCTCCGCTCTAGGGCAAAGAGTCATATTTATTTATACAAAGGAATTTGAGCCTTTTTTACATAAGAGAGCAATAGGAAATATACAGATAAAAAGGAAATGACAGGGGATCTAAGCTTGCTTGCGATACAAGGATTTTACATTAGAGAGTAAAAGAAAATAAGAACGTGCATGCGAAGAAAATGAAGATTTCCAAAAAAAAAAGGGGAAGATTTTCAAGAAGAAAAAGACGATGAAGATATTCAGTCACAAGACACCTAGCTAGAGGCAGAAACTTAGTATGGTTGAAATTAAATTGCAAATAAAAATAGTTGAGCACAAATAAAAGTTTAATGAAGACAATTGGATTGCTTTTGACTTTTTTGCGAGACGTGAAGAAGCACATGAAAAAATAAAAAGGGAAAATTTCATAAATACACTATTTGAGTTCAAAATAAAAAAATACAAATGTGTTTATTTATGATAAGAAAATAAATATAATTCAAATATAAATTTTGACTCAGAAAAATAAATTTAGGATATCAGTTCACGAATGTTTTTAGAATTGGAAGCATTGACTGATATACGCTCAGGCTTGGAATTGTTTTTCTGAGCCTTAAGGTTGTTTAGATAAATTAGGCAAACACATAGAGATTCTTATTGTATATTTAAAGCAAGGAGAGACGGAGGTTAGGGGAGAGAGAGATGGATCATGACTATTTGCATAAAGCTTGAAAACAGAAGAAATGGTCTCTCAGTTCAGTTACTGGAACACTAATCGTCACTTAATCCACAACTAATATTGAGTGTAACTATATATTCACAAGTCAAACCTTTAAAAATTAGAATAAAATAATTTTACACATTAGGTTATTCAAATCATTGTAACGCATGCTCAAAATACTTTAAAAATTGATTTATAAGATCATATTAAATAATGGTGCAAAAAAATCTACCTAAATTAATTACATATTATTTTTCAAAATTTGCTCAAACTAAAAAAAAAAATTATATTTGTCTTTTCTTTTGTCAAGCAAAAGTTATATTTGTCTAAAGATATATAATTTTATTAATTTAATTATTGAATACAAATGCATTGTTTATCTTTTGTATCACAATTACCTTTTTTTTTTTTTGGTAAACTAAGAGCAAAACATCTAAATTCGCAAAACAATACACCAAGAAAAGCTCACAAAAATGTATCAAAATCGTTTTATCTTAATTAAATTGATGTTTACTATTTTATTTGTGTGTTTCAAAAGAGATAGAAAAAAAGAAAGGAAAGGAATATGTTGGTGGTAGAAAAAAACTAAATGTAAACCCGGATACCACCACTTGACCCGTTTCCAGATCCATTTCTTCTTCCCGCACTGAGTAGACACAATGAGCACGGAGACGGACGACTCTTCGGCTCCGAGGCGGCGCGTGTCCTGCACTAAATGCTTCGACGCTCTCTGGTTCTGCTACTGTATGTCTTGTCTCATCGCATTCTCTGATTTTACATCTTCGATTTGCTCTCCCTTCATTGGCCAAGAAAAATCTGAACTTGATTGAGATTTGAGAATCCATCCGTTAGAAACAGTCTTCTCTTTGCTCATCTTTCGTGCTCTTTGTCAACGACTGATTTGTAGTTTTCGTGCTTGCTATACACTAAAAAAACCTTGGTCAAATTTTGAGAAATGGTTTAGTTTCACACCAACAATAGGGAATTCTCGTATTTGAAACATCTCTGGACTCTGAAACCATTTCCGCAATGTATGTTTTGTTGAAGGGATGACTAGATGGTCCGACAAAACCAGCAATGGCGATGAGACAGGACAAGGTTGAGTTTTCTTTTTTTTTTTTTTAGAATGGAATAGTCTTGAAATCTTTTCAGCTAGCTGCATCCAATTTCTTGTTTAAGGGGGAAAATCCGACAAATGTTTCGCCTTTTTGGAAAGAACATCTTACCCGATAAACCCTTTGTATATGATGCATGTGTATGTTTTGTACTTGTGTGTCTCTTTACATCATCTGTTCGAGGGTTCTTTTTGCTTTCTGTTATCCGTTAAATTATGTTTCTGCTGTTTATGCTGAATTCAACTCACCTATAATGTTGTCTTGGCTCTATTGACCTAAAGATTAACTCAGACTATCTCTTTGCAGTACCGTATTACCAAATGCAGCAGTATTATCCTGCTGGAAAACTTGATGATTGTACTAAGAAGTTCTCTGATCTCTTTGATTGTCTTTCATTAAAGACGAAAAAGAGCTTCTGAAGCCGAGGTTTGTAGATTCTTTGATCTTACAGTTGGTTAATTCTTCATTACTTTTGTCTACTCAAGGTGATCATACATTAGCATCATCTATTGGATATCATATATACTAAGATAACTTCGAATAGCCACGAACAATTTGGAGTTATGTGAATCACCTCCTTTTGCAGCTCTTACTTTCTGCATCAATTCTGATTTTTGTTTTCGGAAACAGATAAACATGGAACATTGTTCTTATGCACCAAATCGAATATTACACAAAAACATTGGTTGAGTTTGACTGTGTATGTATATGAATATCTGTTTTGTTCCAAAATACTTAAGGTTTGACAATTGCAGAAAATTCTTGAAGAGCAAGAGAAAGCAGATGCAGCAAAACATATCTGGATTATGCGGACAAAGGAAGAAGCTTCAAGTCATTGGTACGAGACTTTCGGGCATTTGGATGATCCAAATTATTAGAAGTACAGTTTCACTTTCTCTACTGGATTCGTGATGGACACAATTTTACTTCCAAGAAACTCGATTTCTGCCTGAGATCTGCATATTTTTATGCCGGATAGGAAAAAGTACCTTGTGAAATGAAATCTTACAACTGTCATCTGTTAACAGAGGTACCAAAATTTATAAATAAAGTTCAAAGTATTAGACATATACCAATTTTTTTTTTCTTTTTTAAAAGGTTGTGTATTATTAAGTTTAGCAGTTTTTTATATTTGATCAGAGTGGTACCACTAGGCCAAGGAGTTTTCTGCAAATGTTTAGTGTTTTCCCTTTGAAAGGGTTGTTGTCTTTTGAGGCCGAACAGATTAGCATAGAATGATAATGCACCAACGATTAATTGTTTTAACGACTCTCTCAGTCTCTTGTATGTTGCCAAAACGTTGCTTTTATAGTTTTATTAGAATGAGCTTTGCGCAACGCTACAGGACGAAGCGAAAACGTTCCTTACTGGTGATTGTCTTGAAAAACAGAGGGAGAGAGAGAGAGAGAGATATTGCCTATTCGCAAAAAAAGATGAAAACAAAGGAGAAACATAGTATACATACTACAACAGGAACGGTCGGAGAACACAAATCCTATTTGGCCCCAACCCCAAGGCAATGGTTTATGCTTTTTTTTTCTTTAGATTCTCCAAACATCGAGGAAAGCTTTTCCGTCGAGCTCACGTGAGGACATGCTCTTGTAATACTCTTCAATGGTCACGCTTCTGAAAAATGCAGCCTTTTGCCTTTCCACGAGACTTGTCAGCGGACCAAATTCTTTACCCGTTCCCATATTGTGAAATGCCGCCATAGAAAGCCTCTCTTTCTCTGAGTTCACAACTCCGCGATGCTCTATACTTCGGTATGTCCCATTCGTTATGATCTATATTGATGACCAATACCATCGTTATTAAGTGCCATTTTGCAGTAATATACCATTCGCTCTCTCTCTCTCGCGCCCATATGACTTACCTCTAACATGTCTCCAATATTGACAACGAAAGCATTTGGGAGAGGTTTGACAGAAACCCACTTGCCATCTTTCTTGATTTGGAGACCTTCCACTTCATTTAAACTGCAAAAGGATGGTGAGTCCTGTAGCATCGGAATGCGGAGTTAGACCAATAACCTGATCCGGCTCTGGACAAGGTGGGTAGTAATTCATCCTCAGTTTCTGTCCTAAATCATCATCAAACAACTTTTCCATTTCCTCTGGTTTGATCTTCAGGGCTCTTGCCATTTTCGCTAATAAGATCTTAGCTATGCTTTTCACTTGAGCCGAATACGTCTCTAGTGTCTCTCTGAAAAGTACATAACCAAGTTTTAGACAGAGAATACTTGTGGAGTTGGTACGCACATTTGAAGCAAACCTGAAGGGATGATGTAACTTGGGGAACAAGTGAGGCTTGCGTAATCGAACAGGTTGCATTGTGAGGAAGAACATGTCTCCCCAGTCGAGTTTCTGCTCCTCTGAAACCACAAAAGCTTGTCCAAACCCTTCGATCTCACCGGGTTTTTGCCACAGCTTCTTCTTCTCTTCCATGGGAAGGTTGAAGAAATCTTGAATCTCTGACTTAACTTTGTCCAAGAAACTTGAGTCCATTCCATGGTTTGTAAGCTGTAGCCATAATTACAAAGACAAGCGAGAATGATATAATTTGAAAATCCGTAAGGGTTATTTTGTAGAGAATGAATTTCGATAAAACAAAAATAGTAAAGTCTGAGACTTGCTTGGAAAAATCCCCACTCTTTGCAAGCGAAGTCGAGCTTGTCAACCTCAGAATCCACGGAGGTTGAATAACACAAACGATTCAGGTCGATGATTGGGATCTCGGTACTTAAATCGTTGTCGATCTCAGCTTTGTCTAGATCAGACCGTACATACCTGGGAGGAACCGTCTTGATCATCTTCTCCTTCACCATTTCTTGGACAGAAGGAACTATAATGGAGCTCCACTGGATTGCTCCCTTGGCTTCCATGGCTGCTTCTTCTTGAATGATGAAAAAAATTTAGCTAGTGCCAAATATAATGAGTGGTGCTTCAGACATTTGAAACTAAAACACCTTTATTGACTTGTTTTTGACTTTTTGTTACGAGTAAACACGAACCAAACAGATCGAAAGGTGGATTTGCCAATGCTAAATATAATGGGTGGTATTTTTGATAATTTTCTATACCACGGTACCATTATTGGATTGCTTTTGACTTTTTGTGAGGAGTCACATTCAAGCTTAATAAAAAAAGACTTTGTGAATGAATCAAAGTAATTAATGACGTCAAATTATCTCTCGACGAGTCATATATATGTGTGTGTGCGTGTGTAAAAGGAGTTCATTTATGGAAACGTTGACACAAAAAAGAAGAAGACTTTGTTGAATGAAAACAAAGTAATTAATGACATCAAATTATCTCTTCGACGAGACACATATATAAGGAGTTCATTCAAATGGAAACGTTGACAGAAAAAGAATTCATCTCAATCAATCATAGACTTATCGAAAACAAAAAGAAAATGACATAGACTTTAAGCAAGAAAGAAACTCGACCATCAATCATAGACTTATCGTCTTTTTTTTTTCGGTTCCTAGCAACAATTTGATTTTCGTAAACAAAGAAAACATAAAAATTATCTAAAATCAGTATTCTCAATATCATAAGGATTTTTCGAGCTCCCTCCACATGTGTTCTTCAGCCGACCTTACCCAGGCGAAAATGGGATGGTAGTAATCAGAGTTCGATCTCGCACACTTTATCAGCGTTGACATGTGTTGGCCGCACTTAGTGTCCACATCTTCTTTGTTCTTCCCAGCTTCCGCCCAGCAATCTACGGAAGCCATGAATGATTCCATACAACCACCTCCTTCCAAGTACGCGTCGAACTTCTCTATGTCCTTGGCCACGTCTGCGTCTCCTTCGCATTCCGTTAGATCTCTCCCAGCAGCTGAAGGGACGAACAAGTCTAGCATATCTTTCATCAGCACTTCTGCACCAGCTTCTTCCGCCGCGAAAACCGGTTGATAATACTCCGAATGAGTATTCATACACTTCTTCAGCATCGCATAACAGCGCGTGCCAACGCTTTCCTTGTTCTTCTCAACGCAATCTTGAAAAGCCGTATATGATTCTTTGCAGCCACCTCTTTTCATGAACACTTCTACAGAATCACTTGCACTGGAAGCGGTATTCCCCATATTTTGAGAGAGAGATCGGACGGCGATGCAAATCAGAAAGGTTTCCAGCTTTCTCCGCTCTAGGGCAAAGAGTCATATTTATTTACACAAGGAACTTGAGCCTTTTTTTTACATAAGAGAGCAATAGGAAATATGCAGATAAAAAGGAAATGACCTAAAAGTTTCAGAGAACAAAGGAAATACAGGGGATCCAAGCTTGCTTGCGATGCAAGAATTTTACATAAGAGAGCAAAAGAAAATAAAAACTTGCATGCGAAGAAAATGAATATTTCCAAAAAAAAAGGGAAAGATTTTCAAGAAGAAGAAGACGATTATTAGAGTATCATTGGTTAGACTCGGTTATTAGAGTTGTTAATAACCGGTTTATTATTTGGTTACACGTGTATATAAGCTTAATTGTAACCCATGTCCCAGTTTAACAAAGCTAATACTACAAATTTCCATTTTATCTTCTTATTCTCCGAGCTCTCCCTCTCCTCTATTGTTGATCTCCGAGCTTTGTTCAATATGGTATCAGAGACCAAAATGTGTTAAATCTTCCGCATTATCTTGTTGATAATGAGCTTTGCGATTTCTTCTCGTTTCGATTTGCGTTTCTTTGTTTCATTATCATTCTTGATTCGATTCTTGGTGTTGCTCTTTGCTTCACCATTCTTCTTTTGTTGAGCTCTTTTTGAGTTCTTCGATTGTTCTTCTCTTCGATTCGCTTGGGATTTCATTCTGAATCCTGCGTTTCTTTAACAATTTCTGTTCGATTCCATGGCTCCGTCTTCTGCGGCGGGTGATTCTTCTCTCGATCAGGATGATTAACCTTATTTTCTGCACAAGAGTGATCATGGTGGATTTGTCTTGGTTACCGATCGTCTCACTACTGCTTCTGAGTTTCATAGTTGACCAAGATCTGTGCGCATGGCGTTGAATGTGCGCAACAAGCTCGGGTTTATAGACGGTACAATCTCTAAACCTTTAGAAACTGATCGGAATTATGGCGCTTTGTCACTACTTGGCTCATGAATTCTGTTTCCAAGAAGATAGGACAGATAGGACAGAGTCTCTTGTTTATTTCGACTAGAGAAGGAATGTGGATTAATTTGGTCTCTAGTTTAAGCAAGATGATGTTCCTAGGGTTTATGATATTGAACAGAGATCGAGTAAACTAGAACAAGGATCTTTGGATGTTTCTAGTTATTATACATAACTGGTCACCTTATGGGTGGAACATAAGAATTTTATGGACTTGCGGAAAATGTGAATGTGATGCAGCTGCCCTTTGGGAAAAATATTGCAATGTAGGAGTCGTGTTACCAGATTTCTTATGGGTTTGAATGAGTCCTATGCCATATCTTGATGCTGAAGCCGATTCCATAGATTGAAGAGGTTTTTAACATTGTCATTCAAGATGAACGTCAACGTTCTTGGGTTAAAACTTGAAACAGAGGAGTGATGGGGAGGTTAAACCAATTCCCTTAGTAAGTTTATGGCGTTCTGGTAATACTAAAGGCCTATGCGCGCGGTACAATTTTGAAACAAATATCGAAACAAATATCGAAACAGTCGAATGTCTTGAAGCAAAGAGAGGCTGTTGGGAGGACAAGAAATCCAATGTGGCAGCTTGCAAGGGATCACTTGTATAACCGATGAAGATTATGCAAAGACAATGCCGGCCTTTGAAATTGACAACATCATTAACAGACATGAATTAGGTTGTGTGGTGAGCAAAGAATAATATGGAGGCTGACTGATAACAGACATGAAGTTGTGTAATGTTTGGGATTTGTGAAGATTATAGGATATTGGCAAGTGGGAAACAGGTGCCTACATCAGCAACAAACTTTTCAACTTCATCTTCAGACAGACTAGAAAATATCACATTCAAGCTTAACTATATATTTGTGTGTGTGTGTAAAAAGAGTTCATTTAGATGGAAACGTTGACAGAAAAAGAAGAAGACTTTGTTGAATGAAAACAAAGTAATTAATGACATCAAATTATCTCTTCGACGAGACACATATATAAGGAGTTCATTTAGATGGAAACGTTGACAGAAAAAGAATTCATCTCAATCAATCATAGACTTATCGAAAACAAAAATGACACATCTTTAAGCAAGAAAGAAACTCGACCATCAATCATAGACTTTTCGGTTCCTAGCAACAATTTGATTTTCGTAAACAAAGAAAACATAAAATTTATCTAAAATCAGTAATCTCAATATCATAAGGATTTTTCGAGCTCCCTCCATAAGTGTTTTCGAGAAGACTCTCCCAAGATTGCAATGGGATGGTAGTAATCAGAGTGTGGTGTCACACACTTCATCAGCGTTGAAAACTGTTGGGCGCACTTAGTGTCCACATCTTCTTTGTTCTTCTCAGCTTCCTCCCAGCAATCTCCGTAAGCCGTGAATGATTCCATACAACCACCTCCTTCCAAGTACGCGTAGTACTTCACTATTTCCTCGGCCACGTCTGCGTCTCCTTCGCATTCCGTTTGATCTCTCCCAGCAGCTGACGGGATGAACAAGTCTAGCAAATCTTTCCTCAGCACTTCTGCAGCAGCTTCTTCCGCCGCGAAAACCGGTTGATAATACTCCGAATGAGTTTTCAAACACAGCCTCAATATCGCAAAACAGTTCGTGCCAAGGCTTTCCTTGTTCTTCTCAAGGCTTTCCTTGTTCTTCTCAATGCAATCTTGAAAAGCCGTATATGATTCTTTGCAGCCACCTCCTTTCATGAACACTTCTACAGAATCACTTGCACTGGAAACGGTATTAATATTCCCCATATTTTGAGAGAGAGATCGGATCCGCGATTCAAATGAGAAAGGTTTCCAGAATTCTCCGCTCTAGGGCAAAGAGTCATATTTATTTATACAAAGGAATTTGAGCCTTTTTTACATAAGAGAGCAATAGGAAATATACAGATAAAAAGGAAATGACAGGGGATCTAAACTTGCTTGCGATACAAGGATTTTACATTGTAAAAGAAAATAAGAACGTGCATGCGAAGAAAATGAAGATTTCCAAAAAAAAAGGGGAAGATTTTCAAGAAGAAAAAGACGATGAAGATATTCAGTCACAAGACACCTAGCTAGAGGCAGAAACTTAGTATGGTTGAAATTAAATTGCAAATAAAAGTTTAATGAAGACAATTGGATTGCTTTTGACTTTTTTTTGTGAGACGTGCAGAAGCACATGAAAAATTAAAAGGGAGAATTTCATAAATACACTATTTGAGTTCAAAATAAAAAATAAATATAATTCAAATATAAATTTTGACTCAGAAAAATAAATATAGGATATCAGTTCACGAATGTTTTTAGAATTGGAAGCATTAACTGATATATGCTCAGGCTTGGGATTGTTTATCTGGGCCTTAAGGTTGTTTAGATAAATTAGGCAAACACATAGAGATTCTTATTGTATATTTAAAGCAAGGAGAGACAGAGGTTAGGGGAGAGAGAGAGATGGATCATGACTATTTGCATAAAGCTTGAAAACAGAAGAGAAACATAATATATAAGATATAAGAGGATTGGTCGGAGAAGCAAGAGTTTCTTTAGCCCCACGGTAATGGCTTTATGCATTTTTCAGTTAGATTCTCATAACATGGAGGTAATCTTTTCCACCGAGCTCACCGGAGAAGACGCCTTTGAAATAGTCATCTGTTTTCATGCTTCTGAAATATACAACATTGTGCCTTTCCACAAGACATCTCAGCGGACCAACTTCTTTAGCCGTTCCCATATTGTGAAACGTCGCCAGAGAAAGCCTCTCTTTCTCTGAGTTCACAGCCCCATTTGTTATGATCTACATTGATAACCAATACCATATCATAATTAAGAACCAATTACAATGTCATACCATTTGCTCTCTCTCTCGCTCATATAACTTACCTCTATCATGTCTCCAACATTGACAACGACAGCATTTGGGAGAGGTTTGACCAAAACCCACTTGCCATTTTTCTTGATTTGGAGACCTTCCACTTCATTTACCTGCAAAAGGATGGCGACTCCTGTAGAAACGGAACGCTGAGTCTGACCAAGAACACCTGCTCGGGATCTGGACAAGGCGGGTAGTAATTCATCCTCATTATCTGTCCTAAATCATCATCAAACAACTTCTCCATCTCCTCAGGGTTGATCTCCAGTGCTATCGCCATTTTAGCAAATAAGATCTTAGCTATGCTTTTCATTTCAGCAGAATACGTCTCTAGTGTATCTCTGTAGAAAGAGAACATATCATTTTAAAAACAGAGAAGACTTGAATGGTTTTACACATTTGAAGCAAACCTATGGGGAAGAGGTATCGTGGGAAACAAGTGAGGCTTGCTTAACCGAACAGGTTGCACTGTGAGGTGGAACATGTCTGCCAAATCCAGTTTTTGCTCTTCTGAAACCAAAAATGCCTGTCCAAACCCTTCGATATCTTCGGGTTTTTGCCACAGCTTCTTCTTCTCTTCTATGGGAAGGTTGAAGAAATCTTGAATCTCTGGCTTGAATTTGTCCAGGAAAACCTGAGTCCATTCCGTGATTTACAAGCTGGAGATAATCATAAAGACAAGTCACAATGATAAGATTTGAAATTTATATTAATATTAAAGAAAGAAGAGGAGTTGGTTTTAAAGAATGAATTCTGACATAGTGAAGTTTGACTTTTGAGACTTGCCTGGAAAAATCCCCATTCTTTGCAAGCCAAGTCGAGCTTGTCGATCTCAGAATCCATGGAGGTTGAAGAACACAAATGATTCAGGTAGATGATTGGGATCTCAGCACTTAAATCACCGTCAATCTCAGCTTTGTCTAGATTAGACCGTACATACCTCGGAGGAACTGTCGTGATCATCTTCTTTTTGACCATCTCTTGAACAGATGGAACTATAATAGAGCTATGATGCTTGTTTGCTGCCTTGGCTTCCATGGCCGCTTCTTGCAAGAGAAAAAAAATGCTAATAATGCCAAATATGATGATATATGCGAGACTGAGACTGTTCGTTTTTTCTTTTCTTTTTAGCATATGATGGATAGTTACAAGTCTACCAGTACTTATATGGTTTTAGATGTGAAAAATGAAAACAGTATAACTCTTTAGTCTCTTTGAATTGACAACATTGTCACACGTTACGAGTGTGTTTACATAAGAAAACGAAGTTAATCTAGATGTTTAGTTGATGTCATCAAAGAATATGTTTTGGTTTGTAGACGAAGATATGGCTACTTTTCAACGGTTTAGACCATACATTAGTCCAATTTGAATGATGATTAAAAAATAAAAGTCTTATAAGGTCTCTGGACTTGGCACTTGAACATGAACGACCGCTATCTATTTTATTTTTTTGGTAAATAACGACCGCTATCTATTTTGTTTAATAAACTCGTTATTTGGACTCCGGTTTCAGTAAAATTTTGAACTTAATAATTTCCCAAAAATAAATTAGCATATATAAAAAAGTAAGAAAAGAAAAGTGAAGAAGTACTACGTCGTTTTGAGTGTGCGTTTTAATTTTTACCTTTGACCACTGACCCACACACTTGTAACGAGTCTTCTCCACCACAATTGCTCTCTCTCTCTCTTGGTGCTTCCAGTTTCATGGAAACTACTGATCCACTGATTCTGGGCTTACACCGTCCTCATGACGTCTCTCCCTCTCCCGCATTTTCTGCCTCGTCGTCTCCGGCGGAATCATTTCCCCGCCGATCATCTGAGGAATCGATGCAGGTGCTGTTTGTCTTCGGCTACTACCGAAGGTTCCACGGCGCTTGTGTGGTTCAAGCATGACCTTCGTGTTGATGATCATCCTGGCCTCCTCGCCGCGTCCAAGCAAAGAGCCGTCATACCTCTCTACGTCCTCGATCGCCGCATCCTCTCGCGTAAGTTAGATTGATTAGCTGAACAAATTCGATTTCCTTCTGCAAGTTTCAAGCGGTGTGATACAAACCTCTGCTTCATTTTGAGAACGTAGGAGAGTAGGAATGATTTAATAGATCAAGTAGCTAGGATCCCATAGTCAGAACCATTCCATTTCCATGTGTATCTAATCCAACAGCTTATCTGTAGGATACACAACGGACACTCTAGAACTAGCTATTCTAGCATTGGAAGAGTTGAGAAATTCCTTGAAGAAGCAAGGATCAAATCTTATGCTCAGATACGGGAATGCAGAGAATGTCATTGGAGATCTTGTCAAAGAGGTAAGTTTACGGGTATAATTGAGCATTCCTATAGTTTTTATCCACAAAAAAAGCATTTGTTACAGCGCGTACTGGATTGTTACAGGTGCGAGCTTCCCCTGTCTTTGTGGAGGAAGAGGTAGAATACCATCTGTGTGAGGTTTTGGATGCTGTTAAGAAAAAAATAAAAGGTTTTAATTTTCCTGGAGATTCACCGAGGATTCTTGTTTGGAGGACTCCTTTTTACGAGACCCAAGTAATGCTTTTGCTTCTCTTGCAATGTCAGTTTCTGCATTGAGATTCGGAAATAGTTACTTTTGTGACACATCCTTGGTCCTCTAGAATTTGACGGATCTGCCACAATCTTGGGAAGAGTTTAAGAAACTAAAGCTGCCTCTCACTTTGCCAGTTCCTGCAGCAAGGTTGTCATCTCCAGAAAGTGAATTGCAGTGGGGTATATGCTTTTCTTTTAAAAGTCATGGAGTTGGATCTTTCGCTGGACTAGTTTCTTGAAAGATCTGATTTGTGACCCTTTTAACGCTAGGGCAAATGGTAAATGAAACATGCTCCAGGTTCTGTGCCAACACTCGATGACCTGAAGGACTATATGAAGGAAAGCTTATGCGAAAATGAAAAGAGCTGGAGGGAAATGGCACAGGCATCCGCCGAAAAAATATTAATGGAAAGGAACTTTGAGGGGAGCAATATGGTGCCAATTGTTGATGGAAGTTTAGGGAGGAAGGTGCACAACTCTGCTTTTGTCACGAGAAAAAAAGATACTGTTGGAGGTGGAACCGAGGCTGTACTAAATGCGCTAGCAGGATACTTGAGGTACTTGGAGGGTACAAGTCGAGATGACTGGCAAGAGTACGTGGGTGTTCTTAAATCTGATGCTATTATCATTTCCCATATCATAAGTAGACTTGCTTATGGAATGAATTTGGGTATATATGTCTTGTTGAAGAGTGATCGGCGTTTGTTTTGATACTGACCAGGGTTCATGCAAGGCTTCGTGATGCCGAGATTAGGCGCGGAGCTTCATTTTTCAAACTTTTTGGACCTGTCCTCTGTCTTGGTATTGTATCCAGAAGAAGGGTTCACTACGAAGCAATCGAGTACGAAAAAGAAAGGAATGCTGGATTTATTTCTCCATTTGGATATTCAGCTGCTACAGTATCTGCTGCAACTGATGCTGTGTGCTCTATGGAGGTATAAAGAGTCACAGGCGTGATTTCTCTTTACTTTTATGTTCTTTTCCAAAATATTTGAACCTGTTAGATTCTTTTTGTTTTGTTTGGCAGTGGTATTCACTTGTGGCTCTAAATAAAGGGATGATTGATGCAAAAAGGCTCTCTATAAGGATTTGGAGATGGAAGGGCTATCTTATTCAGGTTTCTGATATATTACTCGTACAACTCCAATGGCCTCCATTGGTCATTCTTGTAATTGAACTTCTTGATCTTTTTCTTATCATGGAATTTAAAATAGGATGACTTCCCTGTTTCAGTACACAGTGGTTGGCAATGAAGGCCCTGCCGTTCTCCTCGTGCATGGATTTGGTGCTTTTCTGGAGCATTACCGTGACAATGTAGACAGCATCGTAAATAACAAAAACCGAGTATGGACCATCACAGTCTTGGGTTTTGGAAAATCAGAGAAGCCGAATATCATCTACACCGAGCTTTTATGGGCCGAATTGCTGCGGGATTTTATGATTGAAGTAGTTGGCGAACCAGCGCATTGCGTAGGGAACTCAATCGGTGGTATGCACCCTTAGTTATTGAGCTGTACATGCGCATAAAGGGCACAAATGTTTTACGATACTCATCTAATATTGTCCATATGTTTTACCTTTGTCAGGATACTTCGTTGCATTAATGGCCTCTCTTTGGCCAGCCTTGGTTAAGTCTGTTGTCCTTGTTAACAGTGCTGGCAATGTGATACCTGGATACTCTCCTCTCCCAGTTTCTAGAGTATGTATCATTTGAGTGCATGAGTATCGGATTTGTTTTTGGAAAACAGAAGAGTTTGGGCTCAAGAACTTAAGTTATTAACTAATTATCTTACAGACCCTACTGTTATTTTTTTTTTCAGGAAAGGCGAGTTCCGATGGGTGCACAGCTGGGTGCTCGTCTTCTTCTCTTGTTCCTACGATTCAATGTCAAAAAGCTATTAAAGGATTGTTATCCAGTTGTAAGTAATCTGAAGGTTTTGTCATCAGTATGACAAAATATAATTGCTCATCGTTGTGCCAGGGTTCTAACCCAACTGCTTGTTTATGATGCAGAAACCCGAGAGAGCTGATGATTTTCTGATCACCGAAATGCTAAGAGCAGTATCCTATTTTTGTAATGCATTTTATCTACATAAATTGATTCATGTTCTACAAGTCAAATATTGATGATAGTGACATTTACCCTTGATTCACACAATAGTCCCAAGATCCCGGTGTGGTTATGGTCCTGGAAAGTATATTCGGCTTTGATCTTTCACTTCCTTTGAATTATCTCCTCAAAGGTTTTGAGGAAAGAACTCTAGTAATACAGGTATCAAGATTTCTGACATTTAGTTTGGATCCTCATTCTAATTTCTTTTAGGCATTACAGGATCAACATTCATTATTGTCATTCATGTATTAGGGAATGAAAGATCCCATTTCGGATCCGCAGAAGAAAGTGGACTTACTAAAGGAGATTTCTCCGGCAATTGTGATTAGAAAAGTCAATGCAGGTAAAACTAAACTAATCGCTAAAAACAATATATGTACTTGACTAGTCTTTATATCATTCTTCTTGACTCTTCCTAGTTTCATTTCCAAATACTGTACAGGTCACTGTCCCCACGATGAGATCCCAGAGGAGGTAAATCCTATTATCTGCGAATGGATAGCGAAGGTCGAGATTGATGAGCAAGCGCTGAAAAGTCTCACCCCAGCAGATTTACCATAATAATAAAAGAAAAACAGAACAAAGGATTTGGTCATACAAATTTAGGTGATGTCCTACGAATTGTTCATACATGTCATCAATTCAAATGCAAGAAACATAACGTTATTTTTTCTATCTGGCTGTACATATGATTCTTTGTTTATTTGTATACTTGGGAGATAATTTACACAAGCTTGAGTTCTTCTATTCCAACCGAAATTGTGTTTTGTTTCATCTATATGGAAGTAGGTGCCGTTTTGGGATGTCAAAAACGGCACATGGTTCGCTTTTTTTTAATCGAAATGGAAAACTGCACGTTTGCTTTCTTCCATATTCATCAGTTTTGGACCTATTCTATATTTTTTTTTTCTTTTAAATTTTCGCAGGTCGCTTAAGAGCTCAAACACAGAAGTCAGAAACCATAAATCCCACCAAAACGGTGTCGCGAGAACGTTGAATAATATTATTATTAATGGCGCACTGCTTCTCATTATTTTATTCTCCTTGATCCGTTTTTGGACGATATAATAACTTGCCGGAATCTGAACATCGAAAAATCCAAAAAATCGAACTCCGAAACAAAGGAAATCGCAGACACCTGAAGCAAGCAAGGAAGGAAGCAGAAGAAGAAGAAGAGCGCAAGATGTGGAGACGCGTGGCTTCACTTTCTCCGATGATTTCTTCATCATCTCGATCCCTTGCGCGTAACCAGGTGCGACGTTTTCCTCTTTGATTTTCAATCCTAATCGGTTTCGGTAGTCTTCTCCGGGCGTTATGAAATCGTTGTCTGTTCCCTCGCTCGATTCTTTTAATGTTGTGGTTTTTTACTCAGTTCATTACTTTAATCTTCTTAATATTCCAGGCAGCTTTTGGGCTCAAAGTTGGGGAATCTTTTGCAACGGAGACAATTAAACCGGTATATATACAGGGAGAAGCTCAATCAATCTGCTCGTTAATTGTGTGTTTCGTGTAACTAAACATGTTTTGTTTCTACTGTACATGTCACAGGAAGAACGGGTTTTACCGCCGAAAGAGAAAGCTCCATTCATTACATTTGTGCTAGGTGAGTTTCCGATTTTGGTGTTTAAATATGTTGGAACGTTTTGAATCTGTCTATGTTTCTATTTGAGTTTCCTGTGAAATTTTGAAGATGGTAAGCCCTCATGGGGTTCTTCAATCAAAGGCACACGTTGTGTCCATTCTTTTGTAGTGAATCGGCATTTGTCGTTTGTGTCAAATGTTGGCATTTCAACAGTTTGAATTCAGTCTGATGGATTTATATAACCTCAGGGGGTCCTGGAAGTGGGAAAGGTACACAGTGTGAAAAGATTGTTGAGACCTTTGGATTGAAACATCTAAGTGCTGGAGATTTGCTCAGGAGAGAAATCGCAATGCACACGGAAAACGGGTAGGGCAATGAAGTTTCTCTGCGTTTTTCCAGTGTATTACTAAGAGAAAAGTATGTGGTCGTATCTGATGAATGGGGAATCTCAATTTCAGGGATATGATTCTGAACTTGATTAAAGATGGGAAAATTGTTCCCTCAGAAGTTACAGTAAAACTATTACGGAAAGAGCTGGAGTCGAGTGAAAGTTGCAAGTTTCTCATTGATGGATTTCCACGAACTGAGGAGAATCGTGTTGCATTCGAGCGCATAGTGAGTAGTGTACTAGTATCTTCTCGTCCTGTACTTCCCCTTGAAACAAAGCCTTGAATATGAACTAGCTCCTTGAAACTTTTGCAGGTAGGAGCAGACCCGGATGTAGTGCTGTTCTTCGATTGCCCCGAAGAAGAGATGGTGAAACGCGTCTTGAATCGTAACCAGGTGCTTATCTTAAAGTATCTCCGTTGTCAAGCTTTTCAGCTAACGGTGCCATGAAATTTAGTCCTCGTTGTTGCAGGGCCGAATTGATGATAACATAACTACAATGAGAAAGCGTCTGAAAATCTTTGAGGCCTTAAACCGTCCTGTTATCGAGTACTACAAAAATAAAGGAAAACTCTACACTGTGAGTGCATCGCAAATATTTATGACTTCATCATCCCGTTCCTCTTTCTCGATGGAAGGTCGGAGAAGCTGTTGATAACGTTTGATTCAAATGCTGTAGCTGATATTATTTCATCTTTGGTGCAGATTAATGCAATAGGAACAGTAGATGATATATGCAATACCACAGCCAGTAGCGAGAAGCATGGCAGAGATTCCAAGGGCTCCGAGAGTTTCGAATTTGCCATGACCTGCGATGCAAAGATTTAAAATCCAACCTTAAGTTAAAGGTAGCGATAGTGATGGGTAAAACAAACCAACCATACGGATGTTCTGTCCTTGGGAACATTTGCAGCTCTGTAAGAGAAGAGAGCAAGCAACACCACTTAGAACCTGAGAGAAGAAAGAAAGAGAGGACCGCTTGATATTGCGTGTTATCAGTGAGTATGAGTCGATGGATGAAAGATTGAGCATACCACATCGGAAACGGAGTGAGCAGCGTCCGCGAGAATCGCCGTGCTGCCGCAGAGATAACCGGTGAGAGCTTTTCCGACAGACAAGCCGACATCAGCGGTGAGACCAAGGCGGAAGATCTTGTCCCCTTGTTGATGGTGGTGATGAGATTCAGGGGGATGAGAGTGGCCAAAATGCCACCTCCTGGAGAAATCGAAACAAGGAGAAGATTGCCGGAGAGGAGGACGACGGTGGAGGAATAATCGCGATGACCTACAAATGGGATTCATTTGCGAGATTCAGCTAATCAAGAGGCGTTGAAAATTCGTTGATCAGAGGAGACTCCAAAGAAAGAAAAAAGTTGCTACTTTTTTCAATTATAATGAACCAAACAAAAAAAAGAAATTGGAAAATTCCCTTCTCTCTCTCTCTATTCTCTCCCTGGAATCTTCTGCTAAACCTCACTTCACCTGAAAAAAACACATGCTCTGCTATGGCTTCCAGAAACTCGAATAAAAAATTCAACTTTCCCTTTATTACCAAAATTGGATTACACTAGACAGCAAAGGAGATTTGATCATCAAAAACGAAACGAGAACAAAAAAAAAAAAAGAAGCTCAGCGTTTGGTGGTGTATCCTCCCTCATCTATATACTCAGGCAACTCCTCCTCGTACTTGATCACCAGCTTCTCCATTGGTAACAACAACCAAGTCAAGCTCCAGTCCTCGGAGCATTTTGGGATAATCCTCGAGCACCACTGGGCACTCCAGATTCATCTCAAACTCCATGCTTCTGTTGATCTTCCTCTCTTAGAGTGCGGGTGCTTCTTGAAAGCGCACATGATGTCGTCTCCCAGAGAGAGCGTGAATGGCCAGCACAAATGTGGTCTTTTGATGGTGAAGGAGAGTCTCTGTTGCTCATCGTTACTGAGCGTGTGTGGGAGAGAGGACGAAGAGCGGTTTCCGTTTCGTAGACGGTAACGAGAAGCTTGCCCGATCCCTTCCATTCTATTCTTGCTTGGGATGGCTACTTGGGCCATATATGGGCTTATATATATGTCTTAATGGGCTTAGGACGAAAAATATATATCCACCACAAAATGTCATGCTAATACCTTCTTTTATGATCCGGACCCGACGACCACCGGAACGAGAAACCTAGTGAGTTGAGAGAGCAGTTAAAAGGTAAAGAGAATGACGGATCTGTCTCCTGTTCCGGACCAGACCACTCGCGAGTGATGATAACTGCCTCGTTTTCACATGTTGGCCACTCGCGCGCTATCCCCGCCCAAGGCCCCCCTTGACAGCTTCCTTGTGAAACCGTTTTTTCTTTAAAATCTTGGCTATCATATTCCTGAAAGCAAAGTTGCCCAAAAAAAAAAAATATTCCTGAAAGCAAATTTAAAAAATTCATCCTCAAATCAGATAAACACAATTGCTAGACGAAACGAATACCTTACGAAATGGCAGCTCTGGCTCTTTCAGTAGAGACTCCAAGCAAGAACATGAGATTTACAACATCGTTTGGACCTCTAAGTTCTGTGACTGAAGGAGTACCACTCGATATAATCAGATTCTTCCCTTTAGTCCAATCCACCAGTAACTAGTAATACCAAACAAAATCCAAAATCAGAGGCAACGAATTCACAGGCCTCACGGAAAAGAAAGAAGAAAAAAACAAAATGATACAGACGCGTAGAAACGAAGAGCTAGAGAGAGAAATTCGACGAACCTGCTAAATCCCAGGGCTCATGCTTGTAGATGTCGACCTCCCCAATCGCATCGAAACGTACGGGTTTATGCAGAACCTTTCGCTTCATGTAATAGCTCACGAGTTCCTCGTCAGTCGGATGAAATCGAAAGCTAGGAGCAAGCGCCGTCGCCGCCGCAGCAGTACCCCTCGCATTCGCTGTCGGCGGCGAAGACACAGCAGCCACAGATTCCCGACCCATTGAAGCAAAAACCGTACCTGACCCAGAAGGTTCCATCGCCAAAAAAAAAATGACAAATTCACGCTCGACACGTGGTTAGAGTCGTCTGTTAAAGGCTGGTAAATAAGAGACGGCTGTTAGATTAAATTCGCTTTTATCATTTTTTTTTTTTGCTTTTGGGCCCATTAAACAGTGTAAGCACCCTCTTATCATCCTCCAAACTAGTAATTGAAATTACAGAAAAAAACAAAAAGATGAGATTAATTTATGATTTGTGCTCTCTCAAGTATATTTTTCTTGGAAATATCTTCCTTTTCCTGGGATGCTTTTACTTGGCGACCCAAGGACCAAGATAGAACAAAAAAAAAAAAACTTAAATGTGAAAATTAGTAGAGAAATACAACCAAAAAAAAAAAGAGAGAGAAATCGAAAGCTAAAAAAAAGAAACACTGCAGAAGGCAGACCGTACGGCAGTCTGAAGGGAGAAAGTGGAGAGAGAGAGAGAAGGAAGCTCAATCAATCACTGTCGAAGCAAAATCTCTCTGGACTTTGGCTGCAACATCGCTTTCTTCTCCGGTAAATCTCCGTCGATCCCCCGGTGACCTTTTGACATTTCTTCATTACTCTCTCTTGTCTCTCTGTGTGTGGTGTGTAGTAGGTAGGTGAGAGAGTTTTACTAACTTTACTGTACACGAAATCCCTAGAAAAAAGGGGCTTCGATGGACATGTATGGACGCAATCCGCCGTTGAATGGCTCGCAAGGTCCCGAATGGACCCCCGGAGATGCCGACACCGGACTCGAAGGTCTCTTCTTTTTCCTTTGATTCGCATGCGCTCTCTAGGGTTGGGTGAGATTAGTGATTTTTTCATGTGCAGAATCCATGTGGCGATTTATATTTTTCTTGGAAATATCTTCCTTTTCACTGTAATCGTTTTATCTTGAGACAGGATTGTAGGTTAGATAGATCCAACGCAGAGATTCACCGAGAATCCGAGAGTTGGGAAAACAAAGCCTAGGGGATAATCACGAAGGTAGAAGGAGAATCCCTAAGAACAAAGATTTCATCTGGTGAAAGTGATGAACGATGATGAACAGAGAGTTTTAGAGGTTGAAGAAGATTTATGATTTCATTGATTGATCTCTCAAATTGAGGATACATCGATTATAAAGAGTTTGCTTAACCAAAACATCTAAACCAAAATGCATAATTAAAATAGCTAAACCGGAGATTAAAGTGGTGAACCGGATCCTTATTATTAACCTGTTACAATACTCCCCTTTCCAAGACATCTTTGTCCTCAAAGATGAGAAGCAGAAATCTTGATGAAGCTCTTGACCATGTTGTTTATCTCGTCCAAGCTCTGGTGGCCTTTGCAAGTGAAAAATTCCATCTTGGTCGCTATGAAACCAGTTTTCCTTGACCATAAGATCAGCTTCTTCGTCAGCATTGTCCAGCAGTGATATCTCATTCAGAACCAACAACCTCTTACCCTTAGTTTCATCACTAACTTGCAGCTTGAAACAAGTGGCAAATTCATGAAAATCACCAACAGAGGAGGTTCTTAAACTTATTTGCCTACAGCCGCCATCTAAGACATGATTCCATATAAAAATCAAGTAGGTGGAATAGTCCAGACCTGGAGAACTTTGAAGTTCAGTACTGAACTGCTTCAAATAGTCGTGTTGTGCCTAACATACAGCTCTGGGATGCAATAGCTCGTGGTTCCTGGGGAACAATAGCTTGTAGTCCTTCTCGTGCATGCTCAGCCTTGCAAGACTCTTCTTTCTTGTTCTGAAATCTGGAGTAGCACGTCCACTTTTGTACTCGAAACCAACCATTGCAGGTGCATAATCTATTCCAAATTTCTTGGCAATCGAAAATATTCGAGGAAACCTTAAGTGGACTGTTCCAGGTGGGAGACATTTCTCAGACCAGACGACAACTTGACCACGCTCGTTCTTGGGCACCATTCCATTAACAGCATGAGGGAGGCACAATGGTTCCATTTGCCACCTCCCGTATAATTCCATGGACCGAGAGCCATCTTCACTGTCTTTATTCCCATCTCCAAAATCTTTTACCTATTTGAGCTTTGAGTTACGCTTAAGAATCTTTAAGGGAACTTCACTGGCCTTAAGTGGAAGTCCATCACGAAGCCATCTTTCTTTTGTTCTGAGAGTCTGCACACACGTTCGAGGATAAACGGAATGACCAGAGCAAAATCCCAGAACCGGACCTTTAGGGTGAAGTATCTGGTTCTTGTGAAGCCATTTCTCAATAGCATAGAGTTCGTGACTTTTATAGGCCTGCTGGTTAGTGGGAATAGGCTCTGTAAGTGCCCGACTAGCTAACTCCATATCTTCAACAGCACTCCTAATACCAAAGGACGAGCTACTTGAGCTAGCTTTGTTAGCAACAGGGACTAGACTTTCGGCTGCCTCTAATTCTCGTAACGGTGCTAATACCATATCCCACCGTAACTCCAATGCTGAAACGATTAGAAACAGCTTATAACTCCATTTATGTTTCACCTGGAACATCCCTGCACTGATTAGAAACTGATTGAGGTTCCTTGCATCCCATTTCATAATCTTTTTGCACATCGTCCTTGATTTATGTGAAGAAGGAATTAATCTCAGATTTTCTTTCGCTTTGGTACTTCGTCTGTCAAAATGATCCCATACATCATGTAGCAAATCTGCAGGTGAGGAGTCTCCAAACTTAAATATTGACTCAATAGAATCAGGTATTCTCTGCAGAAATTTGCCCTTGAAGAAGTCTACTTCTTGTATCTCATGCTTGAACCAATTGATATACCCTGTGTAATCTCTTTTAATGCCACACTTTGAGTACAGCTTAGCCATCACATCCTTAATAGTTTTCCAAAGAAGCGCTCTCATGTGTACAGGGTCATTAGCTGCAAACATTTTCACATAATTTGCAATGTGAACATCTCCTCTGCCTCCAACGAGCTCAATATAAATCAGTTCTAGCCGTAAGGAAGCCCTGTAATGTGTGTATGCTGAGCCAAACTTCACAGATATAACTTCGACATCCTCAGCCATTCCATCCATAAGAATCTGATTGCCTCCATCCAAACCTACAAACATGACTTTAAATAGATTCACAACTCCTTGTTTCATCAAGACAATGGTACGACACGTTAAGTTACATGTCTCTGACTTGATTTTAAACTTGAATCTCCATGTTTTTCCTAGCTTTTCAAAAGTTTCTGCCATTTCATAGAAGATCGGAACACCTAATATCTCTTTCCCAATCTTAGAGAGACGCGACTGAGTAAATAGCTTCAAGATTTCACCATAATTTTCTGATCGGCAGAGCTCTTTCACAAATAGTGAAGATGATTTCCAGGTCGGTGTGATGCTCTTTTCCTCAACCACAAATTCTACCAATCCTTCGTCATTCCAACTTTGATCAGCTGGAATCAAATTCAACTCATCATCACAAACAGTTCCCATTCTAGAGACTAAGAGCTTGAAGAATGGGTCATGATTCTCCTGTAAGCTCATAGGCAAACCCATCGCAAGAAGCTTGTTATGGACAGATTCATATTCATCCTTGTCTTGCAACTCATCTTGTACTGACTTTTTGCTCAGCTTCATAACAGACCCGTGATACTTGTATTCATCAAAAACCTTTGGAGAGTGTTTGCCCTCTAGGTGTTTGATGTTTTTCCCGAGAGGTAGATTCAACCTTTCTTCTACCATAGTGTTGGCCTGATCTTCTTCTTGATGCAACGCAACCGAAACCAACTCTTTATCACCAGAAACTGGATCAAAGGTGAGATTAGACAAAGGTGAAGCTTTGGGTTTCTCTGAAGGATCGGGTGGACGAGGTGGTGTTGGTGGCAGTGGAGAAGTGATCGGAGTTGGATCCACTACTGCGTCGAGGAACGGAGCTACGTTCGCTTCAATGGTGACAGCCGGACTTGTACTCAGCCGTGTTCGTAAATCGCTGATAGCTTTTGGAGCAGAGTTAATCACATAGATAGGGTCTAATCTCTTGAAATCTGGAGATGGTTTTGTCATTTTTGCCTCGTACGGATCTGGGTTTGCTGCAGTTTTGCTGATCGGATATGGGTTCCTCAAACAGCTTCGCAAATCTTGGAGGGCGTCGAGTATCTCATGGAGGGCTTCCTGTTGTTCTGTAGTTAGATTCGCCATGGATTGCAGTTGTCGATTCCCACCGTCGAAAGGATTGACGGCTCTGATACCAATGAGACAGGATTTTAGGTTAGATAGATCCAACGCAGAGATTCACCGAGAATCCGAGAGTTGGGAAAACAAAGCCTAGGGGATAATCACGAAGGTAGAAGGAGAATCCCTAAGAACAAAGATTTCATTTGGTGAAAGTGATGAACGATGATGAACAGAGAGTTTTAGAGGTTGAAGAAGATTTATGATTTCATTGATTGATCTCTCAAAATGAGGATACATCGATTATAAAGAGTTTGCTTAACCAAAACATCTAAACCAAAATGCATAATTAAAATAGCTAAACCGGAGATTAAAGTGGTGAACCGGATCCTTATTATTAACCTGTTACATATCTTAATTAAATTGATGTTTATTATTATTATTATTATTATTAACTTCTTTTTTTTGTGTTTCAAAAGAGAAAGGAAAGGAATATGTTGGTGGTAGAAAAAAACCTAAATGTAAACCCGAATACCACCACTCTACCCGTTTCCAGATCCATTTCTTCTTCCCCGCACTGAGTAGACACGATGAGCACGGAGATGGACGACTCTTCAGCTCCGAGGCGGCGCGTGTCCTGCACTAAATGCTTCGACGCTCTCTGGTTCTGCTACTGTGTGTCTTGTCTCATCGCATTCTCTGTTTTACATCTTCGATTTGCTCTCCCTTCATTGGCCAAGAAAAATCTGAGCTTGATTGAGATTTGAGAATCCATCCGTTAAGAACAGTCTTCTCTCTTTGCTCATTTTTCGTGCTCTTTGTCAACGACTGATTTGTAGTTTTCGTGATACACCAAAACACCTTGGTCAAATTTTAGAAATGGTTTAGTTTCACACCAACAATAGGGAATTTTCGTATTTGAAAGATCTCTCAACTCTGAAACCATTCCCGCAACGTATGTTTTGTTGAAGGGATGACTAGATGGTCCGACAAAACCAGCAATGGCGATGAGACAGGACAAGGTAGAGTTTTCTTTTTTTTGAATGGAATTGTCTTGAAATCTTTTCAGCTAGCTGCATCCAATTTCTTGTTTAAGGGGGAAAATCCGACAAATGTTTCGCCTTTGTATATGATGCATGTGTATGTTTTGTACTTGTGTGTCTCTTTACATCATCTGTTCGAGGGTTCTTTTTGCATTCTGTTATCCGTTAAATTATGTTTCTGCTGTTTATGCTGAATTCAACTCACCTATAATGTTGTCTTGGCTCTATATATTGACCCTAAAGATTAACTCAGACTATCTCTTTGCAGCACCGTATTACCAAATGCAGCAGTATTATCGTGTTGGCAAACTTGATGATTGTACTAAGAAGTTCTCTGATCTCTTTGATTGTCTTTCATTAAAGACGAAAAGAGCTTCTGAAGCCGAGGTTTGTAGCTTCTTTGATCTTACTGTTGGTTCATTCTTCATTACTTTTGTCTACTCAAGGTGATCTATTGGATATCAAATATACTAGATAACTTCGAATAGCCACGAACGATTTGGAGTTATGTGAATCACACTTCTTTTGCAGCTCTTACTTTCTGCATCAATTCTAATTTTTGTTTTCGGAAACAGATAAACATTGTTCTTATGCACCAAATCGAATACTACACAAAAACATTGGTTGAGTTTGACTGTGTATGTATATGAATATCTGTTATGTTCCAAAATGATTAAGGTTTGACAATTGCAGAAAATTCTTGAAGAGCAAGAGAAAGCAGATACAGCAAAACATATCTGGATTATTTGGATGATCCAAATTATTAGTACAGTTTCACTTTCTCTACTGGATTCGTGATGGACACTATTTACTTCCAAGAAACTCGATTTCTGCTGGAGCTCTGCATATTTTTATGCCGGATAGAAAAAAGATAACTTGCGAAATGAAATCTTACAACTGTCATCTGTTAACAGAGGTACCGAAATTTATTAATAAAGTTCAAAGTATTAGACATATACCAATGTTTTTTTTTTTTTTTTTTTTAAAGGTTGTGTATTATAAAGTTTAGCAGTTTTTTATATTTGATCAGAGTGGTACCACTAGGCCAAGGAGTTTTCTGTAAATGTTTAGTGTTTTTCCCTTTGAAAGGGTTGTCTTTTGAGGCCGAACAGATTAGCATAGAATGATGATTCACCAACGATTAACTGTTTTAACGACTCTCTTGTATGTTGCCAAAACGTTGCTTTAGTTTTATTAGATTGAGCTTTGCGCAACACTACAGGAAGAAGCGAAAACGTTCCTTACTGGTGATTGTCTTGAGAAACAGAGGGAGAGAGAGATAGATATTGCCTATTCGCAAAAAATGAAAACAATGGAGAAACATAGTATACATACTACAACAGGAACGGCCGGAGAAGACAAATCTTATCTGGCCCCAAGGCAATGGGTTTATGCATTTTTCCTTTAAATTCTCCAAAGATCGAGGAAAGCTTTTCCATCGAGCTCACGGGAGGCCAAGCTCGTGAAATACTCTTCGGGAGTCACGCTTTTGAAAAATGCAGCCTTTTGCCTTTCCACGAGAATTGTCAGTGGACCAAATTCTTTACCCGTTCCCATATTGTGAAATGCCGCCATAGAAAGCCTCTCTTTCTCTGAGTTCACAACTCCGCGATGCTCTATACTTCGGTATGTCCCATTCGTTATGATCTACATTGATGACCAATACCGTCGTTATTAAGAACCACTTTGCAGTGATATACCATTCGCTCTCTCTCTCTCGCGTCCATATGACTTACCTCTAACATGTCTCCAATATTGACAACGAAAGCATTTGGAAGAGGTTTGACAGAAACCCACTTGCCATCTTTCTTGATTTGGAGACCTTCTACATCATTTACCTGCAAAAGGATGGTGAGTCCTGTAGCATCGGAATGCGGAGTTAGACCAATAACCTGATCCGGCTCTGGACAAGGTGGGTAGTAATTCATCCTCAGTTTCTGTCCTAAATCATCATCAAACAACTTTTCCATTTCCTCTGGCTTGATCTTCAGGGCTCTTGCCATTTTCGCTAATAAGATCTTAGCTATGCTTTTCACTTCAGCCGAATACGTCTCTAGTGTCTCTCTGAAAAGTACATAACCGAGTTTCAAAAACAGAGAAGACTTGTGGAGTTGGTACGCGCATCTGAAGCAAACCTGAAGGGATGATGTAACTTGGGGAACAAGTGAGGCTTGCGTAACCGAACCGGTTGCATTGTGAGGAAGAACATGTCTCCCCAGTCGAGTTTCTGCTCCTCTGAAACCACAAAAGCTTGTCCAAACCCTTCGATCTCACCGGGTTGTTGCCATAGCTTCTTCTTCTCTTCCATGGGAAGGTTGAAGAAATCTTGAATCTCCGACTTAATTTTCTCCAAGAAACTTGAGTCCATTCCATGGTTTATAAGCTGTAGCCATAATTACAAAGACAAGCCAGAATGATATAATTTGAAAATCAGTAAGGGTTATTTCGTAGAGAATGAATTTCGATAAACAAAAATAGTATAGTCTGAGACTTGCTTGGAAAAATCCCCACTCTTTGCAAGCCAAGTCGAGCTTGTCAACCTCAGAATCCATGGAGGTTGAAGAACACAAACGATTCATGTCGATGATTGGGATCTCGGTAGTTAAATCACCGTCGATCTCAGCTTTGTCTAGATCAGAGCGTACATACCTCGGAGGAACCGTCTTGTTCATCTTTTCCTTCACTATCTCCTGGACAGAAGGAACTATAATGGAGCTCCACTGGATTCCTCCCTTGGCTTCCATGGCGGTTCTTCTTCTTGACTGATAAAAAAATGTAGCTAATACCAAATATAAGAGCGGTGCCTCAGATAATTGTTCAAACTAAAAAAAACACCTTTGTTGACTTGTTTTGACTTTTTGTTACGAGTAAGCACGAACCAAACAAAAAGGTGGATTTACCAACGCTAAATATAATGGGTGGTATTTTTGATAATTGTCCAAACTATGGTACCATTATTTGATTGCTTTTGACTTCTTGTGACAAGTGTCGAAGCACATAAAAAGTAAAAATGGGAGAAATTCATTTACTGTCCAAACTACGGTACCATTATATTGACTTTTTTGTGAGAAGTGTGGAAGCACATAAAAAATAAAATAGGAAGAATTTCATAAATACACTATTTGAACCAAGAAAAAATAGATAAATTCAAATGTATTTATTTATGGTTAAAAAATAAAAAATAAATATAATTCAAATATAAATCTTGACCAAAAAAGAAAAAATCGAATGTTTTTAGATTTGATTGGAATCATTGAGTGATATACGTTTAGGCTTGGGGTTGTTTATCTGGGTCTTAGAGCAACTCCACCAGCGAACCATCCTAAATCTCTTGAAAAAGAAAAAAAAATTATTTTTCTATTTTCTTTTTCGTTTTTTCAGGAAAAAAAGAAAAAAAAATTCCGACGAATCAAGCATCGCCACCTGTCAAAACAGTGAACAAAACGCCTCTTGTTTAAGAAGCTTTTAGGTGCGGTTCAATAATAAATTTGTGGGACCGGCAATTAAAAAATTATTACTTCTTTAAGAGACGATGGTTTGTACTCCTAATGGAGTTGGTTTTAAGGTTACCCTCCAAGTCTGTTTAGATGTTGGGCAAAGACATTGATTCTTATTGTACACACGTGGCTTAAAAAAGAAAACAAAAATTGAGTAATGAAATTTTTATTTATTTATTAGTTCTTTTATTGGGTTAAAAGTTGAAACAGAGGAGTGATAGAGGAGGTTAAACCAATTCCCCTATTAAGTTTATCGCGCTCTGGTAATAGCAGTGTTCTAAAAATCGGTCTAGTCCCTGCCTAGGCGTCCGCCTAGGCCCTTAAACATACACATCCGAAACGATTTATTAAAATCTCCGAGTTAAACTAAAAGCCCGATATAACGGTTCGTTTCAGCCAAATTTAACCAAAATCGTTCATTTTTTGGTTTATTATATATTTAAATATTTAATAACGGAAAATCACCGAGTTATATAATGAATGTAAATATGTTTATGGGAATTGTTTTTTTTTTTGAATTTTTACACTTCTAAGTTGATTTTTTTAAAAAATAGATAAATATATGTAATATGGAACATATAAAATCTAAATATATAGTAAATTAATGTAACATTTTTTAACGCCTAGGCCCCGACTAGGCCCCGATTAGTCGTTCTAGGCGCTAGGCTCCTATCGGGCGTCTAGTGGCCGCCTAGCGATTTTTTGAACATTGAGTAATACTAAAGGCCTCTGCGGTACACTTTTGAAACAAATATCGAAACAGACGAATGTCTTGAAGCAAAGAGAGGCTGTACTTGTATAACCGATGAAGATTATACAAAGACAATGCCGGCCTTTTAAATTGACAACATCATTACCAGACATGAATTAAGTTGTGTGGTGAGCAAAGAATAATATAAGGATTTCATTTAGATGGAAACGTTGACAGAAAAAGAAGAAGACTTTGTTGAATGAAAACAAAGTAATTAATGACATCAAATTATCTCTTCGACGAGTCACATATATAAGGAGTTCATTCAAACGGAAAAGTTGACAGAAAAAAGAATTGATCTCAATCAATCATAGACTTATCGAAAACAAAAATGACATATGTCTTTTTTTTAGAATTATAAGATATCATGTTTTTAGAATTGGAAGCATTGACTGACTGACATACGTTCAGGCTTGGGATTGTTTATCTGGGCCTTAAGGTTCTTTAGATAAATTAGGCAAACACATAGAGATTCTTATTGTTTACTTAAAGCAAGGAGAGACAGAGGTTAGGGGAGAGCGAGAGAGAGAGAGATGGATCATGACTATTTTCATAAAGCTTGAAAACAGAAGAGACATAATATATAAGATACAAGAGGATCGGTCGGAGAAGCAAGAGTTTCTTTAGCCCCACGGTAATGGCTTTATGCATTTTTTTCAGTTAGATTCTCATAACAAGGAGGTAATCTTTTCCACCGAGCTCACGGGAGAAGACGCCTTTGAAATAGTCATCGGTTGTCATGCTTCTGAAATATACAACATTTTGCCTTTCCACAAGACATATCAGCGGACCAACTTCTTTAGCCGTTCCCATATTGTGAAACGTCGCCAGAGAAAGCCTCTCTTTCTCTGAGTTCACAGCCCCATTTGTTATGATCTACATTAATTGATAACCAATACCATATCATAATTAAGAACCAATTACAATGTCATACCATTTGCTCTCTCTCTCGCTCATAAAACTTACCTCTATCATGTCTCCAACATTGACAACGACAACATTTGGGAGAGGTTTGACCAAAACCCACTTGCTATTAATTTTTCTTGATTTGGAGACCTTCCACTCCATTAACCTGCAAAAGGATGGTGAACGGAATGCGAGTCAGACCAATAACCTGCTCGGGATCTGGACAAGGCGGGTAGTAATTCATCCTCATTATCTGTCATAAATCATCGTCAAACAACTTCTCCATCTCCTCAGAGTTTATCTTTAGTGCTATAAAACTCACTAACTGGTTATTTAAATCAAAATGTAGTAAAATAACATTCTTAACTGTTATTGGATACATTTTGGATCTCAATTACTTAATTTGGTTGGGGAATAAAATCTAAAAGCTTAATTCTTTGCATATGTAACCGGAATGAATAAAGATGATTTTACAATATAGATACCGCGTAGATTGGACTGTGGGCGAGGACAAGGGACCAGAGCCATGCCACTGTTAATTGATGCCGGAGGCAATTAAAAAATCAAATTTACACAGGAAAAAATGACTGATTTTGCAGGAAAAATGTAAAAAGAGTTAGATTTCAAAAATAAATTGTCATTTTTTATAAACAGTTTATGGAGTTGGATTATCTTATGAAACTTTAACAAATTTTCATATATTGTTATCTTTATAAAAATGCACAAATTTTGAACTTGCTTAGGACATTTCAAAACGTTGCGTCGGCGTCGCCAGAACCAGACCACAGCCGGAAAAGTATCCCCTGAAACACGTCGACCTTTGGAAGCATCCCAGTCCTCTTATACAAGTCAGCCAGCGACAGCGGTGACGGTGGATTTGGAGGAGTGTCGCGAGCCGGCGCCGGTTCCCCCTTCAGAAGAGCCACAACTTTCTCGAAATCTTCAGGGTCAACGCATGGTGACCGGCCATGATAAACAGATGACCATGGCTCCCTTGGCTTCCATGGCCGCTTCTTGCAAGAGAAAAAAACTGTTAATAATGCCACATATAATGATTTATGCGAGAGTGAGACTATTGGTTTTTTTATTTTCTTTTTAGCATATGATGGATACTTACCAGTGTTTATATGGTTTTAGACATGAGAAATAAGGTTTTAGACATGAGAAATAAACGCAGTACAGTTATTTAGTCTCTTTGAATTGACAACATTGTCGCATGTTACGACTCACGAGTGTGTTTATGTAAGAAAACGATGCTAATCTAGAAGTTTATTTGATGTCATCAAAGAATATGTTTTGGTTTGTAGACCAAGATATGGCTACTTTTCAACGTTCTTCTAGGCATTACAGGATCAACATTCATTATTGTCATTCATGTATTAGGGAATGAAAGATCCCATTTAGGATCCGCAGAAGAAAGTGGACTTACTAAAGGAGATATCTCCGGCAATTGTGATTAGAAAAGTCAATGCAGGTAAAACTAAACTAATCGCTAAAAGCAATATATATAGTTGACAAGTCTTTATATCATTCTTCTTGACTCTTCCTAGTTTCATTTCCAAATACTGTACAGGTCACTGTCCCCACGATGAGATCCCAGAGGAGGTAAATCCTATTATCTGCGAATGGATAGCGAAGGTCGAGATTGATGAGCAAGCGCTGAAAAGTCTCACCCCAGCAGATTTACCATAATAATAAAAGAAAAACAGAACAAAGGATTTGGTCATACAAATTTAGGTGGTGACGTGATGCCCTACGAATTGTTCATACATGTCATCAATTCAAATGCAAGAAACATAACGTTATTTTGTCTATCTGGCTGTACATATGATTCTTTGTTTATTTGTATACTTGGGAGATAGCTTGAGTTCTTCTATTCCAACGGAAATTGGGAGGAATAACTAAAATTAGAGGAATATAAATTAGTAGAATAAAATGAGAGGAATAGAAATTGTTAGGATGTTTTTCAATTCCACACGTTCTTTTTAATTCCTCTACCTTTTTTAAGAGGACCAAATCCAGAGTAAATATAACAGTTATTATCAAAATTGTGGGACCCACTATTTTTCAAAACAAAATAAAATAACTTGCAAATGGTGCACATTTAGAGGAATGTAGCGTAACTGTGAGTTCCTCTGGTTTTTATTCCGCTATTTCACCCACCATTTGCAGCCATTGTGTTTCGTTTCATCTATATGGAAGTACGTGCCGTTTTGGATGTCAAAAACGGCACATGGTTGGCTTTTTTTTAATCGAAATGGAAAACTGCACGTTTGCTTTCTTCCATATTCATCAGTTTTGGACCTATTCTATATTTTTTGTTTCTTTTAAATTTTCGCAGGTCGCTTAAGAGCTCAAACACAGAAGTCAGAAACCATAAATCCCACCAAAACGGTGTCGCGAGAACGTTGAATAATTATTATTAATGGCGCACTGCTTCTCATTATTTTATTCTCCTTGATCCGTTTTTGGACGATATAATAAACTTGCCGGAATCTGAACATCGAAAAATCCAAAAAATCGAACTCCGAATTAAAGGAAATCACAGACACCTGAAGGAAGGAAAGAAGGAAGGAAGAAGAAGAAGAGCGCAATATGTGGAGACGCGTGGCTTCACTTTCTCCGATGATTTCTTCATCATCTCGATCCCTTGCGCGTAACCAGGTGCGACGTTTTTCGCTTCGATTTTCAATCCCAATCGGTTTTGGTAGTCTTCTCCGGGTGTTATGAAATCGTTTTCTGCTCCCGCGCTCGATTCTTTTCATTTTGTGGTTTTTACTCAGTTCATTACTTTGTTTTCTTAATATGCCAGGCAACTTTTGGGCTCAAAGTTGGGGAATCTTTTGCAACGGAGACAATTAAACCGGTATATATACAGGGAGAAGCTCGATCAATCTGCTCGTTAATTGTGTGTTTCGTGTAACTAAACATGTTTTGTTTCTACTGTACATGTCACAGGAAGAACGGGTTTTACCGCCGAAAGAGAAGGCTCCATTCATTACATTTGTGCTAGGTGAGTTTCCGATTTTGGTGTTTAAATATGTTTGGAACGTTTTGAATCTGTCTATGTTTCTATTTGAGTTTCCTGTGAAATTTTGAAGATGGTAAGCCCTCATGGGGTTCTTCAATCAAAGGCACACGTTGTGTCCATTCTTTTGTAGTGAATCGGCATTTGTCGTTTGTGTCAAATGTTGGCATTTCAACAGTTTGAATTCAGTCTGATGGATTTATATAACCTCAGGCGGTCCTGGAAGTGGGAAAGGTACACAGTGTGAAAAGATTGTTGAGACCTTTGGATTGAAACATCTAAGTGCTGGAGATTTGCTCAGGAGAGAAATCGCAATGCACACGGAAAACGGGTAGGGCAATGAAGTTTCTCTGCGTTTTTCCAGTGTATTACTAAGAGAAAAGTATGTGGTCGTATCTGATGAATGGGGAATCTCAATTTCAGGGATATGATTCTGAACTTGATTAAAGATGGGAAAATTGTTCCCTCAGAAGTTACAGTAAAACTATTACGGAAAGAGCTGGAGTCGAGTGAAAGTTGCAAGTTTCTCATTGATGGATTTCCACGAACTGAGGAGAATCGTGTTGCATTCGAGCGCATAGTGAGTAGTGTACTAGTATCTTCTCGTCCTGTACTTCCCCTTGAAACAAAGCCTTGAATATGAACTAGCTCCTTGAAACTTTTGCAGGTAGGAGCAGACCCGGATGTAGTGCTGTTCTTCGATTGCCCCGAAGAAGAGATGGTGAAACGCGTCTTGAATCGTAACCAGGTGCTTATCTTAAAGTATCTCCGTTATCAAGCTTTTCAGCTAACAGTGCCTTGAAATTGAGTCCTTGTTGTTGCAGGGCCGAATTGACGATAACATAACTACAATGAGGAAGCGTCTGAAAATCTTTGAGGCCTTAAACCGTCCTGTTATCGAGTACTACAAAAACAAAGGAAAACTCTACACTGTGAGTGCATTGCAAACATATATGACTTCATCATCCCGTTCCTCTTTCTCGATGGAAGGTCGGAGAAGCTGTTGATAATGTTTGATTCAAATATCGTAGCTGATATTGTTTCATCCTTGGTGCAGATTAATGCAATAGGAACAGTAGATGATATATTCAAACAAGTTCTACCGATTTTCACTCCATTTAAGGTACACACTATCTCTGTCTCTGTGTCTGCATTTCAATTCAAAATGTCATTTTATTTGCATTCTTCGCATAGATCAATCTATTTTCCGAGTACGACAAGATTTGTGTTTTAACATCTGTGATTTTTTTTGTGTGCAGCAATTGAAACAGAGCCGCCATGTAAATCCAAAGTCTCCTCTCGGTTCGAGTTTGGTAGAAAATTCTTCCTAACCAAAACATAATCAGTCTGAAATTTGTTCATTACTCTTGAATTTTGATGCGCTTTGCATCATTTGTTTGTACTACCATGGCTCATAAAGGAAAAAAAAAGAACGTCACTAAATAATATTTACTAATATCATATTAAGCTCTGCTTCCCTCCATTTCTCGAATTCTCAACTCAAGCAGAAAAAAAAAAAAATATGTTGAGAACAGAGAAGATGGTGAGTATCGTTTACAAACCAAGCTTTTGTTATCTATCCGTATCGTCTTCTTCGATGAAAAAGAAACCCAGACATTACGAACAGTTGAAGCAAAACCGAACTCAAGAAAACAACAACAGTGGATTCACTTCCCTCTCCTTCACCAAACCATCTCCCACTGCGATCATGGTCGGGAAACAGTCGATTCAACGGACCAAACTCGAAGCCTTAGACTCAGTCATTACAGACCTCGAAACCTCCGCTCGAAAAGGCATCACGATCAGCGAACCAGAGATCTTCGCTTCTCTTCTGGAGACATGTTACACCTTGAGAGCCATTGACCATGGCGTTAGAGTTCATCGTCTTATACCTGTGTACCTCCTGCGCAACAACCTGGGGATTTCGTCAAAGCTCGTTAGGCTCTACGCGTCTTGTGGCTACGCGGAGATTGCACACGAGGTGTTCGATCGAATGTCTAAGAGAAAGGCATCAGCTTTTGCTTGGAACTCTCTTATCTCGGGATACGCCGAATCGGGTCATTACGAAGACGCCATGGCTCTCTACTTTCAGATGGCTGAAGATGGCGTTAAACCGGACCGGTTTACTTTCCCAAGAGTCTTGAAGGCTTGTGGAGGAATTGGGTCTATTCAGATTGGAGAAGCGATTCACCGTCATTTGGTTAAGGAAGGTTTCGGGTACGACGTCTACGTGCTCAATGCTCTTGTTGATATGTATGCAAAATGCGGCGACATTGTTAAAGGAAGGCATGTTTTCGACATGATTCCTCACAAAGACTATGTTTCCTGGAACTCCATGCTGACTGCTTACCTTCATCATGGCTTGTTACACGAGGCTATGAACATTTTCCGTCTGATGGTTCAACAAGGGATTGACCCTGATAAGGTTGCTATATCTAGTGTCCTAGCTCGAGTTTTGTCTCTTAAACATGGACGTCAATTGCATGGATGGGCAATTAGGCGAGGAATGGAGTGTGAGTTATCCGTTGCGAATGCTTTGATTGTTCTCTATTCCAAAAGGGGACAGTTGGGTCAAGCCTGCTTTATATTCGATCAGATGCTCGAGAGAGATACCATATCTTGGAATGCTATCATCTCTGCTCACTCTAAAGACTTTAATGGTTTGAAGTATTTTGAGCAGATGCAGCGTGCTGATGCTAGACCTGATGTTATCACATTTGTCTCGGTTCTATCTCTCTGTGCTAATACAGGAATGGTCGAAGATGGAGAAAGAATATTCTCTTTGATGTCGAAAGAATATGGGATAAACCCGAGAATGGAACACTACGCGTGTATGGTGAATCTCTATGGAAGAGCAGGGATGATTGAGGAGGCCTACACAATGATTGTTCAAGAGATGGAGTTTGAGGCTGGTCCAACTGTTTGGGGAGCTTTGTTATACGCTTGTTATCTACATGGAAATGTAGATATGGGAGAAATTGCTGCTCAACGACTTTTCGAGTTAGAACCTGATAACGAACACAATTTCGAGCTGTTGATGAGAATATATAGCAAGGCAAAGAGAGAAGACGATGTTGAGAGAGTAAGGCAGATGATGGTAGACCGAGGATTGGAGACATAAAAACTGATTCTACTTGAAGGTACATACGAGTTTATCTTTCTTAAATCATCAGCCCATGTATATCATATTATGTTGAATAATCTGTACACACACAGGTAACTTGTTTGTTCATAGAGAAAAGAATTGCGTGATAGGTGTGAATGCGTACGCGTCTGATTGGTTAGCTGTTAGAAGTGATTTCTTATGTCTAGACTCTCGTGGGATGTCTTTTGCAAGATTTGACTTAAAAACCAGCGTCTTTCACTAGATTATACTTTTGCCACTGCATTATTCAATTGAAAAGCCATATTTCTCGTGACCAGTGTTTCATATGGTTTAGTAACATGGGTTTAGTCATTGGTCACGTGCATTAGGACCCACACCACTTGCATATTTAGAAAGCTAGGATCCAAATATGCTGTCTAAAAGAATCATAAGATAATGTGAAGCAATAAAAACACTGTAGATGAAGACAAACAGTTCCAGCTTATCCTCTTTTATTGATATCCTCATTTCATTACATTTATTAACGTTTCAACTAACTCCAATGTGTTAGGATTTAAGGATCAATGCATCTGCATTCACATATTCATTAAACCTCTCTCTATAAATCCCTGAACCCTTTCGCTGCTACTCCCACTTTTGTTAAATTCAGAAACTCGTTTGTGTTTGGAACCCAAAATGGCGAAAAGTTTAGATCTTTCTCTGATTCTCTTTGTTCTGTATGTGTCCACCGCAGCAATAGCCATGGCCAGAAACCTTGGAGAGGAATCTAGTGATGAAACAGAGTTCATTAAAGCCTCTTGTGAGACAACAACGTACCCGGAACTATGCTTTCAGTCTCTGTCTTCATATGCAAGCGAGATCAAGAAGCGGCCACGTCAGCTCGCCGAAACAGCGCTTGCCGTTAGCATGGCCCGAGCGAAGTCAGCCAAAACATATGTCTCAGAGATGACCGACTATAAAGGAATCACAAAGAGGCAACACGAGGCTGTACTGGACTGTGTAGAAGAGATGGGAGATACTGTTGACAGGTTGAGCAATTCGCTGAAGGAACTGAAGCATCTGGAGGAAGGCGAAAGCGGACAAGACTTCTGGTACTGTCTGGGCAATGTCCGGACGTGGACAAGCGCGGCTCTGACAGATGAGACCACGTGTCTTGATGGGTTTGGAGGGAAAGCCATGGATGGAGAGCTGAAAAGCTTAATCAGAGCACACGTTCTGCTTGTGGCGCAAGAGACGAGCAATGCATTGGCTTTGATCAATGTCTTTGCTTCCAAGCATTGAAAATAGTGCAAAGGTTTGGTCTTGGGGACTTGAGTTTTTGACTCGTGGATTTGGTTTGTATTGTGTTTTCCAAGAAATATGTTTTGGTTTGGTTCTGAGTCATATCCATTTAGCTTGCCACATTATTATATCATCTACGGTCTTACATAGTTTGAAGCTGTTGATTTTGAAATTTGATTTTTGGTTGGGATATTAGAGATTTGTTTGCCATGTACATTATTTGCAATCTTCTCTTCTTAAGCCTCTCCCAAGTCATCTTTGATGTTCCTCCATTCATCTGAGATAGTGATGGCAGTAGAGCTAAATCCCAGATAGGCCAGAAGGGCTTATGGGTTTGGCCCAACAATGTCCTCGATGATCGGAAACCGAACCTTTAAAAAAAAAAAAAAAAACCAACTTGGATACGACTATTGATATATGAAACGATATTTTGAATTATTTGCGCAAGATGATACCTGATGTAAATGTTACAACATCAGAGATACAATAAATGAATAATACATGCAGTGTCATCATCAACCCCAAAATATTATTAACTTATTCTGAGTCTCTGACTAACATACATAAGATAAGATGCAAACAAAAATCTCAATTTTTATCTCCGTACTCGATATTAAGCAGATTACATAAGACCTTTTCAAATGATATTTTCATCAATAGAAAGTGACTTTTACGGTTTTACCCAATTTCTAACATAGAAATATTAAAGAAAAATACTTTAAAAATAAAGCTTGACCAATTATAAATTAACAAAATAGCTTTATAAAAATTTTGGACAAAGATTTATGAAAAAGTTTTATTGGCCAGGAAGAGCGCATATTTTGTCGGGATTTTGAAGCGGACAGCGCCACGTTGATCAAGATGTCACACAGTCTTCTATCGAGTAATCAGTTTTGTTTACTTTCCAATCTATGGGACGTCGAGTTATGCCTTTACCGGGATAGGTTTTCTAGTTTTTCCCTTTTTTTAATTTCTTGCATTTTAAATGTTTAGACAAGCTTTTTGACCCGTAAGTTTAGATTCATGTTTGTTGACATAAAGAAAATCTACGCAATCATTCCTCCAAATGGCGAAAAAAGTCCTAAGGTCAACGGCAAATGGCCCAATTGCAACCGCTCATCATGGCATATGTCCTAATTAGTCCGTCGTCTAACATGTTGATTCTTGTATAGTCGAGCCTCGGCACAATATAGTCCACCATATACTAATTGTTCTGTTACCTGTTATTATTTTAACAATATCGACGGTTTGAACACACGAATGAAGTACCAAAAGTCCAAAACATATATAAACTTCGTGAAAAGTATTGGTACTTCAACTTCAAATGCACATATTGTGATTGTCAAGTAATTCGAAAACGTTACACATTGTGAAAATTTTATGTGATTACTAATTATGACATTAAAAACAAAACAACACGTACAACTTTATCAAACAAGCAAAAAAAAAAAAGATAAAAGAAAAACGTACACATGCACATGCACATGCACAGATATGAGGTGAATATAATGGTTAATTGATCAGTAACGTATATAATTAGTAATAAGGGCTAAGGTATTGCTTGTAGTCCTTGAAAGATCAGAAACAGCCTTCTTCACCTTCTTCTTCGTCTCCGCATTCACTTTTCCCTCCTCGAACTCGTCCGTACACGTGGACTCGTCTGTCAACGCCGAGCTCACCCACGTCTTCACGTTCCTTAGGTGCTCCTCCTTTGAGATTCCTCCGCCGTTGAGGTTTTTCATCTCGGTGGTCGCTTGCTTGAGCTCGTCGACAGTGTCCTTCATCTCCTCCAAACAGTCCGTGAGGATTGAGACCTCGGGGCTGGAGGCGGATTTGGCCTTTTTGAGAAGGTCAGAGACGACTGACGTGGCTTTTTTGGCGGATTTGAGGTTGACGCTGAGCGATGTTGTGCAGAGTTTGATTGGGTTGGATTTGATGGTTGAAGAGTAGGAGGACAATGAGTTGTAACACATTGTAGGGTACGTTGTTGAGTTGCATGCCGTTTTTAAGAACGTTTTGTAGTTTTGGTATCTGGCTGGTGGAGTTGCTGCTGTTTTCGGGATGTCTGATGAGTTGATGAGAGCAATGAGTGCTAGAGAGAGTATCACGAAACGCAACATGTTAAGGGTTTTTGTACTTCTTAGTTTGGGATTTGAGAGAGAATAAAAATGCAAGTTTTTTTGCGAATTGTGAAACTACATGGTATGTGTATATGTATATTTATATTCACACACATTGATTATTAATGTACGTATCTCAATTATTAAGGAAATGATTGGATCTAGAGTCTAGACTTCTAGTCTACCCTCTATATTGGGTTCGTAATGGAATAAAAAAAATTATATTTTAACCAAACCATAAAATAGTCTGTGTAAATCTTTTCATTTAATTTTTTAAAAAACGGCAGAGCTACTAATTTCGGGTTGAACGGTAACCATGTAGGTTCATTGTTGGTTCTACAGCCTATCCAAAAACGAATTAAAACGCGATAAAACTTTATAAATAGAATACATGCTTAAGATATTCGAAATACATTCAAAATCATGTGAATTGTGACATCTCATTCTGTTTGTTCCATTCTTCCGGATCATTAACCACTCATGTATGTTAATATTAATTTTTGTTTGTAAATGTCGTTTTCCATCAATCAATATACTGTATAGTGTAAACAATCATAAGAAGCTATCATAACTTGCAAAACATGGCTGAAACAAATTACATGACCGTCTACTTATCTATCTGTTTATAATAATTTTGGAAAACCTTGGCGTCTCAAATTATACCAAACAATCAAGAAACATTTTATTTTTGGTGTCCATATAAAATTAGAAGATGAATACAAACTCCATTCCGGTGTTTAAGCAAGGTGGCACGTGATGAGATATGATTCCCATGAAATAAGAACGTGGACCAGATCTCTTATTTCGGAGAAACATCATTTTCTTTTAAGATAGTATGAATCATCTTCCTTCTGTAATTATTACGAAAGACAGATCAACGTATCATGCATGTAAATTATAGGGAATGATATTCAAATTGATCTCTGATGCATGATATATACATAGTCGGTGTTTATTTGCTGGGATTTGCACACAGGGCCGTGCATACCTTGAAACAAAAAGGCAAAATCCCTCTTTTAACTTTCCCCCTGCGTTGTCCAAATAATTTTATTCAAAGAATTTTTTCTAATAAAATAAAATGCTAGACAACATACGTTTGATATATGGTTTATATCGGTCAAGTCACTCTCACGGTCTCACCAACTCTACCCGCTCAAATAAGCATATGTCAATCCTTAAGTAGTAAAAAACTCATCAAAAATGGGTTAAAGTAAGATACGTAGGTCTCGGTTGTTTATTTGCGTTTGTGTTTAAGTTTGCATTTGTATTGCATGAGTTTACATGTAACAGTATTTCGTATTTGTATCAAACGAATTTATTATCTTCAGCATCTAAAACAATTCTTTGGGGTTAATTGTACGCACAAACACCAAACGAAAACGGAAAGTTCATGTAAGCGCAAATGCATATTGGCATGTGAAACAATCAAGATCCTATGTTTACCGAATCATATGAAGAGAAAAAAGCATCCAACAATTAAAAGATCATGTGGGATAATGCCACAAGACAGCCAAATGTCACACATCTATTAGTAGTGCCGACAAACAAGTGTACTTGACATATGATTCAAAATACAAAGTACATAAAAAAATATTCAAACAGCAAGTGGGGCTTTTACCAATTAGAGTTAGCATTCGATTATGCTGATTGAGAACATATCGGGAAACATGAAGGATGTGTATGTTTTAAAAGAAAACAAAAATAGAAACCCCAACTTTTTCATTACAATTGAGAAGAGTGGTAACAAAGAACAAAAAGCAAAATAATCCAATATGATTCTGAACCAATTTGATCTAATACCACGCAAGAACCAGAAGTTGTTCTGATCCATGGAAAGCAAATATCTATGGAAGATGAGCATTAATTAATCGGAAAATCACAAATAATCCAATGTTTAACATCTAATACGATCTACAGCCGAGCTAGTAGGGACATCAGGGAAAACAGACCGGAGGACTTCACTTCCTCCAGTCGATCAACACAAAGATGTAAAAAGCTCAGCAAAAGGTGAGAACCGAGGCGAGCAATGCCATTAGCATGCTAAACATTAGCTTCAAGTTTCCATTAAATATAGATGTTGCAGCCGAATGGTGTTGTTCCCTGAAACAATCATGAACAAGAGTGTTATGATCTATATCATATTGTAGGACAAGAGGGTGCGAGAGAAGGATATCAAAGTTTCAGAATCTTACTTCTGTAAGTCCTTAAGGGCACCACAGTAAAGAACATTGTCAGGGGGATCCATCTCTGTCTGGCCATTCTCCTCGGGGTTTATGATCCGCATGTAAGTTTCTTCACCAAGATACCATCTGTCAAGATTCTCTACTCTGATGTTCCAAACTCCGACATTATCAAGGGAAATAAGTCCAGCCGTCCATCCCCCTGGGTAAACCTAAGTCACAAGAAAGCCAAAAATAAAATTGATTAGGAAAACTTGCAGTTCAGAGTGATGTGAGAGATGCTGCGGTGTCTGAACCTCGATTGTGCTTCTTGAGATGGCATCGTAATTGTTATATGAACCCTTTTTGTCTTCTGACCAAACACCAAAATCCATCCTGGATAACATGGTACATCGACACCAGATTTTATTTTCTCGATAGATATTAAAAGGAGAAACAAGTGTAGATGACAAGGTGTCATGGTTTCCCTTACCCAACAACGAAAAACGTATAGCCATCAACATGGAAGCTCTGCATCTCGGTGTCATTGTTCTGGAAAACAACTTGTATAAAGCCCTTGTATGTTGCGTTGATCATAGATCTGTCCAAACGAGGAGGTCTATCAAAAGGCCTGTCAGGAAAGTCCAGCTTATAAGCTCCTTTCACCTTGTGGCGATCCGCAAGCCTCACTGGAGTGCTTGGATTCACAAATGAAATCCCGTTAAGTGTAGCGCGGAGTGACCCGTTAATTGTTGTTGGAGGCAAACTTCTCAAGATGTATGTGTTAGTAATGTTTATTTGACCGTAGTGAAATGATCCCTGCGGATTTGGACGAGCTCCACTTGCAGATGTGTTTTGCCTGCAGATCAAAAGAGTCAGCTTTACCGGCATAAAATCTTGGTGTAGCAATAAGCAGGGTAAGATTAAAATGTTTTTGCTCCCACAAGCTCAAATAAAGCAAACCTGATGGCCCTTGGCTGGCTCATAGCTGACCACGGGGTAGAAACATCTGTTTTTGGAACTGGTAGAGGACCAGAAGCAGGTCCATTGGAATTAGAATAATGGAGAATGGCGACACCAGTGACTCTTTGCCACACGGTTTCATTCACAAATCTAGCACTGGCCACAATGTAGTAGTCACTTGTGGCGTTTTGGTCCATGGTTACCAAGAATGAATACGACTGCCCAACATGAATATCAAAATCGGTAAAGTTGGTCTGTGAGGTATAGTGACCGTCGGTCTCTACCAAAAGCAAATTGTGGTTCTGAATCCTAAAGTTCAGGCTTGTCGAGATCCCAACATTGTTAACACGGATTCTGTATGTTTTTCCTGCATTATATAACACCGTTATAGCAACATAGTAAGCTAGTCGTTTGAAGTATTAAAAAGTACGAGGCTTGACAAATCTTCTTGATTTTTCCCTACAGATTCGACGATTTAAAATTTTGAAGTACCATCTTCACAAGATGTTCAACTACATGAAACAGTTACCCATGTATTAAGAGCTATTAATTAAATAAGTTTTAAACCACCACAAATAACTGAGATTGGAGACCCAACGCAGGTAGCTCCTCAAACAAAAGTTTACTAGTATGCAAAGGAAAAGTCACATGAGAAACGAGTCCTATGTGGCTATGTTTCATGAGACAAAGTGAAAGCAAAATTCCTGGAAACTCCTAACTTAGTACCTGGTTCAACATGAGCGGTCAGGTAATCAATTCCATCAGGTACACTACTGTTGTACTTGTAAGGACCCTTCCCATTGATGAGGACTCCATCCGGCATCCCAAGTTCTTTCCCAGAGTCAAGTACTTTCCTTAATGCCTGAAAAGCAAATGTATAGATTAAAAAAACGGGTAATGAAAACCAAAAGGCACACAAAGGCAATAGACTAAGGTGATGATTACATACTTTATGGTCCTGAGTGTACCAATCACCAATAACGAAGATGAGTTCGCCGTCAGGCTGTGGGAAAGGGATAGGAATAATGTTCCGGTTGTTAATCACGATGGGACCAAAACCACCAGATGCTCTCTGAAAGTTGATTGAAGGGGCGTAGTAAAAGCTTCCAATTTGATCTTTCACTTGAAACTGGTAAGTAAAGTTCCATCTCGGAGGAATTGGGCAGTTTGTGCCAAGCACACCGTCCTGCCACGAGTTACGCCGCATTTGGATGCCAGGCCTATTCCAACATACAGATAGAAAAACCCCAAAGAAGCATTATAGAATGAGAATCAAACACCTTTAGAAAACCGTGTGATAAGTTGGTAAAAGAAAAGGACAGTTATTTGGTCTCACCAAGTCAAGAGAAGAGGCTCATCCAAATGATTGAAGACTTTAACAACAACGTTGTAGTTGGTAGTAGCATTAAGAAGAGGTCCTGGAAACTGCCCATTGACGGCTATCACCTGAACTCAATCAGAATATGTTTAAACCATATATCCGAAGTTAGCACCAAACCAAAGTAGCAAACTTTTTGTAAATAACAGGAACCATTAACTGGAAAAAAAATACCTAAACCCAAGTAAAATCATAATTTTTAGATTCTATGGTAATGGAGCAAACACATCACAGTCGTCAAAAACCCAAAAGACACCGAGTCTCTCGATTGACAGCGAAAAGTCGGTGAGAACCTTATTATGACACCGAATCCGAGATTTCTGTGGGAAAAGGGTAAGAGAGTAAAGTGGGGAGCGAGAAGCGAACCTGTTGAGGAACGCCGAGAGGCGAAGCTGTGATGTAAGAAACTTTGAAGTCGTAGGAGACGAAAGGGTCCGCCGCGAAAGACACGCCGGAGAGAAGTACGAAGCAGATGAAGGAGGTGAAGGCAGAACAAGGAGACAAGTAGAGAGAAACCGCCGCCATTGATTTCGGGTGAATCTTCAACGTTTTGGTAATCACAAAGCTACGGATTTGACATAATTATGGTGACATTTGAGATGAAAAGAGAAAAAAAAAACGGTAGAGAGAAAGGCGAAGAAATGTGAGAAGTGTCAGTGTGGGTTTTTGAATTTCTCTTACATGAGAGTGGACAATGAGGGACAAATACAAAGGCCCCCGTTTTTCCATTATTTTTTTCTATGCTTTTTGGCATTTACTCTATAAATAGTTATTTCAAACAAAAATTCTGTCATGTATTTAAATTTGAATTATTTTGTCTTGTATATTAAATTTATATATTGCATAATTAAGTTTGTATTAAAACTGTGCTGTTTGAGATTAAACTTTAGTATCTAAAAGTCAAATGATTGATAAGGGTGTAAATGATTTTGTTCAAAAACAAAAAAAAGAAAGATAATGATGTAAAATGTTGATGTAAAGGTAAAAAACTTCATGGTAACATGATAAAAAGTTCGTATACATTGAAACTAAATTATTGTAACTCAAGACAAAACCTAAAGATTGTAGATAATTTTATTATTTGTTATCGTTATGCGAAGAGGTTTTTTTTTTTTCTCCCCAAGATCATGTAACTTGCATAAATCAGTAGGATTATGTCTTAGTCAAGATTTCATGTTTTATTTCTTTATATGTTAATTCAACGTGTGATATGATGTAATTGCGGAAAACGTATATTAAACGTTTCATGAAAAAAGTCAAGACTGTTGATATGGTAGGGGAAACTAACTTGCGTTAAAATTTAACAATAATGGTCGAATCACTTGTTAATGGAGCCAGGCTTAGATCGGCCTACTTAATCTAGTATAATTGAATAGAAGATGAATCAAACCATGCCAAAGTAGGCAGAAATAAACCAGAAGTTGAGGACAAAAACACCAAAAAGATTTGAAAGTCAAGGGTACGTGTAAGACCGTTTGAAATGCAAAGATTGAGGAGACGACCTGGAAACATGCGCAGAAGAATGTGGGAACAAATCACCACCTTTTCTGCTCTTTTGCTTTTATTATTATGACACCAATTTGCTCGCCCTTGTTGGTCGGGATCGAGCTTAATATAATACTTACTCAACTAACTACTGAGTCGTTATATTATGATATCCCGCGCTGATCCATTATTCACTGAAAAGAGGTTAACTTATTCAGTGAATGTATTATACAAATATATCGAGCTAACTAGAATCGTATATAAATAGATAAACTGGTTCTCTTTTGCCAAAGCAGTTTACGCTCTTGCATGGGCAACAAGAAAGTGTTGCTTTTTTTGAAAGAAACAAATCTGTTCACAATCTTTTCTGGCTTGGAATTGCGTTAAAAGAACCTCCACGATGCTTCTTTATTGATTTTATATAGTAGTATAATGTAATATAATCGAAATGGTTATGAAATATATCAAATTGTATCTGCATTGCTTCCTTCGAGCAAATTTTAAATGTCATGTAGTTATAACTTCCAAGTATTTATTTAATGAGGGGTTTTCAAAACTCTTTCTTCACGGCAACAAATAAATTGTTACTTTTATCAGGAATTTCTTTAGCAAATGTAGTTTAGTATTAATCACAGACAAATCGAAGAGTTATAGATATATATAACAAAAAGCATTATGAATGTACCTACGGCTTGCTTTTATTCTTTCACAGATTATCCTCTCTCTTTAGTCCATATAATGGATCACATCGAGGAGCTCTTTGATTTTTTAAAATAAAAGCTAATATGTATCATCAGTATTCGGACCACCTTTAAAATAATAATTATTTTTTAGTCTACTTTAATTTGTTTTCAGCAGGTGATGTGTTGGTAAGAAAATCATAATTCCTCCAACCGAGGCTGCATATATATTATTAGTTTATTATTAGAATACAATACATATTCGTCGAGACTGCTTTCCCTCGATATATTTCGGAATATTTGGATGATAATATTTTGAAAATAATAGACTAAATCCTAAAGCAACCTGAGTTCACAGAACAACACATAGACTCTGTTCCATTTCATGCTAGCGACAAGATCCACTATGCAGACGAAATGGGAGAACGTGAAGACAGTAAAAAGAAACCAGACTCATCCAATACCATGGTTAAACTCATTTAGAGTATGGTTAGGACGTCTAGTTAATGAGTTTTGGTGTTTTACTTAATGATTCAGGTTTTATATTAGAGTGTTTTCTTTTCTGATTAAGTTGTATCAGAACCTCTCTATTGATTCAATCAATCTATTAAGAGGAAGATTAGCCAAAATCTTCTTTCTCTCTCTTTCTCAAGTGAACAAAGATTCATACCACAGACGTGGCGAGAATCACGGGCTAAAGCATGAACTGAGCTCATGGAACACAAGCCAGATAAAGAACACAAGCTACGCTGTAGACACTTCCTAAAGACGATAAACAAACTGTAGGCAAGTGTTTTCGTCAATTGGCAAGAACTGTTTATCAAATTATAAACAAGAATTAATAAGGGTTGGTGGGACTAGCAAGAAAAGTGCAGCACATGGGGAATGGAACTCATCTACATGATCCAGAAGACGCAAATGAAACATACGAAACTCACATAAAAGCTTTTAGATGTAACAACGCAAAACCCCAACTTAAAGGAAAGCAAGACCAGTCAAAGAGAGAACAATAACAGCTTAGGACACTAAGGCCTCGGTGAGAGACTCATGTTTTCATCAACCAACTTCACCAACTATTCTATGCGAAACGTTGCTAAGTTCCTATTATGATCGATGACAACTTCACATTTTCAAAGGCATTTACTCACCTTTATAGTTATGTCTGCCTCAACAATGATGGAGAGGTCGACGAGGATGTTGTCTTCTACTTTAGTGGCTTTAGAGAGCCCATCTTCGAGCTTGAGACAAAGCCCCCTACACATCTGATCTTTTAAGAGCCCTATCAAGCCACCTTGACTTGCTCAAAGCCTGCGTTTTCTAAACACGCAACTAAAGGAACATATGTTAGTACACCTAGCAAAAACTTCAGGAACCAAAAACCAAGAAACCTCAAAACCTGCAGATCTAAGTTATCAAAGCCAAGATAGAGGCGATAGGAGGATTTTTTTTTTTTTTTTTTAAGTTTTCAGACAAAAAATTGAGTTCACACATTTGATGATATACTACATAACAAGCTATTCGATCAATAACAGCAGATTCTTTAATTTACTTCTTTTTATTGTAGATTACACATTCTTATACAGGAGAGGTAGCAGCATAGAGTGGTCACTCTCATTCGAGAGTGGAGCTGAGGTCAAGACTGCGACAAAGTATCTCCAGTCCACCAGGGTATCAGCACCTTGAGTAAATATCCAAAGTTTTATTATTCGCAAGAGAGCAATGAACAGACGCTATACACTAGAGCCTCTTCCTCTCTATAGCAAAGAGTGATGCACAAAACGCCTTCTATTTACAGCGGGTGAAGCTTGGAACGTTGGGTGGTGTGTAAGCTTAAGGACAATGATATGTCCCGAATCATTTATCTATACCTAAGGTTGAAACGGAAGTGCAGCAAGTGCTCAGTATTTTTACACAAACTATCATCACATCTGGAGAAGATTGTTCACTGTAACAGCAACAGAGTTTGTTCTCTGCAAGTCCTGCAAGAAATTGAAACGCAACATGTTCTAGTATCAAGTCAAGAGAATCTTAGAACTGAACCATTTGGTATCCCGTCACACATTCATCACTTAAGGACCAGTCATGTACAAACAAGAGAACAAGAAACGGACAATGGTTAAGGAAAATTGACCATATTAGTAAAGTGACCAAATTCAGTTTAAGTATGATAATTTGTGAAACTAGCAAAATGACCCAGAAACTCAACCACGTATGCACTTCCCGTCAAAGGTTACAGATTATCCAATATGCACTAAAAATTTACCTGGAAAATAATTTCATCGGGCACATGTGGCATGACTTCCCTCACTGTTTCGGCCATAGCTAGTATATTTGCTAAGCTTTCATTTGCCCCACTTGATACAGTTCTTAGATGCAGACCACCTGTCCTTCCACCAGCACCTGGAGGTACTGTTGTAGAAGAAGTGGATGCTTGTGAAGGGTTCATCGGCCATAGACTCCAAGCAGCATCGTCAAGTGCAGTTTGAGCATAACTTTCCCCAACAGATGCAAGATGCCTCATCATCATCTGAACCCGCCCCAGTCCAACGGACCTAGAAGCGGTAGAGGGACCAGCGACATCAACACCCTGACCTGACCATGTCTGTAGCCAGCTTGGGTCCAATCCTATGTTCCTATTTTGTTCACAAAAGGGTGACAATTTTTACAACATCCAATAAAAAGGAACAAATAGTGGTCGTCACAAACCAAGTATTATTAATAATATGTAAAATACTTTGAATATTGTTTTAAATTAAGGCAACGAAAATTTCGTATATCAGCACCAAGATTAAGGAGTAATGGGAAAAAGGATCATTAAGTTATAAGCAAATTGTTATTTTAGTTTAGTTAATAAGTAAATCATGAGAGAAGAATGAACTGAACCTCGAAGGATCACTTTCAACGGATTCTGGCATCTCTGCAGGAAATAATCCCGTGGCTAGTGGAAGCCCAGGACTGTTTTGTCTTTCAAGCTGACGGGCTAACTGCTCATCACTTGAGACGTCCACTGTGCGAGGGTTCACCTCAGTTTCAGTTCTACCAACAAAAAGAGGCTTACGACATGTAGGGCAAGAATAAACCTCATTTAGACCTTGATCCAACCTGCCAGCATCAAAGCATCATCAGGATCAGCAGTTTCAGTCATATATACTTGAGGCTGTCGGAATCTAGCTAAGCGCACCAGGATCGCAGGCATCCAAGATGGAAAAGGTGGTTGCAGTGAAGCTTTTTAGCCTTAGCCATTGGTTCCTGCCATTCATAATGTATCCAAGAGTTTGAGGTATTGAAAAGGTGTATGAAAATAAGTCTATAGCAGAAGCATACCCGGCATATAGCACATTCATCATCATATGTCCGTAACTCTTCATTGGTCGCATCAGGAAGGGCTGCATGGAGAGCGCCCAGAGCTATTCTCAGTTTAATGTATCCTTTTATTCGTTTCAAAATTGCACTGAGCAATGCCTACCAAACCAAACAGAAAACCAGGTAGAAGATACAACAATTATATGTTGTGCTCAGTATGAAGTAATCAAAAGAGCGATATTATATTTAAAAAGTCAATTTACAAACTTACACGTATGTTGAGAAACAAAACTGCATCCACCAGATGAAAGGCAATGCCATGCAGCCACCAGATGTGCAAATAATGACCTAGTGCCATTACCAAAGTAGCCATGTCCAGGAAGAAACCAAGGTTTCGGTTCAGGAGGCCCTTCCATTCCAACAGTGAGCCTATCCAAAGGGTAAGAATTTCCTTGAGATGTGGAGTTCCAATAGACCAGAAATATCCATGGAAATTATTCCCGGGTTAACAGAAAAAACATGGCATAACAACAGAAAAGAAATACCTGCTGTCATGGAATCGAGAAACTTAGATCTTTGGCAGTCTGAGTTCTTCACTGCTAAGTGGTTGATCCACATATCAAGCAGCTGAAACCCATGAATTAACAGCGCCTGCAAGATAAGCCGATCAGCTCTATATTTTTTTTGGCTATGGCTACAAAAGAAAGAGAAAAAGTAGGACGAAGAAGACAACTGCTATTAGTAAGTACCTGCAAGGTCTCAAAAGCTATACTGCATGGCTCAAAAAGTAACAACAGATACACAGAAGAACCAATTGTATTGTATGTCATTAGGGAAAGCTTTATCCTGCAAGGTATGAGGAAAAAAGTAAAGCCTTTTACTCAAAATATCATTTAAAGATGAATGATCTCATTACTCAAGAGCGTTGGCCATGTAGGTTAATTCGTTTTACCTCCTTGATAATACACATTACTCGATTTTTTAAAAAGAAGTATATATGGAGTCCAGAGAGAAACTAGAATGGAACATGACTTTTCTAGTTTAAGTTCGAAAAGAGATAGAAAATGCAGCAATTGAATATTTGACAATATACCATAAGGTTTGGGAAATACCACAACATATCAACAGAGAGAACCAAGAACAGCACTGAATACACACGAAAGTATGTCCAAGGTGTAGAAGAAGGAGATGCATTCAATCGTTCAAGCCGGTCTCTAGCCAAAGCTTGAAACATCTACATGACATTAGAAATTTTAAATTAGGAGGGTGTAGATAATTTAGGTTATCTTATCGTAAATCAAGAGCGCCAATATTTCCTATAAATAGTCTACCATACCTTTAAAGTGCATAGAACAGTCAGCCAAACTGTCCACAGTACACCCTGAAATATTGTTGGGGGAATCACCAGCGGCAGAAACGTACCCTATAGAAAAGATGATTAAAAGGGTTTAATCTATTGGCACCCAGAATACATACAGGTATATGCAAATAACTCAAATTACGGTATATGCAGTAAACAAACAAAGTGCACGAGTAAATGGAAGAAAAAATGTGGCAGAATCCTCTGTCTAAGCAAAGACCTCGCTTAAGCCTCAAAAAAACCTATTATGTTCCTTTTTGTTACTCTGCCACTAAAAGTATATTTAATATATTTTTCCTGCAGCTGTTTAGAAATAAAGTAATGAAAAACACCAGGAATCTCACACAAAACACAGAGTGTAGGTTACTGTATGTCGCAGTTTAGTTTTCAATTAAAGTACGAACAGCTACCTTGTAAATGATGTAATTGGCAAGTCGCTCCACCAACTTTTTAGTTTCAACTCCATATAAATCTCCAAAAAATAGAGCCTGCAAAAAAGAGGTTAAAAGACATTAGAACCACAGAAAGTGGTCAAAAGACATTTCCAGAAATAATTAAACAATTAGTAAGACTGTGCCACATTAATATGGTAACGAACAGCATGAAGTCGTATCTTCTTGAGTTTTCTTTCATGCAAGACATTCAACAAGCCGGAAACAGAGTTTGATTCTTACAGATTAAGAACACGTGCTTTCTATGCATAGCACTTAATTCGTAGGAGTACACTAATTATAAATGTTTTCGCTTGAAACCAACCTAAGAACTATAAATTGGACTCTTTCTAACAGAAGAGATATCAGTGGTGACAACTGACAAGTATGATACTTCGAGAGCAATAAAATAGTTCCCAAAGCAGCATGTGAAACCGATAAGAATAAGAGTAACAACTAATGAGACACCGACTTGTTACTGTGACTAATGTAGCTTAGGAGTAAAAAAAAAGCTTAGTCTAGAAAATACCTAGGAGGAAATTTCACAAAGGTGTTAAATACTTAAATCTCTTGAAATATTGATCTAAGTTTGAAAGACAAATTCCATCGATTGGGAGGGAGCTTACAGTGAGACAAAGTTTACGAAAGCTAGGTAATTGAAAAAACCATTGCTTATATGGAATAACCAGGCCTAAATATGTTACTCTTACCTTGAGAGAAAGTACGAGAAGAATATACACATTGAGCACAAAATTTGTCAGCAGGGCGATTGTAAAGTAAGAACCCAGAAGCAGCTCAAGGGCATGCTCAGAGTCTCCTAAAGAAATGTTCTTGGCTATCAGCCCATCAGCTCTAAGCCTATCGAGAGACAACTCTGTCCAGACTTGAAGCCCCAGAAAGCTCAGAGCTGTTGATGCCACCGAGATGGGCAAGTATCTTATCCCCATTAGGAACTATAACAGCTTCGCCACTTAAACTTAGTCCCCAGAATCTCAACTTAATCATATTAGCATGACACCCATCTGCAGTCACATGATCTCTCATCAGTATCTAAAGACTTGGACGAGACAAACGAACACAAAGCCAAAGCGACCAAGCAATGAACAACCGTAATCACAAAATCAACTTAGTATCCGATCACCACGAGAGAGTTCATAAGAAAATACACGATGTACGAAACTAAAATAACGATTTGCATCAGAAAGACAGAAACTTTTGCAGACAATTGAGCTCCATAGCAGCGGAAAGCAAACAAAAAAAAATGGATTCTTTCAGAATTGAGTATATCCCTCATAATTCCACAGGTGAAATTCGATGCATAAGGAAGAACTCGGCTCTGGAGAAGTCATCGCACGCGAAAAAGACATGATCCCAGATTTCACAGATTGAAACCCATTAAGAAACATCAATGAAACATAAGAAATCGAAGAACACAGAAGACAGAAAGGAGCTGGGGAAGATTGAAAGAATAATCAGCGGTGGAAATGCAGATAGCAAGCAAAAGATCATTAGTTGTACAAATCGATCGAATCGCGGGAAAACCTGAATCCGTGAAGCTGTCGGTTGGAAATTCTCTTTAGCACAGGCCTCTCTGTCTCTCTCTCGATCGAGAGAAGGAAAAAAAGTAGAAAGAGCAAAAATCAATCTCTCTTCTTCCAGGAAGAAAAGTATTATTATAAAAATATAAGAAAAAATAAAAAGCGATACGGTCAACAATGATCTTTTGGGGGCCGGTTGATTTTCAACATATGTTTAGGAGGAAAGTTAATAAAAACATGAATAAAATTTTAAATCATCTAATATATGGTTTTGGTGAAACCAAAATCTCTACTTATACTGTATTCTCAACATTATTGTTACTATGATTAACGCAGGTTGATTGTTAAGAAAGATAATTTATTTTTGTAAGGAAATATATAAATTTGATTTGACACCTGAACAGATTTGAATACGACACAATAAACCAAAAACATAAGACACTACCAATTTATTACACGTGTTTTGTAATTTTGGCGTCAAGGTTTCTCCAGTTTTATACGAATAGCCAACGCGAGCCCATGTAAGTTAAAACTATGTTTGGGCCAAGAACCCTACAGGCCCATTAATTGATCTTCCGACCGACTCTTCAACTAATTTTCCAGAATGATCAAAGATCTTCTCCGTTTTTCTTATTTCCGCCAATCTCCGATCAATCTCGCCAATTCAAAAGCCCTAATTTTTTCCCGATCTAAGTTCACGGCGGAGTTCGGGAGACAATCCTTTACTCTCGCGGAGAAGACGAAGAAGAAGAAAGATGGGAATAATAAGGAGCAGCTTCACTTTCCTGACGGGAACAGTGTGCGGGATCTACATCGCTCAGAACTACAACGTTCCTAACATCAAGAAGCTTGGTCACTGCGCCGTCTCGATGGCCAAGCAACTCGAGGAGAAATATCGCAAGCCCAAAAGTAGAGACGACGTTTGACAGATCCCGTTTTGCTTCTCCGGCAAAATCGTTTCCTTTTTTTTTTTCTTTTCCTTTTTTGGTACTTTTGAGGGTTTGTTCGTGGGATTGTAAATTCGGAGATATTCAACAATCAAATACAAGATCAAATGAAAATTCTTTTCTCAGATTGCTGCAAATTTCAGCTGACTTGATCGGTTTCGTCTCATAGCGATACTGTTTGTAAGATCTTTCCTTTTTATTTGGTTTTGAAGATTTTGATCTTAAATCCATAGGTTTATTCTCATTCAAACGTTAGAAATGAACGACATTGATCATCATCTTAAAGACAACTCGAAAAAGTGAACGAAGTTAACAAATAACATAAAAGTAATGAAATTGTCAAAGAAACAGAGAAAACTCAGAGGAGGACATCAATGGGAGCTCTGTGTGCTGGTGACGATGATGCACCCACTTCACCTTCCTCTGACGATCCATACAACATAGCTTTCACTTCCCCTACAATTAGCTTAGTGAGCAACAAACCAGAGATGAAAGCTGCAGTCATCAGCATGTAAAACACCGCGTCCCAGCTAATCGCAGAGATGTAACCGGTAAGGACCGGTCCAATCGCAGCACCCACGGATCCTGTGCCGTCTATAATAGCTGTCACCGTAGCCAAAGCCCTGGCATTGCCTTTCAGAGATTTGTGGGTCCCAAGATCAGCCGAGACAGCTGTTGTGATGAGAGCAAAAGGTCCATTGACGAATACTCCTGATGTGAACATGAGGATGACATTGATGGTCATCGAGATGTGCCCGTAGATTCTGTACAGGAAAAGAGCTGGGATCGCTAGGTAGATGAATCCTGCGGCCGTGATGGCTCTACCGTCGAGCTGATCAGATATGTATCCGGCTAAGACTCCTCCCACCACGCCTCCGACGTCGAAGAGTGTCGACAAGTTTCCTGATGTCTCCTCGGACAGGTACTCACCTCCAATCACTGCATCGAGTAGTAGAGACGATACATGTATGATGTAAGGCCAGAATGAAATGTTGGTCATATAGGAACGAGAGAGATGATGAGAAACATACTGTTGTGGCTGACGTAGAAAGGAAGCCAGTAGAGGAAAGTGTAAGAGACCAGCTTGGTGAAGAAGAGGCAGAATGCGAAAGGAGCAACACCGGGGATTTTCCAAGCGGCCAAGAACCCGATTGCTTTTCTGTCGAACCCAGTGCTCATCCTAGAGGTCAAGAAGCTCTCTGTAATGGTGTCACCAAGCCTCATGGTGGAGTCAACTTCAGTCCCATCTCTCTCTGCCCCAACGGTCGGAGGGTTCACGGGCAAGAAAAAGTAAACAACGATCCCGAGGAAAGTTATGAGCAAGGCCGGTCCAAGAAATGACCAACCCCACCCAAATCTAAGCAGCCCCGATGCGAGAAGTGAACCTGTGATGTTACCAAGCGAAGTGTGAGCACTCCAAACACCCATAATCATTCCTCTTCTCTTCTTGTCGAACCAATTACCGAGCACGGCCACAACACAAGGCCAACCTATCGACTGAAACCACCCACCCAATACCTGAACCGCCAAGAAGTAGTAGAAGCTGTGGAAATCCGCCCAGAATGCGACCCCAAAGAGAGCTGTGAAAAGGCCGGTACCGATCATACCGATAGTCAGAAACGTCCTGAGATCCAAACGGTCTCCCAAGTGACCAGCTACAAACATCCCGACCGCATAGACAGAGAGGAAAGCCAAGTCGATCTGTCCAAGCAAGGCCGGTCCATCGGGTCCATCAAAAGGAGCCCAACCGCCTTTAACTGTTGATGCGGAAAGCGTTCCTTTGACAATGCTATTGGGCTTTCTAGCAGCGTGGAAGGCGATGTAAGCGACAAAGGTCAAGACAAAGACAAGGGCTTGATATTGCTTGAAGGAGAGTCTTCCTGAACGCTTAAACCGTTCCAGGAATTGAATACCACATGGCTTGGTTTCTTCATACAGGAATTGGGATGAAGTCCACGACGCCATCTCTTTAGCTACTCCTCACAGCGTCAAAACCTGAAATCAGAACAAGATATGAGATAATCGTCTCTTCAACGTATGACACGATTCATATCTATTTATTTACTTTTAGAGCAAGAAACCTCAATATCTATAGAACCAAGAAGAGCAACAATATACAGAAAACTCAAAAGAGAATCTAGAATGAACCAAGAATTCGTATTAACCTTTGAAATATGAAGAAAAGAGAAGCGTATCTCTCTCTCACTCTCCGTTCTCCGCCACTTCAATGGTTGGAGAAGCTACGAGGAAAAGCACTACTTAAAGAAGCCGGAAAAAACTAAACTTGAATACCTTATTTTGCCCCTTACTGTATATATTTTTCAAATTTTGACCAAGCCGTTTGCTTTACTGGCTTCTAATTTTCTAGATATAAATTGCACCATATGTACGGGAAGTAAACTAGAGAACAGATCAAACTTGAAAAGACGATCTTCTCTCACTGATATCAACACAAATGTGGAATTATCTAATAATAGTTTATGTGAAGTAGTAAATCGGCGTCCGTCTGTCTTTTGTGCCCGCACGTAAGAACATCAAATAGTTTAATATTTCGCCGAAAATTTCTATCTACAGAAACTATAAAAAAATAGTAGGAACATTCTTTGGAATAGAGCTTCATTTTGGTGTCCAAATTCATTTTTCTCTAGCTCATAGTTAGATGACAGAAGATGCCTGCATACAAATAATTAATTAAATATTTAAACACATTCTAATGCTTTTTCTTTAATTAAGAAATCAGTTAATTAAAGAAAATAAATGACCTATTTGTAAAAATGAACCGCAACAACAATATTCATTTTTTGGAGATGATCTTGTGCAAGTTTGTCTAAGATTCTTAGAGCAATTTTCAGCTAGGCAGGAGGATAAACTTTCTCAGTTCCTTTGATAGCATCACTGCATATCTGATTTGTTTGTATTGTGTTACCCTTCAACGGTTGCAATGTTGCAAACCAGAGTCTCCACTTGAATTGGCAATGCATTTTAATTGTTATAGACTTGATAATCCATGGAAATCAAATTTTTGATTGATATGTTCACTCTAGAGATTGGCTGAATGTTTAACCTGACTCTATCTTTCCACACACATTGAAATCTAAATCTGTTTCTTGTAATATCTGCAGAATGGAGATATCCTTGATTACAATCATGATCAATAAGCTTCCATCATTGCTAAATTAGTTAGATGATAAATAACATCCCTTATCTAGCAAGGTGCTAATACAGTTCATCGTCAACTCAGTTACCTTCAATCATTCGATTAGGTTCACTTCACCTTTCCCCCTTTATGTTTTGTTTGTTACCGATTTTGCATTTTCTTCCGGCTTTTTCAACTTTTGCTCGGCCTTAGGCGAGTTGGGTGTCTGAATTCTTTCCCCAAAGTTTAATGAGATAAGAAAGTTCTTCAGCTCGCGTGATAAATAAGGTGCAATTCTTGCCGCCAAAATTAGGAAGATAAAACTGTATCTCACTGATGGAGCGGAAGCTAGATAAACACAGCTCAACCAATAGATTCAAAGGAATCGATTGGGACCTGCCAGCTCGACCAAGGGATTCGATAGAATCCTCGCTTGGGACCTGCTTCTTGGACTCGTTGAGATCTCTATAGATCTACCGAAAACAAGGAAAAGAGAGACAAAAGCTCAATTCTATTAATCAATCATAAACTGAATACAATATGAGGCCTAAACGGCTTATTTATAATAAAGCTCAAAACCCTAAAATATGGAATATTCTAGAAAATCCTAAAAGATAAATATTAATTAAAATACAAATAACTCATAATTATCTAAATAATTAAGATATCTGGAGATATTCCAAATATCTCTCTGCATCATTCTCTCCGGGTTGGAGAAGATTCGTCCTCGAATCTTGAATCGGTTCTTCGTTGCTAAAATCTTCCAAGATCCCTCTTTAAATATTATTTGCACGAAGTTTGCACAAACGCGAATCTTCAGGGATTTTCCAGAAATCTGATTATATAACAGACGCTCGAGATTTGCACGAATCGGATTGTCCACAATTTTCGCACGAACCTGATTATGCACCCAAACCAGGTCTTGCACGGATTTTACACGACGTTGATTTCGCCCGGTTTCTGCACGAACGGATTTTACACGAAGTTGATTTTGCCCGGTTTCTGCACGGATCTGGATCTGCCCGATTTTCGCACAAATCCGATTATGCACGAAATTTGCACGGACGAGATCTGCAAAAGAATCTTCTTTGAAAACCAAGTCAATCACATCATGAACTTCATCTTCATAAGCGTCGTAGATCGGATCGCCATAGATCTCTCTGTAGATCTCCTGACTCTCTTCTCTCTCGACAAAAGGATAAAAGCAATCACTCAGCATGACATCCAGAATCGGTCTTCGATTAAGAATATAAAAAACCTGGCTCTGATACCAACTGATGGAGCGGAAGCTAGATAAACACAGCTCAACCAATAGATTCAAAGGAATCGATTGGGACCTGCCAGCTCGACCAAGGGATTCGATAGAATCCTCGCTTGGGACCTGCTTCTTGGACTCGTTGAGATCTCTATAGATCTACCGAAAACAAGAAAAGAGAGACAAAAGCTCAATTCTATTAATCAATCATAAACTGAATACAATATGAGGCCTAAACGGCTTATTTATAATAAAGCTCAAAACCCTAAAATATGGAATATTCTAGAAAATCCTAAAAGATAAATATTAATTAAAATACAAATAACTCATAATTATCTAAATAATTAAGATATCTGGAGATATTCCAAATATCTCTCTGCATCAATCTCGTTGCAGGTATCGTTGTACAAACTGCAAAACCATATCCGATGATGCGTTTTCCCTCTTTAACTTGGCCTACCTCGGGAAGCACTAGCTTGATTGAGAGAAGGAAAGCATATGACCAATTTGCGGGAGAGCGGTCTTAGGCTTACTCACATAAGTTTACAAGTTACTACACACATTGACAAATCCTTTCGTAACTCTAACAAAAAAGGATTTGTGGCAGAAGGTGCTAGAGATGTTTAACCCGTTTTCTGTTGTTACGCAAATGGATAGAAAGTCTTTCACAAAAGGAAACGGAAATGAAACCCAAGGATATGATATACTACCTAGTTGCAGTCAAGATTGCTGCTTTCCAAAACAAGAAAAGTAGAGTTTTTCTATCCATTTACATAACCTTATTTACGTAACAACAAGAGGAATAAACAGACTTTCTCCAATTGGTTTAGCTCTCGCGAGATCCAACTCAAAAGTCAGAACAGACACTTTTAGAACAAATCCATATAACAAGAGGAATAAACATTTCATTCCACAAAAGGGTCTTATACCCAAACCAAGCGTCCAACAACATAAGGGCATTAGGAAAATATTGACTAAGACTTACGATAACATTAGTTCCACAAGCTAAAATGCACAATTAAAAGTTTCAAAATGCATACTAAAAGAGTAAAAATGACAAACCACGAATATAGCTGATCATTTAGAGGAGGACGCATTGTCTTTGAATATCATCTTCGCGGTTGTGTCCACGAGTGCACTTCTCTGCAAACACAGCTCCACCTGCGTGGCCTTGAGCTTCTTCAGCTTTTCCTCCATTTCCCTCTTCTTCGGTCCATCCTCAACCATATCCCAAACCGCGCTTACTGTGGATTCATCCAAGCCAAACACACTCACATTCTCTGCCTTGAAGAACGATGCCATCTCTCTACTAGAGGAGAGATGGGTGTCCACAACAATAGCCTTTCGTTTCTCCGTTTCTAGTTCTTCCTTGGGCGCGTGCAAGGGCGCAGGAAGTGACTTTACCTCCTTTGACTTCTTCCTTGGTTTCGCGGGAAGAACACCATTGGTTCCCCAAATCTTTCTTGACAATTCGAACGATTTTTGGTCAAGATCCTTGGAGCATTTGATCTTGTCTTCAGTCTTTCCCTTTTTAAGCGAATTCTTCACGATATTGACAAACTTCTTCTTACACCTCTGGAGTTTCGTAACTATCTGAGCTTTGGAAGCATTGAAATCGATCAACGTCTTCACGTAATCACAGAAGGCGTCCATGTTCTCGTAAGGATCTCCTCTAGTAGAGGTGAAGTCAAGAAAGCCTTGAAGCATGGCGATTTCATCAGTCTCGCTGAACAACCTCTGAAACATCTTCTTAGCTTCTTCTCCAGATATCTTCTTAACCTCTTCGTCAGCTGTCGCTGTCGTTGCCGGCTTCGTCTTCACATGCTCAGCCGTCGACGTCTTCGTCTTCTTCTTAGGCTCATCATCGGCTTGCTTCAGAGAACGCTTCGCCGTTGAGCTCTCAGGCAGAGTCACGGCAGCAGCAGATCCAGAAGTCGCTGGCTTTGGCTTTGGCTTGGTCACGACAGTGTTGAGAGGCTTTGTCTTTGTCACAGGCTCGGAATCGGAATTTGAATCCGATTCAGATTCGCCTTCTTCAGACTCAGATTCAGGCTTCTTCTTCGGAGCAGGTTTCTGAGTGAGTTTCGACAGTACATCGCCGCCTTCGTCATCGGAAGAGTCGGATTCTTCTACAGATGAACCGGACTCTTCTTCTTCCTTTTCACTGGAAGAGGCAACCGGAGGGTTCTCGATCTTGTCCGCTTGCTTGGGTGCCATAAGCAGGAGAGAGAGAGAGGAGACGACAAAAGATCTGAGGTCTGAAAGATTCTTCTTCTCCTTCTTCGGTTCTTCTTCTCTTTCCCTGTCGCCGTCGATTTGGTTTGCTTTTAGGTTTTGTGATTTTAGGTTTTGTGATTTGTTAGGATTTTTCGCTTCCTTTTTTAAAATAAATACATGATTGAAAATGCTTACCCTTTTACGCATAAACTACAAAACAAACAGTGAAAGTACAAACGCTACATGTCTTGGACCTTGTCGGCTTCACCAAGGCCCATGTGACCAAACCGTGAACTAATTAACCCATAGAAAGAAGACGAAGTTCGAGGAATGACATGGACGAACTGGGCGCATGACAATGAACCTACCTTCGGGAGGACCTCCCTATATATTCAAGTTTGTCTATTACTTAATTGATGATTCATGAAGGATAACATACAGAAAATGTCAACTTTTGGGGATAGAACGTGGATCATCCCTCTTATAAATAGAGATTGAGTGAGCCAAGAAAAGGTAAACAATAGGAAAGAGAATTTCAATCCCATTCTGAAACATTATTGTATGCGTATTACCACACGAAACACTTCAACAAATAGAAATCTTTATATATGTGTATGAGATTCCGCATTTAATCACACATACTTTTCGAATATATCTCGGTAGAACTTCTCTAACTTGATTAGATATGACTCGTTTTTATTAGATATGATCCTAAGTTAATGAACTTCTCTAACTTAATTAGATATTCATTTTATCCTCAAATCTCAAAAATGACTCTTAGTAAATCCAAAATCGACACTTGCATCAATACATAAATAACAATGTTTAAAATTCTTCATAAAAAAAAAATGAATGTCAAAGTTTTAAAAAAGGAAGTGAAAAGCTGAATAGAAGTAACATTGTTATTTACTTAACTTCTCTAATGAACCACATAACTGTTTTTGCTTAACTTCTCTTTTGTTAATTAAAACGAAGTAAGAAATTCAAAAGAATGAACCACATAAAAAGAAGTTCTATGTTACTTGAACCACATAAAAAGAAGTTCTATTTAAAACGAAGTTTTTGCTTAACTTCTCTAACTCAACTGTTTTGTTCTCCTATATTGTTTACTCATGTGGTTCATTAACTTTCGCGTGAACCCAAAGATCTGTATGTTGTTCTTATTTTCTCTCCAACAAATGATGAGGTGCTTCGGTTTTGTTTCATTTTGAATCCGTTTGCTAAAGGAATTGGTATATAATTAACCTGTGTTTCTTTGTGTGGGAGAGAAGAAAGTTAGACGCACCAGAAGAGCATAAAGTAGGTCACGCGGTTCATTTTTTCTGTTGTTCTGTATATATATCGACTCGGATTTGCTGCAAATCATTTGCATAATACGCGCGTCCAAAGTCACTAAAGATTTTTAGTTGTATACTGTATTAAAATTTGGTTTTTGAAGGAATTATAGGACTTTTTTTCTTTCAATAACATGGAGATGTGAATAGTCGATTTCATCTAGTATATTATATTTGTACCCTCAGAATAAATATAAGAATATTTCAGATTGGGTTGAATATAGGAAGATAATTCGGTACTAATTAAATCTCCTTTTTATGTGTCTCGTTTATATCTCTTTTTTTTTGTTCATATATACTTAAGCAAAGTACTCACCTTTGTTTTTTATTTTCTGTTATTTCCAGGTACTATATGAGGATAAACGTATTTTTTTTCCTTCTTTTTTACCTTTTTCACTTCTTTACCCTCTATACTGTTTTAAAGCATTTTATATTATAATTTAGAAGAATAAGTAGAATATATTAATTCTGTAACAAAGCTTTTCTTTACCTGATTCTTAGTTTTATAGATAAACAGATACTAATTGTTCCTTTTGCACTTGCATGCATTTCTAAATTATGTGTTTAAACTCATGTTACATTTGTCAGTAAATGGGCCTAGTGCAGATTAATAATCCCTATCGTTAATTGTTTGGGTTTAAGTCGAGAAACGTATATATAATCGGAGTATTATGTTAGTATTAGTTTGGTTTTAACCATGGAAAAGAATAAATGAAAATAATATGAGACAGTTTCGTAACTGTATCTATCCATTAACCTGAGACTGTATTTTGATTTTTTTTTTAAATCTCGTATTCATTTTAAATTTTGACTTATTGGGACAACGAAAAGAAAACTTGACTTTGTGATATTTATTGCAACACATGAGAAGAGGGATCAGTAAAGCAAAAGGAATTGCAGTGATCATATCTTGAGCTCTTAACCCAAATAGTAACCATGCTTTCTATATGTATAATTATAAACTTCGTTTTGAGATTTTTATTTTTCTTTTGAGAAATGAAAAGCTCACTACCAAATGTTCACTTAATGCGTAGTACTTCCATAGTTCTTATGCAAATATATTACGAAGCAGGTTCAATAATTATTCAACTAATGTCACAATAGTCAGGCATGTCGCAAACTTTTTACTTAAGCCAGACAAACCACAGTATCAATAAGGATTCCTTCAGCTTAGGAGACCATAACTCGCATCGACCGTACAAGTTTACGACACACTTATTAAAGACCACAGATCCACAAAACAACAGGAGGCAGAAAGAAAGGGAAAAAAAAAAAAAAAACGAAAACGACCGACGTTTTCAGTTGACCTCGATCTGGCGAACATCATTTCTCTCTTCCTCTTTCATCTTCGGAATCACAACCTTCAAAACTCCGTTCTTCATCTCCGCCTTAATCTCATCAGTCTTGTATATCTTCTCCGGCAGTCCAATCCGGCTTGTGAACCTCCGACTACCGGTCTCTCCTTCCTCGTCTTCATGATCTTTGCCTTCTCCTCTAATAACCAGAGTGTCCTGCTCCAAAGCCAGCTTCACATCCTCTCTGCTCAGCCCAGGCATGTCGATTCTCAAGTAGAGAGCGTCGTCTTTCTCCTTGACATCCCATCCACGCCGAGCTCCAGAAGCTCCCATGCCTCGCGTCGCTGACAACAGAGGATTCTCCATGAACTGATCCATAAGATTCAGCACCTGGCTGATACTCCTCGTCGGCGAGAACGGATCAAACACGTCTACAGCAAAATCACCAACACCATGTTAACGTCTCACCGATCATCAGAAGCAGATCTAGAATAGTTGAGTGGCGTATTGAGTTAGTTACCTGTGAAGAAATCATCACGGCGGCGAGAAACAGAGCGATCAGAGCGACGGTCTACATCAAGACCGTGTCTGTTTTCGCCGTCGTCGTAGCTCCTGACCGCGTTGGTGTTGAGCAGGCGAGAGGCAGCTTGTGGGCGAAGAACGCCACGGGAACCAGGAACGACGGTGGAAGAGAAAAATCTCCTAAGAGCGAGGGATGACGCCATGCGTAGAGAAAATAGTGAGCTTTTGTTTTAGAAAGTTAACAGAGAGTGGAGTCTTTGTCTGAGCCAGTGTGCGGCAAAAATGGAGACAGAGGAGCTTATATATAAAAGGAAAGAGGTGAAATTGGAATAGTTTCAGGTGCGAGGATGTTCTAGAGGATACAACATATTTCCCGATAGTTCTAGAGCTCCGTGGCTCCCAAGCTTAGGGTAACTGTCATGTCCATTAGCGGCCCATCGTATGTGGCCCGTATTACTATATTTATTGGTCAGTTTTTTTTTGGGGGGGGGGGGGGTCAAGAATATTTATTGGTCAGCTATCAACATAAAACAAAGAACAATTTGAGGAAATGACAAAAGAAAACACTGTATTTAAGAAAGAAAATAAAGGTATTTTTTTCTTCTAAAGAATATTTTCTATATTTTACCTATTTTATCTAATTTTTATGGGACAACCAAACAATTTTTATAGCATGCTTTCTCTACGTAAATGACTAATTTATTTTTCAAATACAATTATATCTAAATTTATTTATATTTTTCAAGTGTTGTAGAAAACTTGATATATTCTCATATTGTATTTTTCTATGTACATATCTACTTTAGTTAATAAAAGCATATTTTTATCCCACAAATATAGTTTTAGGATGTAGAATAATTTGCTATATTTCAAGCTTTGTCTCAGCAGCGGACCAAAAGCTTCTCGGTTGTATGATCGGGTAAACAATATAATAATCATAATTATGGATCGATGTCATTACTCATTAGTTGACGAAGGGGATAAGTGAGACTGGAAGCTGAATGCAACAGAATTAGAGCACAACTTAGCTAAAATCCTCTAGCTCAAACTCTATTCTCCAAGGACTCCAACTGACTTTGAGTGTCCTATACTCCAATTACACAATCATAATTCTCAAAAGTTAATGTCGAATATCTTATCTTGGTACCTACTGGTTTTCATATTTTTTGGTACTGGTATCTATATTACAATTATATTAATAACAACGAGCGTTGGCGCGGGACGATGGCCACCGGGCGGTCACCAACCAACGAACGTGGGAAGTTCTATTCAGAAAGAGAAAATGTTCGGACAACATTCGATCAAAGAAAAAAAGAAAATATTCGGATAACAATTTGAAGATAAAAGCAAAGATTATTTGGATACTGGTGAAGGCATATTGGTATTGAGGTTAAAAGTTTGACGTTATTTGTTTTTTCTGGTAAAGACGAATAGTTTGACGATACTTAATTAAGGTTTGGTGTATTCAATTTTACAGTATATATGGGGGCGTTTTAAATGGGACATTTATGTTTTGATTTTATTCAACCACCATGTTGTTTGATCAAAATACAATAATCAAGTTTATTCTAAAAAAACTTGATAAATCTTCAACGTCCCTCCGTGTTATTTGACTGCAAAAGTGCAAAACATATAGAGGTAGAAAGATAATCAAAAGACGTGTCTCTAGCTAAGCTGACCTTCGTCGGCTTTGACATTATACTGTACATATATTATATGATACCACAATACACTCGAATTTATCAAATACTAAATTACATGCAGAAGTGTTCTTATCTCTGCCTCTACGTGCTGTCAACTCCTACGAACCCTTAAGCGTTATTAAAGGGATTGGTTTATATATATACCCTAGCAATAATTATATATCCTAAACTTGTACAATCCAATGTATATAGTCCGGCTTTAATATAAGTCTTGATCAATCAACTGTAAGATATCAAAGAACTTTATCAAAGAAATGGCAACCACCACCACCACTAGTCGCAGACTTCGGCCTCCGTCGCCGTATGTTGACCGGAGCCGGAGTATAACATCCTCGATTTCACTCCCGGTATCCTTAAATGCCTCATTCTCGTCTTCTTGTTCATCCTCTTCTTCCTCTTCTCCTTCCAACTCAAGCAAACGTGTGATGATAAGCAGATCACAATCCACAACAAGATCTTCCAGACCCGCCGGATCCAACCCGAAATCGAGCGAGATGATCCCGGCGAGAAACAGCGCGTCAAGATCTCACGAGGTGAACAATGGTAGAACCAGAGAGGCCTTTGCTCGGTACTTGGAGCAACGTGAGCGTGGCAGTCCTCGTAAGTACGCTCCATCGAAAGGTGTAAAGCCGGGAGCTAGCTCACCATCGGCGTGGGCATTGTCCCCGGGGAGGGTTTCGACGATGAAAAATTCTTTGTCCAGCTCAGCTCCGGCGACGTCAATGTGTCACACGCCGCCTGAGTCACCGGTAAGCGCGGCTAAGATGAGAAGCGGTGGCGGTGGAGGTGTGGCAGGAGTGTTGAAGTACTTCAAGGCGCAGAAGAAGGTATCTCCGGTTCAAGAGGAGGAGCATCACCGGCTTAGGATTTTTCACAACAGATTACTTCAATTGAGGTTTATTAACGCAAGAACAGAAGCCACTATGGCTAACCTTAAGATCAACGTTGAGGTATACAACAACTGTTACTTAATTTCATTTGTAAAAATGTATCAAAATGTAAATATACAACGAATATATTAATTTGTTTGTGTGATTTATTCCAGGATCAATTGTTTTGGGTTTGGCTTAGGATATACAAAATGAGGAAGTACCTAGTGGAAAATCTAATTGAAGTTCAAAGGCTACGTCAAGAAATTAAACTACGTCAAGTCCTGAGCCTCCAAATGCCTTTACTCAATGAGTGGTCCAAACTAGACTCAAAAAACTACGAAGCGTTGAGCAAGCTAACTCGAAAACTGCACGCTCTGTCTGTCCGTTTACCCCTCGTACATGGTGCAACGGTAAGATGATTTAAGTTACTTTTTCTTTCTTTGGGGAATACATTTGTATAAGATAATTTACGTTTTTAGAAAACGAAAATAACAGCGTGGAAGTTACAGATAGATGTGGTGTCCATACATGAAGAAATGGTCACAGCTATAGAAGTCATGGATGAGATCGAAGACATCGTCATCAAGTTTCTCCCACGAGTAATACCACTTTATATATTGAGATCATTTTTCTTTCTTTTCTGTTATTTTAAAATAAATAAGGAAATAACTTAAGAATGTTTGGGTGATTAAATATCAGCAGGTTGAAATAATCCTATATGAGATGACTGAATTGCTCAGCATGTTTAAACAAGAATTGTTATATTTCGAAGAGTTGGAGAAGAGCCTTTTCCTTGTTCCTGTCTTTGCGGTAAATCATCTACTCCTTTCATTATACATGTCTGACCGGTCCGGTTAAGTCGATTAGCTGAGTGATTGGAGTAGTAATCGTTTCGAGGTGGTTTCTTTTTTTTTTTTTTTGAATTTAAAAGCTCCAAAGCCTGAGTGATGAATCTTCGTTTTCAACAGGCGCATGAGAGTAGCTTAAAGGCCCATTTTCTCCAGACGACTGAAGAACAGAGAAACTCTTTGCAACACTGACAATAGCTTTTCTCTCAAAAGTTTGGATGTGTGACTAAATGTTAATTACATAAAACATTGTGCAGACTGGTGATTCTAGTCTATATAACGAGAGAATTTAGTAGAAATACCAAATTGTTTTGCAAAAGTTTCACTTCTGAAAAGTTGTAACTGGTTTTAAGTAGTTTTGATACTATTTGTGACAAATTACTTGTGTTTTTATTTTATTCTCGCAAGTCACATTATATGTAAAAAGTTATTAGTCACCATTTGTCCATAAAATTATAAAACCATATAGACATATTTGCTTAATACACTAACTATAAGTTTATAACTAGTCAACTAATAATTATAAACTTTTTTTGGTTGTACGCGAAAAAACAACTTGGGTTATCTTCATGCACTTAATTTTTACCGAATGTCATTACCAAAATTTTGTTCATGAATTGCTAACATAATTATGATCCGGGTAGAGCAAGACAACCGTTTACAATAAAGAAAACATTCATCGTTGCTATCAAAATCAATATTATCAATAAGGATTCAACACAAACTGAATTCACAATACATAGTAAATTTTTCACACAACATCATCGTAGACTATATTTTGTTTTTTAAAAATCATGGTACACTAACATGTCCACTTATAAATTCAATATGGTTGTCAATGAATTCTAAATTGGGTCTTTTTCGATGCACTTAGTTACCTTCTTCACCAATAATTAAGACCAAAATCTTGTCCAAGAAAGCCAGATGACAGGGGAAACTTGAAGATTGTAGCGTCTTTGTAAATCATGACAAACGCATGAAAGCAAGAAGGAAACTCACGGCTTCGTTAGCGCTTTTCAGTAGACTGATCACTCTCAGCGATTAGGGTAACAATGCTTTCGCTTGATATCATCACTCCCTTTGGGTCACCACTCAGCAGTGGTTCCACTAGTATACATAATCGTGCAAATGTAGCTCTTCTTTTTTATGGGAAGATCATATTGCTTTCCTTCTCCCTGGAAAAAAACATTTGCAGTGCCTAGTGTATCATACAAAGGGACACAATAGAGTCCATGTGCATTACATGCCTGAAAGCACTAAAATAGAATTAAAATTTGAAAACGAAATCAGTGAATAGAAATGGAAAAGAAACTCTAGCGATCGACATTTAATTAAACACTAAAATAGAATTAAAATGAAAGAAACAAACAAGATAGAAGAAGGTATAAGTAAGTGAGAAATAGAAGAGAAAGAGAGAAAGAGAGAAGCGGAAGAGAGAATCAGTGAATAAAAGCAGTGCTTGGCAAGCACAACACATCTCCAATATGCCTTTCACAATTTTTGTACAAAGAATTTTAACAGCGACAACTAATAAAAAAAGAAACAAATAAAATCAGAGATGTGTTGAACGGCGGCGAATGTTCTCCAACATGTCCGGAAACAGGTGGCCGTACTTCTGGTACCCGTGTTGAAGAGCGATGAGGGTCAGATGAAACACCACGCCTTTCAGATATTTCCCCATAGCTGTTGAAAACAGACAAGAAAGAAACATAAGAAGAAGAAGACACAAAACGAAAACAAAAAAAAACAGAAGAAGAAGAGGAGGAAGGAAGAAGAAGTTACCTTAGAAATACAATACGCAGATGCAAATGTGAGAGAGACAGAGGATACATATTTGTATTTAAAACGCAGCATGTAGGGGTAAATATGTAATTTACAATTTACCCCTACAAAGGATACGTATCGCAAGTCGCAATTAACAGACAGAGGAAGAAAATGTAAACAAAAACAAACAGAGAAGAAAAAGAAACTGAAAACGAAATCAGTGAATAGAAGAGGAAAAGAAACTCTAGCGATCGACATTTTAAGCACTAAAATAGAATTAAAATGAAAGCAACAAACAAGGTAGAAGTGAGAAATAGAAGAGAAAGAGAGAATCGAAAAAGAAAAATAAGTGAATAAAAGCAGTGCTTGGCAAGCACAACACAACTCCAATATGCATTGTACAATTTTTGAACAAAGAATTTTAACAGCGACAACTAATAAGAAAAGAAACAAATAAAACTAAATGGACGGGTCTGCGTCCTTCTTCACCAATAATTAAGACTAAAATCTTGTCCATAAAAAATAAGTCTACGAACTTAAATCTAGACAATTAATGTTTAAACGAAAGATGTCGTTAGAGAAAAAGAACACCTACGTTAGTAACTGTGTCTAGTTTTAAGTTTTCGAAGGTTAAAGTTAAACTATATAATCCCTAAGCTACAACACCCGATTTAATACTAGTTACTCTTAAGAATGAGACCAAAAAAATGTTACATGAAAGACGTAAAACAAGAAAGTAAAAGGTGTTCCTAAAGCCGTGAAAAGAATACGCATTAATCAGTTAACTTCAAAGTTTAAACGTTATTTTGTCTAACTAATCAAATCTATAACCGAGACAATAGCTTTTTGATTTAAGAGCTGAGCGAGTATAATCTAGTAGTTGGTTCGAGTAACACTGTTATTAGCCCTGGGCGTTTGGTTTTCGGTTCGGTTCGGTTCGGTTCGGTTTTTTCGGTTTTCGGTTTTTTCGGTTATAGATATTTAGTAACCGTTCGGTTAATCATAAAATTCGGTTCGGTTTCGGTTCGGTTTTTTCGGTTTTCGGTTTTTTCGGTTACAGAGATTTAGTAACCGTTCGGTTAATCATAAAATTCGGTTCGGTTTCGGTTCGGTTTCGGTTCGGTTATTTCAGTTTCGGTTCCGGTTTTTTTATATTTTTTGGATAATTTGGATAAAAAAACCGGATAACTTCGGATAATATCGGATAATTTCGGATATTTTGGATAAAACATTTGGATAATTTGGATAATTCGATTTTTTACTAATATTTGGTTAATTTTAATTATTTAGTTATTTTAAATATAAATATAAAATAATATTTTTAAGTATATGGATCATATTTCGGCTATTCAGTTATCCGTTCGGTATCCATTCGGTTTCGGTTCGGTCGGTTTCGGTTCGGTTTTTTCGGTTATAGAGATTTAGTAACCGTTCGGTTAATCATAAAATTCGGTTCGGTTCGGTTTTCGGTTATTTCGGTTCGGTTTCGATTTGGTTTTCGGTTTTCGGTTAAAACGCTCAGGGCTAACTGTTATTATCTCGGCATAAGTATTATATAAGAAAAAAAAATACAGATTGGCATATTCACCAATACATACATCTACAAATGTAATTATTACCAACAATGTCATTAAAAGCGTCACTAGGTCGTCTGGAAATTCCACTCGTGAGATTTTCGGAGGACCCGGGTTCGAACCTCACTTTTCTAAGATCCCTAATTTTTTTTTTCCTCCGTTCTCGATTTCCCTTGCCGGCGACGGGCTGCGATGGATTCAGGCTCTCAGGTTCCTCGAAAGTCGAAGGTATTCTTTTTTACTGATTCCATTCCGTAATTTCATCTCCAATCTCATCGAAAATTTACGCCGCGAAATTGTGTGTTTCACTGACCTTGTCTCCGTTCTTCTTCTCGGCAGCGGAGGTTCCAACCAAGACCTCCGACACCTTCACTCCGGCCGATCCCTCCGATCTCCAACACGTAATTCTTCTCTTTCTCTCAAGATCCTTATTTTTTTTTTGCATGTGTATATGAATCTATATTTGTTACACATATATTATTTATCCGAATTATACATTTTAATAAGATTTATTTCTCTAAACACAGCGAAGCTGCTGAGGAAGAGAATAGAAAAGCAGCACGACAGATAGCTAAAAGCATCGGCGTATGTAGAGTTCCCTCTTCTCAATCTTGCTTTCTACATTTTCTTTCCTGAAAACAAAATTATTTAGCAGTTATTTAACCGTACTAGTTTCCATAATTTAAAAATAACAGTTAACACTTAACATCTTATATACATTAGTTTAGTTATATGTATACATATTACACATGATCCCAAAACGGTGTGCTTTCTTCTACTAGTCAAGAACACAATCCTGTTTTGGTTGGTATTTGATTTGTTAGAGAGATGCAGCAAGTAATACAAAGAAATATGAAAAAAAACATACCAACCATGAAATGAGTTGGTCCATGACGCGTAACTTGTTTGATTTAGACTTGGTTGTTATCATCCAAATGCTGCTGCTCAGAAATTTAATTTTCTTGTGTTGTTGTTCTTGTTGCAGATTGGCCAGAGGAGACCCAAAACCGAAACAAAAGGTAATATCCATGTTATACATGCATTCACATTCTTCATTTTGAATAAAATCTCGAGTTGTGTTTGATTTCATTTCTGTAAATGGGTTATATGAAAACCATCGTGTGTGGGGATGGTGGCGGTATGTATAGTACGATAGCAGCGACCGTTCTTGAAAAGTTTTTGAAATATTGCAGCTTCTTCTGCTGAAGTTACATTCCAACCAAACTTGTCGTCACTTACAATAAGGTCGTTTGGGGTTCCTAAAGAAGACGACAAGCACGGTTCTGATGTACATCCTTCTTCTTCTACTAGTATTCTTTCCGCTGGTTCTTCTGCTAGTATTCTTCCCGCTGTTTCTTCTGCTGGTATTCTTCCTGCTGTTTCTTCTGCTACTTCCCGAAAATATGGAGAAGAGGTTCAGAATTTGGTTACGAGTACTGAGCAAGGCTACGTTGAACCTTGGGTAACTAGATTCTCTCAGATAAATACTTGTTTTTCCCTCTTCACTTTCTCTTGTCTTGATTTATGTGACATAAGGTTGGGCTCATTTTGATGTGCCAGGATAGAAACTCCTACTATCCTACTGTTCTTCCTTTGAGAAAGCCTGACTCTGGTGATCCAGGTATGCTCGCTGCTTTGCAATCGCTTTACGCTAACCATATGGTTATGTGAATCTCAGAATCAGATTTGTGAATGTGTTTGCTCTGTAGATAACTCAAACCCACTTCTTTGTTTTGTTAGAACTTCGTGATCAGGAGGAATTTGGGAACATGGCTAAGCACCTTGATTATGATGAGAACATCATCAACTCAGCAGAAGAACTCGGTCTGACACTGGTAATAAACTTGAGAACATGTTGGTATAGACATAGATGTGAACTCTTCACTGAGCTTTTGACTGATTGTATCTTCTGAGCTGCCTGCAGGGACAACACTGCAAAAAGCAAATGTTTTTCTTTAAGATTCCGGATTGTCTCCCTGTAACGAAGCAATCGACAGGAGCATACGCCAAGAGATCAGTAGCGGAGAATGGTTTAAACAGGAGCAACCCTTTTGAAGGTTTGCCAGAGGGTTTCATGGGCAAAATGCTAGTTTACAAGAGCGGTACTGTCAAGTTGAAACTTGGAGATGTCCTCTGTGATGTAAGTTATTCGGTTTCACCTCTGGAAGAGTATCCATACGCAAAAAGAAACATGTCTTTATATGTGAACACACACATATGTGGAGCTGTGTTTAAATCAACTCTGCTGGTAGCTCTTCATCATCTCTCTAAACTCTTCAGTCCTTAACATAAATGCAGGTCTCGCCAGGTCCGAGTACAATATTTCATAGTGATGTGGCAGCGATCGACAGCAAAGAGAGGACCTGCTGTCGCGTTGGTTCTTCAGCGAAGTTTGCGACTGTTACCCCCGACGTTGAATATCTTTTGAACTCTGCCTCAGACATGCAGACACACAAGTGAAGGTTGTTCCATGGTCTTGTTCATAAACTATGTGAAGAGAGTAGTCGTATTGTCCACTTAGATTCTGTAACTACAAACCAATCTTTAACCATGATTTTAAAACTCTTCTTTATATCTATTCCTTCTGTTGCAAAAGATCCAGTTTGTTGGGGTAAAAGAAAATTCTTAACATTTTGAAACGTTCAGAGTTCTGTATGATAGACACGCAACTGAGTAGATCGTCTACAATGTCAACAGTGGAGTGCAAAACCAGAGGTTAGCAAAACAAACCACGATTTGACTTGAAAGAAAGCTGAGCTCTATCAAGAGCTTTGTTAGCTTCTTAAACACTTGAGTGGGCTTAACCACTGTGCTGGCAAATATCCACTTTATAAAGTCTCTTGCTGTGATATTCTCTACCCGTGAGTGACTAAACAAGCCAATGAGTGCCCTGAGAGTTCTCTCAAAGGAAAACGCTTAGATTAATCAATTCATTTTTCTTAAACCTTGACTAGCGCCATTATTGTTCAACTCCGTAATCTTTCGACTCTTGCACCACCTCGTTGTTCATCTCCGATTCACCGCCTTGATATTACCATTCTCTGCACAAAATGTTAAAAAGCCCTTGATTATGTTCCCTTTGTGATGATGATACAACGAAATAAGCAGCCATGATTCTGTTCTTTTCACATTCGGTACAGCTTTATATAATATGGAAAGTTCTCAACTCTCCTTCATATTCAAGACAAATATATATATTCGCTTTTCTTTAAACCAGATTCTTTTTGTTTTGTAAAAGAATTATATATAATAATGACAAATTATTCAACCAAATTGGCAGTGATCGTTTTAAATACGTATAAGAAAAGTTTGTAAGGTGAATAGGTACTAGAAGCCACGGACATGAGTAGTCAATACGTGACAAAATTGAATGATTTTTCCCGCTCCAACGCATTTGTGGGCCGCTCCAAGTTTTCAAATTTGATATATTTTTTTGTTTTAATATCCGAGTGTATAAAACCTAACACTTACTTCTGATGAAAACTTAACAAACCCGTAACCATATTACATGTCCTTTTTTTTGGGTTCAGGTTATTAAAATTATTGGTATGGTCCATATAAAACTGAAGATGGACTGAAACGTCTTAAATGGTATTGGAAAATTCAAAAGTGGCTAACAGTTTATCGTGGGACGTATAGCTCTTCCCTCTTCATTCTCCGTCACATACTCCCCCTACTTTTCTTCTTCTTCTTCATCTTATTATTAATTTGGCATTTCAAAAATTTAACGATCAAAAGTTGCTTTCCAAAGAAAAAAACATTAAAAATGGAGCGAAATTTATGAACAAACCCTGCCGACAGGTAAGTCGAGGATAATTTATCGTTTAGTCATAGATATTTTCTCCAACTCATTCATCTTTGTAAACCATATATCGTTTGAAAAATGTAGAGAAATTTATTAGAGTACATATGGTTCTTAGTTATATGGTCTAGTCACTAGTGTATTTGGTTTGTATATAAGCTGTCTCTCATAACTCATTTACAATTTAATGAAGCATAAATAATTATCTGAAATGGCATCAGAGTGTTACGAATCTGTAAGAATATATGTATGATATTCATATTCCTAGCCAAAACTAGAAAAAAATACTAAATTATTTGTTTTTTTTCTTCTAAATAATTATGGAAAACTTAATCGAGTTAATATGGAAACAATATCTTCAGTAAAAAAAAAAACCAAATGAAAACAATAGATTAGCAATCGGGAAATTCTGATTGGTTCGCTCACGTCAAATGTATGAGACATAGCTACACAGAGCACGACACATCATCAAATTTCTTTCTTTTACCAAACAGCATTTAATTTTCGCAAGTTTCTCATTATTTTTTCCCAATATTTATATCTGTGTGCTACTATGACTAGTATAATCTTTAAAATTGAAATTCGGATTCCTTTAAAAAGACCCCTTATTAATGAGGTTGGAAAAAAAAAGTATTGCCAATTCAATCTATACATAAACTAAAGAAGAAAAAAAAAAGTATGAATAAGGTAAACAATTAAACGCAGAACAGGATGTATATTTCTCCAATTTGAATAGTGCTAACATAAAAAAAATCTATCTCCATTTAACTGGGGATAGCTAATAACTAGGAAGATAAGAAGAGAATCTACACCAATTTGGAATGTGAGTAAGGTAACTAGTACAGAGAAAAAGCTGGAATCTCCACAGATATTTTTCCTTTTCTTTGTCTCAATAGAATTTGTTTAGATGAAGAATAATATATTTACTTGTTGGTTCTGTTTGAAAGACAATTAAAAAAAAAAAAAAAGAGAGAATCATTTTCTCGTGGTAAGGACAAAAGCTGGCCCGCCATTTGCCTTCGATTTCTGCATCATTTCAGTTCTCTCACTTAACCTTTACTCCGAAGACACATGCTTTTTCTTCAGGAGTATTACTTTTTAGGTTATTGTCGTCATTTCATATCACTAAGAAGGGGGCATTTAGCTTTTTTTTTTTTTTTTTTAAAAATGTCAAGTAATTAGTGCAAAATCAAAACCAGTGAGCGGGAAGGATAATAATTCCCGAGATGAGCGGTCAAGGGGAAATAAGAAAAAAACTGTCATTTTTTCCTTTTTCAACCTAAAAAGGTTTAATAAATAGAGTAAATAGTAGTATTTTTCTTCTCGTTTATTATCCTCCTTCATCATCTTCTTCTTCCTCTCTCCACACCGCTCATTCGTCTCTCTCTTTCTCCCCTCTCTCTCTCTCTCTATTAGGTATTTTTCTAATTTCTGACCAATCTTAGGGAAACTAGAAAACTTTTTTCTTTCAACCTCGTTACTGAATTTCGTCAAATTTGTTGCGGTTTTTTTTTGTATTTTATATATTTTTCTCTTTCGGAATTGGGAATGAAAGGAACGTTTTTTCTTGTTTTTTTTGGAAGACATTTTGTTTAAAGTTTTAATTTTGTGACGTTTTCATTTATCCTGTTGTTTTAAGTTTTTTTTTTTTCATTTGTTTTGATAGGAAATGGAACGTATCGAAGCTGGGTTGAAGAGCAGTATCAGACAAGAGATGGCTTTCAAAACGACTCCTCCGGTTTACGAAGAGTTTCTCGCCGTCACGACCGCTCAAAATGACTTTTCCTCCGAAGATTTCTCCGTCGACGACTTGCTTGACTTGTCACACGACGACGTTTTCACCGAAGAAGAAGACGCTGAACCCATGACTCAACCAGAGGTGTTGCTCCGTGTTTCCTCCGAGGAACCGAACGACGACGGAGAAGCACTTCGCCGGAGCATCGACTTTGAGTCTCTCCCTTCAAACCAACTCTCTGTTCCGGTAATTTCCTAAAACCAGACTAGAGAGATAATGCTTTCACTTAATCTTGTCTTCTGATATTTTCTTTGAATTTTCGTTGATAGACGGATGAATTAGCGGACCTTGAGTGGCTATCCCATTTCGTAGAGGATTCCTTCACGGAATATTCGGCTCCAAATCTCACCGGAAATTTGGCGAGAAAACCGGCTTGGTTAACCGGTGACCGGAAACACCCTGTGACTCCGGCGACAGAAGAGTCGTGTTTCAAATCCCCTCTTCCAGCTAAAGCCCGTAGCAGGCGGAACCGGAATGGAGTCAAGGTCTGGTCGCTTGGCTCCTCGGGTCCTTCGTCGTCGAGTTCCACCTCCTCTTCCTCCTCCTCTTCGGGTCTTTCCAGCCCGTGGTTCTCCGGCGCTGAGCTGCTCGAGCCAGACTTCACGTCAGAGAAACCGCCGGTTCCCAAAAAGCACAAGAAAAGGTCGGCAGAGTCTGTTTTCAGCGGTCAGCAGCAGCAGCAGCCTCTGCGACGGTGCAGTCACTGTGGCGTCCAGAAAACTCCGCAGTGGAGAGCAGGGCCGATGGGAGCCAAGACGCTTTGCAATGCGTGCGGTGTTCGGTTTAAGTCGGGTCGGTTACTACCGGAATACAGACCCGCTTGTAGCCCGACATTCTCGAGCGAGCTCCACTCGAACCACCACCGCAAAGTCATAGAGATGCGGCGGAAGAAAGAACCCACCGATGATAACTCCACCGGTTTAAACCAGCCGGTTCAGTCCCCACGAGCTGTACCAAGTTTTTGAAGAAATAGAGCCTTTTAAATTAGAACAGAGATGTAGGACCTGATTCAGTCTCAGTTTTAGTCCAATTAGTTTCTCATTAACCCTTTTTGTATATTACTTTCATTTTTTTAGTATTTACCTTTTTTTGTATTACCATAGTTTGATTTTTCATGGTAGGAGTATGAGTCTAGGTAAGTTCTTAGTTACTGATTATGTCAAAAATGTCATCCTGTATTGTACGTGTATGCGTTACTTTTCAGTTCCCATTTCAATGTCCTGCGTTGTAGCATAAGTTTGTTTGCATAAATTTTTGGTACGTTACATTTCGAATATTTCAAATGTTATGGAAAGGTGAAGTTAATATATATTGTTCGAATTGGTCTACAACTACAATTACTATTGCATTAATGAATAGACCAAACCAAAACTGACACCATTATGCAGTGTATCATGATCAAAGCCATGGCATTGTCTCTTTCTTTTTCTGTTTTTTCTTTTCCTGAGCCGAAGCCTAAAGTAACTTTTGAATTTTTTTTGTTATTTTCTTAACTCTAAATTATGCGTCTCTCTTTCGTCGCTTAGCGACTTTCTTTAGTCTTTAGTTCTTTTATGTCTATAAGTTTACTAGTGTATACAAATGGGGGGAAAGAATCGTCAAATTCATCATTTAATTGCTTACCGACCAGCGCCATATGGTATCACGTTCTTGAAATTCATAGTTTTAGTAAATTTTTGATCGTCGTTTTTGTTGAAATTTAAAACTTGGAAACTAATGACGAAGAGACCTTGTTTAACGCCCAGAATGGTTGACTACAACTTAATTGTGACTTGGTAGCATCAATTCCGTAAATGAGTTTTCAATCACGAATTTTAATAGATAAATCAAACTTTTTTTGTTTGATTCACAGCATGTCACGTGGTCAACGCGGTATCTTCAATTTATAGTACCATTGGTCATTTTATTATAATATAGTTTTCAAAATCTTAACATAAGTCATGTTAGTGTTTAGTAGTCGAATTTTAATTAATCTAATTTTTAATATAACGATTCAAATTAATTCTAATATATTATTTTAATATAAATTAGCTATATTAAAATAACAAATGTTTGCATAGTTTGTCATGAATATTTCATATATCTTTATTTAAAACTCCCTTTTAATTTTTCATACTTTTAATTTTACTTTTTTAAAATGTAAAATATTTTTTTTTGGAATTTTGTATTAAAAATATTCTTACAAATACATAAAAATTATAAAATATACTCCACCGTTAACTTTGTACTGTTGTAATATATCATAATTTTTTTTTAGTTTTTTATATAAATTTATCTTTCTCACCATTTTTTCGATAATGTAACAGATGTTAGACCAATTTTAATAACATAAAATGTTTTTAAAAACTTCTATCGTTATGTATATATCTGTTGAGAAACCATCGACAGTTTCAAGTATAATAATTGTTTCATGGAAATTGTTACAATCTAGAATGAGAATTGTACTCATTAAATAACCGTAACAAACAGATTATATATTTTAGGAGTAATTGTTAATTGCATAGAATATAGTAATATACTCATTGACCGTTAGTTGGGATTATCACGGGGTGCCGTAGCTCGTGTATTCACAAAATTATAGATTTAAAATCACAAAATTCTAACTAAAATCACAAAATTCTAACAAAATCACAAAATGATTTATATGGTTTTTTAAGTTTTAAATTAACAAAGGAATAATGTGCAACGTTTAACTGTCTTAAACAAGAACGTAGTCATGAAATATCAATTTTATGTGGTGGCAATTTAATGTGAGAAAGATAATTTTTTAAAAAAAGTTAGAGGAATATCCAGTTGATAGCTGAGAGTTTGAAGTTTGAAACATGGTCTCTAAAAAAAGGAAAGAGAACTTTGAGAAAAGTCTATGATTTAAGGAAATTATGATGCTAGTGTAAAAAATCTGATCAACAAGAAGGTGACATTACATGTGGTTAAATGTCGAGTCATGGAGAAATTATCGGTGTCGGGCATAGCTCATTTGAAATTCATTTCATCTATTTCTTTTGTTTTATTCGCAAGTTGCCCAAGAGTTCCTCTTGACGCCAATATTGTTGGAGATTTGTATTGACAATGGGTTTGGCGCAGAAAAATATTGGCAGAAACTCGTCATGCTTTTCATTTCTTATATTCCATTGATTTGATTAGTTTTTTCTTACACAAAGATAGAAAAAGTATTTCAATTAGTTCATTTAGCTAAACCAGAGATATTTAAACAACATAAACTCTTACTGGAAACAAAGGATACATACTCTATAATATTTTGGTATAACTAAATATCGTTGTTTCTGTGGATAACCATGAATATCTAGATTATAGTTAGTCAATTACCCTATTAATATATGTAGTCAGAATCAAATTGTTTGTCTTGTTTTGGTGTGGGTGGGAGGATACGTGAACCATGATATAATAAAGACTATATAAAGTATGTAAACTGGAATAATAATAAACTAGATGATACCCCGCACCCTGTGCGGTTGTAATATATGGTATATAGTTGATTATTATATAAACTGTTATCATAGTAGTTTAAGTTTTTTTATGGCTAATATGCTATTTTTAGTTGTTTGTTGTATGAATTTTTTTTCGTTGTATGAAATTTTTTTTGTTGATGTTAGAAGAATTGTATTATGTGAAATTATATATTGTGCTGATTGGTGTTTGAATAATTGTGTTATGCGTGTATTGTATTTTGTGTTTGTTTAGTAGGTTAAAAATGATAAATATTTTTATATTGGTTGATTATATGTTTTTATATTTATTTTTTTTTTGTTGAAATATAATTAAAGAAATTCGATATAGTTGAATAATTATTTTTAAATATGAAATATTTAAAATCATATTTTAAATTTTTAGAATTAAATTTATATATGTTTAATTTTCACCAAAATATATACTTAAAACAAATAAAACCCATTAAATATAACCAAAATGAATTATGAAAAAATCGATATATATATATATATATATATATATATATATAAATGAGTTATAATTTTTAAAATGATAGTTAATAGTTAATCTAATATTTTCTCATTTGTAAAAAAACAATTTGATATATATAACCAAATTAGAGAAAAAAAATAATTACTTCATTTGTGTTATATTAGATTGTGTTTTGTAAACGGAAGCCCATTAAGCATACCCATTAAGGATGAGCTTTTTAATGACATGTACAAAAGAAATATTCTGATTGGTTGTTTTTTCTCCATTTAATCTCCTTGAGACATGTGGCAAAACGTCTTCTCAATTAATATATAGGGGAAGTGTCATCAAAATTGAACCTTTATCCGTTAATTCAAAAGAACAGTAAGTGATCATGGTATCAACTTCCTAAATAGGATCATGTAGTCTAATATCTAAGACATATCCTATTCAACTGCTCATCCATGCATGTATACGTTTTTTAAACAGGGATTGTTCTTTTTTTTCTTTTGAAATTGGAATCAGTTCGGTGTTAAAAATGATATTAGCACATTGATTTTTCAGTATTAGCCTGTTCGAGTTTTGACTTTTGATAGATAAAAGACAAAAGGAGTAGAAACAAGCGAGTGTACCGAATTCGCCTAACTTGTTTGACTTATTAAAGCAGAGTCTAGTTCCACCACGTGGTCGGCTTCTTCATTCCCGACGGCTGCTTTCTAACGAACCCTTATATGGGTTTAGCACAAACCCATTAACGATATAAACAACAATATCAAGAGGGAATTTCACGGGCCGAATTAATTATTTGGGGGCCCAAATCAATACTCGGCAATGAAACTTAATAATGAATAATGATCGGAGAAATGGTTCTTACTTCTTAGCAATGATGCGTAAGTATTTGTTTCTCCAGGTTCAGCTGTATTTTCCTCGAATCATATGTCAGAGACCCTTACAAAATGGAGACTCAAGGCGCTAGTATTTTCCTCTACCAAACATGAAGATCACTCTTGAAGTTCTTTTGAAAACTTGCATACCAACCAAACTTGTCGTCACTTGCAATAACGTCATGTGGGTTCCTAAAGAAGACGATAAGCGCGTTTCTAATGTGATTCCTTCTTCCTCCCGCTGTTTCTTTTGCTACCGTCAGAAAAGATGGACAAGAGGTTCATGATTCGGTTACAAGAACTGAGGAAGACTACGTTGAAACATTGGGTAACTAGAATCTCTCAGATATTCCCTCTCTAATTTTTCTTGTGTTGATTTATCTGACATAAGGTTGGGAGCATTTCGTGTGCCAGGATTATAGAGACTCCTACAATCCTACTGTTCTTCCTTCGAGAAAGCATTAACTCTGGTCATAGCCGGTCTTGTTCATAAAGTATGTGAACGGTCTTGTTCATAAAGTATGTGAACGGTCTTGTTCATAAAGTATGTGAAGAGAGTAACTACAAACCAATCTTTAACCTATGATCTTACAAACACTTCTTTGTGTCTTCTTCTTCTTCTTCTTCTGTTGTAAAAGATCTAATGTAGTACATTGGGAGTGAAAAGCAAATTCTTAACGCTTTGAAACGTTCAGAGTTCTTTATGATGGTGACGCAACTGAGTAAATCGTCTACAATGTCAACAATGGAGTGTAAAACCAGACAGAGATTACCAAAACAAACCACAATATGACTTGAAAGAAAGCTAAACAAACAGTGTCCAAGACACGAAGACGGAATGTATTGTCGACAAATTTTGAAACGATCAAGACTTGTTGCAGGCTCGGGACACCATCACGACCAGCATGACCACGATGGAGAGCAAGACCGAAGTCTTCAGCTTTTCCTCGAGCCAGTTGTTGAATTTTGCGTCTTTCCCCTTTTTCTGAACACTGTCATCACTGTGACTATTTAAGAGCTCTATCACGAGCTTTGTTATCTTCTTAAACACTTCATTGGCCTTAACCATTGTGCTGTCAAATACCCATTTTATGAAATCCACTGCTGCGTTATCCTCCCCGGGAGTGTCATCCGAACTCTCCTCATCTGTTATTAGGGATACAGAAAGACCGAACAAGGCAATGAGTGCCCTGAGAACTCTCTCATACGAAAGGCTTAAAGTTAATCAATACACTTTCCTTATACCTTGGCTTATTCCACTGTTGTACAGCTCCTTGATCTCTCGCACCACCTCGTTGTTCATCACCGCATCCCACACTGCTTTGTCTGATGACAATGATATTACCATTCTCTGCATAAAATGTTAAAAGCCTTCATTCATGTACCCTTTATGATACAACGAAATGACCAGCTGAACATCAAACTACGAGATTCCTCTGAATTTTCGACATAGTACTATCAAACTAAAAGTTTTCCTCTTAAGACATTTTTTGTAGTAACCAAGGATACTTACAGAACAAGACACAAATTGGAGCTTAGGGAATCAAGAAAATAAGTAAGGATCACCTGGACAGATGGTTCGGTTCGCAGTAGGTCAAAAGCATTGTAAACCTGATCATAAGCATGAGGCTGTAAAATTCTTGAATGGCATAGTTGCACTGAAGGCTCCATCCAGTCCAAATCCGACGCAGACGAAGGAACTTGATGAACCATTCCTGTGGCTATGGGGCTCTCGTATTTGTCTTTAACCAGCTGAGTATACGAACCAGCATCGAACACCCTTCAAGAAACCAGAATCAACGCTAAATTAGATTCCAGTTTAACAAGAAAACAGGTTTTGAAATACACAAGACACAAAGACAGTTGCGAAGTTGAGGTAACAAAAAAACTTCAGAAAACAATTGAAGGTTAGGTACAAACAGCTGTGTGGGGTAGAATTGACACGAGGACACTAATTCCAGACGCAAACAAAACGATAGACAGTTGATAGAATTTCCAACTTCCTTAGTTCATCAAAATCAAGACAACTCAATCACACTCAAGAAAAAAAAAAAAAACAAAAAAAGGATAGCTTTAAGACAATCTGTCAAAGGCAAGAAATTTCTCGTGTCTCTCTATTACTTTTTCGGACATAATCTCGTGACCACTAAAATATCTACCAGTTAAAGCCCATCCACATGTACGAGACTAATTGTCAGTTCTGCTCATTAACAGAAGTTCAAAGCTCAAATAGTCTCACCCAAACAATCACACACACACATAGTTTTTAAGTGTATGGAGAAAATAAGTAAAAGAAAAAAAAAGGTGATTACTGCTGGAGAGCAGAGACAGCATCTTGGACTTCATCAACAGAAGGAACAGAGCCAAAAACAGAGTCATCTTCTTCGGTTCCTTCCTCCGAAACCCACTCAAAGTCATCATAAGCGCCGGAATTGATAAACGAGAAAGCCCCGCCGTTCCATCCGGAGGTTGCAGCCACCGGGAGATTCAACAGCGACCCTGATGCCGCCGAGATCGTCAAATTGTTCGACCCAGACGAAGATCCGAGTTTATGGGCACCATGAGAGACAGATGCGTTTCCAGCCGGAGTCGACGAGGAAGATGAAGTAAAAGGATCTTGAATTCCGCCGTTGGCTACGCCGGTTCTCGTCATCGCGCGTCCGGCGGCGCGTAGCATCCCTCCTCCGCCGCCCATGGGTCCTCTTCCTCCACCAAACATGAAGACAATTGAAGTTGGTTTACTCCGACAGGTTCCGTACGTTTTTACTCGGTGATCAGTTTTGTCTTTTGGTCTACGGAGTCGGATCAATTAATTAAAAATGAAATTAGAAAAAAAGGCAGTAGTATGTAGTAATGAATGGGTCTCTTCTGAGTTTGCTACTTCTTCGGTTTCTTCGAACAGTTTGAGGATTTCGAGGAGACGGATAAGATTAAATGCAAAAAAAAAAAAAAATGTTCTTTAAGGATTTTCTCAGAATATATGACTTTCCTTGATTTTCTTTGCTTTGGTCCTTCTCCTCCACGACACGCTTATCCATTTCTCTGTTTTCTATTGCATTAAATACAACAATAAATTTATGCTACTATAGTCATAATAGTTTTTTTTTTTCCATAATGGAATGATGTATGGTATATTATATGAGTTTCCAGTAAACGAAAATTAACACAGAATTAAAATGAATATGTTCGATAATCTGATTATTTTTTTTATGCATAAGAAGTTCGTATATTACACCCAATAATAGCATGAAAATTCCAATTTGAAATTCAGAAGACATTTCGTACGGAAAAGGAGTATCAAACATTGAAAATTAACATGAACACAGAATACAATTTAACTTTCTTCTTGTATTCAATGTTTATAGTTATGTGTCCGGAAGATAATTCAGTATGTGTCGTGATCGGCAGTGACGGACCTAGAAAATAGTTTAACTGGGGTCATATTAATTAAAACATAAAAATAAATGAATACAAGGGTCATTGAAGAAAATTTAACTGGGTTCATTGGTATGTTTTTTTAACCAAATTTTCAAAAATTATTTAATAAACATGGCTTACAAATTTAATTTATGATATTTTACTGGGGTAGCTGAACCCACTCCTCTCCAAATAGGTCCGCCATTGGTGATCGGTTATACATGTGATGAAGATTTTGGTGGGGAGGCAAAGAAGATATAGAATTCACCTGTATATCATTATCAAAGAGATCATATTAACAATGACATGATATACTAATATGGAAAAACAATGACATGATATTCAATTTCTTTTTGTAGAAGTAACTGTCATACGTGTTTTTTCTATAGAGAATTAAACAAAATGGTAGATCTAAGTTTTTTTTTCAATTATAAAAGAATGATTAAATTATTAGTCATACATACAAGTTTGTGTAAATTTTAGTATAATATAGACGAAGTTTATACCGCGATGTCTAATTTGATTTAAAGAAACTTTAGTAGCATACTAGCATGAGTATTCCAGCATGTGCCACTTAAGTCAACATGAAAATAAGAATGTAAAGTTTTTTTTGAACAAAAATAAGAATATGACCAACTGGAGTATTCGTGCTTATTTTGCCTGGATTTTCGGCATCAGCGTACGAGTTTTGATGACATCAGTTTACAGTTTGTACCTCACACCGTCAATGAATCTGCTCACCTTTTAGCTTCACCTTCTGTAATTTATTTCTCTTCGTAGCTGTTGGCTTCTTTGTAATTTACTCTTCATGTATTCTTTTTACTTTATCTAATGCAGTAATCATTTGTCGGAAAAAAAGAGAAAATTAATTGATTTTTTTTTTCTTTCTAAACCTTTAACTTGTTCCATCTAGATAACTTGTGGTCATGAAATCAACACAATAATAACACAAGTGCCTCTCCAGAACTTGACACGTAGGATCCGAAACAGCCTGTGGTGATGACACGTCAATAAATGAAAAAAGTTGAGAAGCCAACCAGAACATTTCGTTTGGACACGTCACAAATCAACACCAATCAGAACATTTTCTTTGTCCACGTCACAAATGAACACTTAACAAAAAAAACAAGGGCCATCGCAGGCCCAACCAAAACGTCCAGCCCGTAACCAGTAGGCCTGTTACTTCGGTTAATTTTTCGGGTTCGGGTCGGATGATTCGGTTTTTCGGGTTTCGACGTATAGAAACCGTTCGGGTTTTTTTCTAATTGTCATTCGGGTTTGGTTCGGTTTATTTCGGTTCGTGTCGGGTTTCAGATTTCATATCAAACCCGATCGGGTTTTACTTCGAGTTCGGTTCGGTTTATTCGGGTTCGGGTTCAGGGTTTTCGGGTTTTTTCAAAACCAAAGTAACCAATATTAATGAAAAAATCGAAAATAGGGTATTTAGAGTTTGAGTTCGGATATTTTAAGTTCGGGTTCGGTTTATTCGGGTTTCGGTTTTTCGGGTTTAGACAAATAGAAACCGTTCTGATTTTTTAATATTACTTATCGGGTTCGGCTCGGATTCGGTTCGGTTTATTCGGATTTTGGGTTTGGATAAACTGTAATTGATCGGGGTTTTTAATATATTTTTTCGGGTTGGGTTCGGGTTTCTCGGATCGGGTTCATGTTCGAGTTTCAATTTCAGATAAATGTCTCAGGCCTAAGAACCAGCCAAGTAGGTATCCAAATCCAACGACCGCGGCGTAGCGCGGGTTCGGAACTAGTCTTCTTAATGTGGTCTCCATCTAGTGACACTTTTTGTTCTTGAGTTTTGGTTCGAATTTGATAATATATATTATTTAGGGAAGAAAAAAGTGAAACTAACATCTATTCATATAAAATGTTAATTTTAAGTTGGAATTTTCAAACTCTGATTTTAAATATTAAAAAAGGTTATTGATCGGAAATTTAAATTTCTCTTCTTTGAAACAAAAAGAAAATATTCATTCTATATTTTGAAGTGTGATTGGCTTTTAGAGGGAATGTTTTACTTTTAATTATCTCTACCAGAAATCATAGGTGATTTGGATTATTTTCACTTTCTAAACAAATGATTTAAAAAAAGAAAAGAAAAAAGAGGAGAGTTGCTTAATAAAGTAGGTAAATGTAAACGAAACAAAGTAAAAGAGAGATAGCGTGTGGGCGTCCTCAACTCAAATTCGGGTTTACCATGCTTACGTTCTAATTTTCGATGACGAATGTTTGCACGAATGTCATTTTCCTTCGCACTTGTCTATCCAAACTCTTTGTCATCATTCGTAGCAAAACTTCTGAATGAGAGACGCTTGCAAACAGCAAATATGTTCATTCTTTAGTATCCACTTATCCAAAAAAACAAAGTTTGAATAGTTAACAAAATAGACCAACAGGAATTCAACAATTTTTAGGCCTAGGCTTTTCATTAAGGTTGCTAATTACTATATCAACGACGGCTAGAAAAATATATACTAAAAATTATATGTAACAATATCATTTAAAAATTGTATATATATTATTTAAATATCAAAAACAATACTACAGAAAACAATATCCAATTAATTGACTAGAGAGTAGATCCTATTCGAACATCGGATTAGCACATAGGGAGTTTTGAATACATAGACTATATGTAAGATATTGTGTTAATGGAAGCGCAAATTATCGGCTCGTCTTTTTACAAAAAGAAAAAAAAAAAAAAACTATCGGCTCGTAGATGTGTATTGTTAAACAAAAAACACAAACAAAAATTGAAATATTTTGGAAACCAAAGACCCGGTTAAAAGTTAAAACAGCCGGCCATGAACCCGCACTATGCCACAGTCCATTATAAAATATAACAAAATAATAATATATTTTAGTTTGTCAACAAACTATAGTCACGAAATGTCGATATTACTATTTTTTTTTTGTTAGGAAAGGTCGACAACTAAAACTATCGCTTGTTGTATAATGGAAAGGGTGCATAATTGTCTATATAAGTTCCCGTAATTGATATATGTTTCCTAGGAAGGGGCTTATTTTGCAATCTCTTTTAGAACCTCGCAAAGGGTTTAGTTTACTTGCAAACGTGCACCAAGTTACTAGGTTTGCAAATCCTAGTTAATAGTTATATATAACCAATCTAGTTTTATTTTTAAATAATACGATATATTATCTAAGTAGGATCAATAAAATCATTTGGCAAATCTGTCCAAGTCATAACTTAAAAAAAAAAAAAATTAAAGTTGTATAAACTTCTAACTATATTTCCATTTATAAGACTAAGTACATTGTGCTTTAAAATTATCTGCCACTAGTTCTAAATATGATTTTAATTCTTGACCGCAGCAATCATTTTATATGTTCACTATCGTCTTTTATTCTTTTACCTCCGCATGTTCTCTTTTGTTAAATTTGGAGACATATTTGTATGTTTTTACTCTTCATACTCTTCATGCAATGTTTCTTATTTCACATTCAAAAGAAAACTAAGAAAATATAACATTTTATTTTTGCAGAGAATAACAAATTGAAGCTTTAAGCCGAAAGATCAAGATTTTGTACTTTCTTATATATAGGAAATTCATTCCGTGGTTTATACCAATTTATCAAAATCTTTCAACACCTAAAAAGAGTCTATTCGCCTTTCTTTATTTTTATCGCTCGCCCTCGTTCCAACACTCATAATCGTTAGACCTCTTCATTCAAAAACCACTTTGTGTGGTCCGATAATATAATTTTTTTTTTGAAACCAACGGTCTAATGTCCGTATTTCAGGAGCAGTCGTTTACACGTCTCTCATCCAAAACCGATGCGATGCTTATCTTTATAATCAATCCACTCTTCCACGATAACAGAAACCACATAAAAGTGGGTTATCATATGCGCTGCTCATACTGGACAAACATATATCTTCACCAAAATACTAGCTACTATTAGATAAAAGAAACTCAATCTATTCATCATACTAAGTTAGGCATACGAAATCTCTATACTCTAAGTCTCTAACTACATAAAAATGCAGTGGGACTTGCAATCCCATGATACAAGGGAAAATGTATGAAGCTGATGATGACAATCATATGATTAAGATTGCACGGATTTTCTTTGCCTAATATCTTCGATAAAGACATTTGTTCATAACACATATGTGAAAATTATAAATATTTGTTGCAGTAAAACAAACGACCAGTTAATATAAAGTTGAAAGTGATTGCAATATTTTGGTGCATGCGGTAAAAGAACTTCGATATTGGTCGAGACTTCAAAGTTTTATCAAAAAAAATAAACGAGATGTGAAGGTATCTTCGACCTTCTTTAGGTTATGCAGAAGACAAGCATATTTTAGCGGCGATCTTATTGCGAAATTAGCCTCATCTTTTGAACAATACCATGTTATTTTGGATTGTTTTATCTCTTTATGACTAAGTCTAATGATTGAAAATAAGAAATATAATACTGTTTGTTAAATACTATCAATACAAAAGTTCGTATGTTTGAGTTAAAAAAATTGACAGTTTACAAATACAAAATAAAGTTGACAATTTGTAACATGTATTGCATTATGGTACGTACCACTCTGACCGCACCACAGGCAGGTGCTACACTAAACACAATTTTGAATTTTTCATCTTTCTACCTAAGTATAAATGCAAAATTTACACTCTAAATCAAAAATCAAAAATCCAAAATCCAAAATCGATGATCGATAATATAAATTTATGCATAAAGGGGAGACAAAAAGACGTGAGGAAGGTATAAGACTATATAGGTCATGCGTGCAACTAAGGGCAAACAAATAAAAATTAAATTTAAGTTTTATAATGGCGTTGAGGAATGTAATTATTAACTAATATAAAATAAATAGGGATTAAGAGATAAACGTGATTAAAATAATTGCGAAAGCTCTGAAGTCTCAAGGATGGAGAATACTTCATTGTTTCAACACACACTCCCCTCTGTCACTATGATAATGAAGAAAATTCTGTCGAGAACAAAAGAGTATATACCAGGAGTGATCCTTTGACGATAAACATGACCAAGTTGTCTCATTTTCTTATTATTTTCAATTTTTTTTTTGAAATCTCCTTAAGATTCTGTGATTATAAGAAGCCATTTATTGTATCCGAGATTAGCAGCACGAACGTGGGTCTTCTTCTTCTTCTTCGGCTGCTCTTTTGTTTTCTTTCTGTCATTAATTGCTCTGTGAAATGGAAGCTTCCACCATTTCTTCCCCAAGTTCGAGATGCTCAAAGCCAAATTAAGAAGCATAACTTTCTTCTTCTCCCCATTTTTGTCTTGGGTTTGACTAAAGTCGCATCCTTTTATTTACCAGGTAGATTCAATTTCTGGTTTTTCTTGCTTTACCCTTTAGTTATGGTTACGTGCTAATCTACTCGCTGAACTAGATTGACTTGGTTAATGTTTCATAGTCTTGCTAAGTCTCTGCAATTGCATTGTGCTGAGAGTTGACATTTTTCTTGGAAAGTTGAGCTTTTTAGCTTCTATGGTCATTTGGCGTTGCTTTATGGTCCTTACGCATAACTCTTCCATATTAGACTCTGAGACATTTTGACTATTAAACTCTTGATCAGTATATATCATATCTCCTATAAATTCAAGATCTTGCCTATTTGTTCATGTTCTGTCTCTACTTTAGGAAGAAAGTGCTCTTTTAAGGACATTGTTTTGCAGTGTCTGAAATGGTTTGAGTGTACAGGGTACAAGCAAGAAGAAGAAAAAAAGATAGACAATGAGTAGATCACCAGACAATCTTGCCCTTCCTCTTCCTCCTCCTTTTCCTCCTTCATCTCATACCGTCTTCGTGGCTCTTAGTGGGAGCAGGAAAAACAAAAATGTAGTTACATGGGCGCTCGAAAAGTTTTCTTCTGAAGGCAATGTTGGCTTCAAGCTACTTCACATCCATCCAAGGATCACTTCTGTACCTACACCAAGTAAGGCTCCAACTAAGACACCTCCTTCTGTTTCTTTCTTGCATTCAAGGCTTCTTGTGGTTTATTGTGAAACTTAAGACTTTATTGTAACTGCCAAAATTCTGATGTCAATTTCTTGCTCTTTCTCAAGTGGGAAATGCAATCCCTATTTCCGAGGTACGAGATGATGTGGTAACTGCATATAGACAGGAAATACTGTGGCAGTCTGAAGAAGTTCTTAAACCTTATAAGAAAATGTTCGAGCGGAGAAAGGTATTGTCTTTAGTATACGCTTACAAGATATCTTATGGTTTTTTTTTTCTAAGATCAAACCTGAAAGTTTCATGATTTACCTTAAACGAAAGGTTGCAGTAGAAGTTCATGTGATCGAATCAGATAATGTGGCAGCCGCGATAGCTGAAGAAGTTACTCGGAATTCAATAGAGAGACTTGTCATTGGAGGCTCATCCCGTAGTTTTTTCTCAAGGTACACTGCATACCAGTGAGCTGCTAGCTTTGAACCTTTTATTGTTTTGGTTTCTTGTACCAACGAATCTGGTTTGAAAATTCCAGGAGAGCTGATATGTGCTCGGCGATATCAGCTTTGATGCCGAACTTTTGTACAGTCTATGTTGTTTCAAAAGGAAAATTGTCATGCGTCCGACCATCAGACTCCGACGGAAATGCAACTATAAGAGATGATGGTAGTGAAAGAACTGATTCCTCCAGCGGTTCTTCGGGTCCCACCTCAGGTCCTTGGCTCAACATTGTATCTGTGTGAATATGCTTCCTGAAATGGTGTGTAGGTCTAACTTTTCTACCCATTTCTCTTCTAGAATCAACAGATGGAATATCAAGTGCCCGTGACTCTCAATCTCGTGCTCTATCCCTTCCGGTCAGGAGATTGCAACATATCCCGACTATTGCACGACAAGCATCAGTTCCAATGGAAACGAGTTCTGTTGGCTCGGATGAAACCAGGTGCATGTCTTTGGATGCAGAGGAAGCTAAGGATGTTTCTAGTATCAATCGAAGCAGCACGGATACTACATCCCGTTGGACTCCACGGCTTAGAGATTATGAGGAGAGGAAAGACGCTATGAGTTCTTCTTCTAGCAACCGTGAATATGGGAATGCTGGTAGTAGGTTTAGTTGGACTGGCATGGTGATTGATACCACTCACTCTCGGGCTTCTCAACAAGCTTCCAACATGTCTGATAATATAAGCGAACAATCGTTTACAGATAACCAGGTACTAAAATAGAGTTCTAATTTCGATTTATTTCGGCATTGTCTTGTAAACTGGAATAATAATATTAGTTACTTTTTTGTTCAGGTTAACCTAAGCTTTGAGGTTGAGAAGTTGAGAGCTGAGCTTAGACACGTTCAAGAAATGTATGCTGTCGCTCAAACCGAAACCTTTGATGCTTCTCGAAAGGTGAAGGCCATATGGTCTCATATAAACCTGCATTTGATGGAACCTATTAGTTTGTTCTCAATGCATTTTGATAATGTTTCAGCTTGGTGAGCTTAACCAACGTCGATTAGAAGAAGCCATAAAGCTTGAAGAGCTAAAGCTAAAGGAGTACGAAGCTCGAGAGTTAGCAGAAAAGGAAAAGCAGAACTTTGAAAAGGCGAGGAGAGATGCAGAGAGCATGAGAGAAAGAGCGGAGAGAGAAATTGCACAGAGAAGAGAAGCTGAGAGGAAATCCGCTCGTGATGCTAAAGAAAAAGAGAAACTTGAAGACACTCTTGGGTCTCCACGGCTGCAGTATCAGCACTTCACTTGGGAAGAAATTGTGGCTGCCACTTCATCGTTCTCAGACGAGTTGAAGATTGGAATGGGAGCTTATGGAGCTGTTTACAAGTGTAATATGCATCATACAACCGCAGCTGTCAAAGTTCTGCATTCCGCTGAAAGTGGTCTGTCCAAACAATTCCAACAAGAGGTATGTAACTAGGCTTGAACATTCGGTTCGGTTTTGGTACCCATGTTTAAACGGAAGTTGTCTGACGTTTAGTTTAAAAGCTTGTGGGAAGTCTTTTCTAAGAAGCTGCATTTATCTCTCTGGTCTCTCTACTTTGCAGCTCGAAATCTTGAGTAAGATTCGGCATCCACACTTGGTTCTCCTTCTAGGAGCATGCCCTGAGCAAGGAGCATTAGTTTATGAGTACATGGAAAACGGTAGCTTGGAGGACAGACTGTTCCAGGTCAACAACAGTCCGCCACTCCCGTGGTTTGAGCGGGTTAGGATCGCTTGGGAAGTCGCAGCGGCTCTTGTCTTCCTCCACAAATCAAAGCCTAAACCGATCATTCACCGTGATCTTAAGCCCGCAAACATCTTACTTGATCACAACTTTGTCAGCAAAGTCGGAGACGTCGGACTCTCAACGATGGTTCAAGTCGACCCTTTATCAACTAAATTCACCATATACAAACAAACAAGCCCCGTGGGAACGTTAAGTTATATGGATCCCGAGTATCAACGCACGGGAATGATATCATCGAAATCAGATGTCTATTCATTTGGAATGATAGTTCTTCAGCTCCTCACAGCAAAACCGCCTATTGCATTGACACACTTCGTTGAGAGGGCAATGGACAGTAACGAGGAGTTTCTCAAGATCTTAGATCAGAAAGCTGGTAATTGGCCAATTGAAGAAACCCGAGAATTGACCGCATTGGCTTTGTGTTGCACAGAGCTACGCGGGAAAGATAGGCCAGATTTAAAAGATCAGATTCTTCCAGCACTCGAGAGCCTGAAGAAAGTAGCTGAGAAGGCAAGGAATTCAATTTCCGGGGTGCCGACGCAGCCTCCAACTCATTTCCTCTGCCCTTTACTTAAGGTTTGTTACTTGCAAGTGAAGTTATTTGGTTAGAATATGAATGCTATTAGCGGGGAACAATCCGGTTTGCAGTTCTGGTTTAGTGGTTTTATATGCCTAAAGGGGAAGTTTTGTGATGAAAATGTGAGAGATTGTCTATACGATGCAGGACGTGATGAACGAGCCGTGCGTTGCGGCTGACGGATACACATATGACCGTCGTGCGATAGAAGAGTGGCTTGAGGACAACGACACTTCGCCGATGACGGATTCACCGTTACATAACAAGAACCTTTTACCAAACTATACACTTTACACAGCCATCATGGAGTGGAGATCTAGACTAAAGTAAAGCCAAAACTGTGTAGCGTTTTTTTGGATATATAAACGGGCAAAATGTTCTCAGATACTTCCATCTGCAAATCTGTGTATTCATCATTCTTTCTGTTCTTTCAAGCGATTTTTTTTGTTTTGTTTTGTGATTCTGAAGAAAAAAGAATCGTAGAGAAATTACTTCCAATTTTTTTTATATTCTTTTTCACTTTACATTTGAGAAGAGCAAATAACTAGGAACAAGTTTATATTTTTATCCTCGGGTTTTTTCTTAAAATCCACTTTTTCTTGTGGGGTCGGTTTAAATCATTAAACACATGCAAAAATGTATATACAGTCATTTGCATTGTCATGTGATCTTGATGTTGTCGGATGTAAAAAAGCTGTTTCCATATCTGGGTTTTCCAAGTTATAATCGTCCAGATTAAAACTGGCCTTAATTATTTTTGTTTATTTATTTGTGGCCATTGTTACATAGCGTGGGACGGATCTTAATTATCTTTCGTCTCTTTCTTCATTACCGAAAAAGAAACAGTAGCTTTCTGTCTCAGATTCTCCATTGAAAAAAAGGACTTGAGGGAAAGGTTTACTGATTCTAGGGTTTCTATATTCCATTTATCTTCTTAATTGGAAAAATGGAAATTCTCCTTCTCTCCATTTTTCTTCAGGTTTCGCCTATGTCCTGATTCCTCTCGCCGTTTTCTCTTTATATTCCGTTCGATTGGAAGATTCAAACTTTTTTCTGAAGAGAGGACCCAATTGAATATTGTTGATACCCAATTGATCAAATTTACTTCTTTTTTTTTAATTGGTTCGATTCGGTTTCGTTCTGTTTCTGGCATTACAACGATGCGGATGTTTGTGAGTTTCCTTCTATTGTCCTTGTTCTCTCTCGCGTTTTCCGACAAAAACTCCAGCTCGCACGTCCTTCCGCGACCGTTGATCTTCGAGACCCACCAGCTCAAGAGCGTGGAGGACGACAACGTCAATGTGAACTGCACGAGCTGGAGATTCGCGGCGGAGACGAACAATCTCGCGCCTTGGAAAACGATTCCGGCGGAATGCGCCGGTTACGTGAAAGACTACCTGATGGGTCAAGGCTACGTCGTCGATTTGGAGAGAGTCTCGGAAGAGGCTAAGGTTTATGCGAGCAGCTTCGGATTTAGCGGCGACGACGGCAAGGATACTTGGGTCTTCGATATTGATGAGACTCTCTTGTCGAATCTTCCATATTATTTGGAACACGGTTGCGGGTAATATTATCTGAATCTTCTTCCTTTACAATATAATATTGATTAAAAAAATTGGTTTTTTTTTTTTTGTTGTTGTTGTTGATAATTTTGTCCTTTACTGTTGTGTTTAGGAGTTTTAAGATTTTGAGATATGTTTCGCGTGTCTTTTACTTTGCTTGTTTGTTCTAGAAACTGTCAAATGTGAATCTGTGTTCTTTTACTTTCTGTTTTGGGAATTTGCAGGTTGGATGTTTTTGATCATACGGAGTTTGACAAATGGGTGGAGAGAGGAGTTGCACCTGCCATAGCACCAAGCTTGGAACTTTACCAAAAGGTTAAAGATTTGGGGTTCAAAGTTATCTTGCTTACAGGGAGAAGAGAGAACCACAGGGTTATCACTATCGAAAACCTGATCAATGCCGGTTTCAACAATTGGGACGAGCTTATTCTGCGGTACGCATACTGCGTTACAATGTAGCTCACAAGTTTGAATTGAATTCTTGATGGTGACCATGGCTGTGGTAATATGATCATTGTCATTTTAATCATGGATTTGGATAAATGACGACTTCATTTGCTGCTTAATGCAACAGATCGTTGGATGATGACCGCAAAACGGCGACCATATACAAGTCAGAGAAGAGGGATGAGATGGTGAAAGAAGGGTATAGGATCAGAGGCAATTCAGGTGACCAGTGGAGTGATTTGTTGGGTTCTGCCATGTCTGAACGGTCCTTCAAACTCCCAAATCCCATGTACTACATCCCCTGAAGTGGAGAAAACAAAGCCTAATTCTATAATCCGAGGCTATTCAGGCGACCTACTGTTTTTGAAGTTTGGGTTGCCATGTAATTCCTTGCTATACATATATATGTACCAATGACTACATCAGTTCTATCTATGTTAAGAGCTTAATTCCAACAACAATAGATAAAGATACAAAGCGCCAGAGGATCCAGTTGGAGAGTCCTGTTCTTTAACAAATGACTTACGAGATGGATTGAATGTGATTTTCTAAAGTGCAATGATGTCTGAGCCTCTGAGGGCGGTTCTAAATCTGAAGATTCTTAGGGTTTACCATAACATGCCTGATGGAAGTGGTAAAGCATAAATGAGATTATAATTAAGATCCATTAGGAGGTATCGGTTATCAGCTTTGCTTTGGTAACCTTTTATTTCAAAGGATCTCAAGGTGTTTGGTGGAGTTCAAGTCTTGGTGTGAGCATCTTTTGCTCGTGAGTTTATTGCTTTATTGTGGGTTTCATTCCCTTTTATCTGTTTTTTGGGGTATGTCTCTGTTTCGTTTCATAGGCTTCCCTTTGTTAGGGCGTTGTCTCCGGGGAGGGTTGTCTCCGCCGGCTTAGAATCTCAAATCTGCATTCCACCAATGTATCCTTCAAGTTGAAAAAAAAAAAAAAAATATTAAGATCCATTAGTTCTCGGACGACCCTTCCGGAATGTAGACACGTTTATGTTCTCAATCTGACGACGATCATGTTAGAGATGTCATCTGATCCCGCATACCGTGCCGACATGACCAACTGTTCAATTCAGCTTGGATTCGATCGTCTTGGTCTACGAAACCAAGACCTATAAAAGCTCATTAATTCAGCATAATTAAATTTATCTTGGTTCTTTGAAATTTGTTCAACTCCTTTTCTGATTTGTTCTCCTCATCTTTCCCTCTAGGAAATTCATCCTTTACCTTCTATAAGTCCACAAACAGCACACTGAGCCATTTTTTTTTAGTTCAGTTCAGAACAAGCAGCCATCTCTTCGTCCTCCCATCTTAATTTCGATTTTGTGACGCTTAAACACTATCAATTCTGGATTCCGGGATTACTCGGGACCGTCTTTTCAATTGTGGAAGATAACATAACAAAAGACAAGACATGGAAAGTCATCTACCCCAAAAGGAGAAAGCAAGATCAAACGTATGGTCTCACGAAACAAGACTATTTTTTTCCATATAGACGTTACCACTTACAAACAGGGCAAAAGAAGTTGTACAACATAAGGTTTACAAATTACAATAAACAGACGAACAAAATAAAACATGGTACCATTTGACAACAGAAACACACACTTACACATTATTTATAACCAAAAAAAAAAAAAGAGAAAAAGAAAAAACCTCGAGATATCGGCTTCCCCCTTCTTTTATTATCCACCCTGATCAAATTCTAAACACCTTATTGCTCATAAACTGGACTCCCAACATCGGCGTTATTGGACTATGAAGATAGTCATGGCGTAATTTAGGTTGTGTGCTGGGTTCCACGGGTACGGTCACGGTCGTGTTCCCCGCCCGTATGTTGTTGTCCATAGTAGTGAGCTCTGTCCTTCAAATCTTGAGCTTTGCTTCCTAGCTTCATCCTTGCACTGTCCAGCCTATCTGATCCCTGTGGGTGCTCTCCCGTTGCATACCTGTTCATCACAGACACAGGTACACACGCACGCATGCGCATCATACCTCATATAATACATAGAGACGTAACAGGCTAGCTAAGTCAAGTCTTTTGTTTAGTTAGACACTTAGACAAATACGATCCTGTGAAAAGGCAATTTGCTCTAAATGTGTTATAACCCACAAAAACAAAACAAAAAAAAAAATTGATCCAAAGCTAGTGGTCCTATGTACCATAATGATACACATAACATGTTTCATGTTTAATGTTTACCTATAATTTTTTAATACTTTTACTCTTCCCCTTCTCTTCTCCTCTCAAGTCATATGTCATTATTGTTAAAATATTATCTTTTACTCATAACATTACTAATTGGTGAAGAAAAATATTGTAAAAATGAAATACATGATATATAAAGCGTACTTACTTGTAGATCCAAGAGAAGACGGTTATAGCTGCAATGCCAAACCCACCGGAGGAGAGAAAGCCGGTGATGAGCATTGCGACGGTGATGAGAGCGGGGACAAGGATTGGGCTAAAGATAACAAGCAGAGGAGTGGCAACAGTCAAAGCAATGACCGTCCCAACAAGGGTGAGACTGGAGAGGACAAGCAGGGATCCACCAGCTGTGACTGCAGTGGCAGCTTTAGCGATCTGCCTAGACTTGGAGTAGTCTCGGCTGGACATTTGGTACTGATCCCGGCCGTACTGGTCTCGGTCTCGGCCAATCATCGGATACTGGTCTCGAGTGGTGATATCGTGATGGGTTCTAGCTGTATCCGCCATTTTGCTCTTCTTGACTAGAAAAGGAGGAGAGATTATTGAATGAGAGACCGATCAAAGAGAGAAGGATGTGTCTATATTATGGAATAAGCTTTGAGCGTTGAATCGATTAGATATATGACGAGAAGGGAGGTGAAGAGAGTCACGTGTCAATGGCGTCATCATGCATAGTACGCCACGTGTTAATGGCGTCACCATGCAGCCGCTGCATGTGTACACGAGAGGTGTCTACTTGAGGACACGTTTGTTTTTTTATTTGTCTTGAATCCTATGAATGTCAATGTGTCGTTGGCATTGAACCGAACGTAAACACAAAACGGACCATTGGGCTTGGGTTCGGGCCTTCCATGAACTCCTCCTAAACCCAGTCTCATATAACTTGAAATTAGGATTCCAAATTTGGTTTATGTCAAAAGTTTTTAAATTTTGGTTTCGGAATATTCTGGAAATTGAACGACAGTTTCGTGCGTGATGAAAAAAAAGTAGATTGAAATATTCGACTCTTAAGTTTCTTATTTCCCCACGTCACTCTTCTTCCTTCCCTTTTGATAATGCTGGCTCTCGTTGCCTCTCCTCCGGTTATATCCGCCGCTTTTCTCTCTAAACCTCTCCAATCTCTCTCTAAAGCCGCACTCCCTCTGTCTAGAAGAGCCAAACCCATTTGCCCTTTTCCCAACACCGCTCGACCCATCTCCGTCTATAAACCTCCGATGAACAACCTCTTCAGCAGGCTCGGATTCGGGTCTCGTCCCCAACCCGACCCGGCTTCCGCCGCAATCGCCCAAGGACCCGACGATGATGTTCCGTCTCCGGGTCAGCAGTTCGCGCAGTTCGGCGCCGGCTGCTTCTGGGGAGTGGAATTGGCTTACCAGAGGGTTCCTGGTGTGACCAAGACTGAGGTTGGGTACAGCCATGGGCTTGTCCACAACCCTAGCTACGAGGATGTCTGTACGGGCACGACGGGGCATAACGAGGTCGTTCGGGTTCAGTACGATCCGAAAGAGTGCAGCTTTGAGAGCTTGCTCGATGTCTTCTGGAAGCGCCATGATCCGACCACCTTGAACCGCCAGGTGATGGCTTTATCCCCAAAAATCTAGACTTTATCGTAATTGTAATTGTCTGTTCACAGAGAGCACTACGTCAATTAAGAATTTTCTGTTGCTTCGCTGTTGGATTTTTGTTACTTTCTGTTTTGGCTCTGTCAAGACTTGTTAGAGCTTAATCGGAACATGCTCTTTGTCATGTTGGATTATGTGGAAATGGCAATACATTGCCATTTCCAATATGCTTCTTGTTGTCTTCTTTTCTCTCGGTTTTGCTATTGCAGTTCATTGACTTGATGTTTACTATACCCATTTACAATTCGAGGGTGAATCTAGTATTGTTCTTGCGATCATATACACATCATGCTGACTTCTGTGTGTGAGTTAATTTTTCTTGATCGAGTAGGGTAACGATGTGGGAACGCAGTATCGATCAGGCATATACTACTACACAGACGAGCAAGAGAAGTTAGCTCGTGAAGCTGTGGAGAAACAGCAGAAGATCTTGAACAAGAAGATTGTGACAGAGATACTTCCCGCCAAGAAATTCTACAGGGCAGAAAATTACCACCAGCAGTACCTGGCAAAAGGAGGTCGCATGGGTCTCAGACAATCGGCTGAGAAAGGTTGCAACGATCCTATCCGATGCTATGGCTAAGAAAATAGTCAGTCTCTCGAGCACATAAAGCAGTGAGTTATCTCATGAAAATACAATACTTTGTAGATCACATTTGTGTCTTGGCCTTGTCATGTGGTATTATATAATCACTGGTAATGATGTATCATGTGTTGGTATAATCGTGTGCTAGTTTATCATTGTTACAGAACAATCAAAGTGGTGTCCCAAGCTTATCATATTGACTGTATTTCACGCCACAACCACAGCAGTTTTGTGGGTTTCAATCTATAATATTCAGTTCCACAATAATCAATGTTACATTTAAAATGCTATAGTCTCCAAATCTAGTATATAAATTACATCTTCTAGGATTTTTCCGTATATTCACATTTTATCCAAAAGAAAGGAGTCTAAACACACAAGCTCGTCCACATGTGGCATATAGGAGAAATAGATACTAGAAGTTATAGCTAGAGATACATCAACTGTTTCTGACTTCCAAGTTCCAACTAATGGGCGAAGGGAAATCACGATATACCTTCTTTATGTTGACCATAATCCCACGAACCTTACATCAGGAAATCGAGATTGTTTCCAGGCTCCTTCGTATTGAGACTGTATAAATAGATACACCAAGAATCTCACAGTGACTTGTACTGTTCAATCAAACGTGACGCATGGAGACGTGATGTTGGGACCACCGTGCATCCTAGACTATGCAGAAATGCAATCTGCCATCTCAAAATCATAAACAACAATTGTATTATCTTCTAATTTCGGGTGGCAAAAATGCAAGCTAGACTGACGAATTGAATATAATGCGTTAGATGAATAGTACAGTGTTTTCGACCTGTTTACTCGTTGCTTCCGAAGTACCCATTGAGTTTTCAATTCTGAGTTTTTGGAAATGCTCCTGAAACATTAAATTTGAGTGAGTTGACTTATAATTTCTTGCTTTCTCAACACAGAGACACGTTACCTGTTTCTCCCGCACTATATGAGCCTTTGTGTCTGCTGGAAGTTGTTCCCACGTAAGTACCTACAACCGAAAAGCAGGAACAGGAGCACCACAATCTCAGTTTTCATTTTTATTCAACTCATTAGTGTGTGACACTGTTTTCCGGATAATTTGCTTACATGTTCTGCATAATGGAACGCTTCTTCAGAAGTCAATGACGATTTAAGTGCTCGTAAGACATCCTAATAAAATATTGCAGCATCCAGTTAGTTATCAAAGCATACTCCAAACTTCCGTATGAGTTAGTACTTCATGAATAAGCTTACAGTCACCAAACAAGAAAACGACTATGAATGGACGAGACCATATATAATTAGGGAGGTACACAACCTTGTGTTTGTTCTTCTTGATGGCCAAGCGTTCACCAATCACAAACCTTACCTGCATGTATAAAAACATTGATATGAAAGGCAAGCTAAGAACATTGCCTGGCGCTTACACTAGTTGATAGAGAACTTCTGCAGAGTATGCGATACTCACTTTGTCAATTAGCCTCTTTGGCTCCTGGAATGCCTGTTTCTTAGCCCAGCTGTGAAATAAGTGAGAGACAACTGATCTAACCTCCACATCAAACCTGTTGAGGACAAAAGTTCTACAATTCTGAACGACGAACCAGACCAGAAAGTGCCAAATAGATAGATATGGTAGTTTTTAAGCACGTAACCTCTTAAGGAAATTGTTCCCACTGAGTGCATATGCCACATCTATCGACTCCTCAGTAATATCATCTACTGGAATTTTCATCACATCATTATCAGTTAGTTTATTTTCCTCATGCTTTATTTCGGTTCCAGAATTGGAGACGCTCTGCTCAGTCTTGTCTGGAAGGTTTTGATGAATTTTTCTACAGTCATTTATGCCCAAGTCTCCCTACATAAAAAGACAAAGAGTCTTTACCTCAGCAAGCTATGTTTGTTGTTTCGCTATTGGCTGACTGAAGGAACGAGAGATTATAACTACCACAAAGAGTAAACGCTTGGCCACGAACAAATTTGAAAGTTCTTAATAGCGCACATTATCGTGCATAAAATTGCAAACAAATTGAGATCTGAACCTGTAGAAGATGGCCCGGAATCTCTTTAAGAAATCGTGAGGGTTGGAGCACCTGCATGAAAGTAATTAGTCAGAGACGAAGTTTGAGAGGAAAGTTTCACAGTCTTGTGTAGTAGTTACCTGCCAGTTCGAATCCACTGTCACATACAAGAAAAATAATTTCTTGCGAGCACGAGTCATAGCAACATATAGAAGGCGACGTTCTTCCTACAATTTAAACAAATAATGCGCTAAATATAGATTGGTAGAGTTCACAGAGGTAGGAAGTGGGTAGAGCGTTAATAAAATATTTCAGGGAAAGGCAGAGTGATACCTCAAGTGATGTTCCACCCTCCGATGCAGTGCCGTTAGACTCATGTAGTAGGGGAATCTCGTTTTCATTAGCCTGTTTAACAAAACTTGGATTCAAACTGGGCCAAGGAATTTTTTTGTTTCATTGATTCTAAAAAGAACAGTAGTTGGTATCACGCTAAGTCCGTAACTGTCAACTGCCCGGCAAAGAAATAAACAGAGAATGAGATATACCTTGATTATGAAAACTACGTCCCACTCTAAACCTTTAGACTGCATAAAGGCAAACAAGAGATATAAGCCAATATTTCCATGATTACCTGAAGTAACTAATTCTGTAACTAATGGATTCCAAACTGTGGACTGCTCGAGTGAATGACAAAAACCTGATGAATGGTGGTCAATGTGACAGAATTTCCATTGTCATGTCTTCTTGAACGAAAATTTTCTGTTTCTCGCTCAGAGATATAGTTGATAAATGAATTAAGATGATTGCAGCCTTTATTTTCTTTGATTGCATCCACTTCGTCTCCAGTTTTAGTGCAATGAGTGGAAAGAAACTCAGCTACATCGTCCATTAAGTACTGGAGTACCTGCGAAACAGGAAATCCGACAAATTATTTTTAAAACATGCATACGGAAAAAAAGATTATTCAGTTTTGAAGACCAAAAGCCACTTACAGATCTTAGATCGCTGTCTTCATTAAGCAGTTTTCCTCCATCGTTATCCACAACAGCTCGTTGCTCAAGAAGGTATTTCTAGAAGTTGAAACAACATGGGCAGGTAAGCGTGATTAAGAGAAGAAATGGTACGATATTGCACAAAGAGTTTGTAAGGAAAGACACAATTAAGCAAAGTCGCATGTCCATAAACTATTTTCAAGTGAAAGTTATACCTTAAGCATGTAATCATATAGTATCTATACACTTTCAAGAATGAAACTGGATTGTCAAGCATTAGGTCCATTTTTATCTCAACATCGCATATCAAGAGAGTTTATATCTGTGTTGCATGCTTTTATAACTCTAGAGATGACGGTCCGGGGCAATAGTTATAAGCATGTCATCACTGAAGACAGAAAAACTAATTACCTGCGGTATCATATTTGCCACACATGTTACTACAGCTGAAAGTGATTGTTCCTGCAAATAATTAAGATGTAAGGGACTAGAGTGCTAAGTCGAAATAAGCATGATCACTTCAACTAATAATTAAAGCTTTCACAGTATTTGAAGGACCGGGAAACACATCTCTTACCCTATCAACCAGCTTCGCGACCATGTCAAGAGTTTGCAACACTTTACGTCCCTGGGTAAGCTGGTTCCTGTGGTTAATTCAAATGAACCTAAGAAGCTTTACAGGAAACATGAATTAAAGTAACAAGACTCTGAGGGGATATAATTTGCAGCATCTCGTTTAGAATCTGGATATGCACATAAAAATATATACAAATATACACACAATGTCACCTAAATTTGAGTGGTAAAACGACCTATATCCATCACTCTAGTATGCATCATGAAAGACGAAAGCATACACATTTATATGAGAAAACTTGTATTTATCTCCTAGTATACAAACCTAGATGCAATTGGTATTTTCAATTCAATATTAGAACGAAAGCAGTGTTCTATAGCATTCTCAATGAATTCATCAAGCAATACCTCTTGAAGGTACCAGAAATCTTGGCACTGAAGATATCACTTGCTGCTGAAATGAAGCTGCATTTCCTACTAGTGGAGATCTTGTCAATATGATCTATAACCTGCAAACGATGGCAAATAAATTATTTTACTAACAACTTATGTCCTGATAGCTAACGTTGAGAAAGAATAAGCAAATCGTAGATAATCATGCAAATGAAATAAGACGAGACCAAATGAGGTACAAACCCTTTTCTTTTCCTCTTTCTCAAAAGGAAGTAATGCCTTAAACACTCGCCGATACGAACCATCATCACATTCGGATAATGTCGTTCTCAGCATGGCCAAAATGATCCGGACAACCTAACATCGAAAAATAATTATACTTATTATCTCTATGACATGGAACTTATTGTCTAAAATATGCAAAGATAAGGTGGTCATGCTGAGGAACCGTAATGTCAAGCATTGAGATACATGGAGATCATGCGACAATTAAAAAGATGAGCTACTTATGAGGCAATCTACCTTTTTCCTGTAGAAAGCAACACCATGAACGTTGAATGGTATTTTCCTCTGGCGGAACGCATTTTGGAAGACTTTACCTGACACCTGAATATCAGTACATTGGTCATTTACCAACACATAAATATGTTACGAGTTTCTGAAACATGTCACTAAGGAAAAGAAAAGGACTGACCTGCCTCCTATACAGGATGGCAATATCTCCATGGGAACAACAAGGTGCTGAGCCATCATTAGTGATTTCAATTATTTTGTCAATGACAAATGCACACTGTGCTTCCTCGTTATGACATTCCTTGACTGTAATCTATACTGAGTGAAACATGAGAAAGTTAGCCTGTAGCGATTAAATGATAAAATTTCTCATAGAGACGAGTTAAACTTGCCTTAGATCCCTGAGAGTTTTCAGAAGAAATGCTTTTTGATTGGCACCGCTTCGTATTGTTTTTTATAATAGAAGATGCAGCTTCCACTATGTGGCGGGAGGAGCGATAGTTTTTTATCAGCCTGACCTGAATCAGTTGCAGTAAGATGAGTTTTCTGTATCTTCAGTTCAATGTGGAGAGCTTTTGGTCCCTTAAGCTAATACATCATATGTAGTATAATCTTTGAAAATTAATTCATATGGAGAAGCCAAACCTCTTTGTAATTTGGGAAATCTCGGCGAAAAGAATCAAATCCTGAACTGTCCGCCCCGTTAAAACCGAAGATGGACTGCGAGAAAAGATTAGTCATACTTTCGGTTTTGAATAATCAAACAAAGAGCAGTAAGTTATGTCTGCAAACAAGGTACCTGATCATCATCCCCAACAATAGTTATGTGATTATGAGACCCTAGCATTCGTAGAAGCTTGTACTGCATTGTGCTAGTGTCCTGGAATTCATCAACTATGATGGCTTTCCAGGTATCTTGGCATTCCTTAAATACTTTAATCAAATTCAGCAAATAGACGTAAGCACAAGGAAATATCGAGTGTCATAAATCTTAAAGCCAGAAAATTGAACTATGTGGCTTCACCTTCAGGAAAGTCGGAGAGCAGCGTGACCGAACAACTGATCAAATCATGATAGTCCAGAGCATTGCAAGCTTTAAGGATATCATTGTAGTTTCCAAGAATTTTAGCCTGTATCAGCACCAGTAGACTAATTATACCTTTAGATCTAATTCATAGTAGAGATGCCTGAAACAATTTCTAGCTGACTTACTCCTATCTCATTGCCCATCTTACGGCACTCGTCTGGAGTCCTACCGGAAGCCTTTCCCTAAAACGCGGAAACAAGTTGAAAACAGGTAAGAGACAAACTAAAAATGTGATAGACAGCATATACGCGGTCTCAATAGACCATAAAGTAGATGCTGATTCGAGATTGTCAACCTGGGTCACATATTTTTGCCATTTCTTTGATCTATCCTTGGCATATTCAGGACATACTGCTCCTGCACCGGCTCCACTCATACCTTCCCCAGATTCACATGGACCGGACGTACTGCTTCCGTTCTTCTTTTCCTCCTCATATAAACGCACTGCTTCAATAATTGCTCTTCTTTGTTGCCCATGTCCATATACTGAAAATTCAGATGTACGCTGTAACCTGTGACGGTAGGAAAGGTATGAGGTGTCAATGAATGATATGTAACTAACAGCTATAAACGAACAGTAATATAGAATTAGTGAAATGACCAACCCTGCAAAGCAAATAACTATGCTAACAAGAATAGATTTTTTAATCAACTAATCTTGTTTTCAAATATTACGTTTTCCTGGCCATATAAGTATAAGTCACCAAGTTAACAACATAAAAAGTTACATTTTTCTGTGTTAAGAAAAGATATAGTTCGATGACTTCGACCTACAATTTGACTGAGATTAACTACCAAACGAAGATCTTACAAATTTGCCAAGCAATTTAGAAATCATATTCTCACTTGTCTGCATGCATCCGACAAAGCTGCAAGGAAAATGAATGGAATGTGCTGATCATTATGTCTTTGGCTGCTTTCTTTCCAGCAGATTTTCCTATGCGCTCTCTCATCTCAGCAGTTGCTGCTGTAGTGAAAGTCATTGCAAGGATATTTGATGGCTGTAGACCCTATTAAGATAAAAAGAACACAAAACATGTAAAGACAGTTTCAAATTTAATATCATATATAAGATCTCAAAGATGGAAGATGTTCTAAATCATTCACCGGCGATATTTGATAGTACCTCATTGAGCAACACTAAAACACGGCCAACCATGGTGGAAGTCTAACATGGTCAAAAGGAAAGAATTAACACTGACTGCATAACATGAAATCCACAAAAATTCTTGCCTCACAGGAAAAGAAGTGTAATTAGATACCGACCTTTCCACTTCCAGGACCAGCTATAACCATCAGAGGAGTTGAAATATTACTACAAGCTGCATCACGTTGTCTATCATTTAAAGAGTGCATATATTTTGAACACTCCTCAGGCATGCTATTGATCAATGCAGGATCAGCAGCAACGGTAGTCTCTTCACTGAGCTCCAATTTTACATTAGTGTCTGGCTCAAACATTTTAACAGCTTTAGAATCTAATTCAGCCTTGAGGTCACTGCTCTTATAATCTTTGGACGGAGTCTGAGTTATGCTGGTGCTCGGAGTTTGACGTGCTATTTTTTTCGCTGACTGTTCACAGATTGCGTCAATCTCCTCTAAAACGGAATCATCAAAGTCATCATCAAGAAGTGAAGAATTGCTCTTGATCTCACTGCTCCTAATATCTTTGGACGGCGTCTGAGTTATGCCGATACTTGGAGTTTGACATGCTGCCTTTCTCGCAGACTGTTCAAAGATAGCGTCAATCTCTTCTAAAACGGAATCATCAAACTCATCATCAAGAAGTGAAGAAGTAGAACAAGCATAGCTTGGTGTAGCCCTTTCTGGCTCTTTCAGGGGAGTAACAAATGGGTCTGGTGAGAATCCGTTGTAAGCAGAAATCTCGGTATGAGATGCATTGATGACCTCATCATCCAGATTGAAACTAGGAGGCGGGATGTTCATGCCGCAAGGATAACCATCATCAGATGACTCCAACCCTGATTTAAGGCGTTTGTGTGGTGTATTCGCTGATAACTCCGTAAGAGGAATCCTTTTGAAGTTAGAAGGGTGAGCAAGGGATCCATCAGATGACTCGAACCCTGATTCCTTGATTCTGCAAGGCCAGGTAGAGAAATTTATCACATTTTTACAAGAAGTCACGCGTTTTACACCACATCTGATGAAGCCAATTCCATTGATTTGACAAAAGAATGAACGCAGAGCATAGATGAAAGAAAGTGACTGGCTATACAGCTTGACTTTGAGAGAGAGAGCTAAATATAACTAACAATACTCGCAGCAAATTATCAAATCCTAAAGCATGCCAAATGGAAATTACAAAGTACGAAAATTTACAAACGTTAGCAGAGAAAGCCTGTAAATTTTTTACTAAATGAAATCGAATCGATTGAAAAGAGCATCGAACCTTTGAGGAAAAGGAGTGGAGTAATCAGCTGCATTCTCAGATGGCCTTCTCCGATCAAAAAGCGGTTTTGCGATCCTGAAGCTTTGAGGAATCCGACTATGACAGTGCTCTTGTTTCCACATTCCTCTGTTCGGCGGGTGATTCTCCATCTTCCGCTTCGTTCCCAAGAGAAAGAGAGGGAAAATTCGAAATGGTTGTAACCAGAGAGAGAAAACCTAAGAGAGAACGAACGGAAACACCCAAGGGAACTACCTTTTCCGGTCACTGGAGGATCTCGTTTGGGCTTCGCCTCTATATGGGCCCTTTGCTTTACAGAATTATATAGTTTTGTAACATAAAAATAGGTTTGTAAACTTTTCCGACAGCAAATAAAATAACATTTTTCTTTGTAGTAAGAGCATCATCAACGCAAGAATCTCTAGTATATATCTTAAAGTATTAGTATTTTATTAGTTAAGAGAGGATAGAGAAATTAAAATTGTTATGTTTTTTTTTTATTTGGTCGCTCATGTCTGTCTTGAAGAAACGAAACGATTCTTCCATATCTTATTTAGGTACGTTCCTTATTTCTCTTTCCTCTTCTTTACTATTTTAATGCTGAATTTTGAGAGAGTTGAATTTTGAGAGAGTTGCTTGATTTTATAAGTTAAGAGATTTATTAAATTTGTAAAGAGTTATAAAGAGTTTTGTATATTTGGGAAATCTTTGAAAATATTCTTACAATAATGATTTTAAGAATCTAAGGCATATAGATGGTATTTTCAAAGTTTTGTTTAATGAGTTAAATTGTTTAAAATCCAAGTTCCAATAACACAAGATTTAATGAAATCATAGAATCTTAAAAAACCAAACTTTTTGAATAACAATGGATTTTGCATGGAATTAAAGAATCATCAAACCAATAACAATAGATTTTAGCAAGAATGTCAAAATTCATAAACCAATAACAATAGAATCTCAGAATTTTAACAATCATTAAAAATCCAACTACCACTAACACCCCCTAAGATCTATCTAAGATCCTGCCGATAATGTCATAATGATGGCCTAAGGTTACTAGATGATGAAGACACTGATGAGGGGTAATTTCAAAATGAATTTCGTAATTTTTGTGGTACAATCAATCAAATAATAAAAATTTAGGTGGAACGATTATGACTCGGAAAAAAGTTTGAATACTTTACGAATGTTATTCTCAGAAAATTTAGATTCTTGAGGTTTGATGAGTGCGTGCATGTCTTGTATATCAGACATTACAATGTAGTGGTCAATTAAAGCAGCTTCATATTCCTAGTAAGATGGTGGGTGAAATTTAATTCAGAATAAAAAGGCAACCAGACCCATAAAATCAAAGTCAACTGTTCTAATTAGTTCCTTCGCACTATCAAATCTATGCTCTTTTTTCTTTTCTTCCGACGATCAGATTATGCTTATATAAAGGGGAAAAATGTATACACAAGAGAATAAATAATTGAAATTTTCACCAAGTGAAGCCTTGGACTAATGGCGAGTTCTCGAAATGTCTTATCTAAAATTGTGCTTGTGAAAAATCTTGCTTGGGCAGGAAAAAGTGTTTTTCCGATGGAAATATCTGTGAGTTTTCCACTCCTCAATTAAAATCTAAAACAAAACAAAACAAAGAAACATTTAAAATTCGCAACTTGGTGATTTAATTTGTGATAGTACTGTTTGTCTGAGTTGACTTGGTCCATGATTGTTTTGGCAAGTCTTGACGACTCCATCAGCCTAAAGTCGTCGTCTCTCTTGTTTAGCCATGTTTCTTTCTCGACTTTATTTGCATCTCCGCCATTGATCATTGATGATTGGAGGGAAAGAAAGGGTTTCAACTAATGCGCAACTTTTGAGGAATATTAAGGTTGGACGAAATTCGGAAAATGTTGTTGCTGGTGGACTGCTCTAGCTGTCGTACGCCGCTTCACCTCCCTCCCGGAGCCACCAGAATCCGATGCTCCCTTTGCCACGCCTTCACCCTCATCGCTCCTGAGCCCCGTCTCCAATCTCACGCGCCGGCGAGCTCTCTTCCTTTCCCCAACTCATTTACGGTCCCGGCACCATCCCCTTCTATCTACCCTCCGCCGGTACCGTCTCCGTCCGTTTACCCGCCGGTACCGTCTCCGTCCGTCTACCCGCCGGTACCGTCTCCGTCCGTCTACCCGCCGCCAACACCGTCTCTATTTAGTCACGCGCCATCGGCACCGCCTCCGTTTAGTCACGTACCATCGGCACCGTCTCCGTTCAATCACGCGCCATCGGCACCATCTCCGTTCAGTCATTCGGCACCGTCACAGTCTCCTTTCGATCACGCGCCGTCGGCACCGTCTCTATTCAACCACGCTCCTTTGGCACCGTCTCCGTTTAGCCACGCGCCGCCGGGTCCTCCACCACCGGCACATGGACAGAAGAGAGCGGTGATCGTCGGGGTTTCTTATAAGAATACAAAGAACGAATTGAAAGGATGTGTGAATGACGCTAACTGCATGAAGTTCATGTTGATGAAGCGTTTCCAATTCCCAGAATCATGCATTCTTATGCTCACCGGTATTTTTCTCTCTACATCTTTCATGTTTTCTTTATATGACGACTAATTTCTGCTAGCTAATCACTTAATATAGTAGTTTCAGATATGTCTTCATGAAACAGTAAGTCCTGAATTAGCGAGGTCATGCATTGCACATCATTTAGTTCTTTTGTTCGGTTTGAAACATTTGCAAGGCCGATTGGTATATGTGTATATATGTAATTATGTATGTCCTTAAATCGGAGTCGATATATTAGATATAATAATATAATTAAATTCTTTCTTTTTTTTATGGGAGTAAAATCAAACCATACAGAAGATAATTCGCGTAAAGTATCATAATTTGAGTAAATACAAAAGTAATGTTAAAAGTGATAAATATGTTGTAGAAGAAGATGCGGATCCGTTGAGATGGCCAACGAGGAACAACATAACAATGGCGATGCATTGGCTAGTTTTAGGCTGCAAAGCAGGAGATTCCCTAGTCTTCCACTTCTCCGGTCATGGTTACAACCAAATGGACCAAAATGGCGACGAGGTGGATGGCTTTGACGAGACTCTTCTTCCTGTTGACCACGCGACCTCAGGTGTCATTGTAGACGACGAGATCAATGCTACAATCGTACGGCCTCTCCCTTATGGAGTCAAGCTCCATGCCATCGTTGACGCTTGTCATAGTGGTACCGTCATGGACTTGCCCTATCTTTGTAGAATGGACAGGTACCATTACTCATCATTCTTGTTATATAATGTGATTTTTTTTCATGATTACTTTGAAAAAGAAACCCCTTTTTGTTTATCAATTTCTATTGAAAACTGTAGAGTCAAACACAATCATGTAAAATGAATCGCTCCATTTATTCTTTTCATTTCGTAAGTTTGGTTGCGTTCCTGGTCCTTCCTTGATTTTATTGATTGAATAGACTCGGAAACTACGATTGGGAAGACCATCGGCCTCCGTTAGGGATGTGGAAAGGTACGAGTGGCGGTGAAGTCTTCTCATTCACAGGCTGCGATGATGACCAGACCTCGGCTGACACTCCGGTATATTCTTGAGTTTGGCTCATATTTTTTCTTTAAATATATGAAACAACTTCTTATAGTTATACTCTATATAAATGTAAGAGCCATTCCTTCAAGCTCTCACAAAGAAACGTGTGTGCACTGCAGCAATTGTCAGGGAGTGCGTGGACGGGGGCAATGACGTATGCATTCATTCAAGCCATAGAACGAGGCCACGGGACGACTTATGGGAGCTTACTGAGTGCGATGCGATCAACAGTTCACGAGATCTTCGACAAAAACAAAGGTAGAGAGCTTGTTGAAGTGGACGGCGCTGATCTTCTCACTACTCTTCTTGGTATGCTCATCTTAGGCGCTGCTCCTTCTGAGGATGAGGAAGTAAACCAATCCCCACAAAAAACACAGGTGATCCATTCATCTTTACTCTTCAACTAATTATTATTTTCACCTACTACATAAAACTAATAATGATCGTAGCAAGGTTATGTTGATTTACATTGATGATAAGATATATTGGTATGTGGATTGCTACCGCAGGAACCACAATTGAGCGCTACCGAGGCATTTGATGTGTACGGGAAGCCCTTCTCTTTGTGATATCACCTTAAGAGGACATATTCAAAAAAAAAAAAAGAGTATGGATTTTCAGAAGAGATATAGTAATATATTTATTTGAGCTTTGAGTGAAGATATATGGCGCATGTTCATAATATAAATTTATGTTGGCCTTTTTCGAGAAGAATGTTTTTGAGAAACTTTTTATCAAATGGTAAAAAGACATCATCTTTCGAAATACAACCAAGTTAAATATTTTATTTTTCCAGTCGTGATATCTCTTCACTATTTTTCATCGATATATTTTGTTCATTACAGTTTTAGATTATTTATATTTTATACAATAATTCAAGAAATTTGATAAGTTAGGCCTAATTTTGATTTGGTTCAATAACACCCTAAGTTTTAACTGCATTAATTATAAAAAGAACAAGCTGAATAGTAGATTTAAAAAATAAATGACAAATAATTCTCAGCACATATAATGACGACACAATGAGTCTATAGGAGAGCGAGGAAAAAATAATTGTACTGCAAAGAGATAACGATAGTACAAATGATACGTACTGCAAGTTTGCCACATGTACGATGCAAGGCCATACCAAAAAGCAGCCTCAGACATAAAACCCAAACCAAAGATACCATCGGCGTGTGCTCTCCTCACTTGCCCTGAAACTAGAGGTTCTGATTCCCTATCTCTGATCCACTTTGTTGCTTCCTGTTCAAGTTTTGCTCATCTCTTACTCTTGTACCTAGAATTATTATTTTAATTTAATCTTGTATATCGATCTATGTTTATGTGTTTTGTAAGGATACTGATAAAAATTTCTGGGCATCTCGATGCTGTGTTGTCTGAAATGTGCAGCTTCAATCCCAAAAAAAAAAGAAATGGCTGCTTCAAGTGCTGTAACCGCAAACTACGTCCTCAAGCCACCTCCATACCCTCTGGTATGATTTCGTTTATTTGTTTCTTCAAATCAATTGGAATTTCGGCAAATGTTATATTATTTTGTTTGGATTATAATTTTTGTCTCTTGATTAGGTGATAGTACTGTCCTTGTTTTCCCCGTATTAATTAGACATAAAAATACAAAACTCTTGAAAGGCATTTCAAATGAACTCATCTAATTTCACAAGGCATGAAAAATAATAATAAATTTGTGGGTTAGTGTTTTCTCGAAAATTAATGGGGGTAAAACCCCTTCGAATTAATACATTTTCTCAAAAATACTAGTCTCTGGAGAGGTTGATTCTCACGTTTCAATCTCTGCCCGCTTATGTTTGTAATCAGTGTATCTTGTTTCTCCATGGTTATAATGAATCTTAGATGAAAACAAAAAAATGCTTGTGGTGTGGGGATTGTATTACATATAATGCTTGTGGTGTGGGGATTATATATATATGCCAACATAATTGTATTACATTTAATTAATATATTAAATAAAGGGCATAGTAAAACTTACTAGTTTGTAAGAAATTTGATGTGGTGTCATGTGGTATTTAGTTCTAATACGCGAGTCGCGGGTATTGTAAAAATTCGGGACCAAGAAAGTTGTTCTTAGGCCTGATCTATTGGAAAAGTTTGGAGTCTTATGTTTGAGTGAGAGCGATTTTGATGAAATGTTGTTTGTTATAATTATAATTATATTGGAAAGGATGCTTTGGAGCCGCATATGAGCAAACAAACTCTGGAGTTTCACTGGGGAAAACATCACAGGGCTTACGTGGACAACCTCAAGAAACAGGTTCTTGGATCCGAGCTTGAAGGCAAGCCCTTAGACCATATCATCCTAAACACTTACAACAATGGCGACCTCCTCCCTGCTTTCAACAACGCTGCTCAGGTAATAGATATAATCCCATTTTAAAAGGGTGTGTGATTGTTTAGCTGATCCAGTGATGTATATGTTAGGCATGGAACCACGAGTTCTTCTGGGAATCAATGAAACCCGGTGGTGGAGGAAAACCATCAGGAGAGCTTCTTGCTCTGCTTGAAAGAGATTTCACCTCTTATGAGAAGTTCTATGACGAGTTCAATGCTGCTGCAGCCACTCAATTTGGAGCTGGCTGGGCCTGGCTTGCTTGTAAGTTGACGGTTTTATGTTTTTTTTTTTTTTACTACAAGTTTTCAACTTGAAGAGCTTCACATAAATATTATAATGTCCTTCCTTACTCTTCTTCTTCTCTATCTCTTTTCAGACGCAGATAACAAACTCAAAGTAGTGAAAACTCCAAATGCTGTGAATCCCCTTGTGCTCGGCTCTTTCGTAAGTTTTTCAACCAGGAACTTGAATACAGAGTTTACTTATTAGAAATATAACCGTACAAATTATTACAAATCCTTAAATTTAATCCTGGTGGTTATTTCTTGCAGCCATTGCTTACCATTGATGTCTGGGAGGTAAATAAACACTTTTATAGCTCATATCAAATAGAGTTTTCTTCCTAGAACCTATATTTTTTTGCTACAGATGAAATTGATCTCTTCTCTCTTCTTTTGCTACATTGAACAGCATGCTTACTATCTCGACTTCCAGGTAATAAGCATAACAACACGTTTTTTCTTTCTTTTAAGTTTCTTTGTTCTGATCTTTTTGTATATGTGCAGAACCGGAGACCGGATTACATAAAGACATTCATGAACAATCTTGTGTCTTGGGAGGCTGTTAGTTCCAGACTTGAGGCTGCCAAGGCTGCTTCTTCCTCTTCTGCTTAACCAGAGTCAATAGACATTTTGGGACCAGAAATTTGACTTCAGTGGTGAATGTGTTATGCATTACTGAAGTTTCTTAATAAAGTATTGGTCGTGGTAATAAAGACACAGCTCTCCTGTTGTAATGTCTCATCGAGTCCTTCATCTGTTTCTGGTTTACTGGTATTTCAATCATCGTGTAATAATAACTACCATGTTTTGTTCTGTGTGGTTTGGTTTTCTTTTTGCATTTTTTGATGTAAGGCCTACCCATATGTCATCTATCATTCGCAGGCATATACTCCCATATTTGCATAAAAAGTCGAAAAAATTGTGGGCCCAACTTCTCGAATTTGTTTAGCTTATGTTGCGACGTGTTGGAATATATTTTGTGCGTTATCTAATTTACTCGACGTTGAATTGTGACTGGCCATCTCGGTTGACGAGGGTATTCGGTCTTTATTTAATGCGGATCAATGAAGAGTTACCAAATAGCAAATTGTGGGCCCATGTCTCTCATTTTTTTTTCTTTGATTTTGTTTATCGTGTGTTTCCACATGCTGGAATCTATTTTGTGCGTTGTCTAATTTTCTCCGTCTTTAAAAAAAGACTGCCGTGTGGTCGCCACTTATATACATGACAATAACATAACGCACTATGTGAATATCTCGAGCCGTATCATATGACATCCCGAAACGTTTGAGTATTGCCTCTCTCATTATCTCGGGAAATAAGATCTTCAGAGCGTTGACTTGAGATGCAAGAAATAAATTGGTCTGTTTAATTAATCATTCTTTTCCTTTGTCCCGTTTTCTTTCCCGTTGAAGTCTCCACTCTCCACTTATAAAGGGAACGAGGCTATGTAGAGAGCGAGCTTTGAAGTAAAGAACTCTCACTTTTACTTTTGCACAGATCGGAAGAGAAGAGCAGCGACATACTTCCGGTAAGCGGATCATTGCCGTCGATCGACCAAACTCCGGTGATGGAAAACCTTGGAGACGATGCCGTGTCCAGCGTGAAGGAAAATCCGGAGAAGAAAAGGAACGGTCTGGTGAAGCGGCTGGCCTCTGTTTCTAACCATATCAATCCCTTTACAGGAGTCTCTGGAGAGAGGAAGCCAGCTCGGTTGGACCGGTCGAAGTCAACGACCGGTCAGGCCTTGAAAGGGCTCAAGTTCATCAGTAAGGCCGACGGTGGCGCTGGCTGGACCGCTGTGGAGAAGCGGTTTGAAAAGATCACGAGAACTACTGATGGATTGCTGATTAGGTCAAAATTCGGTGAATGCATAGGTAAAATCTGCACGTAAATTAAAGTCGAGGCATTCCTTAATGTAAAATTTGGAAATGACTTAGATCTGATTAAGTAGAAATATTGATATGTTGCAGGGATGAAATCAAAGGACTTTGCCTTGTTATTGTTCGACGCATTAGCAAGAAGAAGGCATGTGACAGGGACTGTGATTAATAAGGATCTGCTTAAGGAATTTTGGGAACAAATAAGTGATCAAAAGTTTGATTCCAGGCTGATGACGTTCTTTGACATGTAATTCTTTAATCATTACCTATTTTGGTCTTTTGTTATACTTTTTTTCCTGCTTGATCTCTTCTGGTAATGAATGTAAAGTTTGACCCAAAAGGTTTTCTGAAATGCAGGATGGATAAAGACGGTAATGGTAGACTAACCGAAGACGAAGTTAGAGAGGTAAATGAAGGTTTCGAAAGTTAATTTCTGCGCTTACAAACAAATTACATTAGAAAATCTGAGAAATGTTTAAGGTAGGAGATATGTTGACTCTTCTCTGTCTTTTTGTGCTTCGAAGATCATCAATCTTAGTTCGTCTACCAACAATCTGTCAACCATTCAGAAAAAGGCAGACGAGTACGCAGCAATGATAATGGAAGAGCTTGACCCACATAATATAGGATACATCATGGTAAGCTTTCTTGATTGTGATCCAAAAACCGAATTTTTTTATTTAATATTTTTGCTGCTATATATCTGTAACTCTGTGGTGTATTTACAACAGGTAGAAAGTCTTAAAGATTTGCTTATGCAAGCAGAAACACTACCTGAAACCACAAATAGTGAAGAAAGAAAGCAGCTGAGCCAAATGCTAACTGGGAAGCTTAAGCCTACGCTTGACCCTAACCCGTTAAGGAGATGGTACCGTGGACTGAGATTCTTTGTTCTAGATAGCTGGCAAAGAATATGGGTGATAGCGCTATGGCTCACAATTATGGCCATTCTCTTCATATACAAGTATATTCAATACAAGAATAGAGCAGTCACTACAGGAAAATAAGTATATTGTGACGAAACTTTGAGACTAATATTATCCGTCACAAATCTGTGACATATTAGAGACGATTTTGTGACTAAATTTATATGTCACAAATTAGTAACTGGTTCGTCACAGTATTATAACGAATTAAATCATAACTATATTTTGTCACAATTTATGACATAAACGTGACGAAAATAGATAACGTAATATTTGTGACATAATTGTAACTTTATTAACCGTTGCAATTGTAACGAATTTGTTACTAAATGGTGAATTTCAATTTGTGACAGTAGAGAGACTAAATGTTAGTAACTAATTAGTACAGACATACGACAAAAAAATTTTGTGGTAAATTGTGACATAAAAATGTAGCAAATGAGTTGCAATTTACTACTAATCTACTAACTTGCTATTTAGTTAGAATTGTTAACGTAAAAATGACCAAAATTAGTCATATACAATAATAAAATTAAAAAATATATATATTTTTAAAAAAATATTTGAAATTTAGTCATTCTATTATAAATCCTAAATTCAAAACTCTAAATCTATAATTTAATTATTATATATATTCGAAAGTAAAATCCAATATTTAGAAAAAGATCCAAAACTGTAATACCAAAATTTAACCATTATATATACATGTAAGTTTTGGGGTCATGTGATATGCATTTTTGGAAAAACTTATGCATACATTGTTTTTTGTTTGTTTTTGAGTCAGAGGTGTTCAATTTGGATTTCAGTTAGGTTTTGCTTCGATTATTTTAGATTTTTTGGTTTTTATTTATAAAACCTTGCTACCATATTAAAATCATATTTACTTTGATTTGTTTCAACTTGGATATCTTCGGATTTTAGTTTATTTGGGTTTTTACAGAAAACAATAATTATACTTTCTTTTTATAAAATCACAGTAATTGACCAGACCGGCCGGTTGAACTGTAAACCGATAACCAGTCCGGTTTGAGTTTTATAAAAACCCAAAATAATGATTATCCAAAATAATTCAGTAAAACCCGATAAAAACCCAGAACCGACCGGTTTGGGTCAAATAAAAAATCCGGTTTTTGGTTAACTAGAAACCTCAAAAAATAATATTATTTATTTTTGAGATCTCAAAAGGCTTTTTGGAGTTCTTTTTTCTTTATCACAATTTTACATATATGTATATAAGTCAAAGTTTAATCAAATGATGATTGTTTGTATTTTATGGTTTTATATAATATTTTTAATTTTTTTTGTTTAAGAAATATATATTGTTATGTTCGATATTAGTATCTAGCATACAAAAAATAACTAAGTTTAATATTTCATTTTCTATATATTTTATTTTTAAATATATTTATTATAAAAATAGAAAACCCGGTTAAACTGGTTAAACCATATTGAACCATGATCCAAAGACACATCCGGTTGGATGTTCGTTTGGATCAGTTTGATTATGTTTTATCGGATCGACACTCTTTTATTGTATTTATTTATGATAATCGAAACTATTGGAGATATTTTTTTTGTCATAATAAAGAATAAAAGATAATAATACTTTAAGATTTTTCCTAAATTTCAATTCTTTTACTAAAGAAGTTTAATTAAAAAATTAATAAACAATTAGGATTTTTTTCCTTCTTCTTCTCCTCTTTTTATTCTCTCCTACTTCCCTCCTCTAGGCATGTGCCGCGAAACAACAAAATAACAAAGGTGCAACCCTAACTCGTGCAATCGTGAGAGAAGAGCCGCCACCAGCCCACCACCTTGAGTTCGAACTTGATACAGCCGATCCCTTCTCGTCTTTCTTATTTTTCCTTCTCTCTTCCTCCATGATCTCACCTTGGGTTTGTTTGTAGGCGGAGATCCGCTCGTGTCCGTCGCCACTAACCGCCGCCGTTGACGTCCGTAAGCAGTCGCGTCATGCCAGAGTCGAAGCAGCGCCGACGGAGAGCCACAAAAAGAAAGAATTTTCTCGTTTAAGAGAGGAATATTGTCTGGATTGAGAATTGCACAGAATTGAGACGAGCATAGTTTGGTCGATTTCCGTTTCGCGGAGATTATTAACACCAATGGACCTAAAGTGATAAGAGTGTTCAATGTCTATGTTCAAGATAAGAAGGTACGTAGACCAACTAAAAATGGTTTTCTATTTTCGTGTAGTTATGATTAGGAGTTTTTGCTTAATTCTAAAAGAATTTTTTTTTTTAGGTCTTATCTGAATTCGACATATTCTCGTTTGTTGGGGCAAACATGCCACTTCTGTTGGTTGACTTAAGATCCATGGTAATGGATGATGGCTTGATTAGGATAAGGTTCGAAGGAATAAATGGAAGTCCAGTGGTTTGTGGGATTCGTAGGATAAGGTTTGAAGGAATGATATCTTCTCTTGTGCTTGGTTTTATTAAGATTTTCAGCTTTCAGTTTCTAACTCATTCTTTGCATTCCTGTACAGTTGTAAGGACATCACAAGATTATATAAAGTGTCAAAATTGTGCTACAGAAATGGAGATCTCTCCCGCTCGGGTACTGTTTAATTACCCTGCTGGCTCTTATTTCCTTTTGAATATAAGCGGACTGGATTACCTGAGTTTCTTCTTTTATGTTGATATTTGAGCAGAAGATGCTTATAAAAGCAAAAGCTCATGAGAAGTATGAGAAGAGGATAGAAGAGCTTTCTGAAAGATACCAACATAAGTCAAATGAGTGCCATGAGGCATGGATGTCAGTGACCTCTGCCACTGAGCAACTAGAGAGAGTGATGATGGAACTCGACAATAAGATGTTTGAGGCACGCTCTCTAGGTAATGCAGAACTTGTTGGAGAATTCTCTTTCATTGTCAATCCCAATTTGAACTTTCTATATCTTATATATTTGACGGTGGATTTCTTGTTTTTAATTCGATGCTTACTTGAAACACAGACCAAACTATGCTTGTCTCAATTCTGTGCACAGACCAAACACAGCAGTAGTAGCCATGTAAGAGTATTGTCTCAATTCTGTGCTTTTAGTATGAGGTTATGACTTTGTAATTTCAGATTTCATTGCTTGGGGTAGGAATCCACAAACTATGCTTGTCTTCATTAAACCTAACTTATGTACGAGCTCGTTCTGTGGATGTGGTCAGGTCAGTTTTCATACTTTATTTTATTTTACAAAGTGATTGTTTCTCATTTCTTCTCACGAAATTTTGGGATTGTTAGCTATAGCTACTTCTCATTGAATTCTCCTTGTTTATTTGCGAATTGCAGGATTCCATGAATTGATAATGTGTCTGTAACATACAGTTAACTAGGCTCAGTCAAGAGAAGACGGCTGCGGAAAACACAGCACCGGAGGTCGTAATTATTGCAGTGGCTGTGATGGTCCATACGGGAGGCTACTAGAATAATAGGAATTATATGTGTTTATTTTCTGGTTTATTTATGTTTTTTTAAAAAAAATTTATTGTAATACAAAATATTATTCCATTGACGAAATATTTTGTCAATATTATTAATTTTAATTTTAATTTTATTGACGGACATGTGATGGGTTTTCAGTCATTAATTATGACATTTTATGACAATATATCCGTTAAAAAATATGACGAATTTGTAACATAGAAAAAGTTACAAATTATTACGGTTTAAGATAATCAATTAAGTTAGTAATTGTGACAAATGCGTGACAAGGTTTTCGTCATTATTTATAACGATCTGTGACAATATTATCGTCCCACTGTGTGACAAATTTGTGACATTAAAATAGTCACAAATTATGACCGTTTGCGACAATTTATTTAAGTCAGTAATTGTAACATTGTTGTTACTCTTTTTTATCGTCAACATTTGCGATGATATTGTTACTAAATATATCCGTCACAAATATTGTGACGTTTTTGTTACATAGAAAATTTGTGACGCACGTATTGCCACCATTAATATTTAGTCACAACTCCGTGACAAAAATGTTGTCATTGTGACGAAATTTTTTGTCACAATATGGATATTTTCCTGTAGTGAGTCTATGAAGTGTTGGGGCATTGTGTGTGTCTTGCTAAAGGTGCAGCAGAGACGTTGAAGCTGAACATGGCCTTGATTCTGTTACCTGTTTGCAGAAATACCATCACATGGCTTAGAAATAAGACTAGGTTGGGTGTTTTGGTCCCTTTTGATGACAACATCAACTTTCATAAGGTAAAACCAAAACCTTTTTTTTTTTAATATATGTTTTAACCAATTTTATATGGTAGTGCGGTGGTTGAGAATAGTCTTATAATTGGTCAAGAATATGAACCAAATCTTATCCATTGCACTTTGATGTTGTTTAGTATACACGTTTTAAATGGAAAGAAACATAGTTTTTCAAATGTTTTGAAATTAGTTTGAACTTATGTTCAATACTGACCATGCTATGAAAATCATACCTTTTTTGAAATGCTAGAATCTCTCCCATATATAGTAGCTTGACGCATAAACCTACAGGTTATAGCAGTGGGAATCACGATAGCAGTAGGCATACACTCGGTGGCCCACTTGGCGTGCGATTTTCCACTGCTAATCGCGGCAACTCCAGAGGAATACAGGCCTCTAGGAAAATACTTCGGGGAGGAGCAACCGAAGAGATACTCGCATTTTGTGAAGTCAACAGAAGGAATAACAGGACTTGTAATGGTTCTCTTGATGGGAATTGCTTTTACACTAGCTATGCCTTGGTTTAGACGAGGGAAGCTAGAGAAAACGCTTCCAGGGCCACTAAAGAAACTCGCTAGTTTCAATGCCTTCTGGTACACTCACCATTTGTTCGTTATAGTCTACATTCTCCTAATCGTTCACGGCTACTACGTGTATCTCAGTAAAGAATGGTACAAAAAAACGGTGAGTACACTTCGCGGTTTCAACACTTTTTCAGTTGCAATATCAGCGACCAAAACCGTGACTAATTAATTCGAGGGTTTTGCATGTAGACGTGGATGTATTTAGCAGTACCAGTAGCTCTCTATGCATGCGAGAGATTGATTCGAGCATTCAGATCCAGCATCAGGACGGTAAGAGTCGTTAACGCTGCGGTTTACCCTGGAAACGTATTGACTTTGGAAATGTCAAGGCCTAAAAACTTCAAATACAAAAGCGGTCAATACATGTTTGTAAACTGCCCAGCAGTCTCACTATTTGAATGGTACGTAAAAAAAAAAAAAACACTCTTAAAAGTCAAGAATCCTAAAAAGTAAAACCAATTCAATATCAGTTCATGTGATATATATAAATTTCTGCAGGCATCCATTTTCAATAACTTCTGCACCACAAGACGGTTATCTGAGCGTACATATTAAATCGGCCGGAGATTGGACAAAGGCTATTAAAGGACTTTTCTCTGAGGTCTTATTTACTTCTAAATCACTCAAAATTATATATTTCATTAATCTTGGAGTGAGGAAAAAGATAATTTGAGAAACATGTTGCGTTATGTCTCAGGTGACGTCTAAATCACCTCCTGTCGGAGACAGGTTGCATGGTGAAAATAATCCCGAGTAAGTACCCATCCGATAAAATATTGATTCGCAACATATACATATACAGAAATATATCATACACCTAGACGTAAGTGAGTAACTATTTGAATGTTTCAAACGTACTGTTTGATTGGTGTTAAGTAAATATCACATTTGACATTTCTTTACGAAACGCTATTACAAAAGTTATATCATAACCAGCTATAATCACGGTTTATTATATATATTATAATTTTCAACGAAACATCAATACCTAAACTGTATTGCAATTAATCAAAACGACGATTAGTTCCAGCTGTTAGTCAAAGAGAGATCGTCAATCGTGACAAGCAAATAGATAATTAACATTTCTAGAAGCTTGGCAGGTATACGATGATCGTATATCAAATGATTGAATACTATGATGTGGATACGTGATTTCCACTAGGAAAACAACTTTCAATTTAAAAAGCCTCAACACATCTCTGGAGTTCATTATATTAATATGTAGATCATAACCATAACGCCTATTTTTAGTGTTATTTAAACGACTAGGAAACATCATTTGATCATATAGTCATGTTCCCACTGGTTACGATCAGCCACTCAGGATTTTCTTAAAAAGATATGTGAAAGTAGACGTATTTACAACCACTACTATTAATTAAAGGTTTAAGTCGTCGTGACAGAATTGTATATGGATTTGGTTTATATACTCTGTCAAGCTGAAGTGCAAGATTTGCGGTCGATTATTTATTTTTATAGTCAAGGAATCATTTGTTATTAAAGAAAACTATTTGATTGACCTTAAACTTTAAATGAGATAAATTTATCATTCAAATATAATATGTAAATTTTGTTTGTCAAAGCATCTTTTTGCAAAAACTATTTATTAACAATGCCTATTAAGATTAATTTCCAAATCTGTTTCCATTTATAAGCTTCATTGAATTTCACAATTAATTTAAAGTTAATTAAAATAGTAAATAATATATAATATTGAATTTATATTATCGTACATCTTGTAACTTGTATTACTCTTAGGCTCTTAGTACAAATATACATGCAGATAAATTTCAAATTGTTTAGCTATTTTATTGACCACTTGAGAAAGATAGCTAGTCATATTGATAATTGGGCATAGATCTTGGTACAACGTATATGCATGCATACTAATCTTTTATTTTCTTTTTTTTTTTGAAAAAAAAGTAATCTTTAAATTTGTTGAAGTTGCAATTTTTATTATATATTAATAAAATTTTCACATTTTTATAAATAAATGATCCATGAACAATAGAATAAAACGTTAGAAGTTCCTCTCCTTTCATAATATTAAGTTACATAAGGCACAACTGCTCTTTTTGTTGGACTATCATTCTACATATAAGAAAAGCTAAAAAGTTGTTAACTGTGAAATGGCAATGACCACTGCTTCCACAGTTACCCGAAAATCCTGATTGATGGTCCGTACGGCGCACCAGCACAAGACTACAAGAAGTACGAGGTGGTTCTGCTGGTCGGCCTTGGGATTGGAGCCACTCCAATGATCAGCATTATCAAGGACATTATCAACAACACGGATGCCAAGGAACAGGCCAGCCAACTCAACCAAATGGAGAAGGGATCCCAACAGGAGCCACAAGGTAAGAAGGAAAGATTCAAGACGCGAAGGGCTTACTTTTACTGGGTAACGAGGGAGCAGGGCTCGTATGATTGGTTCAAGAACATCATGAACGAGATCGCAGAACGGGACGAAAAAAAAATCATAGCACTACATAACTATTGCACTAGTGTCTTCGAAGAAGATGACGCCCGCTCCGCGCTCATACATATGCTTCAGTCTATAAACTATGCCAAGAGTGGTCGGGACATTGTCTCTGAGACAAGGGTGAAGTCCCACTTCGCCAAACCTAATTGGGAAGACGTCTACAAACAGATAGCCATGGATCACCCTGACACTAATGTCGGTAAGTTATCTCTCTCAAGCACACCTCAAATCAAGCAGTAAGCTACTAAGCTTATCTTTGTATGGTATTATCGCAGTCAGATCATGCAAAGATTAGCTTAGCTTCTTAGTTTTACTCGTTCAAAAGCAATGGTGTACAGAAAAAAGGTCTAGGATATTGATTTGGTAGCATCGTATATCAACATATGTGATTTACGTAATGACTATAAAGAAGAGAATATGATATTTTAAATGAATATGTCTATATAAAACATGCAGGAGTGTTCTACTGTGGATCACCGGTATTGACAAAGGAATTGAGGCGTCTAGCTTTGGAATTCACACACAAGACGAACACTAGATTCACCTTCCACAAAGAGAACTTCTAATTAAGGACAATGAAAGTTATACCCACAATGCGGATAAAGTATGATGGCCAACAATATAATGGAATATTGGTGGAGTAAGTGTGTTTATGTTTATGTTTTAAAATATTAATATGTGGGGTTTGGTTTATCTTTCTTTTCTGAATAAAACGTGTGGGATGTGGTCCATGTGGATGTATCATATATATACATATGAGGTGTGTTTATGAGTTTTTTAATTTTTAATTTCAGTATTCAATATTCAAAATAAAGTGTAACGTCATCTCGACAAGTTTGTTCGTTTAGTTTTCTTTGCACAACAAGAATCATTTTATCACACACAAAAGAGCAAAAATCTAACACAAACAAAAAACCATTGTTAGTTATATATTTGGTCAACTAGTAGTAATTTATAGTACCTGGTCAAAAATATAGATACATATTGACTTTTCTAATAAGTGTCGAATTCTCACAATTTTTCTTTGATAAGGCGCATTCTGTTTCTTGTTTTGTAAGACTTTTTCGGGTTCATAAACGTCTTGTTTAATCGAAAACCGTTACATAAACAAAAGTTTGAAAAATAAATAGAAGACTAAGTATATAAAACGCTATACTGTCGTCGACTAATTCTGTTATCCCAAGAAGTTAAACGTTGACTTGAAACGCAAGAAACAAGTTCCATAATCGTGTTGTTCACAGACATTAATTACAAAAAAGTCATCAAATCCATTGCTCCCGTTTGAATACTAGATTAACTTTCTCATCCAAAGGTAACGAAAACATTCAGGGAGAGTGTGGTATGGAGAGGCCAGTGAGCTTTGACGTGACCGACTATTACCCGGACGGAGATGATTGGAGCAAAGACTCAGTACCCGACAGCGATTCGCCGATACACCAGAATACGGAAATGAAAAGCCCCGAGGACGCAACGGAGTACGTGATCATCACGCTAGACGTTCAGGGAGACAGCGTGTCCGTATACAGCGTGAAGCCGGTTTCTGATGGCGGATTAAGCATGGAGGAGAACGCAGGGCCAATGGTGCGGAGGCGGAACGGTTCAACGAAGAAGTCTGTGGTGAAGCGTCGTGCGCTCTTTCAACCATCAAGATTGAAGTTTGACTCGTCCAAGGCCTTCAAAGAGCTTAAAATGTTCATCAGTATGACCGATTCTGGTTGGATCACCGTGGAGAAGCGGTTTGATAAAATGACTGCCAAAACTGGTGGATTGCTGATCCCCTCAGATTTTGGTGAATGCCTAGGTAAATCAAATTGTAGAACTGTACAGAATTTTTGTTTTGTTTTTGAAGTCTTTTCAACTTTACAATCATTTTTTCCTAAAGCCACAAACAACTTTTGGCCCTATAGCTTACAATCACAGTCTTAACTCCTAAACCAGTCAGGCCTAATTATAGCTAACACTCAAATGAATATCATACGAATCTAAAGAGAATATTAACATGGCAGGGATAAACTCAAAGGAATTTGCCTTGGAATTGTTCAACACATTGGCTAGGCGATGGAATATAACATGCGAGGGGTTTAGCAAGTGCGAACTAAGGGAATTCTGGTGTCAAATAAATGATCAATGCTTCGATTACAGGCTTAAACTGTTCTTTGGCATGTAAGGGCATGTTTGTTTAACTAGTCTTTCGTTTTATATCTACAAGTTCTCTGGGAATGAGAGATTGAGAATGAAGTTGAACCAATTGGGTTTGTGAAAATGCAGGGCGGATAAAGATGATGATGGTAGACTATCAGAAGAAGAAGTTAAAGAGGTAAACAAGGAAGCTTGTAGACTGATTTTCCCTAAATTATTTGGGAAACTTTTGATAGGTAGGAAATTTGGTTAACTACTCTGTTATGTTTTTATTTTGTTGTTCTTCACACAGTTCGTCAGGCTTACTTTATCCGCAAACAATCAATCCACCACTCAGAAGATGGTAGATAAATATGCAGCAATGATCATGGAAGAGCTTGATCCAGATAATATTGGATACATCATGGTAAGCTACATTGATAAGCTCAATGTCCCTGTACAGCTTCGTTTCTGTAATTCTGTAGTGACTTTCTTAAAATAGATGGAAAGTCTCGAGTTGGTGCTGCTGGATGTGGAAACACTCTCTGAAAATGAGGAGACAAAGAAGCCTGCAACAAAGAGATGGTACAGAGTTATTGGAGATATCTCATCTTCCTCTTTGATTCCTTGCTTGAAGAAAAGAGCACCTACGAAGAAGACATGACCCGTCAATTCTCATGTGTACATCACATGTGAAGAAATGGATTACTCCTACAACTACAAGACACGTGAACAGTCCAAGCCCAAATCAACATGAGTTCAAAACTCAAAACTGTTTTTTTTTTTTTCCGATTTAATTAAGATTATACTTTGATGTCATGAGAAGTAATTCGTTAAACTATCCACTTTTGTTAATTATATTGCATCAATTATTCAATTGTATCACAAGTACTTTTTCTATCTGGACTGATAAAAGTTAGTTATCTTTAATTTACTCGTAAATCTTCAGAACTTCTGCTCGAATTTCTTTGTGAAAAATGAAATAGTGGCCATTGGCCAATGCACAAAATGAGTGAGATGTTGTTTTTGGCTAGTTACCAAATTATCAACTTTGCGATATTTTTTTTTTATAAAAATGATGAAATTTAAATAATTGAAATATTGACGTGGCAAATAAGCTCACCACTAGTTCTCAAACTCTTTGAGAGTTCGAAGCCCAAAAACGCCGATTGTCGTCAAATTATTCGTCTTCTGCCTCGCGAGCTTTGATTTGGGTAAGGCATTCTCTGATATTGAGGAAGCATCAGATGCTAACGATACAAGGATTGGACTGAGCCGGAAGGTGGCTTTATGGGTACTGGGTCGGGTTCGGATCCGGAGTCGAGTTCTTCCGGGTGGAGCCGAGCTCCTGGTTTAGTGGCGAAGACGCTGTTTTTGATCGGCGGCGCCGTTCTCCTCAAGCGGCTCACGAAATCGACCACACGGTGGGACCACTCTCACGTCGTCTCTCGCTCTCTCACCGGCGAGAAGGTCCACTCTTCAATTTCTAATTCATTAGCTTTATTGAATTTCATAATTTTCCCAGGAAAAAAATGTGCTGATAAAGGTTTTTGTATATTTGGTTTTTTAAGTTTTCTAAGGAGCAAGCGTCAAGGGATCCTGATAATTACTTCAACATCAGGTTTGTACTGTATTGTTCTTCATCAGTCGTGATGAATTGGGTTGTAAACTATCTCGTGTCACTTCACTGAAGCTAGTTTTTGTTTTCTCTCCAAATGGTTTCGAGTTTACTCAACTAAACTATATGTGCTTCTTGGTTATAACTTTTAAGCCTAACATTGATATCCCTTTTACTTGTTTCACACATTTAATGTGATTATAAGCTTTTGAAATACTTTTGTGTAGAATGATGAGCTGCCCAGCAGCTGAGAGGGTGGATGGTTCGCAGGTTCTGTATCTCGAACAGGTCGGCTTCTTCTTCTTTTTGTGCATTACGGAAATGTATAATCTTGTTTTCATATGTTATGTTGAGCCATCATAACCTTCATTTTCCTCAGGCATTTTGGAGAACTCCTCAAAAACCCTTTCGGCAAGTATGCTTTCCGCACCTTATGACGGTTCTTCATGTCTTATGAATCCCCGAGAACCAGTTCTGATTATATATATATATATCTTTTTGTGTTGCAGAGATTGTATATGGTTAAGCCTTGCCCAAAGGAACTGAAATGTGATGTCGAGGTGAGGAGATGATTCATACATATCCTCTTGATCACAAAAGCTTTGATCTTTTTATGTATATGTCAAAGAGATAAGTACTGAACAGTTTTATCTTTATTTAATTCTCCAGGTGGCCTCATATGCAATCAGAGATGCTGAGGAGTACAAAAATTTCTGTGACCGCCCAAAGGACCAACGCCCACTTCCGGAAGAAGTTATTGGTGTAAGTCACTGATATAATTGATGGTAGTCTTTGAAAGTTATTGTATTGGCATAGCTGTAACAACAAGTCATGTTCGAGCTGTTGTTTTTTTTTTTGGTGTCACTAAGTTTTATTGCATTTGGTGTTGCAGGACATAGGCGAGCATTTGACAACCATACAACTCAGCTGTTGTGACCGCGGAAAGCGTTGCTTGTATGAAGGATCTGCTCCACCTGGTGGATTCCCAAATTCATGGGTATGTTTCTTCTGAGTCATCAAAAATCGACACTTAATGATTCTTTGTACACTCAGTTTACATATCACCAACATTTGTTTCTTCTCCCTTTGCATCTCGAAATGAAAAGAATGGTGCAAGCTACTGTACATCTGATCTTACTGTGCTGAAAAACAATGAGATACACCTCTGGGATCGCGGATTTGACGATGATGGAAACCAGGTTCAGTCCGATTTCCTCATGCACGCTTTTTGTCTTGGTATGGAGGACTTTTATTTCATTTGGGTTTTCGGTTTCGGTTTCTTTGCTCATCTTTCAGGTGTGGGGGCCGAAGCAAGGTCCTTACGAGTTTAAACCGGCGCCATCATCACCAAGCATCAACAACGATGTGTTCTCTCCTTTGAACATATTTCCTCAATCTACACTCGATAAACCAATAAAAGGATCTTTCATTTTGCAAGAGTAGGTAGAGGTTTTTCCCGCTTTTGTTTTTATTTCTTTGTAATTCTCTACAGAAATGGCAAACAAAACTCACATGTGTATCATCACCATAAACAGTTATTAACAACTTTTATATTCATTCTTCAATACCATTATAGTGTACATGTTTTTCTTCCCTTTTTAAAAGAGACAACTCAACTTTGGTTTAAGGCCTTCAATACGATTGTAGCAAATCATCTGCAAGAGTTTTGAAGATACCGTAAAGTTACAACATATTACATTGATTACAATAAACAGCGAAGAACCATGAACGAGGGCCTGAAGAAGTGCATGTTTGTAGACACCACCTTCAGGGTGCAGGAAGAGTTGGGAAAATCTCCACAGTGAGTTTTGCATTGACAGCATAGTTCCTATTCATTTCTTCACAAAATCAACAGATGAATAAGAATAGTTCTCCAAAAACTGACCTAGTTTTTTTTCGAGTGGTCTACATTGGAACAGCTTCGATGAGCCTAGAAAAGTAAAACTGGGTGGTAATGAGTCCTCTCTTGCTGATTTTCCAGCCGACCTTACGCAATGCTCTTTCCACATCCGCCTCCGCGTGTAGATAAGCCCTCGTAGCCTTTGAAGGACCTGGGAAAAGCTCTCCAATCCTCTTTAAGATGTCATAGTAGAATGTCTTTGGTGCAAAACTCAGAATCACTCTCTTCTCCGCTAAAGAAGCAAGGTGTGCGATCATTCCGTCTGCTTTGTTCTGAGGATAATGTATCAGCACGTCTAGGCATACAACTGTGTTATACTTCCCACTTAGGCTCTCTAAATCATTCACTTCAAATCTTGGTAAATTCTCTGGTGGTAGTTGCTGCTTTGCCTATGCATTTTCAAAATTTTGTACAAGATGAGTTAATGATAACAAGCAGAAGGACTCAGATTCAAGAAATGTAGTTCATCAGCAACTACGTTTCTCATCAGGAACGGAAGCTCACCTTCATCTCAGCTTCGGCGACCATAGCTGCGGAGATATCGCTAGCAGAGACGATTGCACCTTCCTTAGCAAGTGGAATCGAGAGCAATCCGGTTCCGCAGCCGGCGTCGCAGACCGTGACGCCGGCCAACGATCCTTCCTCCGTCAGCATAAGCATCGTGTTCTCCACAGTCTTGGCGTGGCCGATTCGTATATCCTTCTGAACGCGGTTCACTTCGTCAGTCTCGCCGTAGATCTTCCTCCACCGCTCGAACCCCGTGCTGTTGAAATACTCCCTCACCACCTCCTTGTCGCCTCCTCCAACTTCCTCCGCCTGCAATTTCCGCCTCCTCTCCGGATCCGTCAGCGAAACAATCGTCGCCAGGGCTGCAACGGAGCCGCCTCCGAGTACGGCGATAGTTGTGCTGTCCACGCCGGCTAGGTCGGTGACGGATGCCGCGACGACGGTGACGGCTCTGCTCCGTGAAGCTACATTGAACCTGGCGGCGTTGGGGAGCCTGGGAAGAAACTGAGAGACTGAGGAAGACGATGACAACAGGGAAGGAGCAATCGGCATTCTCGAAGCAGAAGAAGTCTTTGCCTACTCTGTTTGGCGCCCTGCAAGTCACTAGTGTTATGGTTATCCTCTGGATAGGATAGGAGGACGATCAACCTTTCGATTTCCATGGGGCCCACTATATTGCGGGTGACTCACAGGCGCGTTTCTTTATCATCGGCAATATGGTCACAGACACCTTTTTGTTTTTTGATATTTATCTAAACCGGATCAAACCATTTTTTAAATAGATTTTGGGTAAGGGTGGATAATGAAGAGTGTGACACAAGTAAGAACATGAAGCCCACAATAACCCCAACAAGAGGAACAGGTCTCATAGCAAAAGTATATACATTTCTGAAACAGTGATGGGATTTTGATGATGGAGGAGTTTCTAAGATTATGAAAAAGGGAAAGGACTGATTTCGATTATCTTTGTGTGTCTGTATATGTGTGTGTGTGTCGTCATTGGCAGAGATGAGATCAGAGCCGGTCGTCAGTCTTCACAGTAGTCAGAAACGGAAAGAGAAGGAACAAAAGTGGAGTCGGTGAGTTCTGCACGAGATGTTTCCCACAACTGTTGTTCTATTCCAAGTTTCCTTAGCTCCCTCATTCCTCTTTCCACTGCTCCCCCAATAAAAATATTCAAAATACGAATCAGAGTCTTCAGATAATTAAATCCATAAATTTAGTTTCATCAATGTAACTAAATAACAGTATGATGCCCTAGCTTAGAGGAAGTTACCATCAACTGCATCATGTGATGATGGCTGTTCTCCGATACGGTGGATCCAGAACTTAAGACGGTCTTCCGCTATATCACTTTCCACCCCGTGAATTTTAGCTCGTTTCCAGTAATACAGCAGCCATGCCTAGAACAGTTATATGTGTGTTACGAGTTCAATGAATATAGTCCTGCGTGCGAGGTAAAATGTTAAAATGTTACCTCTTTAAAGAGAATATCCCCTCGTTCATCGTCGCTCAACTCTGCATACAAATTCAGAGGTACTATTTATCACTAACCCCTTTCTTGTTTCACCATAAGATTCAAATACAATATAGAAGAAGCCACCACAAGAACAGGTTTTGTTAAGAACGCGTATTCACTTATATGATTACTCACCAAATGCGTCAGAAAACTTAGGTTCCCCGTGCACCTTGGGATCTGGACATTAAAACCACATGAGTGCTTGTTGTATATCATTCACATATGTGCCAATCATTTTTAGATAGAATTTACCAGTGTCGGATTGTCGGACCACATTTTTTTGTCTATACCGGGCAAATGCAAGCATTAAAGCATCCTCGACCTATGTGGCATAGGTTCTTTTTCAGCTTAAAACATCAAATTCAGATTATAATATGGACATGTTTTACCTTCAAGGATGCTATCTCTCGCAAACCCGTTTCAACAGCTAGCATACTCTCTATGTTTCCGTCTCCATTTGCATCACTGAATTTACTAACGACTTTGCTCCAAGTGCGATCGCTACCACCTGCCAGATATGATGTTAAAATGTAATCAGTTTTATTGTGAGAACTTTGGTGGAAAAATCGAGAACCAGACCTGTCTGCCAGGAGTCTTCAGGCTTTTGGGCAGCGGAAATGACAACTTCAAAGGGAAGAGGAGCTAAAGCTGACCAATGTTCATGTCTTGATGGAGCTATATCTTTACATATTCCTAAGAGTGACTCATTGAGGTGCACAAGTAAATATTTTCAAATTAAATGAGGGTTGCAAGTAATATTGTTGATCAACTCCCACTAGTTAATTAAGTCTACCGTGAGATATAATTGATCATCTCGAGCATGTCAGTATATAACGTAGTGAACAAGTACACTGAGAAAATGGAAAACATATGCTCTTATCATGTTTGAACTAATATCAGGCACCACAAAGAGAAGAGCAGGTTACTTCATCTTATAAATCATCGCTGGTCCAATACCCAATTGTATCTTTAGGAGAGAGGAGTTTTCTTACCGTGTTGAACAGCTAGTTCCCAGTAGCGAGCAAGCCAGCATCTCTTTAGGACAACTTCCTCCTACAAGATATCAATCACACATATAGCAAATCAAATAAAGAAGGTGGTGTTAAAACGGTCAAACCACAAAATTCTAGCTTTGTTTGTGAACAAAAACCATTTCTTCTTGAGTCAAAATCGTTCTATGTATCATTGTCCGAAGAGACTTGGTTTCAGCTTGCGCCTCCTGGAGCTGTTCCACGGCCTTCTCTGCTTCATCTTTCAAGCTCTGGTCATAGCACAACGCAGAAGAGAGAATCATTTCCTTCTCGAGTTTGAAAGGTTTATATCACAAAGTCTAGAGCACACTTTAACGACTAATCCCAAATCACTGTACCTGAAGTTCTGCACAAAAGGCATCAGTTTCCTTGTGCCTTCCATCTCTTTTCTGTTCGGCAGCCCTTAATGCTGCCTGCAATAGATTCAAGTACTCCCTTTTCAATAAATTTACTGCAAAAGAGAACGCCAACACAAGCTCGCAGAAAAATAAAGGACATGCACATTGCATAGAACAAATGAAACAACATCCAGTTAAATATGAATGCATTACGCACCTCTCTTTGACGCAGTGCTGCTTCTTTCCTGAAGGGATCAGCGCAAACTTTGTTTTAAAAAAGCAACTTTTTGTGTGAATAAAGATTATAGAATAAAGAAAAAGAAAACCAAACCTTTTCAAGAGCTTGACGTCAAAATTTGCTCCTTCACCTAGAGAAGCAATCTGTTGCAAAGTCATACCAAGTTTAAGAAGTAACTATCAACATTCTACATACACGTACATGTCTACAAAACTGTATTAGCTATCATAAACACCTGCTTCTCTAACTCTCTAGCCCTTGCTTCTGATGCTTCGCGTCTTTCTTCAGCGCGTTGAAGCTGCATATGTAACTCAAGAATATACACATCAAGTACAAAAAGGCAGCAAGCAAATGACTATATTAGAGAGAGATAGAGGTCACACTGACCTTTTGCAGTATATTGTCATTTTCTTCTTGAAGCATATCTAACTGCATTAATGAAAATGAAGTCAATATTTTAACCAAAATAGTTATACAGTAATTTGAGAAGCACGTACTTCATCACGCAAGGCCGAAGCTTCTCGATCATCTTCCTCCTGATTCGGTGCTAAAAGCTCTGCAGGGCGAAACCTGAAACTACTCGTCCGTTTCCCAGTAATATCGTCAAATACAACACATTTCAAAAGAAGCTGAGTGAGCCTTTCGCGTAAACTCCAATTTGTTTTACCTTTTCTTATACTTTAACTGAGCCTCCGATTGTTTCGCCGGCGCATCAACATGAACGTTGACTTTCTCGTCGTTCTGCTCAAAATCGTCGATCGGATTCCGACGTGAATACACCGGAACTCTAACCCTGAGTGCAGCAGCCCCGGTCTTATGAGGAGTCTCCACTGGATTCTGGAGTACATTGGCTGTAATTTCGTCTTCACCGTCAAACTTAGGCGGAAATGCGATCGCCGGAGAATCTTTCGGACCCCTAACATTCTTTTCAGGAATCTTCACTTGATTCTTTGGCAAATCGGCTGCAATTTCATCGCCGTCGAGTTCATCGTCAAATTTCGGCGGAGGTAGGACGGGTTTAACCGCCGGAGCTTTTATGACCGGACCTCTAACATTCTTTTGAGGAATATTCACCGGATTCATAGGCAAATCGGGTGCAGTTTCATCGCCGTCGGATTCATCGTCAAATTTAGGCGGGAATAAGACCGGTTTCGCCGCCGGAGCAGTTTTTCCGTTGACGGAACCCTTGCCGATTCGCTTATCATCTCGTCTTCGAGCCTGAAAGAGAGGCGGGAGATGTATCTGGTAAAGATCTTCGTCTCCGTCTTCATCGTCGTAATCGTAGTCGTAGTCGCGCTTTTCCATCACTTTCGCGAGTAGCTCGGCGGCGTTTTGTTTCCGGAGCGTGCTTTTGCCAGAGATTCCTCCTCCTCCTCCGTTGCTGTTGTTCATCCGATGCGAAGGAGACATCGCCGGTGAAGAGCTAGCCGAGCTTCCTGGTCCGACACTATCCGACGCCTCCCACCGCCTCCGCGCCATCTTTTCCGGCTATACAAATACAGCAATGAATCACACAAGCTAATATATATATATACTCTTTATACCATCATGGAGAGAAGTTAGAGAGATTCAATATCAGAAATGGTGAAATGTAAATTAAGCAGACGGAGTCAACAAGGTTTTTGTTTGATTCTGAGGAAGCAAAAAGATGAAAATCGGAGATTGTGTAAACGCAAATAGGCGTGGACCGAATCGTGGCGGGAGGGGAAGTTGAGAGAACGTGGGTCCCATTTTTTAATTTTTTTTTTTTTTTCCCTCTCAGCTCAGCAAAATCAAGTTGTATAGTATTCAAATAGTTTACTATCGAAATCTCATTTTATTATTTTTCATACATTTTAATTTTAGTGTATACTCTATTCATCCAACTCCGTTACATTAATCAAGAAAAATATCTTCGATGAAGAATAATGGAATAGAAACATTCCACGGAAGAAAAAATACATAAATGAAATGAATTCTTAAAAGTTTTATTAAAACACTCTGGTAGAAAAAGCATATGGCAAAGTCTGAGACCAAATCTTAAATACTCTACGAATAGTTGCTTCACATACTATAGTCCCTGTACTACCAAAGTCGAAATCAAGTCTGAAAGTTAGCTACAACTAACAAAGCGATGTCATATCTAGATAAAAGCGTAAATTTGGTGGTAGTGACACAATAACACATTTATATAATCGTCATAAAAGACTAATCACGACAAAGAATCAATCTCAACGTACCAAAGTTTTCTCATCGTCACCATTCAATCTTAGCTTCCAGAAGTAAATATAACAAACGGTCTAATATACCAAAATAAAATTCTTTGAAACCAAGAAAAGTCAGAAGGAAAAAAGAAAAGAAAAGAGGACAGCCGGTTCGATGTAACGGTTTGTGTTAAACCGGGAGAGTCTAGGAAGCTTCTGCCGCAGGTTTCTTCTGAACAAGATCCTCAATCAAATCAGCCGCCTCTTGAATAGTCGTAATGTTCTGAGCATCAGTTTCCTCCACGCTTATGTTAAACTTCTCCTCCAAAGCCATCACTATCTCCACCTACATCCATATCCAACCGGAAAATGTTAACGAGTATTCGTTCAACTGATAGCAAAAGAAACTTGGCTTAAACATCACTTTAACATGAAAAGAAAGAGAGTATAACATACGGTGTCGAGAGAATCGGCGCCAAGAGCAGAGAACTTGGATTCGGCAGTGAGCGCAGTGTCAGCGGACAAAGCCAATTGTTCCTTTACAATGTCACTCACTTTCTGCACTGTCTCTGGTTTTGCCTGTACCCTCATGTCACACATAAACTTATTACATTTCTCATATAATTTAACGTTAGATTCAGAAAAAAAAAAAAATTACTTACTGCACAACTGATTTGAAGACGAAGGCTCTTTGAAGACTGGAAACGACCAAAGGAGATAGACTGAAAACTCGTGGCTTTCCTTAACACCTGATGATTAACAGTATCCGAGCCTAATTGCGTTACATAATGATGGTAGCTTTTGAACATTACCGGAGAAAAACGTAAATGAAATCTCAAGATGCGGTTACTTAACTAAAACTAAATGGAATGTTAAGAAATGCGAAAACAGAGACAACTGGATTCGTATAATGACAAACAGTTGATGTATTCGAGTTGTTAAGAGAAGAGTTTTGTAAAGTCACCTGAGAAATTCTGGTGGATTGCACGGAGGGAGCTTTGAAGCTTAGAGAAGTGGTTGATAGGGAAGCCATTGTAGGAGATGAAGCTCAATACACAGCTCAGAGACGCAAAGAAAAACTGGCTTCTCCTAATGCAACCTCCAATTGGATAAGATGTATACTCTTAAGAAGAGAAATCTTTTTGATGGAGAGTAGAGGACGCGGAAACGGCGTCGTTCTAAGAGAAGCCAGCACAATTCTTCTGTTTTGTGGCCTAGGTTTGTTCTTGCGGATTCAGGCCTATCTTCGGCACATGTTTCTGTGGGTCCCACATTTGTCAAAGGGAATTTGGTTACACGTTTTGCAACTAGGACAGGCCCAAACCAAAATACAAGTTACTTCAACGGCCCCTTATTGGTTCTTGGCCGCATCCTTTTAAAATTTTCTTTGGTTATCCATTGATGATGATGTCTTTCGCTATAATATCTTTTGCGATAACATCGGACACGAGAGTTCCACAAGTCATTTCAAAACCAACAATTTCTTGATTTTCTTTTCATTTAAACGGGAAACTTAAATCTAAAATCATTTGAATACTAATAGGATTTTGCTTATCCATGTTCAAGCGTGCATCTTTTTGTTACTTTTATGTTTTTTTTTTTAATTAAGTAGAAGTAGATTAGTGCAGAAATACACGTCTTCCTGAAAATGCTCATGCTTCAAATAGTTTGTTAACTTCTTTCATTTCTTCTAAAAATAAAAACAAATGAACACGAAAAAAATAACAAGTAATTAACAAGAGTCTCAGGGATAGGATACACGGAATCATACAATTTCTTTCGATGATTTTTCATCTTAGAAAATCTACGTACACAAGAAAGATTGAAAAATCTTAAAGAGTACAAGCAATTGTATGATATAAGATGTGAACAAACTTAATGACGAGCAGCGGAGGCAGATAAGACTGTAAGGATGAACAAGAGGAAAAAAGAGGCGAAGGACATAGCGAGTGAGAGAGTGACACGATTGCAGTAGTTATGGACATAACGGCAGATCGGATTCCAACCGGCGTGTGTGTTACCGTACTTTCCAATGTAACCCTCCGACAAGACCGCAGAGAAAGCCGATATCGCCGTCATCGTCGCAAGCTGTATAACATTATCAAACCCATCTCAAAACGTTCATTATATATGATCATCATATCAAATATTCAGATTGAAAAGATGGAGAATTATAAGTACCAAATCAAAGAAGAAGAGTGCAAAAACAAGTCCTCCCCTACGGACAGCTAAACATGCCCATACGAGCGTAAACAATGTCAAGGCGGAGATAGCTATCTCCGCGTACACCAAATACCTGCGAAACATATTTAAGCGTACACACTTTCATGTCATCATCACTCAATCTCTTACTTTATTGTAACAATCAGTTTTAAATTGTGTCTCCTCATAATAATTTTCTCCATTTTCGTGATTTTGTTCTAACAGAATCTGTGAATTATTTTTCCATACGTATGTACTTTTTAATGCAGGTTGGTGAAATTTCATCCAGACGCAGATTAATTGATAATGATTCATCTTTTAATTATATCAGTATTTGCATGCACCTTAATAAAATTAGCAAAAGAGAATACCTAAAGGAAGATGAGTAGCTGTATTTAGCCTCAAAAGCAATGCCATAAACAGACGCAACTTCATGGTTAGTGAGCATGAGCCCCATGGAGGCCATTGCAGTGCCAATGACTAACACTCTCATTGACACTTGAACCCCAAGATTCATTAGCGGCATTCTTCTCCCTTCATAGTCTCCCATTATTATTCAGATTCAAGTTTTTTACTTTCCTTATAAATTGCTACAAAGATAAGAACAAGAGGGACAAATGATACCAATAAGACAAATATATAGTTGTCGTTGCTGTTTGTTGTTGTGTAAGATCCCAAAACTCCACGAGGACAAGAGAAAGAGAAGAGAAATGGGCTGGAGAAGAAGAGAGAGAGGGAGGAAGAGAACTTATAGGAAAAAAACATGTGGGTGAGATCGCAAAACAAGATATTTTGAGGACGTTATGATCGAATCCTCTGCCTAAACAGATGGGCACTTTCTGTTTGAATACATTGAATATGGTAACAAATATTTGTTGTATACAGACGTGTTTTTTTTGTAGTATTTGTTTTAAAAAGGTAAAAAAAACTTTCTGGATAATTAACGTAATTTCTGTTAATGACAGCAAATAACAAATTCTCCCTAGAAAATAAAGACAAAGGATGCAAGTAGATAAGAATCCAAATGAGTAGAATTGGTAATTCTTTTAAAATCCTCTAAAAATTAATAGGACCACTAAAAAAATGGAAAAATGTCTAATTACTCTACAATTGTTACTCTAGGATAACTCAGCCTAAAAGGAACTTATTCCACTAATTTTTGTTATATTCATTTTATTCCTCTAATATATTTTTCCAATAACCATTTCCACCCAAAATCCTTTACCAATATTAAAAGCATATCGAATCAAATATATGTCCCAATGTCTCATTTGCCCCGGGCCATTTATTTTTACATCATAAAGCTCGCATGTCTATTTCTTTTGTTTTCAATTTTGCTTAATTGAAAAACCTATAAAAACATAACTTATATTTTTACCAAGTAGCCAATAATAGTTGATATTTCATAAAATATAGCAAAGCTTAATTATTATTTACAGTAGATTTGGTTATTAATATAAAATTCAGTTACATCATTTTTACATTATATTATTGTTTTTGGTAAAAGATTTGATTATTTTTTCTTATTCTTTAAATAAGTTGATTTTTAACAAACAGTAATTTGATTTTTACCAAATACTTTTAAACACCCTAACAAAAACTTATGAAATATTGAACGCCATACTAATTTATATTAGAGGAAAGTTAAGTTTTATATAATATTATATTTTCTTCCAAATTTCATTCCAAGTACGAAAGTGGATGGGTCCGACATTGGTTAGCTTATACCCACGGGACAATTTCAAAAATACACTTTGTTTGATGCACTTTTTCACTTTTGCACTGTTAGAGAAGACATTTTCACTTTTACACCTCTTCCTATTATAAACTGACGAAAATGACCTTCCCTTGTCCAAATAAACTCATCGTCAATATCATCTCTTCTCGCCGGCTTGATTTCAGGCGGAGGCATTTTCGGTGGTGCGGTGGAGTTTCTTCAGATTGAATCATAGACACAATGCCAAGGAGAATCAGTGTTCGTCCGTTCTCGTGTTCATCTCGTAAGTCTCTGATTCTGTCACTGGAATCGCTCACCCTCTTCTCTGTTTATGTTTCCAGCGTTATTCATTTTCAATCTTCGTTTCAATTTCGTCTGGATTGGTGCGACTGATGTAGTTCGCAATCTCTTAATTTGAATTTGAGATTTGATGATCAATTTCGTGCAAATCAGACCTAAAGAATTGTTCTGATACTGGTTTTAGGGAATATCGAAGAAGCTTGGTTTGTTTACGTTCTGCAAATTTTCACTAGGAATTTTCAAACATTTTTTATTTCATTGTCATTAGGTTTGGGCTCTGGTGAGATCCGATCCGCCACAGAACTACAGAAGAACAAGCCTTTTTATGTGATGAAAGGTATCTAACGGGAATGTGATCAACAAGAAAATGCAGATCATGGTTGCTTATAACCATTTTCGTAAGAAATTGGTTCTAAGAATGCCAAGGGCCAGATACGGTTTATCAATGTAGTGAACAATGATACTGAACTTCTTGTCACAAACCCTGCTCAGTAATCAGGATAAGGACGGCCACAAGTCTTCCACGACATTGCACTTGCCCTCAAGAAGATAAACACCTGCATCTTCTCGGTATATAACTCACCCAATCACACCATTCCTAAAACGTCATCATTTTTTCCCATCTAACTTCTATGAATCAATGTGAAGTGTACAAAGTGTTGATCAAGGAAGAAGACAGCTTACCTGTTACGAGAAGCAAGATAGATGAACAAGTGTGGTGTACTTTGATGGGTTTGGAGTGAAAATCTTAAGACTTCAGGACCAACTGTTGACCTCAGACACGTTAGCAAGAGTATATGACTGTAAGATTGTGACTTTATGATGCCAATGAGTGTATGTAGAGTATGCTGACATGATGTAATATATCTAACGCTGCAATTTGTAAATATGGTTCCGAGTGTGCTTTCTATGTTGATGAAAGAAAAATTGTAAGTTTTGCAAATGAGAGTGTGGTTTTGTAGAAAGAAGAAGCTCAGAAAAGTCTTTGTTTTTGTTGTTTGATCAATGTAGTGAACAATGACTACACTCACGGAAATGTATGCAATTAGTGGAAACATGAATACTACCATTATATGTCAAAGCAATCGTTTCATTGCTCCTAAAAATTGCAAGCAGGTTTAAAACCCTAGAACCATCGTTACATATCTTGATACCAACTTGTTATAAAATTTATAAGGGTTTATAAATTATTGTGTGTTACATATCATGATACCAACTTGTTATAAAACTTATAAGGGTTTATAAATTATTTTACAAAGTTTATAAATCATTTATAAAGGTTTAAGAGTTTATAAATTATTTATAAGGTTTTATAAAATTATTTTATAAGGGTTTATAAAATTATTTTATAAGGGTTTATAAATTAATTATAAAGGTGTTTAAGTTATTTATAAGGGTTTATAAGAGTTTATACTTTTTGTAAAGCTTTATAAATCAACTTAGAAAAGTTTAGAAAACCATTTATGAGGCTTTATAAATTATTTACAAAGATAATATATCATTTTAGAAAGGTTTATAATTCATTTATATGGCTTTATAAAAAATATTTTGTAAACTTTTATAAAACCAAGGGTTTTAAAGCTTTTATAAAATAAAAGCTTTTTACATTTTCTGTTAATAAGATGTTCACAAACTGATTTTTGCTCTTTTATAAAGGCTTTATATAACTTTATAAAACCTTATAAAACCATAACTATAAAGCCTTACAATTTATCTTATAAACCTATTTATAAAATCTTATGAAATCTTATAAAAGCTAGAACGACTTCCTAAACCTATATATAAAGCATGAAAGCTTCCTCCCTATGAACTTGTATATGTGATTGTGTGTTTCTTTATATAAGGGATAATAAATAACCATGTAGATTTTTGTAAGATACCTTTTAAAACAATTTTATAAGGGTTTATAAATTATGTGAATCTAATTCTACCATTTATTATATTGGACTCAGGTTTTATTAATTTTATAAGGATTTATAAAGTTTTTAAAAGACTTTTAAAAATCAAGTTTTCAATTATTTAAAATGTTCTAAAAGGTTTTAGAATGTTAAATATGCTTTTATAAAGGTTTATAAATCACTTTACAAAGGCTTATAAATCACTTTATAAAGGCTTATAAATCAATTTATAAGGGCTTATAAAATATATGAATCTAATTCTAATAAAACTCAGGTTTTATTAATTTAATAAGGGTTTATAAAGTTTTTAAAAGACTTTTAAAATATAGTTTCTAATTATTTAAAATGTTCAAGGTTTTAGAATGTTAAATATGCTTTTATAAAGGCTTATAAATCATTTTATAAAGGTTATAAATTATCTGAATCTAATTTTATGAATTATCAAATGATATCTCTAAACCAACAAAACCAAACCACAATGTTATTGTAATTATTACAGATCTGGTCGAGGCATTAGTTGGAGACAATCCCAAGACACGAAAGAGATGCAAATCTTAGTAACAATCGATACTACAACTATACTAGCTGGTGATCTAAGTTCTCAGCCCAAACACAGATGCCAATGCCATAATAGTAAGGAGACTTTTGAAAATGGAGCTTCTGTTTCACAAAATATATCCACTTTTTTCTTGAGAAATGGAGCTTAGGACTGACCAAGAAGCTAGCTTCTGTCATTTTTTTCCAAGTTAAGAGAACAAATAAACAATACCACGAGCTTTATTATTTATATGCAAACCATTAGTCACAATCCAAAATCAGCTGGTGATCTAAGAACCCAGCCCAAACACAGATGCCAATGCCATAATAGTAAGCAGACTTTTGAAAATGCAAATCTAGAGGCAATAGAGTCGCCACTAGGTTTATAAAGCCTTATAATGCTTTACAAACAGGTTTATAAAACCTTATAAAACTAGAACTATATGCTTTATAAAATTATTTATAAGGCTTTATAAAATTATTTATAAGGTTTTATAAAATTATTTATAAGGCTTTATAAAACCATAAGACTTTATAAGGTTTTATAAAATCTTTTATAAAGCTTTATAATATCCTAGAAACGAATTATAATTTTTTTTTAGATGTTTATAGCACTTTTATAAATCTTTTATAACACTTATAAATTTTTTATAAAGACTATAAATATGGTTCTGTTTATTGATCTTGTTATATTCTTTATCTTTTATCAATTGCAGAAGCAACCACAGGCTCCAAGCACTCATAAGCATTTGAGAACCGCAGCATTAGTAAGTGATGATCGATCACCACATTAATATACCTGATCATGGACCATATTGTTTGGAGAGCTAAGAAGTCTCACTAGTATTGCAACAATTTATTTATAAGACTTTATAAACTCTTTTATAAGGGTTTATAAACTCTTTTATAAAGACTTTGTAAACATAAATACATTCCCATTTCGCTGAGCATACCTTGATCCTGAATGACTAGTGAACCAACTCAATAAAAAAAACTAATGAGCTGAATCAGTTCAATACAGTCACAACCAATTAAACCTAGTTACCAATCATAAGGTGGATAACTGATCCCAGTGAATGACCGATCCCAAAAGAAGGAAGATCCTGCACCTGTTCAGAGAAAAGAAACTACTATTCAGTTCTTATGTTCCCATATACTGACATAAACTTTCTTTCCCGGAGAAAAGAACAAGCTAGAACAAAAAAATCAGTAAAAAGAAACTCACTGAGTCTTTTAGAGATCGGCAGCATCTATCAAACTTAAATTGTACTTCATCTGCAATAGAGAAGTGGTCAATGTGCAGATCAAAGCTCAAAACTAGAGAAGAGGAATCAACAGTCACTTTACATATTTATGTAGTACACAGCTACATAAGCTGTCAACAAGCTTAGTTGAAGAAATCAATTTAATACTAACTAAATGCTACTTAACACAGAAACAGAAAAATTGCCTGAGAATGCAGCAACCATATATCTAGTTTCTTGACTCCAATCATAACCCAAAATAGTTTTAGTTTAGTAACCACTTCACAATTTTAACATTAATCAAAAGGGGAAAAGCTAATAATCTCCATTTGATCTTGACGATAACTCAAGACTTGAGATCCCACATATAACTTGCGTTTTCCCTTTTCTTTTTCAGACTAGTTGATGGCAAGGTGACAAGCCACGTTACAGTAATTGCAGACGATATGATCTTTGTAGTAAAGTGTTTACATAACACTTGTGACTATAATCAACAGTTTTTTAGTGTTGTTCAGCTGTGTTAATATTGAACTTATGTGACTAAATGTATTCAAAAGTGTACATTAGAACACAAGAATCGTGACTCCTAACTTCTAGTTTTAACCAAACTAAACGTCCTCTGCTCTTTATCTCACACACAATGCGTTTAACAACACATGAACAAGCATAAGATCAACAAAATACTGATGCCCAGTCTCACCGTCTCTCCACCGCATATTTGCTGGAACTCTTCGGCAATGAACCCCATCGTTACACCGGTTATCATAATGCAAAAGGATACGTCATGTCAGGAATTTCAGCAAGTTCCTGATCGAGTCGACGTGGTTCGAGTCTCCCCAAAAGAAAATCAATTTGTTCTTCAAGCAATCCCAAGCCGAATCGTCGGAAAAGATTTTGAACAAGCAATGGTTCGAGTAAACCCAACCGTTGCTTTCTAGCTCAGCTAAGGCTCCGATCAATCTCCTTCGCCGATCTCGACAAAAGATCTTCGCCGTCTGCTGGAGATCTTCGCAGTCTGTTGGAGATCGAGAGCGACGAGGCGGAGAGGATTTGGAGGAAGAAGAGAGAAAATAATTAAGGGTAAGAACGTAATTGTACCACTATAAAAATAAAGGTATTTTTGTAAAGTGTATTATTGAAAAAGGGTATAACGAATGTGGTATTTCTAGAAATTTCTCTATACCGAAAGTGGTTACAAATAGTACAGTTTTTTTGTTTAAATGTTAAACAATGTATACATGTATTGAGATCAATTGTCAAGCTTTCAAGACAGAATCTTCATAGCTGTTAGCAATTACTCAATCTAATAGCCCGCTTTTTCTAATCCCCTAGATGCTTTTCTAATTTCCAGTAGAGATTTTATATATAGTTCCTTGCTTTGTTTGATTCCCACATTGTTTTGATGTTTCAAGCGAGCCGTTTAGTCTGTAATGCTAGGTCTAAGATTTTAGTTGAGCTGTTTGTAAATTATTTTTTTCCGGTTTGGACCTTGAGACCGTCGTCTAATTTAACATGTGAGGTTGACAGAAAAATGCCACAAGAATTTTTTTTTTCTCTTAATTGGGTAAATGGCAAGGTATAGTCTCTAGGCACGAAAAGCAAAAAAAAAAATTAATCACTTACAAACCCTAATCTATCATTCCTTAGTGAATTTTACATGCTTAAAACTTAAACAGTTTTCCGTAAAGAATAATAGAAATATATTATTAATTAGTAGTAATGTCAGACGTTATCACGTTGAAAGTGGATTAGTTTTGTTCATCGGATTTTCATTTTTCTTCTGTTTCCTTTACATTTTTTTATGTATGCTTTAATCTTTTCTTTTTTTTTTTGACATTGTAAGTTTGCGGAAAAGAAACAAATTCAACTTTCTGAAAACAAAGTTGATACCAACGGGACTTATCAGAAATTGTAAGAGCGTATCAAAATCATGTGATACATTCCAACCTAATTTGTTTTGGTTCGAATTCCAACTCACCTTATTAGTTTTCTTGTACGACGCGATTACAATACTAGGAAAGAAATAACAAAGGACAGTTGAACAAAATGCAAGCATTTGTATGGCGTTTTGCTAGCTAGGAGACGAGCAACGTTGTAAGAGTTGACGTATCCCGAATTTTCCAATGCATAATCCTCATTTATGTATATATATGCTTCTAGACATACGGTCATATTCGGAATGGTCATGTATTCATCTATGTAAACGACCACTACTGTAGAAGTCTGTATAGTGGATACAAGTGATCCGAGGTCGTGCGACACTTGCGTAATCGGTAAAGTATCATAGTCCAGCTTGTATAACACAAAACTGAGAGGCAATAACCATTTTGGACTTTTGCTTAAATGAACCCTGTAGAAACATGGCCGGTCCTTGACATAGCCAAATGAAATACTGGTTTTAACCTCCAAATTTTAAAATTTTAAATGACTAATTAATATTATATAGATTTTATGGCTTTCAAAATTATAAAAATGATTTTTTAAAAAGATTTATACTAAATTATTTATAACTTCCAAAAAGTTTAGGATACATCTTATGTTGAAATCGTCCTCAGCTTCTTCCGCTATCCATTGGGAATTAGAGGAAGATAAAAAACGAAGACCATAAGCAATGACGGCAAAATTCATTGTTTAACCTCTATGAGTCTACAACACAATCAACTGACCTTTTGCAATGTTTAGCAAACTTTGTATTCTTGTTTTGTTGCAATGCCATCAAGATTATCAGCAGGATTGAACAATTTATCTTAAGTTGAGAAAAGAAAGCTTAACCCTCTCTCATCAATAAGGGTGTTCATATCTAAAATCCAATGTTACTTACGAGAAGCATAAACACCAACCTGTATTTTCAGTCCCAATTTCCAACCTTTTGTCATTTTATTCCATCAACCGAGTCTTTTACATTTAAATACAAATAAACAGTTCTTTTTAAAATAGCTTTATTCTTGTTTTTCTCAAACATTTAGAAACTTTTTAAATACAATCGCCGAAACAAGAAGAAAAACAATTATATATATCGAGATCTTCTTGAAGAGACCAAAATCTTTTAGCAGACAACAGTAGCTGCTCCTGTAGACACAGGACTTGCTACTTCAAGCAACATGGGATTCCACTTCATCACCACTTTGTCACCGCACCTTCCATCCGATGATACTCCCGCGAACTCCATCTTTGTTGCTTCGACGGACGACGGATCTGGTCCCGTCAACGCCAGCTTCTTCTGAGCTACCGACTTGAGCCTGTACCTCTCTGCTCTTGACCCAATCACCTGTCCCATGACGGACGCTGCTATGGTAAATACCATCGCCATCTTAGGCATCAACACTGACTTCCTCAGTATTCCTATGAATGGAACCGCTGCGTGAAGAGCTACAAACCAAGATGCTGAAAATTTCTCAGTGTGCTCTCTCCACACCCCTAGAGGCACGTTTAGTGCCATCCCTAGCATCCCAATCACTAGTACTTTGGATGACAAAGGTTGTGGGCGGAGGTTCTTGGCGAAAGCTGTTTTTGATATCGCTGCTCGAGCTGCGACTATTGCTTTAGGGCACTTATATTGCATTCCTGGAGGGGGTTGCAGGATCTTCGCCACGAGTGGTGCCACACCACTTACAGCTCGATACGACTTCGCAATTGGGCAATTTCCTGTTTGAAGCCAGTCGTCACTCATAGACTCGTGGTTTCCTCCCTGAAAGAGAAACAAGGAGTAAGCGATGCTCTATGAGAAAGAAACATGTTGAGGAAGGACCTCGTAAGACCTTTACCTTAGAAGAATCCTTCTTTTTGGATGAGTCTGACCTTCTCTTTTGATTTTTAAACATCTCAGAAAACGCATCAAAACCAAAAGCCCCTCCAAAGGATGAGAGACTAATTGTCGCCGCCTTAGCAGCAAGTGGATGGAATACAGGAGCGGAAAGCGCAGGCTTAACTGCTTCAGTTCGAGTGGTGTCCGAGAGAGGGACAACTCCATCTTGCCCGTGGAAAAGCCTAAATGCCGTATCAAAATTGGGTCCATCCTCAAAGATTGGTCCTTTTCCTGCTCGCACCTGAAAGGATTTATATAAGTGACGAGTCAATAAAAGCATGTGATGAGACAAGATCAGAAACGTTTGAGTGCAAGAAGGGTTGCTTACAGGCATGGGAAAGGGCATGGATGAAGCAAAGGAGAGATTAGTGGGCTCATTGATGTTCCTCAAGAATGGGCATCTGAGAATGTCTAACTGAGAAGTCATGGAATTTTCATTCAAATCTCCAGAACAATTAGCCATTCTTGCTGTGTTGAAAAGACGGAGAAGAATCTGAACAACAACAAACAAACAAACAAAATCATCAGACTTGCGTCTTTACAAACACAAAACTACAACAATGACAATGGCAGCTAGGATGAGAATTCAACACTAAAACCGAAATCGAGATGAAAAAGACAAAAAAAAAAAAAAACAAACCACAGATGTTAAGTAAAGAAAGGTAATAGGTTCTGCAGTTGGGGGCCATGTACGCAAAGTATCACTTTAATATTGAGAATAGTTTTAGATTAGACGCTTCCAAGCTTTGATACACCATTATACCAAATGTCTTATCTTTTAGATTGTAGAGACGAAAATTCGTTACATTGGAGATCAGTTCTCATATAATTGAAACGTCTGAATCAAAAAAGGAATCACATTTGAGTCCATCTATTCGAGGAGCGACACAGAAATTTGCAAAAATCACCAATAGTTCACAAGCAAAAAGAAAAAATACAAATTAACCCATCAAATTTAAGAAGAATATGAGCAAACCCAGAACGAAAGCAATCGCGTGGTCGGCAAAGAAAGGATACGCATTCGATTTAACGAAAATCAAAAGAAGTAAAGCTATGAGTCTAAGAGCACTATCTAGCTTCACCGAGGGTGTGAAAATGATCTAAGAGCTCGACGAGTCTATAAACGATCAAGCCTAAATCAGATCTAGCACATATTACTAATCAATGTGAGATCATAATTACAAATTCGGGAAAAATGGGTTCATAGAGAGAGATAACACAGAAAACTTACGGATAAGAGACGGAAAGACGACGATGATTTGAAAGACAAACCCGAAAAAAAACTGATTCGGGAGAGAGAGAGAGGCGTGTGTGAGGAACGATTCAAGTTCCTATTGAAATGGAAAGAGAGAAAAGGTGGATGGGATGTTAGGTGGAGAAGATGGGTTTTTGTTGAATTTTTAAGAGCGATAAAAGATTAGCTGGTCGTTGCTTTCTCTACCTGCTTCGTGCTCACCACGCGCTCTCTCTCTCTCTCTCAGCCCTCCTCCTTTGACAAATTCGCATTAATATTGCAATTTGCATGCCTTTCTTTGAATATAAATTTAATAATTATCTCAACCACTCTTTTGTCAAAGTCTTTCCCACATTTTACTTATTTTCTTTGTATTTTTCTACACAAGTTAGGGGGCCTGCAATTACTCTCTCGTTCCGTCGTGTTTCCTTGTTTGACCTCAAAAATTCCGTTTACATATAGTTTATAACATATAGTTAATTTGTTCAAAAAAAAAAAAAAAAAAAACATATAGTTAAGACTTTGTCCAAAAAAAAAAAAAACATATAGTTAAGACTTTGAGATTTGTATATGAATTTGGTTTTAATTTGTGTAGAGGGTATTGGGAGAAAAGCTTTCACTAATCTTTGGATAAAAAAAGATTAAATGATATTTAATTCTTCGATTCCCTTACAGAATAATAATGGGGAATGATGATCGAGTGGAATGTTGAATTGATAATGAAACAGGAGAACACTTAGTTGATAGAAAAAACGGAAACACTTTGGTTGAATAAAGTTTTATGGAAACCAATACACTATAGTTTTATTAGTAAAACATATCTTTTAATTTGTTCTCACTATATTGGATTTCCGGATCTGCAGTTTTTTTTTTTTTTTTTTTTTGCTACCAATGTAAATATCATATATAATGAAAGTTAGATTTTACGAAGAAAATCTAAAATTTGTACAACCCTGGCAAAAAAGAATAAAACAAGGAGTACATTATTGGATTAATCGTTGAGTGGCATCATCTAAGCCATAGCGACATCAGATCTCTGAATTTTCTTCTGTGCCTCCTCCCAGTAATAATGTTTCTGATTTCCTTATCTATACCTTTATAGATAACTGCCGGAGGGAGAGCTGTCTGATTATGAAGGGCATTGTTCCTTTGTTTCCAGAGATGGTATATTGTGGCGCCAATGACAAGTTTTCTCAGCAGAGAAGGAGCTTGGTTAGATGAGTTCTTAATCCAAGATAGAAGCTCCGCCCATGATGTGAAGCCGCACCAATGAGAGTCAAATCTGCCAATGATTAAGTTCCAAACTTCAATACTGAACGCACACTGAAGGAGCAAGTGATCTCGAGATTCCTCATAAGAAGCACAAAGACAGCAAGACGTAGGGATCTGCATTCCCCACGAAGAAAGGCGTTTCCGTGTTGGTAGCATGTCTCCATTAGCAACCCACATAGTGAAACTATGTTTTGGGACACATCCTTTAAACCAAATTAGCTCTGCCCAAGGCTGAATCTGAGCTCTCGGTCGAATATTCTCCCACGTTTTGGAGGAGGAGAAGACAGCACTACTGCTTCCATCTGCAGACCAGTCGAAAGCATCCTCATGCGCTTGATTTGGACAAGGAACTGTGGTTAGGAAGGCATGAAGGTTCAATGCTTCCTCAGATCTCGGGTTAGCTAGTACCACCCATTTGTGCTACAAGCATCCGAAACAGTCGCTTGGAGAGGGATTCTTAGGTTCCGAGGCCCAGCAGGTCCAATGTAATTAAGCAGAGGTCCAAAAGCTGTCCAACCATCATACCAGAAACTAATTTTTCGGCCATTCCCCAGAACCGGTTTTACAAAACCAGTGGCGATGCTTCTAAGCTTGAGAAGACTTTTCCAAATCCAAGAGTCCTGGGTTGAAGGCCGCAGAGCCCAGAAGCTCATGTTATGTAAATGATTTGCCTTCTGCCAAGCTACCCATAAAGAAGAACTATTAGAGAACAGAAGCCAGACAAACCGCAGACAGAGAGCAATATTCCAAGTGGAGAGACGTCTGAGACCCAGACCCCCTTCCGCTTTGGGAAGACAAACCGTAGACCAAGTAAATTTTGCGCCTCTAAACGAATCAGTTTTGCCAGTCCAAAGGAACCTTGAACAAAGAGATTCGATCTTCCGTAAGCAGGTCAGAGGCAAGAGAAAAGTCGAGGCCCAGAAATTGACAAGTCCCATTATCACGGAGGATAGAAGCTGAAGTCTGCCAGAGAAGGTGAGCATTTTCACTGCCCAAGAGTTGAATCTTGAATTAATTTTTTGCAGAAGAGGAGCATACTCAGATACTTTAAGCTTTCGGGACATGAGAGGAAGGCCAAGGTATCTAATAGGCAGTGATCCTAACTTGAAACCATAATTAGAAATAACTGTGGTTTCAGCAGGGTTCAGACCTGAAACGAACAGCTCCGTCTTTAATCTGTTCATTTGCAAACCAGACCAGCTAGCAAAATCATCAAGACATTCATTTATACCATGGAGAGAAGAGTAACTTCCATCAAAAAAGACCATAACATCATCAGCAAACATCAGGTGCGAGATTTTGAGATCCACTGTTCTAGGATGGAAGGAGATACTACCTGACTCAAACCGCGAGAGAATGAGCTGTGTGAAAAATTCCATCGCCAACACAAATAGATAGGGAGACAGAGGGTCTCCCTGTCTAATGCCACGAGTGCTTTCAAAGAAACCCCCCGAAGACCCATTCAGCGAGATGGAGAAAGAAGGCGTGGTTAAACATTGAGCGATCCAATCCACAAATCTTTTAGGTACATTAATCGCTGTTAGGAGACTAAGGATAAAGTCCCATCTAACAGAATCAAAAGCTTTCCGAAGATCCACTTTCAGCATTGCTCTCGGCTCCGTTTGTCTTCTACCATACCCTTGCACAAGATCAGTAGCTAACAACACATTCTCAGCAAGAAGTCTTCCCGGCAAGAAAGCTGATTGAGTGTTGGAGATGACGTCTGGGAGAATCTCCTTAAGCCTTGAAGCCAGGAGTTTTGAAATGACTTTATAAAGCGTGTTGAGGCAGGAAATAGGTCTAAAGTCAGATGCATTAGAGGCGTTTGGGATCTTGGGTATGAGCACAAGGGAGGTGGCGTTCCACTGCTTAAGGAGGCGGCCGGAATCAAAGAACTCCAGAACTGCAACTGAAACCTCAGGTCCGATTACCGCCCAGGTGGCTTTGAAGAATTCCGAAGAATATCCATCAGGACCAGGCGTCTTATTGTTTGGCAGAGAGAAGAAAGCTTCCTTTATCTCAGCTAGAGTAAAACTTTTCTCCAATGAAGTTTGGTGAGCTGCAGAGCAACGGAATGGTAAGAGAAGTTCAAGATCGCTTTGCTCATACATTGAGGGATCAACCGGGCCTCCAAGAAGATCAGAAAAATATTTTACACAAATTTCCTCTATCCCTTTTTGCGATTCAACTCTGGAGCCATCATTCTGCACTAGGTAATGAATATAGTTTCCCGCGTTTCTGGTCTGCGTCATTCTGTGGTAAAAAGATGTGTTACTATCTCCCAAACTAAGCCAAGTAACGCGTGATCTCTGGAAGAAAAAATTTTCCTCCGCCTGTGTCAGAACAGTCCATCTTTCCAAGGCTGTTGCTTCATTCTCTGCGTTTTCCTTTGTGTCTGAGGTCGAAGAGTAAGTGAACAAGAGGCGTGGTCTGAGAAGTCCGGGCTCCCAAAGTAACCAACAGCCGACGGGCAAGCGTTCTGGAAATGATCATTGACCAGAATACGGTCCAATTTTTTAGCCACCGGATCTGTTTTTCTTTTATTCCACCAAGTAAAAGAGTTTCCTCAGAAGTTTAAGTCAGTAAGACCAGCACTGGATAGACAGTCTCTGAATTCTCTTACTCTCCTATCTACATTGAGGGAGGCGGGATTGGAATGCTCAGATGGGTCAAGAACTTGATTGAAATCTCCAATTACTATCCAGGCCTTTCCCAACATTCGATGATCTGAAGAAAGGGTCAGTAATTCTTTCCACAGGTCCGCTCTCTCATCAGCACAGTTTGAAGCATACACCACTGAAACCACAAAAATTTGATGAGTCTCTGGCCAGATGATTTCACAAGTCACCAACTGAAGCGATTTTGAAATCACTGTCGCCTTAACACTAGGATGCCACAGCACCAAAATTTTTCCCAAATCCGAGAAACCGAATTATCCTCAAAAGACCAGCCCGGTAGAATATTGTTTATGAACTTACCAATCTTGGCCTGTTTAACATGCGTCTCTATGAGACCGCCAAAAAAGGTCTATTTACTCTAGCCCACTTTCTGAAACCGCTACGGTGGCTATACTTATTAAAACCGCGTACGTTCCATCCAACAATATCTCTATACATAATGATTAGAGAGGTGTGGGGCTCTTGCCCCTAGTACCTGTTGTACCAGCTTTCTGTTTTGCAGTCCTTCTTTTAACTGAAATATTGTGTCTGTGATCTGACCCTCTTCTTCGTCTGAATCACTAGAGGAAACATCTGATGAATCAGACTCCACGTCTCCCTCCGAGGGAGTGATGCTATTCCCCCTGTGAACAGGCCTCCAAGATAACGCTGATTTAGATGCCGTGTTCTTCTCACTACTTTCACCAATAACAAAATCATCCATATTGCCTAGGGAGGAATTGTGTAGAGAATTAGGATGATCATCCTTAGGTGGCATCAAACTTTTGTTTTTATGTGGGATCTCAGTCCAGACCTTCTCTTTAGGAATTCCCCTACGAGTTTTCCTTACTTTACCATCTCTATGCTTTGTTCTGGGACAGCTCTCCAAACTGTGCTCTGTGGAGGGACTGATGGCACAGGTTTTAGGGGCAGACTTACAGCGCTTTCATCTATCATCGGTGGAAAATCGTCCAAAATATATCCCACCCATATTTTGGTGGGTAAGCAACAAGTCCAATCCTTGTTTAAAAACACTGATGCTAAGCCAATCTAATTCTGTAAAAGTTGCAACAATAAGTATTGACATTCTGATAAGTTAATTAACACAAGTGCTCATGCAGCCATGCTTACCGACTTACCGTAATTTATTACTAGCATTCATTAGTTACAGCGACCGATATTAGCATTATCTATATATTGGCTGGCTGGTGAGCCGTGACTCGCCATTGGCCATGCATGAGTATCACTATCCCATTTGCTTTATTATATGAGAAAAATTACTTAGTTATCGTAATAAAAATAGATTTTTTTTTTTTCGACAAAGGCCCATATTATTAGAAGTCCAACAGGCGGTGTTTGTACATAATTTCGATACAACGAATAGAAATAAGCTCAGCCCAAAGACTCAATGTAATGATCCAAACGGGAAAAACGTTGTCGAAAAAGAAACTTCGAGACGATGCCGGAAAGCTCCACCACTTCACGCCGTCGCCGGAAGCTGCACAAACACCAACTAGAAAATCCTTCTACAGCCAAACCGGTAGCAATAATGGTCTTCCTAAACCTCGAATCGCCCAGTAGAAAACCGTAAGCTTCATCATACCCTTGCTCCTCTCCCAAGATCGGAAGATCCGTCTCTTCTTGTGCCAAATCTCCATGGCGGCTATGACAGTGAAGAAGCTTCAAAGAAGCAGATTCAAGAAAGCTAGGATAGAGAAACCGACGATCAAAGATAGAGAGAAAACATTAATTGAACCGGGATCTGAGATGAACCCTGTAGAAAGGAAAAAAACAAAACCGTACATAGACGGAGATACAAACAAAACAAAAGAAATCCGAACATCGGAAGCCTAGAACCGGAAAAAATCCGGACAGAACATCCATATTTACAACAAAAACAAAAGAACCGGACCGTCGGAGTTACCGACGGCCTGAGATCACATGAAAACAATGAAGGAAGAGCAGAGAACTAGAAGAAAAAAGAACCTTTGTTTCGTAATAAAAATAGATAATATGGAGTATAGACGGCACTTATGATTTGACCAAGTCTTCTTTCTGTCGACATATACTATAGTTTATACCTCTAAAATAAAATAAAAAATAAAAAACTCCAAAATGACATGGAAGTATATGGCTGATCGGTTTCCTTTCCCTCTCTCTCAAAAAGCTCACGAGGCTTTATATCATCATTGTGTTTTTTTTTTTTTGTTCGAACAACCATCATCATTGTGTATAATATGTCATTGTTATACTCCCTCTGTTTCACAATAAGTGTCGTTTTAGGATTGTTTTTTTGTTTTAAAATAAGTATCGTTTTAGATTTACGAGGTAACTTTTAACATAGATTGACTAGTTTAACCTTTATATTAACCAATAGAAAAAAAGAAGGGTAAGAGTCAACTTTATTAATAGGGGTATAATAGACTTTTAATATGCTGCCTTAATTTGTGTGCAAAATGATAGAATGACATTTATTATGAAACAGAGGGAGTATCTTATAAGAAATCACAGCATTGTCAATGCCATCGATCATCCGACGAAAGAAACCAAATCAAAACACTTGTTATAATAATTTTACGTGCCGTGGTTGATCATTGTCTCAATACGAAGGTTTTGAGAAAAACTAGCCAGACTAGAACATGTATATTGCACGAATTAATAATGATTGTTACAAAGTATTATAGCAGTGTTCAAAAATAATATTAAAGCTACTTTTTGGGTTTAAAATACAATATGGAATCAAAAAAGAGACTATACTCTATGACTCGTCGCCCAAAGTTTATATAGTTTCATCAACTGAACTTTTAAGCCCAATGGGTTTCTGTTTTTTTTCCTTTTCCCTTTTTCTATATTTGTTTTTGGTATAAACCTCTGTGTGGGGGGTTTTGGCTTCCGACAAAATTAGGGATTTTCAGTCGCCGAGAAAATCGGATTCAAGTTTCTTCAAACAGAGAGAGACGCTCTCGGCCACTATGGATCCCTCCATGGCCAACAATCCTGAATTGCTTCGATTCCTTAATGTAAGTCTCCGATTTGGTGAGATAAGTAATGAACAAGGCTATAAAATCCTTAGTTGAATCACATGGAAAATCGAGGTCTACTGTTTTGTTTCTGTACTTTGGTAAACGAAATTACGAAATCAGGATTATGTCAAGTCCTCTTTTGGATTTGAATTACTCGGTAGTCAAATTTGGGAAAGAGCTTCTAGTTGTCATGTGTTTTTTATACATTTACGAATATATGGTTGGAACATTTGAACAGGAAGAACAGCAAAGGGTGATGATGAACGAGATGGTGGCCAAGCTGACAAGCGTGTGCTGGGACAAATGCGTAACGACCGCACCGGGAAGCAAGTTCAGCTCCAGCGAGTCTTCATGTCTCGCACACTGTGCTAAGCGTTACGCCGACATGAGTATGCTCATCATCAAAACCGCTCAGTCGAAAAGGTGACATCTGGGCTCATCTGTTGCAGCACAAACTTGTGATGTTTTGTACTGAAAAAAAAGAAGAGTTTTCTTTTTACTGCAAGAAGTAGATAACTATTTGTATTGGTTTGGAGGTTACAGTGGTTGTAGTTGTGATGGCTGAGGTTTGAAGAAACTTTGTCATTGGAGAATACCTTTCATTGGGAACAGAGGAAGCTTTACATGGATTGAGAAAACTTGATTCTTCCAAAATTTCTCAAAATTTCTCAGTTATGATGATTGCAGCTTTGATTTCATTCTCATATCTTCTTCTTTATAAGCATATATTGCAAACCGATCCTTCCTAATGCGTCTCTGAAGTTTTTAGTATTAACAAGTTTCGCTGGACATTTATTTATACTTACGCTTGTTTATGTTCGTGGAGTCATCATAGTCCACTTTCCTCTATGTTTGTATTTTTGGCCCAGATTATGTATAATCTGACTAAGCCCAAATCAGCCCAATGGTGGTCCGTGGTTATCTGACCAAGTTTCGAATCCGTTTGACCGGGGACAAAAACATTTGAGAATTTGAGTGGTATCAGTGAAGGTTGTTCGAACAATCTTAGTTACATTACACATGAATATCTACTATATTGTGCACACCAAAAAAAATTCTACTATATATATATTCAAATAGGATCTTTGGAGACAGTGGCGGAGCCAGAAAAATTGCTTACGGGGGTCACAAAATCTTATCAAAAAAATTCAAAAAATTTCATTAAAAATCATAAAAAATATCACCACAAATTTAAGTGCTAAAAATGGATTTTACGATCACTCATATCTTGGAACTGTTTCATCACAGTTTCGTTTGTAATAGTATCAAGAACATGTTTTTTAATAAAACAAACAAGGCAATCATTTAAAAATGTATCACCAATCCTATTACGCAATGTCGTCTTTACAATTTTCATTCAATTAAAGATGTATAAAAGTTTATTTAATAAAAATTAAGATAATTATTTACCTAAAATTATTGTTAAAACCTTGATTTTAGAGAGAAACAGTTTTGGAAGAACGGCGACAAATTTGGAAGAAGACAAACAATAAAACTATTAAAATTTTAGGGTAATTTTATGTATTATGGGCTTACTTGTATATCAGAAATTTTTTTTATTAGGCTAAATTAGTATTTGGGTTAATATATTATCGGGCTTTCATTGTATGGGGGTCAATTTTTTGTTCAAGATGTGCCAATTTAATATTTTAATACTAAAAGAGACAAATTTTAAAAATTCCATGGGGTCATGTGACCCCCCTCCCTCTTAATTGCCTCCGCCACTGTTTGGAGACCACTTTTACTTTGATGTGTCAACTCTAGAATTTTTCTCAGTTCTTTTTTTTTTTAAATATGTTATCCTCATTGCCAAGTACTCATAGTTTTTTTTTAAAAAAACTAATAGATCTCACTTTTCTAATTAATTAAAAACGAAAATGAAAACAAATTAATATATATCTACTATATATTAAAGGAGGATATCTGAAGACCATTTTTGTTGATGTGTCATCTCCATAATTTTTCTCTGATTTTTTCTATATATATATAATATATATATACGTTTTTTCATATGTTATCTTTATTGCCAAACACTCTTATTTTTTTAAAACTAATAGATCTCACTTTACTAATTAATTTAAAATAAGAATAAAACAAAATCATATATATTAACTATTACATCAAATGATAAATGTGATTACATAATATTATATATCAATTATTTGACAATTAGATCGAGAGATTTTGAACTTGATAAAATAAAAATATTAAAATAGTCAATAATTATCCGCCCAAAAACCAACATTTCAATCTGCATCATAAGCACACCACCAAATTATAATAATGAGATATACATATATGAGACGAAAATATATTATCATTGAAAATTGAATCATTATTATTTAACATATTTTTAATCATCTATCAATTATTATAAATTTTAAAAGTCTAAATATTATATATTTTGTAATAGTTTTAAATTATAAACATTACAAATTTTTATATCGATTCCGCGCTCGGCGCAGAGTAGAATCTTCTGTTTGATTAAAAACACAACAAAGACAAGTTGAATGAAACTGTAAAAATTGGCATAGATTTGTAGAGTTCTTTTTTTTAGATTTGTAAAGTTGGTCCAATAAGATTTAAGTTTTCGAAAAGATATCTAGCAAACTCAAAAGTAGAATATGCAGAGATTCCAGTACAACCGTCTTTGGCCCAAATACCATTGTTTTGTTCATTTACTTAGCATTAATCATTTATTTAAAAAGTAAAATTAGTTTTGTCCGTATCGGCATTGAAAAAATAACGTTGCAGTAAAAAAAAAAAATTGAAAAAATAACGTTGATATAAAACAACATGGGAATAACCCCAAATCTAAAAAGTAATCAAAGCCCCCACCATTCTCCCTCTTACTTTTGTAGAAAGCAAATTACCTTTCCACTTCCTTTAACCAAAATAGTTTCTTCAAGCCCTAGCCGCCACATCTTCTTTTCCTTCACAATTTTAATCAATTAATCTTATTTTTTTTTAAAAAAACATGTGTTAAATGATTATCCATTCACATTATTTTATATTTGATCTAAATAATCTTACACCTACCAACTCATTACTCCTCTATATAAAGGAGTCATTGTCTTTGTAATTTGATCATCCCAAAAAAATATTATTACCATACCTCTCCTTAAACTCTCTCTTTTCACAAGCCAAATATAATATACTTATATAATACAAACACATAAATAAATCATACATATATCATAAATTAAATCACAACACGTTATCAGCACGAGCGCTCTTATACCGAAAAGTCATTATGTCAAACTTGGCGAAGCTCGAAATCAATGCCCTTGATATAACGGAAAAAATTTACATGACATGGGCAATAATGCAAAAATGCATTTAAGGAAACGGGCTCCTTGAAACCATCGATAAGTCGGAAACGACGTCGGATGAAAAAAAGGCAAAGGCCATGATATTCTTGCTTCACCATATTCATGATGGTTTAAAAAGCAGAATATATCATAAAAGAAGATCCCGCAGATCTATGGCAATCATTGAAGGAAAGGTTTGATCACCAAAAGTATGTGATCTTACCAAAAGCCAAACACGAGTGGATCAATCTCCGCTTCCAGGATTATAAAAGTGTTAGTGAATTTAATTCCGCAATGTTTGGAATTACATCAACAATGATATTATGTGGAGAGGAAATAAGTGATTATGATATGATAGAGAAAACACTCTCCACCTTTCATCCTGGAAACGTAATCCTGCAACAACAATATCGAGCACAAGGATATACTCGTTATTCGGAGTTGATGCAAGTACTCCTTGTTGCAGAACAAAACAATGAGCTCGTGACATTAAACCATCAAGCTCGTCCAACTGGATCTGCACCATTACCAGAAGTGAATGCTGCATCGTCCAGATACAATAATTGGCAAGAGCGTGGACGCGGACGCGGTAGATACCGAGGTCGTGGTCGTGGACGAGGACGTGGGCAAGGACGAGGAAGAGGATTCCGTCAAAGTAACTCAAGTTTTGAAAGATATCATAAAAAGTTCCCTAAAAATGATGATAATCGGGAAGTGAGAAACAAACGCAAATGCCTGCTACAGATGCGGCATGAAGGGGCATTGGGAACGTGTTTGTCGTACCCCAAAACATTTTGTCGATTTGTACCAGAAATCACAAAAGGCAAATGAAAAAGGAAGTGAAGTCAACTTCATATCAATGAACCCGGATCTTCCTCACATGGTCTCGATGATGACACTCATCTCGATATTTCAGATTTCCTGATTGATCCCGAGAACATCAACTAATAATGAAAAATCCAAGTGATATGGTTATCTTTTTAAGAATAAAAGTTGGATCGTTTTAATGTATTATATACCTTTTGTAAAATAGTGTTTGTTGTAATATAAGTGTTTTTCTAAGTTTTTGTGTTCCTGTTTAAATATTTACTAATATATGTTTTATGATCCAGAAAATGTCAAAATTTGAGATTCAAGATGGAGATATATGTCTTGCAGATAGTGCTACAACGCACACGATTATTAATAATAAAAAATATTTCTCTTATCTCAAAATGCATGATTCCGCTGAAAGCGTGAGTACTATATCCGGTAATGCAAAAATCATTGGGCTCTGGAAAAGTCAGTTTTTCAATGCCAAGGGGAACAAAGTTCGAAATTAATGGTGCATTATACTCCCCAAAGTCTCACCGAAATTTGTTGAGTTTTAAAGATATCCGTGGAAATGGATATCATATTGAGACTATGAATAGAAATGGCATTGAGTATCTTTGCATTACATCGGAGAGGAATATATTGGAAGAATTGAAAATGTTGTCCTCGGATTATATTGCACAAAATAATATGATTGAATCATATATTACAGTAAACTCAAAGTTTACTAATACGTTTAAAGTCTGGCATGAAAGGCTAGGACATCCTGGTTCAAGCATGATGCGAAAAATTGTGCAAAACTCTAATGGTCATCCGTTGAAAAACGAAAAAATTCTGCAATCGGGCGAATTTTTATGTAATGCATGTTCTCAAGGAAAACTTATAACTCGGCCATCACCAGCCAAATTGGGAATGAATCCCCTGTATTTCTAGAAAGAATACATGGTGATATATGTGGACCGATACATCCACCGTGCGGGCCATTTCGGTATTTTATGGTATTAATTGATGCATCTAGCAGATGGTCACATGTGTGTCTTTTGACCACAAGAAATACGGCTTTCGCAAAATTCATTGCCCAAATAATCAGACTGAAAGTACAGTTCCCTGATTATACCATAAAGAAAGTGAGACTTGATAATGCTGGTGAATTCACTTCAAAAGCCTTTGATGATTATTGCACGTCAATAGGGATTGATGTTGAGCACCCAGTTCCCCATGTGCATACACAAAATGGCATGGCTGAGAGCTTAATAAAGCGATTGCAGCTAATTGCAAGGCCAATGATAATGAGAACAAAACTCCCAATTTCTGTGTGGGGACATGCTATACTGCATGCCTCAGCATTGGTCCAGATTAGACCAAGCGCATATAATCAATATTCCCCATTACAGTTAGCTTCTGGTCAAGAACCAAATATATCTCATCTCCGTGTTTTCGGGTGTGCGGTTTATGTTCCTATAGCGCCACCGCAAAGAACAAAAATGGGGCCACAAAGGAGATTGGGAATATATGTTGGATACACATCCCAAGCATAATAAGATATCTTGAACCACAAACTGGTGATATGTTTACGGCACGCTTTGCCGATTGCCATTTTAATGAAGATGAATTTCCAGCATTAGGGGGAGGAATTAAGCAAGTCTCACAAGATATTATGTGGTTTTCACCAACTTTAGTACATCTTGACCCTCCTACGAATCAACGTGAACTGGAAGTTCAGAAAATTATACATTTGCAAAGTTTGGCAAATCAATTACCAGATGCGTTCACAGATACAAAAAGAGTGACAAAGTCATATATACCTGCTGCTAATGTCCCCTCAAGAATTATTGTTCCTGAAGAACATACTGACAGGAACTTAGCAAATGAACCTAGGGTTCAGTTGAAGAGGGGGAGACCAGTGGGTTCAAAAAATAAAAATCCACGAAAGAAAAAGAATTTGGGAGTGAAAAGGTTCTAGAAGAACCACAAAAGGAAGAAGATCGAGATGATGAAAAAGAAACAGAAAAATATGAGATTTCCATCAATTATGCCCAAACTGGAGAGTTATGTATTAGAAATGAAATAAAAGATGATGATGGAATATTCTTTTCCGTAGCAAAAGAAATTGATCAAGAAAGTGATGATCCTGATCCAAGGTCCATATTGGAATGTCAGAAAAGACATGATTGGGAGAAATGGGAAATGGCAATACAAACTGAATTATCCTCCCTCAATAAAAGAAGTGTTTTTGGACCTATTGTCGCACGCCTGAAAATGTAACCAGTTGGGTACAAGTGGGTATTTGTGCGGAAAAGAAATGAGAAAATGAAATAACAAGATATAAAGCCCGTCTTGTTGCTCAAGGTTTTTCTCAAAGACCAGGAATTGATTATGAAGAGACATTTCTGTCATGGATGCAATCACATTCAGGTACTTGATGAGTCTAGCGGCATCTAGAAATTTAGATATGTACCTTATGGATGTTGTGACAGCATATCTGTATGGATCACTGGATAATGATGTATACATGAAAATCCCCGAAGGGATGAAAATGCCTGAAACATTAAGCTCAAAATCAAAAGAAATATGTTCGGTCAAATTACAGAGATCACTTTACGGATTAAAACAATCCGGACGCATGTGGTATAATCGCTTAAGTGAATATTTGTTGAGAAAAGGATATATGAACAATGCGATATGCCCATGCGTATTCATTAAGAAATCATCATCTGGTTTTGTGATCATAGCTGTATACGTTGATGACCTAAATATAATTGGAACTCAAAAGGATATTGATGATGCAAGAGCTCATATGAAAAAGAATTTGAAATGAAAGATCTAGGGCAGACAAAATTTTGTCTTGGGCTTCAGATTGAGCATCTCCGAGATGGAATATTTGTGCATCAGTCAAATTATATCAAAAGAATCTTGAAACGTTTTTATATGGATAAAGCGACTCCTTTGAGTACCCCAATGGTCAATCGAACGCTTGATGTTAAAAAGATCCATTCAGACCTTGTGAAGATAGCGAAGAAATATTAGGTCAAGAAGTACCTTATATGAGCGCTATAGGTGGACTTATGTATCTTGCAAACTGTACTCGACCAGATATAGCTTTCGCTACTAACCTACTTGCAAGGTATAGCTCAGCACCTACACGGAGGCATTGGAACGGAATAAAGCATTTATTCCGTTATCTTCAAGGTACAATTGATTTAGGATTATTTTATCCGAGAAACCCCGAGATTGGTTTGGTTGGTTTTGCAGATGCAGGATATTTATCAGATCCGCAAAAAGCTCGATCGCAGACTGGATACGTCTTCACAGTTGGCGGAACTGCTATCTCCTGGCGTTCCCAAAAACAGACATTGGTTGCAACTTCTTCAAATCATGCAGAAATCATTGCACTTCACGAAGCATGTAGGGAATGTGTATGGCTCAGATCAATGACTCATCACATACAAGTATCAAGTGGAATTCTCACGAAGAAAGAACCCACAAAAGTGTTTGAAGATAATTCTGCATGCATTGCCCAAATTAAAGAAGATTATATCAAGAGCGACAGAACGAAACATATCCCTCCAAAATTTTTCTCTTACATCCGAGAACTCGAGAAGAATCAAGAAGTGGATATTCAATATGTTCGTTCAAGCGACAATGTAGCCGATTTATTCACGAAAGCGCTTCCAACAACTACATTCAGAAAACACGTTCATAGTATCGGAATGCGTCATCTACAGGATTTATAGATATCCTTTCCAGGGGGGGCGTTACTGCACTCTTTTTTCCTTGTTATGGTTTTTATCCCAAATGGGTTTTTCTATAATAAGGTTTTTAACGAGGCAGTACGTAATACAAAATGGATAATCAAGGGGGAGTGTTAAAAAAACATGTGTTAAATGATTATCCATTCACATTATTTTATATTTGATCTAAATAATCTTACACCTACCAACTCATTACTCCTCTATATAAAGGAGTCATTGTCTTTGTAATTTGATCATCCCAAAAAAATATTATTACCATACCTCTCCTTAAACTCTCTCTTTTCACAAGCCAAATATAATATACTTATATAATACAAACACATAAATAAATCATACATATATCATAAATTAAATCACAACATTTTTGTTGTTAATATTTACATAAAATACGATAGATTCATTAAGTTGCCGAAAAACAAATGATAGATCCATTAGTTATTATTGATTTCAAAGTTAATAAGTCGAAAACGTGATTTTTTTTTGAATGAATTTTTTTCTCCAAAATGCAAAAATAAAATTTCTTAAAATGCTAGACGAAAGGAAGGGTAGAAGGGGAAAACGTGATTTTATTTATTTCTCAATGTTCAGATTTTTCTTGTCAATTATATAGCGATTGAACAAGGGTTACAACTTACAACAAAAATCGATTTGAACAAAGAACACTAACTTTTAATTTGGAGAATTTTAAATTTGGATTTAATCAGAAATTTTCATTTGTATGAATGTCATGTCGTTTTTCTAGTTTTCTAAACACATTGTTTTATTTACCATTAGTGAGTTTTTTTAACGCTGTGATCGACGCTATGAATTAAGTTAAAACTGATATATCGTTGCTAAGTTATAGTCGTGTAATCTGCTTTTAATTAAGTACAATGTTTAAAAAATATTTTGTTTGTCATCAAGTTGGTTTTTTTGTTTTTAACGTCGAAAGAGTATCTATTATAAGTACGTATCTCAGAGTATCTCTATTTCTTTCTAAAATAAATTTATGATGTGTTGTGTTGAAACAAAAATCTAAAAGTTAAAACAATAGATTCAACACATTTCATCATATACTATTTTTACGATTGTAAGATTTCAGAACTTTTAGTAAAAATTAAAATCCGTTAAAAACACATCAAAAGTTTTCATTAAAATTATGTCTTCCATTAATGTTATAACCAAACCAACCTTTATTATAAGTATATAATATTAGTATTATATACTGAATCTGTGTTGAACATTTTTAAATTTAAAAATTTGATAGTGTTACGAACTCTTGGAATTGGTCTGCATACTTCAGCTATCATCAGATTATGAATGCAAATGACATCAGATTCTTACACTTATCTTAAATGCAAATGACATTTGTCAGCTTCGTAGTTAAACCAAGCCACAAAATGGTGTGGAAGAAAAGATGCTTTTATGTTTCTATCTCATATGAAGCAGTTAGCGCTAGGACCAACAGATAGGTGGTTGTCCTTTCACTGTTTAGATTATTCTTACACCAAACTAGCTCATTGTAGGAGGAGTTATGCAGTGGTGCCTGTACGTACACAAATATAGTTATTTCTTTACTTAATTGTGCACTTCAATTAATGTAACCATAAACGTACACTTACAGTATTTTAGGCTTTTTAGCTGAGCTGGGACATTTACTGTTCCAAAACTACCATCGAATCACATGAAGATTCTGTTGCCACAGCTGCAGCAACTGCAACCCATTGCATTTTTTACGTAAAAAGGCACTTGAACAACTTGTTAATAATTTTCTCAACCAAAAAAACACTTATATGCTTCAAAAATAGTGGAAGTTCCTAAAGTATATAGATATCAATAAGGTTTCTCGTGGTTTTTCTTTTTCTTTTTAAATCCATTAACGATGTGTTCTGTAGTGTATTTGGGATCTTTGGTCCGAATAGTTTTAGTTTAACATTAGTGAGTTAGTTTGAACGTTACCATCGACAAAAGGGATTTTTTATTAACAGACATTAATATGTTAACACGAGAGGTTTTATCGTTAGACTTCTAGTTAGAAAGTTTTGTCCGAATCATACTTACAAGTAGGGTTTATCACTAAAACCCCTTAAAATATATTAAGCCGTTACATATTACTATCTAGTGACTGAACTCCGACTACTCTCAGAATTTTATGATTTTAAAAGAAAAAGAAAAAAATTGTGTTTACAATAATTAAATGAATCCACATGGCTCTTTGCCTTGGGTGAGTGAGTATTCCTCGTCTATATATAGCAACATGATCTTTTACATTTTCTCACAATAACAAGAACAGATATTAAGATGAGTGAGGAAGACTGGGGTGATTCCCACTTTGAGTGGGAGGAGCATCTCAGGAAAGCAAAGAGCGCGACTGGTGCAGATACTTCGAAGATGATATCTGAGAGAGAAGCGAAGTTTGATAAAGGTGTCCTACATGAGTGGCCTACGTCGGGACTTCAACCAGGTCTCAACATCCGCCAACCGCCTCCGCCTCCTCCAGCTACGGCCACTCCGCCTCGTCCAGCTACCACGACTTCGCCTCCACCAGCTCCAGATACACCGCCTCCAACGAAGTAGCTAGATCGAACGGTACCGTGAGTGTTACTTCGGTCATTAATAATTTATGTTGTTGAATTCCAAGTTAAGTTTAAGCTGATGTATCGTTGCTAAGTTATGATCGTGTAATCTGCTTTTAATTAAGTACAATGTTAAAAAAATGTTTCGTTTGTCATCGAGTTGGTTTTTAATTTACGTTCATAGAGTATCTTTTACACGTACATATCTCAATTCTCATCAAAGTATATCGATTTCTTTTCAAAATACATTAATGGTGTGTAGTGTTGAAACAAATATCTAAAAGCTAAAACAAATTCAACACATTTCATGAGAAACTATTTTTACGATAGATAGATTTGGAACTTCTGGTAATTAAATATTAAAATCCGGCTAAAACACATCAAAAACACAAAGATTAACTCACTACAAAAAAAGATCATTGTACATCATTTATTTTTAATATTTACATCAATTATAAATGATGCAAACAACTTTTACATCACTTAAATAAATGACTCTGAATGTGATGATGTTAATAATTTGCATCATTTTATTAACAATCGATGTAAATATTAATCATATTAACATCAATTATTATAATTGATGTAAATAGGTATCAGTTGTAAAAAAATGATGTTAACTTTTACATCAATTTATTAAGTGATGTTAGTATTAGTGTCAGTTAAATAATTGATTTTAATTATTTATTTTACTTATTAATAATTTCTGTAAAATTTGTTTCAATTCGTTTTTTAAATAATTGTATCATTTATAATTATTGATTTGAAATTATTGTAATTGATATTAAATGACGCTAAAAGCAATATTAATTTTAAAATTTTATTTATAAGATAAACTTAATATCTACAATTATTTTACAGCAAAAAATATTTTTAATATTAATTAAGATCATGATAACAGAATTAAAATTTTAAATATTATTGAGAGATTTGTTTTGATACATCATGATAAAAAAACGAATTTTTAATTACAAAATGAAAAAAATAATAACAAATCAAACCCAATTAATATAAACTTAAATCATCAATAAATTGCTTTTGTTTCATGTTTCTTCATTCCATCTTCATTCCATCTTCATTCCATCCTCCATTTGTAGAATAAAGATTGTAGATTTCCTATGTTAGAGATTACCTTATAAAAAGACTCCAAACAATTTTTATTTGGATTAGAATAAACATTCAAAAAGCATAAAATTGCATAAATCTGTGGAATACCTGTACATTCTATTTCTCCATGCAGAAAACATACTCTTCCTTATTACTATTATTTGCATCTCTCCATTGATCTTGAACTTCACCATCATCTCTTCACACTTTTCTAATCAATTATAAGTTGTATGAGTATGAAAAATATTCCAAAGAATATATAAAAGTATATATGAACAAATATAAGAGAAAAATAGTTTTAGAAGATGACTAAGAGATCATCAAATTTCAAAAAATAATTTGAAAACTGGTTGAAATTTTTTTTTCAAAGGTGTGGAGGGTGGAAGAAGATGATTGTGGCGTGGAAGAAGAATTGTGGGTGAATAAAAAAAAATATAACTAAATAGTTTTGAGATAAAATTGATAACATCCCTATATTTATGGAAACAAATATATTCTATATATATATCTATTTTTAATGGCATAAATTTATCTTTACAAAAACCATTAAGTTATTAAATGTGAAATTAAATACTGATGGCGAAAATTTAGCATATTTATTATAGTTTTTATTTTTTATTATAATAAAAATCTTATATATATATATTTATCAATTATTTTGTTGATGAAAAACTGAAATATCCCTATATTTATGGCAACAAATATATTGTATTTTTTTTAATGACATAAAATTTTCTTTACAAAAAACATTGACGAATTAAATGTGAAATTATTTAGTATTAGTATTTAATTATGGCGAAAATTTAGCATATTTATAATAGTTTTTATTTTTTATTATAATTAAAATCTTATATATATATATATATCAATTATTTTGTTGATGTAAACTTCCCTATATTTATGGCAACAAATATGTTGTATATATATATATACTATATTTTAATGGCATAAATTTTTCTTTACAAAAAAAGATTAAGACATTAAAATTAAATTAATTACTATGAGTATTTAATTATGGCGACAATTAATCATATCTATAATAGTTTTTTTTTTAATATAATAAAAATCTTTATATATATATCAATTATTTAAATGTTTTAACTGATATAATTAAAGAAAAGATAGCATCACTTTTTATTTAATTGATATTAATGGAAAAAAATAGTTACATTATTTTTCACAATTGAAGTTAATTCATATAATTATTTTGATAGTATTAGTTTTTTTTATTAGCATCACTTTTATTTTGATGTAATTTTTTTATTAATTTAATAAGTGATGTTAACCAAAAAACTAAATAGATGATTTATTTAACTGATATAATTTTATATAATAGTATCAGTTTTATCAAAATGATACATATTACAATTATTTAACATCAATTTCTTGAATTGATACTAAAGTAATTAATAATAACATTATTTATAACAATTAATGCTAAATCGTTTCATTTATAAATAAGTAATTTAAAATAGTATCATTTAACTTTGTGATTCAAATTAAGTGATTTAATCTAGCATTTTTTTTGTAGTGACTATGTTGTTTACCAAAAGTTCATTAAAATGATGCGTTCCATCAAAAAGTATCTAAAACTAAAACATATTAGAGAAGTGGTGCATGCATATAGTTAGTTTTTGCTAGGTCAGATCACGACAGGTGAATCCCTTACGCTGGAGTTCGTGTAGTTGTTTAAGACAATTAGGCTGGAGTTTGTAATTTGTTTCTTTTTTGTAATTTGTTTTATATATGGTTTAACCATGTATTTTTTCTATTTCATTTTGTCATCAAGTAATCATTTCAAAACCTATCAACCGGTTCTTATTTTATTTTATTGACGGTCTTTACTAAAGTACTTTCTAATAATAACTGAAGATATTTTTATGATCGATGTTGTTATCAACTATTTCTGCATGCATGTTCTCGCCAACAGGTATTGTTAATTTTATTTACTGCATAAAGAAACTGTTGCCACATTGCACCAAATTAAAACTACTGCATTTTTTGAGGTCTACGTCACGTGAACAACTTGTATTATTAATGTTCACAAACAAAACAAAACAAAAAAACTTATATGCTTAAAAGTTGTTTGGAGAAGTGGTGATTCATCTTTGACAGTCAGATCATGACACGTCCTTACGTTGGAGTTCGTCCAATTGCCAATTTCTTGGATGCACCTGCAACGTGTTAATACTTAATATGAATGATAATATGGCATTTTATTTTATTTTTTACCATAAAGATGTGAAAGGATGATTAATAAATAAAGGTAATTAGGAGAAGAAGAAAAATTTTATACCGTCTTCAACATCCTTGAGCTGATAGTAGTGAGGAGCTATCTCAACCAACCAGTTTGGTTTTAGCTCAGTTACCTATATTTTCAATTTAACCAAAAATTCAGCATATGCACGAAAAGTAAATGGACTCCAAACAAAAATAAAAATTAGTTCTTTCAAATTTACCTGTCGCATATATTCCTTAGAGGTAAGGACTAGTTCATGGTACACAACCCACCTGGGTAGAACCTAAAAAGAAGGAAACCAATATAAGAAAGAATCAATAATCGATAATCCACACAATAAGTTGGTTTTCTAGACTTACCTGAGATAAGCCTGAGCTGGGATATATATGCACTGTCAAAGGGTGCTTTGCAGTTCTGTATGATCCATTCTTCTCTAGCTTAGCAGTATGTGGGAAAAAACCTGAAAAGATTAGAGACAACTTGTTAGCCAAACAAAATAAGTTTTTAGATAAACAAACATGGAGCTAAAGAGAGCTAACAGATTCACCTGCTACGATGGACTTCCTTACTAAATCCAAGTTGTTAAGGTTAGTGCTGACTTGTATTTCCACTCTCTCAAGAAGCCTCTCCAATTGGTCACGGATGTCTCTGGCTCTTTTCATGCTCCTGACCTGGAAATTTAATTCAAACATGTGTCAAATCGATTTACATCAACACAGCATAACTATAATAGACTGGATGGTAAGGCAATATACCTGAATGTAGTTCTCGTAGCACCACTGACTCGAGTAGTTTGTTTCCTTCCACGAACTATAAACCTTTGGAAAACAAAGAGAATAAGTAAACAGAGTTGGCAAGAAGAGCAGCAATGTGAGAGAATGATATCAAAGTACAAACCTTCAGCAAAGCAATGTGATCTCCAACGTTGCCGGTGTGGAAATTCATCCTTGCATTGTCAGCATGAACTTGCTTGTCCTTGGGACGGTAGAAGATAGAACTTCCCACAGACAACATAGCAGCAATAGAGATTATCTCATCAGAGCACATGAATTTCTCGGAAGCAACAATCATTTTTGACAGCATAGGATCGAGGGGAAACTCAGCCATCTTTCTCCCAACTTTGGTCAGCTCACCTAACTTATTTAGAGCACCTAGAGCAAATAGTAGTTCCAAAGCCTTAACGAGAGCTTCAGCAGGGGGAGGGTCCATGAAATCAAAGTTCAAGAGATCATCAATTCCAAGACTCTTCAAAGCAAGTACCACACTAGCAAGATTCGTCCTTTGTATTTCTGGCACCGTATTGTCCTCCATATCATTCTGGAAATTGTAAGCAGTGTACAGGCGAAAACACTTCCCTGGGCCTGTTCTTCCAGCTCGGCCAGTTCGCTGCGTCGCAGAGGCCTTGGAGATGGGAGTTACAAGCAAAGACTCCATCCCATTTCTCGGGTTATACGATTTTATCTTGCAAAAACCTGGATCCACGACGTACTTGATACCATCAATGGTAAGTGACGTTTCAGCAATATTTGTTGCTAGAACTACTTTACGAGCCCCTTCAGGTGTTGGTTCAAAAACTTTTGCCTGGATCTCGCTCGGAAGGTTCGCATAGATTGGGCATATAATGAGCTCCCGAATCTTCGTACCAAAACCTCTTATCTTGTTCTTTAAACTCTCTTCCACATTTTCAATTTCCTCTTGGCCGGGGAGGAAGACCAAAATATCTCCAAGTGGCTCGCTTACATGTATCTGAAGAACAGTCACTAGTGCGGCATCCAAGTAATCAGCTTCAGGTGCAGCTATAAAGCTAATGTCAACCGGATACCTTCTTCCTGGGAATATGAATATCGGGGCAGCGTCAAAATAATTAGAAAATTTCTCTGCATCCATTGTTGCGCTGGATATCAATAACTTCAGCTCTGGTCGAAGCCGTGCCATATCCTGTTATATGAAGAAACAAACAAAATCATGATGAGATGAGAAACAATCTAACCTTACCACACAAGGCAAAAAATGAAACTTTGTTTGAAACTTCCACTTGCCTTGACTAATCCAAATAGTATGTCGGTTGACAGAGTTCTTTCATGCGCCTCGTCCACTATAATGACGCTGGAAAGATTGGTAAACAGTGAGAAAATATGCATTCTTTTATGTGCCAATAATAACGAAATTTGGAAATTAGTGTTTATTACCTGTAACTCGCCAAATCTGGTTCTCCAAGTAGCTCCCGCAACAGCATTCCATCAGTCATATACTTCAGAACCGTTTTCTCTGAAGTACAATCCTCGAATCGGACAGAATAGCCAACCTGCCAACACCAACAGAATCATAACCTCTGAGCGAATATATACTACATGATAGTGAAAAACTGCAAGCAACGAAAGATATTTGAAGATCAAAAGAAAGTCAGTATACGTCGTGCCCAAGCTTGACCCCCATCTCGTGAGCAACACGCGTAGCTACGCTCATAGCTGCAATTCTTCGAGGCTGCGTACAGCCAACCTGCAAAAAGATTATTCTGCTTTGTTTAATACAAAGGAAATCACTCTGCAAACATTTTCTTCTACATGTTTCAACCTATTTAACCTTACAGAGCGTACATAAACATGTTTTTCCTAAATGCAACTACACCTCTAATATATTTGCTTCTGATCCAACAGAAAGTATCAGTGAGCAGCTAAGTTTGTTCACAACTAGCTTACAGTTCTCGGCAAAATAAAACAAAATAAAGGTAGCACATACCAATTCCTTAATGAATCCCTACAATAAGAGTTCAGTATATATATGATAGATAGTTAATTTTTATCTATATGCAAAAATTCAGGTTTGAACTGTAGGTCGTACCTTCCCATGCTTCGTGTAACCAGCTTCGTGAAGATATTGTGGTATTTGTGTAGTCTTTCCTGAACCAGTATCCCCCACGATGACAAGAACCTGATCAATTAAACAATACAAGAAATGGAACTCAATTGCATGAAACAACGAATATCTTATGAATAAATTGGCAGACTCCCTTGTCAAGCGATCAATGATTTTTGAAAAAGAAAAAACAAGATTCCTTCAAAGTTTAAGCTTTTTAGCAAGCAATCCAACTAAAAGGCAATGATATAAAAGCAAAAATCACCTGATGATCTTCAATAGCCTTAAGCAGTTGATCACGATACGAATAAATTGGCAGACTTTTTCTCTCCTCCTGATTTAGACAGATACATTGCAAATATATAAGGGAACATGCAAATTCAGACCAACTAAACTGGTTAAGCAGTATAAGGGGAGTAATCACAAACACACAAAAGAAAAAAAGAAAAAAAAAACAAAACAAAAGAAAGGGTCAGCACCTGAAGCATCTCAAAAGCTGATTTTGTCGATAAAGTTTGACCTGCTATTGGAAGCATCTCATCTTCATACTGCATAAGAAAAAACGAGAATTGAGTCAAAAATCGACATATGATAGAAGCATACATAAGTTTGGATGAATGAAAATCACAAGGATTACATTTTCACCAGCCAACACAGATGCCTTTATGAAGTCTATTTGATCCTCGAATACAAACCTATGAAAAAGAACAGAGAGAGATAGAGAGAAATAGTTAACCCTGAAATATGCCCCCTAGATCCTTGGTGAAAGCTAACAAGATACCTTTGTTAAACGAGGCAAAAATGAACACAAACAACTTAGGCAAAAAATCTTACTTGTAATCATCAGAGGCTTGCTTGTTCTTTGCACCAAATTTCAATGTTGCTTTTCCTGCATAATCATCCATTTCAATCATGGTTCAAATAGTACAGTATCAAACACACCACCATACACTGAAAACAATTTTACTGAATGATAGAAGCGTCAGAACATAAACTTACCAATCTGATGATTCTCCCAAGCTTCTTGCTCAGCAAAGGGGTTCATTTTCTTGCTCGAATCCATGTCCCTTGTCAAACAAAGTATTTTAGAATGCCTTTTACGGATTAAAGGGAAAATAAATATTGATCTCGCTAATGTAATCAGATTAGAACATGCTGGATTACTAGCGCTGCAAAAAATTTCAACTCACTTGTATCGATGCACAGCAACAGAAAATCTCTTCTCCTGATCAACGCCTCCATCTTGATCATAAGCATCTGGCATAATATACTGAACTCCAGACCGGTTGGAGAAGAAATAAAGACAAGTGTTAAATGTGTATACAAATGCTCATAATAAAGAAAAAAAATTCAATCCATCCGACATATGAGATCCGGTCAAGCTCAATTACCTCATCAGCATTATCTTCTTTATGTGTTCTTTTGGTCACAAGATCGTAGAGCTCTTTCTTGTATCTGTCAACATATGAGATCCGACCAAGCTCGATTAGCTGATACCAAATACGTGCATGACCAATCTATCTTCTGAACACATAAATTGCACCAGATGGATGTTGCTAATGACAACAAGAACCGTGGTGCGAGAAAGATATGGCAATTACCTAAATTGGTCAGTTTCTTGTTGAGTGAGCTTCACACTTCCGAAAAGATATTGCTCATCTGCTATCTCATCCCTACGCAGAACCAGTGGAGATTGGGAAAGTGATTGAGTAAAACTGAGAGTACTAGTAAAAGAAAACAATATCTTAAGCTAAATAAGAGTTTTCTGAGGAGAAAAAAGGGAGGAAAGGCCATATACTTCAGTTCTTCCAGTTTTTGCTGTTCCCTTTTCTTCAAATACTCTTGTCTTGAGGTTTTTCTGAATCAAAATCAAACAAGAATACTTAGTAACACAGTCTCCAAAATACATCATATTAAACAATATGTGCACCCCAAGAAGTGTTAGCTTGGAGGTGCTTGAGACAAAATTGTCACGAATAGTTGATTGCAAATTAAAGCTAAAACTTTTAAAGAATTTCGACGGATAGAAAATAGTTGGCAAACATGAGGCATCCTTGACCATATTTTTCCAATCATGTAACGTGGAACAATTGCTACATTTATAAAATAATATTGAGGAAAAGTCCATCAAGAGAAACACCAGGACAGGAGTACCTTAGCGATGCAATGCCATTCCTTTCCAAAGCACTGGCTCTTCGAACAGCCTCTTCTGTGAAATTATTTTTTTTGTAAAATGTTGGAATCATAAGAAGAAAAAACAATATTTTGAAGATAAGATTATGCACGAAAGATATAACAGGCTGTACCTTTCTCTTTTCTCGACATGCTGGGCTCCGATAACTGGAAATTAAATAAAAGAAAGGTCACATGGTATGGATTGGAGTTGAGCTAAAATTCAATCAAAATCCCTTAACATTTCACCATTTAACCAAGTTAGATTTGTCGGTTTATGAGAAAGCTAGCCTACTGAAATCTCATACGTAATGGCCACAAAAGCTAGCAGCTGGTTGGCTCAAACAATATTAATATATTATCAAGCTGGGAAATGGAGAACTTTCTAACCATGTACAGAACCGTATAACAATCGATATCTATGTAGAGCAGATATGAGGCGAAGCATCCCAACAGTTGAATTGCGGCATTACCTTTCGCGTCCGTGTGGTATCACATGCTCTGATATGTCGTTCTAATTCCTCTCTCTCTTTCTGGTCTTGTAACCTATCCTCTTCTGACTGTGGAAATATAAATTATCAAATAAAAATAGAATAGACAAACAAAACCCGACTTCATAAAGCACTGGTGCTATCCACGCAGATATATATGAAACAGTCTCCTCCTAGTCGTTGGATTCTGACCATGACCCGAGAACCCTATATGAGACAACAGACATACCTCTGAGCCCTCCACCTGAAATGCCCCTCCCATAACACGCCCATGGTCTTCTCTAACATCCATCTGCATTGTCGTTAACAGTAAAACAAAATATATATAGTCAGAAGAGATGCCAAGCTTCTATCTATCCCCCCCCCCCCCCCCCCAAAAAAAAAAAAGAACGGAAGGGGAGAAGTGGTGGGTGAGGAGAGACTATGCCTCGTTATCTTCTTCATCTTCTGATTTCACACTTTTCTTTCTGAAACATTTACTGCCTCTGTCAGGCTTTGTAGATTCAGAAGATTTTTCCTCGACAGAGACTTGGTCAACATCTGCATGTAAAAGCTTAGATGTTTTTTGCTTTTTCGCTACTCTTGCTTCCTGTTGCTGGGAGATCTGATAGAGTTGAGAAAAGAAACAAAGAACAAAAAAACACAAGAACCAAGAAGATTAGAGCTATGCATGCATCAGTAACTGCTACAGCCACGGGACATTGACCCAAAAAAAAAAAAGGGATAGGAATCTTCAAAACTCACATTCACACCAGCAGCTTTACGGGGAACCCTTGCACAAATGTCTTGTGCAAATACAAGAGCATCGCCCGATGAGAACCCGTAATCCATCAACTCAGGCATTAGATCAGAAGGTGATCTTGAACTCTTAGCTGAATTTGGAAAACAGCCCAATTGTCAAATACAATGTTAGTGTTTCATAAGGTCCATTAATCATCAACAGTGAAACAGTGAAGTTACCCATTGCAATGAGATAGGCAACGACATCAGGTTGCGAATAGCCTAGCACCACCATCAATTTGTCCGAAACCCAGGACTTCAAACTATCTCCCGCCATCCTCTTTGCCTTTGGATAGATACCACTAAGATAAATTAATAAAGTAATCTATTCGACAATTTTTTTTGGCAATTTTTAATCAGTGTCGCTACTCGCTAGTTGTTAAATTATTGTAACAGCCCATCGAAAAAAGCAAAACTACAACAAGGCAAAAGAAACAGAACACAGAGAATTATGAGGAATATCTCTGACTAAAATGGTGCTGAAACTAAGCTCTTTTTTTTTTTGTTTAAAGTTCTGACACTAAACTTACAGAGCGGGAAGGAATGTGGAGAAACAGACTTTGTGTTGGTTGGAGTAGATTCACTCGCGTGTCTGGAAAATATATCTTGTCGGAAAATTATCTCTTGCGACCTAATCCCCTTGTCGTCGGAAGATGATGGATCCACTTATTTTTCTATTTTGCATTTTCGCATATTTTCTTTTTTCTCAAGTTTAAATAAAAGGAAAGGAGGAAAAAACCAAAGACACGTGCTGCCTTAGGGATGGCCCATAAGCCCATTAAACTGTTTTTATATGAAGACCTAGCCCTTTAGAAGAGAGTCTCAAGTCTCAAGTCTCGACTCTCAACTCTCTCACTATTTTTCCGATGAAGCTCTCTTTCTCTCTCCCTCCCAGATCCAAATCCAGAGTTAGGCCGATCTCCGACATTGATGAAGGCAATCTCAAGGAGTTCGTCACTGAATTCGATCCTTCCAAAACCCTAACCAAACCGAGATGCGTAATACCTCGCATCGAGAACCGTTGGAGGCCCCACAAGGTGATGAAGAACATTCAGTCAGCTTCTTCCGGGCTCGAATTCGAGGCCGATATTCCCTCCGGTGGCTCCGATAAAGTATCATACGGTCTGAATCTGCGTCAGAACGTCGAGGACAAGCCAGCTTTGAAGCCAGAGCCTGTGGAGCACATGTTACTGAAGAGTATGAGGAGAGATTTGGAGTCGCTCCCTGATGCTCCGGATTTAGAGGACTTCGAGAGCGTTCCTGTGGAGGGCTTTGGAGCGGCGTTGCTTGCTGGGTACGGCTGGAAACCAGGCCAGGGAATAGGTCTAAATGCCAAAGAAGATGTTCCCGTTGTTAAATACAAAAAGTGGGCTGATAACGCAGGATTTGGCTTCAATCCGGATAAAGCTATTACAAGTAGACATGTATCTTCTTTTCTTGTTGGAAAAGAGGCAAGCACTGTTTCAGGCAAGGAAATAGCTTTCAAGGGTAAGAATGTACAAGAACTAGTAGATTCTGGAAGCCATGAAATAGAAAATAATAACGTTGAGAAATATAGAAAAGTCAGCACTCGACGACATGAAGCTAGAACCAGTAAGAAGAACGATAAAGGGAAGGCCTCATGGCTTAGGACTCATATAAGGGTGCGGGTTATAAGCAAGCATGTAAAAGGTGGGAGATTGCATCTTAAGAAAGCAGTGGTGACCGATGTGCTTGGTCCAGCAACTTGTGATATCACTATGGATGAGACGCAGGAGTTGGTTCAAGGGATCAATCAGGAGTTGCTAGAGACCGCATTGCCCAGGCGAGGAGGCCCTGTGTTGGTTCTATCTGGTAGACATAAGGGTGTTTATGGGAGTCTGGTCGAGAAAGATTTGGATAAAGAAACTGGTGTCGTTTGTGACGCAGACAGCAAGGAGATGCTTGATGTTAAACTTGAACAAGTCGCCGAGTACATGGGTGATCCGGATGATATTGGATACTAGAGCCACTTTTTTTCTGTGAAGCAGAGCTGGTAATACATCAGGCATCAAGACTACTCTCTTTTTTTTTTGCAATCAGCTGGTGATACCTAAAATTTAAGCTTGTTGCCTATATTGCTAAGTTTAGGTTTAGTTAACTTTTGGATCTGTAATAAAGTTATAAACTAGCAGATTTAAGTTATATTATTAGATGTATTATATATTTCTCTTTGTTGTCGCATGAAATATTACTTGCAAACTCTGTTGCTATGGATAAGTTGTTAAGTCACATGCATGTTTGATGTGCGTACTGGGAAATTGACCAAAAACTTGAATTTCTTGCATCCAATAATCTTTGTATGTAGAAATTTTGATGCCAATAGTTGTAGCTATACACTATTGAGTAGAAGCTGTGACAATGAGACGCACAATTTCTTTTGTATCTTTAAGGTTGGGTTGGTACTTCCTCTTGGTCATAATAACCTGTGTGCTTGTGTCCTTAAGACTCCCTTTAATTTCTCATGCTTTAGTATGAATATTGGTTTTGCTGATGAAAACAGAAAGCAGAAGATGCGGATAGCTGTTTTTTTTCTTAATTGAGTCGAGGGAGCTACATTGCCCCTTACCGAATGATTTGGACTTTTAGATGCTTACTTATCTTATGGGGATGAATCAGGATATAAGTCGAGAGAGAAATGATAGAGACACCCAAGACCAGTTCTGAATCAATATATCTGCTATACAGCCTATATATATGCTCAAAACTGACTAGGTAGCTAGATTTTCAAGTGTTTAAAAAGTCTGTAGGCAAACCGCGATGGAGATTGCTACTGTGACGCATATTTCCTAGTCCCGACGTGAATGTTTATTAGGCTTAAGACTCTCCAAATGGATGTAAAAACTCTATTTTACAATGGGGAACCAGCTAAAAGAAGCTCTCCAAACGGATGTTAAAACTCTATTTTACAATAGGGAATGAGAAGAAGGCAGCGTATTCATACCAGAACATGCGCATGCTGTTTATCATCTGGTCAGCTGTATAGATTAAAAGAAATTGTCTAAAGCAATGTCATATAATATAAAACAAAAAAAGAGTGCTCGTTCCTCCTTATACTGTATATACGACAAAGTCATCATTGGCTATGTGAAATGTAACTGTAATGAAGGTGTGAAGTGTAGTGAGGTGAGGTGAAGGGAAATGTAAACTTTTGAGCTCCACCAGGCACCAACAATGAAATATTTGATTTTAAAGGTGAAGACATGACGGAAAAGCCAAGGTGGAGAGACTATCTACTAAAGGGTAACGCACTTTAAGTGGACGATGAATTTAAGGGTAACATATTATACACAAACAAGTCTCACTTCAACGAGGTTTCATTTTGTTGTCAGCAAGAAGTCATGAAGTTATTTTTTCCCTTTTATGAATGTATATATGTATACGGGGCTTAGCCTTATCAATGTGTATATACGGGGCTTAGTCTTATCAGTGTGTATATATGGGGATTGTCAATGTAAGGGCTTTGTTCTCCTTTTGTGTCTTGTTGGCCGCCTTGATCATTTTTTTGGTTAATAGGTATTTGTATTGTTCGATCACCTCTTAGTGCATCCATTGCCTTGTGTTAATTGTGATGCTTGTAGAACCTTTTAACCTACTATATTCAATCAGATGACAAAAACAAAAACAAGTACGGGGATTAGTTATATAATTTTATTATTTTAAAACAAAATTGACCACAACAGATTCTATAATTTTGTTCGGTATTTACCAAAGTAGGAGTATGTCATTCACTAAAGCTCTATTCGTAGAGCTATAATTTATTGGTAATTCATAGGGCAACGAGATAAAGCTCTTTTGTTAGCAGTAAAGCATACTCTAGTATTCCTAATAATTTCGTATAGATCCCTGATTTGATCATTTATATACAACGTTCTTGAGATTTGTATAAATTTTGGGAAGTGCCTTATTTTAATCTGATATGTCGGAATATGGATTCTGATTCTGATGTACTGCTTATGTATGGAAGATTGAAGCAGATGCTCTTCTCCTACAGTACTTTTTTTTTTTTTTGCTGACATCTTTTAGACGCTCAATTAAATAAATTTGAATTCGAATGTACGAGAAAAAGGTGAAGAAAATGAGGACGAGGAGGAATGGTTGGGAACGAGTTTTAACCGTCTAATAAGGAATCTGCATGGTTGGATGGAACCACTCCCTTTGACCGTAGAAGAACCACAAAGACGCCATAAAGTAAAAAGCTCCATTGCTATTTATTTACTTATTTAATACAAAAAATTGTTTAATCAGTCAATTAGTCTTTTTGATTAAATGAGTGAGACCAAAAACGAAAGGTGGAAATAATAATCAAGATGCAAATGGGTTTTCATAGTCAATCCTTTTCATATACTTTTTGTTTCAACCATACGTTTTCTGTTTCTCCTTTGATATAGGTTATTTGTTATATTTTACTTTTTGTTTTTGTTTTTGAAACACTTGTTATATTTTACTTTTCTCAAAGTTAATAAATGCATTAAGTAATGAATTGATACTACGTACAAGCTTGTAAACTGAACATTACACTCTACCACCAAAACGAAGATGATTTATTTCACTAATTAGATCGAATTATTTATTGAATTGATGTTACATGATACTTATATAGCAATTGTTACGAATAAGAACTTTCGCATAAAACATGTTAATTTTGAGCATATTCAGCAAAGGTGACATGGTCCATGTGGCCTCGATCGGTACATGTATACTATATCACGCCAATGATATTCAGATTTGCATTTACTATTAGAGTCTGTCTTGGAATGGCAAAGGACAATGAAATCATAACTAGCTCATTTTTACCAACTTCACTGATTATATTTACATACATATACGTAAAAGTCTGATGGCATGGTCATGACTCATGAGGCATCACAAATTGTTTTTTTTTTAATTATAAAAAACAGTAAAAATGGTGGTTTTACTTAAACACAACCACAATGTATTTAAATAGATATAAATTCAAATACATACTTAACTATGTTACATAGCTACTAACAAACAGCGCAATGAAATTTAACTTGAAACATATATAGATCGACGACATATCATAGATTTCCAATAGTATTAATTAGCTTAACTAGTTGAATTTACTGATTTAATAATAATTTATGATAGACAAAATAGATATTATCTAGAAGGAATCAGTTGAAGATTGTTGTTGGATACGATAATATTTGTGTAGATAATTAGATTAACATGAAAAGTAGCCAAGTGGAAGGTCAAGAAGAATGATGGTGAATCTTACCTATACGGTTTACACACGCGACAGTCGCGTCTAATTAAGATGGAACGCACTATTCTTTGTTTTATACATTTAGTGTTTGCTTTCTTCTCGACTCGTTTATATACATTATCACAGGGAACACATAATATTATTATTTGTTGTTATGAAAGCTAATAAAATAAAATTAGTTACGGACCTAATTTTGGCGGCCAAATCATGGAGTTCAAGAGTGCTTAAAGACAACATAAAATATGTTACACGTGGCGCACACCTAAACGTTCAATTTTTCACTGGTACGGGGAACAAAAGGACCGAACATGGGTTGTACCTCAATGGAACTTCAATCCTATGTAAAATAGGAACTAGAATTCTTGCAATAATTTTCTTTCCCTGGCGTGGATTAATCTCTCGCATGTTTAATTGAGTTCGGTAACAAACAAAAAAAAAAAGATTTGTTTATGCAAACAACTCATATATAGACCGTAGATAAATAAGTTGATTGTCATGCCGTTATATAGTTAGCTGATGGCAAAATCCTCCTATTCAGAATAGTTAGAACCAGTGTAGCATTATGTGATGCGGATTATAATTGGAATAATTGTTATCACGAGCTCATGCAATTTTAAGATATATCCACACATATATTGATGGCATGGAAATCTCAAATTGTCTATTAATCATTTAGTCTTTGCAATTGGTAAATAGTAAATACTAAATACTAATATTCGTGGAGGATTAAAAAAAAACTTATTCTTCTCTAAATGCATCGTCGTGCTCAATCTTGGATTATATATTTTTTTTACTATGCAAACTTTGGAATACTAATTCACAAATTTTAATACATATACATTATACGTTTGTGTACGGAATATAAATATCTAAACTAATTAGCTAGTTCGGGTCCTGGTAGAATACTGGAAAATTATGATTGTAATTTGTAAATATAGTGATATATATGAATACCATCAAGCGTATTTATGGAATATAATAGCATTTAATCGATATTTATTTGAATGGTTGGCTAGAAAGCTAACAGCCGATCAATGGTTTATTTTATTGCTCATGCCAAAAGAACAAATCACCAATATAAGTTTAGCTCAATTATTTTATTTTATTTGGTTTAAAGGAAAAAGAAAGCTCACTTAAATGACTATACGATAATAATATAAAACCAAGGTTTGGCATAAAAGTTTGACACAAATATAATACACGCCAAGAGTGCATACCACATAAAATTATGGAATAATTTCCATTTTTAAAAACTTTAGAAATATCTGAGACCATCAATATGCGATGTTCTTCTCTCTTTTACCACGAAAACGACGACGTCGTCCCTAACATATGAACATTGCACCCTTACACATATAACCCTCTCTATATATAGTGTGTACCGTTGTCCTCGTAGTTAAATTCATATCGAAGAAAACTCAGTTAAAGCTAACAAGAGCTGAAGATCTCCTCTTGTTTTCTTATTCATTTTCTTCGATAGTCTCATTCAAAAGTAGAAATATACTCGAGAGCTCATCCCCAAAACAATCAAAATGACTCTAAACGTATTGGCGTTTACATTTGGAATCATGGGTAAGTATCTAAGATTTCATCAACGACATCATATTTGTACAAAATTATATACTATACATGCATGTCCATTTTTACTCATGTTATCTTTACTATATGTTTTTGCAGGCAACATCATATCGTTCATCGTTTTCTTGGCACCAGTGTAAGCATCATCGCTCTCAAACGCTCACTTTCTTATTCGTTTTCTTTTTATCGAATAATAAAAAATATGTTTTGGACATTATTTTTCATGTACGCGAAGGCCAACTTTTGTTAGGATCTGCAAGAAAAAGTCAATAGAAGGCTTTCAATCACTTCCCTATGTGTCAGCGCTCTTTAGCGCGACGTTGTGGATTTACTACGCTATGCAGAAAGATGGGTCAGGCTTCCTTCTGATTACCATAAACGCCGTGGGATGCTTCATCGAAACCATCTACATCATCCTCTTCGTAACCTATGCTAACAAGAAAGCTAGAGTACGCGCATGTAAACCATATCATTTCTTTGATTGGTACATAAAAAATGCACTTAATTATATCGGTTAGCTGATGTTATAAACAACCATGTAGATATCAACTTTGAAGGTTCTCGGGCTCTTAAATTTCTTGGGTTTTGCCGCTATCATACTTGTTTGTGAGCTCTTGATCAAAGGAGCCAACCGTGAGAAGGTCCTTGGAGGGATTTGCGTGGGATTCTCCGTTTGCGTTTTCGCAGCTCCTTTGAGCATCATGGTACGTACGTTATGTAATTGCTACGTATATGTTGAAAGGACCATGCTAGTTCCTATGAAGAATATAATACACTATAGCTTCTTGTCATTCTTTTTTTCTGGTATTAGCATCTCTTTATGTTTACGTATATCATATAGTTAACACGTGAAAAATAAAAAATGATGCAGAGAGTGGTGATACGAACAAAGAGTGTGGAGTTTATGCCTTTCTCTCTATCATTGTTTCTTACACTCAGCGCCATTACGTGGCTCTTCTACGGTCTCGCTATTAAAGACTTCTACGTTGCGGTGAGTCTTTTTCGTATGATATTAAATCTTTTATAAACATATACTTATGGACAGCGCAAACATAGTATCATACATTATTGTGGGTGGTTCATGTTTAAGGGAAAAGAGTTAATTTCCACCACCTTTTGTCTCTTTTCCCCCAATTCCTTCTATATAAAGAAGGCGAATATATGATTTGAGCCGTACGCTACTTTTGCTTTATGCTTACAATCATATATTATATGATTGCGTCAGAGAAACCGAGAGTATAATTATATTGTTTTTCCTTTTATCTGTCGGAAATTAATGGATTTAGTACTGTTCCCACAAATGATTAATGGGATTACTGATGTGATTACTTTTTTGATTGAAGCTTCCAAATATATTGGGTGCGTTTCTCGGAGCAGTTCAAATGATTCTCTACGTCATATTCAAGTACTACAAAGCTCCAAAAACTGATGACACGGAGAAACCCAAAACGGTGCCGGATCACTCCATCGACATGGTCAAGCTTGCATCAACTCCAGTTTCCGGTGATTTGACGGTTCATCCTCAAACTCATGGCGATCTAGAGGGTCAGATGGAAAAGAAGGTGTCAAACCAAATCCAAACCTAAGTAGTTTTATATTAGTAATTGTATCAATGTTGTACTGTTGAGTCGTGTTTCACTAGATTGTACTTTGTGGCCTTGTCTTTTTCCCCCACCATATTATTTCGAAATTTCTCGAAATTGTATTATCCCTTAAAAGTATGTACGTATGTTTTAGTTTTTATAAAATAGTTCCTATGTTCTCTACTCACAAATACTTGAATCCTCCTAGTTCGGCTAACGAATAAGGGAAAATTTAGCAATTTAAGTACTTGATCATTCACAAGTGAATTTTTTTTTAAAAGAAAAAACATCCATTTTGATGTACTATATACCTTAACCTTTTGATGTCGACTACCACTAAATTCATAAACGTAAATTTTATTAGCCAATAAAATAAAGGAAGTTGCTTAACGAAGTAAATTGATCGGAAGTGAGTTACACGAAAGAAAATTTTCAATTTTGTTTTTTGTGTATACCTAACTAGTAATTCTTTAAAGGAATTCCTCCTTTAGATATACTCGATTTGTTGAGTTTGACAAGAAATTCACGCGCGTAGTTAACTACTTTAGCCTTTGGGGTTTATGTATTTTCTAAGAAAAGGTTTTCGTGACGGCCCAATCACTTGTCTTGAACAGCCCAAACCACGTCTCAGAGTCTCAGTCTCTCAGACGTTACAAGGACCTTGCGGAAAGCAGACCAGGTAGATAGGTTGTGTTACGTGTTTTGAGGTTTTGAAAGTCTTCCAGTGAGAGAATATAATATTCATCAATAACTGAGAGTGTGGATTTTGCCTTATATATAGAAGAAGCGGAGATATGTGACAACTGACACAGGCCGTCGTTTAAGAATTAAGATACGCAAGTGTCAATAAAAACACCAATGGAGAGAAGAAGCAGACAGTTCACAAAAGAACAACAACAACGACTCGTCTAAATACAACTTTACTCTTGTCTTCTCTTCTCTCCATTGGTTGGAGAATCGATTTCGTTTAAGGTTACGCGAATTCCATCACCAAGTTGTACGTTCAGGTACTCATCAGCCTCTAAATCTTTGATGTTTTCGAGTTCCTTTTTTTTTTTTTTGTATAAATAGGCTTTTATGTTAAAGAGCTCTTTCATATTCAACGAATCCGCTGCATTATCACCAACTCATGTTAGTTTTTTTTGTGGATACGCAGAATACTTCACCGAATTTTGCGGTTGGGGAGAAATGGGACGGTGTGAAGTACGGAGGAGATGGGAAACTGGAGTATGATCAGGAGGAGCATCGCTGGTGGTGGTGTCTTGACAGCTTTTGATTACACGACCAAACGTATCTTACAGTCTGCAGTCGGAGGTGAGCTTTGGAGACTAAAGGATTCTCAAGGAAAGTGATGTTTATAGAATTTTCATGTTTTTAATCATGTTTTCTCACCTCTTTTTGATCATTTTAGTTGCATTTAGGTTTGTTTAGGATTGCATTTGTATATGTTGTCCCAATCAGGTTCTGGAGTAGCTGCATTGTGGAATTGGGGGGAGTCAAGAAGAGATAAGTCAAGAAAACAAAGAAAACAACTCGGAGTCACTATAGCGACTGGATGTAGCGTGTGGATTTGGGTCGCTACAAATCAACCGGAGATAGCGACCAGATATAGCGACTTGATCCTCTCGCTACGAAGTTTAAAACATTACAGCGTTCATATGGCGCCTGGATATAGCGACGTGATCGAGTCGCTAAGAAGATGAAGCTCGAGAAGAAGAGTCCATAGCGACTTGTCCTAGCGACTTGATTTCAGTCGCTACAAAATCAAGAACTGCAGCGACTGGAAATAGCGCCTGGATTCCAGTCGCTACGAGCATCCCACTCACTAATCAGCGTGTTTTCCACTATACCAACTCCCAAAAAGTGTTCTCTCACCCTTTAAAAAGCCTGCTTTCGGCCATTATTGAGGAGAATGTTTTTAGATCTGAAAAACTAAGCTTTGTATTGTAGAACAAACATCTAGATTCTTATCTTTGTATGAATCATTGAATCTTCTTTTTATCATTTCATATTTTCTTATGAACATGTCTTCTTTCTTGATCACTTTGAGTTTAACTTGTTCTAGTATGGAGTAGTTTCTTAATTAGATTCTGGGATGGGTTGACCAAGGATGATCTGAAAGAGTTTAGAGTTTGATCAGAGGTTTCTAAGTTATTTCTTCTCCTAGAGTGGATTGAGCCATAGTTATAAGTCTTGATTGCTTAGAACTATGATCTTAGGCATCTTTGTACATCAAAAGTGTTCAAAGTGCTAGAACTGATTCTTGGAGAGTCTAGTACTCACTTAGCCAATGAGAGTTGATGCTAGGTTGCTAGATAGACTAGAAGAGACTTGATTGAATGCATATTATCTTGTAGTTTCCAATGAGAGTTGAGTTTACAAACTGCTTGATAGTATAGGATTGATGTCATGAGAGTGAATCAATGTACCATTGTGTTCTTAGTTTAGAAATGATCTAGTAAGACTCCTAGTTACCCTTTAGTCTCCAAAAGATCATCCAAAGTCTTAAAACCTAATCCCAGGGTCTAATGCTTTTAAATATTGAATCTTAATCTTAATCTTTTGCTATTGCTCTGCTCTTCTATAATCATTCTGTTTCTGTTTGAATCACCTTGTTTAATATTTGCAACTTATTTGTTTGTTAGATTACTTGCTTTTATCTTGTTTACCTTGAGGTTACTTAGTTTCTTGATTAGTTAAGTCACTAAAACCAAAATCTGATTGCACTTGGATTGAGAACTGAACCCATATTGTTGGTGTGTTTAAACCCCCCTGAGATTGGATTGACACCTTATTACTATGATGACTAGGTTCATTGATGCCTAGAGTAGTTGCAAGGAATTGAAAAATATCTACTATCAATTTGGCGCCGTTGCCATCTTAGGGACTGTTTTAAGCCATTAGTGATTGGTTCAGACTTGAGATCAAGTCACCATTACATTTTCAACCACTGGTTACTTATAAATCGTTCTGCTTTTGCAGGTGTTAGTGTATGAACTTGAGGAGTAGAGGACCAACCAATCTTGTTCCAAGAGCTGACGACATAAGGGCTTTGGAAAGACAGATAGCAAGAGAAAGGAGAGAGCAGGAGAGACTTGCTCATCTGCAAAGACTAGGTCACACTATGGCTGCTAATCCAGAAGATCAAGGAGCTCATGACAGAGCACATAGGCCAATTGGGGACATTGATGCACCCCACATCTATGGCAACAGATCAGGAATTCGTGCACCAGCCATAGAGAACAACACATTTGAGATCAAGGGCAGTTTGCTTAGTATGATTCAGAACAACAAATTCCATGGCCTGCCTATGGAAGACCCCCTTGATCACTTGGATCAATTTGACATGCTCTGTGGCACTGTCAAAATCAATGGAGTTTCAGAAGATGCATTTAAGCTGAGGCTTTTCCCATTCTCTCTTGGGGACAAAGCACACTTATGGGAAAAGAATCTACCACAAGGGTCCATTCAGTCATGGGATCAATGCAAGAAGGTTTTTCTTTCAAAATTCTTCTCAACAATTAGAACAGCAAGGCTAAGGAATGAAATATCTGGTTTTGTTCAAAGAGGGACTGAAAACTTTGGTGAAGCTTGGGAGAGATTTAAAGGATACACACTTCAGTGTCCACATCATGGTTTTTCAAAGGAGAGTCTCCTTACCACTTTGTATAGAGGAGTCCTACCAAAGTACAGGATGATGCTAGACACAGCCAGCAATGGGAACTTCCTTGGTCTATCTGAGGCTGATGGTATGATCTTGGTGGAGAATCTATCACAAAGCAATTTAGCATATGGAGAGGACTATGACAGGTCCAATAGAGTTGATGGAAACACCAAAGCAAAAGAGGAAGTACTGCAGGCATTGTGTGACAAGATGGAGAAGATGCTCCAAGCAACACAAAGGAACATCAGTTATGTTGGGGAGATGGATCAAAACCAATTCTACCAGGAGGCTGCATTAGAAACTCACCAAGAGTGCCTAGACGAGGTCAACTATCTGGGTGGACAAGGCTTTCAAAGAGGGTTCAATCCTAACTACAGACCAAACCCAAACCTATCCTATAGAAACCCCAATGTAGAGAATCCAAAGGACCAAACCTACCCACCAACCAATGCTAAACCTCCAACCAATCAAGGGAACTATCAGCCTAGACCCCACTTCAACAATCAAACCAACTTCCAACAAAAACCTCAGTACAACAATCAAGCCAATTTTCAACCCCAAAACCATTTCACCAATCAAGGGAACTTTCTGCCTAGACAACAATTCCCTAACCAACAACCATTCTACAACAACCAAAATCAGGGACAAGCAAGCTCTTCCCACACAAACCCTATGGATGAGACCAATGCTTTGATCAGACAGATGTTAGAGAGTCAAGGCAGCTTAAAGAAGCAAGTTGAAAGCATGCAACAACATATTAACACCTTGGAGGATCAGGTCACCTCAAATTCCAAGAGACCTATGGGACAGCTGCCAGGGAAACCAGAAACCAACCCCAAAGAATATGCAAATGCAATCACACTTAGAAGTGGGAAGGAACTTCAGCCTACAGTTGTCATTGAGGACAATGAACCTCATAGAGGGGAGGACGATTTTCAAAATCCTGCTGAGTTTATAGCTGCTAAAGAAAAATTAGAAGCAGATACAGAGGGGTTGGTAGACAAGGCTGCATCAAGGAAAACTGTTGCTGAGAAGGGATCTACATCAGCTTCAAAAGAGAAAGTATTTGACCTTCCACCTTATGAGCCAAAACTTCCTTTTCCAGGGAGATTCAAGAAGCAATTGGTGGACAACTACAAGAAGATGTTTGATAAGCAGATGGAACAAGTCCAGATCACAATGCCAATCATTGAAGCCTTCATGATGGTGCCTCGATAGCAAGTTCCTTAAGGATGCTATTAAGGAAAAGACTAAGATCTTAGAAGGAATGGTTGTGCTTACACATCAAGTCAGTTCAATCATCTCAAGGAAAATCATTCCAAAGAAGCTTCCTGATCCAGGTTGCTTCACACTCCCTTGTTCTCTTGGCCCATTTGCTTTTGAGAAATGTTTGGTAGACCTGGGAGCAAGTGTCAGTCTTATGCCTTATTCAGTAGCAAAGAAGCTAGGTTTTACCTCTTACAAGCCAGCCAGAATTCAGTTGGTGCTAGCTGATAGATCTGTCAAATCCCCTGTGGGAATGCTGGAAGACTTGCCAGTTTTGGTTGGAGATGCTGAGATACCCACTGATTTCGTTGTCCTGGAGATGGATGAGGAACCAAAAGACCCTCTAATCTTTGGAAGGCCCTTTTTGTCTACTGCTGGAGCTGTTATTGATGTTCAACAGGGCAAGATTGAACTTCGCTTGGGAAAGGATTACACCCTCCACTATGACATTAACAAAGTTATGAAGAGACCAACCATTGAGGGCCAGGTGTTCTACATCGAAACTTTGGAGGACTTGGTAGATGAGTTCTTGGAGGAGTTGAACCACGAAGATGCTTTGCAAGAAGCTTTGACTTCAGTGAGAGATGTGACTGAGATGAGTTCCGAAAGTGCTGAGTATGTTAAGCTGATGGACATGCATAAAGTGAAAGAAGGACCAGACTACTTTGAAAAGCTAAGGCATGAAATTCAGAGTGTCAGCTCAGTTGAGAGGGGAGGAAACAAAGGAAGCAGCTAGCAATGGTGAGTCTAGCATTGAGGATGACTGGAGTGAACTCAAAGCTCCCAAGGTGGACCTCAAACCTCTTCCCAAAGGATTGAGGTATGTTTTCTTAGGTCCTAATGAGTCTTACCCTGTCATTGTGAATGATGAACTTGATGAAACTGAAATTGCATCATTAGTTCATGAGCTTAAAAAGTATAGGAAGGCAATAGGGTACTCTTTAGAAGATATCAAGGGAATTTCCCCCTCCCTTTGCATGCACAGAATTCACTTGAATGATGAAACCATGACCTCAATTGAACATCAAAGGAGGCTGAACCCCAATCTAAAGGAAGTAGTTAAGAAAGAGATTCTAAAATTGTTAGATGCTGGTATCATTTACCCCATATCTGATAGTAATTGGATCTCTCCTGTCCATGTTGTTCCTAAAAAGGGTGGAATCACAGTTGTTAAAAATGATGATAATGAGCTAATCCCCACTAGGACAATCACTGGCCATAGGATGTGTATTGACTTCAGAAAATTGAATGCTGCATCTAGAAAGGATCATTTCCCACTCCCATTTATTGATCAGATGTTAGAAAGGCTAGCAAACCATCCTTATTACTGCTTCCTAGATGGTTACTCAGGGTTTTTCCAAATCCCCATCCACCCTAATGACCAAGAAAAGACTACATTCACATGCCCCTATGGAACCTTTGCATATAGAAGAATGCCATTTGGATTATGTAATGCACCAGCAACATTTCAGAGATTGATGATGTCTATATTTTCTGATATAATTGAGCATATTGTAGAAGTCTTCATGGATGACTTCTCTGTGTATGGCTCTTCTTTCTCTGTTTGTTTATCTAATTTGTGCAAGGTCTTAAAGAGGTGTGAAGAGACAGGACTTGTTCTAAACTGGGAGAAGTGTCACTTCATGGTTAAGGAGGGGATAGTCTTAGGTCATAGAATCTCTGAGAATGGAATTGAGGTAGACAAGGCCAAGATAGATGTGATGGTGAATCTACAGCCCCCAAACAATGTGAAAGGGATCAGAAGCTTCCTGGGACACGCAGGCTTCTATAGGAGGTTCATCAAAGACTTCTCCAAAATTGCTAGGCCATTGACTAAACTTCTCTGCAAAGAAGTTACTTTCGAGTTTGATGAGGAGTGCAGGGAAGCTTTTCACAGGATCAAGAAAGAGTTGATCAGTGCCCCCATTGTACAACCACCAGATTGGGAGCTCCCCTTTGAGCTCATGTGTGATGCCAGCGATTTTGCTGTTGGGGCAGTCTTAGGCCAGAAAAAAGACAAGAAGCTGCATGTAATCTACTATGCCAGCAGAACTTTGAATGAGGCTCAACTCAAATATGCCACAACAGAGAAGGAACTCCTTGCCATTGTCTTTGCTTTTGAGAAATTCAGATCCTACTTGGTTGGGTCAAAGGTGGTAGTATACACTGATCATGCTGCTTTGAGACATCTATTAGCAAAGAAAGATGCCAAACCAAGACTGCTAAGGTGGATCTTGTTGTTACAAGAGTTTGATTTGGAAATCAAAGACAAGAAGGGTATTGAAAATGGAGTGGCTGACCACTTGTCTAGACTGAGGATAGAGAATGATATACCCATTGATGACTCTCTACCAGAAGAGCAGCTCATGGCAATCTGTGCCATAGTGGAAGCTTTGGAGACATCAAATAAGTTGGAGGAGGCCAGAAACATAGAAGAGAAATTCCCATGGTATGCTGATATAGTGAACTACTTGGCTAGTGGGAAAGAGCCATTAAACCTTGAAGGGTATCAGAAGAAGAAGTTCTTCAAAGATGTCACCAGATTCTTCTGGGATGAACCATACCTCTACACTCTATGCAAAGACCAGCTGTACAGGAGGTGTGTAGCTGAGGAGGAAGTTGAAGGCATTCTACAAGGGTGCCATGGGTCTGCTTATGGTGGTCACTTTGCCACCTTCAAAACAGTTGCAAAAGTACTTCAAGCTGGCTTCTGGTGGCCAACATTGTGGAAGGACACACACAGCTTCATCTCCAAGTGTGATCCTTGCCAGAGGAAAGGCAACATTAGCAAAAGAAATGAAATGCCTCAGAACCCAATCCTTGAAGTGGAGATTTTTGATGTCTGGGGGATTGACTTCATGGGACCATTCCCATCATCATATGGGAATGAATATATCTTGGTGGCTGTGGACTATGTGTCCAAATGGGTAGAAGCCATAGCAAGCCCTACAAATGACTCAAAGGTGGTGCTAAAGCTGTTTAAAAACATCATCTTCCCAAGATTTGGAGTGCCAAGGGTGGTAATAAGTGATGGAGGCAGACATTTCATCAACAAAGTGTTTGAGAGCTTGATGAAGAAATATGGAGTAAAACACAAAGTGGCCACACCTTACCATCCCCAAACCAGTGGACAAGTGGAGGTATCAAACAGGCAGATCAAGGCCATTTTAGAGAAGACAGTGGGTTCAACAAGGAAGGACTGGGCTGTCAAGTTAGATGATGCATTGTGGGCATATAGGACAGCATTCAAAACTCCTTTGGGAACAACCCCATACAACTTGGTTTATGGGAAAGCTTGTCATCTGCCAGTGGAACTAGAGTATAAGGCACTTTGGGCTGTAAAGTTGCTGAATTATGACATCAAAAGTGCTAAGGAGAAGAGGCTGATACAGCTAAGTGAGCTGGATGAAATCAGGCTAGATGCATATGAGAGCTCTAGAATCTACAAGGAAAAGACTAAAGCCTTTCATGACAAGAAAATCTTGCCAAGGGACTTCAAAGAAGGAGATCAAGTCCTGCTGTTCAACTCTAGGCTCAAGCTATTTCCTGGAAAGCTGAAGTCAAGATGGAGTGGTCCTTTTAAGATCAAGGAAGTGAGAAACTATGGGGCAGTTGTCTTGTGGAACAAGGATGGAGAGGAGTTCATAGTCAATGGACAAAGGATCAAACCATACATGGCAAATGAGCTTATTGAAGAAGGAGGATCAATTCCTCTATCAGACCCACCATCCACATAAAAACATGGGAAAGTCAAGCTTAGTGACTTTAAACAAGCTCACTTGGGAGGAAATCCCATGGTTATCCCTTGTATATACTTTTATTTGAAGCAATTTTATCCTTTTCTGAGTGTTTTAGCTTTGTTTCAGGTACTACAAGAGTGAGATCCAAGCAAGGATGGAAGAAAGGGAACACAAATGTATTGAAGGATCATAGCGACCAAACGTAGCGCCTCGATTTCGGTCGCTACGGGAAATGATGGGACAGCGACTTGTTGTAGCGACGTGATCGAGTCGCTGGAAAAAGAAGGAAGGAATCTGCGTTCATATGGCGTGTGGATGTAGCAACCTGATCAAGTCGCTACGAAACAATGAAATATAGCGACTCAATATAGCGCCTCAATTTCGATCGCTACGGAATAATGGAGTTTTCAGCGTTCATATGGCGTGTGGATGTAGCGACCTGATCAAGTCGCTACGAAACAATGAAATATAGCGACTCAATATAGCGCCTCAATTTCGATCGCTACGGAATAATGGAGTTTTCAGCGTTCATATGGCGTGTGGATGTAGCGAGTCAATCAAGTCGCTACGAAACAATGAAAAATAGCGACTCAATATAGCGACTCAATTTCGATCGCTACGGGATATAGCGACTTGATGCATCAACTCAATCCACTCGCTACAGGTAAGTCAACTCTTCTTTTAGGTGTTGACCGGTTCAATTAAACCAAACCAACCTACTTTCCTTCTCCTCCTTCCCGTCGATTTCACCATCACCTTCATTCTAAAAAAAAAACGAACATCATCAAGAACAACAACACACAAATCACTCATCTCTTCACTAAAAGTTGTGATTTTTCTTGCTAAACTCACGATTTCTCATCCTCCATTGAGTAATACCTGCATTTTTCCCTCCCTCTCAATCTCCAACAAGAAAGGTAACTCCTCAAAACTTAATTTCTCCATGATTAAGCAATTTTCGATTTCAACATTTTTGTGCTTTCATGGCATGAATCTTGTTCTTAATGATGAAAAACTTGTTGGGTATGAGTTCTGTGTAGAATTTCTTGCTCAATTTCCCTTGAACTTGATTATATTGAAAAATTTGTGAAATAGGGTTCTTGAGTAGGAATTTTCGAAAATTTGGGGAAAACTCATGATTGTGGTTTCTTTGGAATGGTTTCAGTATGTTTATGATGTGTGCAAGAGATTAAGATGATTGGGAAACCTCTGTTTCTAAAAATTTTCGAATTTGGGGTAAAGAGTTGAAATTTTTCATGAATTTTCGAAAATGTGTAGAGTTAGTGTTTCATAGAGAATGGGAACTGGTCTTTGTGATAAATTGTTGCTGAATGATGAACCTTCTTCCCTTGTGGCTCTGATTATTGAAAGGATGTGTTCATGATTGATCATCCTTATGTTTGTGCTTTGAATTAGACTTAAGACTAACATAGTTTTCAAGTGTCTTCTATTTTGCAGGCAGGAATGGGTAGAGACAAAGGAAAAAAACCAGAAGATGCACAAGAAAAGAGCAAGAAAGTTGCTGAACCAAAAAAGAAGAAAGTTCCAACGGCTAAGCAAAGGCAGAGAAAACCGCAACAAGAGCCTGAACCTGATCCTGCTGAGGAAGAAACAGTGGAAGCGACTGAGGAAATGGCCAGTGGTTCATCTAGTGCTCCTGCAAAGAAGAAGGCACCAAAGAAGTACAAGTACAACGATTATCACAACGCTTTCAAAGCAATGGAGTGGGTTCCAACTAAATTCCCAGATGTAGAGCTGTTGCATAGGATGGGGATATATGATGACGTGCGGATGATCATGACAAACATGGGGATTGCTAACCTTCTTGGGATGAGACACCGCCATTCCCAACCAGAGTCCTGTCAGTTCTTAGCCTCGCTGGAGGCTGTTTTCTATGATAGGTCACAGTACACTGAGGAACATGGTACTGGTTTGATCAAGTTCAAGGTTCAAGGAAAGAGCTTTGAAATGGGTTTCAAGGAGCTGAATGCAATTTTTGGGTTCCCTGAAGGAATAAACTCACACATCACCAACCACAAATATGAGACTGGAGCATTTTGGAATGAGATAGGTTCTGGTACGCACACTCCAGGTGCAATTGCAAACTCTGGGATCAGACACCCTGCAACGCGGTATGTCCATAGAATCCTTGCTGAAACTTTCTATGGTAGGCCAGAGCTGTCCAAGGTCAAAGAAAATGAACTTAAGTTTCTCACCATTGGCTTCCGCCCTTTGTTTGGAGGAGTTTTCAATAATGGCAGAGAGATACTGACAGGACGCAACCAAGGAGATCTAAATGTTGTGGGTTTGTTTGTGAAAAGACTCCTAGAGCTGAAGGAGTGGGGATGCAACCACAGAGACAAGGAACCATTGGTCAGACTTGGTGGTATGATCACACCGATCCTAAGAGCGAGGCCAATTACTCTGACTCCTACAACAACAGATATGTTTGGTGACTTGATTGATGAGTTCTACTTGCAGAAGACAGGGTATCTTGAGGGGAAGTGTGGCGACATGTATGCTTACAGATACAAGGAATTTGATGGAGAATTCATTAAGGTACTACTACCTGCTCCTGCCTTGACTTCACTGGCTCACAGAAACAACATCGCATTCGATCTCACTGGCTCACCGTATTGCTACAACCCTACGAGACACGGTGTGCTTCAGCTCATAACACTTGAGAGTATGAAAACATCTAGAAATGAAAGGGCAGAGAGAAGAGCAGAAAGAGCTGAAGTGAGAGAAGAAGAACAGCCAGATGAACCCATTTATGGTGGTGCTCGCTACCATTTCAGTCCCCATGACCGTGCCCTCCCAAATGGCCCACTCCAAGAAGCTCACAAGAAGATAGAAACACTCCAGCGCTGGAACAAGTGGCAAGATAGGAGCCTGAGGAAAATGTCTGCTGGATATGAGAAGATGGCTAAGGGTTATGACAAGATGAAGAAGCAGATAAAGCACTTGACAAGGCTGCTTGGTTCTGGAAACAAACAACACAAGCGAGCTTCCCACCATGACGAGGAAGCAGGATCATCTGCACCTTCTCACTTCCGTCGCTCTGCCTCTTGTGATTTGGATGGTTTAGAGGCACCACCACAGCTGCACAGGTCCGCCACCACAGGGAGAAGACAAAGGAGGAAGATGAAAACACCCTCCCCACCGGTTTCTGACAACGAGTCGCTGGACTTCACCATGGATTTCTCTCCTGAGCCCTCATGCTCACCTCCACACTACCACTTCTGAGGTACTACTCCACTCCTTTTTCTTGTACATAATTTTCAGTTTAGCTTTGTTCTTGTTTCTTTTTATTTTTCGGTTACTTCTCCAATTTGTTTCTCACCGAGACGGTTTGAAATAAGTTTGGGGGAGGAGCTAGTGTTTAACCTTGTTTTCTTTGAGTTTGTTTTCCTTTTGCATTGCATACATAAAAAAAAAAAAAAAACAAAAACATCTTCCTTCTTGCATTGTATAAAGTTAAGTTTTAAAAAAAAAAAAAAAAAAAAAAATGAAAAATTGCATAAAAAAACAAACCAAAAACAAAAGCATGTAGTTTCCCATTTATTTTGCATTTTAGGATTGAGTCTAGTTCATTTAGGTTGCATATTTGCATTTGCATAGGGGACAATGATGAATTTGCCTTGTAAAGGTTTGTGCATTGGATTGAAAATAGGGCCCTTTTGAGTACTTGAAAGTTGCTGGAACTTCGGTTTGGAATTTGGAAGACTCTAGCCTAGTGAACCTTGCATGATCCCCAATCCAACCTCATGAGCTAATAGACTTGAATTTGGACTTAAATTCTCTTGCTTAGGGGTTGAAATGCACTCTCATGGCTTTTGCTTGGGTTTCCTTTGCCCTTTTACCACACTTATGTTAACCCAAGCATCTCTCCGTCCCTTAGAACCATTTACCTCCTTTCTAGCCACCATTGTTTTGATTGAGTGAGGCCTTTTTCTGATAGCATTTACATGTGAAAAATCTTGAGAGTATTGGGAACGACAAAGGTTGATCTTCATTTTGGCTAGGATGGGGAATGAGTGAGTGATATTCTTGATGATAAATTCTTTGGGATATTTCTGAAAATGAACTGAGTTTGATTATAAAAAAAAAGGAAGAGTCTCTTGTCTAGCTAGTCTAAGGAAAGCTCTAAGTGAAAACAAGTAAAAGTAAAAAAAAATGGTTGAAAGAGAGCTAAGTATGAGAAGTTTAAGAAGTTCACAAGGTGACTAGCAAATGAGCTCATTCAGAAAAAGATGTTGGGAAGTAATTGGGGTGGTGAGTGAATAAAAAGAAAAGATGGACATTGTGTCAAAAGGGTAGAATTCCAAAAATGTTTTAGGAATGGGTAGAACAAATGAGATCAATCTTTGTATGCATGAGTTGTTCCCCTTCTTAGATAAATTTTGTGCAATGTTTAATGCTCCTTAATTTGAGAGTTAGCCACCACAAAAGAAAAGAAAGCTTGAGCCACCATAAAAAGCCTTGATCCTTTAACCAAGTGAGAGTGATTGATTTTCCCTTTTTGCAAGAATGCACTTGAATTTTCATTAATGAATGTAAGAGGTTGAATTGGTTTGATTGCTTGAGTTCCAATTAGTTTGATAGACTAAGTTTGAATTTTAATGGCTTGGAGGAGTACAAAGCTAGGGTGTTAGTTCTTGCAATTGTCAACTACTTTTAAGGACCTTAGGTTGAATCTAATATGGAAATCGTTTGGCTCTGAGTCCCCACTTTCAAACCTCTTTCTCATAATTTTTCTTTGGCTTTGCTTGAGGGCAAGCAAAGGATAAGTTTGGGGGAGTTGATGTTTATAGAATTTTCATGTTTTTAATCATGTTTTCTCACCTCTTTTTGATCATTTTAGTTGCATTTAGGTTTGTTTAGGATTGCATTTGTATATGTTGTCCCAATCAGGTTCTGGAGTAGCTGCATTGTGGAATTGGGGGGAGTCAAGAAGAGATAAGTCAAGAAAACAAAGAAAACAACTCGGAGTCACTATAGCGACTGGATGTTGCGTGTGGATTTGGGTCGCTACAAATCAACCGGAGATAGCGACCAGATATAGCGACTTGATCCTCTCGCTACGAAGTTTAAAACATTACAGCGTTCATATGGCGCCTGGATATAGCGACGTGATCGAGTCGCTAAGAAGATGAAGCTCGAGAAGAAGAGTCCATAGCGACTTGTCCTAGCGACTTGATTTCAGTCGCTACAAAATCAAGAACTGCAGCGACTGGAAATAGCGCCTGGATTCCAGTCGCTACGAGCATCCCACTCACTAATCAGCGTGTTTTCCACTATACCAACTCCCAAAAAGTGTTCTCTCACCCTTTAAAAAGCCTGCTTTCGGCCATTATTGAGGAGAATGTTTTTAGATCTGAAAAACTAAGCTTTGTATTGTAGAACAAACATCTAGATTCTTATCTTTGTATGAATCATTGAATCTTCTTTTTATCATTTCATATTTTCTTATGAACATGTCTTCTTTCTTGATCACTTTGAGTTTAACTTGTTCTAGTATGGAGTAGTTTCTTAATTAGATTCTAGGATGGGTTGACCAAGGATGATCTGAAAGAGTTTAGAGTTTGATCAGAGGTTTCTAAGTTATTTCTTCTCCTAGAGTGGATTGAGCCATAGTTATAAGTCTTGATTGCTTAGAACTATGATCTTAGGCATCTTTGTACATCAAAAGTGTTCAAAGTGCTAGAACTGATTCTTGGAGAGTCTAGTACTCACTTAGCCAATGAGAGTTGATGCTAGGTTGCTAGATAGACTAGAAGAGACTTGATTGAATGCATATTATCTTGTAGTTTCCAATGAGAGTTGAGTTTACAAACTGCTTGATAGTATAGGATTGATGTCATGAGAGTGAATCAATGTACCATTGTGTTCTTAGTTTAGAAATGATCTAGTAAGACTCCTAGTTACCCTTTAGTCTCCAAAAGATCATCCAAAGTCTTAAAACCTAATCCCAGGGTCTAATGCTTTTAAATATTGAATCTTAATCTTAATCTTTTGCTATTGCTCTGCTCTTCTATAAATCATTCTGTTTCTGTTTGAATCACCTTGTTTAATATTTGCAACTTATTTGTTTGTTAGATTACTTGCTTTTATCTTGTTTACCTTGAGGTTACTTAGTTTCTTGATTAGTTAAGTCACTAAAACCAAAATCTGATTGCACTTGGATTGAGAACTGAACCCATATTGTTGGTGTGTTTAAACCCCCCTGAGATTGGATTGACACCCTTATTACTATGATGACTAGGTTCATTGATGCCTAGAGTAGTTGCAAGGAATTGAAAAATATCTACTATCAGAAAGCCGCCTGGTCTTATCGGAATCATGCCCGGAAACGCAGTGACGTTCGTAGATAACCACAACACTATCAGAACAGACACGTGGACTTTTCCTTCGGATAAAGTCTTTCTTCGATACGTTTATAAACTTACTCATCCGGGGACTCCTTGCATCGTAAGTCTATACTATATCACACTCAAACTTCTTCTATCTATAAAGGATTGGATAAGTTTATATTCGGTTACGTGAAAGTAAAACCAATTAGGATGTGATGTTTTATTGTTGTAGTTCTATAGTCATCACATGGAATGGGGTGTAAAAGATAGTATCACGAAGTACGCGGCGATCAGGAATAAAAATGGCATTGGTAGCACAAGCTCTGTTATGATCAAAGCGGCGGACCCGGATCTTTACTTGGCTATGATTGATGAAAAGGTTATCATGAAGATTGGGCCAAAACAGGATTTGGAAACTCTGGTTCCTTCTGATTTTGCTTTAGCTTATTCAGGTCACGACTCTGCTGTCTGGGAGAAGCAGTGACGAAATCACTCGATTTCACTATAAGAAAAAGAAAAAAAAAAGGTAATCGAATGTTTCTTTTCCTTTACAAAAAAAAGAGAAATATCATTGTGATATTTAAAGAACAGAGTTCGTATTCTAATGATTTGCACTATGCTAATGTCCTACGCACTTGAGTCAATTTAAGTTTCGCGTGTGGGGAGGAATGCCGTTTGTATTAATAAATAAGTAAGCTGACAAGATAAAGAAGATAATCTAAGTACACTGCACATTGATCTAAACTTTTATGTGAAACTATTATTTACTGAAATTTCATGTCAAACATGAAATAACACCCATTTCTCAATCATAAGACCAAGTTCAGAGAGAAATATCTTTTTGGGCGTAGACTCGTAACACATAATTTGGACCCCACGAGGTACATAATTAAAATTGTCTAACAACAATACCGCCAAAGCTGAATCTAAAACAGATCATTTTCTTCTACAAAAAAAAAAAAATGCGGTGGGAAAAGTTTTTTGTTTTTGTCTGAAAAATACTTATATTAAAAATAAAAGGATACAGAAGCATAATATAAAGCAGGGTAGACATAATACAAAACTTTGATCTGGAGAGTTTATTTTCTTGTGATTTTGTAGATGTTCAGGTAGTTTGTTTTGGTTGTGAAGTTCCGTTTTATTTGTATTTTACTTTGGTTTGGGTCCGTTGGGAGGACTAAATTTTGCCAGTTTTTCGTAAAAATTATTGGACCGTGATTCCGTATCCGACAATTATGTTTGTATTCTTTTATGTTTATGTTTTGAAAAGCGGGAACAGTTAAAAATGGGTAAATTTCCAATTTGATTGAAACTTTTTCACCGTTTTCACTAGGAGGACAGAACGAAAAGTGGAAAACGTCGGCTTTGATTGAGAAGTAGAAGTGACGACGAAAAAGAAAAAAAGAAAAAAGAAAAAAAAAAGTGAAAAAAACCGTTCGGTTAGAGAAGTTCCTAAAGGGAACTTGGATATTTGGTGGACTCTTGAGCTTTCGTCAAAAGCTTTTCTCCTTGCTTCTTCCGCTTTTGTTTTCCCCCAAACCTCATCAAAAGATCCCAAGGCGAAATCGAAAGAGAGAGCTACTATTCTGTATTTGATTTCTCCTGATTCTCTCTTTAGATTCTCCCTTTATTATTATTATTATTATTTTTGTTTGTAGTGTTTTTATCCCGTACGAAGCAAGCTCTGATTCCACTTTTTTTCTTTTTGCAGATTGGGACTATTTCAGATCTGAGAAAGCTGTGCCAAAGTCTGGTTTTGAGAATCGGGATTGGTGTCTGAGACAAGTCAACGGATATGCCGGAGGAGGAGTCCATATATATCAAATTCAGGCTGTACGATGGCTCCGACATCGGGCCGTTTCAGTATTCAGCAGCATCTACTGTCGATTTTTTGAAGCAGAGGGTCGTCTCTGATTGGCCCAAAGGTTAGTTTGCTTTTTTTAAAAAAAAAAGTTTCGCTATTCCGTGATCGATGATACTTTTTTCGAATTTTCTTGTTGGACTGTCCCTCAAAATCTTGGTATTTTTCGGTAGAAATATTTAGATTGTTATTAGTCCATTTGAATGAAGTTATAAGGATGATGATGATCGAGAAAAGAGAGAAAAAAAAAAAAACAAAGTCCGTGTGCATTATTAGTGATGTAGAGCATCAATTTCGTTTAATTGCAGCTTGTTTGAATTCTCTTTTTTTATTTTTTTTATTTGTGTGTGTGTTTTCTTTTAGGCAAAACAGTTGTTCCAAAAGGGATAAACGAAGTAAAGCTGATCAGTTCGGGCAAGATCTTGGAGAACAACAAGACTGTTGGGCAGTGTAAGACACCTTTTGGAGAGATTGCAGGTGGAGTCATTGTCATGCATGTTGTTGTACAGCCATCTCTAGCCAAAACTAAAACAGGTTTTTTTCTTTTTCTTCAGTTCTTCACTTAATACTCTCTTTGCTGCATATCAGAAAATGTCATGGAGATCTATGTTTGCTTTGAGCTTCCCCACATACTAAGTCAGTCTTGTGTTTATCTTGTCGCATGTATTGATTGTTATATTTGTTTTCTGGCTCAGTTTCTACTTCTTATAATATTATCTGCCTCTAGTCATACATAAGCTGATAACAAGTGTTCATCCACTAATACGTGGTACATCAGCAAGTTAGTCATTAGTGACTAGGGTCGGTATAAAATAGTAAATGCATCAGGTGTTTAGTGGTCTTGAGTATTCTTGATTTGTTTGGCTTGTGAGAGTAGGTGATGCTGTACAACTCATCCCTAAGTTTCTGGTTTGTTAGTTTTGTTCGACACATCAGTGAGAAATATAGCAAAATCAGCTCTAAACCTAACAGAATAGCGTGGATTCATTCTTGTGTAGTCATGATCAGCAGCTACTACGGCTTTTGTTTATTTCTAACCTCCTGAGAATGGCTCAAAATGTTTGCCAACCATAAACATTTTGTTATGAATGATTGACAAAAACTTGACCTAATTATAGAAATTGAGTCTCACTAACAGTTGAATACTTGTTTGATTGCGCAGAGAATAAGGTCGATAAAGCACCCAAGGCGGTTATATGCACATGCACCATTTTGTGAAGGGAGCAAGACGTGTATCATACGGACCATCTCAATTCTTCAGGTACAGAAGAAAACAAAAACAAAAAGAAGAAAGTTCAAAGTAAAGTAAAGCTTCCCTTCAAGCTGTGGAGTATCATAACTCGAAATGCAAGAATGTGTAGAAAAATGATTAGATTCTTTTGATGTACCCATCATCTGTTGTCCCTTATTTGTTTTCGTTCACACAATCTGGTATACAGCGCTATGATAATTAATGTATCTATGAAAGAAAAAAAAGTTGTGCCTTGTGTTTCGTCCTTCCACCATTATAAAATACGGATTCGCTTTGAGGACAATCGTCGATGAAAAGGCAGAACTGAACAAGACTTGAAAGATTTTTAAACAAAAAAAAAACTCGCACGTAAAAACCTAGCGGTAAACTGTAAAAAAAACTCGCACGTAAAATCTTAGCTTTTTTTTTTTAACTGAAAAAATCTTAGCTTTTCTTATACGTAAATAACGTTTGGTTGATTACCACTGGAGTCTCTTAATATCACCACATGCGAGGATAAAAAAATTGTTAATATTTTTAACTTAATAATTTGGTAATGTTGAATTTTATTATGCGTGAAAGATACCATATACTATAATGAATTATTAGTACTGTGCATATACGCTAGATAATCTCCATACAAATGTAGGTTAGGTGATTTTTCACATCTTAAACATCAAATAAATTAAGAATATAAAACAAGTATTTAAGCAATACAAATGAGCATCTCAATAGTATTATAAAAATATATATAATGTAATAACTCTAGCTAATTAATAAAAATGGTTTTTCTTAAAAGCCAAAAAGAAGCCAAAAAATAATAAAATACAATACAACAAAACAGACGTTGATGATCACTAGTACTTAATATTATTGAGATGCTTAATAATGCTCAGTCGAAGATTTTGATTTGGTTTTAGCTTAAATTTTTTGGGTTTTTTTCAATTATTGTTTATGAAATATAATATATAAATAAATTGTAATTTAATATAGATTATTTTATATTAAGTATATTTAGAGTATATATGGTTTAAGTTTTGGTAATTAGTGTTTGAATTATAATCAAATATATCGTTAATCTTCAATTATTTTTGGAGTTTATATCAATTGTATATTTATTGGATACTATTAATTACATTGTTGAATTTTCCTGGTGTAGTTGGAAATTAAAAGTTATCTTTACAACTGTAACATTTTAACTTTTAATTTATGAAAGAGTTCTTATATTCCGTTTAAATTTTTCTTAAATTTTAAATATTTTTTCATTTTTTTCATGTTTGACTGATTCTTATAAACCAAGCTAGTTCATTGTAGGAGTTATGTAGTGGTACCTATATATAAATACTCCCTCCGTTTCCAAATTTAAGAAAAAAAAATTAAAAATGATTTTTTTTTAAGTTTTCAGTGCATTTTTATTGATTAATGATGATGAATTGTAAATTTTAAAAAATTAATTGAAATTTTTAGTTACTATTGGTTTAAAGTTATGGAAAATTGTTAGACACAGAAAATAATACATTTATTATCAAATTTCAATATATCTTATGTTACACGTGTAAAATACCAAAAAATCATTTTATTCGGAAACAGAACGAGCTACTCAACGACAGTACCTACTTATTATTGCTTTACTTAATGTAACCATAAACACTTACAGTATTTTGCCTGAGCTGGGACATTTACAGTTCCAAAACCACTATGCAATCACATTCTAGTTTATAAGCACTTACTCCTTCACTCCCATTTTCTAAGACCACCACTGAAACCAGTCAAAACCTTTTTAGTAAGCTAGAAGGTCATGAACTCTAATTTCTTTCCAATATTTGCTGCAGTCTTTCTTCAAATTAGATTATCTGTTATGTCAATCATTGCTAAATACACCATCGATGGTGGGCTGAGTCCGAGGATCTTCGTGGCAGTCGCTTCTGCCATTCTAACACCCCTTGCTCTCCGATTTGAGAGGTAAAATTCAGATTTAGTTTGCACCCCTTATTGTTTTTCTGTTTTTAGGAGATCATAATAGATAGTTTGTTAAAAATATAGGAATACAAGAGCTCCAATGATCCCCAAGATTTTTGCTCAGGTAGTTGTCATGAGCATTTTTGAGTAAGTCACTTTTGTAAAAATTCACGCATCATCATTAGATCTTTTCTAATCAATGTATACGTACAGACCACTCTTGGAGCAGAATTTATACTATGAAGGTATGCAGCTGACCTCACCATGTCACCAACTTTCACTTCTGGCATGTTTAACCTACTCTCAGCCATAACATTTGTGGTGGCATGTGCACTCAGGTACCTTTGAAAGTTAGATGAAACAATGCTAGCATCTCCATATGGGGTAAGTTGAGTTGAATCAAGAGAATGTTGAATTATGATTCAAAGTTCTTATATTATGTTTATATTTTGTTTATATTTTGCTTATATTTTGCTTATATTTTACTCATAATTTATATATATATATTTTTTTTCTTACGTTTGACTGATTTTTATAAACAGACGATAATACTAAATATGAAATATTGTGAGTTATTAGTATTAAGCTCAGATAATTGTTATGAGCTTTTTTATATAAAGTCAGTGATTTTTTGTACAAATTATCTCAATGATGTCACTAGATTTTTTTTTCTTCTAATCAATGTGCATATATATAGACAACATACCACTATTGGAGCAAAACTCATATATCTAATTGATGCTTCTTTCTGAATCAGAATAATTGGTGCTTTCGTGGTCATCCTTGGGATCTCTTTCGTCCTTTGGGGAAAAATGGGAGAACAAACATCTCCCAAATCTTCTAGTTGATCGTCATATCCTACTTAGTTGTGATCGTTTCGAAGCTTAAACTTGGTTTATGTAGTCACTTTGAAAATGGGAATTGAGTCATGTTTTTGACTTTCGTGAAACAAGCCGCTTATTGCGTAACAGAATACACTCCCTAGGCATTACGCATACAATGTGACTCCGTTTCCTACTAATTTGTAGGGGTTTAAACACAAAGTTTTCCACTTTTTTATGTTTCATGCATTGTACAATCAGTGAACACGTTAATTTGAAGCAAAATGTAGATAACTTTTACATTTTATGGTACCTAGTTGATCGTTGTATCCTACTTTGAATAACTTTTTTACATTTTGTCTCAAAACTTTCTAAATTTTTGGAGATTTTCATTACGTGTTACTGTTTGGTGAGGAAAGGAGTAAGAAACTGTGTAGTAAGTCATAAAATGTGAGAGTCCTATGTAAAGAGCATGATTGGCATATCAAACCCGAACCCGAGCTTGCTTCAATTCATAGGTTCCTTTTTAGGGGTCTTATCAATAAGCTTGTTCTAGGGATATCCTAAACCCTGAGGATTTTATACACTTTCCAGCTACTAACATCTACCAGCCATAGGTATTGACTATTGACTATTGAGTAGAGCTTATAGAGGGGCAAAAAAATTGATATATTCTCTTTATATATATCAGTGTTGCTCAAAACATGTCACAATCCCAAGAGAAGAAAATAACCCAAAAGAGGATGAGTGTGGTATGAATATGACTAATCTCATATTTCCCGTATCTTAATTTTTTTCCCCCATGTTACTACTATCATCTTATCCTATAAAAGACGCAAAAGAAGTAATCCAGTCTTAAGAACAGGTAACGAAGGAGACGGAGAGAGGATAAGGGAAAGTGTTGGCGTAATGGAAAGAGAGTGTGGAGCCATAAGGCAAAGGCTTGCCGTTGTTGACGAGACAGTCGTCGTAGTGGATACGCTTGAAGACTCTCGGGTTTATCAACTTAGCGGAGCTGAACCAACCACAGCTCACGTGGATCCTCGATATCTTGCATCCGGACATACACTGGTTCGTTATCTCCACCGTGTAACCTGGTATTCCGTTCGGCATTGGTTCGGTTGCTGCCTGGTTCACCACTATGTCTGACCTCTTGCATTTCTCTCCGATCCTATCCGGCTCTGCCCTCGTCTCTGCTTTTGTTCCTTTTCAAAAGAAAAACAGAGGAATTTAAGTATAATACGCGGACTATGATACCGTAAAGTTTAAAATTATATTGAAGAATTCCAAATTTAGAAATGCTAAAGTAGATACTGTGTTTGGCATTAGCAGTCGCAGTTATCCTCTTAGCAAAATTATTTATGATGCAAAATTCTTGTGAAGTAAAAGAGACAAATAAAAGACACGTAAAACGTATATAAAATTGGAAATGCTAAAGACTCCATAAGCCATTAAAAATTCGAACCCCATTTTTCCAGTACTTGAACTCACAAATATTGGAGGTAAAACTAGAGAAGGTTATTTAATTGACAGCTGGATGAAGTAGAGAACGGTGAAAGTGCCTCTGTTTAACCCATTGCTCTGTACGCCGTCTCCGGTCAACAGTCAAACAAAGGATAGAATCATACAAATTTTGTTTAAATAAACGAAAAACTAAATCAAACAAAAAAGGGAGAAAAAAATTCAAAAATTGAAGATTCAATTCCATCCAATAACATAAAAAAAAAAAATCTGACATTTGAAAATCTATTTTTGAAAAGATAATGTATATGTTTTCAATCATAGACAAGTCATGAGGCTCTAAAAAATTCTTAAAGTGGGTCCACCAAAAAAGGCATAACGAACAAAGAAACAAAAGGGAGCAAGAAAACACAGACGTGCAAAAGAGACTGACGACGCAGTGAAAAAACAAAAAAAAGGACGACGACACGAACGCATCGGGAAGAGTCTGTGTTTGCAGAGAGAAAAGAAAACAAATCGCCATTGCACGAGGACTTATCACAAACACGATTCAGGAAAAATCAACACAAAGGACCAATCACCGATTTGGTATGAGTTTTGATTCCCGAAAAAAAAAAAAAAAAATCAAATCCACTAACCTGGAGGAGGAGAGAGAAGAAGCATTTTCCGATGCGCAGAGATCGATAACGTCGTCGCCGTCGTCTTGGTCGTATCTAGGTTATCTCTAACCTCCACGCCTGATTCAACCACGAGATTTCCACCATTAGTTACAACACTCAGTGACTCAGCCACACACACACACAAACAAACAAAAAGTTGTTAATAAGTAAATATCAGATTTAGGAGAATTTGTACGACCATAGGCGACGACGGAGACGAGAGCCATTCCGTGAAGCAAATACGAGAGAAGTATCGCCGCCGATAACAGAAGTCGCGGCCGGCTCATGAGCACAGACGTCGACAAAAGCTAAAGTTCGATGATGAGTCTCACTCTCAGACTTCTCTGTATCGCTTCTGCTTTAGACGTGACTAATGATACCGGAAAATCTGTAAAAAGAAAGACGGAGAACTTTTTCAGTATCTTATCAACACGACTTGTATTTTTTTTTTTGTCATCAATCAATCATATCAATGAACAGTTAAATAGACGAAAATCAAGGCTTACGCCGCTCCTAACATATATCTGATTTGAAATGTGAGAGAATCTGTCACAGCAAATTTGAAAACCCTTTGACCAACATCAAATTAATAATCTGTAAAACGGTTTGAGAAAGCGACGGGAGCATCTCTTAAAACAGTTTAATCGCAGCAACAAGAACAAAGTAAGCTAAAAGGAAAGAGATATAGCAGAAGAAATTGTATACCCAAACCGAATCACAAACAGAAAGCAATCCACATCTTAAGCGAAAGCGACTTAAATGGAATTTTTTAGAAAAAAAAAAAAAAGTAAAAGTGAGACTCGATCGAGTTTACTGGATAAAAAATCTGATCGGAAAGCAAAACAGAAAGCTGGAGCCAAGTGTAGCGTGTGAAGCATATATATATATATATATATATAAAAGAAAGAGAGAAGCGAAACAGACAAACAAAAAGTAGGATGAGATGATAAAGAAAAATCCAGAAAAAGGCAAACAAAATTCGTATTATACACATCTCTACAGATACGCGTATACGTCCGTACAGATTACAGAGAGTTTACTCACCTTTTTTTTGCTGTTCACTTTGGTCGACTTCACTCTCTGTTAATGGTGTCGCCGAGGTAGAAGACGAAGGGATAGAGAGAGAAGAGAATGTGAGAGGATTCTAGTCTCTCTGTTACATTACGCACCACAGACGTATTTATACTACTCCAACATTTTGGACTCTTACCTTCTTTCGTTTTTTTCAATACTAACTTTAAAGTAACTACATCAATATTTGCCAAAAAAATAAAAAGTATTTCCTTTTAAGTTCGAATCAACGACAAAATTTAATACTACTATAGCTCTGAATAGTGACCACAATTGAGGAAAGAAATGAGATGGAATATTACATTTTTCTTCATTCCTAATTTTTTTTATCATTTGCAAGAAATATTTGTTACATATAATTTCTGTTCATTCCTTACCATTTCTCATTTTTCGAATGAATTAATGAACAAATATATTCCTTATCAAATTTGTCAAAGAACAAAGGGAATTTTTTCCATTCCTTCTCTACAATTATTCCTTATAATTTTTTCCACATCATTTTTCTTCATTGTTCATATTATTCTCTAAGTGGTCACCAATCGGAGCCAGTAGTTATTAAACATAGTTCCACATTAGCACTAATAAATTGACAACACGTTAGTTCTTCTATTCATTTTCAGTATTTTGCCACTTCAATTTATATGGTTTAGAATGTAAAATAGGGAGGATTAATACACTTTTTTCTGGAGAAATTTATGTGCATTATATTATTTTATTTTCGTTTCGTGACAAATATATGGACCACCACATGGAGTGGTAGCAATCCTTGAACAATTGATTGAAAATAACAAAAACCGTTAATCAACTTTAGGAATCGGTATTGTGTGAGGTATACCACTCGTGTCCAAACCAAAAATGGACTTTGGTAGAGTAACAATGTAGTAAAATGCCAAATGAAATCAGAGTATAAAACAACCATATAAGGGTGAAAACGTCATTGAACAGATATTAACTTTGGATCGACCCCGTGGCGGGTGTGAAGGGAATGATTGGCTTGTATTATTTATCAGATTAAGAAGATTGGGTAATTATTATTAAATTGTCACATCCTCACGTGGGAGTATCAGACGCACACGAGTCTCTTTTACACGAGCCTCTAATCGCATTTATGATAGCGATGATGATATGTTTTTTTGTACACATATGATTATATGATTTATTTCTTTCGAGTGTTGTTGACACACTTTACGTCTCTACTAATCGTTTAGTTCGACTTTTTACTTCTCTGGCTGAATTGATCTATACCTACCAATATACTATCTTATACCAAACATCGTTGAGAGACTGGTAATCAAATCGAGGCCATTTTTCTAAAGAACCATTGTAAGCCTGCGCTGGAACATTCATAACATAAATTTAAATAGTTTACGTTTTTTTTTTACTTGTTTGGAAAAACCTCGCAAGTGGATTTGTTCAATACATAATCATACACTTTGGAAAAAAAAATGAACATTAAAGAAAAAGAAAAGAAAGAGCAACTTATCTTTGATCTTCGAGACAGGAAAAGGTAAAACATTGAAATTCGATTCCATAAACGAAAGTAAGGCCAAACAAAAGCCAAACCAACCGACAGAAGTATGCTGAAAAAAACGTAAACAGAGAGAGTGTTACTTTTATTTGACTGGCAGGAACCATGAGAGAAGGTTGTTGCAATATGACAAGTTGACTCTTTTGTTTCAACATTTGCTCTCAGAACAAACGAGCTTTCTAATATAATATGAATGATTTTTGCATATTAAAAGTTCAAAAATAATGTGAACTTTTTTCATAACTTTTCGAAAATACTAAAGAATATTTCCAATATTTTAATATGATTCGTATATTTTGTCTGCGAATGGGCATTAAATACACTACAAAGAAGGCATTTTCTTGGCTTTAATAGACAACACAAGGTGTGTCATTGATGCAACAGAGTTTGCAGAGTTTTGGTCTGCTCCATATAACATTCCCATGCCCATCTCTTCATTTATATTTTATTTTGTCATCTTTTTTGTTGGATGATTCCCAATTCTTTAGTTGACCTAATTTAAAAACACACGCTTCTCCTCTCTTTTCAATAAAGAAGAAGAATTGTAGCTTTGAAACCTCCTGACATCAAATCAAACAAACAAAAATTCTTGTATAGTAATGGTATGGAAATAAATATAATCCGAGGTCTCTACCAAGTCAACACAAATTATTACTTATTCTGGTTGGTTGTTTACATGGAAATCACTAGTGTTACAGATGAAAATTGGCAACTGCTAAAGCCTAAAGCTAGAGCTTGGTGAGTTTGGTAAAAATAAAAAAATAAATAAAAAGACAATGAAAGGCCAAATACTTTTTTAAAATGTTACCAATTTCCTACCTATTACACTAATCTACAACATGCATTACATTGAACCCCATGCAGGTCCAGCCACAAATCAAATAGAGATACCTCTTTCATAATTTAACCTCCAATTAGATGCAAGTTCAATGCCTAACGTCTCCAGCTCGGGCCTTTAGATCCCTCCAGCTTTTTGATCTTATTCAACAACTCTTCGATCGTGTTCGACGCCTCCTGCAATGAAATGTTGAGTTTTCTTTAAGGTGAGCATACAAATGATAATAAAAAAAGTTACAACGGAGAAAGGTTTGTTTAGTGAATCAGGAGGAACCTCTAGCTTATTTCTCAGACTTTCTTCCTCTCCATCACGTCTGTCTCTTTCCTCTGTGAATAACTCAATTAGATTCTCTTGCTCTTTGCTCATTTCTTCTATTTTTTGCCTTGCTGATTCAACCTAAATCAACCACAGAGGACTCCATCATGATTGCCAATATACCGTAGAGGGCGTTGAAATTAATGTTAGAGAGTGATAACCATACCTCAGCTTCAAGTGCCTTGCTACGCTCTTTCTCACGTCGCAGTTCCTCTTGTAAATACTGAGAGTACAAAGGAAAAATGAGACATCTGTTACAACGGAAAGCTCTTTGAGGATTTCCTCTCTTTTTTTGGTTTGAGATTTTGGGTGAAAGTATTTACCAGTGAACTACTATCTTTCCCTGATACACCATTGTCCCCTTTATGATTCGGATATGAGCTTGAGCAGAACTTGTCAGAAGCTCGAGTTTTCGTGCCTGGTGGAGCATATCCCTCAGGATCATTGTCTGGTGACGTGTCTACAACCCGGTATAAACATTTTCAAATGATTATTTCCTATGTTAAATCTCATTGAAAAATTGGTCTGGAGGTTAAAAACCAATAAAGACACTGTACCTCTGTAACCATAACCATTTCCAGACTTATGGGGTCGCCTTGGCGCATAGCCAATTTTGTGACAGTTGGTGCTCCTACTCAAAAAGGAATGGAAACAATATAAGCCCTGCCACATCCAAGTCAAGCTTAAGAAAATGTGATTTTTTGAACAGCATGGGAAAAGAACCAGACCAATAAATCTTCTGCATCTGAACTAGCCGTGATTCGAGTCTAGAGAGAACTGTTGTACGCTCAAACCCTTGCTTATCATGAGCAGGCTCAACAAAATTAGCTTCCAGAACACCTGTTAGCAGAAGAAACTAACACTATTATCTTCACGTAAAGTAAGCGAATAACATTATTATATCACTTCTGAAAACTGATACCTATGACCCCACGACCATCACTGCCTGCTGCATTCCATATCCTCCAAAATGGCTGATAAAAAAATCAGAGAGCAATACATGAGAATATGAAGTCCAACATATCTCTTGTTAATTAAAGGCCTACTAGTATGGCAGCAGAAGGAAACCTTGATGAGTCGATTTTTGTGGTAGACATTAAAGCCTTGAACATCAACATGATGTTTTGCGTCCTTCACAAATCCCAGAATTACAGCGGCAGACATCTGGTGAAAGAAGTAACCAGCTTTAAATTATAACTAGAAGAGCCTGCCTTGCAATAAATAGAGTTATGAGAAGGCTGGTATAGTTAAGTTGTTATTAAAACATACATTTGAATCCTTAATATATGTATCGGCACCATACTGAGGTCGATATGTAATCTGCTCAGTCTGCATCATGTCATTCACTATGTTGTGGTGCTCAACATCTCTTCCTCGCAGTATGATACGAAAACCAGGTGGAATTCTTAGGTAGAGGATTGATACGTAACTCTGGGAACACGTCAAAAAGATGTGAGAAATGAACTTGTAGCATACAAGTACATGCAGCCAAATTTGAACAAGATTGACAATCATAACTACCATGAGACTGACTACTGCTAATTTTATCCCAAAAACCATCTTACTTGCTATTTATATAATGGGAAATAAATGTGTATACCCTTAGTGAGTGTTTGTAGGTTAGGAAGTGCCTAGAATTAGGAAACTGAGCAGCCATTTTGATGTTTTTCTCATCCCGATTGACACCTCTAAGTTGGATATCCTGCAGATAAACAATAAGTTAAGCATAAAAGTATGCGTTATCTCAAACAATAACCCAAGTAAACTGAGCAATAAAAACACATACCTGTGGATCGGAATGAAAATCAAGTTCTAACATCCCTTGGTCATCTTCCCACAGGTTATATATAATTATCCTTGTCCCGCGATCGTTCATTAGACAAAACTACAACAAATTAAGCAACACATTAGTGAGAACAGTTGCTCAAAACAGTAAAAGGGGCATTAATATGTGTAAACCCACATCAAATGAGTGATAGAGGACAAGATCCAGATCAAATAACTCAGAATGTATTGAAACAATCATTATGATTGGCTTTTCTTTTTGCCCCTCCTCGGTAATAGAAGGTCCCATGTAAAATTCCATTAGTATGAATAAGTGACCGCGAAACTGCATTGAACAAAGGGAAGATATTTACCTGACGAAGAAGATCTTCTTCACTAGAGAATGGCGACCATTGAACTATTGTTTTCACATTCTTATCCCAATCACTAAGAGAAGACCGGACTATTTTACTCCATTCAGTGTCTCTTCTTTCGTAGTCAAGCTGGTCATTTGAATCACATTACAAGAGAATATAAGTCCCAATGATGAACCAGCAATGCTGGAAATTTTACACATTGATATACAAGTTAAGGTACTGAGAGAGAAGGGAACAACGATGAGTTTCTGCCACTGGAATTACCAACTTATATTCAGTAATTTTGGTTCGACTTGCAACAAATCTACTGCCATTACAAAGAACCCTGATATCAAAATCTCCACTGATCTACTAAGAACTTGCTGGCTTTCGTTGTAGATATCAGTTCATTTAGGACATACTTAGTGCTTAAGACTTCTTCTAACACTGAACAAAGATAACCTTGAAATAATGTCCAAGTAACCTAACTAACGCGTGTCATTGAACCCCATTGTAACGGAAGATCAAAAAGAATCATATCAGCATACTATTCAGAATCGGGAAACCAAGTGGGAGACCATAAAGTTGTTCTGCAACAATGCCACACACAATCAAAGAAAGAGAGATTACCATGGGTACAACAATGTCCTCCTTTCCTGTGCTCCTCAGAAACGTATATGATAGGAGCCCGATGCTCCGCGTAGAGCTGAAGACAGCATTAAAAAAAAAAAAAATCATAACAGAAATTATAACTAAAGCTGTTGTCTGAAAATACAACCCAACCAAAACGATTAAAGACATGCTAGCGGAAAGGAGTAACAAATTGGTAATAAACAACTAACCTCTTTCCATCCTTTCCAGGGCAGACTGAGAATACAATGACATCAGCTCCAAGTCTCATTGTACTAGTCTTAAAACCATTTCCATCTATAAGAAATAGATTACGTTAGCGTCTTACTCCAAACATATAATAACTTTCACCGGGCTTGACAAAGAAAAATTACATTGTCCAATGGTGTTTGCAAGTTTGCTTTTGGCAGAGTATCCTAGAGACATGCATTGTCGCATTTTTTCAGGATCCATCCCACCACCATTATCTGCATTTCACATTAGGGTGCTCGTACATGAGGATGAAGCAGTGGAGAAAAGTGCAACACTTTAAGCTACCGATAACCACATGGATAAAACAGGGAAGGGATTCTCTAAGATATGCTAAAGTCAAATGCATACCCTCAATTAATAACATCCTGGTTCCTTCTTTCTTGCTTTCGAGCATGTCTACGTTAACATAAGTAGCTCCAGTAGAAACCTGATATCAATTAGAAACCATTACCACAAAGCAGAAGCTAAATACGCCGCGGTCTACGTAATACTACATTATAACAAGTTTTAGAAACAACACCCACCTCATCCAAAGCATTGTCGAAAAGCTCTGCAAAAGCTGCATAAGAAGAGAACATATAAAAACAGAAACCTCTTATACAAATTAGAGGCAATCTCATTGTAAAATGTAGCTCCAACCAAAAGGTTGATAAACTAAAAAAATACCTCCAAGAGCCCATTTGTGGCTGGTAGCATTAGAATGTAGGAACTTGGGATGGACTCTTACATGATCAAAGCCACCTGAAGCACAAAGATACATTGAAACAGGTATCAACTGTATTTTTCACATTAGTGTTAAAATAACAAATTAGGAACAAGAAGTTCACACATTTATGCTCTGTGTTTACCTGAAGAAAAATCCCAACTACCGTCAGGTGCTCCTTCATAATCTCCAGCTTTCCAAAACTGCTTACAACTGCCAATTCGACCGGACGACATGCCCGAAGACGACGGCGGCGGCGTAGACGCGAAGACATTGCGGGGATCCGCCGGAATAGCATGCGTCACCTTTACCGGAGGAATCGATTGGCCAGAACCTTCCGACAACACGACGGCAAGCTCATCCAGCGTAACCTTCTTCACATTGTTCCTGTCGAATGCCGAGGGACCTCCAGAAGTATCTCTTGCTCTCTTGGCACCGACGGGGTTTCCAGAACCATACCTTCGCTCGGCGCTTCCCACATTTTCCTCCAAGTCGGAGTCATCGCTGCTACATAGATCGATTACAGTTACGGTTTCTTCTCCCGGAAAGCCAGCCGGGGGAGTAGAAGTTTGTAGATTCTCTTGCTTCACCTCGTTATCCATAAATAGAAGTGGAGAGGAAGATGAAAGAGTTTGAAGAGAGGACTGAGAGGAAAGAAGATACTTTTTAAGAATTAAAAAATAAATAAAAAGAATAAAGAAGAAGAAGAACGAAGACGAATCAGGAGAACTTGTGCTGCTCGTTTCTCGTGTCGCCGGCGATGGGCGAGAGCGACACTGACAGCAATAAAACGCGGCAAGCGGAGACAGGAATTGATTAAGCGGCGGACATATCTAAATGAACGAAGAAACATAACCGTAACAAAAGGGTTTTACCTTAATTTTCCACGTGTGTTACTTTTAATTGTCCGCTTTTATTACTAGTTTAGTCCTTTTCTACACGACAAAAAAGAATCTCCTCCACTGTACTTTTTTTTTTCTTGAATGCAAATTGTATACATTTTATATTTTGTCAAGTGAAACTCATTTAATCCAAAAGTATGAACATCCGTACTGTGTACATTACAATTTGCTCTCTCAATACAAGAAAATTCAGACATTAATGTGCACGTTCTAGATGAACAAGCTTAACGTAGGTCTCAACTTAAAGATAGATTCAATTTTCTCAACAACTTGTCCAAATGTGAACCCAAAAAAACAAGTAGATCCCTGCTACAAATAAGTGACTCAAGCAAATATATTACAGATGACGAAGATTCAAACTCATAGTATGCAACCCAGAATAAAAATTAGATTCCTACAAGTTTAAAACCTTTTGGAGAATACTCTAATTCATCCTCTGAGCAGCCTCCTTGGCCAGAACTCTCTCCTTAGCCTTAGTCTTGGCCTGAGACTTGGATCCCATAATTCCACCTCCCCACTTCTTCCGGTACTCGTCATATTTGTCGTTGAAGTTCGCCTGTTTTCAAACGAAAGAAACCGTTAAATAATCATTTTACAGAAATTTTAAACATACGTAGCAATTGAAAATGAACAAGCGTCTCACCTTAATGGCCTCGAGGATTTTGCTGAATTCCATCTTGTCCTCGTTCTTCACTGTGGTCAAACACAAGCAAGCTGCTGTTTTCTGGTTGACAATCTGCAACAACAAGTCATCAACAAAGGAATGAGATTACAGATCGGATGACATGGCTTGTAAAGAGCAGTTGAGTATACAGTCATATTTATTACCGTTCCCAATCGTGATTTCCCCTTGACAATGCAGTAAGGAACTTCCATTTTCCTGCACAGTGCGGGCAACCATACGACCAACTCGATCGGGTCCACATTATGAGCAATCACCACCAATTGGGCCTTATTCTGCGATCATAAGGAAAAAAAGTAGGTTTCAGACAAGAGTCCTGCGGCAACCTTACTAGAAAACTATTATGAAACATGTAGTGAAGCGACCTGCTCAATGAGGTAGGTCACATGGTTTAGACCATACTTCACGACAATTGGCTTCTTCGATTCAGCAGGTTTCCCCTCAGCCTCAGACTGAGCCTTCTTGAGGAGACGCTCCTTCTTGGCTGCCTTGTCTTCAGGCCTATATTTGAGGAGAATCTTGAACAGAGAAGTCGCTGCAATTAAACAAACACTGCGTTAATAAAAACAGATGACATCCACACACTAATGGATATGTAGAAACAGAGCAACAAAAGAGGAAGAGATGGAAGACCTAAGTTTTTGTCAAGGGTCTTAGTGAACTGGTTGAGTGCTGGTGGGACCTTCAACCTCTGCTTCAGAATACGCTTCTGCCTCTGGAGGCGGATAGACTTTGGCCATTTGATGTACCTAGTGAGATCCTTTTTTGGCGGCAATGCTCCTCCGATCCCAAACTGCTTTGGACGCCTCTCAAAGAGTGGGTTTGTTACTTTCTCCTGAAACCAAGAAAATATTTGTATCTAAGAACATTGACAGATAAAAGCTGAGAGAGATAGCGAAACAATATCGCATACCGGCTTCTTCTTGGTAGCCACTTTAACTCCTTTCTTTGGGGCCTAAAACCAATTAAAAAAGAATGTAGCTTTCAACATAACAAGCCGAACGAGACAGGAAGAAGGATAGGACATAAACCATTGAGAAGAAGGATAGGACATAAACCAGTGAGTATAAGTGCCTATTGACTGATTATAAAATTACAAGCTTTTGTAGCAAGAATGAGTTATATTAATGTATGCTACGCACATATATAGAATGAAGATGTACCAATCGATTCTTGTTATGTAAGTTAGCTACAATGAGGTTCAATTACGCATTTTAAACCAACCACAGGTGCCAAAACATTAAGACAAGACTAACATAATTCACTGCTGTTAGCTTGGATGTCAAAGACAAAAGCAGAAACACAAAGAATCCATTAACGCAGCAATTTCGAACATATCCATCAAAATAGAGCTAAAGAGATGGATAGTGGATCACTTTTTGACTGCTGGAAACCGACACTACACTGAACAATCCAAGAAGATGGATTGCCGAAAGAGCTGTTACAAAAACAACCGAACGAATTGGGAGCAAGAGACTTACCATTTTTAAGCTTTTCCACAGCACTGTTATCCCAAGAGAGAAGAAACTGTAGAACTGGAGAGAGACCAATACAAAAGAGAATGATGATGATACACGAAAATTTAGGGTTTTTTGAAGATGGGCCAAAATTATAAAAGCCCAATCTTATTGATTTTACACAAAAGCTATTTGCTTCTTTTCTTTTTTTTTTCCGTCAAAGTGGTTGTAGCTTCAAAGACTTAAAAAAAAAAAAACAAGAGAAAGACATGTTTATAATTTATTACTTATAGTTACATTGTTGTAGATTGACAATTAGTGTTAGCTGAGGATGGCGAAGACATCATTTTTTCATTGAAGGGAATTTGTTTGATTCTCTCAATCCAGATATACTGATCAGCAAGATAGATTTGTATGAGTCATACAGTATGGTGGCGTCATTTTTCAACAGGTTGAATTAGATCAGCTATGCTATGAGCCTATGATAATCTTCAAATGAAATAGAAAAACATTACTATTTCAAGGATGCCAGTTAGGTGATATGGGATAAAAATTAGTGGGTTGATTTGGTAGGATATTTGCTTTAAATCACAAGTGTACATCAAATATGTTATGAATTTTAAACATGGAGGGAAATTATTCTCATGAAAATTAGAAAGTGATTGAACAATAGCGTTAACACTTGTGTTCCCAAATGGAAAATACACGTGGAAGCAAAAGCAATACAAGAAGAAGAAGCCATTTCTAATTTAAAACGATCGCACACCTCAGCAGTCATCATCATATTTTCCAAACCCCATTAAGAAGTAAATAAAACGAAAAGCATAAGTAAGATTAGACTTAAAACAAGACGGGACCACCACCAACTCCATTACAATGCTAGTCAAGCTTTCTCCTCTTTTTTGCGTCAGTGAGAGTGAGCCTCGTGTCCATCCTACACATGTTTTAAAATCAAATTTAACCGAAAGGATAAAATCAGTGAATATAAAAACTTAGTACCACACTTGTTACATGCTAATGCTCGCTACGTTTAAGAGTTCTCTAATTACGCACTCTTTACGTTTCCTTGGAATTATAAATAAATGCTTAAATCTTATAAAGTTTCTTTCTTTTGACCGACTTCGAGAATTCAAGAACTATGGTTACCTTTGACGTTTCTTTTTCATTACAAGATTCATAACATAACTAAGAAAAAGGGGTGAAAATGATTTACCCGGTGGGGGAAAATGGAGTGGAGAATGTTGGGCTTGGAGTGCTTGGCGTGGTGGTTGTGAGAGGAGGAGGAGCGGAAGACGCCGTGTTTCTTGAACTGTTCTCTCACCACACGGTTGTAGATGAAAGCTGCTCCTTGGAACTGAGGCAGAACCAACCAAGCCACGAACACCAGCTTCACTGAATACCAAATCGGAATCCACTCCAGAAGCGACTGCAGAATCAGCTCCGTGAGGGTCAGGAACGAGTATATGATCCAGTAGGCAAGCCACTGCTCATCGTCTACTTTCGTTGCGCTCTCCATTGCTACCACCGATGCGTACCTACATATTTTCACCCTATATTCAAGATTTTCTTGATCTATAACCAAACAAGAACATAAATCGAATTAGGGGAAACTTACAACGGATACACCAACATCACCAGGGGACTGCATATACATACCAAACCACATTAGAGATCGAAGAAGAAATGTGAATTTTCAAATAATTTTATAAAGAAATGTGAGGACGAAGAAGAAATGATATACCCAGCGCCTGAATGAAGAGCAGTGAGGAAAGTCCAAAATTTGCTCATTTTTTTTTCTTCTTCTTTTCTTTTTTGTTTAGGGCTGTGTAATTTTCAGAAGCTACTACTGAAATCAGAAAGAGTGAGAAAAAGAGAGAGAGACAACTCTGTGAAATTTTCGAGGCTCTTTAATTTTCTCTGCAAGAAGACGACACAAGAGATGCGAAAGGGAGACCCTAAATTTATAGAAAAATATCTTGGAGAAATGTACGGTTTGCTACAGTTGGTTCACACACTCCACACCCTTTTCATTGGCTCTTAGAAAATGGGGTACGCTGATGTCGGCCGGTTTGGCAACTACTCCGGTCTAGTCTATCGGTTCAATTTTTGAATCCCATTACTATGCCTGGTTCGAGTCGGTTCAGTTCATTCACAAAATTTGTGTCACGTGGCGAGAGAACAGAGGGGAGACAATATTCTAACTTGAGACCGCGTCGACAGGGCACCGACCTAAAAAGGAACAGAAGGTCGGTCGGTGAATGCTTTCGTCATTGCTTCATTTGTTTTACTTTTTCGAGATGCTTCCTTGTTCTTCTATTGTGATGCATCCTTGTTCATCTATCGTTTGTTGATTACGAGAACAAAACGTGTCATTAAAGATGGATAAACTTTAATGACGAAAACTGAAACACATAATAATATATAGAGACCATCTCGGAGCTTAGTTTACTGTAATTTGCATCGTTTGATTTCAATATAAAACTCTAGATGGCAAAAAAAAAAAAAAAAATCCCAGCAGCTAAAACAAAGACTTTCGTTTTTCCTTTAAATTTAAAATTAGATTCAGTCTAATTCATCCTCTGAGCTGCCTCCTTGGCTAGAACTCTCTCCTTAGCCTTAGTCTTGGCCTGAGACTTGGATCCCATAATTCCACCTCCCCACTTCTTCCGGTACTCGTCATATTTGTCGTTGAAGTTCGCCTGTTTTCAAACGAAAGAAACCGTTAAATAATCATTTTACACAAATTTAAAACATACGTAGCAATTGAAAATGAACAAGCCTCTCACCTTAATGGCCTCGAGGATTTTGCTGAATTCCATCTTGTCCTCGTTCTTCACTGTGGTCAAACACAAGCAGGCAGCTGTTTTCTGGTGGACGATCTGCAGCAACAAGTCATCAACAAAGGAAAGAGATTACAGATCGGATGACATGGCTTGTAATGAGAAGATGAGTACACAATCATATCATTACCGCTCCCAATCGTGATTTCCCCTTGACAATGCAGTAAGGAACTTCCATTTTCCTGCATAGTGCGGGCAACCAAACGACCAACTCGATCGGGTCCACATCATGAGCAATCACCACCAATTGGGCCTTGTTCTGCAGTCATAAGGAAACAAATAGGTCTCAGACAAGATTCCTGCGGCAACCTTATTAGAACACTATTATGAATCGTCTAGTGAATCGACCTGCTCAATGAGGTAGGTCACATGGTTTAGACCATACTTCACGACAATTGGCTTCTTCGATTCAACAGGTTTCCCCTCAGTCTCAGACTGAGCCTTCTTGAGAAGACGCTCCTTCTTGGCTGCCTTGTCTTCAGGCCTATACTTGAGGAGAATCTTGAACAGAGAAGTCGCTGCAATTATACAGACATTGCGTTAAAGTAGCTAGAGGTTCATCAAAACAGATGACATCCACACACTAATGGATATGTAGAAACAGAGCAATAAAAGAGGAAGAGATAGAAGACCTAAGTTTTTGTCAAGGGTCTTAGTGAACTGGTTGATTGCTGGTGGGACCTTCAACCTCTGCTTCAGAATACGCTTCTGCCTCTGGAGGCGGATAGACTTCGGCCATTTGATGTACCTCGTGAGATCCTTTTTCGGTGGCAATGCTCCTCCGATCCCAAACTGCTTTGGACGTCTCTCAAAAAGAGGGTTTGTTACTTTCTCCTGAAACCAAGAAAATATTTACAGCTAAGAAAACCATACAGAGAGAAAGCAAACAACGTCTTTAAGAGAGAGGAGAGTGAGAGCAAAACAAAACCACATACCGGCTTCTTCTTGGTAGCCACTTTGCCTCCTTTCTTCGGGGCCTAAAACCAATGAAGTATAGCTTTTAGAGTAACGAACCAATTTAGAGGGTGAACAACCACATGAGAATGTTGAATGATACAAGAAAAGGAGAAGAAATAAACCAGTGACTACAAGTAGCTATTGATTGGTTAATAAATTTACAAGCTTCTGTAGCAAGGATGAATTATATATACCCTATGCAAGCTATCAAGTAAATAGACTAAAGAAATGCCCATTAATTCATGTTAGCTACAATGAAAAACAGAAGGCCAAATTCAATTACACATCCATACAAACCACAGGTGCAGAAACTTAAGAATCAGGTTAATACACTTTATTAACTATAACTAGGAGCTCAAAGAATTTAGAACAGAAGCCTAAGTAATAGTAAATTCACAACAATAAAATTCAATTTTTGGAGGGCACTAACAATGGATTTACGAATGAATAATTTGAAGAACAATGGATCGAATTCGGAGCAGAAGTTGTACCATTTTCAGATTTACCACCGCAGTTGTTTTCCCTAGAGAGAGTGAAACTGAAACCCTAGAGACTGGCGAAAGAGAAGACACTCGAGCATTTAGGGTTTCTCGTTATGTGAGTTGTGCAGATGGGCCTTCAGCCTTCTGCTGGGCTTCACTTAAGTACCTTTATTCTTTCTACTATTCTCTCAATTCTTGTGAACAAAATAATTGGGTTGAATTCGTGAAGATTTCGATACTAATGTAGTTTGCATCTCTCATATAATGCTAGAGTATCTTGCTTCTACAGTTTTGGCCGAAATACATGAAAGTTCACTTCAAACCTTGATGAGATTCTATGAATTTTAAAAGAATGGGGAAAGGTAATGATAAAAGAAACTAAAACCTTCTGCTTTATTGAGTTTGATGAGCATCTCAAACAAAACAAAACATAAATCAAGTAGGAACCAAAGTATTAATCTGTTTATTCCTGGAGTCATGATCAAAACCATCCATCACCACAACCAAAAACAATAACAAAACAACAACCATACTAACAGCCACAATCCTTCCTCTCTTCTTCTTCTTCTTCTTATTATCATTATTAGTGTCTCTCACTCTCATCACATTCGAAGACCAACAAGTCGAATGAGAATATGGTGTGGTCCTGGTCTCGTCATCATCATCGCCATCAGAGTCGTGAAAGAGTTTCCTCCTACAGGGTGATCTCATTTGTATCATCTCTGCCTCTGCACAAGCCTGGTCCTGCTGGAGAGAGAGCATCAGCTTTCTTGGAGAGTTTTCCACAAATTCAAGAGCTTTTTCCATAGTGATACACGTAACTGCAGATGAGCCTTTGCCTGTTTTCATGGCCGCCCATTCTTTTTCAAGCTCACTGAACTGCTGATTCAATCGCTCGTGTGGATTTTCCTCTCTTTCTTCCATTTTTTATTCTTTTGAGAAAAGTTTGATTTGCTGTGAACTAAAAGTAGAATGAACACATAACTTGGTTTATAAAAGGGAGAAAATCTTGTGAGATCACACTGATTACTGGTTACTTCTCTTTTTCTTTTCAAAAACAATTTGTTTAGAATTTTACTCTTTAATTGAAGGGGAATTCGAAATTTGAAACCGACAATTTAAATATCAGTAACTGAAAAATATATCCTACAAGCAAGGAAAATCATAACTGAACATTTCTATTACAATTCTTTTCAGAATAAATAGGATCAGCAGTAATAATCATTAGACGAATTCAAAACAAACGATTGAGATAATTAATATATTCTCATAGCTGGTTAAAAGGTAAAAGAGCTGGAAATGTCTTCTATCACACCTTTCCCATCTTGAGCATCATAGTAGAAGAAGTTCTTTAACGGGTCTCCTTTGCCTGATACAGCTTTGATCACTTCCTGCAACATCAGAATCTCTCTTGTCAAATTACAAGTTTCCATCAAGAAGATACAGATGCCAAAAAGAGAGTGACAGAGAGGGAACCTGTGCTAATATTCCTCCGACGATGGCACAAGCTGGTGGGAATTCGATAGTACCACTGATAAGTCTCTCCAAGAGACTATCTGGTATATGGCTCTCGCTCACAGACTGTCGCAATATTCAGTTATTTTCAGTGAGAGTTGAGTGACATTGTTAAAGAACTGAAATGAGAAAGAAAACAAAAGATTCACTCACGTTAGCCTCACAGAGTTTCTTTTTGATTTCCAAGACTCTGGCAAGATCGAGCAGTGAGCATTCTCCATGTTTACGCCCGTCACTCTCCTCAAACACTTCCATTACTGAAATTTTTCATGAGAACACCCAAAGATTTAGTGAAGCAGTGTTTATTGTATGTGTTTGCCTTGGGATTTCGATTTCGATCTTTTATGGATTAACCAAGAATTCAATTATTAGTTATAGACTTGTAGTAACTAGTTAACACCTCTCATGGCAAAGTAGAGCTTTGCTGTTCTCCGAGGAAACGGTTTCCAAGGTACTGATATCGCTTCCTGTCGAAATAAACCAACAAAGAAAATCGACATTACTTCTTATGTAAGGACTACTGAAAGCCAAAAAAAAAAAAAAAACTAGTGTTAGATTTGTACCTGGAAACTTGGAAAATTTAATTCGCATTCCACGGTCTCTTCAAGTTTTTTCTGTTGAACAAAAATCGCCAACAAAAGCCAACACAAAGGTCGAATATGTCAGCGCACTTAGAGAGGTCATCTTTACAGAGTTCAAATGTCGAATGGTAAGCTTATTGAAATGAAAAAAGAAATATGAGCCACAACAGAAGAAGTATGGTAGACAACAGAAATGCAACATCAAATCATGCAAGTACCTTCGTGTACTTGTAATTTTGAAGGTCGACAAAGATTTCACCACACGAGTCTCTACAATCGACTGTATAGAATGCCACACGTTTGGATAACTTCCGACATTTTTCATTGACAGATTTCTGCCAAAAAACAAAAGCAGACAACGTTGTGAAGAGATGTATGGAGCAATTTAAAGAATGAGATGGGAGCCATATGAATGATGTTATCAGCACCTTGGTGGCACGAGAACCGTAGCCAATAACTACCACATCGAACTTTTCAAAAATTTCAGTGCCAAGTGTTGACAAATCACCTGAAAGATTTGAAAGGATGATCAGATGATCAAAGTCATTCAAGTCTCAAGTTATTAAAACAATTTTAAGGAGAGGGAAACCTTTCTCTACAGAAACAAGGACCATAGGGTTAAAGTCCTTGAGTGAATCACAACAAATCTCAGCCATCGTTTTGCCTCTGTAAGCGTTTTCATCAGGAGGAATCAAGAAGTTTGCGTTCAAGGACTCGTCGTTCACTAAGCGATCATCCATTAACGTCACACTACCGACTCCAGCCAGCACAATGTTCTTACAAAACTACCCACCAAAACCAAAGCCAAGTAATGCAGTAAGATACCATTCAATTAACTAATCGAAAAGCATGGCATTTTAGCAAAAGTTATATAGCAATAGCTACCTCAGCAACGGTCCCCTTTATTCCAGATACCAAGATATGAGATTTGGTCAATCTGCAAGCAAAACACCAACCTCACACTATATCAAAGGGTGCCAACCTAACACAGTAACTGCAAGATACTGTATCGTTTCAATTAAATAAACTTCAGCAAAAAGAAAATTGTAAATGAACGAGTAACATTATAGCCATCTCTCAGTATCCATTGCAATATCGAGTTAAAACCTCAAAACCAAACACTCTACTAGAACTTGAACTTCCAACACAATGATACTGTCTCATCTCAGAACAACCTAAATGAAACTCAGAAGATACAAGTTCACTAGTTGTAGACGCAGAATCCAAACATTATATGCGAATTGCAAAAAAAAACAAAAGCAAAAAAATCAACTTGAAAGAGTATAGTACTCGAACCAAAACGAGCGAAAGCAAAACTGGGATCCTACGGCTGAAAGCAACAAACTTTGAAAACTGAAAAAAAAAAACAAGTTGAAGAGAGAATTAACCTTCTTTGAGCATTAGCGCCCCAAACCCTAATCTGGCGGTCGTACAAGGCAGTCTCCTGCTCGGTGAGCTCTTCTCCGTCCATTCGCAGATTCAAGCTATGAATTCCACAAAACTTTGTTTTCAGAAAATGAAATTTTGCTTATGTGTTACTGAATAATATTGAGAAAAATGGAGCTTGCGAATCCGAAGTCTGCAAAGGTCCAACTGGGTTGATTTTTAGTCCAACTTCTCTGAAGTGTGCGTGCGAGTCAATGGGATTTAAAGAGAAATCAATTTCAATTAAAAAAAAATAGATTATACTTTGATCACTCTGTTATTCGGTTAAGATTCCGCTTATAATATAAGCCTAAAATAATTTTTTACTGTTTGTCTTGTTATTTTGTTTTCTGGTTAATTCTACTGTTAACTCGTTTGAAAAAAATCTATACTATAATAGTAACTAGTAATAAGATTAGCTCGGGGGTTTCTAAGTTTCTATGGCACCAAACAATGTGGGATTCTCGTTTGTCACCGGTGTTTTTGTGTTCACTACTAAACCAAATTAGTATTTCTCATAACCCTAACAGGCTTTAATTAAAGACACATACATGACATGTGATATATGTTACAAACATGCCACATACATAACTCAGTAGTTAATCCTAGAAGAATTTGTGGTTTTTTTTTAACAACATCAACATATTAAATCTGGTAAAAATAATTCTGGTAAATATATCTTCATGGACAAAGAGATTTGTTTACCTATATAAAACTTAACTACGAAGTTACAAACGTCTTACCTCTTTTGTTTGCATTTTCAACACTTGTGATAAATCTTTATGATATAAAAATAGCTTACCTGCTAAATCGTGAAAGCAGAACTTCCTTGTCCAGCGAATTCTCTGCCATTCTCTATTCCCTGTAAAATCCTGCAGATGTTCAAACCGTGCGTATGGTATTTAAACAAACTGAAGAGTCGAGACGATTGAACGTCTTTTTCTCTCCCTCTGGAATTTGATTCGCTGGGTAGTTTTACTAGTGGCATTTGTGACCACGAGTCAATAGTTATTGAAGTCAATTTGATTTTAATGAAACAGTTAATGAAATATAAATATAATTAAATACGTGGATGATTAGTTACACTGAATTTTGCGGATATCAAAATTTGTAAATGGATGATGAAAATAAAACTCTACTTGGGATAAACAAACGTAGGGGTGAAACTATATTTGCCAAGTGTAGAGTATATAATTGGAGGAGAAGAGAGTAACCATAAAAACAAGAAACATGACTTTGGTCGCCAATTTGCAACTCATCATCCTTCCGCAACGGCCGAGAAGCAGCTGCACCACCAAAGTCTTGTGCTCATCGAAAAACCCAACAACGCAACACCTCTCATCTTCTTCTTCTTCTTCTTCAATCTCTCTTTTACCAAAGCTGATATCTTTTGCTCTTGCTCTCTCACTGAACACCTCCTCTTCCCCTGCCTTAGCCATTCCTTCTCTCTCCTCTTCTCAGCCTCTCACTACTCCTTTCACCCAATCCAAGTTCGTGCAGACCGGTCTTCTCAACGGGTTTGGTTCCCCCCCCTTCTCTCAATCTCTCATTTTTCCCTCGCTTCATTATGTGCTGATTCCATGTTGTTTTCTCTCATCTGTGTAGCAAAATCAGGCCTTGCCCTTCCACGAACCCAGGATGTGTATCGACCAATCCCACCTCATCTTCCTTCTCATTTCCATTGACCATCCCAGAAACCGATACACAGGATCCCATTCAGGTCTTCTTTTCTCCTCCTTTTCCACAATATGGGGATTCAAATCAACACTCTTTCGATTGGCTTAGTCTCGTTTCTGGTTCTTGTATGCACAGAGATTGAAGGAAGCAATAGTGAGGACCCAGAAGAATCCCAAGTTTGTGGCTGTTGAAGACACCCCAAATGGTAACCATTTTTTGTCAATCAATAGTGATTTGATACGAGAAGCATCATTGTGTGTTATTGAGTTTAGTTATGGAGAAAAGATCATAACTTGATAAGGACACAAAATGCAGGGAGATATCTAGAGGCAGAGATAGAAGGAGGAGGATTCAGCAGAGATGTGATGGAGTTTTTGGTGAAGCAAGATGTGGTTGCTTACAGGTGTATGGCCACTAAGGTCACCTTTGTGTATCCCTTCACCACTGCTTTTGGAGACTCAAAGGGACAAGAAGAGAGGATGAAGAAGCTCATCGACGAGCTCGGTTGGTACGCTCCAACCTTTGAATCCATGGAGTAGTATTCTCCTCTTTCTTTCTTCTCCTTGTAACAATTAGATGCTTCTTTCGTTCATCACTTTACAAGTCGCTACTTAGACACTATGATGAGTTCGTTTTCTCCTTTCGAGAATCAAAGAAAGCTATCACTTATCAGCCTATTATTCAACTGAGGAGCTAGATGAAGTGTGTTACAATTTTCAGATGTTTATCTTCAGAATGCCATCAATTCCAATAAAAACTGAAAAGTAAACTATTCCAGAGAATAATATCATTCCTCTATTGTTGTTAGATGGATTGAATGAAGCTTAGTATATTCTTCTATCATTCATGTAGATTCTACCTGTTCTTCATCTGCTCTCATGCGGAACCTTTAGAGCCTATGTTTTGTTCTGTTCCGTTTTGTAATATATGACAAGAAGCCCAAGACCAGGCCCAGCTCTGAATAGCTTTGACTTTGCTGACATGGCATTACGTTCATCGGGGTCTCGGTCTGTGATTGGCTCTTTGATATCCATGTGACGTTATTTTCCCCTCTCTCTCTTGCTCTCTTTACTTTGGCCTCTATATATCTTTGCATTAATTTCTCCGAGAGAAAGACGACCAATTTGTTTCTCTTCCTAACAAAAGAAAAAAAAAAAAAAAAAACGAAACACAAATAAAGTCGTCGAGAAATTCGCCATGGACGCCATCGATTCCGTCGTCGATCCTCTTAGAGACTTCGCCAAGGACAGCATTCGCCTCGTTAAGCGTTGTCACAAACCAGATCGCAAAGGTATATATTACCTTTAAGTTCCATCTTTTTTCTTTATCCCAGGGAATGAACGAGCTCGGTCAAACGGATTTTGCGTTTGAATTTCGTGCCTATAGATAGTTATACGGATCTCTGTGTTTTCACTGTCTGATCTGCTGGATCTATCATGCGGATGGGAAGAACTGTATGTCTGAATGGAGAGATCCGTGTTGTTTTTTTGTCCCATCATGAAGAAGATTTGTCTGATTCTGTGTTGCTTTTGGTTGTAGAGTTCACGAAAGTTGCGGTCCGTACAGCCATTGGTTTTGTAGTAATGGGATTCGTGGGCTTCTTCGTGAAGCTCATCTTTATTCCCATCAACAACATCATCGTAGGTGCAACTTAGGTAAATCCTCTTCACCACTTTCTTCTTTTAGATTCAAAAGGTTTCGATAGACATGCATGAGTTTATTCGGCATTTTTTTGTTTACTGGCTTGCTTATTAGTTGATAACGATGATTAAATAGATGATTTTCATACCTCTTAATTGGATAAGCTTGCTTCGCATACATCTATATAGCTTAGTTATCTCCAAGCTCTACATCTCTTACAAGCTCCTTAGGTACCATGTAATGCAAGTACCGACAGCTGCTTTGTAGACAGTAATAGGCTGGTTTCTTTGGATAGTTGTATTCCCTAGATACTAAATACAGTAAGTAATTGCATTTGCTCTTCTAATAGCATTGTTAATGCTTATCCTGGAAAACTCATTGAATTGACATTGGCTTCTGAATTTGCCTGTCAAGAGAATTGTTTCAGGAACTTTTTTTTTTTTTTGTTGGTTTCTGTCATTTCGTTGTCCCGTCTAGTAATCTAAAGAGGTTTAATCTAAAAAATGCTAATAGACTTTGTAATTCGATCATGAACATTGCATTTGGCATGTCAAGGGAATATGCATTATCGAATATGATATGCAACTCTTGTTTAAATATGAATGGAAAATTGCCAAGCAAAGGTGGATTTACCTTGCCCTTGTAAATTTTGGGGTCATACTCTTATAATGTTTGGTTTGGCATGGTTGCAGATAACCAGGGAGGATGAAGAAGGGTAGTTACAGCTTTGTTGTTTGAAGAAGAAGACACTTTTACTTTTCTTTTCTTTTCTTTTTGGTTCTAGTTACTCAATGTGAGGAAACGTTTGTTAAAAATTGCTTTCTATTTAATATATGTCACTGTTTATCTTACTCTACTGTTAAAGATTGTTGGTGAAAGTGGACGATACGAGGCTAACCCTTGGTTATGGTGACGAAACTTAAAAATTAAAATCCCCAAGGGCCTATTTTAAATTGACACAACATATGAAACCCAAAAGTGGAGTGGACTTCCTACTTTTTTTTTGCGGGGAATTAGTGATGAACTCAGGATTGTTGAAAGCGATTTTATATGAACCAATCCTCAAAAAGCACGTGGTAAGGAGGTTAACTTAAGCCTTAGAAAGAAGACGAAGTTCGAGGAATGACATCGCCGAACTAGGCACATGACAATGAACCTACGTTCGGGAGGACCTTCCTATAATCCTCTATATTCAAGTTTGGCCATTACTTAATTGATGATTCATGAAGGATATACAGAAAATGTCAACTTTTGGGATAGAACGTGGATCATCCCTCTTATAAATAAGATGGAGTGAGCCAAGAAAAGGTAAACATTAAACAATGTCTCGACACATCCCTGTTCTATCTGACTGATTATGTATTATAGGGAAGAGACTTTCAATCCCACTCTGAAACATTATCGTATGCGTATGGGAGAGTCTTCGAAACACATCAACAAATATAAGTCTTTATATATGTATGAGACTAGTAATTAATCATACATACTTTTCGAATATATCATTCTCGGTAGAACTTCTCAACCTTAATTAGATATGGGAGAGTTTTTTTTTTCCTAAAGGGCTTGACAACATTCTTTTCAGGTAGGACAATCTCAACCAATAAACTCCACAAAGACCCATTAGAAAAGGTGCACATCATGATCATCATCCAGAAGACAAAGACCTGACCAACATTTGTCCGCTATTCCATTGGTCTTAGGCATCCTTGCTTGATGCGAAAATCATGGATTACCAAACCATTCGTTCTAAACACTATCTCTAATAGTTGATTTTAATTTTAAACTCTTCCAAACAGAGTAAGGTTTGTTTTTCAAATATAGAGTAAAGGTAATTTCAATCGTTTATTCTATTTTGTTCTAAAAAGACTATTCCAAGTATATTTCATTTTTATTTAACTATTAATTTCTTATATTTTTTTCTTACACATATATGCTCCTTTATTTTTTGTTTAATAAAATTATAGTTTTTCATATTGTTTATCATTTGTTATAGTATAGTATTTTTTAATTTAATATATGTTATTTTTCTTTAAATATATCTTAGTTATATAACTAATTATTGTTAATAATATTTTATTCAAATATAAAATTAAAATATTTAGTTTTCTTATATATAAAATAATTAACTATTAAAATTATATGATTAGTTTGTAAATAAAAATAATCTATTATAAAAATATTTAAATGAATAGTTTACTCTATATTTAGAGTACATTCTTCATTCTTCTATTTTTAATAATGATATAAAAATACTATTTAAAACTGTTTTGCTATAAAATTTGCGTTTAGAGATAAAAATGTAAATGCTCTTAGATTCACTTCTTTATAGCCAAGTGGAGCTGAGTTCATTGTGATTCCAAAATATACACCTCCTTAATATAGAGACGGGATACTATAATAATAACGATGTACAAAAATGATAATAAAATACCATAACACATAATAAAAGAAAATTAAAATGAATTAATTAGATAGTTAAAATTTTATCCATAAAGTCACAAGTATCTAGTAAACATTAATGTCTTTAATTTATGTTTCACTTTCTCATTTATTTTGATATTATATATATTGTATCATTTCTATTACTACAATTTGATTACCACCTTTAACTCCCTTTAAAAAAAAATGAAATTTAGCTGTTTAATGAGGTTATTTTTGGTGGGTTATATTGTGTGTTTTGGCAAGATGATGAACCTCAATAACCGTTTTGTAGATGCAAAAACATTGCAAAATTTTGATGATTTTCAGATTGAAGAACAACTCAAAGTTATCAACAAACCTGCTACTAAAATCATTAAAGTTTGTTTAATTTCATCATAAACTTTTGTACTCTGTTTATTTACTTTGACATATATATGAATGCATATTCTAACATTATACATTACATATGAAGTTTCATAAAGTAAATTATCATTTATTTCATTTTTGATAATAGACGATACATGGTGATATATATGGATGCGTGGATTTTTACGAACAACCAGCTTTTGACTATCCATCAACAAAAAATCACTCGTTCCACTATGAAGTATGTATTGTACTTAATTAATACATGTAAGTTGGATCATTATTCTAGCCGCTAATTTTTGTTTTGTTTAAATGTGTAGATGCGTCGGACATCATCCATATTACGCTCAAAGCCCAATAATATTAATTTTGGTTACTTATGGGAGAATGGTGTAGGATGTCCCATTGGTACTGTACCCATAAAGAGAATCACCAAAGATGAGCTTTTAAAATTAAATTCGTTCTCCACAAAGTATAGACCTCAAAGTTCTTGGAACTTCGCTTATAATCAAGATAATAGTGACCAGCATCATGTAATTAGTATATTTTTTTGTTATTTTTCCAACCAAGATCGAATATATATATATATATATTATTCAATCAAATCCACTAAGTTAATATTAATTATGAACAGCGATGATAATTAGTTTGCAGTGTCACGTACTAAAGGAGGACGAGGAAAAATCTACAATGGAGCATCGATGATTGTTAGTATAAATGATCCTAAAGTTAAATTTCCACAATTTAGTTCTGCTCGTATGCATATTCAGATTGGAGACGATTTTATTCAAACTGGATGGACTGTAAGTTTGTAATCATAGATTATATTTTATTTGAATTCTGATCTGAAAAATGTCAAAATGTAAAGCATGACAGTTGACAAATAGACACTCTTATCATCGTTTCAAACACTTGTTTTAGTAGTATTGTTCTAAATATATTTACATTTCAGGTCAATCCAAAGTTCTATCCAGACAACAAAACTCGAATTTTTGTGTATACAAAAGTAAGTTTATTATTAATGTGTATGTCCACACCTATTAAATATTATATCATATTATTTCAATTTTTTATGTAATAATTAAGTATCTGTACTAATGATATATAAAATAATACAGGCAGGTGGAAATCAATGTTATAATAGTATGTGTCCAGCAGGGATCATTATGGCTCGTACAGATCTCCCTCTTGGCACAGCTCATGAGCGAACTAGTCTTCGTGGTTCTGACCCTTATCTAGACTAATTTGGCATATTCAAGGTTTCCTTGTCATTAATTTCTTTCTCTTTTCTAATTTAAGAAATCGTTATATTATACTTAAAGTTTATACTAAACTCAACAAGTTTACTCACGTGTTATGCTTCACAAATTTTTATTTTAAAAATATAAAGATACACCACTATAGTAAACACAATACAAGGAAAAAAATGTATTTAGTAGATATCACACACATAAACTCTAATAGTAATGATTTTTTTTATGTGATTATTGGTCAAAGGACAAAGCAAATGGTAATTGGTGGCTCCTATTAGGAGGAGAAGAAGTTGGGTTTTGGCCAGCAGATAGATTTAAGCAGAGCTTTGCCAACAACGTTGAATGGGGAGGAGAAGTATATAGTGCATTTATGCCGAGTCCTCAGATGAGAAATGGTCATTTTCCAGTGAAACATCCAAATTATGATGCCTTTATCTTTAATATAACTACAGTGAACGAGAATTTTATGACTGATTATTGGGTAAAAAATACAGAAGCATTCTCGGATAATACTCGTGGTTATAAAGTGATTGATGATCTACATTCACAATTTAGGGTCAAACATATGATACATTTTGGGGGTCCTGGAAATATCTAAAATAAAGAGAATAATATTATGTAAAATTGAATAAAGTTTATGCTGAACAGCTTGTGATCGAGCATCTTGAATATATTGTTCACCTTCTTAGTTTTTTATACTTCGGTGTATGTATATACAAAAATGTGTTGCTAGAAAAATGCTGGTAAATAACGACTTATAATCAAAGTTTATATAGCGGGTTGAATAGGACTGGATTGAATTGATTTGCATTTTCGTCCGGTCAAGGATAAAATTGCAAAAAAAAAAAATATCCAAGTAACCGTAACAATTAGTTTATATAAATATCTTGTGTCTTCCTTCTTGGTGAATGAAGCCTCATTAATTGGTGGGGCGTGGATCTTACGCTATGCCTTTGTTGCAACTAATTGTTGAATGACTGCATAATTAAAACATGTTTTGAAGGACTTGGAGAGTTTGCGCAATACACATTGCCGAAGGATGGAGTTGATGTCGGATAACGTTCTGGCAATGACGGTGATTATGCAGCCAGATTGGCCTAGATGTCGGAACCTGCTCGACAAGATTTATCAAGTGGTTCAAGAGTTTGAGGTGTGTGAGTTTCACTCGGTGTGAACTTTGACCAAAATCTTTGCCTCTCATGACAAGACAAACACTAGAATTGGAATAATGATGTTTGGTAAACCCAAACTAACAAGCAAATGACATGACAACAAGAGAAAAAGACAAGAGAGAATCTTGGAACTGAAGCAATACGACCTTTCCTTGTTATTCACTCGAAGATGACACAATACACATAATTGTTGATCATTTAAAACCACAACGATGAAACACCATTAGCAAAATATTTTTGAGAACTTGATGATATTGATTAAAAGGTGAGAATAGTAATAATGCCTCCACAACTTCATCAATCTTCACTTCCTATTCTCAATCCTTTACTTAGATTCTCACCTCCTTCCTCCCCTGATAATCCCAAACACCAGAGAGAATCAAAGATCACGATGCCAAAGTTCACTGTGCGCAAACTCATACCTCTTCTCATCTTCATTCTTTCAAGCCTCTCTGTTCTTCGACTCCTCCGGATTTCATTGAAGTCTTCATCCCCTTCGTCTCGGCCCTTCTCTTCAACCACATTTCGGTTGAGTCCCGCTGAGTCCAGTCAGCAGATCAGGGCTAATGCGAGCCAGAGCGCTCTCACGGAAAAGGAACTCAAGCTCTTGTCAGACACCGTTTCTCTTAGGTCCCCTTGCAACGTTCTTGTATTCGGGTTTGCACATCAATACCTCACGTTATCTTCAACCAACACTAGAGGCATTACCGTCATTATAGAAGATGAACATGAAAAGATAATGACACCAATTAAAGCTGAAGTGAATTTCAACAAGACAAGAATCTACAGCTTGAAGTACCATCGGATGGAAGTCAAAAACGCTTACAAGCTGCTTCGACATGCCCGAGCTAATGCCGCATGCGCACCAAATATGTATGATCTACGTCAAGGCTCGTCAGACTGTAAATTGAAACTGAGGGATTTGCCACAGGAAGTACACAACATCAAATGGGATGTGATAGTTGTTGATGGGCCACGTGGGGATGACTTAGAGACGCCAGGTAGGATGGGGAGTATATATACTGCAGCTGTATTGGCAAGAAGAGGAAGTAGTAACTCAACAACAGATGTTTTCGTGCATGATGTGCAACGCACTGCTGAGAAGTGGCTCTCCTGGGAATTTTTGTGCCAAGAGAATCAGGTTTCAGCCAAAGGAAACTTCTGGAAATTTCGGATCAAGGGTCAATCAAATGCGTCTAGGTTTTGCTCACCAGAAACATCCCTGATCAGATATTAGCAAGGTTTTGTACATCTAATTATCAAGAGCAACATTGTTTCTCCCTCAGGTCGACACACTACTGCGTCTTTGTCTCATAACAGTGTAGGAAAACATATTTTCAAATAAGCCATTCAATGTAGAGTAGGTATCAGAGTTTTCTAAAATGTCATTCCATCTATGTGTGTCCCAACGTAGAAAATGGATACAGCTTGTTGAGATTACCACAATCTAAGCGCCACACAACACGAGTTATTTCGTCGCAGAACAAGAAAGATCAGACGGGAAGATCTACATTTTTCTTAGGACAAGGAACCAAAATCCGATAGTAACAGAAAGGCCTTCTCTATGATATACTTTTAATACTGCACAAGATTCTGTGAAACTTTTACAACTAAGGATTTCAGTACAAAAGCAAAAGTGTATCCATTTTCTTACACTACTTCAAAGCTGTATCCAGGATCACATACCACTAATATTCTTTCAGAGCTCGACATGAAAAGTAAGATACAATTGAGCAGCATCTCGAAGAAAAGAGTATTATAAAATTTCTATATGAATGATCCATCATTGATCCGACCTCGTTTCCATTTTGAACGTCAGCCACAACCGTCACTCACCACTCTTCTCTCTTCGCTGCAATCGAATAAATGTATACACGTAAAGCCATTGAGATGTACTTCTTGAAGTTATACTCAAAACAGTAACCAATAAATCAACATCTATCTATCTATTGTGAGTAAATGAGGAGTTTAAGAGGAAGACACAACTACCACTAAAAGAGATATCAGTCAGAACAATACGTTTAGGATTTGAAAAATAACAAAGATAGTACTTTTAGTATTATAAAGACAGAACCTACCGCCCGTTTGCTAATGTATGGTTGTATTTGGACTGGTTCTTCTGAGTCAACAGAGATGCTTTCAGTTTTGACTAACTTCCGTTTTTCCTTGTCAAATTCTTTTCTGGATTCTTTACGGGTGCCTGATTGCCAAACTCGACCGAAGTTAGGAAGCCAGTCTGCATCAGTGTTAGTATTCACTGCCTGTCCTCTCTTCTTCATCTCCATCTCTATCTTTCTCCTTTCAGCCCATGCAGCGCCAACTCTATTAGGGTTCAGCTTACTAGTCTTTACAGGTAACCTTTCCTGAAATCTGGTCAAGTCTGATTGGTTTAGTTGAAGACTGTGGAGATTCCCATCATTTGCATTAAGCCACGGTGGAGGAGCTCCAGAGTGAACGTTCCCGCTAGCATCGCTGAACTGTGAGGAAGAAATGCTAGTAATTCCAACCACACCTGACAAGAAAGAGAAAAAAAGTCATGCCATTACAAACTAGTGCGTATCAGATTGGCTACGTTAATGATATTCATAAATTGACACTACGCAGATCAAATTTGCAAAAAACAAGCAGACACCTACCTGGTAGATAACTCAGCGGATCAGCAGAGAGAGGGAGATGAGAAGCATCCACGTTCAGGTGTGAACCATAACGCGTAACTCCAAGAAGCCCTGAATGTGATATCTGATACTCATTCGTATTATACTGTAAAGGCATAACATCATTTAAATGATTTGGATTATTGTAGTGTGCAGGAACTTTTTCAATTCGATCCATAGTTTCAAACTCAAGTTTATTGTGGATATCATTAGATGTCCCGGAAATCTGTCCACGGGGCCCTTTACAAGAAGATGCATCTTTGTTTCCCAATGCCGTGCATCTTTTTACCCACTGCAAGAAAAAAGAATTTCATTAGAGATTTCTCAACGAATAACAAAATAATATGTTTCGGCTACACTCTTAAACCGCTAAGGCTGTGCCCCCAGGTAATGAAAATAAACTGGCCACGATTGAGAAGTGTTACAGAGAAGAGTATAACCTTCAAAAGTACTTAGTGCTGCTTACCTTAGCTACATCAGCATCTGAAATTCGGAAATCGTCTACGCAATCCATTGCAGGGCCATGTTTCCAGAGAAATTGCTTGATATTCTTATGATGATCGGAACTTGCCAAGTGATTGATTGCCTTAGAACTGATCAAACAAAACATTTTATGTGCAGAGAAAAAATTTATTATCATCAGAGGAAGCTTCTGGTTTTCTCCTTCTATGAGACACAATCTTAGTTTTCTAGCACAGTTAACTCCATCTTGCTCACTCCAATTCCACATTCCATTCAAGTATCGTAGCCAAACAAAGAACCCCAAATCGAACGAACAGACTCAAAGCAAGGGAATGACATACCAGGCGAAGGAGCTACCGAGCTCGACCATGTCCTCATCGCAGAATACACACCAAACACGGTTCTGAGATTCCTCTTGTGGCCGTAGAATGCAAGGGTTCTTCAGAAAGAACCTAACGTCGGCTATTTTGGATCGGAATCGATCGAGGAAAGCGGAGAGGAGCTCTTTGTGGCGAGGGAAGTACTTGTGGCGCGAGCCTTGCTCGTGATGCAACCGGCACACCTTGCAGAACTCGAGCTCGCTCTTCTTTGCTGATTTCTTCTTCTTCTTCTTCTCTTCCATTGAGTTCTTCGTTTGACACGAAATATTTTCTGGTGAATCTAAAGGCTGCGATTAGAATGAAATTGTTCGGGTCGGTTATATACTTTAAACCGGAAATTCTTTTCAACCGCCTAAATTTCTCGGTTAAAGAAAAGCCCTAAACCAAGCTCCGTAAAAATCCACAACACACTTGACCTGAGGATCAACGTCATGATTAATGTTTTTAGATTCTAATTTTTGGTTTTTGCCTTTTGATTTTTGATTTTTAGATTTAGTTTTTTAATTTTTGGTTTTTGTTTTTACTGGTAATTTTATTTTTTAACAAAGTTAAATGGTGTTTTATTTAGTTTGATTTTTGACTATATTTAAATTATTAATATTGTTTATAAGATTAAAATGATAAAATAAAATTAAAAATTTACTAATGAAAACACATTATTTCTTATAAAATAATAAAATAATAAAAGTACAAAAAGTTATCATTAAAAAGCACATATATTTATTTTATAAAATTATTTTAAAACAAAAACAACAAACACAAACAAAAATTATCTAGAATTCCACAAAAATATAATTTTTTATCTCAAATTCCTTCCATATATTGCATAGATGTGTTATTGTTATTGTTATCTTAGTCTTCATCTGAATTAGAGTCTTCATCACGTACATTATTTGTACATCTGGGTAGAGTAATACTAGGTAGAATTAACAGTTCTGTTCCACACTTGGATAGAGCAACTCTACTCAATGATCACAACCTCCTATACTTTCTGGTATTTGACACCCTGGCGATGCAAAGCTCTATCATAGCAATAACTACTCTAATTTGAGGCGTAGCTAGACGATTTAGTTCATAGATTCTTAAATGTGACTCTCCCATTGCTGTTTTTTGTTTTATTCTGCATGTTGATGGCATTTTTCACATTTATTCTTGGACCTCATGTTATCCTACAAATTCCTGGTATACCTGGCTTTTTTGGTTTATACTTTCTACAATTTTTGTTAGCTTATGGTGACAGCGATGCAATGGATCAAACCTCGGCTCATACGTCTATGGAAATCTCAGGCAAAGATCACTCCGAGAAGACAGAAAATACTTGAAAAAAGCAATTGTTTTCCTCTTCGATATATATGTGAGTTGTTTTGTTCTTTGCTGGTTATATTTGATATCGTTTATGTTATTGAAGATCGATTTGTTTCTCTCATTTGTTTGGTAGAAAAAAGTGTCTATTTCATTGTTTTATAACTTCGCTACAACATTTATTTTTGGGTGCATCTTGTTAATATACACTTAAATTGGTAGAAGCAAAACCAAGAGTAGATGTGTTGACTGATGAAAGAGTACAAAAAGTCAATATTCTGTTTGTTTGTAGAAGGGTGTTAAAAAAAAGGCTTATGAACTCATTGGACCCAATTCCAATTCCAAATCACGAATCCTTTATTCTGGTTGAAGTATTTGAAATTCATATTTTAGAAATATTTATGACTCAAAGATCTCAATTTAGATGAAAATATATGCACAAATGTATCATTTATGTATAGGCACTTATTTCTCAACGAAGATACCTCTAGTGAAAATTGGATTTTTGACTATTGTTAAAATTCTTCAGTAAAATTGTGAAAAGAGATATGTGTAAAGTGACTTATTGTATAAATCACTTGTAGGTTATACTTTTCATGTCTGCATCTTATTAGTTTATGGATTTTGTCATTCTTATTAAAATAGTACTAGTATTATAGATTTGATGATTTTTTTTAATTTCATACAAAATTTATTGTTGTTCAAAAAGTTTGATTTTTAAAGATTATATAATTTTATTAAAATTTAGTATTATTGAGACTTGAATTTTAAACAATTTAGCTCACTAGATAAACTTTGGAAATATCATCTATATTTCTTAGATTCTTAAAGTTATAATTATATAAATATTTCTATAGATTTTCTAAATATACAACTCTCTACAACTCTTTACAACTCTTTAAAAATTTAACAAATTTCACAACTTTGTTTTATAGTATATTTTTTTGGGTCAATTTCAATCTCTTTATTATTGTAAGGTTAGACCATAAAGCCTAGTTAACTAGTTGTTAAATGCGGCTAAAAGCGATTAGAGTCATTTGGTGGGAAATAAATATACTGTTACTATCAATCTATCATGAGAACAAAATAAAAGTTGTTATTCTCACCTCGGAATATTCTAAAACACACGAGTTTCAATTGAAAGGCTTTGGCGAAAATACTTAAAAGACTTTTATGTTCTGTCTGCTTGTGGCCCCACCCCTTCTCTCTCCCCCTAAATTTTCGGTTGAAAGATATTTAGATTTAATCAGTTGATAAAAAAAAATATATATATTTAGATAATCCAGGAGTGTTGAAATCGATAGCTATGAATCATTCTTAGAAGATTCCAGGATACTATTATTATAAATATCCCCTTCTCCTGCTCTACTTCTAATTCTCAAGAAATTAACCATGGCTAGGGTATTGTTTCCGCTTCTGTGCTTCATCTTATTGCTGAGCTCGAGCTTATGTTTCGGTGACGCCAACGATGGACGGGGAGATCAGCCACTGGCTCAGATTAACATATACCAAACAAGTCTTGCTTTGGACACTTCTGTCGCCATTCACGCTTCACCTCAGACTCTTGGTTTACAGGTTCCGTAACTGATATGGTTCATATCCATATTTCTCTTCCTCGATGTTGTCTGATTCTAGTTTTTCCTCGGGAGATTGGTGTATATAGATGAAGAAACGATTTTTTAATGCTAGATTTTTTGTATGATAGTCTGAGTTTTATCCGTCACTCTTGTTTATATCCTCACTTACAGGGTGAAGATACTGAATGGGTAGATGTTGACATCTCCAACCCCAAGCCCACTTCAGACGATTGGATCGGAGTTTTCTCGCCAGCAAAATTCGAGTAATTTTCTCATCTATTGAGTGTGTTTGTTTGTTTGTGATTATGGGCCAATGTGCTTTTATTATGCATTATTAAGCCGTCTTTGTTGCTAGCTCATCTACCTGTTGGCCAACAAATGGCAAAGAGCCAGCTCCTTACATTTGCTCATCTCCCATCAAGGTTTTTTTTTTTTTTTTTTATATTACATTTGACCTGTTTTTTCTATATTTGATCCCGAAATAACATTCCGTTTTTTCTATTTGCCAGTACATGTATGCAAATAAATATCCGGAGTACACAAAGTCCGGGAAAGTGATTATGAAGTTGCAGATTATAAACCAGAGAGCTGATGTCTCCTTTGCATTGTTTTCTGGTGGACTTGGAAATGTAGGTTGACTATGTAGTTTTCCCAGTTTAGTATATTGTACCTGCAATATCAAGTGGACTTATTGATCTTTCTGAATATCACAGCCAAAACTTCTCGGAGTTTCGAATCCTGTAGCTTTCGTCAATCCTAAAGCACCTGTCTACCCACGTCTTGCATTAGGGAAGAATTGGGACGAGGTAAGTTTTCCTCAAGGGCCTTGAGACTAAGCTTTATTTGGTATCTCTCACTACAACAGGCTTGCTTTTTGATCTTTTGATAGATGACCGTAACATGGACGAGTGGGTACAACATAAATGAGGCTGTTCCGTTCATTGAATGGAGTGCGAAGGGACTCCCAAGTAGAAGATCACCAGGTGGAACCATTACCTTCAACAGAAACAGCATGTGTGGTATGTCTTGTTTGGTTTATTTTTCTTCCGAAACTTTAAGTGTGGCGACAATACTGGAATCTCTTGAACACTTCATCTGGATCTCTTCTTGATTTGTGGATGCATCATTCATGCATATTTACACAGGTGATCCTGCTCGTGGTGTTGGTTGGCGCGATCCGGGTTTCTTCCATACCGCTTTCTTGAAAGAACTTTGGCCAAACCGCGAGTATGAAATCTTTACTATACCTTTTTTCATCTAAACGAAGAGTACTATTATAGTTTTGTAACTTTGCAATTGTTTGGTTTTCAGATACACATACAGGCTAGGCCATGACTTGGTCAATGGTTCGACAATTTGGAGCAAGAATTACACCTTTGTTTCCTCTCCTTATCCTGGACAAGACTCGTTACAACGGGTCATAATATTTGGTGACATGGGGAAGGTACTGTCTCGTTTAGGCCATTGCAATCTTGGCGTACTCTCGTACTATTATCTCAAATGGTCACTTTTGTCGAAATATGTTTCAGGGAGAGCGAGATGGCTCCAATGAATACAATGATTATCAGCCCGGTTCCCTCAACACAACTGACCAACTCATCAAAGACTTGAAGAACATTGACATTGTTTTCCACATTGGAGATATCACTTATTCGAATGGGTATATCTCCCAGTGGGATCAGTTCACAGCTCAAGTTGAGCCCGTCGCTTCTAAGGTTGCCTACATGATTGCGAGGTTAGTCAGCAGGATAAGCTTCATCGTTGTTCTTCTCCTCTACTCTTGCAGTGGGTTAAGTTACTTCTGATTCACTTTCAGTGGCAACCATGAGCGTGATTGGCCAGACACAGGATCTTTCTATGCCGGTAAAGACTCTGGAGGAGAGTGTGGTGTTCCTGCAGAGACCATGTTCTACTTTCCTGCTGAGAACCGAGCTAAATTCTGGTAACGTTCTTTACCCATTGATTGCGTTCTCCCAGAACAATATCTTACAGACTTCGGTTGAATGCACAGGTACTCTGCAGATTATGGAATGTTCCGCTTCTGTGTAGCAGACAGTGAACACGATTGGAGAGAAGGCACAGAGCAATACCAATTCATCGAGCGATGCCTTGCCTCTGTTGACAGAAAGACTCAGCCTTGGCTCATCTTTATTGCTCATCGTGTCCTCGGTTATTCCACCAATGATTGGTATGGCAAAGAAGGAACCTTTGAAGAGCCTATGGGAAGAGAAAGCCTTCAGAAACTGTGGCAGAAGTACAAAGTAGACATTGCTTTCTACGGCCATGTCCACAACTATGAGCGAACATGTCCCATTTACGAGGTTCGATCCCATCGTCAATCAATACTCTTATCTCCGGCTTGTTAATGTGCCTCGTCTCTGAGTTTTTTCTCTACTTTTTGTTTCCTATCGCAGAGCCAATGTGTGAACAATGACAAGGATCACTACTCAGGAACCTTCCAAGGAACCATTCACGTTGTTGTTGGTGGTGCAGGAAGTCACTTGTCTCCCTTTAGTTCACTGACTCCCAAATGGAGTTTAGTCAGAGACTATGACTATGGTTTTGTGAAGTTGACTGCTTCCGATCACTCATCGCTTCTCTTTGAATACAAGAAGAGCAGCACTGGCCAAGTGTATGACTCATTCAACATCTCGAGAGATTACAGAGATGTTTTGGCTTGCACTCACGATAGCTGCGAGCCCACCACTTTAGCTTCATGATTTTTCTTTTTTACATAGTTTAGTTTTCCTGCAAAAAATACTAGCTTTAGTTTTCTTGTTTTTTTTCAGACAATTATCTAGGGCAATATTTGTTGATTTCTTAAACTGCAGAGATCTGCTCTTTAGAAAGACAATATAAAGTAATGGCTTTCTTCTCATTTTCATATAAGAAATTATCTCTAGTCAAAACCATCGCGTGTGAGAAGCCACAAGGTTGTTACAATTCTAAATTTTTGCCTCTCTGTGTGCACAAACAAAACACAGTGGCGAAACAGTATTCTCTTCTCTTCAATCGGACATCTCTACTTCAGGGGGCATGTCCTGCTGGTTCGCATGTGAAGTCATTGATGCGAGATCTTCAACTTTCAGGGGAGCATGTCGGGCCATATATTGAAACATGATCTGGAAGATGGATCATAAATGCTCGAGTCAATTCATAAATATGATAACCTTAAAGTTCGAACTGCAATATGCAAACAAAGAGAGTACCAACCTTGGAATAGCTATCAGCAAAAGCTCGGGCTCGATTTGACACACCGGTATATTGTAAATCCGCCTTCTCAAATCTACCATCCACGCAGTTCAGGCCTCCGTCGCCAATGGCAAAGCGAATAAGGCTTCCTGAAGACAGTCCTGACTGTAATATGCAACAAGAGTCGAAAGCACAAAGTAAGCAGAGTGAGAGAGCATCCTAAGTTCAATCTACCATTATCGGTGGGTACATGGAGTCTGCTAGCAAATAGAAACACTCTAATATATCTTGACCATACATACCTGTTTTACAAATTCTGCGTTCAAGCAACCAACTGGTACGGGTGGATCATCTGACGTTACAATTTTCCCATCATCTTGCAGCTCTAAGACGATCTGCAATCAATTACAAGGTACAGAGAGAAAATCTGTTAAAAGTTTCGTTAGTGGGAGTAAAACACTAAATACTTTGTATGAAAAACCATGTGCTGTATGTGTATGTCAAGTCCACTTACATGTTGTTGGTTTGGGACTTGTCCATTGTTGTCTGTATCAATGACATACTGACTACACCTCTCATCCTTCCATATCAACACCAGAGGAGTATTACCAGTATGATAATGTGCATGCCTGCGAGTATTACATGAACTTTAGTGAGGAATGGAAGAAAACATTTATATACATAACTGTGAAACATAACTTTGTCAAAGACATTAACATCATGAAATACCACGAGTATGAAGCAACCGTTTAAATTAGATAACAACATTCAAAGGATACTAACTGTCCCTTTTTCTTATATAGTCATCTTTCATGCAGAAACCAGGAGAAGTAAAGATGTAAACTGCAGGAAACTAAATGGCATCTTACAAGTAGGAGAGATGAAATGATACGCTTACTTGTTATAAAACAACAATCCATCCTTGACATAAGGTGATGATCCTGTATAAGCTGAGTGAAGTCCGCTTTGGTCGCAGTTATAAAACGGAACCGCACTGAACCTGAACTTGTGGTAAAAGGAAGGCGGATCACAAGCACCTGTCTCAGCAAGTTTTGATTGCAACCAAAAGAACCTGAACTCTGCTGTACATTCGTAAAGAGAGTAACCCCTCCAACAGACCATATCAATCACGTAATATATCTGATCCGGCTACATAAAACAGTACCAAACCACTTAGTAAGATCAGGAATGGAGGCAAACCGATAAATCAGATAGAAAGACAAAAAAGGAGGAAGAACGTTTTACCTCGTGGAATATACAATCTAGTATAGAATATGACTGTGCCGGCCCAGAAGTGCCTTTCTTTCTTGCACCACCAGGCAATGCAGACGGAAAATGGTGCAAGACGGATCCATTCCGTAATCTACTAACAGTTGTTCCATCGGATGATACTACAAAACATCGTTTTCCAGCTGGTCTTGCAAGCACATACCTAACCCAAATCCATAAAACAGCAACCAAACCAATCAATGATATTTAATTCCAGAAAAATTACAAATCGAACATGTATGAAAAAGGAGAATACCAGTCTAGACTTAGATTATCAGGGACGTCGATCATCCATTCAGGTAGCATGAGCTGCCTGGAGAACCATTTGCGAGCCTCCGGTCCTCTGAGGCTCGAAGCTTGACGAATGTCAAAGCTACTCGATTCTGATTCATCTACGGTGTCCAGGTCGGTAACGGCCTCTGATAGTATTTCCGGGTCGACATCGGGCGAGGAGGATTGAAGGGAGATGACGGAAGAAGCGAGGTTCCGGGCTCGCTGCTGAGCGTCAGAACGATTCTGAGACTGACGGAGAAGAGAAAGCTCTCGGCGTTTCTGTTGATCGGAGATAGGTCGTCGCTTGAAAGGACGGCGGAGATCATGCGGCGCCATTCTCGGAAGAGGAAAGTTGTATTGAAGCGGTAGTGAGTTCGAATCTTTTGTTGCTTAGTCCAGGTCTATTGCGACACGTGGACAGACTCGACCTAAAAGGGGTCGCTCCGAGACTCTTGGGAATGCTGAAGCGCGGTTGAAACCAGTGGTGGGCAAAACTAGAAAACTGAACCAAACCAGTTTGCTTTTGTTTATATACTACTAACTAAATGGTTTAGATTTGGTTCTGTTTTATATCAGAAATCATACAAAAATCTGATTAAACCGTTTTTTCTCTCTCAGTTTCTGGCTAGCTTATAAAGATTAAACGATTGTTGGCAAAAATAAATATAAATAATTAAATTCTTGAAAATTCTGTAAAAGCTGGAGTATATATTGAGAACTCTGGTTATTGGCTCGTGAAAGATCTGCAAAATTCGGCAAGGCATATCTTACTTTAGCATAGTAAATATACCCAAGTTGACCAAAATAAATTAGCAGAATCGATTGATAGTATGGGGAGATCCTAAATGAAATCATTCAGCTCCGATAATGAAGAAATGGTTAAGAAAGAGTTGAAAACAATGATCATGGTTTAGACTTTAGAGTCATTGAAGCAAAGATTAATTAGTAATTTCTCACATACATATTTGTTATCGTGTAGAAGGTCAAAATGTAACTCAAAACTTTTAGATGGTCGGTCATTAGCTGAGTTAGGAATCGAACCACGGACTGAATCATGGATGAACCATAGACTAGCTCTTCCCACTTAACACATTTATGAATTATGATAGTCAAATTGAACCAAGATCAAAAGTGGCGATATAGTTATGATAGTCTTTCTCTAAATTTATTTATTTATTTATTTATCTATATGTTTCCCACCGAGGAAAACCGTATATATGTATGTACACATCATTTACATATCTCATTTATTGTTTCTTTCTTTCTTTCAAAATTTATCTCTCGCATTGATGCTTTAACCTTCGAGGTAATCGGAAAGTCTACTAATCGAAGAATCGGAGAGAGAGAGAGAGAGACTTAGAAGCAGCAAAGAAGAAGAGTCATGGTGTCAACGCGACGGAGCGGAGACCTCTCCGGCAACAATACCACCACCACTCCCAATGGTAGCAGCAGCAAGAGATCTCAATCTTCTTCCGAAGATAATCATCAACCACCCAAGCGCCAAAAGGTTTTCTGATCAGAGACACCTTTCTTCTCCATCAAACACCCTTTCCCTCCCATTTAGAGGTTCTGCTTTGAATTTTTGGCGATTTTTCCTTTTCCTTTTCAGCTGGAAGACGGCGGCGCAAGTGTCGAGAAGCCGGCGGCTGCAGCCGGTGATCAGACCGTCGCGGAGGAAACGTCCAAGGAAAACTGCACGCAGCCACCGGTAGATTCTGGTGAATGCGAAGCCGCTCCAATCTCCGGAGACGCCAAAATCCAGTCTCCCCCGGCGGCTACGGCGGCGCTACCACCTGTTGCCGAAGGTCTGTCACTCTCGGTCTTAGTAATATTTCCTGCACTTTTGTCTCAGTGTTTCCTTTTCGGATATGTGAAACCTTTTTTCTCAACTCGTCTTTGTTCTTGGATTCCTTGTCTTTTTTTCTAGGTTCAACGCCGACTTTACGAGAAAAGCCAATCAGCTCCTTTTCCGGATGGAAGAAGCATCCCAAGCAACTTAGCTCTCAGAACCCCTGGTGTAAACTTCTATCACAGTCTGGACAGGTTAGAAAAAAGAGACAACTCTGGGCTTTTCTCCTGTAATGCTTTTATGGAGGTCATATTCCTGAACCGAGCTACTTATGTATTTCAGGATCCGAGCCTTGGCATTTATACATCAAGCTTCACTATTGGTTCTAGTGGAACCTGCAACTTCATATTAAGAGACCCGACAGCCAGTGGAACACTGTGCAAGATCACCAAAAATCAGTACAGTGGTGGGGCTGTTCTAGAGGTCACAGGAAGCAAGGGATCTGTGCTGTATAACGGAATACTTGTCAAGAAGAATTTCAAACGTTTGTTACAGTCTGGTGACGAAGTGGTTTTTGGTTCACTCGGGAGCTATGCTTTCGTATCCTCATGTCATCCCACTTTTTTTTTTCATTTTTTGGTATCTCCATGTGGATACAAATAAGTTCTCCCCTTAATTTCTATCCAGATATTTCAGAAAATGTCTGACGTTGCAGTAAAAGGTGGGGGGCATCAGATGCCATCAGGAAATTTTATACAGTTGGAGAGAAAGGCAGGAGATCCGTCAGCTGTAACAGGTGCTTCAATTTTGGCATCTCTTCCAAGCTTGAGGCAGGACTTATCTCGTTCCAAATCGTCAAGCCATGCATCCAGTAAGAGCCACCAACCTACTTCTGTGGTCCCAGGTGGCGCAGACCTTAGAGTTGACGGCATGGAAGGGAATTTTTCTGTTAATAATAAAAGCGATAAAGCTGCAGATAATGAAGCAATCAGCAGCCAGAACCATGATTCCAAAATGGAGGTAATTACTTTGTGTTTCCCTTGGACCCTGGTGTCGTCAACAACATTGGGCATTATATTAACAAAGCTGGTATCAGATATTAAGCGAGTTGACGAGAAATTCACAACAAGCTTCGACGTCAGGCAGTGGTCTCCAATCCTCTATATTCAGAGAATGTATTCAAGCGGGTATTGTTGAAGGCAAAAGCTTGGAAGTCTCGTTCGAAAATTTTCCCTATTATTTGAGGTACTTATGCAGAGTCAAGATATATGCATGGGAATCTTTCATTAAGAATGTGTTTATCGTCATAGACTTTTAGGTCTAAGATTTGAGTTGTAATAAAATATGAGAAGTCTATCTTCCCTTTGCAGTCTTTCACACGAATCATCTTTTTTTCTTGTCTTTGGTAAATTGGGCATTGCAATGGGTACTGTTCTTTGTTTTCTGTATGCTGATTTAAGGTCTTTCTGTTTTATTTTTGCAGTGAGAATACAAAGAATGTCTTAATAGCTGCTTCACATATACATCTCAAGCAAAAAGTATATGCCAAATATGCCTCCGACTTGACCACTTTGAATCCAAGGATATTGCTTTCTGGTCCCGCAGGTTTGTGGTATATTTCGTGTGTGGTTCCTCTAGTTCTTCTAGGCGGCAACATCACTTTTGCTTTTTGGCTGGAATTGTTTCAGGGTCTGAAATATACCAAGAGATGTTAGCTAAAGCACTTGCCAATTACTTCGAGGCTAAATTGCTTATATTTGATAGCCGTCCAATTTTGGGGGTAAGATATAATTTGTTTTCTTATTTATAAGCTGTTTTTGTGACGAGTAAATGTTGGTTTGTTTACAAGCCGGAAATATGTCCATCTGCACTTCTTTGTCTGTTCCTAATTATGAGTATCAGACTACCGGAAGTAATTCCTGGTGCATCCGTTCTGCTATTTCCTGCAGGCTCTGACTGCTAAGGAAATTGAGTCACTGAAGGATGGACTTGCTTCTGACAAATCATGTACGCGTCCAAAGCAGAGTCTTGAGCTCATTGATCGGGGGAAAAGCTCGGATTTGTCAGCAGGTGAAGTAGATGCATCTAGCCCTTCTCCTGCAGCTTCTTCTTGTCCAGACTCACAGCCTAAGTTGGAGGCGGGGACTTTACCTCGTTCATTTGGAACTCCAGTGAATCATACTTTGAAGAAAGGCATGCCGTTTTAAAATGTTTGCAACAGAAGATTTTTTAAAATATTTTTGGATTTCTGATTTATGATAATTGATTGGAGAGAAAAACACTTGCAGGTGACAGGGTAAGATTCCACTATCGGGGGCCATCTACCTTAAGGTTTGCTTCTTATGATAGTTCTTCTTGAGGCACCTGGTATTGGCTTCTATATAGTACGAATTTGAATATTTGTCGGCTTTGTTAAAGAATGTTTCTTCTTTTACTAGAAATGCAAAGTTTATTGAAGTTACTATATTTACATCCTAGAAGTATACATCTTTTTGTAGATCTGTTTCCTGTCTTTAATCATATTCGAAATATAAATCTGGAATTTTTCTGAGCTAGGCTTGAGCAAATATCTTCTGAAAAATTTCACTTGCCTTTTTATATTCACTCCATATTTCGACGATCCACTTTTTTCACTTAATCTTATTCAGGGGACCTACTTATGGGACTAAAGGGAAAATTGTTTTAGTATTTGATGAGAATCCTTCAGCTAAAGTGGGTGTTAGATTTGATAAGCCCATACCTGATGGAGTCGATCTTGGTGATCTGTGTGAAAAGGGACATGGGTTCTTCTGCAATGGTACTTCCTGTTTTTTAGCGCATTGCTTACTGGTTTCCAGCAGCTCTTGTTTCACAAACTGTTTCTTCTGTTTCTTTTCTGTAGCTACTGATCTTCGGTTGGAAAGCTCGGGTTCTGAGGATCTAGATAAATTACTTATTAACACATTGTTTGAGGTACTTATTCTCTCAGTTGCAAAGTAATAAATTTGTTCTTGGACTTATATTTTTCCATGTACTTTTATATTTTTATCTGTTTCCAGGTTGTCCGTGATGAGAGCAGAACATGTCCGTTTATTATATTCTTGAAAGATGCTGAGAAGTTTGTTGTTGGAAATTCCGATTCGTACTCCGCGTTTAAAAGCAGCCTTGAACATCTCCCAGATAACGTTATTGTGATCGGTTCTCAGACACACTCTGATAATCGTCAGGAAAAGGTATTTAATGTGCAATGCTTTTGCCCCAGTTGCATAGGCATATCCAATTTTTTTGTTGTGACCATTTTATCTGCTACATTTTCCGTATTTCATAGGTCGGAGTAGACTTTGAATATTGTGTACTCACGAAATTATTACTTGCTTCGTCCTGATGTGTACTCTTAACCATTCAAATATTTCAGAGCGCAAATGCTGCTGCTGCTGCACTGTGAGATTTGTTTAGGGTAGTTGGTCTTTCAAGATCTTAAGTATGTACCTATGTAAACTTCTTATAATTGTAAAAGATGTTAATTGCATATAAATAAGTTTCATGATCGATATAAAAATTGATTAATCTTTGCACTGTGAGCACATATTACAGCAATTTGGTTACCTGTAACTCTAGGATTTCTAATCCATTTCATCTCTTTTGGCTTTTGCAGTCTCATCCCGGAGGTCTATTTTTCACGAAGTTTGGCAGCAGCCAAACTGCTCTTCTGGACTTAGCTTTTCCAGTAAATCAACGTCCTCACCTCTTTTCTTTGTTTGTTTCATAAGTAGGAAAATACAACATAACAAGATTAGCATAGTCATTCTTGAGGCAAATGGCCATTATATTTAACCATTATATTGCATGTTTTCCGGGTTCTTCTGCTGTTTTTCTTTATAACCTTTATGTTTACTTTGTTTTCCTGTCTAGGACCAGCGGGATTAGTTCATGTACATATATGCCTAAGATTAATTGTCATCTGTTCTATTTTCTAGCTGGGTTTCAGCTCTGCATGTTCCTTTGTAACAAGGCTCTAGCATATTTGATCCAGCTGTTCTTATTTCCTTCTCTTATTCGGTGGGACTAATGTTACATTTTCTTTAATATCCCAGGATATTGGACGACTACGTGAGCTTGGTAAGGAAGTCCCAAAGGCAACGAAACTTCTAACGAAGCTCTTTGGGAATAAAGTTACTATTTACATGCCACAGGTTTGTAACTATGCTCTACTAGACAAGCATTCTCGTCTGCTGTCTGTCAAAGAAATCTTCGACTTAATGGAGCTAATTAATTCCCAGGATGAGGAGATTCTTACATCCTTGAACCATCAGTTGGATCGTGATGCTGAGACTCTGAAAATGAAGGCTAATTTCAATCACTTGCGCATGGTATGTCTGGACATAATATGTAATTAGAAAAAGGTCCAGTAATTTATGTCTGGACAGTATAAGTTTCACACACATATAGAAATTCCTTGGGGTTTCAGTCCCAGTGAGCCATCTTAAATTTTCTTAGATGCTCTCATTTGCATATTCAGCCTCATTAAATCTGTGGCATTTTGGTAATTAGACGTGAATAGTGGAGCCACGACCGCCGAGATGGCGTGTTCGTGAAAGCTTTTACCTCTATCTTTCCTCTTCTTTCAAAACTTGATTGCTTGAGTCTATAGTCACGTGAAAATAAATAATGGATAGCATACCTTCTAGAATGTCTTGCTTTTTCTCTGGTGTACAAGGTTATTTGTTTTTTCATAAGGTACAATTCTATTTCCTGTTTTAAAACAGGGGCTTTACAGAAGTTTTAAGAACGAATCCATAATTGCATCTTCATTCAGGTGCTGGGACGATGTGGTCTGGAATGTGAAGAAATTGAGACGCTGTGCATGAAGGATCTCACACTTCAAAGCGACAGTATGTTTCCCCTTAGTTGGGCATGATAGCAAGAATTGACAATGGAATCCTTTTGAATTGACTTTGACGTTCTGCTTCAGGTGCAGAAAAGATCATTGGATGGGCTCTTAGTGACCATCTAAGACGTAATCCTGATGCTGATCCAGATACTAGGGTTAATTTGTCTCTTGATAGGTAATTGGCAGCTTGTCCCTGTGCATTACTGCTCTGATATATCTGTTTCAGTATTGAGTGCGAACTCTGCATCCTTGCAGCATAGAATTTGGTATTGGAATTTTACAGGCTCTTTTAAATGAATCTACAAGCTCAAAGTCTCTCAAGGTTAGCACATTGTCTTCGAATAAATTGAATTATTTGCTAACTGACTAGCATTATCCTTTCATGTAACAACTGTTTAATTTCCCCTGTTGCTTTCAGGACATTGCGACAGAAAATGAGTTTGAGAAGAGGCTTTTAAGTGATGTTATTCCGCCCAGTGACATTGGTGTTACATTTGATGACATTGGGGCACTTGAGAATGTCAAAGATACCTTAAAGGAATTGGTAATGCTTCCTTTACAGCGGCCTGAACTATTCTGCAAAGGGCAGCTAACAAAGGTGGTTCTCTTCTCTGCCTTAGGTTTCAGACTGATTCCAGATGTTTTATATTAGGTCCTGCCTTGAATTTATTACAGATGTAATTAGGGCTCACTTTTTATTTGATTGTGCCTGAATTTATTCCATATGAACATGTGTTCTTGATTTTTGTGGAGTAATGATGATACCTCAAAAGTCTTCTTTTTAGGTGTTAGGAAAATGAAAAATAATCGTGTTATGACATGTGCATTGGTGGCTTCCTAATCAGACGACTCGTGTTTGTCTCTATGCAGCCTTGTAAGGGAATTCTCTTATTTGGACCTCCTGGAACCGGAAAGACTATGCTTGCAAAGGCAGTGGCAACGGAAGCTGGTGCTAACTTCATCAACATCTCAATGTCAAGCATCGCTTCTAAGGTAACAGAAGACCTGACAAGTTAGACTCTACCGATCTATACAGGGACTCTCCTGTTTAAACTTGTGTTCTACTCAATACTGCAGTGGTTTGGTGAGGCTGAGAAGTATGTCAAAGCTGTCTTTTCGTTGGCCAGTAAAATTTCCCCTAGCGTTATCTTTGTGGACGAGGTAATTTTGCATGGTCAATTCGTGAGTTAATCTTGCTTGTAATCAAAGCACTGACATTCGTAGAATATTTTTGCCGTCTTGTAGGTAGACAGCATGCTAGGCCGAAGAGAAAACCCGGGGGAACATGAGGCCATGCGGAAGATGAAAAACGAGTTCATGGTTAACTGGGACGGTCTAAGGACGAAGGAGAAGGAACGTGTTCTGGTTCTTGCAGCCACAAATCGGCCTTTTGACCTTGACGAGGCTGTCATTAGACGGTTGCCCCGTAGGTAATTTATAAATGGCTTCCTTGTTGGACTAAGTTTTTTTTTTTTTTTTGTCAAATTGACATGACAGTTACAGGTTGTGAAACGATTGTGGTATTGACTTGTGCAGGTTGATGGTGGGATTGCCAGATGCTCCGAATAGAGCAAAGATACTAAGGGTTATACTTGCAAAAGAAGACTTGTCTGCTGATGTTGATCTTGATGGAGTTGCTAGTTTGGCTGATGGATATTCTGGAAGCGATCTTAAGGTAAATCCCTTTATCGTTTGTTATGATCTGCCAAAATGATAATAAACGCAAAATAATATGCATATATTTTCTTCTGATGCGCACAGAATTTATGTGTTACTGCTGCCCACCGTCCAATCAAGGAGATATTGGAGAAGGAAAAAAGTGTGAGTTTTCTGTGTATTGAACGAATGAGGCCCTTTTCTATTTACCATTCATGATCTTGCGTAAACTTGTCTGTAAAATAAAATATGTTAATGATGGGATATATATGGTAGGAGCGAGATGCTGCTCTGGCTGAAGGTAAAGTTCCTCCAGCCCTAAGTGGAAGTTCTGATATCCGAGCTTTGAACATGCAGGATTTCAGATACGCACATGAGCAGGTAAGATCTACTTTTGCTGTTTTTGTTTTCAAATCAGAGGTGATGGCTCAGAGAACTGTAACCGTTGTTCCTTGTTGTTGAATCAGGTGTGCGCGAGCGTCTCGTCAGAGTCGGTGAACATGACAGGGCTTCAACAGTGGAACGAACTGTACGGGGAAGGTGGATCTAGAAAGAAGAAATCACTCAGCTACTTCATGTAGGATTTGAATTTACTTGAGAATGAATCCATGATTCGATTTTCGTCTCTTAAAGAGCGCTCTCGGTTGGAGGCAGAATGTGTCGTATGTAGTTTTGGTCTTTTGTGTTCGTATAGCTGGTCTATGTACCTTAATGTAGTGAGTTCCGACAGAATAATCGGGTTTAATAGGGTCAGCTTCAGTTACTTGTTTCAATTGACTTATGTATATCTTGGCGGGGACGAGAATCGTGCAAGAGTCACTATCCAATTATTTATGGGAAATTTAGCTAAAAATGCTAGATTGAAAATCAAATTGTCCTTTTATGCTTTTGTGATATCAAATTGTCCAATTATGTTTTTCAATTATTTTAATCCGATTTTGCTCCTTGATTTAAGAAATAATATTTGATTTTTTTTAAAAAAAATATTATTATGTTCACACTTTGTTTACTTTTTTAAATCAGCTAATAAATACTATAACAAAGAATTAAATGAATACTTTAGTTTAATATACTCATAACCTAAAAACAGAATTAATAACATCCGACAAAACTCAATCGAGGTTTTCGTTCTCTCCGCCTCGTCCTCTCCGCCTCGTTCTCTCTGGTTTTTTTTTTCCGGCGAGTGGTGTGCTTATCTCCGGCAACTATCAAAGCTTCTCCGGTGAGTATCGACGCTTCTCTCCCTTGTCTCTATATTTCATCTAATCTCAATATCTCCTTTTAAACCTCTTTTTGCTTTGTAGCTCTTAACGAGGAGGATCGAGCGGGGCTTGTTAACGCTCTTAAGGTGAGTTTTACTACACGGCTTTTGGGTTGGTGAAGCGGGAGATTAGGTTCACTAATTGATGTGACTAAAATGATTTATAGAAATCGAATTTAGTGTAATATCAAACTGTATAAACATATAACCTAACAGGCACAACCCCCAAGGAGCCGTTCCTCTGGTTTTTCCGATCTGCTTCCATGGGCTCACAGGTTTTCTCCACCGGATTTTCTCTCTGAGAAGGAATGTTGCTCACCCTTGGGTCCCCACCTGGGCTCACCCGAAGAGTCATTCCACCGGTTAAACCTTTTGTGAAGTCTCGAAGGCAGCATATGTGGTATGGCTGTCTCCCACCACCGTCGAGAACTTTGTCGCAGGAAAGACCTCTCTCTCCTCCAGCGCTTCAGTCCTTGAGCTCTGCTTTTGCGATGGTGAAGCCTTCCTCGACTCTCCCTCTCCCGGAGCCACCAGATCCAGGCACCGATGTGGCTTTCCCGAAGAATCTCCCCGATCCTCCGCCTGACCCGCCCGACCCTCCGGATCTCCCCATGTCCCTAAGCAGATGCTCATCTGACGGCTTCTCCTCCACATGTCCTACATTTCCTCTTATCCAATTTCCAGATTTACTTGTTTCTGGTGTTGTGAGTACTTCAGAGTCTCAAGCTCTTTCTATGGTGTCTTTGAGGTGTTTCTTTACTGCTGTATGCAGAATCTTTACCGGTTTTTATCCGGCTCTCTCCACTGTTACCAGCCCTGAGGCCTTTCCCTCTATGGCTATCACCGGTTCCGCCGCTCCACAGCTAGGAGATCTCGTCACTTGCCTCAGCTCGTCTTCGTCCATTCTTCTCCAGGTTGGTTGCTTGAAACAATCTGAATCCGTTGTAGAGGTAGCGTCATTACCCTTTGTGCCCTCTGGTGGCTTTCTTTTCGCTTGTGTGCGACCATTTTTTGTGTTATACAGACCCTCTCCTGCGTTATGCAGACCATTTTCTGTGTTATACAGACCCTTTCCTGCGTTATGCAGTGTTATGCTTTTGTTTACCTCTCAATTACCTCATTATGAGGCTTTACCTCAGTATGAGGCTCTCCTTGCTGCAGCTTGCAGTTCTATTACCATGGTTGCTGCGTTTTGGGATGATATCCCCATTTCTTCTCTGTACCAGGTCTTATTGGATACCCATTGTCCACCTTCCTCCTTTATGGAGTTTGTTTGTCTCCTGTTTCCACTTGCGTTGTGTGGTTTTGATGTAGGGAGTATTGCGTCGAAGATTACCGAAACATTGGTTTCTTCTCTTTCCAAAGGCTCATCAAATTGGTGCATCGTCGCCTTCTCTTTTGTAGCCGACTTGGCGATTGTAATTTGTGCAGCTGTTGCTGGTTCAATCGTAGAACTTAGATCACTATATGTGCTCTCTAATTTCCAAGGCTTCGCATTACCTTCTAGCGCTATTGGTGTTGAGTTTCGAGGACTTCTCTGCATTGTTAGCTGCTTGAGTGATCTGCTTGCCTCAATCTATCTTTTGTTTTCTCTTATCTTGGCAGTTGTTTTAGCCAGTTTATCATGTATCGTGAACAATTTCTCCGCTTATGGAGAGTAAGTTTAATCTATAAAACTACGTTTGACCAAAAAAAAAAAAAAAAAAAAAGAAATCGAATTTAGTTTGAGGATTGTTTCCCTTGTTTCTTTGTCTTGATTTGATTGTTGTTCTGTCTGTTCTTGCTATGTTTCTGTGGCAGAACAAGTTGCAGAATTTGGACAACAGTCGGATGTCCTTGAGAACTTGATTCCGACAGTCAGTAAGCGTGTCAAGGTTATAAGAGAGATTCAGGCAAGTGAATTTTCATTTGTGATCTTGGAATTTTGCATTGGTTCTCTGATGACATTTTGTTGAGAGTCCCAAATATTATCTGATTTATGTTTTTTATTTTGCATTGCAGAACCAACATGATGAAATGGAAGCAAGGGTTTTCGAGGAGAGGGCAGCTCTAGAAGCTAGATATCAAAAGTTGTACCAGCCTTTGTACACCAAGGTATGAAAATGAGCTTTGATTCTGTGATTGTTAGCTTCCTATTATTAGAGTGTCATTGTTTTGATACACATAAAACCTCAACTAATAAATGTTTGATGAGACCTCTCTGTTGCTACTTAGATCAATAGTGATGTGTGTTCTTTATTCTTTTCATAACCTACGTGATTGTATAACTTGTATTGATTCTTTTCTAATGTGTTGATCACATACAGCTATATGCGTTTTCTTCACTGCTTCTCTCCTCTGTCTCTCTATTTCATGTACTAGAAATTTTCTATAGTGATTTTTCTATAGTGATTCATTAGTTTCGTGATTGAATTTTCTATAGAGGAATTCAAGCTGAGTCTATTTATAAATTGGGAGACTTTAAGGTTGGCTCAAAGGCACATCGAGAGAAAGACTATTAGCTTCAGAAGTTTACCCTTCAGTTCTAGGTTCGTATTGGTTGTGTCTATTACCCTTGGAATTACTGTTAGTGTGGGAGATCTAGCTGAAAGAAAGCTTACGGTTCGAGTACTGCGTTGAGAATCTTAATATAGACAACACCTCCTATTCTTTTTTCATGTATCATCAATGATGCTGCAAGATTCATCTCAAGTATCAACCATTTATGAAGCATTTTTGTTCCTTTGCAGTAAGCTGCAGCATTTATGAAGCATTTCTTGTCTTAACGTTCTCACTTTGAATATACAAATTTTGTGTTTTTTTTGCAGTGATCTTGATAACCAAGGTCTGAAGGGTTTCCTACCCCACGACCTATCAAAACTAAAACATCTTCAGAGCATGTAAGCCAATACATTATTCTCATAAACTGCAACTGTTTGTTTATCCAAGTGTCCACGAATATTGAACTGTATGTATATAAACAATTTAGTTATCTTGTAATGAAGAATAAGTCCATTTTTTCTTGTCCTGTCATTAGCTTTTTTCTTATTGCATTTTTTTCTCTTTGGTTGGTTCAATTGCTCGTGTGTTAAAAGTGTTTGGTCTTAAGTTGTGTAATGAGTTTTCTTATCTACTTGCAGTGACGTGGGAAGTTTGTGTCTTTCAAGAAGAATACAAGAGGAGAAATTCTTGCCTAGTTGGAAAAGGTACAACATTTATTTGCTGTTTCGTTGGATCTGTTAGATAGATTCTTCTGATAAGATTAGAATTTACTCTTCTGCTTTTGGATTTGAGTCGTGCTTCTTTGGAATTTTTGTTGTTTGATGTTTTCATTCATCATTCTTATTTTTCGGTTCCAGCTAAGTGTTGAATGGCTCCTGAAACACCAAACACACGCTCACAAACGCAGACTAATAAACTCTTATCCTATACGGACTTGAATTCATCTTTTTGGCAATGTAGATTGTCACCTTAGTTACACAATTTTCGCTGTGTATGGTTGTTAATATATATGGAAATAACTTGATTCTTGAAAAAGTCTTGACTCTTCTCTGGTCTTGGTTTGGATAAATAGGTTCACTTATTGTTGTTTCAATGCTAGTTTATGTTCTGAATCTGGTCTAGTTCAAGTTCCAATTGACATATTAATTCAGACAATTTTTTGTTCCTTCTTGTTTTATGATCGGTAAGTGGATGATTCAATTTTAATTCATAATATGTAGGTATGGCATCGGAGCTTCCAAAACGTCTTTTACGTCCAGGGAGAGAGCCTCGTGTTAGGCAGATCAACAACAAGTGTACAATGGCAACTTTGACTAAATTAGAGACGCATCTGCCCAACGAGCTGAATGAAATCAAGCGAGATCCTGTCTTTGGTCCGATTCTAAAGATTCCTGACAACGGTCTGCTTTATTCTGCAAGATTGATACACAGTTTCTTGTGTAGGCAGTTGGCCACTGATAAAAAACAAGAGATGTGGTTTGTGTTCGCAGAGTTACGATAACTCTGTAACTTGATCGTGCCCCCGATCTTCCGGTTGAAACTCCTGAGTGGTGGCTCATACTCACCTTCCGTCCCAATTGTTGAAATTTTTGTGTTTCTGCAACAGCCGTCGAGTGTTTCTTTAAGTAGATAAACCTACTTTAACGACGGTTCTATTGAAGGGTAGAAAACCGAACAAAAACGATAACCGCTCGGTCTGATATAATCTGCGTTTAATAAAAAAAAAATTAAAAGACCCTCCTCCACTCACAGGGAATCGAACGTCCCAATTGTTGAAATTTTTGTGTTTCTGCAACAGCCGTCGAGTGTTTCTTTAAGTAGATAAACCTACTTTAACGACGGTTCTATTGAAGGGTAGAAAACCGAACAAAAACGATAACCGCTCGGTCTGATATAATCTGCGTTTAATAAAAAAAAAATTAAAAGACCCTCCTCCACTCACAGGGAATCGAACCCAGATTCAACCGGGCTTGAAGAGAGGAATGGAACCAGTTAGGCTATTTTTTTCATTCGGTGATTGTGTAGCGCGAAATATACTTAACAGCTTATACGAACTCTTTTTAAACATTGGATATTTGTTTTTAAAAAAAACTCCTCCTTGCACTCACGAGGAATCGAACCCAGGTTCAACCGAGCTTGAAGAGAGGAAGGGAACCAGTTATGCTATGTGTTTCATTCGGTAATTGTCTACTACAAAATCTACTTAACAACTTACCCGTACTTTTTATAACATATGTTTCAAAATTTTTGGCTTCTAAATGAACCCAAGAAACGAAAAACATCCTTGTTTGTGTTCTCCAAACTGAGAAACAGGGACAAATCAACTAGAGGAGACCGACGAGATCTGAATTCAAACCACAAACTAGAATGTTTTCTCTTCTCAAATTGCATAAAAACGTAAAGGAATAGAAACTAAAACTGAAATTGTTAGAATCTGAACCTGCAACTAAATCGAAAAAAGAACAATCAAAGATGGACAAGCTGTGACTATATTGGTATATCACATGTTGCCCTGTTGTGTCCAGGATGCCCACACCGGCTGCACTTGTGCATTTTAGGCCCTTCTGATCCTTGCCTTCGTATCTTGTCTTCCACTGACTCATGTCGTCTTTTTCTTCTCCTTCCAGCTTGCCTTCTTGTTTCAGGAGGAAGAACTTTGTCATGTTCAAGTTCCACAGCAACATCCCAATCAGCCTCTGGAACAGTTACTGGATTAATGCATTCCTCATACGCCTTTCTCCATGCTGAAGTGGTATAGATTTCATCTGTGAATCGGTGCACTTCCTTTCCTCGGGAAAAAATCGCTGGAATAGCATGTCTGCAAGGAATTCTTCCTAAGTCATATTTTTGACATGTACAGCTTCTTGTTTCCAAATCAACAATGCAGTCATAGGTGTCTCCTTTCACTACAAAACGGGATTCGTTAACCGGAAGCACATTAAATCCTTGAGCCTTTGCAATCCTTCTGTCAATCTTGTTCTCAACGTCAACAGTTAGAGGATCCTTCTGCTTTGAGCTTAAATTCTTACGCTCATAAAACCACCTTGTTAGCATTTCTCGTATACTATCTAGCAAAGGTATTACCGGATACTCCCTAGTTGTTTTCAGCGCAACATTTATGGACTCAGCAGGGTTATTGGTCCTGATATCAAACCTGAATCCCGGGAACAGACAGCGAGCCCACGTACTTGGATTAGCTTCCTCTAGATATGTTCCGAGAGCAGGAGAGATGCTGCAAATTTGGCTGAATGTAGTCTGAAAATCGACAAGTCTATATGCTTTTGAAGCTTTTTCAATCAACGCCGGAATACCCTTTCTCTTGAAATATGTCACAACATTATTCAACAAATGGTGGATGCAGATTCCGTGCTTGGCTGAAGGGTAAACGCTTGCAATGGACTTCATAATTGAGGAATTCCTATCCGACACAAAAGCTAATCCTTCCTCATCAGCAATTACCACCTTCAGTTGCATTAAAAACCATGACCATGAACTATCATTCTCTGAATCAACAACCCCAAATGCAATAGGATACAAATTAGAGTTACCATCTACAGCTGTAGCTACAAGTAAAACTCCTTTGTAAATACTTTTCAAAAAAGTTCCCTCAACTACAATCACCCTTCGGATAGCATTGTAGAACCCTCTAATAGATTGACCAAATGAAAGAAAGAGATACTTGAAGTCACCATCGGAATCAGTTTCATAGTGAGTGTGGGTACCAGGATTAGCTTCTTTCAGTAAGTGCAAGTACTTTGGTATTTTACCATAACTTTGTCCTGGTATGCCTCTAACAGCGGCCACTGCATACTCCCGAGACTCCCAAGCGTGGTTATAGCTGATATCGCAGCCATGTTCCTGACGCATAAATTGCATAATTTCAGCTGGTCGTGGTCCTTCCTTAACACCCTCATATTTATGCTTAATCAGATTTCCTATTGTTTTGGCAGAAGGTGTTTTTCCGAATCCAGTTTTCTTTGAAGGAGCACATGTATGCTGATCCACCAACTTGGTTATTGTGAAATAGGTAGAACCTGGTAAAACCGATGCACATAAACCCCAACTGCATAGTCTATTTTGGCAACGAACATACCACTTAGACGGGTCAGATCTACCAACCTTGTACTTGAAGTTAAACTTCATTGCCGAAATTTGAAGAGTTTCCTGCAAAACCTCTTTGCTCTTAAAAATTTGCCCCATCTTCATAGAATTCAGCATCGAAGACCGAACATTATTTGAAGCAGGTTCCTTGGTTTCGGAAATTAGACCATCATCAACACAATCACCCTCAGCCTGAACGCCTTTCCCCTTGCTTTTTAAGTCACGATTCATAACTTCAGCCGGTTTCACAAATTCATCAGCTGATGAGGTAGTGCAATTGGCTCTGCTGTCCGTTTGATCAACAGTAGATGCAAAGGTCACACAGAGATATAAGGATGAACACTTCTTTGCACAACCCAGAAAAATATCCAGTTGAGCCTTGTCTGTGATAACAACAGGGGCAACGCCTAACTTCATCAGATCAGTTGGTAGATAACTTAACTCAACATTGACTACAGTGTGGTCCATTCCAAAATACTGTGCAACAGTCCTCTGTAACCAATCTAACGTAGCGTTACGATCCAAAGAAACCATTCTCCCTCGTTTTTGTTCATCTGTAACGAAGTTCCAGTTGTTGTTCACAGATGTTCTCCACACACCACATGAAACATAGGTATCCATGTTTTTTAAAACAAGAAAAAACGACGCTGAAGATGGATGAACAGAAGAAACGATGGAGGAAAAAAAAGATGAGGATGAGGGGAAAAAACGACGATGAAACAAAAACTGTTTTCCTTAATTTCCAAGTTTCTTTTTTTTTTAAAAACGATTTAAAGGTTTTTTCGTTTTTAACTATATATATATTTTTTTTTAAAATGGAAAATTATTATTTTTAGAATTTAGTTTAGATTTTGTAGGATATTCAGTAACCATATCCGATTTTTATTAGATTTTCTTAACTGAATTATGCAGAATATGAATTCTAACTAGGATAGAACAATGACAAGTAAATAGAATATATAATCTACAGAAGGTTAGAACAAAGAGAAACGGCTAGAATATAAATTCTAAACCTTTTAGAACATAGAGTAATGGATAGAATAGAACGGAACTTATTCTAACCAAGTTAGAACGAAGACAAAAACATAGAAGATGCATTCTAGCCCGAATAGAAGATTGAGCAAAGGTTAGAATAGATCGACACGTATTCTAGCGAAGTTAGAACATAGACAAAAGTGTAGAATATGTATTCTATCCAACTCAGAACATAGACAAAGCTTCAGAATATATATTCTATCGAAGAATAGAATGTAGAACAGATGATAGAATAGAACGAATACATTCTATGTCACCCTAGAATCTTTAGAAAAACTAGAATCTACATTCTACACAAAGTAGAACTTGACTAATACATAGAATGTATATTCTAGTCTAAAATCGAAAATATTTTCAATAAATCTATTATTTACAAAATTTATATGAAAAATATTTATTGAATCTTATCTTTCCTTTTCTATATTTTTCGGATTTTTTCAAATTTTAAAAATAATTTTTATGTATTTTCGAAAATTAAAATAAGGGCAATAAAGTCCAATGTTGCCCAAAAAAAGGAAAAGCATAAAGGGACAATTTGGTTTTCAATCTAGCATATTTAGATAAATCTCCCATTATTTATTTTATCTTAATATTTAATTTCTAAGTGTTTTCTCTGGAAATTTCGGATCCATCTTCAAAAATGATCTTTGGTTTTGCAGCTTAACTGAGATTACAACCGGTTCAGTTGTTGACAATACCATGTTTAAACCGTAAATCACTTCTTTCTAGCGTTCCAAATAAAATATTGCAATTGATTTAAATTAAATTCAGATATATGTTGATCAAATTAATTATGATCTAAATATTAATTAGTTAATTGATAAATTAGTAATTATTAATTATAAATATATCATCACAAAACACAAACACAATTATATGTTAAAATAGGAAAAACATAATAAAGAACTTAAATAAATTGGATATTGATATGGTAGTATAGGATATGCAAACAATAGTGTATATGATTTTTTTTTTAAATGATAAAATTATGGAATTGAAAAATGTTTTCATAATTAATAATTATTAATTAATTAATATTGTATAAAATAATAAATATTAAAAATCCTAATATTATTAAATCATAAAAGTTCTACTGTACTATGAGTCTATGACCAAGAAATGAAAAAAATGGTTAAGAAAGTGTTGAAAACTCTTGAGGATTTAGTAAATTCCTCACAGACATATATGTTATCATGTGCAAGGTTAAAATGTAACTCAAACTCTATAGACAGTAAATATAGCTGAGTTAGGAATCGAAGTATCGAACCACGAACTTAATCATGGATGAACCATAGATTTCTTAGTTCTTCCCACTGGGCACTGGCACATTGATGATAGATAGTCAAATTGAACCAAGATCAATAAGCGGCGATCGAAATCGAATGATATTCGTGTATTGGACTATGAATCTTGAAAACTTTGACTATAACCCACCACATTGCGCTTAAAATTATTACTTCCTTTTTTTATGGTCTATAATTTTACCCAACATCAATTATCCGTCAAATTATATTTGTCATCATTTGAGATACAGTACTAATGTTTAGTTGGTGTAGTTGGAAAAGATTATATAATTAGTCTCTAATTATGAAAGTTGGCGGTTAATTTTAATTTATTTATATTTTTCCCACCAGGGAAAGCCGTATATATACACAATACTCTCTCACATTTATTGTTTCTTTCTTTCGAAATTCATCGGAGAATCGGAGGGAGAGAGAGAGAGTTAGAATCAGCAAAAAAGAAGAGTCATGAGCAATATCACCCCTTCTCCATCTTCTTCCGAAGATGTACCTCCATCACCCAAGCGCACAAAGGTTTGTGATCAGAGAGATTCTTCTTCTCCATCAAAGACCCTTTCCGGTGCCATTTGGAGAGGTTCTGGTTTGAAATGTGGCGATTTCCCTTCTCATTTCAGTTGGACGACGGCGGCGCGAGTGGCGAGCAGCCTCCGGTTAATTCTGGTGGATGCGATGGCCCTCCAATCTCCGGAGTCGCCAAGAACGAGTCCTCCCCGGCGGCTACGGCAGCGCCAGTGTTGGAGTAAGCTTGAAGTAAAAGAATGTGGAGATAAGGATCAAGGAGTATATTTAGGAGCTATCTAAATATACATGCATATCTTTAGGAGTTATCTAATGATTGTATTATTCTTTAAAGGTGTTTAGAGTTTATCCATTGATCCTTATATAAGAGGAGTTGCCAAGTTGTGGTAAAACTCATAGGTTTGAAGAACTTAAGTTTTGAGAGATTTTCTTAAGTTAATAAAGAGAGGTATTCTTTAAGGTTGATCATCGAATCTATTTGCTCTATATTTGGTATCAGAGCACATAACCTGAGATCGTTTTTCTTTTCCACATAGCAAGTCGGCGGTGTGCTAAAGGAATACGATGTCTAAGCGCGAGGATGAGACAGAGGAGAGTTCTTCCTCGGCAAAGGTGAAAGATGGAGGCTCATCTTCCTCCATTAAATGTCCAATGCTGAACTCAAGCAACTACACGGTGTGGTCCATGCGGATGCGAGTCTTGCTTAAAGTTCATAAAGCATGGGAAGTAATCGATACTGACCTGGAGGATGAGGAGAAGAATGACATGGCAACCGCTCTAATCTTCCAGTCAATACCGGAAGCACTTATTCTCCAGGTTGGAGAACTACGTTCTGCAAAGGACGTTTGGGTAGCCATCAAGTCGAGACATATGGGGGCAGACAGAGTCAAAGAGGCGAGACTCCAAACACTGATGGCTGAGTTCGAAAGAATTAAGATGAAGGATACAGAAACTATCGATGACTTTGTTGGACGACTCTCGGAGATATCATCAAAGACAGCCGCACTTGGAGATGAGATCAAGGATACCAAGATGGTCAAGAAGTTTCTCTCCAGCGTACCTCGGAAAAAGTTTATCCATATTGTAGCTTCTCTTGAGCAGGTGCTCGATCTCAACAGCACAAGCTTTGAGGATATCATTGGGCGTTTGAAGGCGTATGAAGAACGCATATCTGAGGAAGAGGAAGCTCACGAAGAGCAGGACAAGTTGATGTACTCCAACATGGATACTCAATCTGAACGCGGCTATGGTGGAGACTACCGAGGCAGAGGCCGAGGAGGCAGACGAGGTAGAGGACGAGGAAGGACCAACGGAAACGGAGGAAGAGATTTGTCCAAGATTGAATGTTTCCGTTGCGACAAGATGGGTCATTATGCTTCGTCCTGTCCGGATCGTCTTCTGAAACTTCAAGAAGCTCAAGTTCATGGCGTAGATGATACACATGAGGCGGATGAATTAATGATGCACGAGGTGATATGTGTTAACGAATCTGCACCGAGATCAAACGAAGTCGTGTATCTGAATGAAAGGAAAGTCAAACCTAAAGACTTCGAGACATCTTCAGCTGAGAACAATGTGTGGTACTTGGACAATGGGGCAAGCAACCACATGACCGGCAACCGAGACTACTTCAAAGTCATAGACGAAAGTATAACTGGAAAAGTGCGGTTTGGAGATGACTCTCGGATAGACATAAAGGGCAGAGGCACGATTCTGTTCTTAAGCAAATCTGGGGATAAGAAGTTTCTTGCAGATGTCTACTATATACCAGATTTGAAGAGCAACGTAATTAGCCTCGGACAAGCAACTGAACATGGTTGTGATATTCGAATGAGAGAGGATTATCTCACCTTGCACGATAAGAGTGGAGTCTTGATCGCAAAAGCTATGAGGTCGAAAAACAGACTCTACAAAGTAACGATGGAGATGGTGAATACAAGGTGTTTACAAGCCAGAGTACAAAGCGAAATCTGTGCTACATGGCATGCGAGGTTGGGACATGTGGGAGCAGAGTCCATGAGAGCCATGATCAACAAAGGAATGGTCACGGGTGCGCCGCATTTTGAAGTTGAACGTGAAACTTGCAAATCTTGTCTACTCGGGAAGCAAACGAGACAGTCCTTCCCAAAAGCCACCAAGTATCGGGCGGAGAAGATACTTGAGCTCATACATGGTGACATTTGCGGACCGATTACACCACCTACTCCGGCGAGAAACAGATACATCTTCGTCCTGATTGATGATCACTCACGCTACATGTGGTCAATTCTGCTGAAAGAGAAGGGAGAAGCTTTCGAAAGATTTAAGAGGTTCAGGTCGATGGTGGAACAAGAAACTGGAGAATCTATCAAAACTCTCAGAACAGATCGTGGTGGTGAATTCACATCTCTGGAGTTTCAAAGTTACTGTGATCAGTCAGGAATAAAGAGACATTTAACAGCTCCCTACTCTCCCCAACAGAATGGCGTTGTAGAGAGAAGGAATAGAACCCTGATGGACATGACCAGGAGCATGATGAAGCACATGAACATTCCAAATTATCTGTGGGGAGAGGCAGTGAGACATGCGACGTATCTCATAAACCGTGTTGCGACAAGAACTCTAATCTCAAAGACGCCATATGAAGCTTATAAAGGAAAAAAACCGAATGTTGAACATCTGCGAGTGTTCGGCTGCGTCGGGTATGCTAAGGTAGATCTACCACATCTTAAGAAGCTGGACGACAGATCCCGTGTTCTAGTTAACCTCGGCATAGAACCAGGATCTAAGGCATATAGGCTACTTGATCCCACGAAACAGAAGATTGTGGTGAGCAGAGATGTAGTATTTGATGAGGACAAGAGTTGGAAGTGGAAGAACTCAAGGGATGAGTTCGAATTTGAAGAAGGAGCAATTCAAGTCGATTCTCGAGCCTATGAGAATGACGAGACAGATGATACTCACGGAGAGACAGGTGAACCCGAAGCTGTCAATGAGGTCGAGAGTGAAAATGAGACAGCAGCAGACGACGAAGAAGGAGAAGATCACAGTGAACCCTCTTTGAGACGATCAACAAGAGTGAGTACGATACCTAAACACTTTGATGATTATGTCTTGTATCTCGCTGAGCTAGAGTGCGAACGTATGCTGCTGCTAGTCAATGAAGAGCCTTGGGACTATAACGAGGCAAAGAAGGAACAAGTTTGGAGAGAGGCTTGTAAGGACGAGATCGCATCCATCGTTAAGAACAGAACTTGGGATCTCGTTGATCTCCCAGCTGGAGCAAAAGCCATTGGGCTAAAATGGGTTTTCAAGGTGAAACGAAATGCTGATGGCAGCATAAACAAGTACAAAGCGAGGCTGGTGGCAAAGGGATATGTGCAAAAGTTTGGTATTGACTTTGAGGAAGTATTTGCTCCGGTGGCCAGAATAGAGACAGTAAGGTTCATTCTCGCATTAGCTGCTACAAGTGGATGGGAGGTTCACCATCTCGATGTGAAAACAGCTTTCCTCCATGGAGAGTTGAAAGAGGTTGTTTATGTTACACAGCCGGATGGATTCGTTGTTCAGGGGAGCGAACACAAAGTTTACAAACTGAATAAAGCGCTGTACGGACTGAGACAAGCTCCAAGGGCGTGGAATGAGAAGCTCAATAAGGTGCTTAAGGAATTGAGATTTACGAGGTGCTCTAAGGAAGCTTCCTTGTATCGAAAGGAAGAAAATGACCACATCCTACTAGTAGCCGTATATGTAGATGATCTCCTTGTCAGTGGTTCAGATGTTGATGCTATTCTTGAGTTTAAGGAAGGAATGAGATCAAGATTTGAAATGAGCGACCTTGGAAGGCTGACATATTACCTTGGCATCGAAGTAGCTCAACATGCGAATGGGATTACACTCAAACAAGAACGGTACGCGAAGAAAATCCTGGAAGAAGCGGGAATGGCTGAGTGTAATGCAGTACAGAGTCCAATGGATGCTGGTCTGAAACTTTGCAAGGCACAAGAGGAGAAGTCCATTGACGAGAAAGAATATAGAAAGAATATTGGGTGTTTGAGGTACCTAATTCATACGAGACCAGATCTTTCTTATTCTGTGGGTGTGTTAAGTAGGTATATGCAAGAGCCAAAAGAATCTCATGGCTCGGCGTTGAAGCAAGTCTTGCGATATCTAAAAGGGACACTCACGCTCGGACTCACCTTCAAACGAGGAGAGCAAACAGAGATTGTTGGGTACAGTGACAGCAGTCACAATGTTGATGTAGATGATGGGAAAAGCACAACGGGCCATGTCTTCTACCTCAACAACAGTCCAATCACATGGTGCTCTCAGAAGCAAGAGACCGTAGCCCTTTCTTCATGCGAGGCAGAGTTCATGGCTGCCACCGAAGCAGCTAAACAAGCGATTTGGATTCAAGAGCTTATGAGTGAAGTAGCTGACAAACCATGCGAGAAGGTAACCATCTGTGTCGACAATCAATCTGCTATTGCTTTGACTAAGAACCCAGTGTTTCATGGTAGAAGTAAACATATTCATACTCGATATCACTTTATCCGTGAGTGTGTTGAGAATGGACAAGTTAAAGTTCAGCATGTTCCTGGTAATAAGCAAAAGGCAGATATATTGACGAAGGCGCTAGGAAGAGTCAAGTTCAAGGAGATGAGAGATCTCATTGGAGTTCATGAAGTGTCAAGTGAAGACTTCAACCTTAAGGGGGTGAATGTTGGAGTAAGCTTGAAGTAAAAGAATGTGGAGATAAGGATCAAGGAGTATATTTAGGAGCTATCTAAATATACATGCATATCTTTAGGAGTTATCTAATGATTGTATTATTCTTTAAAGGTGTTTAGAGTTTATCCATTGATCCTTATATAAGAGGAGTTGCCAAGTTGTGGTAAAACTCATAGGTTTGAAGAACTTAAGTTTTGAGAGATTTTCTTAAGTTAATAAAGAGAGGTATTCTTTAAGGTTGATCATCGAATCTATTTGCTCTATAGCCAGCACGTGTTATCCATGGTCTGTCGTCTTCGTTTTTCCTTATCCAATATGCGAACCTCCTGAGTCTGATGATCTTTTTTTCAATTCTTGTTTGTTCTTGGATCGGATATGTTTTTCTAGATACGGATCCCGAGTACTCCATCCCGTGGTGTAGATTGATATCACAGTCTAGGAAGGTTGGTTTTTAACCTCCATGGATCAAATTTACTAGTTAGAATTCTGGGCTTTTATCTGTTTTTGTAATGTAATTCTTCCATGGACGCCGTATTCCTGATAACCTGAGCTACTTATGAATTTCAGTATCCAAGCATTAGCATTCATGGATCTCGCGTCACTATTGGTTCTAGTAGTACATGCTCCTTCAGATATCCGGACCCGGCAGCAAGTGAAATACTGTGCACGATCACAGGAGGACATTACAGTGATGTAGCTGTTCTACAGGTCACAGGATGCAAGGGATCTGTGCTCTATAACAGACAACTTCTCGACATAAATTTCAAACAGTTGCTACAGTCTGGTGACGAAGTGATTTTTTGTACATCCGCGTCCTGTGCTTACGTATCCTCATTTCATCCCACTTTTTTTATTTTTTTCCTTTTTCCTATTCGTGCAAGAAGAAAAAACGTCCTCATTTATTAGATGAATACAGTATCTCCATGTGGATACACATTAGTTTCCCCTTAATTTCTATCAGATATTTCAGATGCCTCCAGGAAATTTTGTACAGTTAGGAGATCCGTCAGCTGTAACAGGTGCTTCAATTTTGGCATCTCTTTTAAAGCTTTAGGCAGGACTTGTCTCGTTTTAAATCACCAAGCCATGCATCCAGTAAGAGCCACCAACCTACTTCTGTGGTCCCAGGTGGCGCAGAGCTTAGAACTGATACCATGAAAAGGATGCTTTCTCTTTTTTTACCAAGTCATAAAGCTGCAGATAGTGAAGCAATCAGCAGTCAGAACCCTGATTCCAGAATGGAGGTAACTACGCTGCGTTTCCCTTGGACCCTGGTGTCATCAACAACATTGGGCATCATATTAACAAAGCTGGTATCAGATATTAAGCGAGTTGACGGCAAATTCACAACAAGCTTCAACGTCAGGCAATGGTCTCCCATCTTCTATATTCAGAGAATGTATTCAAGCTGGTATTGTTCAAGGCAAAAGCTTGCAAGTCTCATTCGAAAAATTTCCCTATTATTTGAGGTACTTATGCAGAGTCAAGATATATACTGTCTTTCACACGAATCATCTTTTTTCTTGTCTTTGGTAAATTGGGCTTTGCAATGGTACTGTTCTTAATTTGTTTTCTGTATGCTGATTATGGTCTTTCTGTTTTATTGTTTCAGTGAGAATACAAAGAAAGTCTTATTAGCTGCTTCACATATACATCTCAAGCAAAAAGTATATGCCCAGTATCTCTCCGACTTGACCACTTTGAATCCAAGGATATTGCTTTCTGGTCCCGCAGGTTTGTGGTATCTTTCGTGTGTGGTTCCTCTAGTTTCCTCTTCTAGAATTTTTTTTGCGGCAACAACACTTTTTCTTTTTGGCTGGAATTGTTTCAGGGTCTGAAATATACCAAGAGATGTTAGCTAAAGCACTTGCCAAGGACTTCGAGGCTAAATTGCTTATATTTGACACCCATCCAATTTTTGGGGTAAGATATTATTTCTTTTCTTAAACATAAGTTGCTTTTGTGACGAGTAAATGTTGGTTTGTTTACAAGACGGAAACCATCTACACTTATTTGTCTGTTCCTAATTATGAGTATGAGACTACCGGAAGTAATTCCTTGTGCATCCGTTCTGCAATTTCCTGCAGGCTCTGACTTCTGACAAATCAAAGCAGAGTCTTGAGCTCAGTGATGCAGCTTCTTCTTGTTCATTTGGAACTCCAGTGAATCATACTTTGAAGAAAGGCATGCCCTTTTAATTTTTTTGCAACAGTTCTTTTTCAATATTTTTGGATTTTTGGTTGATGATAATTCATTGGAGAAGAAAACACTTGCAGGTGACAGAGTAAGATTCCACTGGCGGGGGACATGTACCGAAAGCGAAAGGTGTGATATTTTTGTATATTGTATGAATTTGAATATTTTTAGGCTCTGTTGAAGAATGTTTCATCTAATACTAGAAATGCAAAGCTTATTGAAGTTACTATATTTACATTCAACAAGTATATATGTGTTTATAAATTTGTTTCCTATTTTTATCTTATTCTAAATATATTTCTGGAATTTTTTTAAAGCTAGGCTTAAGGAAATATCTTCTGAACTTTTTCTCTTGCCTTTCACTCCATATCTAAATGATCCACTTTTTTACTTAATCTTATTAGGGGACCTCCTCATGGGGCTAAAGGGAAAGTTGTTTTACTATTTGATGAGAATCCTTCATCTAAAAAAGTGGGCGTTAGATTTGATAATCCCATTCTTGATGGAGCCGAGCTTGGTGGTCTGTGTGACATGGGACATGGGTTCTTCTGCAATGGTACTTCCTGTTTTGTAGTGCGTTGCTTACTGGTCCCCAGCAGCTCTTGTCTCACAAACTGTTTCTTCCGTTTCCTTTTTTGTAGCTACTGATCTTCGGTTTGAAAGTTCTGAGGATCTTATTAACACATTGTTTGAGGTACTTGTTCTCTCAGTTGCAAAGTAATAAATTTGTTCTTGGTCTTTTATATTTCCATATGTTTATATCTTTATCTGTTTCCAGGTTGTCCGTGTTGAAAGCAGAACTTGTCCGTTTATTCTATTTTTGAAAGATAGTGAGAAGCTTGTCGTTGGAAATTCCGATTTGTACTCCGCGTTTAAAAGCAGACTTGAAGATCTCCCAGAAAACGTTATTGTGATCGGTTCACAGACACACTCTGATAATCGACATGAGAAGGTATTTAATGTGCAATGCTTTTGCCCCAGTTGCATGCGTTCAGCTCATTTAGTTAAATAGAAATTTGTCCTAGGGCAAAGAAGTGCGATTCCTTTTTTCTTTATGCGTTTCACATCGCAGAGTATTTTCTTCTCTTATTGTTACCTTTGCTTAATGTCCCAAAGGCAACGAATCTTCTGACGAAGCTCTTTGGGAATAAAGTTACAATTCACATGCCAAAGGTTTGTTACTATGTTTTACTATAGACATAAGCATTCTCGTCTGTTGGCTGTCAAATAAATCTTGGACTTAATGGAGCTAATTAACCGCAGAATGAGGATCTTCTTACCCTGAACCATAAGTTGGATAGTGATGCTGAGACTCTGAAAATGAAGGCTAATCTTAATCACTTGCGCATGGTATGTCTTTCCTATGAATATCTGGTATGGGACATGAAATTTAGCTGTTTTCTTGGATTTAATATGTAATTAGAAAAAAAGTAATGGCAGCATTTTTTTTTCTGGACACAGTATAAGTACCAAATATCATATTGAAAATCAACGAATTCCATCATTGCACCTACATTGGTGTACAAGGTTTTCAGAAGATTTAAGAACGAATCCATAATTGCATCTTCATTCAGGTGCTGGGACGACGTGGTCTGGAATGTGAAGGAATTGAGACGCTGTGCATGAAGGATCTCACACTTCAAAGCGACAGTACGTATGTTTTCCCTTAGTTGGGGATGATGACAAGAATTGACAATGGAATCCTTTTGAGTTAACTTAGACTTTCTGCTTCAGGTGCAGAAAAGATCATTTTATGGGCTCTTGGTGACCATTCAAGACGTAATCCTGATGCTGGTCCAGATACTAGGGTTAATTTTTCCCTTGATAGGTAATTGGCAGCTTGTCCCTGTGCATTACTGCTCTGATATATCTGTTTCAGTACTGAGTGCGAGCCTTGGATCTTTGCAGCATAAAATTGGGAATTGGAGCTTTACAGGATTTTCAAAATGAATCTACGAGCGCAAAGAACTCTCTCAAGGTTAGCACATTGTCTTGGAATAAACTGAATTATTTGCTAACTGACTAGCATTATCCTTTCATGTAACAACTGTTTCATTTTCCCTGTTGCTTTCAGGACATTGCGACAGAAAATGAGTTTGAGAAGAGGCTTTTAAGTGATGTTATTCCGCTCAGTGACATTGGTGTTACATTTAATGACATTGGGGGACTTGAGAATGTTAAAGACACCTTAAAGGAATTGGTAATACTTCCTTTAGAGCGGCCTGAACTATTCTGCAAAGGGCAGCTAACAAAGGTGGTTCTCTTCTCTTCCTTAGGTTTCAGACTGATTCCCTATGTTTTATACTAGGTCCTGCCTTGAATTTATTACAGATGTAATAAAGGCGCAGTTTTTATTTGAGTGTGCCTGTACGCATATTCTTGATTTTTGTGGAGTAATGATGATACCGCAAAAGACTTCTAGGTGTTAGGAAAATATAAAGTAATCGTGTTTGAACATGTTGGTGGCTTCCTAATCAGTCCGCTCTTGTTCGTCTCTATGCAGCCTTGTAAGGGAATTCTCTTATTTGGGTCTCCTGGAACCGGAAAGACTATGCTTGCAAAGGCAGTGGCAACGGAAGCTGGTGCTAACTTCATCAACATCTCAATGTCAAGCATCACCTCTAAGGTAACAGAAGACCTGTAAAGTTAGACTCTTCCGATCTATACAGGGACTCTCCTGTTTAAGCTTGTGTTCTTCTCAATACTGCAGGGGTTTGGTGAGGCTGAGAAGTATGTCAAAGCTGTCTTTTCGTTGGCCAGTAAGAATTCCCCTAGCATTATCTTTGTGGACGAGGTATTTTTTCATGGTCAATTCGTGAGATAATGTTACTTATAATCAAAGCAATGACATTTAGAATATTTTTACTGTCTTGTAGGTGGACAGCATGCTAGGCCAAAGAGGAAACCCGGGGGAAAGTGAGGTCACGCGGAGGATGAAAAACGAATTCATGGTTAATTGGGACGGTCTAAGGACGAAGGAGAAGGAACGTGTTCTGGTTCTTGCAGCCACAAATCGGCCTTTTGACCTTGACGAGGCTGTCATTAGACGGTTCCCCCATAGGTAATCTGGACTAAGCTTTTTTTTTTGTCAAATTGACATGACAGTTATAGGTTGTGTAGCGTTTGTGGTATTGACTTGTGCAGGTTGATGGTGGGATTACCAAATGCTCCGAATAGAGCACAGATACTAAAGGTTATACTTGCAAAAGAAGACTTGTCTCCTGATGTTGATTTTGAAGGAGTTGCTAGATTGGCTGATGGATATTCTGGAAGCGATCTTAAGGTAAATCCCTAGTAATAATACCTCTATCCTTTGTTATGATCTGCCAAACTGATAATGAACGCAAAATAATATGCATATATTCTCTTCTGGTGCGCGCAGAATCTATGTGTCACTGCTGCCCGCCGTCCAATCAAGGAGATATTGGAGAAGGAAAAAAGAGTGAGTTTTGTGTGTATTGAACGAATGAGCCCCTTTTTGTATAAACATTCATGATGTTACGTAAACTTGTCTGTAAAATAAAATATGTTTATGATGGGATATATATGGTAGGAGCGAGTTGCTGCTCTGGCTGAGAGTTTAGTTCCTCCAGCCCTAAGTGGAAGTTCTGATATCCGAGCTTTGAACATGCAGGATTTCAGATACGCACATGAGCAGGTAAGATCTACTTTTGTTGTTTTTGATTTCAAATCAGAGGTGATGGCTCAGAGAACTGTAACCGTTGTTCCTTGTTGTTGAATCAGGTGTGCGCGAGCGTCTTGTCAGAGTCGAAGAACATGACAGAACTTCAAGAATGGAACGAACTCTACGGGGAAGGTGTATCTAGAAAGAAGAAATCACTCAGCTACTTCATGTAGGATTGAATATACTTGAGAAACCATAACTCAACTTTTCGTCTCTTAAAGAGCTCTCGGCAAAATGTGTTGTATGTAATTCCATTTTTGTTCAGGGGAATATAGATAAAACATGGGAAGATTCGACATTGAAACAATGTTCAAATGAGAGGTGTGTTTTGTTGTTTCCTGTCTTTTGTGTTTGTACCACCTTAATGTAGTGAATTCCGACAGAATACTCATTAGTTTCAAATGACGGGGAGTTACTATCCAATAGTAGTTGGTTTTAGATTAATAGCTGATTACAAAGCGAATTCCCCGATCAATCTTTTATAATCGTATGAAGTATGAACTAAGGGTTTTGCAGCTTAACCGAGATTACAACCGGTTCAGTTGGTTGGTAGAGTAGAAAGGATCCAAGTTCAAATCCAAAAGTAGCGCTGGACGTTCGGGTTCGGGTTTTTCGGATTTTCGGGTTTTCGGATTTAGGTTTATAGGATCCATTCGGGTTTTAGAAAATTTCGGGTCGGGTATGGTTAGTAATTTTTCGGGTTCGGATCTATTTTGTAATACTATACAATTCCCATTTTATATCAAATTCAATTCGGATTCGGATAATACCACTTCGAGTCCGGATACCTATTTTTAAAATAACATGTTTTAACTAAAAACACATAAAACTAAACAATAAAACTAAAAAAAAATTCTTAAACATTATAAAAATATGTTTGCACTCATCCATCTTAAACATAACAATAAAAATAAGTTATAAAATTGAATTTTCAAAATATTTGAAAGTAATCAAATTATACAAAACTATGTAAAAATGGTTAATGTCGGATTTTTCGGGATACTCATTCGGGTTTCGGGTCGGTTCGGATATTACTCACAACCCAAAATACCTAATTCTATGTCTCATATATTAATTTTTTTAAATCCGGTTCGGATCGGGTTCGGATATTTTGAATGCAATTCGAGTTTGGATTCGGATTTCGGTTAGAAGTGCGCAGCGCTATCCAAAAGCTTGAAAAATTCTTAATTTGGGCCACCTCTCAACTCCTCCATCTCAGGGATCACTCCGGTGAGAGGAAGCAGCGAATCAAAAATGCCAGATCTGGTCGCGACGTTGCCTTCGCCGTCCTCCGCGCCGAGATCCGCCTCGGACTTCTTCTCCGATCCTTACGACTCTCATCCTCTATGGTTCAAGCCTTCCCTCTTCCTTTCCCCTGACTTCGACTCCGAGTCCTACATCTCAGAGCTCCGTACATTCGTTCCCTTTGACACTCTCCGATCCGAGCTCCGTTCACACCTTGCATCCCTCAACCGTGAGCTTGTTGATCTCATCAATCGAGACTATGCTGATTTCGTGAGTTTAAGCACTAAGCTCGTCGATATCGATGAGGCTGTAGTCCGCATGCGCGCCCCTCTCCTTGGTCTCCGCGAGAAGATCACTGCGTTTCGTGGATCCGTGGAGGCCGCACTTTTCGCACTAAGGAGCGGATTGCAGCAACGTTCCGATGCTGCTGCTGCCAGGGAGGTTCTGGAATTGTTGCTTGATACTTTTCATGTGGTATCCAAGGTACATGATTTTGGTTTCTGAATCTTAATCTTCCACTGAGCAAGTGTTTTCCGCGTCAATCATCCTTTTAAGGATCTCGATCTGCTTCTGCTCGTCATTGGTTCCATATTCTAGCTATCAAATTGCTTGCAATTATTTACTGTTGCTGGTTATAAGATCTGGATCACGGGACGTGTACAAGCTTGCCGATCATTTTTGTTTACTCTAGTATATAGTTTTTTCAATATCCTTAATGCAAAAACCATTGTACTTCCGTTTACACTGAGCAAAGACGTTTCTCCATTGCCTTTTATTTTCTTTTTTTGGTTTATTAAAAAATAATCTGAATGATTGACGTAGAGAATGTCTATTCACTGTGAATGCAGGTTGAAAAGCTTATAAAAGTTCTACCAAGTGCTCCTTCTGATTGGCAAAACGAGGATGGTGTTTCCTTGGGAAGGAGCTCTATGAATGTTGAAAATTCCACGCAGCAAGATGGCACAACCATGAGAGAAACCCAGAGCATGCTTTTGGAAAGAATAGCTAGTGAAATGAATCGGCTCAAGTTCTATATGGCCCATGCACAGGTCTCCACCATGCGTTTACTTTCTTTTTCTTTTGCGCAAGTCACAGTTCCTTGTCCATCACAAAATATAGATTACATTAGGAATGCACCTCTGTTCCTTTTACTGCCAAAGTGTGAACATCTGGACAAGTTTTCCAAGGAATATTTTGAGACAATTGATGGTAGGGAATGTTTGCTTTCTAGTCCTAGCCGTTCTCGAGTGTCAAAACTAGTTTTGCGTATCCTGGGGATCAAAACTATTTATGCGTATGGGGATTGAGAAATGGCTGGGCTGCTAGGAAAATTCATAGGCTTTAATAGTATTGCTGACAAAAGAGATCAAAAGAAAATAGAGTATATGAGATGCTACCTGGTATATATTGTGAAATCTCTGGTGTTCTGCAAAAAATCTATTATACTTGTTAGCCTCAGAAGACGATAAAAAAGTCTTACGGCTGATGCTCATTACTTTCTTCTGTTATGCCAGTACAGAACCTGCCGTTCGTTGAGAACATGGAGAAGAGGATTCAGAGCGCTAGTGTGTTATTGGATGCTAGCCTGGGTCATTGCTTCATTGACGGGCTGAACAACAGCGACACAAGCGTTCTTTACAACTGCCTGCGTGCATATGCTGCCATCGACAACACCAAGAATGCAGAAGAAATTTTTCGTACAACGATTGTGGCTCCATTTATACATAAAATTGTTGCACGTGAAACATCAGCGGATATTGCTGGAACGTCGGGAGATGAACTTGAAAACGATTACAAGCAGATCAAGCAGTTTATTGCGAAGGACTGTAAAATGCTGCTAGAAATATCTTCAACGGGTAATTCGCTCAATTATCTGTGTTCATATTTATTGTAGATCTACGATTGTCTTATTAAAAGTTATGTTCTTTTCTCTGGCAAAGAAGTCTTACTTTTAAACATATAAGAAGAATTTTACGAAATTAACACAGTACCTAGATTTCATGACTTATTATCTTCATATTATTATGTAGTAGCAATCTTGTTCGTTAATAACAGTTGGACATTGTTTCCTTCTTAGTGTTATCGTTTTATATTTCACTCAGTGTACTCTTTGCTTGGTGTCTTGTTGCTAAACCAGAAAAATCCGGTTTGCACGTCTTCAACTTCTTGGCAAATTCAATTCTGAAAGAAGTTCTTTCGGTAATCCAAAAGGTCAAACCAGGAGCATTTTCTCCTGGAAGGCCTACTGAGTTCTTGAAGAATTACAAGGCAAGCTTGGATTTCTTGGCATATCTTGAAGGTAGGATAGCTGATCTATATATTTCTCAGAGCTTGACCTCATTGCTTACCAGATGCGTTTTGAACTAATCTTCATGAGTCTTATACAGGCAAATAGTTTAATTTAACACTAGGTGATGACATTATTTGGATATTTTTCAGTAGAGTCACGTCGTATACTTTTTGTGAAGGTTATTGTCCGTCAAGGTCTGCTGTCACCAAGTTTCGAACTGAAGCGGTATGTATCGAATTCATGAAGCAATGGAATGTGGGAGTATACTTTTCACTGAGGTATTTGAGACATGACATTAATGGCGGTTGACTAACTGTTAGATTAGTGGCTTCTCGGCTTCTCTAACTCGAAAATGCATAATTTCAGGTTTCAGGAGATAGCTGGAGCCTTGGATTCTGCGCTTACTTCTCCTTCTCTGGTTTTCATTCAGGATTCTGATTTAGATAAACAAGGCTCGCCCAACTTAATGCTCAGACAGAGTGCTACTCTTTTGGAGAGCTTGCGTTCATGCTGGAAAGAAGATGTTCTCGTTTTCTCTGCGGCTGATAAATTTCTTCGATTGACCTTGCAACTTCTTTCGAGGTTTGTGAAATTTTGACTGTAAAATTATCCACGCTTAGTTTTTGATTCAGTTCTCATTTTGACGATGTATTAATGACATGTAGATATGGCATTTGGGTGTCATCTGCGCTGCATACTAGAAAGGGTAATGCCAGCCCGAGTCCTGGATGTGATTGGGCAGTTTCAGCCACTACAGAAGATTTTGTATATGTAAGTCATTTTTTATCTGGATTGTCTCTCAGCTCCTCTTATTTTCGTGTTTACTGAATCAGCTGCAGTTATGTTATGTGCGCAGCTTAAAAACTGCATCCTTTTTCTTTTGCGGACTTAATTTTAGAATTTAAATGACAAAAAATGCTGTGGAAAACAAGTGAACTCGAAATATCTGCTGTTCACATAAATACATGAAAGCTGGTAATATAGACCGTATGGTTGATCATTTGACTTACACATCTCCTTCCTTGCAGGTTATACATGATGTAAATTATCTAGTCTCAGAAGTTAGTGGCGATTACCTTGGACATATATCACACCATTTATCTTCATGCTCCACTGAAGTTGTTGATGTGGTGAGGATGAGCATGTTACAGGGTGGTGATAAACTAAAGGACGTCTTACCTTTACTTACCAACACAATTATTGAAGTCATTGTTGAAAAATCTGTTGAGGTAAAGCCCTGAAGAAGCATTAGGTCCATTGTCTAATTTATGCACTTCAAAATTTGTTTGACGGCCTAACCTTAATGATCACCTGCAAGAACAGTGTTGACTATAATTTGATTTATAGCTGAATAGGTTAGTGTTATTCTCCAAGTATCACACATGGTAAATGCTTTCATATCTTTTACAGGACCTAAGGCAGGTCAAGGGAATAACGCAAACATATAGGTTGACTAACAAACCACCGCCGGTTAGGCACTCACCATATGTCGTTGGCATATTGCGTCATGTAAAGGTATTAATTCAGGTTTGGGGTTGCGGTTTTAAGAACGTTCGTAGTTACTGGATTGATGGATTCTGATGGGTTGGTTATTGCACCTTCTCTATTGATAGGCATTTTTGGAGGGAGAAAAGGCTACACGTTACTTGACGCAGGAAACAAGGGAGGAGGTACTGCTTCGAACTGTCACTGAAATTACGAGGCGGTATTACGAAGTAGCTGATGAAGTTGTTAGCGTGGTAAGTATTTTGTTTGAAACACTTTATGGGGATTATTAATTACTACAATTTCACGAGTGAGCTTTTAATACTGAGATTAATCATTTATAAAACCATAGAGAAATTCTTCTAAATCTTTCCAATAGTAGTATATTATGTTAAAGGGTACTGATTGTAACATGTTACAGGCCAGAAAAACAGAGTCATCGCTTCAGCAATTCCGTCGAAAGGCACAAAAACGAGCAGGTGCAGCATCAGGTGTCTCTGACGACAACGTATCTGAAACAGACAAGATGTGTATGCAGTTATTCCTTGATACTCAGGTGACCCTTCTCATGCCTCATTGGGTCAAATAATAAAAAAAAAAAATCTGAAAATAGTAGATTTAGAAAGAAGTGTAACATCATCGGTTTATATCTCTCTTATTAGGAGTATGGCCGAAACATTTCTGCTTTGGGGTTAAAACCGGCAGATATCCCGGTTTATCGTTCCCTCTGGCAATGCGTTGCACCTGCGGATAGGCAAAACATAATCAGTGTTTGAGGACTCGCAACTGCATATTCATACACCATTGTGGGTATCGTATATCTTCTAATAATAGGAAGTCGTTTCTTATTTCGCTCTTTTTTTATTTCGTTTGCATAACACTGAAGAGAAGAAGAGAGGTTTATTCGGAAATTGCATTATGATTGAGAGATCTATGAATTAGTGTCAGCTTTGGGCCATTCAAATCTTATTTTCATCATCTTCAGTATATAAACACTTACCAAATACTAGAAGTCAAGAATGAAACTTTTATTTTACTTTCTAGTGATTTAGAGATGAGGGTCTATCAGTTTTCGTATAAACTAAACCAGATAAATGACCAACGTATCAAATACTTTGTATAATTTTTTAATAAAAACAAATATTTTGTCTAATCTAGAATATTTTGTCTAATCCAGATTTTGTTCTTGTAAAACTGGATTTTTGAATGGAGTGAAAAAAATTAAGATATTACACCTGCACTGAAATCATGTGATAATAATTACTCATCGTTTAATTTATTTTGACGCTGGACATAATATTTGTAACTTTTAACTTATAAATTAAACTAAACACCACGTGGTAAACGAATACAGCTACTGATCAGCTCAAAATAAAGCATATGGTTTGTTTTTTTTCTCAAGCATATAGTTTTTCTTTTTTTTTTTGAACGAAGCATATAGTTTTTCATATTTCATTTATGATTGTGTCGAATATTATAGTTGAAAAAATGAACTACACAAGGGACATAAAAGATTAGAAAATTAATTTAAAAGTGAAAAAAAATGATAATGGCAGAAAAATAGTCAAAACCCTAGCAAGACGTGGACTCTGTTGACATATCTTTACCTTAACTTACAAGAGCCCCCAAAGTCCTCATTGCAGAACACAACGCAGACAATAAGCAAAAGCCCAGAAATAATCTTCTTACATGGCTGAAATCTCGGCGACTTCGTTTCCTTCTTCTTCGTCGTCTGCTCTCGCGGTTCGCAGCCCTCACAATGGTTATCTCTCTGTCCTCATTTCCTTTCTCGCGCTTCGTCATCCTCTAGCTCGAAATTTTCTAATTGTCCAGTTTTCTAGCACACGCCGTTTCTAATGTCTAATTTTATTCCGAAAAGCTTCAAATGGGTCTCTGAGTTATTGATCTCTGATATGTCGGAAATTCGGAACAAATTATAGTCGAAATGTAGCTGACATATCTAATATGTTTTTGCAGGTAACTTAAGATGTCAGAATGTAGCTTGTCTGAGAACCACCTCGTCGTTTCAAGAGGTATATCCAATTGGAATTGTCGCTTTTAAAAACAATTCGTGTACCGATCTTGTATCTAAATTCCCACACGACCTCTTTCTCTCTATTTACTTTGACTGAATTGCAGTTATCCGTGAGCCGAAGCCAGCTGGTTGGCAATGCTCTTGCTATTGGTCATGTTCCCGGAACCCGCAGCGGCAAGAATCAAGGTGAAGTTGTCATTGCAATGAATCAGCCCGTTTCCTTAAAAATATATATACTTTATTCCCTCTGATGAAATTTCCATGTAGTAGATTGAACATCTTGTATGATGTCTTCCTTATCACGTTTTAAACGCTTTGTGGTCTTCATAATGCACAGCTATTCGAGCTGTACTCTCCGGTGACGAAAAAACTGTCGTGGCCGCTGATTCAAAGGGTGCCGGGCTTCGTGGCAAACTGAAAAAGGTCGTTCTAGCTTACAGTGGAGGCTTAGACACCTCCGTCATCGTGCCATGGCTTAAGTATGTTATTTTGCTTTTCTCGAGTTCATTTCTGACCTACAGCATAATAACTTCTTAAATCGCCATGCTTTGGTTTTTGAAACAATCATTTAGATAGCTTTGATGCTATTTGTTTCATGAAAGTTAAATCTTCACTTATCTTACATGAAACCATTTGTTCCGCAGGGAGAACTATGGCTGTGAAGTTGTGTGTTTCACCGCAGATGTTGGTCAGGTACACTACTACATTAGTGCCAACTGCTGACTATTTTAGTCCAGGAATGAAGTTTTGTGTAGCATTCGACTTTATGTCTTCTCAACTTCTAAATTGTTTGATATGAAGGGCATAAAAGAGTTAGACGGTTTGGAACAAAAGGCTAAGGCGAGTGGTGCTTCTCAGTTGGTCGTTAAGGATCTCACCGAGGAGTTTGTGAAAGATTACATATTCCCTTGTCTCAGAGCTGGCGCCATCTATGAACGAAAATACTTGCTTGGTACCTCCATGGCTCGACCTGTCATTGCTAAGGTAACATTTCGAGAGGTTTTATATGACTATGCTGTGAAGGAACCCCAAATATCTCTAACATATGAATACATCTTTTGAATTTCACTATTATCTCTAATACAACTTGTAAATAATTAGGCTATGGTAGATGTAGCAGCAGAGGTTGGAGCTGATGCTGTTGCACATGGGTGTACTGGCAAAGGAAATGACCAGGCAAGTACTTAGAATCTCTTGCTATTGCTCAAGTCTCACATCGAAAAACACACACTTATGGGTTCTTACAGTACTTTTTCTTTCTGATTGATTGACCAGGTTCGGTTTGAGCTCACCTTCTTTTCGTTAAACCCTGAACTTAAAGTTGTGGCACCGTGGAGAGAATGGGAAATCCAAGGCAGAGAAGACGCTATTGAGTATGCGAAGAAGCATAACGTTCCTGTCCCCGTGACAAAGAAATCTATTTACAGCCGGGACAGGAACCTCTGGCACCTTAGTCATGAGGTAACATTAAAGTCAACTGTTGATAGACATTCACTTTTTGGATACAAACGATCCAGATTATCACATGCTTCAATTCCTAATACTACGTACTTCTGGTCTCTGAAATCGAACATCTTTGTTTTCTTGAAAGGGTGATATATTGGAAGATCCAGCAAACGAGCCAAAGAAAGATATGTACATGATGAGTGTAGACCCCGAAGATGCTCCTGATCAGCCTGAGTAAGTTGCTTTTCTCTAAAACTTTGTTTGGTATGTTGACTGACATGTGAGTCTAGCGCAAGAGGATTGTTATGGATTGTAGTTTGTTAACAGCTCCCTCTCAGCAACTGCCGTTGGGAGAATGATTTGGGAGTGTTTAGGACTTGTCTAGGGTTTTGGATTGGAAATTGGATAATATTGTATAGAATTATCTTGTTAATCAAGTATCTCTGTGATGTGAAGTACTTTTACTGAACTGAAGAAAGAAAGAGTTTACCGATTTATCCTATCAAATACTGTAGTATGTATTTTACAATCTGCATCATAACTTATGGGTACTTGAATGATCTTGTGCTTCAACAGATACATCGAGATCGGGATAGAATCTGGACTTCCAGTGGCACTCAACGGGAAGGCTCTCTCTCCAGCTTCCCTTCTCTCTGAGCTAAACACAATAGGAGGAAAACACGGCATCGGCCGGATCGACATGGTCGAGAACCGTCTGGTTGGGATGAAATCACGTGGTGTCTATGAAACCCCCGGAGGCACAATCCTCTTTGCAGCTGTGCAGGAACTAGAATCTCTCACTCTAGACAGAGAGAGCATTCAGGTGAAAGACTCATTAGCACTGAAGTACGCAGAGATGGTTTACGCGGGAAGATGGTTTGATCCGCTCAAGGAGTCCATGGACGCTTTCATGGAGAAGTTAACTGAGAAAACCACGGGATCCGTTACACTGAAGCTGTACAAAGGATCTGTGTCGGTTACGGGGCGTAAGAGTCCCAACAGTCTATACAGACAGGACATCTCTTCGTTTGAAGGGAGTGAGATCTACAACCAAGCGGATGCAGCCGGGTTTATTCGGCTTTACGGGCTTCCTATGAGAGTTAGAGCGATGCTTGAGAAAGGCATCTAGAGAGGGCTTCATCATGTCTAGTTGGAACTGAGTCTATTTCCATGACATTAGAAGATCCGTCCCTTATGGTGTTCAAGATTTGATGCGTTTAGCTTCAACTTCTTCAGGAATAATTGTGTTGTCTTTCTTCACTTTGTTTTCGTTTTGGAGAAACTTAATAAATCGAATAATGTGTTACTGTGAATGATGAATTTTACGGTTGCATTAATCACAGTTAATCATTTGCAAGTTATTGTTTTTACAGGAAAAAAAGAGTTGGACGATATAATGGAAAAAAAAAAAATCTGTTTATTTTAACGAAATAATAATGTTTTTTAACTATTTCTTTTTACCGTAAAGATGAGGAAAATTAACGTTAGTGTTAACTCAAGGTTAAAAAAGGTTATGCGAAACCTACTTTTTTATATAAACAGAAAAAGAAAACTCATGTGCCTTAATATCCGGTTCGCTCTTCCTCCTTACTCAAGCAAACAAACAATTCTCATTTTTTTCGTCTCTCTTTCTCAGATCCGTGTGAAGGTTTTTTTCCCTGAATTGAGTGTAGAGCAGCCATGGACGGTGGAGCCGAAGGATCTCAGCAGCCTCACCTTATTCTAGCACACAAGCTCTTCCTCCTCACTCATCCCGATGTCCAAGACATCGAGAAAGTTCAGCTCAAGTCTGAGGTCTTGGATTCCATCAAATCCGATGGTAAAGTAGCTTGCTTTATCTAATCAATGACCATTGGTTTTGAAAATTGCTCGAGTATCTTCTTCGGTCTTCTGTTCCTGATGTTGGGTTTGTGTTGTTTTTAGGTATGGCTCCCTTGTACGAAACCCTAGCGGCGTCTTCAGTGCTGGAATTGGATCAGAGCTTGTTAGATTCTATGCGGGCTAATAACGAGGAGGAGCTTAAGAAGCTCGACGAGAAGTAAGCTTCCTCTTTCCTATTGCTTCTATATCTAGATTCTTCTGGTTTCCCCATTAGGCAGTTCTGGAGAATTTTGTTCCGTAGTCAGCCTACTAGATACATATACCAATAGTTTACGATTAATAGTGGCTGGGTTTCCACCGCCGATGCAAAAGATTACCACTTTGCGAAATTGAATTTTGTGCCTTGAAAGTCGATTTCTCGTATTAGTGGCTGGAAGCTGTGGCAATATGATCAATTGGGTCTTGTATTGGATGTTACAGAGTTGTGTGCAGTTTTAGATAGATTGGGTGGAGTTAGGTCCTGAATTGGATGTTATTGTGTAGCTCATGTTATGATTTTGTGGGACGGAGTTTAAGATTCGATTGAGCCTTTCCATCACAGCATGATGTCTTAGTTTTAAAGTTGGAGATTACCATTATCTAATCTTGCGCTCCATAATAATTTTTGTATAAAACCTCTTCTGCCTTTTTCTATGGTGTTAAAAATCCATCCTATCTTACATATCTGTGGTGTTGATGTTCCCTTGCTTATTCCTTCCGTTCTCCTTTGTTCAGGATTGCAGATGCAGAAGAAAATTTGGGCGAAAGTGAAGTCCGGGAAGCTCATCTTGCTAAGGCTCTGTATTTCATCAGGATTAGTGATAAGGTTTGTGAACATCTCGAAGTTAATATTTATGCACTTTAGAGAACTTCCTTAGCCACTAATTTTTTTGCTTTGTGAATCTAGGAAAAAGCTTTGGAGCAACTAAAACTCACAGAAGGAAAAACTGTTGCTGTTGGGCAAAAAATGGACCTTGTGTTCTATACGCTGCAGCTAGCGTTTTTCTACATGGACTTCGATCTGGTATCCAAGAGCATTGACAAAGCGAAAAAGTAAGTGTCGATTAGGCTGTTTGGCTACATCTTTTGTGACTACTGACTATCCTTAAGGTATAGTGCAAATGAAACCGTTGATCTAAAACTTTCTGTTTTTCCCATGCCAGATTGTTTGAAGAGGGTGGTGACTGGGAGAGGAAGAACAGGCTGAAGGTCTACGAAGGCTTGTATTGCATGTCCACCAGAAACTTTAAGAAGGCTGCCAGCTTATTTCTGGATTCTATATCAACCTTCACGACTTATGAGATCTTTCCCTACGAGACTTTCATTTTTTACACCGTCCTGACGAGCATCATAACCCTGGACAGAGTTTCTCTTAAGCAAAAGGTATTTGTCGATGTCTCAGTCCTCTACTTCTGAATTTAGTTATGGATAACATTCAGTTTGTCGACTGGGCATTAAAGTGATGTGAATCTTGATTTTTTGTTGTGGTCCCTTTGTGTGGATGTGAATCTTTTAATGTAAAATATTAAGGTGCTACTAATTTGACAGGTTGTTGATGCACCTGAGATCTTAACCGTGCTTGGGAAGATTCCGTTCCTTTCCGAGTTCCTGAACTCCCTATACGAGTGCCAATACAAGGCGTTTTTCTCAGCATTTGGTGAGTTCAATTCAATGACCAGATTCGCTTATTGAACTGTCTTATTTGTGTATGCGTTATGCTTGCTTTGTCTGTGTTGATAATAGCTTCATTGTTGGTGTATTATCACAGCTGGAATGGCGGAGCAGATAAAGTTTGACCGTTACTTGTACCCACATTTCCGGTTCTACATGAGGGAAGTGAGAACGGTGGTGTACTCTCAGTTTTTGGAATCTTACAAGAGCGTGACGGTTGATGCGATGGCGAAGGCCTTTGGTGTTTCGGTGGATTTTATTGATCAGTAAGCACACTAACAAACGCTCAATTACATTGTTCAGTATCTTTTTAGTTTACCAGCTCTCTCTGTAGAAGCGATGAAATACCAATGATCATACAAAGTCAAAACTGACATGAAATAATGTTTATCCAGGGAGCTGTCACGCTTCATTGCTGCTGGGAAGCTTCACTGCAAGATAGACAAGGTGGCAGGTGTTCTGGAGACTAACCGTCCAGATGCAAAGAATGCACTTTACCAGGCAACAATCAAGCAAGGGGATTTCTTACTAAACCGGATCCAGAAGTTGTCTCGGGTCATCGATCTGTGAGCTTGTCACATGTTTCTGTTTAGCTCTTTTCTTCAAAAATTGCAACTTGGAAACTCAAAACGGTAAAATCTCACGGTCTGAGAAACGATATCTGAGATCAATACCCGTCGGTTCTCTTGTCTCTTTCGATTCTAGCTGTCTCGTCTCGTTTGACTCTAGTTGATTTGTTGTTTATCAGTGGTGAATTTCACAAGAACAAAGAGCAAGTTTGGTCCCCAAAGCTTTTTCTTTCTTTTTTTGGCACCAATCAAATTAGCCTGTCATATAATCAAAATGGTACCAAGATTGAAAATCATCAAAATGCATGTTTCGAACATTCCTCTTGTTCCTTATTGAGCTTGATCAAATCTTTGATGATCTTAATTCCTCCCGTCTTTGCCTCTATTCTCATCTTCGTCACCTGAGACAGTGGATTAAAACATTGCAGAAGAGAGCTAAATCTTAACATCGAAGTTTGCCGGGAAAAGTTTCATCTTATGGCTCTGTTTTTTGTTTTGTTTTTTTTTTTCACTTCGATTGCAAGACCAATAAGTTCTGAATCGTATCTCAGCTTGGATTTGTTAAGAACACACCCCGAAATTCACAATCAATTGAACAAGGCTGTAAGTTAAACAAATTTAATTTAATGAATTTTGGTCATCGATTCCGGTTACCTACATTTCGGCGGGAACAACAACATTCCCGTAAAAATCATATTATCACTCAGAGTTGCAGATATTTCAAGTAAGGAGACTTGGTTTCTTTCCTTGAAACAATACAAACTCGTTTTAGATTACATGTGCATAGCTCTCGAAGACGGACTGAGCGAGCGGTGTAACGCCGTTTCGACGGCTGTCTATGTGAAGCTTTTAGCGCCACACACATTTCTTTGCTTTTATCCTCTTTTCATTTATCTCTTCCTAACCATCCTTCGAAATTTCCTCAATTTTAGACTTTTTTTTTTCTTTCTAAAACAACAAGAAGTTGAAAACTTTGAGACTTTCCTCGCGAGATAATGCATGCTATCGATTTCAAAGAGATTCAGGAGAAGCTCTCTGACGGTTTCCGCCCCTGGCAACGGTCGTTTCAGTTCTGGGCTCGTGCCTCCGATATCTACACCGGATACAAGGTTTCTCTTCGACGGTACTCCTTTCTTCTACTTTCATTCCGGATACACTTTCTTATGTTTCAGCAGATTTTATCAAACTGTGTTGCTTTGTTGTGTGCTTTTCTTAGGTACTTCAACTTCGAGTGAGCTTCGTCAAGGATGTCAAGAAGCAAGAGGAAATGTGGGAGACGCAGCATGAACTTGCTGCTCACAAAATTTACGCTATGTGCTCTGACCTTGGTGGGTTCTTCCTTAAGGTACCAATGTGAATTGGCTTTTTCTTGGTTGAGACTGTTCTCAAGGTTTTTGATGATCACTGTTGCTTATGAGTTATGATGAGTTTTTCTCTCTCTGTTCATTTTCTTCAATAGGTTGCACAGATTCTAGGAAAACCTGACCTGGCTCCAGCTGCGTGGGTGAGAAAACTCGTCACCTTGTGTGATCAAGCTCCTGCAACACCATTCGATGCGATACGAGCTGTCCTGGAGAAAGAGTTAGGTAAAAGCATCGGTGAAGTGTTTGAAACATTTGATGATAGGCCTCTTGGGTCTGCTTCTATTGCTCAGGTACTAGTCTAGAGTCTTCGTCACTCAGAGTATGATAAACCTGTGGAGAGTACTACCGTGCATGCTAGTATATCACTCAACATATATGCATGATTCTTGATTTCCTTTCGTCCCCCTGTCCTGATTTGCATTAGGTGTATCTTTTGATTTATTTTTGGGCATGAAACTCTCTAGTGGGCCAGTGGCATCGTCAAGCTTAGGTTGATACATAATTATATAGTTTTACTATTCAAAGATGAATCGTTCAGTTCATGAGGTTTATTGGGAAGTGTCTTTGTTTGACACACACTGGTTTTGGGAGTTAGAACCACAATGCACCTGTTGTTTAGTTGGTTCGAGATAGAAAATTGAGTAACGATTTTTTCTTCTTTCTGTTGCTTCTGTTTAGGTTCATCGTGCAAGAGTGAGAGGTGACAAGAGGGATGTTGTTGTAAAGGTAAGGACAATCAGGAGACAACTGAAAGCTTCTTCGCATTTTTCAACTGTTTCTGAATGTGAAACGACATGTTTAGGTCCAACATCCTGGCGTTGAAAAATTGATGATGACAGATATACGGAACTTGCAAATATTTGCGTTATACATGCAGAAAACAGATATCAAATTTGACTTGTTCTCCATAACAAAGGAGATGAAGAAGCAGGTATTTATCATTCTCTATGTCTTGTAAGGATATCTGGTAAAGAATTTTACTGTCCCCAAGTCACTAGAAATCTTTTGTGTTTCACTGTTAAGATTGGGTATGAATTCGACTTCAAAAGGGAGGCCAATGCAATGGAAAAGATTCGACGTTTTCTTTATGATAACAACAGAAAAAGTCCTGTTCTGGTTCCCAGGGTGCTGCCGCATTTGGTGACTAGGTATTTATTCTTATATTAGCATTTATGTTTCTCTCAATAATGGTTTAGATTTCTTTAGTTGTCCTGTTTCACTGATCAAGAATTATGATTTCTGTCTCTTTTCATTCAAGACTTTTTTATTTTCGATTGTATTGACAAATGAGTGCTGATCATCGGAATATTCATAATACGCACAGGAGGGTTCTGGTTATGGATTACATTAATGGAATCCCGATCTTGAGACTCGGTGATGAGATGGCCAAAAGAGGTATAAATCCTTGTGGTAAAATAGCAGAGGCAGCAAAGTTGTAAGCTCCTCCATTATCTCAGATTGTTATTTTCTCAGTGCTTGATACCTATTATGTTCTAGAAACGGACGGGCTCTCTCTGCTTTTAGTCTTTATTTCTTGGCTAGCATCTGGATCTTGTCACACGGAAAAATGTTTTTTTTTTTTTTCGGTATTCCTACAGCAATATACTTAGCAGTTTGTCTCAAGCATATGGCCAAATGATACTGAAGAGTGGTTTCTTTCATGCGGATCCACATCCTGGGAATATCTTGATTTGTAAAGGTTCAGAGGCAAGTCATCTTTTGTGTGTAATTGACTTGCTGTGGTCTTTTGATTTGTCTTACTATTTTACCGTATATGTATTTTGAGTTGTGATCTTGTTTATCGTTGTCAGGTTGCACTGCTGGATTATGGTCAAGTGAAGGAACTACCGGACCATCTGAGACTTGGTTATGCAAATTTGGTCATTGCCATCGCTGATAACAATGCCTCATTGGCATCACAGAGCTTTAGGTAATTCCAAATTTACTATTACTCCTTTACGTTTGAAGTAACTTCGTTTTCACCGGCTATAGTTTTAGTTGAAGCTCAAAATTGGTATCGCTGGTCATAACCGATGCTTTCAGAAGCAAATATTTTGGGTAGGAACCAGTGGATAAAAAGAATAATAGAATTGCCATTTTGCTCCACATATTAAACCTCATCACTAAAGTGAAGTTTGTTAGAAGACAAACTTGAGGTTATAAACTATGATCATCACATGCTTGGTCGATATGGGTTCACCATGTATCAACATGATAAGTCGGAGACAAAGTGGAGAAGGAATGTCTTTTATTTTTCGAAATTTTACTGTTTGATGTATCAGCAACACCTTAGTTTCTGCTCCATAACACATCATGCCTGTGGGACTTGTTTGTCCTATCTTTAAGTGACTACTTAGGACTCTTCGCAAACTCTTTTAGAGTGAGTATGGGATAGAGTCTTGTGATAAGGAAACTGTCGGCGAGAAGCCTTTTGTTACTTATGCTGGTTAGAGTCAGCTGGTCAGATTAGTGTACCATATGATGATCCTGGTTGTTTCCATGGTGAATAATTAGGGAGCTCGGTATAGTAACAGTTGCCAAGTGTGCGAATGAACAGCAAGAACTTCTCCAGTTAGCAAAAACAATGTTCGACACAAAGATGCCTCCTGGTATAGCAGTTCTACAACCTTTCTCAGAAGAGTCTTCGATCAAAAAGATTTCCGTTCAGGTAAAAGCACAAACATGTATTCATCAAGGAAGAATGAGAACCGCAAAACAGTTGTGTCTGTGTGTGTGTGTTTGGATAAACTGCAAAAACTGACTGTGTTTGTTTGTGTGTTGTGGGTAGGGATTTCCAGAGGAACTTTTCTCTGTTCTTCGCACGGTGATTCTGTTAAGAGGTCTCAGCGTAGGGATTGGGCTTAATTACTCGTGTGCTCAACAGTGGAAACCTATTGCCGAAGAGGCTCTGCTTGCATCTGGTAGACTCTCAACAGGTTAAGACAGAGAACGACTCTTTTGTAGTGTTTTTTTTTTTCTTTTTTTAACCAAAAGTTGTTTTTTTCTTATAATGGAATGCAACAACATTTCAGGTAGAAAGCAGAAGCGTAGATATAGTTCTTTGAGGAGTATATACCCAGGTGGACATTAAAAACAGAAACAGAGAGAACAGACATGAAGGGATTAGTTCACTTTGTGAGAAACTCTTCTATTTTATTTCAAAAAAAAAAAAAAAAAACTCTTCTGCGTTTTTTTCTTGATTTGGATTGTTTCATGTTGAACACTCATATTTATGTTACTGATAGTTAAGTGCTAATTTCTTCTACAACTCTCTCTAATTATTATCCTAATTAATAGTTATCCATTATTTTCGAACATTCTTTACTTCTTATCTATTTTTCTATAGCTAATCAATAAATCTGTGTACTTTTTCTTAATTTATGTAGATACAGGCCCGGCGTTCAGCATAAGCCACCCAAACCATGGATTAGGGCATCCAATTGAAATGGGCATTTTTTCGAAAAAAGTTTAAAATACCTTTTGTTTACAATTAATATATACACAAACTTATATTTTTGGGACTTCTAATAACGTTATGAGTTCTTGTTAACATGTATCGGTTAAGTTTAAAAGATAGTTAAAACTTTAAAAGATAAATCAATTAATTAGTTTGTCCCCTTATTTTATTGATACAAAATTAGACTAATCTTATTTATGATCATTTTTTGTCATTGTTGTATTGAGAATATCAAGGAGTAATTACTTTTAAAAAATCAGAAAATCCAAACAAATAAGTGTAACATCCCATGAATTTAACTATACGCTTTCAAAATAAATTATTGTTAAGATTTAGTTTATGAAATATTTATCTATCAAATAAGAATTTGAAATAAAACAAAATTGAAAAATTCCTAAAATAATTTCGGTGATGATAAATTAGCAAAAAAAAGTATTTCTTTACTTTCTCTTTTAATTTATAAAAATGTATTAAAATATATTCATTTGTTATCTTATTATTAATAATTTTCTATAGCATAAGCGTTATGTATAAAAACAAAAAAGTAATAATTATGGATATTCATATATTATATTAATGAGAAGATTTTTTAAAAAGATTTCCAATTTTAAATTATTCGGATTTCTATCCAAATGTAAAAATATTTAAGTGAAATATTTTGAAATTAACTTCAAAACATTCAGAGCAAGCTAAGAAAAATATCTTATAATGAACAATTTCTCCTCACTATTCCATTGCATTAAGAAACAAATCTATCTTCTTAGTAGCTTTTACATGTTTTTTGTTTTAGTTTTAGTTTTAGATAATTGAATTATTTTAATTTATTTTCAGAATACAGAGCAAAGTGACATACAATCTTCAATTATGTTTTTATCTACTAAAATCTTTCATAATTTTTGTTTAGTAGATAAACGAGATTGTTAGAAATCTCTTCATTTAATTTCACTGTTTATGAAGTTTTTCTTAGTTCTAGTGAATCGTGTTGTGAAGATTTAAAATTAAAGTTTTTATTTGAAGTCATCCTACCAAAATTCGAAACAAAGAATTAAAAAAAAAATTATCTAAACATATATCATTACTAGTATGAATTATTTGCGAAATTTTATAAACTGTATGATATGATAAGGGCATAGTTTAGAAATTTGTTTAGGGTATTATAAAACGTCGCACCGGCACTGTCTATATACTTATTATTAATAATTTTCTATAGCATAAGCGTTATGTATAAAAACAAAAAAGTAATAATTATGGATATTCATATATTATATTAATGAGAAGATTTTTTAAAAAGATTTCCAATTTTAAATTATTCGGATTTCTATCCAAATGTAAAAATATTTAAGTGAAATATTTTGAAATTAACTTCAAAACATTCAGAGCAAGCTAAGAAAAATATCTTATAATGAACAATTTCTCCTCACTATTCCATTGCATTAAGAAACAAATCTATCTTCTTAGTAGCTTTTACATGTTTTTTGTTTTGTTTTAGTTTTAGATAATTGAATTATTTTAATTTATTTTCAGAATACATAGCTAAGTGACATACAATCTTCAATTATGTTTTTATCTACTAAAATCTTTCATAATTTTTGTTTAGTAGATAAACGAGATTGTTAGATATCTATTCATTTAATTTCACTGTTTATGAAGTTTTTCTTAGTTCGAGTGAATCGTGTTGTGAAGATTTAAAATTAAAGTTTTTATTTGAAGTCATCCTACCAAAATTTGAAACAAAGAATTTAAAAAAAAAATTATCTCGTGCAAACATATATCATTACTAGTATGAATTATTTGCGAAATTTTATAAACTGTATAATATGATAAGGGCATAGTTTAGAAATTTGCTTAGGGTATTATAAAACGTCGCACCGGCACTGTCTATATACTTTTTTATTCCACAATTTTATAAACTGTTTTTTTTTATTCTTCTGTTTTTTTTTATTCTTCTTATTTTTCCTCGTCTTTTTTCGACAGGCAACAGGAGGAATGGGCAAGTTTCTGAAAAAAGTCGCTCTCCATCTGACGATCATGGGTGTTGAACACGGCATCTGGAAGTACGGACACCTCTTTCCCATGATGGTCGACAATATCCGCCGAAGTGTTTGCGAGAGGCCGCCGACTCAGCCGCCGGTCTTGCTGGAGTACCTTCACTGCCGCCTCTGCACAGAGGCAGCTGCCGCCTCCGCCTCCTGCCCGTCAAAACGGATCCTTTTATTTTTTCAAAGTTTAAATGGCTATTAGGATGAACTTTCGACATCTACGGACTACGGTTTAGTAAATTTTCACTTACATCTACTTTTTTTAAGTGTGAGTTTCTCAAACACTACTTTTTTTTTTGAGCTAAACTTGGCACTTTTGGTTCCAGTTCAAAAAAAAAAAAAAAGAAGAAACTTGGTTAAAATTCTCGTTGTTTTTTTGGTTAAAATTCTTTTTTATTTCACTAATTAAACCGAAAATCCAAATGGGAAGATCTCAAGAGAAAGACAAGTAATTCCTTTTTTTGAAAAGACAGAATAATCGGCTCCTGATTACAATTCGTATGATCTTTGGTTTCGCAGCTTAACCAAGATCATAACCGGTTAAGTTGGTTGGTAAAGTAGAAAAAATCCAAGCTCAAATCCAAAAGCTTAAAAATTCTTTATTTGGCCACCGCTCAACTCCTCCATCTCAGGCATCACTCCGGTGAGAGGAAGCAGCGAACCAAAATTGTCAGATCTGGTCGCGACGTAGGCGTACAAAAATTGTACACTGATTTACTATATATTTAGATTTTATACGTCTCATATTACATATTTCTAAATAAAAATTGAGAATACTCTCAAATACCATACTTTCATGTTTTTGTGACAAAAATACCACACCAAGGTGAAAATGACAAAAATAACATTTATTTAATAGTTTAAAGATAATTAAACTAATAAATTTGGGTTTAAAAATCATTAATTAGGGTTTAGATTTTGGGTTTTAGGGTTTATGTTTAAGGGATTGGGAAGAAACATATGAAAATAAATGTATAATAGTATTTTTTCTCTTCAAGAAATGTCATTTTTGTCATTTTCACCTTGATGTGGTATTTTTGTCACAAAAACATGAAAGTGTGGTATTTGAGAGTATTTCTCAATTTTTATTTAGAAATATGTAATATGAGACGTATAAAATCTAAATATATAGTAAATCAGTGTACAATTTTTGTACGCCTACGTCGCGACCAGATCTGGCATTTTTGGTTCGCTGCTTCCTCTCACCGAGTGATGCCTGAGATGGAGGAGTTGAGCGGTGGCCAAATAAAGAATTTTTAAGCTTTTGGATTTGAGCTTGGATTTTTTCTACTTTACCAACCAACTTAACCGGTTATGATCTTGGTTAAGCTGCGAAACCAAAGATCATACGAATTGTAATCAGGAGCCGTAGTAGATAGGGTGTTTGTAGCTAAACAAGCTCCAGAAAAAAAAAGAAAAAAAAATACATTTTATGTTTTTCTTTTGAAGACTTTCTTAATGGAGATTTACTTACTCTTACGATATGATAATGATGATGTAACTAGATACTTATATTTTGGTGAAATATTATATTATAAAGACCTATTATCCTTTCTTAATTTTCCTGAATTTGGTAAAATATAATTTCCTTAAACTTTCTGATTCTTGATTTCTCCTAACTGGTATGCGAAAATCACTCATTACGCTTCTTCTAATTCCCTTCTGTTCCAAAGCACTCTCACTGAGAAAAACTGGAAATCTTTGTTTGAGTGCTTTCTTTCCGGTCAAGATCTTCTCGGCTTATCTAGGCCAAGTCCAGCTGCTACAGCTACTGTCACCAAGACAAATGAAGATGGTTCCTCGTCTCAAATCCCTAATCTTGAACTTTCTCTCTGGCTTTCTTTCCGGGCAGCTTGGTTTCTTCTCCGAAGATCTACTCTCTCTTGTGGTAAACTGCTCAACCTCTCAAGCTGTCTGGCTTGCTCTAGAAAAGCACTTCAATCGCTCCAGGTCTTCTCGTCTATTTGAGCTCCAAAGAAAGATCCAAACTGTCACAAAGCAGGACAGACCATGGCAGACTACTTAAAAGAAATCAAAGGCACTCTATGCCCTTCAAGGTCTCGGTCAGGAGTATGAACCCATCAAAACAAGTATTGAGGGCACCATGGATACAACACCAAGTCCAAGTCTTGAAGTTGTCACGCTCGGCTTAAAGGCTTTGCTAACCGCTTGCAATCCAAGTTACCAGCTTTCTACCACTGTAAGTCCGAATCTTACCTTCATCACTGAAAGGAGTTATGGCAACTATGAGAGCTATGGTTACAACAACAGAAGAAGAAACTCTTAAGAGGGTAAGAGGTTCTTACAGGGGAAAAGGACGTGGCAACAGATCTCTCCTTCTTCCTCTGCTTATCCATCAAACTCCTCTATTTTTTGTCAGATCTGTAACAAAATGGGTCATCCTACTATGAAGTTTTGGCACCGCTTTAACAACAGCTACCAGGTTTACGAGCCTCGGACATTTGCTCTCCCAGCCATGCGCATAACTGAGGTCTCAGAGTCATCTGGCCCCGAGTAATATCCAGATACTGGGGCTACGGCACATGTTACAAACAACCTAAAACAGCTTTCACAAGCTAACCCATACTCATGAAATGACAATGTTATGGTGGGTGATGGACCTTACCTACCCATAACTCACAGTGGCTCTGCTTCTTTGCATTCTGAATGCGTTTAGCTTCTTACCAAAAATGATGCTTGATTTTGATATGTTCACTTTTATGTCCTGAGGCTTCATTATATTGGGCCCATACATTCTTCATATATTCCATTTGCACCTCTTTGGAGGAAAAACATACTATTATTAGTAAAGAGGACTTGCAGAATTGGAGGACAACTATGGATCGTGAAAAAATCGATATTTTATTAAGAGGCCTCTTTTATTAATGTCCAGTGGTAAAACTTTGGTAGTAAATGATAAAAGAAAAACGAATAGTAAATGGAGAAATACACTCACAAAACAAACAACCAAACAAAAAACAATATGCATTTTAGCTTTCAGCCTTTGACAACGAATCTATGGTATTAAAAGAATCAAATTACAAATATTAATCTTTGTTTTAGTTCTTATTCTTCCTAAAAACGATCTCCGTATCAAGCCCAAACCCATCGATCTTCCTGACCTCCAAGACCTTGGATCTCTTAAACAGATTCACCAACGGTTTCACACTGTACAGATCGTTCGCCGAGTACTTATCCGTCTTCCCATGAAGCGACACGTGTATGACGCAAACGCCTCCGGGCTTGAGCGTCCGTTCGATCTCCCCAACGAACTTCTCCGGGTAAAGCGCGTGATCGAACACGTTAGAGAATTCGAAATCGAACGTCTCCGCGTCGAACGGCTGCGCGTGGAAGTCACCTTTCACCACCAGAGGCGGACGCGGCACCAGATCTATCCCGACGGAGTCCTCCACGCCGATCAGCCTCAGCGCCGCCACCTCCTGCCCTACTCGAGCGCCGATCGAGAGCGCCTTGGACCCGTTGGAGAGGAGACCACGTTCGCTCAGGCGTTGGAAGAAAGTGGAGAACACACGCACCTTCCTGTCCCAGTCGCGCGTCGTCCACACCTTCCGTAGCTTCGGGTTCTGAGTTTTGTTGAGCTGGTGCTGGATGTAAGCCTCGTACGAGGTGTATCCACGACGGATCCGTATCCCTTCGTCGTCGACGGAGGAGGAGGAGGAGAGAGGACGGCGGATGGAAGCTAAAGGGAAGGCAAAGAAGAAGACGATGAGGAGAGAGAGTGAGAAGAAGAGAGAAACAGTGAAGGGTAGTTTTGGAATTATAAACTTCATTTTGTGATTTTATTAGCCTCGAGACTTGTTTCCTTCTTTGGTAGTCAGCATATATTGTTGTTCACTTAATTCAAGGATTAAAATAAAATAAATAAATAAAAACTTGATCCAATGTTTCCGCTTTGCTAACAAAACAGCCCCAAAGTTACGTTCTGAGCAATAAAGGTTTTATCTTAAAAACTGGTTCCTCACGAAAACAAGCGTTTTAAGTTTTTAACATCCGAGAAAAGATTGGCTCCCTTGCAGAATTCTCAAAGCCTAAAATTGCAACAAAACAACCACAGGGACGCTCAAGAGAGAAAGAAACTTGTACATTCTATGACATCACCACACTGGTTAGCCTAGCTTAGCATCTTCGGTTAGGGAAGTTACAAACGACGATGAAACCCAACCATTCTTCTTCGCATGCTCCACATAGCCATTGAACTTCTCCTTTGCATTTGGGATGTCTAAAGCAAGATCTTCAAGCCCGTCTTTGACTCTAGTGAACCCTTTGCTCATCTGGTTTATGGTTATGAGCCCTTCACCAAAACTCTCCTGGAGAAGTTCCAGCACCATCTTGTCCTTCTTCTTCTCCATGGCCATGACCAGCGCCTTTTTCACCACCTCATGGTTGAAGAAAGGCATGCCTAGCTCACGGATGCATTTGCATGCTTCTGACACGAGCCCTGAGCTTTCATATTCCTCCAGGAGATTCAATATCTTGTCCTTTGCGTCTTCCACTGCCCAACCCGTTCCACCTCCCCAGCAACGTAGAAGCCTCTCTCCTGCATGTCGAGCAAAGATAAGTGACCTAGCCATCTTCACGGTTTCAGTCCCGCTTGAGTTTGGTCGTAGTTTGCTACAGATCTCTTCGAGGTTAAATGGTGCTAAAACATCGTCGATCACAGCTCGAGCTAAGAACAGAGCAAGTTCGTTGGAAGCATCCAGGATGTCAAGAGCTGTATCTTCTGCAGACTTCAAGAGCATGACGAAACCATCTGCTACATCTTCTGTGGTGAACATCTCGATGTGAAGAGAAGAGAGGAGAACAGATGCCATTTCTTTCTCGCGATTCTTCCTGTCCAGAGCAAGTGTCACCAGCTTCTTTAGAAATATTGGGTTGTACTCGGGTGCTCCTAAATCCTCAAGACTGCGTATGAGCTCAGGTATGTCATCGGAATTGAAATACTCATGAATGATGGTCACAATCTCTTCCTTGAACCGCTTGAGTTTCTCATTCTCGATCTGCTGTCGTCCACTTTCACCAGAGGGATGACTAAATGACGCATCAAGCCAACCGCCTGCGATAGCCTTTGGCACAATCGAATCAAATTTGGTTTTAGCTGAAGGAATGTCAAGAGCAAGATCATCGAGGCTTTCCCTTAACCTGGAAAACCCCTTCACCATTTGACTAGAGCTTATCAGGTTTTCTGAAGCTGCTTCCTTCAGCAGATTCAATACAAGTGGTTCTGCTGTGTAACTCTCCATGCCAGAGATTAAAGCCCTCTTCACAACCTCGTGATGAAAGAAAGACACGCCCAATTCCCTAATGCAGCGACATGCCTCATAAGTGTCTCCAGTCTCCATATATTCCTTCAAAATGTCAGCAATCTTCTTCTTGACTTCCTCAACAGAGGTTCGAGTCATTCCACCCCATCTTCTTTCAACTAGCTCGGCATGGTGTGCAGCTGATAGATAGCTTTTCTCTGCAGTTTGGACAACCTGGTATCCTTTGGAAGATACTGGAAGTGCCTTGGTTGCCCTAGGAAGAAAAGCTGGAGGAAGAATGTCGTCCACAACAGCACGTGCAAGGAACAAGGCAAGAACATTGACAGCATCAGGTATATCCACCACGAAGTCATCAGCTGACTCGAGCAGCAGGACAAATCCGTCTCTTATATGGTTCGGGTTGATGACATCAGCATACAAGGAGGAAAGCAACACTGAGGCCATTTCCTTCTCTTTGTCATGTCTGTCCATGGCTACAGAAACAAGCCGCTTGATGAAGTAAGGGTGATATTCACTTGAACCAAGTTCAATGAGGTCAGCTGCTGCCACATCAACATCACCAGTGCTGAAGTATTCATCAATGATGGACGCGACAGCTTTCTTGTAATCATCTAATGGGTCTGACACAGTTGCACCAACAAGCTCGAATGGTTCCTAACATATAACACGAAACACAAAGTAATCAAACATGAAAGTCAAAATGATCACTGTCATCCAGTAAGAAAAAAGAGCATAAGGTTGTCGAATCTACCTCTCCGCTGTCATAATTTGGATCATTCCGGTCAATTTGATAGTCTGTATCAATGTCAATAAGTTTTCCCCACGTTCCTTTCCCACCGCACCCATCTGAAACAAGAATGAATAGATCAGAACATAGGAAGTTGAACTAAATGAATAGCAGCTCCAAACTTAACTAAAAGCCATCACCCGGAACGTCACGGTTAGAAATGTAAACTACAAACCCAGTAACTTACCCTTCTTTGCACGGACCGACTTCCCCGCATGAGACCTTCTATGTTTGACAGCATTGGAGCCACCATAAGCTTTCCCACCAGCAGTAGCAGATGGTTTGGGCAGAAGCTCTGAAAGCAAAGCCGAGGGTGGATGGTTCACAGCGTTCTCGGTTGCAACTTTCATCATCTCTCTCTGCTCATCTGTTAGAAACCCTTCTTTTGACGCCATCTTTTTGCAATAACCTAATACTGGAACATCGTAAAATCAATCCGATATACTATACGATAATATCAACGCGGCTAGCTATAGCTATAGCAAGCTTGAATCTTCCAAACCTAAAAACCAATGCCAAGGACGTTAACGGAGATCTAAAGCCAACCCATAACCCAAAACCGCGACTTTCAAAGAACAAAATTGACGATGCATGATTTCAACACCTGTTGTTTCTCATATTCACCAATCAATCAAGCAATCAACCAAATGCCATAAAAACAAACCGGAGAAAAGTTCGAAACTCATGAAGTAGCAGAAAATGTGATGTTCAAATAGCTAGGCACACCTTGAATGTTAACACCTCACCTCGTCGTCGGCAGAAACTCTTGAGCCAAGACAAGATAAAATACCCCCGAGTGTAAGAAGCTCCAACAAGGCGAGATCCGTGGTAAGAACTAGGAGGTTCGGAGCTTATATCCAAAGGCAGAACCCGAGTGAAGCTTTCCTGGGAAAAAAACAGGGGATTTTGAGAGACGATTGTAGTAAATGTTTTTGAGGAATCTGCTGCAGAAGATTGGATTGACAACAAAGAAAAAGAAAAACAAGCGTCTTACGAATGGAGGCTGCTACGGCTACGGTTTCTCATCAAAGGTCTCATCACAAACACTGTCGCCACGTGTTACCGATTCAACGGTGGCGATTGCTCCTTACATGTGTCGCCTTGCCAAAGGCAGCGGACTAGGGTTATGGATTTAATTGTTGTTTTCCTTCTTGGGAAAATAATAATTAAAACATATACGTACTCCTAAATAATTTCTCGGTTATTTGTGTATTTTCTGAGTGATTCGCTAATTTTGGTTCAATTTTCATAGAAAATACAGCAAATATAATTAAATAGCTTAAGCATACATTTTAATTGATCACAGATAAATGTTTAAGAGTGTAAACAAATAGACAAGACCAAATAAGTAGCATATAGTACGCTTGAGTACGTAGTTGATCCAGAACGTAAGGATGATCGACAAAAAAAGCGTTTTATGCGTTGGAGGAGGATTATCAAAGCTTCTACACTTGTCATATTTAAGGAAAGTGTTACACCTCTGTTTATACTCTGTTACATTAAAAGTTACCTATAGTTGCGTGGAAAGGTAAAGTTGGATATCTAACTAAATTAAGCTGCATCCTTAATTCATATATTGCCATTTTGGTGATTTTATTTGCTATTGTTTTTTTTTTCCCCCTCCACAAGGCCACTGTTTTGATTAAGGTAAAACAGACGTAAATATTACACCCCTTAAAATTACCTTAGCATTCATTGCAATTAGCACCGATTGTTACAGAAACGCATCACGTAAAGTGTTGTCTCCTCCTGTATATTATGCTGTCAATATCAATTTGGCGCCTTTTCATAACAATTTCGATGGACTTTTCATGCATTTTCTTGATGTATGGAAGGTTATGAAAGGAGCTAGGAGCATCTATAAAAATAAGTAAACCTACCAAAATATCTATTAGCATAGCTAACTTTCACTATATTCTTCTTAATAGCTGAGTTGTTTTTTAGCAGAGACGATGTAAGCAAGCAGATATCACGTGTTTCCTTTCTTAATTAATATCTTTTTGTACATGCTTACGAATAGAAGATCTTCTTATATATGAGGATGAGTTAGCACACAAAATCGCTGAAGCACATTGGAGCAACGGACACTCAACAAAGGAAGTGAAGCTTTTCTTGTTTGATTCTCATCAACAACTATATCTGCATTTGCAATGTTATTCAAAGACAGAAACTTTTTGTGTTTTCTATTGATTTTCTCTGTTTTTCAGGGCAAAACTCAAGGATGAAGCAACGCCTGAGGTAAAGTCTTTAGATATCTGTATCTTCATACAAAGGTAAATCCACATTGAAATCTTTGTTCTTAACCGTTGTTTGAACTCAGACAAGAAGGCCAGCATTACAAAGATCTTAAGATGTTGCTGGAGGATCAGCACCAGTGATCAATGTTGAGTTTCATACTGAACTGGTTGGTTTTAGTTTTTGATTCTAATTCCAAAGCCAGAAGTAAATTTTGAGACGAAAGTTGCGTGCTAACAGATGTTTCTTTTAAGGTCACTAGACCGAATGGCTGAGACAAAACTTTTAAAAATGAAGGTCAGTGGGACGTACTACATACTACATACCCTGCAATTTATAGGGACATTTGTGTTTTGCAGATTATTAAAAAAAATTTGGAGTTAGAATCGAGAGAAAGTGTGTTAATATCATAGTAGTAATTAAACCTCATAGTAGCCTGTAACCTATGATTTCACCAATTGACTATATCAGCATTTGTGCTCAGGCAATAAAAGAGTTCAGATTAGACGGTGATGATCCATGTCCTTAAACGATCGATTGTATATGCTAATCTTATATATGGTCTTGAAACACATTATGCAACTGTACATTTACGATAAATTGTCCCAAAACAGGTCCCAATGGATTTGCTAAACCTAACGGTTCCACAAAATGGGAATGTCATCAAGCTTACTTAACCAGCTGCAGTGCAGGGAAGGACTCGGCCAATAAGCCGTGAGCTCTTGTTGTACTGTGTCTCTCCCTGATCCTACAAGACATTGATGAACCATTACACTTTTAGATTCTAGTTCGGACATTCAGGAAACTGAAACAAAACCGAACCAATCCATACCGAATTCTTAGGACTAGTAAATATGTTTTTACCTTCCCTAGGGGAGTCCTCCTCCAACACAAAACATCAGCGTCATCTTCTGGCCTGCACAAAGTCAGAGGCAGAGCATACTTCAGTAAGCTATCCAAATCACACGAAACAACTTAGCATTGAAATAAATCTATGTATCATCCTTTTACCTTTTATCACCTGAAGGCATGTTTGGAGTACACATGACAGAATTTGCATCGCCTTGATCACTCGCGCTGCTCATTCGCGACGATGCATTGGCTGAAGAACGTACACTTCGAGCCCTCAAGAGATTTCCTTGGCAACTTCTCAGAGAATTTGTAACTACGTGCTTCTCAGATGCGCAATCATAGTCGGTTCTAGTAGTCAGATAAGACTTGTGTAGCATTCTACGAGAACAACTGAAAAGTCCAAAGAAAAGACTTGCTGCTGCCTTAGCACTCTTTGGTGGAGAACACGCAGAGATAACAAGATTCATTCGTATCTCAACATTGCATCCTAACACGGACTGGAACGAGTCTGCAATCATTTTCCATGATTTCTCGGCTCTTGTTATATGTTGAGGTGTGTAGAATTCTAATTCAGCTATTGCCACACCTGAAACTGGAAAACGTGGATTTACTTATCAAGAATGCTGCTTTCGAGTTACGAACCAGACTTACATTTTTAGTGTCTCTTTGGAAAAGAAAAAAAACAGTTACCTTTGTCAATAATAAGAGAAGTTAACCTCCCTCGTTTCGACAAAAATCTCTTTAGTGAATCCGAACAACACAACTCTGTGACTGTTTTCCACACAGTTTCAACTGTTTCCTTACAGTTTTTCTCTTGACACTCTTCGGTTTCTGATTTAACGACATCACCAGGACAATCCGATGATGTGCTGGAGAGGTCTACATCTGCATGAAGGATTACGGTCAGTTATATAGCTACCAACCAGGTAAACACGGACTGAAACATGAATAATGAAAAAGCATTATGTTAAGGACCTTTGCTTCTTTGGCTTTTTAAACACATTCCATTTTCATTAGTTGCGAAAGAAGATGAATCGGTGTTGCTAAGTTGCAGAAGTGCTACAGTGAGCCAGGTTGTCTGGTTTTTCGATGCTCTCAAGTGTTTCTCAGCATCAGATAGGATCTTCAATGCATTACTCAATTTCTGCATTTCTTCTTCAGCTGTATAATACGACAACATATAATAAAAAGTAAGTCAGGTTCCATTCAAAGCCAATACTGAAAATAATAACGTTGGGGTCCTTACAGGTATGCCTTGTAAGAAACCGAAGTCTGGCTGCTGAACTACTTTCTTGAGATTTTCCAGCAATGATATCCATAATGACATTAGCTAGCTGGGAAATAAGCTGCATTGGATCTATTTTAGATCTCATAAGCTCCCTCGCCCTTATAACCGTGTTTGAAGTATCAGAAGACAGGGCAAGATCAAGCAGATCAAGCAATTCATCATCAGAAACAACCCCAATCTGCAAAATGAAAAGGAAGTTAGATGTTTATTCTCAGCTACAACATATTAAAAATATGTAGAAAGATGTGTAAACTTACAAGCTTGTAGGCCAAAGATGTCGTTATTCTTTTACCGAGCAAACTTAACTGATCAAGCATTATCTCAGCATCTCGAAGCGAACCATCAGATTTAGAAGCAATGAAATCAACTGCACCCTGATCAAAACCAATGCCTTCTTCCATACAAATCTTTGCCAGCTTATTCGATATATCCGCATCGCATACTTTAGAGAAATGATATTTCTGAGACCGCGAGAGCACGTTACGCGGTAGCTTCTCCAGCTCAGATGTGACCAGTATAAAAACCGAATGCTGAGAGAAGTTGTCCAAACTGTTCAAGAGAGTACCCCAAGTTTCTTGACATAGTAACTGACACTCATCAATGATGAAAACCTTAAATCTAGATGAAACCGGAGGAAGAGATGCGCTTTTGATGAGAGACCTGAGGTAGTTAGGTCGGTTCAGTTTAGCAGAATCCATTTCCTTCACGTCCATGCTTCTTCCCGAGAAGTATGAACTGCATTCACTACACAAGCCACATGGCCTACTATGTGCAGCCTGTGAAAGGCAGTTTAACGCAGCAGCAAATATCTTAGATGTTGAAGTTTTACCAGTCCCACGAGGACCGTGAAAAAGGTAAACAGAAGTGATCCTTCCTCTCAAAATGGTGCTCAAGAGGCATTTCACTACAACTTCTTGTCCAACTAGATCATCGAAAGATTTCGGCCTGAACTTCTGACTCAGACTTCTCGACACAGTTTCGTGACTCGGAGTCACAACATTGCTCTCCCCATTTCCAGATAGTAAAGGATACTCTTCTACATCAGAGGACTGGTTCGATCCTCTGTACCTCGGCGTCCTTGACCAGCAATACGTTATTCCACAACCACGGTTACATTCATTCGCAAAATCAACATCTTCATCTCCATAGCTATGATTTGTTGAGGTCATTGGACTACCTAGACGACTACCATATTCACCAACTGAGCTAGCTACCTTTGTGGAATAGTGGGTTCTATATCGTCCCCCTGAAGCCGCATCTTCAGCATGACTAACTGAAGGCACATTACAAGCCAACTCCCTACCTTTAACCGATAAATCACCACAAGATCTTTCACTTGACGGCGATTTACTCCTGGAGGACGCGCTTTCTTCAGCGTTTAGCACCCTTTTGCTTAACTTGTGAAGATCGCAACCATTCTCTAGCTCCTCCATTATCGAGTATGATCCAAAAGGAACCAAACCCAGAGGACCATCATCAGCCTTGCAAGCATCATCATTCACAAACTGCAGTGAGATCCCATCGTTGGAACCAGTCTCCCATTTGACATTTTCGAGCAAAGAAGCAAACTTGCTCATTGAATTGGTACAAGGATCTCTCAGTGACCGAACCCTTCTAAGAGCCACAAGCGTTCTTGTGATGGGAACATCTACAGAATGCCTCCTAATCTCCCCCATTTATCAAACAGTGAAACTCAGACGCAAGCGCTCTCTTTCTCTCTCTCCCCTGAAACTTTAAGATTCGACACCCGTCATCTCTTGCCTGATAATGACTCTAAAATTAGTGATTTTTCTGAAGCAATCAAGCTCCTTATCATCGGTGAAAGAAGCCGATATAAAGCAAAACCATAGATCAAACTTAAACAACCATTTTAGTAAGTAGAAGCTAGCTAAACGATGAAAATGTGGTAACACGAAAACAGATGGGGGAAATAATAGAATATTAACAGTCACAGAGCTCAAAAACACATGAAACAGAGACCCAGATAAGCTATGAAGAAAAAAACAAAACTTGGAACGATTTAATATGGCTATCAAATAAAGAAATGACAAACCAAAAACCCCAAACGTCAAGATTCGGGAATACCAAGGCGTATTGAACGGAGTGGCGTACAATGTGGAGAATCCAGAACCCTAAAACCCCTTGAAAGAGGAAGAAGAAGAAGAAGAGGATGGTTGTGGCAAAGTAGTAAATAAGAGTGATGGTGAGAGGTGATAATAATAAAAAAGGGGTCGTTGTATTTGTATGTGTGGAGAAAAAGTGAGAAAGGAGACATATGTTAGGGTAGGAAGCAGAGATTTTTGCTGAGAAAGGTGGTGTCTTGGGGCAGAGAGCCAACCAGTAAGAAGGAGAGAGAAATAAAAGAGTTAAATTTTTTTGGTGTTCGCTTCATTTAAGATTCGTTCGGCGGTTTCAGTTAAGTCCCTTTTGGCTTGCGTGGCGAAACCAACAAAACACACTCTACTTCGTGTGGTCCGCTCCTCTGCCACGTTCTTGACTCTTCGCGCCTCTACTCACGTGTTCCACCAATTACTACAGAATGAAGTATCCAATAATGTATTTTTATTATCTGGAGTTTCATCATCTTGACGAGACAATTTATTTCTTTCTTTTTAAATATCCTCTTCAAAGTTTAGATCTTTTTTGTGGTGTCCTCTTCAAAATTTTAAGTATCTGACCAAATTCAAAATCAGAATCAATATGGTTGGGAAATATATTTCATCGTGATCAGTTAAATGGCCTGGGCGTTCGGGTACCCGTTCGGGTTCGGGTCGGGTACATTCGGGTTTCGGGTTTTCGGGTTTGAAGATTTAGGACCCATTCGGGTATTTTAGAATTTCGGTTCGGGTTCGGGTTCGGTTCGGTTCTATTCGGGTTCGGGTCGGGTACCCGAACATTTATAAGAAGAAAATAAAAATTAGTTAAATTTAAATATAAATCAATTAAATTTGACAAATATAACTAAAAATTTCATATATTCTATTTATTTTTGATATTTTAGTTATTTTTATCTAAAAGTAATTCATATATTTGGATTTATAATTATAATTTAGGATAAATAAGCTATATCAAATCTAAATATTATTAATATTTTAGGTATATAATTGTATTTCGGTTATTTCGGGTACCCATTCGGTTCCCGGTTCGGGTCGGGTTCGGGTTCGGGTTTTCGGATATTGAAATTTAGGACCCGTTCGGGTATTTTACGAATTTCGGTTCGGGTTCGGTTCTACTTTTTCGGTTCGGGTTCGGTTCGGTTTTTCGGGTTTGGTTTTTTTTGCCCAGGCCTAGTTAAATCAATGGACAAATTTTTGATTTTTCCAAAATAGCGCATCCGATTGTCGGATGTACGTACTAATAACCAAAATTGATTATGAAAGCTGACGATTGGAACGTTACAACTTACAACAAGGATGATAGAGTTGAGATGTCTTTTTAAGTGTTTTAAAGGGGATATAGTGTTTTTACTTTCAAGATTTCTGAGTAATTAGTTGTAAGTTATGTTAATATAGTCACAATTATATGCAGCAAATAAAATATTATCATTGAGATGCATTAACACCAAGACTATAGTCAATGACTATTCCCAATGCTAGAAGAATTTAAAGGCCAAAGATTTGAATTTCCAAAATTTATAACAAAAAAAAAGGTCATGGATAACATTTATTCATAACATCGGCCGTTTACCTCGATCGAATGTAGCTAGGTGTTTAACTGTTTAAGGTTAAACCGATTATAGACGACCCCCATGCTTATATAAGAGAATGTATTGGAACATAAGATGTTAACTGTTGAGCTGAGAGACGATCAAAGGAATGTCAAAACAACTTTTCCCTCTTCGACTTTGTTTGTTCAGCTCAACTAACATAGACTTTTTATAAATTAAGGGTCCATACGGATTGACAGACAACCACTAAACTCAGTGTTTCTTAAGTCTTAACTTGCTTGTATATCATTTATTTCTTTCTTCTTTTTCTGTCAACTTGTGTAATAGTCATCTACGATAAATTTTCAATTTGATCCTATTTAAATATGAAGTTGCTTCTCACTAATATGGAAAATCGTCCTCCAACCACACCAAGTATTTGGCACGTACTGAATACACCAATTTGTGTCGATTACATCATGGATTCAAACAAGTTATCTCAGATTGAATGCATCTAAGTGTTTAAAAATGTCCTACGTCCACATTCCAAGTTCTGGCTTTCTTTGTAGCGAAGCCAACTCATATTCATAATCTCTCTACCAAGCACAAGTTTGGTTCCTCTCCTCCGTCGGTACGTACCGTCATTAACTAAAAGAAAGAAAAAGCTGTGTCCACAAAATACAGCCATATTATATTTTAGTCAAGAACGAATTCATTATTTTTAAAAAAATGAAAACAATCCATTTGTGGAAAGTACTACTGAGTTGAGACAAACACCCATTTGTCCTCGAATTTGATTTCTCCTTCGTTGCAAAGGCGGCGAGATGCTATGCTTCTATTCCGGAGGGAAAAATGTATAGAAGTGATAGCTTTTGAATACTACACTGAGTGGTACAAGCAATAAATTAATAACAGCCAATTTTAATATGTTAATAACACATTTCAAAACAGAATCAAACGTACAAAAAAATAAGTGGGGGGTATTCTCCGTAACTCTGTAAACATGTATTCTGTCCGGTTTGAATTCATATCTGAGATAACAAAGTTATGTGGGTATCGTCGAAGATAGATACTAGCAACATTTCGTGTGTACAGTTGAGATGGCATCATAGTTTATTTACTTGTGCACTGTTTTTCTTCTTTTTCCCGTTGTTGTACAAGTACAAGTGATCTCAGTTGATGAACGTGCGTCCAAAACAAGTGAAAAAAATAAGCGTTGAGTTCTCGAATATCGACGTGGACATTTGTGTTCTTAGCTTTGCAACAGAGAGGTCAAGGAGAGACCAAGGACAGTGAAGAGAGGATGTCATGGTCTGAAACAAAGAGCAAGTAAAAAGATGAGTCGATGTGACGATGTCCCGTGTATGGGTCTTGCTAGAATACTAATTAAAGGTGAGACCGTGAGAGTGAAGCGTAATATATATATAGAAGCTTGTGCAACTGCTTTTTTCTGTTTCGTTTTCTTTTTTGTAGATGAAAAGACCAATACGTTGACTGATTGTTTCTCGTTATTCTAAAGCGAGTGTCTTCATGCTATGCCACAGTTGCATACACAAACCAAACTCAACAAAAAATACATGTTAAAACTTCTCATGAGACCTATACATATGAGAAACTTAAAGGTTTTGGATAGCAACAGGTTCTACATATGTTGTCGATTTAATGCAATCCATTTAAGTTTTGTGTGTGTGTTGACTTTCAAGGTTTTAGCCTCTTAGGTACGCAATAGATTTAACATATGCCTTTTATATTAATTGTGTGTTAAATGAATGCTAATTATAGAATGGGTAGCGATGAAAAAATGAAGATTAATGATTAGAATATAAATAAACTTTCGTTGAAGGCATTGTATTGGTAGCAATTGGTGTTATTTACTACTAGAAACTAAAAAAATCCCGTGTCTGTCTAGGAAACTAAATTTTATATATCTATATATCAAATGACGAAAACAAATTTCCTTCAACCCCTTGTAAAACGAGACGTAATCACGTAAACATTGTGCTTAATTTCTTTTATCGCTTCTCATTGTAATCCTTCAAAGTGATACGTCACAAAAACTTGGATTCAATCAAGATTCCGTTAAATACAAGTGATCATTTGGGTCCACGACGACGACAAGAGAAATTAGAGAGGATAGCTTGAATGTGTGCCACGCATTATATTTATGAGTGGATGCCACAAGATTATGCTTATGTTCAAATTCTCGGCGAACTTTGCGGACAAAGAAAAAAATGAATAAACAAAAGGAAAAGGATATGTCGCATGTACGAGTTGTCTGGTTTGCCCTTGAAACAATAATAAGTTTTGGGAGGCATGTGCTGTGATTACTCAAATCTTCATTGTCGTTGTCAAATTTATCTTTCCGATCAAATCTTGTTGGTTGAGTGAAGATGAAGATTTGTTGAGCGGGCCTCTCTCCTTGATTGATTCCCACTATTCCATCATTTTTTTTTCTTTTTCGAAATAATATAACTCACTTTTATACTTGGTTTGTATGTATTTAAAGATATTCACATGATAATATTACATCTCTTATTAACCTTCCAGACTTTTGTCACATTTTCATTCCTTGCTTTTGCTTCATTAACAATTTTATCACATCCATTTCGAAATTCAATAGTGATCTTTCACAATATTTTGTAATACCTGAAATATTGTAGAAGTGTTAAAGAAAAGTCGTAGATCAATATGCACTCTTAGATCGATTCAATCTGAATAGTATATTTTGGAGTTGAACTTGTACATAAAGAACGAGATCCCTCTCTCATTTGTAGACATCCTAACGTTTTGAATATTATATATCCAATTTCTCTATCTATATATTAGTTTTGTTTTCTTCTTTACAAGGTTCAACCGTTGAAGTATGGTTTTGAAAGGATGCTGATTTAACAACCACGAGAAAATCGAGAAATACTACGGTCGCATGAATACTTTGCCAAAAATAAGTCTCTGCCATTTTCTTATTCTTAACAAAATAAGACTTTGTTCACTTTCTAGCGTAAACAAACGACTTTAATTATTGCTACTATTTACTTCTTTGTATAGTATCCATCTTCTAAACTATATTAGTCAAAAGAGTTTTATCTACCAACACGTATTGGTTTTTCAGGCTTTTTGCTTTTTGTATATTTCTTAAAGTAATCTAGAATCGCTTAGAATATTTTGCAATATCGTAAATATTGAAGAAAAGTGTGAAAAACTTGGATAAATGTGTATTCTAAGATAGATTCAATCTCGTAATATATTTTGGAATCGAACTAATATATGGACTACAGAGGGATGATATCCCTTTCTCATTTGTAGACATCGAAACGTTTCACGTAGCTAGGTAATTTTAAGTTTTTGTATTTTTCTGTATATTCGTCTGGTTCTTTTCTCTAAAAACAGAAATCCCCTAAAAATATCATGGTTTGAATTTTGAAAGGAGGCTGATTTGACAACCTCAAAAGATCGTGAAACGCTAAGGCAGCATAAATACTTTACTTCGCAAATATTAAGTGGATGACATTTCATGATTGTTAGCAAAATAAACTATATTTTATTACATTTCGTTAACACATTGTTAACAAAATAAAATTATATTTTTAGTGCCAACAGGTGACATTGTTGTTATTTTATTTTTACCACTTCTTTTTATTAGTACTCGTATTTTTTTATTTTATTTTTAAAACAGCCGTATCAATTTGAATACGTAGTCCAAAGAGTAGCATGCTTAAACTGTCAAAACAACGTAACAACTGAAAGGAATCCCGTAAAACCTGCAATCACGAGGCATTACATGTCCCACTTATACTTTCTCTTACATCTCCCCAATGCTTTCCACATTAACCTATCATTACCAATACCTATTAACCATGGACTTTAAGCGCATAGATTCGTATCTAATTCTCCTGCCGTAATTGGTGCATTAAGAAGTGGCAAGGAATATGGTGAAGATAAATTAAAAAAAAAAAAACTATTACTACTGTTTTTCACGTCATTTTCACCAACACCAATAATGAAGAAAACAGCAGATATAATTTCCTCAACATTATAAAATTTAAACAAAAAAGTCAATAGTAAAATAGGGAGACGAAAATTCATATAGCAAATGAGCTTGAAATTGAGAGAAACAAAACCCATATAGTATTCATACAATATAAATCGAGGAGTATTATCTTTGGTACGGAATCATTCGACTAGTTACATGGCTTACTCCTACAGTTTTATCACCAAATTTTACTATTTTCTTTTCCATCATCTCATTCTATATTTGTTTTTTTTTTTTGTTTGCCATTTATGTTTTTCGATACTCGATTACTTGACATGTTCTGTCGGTTTATCTTCGCTTTTCGTTGATATCTTTACCTAACATGTTGCTATAGTATATGGTTGGAGAGTTAGCTCTCAGAATAATAAAGGCTTTGTTCAGGAATAACGGTTCTGATACGGACACTTTCTAACGTATTTTAGTTTTTGCAATATATGCAACTATATACTCCCTGATTCTTTACGGCCGGACGTGTATATATCTAACACCTAATATGTGAAGTATTATGACATGCAAAAGTATAGGATAAGAAATAAAACGAATTTCTCAATCTATATATAGGCAATTCATGGCCTGTTTTTATATGCACGTTTTAATAGGTTATGATTTACATAACATCTCAAACTTCTGTTGAATTATCTTTCTATGAAACTGTTATATATCGATACATTTTTTTTGTTGGTTTGACATCCTATAAACAGAGCCTTTTTTTTGTCTCTATTTGTTATCAACTAGAATGGTTACTAAGTTTGGATCCTTATAAATTACTTTTAAACTAACTTCATACTGTTTTTATTCGGCTAAACAGAACAAGTGGAGTTTATTTGAAAAGCATAACATTTTCGACCTAATTAGATGGGAGGCTTTTTTTAATGTCAACAATTTGCTAAGCGAAGGTTTAATTTGTAACGTGTGTAAGCATTTTATTGGCTTATACCGGGCATTATCATAGAAGTTCTTTACTAAAGAAGAAGTAAAAGAGTGGGACCGAAACCGAAAAAATTCCAATAACAAATAGTGTGGAGCCGTCTTGGAGGCCTTTACATGTTTTATATAAACCCCCAAAGTTTCATCTTCTCTCTTATTCCCACTCAAAACTTCTTTCTTCCGTCTTTGTTTCCCTCTTCTCTCACTTGAATCCAAGAGAGAGAGTGAGTTACTCTCTGCACTGTAATCATACAAGAAAACAACAGAGAAAGAAAAATGCAGATGAAGAAGCTCTTTGTCTCCATAGTCTCCTTTCTTCTCTATGCTCCATTGATCCTGTCTTCACCGGTTCCAGACCCGGAAACCGTTGTCGAAGAAGTTCACAAGTACGAATCTACTGTCTTTTCTTTCTTTCATATTTCTTCATACCCACATTTTACTTGAAACCCAACTTGGCATTTATTATTATTTTTTCCTCTGTTCACACGTCCTAAAAGAAACCCACATCTCACTGTTACAAAAGGCTCGTCCTGTGCAAATGGGAGCATAAAGAAGCAAACTTTAGAAAATCTCTCTGTTTTTTCATTGATAAATTTTAAGAAACAAAAGCAATAAAAGTGTCTGATTTTGTTGGTTGTGCACTGTTGCAGGAGCATTAATGCGTCGGTTGCAGGAAGAAGGAAGTTAGGTTATCTCTCATGTACGACCGGTAACCCAATCGACGACTGCTGGCGATGCGACCCACACTGGGAGACAAACCGTCAGCGTCTCGCCGACTGCGCCATCGGTTTCGGCAAGAACGCAATCGGCGGCCGAGACGGTCGGATCTACGTGGTGACAGACTCAGGAAACGACGACCCAGTGACCCCCAAACCCGGAACCTTAAGACACGCCGTGGTTCAAGACGAGCCGCTCTGGATCATATTCCAGCGAGACATGACGATCCAGCTGAAAGAAGAGCTGATCATGAACTCTTTCAAGACCATCGACGGTCGTGGCGCTTCCGTACACATCGCTGGTGGGCCTTGCATCACGATCCAGTACGTGACCAACATCATCATCCACGGGATTCATATCCACGACTGCAAGCCAGGTGGGAACGCTATGGTGCGGAGCTCGCCACGGCATTACGGGTGGAGAACTATATCGGACGGTGACGGTGTCTCCATCTTCGGAGGGAGTCATGTTTGGGTTGACCATTGCTCGCTCTCTAACTGCCAAGACGGGCTTATTGATGCTATTATGGGCTCGACGGCGATTACTCTGTCTAACAATTACATGACGCATCACGATAAGGTCATGTTGCTTGGTCATAGTGACACTTACACTCGTGACAAGAATATGCAAATCACCATTGCTTTTAACCATTTTGGTGAAGGCCTCGTTCAAAGAATGCCAAGGTAAAACGAATATATTTGATTATTTTTTTACTTGGTAGAAATTTTTGAGTAAATAAATGTGATTGTGATTTGTGATTTGTGACTCAATTTCGGGACCAATGTTGGATATGTGTAGGTGTAGACATGGGTACTTCCATGTGGTGAACAACGACTATACACATTGGGAGATGTATGCGATTGGAGGAAGTGCTAATCCTACTATCAATAGTCAAGGGAACAGATTTGTGGCCCCAAACATCAGATTTAGCAAAGAAGTGACTAAGCACGAGGACGCGCCAGAGAGCGAGTGGAAGAGCTGGAATTGGAGATCCTCTGGTGATTTGTTGCTCAACGGTGCGTTTTTTACTCCGTCCGGTGGTGCTGCCTCGTCTAGCTATGCAAAGGCTTCGAGTCTCGGGGCTAGACCGTCTTCTCTCGTTGGACCATTGACGGTGGGTTCTGGTGCACTGAATTGCCGTAAGGGTTCCCGTTGCTGATTGTGTGGCCTCCAGTGGTTCACTTAAGGTTTTTTAGCCAATTAAAAAAAAGATTATATAGAAAAGGCAATTAAAGCCACCGATTAAGGGGGTTAAGTAACTTTCTTTACCCCTTTAATTTACTCTCTTTTGATTTTTCTTCTTATTGGGGTAAAATTAAGGAGAATACAACCTCTGGCTTGCTTCTGAGGACCCTTCTAAGGATTCTGTTTTAAGGAATCTTTTATTAGGTTAAAGTGTAGCAACAAGTGCAGATGTGTTGATCTTGATATTAATATGATATAATATCTGTCTTCTGTTTATTTGTTTTTTTTAATTTATGTATGTCTATTCTAGTGATGAACACACGCAGCCTAACCAAAAAAAAAAAAAGTAAGCCATCGCAAAATGATACGATGTTTAAATTTGCGTACCCAACTAGCTATGATGGGGGAGATGCTAGTTACAAAATTACAAGGCACATGCTTTGGTTTTCATTTCATTCAGAAGTTTGGAATGTTCTGTAAAATGGGTAACTTTTATGGGTCAAAGTTGATCGAGCCAGTCAATGTTTGACCAAAGCCACGACCTTTTTCACTCTGGTCGATGCATCATCGATTGTGGTTAAATAAAAAAAATTACCTTAAAAATAGGAAAAAATCAGGCATGTGAGTGTGACCATGCGAGAACAGAAAAGCGGAGATTGAAAGATTGGAATAAAAATGAAAAAAAAAAAAATTCAGAAAGGAAGAAGATTGGGACAGTCATGTGTCTCAGCAGCCCTACTTTTGATGGACTGGTCTGGTATTCGTGTTGACTACTGTCCACTGATTGTGGATACATTTTGAATTTTCAAATTATAACAACTATAATAACTAACCAATATAGTATTCGTTTTTCTCCTTATAACTAACCAATATAATACACCTTTTTCTTGCCCATGTCATGCTCGCATGTGCACTATACTAAATTCATTTAGGAAAGAAAAGAAGAAAAAGATCATGTGGTTACTGGTCGCCAACGAACGATGTGATGTAAGTTGGTGTGATAATTTGTGTGGCAGGTTCGAATCAGCAAATCAGTAATAAATAAATTACGCGAATATGTAAAGTCATAAATATAGTTTCATCTTATTTATCTGTGGTCGTATATAACAGATAGAAATTTTTCACATTCTTGTTACTTGTATGAAGGCTAAAACTTTTAATGGTCATGTTGTGAGCTGAGCTTGTGCGGCCCACGTGGGCTCGGTTATTTCAGTTGTACGTAACTGTCAGGTATCTGAGTCTTTTACTTTTTCTATCTTCTTTCGTAGTTTACAAGTCGCATGTTCCGTAGAGAGACTATAGTGGTGGGATTATCAATTCGAATCTTCATTAAAATTCAAGAAACATTTAGTGGAGCTCAGAGTGCTGACTTGATCGATTCTGAAGAAGAATATGGAATCAGCTTCAGACCGGTTAGACGTCGAGGAATAAAAATGAGACTTTGTACTACTGTGGAAAATAATTTTTCTCAGGTGGGAGTTCAAAGTTTATCACATATATCAAGAGTTATCCCCAAATGAAGCAGGATGAATCAAAGAAAGAAGGAAATTATATCAAATACTAATGAAATGATTAAAACACTCGAGCGATGAATCTCTCAATCTTTAGTATTTATGTGAGTTCAAGTTCTTCCTAAGGTGATTAATGAATTCTGGGCATATATGAAATGCGGTGGAAACAATCCATATGGTTAAATATTTGTCGAATAAGATACACCGCAGGCATTTATCTTATGGTTTTCGCATGACTGATTGCTAATTTTTATCTTCCTAGAACTTGTTTCTGATATGAAAAGTTTCAATGTGTTAAAAACTTCGATGAAGATGAAATGATATTCCTCTGAGAACTTGTTAATTACTTGCCAGTTGCCAACTAGTAACAAACACGACTGGCTAAAAACATAATACATTGTCCTTTGGACTTTGTAAGCAATTCTTATTTTTGATGATATTGTTGGGTGCACTAGATTCGTCTATATGGATCATTACAAAATCCTTCGATATAGGCTGCTAACCAAAATTCCCTTTCTTTTCCCATGTTATCAACTATGATCCAAACCCTTCCTTAAACCATAAGAAACATTGACTATAGGCTACTCAAGATCAGAAAAAATAAAGAATTGACATTGCACTCAGAGAGTTTTGAAAGTAACGACAGATAATTTGTTCATAAGAAGACTACGAAAGAAAATGAGAACCAATCAACCAAATGAACTATAATTGAAACATTCAATTGTTTGGTCAAAATATTCGAAAAAAAAGCAAGAGACATATATGAAAACATATTGTTTAGAATTTAACATCACGTCGATTGGACAAATTATAACCATTTCAGTATACAAAATTTTCAATCACATTAAATTTAGATATTACAACATTAGATTACAAATAATACATAGGTGTTATTAACAAATAGTAATCCAAAATTAAATCATAAATAAGACTAGATTCAAAATAAATATTAATAAACAAAGCGTGAATAGATAAAATACAAACCATGATAAACCCAGTGTTATTAACAAATAGTAATCCAAAATTAAATCATAAATAAGACTAGATTCAAAATAAATACTAATAAACAAAGTGTGAATAGATAAAGTACAAACCATGATAAACCTCAAAACATATAAGTAAAAACAATAACACAAATGAGAAAAACTTGCTTTTAAAGAAAATAACAATATAAGTACATAAATTGTACAATTTTAAATACTGCCCTCCATGAATCTAATAAACAACAACTGTTTAGCTGTTGATAACATTGTTACTGGTAAACTGTCAGAAGAAGAAAGAGAGAGAATCAATGTATATGCTGTGAAGGACAAAGATGGAGATACTCCTCTGCACTTGGCCTTGAAGAGATGCCAAACAGATTCAGCTTTGTGTCTGGTAAATGCAAACCGACGTGCGTCGTTTCTTGCAAATAACAAGGGAATATCTCCCCATATCTTACAGCTGAAGCGGGTAAGGTATCCCTCGTGAAAGCAATGTTGAAAACTAAATAAAACAATCTCTTTGAAGAGAAAACCTTTGCACTAGATTTTCAGTTAGAGAGGAAAAAATGTTTGTTTTAAACATTTAAAACCTTAAATAAACTTTGAAAATATCATCTATATTCCTTAGATTCTTAAAGTTATTATTATTATAAAAATATTTCTCTAGATTTTCTAAATATAAAACTCTTTACAATTTAACAATTCTCACAACTTTTAAAATCAATCAACTTTTTATAAATCAAATTCTCAATAACCTTCACTTAGCTAGGTTGATTCTGTGATTCTAATTTTGTTTTTCTGGGTCAATTTCAATCTCTTTATAGTAAAAAGGTTAGACCATAAAGCCTAATAGTTGACTAGTTTAAATAAAAGGACAAAGAATCCTAAAATCTAATTTTAGAAGTCCATACTCCTGGAAATCCGAAACCACACAAATTTTAACACTTTTAGTTGAGAAGTGAGAACAACTAAGAGGAGATTATGGTTTCTTCCTCTTCTTCCCCAAATCATGTATGAAGCCATTTTTTTGTTCCTTTATGTATTTGTTGAGAAGATCCAATGTAGAGAGAAGCGAGAATAAATGAGCTCGCGTGTTCGCCCTAATATCCTCTCAGGCCCGACTATCGAGACTCGGATTTGGCCGCCTCCCTCCGACGCCGGTATAGCTTTAGCTTGCTGGCGTCGGGATCGTTTGCTGTTATTGCTTCTCCTCTACCATTCTCTCTCTCTTTTACCGTCGTTTCCCAAGTGTTCGCCGGCGAGTTTACCCGTAAAATCCAAATCTTCTCATTCACATTACTCACCTGGTCTCAACCTCTCCGGGACTCCTGTGTGTTTCAACCCCAGCCTCCGGACGATGTGGATGATCTCTGTGCTCGAGCTTTTGGTCTTTTCTATCTTGCATCGAAGACATGCCAGATCTGGAAAAAAGAAAGATAGCTTCAGAGATATCACTCCTATAGTCTCTCCCATTCTCCGCCATTCTGCAGCCGCACCCTGCAAGTGCTCTGCTCCTCCCTCCATTGATGACCACTCTCCCCTTACCTCTGTAATGAGGCTCATTCTCCTTCAGAGCATAACATTGAACCTGATGTCAGGTATAATATGTTTACGGCTTTGGTTGGTCTGGAAAAGGGCTAGAAGTAGTTTAGTTTCCACAGACCGGAACAGTAATTGTTGCTCCCTTAAATTACCTCGGATTGAGGCGGTTTGTTTCTTACCTCAGTATGAGGCGGTTTGTTTCTTACCTCAGTATGAGGATGTTTGTTTCTTACCTCAGTATGAGGATGTTCTTGGGCAAATCTCTTCTAGAGAGTGTCTAGTTAGTTTGCTTGTTGTAGCTTTGGTACCAGCACCTTATGCTAGAAAGTTTGGAGATGAACTCCCCCTAACCTTCCCTAGATCTTTGTTATCGTTTGTGGTAGTTAGGATTGGGAGTTCTCTGTTGTCCCAGCTTCTAAGCTCTGTTCTAAACTCTGTTGTTAAGCTGCCCCTTATGCTGCCTGCGAGTGTTGTTGTGGCTGTCTCGTTAATTGAATATCTAAGTGTTTACATGGAAGCCAATAACCTCTACTCCCCTCCCCATGCCATGTCGCCTTTCAAATTCCCGGTTGTTCCTTGTCACTCGAGATTGGTACTCTCTTCTTCTTGCTTGAGGACTGCAATGAAGGGAGTTACCTCTCAAGTACTTGTGAGACCAGTGAATGTTTTTCTCCTATCTCCTAACTTATACCTGAAGCCCCCTGCTCGTCTGCCTCCGGTTGCTTCTTCCTCTGCTTTATGCAGGTCTCACGAAGAAATGCGATTTGTTTTGGTCTATCATGACTTTAACCTCGCCTCTATGGAGTCTTTTCTCCTCCCTAATCAACCACCTATTTTGGTCGGTTTTGAGACCGGGAGTGAGCTACTGAAGTTGTCGCTGCTAACCGCAATCGCCACCTTTCAACCCGTCAATCGTTCAGCTACCTATGAAGCTGTTTTACTGGCCATTTTGGCCTTGGAGGCATGTTTGTCTCGCGGTGATATCGTTTGGAACTGTCAAAGTGTTATGGAAGCTACCTTCTTCGAAAGTTGTCTTTCTATGGCGTTGTTGATCATGTTTCTCTTTTCACCTCTATCCAGTCTTTCTATGTTTAGTTATTCTCTGGGTTTAATCAGTTGGTTGGTTAATGCTTTGTTCGTTTTGGCTTCTTATAGTCTGTTTGTATACTCCTTTTTGGAGGGTAACCTTGTTTAGCTTAATGAAATCTCTTGACAAAAAAAAGAGAGAAGCGAGAATTACCAATTAACAGGTAAGAGGAGGGGATTCTGGTTCCTTCTTATTATTCTTCCCCACAATCATGTATGAAATTCAATTTCTTAGTTTCTCTATGTATTTGGAGCGTCAAGAATTTATTTAATTCGTTTCGATACTTCGAATTACATATTATACACTTGTTTTTTTGTTAGATTCTTAGGTAAACCAGCAATACATTCAAAATTTGTTTTTGCAATTTTTTTTCATGTAAGCAGTGTTAATATTTCTTCAATTACTATTTTTCTTTTTCAGAATACGTTAAAAATATATATTTGTTCTTATTTCTTTTCTTTTAATTTTTTTCACTTTGGTATCGAACAATTTGTATCTTGCTCTCTCGGCCCTTCCTTATCCCTATCTCGCCCACCGTTCTAAAACCCTCCCTTCCTCTTCTTTTTTCACTTCTTCTCATCTCTCACAATTCTGCAATGGCTTCTTCAATAGTAACCTCAAGCTTGAAGCCCTTAGCCATGGCGGATTCTTCCTCTTCCACCATTTTCTCCCATCCTTCAATCTCCACTATCTATTCCTCCAAAGCTCGCTGCTCCAGTTTTTCTCTCCGGACTAATCTCCCACTCTCTTTCTCCCGGCTCTCCCTCTCTCTCAAAACCAAAACCCACCTCAAAAAGTCACCTTTTGTTTCCTTCGTTGCCCAGACTTCGGATTGGGCTCAGCAAGACGGGGAAGAAGGTGGAGATGGGAGCGCATCGGTCGCCGTTGAGGATAACGAGCCAGAAGCCACGTTTTCGGAAGAGGAAGGAGATGTGAGCGAAGGAGGCGGTTTCCCGGAGCCACCGGAGGAAGCGAAGCTGTTCGTCGGAAATTTGGCTTACGATGTTGACAGCCAGGCCTTGGCTATGCTCTTTGAGCAAGCCGGTACAGTTGAAATCGCAGAGGTGAATATGAGTTGTGATTTTACTGCTTCCTTCCTGTGCTTGTTTGATAAGCCTCAACTGATGCGTCTGTGTTCATTATGCGTTGCTTGAGGTCATTGTATGTTCTGTGCATTGCAATTTGCATCAAATGTGAGTCTAAATGGATGATGAAAAGTGAAAGTTTTTGGCTTTTAAATGTTTGGAGCATATGTGGTTCGAGAAAATTATTGAAGTGATCAGAATTATGTGCATTGAGTTCGTATCTGTTGACATTAGATGTTCCATGCTTTTGGTTTTGAGTATATATGTATAGTTGGTGTTACTCGGAACTCTCTCTTTATTAAGTTCAAGAGATAACATTGTTTATCCTAACTGATTCTTTGGATTCTTCTGGTTGAAGGTTATCTACAATAGGGAAACCGACCAGAGTCGTGGGTTTGGATTTGTGACCATGAGTACGGTGGAAGAAGCTGAGACAGCTGTCGAGAAGTTCAACCGTTATGTAAGTTTATATGTTTCTAGCATTTCTCAAGTAGTAGCCTGTATTGTGGTGGGATATAAGTGGCGTTTTTTTTGTTCTTAACCTAAAGATTTTGACTTTCGTCTCCAAGGAAACAGTTATATTTGTCTTCATGGACTGCTGCTCTCTGAAATTTTGTATCTTACTATTTGTCACATTTTTTTTTTTTTTCAACCAAATGTGGAAGCTTTGGCATTTTATTGATTGGTGCGTTTTCTCAAATGTTCACTACCTATCCCCATTTTGTTGCATCTGCGTGGAAATGTTTGGTGTAACATGTGCTTCTGTCTGTGTGAAAAATTCTGAGCATATGTGTTGGTCTGTACATGATTTGTCAGGATCTGAACGGACGGCTTCTGACAGTAAACAAGGCAGCTCCAAGAGGATCACGTCCAGAACGCCAACCTCGGGTATATGAACCTGCATTCAGAGTCTATGTGGGAAATCTACCATGGGATGTGGACAATGGTCGTCTAGAACAAGTTTTCAGTGAGCATGGCAAAGTTGTGGAAGCTCGTGTGGTTTATGATCGTGAGACAGGTCGTTCACGTGGATTCGGGTTTGTCACAATGTCTAACGAGACTGAACTCAATGACGCTATTGCTGCTCTTGATGGACAGGTACACACTCATGTTCATCATATGGATTTTGCTAATGCAGTATACATGATTTTGTGATGATCTCCCATTCCATCTTTCCTTATTTTTCTGTATTTGCAGAACATGGAGGGTAGAGCAATCAGAGTGAATGTAGCGGAGGAGCGTCCAAGGCGTGGATTTTAAGACCCAGATCTCTCTGTACCCTCACTCTCTCTATATCTCTTGCATTTTGTTTAGACGAGATTCTTACACTCTTTGGCGATTTTTTGTTTGTTTGTCTGAACTCTGAATGCGAAGCTTCTTCTAAAGTAATTTATATCATTTCTCTTTGACGATCTTCCATTCATAGTCGAATTCCCTAATTGTTGGCTTTCCATTCCACATTTCTATGACATGCCTTGTCGGTGATTTAAGATATTAGCAACTTGTTACTTGGCACAAAATCACCGGATAGTGAAAAGCTTCTATAGCAAAGCATTGCCTTCAGTACCTTAAACACAATTTAGTTGAGGCATAAGAGTTGGAAGGTGGTGACTGGTGACTGGTGACTGGTGACGTATGGCCAGCGAGTCTTGGCCAGTATATTGTCGCTCCTAATCACTCTTATTACTCCTAATCACTTCGTGTTAGCTGACTGACGTTGTCTTCTTGCGAACAATCTTTCTACTGGCCAACAAAAAAAAAGAATGAGGATCGTTTATCCCATTCAAACCATCAAGTCATGTCGAAGTCGGATTTGTTCCCATAATGATTGGAGGAGAAATGCATTTAGTCCTCCGACTCATATCACCCGTGGGTTCTAACTTCTAATAATGTTCGCTATCGGATGTTATGGTAATCGAAAGGTGTAGGTGCAATGTTCTTGTCCAAGATGTGATGAGCCTATCTCTCCTAACTGGGAGTGGGCCGAGTGGCCTTAATCCGGCTCTTAAATTTTACTATCATTTAAAAGTTCTAAATAGATCACATATGCATGGCTATGTTGCGCTAGTATTTAAAAACCGATCTGACAAAGATAGAGCTGAAACTATTGAAAGCAGAACAAGAACAGAGATAAAACACTATGTTTAAAGACAAAATCTCATTCTCATTCGACTTAAGCTTGAACATACATGGGCCAGAGTTTTTTTTTTTTTTTAAACTGGCATGGGCCAGAGTCTTAATTAGGGGGTGTTATTGATTTTATAAGTTAAAGTTATCTCTAGACCAGATTCTAAAATATGTAATTCATCTAGAATGATTCATTTCCTTTTTTTTTTTTTTTGTTGAACTGTACTAAGAAATGACATCTCTGAATGATTCATTTCTTACAATTTAAATGTATATGTTATCTAAACGTTTTGAACATGTCGTAGTCTAGTTATAAAATCAACTTGATATCATTTGATTTCTACAATAGAATTGAACTAAATAACAAATGAATACTACAGTACAAAACTATCATTCCTTTCTTTCCAAATTTTTATAATATTTTTATGATTTTTAAATTTGTGTTTCTATACCCAACATAAAGTTATAATTTTAAAAGTAGAAAACTATTATTAAGTTTTACTTCAGGAGGATTCTAATTTGTGATGAAAAAAAGAGAGGAAGAGATGGAGATAAGTAAATGGTGTGATACGAAGAAAAAGAAGAAATGACATTTATCTCATTTTTTTTTCTGTCAACTCACCACATTTGCGATAATCCAACACTTAACAAATCATGCATGATCAGAAAGTTAGTTTCGTTGTCCAAATCATTAAATCAGATCAAACAAAACATCACAGACTCTATTAACAGTCATTCATGAATGAAGAACCATATTGAATACTAAAACATGCAGTAGATAGCGGCAAATCAAGGACAAACAAGTTGTATCCAATAAATAGAAGAAAAAAGTTTATTTTAGAAAGGAATCATATAAGAATAAAGTCATGGTCGCGTGCCATCTTCCATGATTCGCTGGTCCAGTCATCTACCAGACTGATATTTTAGTCCAGCGAATGGTTAAATTTCAATTCGTTTGTTAAATCACGACGTGTTGAAAAATCTTGATTGTAAAAAGTTAAAGATAAACTCGTAAATTTAAGATGGTTCAGAGGTTTCGTGCTTCACCTTCGGTGTTCCATGTGACCGTTCTATCAGACTTGTACTTCATCGCGGCCAACTGAAAAAAGAATGAGACAAAGTCTGATGCAGTGGCCACATAGAGAATATACAAGATGAGACAAATAACCTCTGAACTATCTTAGATCTGTGAATAAAGAGTATTCTACTGACGAAATCGCAACAATTTTTAAAGAAAATTTTAAATTTGTTGAGAGTTCGAGATGCAAGAAAATATGAGTTTGCGGTTTTCATCGTTTTAAAAGGGGGAACCTATATAGTCAAATGGACCCCATCCCAAGCTTATGGTCATTTACCAATGAACCCATAACCATTGCAATTATTTGGTTTGCTTTCATATAAGACCTATGAATGGTTTTCGTTTTGGCTGAGGTACAAAATGTAAAAACCTTTGATATAGCAAAATGATTTATATACACGCCTGCTCTGTTTTCTTGTTTGATTCTTTTTATTTGCTCATTATCTGCTTCATCCTTCTCTTCCTCATCTGCTTCTCCTGTACTAATTTCAGGGATTGCTGGTTTTTTTACTTCTCCTACAATGGGCTTAACATTATAGTGGGTAAGAGTGAGTAGTTGAAGAAAAGCAAAAGTCGTAAAATAAAATTCCGAAACAAATAATTAGAATCAACTAATGATGGCAGATTTTATTCGATTGTAGCAAAATGGCATTGAAAAGATAAAGAATAACTAAAATAATTAAATATAAACAATAAGCAAAAAGTCACAATCGTGCTCGTTAAGTCGCTTTTATCAGAATATGGAAATGCATCATTTGTCGGGATACAAGAAAACGAATGGTCCATATATTCATGCATGTGTAAGAGGCTAACACCATAAGAGAGAACAGACGCAAAACAAAAGACAATTAGAAAAAGAAAAATGAGGGAACAAAGTGTATGAGAATAGAGCGACATTGATGATTCATTTCTCGGCCAGATCTTGTCTTGGAACTTTCTTCCAATCTCTCTTATCCCAACCTTAGCCCTTAGCTTCTCGACCAGTCATCTCCATTAATTTCCACACTTGTCTCTTTGCCTTCCTCCTTTAATTCATTTTGGATCCACCACCAACGTTTTATAAAATAACCACAATACTATTGTACTTATTTTATTAGGTTCCGAATCCCCTCAAAGTCACGGGAGAATGAAATTAATTCTAAGAAAATGCTAAAGTGCACCTGGAGGCCTTTTAGTTCTACTTAGTGAACCAGCGTAACAATTAACACCAGGAAAGAAGGTATGCGTCCTAGGTTCTAGTCACCATGACGGGGACATGACGATCTTATATCTCACATAGAATCTCATAATGTAAAGATAGGTCCGAAGTTCTGAACTAAGGAAAAATTATATACCAAAGATCCTGAAGTTCTTGAGAGAAAAGAAAAATGCTAATCGTTTTAATTTTTATAGCCCACTAAAACTAGACTATATTTGTTCCATGTTGTGTCGAATCTTAATAATGTCATAAATAGCAAGCAAAGTGGAGTGGCCACTTGGCTATGAGCTCTTCGGCGACGTTGATCGTTTTAATTTCGGAAAGCAACGTAAAGAGGAAAAGAAAGAAAGAAAGTAAGAATCAACTAGTCTATTACGATATGGAAGAGAAATTCAGTTAAGTTCACATAAATGGAGGGATACATTACAACAAGACTTATAGTTGACAAAGGGGAACAGAGCGATATATAGTACAAAACTTTGACGGCAAAAAAAGGTTGGAGGGATTATTATTGGTCCCCCTCCTAACCCATGATGCTGCCAGTAAATTCTTTCAAAGGCAACCAACCATCCACGTGTACCCTCAAACCCTACAACCTGTAAATTCATTACATGTATCTTAAAATTTATTAGTACCCCAAAAGTTCTTTTCTTTCTATTAAGAAAGAGAACAAATTAATAGTAGAATACAAATCAAGCTACACAAACCTGTGGTTTTAGAATCTTTTTACTTGTAATGGACTCTATGATGTTATCCATGTGAATCACACATGGTTTCATGATTTATTTATAAGGTCTAACCACTAGGATGGATAAGTCTTTAGCACAAAAATATATATATAAATCGAAGATCATATAACTTACAATACCCATAGGTAAATTATATAAATATTCTCTATAGCTAAAATATAATTAGCTACATGTTAGAGACTCTTTATAGAGAGTATAGTTATAACATCAAATATATTTATCTTAAGAGAAAAAAACTACTCAAGAAATGAACGACCAAAAGTTGTTTTGAGTGTGTTTATGGGTTGAGAACATTGTCATGACTCATGAATGTTTAAGATGCCGTTCCTCTTGGCAAATGAAGATGCAAAACAAAAATCAAAATTTGTATATCAATTGGTATATTTCAAACAAAAAAGAGATGTCCATTTTTTCTAAATAAATTCCCGAATAAGGGTTTTGTTTCAAGACGCAATACAGACAAGATCCCTATTTTCGTTATCGATAATAAAGTGTTATACTTTTTAAAAATATGATAAGAAACTAGTACAAATTTGTATTGTTGAAAACAATAATATTTAGGTTCAAATCGGTCATCGGCCCCGTCTCTCTCTCTCTATCTCTAAAGGAAAGAGAAGGAATGTTTCCTGGCAATCATCATCATCATCACCAGCTTCGTCCTCTTCTCTGAAACTCCAGCGACTTCTTTCTTCCTTGGCTCACTTATTATACGCTTCGCATATACATACATACTGAGGGGAAAAAGTGAGACTTTGGAGAGTGGACTCTGCTTAGAGATGGGAGGTGTGACATCTTCCATGGCGGCCAAGTTAGCGTTTTTTCCACCTAATCCGCCGTCTTACAAGATTGTGAGAGACGAAGCAACGGAGCTTCTGCTCATGGACCCTTTCCCCCATCGAGAAAACGTCGACATTTTGCGTCTTCCCACGCGCCGAGGCACCGAAATCGTCGCCATGTACATAAGGTATCCTATGGCCGTCACGACCCTTCTGTATTCCCACGGAAACGCTGCTGATATTGGTCAGATGTACGAGCTCTTCATCGAGCTTAGTATTCACCTCCGCGTCAATTTGATGGGGTTAGTTCTTCCTCTTTCTTCTTTCCTTTTTTTTTTTTATAGTATTCTCTTTACTGATGCTGAAGCTGGATTTGAATTTCCCAGATCAGATTTTTCTTCTATATATAGCTCAGGATTTTTCTGGGTTCTGTTAAAATACTCTGCTTTCTCGATTTGTGCTATTAGATTCGAAGCTTCCAGATGCAATATTTTTAGCGTAGTTTTTGCTCTCAGTGTGTAGAAGCTAATAATCTTCTGAAAGTCTAGGACTTTACTGGAAATGTCTTGTTGTTTATGGAAGATTTTGTCTTTAGGCTTTGTTCTTAATCGGGATCTAAACTGCTTCTTTATCAAGAAGACATAAACTAGTTTTGAGTTTGATATTTAAGCATGTTTTGGGTTTTGTTGTTGACATCAAGTGGTCTTGGGAAAAAATTTCTTTTCCTAGACATTCCAGATCTGTTATTTGTATCTGTTTCTGAAGGCAAGTATTGAATACCCAAAACTGCAGCTCTTTGATGGAACAACTTTCTTTTGGCTCGTTCAGTTTATCTTGGAATCCTGGCATAGATTAGTGTCTCCGGTTAGATCTCTATTTTTGTTCTGTCTTGTCTTAAAATGAACTGGAGTGTCGTATGGTTTACTTCCGTAAGTTTAAACTTTCCACTTATTAACATGGGAAAAATTCTCTAAATATGCTGTGTGGGGTTTACAGGTATGACTATTCAGGGTATGGCCAATCATCAGGGAAGGTGAGTAACCACAAATCCTAAGGCTCTCTTTAGCTCTGTCATTCCATCTACACTGCGAACATAATATCTCCGTTTCGTTGCAGCCCAGCGAACAAAATACTTATGCTGATATTGAGGCTGCTTACAAATGTCTGGAAGATAATTATGGGGCAAAGCAGGAGAATATTATCCTATATGGTCAATCTGTCGGTAGTGGTCCAACCGTCGACCTAGCTGCACGTTTGCCTCGACTAAGAGCTTCCATTCTTCATAGTCCAATTCTTTCTGGGCTTAGAGTTATGTATCCTGTTAAGCGAACCTATTGGTTCGACATATACAAGGTAAATACCCTTTTGATTTCTATACATAATGTTGCTCAGAAGCGTTCTTCCTCCTTGACAGCTTTTTGTTTGATCTTCTTCTTCAGAACATTGACAAAATTTCGCTGGTGAGGTGTCCTGTCCTCGTGATTCATGTAAGTTTCAGTTTCCGTTATCAAATGTTATTGATTGTAACCAAGTTAGTTGGTCTTGCAAGATCCATTCTTTTGTATGAACCATTCTCTAGTAATCATCAGTATTAGTTTTATGGTGAAAGTTTCTTTGATTTGCAGGGAACAGCGGATGATGTGGTTGACTTCTCGCATGGGAAGCAGCTCTGGGAACTCTGCCAAGAGAAATATGAACCGCTATGGCTCAAAGGCGGAAACCATTGTGACCTTGAACTCTTTCCCGAGTACATTGGCCATCTCAAGAAGTTTGTGTGCGCTGTGGAGAAATCTGCATCGAAAAGGAACAGTTCTTTCTCAAGACGAAGCATGGAAGGGTGCGAACAACCTCCTCGGCATAGCGTAGATGCACCAAGGAAGAGCAAGGATGGACGAGAAAAACCGAGGAAAAGCGTAGACAGGCTAAGGTTTCAGGGATACAAGTTAAGCCACATAGAGAGACCCGAGAAGCTCAAGATTCCATTTGAGGAGATGGAGAGGTCGAGGAGAAGCGTGGACATATACAGAGATAAGTCCCAGCCGATGGAGAGAGCACGTAAGAGCGTGGATTGGTCGGACAGGAGTCGAATTAACGAGTAAAAATGGGTTTCATGTTAAAGATTTGTAATTTGAGTTTCGTTCAATTTATTGGGCTGTGTTTGTATTGTAGTTTTGTTTCTTATGTCAAGTTAAGGAATCAACAGAAAATAGATTTAACCAATTCGGCAACTTTTCTGACTGTTTCCCACACGACACTTTTGACTGGAGTGGTTTTTAATATTGTTCTATTTGACAAGATTCATGTGATGACTTCTTGTTGTTGATATCGCTTCCTTCCATCTTCTTTGCTATAGTCAACTCAAGGTGGTAAGTTGTATTAGTAGGAAGTATCCATAGGCTTGATGATTATGTGGATTTGGATCTTTATGGGCTTCTCTCGGCCCATACATATTGCTCCACTCGGGTACGACTCGCAGCACGAGATTCAGATAAAATAATCCAAACTCTAAACAAAACAAGTACTTGTGTAATGAGATTTGAATGTATGATTGAGATTTACATTGCCGGATAACGTTTTAAATGTATGTTCCGTAAACATTTTCTTCCCTTCTAAAAGTATGTTTATATACCTCGAATCTAAATTATCTAACCAAATGAGCCGTGTCGCGGACATTTCTTTCGTTTGAGAACCGAGTCGGGTTTTGAAAGACTGTTTCGATGAAGCCAAAAATTGATCATCGGTCCAATAACTCGAAACTGACTACTCTTTTTTTTTTCTTTTTCTTCTCCTCTGTTGATGCAGAAACGCTAAGTTTATCTTTTTAGTTACTCCTAGCCAAAGTTCAGATTTTCTGGATAACTCAACAAAGAAAGTTGTCAAATTTTAATCCTTTCTCTGTTCCGCTCCCTGAAAAAGCTCATAATCCCTAAAACATGGAGTCTCTGTCTATTCCCATTCTAAATCCTCTTTTAGCTTCTGGTTCTAATCTTTACAGAAAACAGAGCTCGAGGATGACCTCTTCAATGGCATCTTCGCTTAATTTCCCGACAGGGAGCACATCCCTTTCCACTGTTCGCCGCTCGGTAAGTTGTCGGTTCTCAATCTCTTCATGGGCTCCGACCGTTTCTATAATGTTTGGGATCAAATTACGTTTCTCTATTTGATTTGGTTGATGGGAATGCGAAAGTGAAATTTTACTCTCTTTATGTTCTGCTCATTGTTTGTTTAAATGTTAGAGAGTAGGCGTTGTGAGGATGCAAGCTGTTGAGGAAGATATTGATCTGAAGCAAATGAGAGACATGGCTGCTGCTAAAAAGCGTTGGGATGGTTTGGTAAGATTTATTTGGCCAAATTTCATCAGCTATATCTTATAATTGGAACATTTGAGTTACTATGGTTCATGAGAAATATGAATTCATTGTTTGTGTAGTTAAGGGAAGGAAAGGTGAAGCTTCTTACACCAAGAGAAGCAGGCTATGCTATTCAGCTTTCAAACAAACCTCTACTCGATGTCCGCCCCTCTAGCGAGAGCAACAAGGTAGAGTCTCGTGTTTGGGACTTATCCATAGATGATGATTGTCTACCTTCACCATTGAATTGCCATGTTATTGTAAAGTAATGATTCATGTCTCTTACCCTAGCATGGAATGAGGTCCTTGGCCAATGTCACTGTTTCTCATTTTGATGCCTCATTGCCTCTTATTTAGTAATGGTAGACAGATATTAGAATACGCTTGGACTATAGTGTTTCACTGAGGTGAATATTTCTTTCTATTTTCTTGAAAGGCATGGGTTAAAGGCTCCGACTGGGTTCCTATCTTTGAAAATGAAGACAACCTTGACGCTGGAACTCTTTCCAAAAAAGTCACCAGTTTTGCTATGGGTACTTCTCCACCATTATGGTTATCATCTTTGACTCTAGCTCTAGTTATATTGGATCAACTAAGTATTATCATCTCCTAGTCTAAGATAGAGACTAGAACTTGATTACACTCATTTTATTATATTGCTCTCGGTTCTAAAAACTGACTTCACCATGTTTCCACGTCCACAGGTGGATGGTGGAGTGGTGCACCTACGTTATCTTTCAATAGGTATGTCGACGAGAGTAAGCTGACCTTCTTGTATCGGTGTATCCCTTTTGACATACTTAGTTTCCTACTTCGTTTGCAGGCTCTTCTTGTCAAAGGTTGAGGAGAAATTCCCAAAAGAATCAGAGCTGATCGTTGCTTGCCAAAAAGGATTGAGGTATTTGATACAAGAAAATGGGCTTAAATACTTAATGGACTTACTGCTCCTAACCAAGTAGATTAGAACAACTAATGATGAGATTATTACTTAAAAAAATCAGTTTCTATGGTTTTAGAGTATCAAAATTCACCGTGATAAGTGTTCCCAAGCAGCAGTCAATTAAATTTAAGTGGAGAGTGTTTTCAGTTTTGTGTCAAATGAAAGTTAGTCTTATCCAAAGTTAGTATGTTGTAATTACAACTGTGAATCACAGGGTTCATTTTATTGTTGGATGATCCTTAAGTTTTCTTCATTCCACAATTATTTCTCGTCAGATCCTTAGCTGCTTGCGAGCTACTATATAATGCGGGGTATCAGAATATTTTTTGGGTGCAAGGCGGTTTAGAGTCTGCTGAAGAAGAGGTTATATACAAATGTTTTCAACTTTCTGTTTTGTACTTTTGCCTTCTTAAGTTTTGTATCAGTATCGGAAAGATTATATGGATGACTAATTCATTGATTGTGTAATCCTGAAGTAGGATCTAGTCACAGAAGGTTCTCAGCCATTGAAGCTTGCTGGGATTGGGGGGTTTTCGGAGTTCCTCGGGTAATTCTTCTCTTCTGCTACTCAGACTTTCTCGTTGCTTGAAAAGTAAAAGTTCTCAAAGACAATGAGGAGAGAAATGGATAGGGCCTTCTCTTTACTCTAAGTGACTGTAAAATGACCTCTCAATGGCGTAGCTTTATCTTTCCCAGTTCCCCCTTCCACTGTTGAAATTTTGTCGCTGGATTTGCCTTGTACCTCTTTGTACATCATCATATGCAGCATTTGGCAGTATGCTTATAGATCCTTTTGGTTGCAGTTGGACAGACCAGCAAAGAGCTCAAGCTGCAAAAGAAGGTTGGGGGTACCGTTTAGTATTTACTGCTCGTCTGGTGAGTTTTCGTGAATCCAAATCTCTCTTGTTGCTTTTGTCAATTAGTATCACTCTCTTGAGTGGTGGTCTCATGCCATGTTTGTAGCTTGGAGTTGTCCTGGCTGCGGATGCCTTGTTCGTTGGTGCTCAGCAACTAGGTCACTATATTCAGGAGTTAAGAGGCCAGTAGGATCTCTCTATAACCAAGCTCCAAGTGGTTGTACTGCTTCTCTTCTCAAAAAGGAAAAAAAAAACTGTAAATTTATGTTGAAGATTGTAGTTTTGGAGGTAGAGTAGTTGAACTTGAACTAGTATAAACAGAACATCTTCAATTTCTGGAGATTTTCTTAATTTTTGTTGACCAAATAACAAGTTTTGAAACCGTCCACTTCTGCAAAATCCCACACTAGCATATGCTGTGTTAATGTCTTGAAACCAATTGTGTCTTGACTCTTGAGAAAACTCCGGTTTAAGCTCCTACCGCGTAACAAATGTAGACAAAAAGTAAGAGAGTTTTGGAATATTCGACTCAGGAAAAGACAAGAGAGAGTTAAAGGTCTTAAAATCCATCTAAACCGCTTGCCGTTTTAAGACAAACCGGAGCACTTGTTGTTGTTTCTTCGTTTGGAAAGTGGGAGCATATTCCCCACCAATTATTGCGCCAACCCAACTCTAGTTAAATCCAGCGCGCAAATTCTAACTAACCCTGGTTACAACAGGTGCTTACACGTGGACGGTCAAGATTGTTTCCGACCGCTTCTCCTTTGCAATCTGCAAATCTCTGGTTTAAAACTAGGGTTAGGCTGCGATTCTATTACCCAGAAGCTTTATCGCCATCGCCGTTGGGCTTTCTGAAAAATCATCCGTATTAGAATTTTTTCGTTGTCTTGCTTAATTGTCTGAATCTGTGATTATGGAGATGGAGCGCGTGCATGAGTTTCCTCATACTCATATGGATCGCCGTCCCAGAAAGAGGGCGCGTCTCGGTTGGGATGTGTTGCCTCCGGCGCCTAAGGTATAGATCTTTTCACCTCCTTATCCCTGTTTCCTAAAATTATGTTTTTTGTTTGGTTCCTTTGGATTTTCGGTTTTTATTTAAATTTACGATCTGTCTTTTTGTGTGTGTGTATGTTTATTGATTCATCTGGATCTGATTTTCTTAGTATTTATCGATTATTCCTTCGAAGATGCAGTTTTTTAAGCAATTAGGTGAATTTTCTGTCGGAATTAGGTGATGTTGTACCGAATTTCAGTCAGATCTATTTAAATTTGGTCTATTTATGAAATTTTTTAGATGTTCAGTGTGTTATTATGTTTTGTTTTTTTCGTAGTTGTTTGTGGATAGTGAACAACATCTCATCTGATGCAAAATTGATAACGTAGGAGCGTCTTTAATTGTGAATTTCAATCCATATTTTGTGTTGGAAACGTATGTCATACTCTTTTGCGTAGCTATTTGTTGGTGATTGATTAGCCTTTCCCTCGGGAATTTTACAACTTTTGGATAATCTAGTTTTCCTTCTCTCAGATAAACCTTGAAAAGATGATTGTTTCCAGACAATAGATAATCGATGTACCTTTACCCTAATTGTTTGGATTTAGATGTTTCTGTTAAGGTGTTAGGATAGAATATATAGCACAACATGTCGGCGTAGAAGGATAGTGGCAGGTATTCATCTGTCTGTTATGGTACATGAATATGTGTAGGCTCAGGTAGGAATGTTTTGTGGGCAAGAGATTGGAAATATGTCAAGCTTTGCACCGTCCGGAGCACCTTCAGACATTAGTAGCACTTCTCTTTGTGTTAAGAATGTGGCTCGAATTGATTCTCCTCCATGGCGAGAAGATGACAAGGATGGACATTACATGTTTGAACTGGGAGATGACTTAACTCCACGCTGTAATCCCACTTTTCCATTACCAAAAATTGTTTTGATAATCCTCTAGTTACCACTGAAATATCTCTAGTTTTTTCAGTGGCTTTGAACAAACTTTAGGTGTCGTGCTGGTTAAATAGTATCCAGTACATCTGGTGCTTTGAAGAAATAATTCAATTATACCGGACCTTGTGTATATTGTTTTTATTTCACTATCTGATTTCTCTATGCTTTTTTTTGTTTGTTTTGCAGACAAAATATATAGCAAGATGGGCGAAGGTATGAATATATGTTTGCTGTACTACTAATGGTTTTCGCAGGATCCAGTGTAGTAGTACTCGTATCTTATTCAAATATTTCCTTGTAGGGACCTTTGGCCAAGTGCTAGAATGTTGGGATAGGGAGAGGAAGGAAATGGTGGCAGTAAAAATCGTTCGTGGAGTGAAGAAATACCGTGAGGCGGCTATGATTGAAATTGAAATGCTGCAACAGCTCGGTAAACATGACAAAGGTGGCAATCGGTAAGTATTGTCTGTTGACTTTCTATAATGCATCACAAATCTGATGGGTCAGACATAGTTTCCCAAGTTTCTTTTTTGCAAAGGTTAAATTATTTTATTCCTTGCAGTTGTGTACAAATTCGGAACTGGTTTGACTATCGTAACCATATATGTATCGTAAGTATTTTAGTCAATTTTGTGATGTCTATGATTTTCCCCAGCTTGGGAAATGTTTGGGGTTAAATTTTGTGGATGGATTTAAATGGATGCAACAGGTTTTTGAGAAGCTTGGATCAAGTTTATACGATTTTCTTCGGAAAAACAATTATCGCTCCTTTCCCATTGATCTTGTCCGTGAGATTGGCTGGCAACTCTTGGAATGTGTAGCATGTGTGTAGTCTTTGCAGTCTTTTCAATCTACTTGCTCTTGCATTTTCATCTGAGTTTTGCTTGTGCTGAGAAGGTTACATTTCCAAATTATGCTCTTTCCATTTTCTAACGCAGTGTTCTTTTGGGTTGGTTTGTCTGTTTTTGCAGTTATGCATGACTTGCGCATGATTCATACGGACCTCAAACCAGAAAATATTCTGTTAGTCTCCTCAGACTATGTGAAAATTCCCGAGTACAAGGTATATATCTCGAATTTATCTTGTATATGACCTTAGTGTGGCCAACTAGTAAAGTGCTAAAGGAAATTTGGTTGTGTTTTCTGCTGCAGGGCTCCCGCTTACAGAGGGATGTTTGCTATAAAAGAGTGCCTAAATCAAGTGCAATTAAGGTTATTGATTTTGGTAGCACAACTTATGAGCGACAAGACCAAAACTACATTGTGTCAACAAGACATTACAGGGCACCAGAAGTCATTCTAGGTGAGTAGCTCTTGTTGTTAGACAAGTCATTGAAATTTTATCTTCTGATAATGATAAGTACAAACTGATGAAGAGACTTGGCTTGTGGGTAGGCCTTGGCTGGAGTTATCCTTGTGATGTTTGGAGCATTGGATGCATCATAGTGGAGCTGTGCACGGTATGCGTCTGAAGTACTTGGTTTTTAATGAATGTTGGGGACTGTATTCCTTTTTTTTTTTTCTTAACTGAAAGATTTGAAATTTGTAGGGAGAAGCATTGTTCCAAACACATGAAAACCTGGAGCATCTAGCGATGATGGAGCGTGTTCTTGGGCCCTTTCCTCAACAAATGCTGAAGAAAGTGGAGTGAGTAAAAACAAACAAACAAATGCTCTGAAGTGATCGTATCAGCAGCCATATATGGTCGGGTCTTTAACTGTAATTTATCTGTTTACTGTGTGATGAAGCCGACACGCAGAGAAATATGTGAGAAGAGGTCGTTTGGATTGGCCGGATGGGGCAACCTCAAGAGACAGCCTGAAAGCAGTATTGAAGCTTCCTCGGCTTCAGGTTCGTCAAGTGTTTAATTAAATGTAGTATTACATGCTTTTAGCCAATTTGTGTTGTTGACAATGTTCATGTGGGTGTCTGTTGTAGAATCTAATAATGCAACACGTGGACCACTCGGCAGGGGAGTTGATAAACATGGTGCAAGGGCTTCTTCGGTTTGATCCGGCGGAAAGACTAACCGCGCGTGAAGCACTGAGACATCCTTTTTTCACAAGGAGAAGATGACGTGCCTTGGATTCGAGGACGAGTGTGTATATAGTGACATATGTATGTTTGTAGTAGCTAGTAAACCTTTACCAAATGGTGTTTACGTGACAAGCGACCCCCACGAATTCTGATATTATTAATTGAATAAATTCTTAAATCACTCTTTTTAAAGTGAGAGGCTTATATTTTGTCTATCTTGTTCTAAAAGGTTTGTTCATTTATCGTGAAAGACGCAAAGTCTTAAGTTTTCGACCTAATCTACAGTAATGTGGACAGAGCCAGAGTGAATGGAGGATTCCTTTATGAATATTATATAATGGTGCTAAAATGGAGAAAACGTGTTCACACAGCGACGTTGGATATAAGGGAGAAATGTAAAAAGTGTTTGGAAATTGCGGAAGAAAACTTAAGAAGCCAGAAAAGTAAATGAATAAAGCTTAACCTAATTTTGTCTAATTTTAAACTTTGGGAAATTTAATGCGTTACGCAAAGAAACTCAGTCAACGGGGCGTTTATTCGTCGGGTAGAGACAGCATGTAGTTTTTATCAGCAGAAAGAGGAAGAAACTGCACGATTTGCAAATAAAAGTTCCCGAATTTCACTAGAATTTTTTATTTATTTTTTATCTGCGATTACTGTACATATTTGGTTAACAATCTCTCCCGACCGCTGACAAAAAAAAAAAAAAAAGAAGAAGAGAAGAAGAGAATCTCTTCGGACATATCCTCTTCGATTCACCTGTGCTTGTAGCTTGTCCGATCCTAACAGAATCAGGAGAGAGATTTCGCAAAGCTCTACTTTTGTAAGTCTTTGTTTACCATATAATGTTGTTAATTTTCCATACCACTTCCGTCTCCTTTCCCGATCTTCGCCGAGATCGAGCATTGAGTCCACGATTTTTTCATTATCACAAGGGATGGATTCAATGAACCTTTTCTCTGAGTATCCGGATGTTTCTGAAAATATCTGCAATTGCAATGTTCCACCCTCGTCTTGTGATTAATTCATACTGGCTGTTCGAAAAAAGTTTTCAAATTTGCGACATCAGAAACTTTTTTATTGTGCATATGAACAGGCTTTCCCATTCGTTGCATCTAATCTAAGTTTTTTCAAAAATCTTTATGTGAAGCTAAATTATGAGAGGGCTTTCTAACAAGTGTGCTTGCTTGCATAACTTTTGATGTTTAGAGGAGATCAATAGAGTTGATGATGGGTTCTGCAGCAAGACAACCTCTCTTCTCTTTTGGTGTTATCGCTGATGTTCAGTATGCGGATATTCCAGATGGACGCTCCTTTTTAGGTACTCCTAGGTATTACAGAAACAGCATCCTTGTCCTGCAGAAAGCTGTCCAATCTTGGAACCAACATGGAAACCTCAAATTCGTTATCAACATGGGTGACATTGTCGACGGGTTTTGTCCCAAGGATCAATCCTTAGCAGCCACTAAGAAAATAGCCCGTGAATTCGAGAAATTCCAAGGTCCTGTGTATCACATGATTGGCAATCACTGCCTGTACAACCTCCCACGCGAACAGCTGCTTCCCTTACTGAACATCCCTGGTCGTGATGGCAATGCTTACTATGAATTTTCACCTACACCGGAATATCGAGTTGTGGTGTTAGATGGGTATGACATCAGTGCTGTTGGTTGGCCACAAGACCATCCTAAGACCATTGCTGCGTTGAAGATACTTGAAGAGAAGAACCCAAACTCAGACAAAAACAGCCCTGAGGGGCTTGTAGATGTGGAGAGGAGGTTTGTCAAGTATAACGGTGGTGTTGGTGAGACACAGCTCCAATGGCTGGATAGTGTGCTTCAGGATGCAACGAAATCGAACCAGAAGGTTATCGTGTGCGGGCACGTGCCTATGAGCTCTGGCGTGGCATCCAAAGCAGCCTTGTTGTGGAATTTTGATGAAGTGATGAGTGTTATACACAAGTATAACGCTGTCAAGGTTTGTTTGTCGGGACATGATCATAAAGGAGGATACTTTGTTGATTCTCATGGGGTTCATCATCGGTCTCTTGAAGCTGCCTTGGAGTGCCCACCAGGTACGTATTCGTTTGGATATATTGATGTATATGAGGACAAGTTATCTCTTATTGGTACTGATCGGATGCAAAGCACCGATTTTGAGATTTCTCTAGAGAATTCCTAGATGATCAATAATCTTATTTGCAGATATTGTAATCACCAATCCATTTTTATACGATGAATTATTGATTGATTGTATGTCTTTTTTCTTTTGTATTATGATTGTAATAATATAATACGGCTGCATGTACCTATGTTTTTGGTGCTTTGGGAATAAAGCGAAAATAATAATTGATTGGATAAGTGCTTAATAAAGAAAATCTACGTCAGATACTTGGTTTTGGATTTGGTTAAGCATTTAGAAGAAATCTCTAGCTAAAGATATCTCTTTGTACTGTCTAGTTGAATTCAGGTATTCTTCTTCTGTGTTCAGGTGATGAACACATATATTCCTGGCTTCCTGCTATGCTTCTTCGATACATTCAGTACAGATAACAAGAGAGATATAGATAATGTTGTGTTAATTGTATTTTGGATCTGTTAGTATTTTGGAATTTGGTATAGCTGACAAACTTATTGTGTATATCTTCTAGAGATATTATAATTTAGTCTACAAAGAGTAACCTAGCACATACTAATTTTTTTGGACCGCCAACCATCACGTCTCAGACAACGTCATCAAAAACCTTGAATTGTTTGTAAAAAGAAACTCAATTTGCGTCTCAGTGATATGATCGTAAGTTACTGATTTTTCAGCTTAGAAGAAAACGATTACACATGATTTATATCTCAAAAGTTACACAGAACCGCTATAATTTGTTTTTTCGATATGTAAGTGGAAGTATACTTTTCTAATTTTATAATTAAGATCCCATCAGTTTTTGGGATCTGTCACTGCTCTGATGATGACGACTAAAATTCTCTTCAAGTCTTGTATCCAATGTTGTTTCAAATGTAATGACGTTTATGAATTTTATTAAGTTCTTGACGATAGTTCGTATGCTAGCTAATTATACGTCCATTATGTTTACCGTCTACCACATACATAAAATTTATAGTATTAAAGACGTTTGTTTGTTCTTAGTAATATTGTCAAACTCGCATGTTTTTTCATTCATTTCCCATACATACATACAAAAAAATCAAAACTGATTTCTCATATCTGTCATTTTATACTTTATAGTCATTGTACCTCTTTAATTTTTTTTTTGGGCAAACCTAATCATCATACCTCAAACAATACAAACAAAAATAATTTTAACAAGACACTGGTATTTTATAGAAAAGACAAAAATATTTATGAAAATATACGTTTTAGTATTATAATTATGATTTCGAAAGTTTTCGGGATGTGTCATTGGTGTTGGTTGATGCTGTACACATGTTAATATTTTTGACAACCGTTTAATTTTTATGAAACCAAAGTCATTTGTTTGACATACCGACAATGGATCTAACAAATTTATTTAGACAATTTTTAGGGTATATATGATTTTACGAACGCAGAAGAACTCATATAACTAATTTTTATCTCTTAATGAGTTCATGTTCATTGTATCTCAAACAGTCTCGTGAAACATAATATTCTGATTTTCAATTTTTTCCAGACCTTCAAAAGGTAATATTTCTCTCTTACAATTTATCTCAAGCGACTTATTTATTTTTTCGATTAACAGTTTGATGATGATAATAATTTTCAACAATTGAAAAGAAAAATGATCTTCTAGAAATATAATGTTTATAATTACATTATATAAAGACAAACATGGACCTAACTTTTCCAATCTTAAGCCTTCATCAAAACATATATTTCTCTTTCTAGAAAATTCAGATTCAATAATAGTCATCCATACTTTTTTCGTTGCATTACTGCTTAACCTGGAGTCAAATAGTATAATAACCGAAGATATACTCTTCACCGATTTTTAAAATCTCACACAAGATTATCGCTAAACTCATAAAAGATGATGTACGTCTGCAAATCGTCGTTACCTTTTATCTTCTAGTTTTTACTTTTGATCCATAATTTTACAGATTTGCTTTTAGCCCCTATTCATGTTAATGTATGATCTCTTATCTTAAACAAAATTTTTTTTTAATGTATATGACTTTTGAACTTGTTGAGATAACCCTAACAAGTTCACATAATTTCTTTTCTTTACAAACTTAAGAGAACATTTTCGATCAAAAAAAACTTAAGAGAACACAAAACATATTTTGCATCTCTATATATATATATGTAGCCATTGCACATTATACAATAAGACAAACAAAAAAGATGCATCAAACATAAAACTTGCTTTTTAATTTTTGAAAATTTTCAGAAAATAATATTTCTTTCTTACAATTTTTTCAAACAAACTATTGATTTTTTTCGTCATTATTGTATTTTTCTCTCTTGCATATTTTCTAATACAAGTCTTAGGACACAGATCATACTAAGAGTCATTTCTCTCTTCCATATTTTCTAATTTTGTTTTTGTTCTTTCGCTACAACTCATAGCATAATTTATAGTCTAACATATTGTACCCCCTTTTAAATAATTTTGGTGATTTTTATTTATTTTTTTCTTTGCACAGTAATAAAAAAACTAATTAATCAAAGAACATTGTATAAATGTTTCAAAAACAGATAAATTTTAAATTAAAACTTTGTTTCAAATATATAACTCATAAAAAAGACAAAAATATTTATGGAAACATACGTTTTTAGCATTATTATTATGATCCCTGAAATTTTCAAGATGTGTCACTGGTGTTGGTTAATGTCGTCCACATGTTAACAGAAAATTAATAATTAAATAAATTTAATTTCGAATTTTAGTTATGATCTGAAAAAATTTCAGGATCCGCCATTTGTATTTGATGATGTAATGTGTATATCAATCTTCTGAAAAATATTTTTTTTTTTTAGAAACGTTTATTCTCTGTTACCGAAGTGATTAGATTGTTTTATTCGGCGATGTATGATCTCACATGTTTATCTTAGATGATTTTTTTAACGTATATGACTTTCGAACTGACTGAGATAACATCGTGAAGTTCACATAATTTTTTTTCTTTACAAACTTAAGAGATCCAAAACAATTTTTTCAGACTTGTATTTTTTTTCTAGTCATACTTCTAGTTTTTTGCAAAATTTTAAAAGATAATATTATTGTATGATGATTACAATGATTTTCAACAATTAATAAAACACTTAACTTCTTTAATCTCAAGTTTTCATGAAAACATAAAATTTTCTTTTAGAAGATTTAGATTCAATAATGACCATTCAAACTCTCCTCTTTGTTTAACTTCTTATCAATAGAATTGATCGCAGTGGTGCTACTGAAATTTTTTTGGGATCCGCCACTAGTTTTAGATGATGCAATGTGAATATTATTTGAAAGACAAATTTAATGTCACTGGAAACAATTATTCTTTGTTACCAAAGAGATTAGATTTTGAGCTTGAATGTTTGTAGTTTTTAGAATGGTTTTTGGTTTTTGTTTTTCAAAATCTACTTTTTTAACCATTCAAGTTTTTCAGAAAAGAGATTCCCTAAATTTTAGGGAAACTAGTTTTTGTTTGGTTTTATCTTTTACAAACAGAATCCAAAAACCACAAATTGTGGGTTTTTCACTTTCTCTCTCTTTTTTGATTACGTGATCCTATTTTTTTATTTTGACTCTTTTTTATTTTTTCAGTATTTTGATAATAAAAGCAACAAATTCAAGATAATAAAAACAACAACTTATATCTATAATTACTTATGTTTATTAGTTTATTAGTTAAAAAAATTAATTCCTTTATTAAAAAGTCAAAAATCTATAAATAGATTTATAAATACTTCCTCTATTATTAAAAATAAATAATTACTTCTTCTATGAAATTTTATCATGTTTAATTTTGTAAACTATGTGGCTTTTAATAATAATTTTATGTATTTTTATTATTTTTATAGGAAATAATATGTTTGTTATCAAAATTTTATTTTATCATGTTTAATTTTGTAAACAAAATTAATATTTCAAATATAGTCAAAAACCAAAAACTAAATAAATCACCATTCAAGTTTCTGAAAAACTAAAATCTACAGCAAAATCAAAAACCAAAAATCAAAAACCAAAAGCCAAAAACCAAAAACCAAAATCTAAAAACCAATCAAACATTCAGGGCCTTTGTCATTTGCTGATGTATGATCTCACATGTTTATTTTAGATGATCTTTTAACGTATATGACTTTTGAACTGACTGAGATAACATCGTTAAATCTACGTGATTTTTTTTTTTTTTTTACATATTAAAGAGAGCTCAAAACATTTTTTTCATCTGTGTCCTATTTTCTAGTCATTTCACCTTATACAATAAGAAACATAATAAGAATTGATGGTATATGATACCTTCACTTATAATTTTTGCAATTTTTGCAAATATAATATTTCTCTCCTATAATTTATTTCATGTGAACTATTGATTTATTGGTAATTAATGTATGATGACGACGATGATTTTCAATGATTAAAAAATGCACCTAACTATTAGAATGGCCACAATAAATACATATGCAAATAACTTTTTCAATCTCAAGTCTTCGTTAAACCGTATGCTGCTCTTTTAGAAAATTTAGATTCAATAATGATTATTCAAACTTTCTTCTTCGCTTCACTTTTTATTTTCTCATCGATGGATTTGAGCAGCAGTGCTACGAAAGATAGACTTTTCACCAATCTTAAAAACTCACTCGAGGTCATCGTTAAACCCATAAGAGATGATATAGGTTTGTAAATTATCGTTAACCTTTGTTGTATAATTTTTTTTTATTTATGGTACATAATCTTAATAATCCGCAACCAAAACTAATTTTTATTTATTTGTCAATTTATGCTCAATGCAACTCAAAATCCGCACATACTCTCTTTAGAGCATCATTATTGGTGCATACCCATATGAGTCTCTTACAAATATAATATGAATTGATTGAAATTAAAGACTTAGGTAGAAACTCTTTTTTTTCTATCCTTTATTGGTGCATACCCATATAGATCTCTTAACCAACTTTTTTGTTGCATTATAGACATTTTTTTTTTAATTTAACATATTTAAGATTAATACATTTTTAATTTAACATACTTAAGATTACCAATTTTTTTTGTTGCATTGTTATTTAAGACTTGTATTTAAGACTTAAACTAAAAAAACAAGATAGAAATTGAAACAGTGTATGAAAAAAGCAACAAGATAGGAAATTAGCCATATACACGTCACTTGTTCTGTTTTTCATGTTGTATAGTCTATGAAACAAGCACAAGATAGGAAATTGAAACAGACGATGAAACGAGGTTTATGATCCAATGGCTCCACACTCTTTCATGATCCCTAAAAACACAAGACACCAACAGATTCTTTAGAAACAGAAACAGATTCTTTAGAAACAAAACACAAGACGTAGATTGTAATGTAAAGGCACAGAAAATGCCTGACATATGCAGCCAGTAACCAGCCTAGATCCCTGAGACATATAAAGAAACAGTAAGAATGACAAAAGTCAATGAAAACCAGACAAGTTATCTTGATGACTTAATAGTTAATACCGAACCAGACAAAGAAATTGGTTCAAACTCAAACTCAGCCTCATGATCCAAACTCAAACACAAACTCATTATATTAAAACACACATGAAACATACATCGGTTAAAGAGAACAACAACTAACTGAAACACAGTGAAACACAAAATGAAACACAAAGACTTCACCTTAACACATTAACACATTCATCTCATTCTTTTCTTCATATCTAACCAAAACATATTTAATACACGGATAACCAAAACATGTAATCGTTAGTGTGGCCAAAACATGTGAATTCATTCAAAATCTAGTCGGCTCAAAGCACAATCCAAAGAGGTTTACTTGGACTCCCTACAAGCACAATCATGACAACTCCAAAGCCTTAAGATTGGACTTATTCGCTTAAGTGTATCTCCTCATGAAAACTTGCCGATTCATTAGACGGTAAGGGAATAAGAAAATCAAAATTGTTAGGCAAGGTTCCGTATTAGCTATATCCGAGCTGATTATCATTAAAACTGCAGGCTGTGTAGCAGAGTACTTCATGAAGAAAGACGTCTCAACGAATGAGAATGAAGATGAAGAAACTAACATGAATTTGCAAGGATTCAAATGTGTACTAAACTCTAAGGGAACAGAGGAATCCATGGTAACTTCACAGATTATCTACAGATTTATCACGATCTCAAATGCGCAGGATAAACCAGTAAGTCATTATCACGTTCAATTTCGGATGGATCAATTTAGCTAATATCTTATGTGATCACTGGCAGAACAAACATAGGGGATGGAATTGAAAGCAGCAGAAGTAGAGCAGGATCAATGGAAAGTTAAATACTTGGCAAGTGATCTCGAAGTTGAAGAGATCGTGAGCGAGAGCTGAAACATTGACCGTGGCGGCGGAGACGCCCTGAGGACCGAGAGATTCGTCGTCCATCGTTAATCCAATTTCAGCAAATCCAAAAAGCTTACATATTTCTAAAGACCAGAAGTTCAGTGAGCGAATGCAAAAGATCAAAGCTTTCAGGCTTTGGAGATTTTCCTCCTCGAAAGCTTCCATTCAAAAGATCAAATTAGTTGATCGCATCAGAGAGGAGAAGCTTACAGAAAGAGAAAGCAAAATGTTGACACGTGTTTTCTAGGAGACGTCTCTTAATTCTCTTAATTAGGAGACGTCTCTACACTTATTACTGATTTTTCATTTATTTTTATTTATGTTTACCCTAGGAGACGCTCTTTAGATACGGCGATAATCATGCTCTTAGTTTTCTCTTTCTTTGACCAGTACTCCTCTTTAGTTTTGGAAGCTGGAAAAGATATGGTGGGGATAACATGGATGCTGAAGTCATCGGCCAAGGTCGATGACGAAACTGCCTTCAAGACCGTCGAAGTGAAGCTTTGTTATGCACCGATCAGCCAAGCTGATAGACCGTGGCGCAAGACAGATAACGAGCTCTTTAAGGATAGAAGCTGCCCTCACAAGATTGTGTCCAAGCCCTATGACAAGATCCCTCAATCACTAAACTGGACCATCGAACGCGATATCCCCACTGGAACCTACTTCGTACGTGCCTATGGAATTGATGCACATGGCCACATAGTAGCATACGGACAGAGCTCGGACGCGGAAAAGACGACCAATCTCTTTAGCGTTCAGGGCATTAGTGGTTGTCACACGTCCCTCGACATAGCATCGGCATGCTTCAGTATATTCTCCCTTGTTTCACTGCTAGTCGTCTTTGCCAGGGAGAAGAGGAAGGCCAAGTTACAACAGAGGAATTAAGTGAAGTTCTTAAACTTTGGGGTTTTTGTTAAGTCGAACAAGAAAGCGTCCCTCGAATATATGATCGTTGTTGTTTTTTTAAAAATAAAAACTTTTTTGTTTGCTGGTTTGTCAAATGTATAATATGCAGAATGAGTATAGTGTAACAAATATGCAGAGAAACTTAAGATATGCAAATATGCAATTAGTGAGAGACCTTTATTATATACATACAAAAGACGATGGAAAAAAAAAAAAAAACAAAGAAGCAGTGGGAATCCCGCCTTTTACCGGAGAAAGGGAAACAATCTGAAAATTGAAAAATCAGGCAGAGAGAGTCCAAAGACGAAGCTTTTCTCGGGCCTTCGTGTGTGTGTTTCCCTAAATCTCGAGAACGCCATGAGCACTCCCATGGAGATTGCCGAGCAAAACCCTATGCTCGATGATTCGAATTCGATTAATCCTCCTCATAACGCTCCCATGGAGGAGCTCTCTCACCAAAATTGCAGCGAACCAACGAATGTCCCTGACCAATTGTGCGTCGCAGAGCCAGTCATAGATCCTTCTCCTCCTTGCCTCCACGAGAACAAATTCCTCGTATCTGGTACAAACCGATTCTCGTTAATTATTTGTTCGGGGGTTGAGCTGGTGGATTCGATTTCCATGACTTTCCTATTTCCTTGTTTGTGTGTAATTGTAGTGGAGGTCTGCTTAAAGCCCTCGAGCACTGCTCGCCTAGAGGACGTCCAGAGAGCTGTAGAACGGTTTGTCAAACTATATTTACATTTGCTCGTTTGCCTTTACTTTTGGTTAATGGTGTTAGTTTTTGTGTGTTTTGTTTGCTTTAGGATGCTGGAAAATAGGAGCATGAGCTATGTAGACGGGCTTGTTATCATACCTGCAGACGACTTGTTCCTCGTCGATAATGTTCAAAGAATTTGCATCTGTGATACAGGTATCTTGATTCCCATCCATTTTCTAAGAGAAATGCAATGAAGGGTGATCTTGCTCATGTGTTTGCCTCTGTATCTGTAGAGGAATGGGTGAAAAACAATGATGTTCTCTTGTTCTGGCAAGTCAAGCCAGTTGTCCACGCCTTTCAGGTAAATGCAATTCTGATTTAACTTGAATAAGCCAGTTAAACTTTGTTTTCTCTCTAAGGTGCCATCTTCTACATGATTTTTTTTCTCTAATTTTACATCCAGCTGACTGAGGAAGGACCATGTGAGGAATTGGGCGCAGATGGACAACCTTCTAGCTTTAATGAATGGATTCTACCTGCAAAGGAGTTCGATGGCTTATGGGAAAGGTGTGTCTGGGAAGCATGGTCTTAACTGGTTATAAAACAGTAATTGCTTTGAAACACAACGTATTCAGTGGTCTGGATCTTTTTCCTTTTTGTGTAGCCTCATATATGAATCTGGACTTAAGCAACGGTTGCTACGTTACGCCGCAAGTGCTTTGCTGTTCACGCAGAAGGGTGTAAATCCGAATCTCGTTTCATGGAACAGGTGAGGGAAGTTGTTGGTATGGTTTTTCAGTACATGCTATATCTGCTTCTATTCTACACTACAGCATGAGATTGTTATGAAAAACGCCAGATAACTGAGTTGCCCAGTAAGCTGAATTTCGTGTTTTATATTTCTGCAGGATTATTCTTTTGCATGGACCACCAGGGACTGGCAAAACATCTCTTTGCAAGGCGTTGGCACAAAAGCTTTCAATTCGGTGCAACTCCAGGTCCTCTTCTGGACAGAAAATGTTTATCTGTCAGATCATCCTATATTGACTGTATTATTTGGACTGTCTTTCTTTTTTGATTTGCGTTTATGTTTGCTTCATCAGATATCCACATTGCCAATTGATTGAAGTCAATGCTCACTCTCTATTTAGTAAATGGTTCTCTGAAAGTGGCAAACTGGTATGATACAGAGTTATTCCTTATTTTTTAATTCTTATCTTAAGTTTCCCTTTAGCATGCATTTAAGACAGTAGATTTGTTCAACAAGCTGGCTTTGTACTCAAGGATTATTAATCTCAACCAGATTTGTGGCTACCTTGTAGTTTATTCAACTCAACTTAATTAACCACTTACAACTGCAAGCTGCTCTTCCAAGGAAAATTGCTTGACCGGCTCTACTCATTGATCACTGACAATCAATTTCAATTTTCTGTTTTATTTACTGATCACAGCATGTGAATTAGGCTAACTTAAGAATCTTATTTCATGTCTAGTAGAGATATCACCAGCAGTTGTAAAGTGATCAGACATATCTTAGAGGAAAATATTTATCGGAATTCTCATTCTCACTATGTTTAATAATGCCACAATATAGGTTGCCAAGCTTTTCCAAAAGATCCAAGAGATGGTGGAGGAAGATAACAATCTAGTGTTTGTTTTGATCGGTGAGTTATGATTTTGTTCATAACATTTTATAGTTGTAGGCTCGTTTCTCCCGTTAGGCCTGAGTTGTTTTGCCTGCAGATGAAGTTGAAAGTCTTGCTGCTGCACGAAAAGCTGCATTGTCTGGCTCAGAACCTTCAGATTCCATCCGGGTAGTCCAACTAGCTTTTACACTTAAGAATCTTAATTCATGTCTGGAATTTGCGAAGGAGTAAATTCCTAATCCTCAAAGATCAAATCTCAATGTGTTTGTCACAGGTTGTGAATGCACTACTTACACAGATGGACAAACTGAAAGCAGCACCGAATGTGATAATCCTTACGACATCAAATATAACTACTGCTATTGGTAAGCTGGTGGATTTATTGATCATGTCCTTTTTTTCTACGATATATCCTTATTCCTCCGCATGATAATCAGCATTGAGTTCACAATAGAGATATGACTTCGCCTTGCTGTTACTCTAAATGCTTTACATTCTCATTTCATGGTCTCTGAAACTGTTTCCCCATTCAAATTTTGTGAGATATCACACATCAATAAATATTCTTGTTGCAGATGTTGCCTTCGTGGACCGAGCTGACATAAAAGCTTATGTTGGCCCTCCAACTCTTCATGTTCGTTATGAAATATTAAGGTCTTGTGTTGAGGAATTAATAAGTAAAGGAATCATATCAAGTTTCCAGGTACTCTATTAGATCTCCCCATATAATATTCTTCTCCCATTTTTTTCCTGTTAATTCTCTAATGAAGGAGGAGCAATTATATCTCACAAGCTATATAAAAAAATCTTGATGTAGGGCTCTGATGGACTCTCTATTCCAAGCTTTTCAAGTTTGAAAGAAAAGGTGAATGTAACTGAGCTTCATGATACAGATACAGTTCCCTGGTTCTGTAAACAATTGATAGAAGCCGCAAAATCGTGTGAGGTCAGATTTTGGGAATACTTTTGTACTGATTGTAGAGAAGTGACAATAATGCTGAGAGTACCTCTGGAAAAAAAAATAGATTATGAACTTGGATCAACTTCTTGATGCAGGGTTTAAGTGGGAGATCACTGAGGAAGCTTCCGTTTTTAGCACACGCAACACTTGCAGATCCACACAGTCGTGATCCAAGTAATTTCTTGTGTACAATGATAGAGACAGCTAAGAGAGAGAAGTCTGAACAGCCTGAATGACCCATTTTTTTGTTAAGTCATAAACAAATATAATAGTGGAGAGTGTTATGATAATTAGTTATTGATTCTGCATTATTTTTTGTCTTTTTAACTTTTAAGATGTCTCTTCATAAGCTGGTATAAGATAATGTAGTATAGTGTTTGTCAAAGTCATCTGAAAATTTAAAGGCTAGGAAAAAAACAAGACATTGAAAAAATAAATAAAAAAGAGATGAGACAGACATAAGTTAGTAGATTCGAACAAGAAACTTAAGGCTGACATTTAACCTTACATAATAATAGCTTCAAACCCCAAAAGTCTCCCAAATGGAGAAGAAAAAAGAAGAAAACAGATGAGGAAGAAACGAGAGGCTAACGATGAAAGCGAGGAAGAAGAAGAAGAGAAGAAGAAGAGAGTAGAGCTGATGAAAGCAGCCGCACAGGCTTGGCTGAGCCACTCCCAAACCTCGAAAAGCACCGTTTTGGAGTTCGAGGCGCGAAGGAAGCATGCTTTTGTCAAAGGTAAACCTTCACGTTTCAAAATGGAGGCCTTGTCCACTGCAAAGAAGCATCGTCATCCCTCGTTTTTGGATTGGGAATATGGACAGTCGTTGTGGGATCCGTACGAGATTCTCTCCGTCTCTAAGAAACTGGAACGCGCACTCACTTTAGAAGAACATACTTTCGCTGCGGATAATGCCATCAAGAAGAAGAATAGGGACAGCAGAAATAGCCTTAGGAGTTTGTTTAGTCTTTCGTCTTCAAAGAGATTTTAAACAAACACGTGATGCTATTACTCCTTCAAACTTGTAAATTTTAGAAAGAAACTGAGTTATTCAATATGAGTGAGTGTCTTCTTCAATTATTCGTTTAGCCGCTCACAGTTGTATATTCCGGCACCACAATCACATGCTTAAATACATGGCTTTGACTAGTGGTAGCAAACACAAAATCTAGCTTGTAGTGGAACGAATAGATAAACGAAGTTTTGTCCATTGTAATCCCCCTCGTCCATTGGTCGTGCCATTCAAAGCCAAAGTTTTATCTACTGAAGTTTCGGCTCAAGTCCACAGTTATTGACGACAAAGGCTTGCAGGTGATTGCTTTTAATTATTGTACAAAAATGTAAACCAATACGTTGTTCGAAGGAAAACTTGGAGAGCCTGAGAAGATGTTAGTTACATGCAAGATTGAAGGCAAAATTGTAAAAGGTCGAATCAGCTGAGAAATGGAGGAAACCATCAAGCTATGAAATGAATAAAGAACGAGTTAAGCATTCCTTTAACTAATCTGCCAGGATGATATTAAAATAAATCGAAATAAGAAGAAACAAAGCATAAAGTCTTATACTTATTTCGGATAAAGTAACATGATCCATCCAGCAACAAACAAAAGCAAAGGAACACACCAAGTACGAACCACACTACATAAATATCAGGGATTTATTTATAAAAGACATAATTATCCTGATAGAGAAGAGTTCCCAGAGTTAAAAGCCACATTTAAGCCTCCTTCTCCCCAGTGAGGAGATCCATCACCACGCCTTTAATGCTTCCATTGTTCTTCTTCAGCAGCCTCTTGTTCGTCGCATCGTCACAGAAGCCCTGCAAAAGTTCTCACATTGTCAACGTCTCTCCAGTCTGGTTTTCAAATCTTAAACATTACAAAGTGCACACACTTACCATTTCCTGAAGCTCCTCTAGGATAGGATCCCACTCGCTCACTCCACAAAGAGCGTCAACAGACTGCTCCAAGTTGTACTCGTTGTCCCTCAGAATTTCCTTGTTCAGATCAATCTCTTTGAAACCCATTTCCTCGAGCTCCTTGAGCATGGTTACCTCGACGTCGTTCTTCTCAATATCCTCTTGAAGAGGAACTGGGATCTTCGTTGTAGATGAAGAACCACCACCCAAGGCCTCAACAGTAGTAGGCATAGTTGGGAACTCGATTATGTTGAACGATGACGAAGATGAAGATGGAGTAAGAGTTTGAGGAATAGCAGGCTCAACTTCACCAACCGGCAGTTCATCTTTTTCCGGGATTTTTAATCCAGCAGCTTCTCCTTCCATATCAGCACCTTTCACTGTCCCGAGATTAACAATGGAGCTGCCAGGTTGAGCTGGCTCATGATTCACATTGATTCCTGTATATTCTCTTGATAAATTTTCATCAGGGGACGCATTCAAGTTCAGCCCATGAAACTCATTCACAACCGAACCCTTCAAGGATGCATCAACCTGACCACGCAACCAACAGATAAGAAAAGGTATCAAAAAGACATTTTGACAGAGAGCGACAAAGTTCCGAGGAAAAGGGCACCGAAAATCTAGTACGTACATGTATCAACACCCAAACACGTTGCCCAAACTTAGCACCATTAGAGGAAGCCATCCTCCAATAAGAAATGTATCGACCAGCTGACTCTGGTGCAACAAAATCAACTTTCACGTCAAGCTCACTGTTGATAGGCACACCCTCCGTTGGAATCTGCAATGATGTTGACACCAATAAACCATTAGTATTATATATATATATATATATATATATATATTTATGCAGAGAAGAAGCTAACCCAAACCACTGAGTAATTCAAACAACATAATTGATCTGCTTAAGGGTAAGAATCGAGCAAAAGAACAAGTGGCTAAACTAAGGATATAGTTTTAACCTGTAAATCAACTGACAATGAGTTGCTGAATCTGTCCCCACCGATCCAGACGATCTGCGTGCCATGCGGCCACACCAGCGAACCATTGTTCCTCATTTTCCAAATCTTAGTGAATGGAGCAGATGGAGCAACAACTGTTCCATCGAGTACATTCACATCAAGGACAAAGCGACTGTCAAGTTTAGGGCGAGTACACCTGAAATGTAAACCTCCATGGTGTGGTCGCGGCACATGGCCCAGCCAAGGATTCGAAAACTATATGAAGGAAAAAAAAGAAAGGTAAGATTTCCATATAGCAATAGTATAGAAAGAGAGAAAAAAAAAAGAGGAATCTTGAACATTACTGGGGTAGGTTGTCCCCTGAAGGGACATTGCTGAACTGAGACGGGCTTATCCATTCTTGTGTAATCCCGTTCATTACCCATCACCGAAAAGCAGATGGTGCAAAGATCATAGTCTTCTTTGCTGCAAAATATTCACCAGCGAAACAAATAAGCAAAAATAAATTCTAAGAGTCTACAGATTCTACACTTGCAAGTGAAAAATATTCTTACACTTTAGACTTGAATCTGGGCCCAGTTATTGGAAGAACTCCACATCCATCACAACGGATGCCCCTATGGAAGACACCCAGTGAGGTCAAGTAATCACCATTGCTGCTCTTTTTGGAGTGACATATACGACGGGTCTGCTTGATGGGGCTCGTTGGATTTGGATTAGAGTCAATCACGGTACTGCCACTGAAGGGACACTCATTGAAACTAGCACCCAGTCCACAGGAGGTTGGCACATGGCCAGAAGTGTTGGTATCAGCAAAGGGAGCGGGTTCACTCAGATTAGCCGGTTTTTTGCCGGCCTGGGTCCTCTTGGACGTATCCTTCTTTTCACCAGCAGAAGGAACCTCCCTGCTCAGGGAAGGACCTGAAGAACCAGGCTTAGTAACAGGTGAGCAAGGACTACTTTCCTGAGAAATTGAGAGCTTCCCTAGCTTGGAGATGCAATCAAACAACTCACCAACTACAGGGCTAGAAGATGCCGCTTTAGATGTAAGGTCAATATACACCTTGGATATGGTATCACGCATCGGGTTAGGTACAGCCATCATAACATCATTTATACCCTTCTGGATTTTGGAAACAGGGTTTTGGCTATCGGGCACACCCGCAGATGTCGAACTCCCACTACTCTCTGGAGCAACAGAGTTAGTGAGCACACCAGTTTTGGACTGCACATTGATCTTCAAGAACTTGAGGCGCTGATTGGTGACATCAAACAGGTCAGTGTCATCAACCAGGGCCACCATATCCCCATCTTCATCAGAGTAAGTGAGAGAGAATTCAGCATCAACAGGGAGGTTAAAAAGAGCAGCGATCTTTCCCCTAAGACCAGCCATGTCAAGATCAAGCTTTCCATCAGCTTTAACAGGCACCCTGAAGCGCCTGAGCACACCTCCATAGCTCACCTGCAATGGATCACAAACAAAAATAACTCACTTGAATGAAATAAACAAACTATACAAGATCGAATTGTTACAGTTCCACATAAGTAAGTTGCCCTTTAAATAACAGATCATATGACGAGTTGACAAGTATTAAGATAAAACTTGTCAAAGAAGCAAAATGAAAGAACAAGACAAGTTGAAACAAGTTTCGGGATCCCAGATCGAGCACCACGATACTAGTTCCAAAACCAACTTATGAGTTTGGATACGGTAACTTCTATATTTAAAATTTCTTAGGGTTTATGCTCCTAGGAGATAATACAGCTAAGCATGTCAGGGAGAAATTCGAGTCTCCGCTTCAATTTCAGTCGATCAGAGGTGGAAATTCAGAACGAAAGAACCGATTACAAGCAACGGTGTACGAGAACGAAAACAACATAAGACAGACAGAGACGACACGATCGCCCAACAAAGGCACGGAATCACCAACATCTACCACTACAAAACAGAGGGCTAGAAAGAAAAAGAACTCACAAATAAGGAAAAAGGATTCTAACCTTGACGACGAGTGCAGTAGTAGAATCCATCGCTCACGGGTTAAGATCAGCGAAGAAACCCTAATTAACGATTGGAGTATCGAGAGAGAGATTTTAGAAAAAAAAGGAGAGAGAGAGAGAGAATCGGGAATCGGGAAGATTATCCTTTCAGAAGCGTACCCGTAATCCGCTTGTGTCGTGAACAACCCAAGAATATAGACGGTCACGTTTATATATTATTGGACGATGGTTCGTTCTCTCTTTATTTAATCCAGTTTTGATTTAATAAAACGAATTTTGACTTACCCAACAAGATATTGACTTTTCTGGTTATTGGCTTTTTCAGGAAGACAACCAAACCAACAACGCTAAGTAATCCCCAAAACAAAAAAAAATTCTATGAGAATAACCCAACTCCCTTGGCCCTGGATATTGTTATATTCAATGATTTCATATTGTGATATTTAATAGACTCACTTGCCCAACTAGATTTTGTGATATTTAATAATTTCTCATTATTAAACTACGATATTTTCAGAATTTTGTAGAAATCTTAGCCAGCTGTTTTGAACTCTGTTCTTTCATAATAATGTAATTTGAGTCGTCGAAACTTGGCTTTATGACGCCAAAAATGTATTCTCCAACAAGTTGGGATGGCAGATTTGTGATACAAAGTTCAATCTCAGCTTCTAAGGAAAAAGAAAAATTTAGAACCCAAAGTAGAAGGTCATGTTAGATGATGGTTCCCACACTCTTGACAACAAAAAGAAAAACAAGCAACAGAGCGAATGCTTAACCAAACAGGTCAGTCCAACTGCCAGCAAATTTTAATACAAAAGGCTAAAGTTGAGATGCATATTCAAATAAGCGACTGAAATACATAAAACCCTCAGAGCAAAGACTTCGTTATCTGCCAAATACGTCCTCAGATGCTACGAAATAGCTTCCTCAATGGCCATATCTCAAAATGCAACAAGCCTCAGCAACGCAGCTCTTAACTACCTAATCACAAAGAGGCCAATCTTAGTTTCTCTCATCTGTTATTCCATGTCCGCTGTTTCTCCCACCACTACCACTTTGCTGTTGGTACGATTTTGGTCCACCATGCCTTTGGTGGCCGTGTCCCTTCTCCCTGTATCTTGGACCTTCTGTCTGAGAACTGTCTTTCAACTGTTCCCGACTATGTTCTCCGTCGTAAGCATGTGACCCAACAGGCTTGTATTCGTAATGCAGATTTTGCTTCTGTCTATTATCTCTGTTTGAAGGTTGCCTCTGATGGTGATGGTGCATATTCTCTTGCACCGATGAACCCCAACCTCCGTGTGCCTCCTGCCCTCTTCCAAACCGTCGATTCTGGCCTGTGTTCTTTTGGAACACACTATTCGGATTATGCTCACCCTGCACCTCCTTACTGGTAGCTCGGTTTTGAGACTGTGCTGGTGTATCAGCTGATGTCATTTGCTGTTCTGGAGTAAACCCCTGATGTTCGTATCCAGCAACATCCCTTTTCTGAGATGCATAAGTTTTGTCCCTCGAATATTCCCGACCACCAGACTTGCCAGCCCTACTAACATTTGGGGCAACAGCTGTGTGCGAGACATGATCCCCAGGGCCACGACTTTCTTTCGAAGCAACAGGCAGATCTGGTTGACCTAATCCATGGCCAGACTGCTGCATATGAGCTTTACTGGAATCTCTCTTATTCGCCTTCTTAGAGTCGCCATAGTTACTTTTGGAAGCATGCTGCTTACCATGAATGCTCACTCCCTGGTCTTTTTCACCAACGACGGTTCGAGGAGCACTTCCTTCCATTTCTTCACCAGCAGAGTAATGCGTCTCGGGAGTCATATACCAGCCATCGTTCCAGCCATCGTTCCATCCATCATCCTTAGAAGAGCCTACAGCAATTTGTTCAGGTTGATTACTTGTGTGATAGTTCACTGTTCCTCGGATGGGCTGGTTTGAGGTTACAAATTGTCCATCCTCCAAAGCTTTAGTAGATGCTGCAGAACCTCGCTGGTGCCATGATCCATGATCTCTACCATGCTTGCCCTGCCTACCATTCCCATGTCTTGACTTTAAAGGAGACCCAGATTTCCCCGCAGCTGAACCAGGAGGTTGGAGAATCCCTGTACCTTCACCTCCACAATTTTCTTTCTGCAAAACAGTCCCTGTCATTACTGGGGAAGCGGTTATTGGATTTTTACTGACGATTTGCTCAGCTATTTCCTTTACTATGGGCTTTGCTACGTATCTCTCCATCTCCACTCTTTTGCTTTTTGAACTAGTCTGCCCTTGATGCACACTCTTCGACGAGGAGCTAAACTCAAGAATAGTATTCTGACTCCCTACACCTGTGGAGATATCAGCTTTCTGCTGTGGATGAACCGGAGCCCAAATAACAGTACTGCTACCAGGAAATTTCTCTGCAGGCTTTACCAGTGAGTTTCTTGGAGTCCTACGCAAGTGTTGAGGTTTCCAGTTGTTTTTTGCTTTGGTTTGGGACTCTTCATTCGTGGAGGAACTGATTTGGTCAGACGAATTACCAGACACTTTGATATCCAAGCTTGGGACTGAAGCAGACCCCAACTCCATTTCTGCTGTCCTTTCCCTACCAATCTCAATCGACTCATCTCCCGATTTTGATTCTTTTCCAACAGCAGCTCTTGTCGTGTTCATTGCTATTGTCTCCTCAACCTTGTGCTTTTTCTTACCGTTCCTGTTATTTTTCCTTTTAGTGAAAGTTGACTCGGTTGCTGGCATGTCTGAGTTACGACTTACTACACCTTCGTTTGACACCTCAGGAGATGGAACAGCATCGAACACCTCTGTAGTAGTTTCAGAGAAAGAGTTCCCTGCCATTTTTTTCTCAAATACGATATTTTGCTTCTGCTTATAACCCAAGCGCTTCTGTTTTGAGGCAGCGCCATCACGGTGACGTGGAGGATTATCCTGCTGAGTAGGGCCCACATTATTTGCATATTCTGTTGAAGTCATCGCGTCTTGCATTGAGGTTTTTCCTGATTCTTCAGTAGATTCTATAGACTTCGCAGCCATACGTGCAGGTGAAAGAGACCGAGGAACTTCTGGCATGTCAGGGATAGAAGCATTAGATGCAGCTTCCAAGTTCTTGGCTGAACCCTCCTCAGCTACTTGGGAACGTCTATTCAACTCTTCCAATTTTGCAAGAGCCTTAGCCCGCTGATCTCTTGCTCTTTCTTCCTCCTCTTTCTGCCTCTGTTGAGCACGCTGCCTGGCTAACTCTCTCATCGTAGTACGCTTTAAGAGAACATGTCAAACACTCAGAAAGACCAGAAAAGGATGACAACAAAGAACAATAACAATCACATGAACTAGTTCATACCTGATTATCGTTTGGGTCTACAGATATTCCAGACCCACGCTTCCCAATGGAATCGGTATCCAAAGAGTCACCTACATTTACCTCAGCAAAGCATTCTGAGTTTGGAGCTAAAGTTGCAGGGGAGGAGCCTGACATAACACTTGTCTTCCGCCAACCATCATTGCCTTCACTGTTCACTCTTTGTTTGGTCTGATGATCTGCTCTGCCTTGAGTCTGTTGGGTAGATCTCCTGTAGGTACTAACATCAAAATTTTCCCTACATAAACGGTAGCATAACTGGCCGAAACGCTGTTGACAAATGATAACTGACCTGGATATGGAAGTTCCACCAATAGCTGCCGGCTCGGCGTTTTTGTTGGTGGCAGGATCTCCTTGTTGATAGTGTAACGAGTTCGTGGTATCACTTGCATGACCAGTTCGAGGCATTCTTGCAGAAACTTTATTTACAGAGTTCCCAGAATTGACTGTACGTGTTTTGCTTTCCTGCTGATCTCTATTGACGACAGACGAAGCATTTTGCCAACCATCATTAGTTCTAGTTTTTGCATTTAAGCCCTCTATTTTCTGAATCAAACTGGGATCTTCAGGGGGAGCATTTTCTGCCTTAATTGGTTGTACCACACCACTTGCCTCATTGAAATTTTCTTTCCTAATGTTTTTGGAAGCTTGCATCTGTTGAGCTACCTTCTCTGCATTCGGGAGCCTATTTCCTAGAAATACTTCCCGCTTTGCTTCATCTTCCCCAGACCTCCCATCTTGGGGCTTTAAGAGAACCTTGTATTGCCTTTGTCTTTCTTGAGGATGTGATTGCTCATTCTGTTCCATAGCCATTGAGCTTCCAGACGTATCATACCCACCTTGACCAGGGTGCTGGTTATAAGCATGAGGACCCGCAGGCCTACCTGCAAAAGGCAGGTCTCTGTTGCTGGGATTGCCGTACCCCATGGGAGGACCATAGTAGCCTTCATGTGGCACTGGACCAAGGTAAAACCCAGGCGTAGTCTGCATCCTTGGGTGGACATAAGAGTCAAGCATTGGAGGCCTGAACATTTTTCCATTAGCAGGGTGATTACCCCTCGGACCCGCCTCATGTCCAGGAACAGGTGGAACTTGCGTAGGATAAAATGGAAAAGGATCCATGGGAAAACCCCCAGGACCCATTGGAGCACCGTATGGGTGGTTCCCTCTGTACCAGCCACCACCTTGATGATTATTTACTGGAGGACCACGCCAACCATCATACTGATGAGGGAAATTAGCATTAGGATGAGATTGTGAACAACGGGAGTCCAATTGCCCTTCCTCTCTACAATGTCTAGGTGCATCTTCACTGTATGGTTGATTATCCCTTCTCCAGGCATTGTCATCTCCAATCCGTACATTAGCTTCTGAATATAGAAGACAAGATATGGTCAGAAATAGTGCCCAAGGGAACACGAATTCACATGAAAACCTCTGAGGGTAGCATGGCGCTAACAAACATAAGTAACTTTTGAATGAAATGCCAACATCTGTTGTTAACATAGAAAAGAGGTTTAAATTAAGAACCTTCTGTGCAATCCACACCTCGTTCTTCCACAGATCTTCCCGACGAAGATGCAGGACGAGCGCGAGGTCCGGCATCTGCAAAATCGTAGTTTCTAAGAGCAATGTCTAACTTATCCACTTCATAAAATCATATCACACTGTATCTAGGTAATCCTAAAACCCCTCAAGGGGCACATATTAGGATGCTATCTAAGATCGTAAAAGTGTTCAAGCAACAGCCAGCCAGAAAAGCCAGTCCCTGAAAGTTTTAACTTCGCTGAATATCTGTTTAGAAATACTTTCTCAACAGAATCGCATTTATAAGTACCAATTTACAAAATGAACCTGTCTCTGCTAACGTCACTCTCTAAAAGGTAAGGACACTCTCTAGAAGGCGAGGACGGCGAGTATAAGATAGAATTCGGTACAAAATGAAACATTTATTTTCTCCTCCTTATAGGGACTGCTGATTGTAATTTTTTTTATTGACAATAATTTTTACTGTTTATAGATGATACCTTGTGGCAGAGTGCTCTTATCAGAACTTTCTTTTTCAGCACCAAGGGAAGGGAAATCTCCAGAAGTCAAAGAAAACCCATCCTTTTTCCTCGGAGCAACTCCCTGTACAAAACGGTGAATAAGCTTGAAGAAGGGAGATAAATTTCAGTGTAGATAATGCAAAGTTAGGTAAAGCGTACAAAGCTATCCTACAGGACCTACACACACACAAAAAAAAAAAAAAAAAAAAAAATTGGAAGACTGGAAGACTGGAGTTTGTCGAATAATCGCGAAACCCCTTCCATCAAATTCCATTTGCCCAACCAGAAATCCAACTTTATTATCGGAGAACATGCGCCACTAAGTTGCCAGATCATCTTACGCACTATAAACCATTTGCTCTAAGAGAGCCAATAAGTGCCGTAAAATTGACAAGTTCGGCATCCAAATCTTGTTTCCACAGCGAACACGAATGATATACCAGCAGTTATAATTCTATTCAGATTGGATATCGATCATTATGCCAGAAAAGTTATTACCATTCACTGTCCCACAACATGCGAACTTACTGTGCGTTTATTGCAGCTAATCACAAGTGAAGTAAGAGGAGAGTAACATGGCGCTCAACAGATGTAAGGATACAAAAAAGGATAACGCTGATGCTAAGCAGAGTCAGATAAATAATAGAAACTATTTTAAAGGGAAGAACCATACATGTTGACCCCATGTTGCAGAAGGCTCTGACACGGCTTCAGCAAATCGGGATAACTGGGAGCTTCCAGGTCTTGTGTCTGCACTATGTGGACGTTGTAGTGCAACTGGTGCCTGATTAGATGGAAACACCCCGGATGCTGACGAAGGCCGGGAGTTCGAATCCCATGCAATTGAAGAAGAATCATGCGCTTTGTCACTATCAGCAGTTGATGGTCGAGTGACACTTCCACCAGTAGAAGGGCGATTACTAAGGTGGCTTGGTGAACCAGGACCACTTTCAGTTCGTGGTGACAACGATGATGTCCCCCACGCATTCAGAGACGATTTACTGCCCCAACTAAGGGTTCCCCTACGAAAGACGAACAGAAGAAAATTGAACTATATAAATCTAAGGACGAATAAGAATGAGAAATAGCATCTGAAACATGTACACTTACTTTGGAACAATTTCCACATTTGGGTCAAGGCCTTGATTCTCTAACCTTGAATTCAGAAGAGAAGTGTTCAGGAATGAGAACATATATATGTATATATATAGACTAAATGTGATAATGCGCTCATCAAATACCTTTGGCTTGGTAAGTTAATCGGTTTTGGAACAGCAACCTTTCCCAATATAGTCATGCCACTTCTTCTTGTAGTACCCCATCTGCTAATTTATCCAGAAAATGTAACTGGTTATCAAAGACAATGACGCGAGACTAGACGAGCAAGCTAGCTCTTTTCTAAGAAAGAAAGCCAAACAAAAAGTTTCCTTCTATACCCCAGGCACATATCGTGAATTTATATAACAGTAGTTGAAATATACAGCAAATTGTAAACAAGTGATTCATATTAAGAGAAGGCCACATAAAAGTGAAATCATGCAGGCATCACGAAAAGAGGCCAAAAGATTATTTAAAACAAAAAAAAAGAGCACAGTCCAGTATAAAAAAACATAGAAACGTTCATGGCAAAGACAAACTTTAGAGAAAAGAATAGAAACCTTCGATCTCCCGTCGTGCTAGAGGTCATTATTAAGAAGCTACAGGATCCGACTACCCCTTTTGAAACCTGTAGGGCAAGTGCACGATTAGGTTCACAAATGATATTTCAAGCTCAAATCCTAAAGAATCAAACTAGACCGACTCTGAAGAACAATTGATATGATAAAGGAGTTGAGCTGACCAGTTAGCATCTCTCTTCAGTGTAAATTAGAAGGTACGAGTACCAACTTATACAAGAAAGCAAATAAATTTCATGTAATACTAGATATCAAACTGAGCTAAATGCAGAGATAGAAGAGCTCGGACTGTGAACTGCTGAGAATCATACCGCCTATACAAGTTCCCCAACACGAACACAAAGTCTAAATACAATCTGCTTGAAGAATCCAGAGCGATATATTTAGAAGAGTGAAAAACTTTCTATAATTTACCTTGAAAAAGGAAATAATACACACAAAAAAAGTTCAACCAAACTTCACTATAAACACCCATCAATTGCCAGAAACAGACGACGCTCGACAATCAAAATGCTACAGGAACCTAAACATATTTTTAAAAAATCGCATTACTGCAAATCAAAATTCGGCTCCAGGCTAAATGAGCGCATTTCTAAGATAACAAATTAAGTGTTCCCAGTAATCCATCAATCAACGACCTACTAAAACAACAAATGCATCCACCAATGTCAATCAGACTCTACGAAAGGACCGAATTAGGGCCACGAACTTGTTAGCCGAGATAATGATTCTATAAACCCGTCACTCGTCGCATTTCGATATGGCTCAGGAAGATAAAAGCGAGAACAAAAGGGGGGAGGGAGCGAAATAACTGACCAAAGGGACAAAAGAGAATATCTCCTCGAAAAGGGGAGGGCTCCTCGCAAACCCTAGATATCGTGAGAACCCAACGGGAGAGAGCAGATCGGATGTTCTAGTGGGTGATCGATAGAATCGAAGAAGGAAGAGGAAGGAGGAAACAAAGGATCTGTGGAGAAAAGAAAAAACGAATTCAAGTGATGAAGCTTACGTTCAACGGATTGGTTGAAAGACGAGAAAGCGTCGAAGTTCAGGGCTGCACGGTTTACTCAGCTTTTTTTTGTTTTGTTTATTTTTGCGCTAATCTGTAAATGAATATGACCATTGATTTGCGCCTGATAAAAGTAAAATAAGAAAGCGAATTAATTCCTGACAAAAATAAAGGATTAATTTATTTCCCAAAAAAAAAACTTACGTCTGTGAAACATAAAAGTTCTTTAAAAAAATTGTTTTAGAAAAAGGATTTTTAAAATTTTGTGTGCATTTTCTATTAATTATTAAAACTGCTAAATTATAAATTTCAAAAAATAATTAAATTTATTAAAATATTATTGGTTTTAAATATTTAACATTGTTAATCATATTTTTAACATATAGTTTTAATCAAATAAATTTTTAAATATATATTATTTGGAAACAAATAGAATATTGTTTAAGGGGATATGTTGTTTTTGCAACCAAACATTTTTTTAGTTCAAATATATTAAAGATAATGCATTTAAAAAAAATTGATGATGTTTAATGAAAACTTTATTTACCAATAGAATATTAAGAGGATTTTCTTCGATATGATGGAAATGAGTATCTTAGTTAATAATGTTGATAAAAAAAAAATCTATAATAAAAAGATAGTTTTGCGTATGAGAAATTATTAGAACTACACTAAATTTCTATTCAATATGTGTCGATTGATTACTTATTCAGTTTTTTTTTAAAGTAGTCATTTAATAAAATTATATTAAAATATTAATATAAAAAAAAATAGTTTTTGTGAAAAAATTAACTAATAGAGCAATTTAAGATCCGTTATTTCCTGATATTTCATCTGATTTATCTTCGATATGAATTGCTTGTATGGCTATTTCTTGATTAAAATTTCTAATTACACATTGCACAATGAAACATAATATTTCCAGCACTAATTCTGAAACGCTGACCATATGATGCTGTATTAGTGTCATCATAAAAGAGCTAACTTTGATTTTTTCCTACTTGGAGTTCAACCTTTCACAGCCTCTCACAACCTTGCATTAGCATATCCATACACGGAAAGCCTTCGTGATGCCATAGTGAATAAATATTTCCAGTGCTAACACAAAGCACTAGAAAAGGTCAATTCTCAAAAATACCACACTTTCATGTTTCTGTGACAAAAATACCACATCAAAGTGAAAATGACAGAAATGACATTTTTAAGAGAAAAAAAACTATTATACATTTATTTTCATATGTTTCTTCTCAATCTCTTAAACTTAAATCCTAAAACCCAAAATCTAAACCATAATTGATGATTTTTGAACCCAAATTTATTTATTTATTTATTTTTAAATCATTAAATAAATATTATATTTGTCATTTTCACCTTGGTGTGGTATTTTTTTCACAAAAATATGAAAGTGTAGTATTTGAGTGTATTTCTGAGAAATTGGATGTAACGAATGAAACCTCGAAATAACACCCAAAAAAAAAAACCGTAAGTGCTATGAGAAGGCACCACCACTAATCCGGATTTATTGTACGGAAATTCTTTAAACGCTCACACTGTTCAACGGCAGAGTCGTCCAAAACCCAAAATTTAGGCATTTGTCAAGTATATACTTAGCAAGCAGAAAACCCTAAAAACGCGAGCCGAAACCGATTATAAGTCAAACTAAACAGTATTATCAATTTTGCATCGTTTATTATCTTTTTTTGTCTTTTTGGTATTTTCTTTAACAGCAAGAAATTATTTAGAAGAAAAAATTGATATTTGAGTCGGCGCACATGTACGCATCTAATCCTTAGCTAATTATATGTGAAAATTAACTAATTGAGAAGTGACGCAAATCTAGAAAGTATTGCACACAACCATTCGCCAGTCTTGTAGTAAACAGAGATCCTGAATAAATTCAATGTCTCATCACTCGGTTCATGTACTGTCGTTCCTACAAGCGAAAAAATATGAAAGTCTTCACGCAAAAGGCCAAACACCAACTTCTTCTCAATGGGAACAAAGAGGCAAGACCTTCGACCTAATTACACATTCTTCTTTTCCAGATTACATATAAGCTTCCAAGCGACCCATTCGCAGCGGGGGAAATATGGGTTTGTTCTACCACCTTCTGATCCTGTGTTTTGCAATTTGACAGATATTTATGTTTGTCTTTTATGTTTTGGCAGATAGTCTTCGGTTTAGAATATGTCTGCAGAAGATATAAAGCTTTCAACTTTTTTTTTTTGCCGTTACCTTGTGAAGAAAGCTTGCAACTTTATCTCTTGAGATTCTTCAAGGGTTATTTTTAATCTCTTTCAAATCCATAACTTCAGATTTATCAGCCAAAAAGGTTCAGACTCGTTGGACAGCTACAAAACCCACTTGTTTCCTTCTTCTTTTTTTTTTTGCGTCCTTCGTTAATTTAAAAATATAAAAGAGTCCTTTTTTCCAGCTACAAAACGCACTTCTGTTTTGGGTTCTCTTCTTCGTTAAGAATCTGGAATTCTCTTTCTTTATTTCTGGTCTTGCTGTTTTAGTTTGGAGAGAAAATGGGAAAGGTTCCGAGGATTCTGTCTTGGAGGAACATGTTGGTCCTCTCATTGGCTGTAAACTTCAGCTTGATTCTAAGGATTTTGAAGGGTAATGACGCTGGAAATTACCCGTATGTTAGCATATGGCCTGTGGTATCCACCTCCTTGGATAGGACGGCGTATGATAGCATATGGCCTGTGGTATCCACCACGGCCTCAGGATCTTCTTCGTTGTCATCAGCATCTTGCAACTATAACGAGACTGAGGAAGAAGGCGACGACAGAATTATCAATCTCAAACTGTAAGTTTCTACTGTTTTTATCTCCTGGTTTATATTACTGATCACAATGGGAAATATATGATATACCTTAGTCTAGTAGTCTCTTGTGTACATATGTTCCTCTCTATGCATCCTGAATATTGGGACTCTTATCTTCTCACTATGGTGGAATTTTTTGCTTGTTTATTCTTTCTTGGTATTGTCAGATTAATAAATGTGTATTAATGGCGTATCATCTAGAATCTACAAACAATTTAATTTCTCCCTTATCCCATACTTAATTGCTTTGAAAGTCACTAGTTATTATAGCAACGAATCTGGGATTATCCTGTTAAGCACGCAAGTGAAGAAGCTCCAAATTTTAATGCCATAATCCAATTTAACTTCAAAAGAGGGCAACATTGTCGCTCTAAAAATTGTGATGATCGTCTTCATTGACTCGCCCATAGTTTCTAACAATCTATATTGCAAGATACTGTAAATTCTGTCTTAGTTCTGGTGTATGCTTATGCTCCTTAACGTACGCCGCTAGTTTGAATATTTCGTTCTGTTATTTACTTTCTTATGACTCGTCAAACCAATCTTGAAGAGTATAAAACAAAACAAAAGAAAAAGATCTGTGAAAATTGATTGATCTTGGTGGTCCATTTGATTTTGTTCTCTGGGATTTATATATACTGGTCATAAATGTAAAATGGAAATGGGCCATTCTTATTTGTTAATGAAAAGAAGGGAGTGGTTTTTTTCTTATTTATATTGTTTTGCTATGTGGAATGTTGTGATAGGGAGGAAGATAATGAGTGATGTTTCTTTTTGGATGCTCTCAATTAATTTAGTTAGTGAACACCAATGGGTTGAAACAATTGAAAAATTAAGATGATTGAGACAAAGCTCTTTTGATTCTCTCAAATTATATTGTCAAAAGAACAGGCAAAAGAGAGAAAAAAGTAGAGAGGGCCCACACTTTGGTGAACATGATTCTGCATACATGCATATAAAAACATTTCTGTCTTTAAAGAGAATCTAAAGGACTACTTTGGTGATCTGCTTGACCATGTTCTTTGCCGTTTCAGAAATAGGAACGTGTTGTTTGATGATCTCCATTAAAATAACAAGGACCTACCACTTCTTAACCTCTATTCCAAGCACTTATGTATTGACTCAACTATTCTTGACACTTTATAAACATAATGTACCTTAGAGCATGTGCATGGTTATATGCAGTGGCGATCCAACGGTGTATGAAAGATACTGGCAAGAAATGGGTGAGACGACAACAATGGTGATACGTGGATGGCAATCTCTCAGCTATTTTTCTGATAACAACGACAATCTTTGTTGGTTTCTGGAACCAAACCTTGGCAAAGAGATTGCGAGGGTGCATAAGGTTGTTGGGAACGCTGTAACACAAGACCGCTATATTGTTGTTGGCACTGGTTCAACACAGCTGTATCAGGCTGCTCTCTATGCTCTCTCCCCACACGATGACTCTGGTCCCATTAATGTCGTCTCAGCTGCGCCTTATTATTGTGTGAGTCATATTCAGAGATGTCTCAACCTAGTTTTTTTCTTGATTCCCTTAGCCTACAAATCAACCTAACATGTATAAACGGTTTTGTTTTAGTCATACCCGTTGATTACAGATTGTCTCAAATCCGGTTTATATCGATGGGGTGGAGATGCAAAGACATACAAGGAAGAAGGTCCGTACATTGAACTTGTTACATCTCCAAACAATCCTGACGGGTTCTTGAGACAATCAGTAGTGAACCGTAGTGGAGGTATACTGATCCATGATTTGGCGTACTACTGGCCGCAGTATACGCCTATAACATCGATAGCTGATCACGATGTAATGCTCTTCACTGCTTCAAAGAGTACTGGACATGCAGGGATGCGCATTGGGTACATTCTTGTTACATTTTTCTTTGTGGGAACAAAACAAAAAGGAAGTGTCTCTTAAACGGTACATTTTCGCAGATGGGCGTTGGTGAAAGACAGAGAGACGGCGAGGAAAATGACAGAGTACATAGAACTCAACACGATTGGGGTTTCAAAGGTCTCACAGCTTCGAGTAGCCAAGATTTTGAAGGTTGTGTCAGACAGTTGTGAAAGAAATGGTAATGAAAAGGCTAAATCCTTCTTTGAGCACAGTTATGATGCCATGTCTACGAGGTGGAAGCTATTGAAAGAAGCAGCGAAGAATAGCAAAAGTTTCACCGTTCCTGATTTTGCCTCTGAACGTTGCAATTTCCTTGGCAAAGTCTTTGAGTCACAACCAGGTACGTTAAAAGAAAAACAAAATAGATAATTATGAAACTAGTGTTTATTGTTATTATTATTGATGTTGTTTTGGTGTATCTTGTGCAGCGTTTGCATGGTTAAAGTGTGAAGAAGGGATTTTGGATTGTGAAAAGTTTCTAAGAGAGAAGAAGAATATTCTAACGAAAAGTGGAAAGTATTTCGGAGATGATCTGAGCTATGTGAGGATAAGCATGTTAGATAGAGATTCTAACTTTAATATTTTCCTTCGCAGAATTTCATCTTCCTTCAATTCAACTTTGTAAGTACACGTGCATGAGATGACAATATGTGTCTAACTCTTGGAAATTTGGAAATTTGTAAGTGTTTCCTCCATAATATTGGAAATTTGAATGATGCGACGACGATCGAGATTTCAACCATCTCGGATGAATGAACGTGGATTTATTCACTACCAAGCGTTTGTGCCGTATCATCATTGTTCAACCATCGTTCATCCAACAATGCAGTCGAATGTTTAAGTTTGAATAGTAATTAGTAGCACGACCCGGTTCTCTGGTTTTCACTAGTACAAATTATATTTCCGTGTAGTATAAAAAGTGAATAATTTATCCGCAGGCCAAACCTTATAATTGCAATACCTTTTTATTTTTGTCAAAAAATTGCAATATAATTAATACTCGGGAGATTAAGGTCGATCAAACACGAATCATCAAGTTTTCTTGCTCGTTTGAACAAATTGTACCCGGTCATTAAAGAAAAGTCATCATGGAAAATTCTTCTACCTAATTTCGCGAAGATGTGAATTAAAATATTCTTGATCAAGATGACCGTAAAATAAATAAAAGGTTTAACTGTTAGTATCATTTTTTCACCTGCATTGCATTTAAGTTAGTGGTACAATACAACCTATTATGGTTATTGGATGACGCATTTGTTCAATTTAACGAAAGGAAAAATAGACATACATTTTTTTATTGTGGTTATATATATATGGACTATAACAAACATGTTCGATGAAAATGGTGCCGCATACAAAAAAAAAAAAAAAAATTCCGCTTGTCGCGCTTTATCACCATTGACACTCATGAGACAAATGAAAGAGTGTCATCTAACCAAAATAATAAAATAGAAAAATTTCTAGAAACAAACAATAAATAATATATGTAGCGAATATATATACACCTACAATATATATGGATGAGGAGAAGAGAGGGGAGGGGAGACACAACCACACAAACATTCACGTGATGTTCCTGCAAAATTCATCATCAACTTTCTCCTGACTACGCCACATCACATCTTTTTGTGGAACTATTCCATCGTCAACCCGGCCGTTCGTAATTTGTCTTTTTCCACAATCAGATCTTCCCTTCTTTATCAACTTGATCGTCTACATAATAACTGTTCTTGTCTTTTTCCTTCTTCACGAATCATGAGTCTTTGTTTTGAGGAAAATGCAATTATTATTTTTGATACCAAGTTGATCCGAATCTGAGGTTGAGTTTCAATTAACTACACCTATTCTTGAATCGTGGTACATTTTGTATTTGTTTCCAAACCTGTTAATATCATTAATTAACACCGGGTTCGTTGTTTACTTCCTTATGCATAAGTCATGAAACATCAACGACACAAATTCTTCACGCACACAACAAAAGGAAAATGGTTAGATGTTATATGCTTTATACTTAGAGTTGATATACAAGGTTCACTGAACAATTTTAATTAAAATGTCGAACAACTTTATATATTAAGAAAGTATACATAGTTTTGATCTGTTATACCAAAATAGATAAAAGATGATCTGGAGCTTTCCAAAACTTTAAGTGCACATGTTATTGGACATTAGCTTAAGACCGACGAATACGATGCATGTACACGTATGGACTTATATAAAATGGTCATCTTTGATAGTAAATTGGATAATATATACTCTCTTGAAAAAATATTTGGTAGATGCATTTGTGATAAATTATGGCCAGCAGGAGGTTCGAAATTAAAATTTGAACTTGAAAGGGTTCACAAACTATAGTGTAAATACACGGTAGATACTAGAAACCTTTTAGAGCATCATCAAGAAACTCTAATATATATCTTAAAGTATTATTTTATTATCTAAGATAGGAGAGAGAAATCAAAATTGTTAAATTTGTTGTATTTGGTCGTTGAAGTTGAGAAGAAACGATTCTTCTACCTCTTAAATAAGGTATGTTTCTTGTTTCTCTTTCTTTTATTTTATTATTTTAATGATAAAAAAATACTAAGATACTTTTAAGATCCAACCGATAAAAGATCCAACCGATAAGCTAAAAAAAGATAGTTCAGTAAAGATAGTTCATCTGGTTGAACAGTTATTAATTATATATTTGCTTTGAGAATGGCTGAATTTTGTTTTTGTGTTCACATATTCTTTAACTGATAAAAATATTTTATTACCGAATTATATATTGTCAACTGTGGAATATTCCCAATTTATGTGTTTTTTGTTTTTGTTATTTTATGATGATTAACACACACAAAAAAAAAAATTAAAAAAAAAAATAAGGCCGGATCTATAGGCTTTACACGTTATCTCTACGTCTCACGCCCTTGCCATTTTGCTGTGATCGGTAAGTTCCCAAAGACACTTTTGCTTACGCCACAGTTATACGTTGATCCGTTTTTAGCATTAAAGTCCCCAGAGTCACACGTACCATATGGAACAAAACCCTAATCTCCCTTTTAATCACTAATCAATCTCAAACCCACCACTTATATAAATCTAGCAACGGAATAAAGTTTTGTTTATTTGTCGTATAAACTGTACTAACGTTGTGATCTTATTTTCTAATTTAATAATTTGATGAAACTATATACACGAGAAGCTAAAACAAAAACAAAATTAAAAAATTGAGGCTCGCTTTTACTAAGCGGCAGGCTTGAGAATTGATGACCACACTCTCATCATCTCTCTCTCTTATCTTCACAGTTTCATCTTTTCATTCAGATTAAATTATATATTATATATGTATTTTTTTCATTATTTGTACTCTTAACCCTCGTGAATTATTGGTCTCCGGAATAGTTCCTCAGTAACAATTTAACAGTACGGATGTCTCTTGTGATGTTGAAGAATTAAGAAATAAAGAGGGAGAGAGAGAGAAGAAAAAATGAATTTTGAGGAGCAAGAAGAAGAAATGGAGATGTCGGGTGTTAACCCCGCCGGCGGTTACGACTCTCTGAGCGGCGAGGGAGCAACCTCCAGCGGAGGCGGCGGAGGAGGAAGGAGAAAAAGCGTTGGAGGGAAGATAAGGTATAGAGAGTGCTTAAAGAATCATGCCGTTAACATCGGTGGCCACGCCGTCGATGGCTGCTGCGAGTTCATGCCCTCCGGTGAAGATGGTTCACTCGACGCCCTCAAGTGTGCAGCTTGTGGCTGCCACCGAAACTTCCATCGGAAAGAAACTGAGATCATGAGCGGCAGGGCCCACAGAGTTCCAACGTACTACAACCGTCCCCCTCAGCTGCCACCGCCAGGATACCTTCATCTAACATCTCAGGCGGCGGGTGGGCAGCCGTACAGGCCACCCGCGGCCTCGGCGGACGAGGAGGATACGTCGAATCCGAGCAGTAGCGGTGGAACCGCGGCTAAGAGGTTTAGAACGAAGTTCACGGCGGAGCAGAAGGAGAAGATGTTAGCCTTCGCGGAGAGGTTGGGGTGGCGAATCCAGAAGCACGATGACGCGGCTGTTGAGCAGTTCTGTGCGGAGACTGGTGTTAGGAGACAAGTGCTTAAAATCTGGATGCATAACAACAAGAACTCTCTTGGTAAGAAACCCTAATTTTTCTCCGACATATGATTTAAGCACAAGAGATCATCATTGCTTTTTTCGTTCGGTATGTCTCTTTTGTAAGTACTTGTACTTCTGGACATGATTTCTTCTTTTAGTTAATTAATTAATCTAGTACTTTGGGACGATTTAGGAAGCATTGTGATGGACTATCTTCAACTTTGGTTATATATAGTGGTTAAACTGATAAATTTACTAATTATGATCCAACTGAATAATGGACCAAATTGATCCATAGTTGTACACCAGGAATTTCGCGCTCTGCTATCTTGGAACATCTTCATTGCTAAGCTCTAAGCTAAGAGGGATTCTACAAAATTATTAAAATTTAATATAATAATTGAAAAAAATCTTTTAGACGATGTCACATTAGATTAACATATGTTAATAAGTAACTATTTATTTGGATTTATACTATTCTAAAACATGATATCATAAATATATAAATACTATATAATATAAAACTAGAATGTACATTTTAATGTTTTCTATGGTTTAATAGAACTAACAAAAATAATTGAGTCTTAATTAATACATATATATGTAAAAGATCAAATTATAATACTAAAATATAAGAAATTATGGTATTTATTAATTTATGCGTTTGAAATTAAACCAATAATTTCGGACGGAGATGATGGAATCCATTTTTTATTTTTTTTTGTCAACTTAATGATGGAATCCATCTTGATGCAGAAAATGACGAGAGAGGCATGAATTCACATTTGTCACCTTCTTATCACTATCTTACCAAAACTCACCGCTTAACTCGTCCCCCTCTTTTTCCTTTTATGTTCACTTTTTCTATTGAGCTTCGCTTCGAAACCTCTCACTCTTTTGTCTCTTTCACATCACGACACAACCCCCATTAATATGCCTCATTTAATCGCTGTAACCGTTTGATGTAAACATATATATCAAATTAGTGAAAGTAGTCTCTGATTGGTTATGATTGTGGTTTTAGACTGTTGCTTTAGAATCTGGCTGTAGAGAATTTGGTTTTAGAAGCTGTCATTTTTGGTTAAAACCTCAAAATGTGACTTTAAAAAAACATGAACAAAATAGAAGAAATTTTTTCAAAAATGACTTTGAAGGCTTTAGAGTATAGTTTAAGTGGTCTAAAGCCTAAAATAGTGATTGGCAAAATTTTGGCTTTCATGGCTTTACAAAAAAGTTAAGTGGTCTAAAGCCTCTAAAACCTAAACACCAATCAGTACCTTGGTCTTGGGATTCTTTTTCTCCATAATATTTTCGAGATTTAATTTCTCTTTACTTAATTGTCCAAGGGTTTAAAAACAAAACTAGATGAGCACCTTACCTAGCTAGAAATCACAAATTTACGATCTATGATCAAATACTATTGTTTCGTATATAGTGAATAATTTATTTTTCAGATTATCCATTCAATGAATGGGATGATAGTTTACTTACTAACTAAATTATAAAATAAAGAAATGATTGAAAATTTGTTTATTGGTGTATACAGCATACACAAGCTGCTAGCTAGCGTTTTTTTATAGTTTAGTTGCTTGAACTGAGTTGCATGTAGGAATAATTGATTGCGTCAATTTGATTATACGAATTGCATAATTCATGCTTTGGATCTTACAAATAATTGAAACAAAATTCTGCTAAAATAATTTAAATAAAGATGTGATAACCCGAATTCACCTACTTATAGTATTAATGATCACATCATTTCCATATTTGGGACTTCGGATATTTGAAAAAGTCATGTGTCACATCTAAGAATAATGTGTACATGTAAGAGGGGAAAAGTTCAGTTGACCTAATTCTAATATTATCAGATAATTGAGGCTTAGGGTACAATATGATCATATTTTTTCATTCAAGACATTCACAAATAAATACCCTACACAACAAATTTTTGCCTCTATTTTATTTTATTTTTAATTTTATAAATATTCATATTTTTCCGATTACATTTATATTGTAAGTAAATTTTGTTCTTTATATTATATTGGAAGTAAATTTTGTTCTTTATATAATAAAATTCTGCTAAAATAATTTAAATAAAGATGTGATAACCCGAATTCACCTACTTATAGTATTAATGATCACATCATTTCCATATTTGGGACTTCGGATATTTGAAAAAGTCATGTGTAACATGTAAGAATAATGTGTACATGTAAGAGGGGAAAAAATGAGTTGACCTAATTCTAAGAACATGTACATTAGAAGTTTAGGAGAGGTTCATGGCACAAATTCTTAGAACAAATAATAATAAAAAATTGTGGATCCCAGTTAACAGTGTTGAACCTCCCCTTAAAATCTCTTATTTATGAATCTCTCTCTCCTCAGGTTCACCACGTGGCGGCACAACATTGGACAGTTTTTTTTATTTTTCTATTTTTTATTTTTCATTTAACTTTAGAAAAAAAAAATAAAAAATTATTAAAATATACTTTTATGAATCCGAAGAGGGGTTCACTAATGGGGATGCTCTAATATTATCAGATAATTGAGGCTTAGGGTACAATATGATCATATTGTTTCATTCAAGACATTCACAAATAAATACCATACACAACAAATTTTTGCCTCTATTTTATTTTATTTTTAATTTTATAAATATTCATATTTTTCCGATTACATTTATATTGTAAGTAAATTTTGTTCTTTATATTATATTGTAAGTAAATTTTGTTCTTTATATAATATAAAACTTGAATGTACATTTTAATGTTTTCTATGGTTTAATAGAACTAATTAACAAAAATAATTGAGTCTTAATACATATGTAAAAGATCAAATTATAATACTAAAATATAAGAAATTATGGTATTTATTAATTTATGCGTTTGAAATCAAACCAATAATTTCGGACGGAGATGATGGAATCCATCTTGATGCAGAAAATGACGAGAGAGGCATGAATTCACATTTGTCACCTTCTTATCACTATCTTACCAATAATTGATTGCATCAATTTGATTATACGAATTGCATTTCATGCTTTGGATCTTACAAATAATTGAAACAAAATTCTGTTAAAATAATTTAAATAAAGATGTGATAACCCGAATTCACCTACTTATAGTATTAATGATCACATCATTTCCATATTTGGGACTTTGGATATTTGAAAAAGTCATGTGTAACATGTAAGAATAATGTGTACATGTAAGAGGGGAAAAAAATCAGTTGACCTAATTCTAATATTATCAGATAATTGAGGCTTAGGGTTCATATTGTTTCATTCAAGACATTCACAAATAAATACCCTACACAACAAATTTTTGCCTCTATTTTTTTTTTTTAATTTTATAAATATTCATATTTTTCCGATTACATTTATATTCACATTAAACCATCCCTTTTTCATATATCCGAATCCACAAGAGAATCTTTTATTATAGTTTTTTTAATCACAAACATAAACGCCTACTATATTATGAATGAAGTTTCTTTGTTATAATTTTTCTTTTGGTACTGCATTTTCACTAATACTGACTTTATTTTAATATTCATGTTCTTTGAGCTTTATTTATTTATACTAGAATATTATGTAAGTAAATTTTGTTCTTTATATATGTTCTTAAACCTGAACCAACCTATAAATCAAATTGGTCGTTAGATTATATGCTTTAAACATATGTTAATGAATAGAAAATACGACAGCAAAATATATATATCGCAAGGTACGAGTACGAGATCTAGTTAAGACCAAAAACACAACTCCATATCAATTTATAAAGAAAACCTAGATCAATGATCTCATGATTCTAATTGGTCTGCTGCTGCAAATGTCTATTCACAATCTTCACACACGGTTCCACCACTTCCTTGTTCCATATATTTCTCTGCATCTCATCTCCACCGTCACCTACTTTAACTGCCCTAATTGCCTCTCGAAACGTTGTTGTAGCATCCACCCTCCTGATGACCCACCCGGCAGTGGCACCCATGATAACAACGATTTTGTCTTTAGACTTCATATTGTAAATTCAGAAACAGGAACAGACAAACAAACAAGAATAGACAAACAATGTTGCTGATATCACATTTTTGGTTACCCCATATACACATTTATATATATAGAATGGTAAACATATTTAATGTACATCAAAAATTAATTTTCATTACTTTATACTTTATTTATTACTACATCTAATTGATATTAAATTAGTATATACTAAATGTAAAGGGAATACCCGACCATATTGAGATCTTTAAAAAAGAAAAATATGAATAAATCTATATTTTAAGATTGATTACATAAATAATTATAAATTTACATATATAGTAATTTATTAAATTATTACTATCAATAAAAAACTTGGATGGTTTTATTATTATTATATTAAACATTTTATAGATACCTTAACTAAAAAGACATAAATTACAAGATTTGGTCAAATTACATATGTACACATTATTTCTTAAGTATCTATTTATTTTATAGTTATTTACTTGCCAAAATATTACATAAATTTTTAATATACAAATCAAAATAAAAAAAACTGAAAAATATCTAAATATTTCAGTCTGTGTTTAAATTATATGTATACTTAATCAATTTTGCATAACTTTTAGGATCCTAAATTAATTATTATTATATTTCTATCCAAAGGACAATGGAAAAAGAATTATTTCAGCAATACCTAATTAATATTGCCTCTTGTACTATTATGTAGCAAATTAAACTGACATAACGTACAAATTGACTGAAGAAATTAAAATAATAAAAATATAATTCACATGAACTAATTAAAACATCTATAACTATATAAATAAACAGCATTACTCAATTCATTAGATATTGATAAAACCAGATTTCACATCAACAAAAAATTTCTTTTAAAAGATATTATTTTGTCATTAATCAAAATAATTTCATTTTGATAAAGTAGGAAGAATCACAATATACTATATTTTTTATAAGTAGAATAGGACTGAGATAATATATAGAATTAGATGTCACTTCGGTGATAAAGTAAAATGAAATCAAGTAAATGAAACCATCTAGAGATATCATTTTAATTTTAATAAGTAGAAAAATTCACAACATAAAATATATATTTGGACAAGTTCAAGAATACCAACATAAAACAACGTCAGAAATCTTTCTAAATTCTTTATATCGTTGGGAAAATGGCCTCATTCGATACATAAACATACCTAAAATGAACTAAATATGACATGCCTGTATTTCATATATATATATTAGTAAGGTCAGAATATGTGTGATCATTCTATGTCCCTTCATCAATATTCACATCGAGTATAAGGAGAGGATGAAGAGGTTATCTTATCTACAGCCTCGGTATGAGAAATCTCATCGATGTAGAATTGGAAACGATTGGAAGTTTAAGTAGGTGGTTAGGTAGGTTTATGAATTATGTGACCCTGAGTTCCAACTAAACCGATAACTCGAAAGAAATGGTGCCCTTAAGTCTGGATCAACCAATGATGAGAAGATGTGAATGAAGCTTAAATAAGACAAGTCATGAACTGCTGATCAAAAATGCCATTCATATCACACTAGCTACTTCAGATTATTGACAGACCCGCGCAAAGATCAACATCAAACATACCAAATGAATGTCATGTGATATTGGCACTCGAAGATTTGCGATCATCAGTCGACCATCTCTCATTGACCATAAGTCCATAACTCATCTTCATTTACCTTAACACAGTTTGTGTGTACATTATATATATATTCATTTTTTTTATTTTCATTTGCATTGTGAACACACACAAACAAAAAAAAACGAAATCCGACCAGTTTAAAATTAGGTGCGACGGTGGATGTTCTCGTCATCGTCGTCAACGGCATCGGCGGCTCCAGCTGCAAGATCGAGGAGCTTCTCCATCTGCACAGTCATTTCCTTCAGCGTGGCTGAAGCCTTGTCACTGTTTTTCGCAAGCAATTCCGCCACGCGCCTGGTGTGGTCGTTCGAAGCTCTGACGTCGTAGTTAGCCGTGTCCGGGGAAGCCTTGAGCTTCACATTTGCGCTCTTGAGAGCTGCCACCACGGCCAAGTAGGCCTTGTGGCACTCCGTGAACGAAGTTTTCAGCGCTGGATCTTTCTTCGCCGCCTCATCTACGAAAACCGCTGTCTTCTCGGCGTGGGATATGGCGAGCGCGATCACGGCATCGGCCATTGGATGCTTTTCCAGATATAGTAAAGTCATGTTATTAGCATATATACTATAATGATTGATCCTTCTCGTTAACAAATTTGATAAGTAAATTTTTAACCAAAAAGAATGATCTCACTTAAAATGTTTCAAAATGTAAACCATATGCAGAAATTGACGTTTAAATGTTAAAACAATAGAAGCAATAACATAAAAAGGTTTGTCTTTGGTTGGTTTGAAACAAAAAAAAAACATATATATGTAAGAAAAAGACCGCGAGAAAAAGAAGAAGACGATTATTTGAGACATAGGTTTAAAGATGAGTACCAGGCCAATGGGAGCAGCCGTAGGAGGGTTAGTAGTCAATGTCTTAACGCAGAAAGCTTGGTCATGGGCGCGATCGCACACAGCGTCAATGTATTTAAAGTGAGGGGACGCTGAAGCTGGATTCAAGAGTAGTTGCAACGTTATTGCCGCCGCGGCGAAGCTGAACAGAACGGAGAACGTTGCCATTTCTTAGCGTCGGAAGTTTTATTTTCTCAGATTTCCGGTTGTTATTTTATGTTGTTTGGCTTTTAGTTGAGCGCGGATTTATATATGCACACTTACTTAGGCTTGATCAGGGTTGGATAATTTTAGAAAAGTACTATATTAGAATTGATGATCACATACGTTAAGCTTCCTTAAGTTTGTTTTTATTTGCTAAATTTAGGAGATCCTATATGTTAATAGTTCGTGGTTTGTACAAATTTAGTCAACAACAAAGTCCATTATCGTCATTGTTTGTTTAGAAAATTGGGATATGTCGTCATAAGTGTCGAGGATAACAGAAAAATTATATATAATCCAATATATTAGCCATGGTTGATGAAGACCCCTAAAAGGTCAGAATTTTAATTTGGCATACATTATACTATATATAGGTTAGAAAAACAAAGGAAAGCTAACTTCTTTTCTTTTCTTTTTTACATGGCCTTGTATTTGTTAACACATAATGCAACTAAGACTTGATAATCAATCATTTATCCAATTATATTATTTGCATACCTTATGTAAGAGAAACTGATGAAATGGATTTTGGCTGAGGTGTATACTGCTAGAGAGTTATGCTAGATGTTATCAGCGCAATCACATAAGGGATTTCCACATAATATCAACAAAATAGCACAATACACATATTTAAGGAAACGAAAAGAAGGTGGAAAAGGGAATATACTCAAGATTACATGAACTAATAGGCATATCCCCGAAACCAAATCAGATCTTCCGACTTCTGTCCTAAGAGAGAGACCCTCACCCAAGTGTTTGGAGAAATTAAAAAACAAAGTAATAAACTCATCCCCTTCCTTCCTTTGCTGTTGCGTAGCTTTGGCTCTCCCTGACTTTAGAATTAGCTACATCTGCTGCTATATCCCAGCTCCCACTTCTTCTTCCCCAGCTTCCATGCCTTGTTTCTGTCCTTATCGTGGCTGCTCTCTCAGCAACCCCAATAATCGATTGGTCGATGTCCAAAGTGTGATGATGTTGGTCGTTGCTGGCCTCTGCTGCATTACACCGCTGTGATAAATTCATAAGATCGTCCCCAATGTCTAGATCGTCTTCCACTTTCTGTCGCCGGGTCCCGATTTCATCCTCTGCTTCGGCTGATTCTTTGGTGGTGGTTGGCAGAGTAACAATTCTTGGAGGTTCTTCTTCGATGAAGGCTCTAAAGTTGTTCCTCGAGGGCTTAACCTTCGAGCAAAATACCTCCAGGAAATTGTTTGCACACCCACGGTTATAGACGATCGTTCTGCTGTTTGGTCTGTACCGGAAATTCTCATAGGTTGTCTGCAAAACTCGCACGGTCTTGCTATCAGTTGACTCACAATTTGCATATGATAATAGTGTGGATTGATACCAGAAGAGAGTACCAATGATTGCAAATAAAATCAGAATTCTAATACAAAAGTGAGCCAACTGACCTGGTTTGTACCAATGAGGTACAAGTGAAACCCTGTGAGCCCTCCAACAAACCACAGGGCAATAAAGCAATATATCATCAGCACAACCGACCAAGGTGATTCTCTCATTGCCATCCATACGGTTCCGCGTTGATCATCCATCAGAATCTTGATGTATAAAGCCGACATTGCAAACACATAGATGCAGAGAAGAGTTGCCGATGAAACAAACATAAAGAAATACCTATAGTTTCTCTGCCAAAGGATAGAATTTACAGAGTCAAGAGTCTACCCACGTAACAAGACAAGACGGCAGAAAACAGACTGTGCACGCAGCAGATAAATCAGATTTTGGCCTTTTTAGATAGGAGAAAAGAAACCTCACAATTATAGTGGCGATTAAAGCTATGAATTTCATATTTTTCAAGTTCAATATGCTTTTGAATGAGCTTACCAGTCCAATGCATTGGCCCACCCACGGGCAATGATGATCAAAGCGCTCGACACAGTTGTTGCAAATGGAACAATGAGAGCAACGAGGGGGCCTGTAAAGCATGCACGTATCGCAGTATTTCACTCTAACAGAAACGCCATTAACCATGACTTCTTTCGTCCTAGGAATTTGAACACTTGGTGTTTGTCTTCCATCTGCTGATATTGTTGTCTCATAGCGTAGTTCTTCCTCTGGTGGATGCGAATTTCGTGGAACAATACCAGGATCTCGTGCAGAAGTGAAGGATAGGAGGATCAATACCTACCAAAACCAACTACGTGATTCAGTAAAGCAAAACAACAAGTTTGAATGCCACACAACAAGTGAAAGTACAGGAAGACAGGGTTTAAACTTCTAAGCCAGAGGTAATAAACAATAAAGGAAACATCTTAAGCTACATGACGGCCATGTAGTCAGATTATATACTATTAACAAATCAATCAAACTCTGTTGCTTTATAATATATAACATTGAAGTCCCCATGAAACAGCTGTTAAATGCTGATGATAGCCCGACTAAACAGCAAGCAAACAAGAAACAAATGTAAAACAAGACATCAGACATTTACACCAGAGAGGACTTACGTAAACAGTGAACAGAATTGCAACGACCAAGATAGCATATCCCGCATTGTAGGGCGAGAACTCATGGAGAAGATGCCTTGCTACAAAAACACAGAATAAAATAACTGGAACTATGATCAGTAGCACGGTAACAGGCACTGATCTAGCATCTGGACCAAATATTAATCTCCCGCCAAGGATGAACTTCTGCAAAAGAGCAAGGACAGAGCAAATCAAGATCATATAGAGATAAGATTATGCTAAAATGCAGCTGAAACCATCAAACCAACATACACAGCTTATGAATACCATAATCACTAATTCTCCAGTCTATTCGAAATGGTTGTACACCCATCAATGCATTACGAAATGGGACGCACAAATTTTAACAATTCACTGAAAAGGAAAACCTAATGATCAGAAGAGAAAATGTAATCAAAACATTCGACTCTGCAATCATTAGCTTACACGTACCAAAGTGAAACAAGCAGTAAATAAGACATATGCTACACAGTGAACGCAACAAAATCCTAATTCTAACACCGCAAAATCAACTAAAACCCAGGCAGAGAATATTCATCTTCCAGCCCAGGAAAAAAAAAAAAACTAGGCTCAAATGTTTGGATGACAAGAGCCTTACATTACTTCCTTTCCAGGCTTCGTAGACCCGTTGTGTCATGGAGAGAAGAAGAAGAAGAAGAATAAAGCGACAGAAATCAGAAAAATCCTAGCTACCCAGAAGGCGAATTCGAGGATATATCTCTCCCCGTGTTCTATCTCATTTGAAATTTTTGCCAAAACCTCCGGCGCTTTCCCCGGCGAAGGAAAGAACAAGTTTTGTTTTTCCCGATGAAAATCCAGAAGAAATTGATTTCAAACCTAAAAGTGCCAGAGATCGCTAGCAAAACCCCCCTCACAAAGGATTGATAAAAGGCTCGCGAGCGACTTCTGGTGTTTTTGTCTTCTGCGTCCTGCGACGAACGAACGATAGCTTTTTTATTTTATTTTTTTGGTTGGGTTCTCTCTTTCGTTTTTTCTTTTTCCCCTTTTTCTTTTGCTTATATGACGTCATCCTGTTTTAACCACCCTAAACCACAATTAGTACTAGTACTAGATGTTGGTTTTGGACTTTTATGATTCATACAACATCTTATGAAAAAGAAAAGTAAAAAATTCTGAAACACCAAATAACATGCTTTGTTTCCGAACATAAACATTGTTTTCAGGCATAAAACAGTTTGAAAAATACTATACGCGTTTTGGCTCCAACTGAAGCAGTTTTGCTTCGTTTTCACCTTTTGACCTATAAGACAATGCTCAAATACGCGTTTAGCAAACTTTCCTAAGCTTATCTTTCGCTCGTCCCACAGCACCAGAGTGAAGGTGTTCGACAAAAGGTACTAGCACTACGCTATCTTTCCACCAGCTGACAACCACTACTCTCGCATTTGGTTAAGTTCTTGGTTTGTTTCCGAGTTCTCTGGTCCTTTTGACATTTAAAAGTCTTCTACAAGCTGACACTGTAACACTTTTGATCTCGGCTAAGAAACTCATCCAACTTGCTCACAAACCGTCCTCTGCGTCTCTTCGTGCTTGTTTAACTATTCCAAGACATCGTTGAGTACACGTCCTATTGATAAATCTATTTATTGGCATGGTTAGAGAAGAAACGGTTTAGACGTGTACTAAATCTGACTCCATTAATCTACAATAACTCATCACATTCTCTAAATATATTATTATCTCATACCTAATAGAAATCACAAATCATTTGGTCTACCACTTCCCACAATTTTTTTTATGTGGAATTCAAGTGTTAGTTATTAGTTATAGAATATATACAAAAACTGGAAGTGGTAGGGCCACATGTAAAATAGAATATGATGCCAAGGTTAGAGATAGATATTGGGGCAATGGTATAGTCGCAAGAGTGACAAAGCTCTCGTAAATCGTAATCTAAGCAGGGCCGTTCGCTTCCACCAAAGGACAAAACTCATTCCCCAACTAATCTCTGTTCATTGGTTCCTCCCAAATATCAAAATCGGAAACTGCATAAAAAGATGCCCTGAATAAACCAAATAAAGACACCCTTCTCACTCTCTCTCTCTCGTAAACATCGCTGTCTCCAAGATGGCTTCTCTCTCAGGCCTCTACTCTTCTTCTCCTTCTCTCAAACCAGCCAAAACCCTTTCCGTTAAAGCATTTACGGCGCCGACCAGAGGAGATTCCTTCTCTTTCCCACATTCCACCAAACCAACCCACCTACCGTTGACTCTCTCCTCCTCTCGCTCCGTGGCGCGCGACATTACTCACGCTGATTCCGCCGCCAAGAAAGAGCTCATCAAGGATCCCGATGCTCTTTGGAAACGATACCTCGATTGGCTCTACCAGCAAAAGGACCTCGGTCTGTATCTCGATGTCAGCCGCGTCGGATTCACCGATGAGTTCGTGGTCGAGATGGAGCACCGCTTCAAAGCTGCGTTCAAGGCCATGGAGGATCTCGAAAAAGGCTCTATAGCGAATCCGGATGAAGGGAGGATGGTTGGACACTACTGGCTTAGGAACTCCGCTCTCGCACCAAAGCCGACTTTGAAGACGCTGATCGAGAACACGCTTGACTCGATCTGCACTTTCGCCGACGAAATCATCGCTGGCAAGGTCACTATCCGATCTCACCTTGTTTGGACATTTTGATCATTTTGGAATTGGCGTCCATTAATAGCATTCCTGATTATTGCAATGCAGGTCTTACTTAGCTCACTGTTGTTTGTTTGCTGTTTCCCACTCAATTTGCAGATAAAGCCACCGTCTTCTCCTGAGGGTCGCTTTACTCAAATACTTTCTGTAGGCATTGGAGGTTCGGCTCTTGGACCTCAATTTGTCGCCGAGGCCTTGGCTCCTGATAATCCTCCGTTGAAGGTATCTGACACTTTTCTACTTGTAGTCAACATTACATTCCCGTCTTGTTAAGATTCTTGGCCACCCAGTTTTTAACAAATGCTGGTTTTTTTTTATCTTTGCTTCATGGAAGGCTCTCTCCTGTCTTATGTTTTCTGATTAAAAGAGTCTACTTTGTTGTGTACTGTGTTGTTTTCTTGTGTTTTCATGACTTTCTTTACTTTGGCTGTTGATAGATAAGATTCATCGACAACACCGACCCTGCTGGAATCGATCATCAGGTCGCACAACTTGGGCCAGAGCTTGCCTCAACTTTAGTAATTGTCATCTCAAAGGTGTGTACTTTATTCAGTTGTGCACAGGGCTGTATGATGCTTGGTCCTGATATTGGCGAGCATGACTAAGTGTCTTATGTGTTTCCCAGAGTGGAGGTACTCCTGAAACTAGAAATGGACTATTAGAAGTACAGAAAGCATTCCGCGACGCTGGTCTGAATTTCGCAAAACAGGTTTTGATCTCAGGTTTTTGTTTCCGCTTTTTGCTGAAATCCATGTCTCTACGAACATGGTTAACACAGCTGTAAAATATCTGAGACGAGTGTATTTTGTCTCATTAAGAAACTGGCTTACCATGGATCATTAGACATCTTCAGTTGTATTGCATATGATTTAGCTTCATCTTCTGCCCAACTGTAGTTCCTCAGCAGCAAATTCCCGCTGTATGCTTATGCAGGGTGTTGCAATAACACAAGAAAACTCGCTGTTGGATAACACGGCAAGAATTGAAGGTTGGTTAGCTAGATTTCCTATGTACGACTGGGTGGGAGGAAGAACATCAGTAATGTCTGCAGTTGGTCTTCTTCCAGCAGCACTACAGGTAATTGCGACATAAGCTTAAACTTAGAACGATCATTCGTTGCTTTTATGTATATTAATGCACTGTCATCGTATAGGGGATTGATATTAGAGAGATGCTTGCTGGTGCTGCAACAATGGATGAAGCTACTAGGACAACTTCCGTAAGTCTTGCTTGTTGCAGCTTGTGTATGAACTCCTCATTCTGGTTTTATTGAAGATGAATTTACTCGCCAGGGTTTTAGCAGAAATCATATCACGTTGTTTTTTTTTTTTTTCTGACTCATACACTTTAGATAGTCTATCATGACTCGCCTGTATATTTCTTTCAGCTCAAGAATAACCCTGCAGCGCTCTTAGCAATGTGTTGGTACTGGGCGTCCGACGGCGTTGGTTCCAAGGTATCTTTCCTCAACGTTTTCAAGAGTTTTTAAGAGTAGCAAGGAGATTGAGTTTTTATTGACCTTTAGTACTCATTTTTCCTTTCTTTTACAGGACATGGTTATCCTTCCTTACAAGGATAGCTTATTGCTATTTAGCAGGTATCTGCAGCAGTTGGTCATGGAATCACTAGGAAAGGAGTTTGATCTTGACGGTAACACTGTAAGCGTGCTCATTTCTTCAATTTTCCCTGCAGTACCCTGAATGTGAGAGTTAATGAGCATTTAAAATGTCCTGAAAATTGTATATTGGTTTTGCAAGTAGTGCCCATCTTAAAAACAAGAAGAGATTGGTTACTTATTTACTTGTGCGCATGATTGAGTTGGATTTGCTACCCTTTCTTCATGGAAGAATTGAAACCTGTGTACTGTTTCTTCAACCTTGTTATTACATGTGTGATCCTAAGGAGCGGTGATTTGAATTTGCAGGTTAATCAAGGGTTAACTGTATACGGAAACAAAGGGAGCACGGATCAGCACGCGTGAGTTTCTTTTATTCATATAGCTTTCCTATCGGGACAAAGCATTGATGGAGAGCTCTTTATTCAACAGTATTTAATTTGTTGAATTTCATTAGCTACATTCAACAGCTGAGAGAGGGTGTGCACAATTTCTTTGCAACCTTCATAGAAGTGCTACGTGACAGACCCCCAGGTCATGATTGGGATCTTGAGCCAGGTGTCACTTGCGGAGACTACCTCTTTGGGATGCTACAGGTCTGATTTAAGAATCTCGTTTCCACGATTTAGTAGGAGATGATATTCGCTCTTTACACACTATGTATTTGGATTATCAATCTTTACACACTGTATTTACCACTGATGAGCTTGGTTTGAATTTGTGCAGGGAACTAGATCTGCTTTATATGCAAACGGCAGAGAGTCGATTAGTGTCACTATCGAGGAAGTGACACCGAGATCTGTTGGGGCTCTTATAGCTCTTTATGAAAGAGCAGTCGGGTTATATGCGTTTCTTGTCAACATAAATGCTTACCACCAACCCGGTAAAGATATTCCACCGAAATCTAAAAACCTATGTTTCGTAGTTACCAACTTTAATTTGTTTACAGAATCTGAAAAAAAAAAAAAACAATTTCAGGTGTGGAAGCCGGTAAAAAGGCAGCAGCAGAAGTTCTGGCCCTGCAAAAGCGTGTATTGTCAGTTCTTAACGAAGCCAGGTAAGAATCAGACCATGCCTGCTTCTGTTTTCAAATCTGGTCAAGAGAGACCACTTATATACTAATCCTTCTTTCTCTGCCTGCAGTTGTAAAGATCCGGTAGAGCCATTGACTCTGGACGAGATAGCTGATCGTTGCCATGCTCCTGAGGAAGTAACGTCCAAATTCTTGAGAAAATAAAACTTTTCATTAGTAACTTTCCGCATGGACATATCAAGAAGTTCTATCTTATTGAATTTGCAGATCGAGATGATATACAAGATCATAGCGCACATGTCTGCAAACGACAGAGTTGTGATAGCTGAAGGAAGCTGCGGATCGCCACGGAGTGTCAAAGTGTTCCTAGGCGAGTGCAATGTGGATGACATGTACGCATAATAAATAAAACCGACACTTTCTCAGAACTCAGAAGAGTCTCATTTTCTGTTTTCCTTATTTATTTCTGCCATGTCGATGATTTTGACAAGGAAAAAAAAGATTGCAATAAGAGCAGGAAACAGTTGTGTGCACTTGTGTGAAATAAATATATTTCACAATGTGGAAGTGTTTTAATATGATAATGAAAACATTGGAGGATTCATCCATCAACCAGGCTAATGGAAAACAACTAAGTGCACTTTGTTTAGATCTCAAAATCTCTTCTACTTGTTTTCTGGTTAGATGTTCTTTTGTTGCATCTCCGTAAACAAACAAAAAGCTAAAGCAAACTTCACATGTGAGTTAGATAAGTCTTTCCACGGATGCTCAACAACTCTCCTCCATGTGGTTAGATGGTAGTATTGGTATTGCAACTCAAGCAAGTGAAATATCTCTAAAGTGTAGCATCTTCTACAAAATTCAATTGTAATTCCCTAGCTACTTTCCATAGTTACACAGAAAGAAACATATACGTAACTTTCCATAACAAGTTTCACTTACCACTTTGAAAATTCGAATGGAACATGTTGACAAATATGGTAGATCTGCCTAAGACAACAAGACACATCTCGACTCGTCCCCACCACCACCTATTTTGTAGCTAAACATAACAAACAACAAATCATAACGTTATACTTTCCTTTGCCCATTTTCAAAACAACTTTTGTATAGATAATATTGCTGAATAATCGCTTTTCCACGTCACTACTACTACCCGTTATGCTCCCAGCTCCCATCAACAAGCTCACGAGTCATAACGATGTCGTTTTCGCGTGTCTCACCAACTGGATTGCCTTTCTTCTCTACCCCTTCCCAAATTTGAATTCCCTAATTTTTGAAAAAATTAAAAAGAGAATTAAAAGTAACAAAAAGATTTCCAAAAATAAAATAAAAACAAACAAAAATCAATTTGAAGTGCACAGATTTCGATCGTCTCTCTCTCCCTCGCTCCTCCGTGAAAGCTTAGTGATTAAGCTTTTTTCGTCTCATCCGCTGAAAAATCTAGCTCGATCCGTGAATTCCTTAGGAATCTCGTCCAAAGAAAAACTTCATTTGCTCAATTTTAGCAACTTCCTTCGCCTCAATCAACTCACACTGAGCGGAAGATTACATCATGATCTCCAATGGAGGATTGGAGTTACCCGCTCCCAAGGTCCGTAATGGCAACGTATCAGCCTCAGCTCCTGTACTGATCACCAGAACCGTAGTGGCCGACGCTGACGTCACTGCTTCTGCTTCCGAAGACGATATGAGTACAAATCCCGACGACTTCTCCCTCGATTCGTCTCCTGAGAACAGTAGAGTGTCCAGTGGCGTGGGTCGTAGTTACGGGAAAAACTCTTCTTATTATACTTACTCCGAGGTGAGCTCCTCCAAAGAGACTCTCGCCGATGCTCACGGACAGACAGAGCCCAGATTTGATAGTGATACGGAGGAGGAGGATGAATCCACCGATTCAGCTTCTAGCTCGCAGTTCTCTCCTCCGCCGCCGGCTGCGAGGATTAACGGCGGCGTATCTCGTGTTGAAACTCACTTACCTAAGACGGACGGTCGAGCTGCCGTAGAGAAGGTTGAACCTCTGGCATTTGTGTTAAAAATCTCCGATCATAGAGCAGTATTGCTAGATATAGATTGGTTTCGTATGATGGATGAATTTTCCGCGTTCGTAGAGCTAGGATGACCAATAAAGTGATAAATATGGAAAGTTATGCAATCGCAATTTTTTCTTTATTGTGGAGAATGGCAAAACACACTGAAAAACTAGCTCTCTCATCTGGCGCACAAGAGTGTTTAGCCATATAAAGATGCGATTTGTTTCTTTATTGAACCTTCTCATAATCTAGTTCATATTGCAGGAGATTGATGACAAGTATTCTTCTGAAGAAGTAAGCGATATTCCCAGTGCCCCTCCATTTTCCGGGGCAGCAGAGGAATCTGAAGAAATTAAACCAGCAGATTCAGGCCTTCAAGTTTCAGAAGCCAAAACAGAAGATTGTGTAGAAAGTAGAAAGACTGGACACTTTACTAGGTATTCTCTTTTTTTCGCTCTTCTTATGAAATGAATTCTGAGTTTGCTAAACCAATTTTACGTTTTGCTTATGTTCCTGTAGAACTAGCGCTGCTTCTGAGTCATCTGGGCCATCTGATCAACATCCAGCTCGGCTGCCAAATTTTCATGCAAGGTAATTCGATTATGAATTAGCTTGTTCACTGCTTCAGAAAGTGAATATAGAAACATAGAAACCCCAGTGTTATCTTCAATCAGCATAATCTTCAATCAGATTATTTCTAATCACTGCCGCTTATTTTTGTGTACCCTACAGTGCTCGTGGGCCATGGCACGCTGTGGTTTCCTATGATGCATGTGTTCGCCTTTGCCTTAATGCGTGGGCAAAGGGCTGCATGGAGGCTCCCATGTTTTTGGAAAACGAGTGTGCTCTTCTACGAGAAGCATTTGGGTGAGTTTATCATTTCTGTAGATATTTTTGTTTAGCACTTTGCTTAGTCTTCATACGTATTCCTTAATCTCACAGTATTATTTATATTTCTTAATACAAAACTGAAGTGTAAGGATAGTTTTCATCCACATGTCTCACAAGTAATTACTGAATAACAGGTTGCAGCAACTCCTTTTGCAATCGGAGGAGGAAATGCTGGCGAAGCGATCTTCACATGCTCCGCACGAGGGAGTTGCACCAAAACCCAAGAAAAACATGGGCAAAATGATGGTGCAAGGTGAACTTGAATTCCATGTTCCATCTGCTTCTTTGGCTGCCCTCCTATAATCAATGGTCGAAATAAACTTGGCTACTTTTGCAGTGCGACGTGTAAAAACCGTTTTGGATGCTCCAACCGGCTGTAGTATATCATCTTTGAAGCCATCGCTGATAAAGTTTGAGAAAATCCGGATTCACTTTTCCAATATTTCAACACGCTTATCTTCGGGATGGCGGGCTCTAAGGAAGATTCATGTTCGTGTACCAGCGAATGGTTCTTCTCTTTCACGTCAAAGCCTGGGATATGTACATGCCAGTACACAGTACTTAAAACAAGTTTCTGGTCTCCTGAAAGTTGGTGTCACAAGTCTACGGAATAGTTCAACGTCTTATGATGTTGTTCAAGGTATGTGAAAGTTATTAACTACTTGGCTATTTGGACTTTACTTAGCATATGTCATATATATTAGTATGTGTGGCATATATATCGTATTTCCATGTTTCCCTAGTTCACTGCTTTGTTTTGTGCGATAACTTTTATAAATATCGACTAATCCGTTTGGTTCTGTTATTCAGAAACATACTCGTGTAAGTTACGATTGAAAAGTTCGACTGAAGATGACGCCATTATGATGCAACCCGGATCCGGTGAAGGCCATCTTTTGTATGTGCTTTTGTTTCCGATTCTTCTTTCCGCTCTCCCAAATCCACTTTGGGTAACTTTCGATATGTGTGGTGTCTGACAAAGTACATGAAATATCAACAGCTTTCCTGATAGTCATGGGGATGATCTGATTGTTGATATTCTTGATTCAAACGGGAAGGATTTTGGGCGTGTGCTTGTCCAGCTAGCTAATTTTTCTGAAGATTCGGTAAGTCGTTTTTACTTAGTTTATCTTATTTGATAGTACGTTTCAAAAGCTTCTAATGAAGAATGCATACAGGCTGAGAAACTTCGCTGGTGGTCTGTTTTTCGAGAGCCACAACATCAACTTGTGGGCAAACTCCAGCTCTATATTAATTACTCTGCAAGTTTTGATGATAACAGCCATTTGAAGGTGAGTAATCACTCATTATATTTGGTATTTTTGTTGATCTCTCTTTTTGTTTTCTTCCTGTAAGTGGATTGGCATCTCTTTGTAGTAGACTTAGAGAGACTCCAGCAGTCCATTTCCTTGAGCAACTTTTATCTCGTACGACAACTACCTCTTCTCTTGTTGGTGGCAACTAGATGATTATAACCAGAAAATATTGTTTTATAATAGTTGCTGATTTTAGACTTCTTATTAGCATTTATTAAAATTTGGGAGCTTATGGTTGTCTAAGAGCTCATGCACGTACATTCAGCTCCTCTCTAAGTCCATTAATTGAATCTTTTCTCAAAATTATTGAAAATATATCCTCTATTTGAAGTATGTATATCCTCTGCAGATAATGTCTCTGAACACATTGCACAGTGCTCAGAAGATTTAGGTGTATTGATTTTTTTTTTCTTTTTTCTTCCTTTAGTGTGGCTCTGTTGCGGAAACAGTAGCATATGACCTAGTCGTGGAAGTGGCCTTGAAAATGCAGCGGTTTCAGCAAAGAAACTTGCTGTTATCTGGTTCATGGAAATGGCTTTTGGAAGAATTTGCCTCCTACTATGGGATTTCCGATGTCTACACCAAGCTCAGGTATACTGTACTCACTTCTATTTTTCTTTCTTATCAATTGAGGGATATGCTATAACTCCGTTTTCTCTATCTTACTTGTTTTGTTGCTTTAAGATACTTGTCCTATGTGATGGATGTCGCTACACCGACTTCCGACTGTCTCCATTTGGTGCATGACTTGCTAACACCTGTCATCATGAAAGGAAATGGCAAGAGCGCCTTGAGTCATCAAGAGGTAGATCCGCAATCATCTATTATTTTCTTTGCCATTTTCTATTTTTGCGAGGGTTTCGGAATTGTGTGAATCTTGACTCAAGTTAAGCCATGAACAGGGTTCGACCCCAGTGTTAGCATATGTACTTTGATCATAATACCTGACTCATATCACCACAGTAGCAATATTTATGTGTTATTCACCTTTGTATCCATAGGTGTGCATGCAATGGTGATTGACATAGTACTTCACGTTGTTTCTCAGATAGCAATCTCTAGCATCAAACATACCATGTCACCCAAGTTTATGTTGTTTTCTGTTGATTGTTTTTTCTTGTGGAAGCAGAATAATTTTGTCACACGGATGCGCTTTCTGCTTCTGAACCGCTTATGAACCTCTGTTTTGTTTGTTTGTTTTTTGTTTTTTGTTTTTTGTATATGTTGCTTTCAACAGAACCGGATCCTAAATGAAATCAAGGACCAAATCGAGCAGATTCTGAAGCTGGTCTTCGAAAACTACAAATCTCTTGACGAGTCCTCATTCTCTGGAATGAATGATGTAGTCAGTTTTGCAACAGGAGTTCCAGCGCCAGCACTCAGTCCTGCTGTTAAATTGTACATGCTTCTGCATGATATCTTATCTCCCGAGGATCAGACTAATCTTTGTCATTACTTCCAGGTATAACATTCAACCTCAATTGCCTTTCCTTACTCTTTTGGTTAATTTTTCTCATTTATTTGGCATCTATGCTTTTATAGGCAGCAGCAAAGAAGAGATCTAGAAGGCACATGGGTGAGACAGATGAGTTTGTTACAAACAACAGTGATCCCAATTTTTGGGATCCTTCTGCAATTTCGGCTGCTTACCAGAAAATGACTATGGTCTGCAAGAATGTAAAGAATGAGATTTATACTGATATTGAGATCCAAAATCAAGATATACTTCCCAGGTTAGTATGCAAGTGTAAAAAAAATCATGTTCAGTTATTTCCAAATAATTGGTATAAAAGATAATTGAACGCTACTGTTTTCCAAAATATGCAACGTCAAGTAGATCTTCAACCAAAATATTATTTGCTGACTAGTCAACTGTAGTAAATACTGTTACTGGCTACTTGGTCACAAGCTCTTGAGTTTCGATGTAATGCTAAGCTGGCAATATTTTCATCTTACAATAGAAGACTTGTCAACTTATTAACTAGATGGTCAAGTTTTTCAGAGAATTAGTAGAAGCTTCTTTTCCTTCCTTTAGCTTCTCTTTCAGTCTGTGATTATACCTAGTTCGCATCACTCATACTATTGCCTTCATGTGTTATTTTTCATCTTTTAGCCACTGCTGTACATTATAGTATCAACTTTTATGGGATCGACATGTTTAGATGTGTACTACACCTAAGGGTCTTGTAGCATCTTCCTGCAGGTGTTGATTGCCTAATGTTTGTTATATTTTTGCATGCAGCTTTCTCGACCTTCCAAACTTGTCAGCGTCCATATATAGCACTGATCTCTGCAACAGACTTCGAACATTCCTTGTTGCATGTCCGCCCTCTGGTCCTTCACCAACAGTTGCAGAGCTTGTGATTGCAACTGCAGACTTTCAACGTGATCTTGCCAGCTGGAACATTAGGTAGGTCGTTTAGATTATTTGACCTTTTTAATCATCAATTGTTATTGACTGGTATCATGTTTCATTTTACAGTCCTATCCAAGGCGGTGTTGATGCAAAAGAGTTGTTCCACCTGTATATTATGATTTGGATTCAAGATAGACGCCTTTCCTTACTTGAGTCATGCAAACTTGATAAGGTATATAAACGGATTCTCTGTGTAGTTTTCGTCAATTCTAAATCAGACTGTGGAGAAGCAAAAGTCTTTTTGCCAAGATATGCGATTTCACTTTAATAAGCTACAAAAAGATGAAGCTTGACACAAATGGAGATTTAATTTCTCTCTGAACTATGATTTTATGTGAATAGCTGGATGTGGGTGTTTGTTTTGGATTATTAGAACCTAAGTCGATCCATGCTTTTGTCGTCTCTCATTCTTATCAGCTTGTGGCGCATTGTTGAGAAACTGACTTTTTCGTTTCGTTATAAAACCTGTCATTCAATCAGGTAAAATGGTCTGGAGTCAGGACACAGCATTCAACAACCCCATTTGTTGATGAAATGTACACCAGGTTGAATGAGACCATTCAAGACTATCAAGTTATAATTTCTAGATGGCCTGAATATATCTTTGTTCTGGAGAGTGTAAGTCTAGCTCTTCCTTGATGCTTTTTGAGTTGCTACTGTGAAAATATTTTCTTATGTAGTCCATTGCATGGTGCGAATTTGGATTCAAGGGATTTTATAATCAGGGGCAGTTATCTTTTTATCTAAAGAAATAGTAGGATAACATAAGTTGTGTTTCCTTAGGCCATTGCTGATGTCGAAAAAGCAATTTTGGAAGCTCTGGAGAAGCAGTATGCAGATGTCTTATCACCTCTCAAAGAAAACTTGGCTCCAAAAAAGTTAAGCTTCAAGTATGTCCAAAAGCTGACCAAAAGATCTGTGACTGCATATGTTGTCCCGGATGAGGTGAGCCTAATGTTCCCACACTTCTCTCTTAGATTTTGTTAAAAGCAGATTTGTTTCGCTGAGAAGTTTCTATATATGCTGGTGCAGCTGGGCATTCTATTAAACTCCATGAAGAGAATGCTTGATGTTATACGGCCTAATATAGAGGCTCAATTTAAAGCATGGTCTTCATGCATTCCTGATGTTGGGAACGCAGCTCCGGGCGATCGTCTTTCTGAGGTGACAGTGATGCTCAGAGCCAAATTTCGAAATTACCTTCAAGCTGTGGTCGAAAAACTTGTAGAAAACGTGAGTCCATGTTTTGTAGTCTTGTTGGATTTAACATGTTTTGCGATCCTAATCCCATTATTAAAAATGCCTATGTTTTAATCGGTTATTTATTTATTTTTTATTTTTTCAGAGCAAGCTACAAAAGGCAACAATGTTGAAGAAGATTCTTCAGGACTCTAAAGAAAGTGTTGGAGAATCGGACATCAGAAGCAAAATGCATAATCTGAAGGAGCAGCTCACCAACACAGTGAATCATCTACATTCGGTTTGTGAGACGCATGTCTTCATCGCATTGTCCCGAGGATATTGGGATCGTATGGGACAGGTGACTATTTCAAAAGTCTTTCCTGTTTTTTTTTTTTTTTTTTTTTTTTTTTTTTTTTTTGCGGTGTTGGAGAGCTGATTCTTCTTCTGCGCATGACAGATTGTTTTAAGCTTTTTGGAGAACAGAAAAGAAAACAGAGCTTGGTACAAGGGTTCTAGAGTTGCTGTCTCTGTAAGTACCCTATAAAGACCGCAATTACTTTTGATTGTATGACTTGACCTCATCTTATGTGTAATTGGTGCTGCAGATATTAGACGATACATTTGCAGCACAGATGCAGCAGCTACTAGGCAATTCATTAAGAGAGCAAGACCTGGAGCCTCCAAGATCGATTGTGGAGGTTCGCTCGATTCTTTGCAAGGACACTGCAGTTAATAAAGCCAAGTCTTTCTACTACTAAGCATTGGCTCGGAGCTCTAAGGATCAGATCTCATTTGCTCGTCTGCTTGAAGCTGCAAGCATTTTGCTTGGTGGAGCAAATTGTCGAAACCTTTAGATAGCTTTGGGTGTATAATAAAGTACAATAGTGGTTACCACATTTTCCCTTTAGTATTAAAATGTCAATATATTACAAGACTGACATTACGTCTGATACGAGTTGTGTTAACAACATGATGAAATGAAATATAAAATCTCTTTACTACAATGACTAAATTCAAGGAAAATAAATGTGGCTAATCTCTGGCAAAGCTCATAAACAAGGCCAAAGAAAAACCAAGTCCCTGCGTTGGACCTTAAACAGCACCAAACTATGTGTCCTGTGAAGATGATTGAGAGGAAAATCCATTTGAGTGGTTCGCTGGTGATGATTGATGAACATGAAGATTTTATGGTTTATATCGCCTTCAAGGTATGAAAAATGATGATATACATCGATTATAAGTTACAATGGCTTAGTAAACAAAACCTTGCTAGGCTACTCGAATTCTAAGTTGGATCAGGATATCCAAATAAGGAATCTTCAAGGTGAACTCAGGTTTACCAATGGCTTATGATTTCAGTCTCTTTTAGGATTTTTATCATTTTAGTTTGGTTGTTAATTAAGATTACTTTTGCGGTAAGACTTCAGAAACAAGCATACTGAATTAAGATCAAGTAACCTTTAACATTGCATGTTGAGGATAACAATAACATTACAGAGAAAGAAGAGGCAACAAATGGCATTTGTACAGATATAAATTAAATGATATAAAACATTGCTGAGTCGAGGCAGTTGTAACTTATTCCCACCATGTGAGTGAAGATGTGTCATTCAATTTAAACAAGCTTTGATATGGCCTTGCACGACACCCAGAAGGCTTTGGATGCAATACTCAGGATCATCGGGTTTTGATATATCCTAAAAGGACAAATTAGATTGGTGAGAACCTAGAAGCAGTCAGACAACCAAACTAAGGATTGAACGTGTTAAAGAGAGTGCGTTTGCTCGATGTACCCTATCGCAGTTGCGCTCCATGATGCTACGTTGTAAATAACTTTACTTCCTTCCCATGCTTTTCGAAGCTTCCCCTTTCTCTTCTTCACTGAAAACATTGTGCTAAGTGCTACATCGCAGTTCATAAGCAAACCCTTAGTACCTAATTCAATAAAGCTGAAATCGTTTCTAATTTGGACACATTTGATAGTTGAAGATTTACCTTTCTGAAGCTGATCAGGTGATATATCCTACACAAAGATAACAACACTCAGAATAAATTGAGACGAAAAGTTGATGAGACCTGAAATGAACAAAAAAGAAGAAGATAAGGCTATATGTAGGTAGGTACCTTTGTCTGCTTAAGGGATGATAAATATGTAGCCATGAAACAAGCAATACCGTCTGCTATATCTTCTTCCCTAACAACCACATAGTCTTCTTCTGTTTGACCCATACTTCCCTCACCCCATATATCATCTTCACTAACTACGTCCCAAGAGCTACCATCTTCTGCAATTCAAGAATTATCTCTAAGCCCACATATCTTAAAGGGAGTATTGAACCAACTGCAATCAAACTTCTTACCGGCAACATCTTGGAGAACTGAAACTTGGGCTAACTCTATCTTTTCCCGAAAGTCATGACATTCAACTCTAGATTTGATGAGATCATAAAACTGCGCAAGAGAAGAAACACACAGAATCATGGATCGAGTCACAAAGTTTCTAACTTTCTCATATTCTCTCTGAGATATCAAAATTCTACTCTTTTTTTTTTTGTTTTAATCGCAACCTTGCGAAGCAGAGAGAGTGAGGTATATAAGCGTACTTTATCGGCTTCAGGATCTCCAGAAGAAAACTCTTCGTCCCTCTCCGGTGAGTCACTCTGTTGGCCAACGGGGTCGCTACCGGTTTCAGACTCATCGCCGGCGGGACCATTATCGGTGAGATTTAGCAGCTCGAGAGCTCTCTGGCAATCCTCGAGCAAATTCTGCAACGTCTTCCGCTTTACACGAATACTATCCAAATCGACGGTATCATGAGTCGAGCTAGAGACCTCGATTTCCATGCCTACGAAACTCTCTCACGGCCTGGAAAATTCGCGAAGAGATCTGTCGGAATTCTGAAAAGAGAGAAGAAGACGATCGATTGATTGGATTGATTGCTCTTCTCCACCCTCTCTTTTTCCTCTTGCTTTTGTGCGACCTATTTTGTTTGTTTAATTTCGACCGGAAAATACGAAAAAGGAAAAAAGAAAAAAGAGAAGAGAGTCGTAAGTAGTAAGAGAACAAGCAACTAAAAATTGTTAGAAAAGAATCTATTGAATCTTCTTTATAGAGAAACAAAAATCTCAGGAAATTTATTATGGAAAGATTTAAATAAAGCTTCGCGAAACTTATCAAATTCAAGGGCAATCATACAATACCAGCAGCAAACCGTAACTAGCCAACATAAACCATAATAAATCTTACAGCAAACCGGCATTAATCCTTAACTATCCAGCATTAAACCATAACTACCCAGCATTAAGCCTAATCAAATTTACAGCAAATGGGAATTAGAAGTTTAGAACCATTATCATCAAATCATCACAAAGAAACTCAAATTAGCTAAAATCAGAAACCAACGAGTGATATATATCACATGGAATATATCAACGCTGACAAGTAGAGCTCGGAATATGAGTCAAAATCCGCGGGTCCCGCGGGTTTAAAACCGCGGCTGTGCGGGTGCGGGTTAAATCTTTTCAAAATTGTGTTGATGCGGGGCGGATGCGGATCGAAATTTTTAACTACAAGGCGGATGCGGGTTGACGTATTTTATTTTGCGGGTTTGCGTGTACCCGTAATTTAATAAAAAAATCAAAAATAATATTAATTTTAAATATTTATCTATTTTTAATTAAAATATCATAAAAATATATATAAATATATAAAAATTATATTTTAATTTCTAAAAAATCGATTATTTTTTTTTAAAAAATATTTATTTTCTATTATTAAAAACAAAATTATAACTAAAAATATTTTTTTATATTTTTTTTTTTTTGTATTTTGCGGGTTATCCGCGGATTACCCGCAATTTAAGCGGGGCGGGTGCGGGTGTATTATTTTCTTCTACGGGTTATGCGGGTTGCGGATTCTGCGGATCAAAAAAAATTCAGATCCGCCGCGGGACGGGTCAAGCGGGGCGGGTTGACCCGCAAACCCAGCACTACTGACAAGCAAAATGATGTTTCATGACAAGTTGTAATAACAACCTCCAATCGTATACCACAATTCTATACAAATTGCCACTTTTCCATTTTTTATGACAGCTCATATATGTTAATTTTTTTGCGTTTTCTTTTTAGTTTCTCTGTTGTTTTTGTCGTGAGTTGCAAGTTGCAACATACACTTCTTCTTTTTTTCCGGTCACGGATGCAAGAAACATCATAGTTTGTCGATATTCTCCTTCTTCTTTAATAAGTTGTTGGGCTCTCACTAAGGCTGGTTGCATAAATCATTACATTTTCCAACTGATACCGAATAAGGCTTCATCTGCCTCTTGGTTAAACAGCCACGGTCCCTCCATGTGACATACCTAATCAATAGTTTGTATGCCTCACTCCTTAAACAAGGCTTACACTCTGATCACCACAAATACGCATTGCACAGACTTCCGGAAGTTATGTGTTTGTCGTTTGATGAATTATGCCAAGCACACCATTCAAATGTTGGAAGACGTTTGTTTCAAACTATACAAAGATAGTGAGAGTGAAGACATTTTGCTCATCATATATTAATGTGAATACCTAATTGTAGAACTTAGAACTTTTGAGCAAGTCATTCTCATGACTCGTTGTTTTCAATTTTCACTTACAAATACAGAAAGAGTTTTACAACGGGTTCAAACAATTAGATCTTTTTGGTTCCTAGGCAAAAAAAAAAAAGAGAAAACAAAAAAACAAGGAAGCAAAATTGCTGTTGCAAGCTGTATATATAAGTCAAAGATGCATACGGCTCCGAAACCGTCACTTATGCCTTGGCGCTGAGATGGTGTTCTCTCGGTTGATGAACTTGAAGATAATCAAAAGGAGGGTGCGATTTGCTGGTTGTAATGGACGTTCTCTGCTTCCAGAGGTGAAACAAAGTTGACTTGAGCTGCCAGTCTTCTAAGATTATGACACATAGAGTAAAACGTAAACGTTGGTGAAACCTAGCCTCGAGAGGAAGAAAGTCCGTGTTTCAGAGCTGTAATCAGTTCACTCGAACTAAACAAGTTCTGTCGTCCAATATTCTTGGACATCTGCACTCGGTCTAATTAATCGCCTCCCACGTCGGTGGTGTGTTACAGTTAATTGGGCGAAATAAACCTTGGCTCATTACATCATCTACAACTTAACAGAAAGAGTCTTGCGAGTAAATTAAGAGGAATTCAGCAGTTGAATAGTGGTGAGATAAGTACGTAATGTATACACAAATTTTCTTCCATGTATATATATATTTTGCATGCGATTAATTAAAAGCAACTGTAGACTATATATATCTCAAATATAAATTCTCACCATCCTTCACAAGATTCCCAGTTTATATCGCACGATCATCGTCAGTTCTGCATGCAAATTGTATTTTTATGAGTCTTTAGTATCATACATATATAAGAGACAAGGCTATCCGTCGTCGTGCACTTGGATAGGATCGCATTCTTGTACATGTGCAGTTTAACTCAGGATTTAGTGGAATCTGGTGAAGTAATGCATTAGTTCACAGAGTTTGTTTTTCTCTAGATCATTATCAATACATCCCTTGAGTCTGAATGATGTAAGGCCATTCGGGGGATAATAGTGTTGCTCGGACATCCAACAAACAAAAAGCTACATTTTATAATCCACATCTGGATTGCTTTTTAAGGTTATATATGCATTGTTGCATAATTGAACTATATATATATCCGGTGAATATTATATTGAAAGACCCATCAAACAAATCAAAATAAATCGGAGTGAGACGAATGAATGAGTCCCCATGCACGCAACAGCATTATCCAAAAGATAGGTAACTTATAAATTATTAAAACCGAGAGAAGAAATAATAATAATAATGAAAACGGAGGTGTCACCATGAACACAAAAACTAAAAGAGAGTGGTGGATGATCGTGCTCAGCACGATTCAGTATAGTGTGGTCATAGGGTCAACCAAATGCAAGGGTGTACTAAGGTTGTCATCTCTATTTAATTTACTTTTTTTTTTTTTCTGAATTACAGATCAAATCATTGATCTAATGTTACTTAGAGATCTAGAGACACATCAAGAGAGGATGATATATATTAAAAAAAGCGTTAATCCATATATCAAAAACTATAGGTTAGAGAGGACTTATAAAGAGTGGACATGCGTATTTATAATGCAATTACTGTTTTGTGTCTTTTTTTTTTTTTTTGGGGATAAATGGTTGGAGGAAGAGAAGAGGTCAAAAAGAGGGAAATTTTCCCTCCAAGAAGGGAGGGGATGATGACGTGGACAAGTGCCGAATAAAACAAAAGGGTTCCTCTCTTTACGCCCAAAATTTTCGCTTCACCTCTTCTCTCTCAAAACACGGTTGAAAACATCAATCAAATCTCTCTCCACCCTTACAAAGAAAAAAAAGACCCAAAATCAATAATAATTTTTAAAATTTTGAGAAAACAATAATTATTATCTATCATCATCTTTCATCCTCCAGATCAAAATCAAGGTTTTGTTTCTCGAATTCAAAGCCTCTTATGATCCGAGATCGGCTATTTCGATTGCGTTTTCCTCCGAATTTGATCGAACACTCTTCTCTCTTCTTTTTTTTATTTCCCTTCGATTTAGTGCTGCATTTCAATGGCGTGAAGTATCAAAGTTATGCCTAACAAAAACGGAGAATCTTCTTCACAGCCTCCTCAGGTGCAGCCACAACAACAACAACAGCAGCAGCAGCAGCAGCAGAATATTGCTAATGAACAAGACCAGGAGCATCATGTGCGTCTCCCTTTTTCTCATTTTCAATATTCATCTCCCGATGATGCTCAATGTTTCTCCGTAAGAATATTGATCAATGTTTGTTTGTTTTTTTTTCCTTCCGACCACAGGGTGACACCTGTAGCATCCCTCCTGCGCAGTCTGGAAACGCAGACTCGCGTTCCCGTGCTGGCAACTCGGTAATTACCTTCTTACAGTTACCGGGCTGACGTTAATTTCTAATGACAGATTTAGCATTGAACATTCATATAATCGTTCAAATTACATTCCGATTTCCTGGAGAATCGGTATGGATTCTTTGCGCTGAAATCTACAGATAACATTTGTTACTAACGAGTAAAATGTCTGTGATTTCGTTTTGATGCAAACACAACATCTAATCATGTAAATGCAGACGAAAAGAAACAATTTTTTAACGAGTATGTTACTGAGTTTATGATAGATATCTCAGTGAATTTGTTAATGTAGACTGGGTTTACTTTATACTTTTGTAGGTATTCAAGAGTGGGCCGCTATCGATATCATCAAAAGGTATGTATGTTTACTTCTTAGGATCAGATTCTTACTTCAGGTGTAGCCGTTTTTGTTTTTTGTTTTTTTGGTGTTGCAATACTATGATGCGACTTGTTTTATAAGAAGGTGCCGCATTTCCATTTTCGGCTGAGGATAACTGTTACTAGCAAGCTAGTAAAGACATATCATGTGAAGTGGGTTATGCAGGCTGTGCTCACTGTGGCGGCTCTATCTTAAATATGTCTTTTACGTCCTTTTGTTTCACTGTGAAACCTTTTCTACTTTGATTATTTACAAAAGGAGGATTTTTTTCTAAAAATTATCGGGGATTCTTGATTAGTGCTGAGCTGACGATAGTGCAAATTCGTATATATCTCTGGTTAATAAGTTTCAGAAGGTTTACTAAACACAGGGCTTGGGTGGACATCTTGGAAGAAAAGATGGTTTATTTTGACGCGTACTTCACTGGTTTTCTTTCGGAGTGACCCGGTAAGCTTTTCATATTCTGATGGAAGGTCCTGCCAAATGTTAGCTTGTTTTATTCAACTCTGCGTGAAAGTAATATATGCATGTTAAACATTGATCTGTTTTGTTTTTACAGAGCGCAGTCCAACAGAGGGGCAGTGAGGTCAATTTAACCCTTGGGGGAATTGATCTCAACAATTCAGGCAGGTTGGCTTATTGTTTGAATCATTTTTCTTTTCTTACGATAATTAGAATAGTCTTTAACAGATGTATTATGTTACTGCCTGATTCGGTGTTACTAACGTCATATAACGTCGGACCTTTTTTTAGTGTGGTGGTTAAGGCAGATAAAAAGCTGCTGACTGTTCTCTTCCCTGATGGTCGTGATGGACGCGCCTTTACACTCAAGGTTTCTTCAAAACTTATCTTTCTTTTTTTTTTTTTTTATTATCTCCTTAATCTTGTTATTATTATTATCGGTCGTACCCATCTCATGTGCATCTTATCTTACGTTCTGATATTATATATTGTCTGAAATTTTTTCTTGTTCATTTCATAACCGTTACACTCCGCATTTTAATGTGCTCTAATCTTTATCATCTCTATAGCATAGCAAACTATAGGTTGAAATGTAAGTTTAAATTTGAATCTGATGATTCTTTTTGGCCTAATTACACATCATGCACGGACCAAGAATCTATGATGGACAAACTTTGACATTGTGATTTGATATTTTTTTTTTGTAGGCTGACACTATGGAGGATCTATACGAGTGGAAAGCTGCTCTGGAAAACGCTTTGACACAAGCACCAAGTGCTTCTCATGTTATGGGTCAAAATGGTATCTTCAGGAACGATCATGCAGATGCCCCTGTCGGTGTTGATGAACAGAGTACGTTTGTCACTCTCTAATAATTTAGTCTTTACATACTAATGTATTACAACAAGATCTGTTTTCAGTGTTGTGAGAATGTCAAAGTTTGTCCTCTATAAAAAACCAAGCGACTTTGGAATATATTATCACGTAAAACATATATTCCCTTCGTCTGGACCACAAGGCTGGCCAGTTAGTATTGAAAGACTCACAAGTCACAAGAATGTGGACATAGTTTAGATAATCGGTGACATATAAAGATTAGTTTCTCTTTCAATTCATGTAGACAGTGATGCATTTTTCCACATTTTTACAGAAGACGAGACACCAACAAAATCAACCGTCCTTGGAAGACCAGTTTTACTTGCTCTAGAAGATGTTGATGGAGCTCCATCTTTCTTGGAAAAGGCCCTTAGATTTGTTGAAGATCACGGTATCAGTTTCAGGCTTTCAGCTTGTTTTCCTGCTTTCTTTTAGCCATATGGAGCAGAAACTGACAACTTTATCTTGCAGGAGTCAAGATAGAAGGAATCTTGAGACAAGCTGCTGATGTGGACGATGTTGAATTTCGGATACGTGAATATGAGCAAGGTTTAAATCTCTGCGTATACACGATTACGTTATTTATTTCTGTTTTCCTGATTTCCTGCTTTGAGAATTAATATTAATACGTATCATTTGGTTCAGGGAGAAATGAATTCACTCCCACGGAGGATGCTCATGTTATTGCTGATTGTCTTAAGGTACCTGCCACTTGTCACTATACTGCTAAGTTAGCCTTTAGTTCTTAAATACCTCTAATTGTATCCATAAATGCGCAGTATTTTCTCAGAGAGTTGCCTTCCTCTCCGGTGCCTGCATCTTGTTGCAACGCCCTTCTGGAAGCTTGCCGTAAGTTTATCATTCTCTTCTGTTTTTTCCTCTGTGTTTGAGGTTTCTGTGGCATTCCTTAAAAGGTAGATAGATACCTTCCTTTTACCACTAATAAATTATCTTCCTCGGGGTTATCATTATATTATGAGTTGACTGGAGCTCTACACAAATCTATTACTTCTCTTTTCCTAACTTCTCATGGGATGTTATACTTTTCTGACATCCGAACATGTTCACATATGTTAAAAAAATGGGTTTTGCTCTCCTCTTCGCCTTGCAACATATATTTTCCTCAGTTTTCTGACGCGTAATATTATCAGGTACTGACCGTGGCAATAGAGTCAATGCTATGCGGGAAGCAATTTGTGAATCATTCCCTGAACCAAATCGACGCCTTTTGCAAAGGTAGTCTCTTATCTATTTCCACGTTCAGCTTACGAAAGTTTAGAGATGAACCTTGTTTATGCGCAAAACCATCCGCCATTGAACTCTATGAATCTTATAGAGTCTTCCACCTTTCCAATGTATCTAGCACGCAAAGGGAGATAAATAAATTTTGTTACTAAATTGTGTTTGTTTTTCTTCTTGCAAGAATCCTGATGATGATGCAGGTTGTGGCCTCTAACAAAAATGTGAACCGGATGAACACGAATGCTGTTGCAGCTTGTATGGCACCTTTACTTCTTCGACCTCTCCTGGCTGGCGACTGTGAAATTGAAAATGATTTTGATGTCGGCGGTGATGGTTCTATGCAACTTCTGCAAGCAGCAGCTGCAGCGAATCATGCCCAGGCTATAGTGATAACATTGTTAGAGGAATATGACAGCATATTTGGAGTAAGATTTTACGTTTCTCTATGATTAAGGGCTTCCTTTGTCTCATGACCGTAATTGATGAAACGTTACCATGCTGCATAGTGATCCTCTCTTTATTGCCGTATCATATAGAGAACCTTCGAGGCAGTGTGAAAAGACAATTTCAGTTTATACCGGTGTGCTTATTTCCAGACACTGACTTCTAGCTACATAAATGGTCTATGTCTGCAGGAAGGTTCCTTGTCACCCGGCTTGTACTCTGACTCAGAAGAGAGTGGTAGTGGAACGGAGGAGGGAACAGATGATGAAGAGTATGATGATGAGGACGATGAAGATGATGGCACACAGGGATCTGATGACTACACCGATGAGGAAGAGGACCTTGAAAATGAATCTAACGGATCATACAGTGAGAGTGCAGCCTCGGGCGACACTCATGGGGATGACATTGATCCTAATGACCAGAAGGCACGGTCCCATACTAAGGTTCAAGAACTAATCCATTTCCTAAAAAATATTATTGGTTACTAGGAGGATTAATTAGCTTAATATTGAGAATGACATGTGGATTCGAGAATTCCATTAAAAGTGTACTCTGATGATACAAGTTTCCTTTGTCTTCATTCCATCTTACTTGGCGATTCTGTTTGCAAAAATATAGACATTTGCTTTGTTCGTACTGCAGATAGATGATAATTTAAGCACTGACTCCCAAACTCCAAAAGGAAGTACGGAGCCCCAAGTTACTAAGAAGCTTTTATCCGGCTCTAACCGATCTTCATTACCACGGCATGATGATGCCAAAAAGGATGAGAAGATCCTGGTTAAAGGTGCTGATAAAACAGAGGTAAAGGCTGTTGTAGAGGTCTCAACGACTGAGGATAAGACCTCATCAACATCAGATGTGGCATCTGCCATTAAGAAACCGTCTACATTATCTAGTGCACCAGGAGGAAGTAAAAGGCACTGGGGCCGTACCCCTGTAAGTTTCGTTTTCTTCTTCCTATAATCCCGAGAGCCTAGTTCTTGATGTGGTTTTCCCAGCTCTTAAGGGATCCAGACGTTTAGTAAAACTTTGATCTTCTATGTGCCCAGGGGAAGAAGAACCTTTCGATGGAATCTATTGATTTCTCAGCGGAGGTGGACGAGGACGAGTAAGTATCATCATCTCTACAAGTGATTTACATCTTTATGTATCTTCCTCGTGGCTTCTTTTGGTTGTATGACATTCAATGTTAAGATAAAAAATCAATAGGAGAGCTTGTCAAAAATTTATAATTGTTTGGACTAAACTCGATTCTGTAAATAAACGTGTACTACGTCTATATGGGTACTTAATCTGACAACGTTTATATTCTGCAGTGCTGAAATTGAAAGACTCGAGTCAACCAAATCGGAGCTACAAAACAGAATTACAGAGGAGGTCAGGATAAGTCCTCTTGAGTGTTTATTGCTTTTGCAAACTCGTATGCTATACAACTGGTGATTATAACGAGTATCACAACCTATAACAACCTTCATTTTTCCTATAACAGGTGAAAAACAATGCAGTGCTACAGGCCAGTTTGGAGCGACGGAAGAAGGCTTTGTACGTGCGGCGGGAAGCACTAGAGAAAGATGTAAGCTTAAAAAAAATCATATCCTGGCTATATGAAGTTTGTTCTTACAAGTTCTTTACTTCAATGAATGTGCTCTACCTTCCTCTAGGTGGAAAGACTTCAAGAACAGTTGCAGCAAGAGAGAGACAGGAAATCAGCCCTGGAAGCAGGACTGAATATGTCAAAAGGGAATCAACCTGTTCCAGAAATAGCCGATGAAAAGGTTGCTCTTCTTCATATTGTCTGGTAACTAGAGTTGATTTTTGTTTGGTTATAATCACATATCCAACTTGAAAGACATGTTTTTCACAGTTGAAGAAAGATCTGCGAGACGTAGCTCAGGCGGAGGTTGACATTGCCAACTTGGAACATAAGGTTGATGATCTTGAAAATAGACTTTGTCAACCGGACGTAAAAGCCTCTGGTTCAACGCATGGTGCCAGCAAAGAATCTCGAAAACTTCCAGAGCACAACGCAAAGATGTAAGGACTGATCAACAAATTCACATGTAACCTCACAACCTTTGCTTTAAATCATATCAAGGCTAAGTTAGTCTTCTTTCAACTTTGTCACACAGGAAGGAGAAACAAAAGGATACCGAAGCAGCCTCTGCTCACGTTTCCGAAAGGTCAACGCTCAAGGTAACACACTTAAAATATCTGATATACTATATGTCCTACAAGTCTGTTTCTGTTTCCTGTGTACACTACTGATCCGTAACATTTTGCAGGATGGGCAAGGGTATGCAAGAGATAATGAGGTAGAGAAGCAACAAGATTCACGTAGCAAAAGCTCGCAACAAGACATGTCACGTGGCAGCTCAAAGCTTGCGGGCATGTCTAAGAGGTCTAACACAAAGGGAGAGGTAAGAAACAAACAAAAAAAATCATACTATTAAGTTGCAACCAAATATCCTTGAAAACTAAGGGCTGAGTACAAACAAACAGGGAAACACAACAACAACTTCTGCACTTTCCAAATTGACAATGCGACTCAACTTCCTGAAGGAGAGACGGAGTCAGATTGCGAACGAGCTCTTAAACATGGACAAAGGAAGAAGCACAGGGCAATCCAGTCCATCCTCGGGGCAAAACCAAAGTTTGCAGGAAACTGAAAGAGGAACAGGGTCGAACCAGAACCAGAGTCAGAATCAGAAACAGAACCAGGATTCAGACAGCAACAAACTCCATAGCCCGCATGTTCTTGACAGAGGAAGATCAGAGAACGGAGGCAGAGGAGGATCTGGAGGAAACTATCCGAACACTACACCAAGGACCTTCTCCAGATGATCTCTTTATTAGAGCTGCTTAACCCCAAACTTCCCCAGATGTACAGCCACCATTTAACTCCAGGTCCATTTATATGCTTATTCTTCGCTCCCAACAAGAAATAACAGATTCATTCTTTTTAGTCTTTCTTTTTCTTTCTCATCTTGCTTCAAAGACCAATAACTTTTCTTTTGTGTTTTAACTGTGCGTTTGATCTGTTATCTTGGTAGAGAATCCACGTCGGTATAGAAAACAAAAATTGATTTGTATTTAACACCATTGCTTGAACAAAAATATATTGAATTCCTCTTCCTTTCTCTGTTCGCTATTCCCAAATGAATAATATCAATATAAAAAAATTTCCTAATCAATGCTAGTAGTAGTATTCTTCTACGTAGTCGTCATCATCTTCATCTCCAACAATAAAACAAATGATCAAAAATCACGAAGCAGCTTCTTGACTTGCTCCAACGTAACGAAGAGCACAACAGTGAAAGGTCCTTGCCTACAAACCGTGGAACAAAGCCTTTGTAAAGAGCCATTGGTCCTTCTGCTCTAACCGTCTTCACCGCACAGTCCCACGCGCCTTTGTAGGGAGCCTCCGCACCAGGCGCCTCCACCTTCATATTCATCACTCTCGTCTTTATCACGTCCACCGGATTCGAAGCAACAGCCGCCACGATCCCCGCCGCGAAACTGGCCACCACGTGAGTCCCGAGCCCATCCTTCAACACGCCACTCTCCACTATCCCTTCCTTGAACTGGTCGTACGACGCAAGCTGAGCCGCCGTCACTATCATCGCTCGGTTAATCGTAAGCGCCGAGCCACGCCACAAGCTCACTACGCCTTCTTGCTTCGCCATCCTCTTGATTGCGTCTCCTACTCCAGCGTAGTTACGACGCTCCGACACGGGAAGCCTCCCGTCCGCTTGCATCCGCACCATCGCCACGTCCGCTGGGTTTCCGACGGCGGCTCCGATCCCACCACCGACTAAACCGGCGGCGATTTTCCGGGTCAGGCTCAGCTTCCCAGACTCGGGATCAGTCCATTTGTTCTTCAGCACCTCGTAGAGACCCATCCTGGTGGTGGAATAGAGAGTCTGCCGCAAAAGCGTGGCGGAGACGCCGGAGAATAGCGCGGCGGCGCCTTCCGTCTTGACGAGGTTGATTCCGAGGGAAATGGGTCCTACTTTGGGAACAGAAGAGGTCGTCTCCAGAAAAGCTGCAGGAGAATTGTGGAAAGCGAGAGCTGGACGGAGGAGAGCGACGGTGGAGGAAACGGCAGAAGCTTCTCCGTGGAGCTGAAGGCGGACCTTGATGAGATCGAGAGGGTGTGTTGAGCAACCGGCGACTACAGATGCGATCCCACCTTCCACGAAACTTTTGACGCCCATTGTTGTAAAGTTGGAATTTTTAATATAATTTTCTTGTAAAAATTGGGGACTCTTAAAGCTGAAGGCAAAGAGAGGAATGTGTGAAGGGGAAGAAGAGAGGGAAAGGAAGTATTTGTAGTGAGTTTTGTGACGCGGTTTTGCGTTGTGGCGTAAGAGCTGTTGAATGTTGACGAAAGCTTTTTTTCCAGCTTCGTCGTAGTGAGAAGTGAGTGTGGTCTAATCATTAAAAGTAAACCCTAATTGGTTGCTGTTGGAATTCAAGTCAGACTCGCCGCTTTTGAAAACTAGTCAAAGTTAAATAGACGTGTATGTGTGTGAGTCTGAGACGGCCCATTGTTTGTTTTATGGGCTTACGAGCAAGTTTATTTGGGCTTTTTTAACTATTCTTCTCAAAAGGTTTACGTTAAAAAAATTATACGTCGCCTGAGAGGTTCGAACTCTCGCGGGGAAACCCCATGCGCTTAGCAAGCGCACGCCTTAACCACTCGGCCAAAGCGACTTGTTGCTAGACTTCTGATTGTAACACTATAAATGTATGATTCTATGTATGTGGATGTAGCAAAGTATTTTTTTTTTTTTATCAACTCTACCAAAGTTTATTAGTTGTTAGATTAGTTTTTTTATTTTTTTTCTTGGATCTTCTAAAATTTCATTGATCAAAATAATACATACACCGGCGAAAAAAAAAGTTCCTCTAGACAAAGTTGAAGAGAAGGAAACAGAAGCCTACATATGAAAATCAAACACTAAGTATAAATTAAAATAAAGATTAAAAAATGCAATTACGATGGAGAAAACCATCCAAGTTAGATTTAGTAAAACCTTAATTTCAAATATCCAAAGTCAACCGGTAAAGATAATGTGAGGATAAATATTTAAATAGTCCATCACTAATCCAAAAATGATCTAATCACAAGGAAAGATTCAAAACACTCTTACAAAAATCTTACCACAGTTCCGAGAATCAAAGTTGACATTGACCCTATATATTAACCAAGTTCCAAATCTAAACGAATACATATTGAATGAACCAAAATAGAAAAGACAAATTGAGAGTGAAGAGAAGTAGGGAGAGAAACCACCTTGAAAACTAACACCTCAGCACCAACCAGAACAGATAAAATAGTCAAAAATCGACAAAAACGAGCACTAAATAAAAAGAATGATGCACCGACAGTGAAAGTATATATATTACACCATCTTCATGACAAGTACTCAACCTGTCTATCTAGCACAGACGCGAGAACAAACGTTTAAGGATCACAACAAGTTCATAAAACCAAGAGCCAACACTTCCCATTTATTAAATTACTTTATCTGCTATTTACCTTTACTTATACAATATCTTCTTCTGTTTAACATAACAAATAACAAGCATGTCTACCTATTCTTGCATCTACACAAATATTAGTTTGCTCCACTGTGTCTTGTACTCTTGTCTATTGGTGTTGCAACCTGTTCCTCAGGATAGATCCGCCTTTGATCCATAGTTAGATCTGTTTGGAAAGAGCCTCATGAAACGCTAATGAAAAAAAGTAATAAACAGTCTTGAATTGAACCAGCTGTTTAACATCACTCTCACTAGAACCGTCCTTGCAAGGACTAGAAACATATTAAACACATGCTTCTGGTTTTCAGAATATTTATTTATATCTATTTCAGGGGATAATCATTTATATAAAGAGTTGGTGTTTCTATTGGTAAAACATTACCTTCCTTAGGAAACAAGTTCGAAACTTTTTTAATTACGTTTTTTAAAAAAAAAAAATAAATTAACAGATTAGTGGGGAAAAACGAATTTCTAGCGTTCAATCAAAACCAAGGCCGGCTCTGTCTGACTTTCACAAGTCACAATGGTCAATGGACGTGCTTAAACCCCAACTTGCTTCTTGCTTCTGCTTACATAGTCACATGCTTGACCGGCTTGAGCTCCACACCACTTGAACATCCCTTTATCATCCCACAAATTTATAATACAAGAAGCATCAGTGTTAGTGTGTTACATTTCAATGAGTTAGTTTTTACTGCCCCTTCAGAAAAAAAAGGGAGGTTGTACATGTGGTACAATAATATGTGTCTTATTATTCTCATTCCACACTTTCCTGTTATTAATTGTCTTCTACATAATCTCAAGAGCTGCGAAGTGGTTGGACTTAGAGGAGAAGTATATAAATCCTTTTTAGCCTTTCATATATGTGAAAGGAACCAGGAGAAGACCATATTTTCGTTGAATTATTATTTTTTTATCCTAATGGAACGAAAAATGTATATTTGTTTAAATAAAAGACTTCGTGGTATTCAGTCTATTGACGAGAAAAAGGATAAAATAAAAGAGACAATTGGATAGATGATAAAAATTTGGACTCAAATTAGTTTTTTGATAAAATATTTTTTGGGTTCAAACAATAAAAATATTTTGTCACCAGTTTGGTCCAGAACACCCTCACGCGCAGAAAAGAAAAACAATTGATCTTTAACATTCTCTCTTCCTCTTCATTTAATACAACACACATCTCTCTCTTTCTCCATACCATTAAAACACATGGATTGAGAGATTGAAATTTCATGAGATTTTCTTAATCGAAAATGGTCACCACTGACACGGAAGACGCATAGAACGACAGTGCCATGAAACGGTGCAGACTCACAGCGAGAAGAGTGTCGGGACGACATGCGGTCGCGCGTGTCAAGGAGTTCTGGCACGCGCTTGTGGCCTCGGCAACGACGAGGAGCGCGAGGAGGGCGCATGCGTCGTGAGCGACGAGGTACTGGCAAGTGAGAAAAACGAAGAGCATGGCGGCGTTGTGGCCGGCGAAGAGCTCGTCCTTTCTTTCATCTCTAACCTAAATTTGAATCTAGTTTTACGTCACTGGAGGCGCTGATGACGTCATACCTAGATGGGTTTGGGTGTTGTGGACCGTCGTCATTGCTGTTAGTAACCTTTGGATTTGAAATCTGGGGATTCTGTTATTTGTGTATTGATGGCCTACTAATTCCTTGTTCATAATCATTTACGTAGTATGCATCTATAATTATAACATGCAAATATATAATATACCTCGGCAAGTCTGGTGTTATCTAATTTGTTGTCCATAATCATTTAGCATGCAAAATGTAATTATAGCATGCAAATATATAGCATACCTGAGCAAGTCCGGTGTTATCTAATTTGTTGTCCATAATCATTTACTTAGCATGCAATATTGTTATAACATGCAAATATATGACATACCTCAACAAGTTCGGTGTTATCTGATTCGTTGTCCATAATCATTTACATTGTTAACAATATTTATTGCTATCCACATGCACAATTACCAATCTATTTGAAAATCAAAATACAGTGAAATTTGTATTTATGTAAATATAAATTGTTAACATGTGATATTCAATTATGACACATTACATCGCATGTATCATGCATACACTTTATAATAATAAGCAACATATATTATTAGCATGTGATATACAATAATAACTTGCTACATCGAATTGGCAATGCATATTAATCACATGCTATATGTTTTGATATCGGATACTTATGTTCCATACTTTAATGAATATGAACGTAATATGAATTGTTTTCATGCAAACAAACGACATACATCCCTATGTATATGTATCCAATGCAAAAGTATATGTTTACGTGTTGTTTATATTAAATACATGCTATATATTTTGATAACACGTTGATATATTCCACACGTCAATGAATATGTATGTAATATTAATATATTCCCTGCAAACACATAATATATACTATATATATGAATCACATGCAAAGTATATTAGTAAGGCTCACTTTTTCCTTTGTATCTACACCTTTTAAGTGTAAATTAAATTAAACACATGTTATATATATGTCTAACACGTACATATATTCTCTACGTTAATGAATGTAAGTAATATATGAATCTTCCATGCAGACGTACAATATATGGGTAAACCTGATTATTAGAGAGTATGTAATGTTATTTTGTATCACGTAATTTAAAAATATATGTACGTAAGATGAATGCATATGGATGATCTGAGAAATGACGTTAAGTAATACACTTACAAACCTCTACGTCCACAAATATTTACTCGTTTTCTCATTTTCATATATTCATTAAATTCCTTTTGTCTTCAACCCATCAAAGTCTGCATTTATTATTCAACCCACCAACTTCTCATTAACTCCACTTCTGGTTCTTCTCCACTCGCAGTCATCCCACAACTTCACTCACGCATGTTGACACCTCACTTTACCAGGTACCCTTATACTGATTTCCTCTACTTTTTTTTCTCTTTGTTGATTTCCTAATTTGTATTCCATTCTTATTTTCCACCAAATTCTCTCAAAATAAAACAATTGAGGCAAAGAAAAAAAAAGAAAAGAAAATTCCTGGTAATTAAAAAAAAGCAAACGTCTTCGTTTTGGAAAAGTAATATTCTGCTAATTTCTTCCTCCTTCTACCGAAGAATCAAATCTCTCTCCACTCTTTTCATCTCCTTTCGTTCGAAACCCTAAACCAGAAAGACCAGATTTTTACATTTCCAGAGAACCCAGAAAAGAAAACCCAACTTGGGCTCTCGAGGGTTTTGTTTATTCGTGTGATCTTGGATTTTGGTGGGTCATCATTTTGGAAGCTTACCCACCAGCAGATCAACTGTGACGATTCCTGAGCTCTCTGCATGCCAAATCGCCGTTAGTGATCCTCACAGTAACCTCCTTCCCGGCTATTACGCCGGTGAAATCTATGGTTGGTGGTCAGATTTGGTGGCCGGTGTCATTTCTAATCGTTTGTGCATCTGGTGGAGGATAAATGCTCCTTGTCTGGGATCTAGGGATTTCTAGTCTAGTCCTTGTGATCTCTCTTGTTCTACCTCTGTTTGGCTTCGTTGTTCGGCGCAAATGGAGGCTCGCGGCCCTAAGAAGGGAGGAGATTCGGAGACTTCTTATTCATGCGTCCGAGGAGGCTGCTAGGGCAGAACTAGAGGCCTCTGTCGAGCTCTCTTCTGTTCCCGTCTCTAATAGCTTCTACTGCTCAGTTTGCTATTGTCCTGCCTCGACCCGATGCTCTCGGTGCAAAGCCGTTCGGTATTGGTATGTATATGTCCTATTCTAAGTTGTATGATCCTGAAGTTATGATCTTGCATTCCATTCCCTGGGGAGGCGTGATGAGTTGGACTAGTTAATATGGGAAGAATTGGTTGTGGTTCTGTAACTTTAGCAGTACTCAAAGTGCATCTGTTATCTTGGAATCTTACTGGATCGGAGTTTTAAGAAATGTGACTTCGTTTTCTATGTCAGTAAAATTATGGGTAGTTAACTATCTTCAGAGAAAGTGCAGTTTTTGAATTCGTGGCTGATCTGTTGGTGACAATTTTCTGTCGTGAAATTTATGTCAATTATATAGCTTAGGCATTGCACGTTAGTGTCTGTTAAATTTTCAAGCTTTTCCCGTTAGTGTATGTGAAGTTTTGTTCCTAACATAGATTGTCTTAGTATTGTTCGTCACATCTAAAACTTTTTTTTCCCTATTTAGTTCCGGGAAATGTCAAATCATTCACTGGCGGCAAGGTCACAAAGATGAATGTCAGCCTGCTTCCATCCTATACAATACGGACGATGAGAAAAGTGACTCTGATTTGAAATTCGGAGAAGAAAACGAAGGGCTTACTCTTGATGAAACTTTATTGCTGCATTCAGAAGAAGTTACCGTACCAATCAGGGAAGCAATACTCTCTAATCCTGCCAGACCTCCTGAAGATGTGAATGGAGAAAGTGCAGATAACAAAGATGACCTTATAGATAAGGAAGAAGCTGTTTCTGTTGCGGAAACCTCTGGATCCTCGTTTTCTGGCTTTTCCTCCTCACCCCGTAATGACTCTGGTGATGAGATTTCTCTTGGTGAGAGTTTCAGTTCATCTGATTCCGAGAGATCAGAGTCTCCCCTTGATGCTCATGTTTCTGCACAGTCAGAGGAGACCTGTTTCAGCATTATTGATGATGTTCCATCTAAACCGTTGTCTCCTAAATTTGTGCATTTGGTTGAGTCTGTAGATAGCCTCGCTAATATGCCTAAATTGAGTCTGCATAAACCTGGTGGTGATGCTGGGCAGAACCAGAGCCAATCAAGTAGCTTACTCTCATTAGTTACGGATAGGCATCCGGGATCAGCTGACCCGTCTCTTCTGAAGTCATCTGATTTTTGGGGTACGGCTCTTGGATCAGCAGAACGTGTAAGTGAGAATTGTGATAGTTCTAAATCTGGCGAACCTGGTAAATCGTCTCTGCATTTATCCTTTGGCTCATCTACGGACACCTCAGCTGCTAAAGTTTCTGAGCATAGGAATAGCATTCCAGAAGAAACTAGGAGGTCGGCACTAGGGACTCGTAGATTTTCTGACGAAGTGAATCTAAAAGAAAGAATTGCTAAAAGATCTGATGAAGCTGAAATTTCATTACCAAGTTCCTCTTCTATTGATGCGCCGAGTCCTTTGAACCCTACTGGTTTGTCCACATTGACACTTCATAAGTCAAAGAGCACCAGTACTGGAAGTGGCTGTATGTTGGCCCCTCTGAAGGTTGAGGAAGTCCAACTTTCGGCATCCAAGGCCGTAAATACTAGAGAGTGTGCTGATGTTATGAACCATTCTGCTCTAGGTGCAAAATCTGGAAGAGTTTTTGACCATCAGAAACAGAATGGTGTTGCCGTTCACCGTGTAAATTCTCTACATGGAAGAAGTGGTTTGAAGGCATCAGTACTGAAAGTTGTAGACCAGTGGACTAGACCGAAGTCATTAGCTGAGAATGAGATAGTAGGAAAACATGGTCATAAGGTAATCACTGCGTTCTATGATGCTTTCATCATTCTGCAACACTTCCTACATCCACAAATCAGGACATCTATTTATTCGTATCAATTTGTTTGTTACATGCAGGGGCTCTTTTCATATGAATTATTTTCTAAGCTGTATACGAATAAAATTGAGTTCCAGCCTTGTGGCCTCATCAATTGTGGCAATAGGTAGCCTCAGTTCCTCTTTTCATAGTCTATTTGTCCTGGGAATTATGCTTTCTGAAGAAGTGCATGTTCTTTTGTGGCTGTTATTAACTTCAGCTTGTGCTGTTAAAATAATGTGTAGCTCACACTCGCTGATGCAAGAAAATTCTCTTTTTCTTGCAGCTGCTTTGCTAATGTTGTCTTCCAATGCCTGATGTTCACTCCTCCTTTGACAACATACTTCCTCCAGCAACATCATTCTAGAGCATGTGCGTCTCTGGTCCTGTGCTATTTTTCTTTTCCATGTGATATGTGCTACTTATTTTGGGAGGCTATGTTTTGTTATCTTTGTTATATCAAGCTCTAAATAGGTCGTTTAACTATTAGGTCCAAACAAAGAACAGTGCTTCACCTGTGGGTTTGAGAACCTGGTCGTAAAGGCAAAAGAAGGGAAGTTTTCACTGTCCCCCAATGGGTTGCTATCGCAGCTACAGAATATTGGAATCTCTCTTGGGAATGGCAAGCAAGAGGATGCACATGAATTCCTTAGGTGAACTGACATTTCTGCAATCGAACAAACTCTGATGCATACATGTACATTACAACTGTAAGAATCTTGTTTTGATTTCATTTTCCTTTCCATTTTTTCCTTGCCTTTTGCAGGTTTGTTGTCGACACAATGCAGTCCGTGTGCATTAAGGCATCTGAATACGATATGCCGAAGACTAGGAAGTTAGAAGATACAACTCTAATTGGTTTGACATTCGGGGGATACCTCCGATCAAAGGTATTCCTAACTATTACATTTCGATATGACTCATTATACATTGTTTTCGAGAAGGTAGTAATGCTGATCGTTTGCTTTTCGTTTGAAACAATCACGATGTCTGCCAGATTAAGTGCATGAAATGTCAAGAAAAATCTGAGCGGCGGGAGAAAATGATGGATCTAACGGTTGAGATTGATGGGGATATAAGCACCTTGGAGGATGCTTTGCGTCGATTTACAAGGACTGAAATATTGGATGGAGAAAACAAATACAAATGCAGCAGGTTGGTCAGCATCACCTTTCCATGTGTTGAACTTCTTGTGGTCGTTTGATATTTCCAATTCTCTTTTCATTGTTTTTTTGGATGACTAGAGTTCTACATGAGCTATGGTTCTGAGGTCGGTAGAAGACCAATTGATTTAGCCCTTTCTTGTATTTCAATTACAATACCTAGAGTCCATGGCGAGCTGAATTTACATAATGGTCGTTTATTTGCTTAGTTCTGACCAATCAACTGCAACCTCTTATTCGATTCTGGCATCGAGGTTTACATTCGAAAGTTGATGGGTGCTAACTTTTTTCTTTGCGTGAGCAGGTGTAAGTCCTATGAGAGAGCCAAAAAGAAACTGAAAATTACAGAGCCTCCGAATGTCCTTACGATTGCACTAAAACGATTCCAGGTAACTTTTATCTTCAGTGGAGACACGGTTTGTTTTTGTTGAATCCATCCGTGTTTTTTTTTGTGTGCTCACAATTTCACGACACTTAATCCTTGCAGTCAGGGAAATTCGGGAAGCTCAACAAGTTGATCAGGTTTCCCGAAACTCTAGATTTGGCTCCATATATCAGTGGTGGAAGTGAAAAATCACATGACTACAAACTCTATGGAGTAATTGTTCACTTGGATATAATGAATGCGGCATTTTCTGGTCACTATGTTTGCTATATTAGAAACAGTCAGAACAAGTGGTACAAGGCTGATGATAACACGGTAAGTTGCTCATATATTATCCATGCAAAAAAAAACGGTTGTGAATTAGTTTTTAAGTAAAGCTCTATTTGTCGTTACTTCTTTTACTTGAGTTTGTTATTTTTTAAAATGTAGTAGTCACTAGGAGTTTCCTTTTTGTTTGACCACGTGTTAGTTTCTCAGTGTTCTGCGTCTTCCTTTTCAGTGATGAATTTCTTAGTTCTGAATAGATAATTAAATATATAGTTTTCACCTCCCTTTTGGATTATGAATTTTTATTCTTAGTAGGAATTTCTAGGTGATTCCATAGGGTTTTCTTGAACATTTGTTCTATCATTGTAGTCTGAAAAGTCTTAGGATTAGTTTTGTGAGAGAAACAGCGTTGGCTTCCAACTCATTTACTGGTCTCTTCCCGTCATCATCTGTGCATTGGTTACTCTCAGGTCGTAACATCTGATGTTGAAAGGATCTTGACAAAGGGAGCGTATATGTTGTTCTACGCAAGGTAAAAAAGATCATATAATGCGTCTCTCACACTCTTCAAGACTGGATTATGTACGAGCTGGTTACTTATGTTAATTGACTACAGGTGCTCTCCAGTATCTCCGAGATTAATAGTATGTAATAAAACTGAAGCATCCAAGAAAAAAAGCAGCGTGTCGGTACATAAGACTACTGTGTCACGGTCTGTGTCTACTGCAAGTCGTGTTCGGTCTTCCAACACTCCCGGTGGGGATCGATCTGGCAATATACAGTCGTTTTATTCCAACTTCCAGAGGCTACAGAGAATTTTAGAAGAGGATTCGTCGAGTGACAGTTCTTCTCTCTTTGACAGCAACTCGGATGAATGCTCTTGCAGCACAGACAGTACAAGCATGGATGACTTTGCTGACTTTATTTTTGGAGATCACCAAGGACGGGCTCACGGACACTCCGAGGCTCCCTCTCCAACATCATCTTCTTCCTCGTCTTCTCCTCCCTTCACAAGGCATTCGCCGCTATGTAACTCAAGTCGTTCTTCTCCAGAAACTTACCGAACCTCGAGACATCATCACTTGCCCGTGGGAGGAGAAAGGTAAGGTGAAACGTTGGTTTTTTGTCGACTGGCTCAACTAAGTACAAGTAGTAGAAGAAAGTAGATTGCACACGTAGAGGGGGGTGGTTTTATTAACAAACCTTTTAGGCTTGGTGAAAAGTGGTATATATAGTAGTGTACAGTGGGGAAGAGAGATTTTGCCCATGAAAATGTATCACTGTAATGGAACGGAGTTACTATTGTTAATAAGTTGTTTTGATTTTTATAATAACTATCAATAAAGCTAATCTAATCGTGCACACAAGCGAAGGTGCATTAAATTATCATTAAGAAGTGTCTAACTCTCAACGTTACACCTTTGTTTTATTGCAATTTGCATTAAGTTGGAATATCTGCCTTCAGACTCGAAGAATAACTCCGATGGTTTCAATTCTGCGGATTTCATGTATATTATGTTTTCAGGGGAGAACAAAATGAAGCATATAATGCGACCAAACCAAGAAAGTATATAAAGAAAATCCAAATAGAAGAGACAACATTTAATACGTACTGTGAAGGATCCTCTTAGAACTTGGAACAAGTATGATCCGAAGTGAACAAACATTATCCAGAAGAAAAGAGAAAGTACTAGGACATACAAGTGACAAACATTATCTGAAAGTAGGTCATATCCGAGCCACGTACGAATTGGCCTGTGTCACATACCTCACCCAACGATATGGGTTGTAACTACTTGACTTCTTTGCTATCTGCAAGTATTTGACCTGCATTATACAATTCATACAGATAAGTGAAGAGGACGGTTTAATGGAAATGCAAGAAGGGTAACTCATTGGAATTTTACTCACCTGGAGTTTGGAAACATTGTACATAGGTATTGTGAAGGTCATGCTAACCGGCCCTGCTTCCTTTGTGATATTACCTAAAACAAAATCGAGAATGTTACTTGTTACTTGTAATGCTTCAACTTCCTCTGAGAGAACAAATAAGAAATCTTTTTGTCTTAAGAGAGTCACCATGAAACTCCTGTGAAAATGTCAGCTTCGCACGTAGTGTATGTTCCGCCCCACCAACAATCTGGAACACCACAGTTAGTTTATGGAAGCACAATACTATATTTCAATATACCTAAATTAGCAAACGATTCAACACTTGCCTTTTTTAAACTCCATTCAAGCATTTTGCTGGTTTCCTTAAAATCTGTCTTCTGTCCAGCCGCACCGGGTTCTAACTCAAAACTAGCCCTGCAACAACAAACATAATCCGTTGAATTCATCTCTTGTCTGATTCAAAATCTACCATGGCTGGCATTCATGAAAACCCATGAAAGCGTACCAACCAAAAAGTTATGTACCTGGAAGTATAATTTGGCAATGGCATCTGAACAGTAATCGTGTTTGCAATTATGTCTGAAGGGAATTCAGCGCGTATTTTAATAATCACTTCAGCCTAAATTTTAGCAAGCAGAGATATGCGAATTAAGCACTGGGATAAAAAATTTATAGAGAAATTCAGATATTTATATAGTTCAAAAGATGTATGTATACACATGTGACTGTACCTTAAGGCGTCCGGCCTCTTCAATCAAGGTATTAACATGAAATGGAGGCTTGAACTCCTGGGTCATACGGTAATTCATAACTGGAAATTCACCATCTGGTGGAACCTGAAAACAGAACGCAAGTTAAGAGCAAAAGAACATGCTATAACAAGAAGTTTTCCGTGGCGAAATTTTTCACGCTCACCAGGGATAAAGTTCTATCTGAATCGAAGCTATCAAGACGAACGGACTCATGAAAGTTACAATCATCAAGTATCACCCCTGAACCCGAAGAACTCCTATAGTCTGCAATAAAAGAATGAAGTTATACTTCAGTTGTGTTGTTACAAAGTGTTAGATCGTAACACTAGATCAAACCCACTGTATGTGTATGTAGTTGATAATGATGTGCCTCAAAGAGCCATAAAAATGCTAAGGTATTAGCTATATGTTATAAAAATCAGTTATGAAGGAAGCTTGGAAGTAAAATCATGCAGCGTAGTTCACATTTTAAACATTGTCAACCTCCAAATGTCACGTAGACAGACACCAAGGTTTCAAAGAGTGAAACGAGATAGAATATGAAGTAATTTCCTTCTCTCGATAGCAATGTTAATTTAAAGGGCTGAAACAAGCAATACCATATACTGATCTTCCTCCTCTTCCTATGTTTAGGTCTTCATTAAGAGCTAAACGAATTTCTGGATTACCAGAAAGATAACTCTTCATTTGAATGGTGCCATCAATCTCAGAAGTCAGTATATAACCCTGTTCAGAATTTAGAAAAATTATAATTTCCGAAGAAACTAGCATAAAGATGCGACTACATATATTTACGACATAAGACACAGCGGTGACGTGGCAAGGTATAACTACTCACGCTTGAACTAAAAGTCACACTGATTTTCTCGATGATGTCCACAAAAATTTCCTCTCTTCTCCGACCCCCAGGATCATTAGCTACAACCGATTTTGTAACTGCTGTTCCAGGCATTCTTTTGGCTCCTTGCTGCATAACATTAATTCAAGGGGTCAGTCGCATATCCGATAAGGAGGAAAAAGAAAATCAAACTTACTGTGAAGATGGCAGCAGGATCGATAGGCTGAAGGCGTGCAGGAGCAACCACAATTGGCTCGTTGAATACATAGGATTTTAAGACTTCGGTAGATGTAGTTTGCACGTAACCAAAATCCTACTCAAAGAGCAAAGGGTCATATTTAGTTTAAATATCAAACTTGGGAAAAAAATATCGCTTTTAGACAGGATTTACTTGCTAATGATGAGAAAATAAATGTGGATGAGACTTACAATTACTTCATCAAGCAACTCGTACACGAGCACAAAATTTTTCCTGAATGAATCTTCATTCAAAACACCAAGGTAATCCTTAATAACACGAGCGATCCTTTGTAGAAGCTCCAAAACAAGAGATGGTGACACGTTAACCCTCGTCGTCGCAACAAAATACAGACCAACAACCTTGACATGGAAGTAGTTCACACCATCGACATTCTATACAGCACAGTAAAAAAGAGTTAGATAAAACCATCAGAGCCCAGAACCAAACAGAAAGGATGGTCAGCGATAACAGTTCCATTAGGACATGCCAAGTGACCAGTACAGAAAATTTATTTAGTTACATTTTCATCAAACAGATTATGGTTTGACACATTTGACCATTGATTCACATATTAGTACGATGATACCTACAAAGATAGGTGGTGCCTCTGCATTTCCATCCTCCTTCCAGAACTTGACTTTACGGAAGAATGTCTCCGTGCTCCCTTTGGGTACCTCAGCTCGGTCTGTAGCATTGAAAACGATAAACATCTTCAAATTTCTAGTGGATCCAATCAAATCGCACTCCCTCAAACAAACAAACAAGGTTCTTCTACTACATACAGAGAATCATCTAATGGGTTTTGTCCGGCAAAACGAAAAAAAAAACAACTTTTAAAGAAACGATTACCAAAGAATTTCAGATATCCAATGATCAGCAGGATGCAAAAAAATCCCATCTTCCCTAACTAATTGGATACAGCTTTTATTATATCGTACAATCCGATTTTGGAAATTCGGCTAAACATATATGTGACCAGATAAGAAATGCTGGTAGATCAAACAGATCAATGAGCTTTGAGCAGCTTCAATGGAAAATAGCTCACGAAACAATGACTCTGAAGAAGAAGAAGAAAAAAACAAAACAAAAACAGGAAAAAAGTAGAGAGGATCAGATCGGGAGAGAAAGGGAGCTTACAGTCACGGAAGACGATGTTATCTCCTCGCTGCGATAAGACGAAGAACTGAGAGATCATCATCCTTTCCTTAGAGGTTGATTCCGACTGTTCACCGGCCAATTCGGTTTGAGTCTCTGCTGATCGCCGATCGGTCTCGTGTGTGTGTGTATCTGGGAACTCTGGTGGTTCACGTTTTTTTTTTTTTTTTACCAATTGCCGTCGTTCGTTATTGCAAAAGCTTCTTCACGAGCCGGAAGGTTCCATGTCATGTGTGATTTCGTTCGTTGATGGGCCCAACATCAATATGGCCCAATTCCTCTCTATTTTTAAAGCATTGCATGATAAATGTTTAGTTATAAATAAATGTATCAAATTTATCCAACGACAAATTACTTCAGACTTTAGTTTTTTTTTTTGCTGCTCCCGTAATGTGGATAATATGTAAAACTGAGCATCATTTGACATATAAATATACCATTTCACCCAAAAAGAATTTGAAAGCTAAGGTTCTAAGGCCATTAATACTAACTTACACAAAAGTGTGATTTGCACAAAAGTCTTACCTCTTGTCAATTGCAAATCACCCTTTTTCTCTATCATTTTCTTTGTGCTTAGAGCATGATTATTGGAGGCTGTAAAGAAGGTTCTGATCAAAACTTTAATAATAAAAAAAAAAAACTGAAGAGAAATAGATGGGGTTCTGAAAAGATAAGAATTAGACTGTGTTCGAAAATACGCTATCCGCTAGTCGGGCGGCTGACCCGGGTCTAGCGAGTTGACAAAAAATCGGAGATTAATCGGGGATTAATCGGGGAGGAATTTTTAAAAATTTTATGTACATATATGTATAAATAATATATTTGTATGCAAAATACCAAAGAATACGCTGGCACAGATGGTTAAATGTGGTTCATATTCTTACAGAACCCAAGTTCGACGCCTGCCAGCAGGGGCAAGACATTAATTTTCTACTCATCTTCTTTCTTCTCTCTGCGATTTTCCAATCCTAAAAATGGCCGCCTCCTCTTTTTTCTCTTCTAATTATTTCACTTTTCTATCAGTTTTTAATCCAATTCTATCAAATGTTTATAAATCCAACTAAAACAAACTTCTTTTAACACGAAATGAACAAAAATGAAAGTTTTTCGTCAAATCCGATTTAATAGCCGATTTGGATCAATCTGCCACGGTGGTTGACCGCCGCACGCGTAATCGCCGCCGAGGCGGCCGCCTTAGCCGAGTTTTTGAACTCGGGTATTAGAGCATGATTATTTGGAAGGTTCCAAACTAGAGTCTCTTCCAAAAATTTATATCATAAAATATTAGAAATTATTTGTTTATCATCCAAGGTTTTAAAACATTTGTAATCATTACACAAAAACCTCTAAACTCCAAAGACATTTGACATCCTGTGATTGGTTCAATTTTTTAATTTAATTAAATTATTAAAAAACATTAAAATAATAATATAGTTTTTTTAGCTCCATTTTTAGAAACTTATGAATAATCCTGCTCTTAGTCTTCTTAGTATTCGACACCTTAATCTTATCTGAATTAGGTGCCCCACTGGACAAAATTTTGCGTTAGGCAAAAAATTTCTGTTAAATTATAGCTTTATCCAAATTTCCATAGCTCAAAAATCTTCAAGGTGATATTTCTTTCACATAGTATGCCAATTATGCGTACTAGACTAATTAATAACACCTTCACAGATGTTCGAGGACAGATTTTGTGCCAAGGGTTTCACACATGGATCATTTTGTGCGATGGAATTCGAAAGCCCACGAAAGTTTTACAATTTTTAATTTTACTTTTCAGCAGCACGAAAAAGTGTACATGACTACTTGTCCGCCATATTTTTTTAGTGTAACCGAATATCAACTTTAGTTAGGGTTAAAATTTATTAGGGTATATAAATGGCTGACGTAAAAAGTAACGATACTTAATGATGGTGTGATATGAGAGATCTTATCAAGTGTCGCACCTAGTGTGGGTGAATGATATGCTCAAATTTACCCCAGAGCTACTCTCTCAAATTAAGAGATCGACTGTAGTACTTAGGGATCGATTTCCACAGAGACTCAAGATTCGCACAATAGATTAAAGTATTCGAATTAAGCTAAACGAGAATGAATGTAATTAAAAGACAGAAAAGCAACTAAAATCGGTTTTAAGATCAGATGGGAAAAGCGTCAGGCTCAGGGTATTCTCAGGAAATCAGGAATGCAAATTAATCAGTAAATCAGGATTCTGCTATGTTCTAGAACTCGAAACACAATATTCAAATCAATCAACTCTCGTTGCAGAGATTTCTATGTCTAGATCCTAGAATTCCAAATCTCTTTGCAAATTCAAAAGCTCAGACATGCATTAAATTCAAGTTCGATAAGTTCACAAAATACCTAAACCAAATCTCTTTGCGAATAGTTATTTTGCTCATCTAAGGTTCTTTCTAGCTAATTAATCACTCTCGTTGCGAGAATCAACCTATGATCAATAATCTAACTCGTCAGTTCAGATCAAGCATTAATCACAACCTAGATGAAGAACTAGTGTTCCAGAATCCTTAAATAACCAATCAACTTAGCAATCCATGAAATCCCTAATGAGAAACCCTAAACCTAACTAGCAAACTACTCAAACATGGAGATTGAAACAATAAACATGTTTGAATAAGATTGCATAAAAGAAATAAGAATAGAGGTTAAAGGAGTTCTGAATCTTCTCTGAAGGAGTCTGAATTCTTCTCTCCAAAACTCTAGCTTAGAATAATAGATAGGTCTAAACAATGACCTTAAAAACCCATAAAAATAGTCTAAAAATATGGAAAACACGTTTGACACTTAATTGTAAATATTAGGAGCTTCAGGGATCTGTTTGCAACTCTGCAAAGCCTGGAAAACTCGTATTGAAATTGCCGTCCGGAATTGGTGTCGACCGACACCAGGGGTGGTGTCGATCGACACCATCTCTAAAATTTGCCTCCGAGTTGAAATCTTCAGCACAGCTTCCTAATTAACTCTAGAATGATCCATAGTCTCCAAATAAGCTCCAAACGTACTTAAACCTGCAAATGACTCTAAAAGACTCCAAAAACACTAAAAAGACTCTATATATACAACTTATATCATGGCTAAAAACACTAAAAACCATGATATATCACTCCCCCAACCCAGACTTAGCTTTTGCTTGCCCTCAAGCAAAACAGAAGACTAGACCTGTGAAAGAGGTTTGAAAACATAGGAACTCACTTATCCTTTAGAATACTGAATCAACCAACACCAGAGTAAAACCACATCAAACAGTACCAACTTTAGTTAGAACCTCTAGTAATTTTCCGCAGACTTACTAACCATCCAGATTCCAAAACCACAACCCATAAGAGTAATCTAAAATCCCCATTGCTGACCTTATTTAGTTTTAAGTGCAGTCTCATCGAGGGAATATCGATCTAAGGACACATGGACTCTTACTTACCCAAGTACTGATTTATTGAACAGTCTGCTTCTAGTTTCCTTTCTCCCTCTTTTCTCGCTTCCAATCAGTCGATTTTTCCCTACTAGGGTATCATTTTATTTTTTTTATCGACTGATTGTTCTCTTTCTTTCTTTTTTCTTTTCTAGAAGTATCGAATGATTCAACTTCTCAAATTAAATCTTTTCAAAGCTATGACTCTTTTTCATTCTTTTTTTTTTAGAGACAATGAAGGGAAGAGAGAGGGAAACCATAATCACAGACAAATCCTATCAGACCTAAGCAAGGAATCCGATTCAAAGCATACCAAGCCCCAAGATGAGAAAAATTAAGTTCATTATATCTAGGCCAGCTCTGGATCATCTAAATACTCAAACAATATGGGGATAATGGAAGATCAATTTACCTTTGGAATTTCCTGTTGGTAGAAACTGCTGTCAATGGCTGTAAGAATGGTCACTAAAGAGGTAGCTAAGACAGTTTATTCCAAGTAAAGTTCATTGTTCCCCACAAGCTTTTGACTCAATAAAAAAAATAAATTTTTGACACAAAAGACTCTCAAAAGAAAAAGAAAATCAAAGTTAGTAACCACCTCCCCCAGACTTGAATAACACTGTCCCCAGTGTTAACAGGCATGAGTTTGGTCAAAAGAAAATAATTAGAATAGAAAAGGTTAGGATCAGAGACGCTTACCTGCAGTCGCGATTGGTGTCGACCGACACCAACGAGTAGTGTCGATCGACACTGGTCTGGTCACGATCCCCTTTTTTTTTTTTTTTTTTTTTTTAAAAAAGAAAAACAAACTAAAAATTAGCAAAAAAATCAAACGAAATCCAAAGAAAACTCCTACCTAATAGTGGGTTGCCTCCCACTCAGCGCTTATTTTCAGTCATTAGCTTGACTATGTTGGGATTAAGCATCTGGTGGATCAGAGAGTGGGAGCGAATGCCTCTGAGAAGAGCATCTCATCATCCAAGGTGGTGTATAGGCAGTTTGTGAATGAGATCGACCAAGGAATGAAGGAACAGCAGCAGGGTGAGACTTAGTTCTGGGTGGTACACTCCTTTTTCTGCAGAATCATCAAAAGAAGAAACAAGCGCTCTACGATAATCTCGTGGCTTGTTTAACTGTGAGACAGCTTTTGCACTTTGAAAATTCTTAATGATGATATCAGGAGGTTTAGAATTAGGAACAGGAAGTGCATACCTTTGCTCTATTGGAGGTGAGTGAGGTGCGAGATGTAGAGTTTTCTGTTTAACAATAGTTGATGGGTCTTTTGGACTAGAAAACTTCTGAAAACTCTGAGTTTTAGGCGTCACTGGCTTGGCCTGTGGAGGGTGTCGATCGACACCAACAGTGGTGTCGATCGACACTGAACCTGAAACTCGGGACTCTGCACTTTTTCTGCAATTCAACTCTGCAATCCGTGTCTCCATCACAAAAACATCATCCTCCATCAACTTGTCTTTAAGTGGACCCTTATCTTCGACCCTTGCCCTAAAAAGATGATCTCCACTCCAATCTTCAAGCCCAGCAGCTTGCTTAGAAATCTCAACCAATTCCTCTTGAACAATCAGCTTGTTCACTTGCTCAGTAGCCTCCAGCTCCTTGACATACCCAGCAGTAATGTCATCTGGCTCCTCATCCATGGCAACCTCTACAGAAAAGGTTTGACCATCAATGGTAGGTTTTCTCCTCAGCTTCTCCATGTCAAAGTTCATGACCTTATCTCCCAAATCAAGCTCTATCTGCCCTTCTCTGACATCAATAATAGCACCTGCTGTAGCTAAGAATGATCTTCCCAGAAGAAGAGGATCCTGAGGTTCTTCACCATATTCCAAAACCACAAAGTCTGTGGGGATAGTGCATCCTGCAATCTGAAGTGGAACATCCTCTAAACCACCTTCTGGAATCCTCTTGGAACGATCAGCAAGGACAAGATGAATCCTTGTAGGCTTGAAGTCAGTCAACCCAAGTCTCACAGCAACAGAATATGGCATTAGGTTAATGCTTGAGCCAAGGTCGCAGAGAGAGTGAGAAAATCTTCCTATTGAGATGGAGCAGTCTAGCACAAAACTCCCTGGATCAGGTAACTTCTTTGGAATCCTGCATTGAATTATAGCACTGACCTGTTCAGACACTCTCACCTTCCTCTCTTTCCTTGATACTGTCTTTTCAAAAGGATTGCACTAATGTCCTTTGTGAGCAAAGCTGCTTCCTCAGGACTTATACCATTCACACCATCCTCTTAACATACCTTTTAATTGAAGGTGAAAACTTGACAGCATCAACCAATGGTATCTCAATCAGCACCTTGTCCATTATTGCCCTGCATCTGGCCTCTTCCACCTCTTGTTTAGACAGTTTCGGCTTCGGGTAAGGTATCTTAGGTTTGTAGACCCTCTCTTCAATGGGTGATGGGTGTTTGGGATGATCAGCACGCTCTTCTGACGGCAATTGAAAAACACATGATTGGTGTCGATCGACACCCCCATCTGGTGTCGATCGACACCCGAAATTTTTGTTGAAGTGCATCGATTTTTTTCCGTCGGAACCCGAAAAATCGCGATTTTCTTCTGGTGTCGATCGACACTCCTCCTGGGTGTCGACCGACACTGCTTTGGTGTCGATCGGGTTGATCGACAAACGTCCGTCACGGCTCGAAATTTCGAGATTTTGGAGTGGTGTCGACCGACACCCATCAGAGGTGTCGATCGACACCAAGTCTGTGACTCCAAAATCTGCATTAAACACTGCAGAACCCACGAATTTTTCTTCTTCCCTCACCATGATCTCATTAACATGATGTCTTGGATTGATATCAGTCTTTCCAGGAAGAAATCCTTCTTGCCTTTTGATGGAATCTGCAGTTTGAGCAACCTGAATATCCAGCTTCTTAACATGAGCACCCAAAGACTCAATTTTCCCATTCAGATCAGTATACAAAGCATCCATCTTCCCATTAAAGCTCACAGTCATCTTTGTCTGGCCTTCCAATACCTGTTCTAGCATTGACTCCATCTTGTTATTCTGCTCAGGAGGTTTTTGGTAGGATGAAGAACCATAAGTTCTTGTGAAAGTGTTGTTCTGAGAAGGTCTTTGGTGAGTAGAACCATAAACTTGCTGATTTCCAAACCTTTGTCCCTGAAACCCAACTTCATTGATGTAATCCACATCTTTTTCCTCTGATTCAAAGGTTTCAACTTCTGCAGCAAACTGAACATGCTTCTTACCCACAAGGAGATTGTGGACAGAATCTAATTTGGCTTTCACCTCAGCAATCTGACCTCCATCAATGTTTCCAGCCAACCTCTTCCTATCACAGTCTGCATTCTTGGTACTATTGCTAGATACCAAGTTCTCAATAAGCTTCTTAGCTTCTTCTGTGCTCCTAGTATAGAAGTTTCCTTGGCTTGCAGCATCCAAAGCCATTTGATATCTCCAATCTATCCCTCTGAAGAAGATACCCAGCAACTGAACCTCACTAAAGCCATGGTGTGGACAATCTCATTGGTAAGCTCTGAATCTCAGCCAAGAAGCCTTTAATGCTTCAGTAGGTCCTTGAGAAAATGTAGAGATCTTTGTTCTCAGATCCTCAGACCTTGCATCATCAAAAAAGTTGTTGAGGAAGGCATTCTTGGTATCAGACCAGGTGGTTAGAGAACCTGGACTCTCATTCTTGAGCCAATAAGCTGCATCCCCAGCAAGAGAATATGGGAAGAGCTTGCACAACAGATAATCCTCTGAGACTCCATTAAGCTTAATGTTTGTCACCAAGTCTTCAAATTTCTCAATATGGTCCATGGGGTGCTCTTGAGGAAGACCATGGAAAGGGTGCTGACCCACAAGAGTGAAGTACACTGGCTTCAGCTCAAAGTCATTCATTTGGAATGGAGGAGGACGAATCGCAGACCTGTTCTCATAGAATAGATCAGGCCTATTAAAATCAGCAAGAGTCCTCCCTCTAGCAGGGTTCGCAGCAGCGTCTTCTTGGAAGACATTTTCCTGTTCATCAATTCGGTCGCCGTTTTCGTTGTAGGCATGACCCTCTTGGTCTCGTAAGATTCCAGCAGCATCAGGTCGAACGATAATTCTTCGATTCATCTCTGCTGATCTCTTTGCCTTAAGGTTCGTTCGTTCTAACTCTCTCAACTCCTGATTCGTAAGATTCAAAAGTTTAGCTTCCTTGTTGCTCCGGGTGTTGCGAGTATGCATAAACCTGAAACAAAAGAAAGGAGAAAGAAAGAATGTGAGTAAACAAGAAATAAAATGTTTAGTCTAAATTCTATTCCTAATCTAATGGCGAATTCAAAGAGTCCCCGGCAACGGCGCCAAAATTTGATATGCTCAAATTTACCCCAGAGCTACTCTCTCAAATTAAGAGATCGACTGTAGTACTTAGGGATCGATTTCCACAGAGACTCAAGATTCGCACAATAGATTAAAGTATTCGAATTAAGCTAAACGAGAATGAATGTAATTAAAAGACAGAAAAGCAACTAAAATCGGTTTTAAGATCAGATGGGAAAAGCGTCAGGCTCAGGGTATTCTCAGGAAATCAGGAATGCAAATTAATCAGTAAATCGGGATTCTGCTATGTTCTAGAACTCGAAACACAATATTCAAATCAATCAACTCTCGTTGCAGAGATTTCTATGTCTAGATCCTAGAATTCCAAATCTCTTTGCAAATTCAAAAGCTCAGACATGCATTAAATTCAAGTTCGATAAGTTCACAAAATACCTAAACCAAATCTCTTTGCGAATAGTTATTTTGCTCATCTAAGGTTCTTTCTAGCTAATTAATCAACTCTCGTTGCGAGAATCAACCTATGATCAATAATCTAACTCGTCAGTTCAGATCAAGCATTAATCACAACCTAGATGAAGAACTAGTGTTCCAGAATCCTTAAATAACCATCAACTTAGCAATCCATGAAATCCCTAATGAGAAACCCTAAACCTAACTAGCAAACTACTCAAACATGGAGATTGAAACAATAAACATGTTTGAATAAGATTGCATAAAAGAAATAAGAATAGAGGTTAAAGGAGTTCTGAATCTTCTCTGAAGGAGTCTGAATTCTTCTCTCCAAAACTCTAGCTTAGAATAATAGATAGGTCTAAACAATGACCTTAAAAACCCATAAAAATAGTCTAAAAATATGGAAAACACGTTTGGCACTTAATTGTAAATATTAGGAGCTTCAGGGATCTGTTTGCAACTCTGCAAAGCCTGGAAAACTCGTATTGAAATTGCCGTCCGGAATTGGTGTCGACCGACACCAGGGGTGGTGTCGATCGATACCATCTCTAAAATTTGCCTCCGAGTTGAAATCTTCAGCACAGCTTCCTAATTAACTCTAGAATGATCCATAGTCTCCAAATAAGCTCCAAACGTACCTAAACCTGCAAATGACTCTAAAAGACTCCAAAAACACTAAAAAGACTCTATATATACAACTTATATCATGGCTAAAAACACTAAAAACCATGATATATCAGTGAACGATTCAAAAATTTGGATGAAATATTTAATAGACACCATTGATGAGAAGAAGAAGAAAAAAGAAGCAAAACCAAATAGGTAGCTACATGTAAATGTAATATATATATCTACTAATTATTACAAAATGACAAAAAATGTGCTAGTGTTTGGTTAAAATTAGAGATTAATCCATGGCGAAATATATTCATCGAGTGAAAAGAACGATGAGCCACTAAATAAGAGAAGGGTCGATGCCATTTAGATGAGAAATCACAAAGAAAGGCCATTCAGTTGAGTTTGAACAATTGAATTAGAAGTTAATTAGGTCGTTATTAAAATCAAAACTAGGAGCAACTGTAGCAGTTTCTCTCGCCTGCCAGCTCAGTCAGACAAAACATAAAGTGCGTTTGTATGTATTATATATGTAATGATCTTTAATTTGGGAAACTGATAGGAAAACAAAACGTATGGTCCATTAATAAGTGAATCACTGTTTAGCTAAAAAAAGTAGACTCGTCTTTCCAATCTTGAACACAATAACACACAGTCCCCATCTCTCTCTCTCTCTCTCTCACTCTCTTTCTCTCTCAGACACATACATACAGTAGGGGGAATAAAAAAGCACATAAACGAAAAAAAAGAAGAAGCCTTTTTATCTTCTCAGAAATTAATAAAGTGGGTGTTGAGATTGCAAAACCTAATCCCAGATCCTCCCACTCAAAGAAAGGTAACAGCTGTGAATCTGTTTCTTTTCTCCTTAAGCAGAACATTTTGATGGATTCATCTAGTCTTGTTTTTTCTTTTACTTCTCTGAGTAGTTTCTGGATCTGATCTCTCTCTTTCTCTTCTACCCATCTAGGGTTTCCTGAGAATATTACATAAACCCTCTTTAGCTAACCATCGTCCCCACTTCGTTTTCTTCTTTGTTTCTTTGTCGAAATGTTGTTACGGGTAGGCAAGATTCAAGAACAACAGAGCCGGGAGATCGGGTAATATGGCGAGAGAGAAGATAAGGATAAAGAAGATAGATAACCTAACAGCGAGACAAGTTACTTTCTCTAAGAGAAGACGAGGAATCTTCAAGAAAGCCGATGAACTTTCGATTCTTTGCGATGCCGATGTTGCTCTCATCATCTTCTCAGCCACCGGAAAGCTGTTCGAGTTCTCTAGCTCTAGGTATGTCTACTTTCATATTATTAATCTTCTATCATTATTTTAATTTCTTTTTCTCAATCTTTGTTTGTTTTATAAATTAAGAATATGGTTGGAGAGATGTTTTTATGTTAAGCTATGTAAATTATATGAGATTTTTGGTTATTTTTTGTTTTTTTTTTCAAAAATAAATCAGTCTTGGGCTCGGAGATATCATGTACGGAATGAACTCCGTGTCACAGCATAATTTGATGATATATATTGACGCAGGAAAAATAAAAGATTTCTGACGACCTAGCATTATTGTACTTGCTCTCGTCCAGCTTTTTTCATAATAAGAATATAAGAACTATGTTTACTTTTACCTTACACATCTTGTAATTACGTTGAAATTTACTGAAACATAAGTATGGATCATTTACTTTTTATTAATCATTTTCATTTAGACATATGATTAACTTTTCTATGATCGAAAAGGGGAGAGCAGAATATTATAATGTGATTGCGAGCATGTGTATTTATGGATACGTAGGACTTACCACAATTAGAATGAACTTCTTTTTCTATTTCTTTTACTTTATTTTATGTATTACAAATGTCTTTCACACTGTCACTTGGTATGATTGGGGATTAAGTCTTCACCACTCGTTTATTTTATTGTGAGTAGCATATGTAACCATAATTGGCAATGGAGTCATCTAATACATATCCTCTGCACATAGCTTTTTTAGTGTATTCTTTAATTAATTAATTATACAAAATTGCATATATGACGAAGGAGAGGTTCATATGAAAGATGGATTGTTTGTTGAAACGTGTAGAATGAGAGACATATTGGGAAGGTATAATCTTCATGCAAGTAACATCAACAAACTGATGGGTCAACCTTCTCCATATCACCAGGTATTCTCATTATCATTCACTCTCTTCTATTGTTTTATTTTTATCAAACCTTTTTCTCTATAATATTCTCCAATATTCACTTGCTATGCGAGTTTTATTGACTATTGTTTGGTGTACGTCCGAATATAGACACATAAAGTGGCATAACATAATTAGCACTCATTAATCTTGAAGCATACTACTTGGTTCTACAAATCGGTAACAGAACCTGAAAATGTTGACTTTGCATCTAGCAGCTTGAGAATTGTAACCTCTCCCGACTAAGTAAGGAAGTCGAAGACAAAACCAAGCAGCTAAGGTATGGCTCCATGTATATGTTATGGTGATAAACAATTTTTTTTTATATAGCTCTAGAGATATATGATTTCATGTGTGGTTTTTATGTTTTTGACAATGATGTGTGAATGTTATTTATAGGTTTTAGAATCTATCTCATACAAAAAAACAAAGCTATTTCTTTTCATGTGTATGTTCTTCATCGCATTGTAAGAATTATTTCTAAAGTTTACAAGAGTTTTAGTAGTTTTCAAATACGACTCATAATTCTCATTTTTTTATCAAAATTTATATAGCTATTAATATCTAGTATTAGTAAAGCTCGTATTGAGTGAATCAAATTCAAATCTACAAAGATATTTAGGAAAAAAAAAAATCATTAAGCTACGTACCTTACTAGTTTGGGCATTCGTAATCGTAGATACGATATGACGTTAGCTTGGTATCTTCTTATCCGATGTGAGAGTTTGTTTCAATATCCATATTAATTAGTGTATGCTATACGTGTAAGTGCGTGACGTGGGTTTAAATATTCTTATAAAATTGAAAATGTAAACACAAAAGTGACTTCTATGCTGTACTCTAATGTAATCCAGAAAATTGAGAGGGGAAGATCTTGAAGGATTGAACTTAGAAGAGTTGCAGCGGCTGGAGAAGTCGCTTGAATCCGGACTTAGCCGTGTGTCTGAAAAGAAGGTTTAATTTATCATTTCACATAGACTAATTCGCAATCATATTTTTTTTTTAAACGTGACATATAGTTATAATAAGCTGTTTCAATATGTAAAAAATGTGACATTGTTGTTGTTGTTGTTAACTAGGGCGAGTGTGTCATGAGCCAGATTTCTTCACTTGAGAAACGGGTTAGTACCTACAATTCGTATCATTGGATGACATAATGATAAAGCCTATATGTAAGTATGCATATTAATGAGTGAGATAAACACACGCAGGGATCGGAGTTGGTGGATGAGAATAGGAGACTGAGGGAGCAAGTATGGCTCTAAACCCTTTACATAAATCATTCCGCATTCATAGTACTAACATTCTGAATCATGATTTTAACACAATAATAGCTAGTGTCATTGGAAATGGCTAAAACGATGGAGACAGAGTCGGCGACCGCAAACGTGTCAAGCTATGACAGTGGAGCTCCCCTTGAAGATGACTTCTCCGACACTTCCCTGAAGCTTGGGTATAATTAACTTAAGTGAAAATACCCTTTTAAGGTATGGATGTTACTAATTTTGTGGATTCTTTTTTTTTTGTTTTGTTAGGCTTCCATCTTGGCAATGAATCGGAGAGAGAAGTTTGCAGCAGAGTTGACTTCGGTGGGATGAAAACAAATTCCAAGTCTTCCTATTCATTTTTTTTTCCCTTTGAATAAGTGTTTAAAAAAATTGAGATGGGAAGAATGAATTCTCATTGCATTGCGGAGACTGAGCAAGCTTCTTAGGTTGTGTTATTGTTTATGTCTCTTTCTAAAAACTATTTTGCACCAAAGAAAAATCAATGGACGCCATGTTGTCTTTGTTCTTTTATCTAACTCCCTTTTATTGTGCTTGATTGGGACTGTGCATATTATTGGTTACTCGAGTTACACTTTTATTTGCTGTTATTTACACTTCGAAAAATCAAGTATTTGATGTTGTTGAGTCTAAGAATTAGTCAACAAATCTTATTTCTTGCACGTGCGGATCAAATATCAAATATTATTACATGTAATAACTCAACAAAACCAAGCCGCTTTGGTTTAGTAGTAAAAAATATTTAGTAACTTTCCGATATCTGGAGTCAAATAGCATTGGCCACCGGAATTAGAGTAATTTAACATGGTTTCTCCTGAAACCAGAATTAGACTTTGGATGTAAAATGAGCTTTTAGGATCATTTGAGTTATAAAAAATGAAATTCAGCATAGACAGGTCAACATTTCAAAAGAGTGACTTGTGATTTAGGATTTACAACGATTAACATATTTTCATAAAGTTCGTTTATAAACTTCCGTTTGTAGCCAACACCATTGCGTATTTGCGTTATTGTTGATGGTATTTCTTTGGCAATGTTTAAGAAGTTTGGTATATGATTACTGTATTTTGATTAATTTTTAAAGTTAAACAATATAATCGGCATTTTTATTCGATAGTCTGTTTTTTTTTTTTTTTTTTTTGAACAACATCGATAGTCTGTCTATTGCCAAAAGTTTATTGGGCCAGTGTTCGACTCTTCTTGCCTACATGGAATAAAAAGCCCTCCTATGTGGGTCCCCATTTTATTTATTTATTTATTTGTTTTTGCTTGGAGTTTGAGTGATTTGCCCACACATCTCCTGAAGAGACTCAACTCCAGAGATCGAACGAACACTGGCGTCTACCTCCGCCCAGCCAGAAGTATCTATCAACTGTGGCTTCGTGTCTTAAGATTTGGGTCGCATCATTCATGTCTTAAAATATTGCTTTCCCAGTATTGTCACCAGATTTCGACAAATTGGATTTATCCCAACTTTCGGATCAAAAGTATGCTCTGGATGAGAAGAAGATACGCAGACAAGTTTGGTCCTTTGTTCGTTCGTCGCTGAGTTTTCTACATAATTGTCTTCATCGTTCGACTCTGTTGTTGAATCGATACTCCAAATGAAGCAATTTCAGCCATTGCAGAACCTTAATCAGTCGCAGAAGACAGCCCTCGCCGGGGTTTTCGTGCTCCTTCTCCCGATTTTCTCTCCGAATCTCTTCCACCCTCTTGGTCGCGCCTCTCCTTCTCTCTTCTCCGTCAGTCTTATCTCTCTACCACCGATGAGTTTTACTTTTGGGGGGGGGGGGGATTGATATTACTTTTACATGTCTTCGATTTCGTATATTGAGAGGTGAAGCTGTGTGGCAATTGCAGGAATGGAATGCTCCAAGGCCTACACATTTGCGCCTACTCGAAGGTGCTCTTGATCGACAGATTGTAAGTGGGTTTGCTCAAGTTTCTTTTTTTTTTTTTTGTGTGTGGATCAAAGGGATTTCCTTGTTCCTTCATCTGAACCTTTTGTTCTCCCTCGAACCAATGTGCAGTCGATCAGACAACAGGTGGAGTTATGGTCTCCCTTGGCAGATCAAGCTTGGAAGCCTTGCACTCAATCTTATAGAGGATCTCGTAAGTTTCTAAAAGAACAAAGCTTTAGTCTTCTTCTTCTTTCTACGTTTACATTCATGCTGCCCCGAGTGAGATTATTGGGTTTGGTAACAGAGTGACAATTTGGATTGACGGATTTGTCACTCTTTACAGCCTTGCCTGAGAAGTCTCAAGGGTTTCTTCAGGTATTCCTTGACGGTGGGCTTAATCAACAAAGAATGGGGGTGAGTAGAATCTGGCAGAGAAATCATTTCTAGTCTCGGTCAACATTTTGGAGTTGGTATCCCTTCTGACTATTTCAATTTGTTTTTGCTGCTTTCTGCAGATATGTGATGCGGTTGCTGTTGCCAAGATATTGAACGTTACGCTCGTGATTCCACGCCTTGAAGTAAATCCTGTTTGGCAAGATTCAAGGTAACCCCCTTCTATCTGTAAAGAAACTACTATGAAATTTAAGTTGCGGGGCTCCTTGATGGATTTGGTGATTCATGCTGTGGCATTTCTTTGAAGTTCGTTCGCAGATATATTCGATGTGGATCACTTTATAAGTTTCCTTAAAGACGAGGTGCGGATTGTGAGAGAGCTTCCGACACAGTACGCCTGGAGCACGCGCGATTATTACGCTACAGGTATTCGAGCTACTAGGATTAAGACTGCGCCTACACATGCATCAGCAGAGTGGTATTTGGAAAATGTCTTGCCTGTTATCCAGAGGTTTGTGGCTTCTTAACTCTGTGATCTTTTCATATGAATAAAGTATGATACTGCAACGTTTGAAATGCTTTATAGACGACATTAAGGGGTGTTCGATGTAGGTGAAGTCACAATTACTTTTTTTTCCCCCTCAGGTGATCAACAATGCCTTGTTACTAACATGTATCATCCGTTCTTTTTTTTCTCTGCAGTTATGGCATCGCTGCTGTTGCCCCATTCTCTCACCGTTTGGCATTTGACAATTTGCCTGAAAGTATTCAGCGGTTACGCTGCAAAGTAAATTTTGAAGCATTAAACTTTGTTCCTCGCATTCGGGAGCTAGGGGATGCTCTTGTGCATCGACTAAGAAACCCTCCTTCCAGCTCTAAAACATCAGGAACTATGGATCCAACAGACAGAATAAACACCATTGTAAAAGCTGGAGCTGGAAAGTTCGTCGTGCTTCATCTTCGTTTCGATAAAGTGTGATCTTGATTTTCAAAACCTTGCCCGTTTCTTGGCAGTATGTTTTGGTTCTGACATAGCTTTATCTTTTTCCCAGGATATGGCTGCTCATTCAGGATGCGACTTTGGAGGTGGCAAAGCAGAAAAACTGGCGCTGGCAAAGTACCGCCAGGTGATTTGGCAAGGAAGGGTCTTAAACTCACAGTTAACGGATGAAGAGCTAAGAAAGAAAGGGCGTTGCCCGTTGACACCGGAAGAGATTGGTTTACTGCTTTCAGCTTTGGGTTTCACTAACAACACCCGTCTCTATCTAGCCTCGCACCAGGTATATGGTGGAGAAGCAAGAATCTCGACCCTGCGTAAATTGTTCCCCGTGATGGAAAACAAGAAAAGCTTAGCCTCTGCGGAGGAACTAGCAGACATAGAAGGGAAAGCTTCTCTAATGGCTGCAGTCGATTATTACGTGAGCATGAAGAGCGATATCTTCATCTCTGCATCTCCAGGGAATATGCACAACGCATTGCTGGCGCATAGGGCGTACTTGAATCTGAAGACCATAAACCCCAACATGATACTGTTGGGACAGGTTTTAGTGAACAAGAGCTTAGATTGGTCTGAGTTTGAAGGAGCAGTCTTGAATGGGCACAAGAACAGGCAAGGCCAGCTTCGTTTACGAAAGCAGAAACAGTCTATTTACACTTATCCAGCTCCTGATTGTATGTGTAAAGTAGCTTAGGCTTTCCTCGTGATTGTCCCCACTCTTTACTGATTCTTTTTGTCTTCTTAGTTATACAGTAATTTCTATACTCGGATCAGTAAATTAAAAAGTTAAGAGTTACTTCAATCAACATATATGTCTTTCAGTGATTTGTCTCCATTACTCAATTCTCAGCCGTCCTAGAGGAATTTGTTTTGTGGCTACACAGCTTCTAAAGAGAATATAGCTTTTCCAGAAACTGATGCCAAAGCCAAACCATCAAATATCAAGTGCATCCCTGTATATACCCACTTATGCAAGATGTTATACAGTTATACACATTCAGCTACTTCGTATCAAAGTGGTTTATTATGGACAAATATCTTTTTTTTTTAATGGAAAAAGATCCCTTTTTCTTTTTAATTAGTATATGTTATATAAGATCGATTCGATTTAAAACAGAAGTATTTTCGATTTTACCTTTTTGACAATGTAAAAAAAGGAAGAAGAATTAAAAAAAATGGAAGCATGGAATAGTGAGATTGGCACTCAGGAATCTCTTGAGAATCTACAGAAAATTCTCAAGCAATGGAATAAAGAAGTATTTGGACACATCCAGAAACGTAAAGAGAAGCTGCTTAGGGAGATTACAGAGGTGCAGAATCTCATTGAGCTTTCTCAATCGGATGAGCTTATTACGAGGGAGGATGAGCTGGTAAATGAACTTGATATGGTACTGGAACAAGAGGAGTTAGTCTGGTTTCAAAAATCTCGTGAGAAATGGGTGGTATATGGAGACCGAAATACAAACTTTTTTCATCTCTCTACAGTTATACGAAGAAGAAGAAACCGTATTGAGAGACTCAAGGGAGAGGATGGGCAGTGGGTGACGGATGCTCAGGTTCTAGAAGCTCTGGCCGTCGAATATTATCGGCGGTTGTACTCTTTGGACGACGTTGAACAAAATGTTGAATGTCTACCGAGAGGTGGCTTTGTAGCTTGTCCAGAGACGATAAACGAGAGTTGAGCAAACCTTTCTTGGCGACGGAAGTGGAAATTGCGATGCGCAGTATGGGGACTTTCAAAGCTCCTGGCCCTGATGGTTTTCAACCTATTTTTTACCAAAGGTGCTGGGATATGGTAGGAAGCTCTGTAATCCGGTTCGTTTTAGAGTTCTTTGCATCTGGTAAGCTCCCGCCAAGCTCTAATGATGCCTTGCTGGTTCTGATACCGAAAGTGAATAATCCGGAATGGATAACACAACTTCGTCCAATAAGCTTGTGCAATGTGCTTTTTAAGATCATTACTAAAACCATGGTCGGGAGACTAAAGAGGTTAATGACGAAGCTGATTAGTCCGACTCAGGCAAGTTTCATCCCAGGTAGATTGAGTACAGATAATATTGTTCTGGTACAAGAGGCAGTTCACTCAATGGCAAAGAAACAGGGTCGAAGAGGGTGGATGCTTTTGAAGTTGGATCTGGAAAAAGCCTATGACCGGATACGATGGGATTTTTTAGAAGATACCTTGATGGCAGCAGGTTTATCAAATAAGTGGGTTGGCTGGATTATGGAATGCATAAAAACCCGAGCATGAACGTTTTGTGGAATGGTGAGAAATCAGAATCCTTCCAGCCTTCACGGGGTATTCGGCAGGGTGATCCGCTATCACCGTACTTGTTTGTCATGTGTATGGAACGTTTGTGTCATCTGATTGAAGGTTCAATTGCTGATAAACGCTGGAAACCGATTCGACTGTCTCAGAGAGGACCAATGCTATCGCACATCTGTTTCGCTGATGATCTGATACTCTTTGCAGAGGCGTCTGTATCTCAAATCAAGGTGATCCGTGAGGTTCTCCTGCGCTTTTGCACAGCTTCAGGACAAAAGGTGAGTTTGGAAAAGTCCAAGATCTTTTTTTCGAAGAATGTATCAACTGATTTGGGGAAGTTGATCACGGCTGAGAGTGGAATAAGCTCAACTCATGACTTAGGAAGCTATCTAGGAATGCCGATACTACACAAGAGGATTAATAAGAATACTTTTGAAGGGCTCTTGGAGCGAGTCTCATCGAAATTAGCTGGCTGGAAGGGTCGTCTACTTAGCTTTGCGGGACGCATTACACTTACAAGATCTGTGCTTGCTTCTATTCCAGTTCACTCGATGAGCTCTATTTGCTTACCCGCCTCAACACTGTCCTCCTTAGATCGTATCTCTCGAGATTTTATTTGGGGCAATACCACAAATCAGAGGCAACAGCACCTGCTTTCTTGGGACAAAGTATGCCGACCAAAGAATGAGGGTGGGTTAGGCATCAGAAAAGCGAGTGAGATGAATCGTGCCTTGATTGCAAAGGTAGGCTGGAGGCTATTGCATGATAAAGATAGTTTGTGGGCGAGAGTGGTCCGTTGCAAATATCATGTAGGGGAGATACAGGACAACTCGTGGAATATGTTGAGATGTACATGGTCCGCAACCTGGCGGAGTGTGATGAAAGGGTTGAGGGAGGTGATTTACAAGGGCCAGAGTTGGGTAGTTGGTGATGGAAAATCAATAAACTTCTGGACGGATCGTTGGCTGTCGAATGTCCCGCTTTGTGACGTGACCCAGGAACAGTTACCTGCTGGGTCCGAAGCTCTCAAGGTAAAAGAATTGTGGAGAGAGGGTGTGGGCTGGATATCTCAACACATACGACAATTTGTGCGAGAGGATACATGGTTAGAACTTTTGGCGTTAGTCGTGGACAATGTATCGGGGGTCCAAGATCGACTTTCGTGGGGAGTTACAGCTAATGGCCAATTCACCGTCAAGTCGGCATACCAGTTGTTGACGCAAAATGACATACCTGGCCAGAATATGAGTAAGCTTTATAAACGTATTTGGCAGGTTGTGGCTCCGGAGAGGGCTAGGACTTTCCTATGGTTAGCAAGTCATCGTGTGATTATGACAAATGCTGAAAGGAATAGAAGACACTTATGTGCCACAGACATATGTCAGGTATGTAGAGGGGGGATTGAAACAATTTTACATACACTACGAGATTGTTTTGCTATGAGAGGAATATGGGAGCGTATTGTACCAGAACGTAAGCGTATGGGATTTTTTGAAATGCCTTTGTTAGAATGGCTGTATGTGAACCTAGAGGGGAGTTGCGTTGTAGGGGAAGTACCATGGGCTTCGCTGTTTGCTCTTGCTGTTTGGTGGGCTTGGAAATGGCGTTGTGCCAATGTCTTTGGTGGCAATAAATTGTGCAGGGACCGGGTCTCGTTTATTCGCACTAAGACGTTGGAGATTGTAAAAGCAAGAGAACAACTTCTCGGTAATAGTTGTGAAGGGGAACGAGTAGAAAAATTGATCCGATGGACATCACCACGAGTGGGTTGGTTAAAGCTAAACACTGATGGTGCTTCACGTGGAAATCCGGGTTTAGCGACTGCTGGAGGTGTTCTACGGAATGGGGAGGGGAAGTGGATTAAGGGTTTTGCGCTGAACATTGGACGTTGTTCGGCCCCTTTAGCGGAATTGTGGGGGGTTTATTATGGTTTATGTCTTGCTTGGCAGGACCGTGTGGTTCAAGTAGAATTGGAAGTTGATTCAGAGATTGTGGTTGGTTTTCTTCAGACAGGGATTGCCGAGGCTCATCCGCTGTCGTTCCTGGTGCGTATGTGCCAAGGCTTTTTCACAAGGGACTGGATTGTCCGAGTATCTCACACGTATAGAGAAGCTAACCGTCTGGCCGACGGGTTAGCAAACTATGCCTTTTCTCTACCTTTGGGTTTGCACTTGTTTGATATGGCTCCTGTTGTAGTTGAGTCAATTGTTAAAGATGATGTTTCTGGATTTTCTGAAACAAGACTTGTACGTGTGTAATTGCATAATTTTCATTATAATTCATGGGAGACTTCTCCCCGTTTGCTTACCAAAAAAAAAAAAAAAATGGAAGCATATAGTGGGAGATTCAAAGTCATAAGAAAAGGACAAGGACCCACTCAGATTCAACTATCCACCGGAAACTCAATTATCTGTCTTCGACCGTCATCCTCTTCGATCTCTCCCGAATCCTCCATCCTTGGAGAGAGACAGAGAGCGACGGGGAAGATCCAATCTCCTCAAAATTTAGAAGAAGATGAGCTCTACTCTGTATGCTTCCGGTTTGTTTAAGCAGCTCAAGTCAATTTCGGAAACCTTTCTAGGCGATACTGTATCGGACGACGTCGTCCTTGTGATTGCAACCACGTCTCTGGCACTAGTAGTTGGGTTCGTGGTGTTGTTATGGAGGAAAACGACATCGGATCGGAGCCAGGAGCTGAAGCCTTTGATGATCCCCAAGTCTCTTATGTCTAAGGACGAAGACGATGATGCTGATTTGGGATCCGGGAAGACCAGAGTCTCTATCTTCTTCGGTACGCAGACTGGAACCGCTGAGGGCTTTGCTAAGGTATTTACGCATTTCACGGTGGTTGGCTATGGCTAAAAAAGCTTTGATTTTTATGATTCTGTTGACTCAGTGGCTCTACATGTTGGATGTGGCTTTCTGTCATATGAATTGGGTTTATCTACAACTGTTGAAAGTTGCAGTTTGATCCATGATTTTGTGATTCAAAGATTTGGTCTTTTGTGAGTTGGGTCATTTACGAGAACATTTTCATTTATCATAGGCATTAGCAGAAGAGATCAAAGCGAGATATGAAAAAGCCGCAGTCAAAGTCATTGACCTGGTATGTACGATTCACTTACTGTGCCATTCTATTCACTTCCTCTAGTTTTAATCACTTGATTTTATTTTATACTTTATGCTGGTTATGGGTTTAATTAGGATGACTATGCTGCCGATGATGACCAATATGAAGAGAAATTAAAGAAGGAAACTTTAGCATTCTTTTGTGTTGCTACGTAAGACATATTCCATCTGCTTACGATCTCTTTTGCTATTATGCCTTTCAAGACTTTCCTGGTATTCACTTATGTGATAACTTGTTTAGTTATGGAGATGGAGAGCCTACTGACAATGCTGCCAGATTTTACAAATGGTTTACAGAGGTTTGTAGATCGAAATTTGATATGCTCTGCGTAGCTTTATTTTTTATTTTTGTTCCACAGAGGTTTGTCGCCTCAATACTCTGTGTTTCATGCTTCCAGGGAAATGAACTGGATATAAGGCTTCAACAACTAACGTATGGTGTGTTTGCACTTGGTAATCGCCAATATGAACATTTTAATAAGGTAGTGTGGTAAAGCAAATGTGTCTGCTTCTAGCTTGTTAATTTTCTTTCGACCTTTGCTGATGGTAATTTGATCTCGTGGAACAGATCGGGATAGTTCTTGATGAAGAGCTCTCTAAGAAAGGTACATGAGTATGTTTAAATAGTTTTCAAGTCTTATCTAATGCTAGATATTGGAAAGAAACCGTAGGAGATATTAGTTTGATGATAATGAAACTGGATGTTTTTTCTTTCCTGTCTGGTAACTTGGATGCCCATTTCCTAGTCTCTTTGGTGCATGAGGGAAAACGTAACTGTTGTCGTCACATACAATGCAGGTGCAAAGCGTCTTACTGAAGTTGGTCTAGGAGATGATGATCAGAGCATTGAGGATGATTTTAATGCCTGGTGTGTTTCTGATTCCCTGTCTTACGTTTGCTACTTAGAAACGGAAGCTTCAGAGTTGGCTTGATTAGTTGTGTGTTTTAAGTGAGGAATTATTTGACCTCTACGCTGTATTATTCACTTTGTTTTTTTGGGTGGTTTGCAGGAAAGAATCGGTATGGCCTGAGCTAGACAAGCTCCTCAGAGACGAGGATGATACAAGTGTGGTAACTCCGTACACAGCTGTTATTCCTGAATACCGGCTGGTGATTCATGATAGTCTTACATATGAGAAATTAATGGACTCGAATGTTGCCAACGGAAATGCTGCTATTGACATTCATCATCCCTGCAGGTATATGAACTGGGTCCGTGTAATAGAATACTGGAAGACAGTGTTATGTTTTTTGGTTGCATTCTAAAATTTGTTTCTTATTGGAAACAGAGCCGATGTTGCTGTACAGAGGGAGCTACACACACCAGAATCTGATCGGTCTTGTATTCATCTCGAGTTCGACATAACTGGCACTGGTATTACGTAAGTATCTAACAAGTCAACGGCAGATCTTCATGTAAAGGTTCCACCCGTGTATAGAAATTAATAGCATTTCTTTGCAGATATGAAACAGGAGACCATGTAGGAGTATACGCTGAGAATCATGCTGAAATAGTTGAAGAAGCTGGAAAGTTGCTTGGGCACTCTCTAGATCTAGTATTTTCCATACATGCTGATAAGGAAGATGGCTCACCATTGGGAAGCTCATTGCCGCCTCCCTTCCCTGGTCCATGCACGCTTGGTACTGGTTTGGCAAGATACGCAGACCTTTTGAACCCTCCTCGAAAGGTTAACTTGTGTTCGTTTTGAGATTGAGGATCACATAGCTTTTTCTGGTGGCTTTGGTTTTTGCTTGTTTCCAAATATTAAACTCGTTCTTCTGGTTTCAGTCTGCGTTAGTTGCCTTGGGGGCCTATGCCACAGAACCAAGTGAAGCCAAGAAGCTTAAACACCTGACATCACCTGATGGAAAGGTTCTGAGTCACTTGCGTATCTAATTGTTTTCTCTTGATATTAAGTTTTCATAAGTTAACATCCTCGGGGGTTTTTCTTTGGCTGTAGGATGAATACTCACAATGGATTGTTGCAAGCCAGAGAAGTCTTTTAGAGGTGATGGCTGCATTTCCATCTGCAAAACCCCCACTAGGTGTATTTTTTGCTGCAATTGCTCCTCGTCTACAACCTCGTTATTACTCCATCTCATCCTCGCCGAGGTGATTATTTTATCTTTGAGACACCAGTTGTTGGCAGAATGAAAACTAGTCTTGAGCATCTCTGTCATCCAAAATCTCTCTCTATATTTCTAATACAGGTTGGCGCCAAATAGAGTTCATGTTACATGCGCACTAGTATACGGTCCGACTCCTACCGGTAGAATCCACAAGGGGTTGTGTTCGACGTGGATGAAGGTAATTCTCACCTTCATTTTTTCACTATCTTTCAGTTGGCTCTTTGGCTAATAGCTCTATAAAACTCAGAATGCAGTTCCTGCGGAGAAAAGTAGTGAATGTAGTGGAGCCCCAATCTTTATTCGAGCATCTAATTTCAAGCTACCATCCAACCCTTCAGTTCCAATCGTGATGGTGGGACCTGGGACTGGACTGGCACCTTTTAGAGGATTTCTACAGGAAAGGATGGCACTAAAAGAAGATGGAGTCGAACTAGGTCCATCTTTGCTCTTCTTTGGGTGTAGAAACCGACGGATGGTGAGATCGTCTACAATTGATGCACCTTTCTCATCTGAATTGTCATCGTGTTGAGATGCTGCTGCATGTATGACTTGTAGGACTTTATTTACGAGGATGAGCTCAATAACTTTGTTGATCAAGGCGTGATCTCTGAACTCATCGTGGCGTTCTCTCGTGAGGGAGCACAGAAGGAATATGTTCAACATAAGATCATAGAGAAGGTATGCATATCCGGGGAGGCATATAGCATCAGGTTTTGGGAAAAAGGGAAAATGCAAAGTAATCTCATTTCTCTTTTGCATTTCAATTTGTGTTCAGGCAGCACAAGTTTGGAATCTAATAAAGGAAGAAGGATATCTCTATGTATGCGGTGATGCTAAGGGCATGGCGAGAGATGTCCACCGGACTCTACATACCATTGTTCAGGAGCAGGTAATGAATGAGCATTGTGGTAAAATTTCGGTTTTCTCTTGGTTTGTTTTGGTTGAATCCCTTGGAAAATTGATACTGACTATATATTTTTATCTTACAAATTTCCAGGAAGGCGTGAGTTCTTCAGAGGCAGAGGCTATAGTTAAGAAACTTCAAACGGAAGGAAGATACCTCAGAGATGTCTGGTGATTGGTGATGTTTTAATTGGGATCATCCGCTTCTTCTTTTTTTGAACTTTCTTGATAGGAAGGCTGTTTTAACCATTTAGATATTTATTTGTTTATGTTCCTTCTTCTCTTTCATTTTCTTGCTTATTATAGTCAGACATGAAAGGTCTGTTAAAAGTGTTTTTGTATGGAACAAAAATATCAAAGGGACGAACGACTATACAGTTCAATAAATCTGGAGAGTGAAAAACTCGATAAGATTTTAGCATCATGCTTTATATTGTCGAAACCATTGGGCCAAGAACTTGTGCCATAAAACATTAAGCCATTCCGAAAAAAAAAAAAAAAAAAACAGATGTCTTTGCAATACTTTCTTTAGACCATAAACTAACCGAACGATTCACATCATAATAAGCCCTACTATATATAAGTTGAAAAGATAGAAAAAAATGAAACTATGGTGAAATCGTTAGTAAGTTAATGTTGTCACTACAAAAATTTAAACAAAGTCTGAAAATGTAAACAACTTCAACTTCAACCTGTGTAACTTGAACCAAAATCTGTTAGCTGCAGTTCAAGTTATACACGTTATTGTTTATACTATGTCTATTCTATAAAACCAAATCGTCACTGCAAGGTTTGTATAGTTCAATGTATAAAAATTTACATGTATTAAATTCTAATCGATTTTTTAACACGTGTAAGCAATTATGTTAAGAACTCGCTAATTTTTTTTTTAATTATTACAAACGCGTTAAAGTTATAACTTTTAACTAAATTAAAAATGGATATCGTTGAACGTATTAATTATTAATATAGTTTTGAATTGAATAATAAATTCAGTGTATTGACTACTACGATGAACTATATTATTCTTCCATTTATTTGAACATATATTCAATTTTGGTATTCAAAGAATTTCATTTTGATGTATTATTTCTTTTTGAGAAATTAATTATTTAAAATTTAAGAAAACTTCAAGAAGTTTGTAATTGAAAAAATCTGTAGTCAAAAGTCATACTAATAACGAATCTTGTAGTTTTGGAAACAAATTTTGTATTTACGGACTTTAAAACTCAACACTAAAAAATTAAATAATGTATTAATAAAAATTAAAAATGCGTCAAAATTACTTAATAATAAAAAGTAACTCACTAAATTAATTAAAAATAATGATTTATCAAAACTATGATTTGACTAATTTCGAAATTTAATGACATTCTTGAATAAATGATCCACCAAAATTTTAAATTGACTATTGTAACATTTATTTGGTGCACTCTTAATAGTTTTTACTTATTCTCAACATTTTTAAATTGACTCAATTGAATCTTATCTCTTTGTTGCCACTACAAATATATCCACAAGTGCAGCATTTTTTCTCACACAATCCAACAACAACAACAAAACTCCAAAAAAAAAAAAAAAAAACCAAAGAGTGATCATGGCACGAAGTAAAATTGCCTTAATAGTAAATAAAGACTTAAGAGCAATAAGTCTGAAGAAAAGGAGGTTGGGGTTAGTGAAAAAGGTAAAAGAACTAACAATATTGTGTGGTGTAAAGGCTTGTCTGATCATGTTCAGCTCTGACGAGGCTGAGCCAATGGTGTGGCCATCTTTTGAGGTGACCCGTGACCTTCTAGACGAATATTTTGCCATACCGGATTTCATAAAGAGGAAGAAAGAGACGAATCTGGAATCATACCTGACGGAGAAGAAATGGAGGGTTCAAGAAAATTTGAAGGAGACTCAGAAGAAGAACATGGAGTATACAATAGACCAGCTGATGGTGCGACTAAGTTGTGGTCGTAAACTGGATGACCATAACTGGAATGAGATCTATTCATTGCTCTCTTTCTCAAAAGATGCGATCATGCATTTAAGAAAGAGGCTAGATTTTGTGCAGTACCCGCCTCTTCGCGATCCATTGATGCATCCATGTACGGCGCAATTCCAAGAGTTTAGGACCCCCACATGTGACGTTTTCGTGATAGGAGGCGGTCAAGAAGATGAGACAGCTTGGAAGACTCATGAAGAAGTTCAAAGTTATTATTTGATGGATCAATGGGTTTTCCCAAACCCTCACGTTCATCAACAAATTGGGATGAACATGGCATCTTACAACGAAACTCTTGATCCTAGATGTTACTTTCCCTACAGAGAAAGTTATCATCCATATCAAGGAAGCAATAGCAATGGAGAACATAACTTGGAGATGGAGCCGATACCATTCCAGCATCATCACGACATGAACAATATTCCAACAATGGCTATGAGTCAACCGCAGCAATACTATTTTGATTTCATGAGCCGCGAGGAACGGAGCAATACTAACAACGCTGGTTTGCAATTTCACAACAACAATAACACTATGACGACAACGTCAACAAACAATGGTCTCCGTCAAGAACCACCACCACTTGTGAATGGAGTAACCGCGAAGGAAAGCAATGTTGGTGTTAGGTCGTTTGATATCAATAAGGAGTGGTCGGAAATTAATAATCAGCATTTCTAAATTTCTAGGAATGCATTATGTTTTCATTTTGGTACGAATTTCTTTTAATTAGTGTTTATGTTTGAACTTTTCTTTATATTTCGTGTTTTGTTTACTTTTGGATTTACGTACCTTTACTATCTTGTCAATTTAAATAACCATGATATCCAACTAAACGACAATTCATTGGAGGTCCTTTTGAAAAGCCTAATATTTTATTCTAGCTAAGAACATGTTATTATTAGAAGTAATAATCGGTATTTACATTTGATATTATTAAACGCTAGTTAATAAAATATGAGAATTTGTCAAAAATACCACTTTCAACATACACATTTTCAAAACTACACTTTACACAAAAAAAAAAAATTCAAAAATACACTCATTTTCATCCTTTACAAAAACGAAGATTTAGAGTCTACGATTGAAAGTTTAGGGTTTAGGGTTTAGGGTTTACGAATTAGGGTTTAAGGTTTAGGGTTTAGGGTTTACGAATTAGGGTTTAGGGTTTACGAATTAGGATTTAGTGTTTAGGGTTTAGGGTTTAGGTTTTAGGGTTTAGGGTTTATGAATTAGGGTTTAGGGTTTAGGGTTTAAGGTTTAGGGTTTAGGGTTTAGTGTTTAGGGTTTAGGGTTTAGTGTTTAGGGTTTATTGTTTAGGGTTTAGGGTTTAGGGTTTAAGGTTTAGGGTTTAGGGTTTAGTGTTTACGAATTAGGGTTTAGTGTTTACGAATTAGGGTTTAGGGTTTAGGGTTTAGGGTGTACGAATTAAGGTTTAGGGTTTAGGGTTTAGGGTTTAGGGTTTAGGGTTTAGGAAATAGACAATTTAGGATTTAGGGTTTAGGGTTTAGGCTTTATGAATCTAAACCCTAAACCCTAAAACTTAAGGTTTTGTGAATCTAAACCCTAAACCCTAAATCGTAAACCCTAAACCCTAAATCGTAAACCCTAATACTTTAAACTCTAAATTGTAAACACTAATGGAATATTTGTCCTAAAAAAATTTAAGTAAAAAAATTTAAGAATTTATAAAGCCTTTATAAAAAAGTGTAAAAATGAAAGTCAATGGTTTGTGGTTTATACTAGTGGTGATATCTTGTTATGATTCGAAATCAAAACTGGGTGTAGTTGTATATATGAACCGTAAACGATAAAAGAACACAACTTACAACGTCTTAGATCTATTTTCTAGTTAGTAAAACTTAAGACTATTTTTTTGTTTCATTAAGTAGGGTTTATTATGATGTGAATCGTTCGGTTAGTTTATGGTCTAAAGAAAGTATTGCATAGACATCTGATTTTCTTTGTTTTTATTTTTTTCGGAATGGTAAGATGTGTTTATGGCACAAGTTCTTGGTTGGCCCAATGGGTTCGACAATATAAAGCATGATGCTAAAATCTTATCGAGTTTTTCACTCTCCAGAATTGTTAGACTGTATAGGCGTTCGTCCCTTTAATATTTTTGTTCCATACAAAAACACTTTTGACAAACCTTTCATGTCTGATTATGATAAGCAAGAAAATGAAAGAGAAGAAGAAAAATAAACAAATAAATATCTAAATGGTTAAAACAGCCTTCCTATCAAGAAAGTTCAAAAAAAAAAGAAAGAAGCGGATGATCCCAATTACAACATCACCAATCACCAGACATCTCTGAGGTATCTTCCTTCCGTTTGAAGTTTCTTAACTATAGCCTCTGCCTCTGAAGAACTCACGCCTTCCTGGAAATTTGTAAGATAAAAATATATAGTCAGTATCAATTTTCCAAGGGATTCAACCAAAACAAACCAAGAGAAAACCCAAATTTTACCACAATGCTCATTCATTACCTGCTCCTGAACAATGGTATGTAGAGTCCGGTGGACATCTCTCGCCATGCCCTTAGCATCACCGCATACATAGAGATATCCTTTTTCCTTTATTAGATTCCAAACTTGTGCTGCCTGGAACACAAATTGAAATGCAAAAGAGAAATGAGATTACTTTGCATTTTCCCTTTTTCCCAAAACCTGATGCTATATGCCTCCCCGGATATGCATACCTTCTCTATGATCTTATGTTGAACATATTCCTTCTGTGCTCCCTCACGAGAGAACGCCACGATGAGTTCAGAGATCACGCCTTGATCAACAAAGTTATTGAGCTCATCCTCGTAAATAAAGTCCTACAAGTCATACATGCAGCAGCATCTCAACACGATGACAATTCAGATGAGAAAGGTGCATCAATTGTAGACGCTCTCACCATCCGTCGGTTTCTACACCCAAAAAAGAGCAAAGATGGACCTAGTTCGGCTCCATCTTCTGTTAGTGCCATCCTTTCCTGCAGAAATCCTCTAAAAGGTGCCAGTCCAGTCCCAGGTCCCACCATCACGATTGGAATTGAAGGGTCGGATGGTAGCTTGAAATTAGATGCTCGAATAAAGATTGGGGCTCCACTACATTCACTACTTTTCTCCGCAGGAACTGCATTCTGAGTTTTATAGAGCTATTAGCCAAAAAGCCAACTGAAAGATAGTGAAAAAATGAAGGTGAGAATTACCTTCATCCACGTCGAACACAACCCCTTGTGGATTCTACCGGTAGGAGTCGGACCGTATACTAGTGCGCATGTAACATGAACTCTATTTGGCGCCAACCTGTATTAGAAATATAGAGAGAGATTTTGGATGACAGAGATGCTCAAGACTAGTTTTCATTCTGCCAACAACTGGTGTCTCAAAGATAAAATAATCACCTCGGCGAGGATGAGATGGAGTAATAACGAGGTTGTAGACGAGGAGCAATTGCAGCAAAAAATACACCTAGTGGGGGTTTTGCAGATGGAAATGCAGCCATCACCTCTAAAAGACTTCTCTGGCTTGCAACAATCCATTGTGAGTATTCATCCTACAGCCAAAGAAAAACCCCCGAGGATGTTAACTTATGAAAACTTAATATCAAGAGAAAACAATTAGATACGCAAGTGACTCAGAACCTTTCCATCAGGTGATGTCAGGTGTTTAAGCTTCTTGGCTTCACTTGGTTCTGTGGCATAGGCCCCCAAGGCAACTAACGCAGACTGAAACCAGAAGAACGAGTTTAATATTTGGAAACAAGCAAAAACCAAAGCCACCAGAAAAAGCTATGTGATCCTCAATCTCAAAACGAACACAAGTTAACCTTTCGAGGAGGGTTCAAAAGGTCTGCGTATCTTGCCAAACCAGTACCAAGCGTGCATGGACCAGGGAAGGGAGGCGGCAATGAGCTTCCCAATGGTGAGCCATCTTCCTTATCAGCATGTATGGAAAATACTAGATCTAGAGAGTGCCCAAGCAACTTTCCAGCTTCTTCAACTATTTCAGCATGATTCTCAGCGTATACTCCTACATGGTCTCCTGTTTCATATCTGCAAAGAAATGCTATTAATTTCTATACACGGGTGGAACCTTTACATGACGATCTGCCGTTGACTTGTTAGATACTTACGTAATACCAGTGCCAGTTATGTCGAACTCGAGATGAATACAAGACCGATCAGATTCTGGTGTGTGTAGCTCCCTCTGTACAGCAACATCGGCTCTGTTTCCAATAAGAAACAAATTTTAGAATGCAACCAAAAAACATAACACTGTCTTCCAGTATTCTATTACACGGACCCAGTTCATATACCTGCAGGGATGATGAATGTCAATAGCAGCATTTCCGTTGGCAACATTCGAGTCCATTAATTTCTCATATGTAAGACTATCATGAATCACCAGCCGGTATTCAGGAATAACAGCTGTGTACGGAGTTACCACACTTGTATCATCCTCGTCTCTGAGGAGCTTGTCTAGCTCAGGCCATACCGATTCTTTCCTGCAAACCACCCAAAAAAACAAAGTGAATAATACAGCGTAGAGGTCAAATAATTCTTCACTTAAAACACACAACTAATCAAGCCAACTCTGAAGCTTCCGTTTAAGTAGGAAACGTAAGACAGAGAATCAGAAACACACCAGGCATTAAAATCATCCTCAATGCTCTGATCATCATCTCCTAGACCAACTTCAATAAGACGCTTTGCACCTGCATTGTATGTGATGACAACAATTACGTTTTCCCTCATGCACCAAAGAGACTACGTAATGGGCGTCCAAGTTACCAGACAGGAAAGAGAAAACATCCAGTTTCATTATCATCATACTAATATCTCCTACGGTTTCTTTCCAATATCTAGCATTAGATAACACTTGAAAACAATGTAAACATACTCATTTACCTTTCTTAGAGAGCTCTTCATCAAGAACTATACCGATCTGTTCCACGATATCAAATTACCATCAGCAAAGGTGGGAAGAAAATCAACAAGCTAGAAGGAGACACATTTGATTTACTACACTACCTTATTAAAATGTTCATATTGGCGATTACCAAGTGCAAACACACCATACTTTAGTTGCTGAAGCCTTATATCCAGTTCATTTCCCTGGAAACATGAAACACACAGTATTGAGGCGACAAACCTGTGGAAAAAAAATTTTCAAAAAAAGGCTACGCACAGCATATCAAATTTCAATCTACAAACCTCTGTAAACCATTTGTAAAATCTGGCAGCATTGTCAGTAGGCTCTCCATCTCCATAACTAAAAAAGTTATCAAATAAATGAATCCAGCAAACTCTTGAAAGGCATATAGCAAAAGAGATCACAGGCAGATGGTGTCTTACGTAGCAACACAAAACAATGCTAAAGTTTCCTTCTTTAGTTTCTCTTCATATTGGTCATCATCGGCAGCATAGTCATCCTAATTAAAACCCATAACCAGTAAAAGGATAACATCAGATCAAGTTATTGAAACTAGCGACTATGAGGAAGTGAATAGAATGGCACAGTAAGTGAATCATACATACCAGGTCAATGACTTTGACTGCGGCTTTTTCATATCTCGCTTTGATCTCTTCTGCTAATGCCTATGATAAATAAAAATATTCTCGTAAATGACCCAACTCACAAAAGACCAAATCTTTGAATCACAAAATCATCAAATTGCAAGTTTGAACAGTTGTAGATATTTATATGACAGAAAGCCACATCCAACATCTAGAGCCGCTGAGTCAACAGAATCATAAAAATCAAAGCTTTTTAGGCATAGCCAAGCACCGTGAAATGCGCTACTTAGTCAGACACTACCTTAGCAAATCCTTCAGCGGTTCCAGTTTGAGTACCGAAGAAGATAGAGACTCTGGTCTTGCCCGAACCCAAATCAACATCATCGTCCACGTCCTTAGACATAAGAGACTTGGGGATCATCAAAGGCTTCAGCTCCCTGCTCCGATCCGCCGCCGATTTCTTCCATAACAACACGGCGAACCCAACTGCCAGCGCCAAAGACGTGGTTGCAATCACAAGGACGACGTCGTCGGACACGGAACTGTCGATGGAAATCCCCAAAACTGACTTGAGCTGCTTAGCCAAAGCAGAAGCGTCGAAAGTGAGTGTCATGTTTTTGGGTTCGACTGAATCCAAATGACGAAGCAGTGGAGGTAACAGATCTTCGCCGTCACTCTTGTCTCCTCCAGAGCTGGAGAGAGAACTGATTTTATGGGTGGGAAGTTGAATCTGAGAGAGAGGCCTTTTCTTCTTTTCTCAAAGACGTTTATTGAATTTCCAAAACTCTTTCTCTTCTTCTCCTTTCTTGTTGACATTCTTTTTTCAAACCTTTTTTATAAGTCAGGTGAGAAAAAAAAAGAAACGAGCATTAAATCGTCCGACGACTCCGTGAATCTGACACATTTATTCTTTGAGGTAATTTGCAATTTTTTTTTTCTTTTTAAGGAATTGTATCAAGCTTTACATGGTGATGCAAGTGCAAAAATTAAAGTGGCATGATGAAAAGTAAATTAATCGAAGGACAAAACACCTTTTATTGATAGAAAAGTACAACGAGAATCATCTAGTCTCTCGGTCCCAAATTGTTTGTTGTTTTAATTAAAAACGCGCAGATTAATAAACCATCATTACCATTATTCTAACCAATCACAAAAGATATTTTATAATATAAATAATCATAACATAATAAATAAATATTAACTTTGCATAAAAACTTGTAAAAAAACAAATAAAATAGAACAAGAAAAAACATCTAAATTGGAACAGAGGGAGTACTAAAATGAATAAAACTACAAAAGTATGTAAATTAACAGCATTTATGAATACCAGTTACACACTTACACCACACAAAACAACAAGACAAGAAAATTCAAGAAATACAAAAGTTACATAATCATATGATTCACCTCGACCTTCAGCTTTGCAAGCTCTTCTTGAGGCATCACCACGCTTACAATCCTTGCGAACTTTCCCTTAGGAAACACCAAAACAACTCCTTTGTCCCCAACCCCGTGAATCGTGTAGTTTACGCAATCAGGCTTCTCTCCCTTGATCTCAAGCTCGTCGCACATGTCAAGGTTCACAAACGTTAAGTTTGCACCGTAAGTGATAAAATCCGAAGAGCCTCTATCTTTTGCTACCATCCGTTCGATCACAACGTTTTCTTCTCTTTTTTCTCCCGCGATCAGTCTCGCTAGTTCGGATATCTCAACCATCTCGTCCTTTCTTTCCACAACGCTTATCACCAAGTCGTCATTCCAACACGTCGAAGACCTTTTACGGTCACAAGTTGTTATAACATTCGTGTCTGTTTCGCCACGGATATTCAGTATCGACCTCCATATCAATGCATACAGAATATCGACCTCCGAAAAAGATTGGTCGTCTAGCGACGACGCGTACTTGGCCATCAAACGTTCAATTTGGTCGAGGCTAAAGTTGAAGTTATATCTCCCCATCTTGCATTTATTGCTAAGTAACCAATACTCCCCAACCGATTCTATCTTCGTAATGGAAATCGCTTCACCACTATCATCACCTTGACCATTAGCATGAGGGGTCAGTTCAGGCTTTTCCGGGTAAACGAGTTTGGGTGGGCCTTGACCCGACATTAGTTGTCCCATTGTTTTTATGAAAGTTGATGCTGAAAGCACGTCTCCTAAAACATGGGCCCAACTTAGCCCTATAGATAACCCACCACATTTGAACCGTGTTATCTGAAAAATGAATATCAAAAGAACAAAGGTTATATTACCGTTCTATCATCTACTCTACTGTATGTGGACCTCAGCGTTAAATGTTTTTTCTTCACCGATACGTCTTATTAGATACCTAACTAAGACAAATCATTGGCCTGTGCACACTGTTGATTTAAATTAGGCTCTTGGTAATGTATCAAGAAACAAATCACTGTGGAGACGATTAGAGACGGGTTTAAGAAGTTTTGAATTTAATTTAGTCTTACTAGAGTGAAAAAAAAAGGTCCCATGTGGACTCAAATTTTATTAATCGTTCAGTTCATAGTTAAGATAAAACTAGGAAAGAATTTGGAACGAAAGAATGTTCTTTAGTACTTTGAAACAATAAAGTTTGAATTTAATTTTGTTGGTTTCTAGTCGGAGACCATTGGAAAAGTGATTATTTATTACGTACCCATGTGAACTTAAGATCTATAGTGCACTAAAAACTTGTGTATGTAGTACCTGGAGGAAAACGAGTGGAGTGAAGTTAAGGTCAGGACCAAGAACGTGGTCGTAGACAAGGAACCGGTGGTCAATGGAACGGTCGTCCAAGTCAAGCCACTCCTGGACCGTGAACCCTTCGACTTTGGCTTCGACGATGCGTATGCCACTGTCGTTGCAGCGAATGTAGGGTCTGGCTGGAGCTAAAGGGTCGTTGTCGGGCACCCGGATCCGACCCGTCACGTGCTTATAACACTGGAGATCCAGCAGAGGAAACGTGATGTTCTTCAAGTCGGGGATGGTGAAATCACGTGTACCCTTGAAGAAGTAAACAGCTCGGACGTAGTGGAGCTTCACGGCTAAGTCCATGGCCGTGAGATGTCGTGGCTTGTTCTCGCCAGTCAAAGATGCAGGTACCACCGACGAGATCTTCACATCTGTCACTGGGTTTGCCTCCATTTCTAAACAGAGAGAAATGACTGATATGTGAAGTAGCTTAAAGCCTAAATGGGACGTGTTATAAGCATCTCACGTAATGTGATGTCTGACGGTTGGAACAACTTTTTCGGTGACATTAAATGTGGGGATTTGGTTGCTAACAATGTATATGTTCATAGACAAGTGTAGCTTCCTTTATATATATTTATTTATATATAATATACAAATTTGATCAAAATCATTGCAGTTGAATGAATAGCTCTCTTTGGAGTTTGGAGAGTTGAGTCGTCAGATCCAACAACTAACACCCCTTTATTACATCCATGGTCCCTGTCCGACGGCTCCAATTATTAAGTGCACCTCTCCAACAGCCAAAAGTTATTCCATCCAAAACCAAACTAATATGACCCACTGAACAGCAAATCAAAATCTTTAACATACTATATGGTTGAAGTAGATTCATGTTTTCTATATCCGAAATACCTAAACCAATCTGAACCGAGCCAAACAATAAAATAAAGTAAACAACCCATCCAAAGTTCAAATTTCCTTTAAGCCTGCTTTGATGAATAAAGCAACCTTAAGGCGGTACAAACTGATCCCAAACTAAAACCCAATCGGATCCCTGATTGGAACAACACGATTGCCAACCATTCTACTCTAAACTGGCACCTCCAAGATGATCATCATTCTCTGTTGTCTCGTTACCAACCATGGAACTATACCTGTTCGGAAAGAGTCATCGGTGATATTTTCCCGGCATCCTGATGGTAATCCACATGCTTGGATTTGGTGTTTTCCATTTGCTCAAAATTGTCCTGATCAATTGCTCGGCTCATCGCACGTAGCCTCATCTAAAGAAGCAGCAAGGTACTCAGCAAGGCTCTGTTGATTATTGCTAGGTTTGTGGGAAGCTTCTAATATCATAGGTTTCTTTGGTGCTATAGTATTGGGACGCCAGGCTTGACCTGTGGAGCTGCTGCTTGAAGCATCTGAGCAGCTTTTCCATAAGACTGGCTTAAGATACTTCCATGGATCTTCAGCCATTGAGTTGGAGTAAAATCTGTCTGCACCTTGTTCCATGGGTCTTCTTCCTCCACCTCTCGCAAAGTTCGTGTTCATACCGCGTCCTCCGCTCCTGCCTCTTCCTGAGTTAGGATATGTGTTCCCAACCCAGTTAGAATTTTGTCGTCCGTAATGGGGAAACTGTGGAGGGGTATTGTTGTAGCTGCCTCCCCGACCAGCAAATCTATTAGTCCCCATATCATGGTTGCCCTGAGAGAATGGAAAAGGGCGAGGTACCCACTGAGGTGGACCTAAATGGTTAACTGGGGGAGGCGGAGGCCTAAGGTTGTTATTCCAAGGGGAGGGTGGACCTCCGTGCGAGGGTGCCATCCGTCTTGGTTCATTATACAGATTATCACCACCATAGTGAGCTTCTTGAAAACCGCCATGATTGGCATGTGCCTGATAGTCACTCCCCAACGATCCTGTTTCACAATTATAGCACAAGGATCAGGACTTAATTTACTGTTCGTTCCAAGACAGAGAACAAGAAGGTAAATGAGTTCCGTAAGTGAAGTGATTATAAAACTGTCAATTCCTAGAAAGTGAAACATGAAGGGATATATCAAATTAAACTAGCTGAAGCTAATAGGTTCAGAATCGGATTTCTGATGAACACTAACAAAACTCTTCCTTTATTGATCTTGAATTGTCAATTACGATCAAGAACACATGACTAAAGCCTACGAAAGAAAAAACAGAACTATCCAACGGATTTGTTGAAGAGATCACCTAACTCTCCCAAAGCCAAGAGGCTTCCCAACAACCAATACCAAAAGACTATTCCTGAATCTGTTCAATCCTATACGTTTGCTCACCCAGGACTGACACACAGTTAGATAAGCTGATCTTGAGTTAAGCAATCTTCTTTATGAGACTTGTCAGTGGACTACTTTCTTTGGACTCAGAGGAATATAGCCAAAATGAAAACTAAGGCATAATCATCGACTATAAAGGATTAAAGGGTATTGCAGCAGAAACAAGCAGACACTATGAGAAAGCAATCACCTGGAACAGATGGTGGAAATTGCGGCACTGGAGGGCTGACTTGATAACTAGGAGATGAGATGTATTGTTGCTTAGGGGTCTTGTTTCTCTTGAAACTAGAATAAGCTGCCATCGGGTCCGTGTAATAATCAAACCTTGGCGTGTCATGCGATTCCTGCTGGGGAGTTGATGTTTCAGCCAACGGATTTGAAAGGTGACCTGTGTTCATAGAGGTTTCAGGCCCATCATTCTGTGCAGCAGCTTCCATGCGCATTGCTTTTAACATTTGTTTTCTTTTCTCTGAATCTTCCATTGTGGCTCAGCTTCAGACCTAATCAACTACAAGATACAAGGAATTTAAGAAAATCATCCATCAAATGGCATAAAACGAGCTAGGAGAAAAAAATGGCAAAATATACGTTAAAGCATTAGCAACACAAGCATATGGACCCATTCCAAATGAAAAAGCTGTACGAGATATCACGGTTTGAGTTAGTTTATGCACTTGAAAGAAGATCAACACAACAATGTAACCCTAAATCCTAAAATTTTAAACTATCTCGACCTTTATACGGATACCCAAATTGGAAATACTAAACTAAGAGTGATGCAAAAGCTTTACAGATTACGGTTTCCTCAAATTCTTCACTTTCGCGTCGCCAAAGGTAGAGGTTGAATGAAATCTCTGAACTGAAGAAATTAACGACGATGACGATGACAATGACAAAGCCCTCCACAAATATAAACGAGACTTTCAGAACCCGGTTCGTGTTTGATTTTCAATTAAACCAAGTTTACCTGTTTACATCGCTTGAAATCATGAAACCGGACCGGAAATTCCCGGTAGAACCCGCCCCTTTCTCAATCAATTGCACGAACAAAACCTTCCTCTCAGTTCGTCGACCGTCGCAGCTACGTGACCTCGCAGGTGATCTGTTTCTTCTTCTCCTTCTCTGCATCTCTGTTGATTTCTAGATTTTGATCACCCTTTTCTCTGGATCGAGTGTCTGTCTTAGCTTTCTAGCTGTCTCCTGAATTTCTGATCAGATTAAAGTTGAATCCCACTCTCGCCTATCTCACATTCGTCTCTTATCAACGTCGGAGAGAAATGCACGGTCGTCCAAGGAAGGCTTACAAGCCCGAGGAGGAAGCAGCATCCGCTGCTAAAGCCGTTAAGCTCCGGTCTCTCCAGTCGCAGTTCATGTCCAATCACCATGGCAAAATGTGCAAACTTCTCTTTCCATTTCTCATCGAATCTTACTGATCGAATAATTTAACTGTTCGTCTACTAATCATATGTTGCTTGCTGGCTGTTCTGGATTTTTTTTGGGTTTCTAGATATACCAAGGAAGCTGTTGAATTGAGCACGAAGCTCTTAGAAATCAATCCGGAGGCCTACACGGCGTGGAACTATCGGAAGCTCGCCGTAGAGGATAACCTTTCCCGAATCGAGTCTGATCCAGACTTGGTCAAGTCAATTCTCGATGAAGAACTTAGAGTGGTGAGTTTTCCTGCCCATTGAACAAAAACAAAAAATCAATCTTCAGTAATGGATCTGGAATTTACATGGTCCACTTCCAAGTTGTAAACTTCTGTACACTAACCACGCAGCCATTTACCTACATTGACTTCCTGTAACAATTCCGATAAATTCGTATCTCTTGTTGAAAACTGTTAAATTGGTTTCTCAAGTTTGCTCTTTGTGAAAGTAGTTGCTCATTGATTGCTGTAAATTGTGTTCTACATTCAGGTAGAAAGTGCTTTGAGGCAGAACTTCAAATCCTATGGTGCTTGGCATCATCGAAAGTGGGTTTTGAGTAAAGGGCATTCCTCCATAGAGAATGAGTTGCGACTTTTGGATAAATTCCAGAGGCTGGATACGAGGAACTTTCACGCTTGGAACTACCGCAGGTGAAAATTAGGGAGTTGCAACATTCTTTGTAAGGCACATTGCGTATGTCCATCAAGCTTTGTGTATTCATGTGTTGTTCCTTTACCAGGTTTGTTGTGGAGCTGACCAATAGGTCAGAAAAGGATGAGCTGCAGTACACAGACGATATGATCGGTAAAGATTTCAGCAACTATTCTGCATGGCATAATCGTAGGTACGCATATTATTTAGTCAAATATCTGATTTCAGCAACTATGCTGATTTACTTGTTCAATTTTTTCGTTTCTTTTTCGCATTTTAAGAAACGGAGGCACTTGTGTTCTAGATTGATGTTAAATGACTCAGACCAAAGTAATTAAGAGAACGAAAATTGAGTTCATCCATAGAGGGATACAATTTGCCCATGAACTGTTTGAACTTTCCTTCCGTGGAACAATTATTTTTTGGGTTACCTGGCTTCTTAAATATTTTAGTTGATATTACCACCAGTATTTATGAGATATTGACAAAAGCTAAGGTTTAGTACACTATAGCTTCTCGATTCAGTAAACATCGAAGAGGAGCTCTGTGCACATCAGTGTATTTGCATGTCTGATTAGTGGCTCCATTAGCTGAAGATATATCTTTTTATTTGTTTGAAATTCTGCAGTGTACTTCTTTCAAGTTTGCTTGCAAGAAAGGCTGATGGGTTCATGCCAAATGAAAAGATTCCTGACGAATATAGACTTGTACATGATGCTATTTTTACGGACGAAGATGACCAAAGCGGGTGGTTTTATCATCTTTGGCTTCTTGATCAAACTGTTAATGTGGAGACTCCTCTTCTCACTTCCTCATGGCCTTCACATGGTTCCCGTATCAATCTATCTGGAGTTGGGTGCTTAAATGACTCATCTTCTAAGCTCACTACTTTTTGTTCTGAGTCTTCTGTTCCACTGATTCTTTACTTTGACCAAGCTGTTGGTGGAGTAAACTCCTCTACTGTTACGATTGATTCTGAACTGAAAGGAAATGAGGACCTTGTTTGGGAACCAGTTTCGAATAAAAACTCTCAGGTGTCTTGTGTATGGGTTGCTCGTCTTAAATATATGAGTTCAGAACCTTGCTTTGGCAAGGAATTCAAAGTGAAGGTCAAAATTGGGAACTCTCCAGGAATTGTTTCTTCCAGGGGATGTAACTTCAGCGCTTCTTATGACTTCGTCTTTACAGCGCATGTTCATGACACCGTCAAAGAGTCGCAAGAAGACATTGTTTCATGGACGGATGGTTTTGATATCTGGGATGCACAGTCAAAGGATTTTAACTTACTTGTCACCATGGATAAATCAATCGCTCCGACGGATTCTAAATGGCGTCAGGAAGCTATAGCGGACGAGATTGACTTATTTCGTGCATTGTCTGACAGGTATCTTATTTGCTTTCTCGCTTTCAGGGGAAGGAGAAATTGTAGTCTTGAACTTTGTGTTATTTTTATATTTTTAGCAAAATTGGAAAGCTCACTCTTGCAAGGCTTTTGATGGCTAAAGCTATGATATCGGATGATGCTGTTAAGGGTGTTCACTATGAAGAAATCCTCGAGCTGTATAACGATCTAATGGCGCTGGATTCTTCGCACTATCAGTACTACAAGGATGAGCAAAGCGTAGCTTTACTCCACAAGGTACTTAGACTTCTTGTTAGGTGTGGATCACAAGTTGAGATTCTACTCTTATGAATAGCTGTATAAAATTTTCCCCATTGTCATGCACAGTATATGGTTTGATTGTTTGTTTTTAGATCTGTTTCGTCATAAAGTGACTGTTCGTGCAGGTGACTTCAAGCACTGAAGATTTGTCAAGACACCTCTTTCGATACAGGAATATGAACAATTCTGTATGTCTACGGCTAAATAACTTATCGCTATCTCGGATAGCCCCTGTTAAGAAGTTGCTGTTTGTCCAAATGTTAGACCTCAGTCACAATGAGCTGCATTCAACAGAAGGTACGTTGCTCAGAATGACATGTGTATTTCATGCTTATGTCCTCGATTTCAGTTGTTGCACCTGTGAGTAAATGGTTTATATGTGCGTCACAGGATTGGAGGCAATGCAACTTCTCTCTTGCCTAAATCTGAGTCACAACAGAATCCGGAGTTTTTCAGCTCTGGACTCACTAAGACATGTGAAAGAGCTGAGAGTGTTGGATGTTTCACACAACCACATCGGTGAGCACTCAGTTGACACAACGAGGTACCTTTGTTCTTCACCGCTCTCTAATTTGGAATGGACTCAGGATGAAGTTGGAAGACAGATGCCTAGTTTGGTCACCAAATACTGGGATGCGTATTTTGTGTTAAGAGATTTGAATCTGAAACAGTTAGATATAGCAGGCAACGTAATCGCAGGGGACGAGTTCAGCTCTTTTGTCATCCAGGTTGTGCCAAAGCTTGTATGGCTTGATGGCAAGAAACTTGGGAGTTAGATCATCGGCCAAGTTTTTTACTTTATTGATAGATCATCAACTCCCAAAGCAATTTGGATCCTCTTGATGATGCTTGTTGTTGTGCTTTGTTTCTAAACTATCTATTTATATGACCTTGTATAATGAATGATTGTGCACCCTTTACTTATACCACATTTGGGTTTATATTCTCTAAAAAGTACTGAAGCGATTCCAAACTAAATTTTTTTTTAAGACCGAACCTAAGTAGGAAATTTTTGGTTTTGCTCAATGCAAACTTTTTGGAACTGAGTAAACACAAAACACTGACCTTTAGAGAACCATGTACTGTATGTTGTTTCGTATGAAAATTCTGGATGCTTCTTCTGTTCCTTTTGTTACCAATCAATTTTAAATTGATTATAAACTTTTGATGACATACACCTTACAAAGATTGCAAAGTACAACAGATGCAAGTATCATGCAACCATCTCCAACCGCAAGAAAGCAAATCTCATAAACTTATTTATTGTCTCGCAATATATGCCCAAAGTCAAAAGTATTTAAAACTATACAAGCAAAAAAGCCTTCCATTCTTCCAGGCAAGGCCTTGTCTCATCGACTTTTTCTATCTTAAAATCAAATTCAGGAGCTAATCAGCGCATCTCGCACCTAATTGTTTCTGTTAGTACCTTAAAAGTTAACATATTTAAGCTATGGAATGGGATTGATTAAGTTGAAATTACCCCTTTGTCTCCACCCATTTGGATCAGCTGCACTGGAGACTTGAGTAGCTTCTTCAGTGTGGCCACTATGCCACCAAATGCTGGCCGCTGAGCCGGCTCATCAGCCCAGCAAGCTTCCATTAGAGATACCAAAACCGGAGATGTATTCGGAGGGATTACAAGCCTCCTGTTCTGGAACGCAACCGCTCCAACCACCTGATCACCACACCAAGACAACTAAAACTCTTAATACTAATGGATAAACCCAATAATATCTAAGCTCATGTGTGAAAAAAACAATTTTGAAGAGGGAGAGAGTGTTGGTGTTACCTGAGCAGGACTGAGTCCATTCCAAGGCTGTTGCAAAGTAATCAACTCCCATAAAACTACTCCAAAACTGTAAACATCTGATTTCTCGTTTGTCGGCTCCCCTCTAAGAAACTCTGGAGCCATCCACTCAGGCTGTTAAAGCAGACCAATGAGAAGAAGTTTCACATGTCAGAACAATTTTTTTCCACTTGCACATATCTGCAGTAACTCAATCTTAAGAGAGCTTACTGTTCCTGCAACAGATTTTGATGGTATGAAAGTGTTTGCCTTGAATCTGGACAGTCCAAAATCGCAAACCTGAGACAGGGGGTAAGGTCGAGTTTGATGTGTTACAGAAACAGACGACGGGGGGGGCTTCATATCAATAAAGTTTTCATTGTGTTTCACATCATTACCTTCACTGTCCAGTTCTTATCAACCAGTAGGTTTGGAGATTTCAAGTCCCAATGCACAACAGGAGGATTAAGACAATGTAAGTAGTTGAGCCCCTTGGCCTGTTCCAATAAACACAAATGGTATTTCAAAGTTTAACTCAGAAAGACATACTAAAAGATAAACTTAAATTGAAAGTCAACAAACCACATCCAATGCCATACGTAGCCTCCTCCTATGATCTAGCAACTCCCCAGAAGCTGGCCTATGGATGAGCCGAAAAAGGCTCCCCCTATCTCAAGGAATAAGATAAGAAACATAAGCTACTCGGTAACGAAGACGTTCAAGATGAAAAATCATCTAACTCAACTTTGTCCCGAACTAGACTAAAACTATGTGCATGGATTTACCTTGGCAAATATTCTGTTATAATCGACAAACGGGGTCGCTCTGTCACAGCACCCATGAAGAGAACAACATTTGGGTGACGCACACGTTTCATTATTGCAACCTTCAATTGAAATGACACAGGATTATGAGTTTCAAGAGAGGTTTCAAAGTTATGACATGGAGTTAGTAATCCAAACGAGATGCATATACCTCTCTAAGAAATTCTCTGAATTGGTCATCATGAAAATCTTGAATAGACAAGATTTTGACAGCAACATCCTTCACCATAAAACAATAACGTAATTAGCACCTTGGCCGAAAAATCTATTACTAAGGACGTATGGGTGATAGCTATATCAAGGAGAAAACACATTAGACGACTATTTTTTTATTTGAAATTGAAACCTACTGATCCATGCCACTCAGCACGATGAACAGTTCCAAATGATCCTGAAAAAGCGCAGAGAAGATTTAAACAAGAGATATATATTGTTATTATGGTCCTACATCAGAAAATCTTTTGTAGAGTCATAAATCATGGAAGAAGAAGAACATACCAGCACCCACACGCTCTTTGATATGCAATTCATCCCATGATATCTCCAGCCAATCTGATGCCAAAGAAGGCTCAATACTCAAGTATGGTGAGATAGCGTCAACAGGTAACCTGACTTTTTTATCTTTTCGTGCCTCAGCTTCGGCTATCTCTGGTTCAACTGGTAAGTCTCCCTTTGGCTGCTTGGTACCACTGTTTTCAATTGAATCTTCTAATAGAGAAGTCTCCTCTTTGCAAGTCTCTTGTGAGACAATCTTGTCTTCACTAAGTTTTGGTATATCAAGTGGTAGAGCTCGAAGAACAGATTCGGTAGAAACCATTGAAGACGCAGCGAAGCAATTTTGTTCAACATGAGCACAACATATTGTCTCTGAAATATCTGGCAACTCAATTTCTTTGTGTACATGGCCTTGACTCCCTACAAGAACTCAATTAGCAGAATTTCTTCCATCTTAACCTCAACTATAGACGTTGACACTTTTGTATAATAATTGTATTACATATTCTGCTAATTATTAACTGCAGCCTACCTGAACGTTGAATGCTTTCAGAACGAGGGCATGAAGCCTTTGACTCTGTATGACAAGGAGATGTACTACGCACGCAAGGCCTTGAAAATTCTTTAAGATGACTCATCCGAAGAGGTGAAGGAATCTGACACTGTGTTCCACCGTTGATAGAAGAATCCGGATCATGGACATTTCCTGGTTCTCCGATAAGGTCAACAACATATTCCCTGTTAAGAAACCATATTCAACTGCACTCAAAATGTGGAACACGAACTCAAAACAACTAAAGTACAGCACTGATACTCCAAAGCTAGCAACTAGTTGTAAGCACAGAATCAAGGACATACACAAGCAGACCCCTGGAGAGCAGAGACCCATCTGTTAGTAAAACATAAAGATTGCATAAGTGTTTTAAGTAGAAGCAGGTAAAAACCTCCTAAACCATAACTGAAAGTGTACAAGTGGAGGCATCAAAAAGTTTTTTACTAACAGCCTGAGGGTCTACTTTTTTGAACAATCTGGCTGTAGTTAAAGTCGATAAAAAAGGGAAAAGCCAGTGGGAGGGTTAAAGCTTTAACACTATCAAACCTTGAAAGCTTCCTGTCATCGTCGATCTTGACAAGGCAACAAGACTGGTGGATCTCTTTGCAGTACCTGCAACCTCGAGCTATCCGGCATGGTAAACCAATGTAATCAGCCAATTTCTGCATATTCAAGGTGAGCAAGTCAGCATCCAATACCATCGACAACATATTTTTTTGCTTAGTCCAGTCTAGAAAGTTGATGACTCACTTTAAATAGGATGGCACGATGCCGGCAGAGCCCCATGGTTAGACTACCTATAGGAAGAATGATACATTTCCGAAATTCCTTGAGTCTATTGCTAACCAGTTTCCATCGCTTCTGGAGATCCCCTTGCTCCATCTGAAAATTCCCCCTAAAAGCTCGACAACCTCAGCATACATATATATGCCAAACTAAAATCAAGCAAAACATGAAAGAAAAGAAGAGAAATGTACCCCATATAAACAGCAACAAGTCTGCCGAGTTGCTCCACGAGCAGTAACATGTTTTCTGAAGCACAATACAGCTCATGTGCCTTGTCCTCCATTTCTTTAAGACGAGAGTCCTCACGTCTGTCTATCAAAACCACTTCCATTGATGTATCGCTCGGCTCGGTCTCCTTTAGTAACAGAAGAGATGGAAGTCGTTTTCCATCCTCCGAATCGTTACACATCAACCAAAGATATGGATCCATCCCTAATATGCTGTAAAACCCATCTGATATCTTGTCACTGTATGATAAACAACCACTTACCTGCAAAGAAAAAAAATAGAGAAAAAAAAAATCATTATTTGACCTAATTAAATCTAACCCTTAAATTTGAGTCAAATGTTAGAAGGAATATGATTTCATACCCAGAAACGATAGGAGACCGTCTCTGTGCTCTGTATCTGAGCAGAGTCACCGCCCAGATTTACTTGGGAACTTAGCCTCCTGGCAAGCGTGACTTGCAAGTAATAGCTTTCCTTTGACTTCTGCGCTAAGCTTTGTTCTTTGCCCTCCTCCCTAACCTCAACTTCTCGTTCCTCCTCCTTGGTCACGGAGACACGTGTGGTGGTCGAGGTTTCCCTCGCGTCTGTCGGACTAGAGAAATTAGAGAAGTTCCCGTCCACAGTCGTCCCGGAGAAGAAACTCCCGGCGAAGCTGCTCTCACTCGACATTCGGGGAAGCGAAACCTCCCTGTCGAAGCTCCGGTCAATGTTCCGTTCGTTGATGATGACCGCCCGTGCCGAAGAAGACGACGCCGCGGCGAGGATGGAGTCCGGCGAATCAGCAGATGGGAGAAGCGGAGCCGGATCAGGCGAGGACGAAGACGACAGCAGAAGCTCTCTCTCCTCATCGGCGTCGCTGGACATAGAGAGCCGCGTGGGCCTCACACGTCCGGTGATAGACGACCGAGAGAGATTGGCCTTCTTCTCCGCCAGCCACTCGTAGAAAGCCGCTAGCTGCTGCTGCTGCTTCCTCTCGGACATGCGATCATCGACGCGGCCTGATGAGAGACCGCTCAAGAGATCTGAAACGGCGGAGCTCTTAGAAAACACTGAATTAGAAGAAGGGAACACAACCTCCTTCTCCTTGCTCGGGTCTCCGCCGCCATTAGATTTGTTACTTTCAAACCCAAAACTCTCCCCAGACGACGAATTCTTCTCGTGATCACTCTTATTCGAAAACGGATCGAATCCACGATCCGGGAACTGCCGCGGGAAGAAGTAAGTTGTCCGGTGAGGCATTTTGTTGAAAACTCTGAGAGAAAATCACACCTCTGAGAAATATTACAGAATCGATCGAATATGAAATGATACGATTCAACCAAATCCGGTCATTGAATCCAGAAAAAAAGGAAAACAAACACAGCCGATCAAGAGGGTAGAAGAGAAGGAAAGTCTCTATAGTTGAATTTGTCGTCAGAGATTGGAGAAATATATATAGCTTTCGCTTGCTCCGTTGTCTTCTTCAGTTAGTCAATCGTCAATACGTAAAGAAGCTAAGCACCGGAAAATAAAATAAACGGCGGTTCTGGTGTGGATAAGAGAGAGGAGGGTTTTGTTGGATCAACAAGCGTCTCGAGGTGTTGAGATTGCACGAGGATTAGGAAGGAGGAAGAAGAAAAGGAAAGAAGAACAAATAGAGAATAAAATATTTGAATTTTAATTACAGAAAAATAAAAAAAAATGACCAATTAAAAAGTCTGTAAAAGGGCATTGGACATGGAGAGGGGGGAAGAAGGAGGGAGAAACTTTATGTGACGAGCTTACACGTATACTCTTTCTGCAATACGATCTTGACACGTGGATTGGCATCCTACTCATGCATTGCTTGCTTTCATGGGCGCAGTTTTATTACCTTTAAAAGGTATGGATGACTTTCTTTTTTATTGTCAAAGGTACGGATGACTCACGAGTCACACGAGTAAATGCAGTAACATAACTCAAAGTAAAAACATATTGAAATCGAACCATTCAGAAGTCGACATGCCTATTCAACTGAAACATATATGACTATAACATAATTAGTCAGGAATCTCTTTTTTGTTTTTAACATCTATAATCAGAGGAATCATCAATTAGTTATTCATAGTTTTGAATTTATTGTTTTAAATAGAACTTAATCCAATCTATCCAAACTGTAATTGCATCCAAAGTAAAGTATAAACCGTAGAGTACAGTGTTATATTCAAATGTACCTACCAGAAAAAAACATAAACCAACGTATTCTAAGAATCAATCTTTCAGTTATTGGTTTTTCTTTAAACATTTATTTAGAAGTGTAAAGTATCCGGCTTCACGATTGGCCTTCATCTGGTGTCCCCGTGTTCTGACTGGGAGGGTACTTTGGCATGGCTTCCCTCTGCTTCCTCGGACCGGTTTGTATCTCTGGCTCTTCTCCAATGCTGGCAAGCTACCATTTATGAAGTGTGGATGAGAGGAATAGGCGTCTACATGATGGCCTCACCCAGCCACCAAATGTTATATCTTCTAGGATCCTTCGCACTTTGCGTTCCAAAGCCTGTGCTGTGCTTAATCTAGGCTACTCGGCTGGACCACCTCTCCTCTCTCTTTGGTCTTCTTCTCTTTGTAATTGGTTACTAGTGCTGTTCGCTGTGGTAATCCTCTTAGGGAGGTCCATTTGTGATAGGTTGTCTTCCCTTTTTCTCCTCGTTTCTGATTCTCTGTTCTTTTTCATTGTTTCGGTTTGTTTCCTTGTAATCGTTTTCAATTCATTAATTAAAGTAAGCCCTTTAACAAAAAAAAAAAAAAAAGAAGTGTAAAGTAAAAGAATCATGTTTATTTGTTGTATCTTCGCTAATTAAGTCGCAGACACACAAAAACCGTATTAATTTGTACACATAAAAATATCAACGAAAAGAAAGAAAAGAATATATTTGTGAAATGTAACATAGGACTTGTGATTCCACTTGCTTTTATCTCCATGCAATCTTTTTTTTTTTTTGACATATCTCCATGAAATCTTTTTCGCTTGTATGTGAGCGCTTTTAATTTCTTAGTGACAGTCACAAAGTGTCATCCCAGCGCTACACTGATTTCTGATACTGTTTGAATCGTGACGTTGAAAAAGATTTCAGCTACCTTTAAAACAAATATATAAACATATGTGTTTATGTTTCTTTTTTTGATGTTTCTTTTTTTGTAAAAGAAGAAAAAAATGTTTGTGTTTGTTTGTGTCTTCGTCAAAATATGTTGTCTATTACAAAAAAAAGAAAAATAAAACATAACGTCAAACACGATTTGTAAATAATCATTTTCTCTTGACACAAAACTTTGACTTGTAAGCTATCACAACAAAAATAATCCTAACAATAATAATGAGAGACGGGGCTGATTTCACAAGATTGTGTATCTGTTTAGTTACCCTTTAATTTAATTTAGCCTTTAGGCTTTAGGTTAGGTGAAGCCGTCAGAATTAACTCGTGAGTCATACACTAATTTCAGTTGGACAAATTGTATGTAGACCATTTATTTAATCCACATATAATAGGATATAAAGGGCCATTAATTTATTCGTTTTAGATACTTATTAAATTGTTTGAACAAACCAAAAGAAAGAATCTAAAGGGCAACGACTCGTCACGAGTATCGAGTCACTTAAAGCGACGCCTTCTCGAATAATCTTATCATAAATCCGATCATAATCTATTGAATAAACACTCTATAACTTGTATTGTTGGGAGAATTTCCATCAAAATGTGGTTGGACGGTTCTCTTTCTTTGATACATTTTTGTGTGATTTATTAATTACTAGAAAATTCCCGCGCTTCGCGCGGATTAGTTATATTTATTTTGATTAATTTTTCTTTTTTTAGTTGATTATTTAAGTTTTTTTTCTATTTCATTTATGTTATTGTATATCTGTAATGTATTTATTTGTTTCTTATTTCTGCTTAGGAGTTAATTATGTAGATATATGTAATGATGTTTAAGGTAAATGTTTTTTTGCGTTCGTTTGTATGTTAATATATGTGTATTTCGTATTGGGTTGAATGTTTCCTTTTCATTTTTTTTCATCCCTTTCTTATTTTTCCTATTTTATATTACATTTAGAGCTTTCTTTTTTGCTTTTATTTCATTTTTTTGTTTTTCTATTTTTGTCATTTTTTTGTATGGTTGGTGAATTAAGTTTCATAAGTTTATTTATGTAATGCTGTATTTTTTTAGTAATCTAATTTCTTTTCGAATCTAATTTCTATTTTTGTCAGTTTCTGATTTTTTTTTATCTGTAGGTCCTTTTTTTTTGTTTTTGTTTTTGATTTTGTTTATGTTTTATTCTTTACTTTATTTTAAAATTTGTCATCTTTCATTTTCTTGGGTGTTTTTCATTTGTTCTTCTTCGCTCTAATATTGGGATCGTTTAATCGTTTTCTTCCGTTTTATGCGTTTTTGGGGTTTTGTTTACTTTTTTTGTCGTTTGTATGGTAAGTTTTCTTGGGACTGGCTTTTTGTCTATTTTCTTGATAAAGTTGTTTATTCATATTTTTCATATTTTTTAAGTTGTTTAGTGTTGGTGTTGATTGGTTTGAGTCATTTCGGTTTTGGTTTCAAATTTTTTTCGTTTTTTGGCATCCATTATATATTAATTGGAGGTTTGGGCTTTCAGTTTTGAATTTGTAATCCATAAAAGTTATTAATTGTATGTAGATTAATTGGAATGATGATGTGTCATTTTGTTAGGAAGAAGTTGATGAGGTGGCTAAAGGAGAAGTGAAAGTATTCTCCTTTATATATATAGACTAGGGATTATCCCGCGCATACGCGCAGATTGTTTAAAAACATATTTATAATTTTTTATGTAAAGATATATCTAATATTATTTTAATGTAATTATTCTATTTTTTATAATTAGATATAAACAAATTGTAAATAAATTTATTTAGAAAGTTTGAGTTGAATATATATTAGCTTAAAATACATTATTTAGAACTTTTTGTTAATATGTCATTGGATAAGATGTCTGGTGTTGAATTGCTTTATCACCTTTGTTTTCCAGATATGTTGGGTTCAAGTTTATCTGCCCCCAATAACATAACATTTGTTTAAAAACATATTGAAAACGAAAAAGATCTGACTTAACAAAAATTTCTTACAAACACACAATTTCCTTGCCTTCAGCCACCACCAATATACCACTATAAACATCCTCACAATAAAGTTATTATAATTGTTTTTAATAAACAACTTATAGTTTTTCTTTTTAGTATATTTAATAACATTATTTTCTAAAGTTTTAGTTTTTATTTCTTGATTATATATATATATATATATGTATATAAATTATAGTTTGTCTTTGAGAAGTTGATAAAAAGCACAACACTCAGTTGTGTTATTTTTAAAAATTTGTTTGCTATTTTGTTTTCATAATGATGGTGTTATAGTATTTTTTGATAATTTTTTGAATTTAAAATCAATTAATCTGTTATCAATTAATATATATATATATATATAATTAAGGATAAATTGACATTTTTACTTTTAAAATTTTGATTTGTTAGAACTTTAAACAATTTAGTTCTTGAAAGAAAAGGAGCCCTTAAACTATCAATGCACCATTTAAGATAAACATGTAACTTTTTGTCATTTTGTTATATTATGGCAGCAATAATCTTATTTATGCTGTAATTCTGTATTATACAGATCTTAATTTAAGGAGTTTCTGAAGAAAAAAATAGAAGATATAATAGAAGGATTCTTTAATTAATAATGTATAAGTAAATTTATACTTAATTTTAGTTTTAAAATTGATTATTACTTCTATTTGTTTGTAGGAATTAGAAACTATTTTGATTGATAACTTGTCTTTATTTCGTAATTTACTATTTTTAATATTCTCAATAACTTAAAGTGAGTGAAATTTTATATCCACATTCAAATTGATAAGGATCTTTTTTATTATAGACTGCAACTCGTAATAATATTACATATCATTTACATATCATTTCTGAAATTTTCAAATTCAATTTTAAATATTTATGCTGGAACTATTGTTAATGACTTGAAAGAATATATTGAGAACATGAATAGAGGTTCTAGAAGATCATTATATTTTTCCACAGCCAAACCACATTAGTTAATAAAGTATTTAGAAGCTACAAACTAATGCTATATAAATGCCCGTCTCTTGTAGGTTTTCATATGAAGTTTCATATATATATAACATAGATTCGTAAAATATTTTTAATTCCTAAAATAATTTTATTTAACTAACTGATATTCTTAAATAATATTAAAATTATGTTTATATCAAAGTGTAAATTTTTTACTTTCGCAAATAATATTTACCATTAGTAAATTTTAGCTTTTTAAAATTATATTTTAAATAAATTAAAATTTAATAAATAGTTATATAATAGAAATAGTGTTATATGTATTTTTATTAATATTTTTATGAGAGAAATGATTGTTTCTCATTCTAATTAAAAAATTATATATTCTATGTAACAGTCTATATAATATTCTGAAACTGTGTTATGGAGTTTAAGATTTAAAATTTGTTAATTTTAAGTTATTATTGAAACAAACAAATAACATAGGATTTGTTTTTTTTAGGAAATTCAATAAACTGCAGATAAAATTTAAAATTTCTAGTTTCCAAGGAACATATTTGATCAATATTTATGTGGCTTTAATGAATTATATTTTATCTGTTCTTTTTTCCTCTGTTAGATTTAACAAAATTAGTCCTTTAAAGATTTTTTTCTTACAATACAATCCTGAAAGAAAATGTTGGTAAGACAATTGATGTTTACTGTGAGTTTATGCAGCGTGCATTACAATTTTCAGCTTTTGAAGTTCTTAATTTCATAGAGTTACATATTTAGCTAATCCAATACATTAAAAATACATTTCGTTAAAAGGACGGTTGATTGTCACCGAAAAAGAATGTTGTAGATCCGATAATCAATAATGATAGTATGATACATATCCGTCTTTAAATATATATAAGATACTTCTTTGAAATTAAAGAGAAAGAAAAGTATATATAATGACAATATAATAAAACAGGTAGACCAAAAAGTATATGTATTTCTCTCGTTGATTATCTTCCATGTTTGTTGTTTTATTTAACCAACGTCAACATATTGATCTTCTACTCCCTGCAAGTCGTCAAAATGGAGTGAAGTTAGATGCCGCTTACAACGATGATTTGGTAACTGCTGTCTGTCATAGAACAACCCCCTGCCATGAGGGTTATCATCTACATTTTGTTGACCTCCAGCAAAACCTTGGTATTTCTTTTTTTACCGTAGCCATTTAACGGCTAGCTCCCATACCTCGAACCAAAGGATATCCAAAACCAAATAAGAGTACTGTGACTTTTCTAAGTATCTTCTCACTTATTGCTTTTCAACACAATCTCTTATGATTTTCTTGCGAGCTTTTATAAAACCCCCTAACACACAAAAAAACCTTAAGCTCTACTGTTAAGTGTAAGTTTTGTTATGTATCAAGTGAAAGAGAAGTAAACACTTAAAAGTCTCAAAATTCCAATCTGATAAATCTGTTTAAAAATGTGAAAGTTACAACAGTACATTAATCTATGACACATCAAATTAAAACTCCATAGCCTAAATTGTTCAATATCTTCACTTATACTCTTGACTAAAAGAGACATACAATCTGGTTTTTGACAACATATAATCCCAATTAGGAAGCCTCCTAGATTCAATCTCTGTGATGTTCTGCACTGTGAATCACTGTAAGATTTACATGCACTCCATTAGACAATATGAGATATATTTTTTGACAAATGGGATCATGAACAATACCTATACTTGGGTCAAACAGAAACATAAACTCTAATCTCAAATACACATGCAAGAGAACGATAGAACTTTGAAAACAAACACAACAAACGCATGATTAGTGACACCTTGGTCTTTGGAATTGATGAGCATATCGGAATAAAACCTTATTAATCTACCAAGAAAAAAAAAAAGATGAATGTGAGACTACCTTGTTAAGAAGATTTATGGATGCGTTTCATTAGGCAATGAACGGCAGGGGTTTTGCGTCTCCAAGAAGACCACTTCGAATAAACCCACCTATGACTCTCCCATTTCCAACGCTCTACGACATAGCTCTAGATGCTCTGTGTTTGGTACTTGTTGTGCAGTCAACATGGCTCAGATTCGTAGAGTGTATCTCACTTTTCAAGTGTAGTCAAGAAATGTAAATTTTTTCCCTAATGAAATAGTTACTAAGGCTTGAGAAAAATCCAATTAGATTGGTTCTTCCACTGTTAAATCAATAAAAAGATATTAGCAAACCATGACAGCAAATATGAAGATAATGCTACCTATCGTCTCAGTTAAACCATCTAACTAAACCAACTAAGTATGCATGTGTACAATCAACTTCGGTACAACCTCTACACTCCTGTTTCCGCCAAGCCACACGGAAGACCATGAAATGTATTTTATTTCTCACAAAACCACACAGATCAAGCAAAAGAGATCATACGCTTGAATAGAGGTGATGAGCAGATCCTTTCCTTAGCCAATGAGAACATGGGAGCGAAGAGGATTCCTATTTTCTGGGATTCTTTAACAAAAATAGAAAGAACATGGTAGTCAATAACACATAGACAGTGGAGTAGTTTTTTTCGCTAATATGAAAGTAGTTTTTTCCCTCGTTTCTTGAATATTGATCAACATATGACTACTGTAGAAGCAAAAATACAAAACCTTCCACGTCCACGTCCATGCCAGAAACCGTGTACCTTCATATGTCAATGAAAACAACAAAAGCTTGAAACAATATACATTTTGTGTGTATTATCTTTGATAATATTCAAGGACAAAGAACAGAGCATACAAAAGAACTGAAAAAGTTACCTTGAAACCATAACTTACACAATTTTGGGCTTTCCTACATCCAAACAATATATGGATCTTCCCGCACCAGTTCGTACATTCATGTATTCCCGAGACGCATGTTTTTTATCCTTTCTTTAATGAAAGCTTCATGGTTAGAGAAAGAAACGCCATCATTTGAAATGACTGAAATCTATGTACCTAAGCGAAGATATTTAAGGTTATGAAGTGATTGTAGAGATCTGTCTGGGAGACCTTTGCATAACATAAATTGAGATTTCTTCTCGAAACAACTCACCCAGTGAACCAAAACAAAACAGATTAAAACACAAATTGAATGGGAGATATATATACCCGATCTAAGAAGATTATGAGTGAGAATGAAGACCTTGGCAATTAGTCGGCTCTTCAATTCAAATCCTAGAATAATCAAGCAACCCACAACTGTTATAAGCCAAAAATGATGTAAGCTTTGATGGGTATTTGAGTCCTGGATCCTAGCATAAAGACAACAGATTTGGAAAAATATTCGATTACCAAACATTAAAAATGGTGGATCTGATGCTATTTATGTGTGGAGACTACTTTGCTCTACTCTCTTACGTGAAATTACTCATACTCATACACGGAGAAAGTTATAAAGATGAGAATTTACTGTATTGAAGGACGACTGAATCCTAATTTCAAACTGTTGATCCATGAGAGTCCTAATGGCGAGCTTCATGTTTGGTATGTATGAATCAAAGGCGCTGTCTCAATGAAACGCCATTGAAAATGTACGGCTAAGCTAGAGAGACCTAAAAACAACATTGAAGAGATAAGTTACCTGACAGAAAGCCATAAACGAAACAAAATTATAGAGTAGCAGACGAAGAGACTGACGCATGATCCAAATCGTTGTTTGGCTCTTTTGTTAATACAGGAAATCCGATGATCGTGTGCGATGATAATGAACATGTTGTTGTTGGACTCTCCGTCGCTGCTGGGTCGGAGAACCGTTTTGGGCATTTGTCTACGTAGGGAGTTAGATTCTCCGATAATGGTTGGCATTCAAGCATCGCGAATAGTCTTTTTGCTATCGATATGTTGATTTTGGTGAATTTTAGAAAAAAAATGCCTTTTCCGATCTCTTGCATACGTTTAAAAAAATCAAAGAAGATAAAGAGACTAATGAATGGTTTTTCGAAAATAAATGAGAAAAAAAAAAAACTAACATATGCTGTGAGAGGGGAAAAAAATCTGAATGGAAAAAAGCTTTTGCCACGTGTCCACTCAAAACCAAACAAAAAAAACTAACGTGGACATAAGGAGAAGTCTTAGATAGTCCCTTTTATTAGTATAGATATTTGGTATGTCCATATTATTGTTGTTAGTAGATAAACTAATTAATGGTCCCAACTCCCAACCCGCGGTTTGTAATCCACGTGGGTTGGGTATATGGTGTGCATGCACATATATATAGGGTTCAGATCGAAGATGCATGCATCGTCCCATCACTGCTCCTCAGACACGTGCTCCAAGTGTTGGCTTGGTTATCACACTTTCTATGGAAATCCATTTTCTTATCAGTAAACTCGATTATATGTGTATGCGGTGAATGTATATATACCCGGTTCTAACCCAATATTAATCAGTTTTCTTCTTGAAATGCCATTTATAATTCAATGGTTTTAAGTTACAATCAGATATATCCACCTAGATTTATTTATATTTTGTTCAGATTATAGCTAGATAGCATGGCCTATAGCCAGCCATTAATCGGATTCAGGACCTGTCATTACTTCATCTTAGGACGACGGCAGGTTCATTTTATTCGAACTAGTGCTCCATTAGGTGGTGTTTGGAAATTGGAACCTTGCATATTTTGGGTCCCATCGTATTATTTTACATATACAATTGGACAAGTAAGTACTCTCTTCGAGTCTGAGTGTAACCCCAATTACCCAAATCCACTAAGGACAAGGCCCATGACAACCATAATCGCTGGGTTCTGTAACTTGTGTCCGTCTGTGTGTGGATAGAAAAATGCCAGCTTGGCGGATGACGATTTTCTTAGTTTCTTGCCCATGTCGAAAGGTGTTTCCGTTCTTCTTCACTTCCTTTGCTTCTCTGAATCGGCAAGCCAAGCTCTAACTCTGACACAGGTAAGAATCTAACACAAACATATTTTCTTTTTCTAACATGAAAATGCCCACTGAAACCTTCAGGTTATGTGGTTTTGTTTCGAGTTTCCCAAGTTTTCATCTCTCTGGGACGCCCACTGAAATCTCTATGTTTATTAACATGTATCCAGTTATACAACTGGTTTAGTCTCAGTTATGTCCTCTTTATTATATCTGTATTTGTGCATTTCTGATTAGTCTTGTTTAGTTGAGTTTGTATATAAAACTCCTTTTCAATTTGTAAGAGGAAAGACCAGAAACGCTTACACATTTTCTCCCTTCTTTTGATTTCCAGACATCTCATCTGTGGCGGGGAGAAGCAATTGGAGAAAACTCGATTAAGTCGTCCACTGGTCTGCCGTTGACCTTCACTTTCAATGCAGAAGCAGAACATTCTTCATTCAGAGTACATAAGATTTGGCTTGAAATGTGACGGATTGGTTAAATTCGTAAAAACTAGTGCATTTCATAGAGGGACTTGGCGCAGCAATGTAGTCAGATTGTCCTTTCTAAGAGCTGAAGCTTCTTCATCCATGAGTATAGTAAACAAAAATTGCACGCTTCAACATGGGAGAGCGAAAAGCCTAGGCCAGGAGGTTCAAGCGGACCTAAGTGATGAAAACGAAGATGATCTATGTCCGGTTGAGTGTGTCACTGAGTTCAAGACAGATGATGAACTGCTTCGAGTCCTTGAGAAAGCCAAAGAAACTAATTCTTTGGTTGTGGTTGATTTCTATCGTCCTTCATGTGGTAGCTGTAAATACATAGAGCAGGGTTTCTCAAAGCTCTGCAAGCAATCTGGTGACCAAGAAGCTCCCGTTATCTTCCTTAAGCATAACGTGAGTATCATATATGTTCTTTTAGTTATGAATAAGCTTTAAACTTCATCCTGTAAACAAAACTTTGACATTGAGATTGTTACATTTTCTATCTCCTTGGCTGAGTAAGAGTCATTAGTTGCTCAAATGATTTTTCAGGTGATAGATGAATATGATGAACAATCTGAAGTCGCTGAAAGGCTCCGTATCAAGGTACCTACCTACTTTGCAATTTTGATACATAACAACAACAATCACAAGAAAAGAGATTTGATTTACTACAGTCTATATCTACAGTCGGTTCCTCTCTTCCACTTCTACAAAAACGGAGTACTATTAGAAGCATTTGCGACTAGAGACAAGGAAAGGATTGACGCTTCTATTCTCAAATATACTTCCTCTGAATCTTCAAGCACAACGGATTAAACCGCATTTTCGGTTATCTTTCCCAAATCACAAAAAATGATGTAAACTATATTGCACAGCAACAGCATAACCCAAAGATACCTAAACAGCTTTTATTCTTCTTGCAAGTTATCATACTGAATAAGACTGATGCAACCTTTTTTTTTTTCTTCTCTCTTTTTGTTGCCTTTACATCTCCAACTTTGGCCACAGAAAAAGGGAACTATTGGATATGGTTACATACACAGTTCGGCACTATTCCATTTATCAAATTTTTGAAACCATAGATATCTGATTTGGTAAATTGATTTGATACTCGGTTATGGTTTCTATAATACATGTAATGGTGAGAAGATAAAGTCATAGAGAAGAGCAACTGATTCTACAAGGATTTCTTATACCTTCTGATTCTTATCACAGTACTTAGTGATTACCTAACAGATTAGATTTATCTCCATTAGCAAGAGAAACCAATGCAGTGTGATCTTCGACAGTTGCAAGTTCAGAGTTCGAGTTGTTAGCATCGGCATCACTCCCACCTTCGACCTACATTGTTAAGCAATGAATGAAACTTTCACTTTTATGTGTAAAAAAACGAGAGACACAGGGATATGATGCTTACAGGTTTTATAATTGCCATCTGATTTTCTTCTGTTTTCTTAGAGAGGTCCCTCAATGTACCCTATAAGAATTGGACAATTTTAAAACGTCAAACACACCGACTATATACCGGCATCAGTAGTTTTTGTGAAAATAGGATGAGTAGGTGATGCATTTATATCACTCTGTGGAGATTCATACGCACCCTGGTAGTCCAAAAGAGTCCACATGCATTGCAGAGAGTTCTGGGGCCTGAAGGGCCACGTCGCATCATTGGTGTACATTTAGAACTAATGCCGCAATGAGTACACCTACGCGTAAGCAACACTCACATTCAAAGTTAGAGCAAGAAAATTTTGTACACGAATTGCAGAAGCAGTCAAAAGACAGAGGCAAAACGCACAATATTTCTGGACGGCCATCATCTTGTGCAGAATCTTGATCGGTCCCCGAGTTATAAGCCCCCTCGGCCATCTTTGCAGAGGTGAATTGACCTTTATTACGTGCCATTCTGGTACGGACTAAAAAAGGTCAGAGTTGTCTTAAAAAAGGTGATAAATCCTATCTCTTGATGATGAAACAGACGTGCATATCATTCCCAGTTATAGCTAAATATGACACTAACCACAGCTACCCTGTTCAACTACAAACATATTCTCATATATTATAGCAAGCCATGGACACTGAAACCTGAACCACTACATAAGCACCTACGTAGTATTTTTAACCCATAGCACAAAATTACGAGGAAGTATTGAACAAACCAGAGCATAGCGAACAAAAGAAATAATTAACTTTCCAGCTTAGCTATACAAGAATACTACGTTATGATCCCACGAAACGTGAAAGAAAGATTTCCAGCCTCTTCAAAAGAGTAACCAGCATATTATCCATTTTCCTTACAGACGTGCCAATATACTCCTCAAGCATGTGAGGATTTTGTTAAGATTCCACTAACAACAAAAGCTAGCTTACTAAGGGAGGCGCCACTAGGCCGACGAAATTGGTTAAGCTCTTCTGATAACAAATAGCTAACGGGTTTGGTAAGACTCAAAGAGTGATTCGCAGATGTAGCACATCAATCTAGAATGACAAAACAACTACATAAGCGAATAAATTTCCTGACCTTAACGCCACTTCCTGGCGAACACCATATCTTACTTTCTTCTCGAAACATCTAGCATTCCTCTTCTTCCGGAACCTATCCAAGGACTGTGCCCGTTGCGGATGGCTATAGCGGTTCTGGTATTCTACAACAGGCTAAAAAGAAAAAGAAAAAACCAAAATGACAAAAGGTGGATTCGAGACAAAAAAAAAACACAGAGACGAGGGTGACCATTGGGCAGGATTTGAACACACAAACAACGAAGTTACCATATGAGTCTGTTGAGCTAGTTCCATCCCCTGCGGCCCAGAAGCGAGCTCAGTAGAACCACCCAATAGCGACAACACAGCATCAACCTACGAAGTCAACTTCCCAAAAAAAGTTCCAGCTCAAAAGTGTCGACTACTAAATGCAAATCTACACATGCCCGAAAGGAACAAAGGATTCACCTTGTCAGGACCAACAGCATCGAAAACGTAAACCTGCCCACGGAACGAGATCGTTAGCTGATTAACTCCTTCCGGTGGCCGGGAACCTAGTAACTCGGGGGCCTCGGATGGGTGAGGCACCAAGTGAGAGCCATCGGGAATCAAATCGGAGGCAGCATAGATGGAGCCAGGATGAGGGATTTCGTCCATATCGTCGTAAGGAATGTGACCGGAGGTCGCGGAGGCAGAGACATGGTCTTCACCAGCGGTACCGGAGGTGCTACCAATCTGATTGGGGTTGTTAAGCTCCGGCTGGGAATGGTGACGGAACATCGGGAGCTGCCAAAAGAGAGGAGCTTTCACATTGATTGAAAGATACTAAAGCAAGAGATTGGAGTGGGGGAAAAAACCCTAACCCTAAGTGCAAGAGAGAAAGAAAATAGTTGACATGGAGAAAAGTGCACTTACAGAGAGAGAGATGGTGATCGGCGCGTGTGGAGGAGAGTGATTGGCCGTCGTGGAATTCAGCAGCGGTAAAACGGTGACTTGAGAGGTAAATCGCAGCAACTTTCCGAGACGACTCGACGACTCCAACTCACTCACTGATTTTTACCAATCACCTCTTCGCCCGTTCTTGGATTTTTTTTTTAGTAGGTTTTAAGAGAAAAAAAATTGTTTGGATCATTAAATTAATGAAAATAATCAAACCCAAATCTAATTTACATCAAATTTATTAGACAAAAATAATTTAATTATATAGATTTGTTTAAACTTACTAGTAAACTTTTAATTATGATCTAATTAATTTTATATTTGTGTAACGATTAAACGACCAAACCAATACATAAAGAACTTAACGTCTGAGATCTATTTTCTATGTAGTAAAACTTTTTTGTTTTGTTTTGTTTTATAAAATAGGGCTTATGATGTGAATCAATAAGTTTGTTTATGGTCTAAAGAAATTAGATATTTGGTCTTCTATTTCTTAGGAATGGACATCTTTCATGATGTCTCTTATATAGCACAACTAGGTAGTAACCCGCGCCATGCACAGAGTAAAATGTTTATATAAATATTAAGTATAATTTTATAGTCATTTATATAGATATATAATGTGATTTCAACATTTTCAAAATCTTTTAAAATTGTATATTAATAAATGCAAAATAATTAAATCATATATGGGATAACATTGCTAAAAAATCAGTTATTTTTCTATCATTATTGATCGAGTAGAAAATTATAGCATATTATTTATATCTGAATTTATTTTTAAATTGATATGAATAAGCATAAATTCAACTACTATATGTTTATTTAATTAAATGTGTGGTTACTTATTTTAATCTATATGATTAATTAAGTTTAGAAATAGAATAATTTTTCATTACCATAATTTTATTACTGATTTGTATCAATACAAATCAAATATTTTATGTTGATTTATTTTAGGAAATTTGAATTATGTTTAAATACAATGAAATTTATTATAGCTGTAGTTATATAATATAATAAATATATCTGATAATCATGGTAAGTTGATATAAATTAGTGATTTTTATTTATATATTAAAATTGCTTGTAAGTTGCTTTTTAAGAAAAATAATATATACTTTTTATTATATTATAATCTTTAAGAAAAATAATATATAATTTTATTATATTATAATATTATAATATAATATTAATAAAGTAAAAGTATTTATTAAGTTTTATATTAAATAAAATTAAAGAATTATAAATATATATAATATAAGATTATGTAATAAATTATTATGAAGTGATATAGTTATTGTTGTAATTCATAAATATAAGTTAAAACGAATAACTATATTGAAATATAATATATTTTTTTCAAGTAAAAGTTATTTAATAAACATGATATATATATTAATATAAAATTATTTGATTATATTGGTCAAATAAATAATTAAAGTTATATATTTTATGAATGAATAAATAACATGTATTTTTAATTAGAGTCTATGAGATATATCATAGTTTTGATTATGTAATAGTGATAATTAATATAAGTTATCAAATCATATAATAGCATTATATGTAATTAATATAAGTAAGGATAACACTCTTGTAATAAACACATGAAGTAAAAGTTAGTTTTTTAAAAATGATCCTAAAATAATATATAGGGGGATCTCTTGAGGCAATGAGTTGGACAATATAACCCATGATGCTAAAATCTTCTCCAATATTCCACCATCCAGATTATTGAACCAAAGTAAACCAAGCAAAACCCCAAATTCCACCATTTGTTTCACGATGTTCAATCATTCATACGGAATAGTTTATGGAAAGGGAATGCGAGATACAAATGAATTAAGAGAGCCAGAGAGTGTGTGTGCGTTAGGAGGTCTTAGTGTCTTGCTTAGTTGGAGTAGTGGGAATGTTGTATAGAAGAAGACCAAGAACCAGAACTATACTCCCCATCATGAAGTTTGAGCTCAAGCTTGTACCTCCAGGTAGATACGGCAATGGTTTTGACATTATGTACACCGATAATGGCACTGCAACACCAAAAGTATCTCATAAACTCATCGTGGCTTCAATATATATGGTGACACTGAAGATAGTTTCTACGTAAAGATAGAAAAACGGACCTGAGAGCATCACAGCGAGAGAGGAAACGATTGCTGAAGATATTTTCACCAGATGGAGCAATGAGATGTTGAAAGCCAGATTGGTGGCTATATAGAGTAGTGGGAGTATAGGGGCACCATCGCAGCCTGAAAATGCTCAATATGGATTACAAACAGATTGTCCAACGAATAAAAAAGAGACACAAGTTTAGAGTGGGAAGAACGGTTTCTAACCAGAAATCTTAGCTCCAGTGTTGAAGAAGCAGCCGGCACCATCTTTTAGATATGAAAGGAGGCTGCCAAATGGAATTCCTTTCAAGTTTGAGAGAAAAGGTAACAACAGGAACACAAAAAGAGCCTGCGCAAGCACAACTTCAGTGATCCATAATATTATAATGAAAAGCGAAAACTAGTCTCAAGTAGGAGAGAGAGAATAACTGAATGACAAAGGAAAGGTGCAAGAAGTAGCTTTCAAATGTTCTGCACAAACTCTTCAGGTAATGGATAAGCATGTGTCGGTGGAACTCTACTATATGCATTGTTTTGGCTGGAAAGAATTCGTTAGGACAATGATATGTTTAGCTGACATATGGTAGTAGATACCTGAAATCCAGATCCGAATGAGTTTACCACAAATATATCCAGTGACTTTCCCTGCATCGTTACGATATGCTTAGATATCAGCAAAGTTACGAAAGAAAAACATTCCAATTTAATGCAGGGAATACTCTTTCAGAAGGAAGATGAATATGAATGTACGCAAGACACCTCGAGACGCTTTGCCGCATCATTGAAAACAAATTCCTGTTAACAAGCAAAACACTTAATAACTTGGGTGCTGACAGGACTGCAGAAGAGAAATACAAAAGAAATGTTCACAACTCACAAAGAGAGATTGGCCTTTACCTTTATGATAGATGCACCAGCTTGAAAAGCAGCAGATGCTACCATTACAGCAGGCCATAGCAAACCGATTCCTGATAGCGTATGATCTGCACCAGATCCACTGCAGATGAGTTACTGTCAGCATTTGCCGAAATGAAAGTAACACTGTATCTGGTCCATGATATTTTTTTATGGAATATAAGAGCTGAAATCCCTCTCTTTGCATAATCTCTAAATCACGACAGATACATACACACTTCTCTACGCCAAGATCAAGCATCCAGAGGATAAAAGTAACTCTGGAAGATGAGAACATCAAATGGGTACCTTGAAACAGCGACCACAACGCCCACAGCCACAAGCAAGCAACCAGAAATTTGAGTCAGCAAAAATCTCCTGCCCAAAATAAGAATAGCAAAAAGCAGCTGCCACACCAGAAATGTCTGCCAAACATTGTGGGTTTAGATTGTAAGCAGACATGGGTTGAAACTAATCCAACACCCCCCAATGAGAACTAAACCAAAAGAAGACCTGATTCAAAATCGGTATAACTGGTCCCGGAAGCATGGCTGCAATAGAGAATCTAATCACTTCATATATAACCTTTACAAAAAAATGTAAAAAGTTTCCATCATGTTGTCAAAAGCACTAGACTATAAAAGGGCTACCTGCTGCAGCCATGCCAGTGGCAACTCCAAGAGCTTCGAGAAAACCAATGATTGCGAATCTCCATTTGGGTACACTCATCATTTCATGGGTCACAATGCCTAGACGGCACCTCGTGTACAGAATTGTGAAGTAAATCAAGACGTAGCTGCCAAAAACCATTCAGTGGTTACAAGCAAAGCTCCTTCATTTCCCAATTTTTGTCATAGCCAATAGAGACAGTTACCCGAAAGTGTTGAGCTGAGCTAAGAAGAAAGGGTACTGTTTCATGGGAACCAAGGCGAGTTTGTAGAGCACGCGATTCGCTACGGCTAAGGCTACGATGACGACGGAATTAACCACAATAAGCTTCCGATTGGAAGGAACAGAAGAATTCTCCGTCGAAGCACTGACGGAAACCCCACGTCTCATCGGAGTAGAGGTTTTCCGAGTAACCGGGAAGTGGGATCTCAAACCGGACCGTCTCCCACACATGGTCATACTCGCCAACCGGAACGACAGCAGCCGTGCGCGAGTGTAACATACCTGGTGTATCGCCGGAGAACGGAATTCCGTGGGAACAGCGGAGGAAGATGTCGACGTATGAAGGCATCTGATTCGTGTAGCCATGAGAAGGGTATCCATTCGCGGGACTTTCTCAGCTTCTGAATATCTTTTTCAAGCGCACGAGTTATCACTGCTAATACGCAGCGTTTCGGTTCCTCCTCCTACGACGCCGTATTTACGACAAGTTTCATTACGACATCGTTTCAGCCCACCATCTGCATTGCTAAACAACCCACACAAGACACAACACAAGACTACAAGAGTGATTATTGCATTATGTCCATTGTTTGATACAGTTTGGCTAAGTAGTATAGGCTGTATAGCTACCTCTTGATCGATGTTTGTATGCATCGACTGTTTGTTCTCATACTTTGTGGCACCTCCATTTATCTCCTGTTGTATAACTTGACTGAAATCATAAGTCTTCCTTTGTGACGAGTCTTTGTGGAATCCAATCATAAAAAAACTACCACGATGAATTGAAACAGTTTTTTACTTAGCCTTTGGTAATAACCTCCCTAACTTGCAATAGTAGTTTTTTAGCTTTGTTCTGGTTTTATTCAATATACAATACAGCTTTGGTAAAATTTCGCTAGAAACTAAACCAAGTTGATATGGTGTTCGATTACAATAGGTGAAAGTCCTCGTAAACACTTCGAGAAAACTTTGTAATAGCAGGAGAGCTTAGAGTTGGGGTCTAGCTTGGACGACGTAAATAATACCACCTTTGACAACACCTTCAATGTCCTGAGGACAACCATAGAGAGTCTCAATCACATTTCCAGCTTCTGCAATCGCCGAGAAGAGACGCACTTGAAAGGCTTTGTCCACTATCAACTGCTCCCTTGAGTAATCAACCACTACTTCCTCCGCTTCATCCATTATCACACTGCACTTATATAACCGTCTCAGATTTCTGAGTGAAAAAAATGATCAATTCTCAAGAACAAGAACAGAGGAACACACAATCGAACCTGTCGTAAAGTCCAGCGCCTGCGTAGCCCTCAAGATCCTCGTTGTTTGAATCTGATCGGAATATGATTGAGGGTTTAGAATACAGACCTATCCTCTTACTTGGGTAGCTAATCACCTGCACATCACAAATTCCAACTCACTCTGTTCAAAACTCTTATCGATTTATATAACTAGAATTAACAGACAAAAACTCTCTGTTTGTTGTTTCTTACGGTTGGAGACTTGAGGTTTGTCTTCTTGGTGATGAAGCTCATTGCTCGTCCTGGATATGCTCCAACCAAGGTCTCTCCCAAACCCTTCACAATCTGAGAGACGCCAATTTCTTGATTATTGCATATTTACTCAAAAAAGCACAGAAAACGAAACAACTTCTCTCAGTTTACCTCTGTGTATATTTCTGAAGAGTCACAAGAGACAGGATTGTTTGTGTGAACGACGAAAGCATAATCACCACATATGACTTCTTGAACCAGCACCGCCATGCAGACGGAATCATGATCAAGCTTATTTTTTTTGCAACTGACATAAGCACTCTCGTTCCACTTTGAAGCCCAGACCTACATGTTGGTGTTCAGAAGATCAAGAAAGTACTTGGTTCATTTCGAAAGACACAACCCTTCGAAAGAGATTATCACCTTCTTAATTGCCATCCATGATCGGTTCCAGCCTGATTCATCTCCATGATACGACATTCTTTCACTTCTCAATTTGTGAATCAGTTCATTTCTCTACCAAAGAGTTCAAATCCCAAACATGTGATGCATATAGAAAACCCGAACAGAGAGAGAAAGAAAGAAAATTATATGCCTAGTTCTTACCAGAGCCATTGGAGCGCTCATTTGCAAAATAGCTTCTTGAATCGCCTTAAGTTTTGTCATGTCTCCCCTGTTAAGAGAATCTTTGAGGGCAAAAATCTTGCGTGCTACATCCTGAAAAGAGATGGATCAACCAAAAAGATAATATGATATCTGTTGTTTGAAATACTTTCAGAAAAAGATAAGGCAATATGATTTTTAACTATACCTTATTGGAATCATCTGAAAGTGCATTCTCAAATGTTCCAAACGGAAGTGCGAGTGAGGTAGGTATCTTGATCCATGATGGAACTCTGTCTCGTAGAAATTTGATATTGCATGATTTTGAACCAACCTAAGAAACTCGGTGAAATGAAAATTCAAATGGTATCTTCCAAAATGATAAACCTTATATCTTCATAAAAATCTGGTTTTTACTTACCTTTTCATCAGTAAATTCCCTAGATGAAATCACATAGGTGCCACAAAACTTCTTCCCCTTTGAGACTACTCCCCGTGGAACAGAAGATATATAAATATGACGAATAGGGACATCAGCGTTGTTGCCATCACTGCATGTGATATAACTTCCGAGGTATTAAAAAATTATTCTCGCAGCGTAAAGAACAGTGACAACATAAGAGTTCGTTTACCTTATAACTAAGCCACTAGACTTTGTATGAATAGATATCGCTCTCCCTTCCTTCGACTTCAGATTCCTGAGAACATTCTGATCGAAGCATGTAGCGAAACATATCTGCATTCGACGAACTTAGGATGAGAAGACATATGCGTTCCCTTAAATAAAATGTAAAACTCCTTATCTTTTTTCTTTTTCTTTTGAAGCATGGTTTGATGATATATATATATATATTGAAGCAGAAAACAGTACATGCCTTGCTGTTTCTTGCTCTGATAGAGACATGAGACAAGACATCAATCATACTAGGAGTCAGCACAGCAATTACACCATCAGGGATCTCCTCTTCTCCTGTGACTTTACTTGCAATAATGACAGTTGGCCTTGAGTAGACTTTGTTCTGAACAGCGATCAACTCATTTACACAAACCAAAAACCCATATGCATCAGCCGAGCTGATAACCTGCCAACTGCTCAACCAGAACCATTTTGGTTCAGAGCAAAAAGAAAACAATAAAGGGTTCAGTGATCACCTTCGACATGGAATAACTCTGGATTATAGTCTGATATTCCAGCTCAAATTCCCAGAAAATAGCATATCTTACCAGCCTAAATTTGCTATTTTCCTGAGACAAGGATCAAATCTGTTAACAAGAGTTGATAGAACAGCTCCTGGTCCTGCTCTTATAACTTCTTCAGTGAAAACATCAATCTGAAAAAGAAAAAGAAACCAAAATCAATAAAATATATCAACTTTCAAACTTATTACATGCATAAAGAAGAAGCACTAGTTTAGTTTCAGAATACCCCATGCTTATCAACACGTAACAATTGACCAAGATAATTTGCGCTAGGCTGTATTAATCTAAAATAATGCTGGCATCTATCAGCAAGTACTAGTTGTAAACGGTCAAGGACCGCTTTTGTTTGCAATGCCCACTGAACATCATGGGCCCTGTAAGTCTCGCTGACACGGTACCAATCCTGAACGTGAAAGAGAAGCACGAATAATAGCCATGTAAGAATACTGAGAGTCAAACTTTGAAAGAGAAATGAGGCGAGTGAGTTGAAAGAAAAACAACATGCCTTTGTACAGAAGATAACTTCTTCATTGTTATAAGTAGATAAGCACAGATTCTCAAGCACCACGCAGATCACAAATATAATTTCCTGTTCTCGAGCAGTGAAAAAAGCAGATCAATCCGTATCTCATTCTCGGTGTGGAGACTTTATATGTTCAAACAGCAGAGAAAAAAAGATACCGGCGGGTTACTGAAGTTTAAAGAGGTGAGTCTCTTCTCTATTGTTGTTTTGAAACACGACTCCAAAGCGATGTCCAAAAATAGTAAATCTTTTGCTCTTGTACGAGGTGCTCTTAAAGCAGGGTGTAGCTCAATGCGAGCATCAACTAGCTTCTGCAGAAGTAAACAAGGGAAACAAAATTTAAGCCTAAGTATTAAATGGTCCAACACTAAGCTAATAGAAAGTAGATGTGCTATTAGAACCTCTATTAGGGGCTGAGCGTTATCTTCATGAACAAGCCTCTTAACTAAATTCAGTAGATCCTACCATACAATAAAAATGACCCATCTGTTAGGCTTTCTGATGTCTTTATAATGTATAAGTAACACAGTGACAAATATCTGTTCTGGAAAAATAGTATGAGGAAAGAGTGCCTGCAATCTGGGTGATAAGCCATTGACAGCAAAGACATTATGACCCTGAAAAAGAAAATGAAAGAATGAGGTATTACTCTCAACAAAGCTATGGTGATCAAAGTGAAGGTTTTAAAATAACTACCTTAGATGGAGAAAGGAACGTATCGATAGCAGACTCAAGGTCTGCACCTGAATGAACTGCCTACAAAGGCAGGCACGAACAGTTTGTTTAGTTAGAAACTCAGGATACAGCAAGTCGAGAATGTAAAATTGCGAAGCAATCATTTTCTTATAGAGGCCAGAAAAAAACATTATGCTTATATGCACAACAGTATTGGTGTTTAAGCTAATTAAACATTAGAGTTTTCTCCTGAGACTTCCTCAATGGATCAGGAAAAGAAACAAGGCTGCAAGTGGTAGCAGAAAATAGAGATGAGATTGCTATAAGTACCTTTAGTGTTTTCAAGTACATTGTAAGGTCACGGATGAGTCCGTCTTTAGCATCACTTCTGAAACGAGGCTCTGACACAATGGGGCGGTCATAACTTGCAAGCCTTTCTTTTGTGAGACCATTGGCCTTTAGTGTTTGCCAGTAGGCATCGATCCGAAAGTCAGATCTCACATAGTTTAAGAGAGCCTATGGCAGAAGAATAAAGACTCAATTAGAAATTCTGCAGGTATATATAGTCTTGGGAATAAGAGGCTGATACAACAGCCAAAACTAAACTTCATGAACTAGTTAGTTCATTCACATGCTCGGTTCTTCTGATTTACTAATATTCAAATGGAAGTATCTGAAGTAGTATATGTACCTCGCAAATGATCACATCGTCTGCGCTACTGTTGTTGTGCAACTTTTGGTGCCACTCTTCCATCATGCCGGATTTGCAGTGATTATTTCTCTACCAAAAGATAATAAAGAAAAAGAAAAGGTTAGAACGAAAAAATAACAGATAAACTACTCTAACAAGATTATGAAATGTTTTAGCTCCATAAATATGTTGAGCCATATACCTGAATAACAAGGATTTCATCACGGATTCTCTGCCCAACATCACCTTGACCTCCACGACCCACAAGTGCCATAGTTAGTCTCACAATTTCTCTCTTATATGGTTGCTGCAGATATATTTTCTCCATCAAATTGGTGAATCTTTCTAGTGCTTCACTAATTTCCCTGCATAAAAAGAGTCAAGGCATAAAAGGTAGCAAACAGAAAGAGTTGAGGCATAAGATCAAAAGAAGAAAGCAGGAGGAGTTCAATAAAAGTAGCCAATGAAAACTCTACCGAGGTTTCACGTTATAGTTCTTATTCCAGGTGAGATGCCTAGTGGCCATGAATTTCATCCACACCATTATACCAATACATCCACCTTCTCCTTCATCCTTACAACGCTCAGTCAACTCTGTTGCGATGTTGAACCTGCCAAGCTATGCTTATAAGAAGGAGACTTAGGTTACATAGAAACATTCACTCAACCTTCCAGGAATTTTGACTTACCTGTGCATCAATGATCTCTCAGCCTCTTTCTCTCGCTCAGAAATTTCATCAAGCAACCATTTGAGAAAATACTTTCCATCCACGTCAAGCTGAGGAGGATAAATATGTTCAAAAGTGAAATATATTGATAAAGATCGTCCCAACACTATCATTCCACTGATGGTACGATGACTACAACACTGAACTCACTTTACCACTGGTACTGTCCGATGATTTCAGGTTTACGGCGAAGTTGGCTCCATTATTGTTTAACCAGTGGCCTCCAGACCATATCACAAACTGGATACCAACAAATCCGCTTCGTTTAAAATCTATATCAACGACCTTTTCCAATGCAAAAAGATGAAACGTGTTAGTAGATTAAGATATCTTAGCATAGAAGTACACTAAAACAAAAGAGGATGATCTCTGTAACATATTCTCTGCAGGCTTCACCTGATAAGCATGGTCTCTACTCGACATATCGGTAAAATATGTTTGACATGCTCCGTGAACAATTTTTGACTTCTCAGGCAACACGTCAGGTGGTGGAGTCTATTTAGAGTTATGAAAGTGAGTCTCTTACTGGGAATATTGTGATAAGGAATATTTATACAGATGCAAGAACCTCTTACCAACCACTCTCCTGCAGAGGACTTTGCGACTCCCCAGTGAAGAACTGTTGGACCTGACATGTTTGTGGCAACCCATAAGCGACAATCTCCCTTAACATTTTTCTGGAGGACCTAATAAAAAAAAACACATAACCAATAAGTTATCTAGAGGTTACTGAAAACCACCAATAATAAAACGACTGTATGAACTAATTGTATTTGCAAACCGCGATTTCGTAATTTCTGACATGGAAGCTTCTCTGTGAAACTACATTTTCTTGGCCTACATATTTCTTCAAGAGATCTGCAAGGGCTGAACTTTTCACTTTTTCATTTTTAGTGACTGGTTCTGCATATTTCTGTAACCATTTCTGAACATCATGCTTCCGGCGATATGATGGCGGATGCAAATTCATTGTTTGATTTGGCTCACTGATAACTGCTTTCTCAACTGTTATTGAAGAGTTAGCCTGAAGATCGTCTATCGAAATTCCTCTAGCCAGGTCGGCTTGGAGCTCTCTTATTGCATTTTCATAGTCTATCTAAAATAAGACACATGCAAGAAGAGAGAGACAACACCTCATTTATAACTCATAGAACACATAGATGAGTAATAATGAGCAGATCAGCAGATATTAGATGGACCAAGTTCACCTGTTGTTCACGTGCAGAGTTTTGAGGTCGGCCTTTCCGCTCCCATATCTTATATGCTCTGCTCTCTATCAGATTCTTCGGTATCCGATGATGAGCGTGCAGATCGTTCCAAGGAATCTCAACACGGAAGTTTCCAGTATGCTGTTTCAACCTGAACCATTAGGCATCAAGGTGGAGATGTAAAGCTTCATCCCTCACAACTTCACAAGCATGACTCGGTTAATAGAAAGAAAGAAAATACGCACCATCTGTTACGGTTACCATCTTTCAAAACGAATTCAACTGCACGTACTTTTGGATCACGCAGCTCAAGGATCACTACATAAGCATCCCCACTCTGCAAATTGCGAGTACACAATTCGCAGAAAAAGTTCCGACTTCTAGAAAACCTTATAGATAAAGAACAACAAAGAAAAGGGTTATGCAGACCTTCACAAAGGGAGTCTGCAATGCACCTTGCTTCGAGGAATGTTCTGATGGGATAAACCAGTTGCTGCAGATAACACAAAAGTCAAAAACATAGAGATAATGTAAGTATTATTTCTTTATCCTAATAATGATCATCACTCACTTATTTCCTTCGTAAACACAACCCCAATGAAGAATCCATGTGCGAGTGCAGTTCTTGAGGTGAAACTCAGCTCTTACACTGCTCCCATTTGGCAAGCCAGTGACAGTGATCTAAATGGAAACGAAGATTAAGTCCAAAATATGATATTGTAAATTCCAGGAGGACAGAGGAAAGAACAGACCTGAAGCTCCATCCCTTCGATTAGCTGGAAGCGATGAGATTTCGAGGTTGCCATGGCAACTATTCATAAAAAAGGAGATAACAAGTCAACTCAACCACATGGAAAACTAATGAATGATCTCAGATAGTTTCGAATAATGAAAATTGAAGTTCCAATTGATCGACCATTGATCTCTTACTATCATCTTGAAACAGCATCAGAGTAGCAACAACACAACACTATATATAAGACTTTCATATTGATATGCCTTGGGTATTCATAACACATCAAAAAGCAAAGCAAAACTAATAGTCCACCCAGCAATTTTTCCATATGCTAACCTTTTTTTTTAATTTTGGCTCTCTTCACGAAGTTGAGCTGTTTTTATGCGTCAAACGAAACAAGCCTCCAGAATCTCTTCAAGAAACACACAACTAGTTTTCTGTATCAAACAGTATCAAAAACAGAGGTACAACATCAGAGAGAATTTGAGATAAGCAAACCTTTATAAACAGAAGGATCCAATTCACTTGGTGCTGACAAGACCACATAAAAGATGCCAAAATTGCCGTGTGGCTTTCAAACAACGGAGACAAAAAGAGACAGTAACCGCTCTGCTTCAAAGTTATGGAATCATAAAGAAGGAACTCTCACTGAAAGAAAATTTCAGGAATCGTATTCTCTTCTGCTTTGGTAAAGAAACACATCTGTAAAGGTAAAAAATAACAGTCATGCCATGCATATGACAGAAGTCACACTCCCACGCACAAGACAAACAAAAAAATAAAGAAAAACTCAAGAGTGAAAAGAGCGGAGAGATAGAAAGAGTTAAGGAGTAACCAAAAGCTTTGACACCAATCAGCTCCATTGAGACAAAATTTTGTACAAAGCCACTATATCAGTGAGATCCGGAAGTCGCAGATAAATATAAATTAAGGTTAATCTCAGGATGAATCTTAAGAACTTTCTCATAGCAACAGAGTCCCATATGTCTTTGGGCCGAAAATTTACATATAGGCTAAATTGAAGGCTGCAAATGGAGCTCAACAGATAACAAGTGCTGAGTTTACAAAGTGAGAAAAAAAAAAAAACTCAAAATCTATTACAAAGGGAGTGAGCATATTCTCTGCTGAGAATTTACATCTCACTGTGTGAGCAGCTTAGAGTCACATGCCACTATCTTCACCCGACTCACATTCTCTTGACGGTCGTCACTCTTGAACATTGCGTCCTGTAATATGAAGGTCCAGACGTTGTCACAGAACCTGTAAGTGTGCAGATGCCCCTGTACAAGAAATAAAATAAAGAAGAAAGAAGATAAGTATCAGGTTGTTTAATCTGTCAAAGTCACTTATCATGAGTGCAGCGTTTGATAAAAGGCTGTGGAAACAGTGTTTTGCCGTGGTTAGTATGTCGGAAGAGAAATTAGAGTCAATCATCAGAAACACTAGCACAAGAACTTGAGATTAGGCTGTATATATTAACACAAATCTGGATAGTCTTGAGGAAATAGATGTAAGTTCCTACTTATAGTCCAGATAACTAACTCCATATAACTTAATCTCAAGTTCAACTTTTTTTTAGCCCTAAGAAACCATATATGGGCTAGCTTCATCCTATTATTCATACATGACACCAAAGAAACTCTAATCCTGATAGAATTCAGGAAAGTGTTAGTATTTCCTGAGATAACCAATGTAAGCACTTACTTATCAAGCAGATAACTGAATCCATACAGATAAAATCAAGTTTGCCACCGAAAGAAACTCAAAACTAGATATAAATCATGAAACTTTTAGAGGTATCAAAAACTATTACTTGAGGTAGCAGCTTTGCTGAGACACGAAAAATTTCGCTCAAGTGTTAACAGAGACCAACTTTCCACTCTAAAACAATGTTCCGTGAGATATAAATATTTCATCAGGTTCAAACAGCAAAACCAAAACAAACGAACTAGAGCAAGATATGATTTAGAACTAACAATCACGGGCAGAAACCGGGAGTTTTCTTCTACCCAGTCCCGTTGAAAAAGATTCATTATTTCACAACGAAGGATAAGAATTCCAACAATACTGAAGCTCACCTTGATTGAAACCTTGGTCTTCACTTGGCTCTCAAGAGCTTCAGTCATGGACTACAAGGAGACACATATATCAGAAAGAAATGAAGAAGAAAGAAAAACCACAGAAGCAAACCAAAAGACGGGCAAGATCAGTCAAAGATGGGCTAAAAAAGAAACCTTGTCGAATTGAACAAGGACTTGGATAGCTAGCTCAGGGCTCAGCGTACCGCTCTGAACCATCTCGTCCAAAGTCTCCGTCAGACACATCCCGATCGTCGATCTCCTGTATAGCTCAAACGTCGCCATTATCTACTTCCCAAACGATCTGCCGAGAGAAAATCCGAGCAAACTCAAATCGTCGAATCGAATTGGCAACTAAATAAACAAATCGGGAATCTGAAAAGTTTTTCGACGAAATCAAAGAGGCAGACGAATCTAAGACCTCAATAGGAGACGAAATAGAAACGGTTTACCGATCTCCGGCGACGGGAGGAGAGAGATGGACGGAAAATGAAGGAGCTACCGTTGGTCGATTGCGAAAGATTTTGTCTCTTGAGCGGAGAAAAAATTTGGGGCTTTTATACCCTAGCTTTTGCAGGCAACTGTATATATAGGCAGCGATGGATCAGGGGAGATCAAAATTACGCCTTTACCCTTCCGTTTCTAATAAAGTCAAATCGAAGAAGGCCCAATACAAAGCCCATTAATGCTTTGTTTTTTCTTTCTAGTATAACTTTTTTTGGTTTGAAATCCATTAAGACGTAGTATATGATAATGATGTCTGTACAAAGGTAAACCAAGAAGCACACAATTTAGTGAAACTTTGAATCTGAACAAGGTTCTTCGAGGCGGATATAGTCATACATGAGACCATTAAAAGCACCAGCGGTGGTCAGGGCTTGTGTCAAGAACAAGGTGTTGTCTCCTTCGACAAGCTTCTCACTTGGTACATCCACGTTATAAAGTCTATAGATTCCATGTATTCCATGTCTTGCAATCGTGTTGTCGTGTCCGATTACACCAGTTGTGAAAAACGAGTTACTTTCACTCTCGTCCTCATTCATCCTCACCTGTAGTTCTGCTACATTTGCGGTTGCTAGTGCGATCCGGATTTTGTATGTGCTGTCTTTCTGCACCTTCTCGAGCTTGAATTTGATTTGCCACGTCGTTTTCTGATATGTGTCATCCCCTATTTTCCTGTATCCATTGTATAGATGTGAGGTTTCTTTTTCCTTTTTTGTCCATTACAACTTACACACGCATTCTACTAGATTTGCACTCGGATTCATAACATTCACAAACCATTGCCTCGTTGTTTTTACTCACTTAAAGAATGAGAAATGGTTCAAAATAAGATTACCTGGTAACGTGTGCAAAGAACCAATCTTTTGTGTAATCACTGACGCCAATGGTGAACACCAAATCTTCTTTAGGGTATAGTTCTGTGTATCTTTCCCATAGCCCGTATTGCCTAAACCTGCATAATTACAACCATACTTAACAATTAGGTCTCTACTTTTTTGTTTGTAGAAATTGGTTGACAAGTAAATGTACACACAAAGATTGGCCTTAAGGTTTTATAACCGAATCAAACCACCAAAGTTGTGATATCTTTGATCATGGGTTACCTATCAGGATGACCAATATATAATTTGTTGATGTATTTAGGATTTGGGTCTGGAACAAAGAACTCAGCTGCAGACCTGTCAGGGATTCCTATTTCCCACACCGTAGGCCCATCTCGGGGCGGTTCATACACGATACTGCTAACGTCAATGTCACAGCCTGGTTTTAAGTGCATAGCGTGACTAATGTTAATTCAGCATGCACTTCTTGACACATAGTAATCTATGATCTTGATTATAATGTTAAGTGTAAGAAAAAAGTTAACCTGCAGTAATGTTAATCAGTCGTTCGTATTGATAGTCTCCAATCCATTCTGTCACATAAGCATTGAGGTTATATTCACCTTCTCGGATATTGTTTATGGCGAAATAACCATCTGCATCTGCTTCTGTCCAGAACTGATATCCCTATATAGAAGGAAAATTGATGCAAGCATAAGTTCATTGCTTAAATAGATATTTCTATTATATGGTCCAAGAATACAATTTTCAGTCTCACCTTAGATTCTGTTTGCCAGGATCCAACCTCTCCAGGTGGAGTCAAACCTACGAAAGCACCATTTGCCGGTAAAAGTTCATCACTAAGCGATCTGAAGGAACCAAAACACATAAGAAAGAGAGAAGAAACAAAAAAACAGTGAGTTGATTGATAACAAAATGAAGAAAAGCAGAGCAAATGATGTGGTGATTACAGAATGTGAGTGCTTACTTGTCGCGTATTAGTAATCTACCGCTGATGCAACCACGCTTATCGGACAATGCAAAGTCTTCTGAAGCGGGGAAATCGTAAGGCCAGCTTTGGACTTCAATTAACATCTAATTAAACACCAGTCCATATTAAGGTTATATTTCATATTTTCATATAAGTTTCAACATGAACAAAAGGAGAAGGTTGGTTTACGAATGAACCTGGGTTTTCGCGTCTTGCCATAGCGAAAGAGGATCAGAGGTTTGGTCAGGCAAACAGTTGAGATAAGTAAACACAGGACCAAACACTTTCTTCCATGACTCCCCTGCTTTTACCTTCATCACCATGTCCTCACCGGCGTAATGAGCACTTATAAACATCTGTTTGTAAACAATCATTGAGTTTCAAAAGGCTAAGCAAGAACCATAATCATAGATAAGAGGTTGGTTCCAACATGTTATTAGGAGGAAGAAAGAAGAAAACATACAGCGAGACTGATTGGACCAACATGGGAAGTAAGGTTCTGTTTCGACAAGCCACCTGATCTAAACTCATTGCTAGGAATGATTTGCCAGCAACCCACACCTAGGTCCTGCGAGATCCATCCGTGTACTTTAAGATCTTTGTTCTCACATGAATACTCGTATTTGTCATCAACCTCTCCTTTGAACTCTTCTTCAACAGGATGAACAAGAAGAACAGCTTCAGGATAAGCCAAAGGTCTTCCTCTTTTACCCATTCTATCTTCTGGAAGCGGCATTTTCCTTTGCCTGTTATCAGCGACCGCCATATAGCGAAACCTGACATAACAACCTTTAAGTTCACTGATATCAGCTTCAAGGGAAAATTACGATTTTTGAACATTAGTCGCTTACTTGTCTTTACGAAGCTTGTAAACAATCCTTGTCTGAGGCAAGTTAAAAGCTGGCCATTCAGCTAGATGCTCGAATATTCCGTATGAGTAGAATCCAGTTACATTTTTACGCATTATGAACCTGAGTTATGCAAATCCAAATCAATCTCTCTGTCACTGTCACACATATGTGTCCATGTGTATAATATGAGATACCTCTTGTCGACATTAATGGGAGCAATATGGTCTTGGAGAGAAGAATCCCATTTCCTTGCGAAAGAAATCTCGACCAGTTCCTCATTTTCCACTACTACTTCAAAACTTGTGCCTTTGATCCTGCCTCAACCACATTTATAACTATATATAAATACTTATGTCAAGACGCTATCTATATGCCTGATCGATGCATACTTACCGCTCGGATTTCCCTGTGGTTCCAGGCGTCCCATACTCGCTCCAAACAAGGTCCCAGTACCTGAGTTTTGTCAAAACATACCGTATGTTGTATGGTAATATAAGATTGATCCATGTATATAGACAACGTATCCACAGAAATATTCAATACTACGTACCCTCTATCATAGTCTTCATTGTGACTTTCTAGTAGATTGTTGACATCGTGGTATGAGATTCCAGTGACAAAACCATCCGGCTTTGATATGGTCACTTCGACTATACCATTTTTCATCACCACCTGCTTTTGCATTATTCACACACATATTGACATATAGATGTACATATAGATGAAGATATATATGTAAGGAGGGAGGGAAAGAGATATTACATTGTTTTCTTTGACATCCAACTGCACAGAAGCTTGGTCCGACATCACTTTCTCTCGCTCTCTTTCTTTCTTATGTGTTGTGAGAGATATAAGGTCGAAGCTTTTGTAGAGAAATAATCTGTGTATAACTTTGATCCATCTTCAACTTGTAAAATATGTTTTGATTCTTCTTCAAGATTAGACAAGTGGTATCTTTAAGCTTCGAGCATCTTTAAAATTACTTTTATGGTTAGTACTTGCATATCTACATATTATTCCGTTTCACTTTCATGAGTGGGGGTGCCTTTGTGGGTTCTCTCACGCAAGCAGTTACATCCGTATACCCAAAGTACACGTTTTACATGTAATATGATTTAGTGGAAACCATGGTCCCACAGAATGTCACATCACTTAAATACTTGTTTAATGCTAATATATTCTACGTAGAAGAAGTAATTATATTCATATTTAGCATTCGCTAAGTCGATGATACATAGTCTCACATTTGTGTTTAGAATCCACCGAGTATTTATTTGTACGTATCAATTTACAAGCAATCTTTACATGTCTTGCGTTACGTCATCTAAACACACCCATTCCCTTTGGTCTTTTGTGTTGCAACATGAACTGGATGAATGAGAGAAAACTAGTGACAACAAGTCAGAAGATACACCTTTCGTTCACTTTGCTCTTTCATCGATTAACACACTTTTTCCCTTTTTTCATCCTCTTTAGTTCTTGCGAAGGACCTTGCCAGAAAATCATTCCTACTTGCTGCATCCATCATTTGCGTTTATTCTGAATCAGATAAACTAAACCTGGAACAAAAAGGCTCACACACAACTATACTCGGAAGTATCACATTTGTTGCATTAGCAGATCATTGGTCCAAAATACAATAACTTCACAAGCTGAAAATATTCTAACCTTCTAAGGATGTAAATACCATTGTAGTGGATGCTTCCTAAAATCACCATTTCCATTTACCTCCATGAGAGTCACCTCGCACATCTAGACCATCGATGAGAAGGGAATAACAACCCGGCACCGCCCCCACTCCCCAATTTTTTATCAATTAAACTAGTGTAGCTAACTAGTGCAAGATACAAATTCTTAGCTATATCCAGACAGATGTTTGACATCTCTTAGGCAAAATGTGTGTCCAAAGTGTAACGAATTGGAGAATCGCCATGAACTGAGTCCAAATACAAATGAAATTATGTATGCAGATCTGGAAAAGTCACGAATGTACTTATGCGATAATTTTTATACCTAATTCCTCAAGGATCAGATTCTAGATGGAAAAAGATAGAACAGCTTAGTCGAGAGGTAAGCGTGGCTCTAACGGCTGTGTCCTACAGGCTAGACCTTGCTCATTGGACGGGGTTTGGGGAAATGTTCACCTAATTTCTTAATTTTCTCGTGGCCGGGAGGATACAGATATACTTCACAGAACAACGTATTTCCAGCTGTAGAAGCATTTGATATATAGGATTACTTTTAAAAGGGTGGTGTTATATGTTGAACAGGAAAAAATGAGCATCATACTTATAAAAGTTCTAGAGGTTGGTTGGGTGAACGGTGCAATCAGAAAATCCCTTCTCACAAATGGTCTAGACATAGGAGACAACTCGAGCGAACCTGTCAGTCTTCAGTTTAGTCAAACGGGCAGCCCCATACTTAAATGAAGCACTGCATTAACAAAGGCAGATGAATGTCAGAGTGAAGTTCACGTTATAAAGATTTGTCGATATAAATATAAAATTCATGTATTGCTAGTTTATGCAACAGCAAAGTACACCTTTTATCTTAATCATTTAAAGGAAAAAAAAATTGAATTGCTTATCTCCAATAAATAGACCTCCTAATTTATTTTCAGTGAAACAAGTTCCATTCACTTCCTTCTTCATCTAAGCACCCAACCTTCTGCATCTCTAATTGAGATTCTATTCAAGCAATTGCTTTCTCAAAGAAGTTGCATTTCACATTTGGATATTTAGAGGCTATGAACACAGATAAAATTAACTATCCTATATTGCTGTCTAAAAGAGGCTCTACCACTCCCAAGGTGTTTTCAACTCTCACCTTGAGCTATAGTGGGTTGATTTGGCCTATTCTACTTCTCTTATCATATGGTTGTTTAAAAAGTATAATTGAGGAACAATCAACGTTTACTGACAAGGAACACAAAGATCAAGCTTTAATTCTCAGAATTGCTTCCAAATAAATCATCTCCACATCGAGAGGCATAGTGAGTGTTCAACTTGATATGCCATATTAAAGGGAAAAAGAAGATCATATATACTCAAACAAACATCAAAGCTCTCTAGTGGTGTTAATTAACAAAAAGAAAAATATTAAAGAATTTAATGATACTTTCAAACTCTTTCTAGGTACCGTATGACAATGCAGGAAAATGAAATCAAAAACCCGCAAGAGAGTCAATTTCATTTACTGTGTTTATTTTTGATCAATTTCGTTGGTCAAGACAAAATAATTAGCGTTCATTTTATGCTCATAACTAGCATTAAGCTGTTCATTAGTGAAAGGAACATAGACAATCAGCAAATGATAACCACAATACTTGCACAAGGACAAGGATCATGCATTATTATGTGCTTTTTATTTAACACACGGATCTAACAAAAGTAACCAAAAAACAAAAGCAGCACTAAAGAAGTACGATCAAAGGGTGTTAAAAAAAATTATTTCAAACAAATATGCATCAAACAAAGGCATTAATGGAGATGAGAAACCACACCTGAGAAAAGGAGACAGATCCATTTAAGAATGATAAATCTCTCACCCATGAGCGTTAATCTGCACATGCAAACCAAAATTAATAATACAAAAATAGAAATTTTGTTGAGTCATTTCCTTGGAACAGTAAAAATCAAATCGGCAGGTCGGAGATTTTGATAACCAGAGCTCATGCAGCTGATCTATCAAATCGACTATTCAAACTAGAGAGAGAGAGATCTCACGGACAAAACAAAAACGATTCAACAGAAAATGGCATATATGTGGAATAAAATTGCAAGTTAAGAAACGAGATACACGGACTCAGACTAACCCACCAAGTAATCGAAGGTTAGGAAGTGACTCGTCTGAAGTAGCGATTCCTCTCCGTCACGAGATCCCCCTGAAAAATCAATGGGAAACCGTCGGGGAACAAAAAGCCGTGAATCGTGAGGATGCATTGATTGAGAGAAAGAAGAAGAAGACGAAGGCGCTAGGGCAAGAGAGAGGGATAAGAGTGAGAGCGAAGAAGGGAAGAAGAGGAGAGCACGGAGAATACTAAGGAGGCGAGAGAGGGTTTTATATAAGTAATGCAAGAAAGAATGAGCTTAATTTAAAACTTAATTATTGGTTAGTGCGTTAATCAGATTTCGATTACATTTATATATAATTCAATCTGAGAGTGAGACATGTAGGGCTTCGAATTCTGGCATAAAGCCGTAGCACAGGCGGCTCGTGCTGCTTCTCCTATTATATAAACAAACAAACGAAAAAAAAAAATCATCGCTCCGTTTCGTCGGCTCTAGTCCTTCTTTGTACTTGGACTTGGGTCAGTGGCTGGCTACATTCGGCTCACGATATCCTTTGAAACACTAATTGGAAATAACTTTATAAAATAACAAATCTAATCATTTTTTCGTCATACCAATATGTATTATTAATTGCATATTAAAAAAAAAAACAACTGAAAATTGACATATATTAGAATTTGAATTGCATTTGAATGCTTTCATGTTAATCCATGTAATAAATCTTAATATATTTGACTCAAAATTTAGTGCAGAATTTTAATAAATTTATATGTATAAATATGTTGGAATTTAATTTTGACATTTAAGAGTTTTTGTTGGAATTCAATTTCTGACAATGCAAGAAAATAATATCGTATATTTCGTGGTGCTGTTATCTTTTACTGTATATTTCACTAATTATATGAAAAATGATATACATTGTATTACATCACCATCAGAAGTAAAATTTACATGTCATATGTAAAGGGAAACTTTAGACAAAAAAAAAATATTAGTCGTGGAGATTAAAAAAAAAAATCATTCGAGGAGATTAAAAAAAAAAAAAGGGAATAAAATTGTTAGTGATTTAGGGTATGTCGGCCAAGCCGGACGAAGGCAGGTCGTCTTAGCTGACAGTCAATTTTAATTATTAATGTGAACCGAAAAAAAAAAATTAAACCAGAAAAGAAAAAGAAAAAACAAAGAAAACAAAAGAAGTAACGCGAAGCAAGAAGAAAAAGTGGAAACGACACATGTCCAGCTCCAAGTTGACCATATAGACCAAATACAGTTAAAGCTTTAATTAGTTGTCTCCTTTAATGAATACAAAAATGGTCACGTTTCTTTTCTAGCTCTTTCCGGATCTGTCAGCCTCCTAATTTTTTACTCTTACTTTCCTTTTTCCTTGTGTGTGTGTACCATATTCTATTTCTTTTTCCCATATTCTTAATTATATATTTTCATGTATTCTATAAACTAATCCAGATTTCGCTGGTTTGTCTTTCTTCGATGGACCACATAGATTCTAGAAATTTCCAGATATAGATTAAGATTTTCTTTTGGCGGAATTTTAAATTTTTTATTTTCTTGTGGCGGAATTTTAAATTTAAAAATCATAATTTCAGAAATCTGAAAAAAAAATTGCTCCAAATCTTAAGCAAAAGCTGAAAAGGTTAGACATTTATATAGGACTGCATATATCATGATGTTCTGCATTGCATAAGTTTATAATATAACTTGATTTTCCTTAGACGGAAAACTTGAATCTGAAATCTCAGTTCAACTAGTTTATCTTCTCGAGGTCATTTCCATGTGGGGTGATGAAAGTAGCCAAACTGTACGAGTGCGATCGACCAATTTCCCCATTTTGGAGCCATTGTTGGTGCATATTATCCGCTTTTTATCGAGTACTTCGTGACTATCCCGTTCTAACGAGACACATATTCTATCGTCCATGTGACTGTGTGTGCACGATAGGAGATTTGTACTAGAGGCCATACTTAAAGAGTTATGAGTGTTCCCATGCATGATAGCACGTTCATTCATCGCGTTCTAGATATGTATATATATATATATATTGTATTCGTTCTCACACTAACTAGTCATTTTACATGAAGATGATACTATCCCACACTTGAATTTAGTGCCGGAAAAAGCCATTATCGTCAAAGTGATAAATTGTGGGAACACCGGTCGCAATCCAATTAACAACGGTCGAGTTCCTCAGCTCGCAGTCCCATCGCCTCATGAATCCCGAATGGAAGTCCTTTGGTTCAGTTCGGTTCCCTGCTATTTCCACGAAGGTTTTGACCTCGGTTGTTTCTAGTCCTTGTAAAATCATTTTACCGGAAAAGACATTTAACGCAACATTGCAAGTTTCTCTTGTGCACCATGATAATTTATATGACCTCCTTTTATGAACCACAATAGTAACTAGTAAGACTGGTTTACAATCAAGTATTCCACAACCGTTGCATTGGTTCTTTGTGGATTGTTTCATGATGATGGCTTTTGAGGTGGATGTGCTATCCAACATACATGCAAGATACGACCGAGAATCAATCTGATAAAGAAATCGATGTAATCAATTCCTTTTAGAAATATGATTACAAATCTATCAAAACTGATGCGTGTTATCATATTTATGATATAATTATTTCATTGTTAGGTTTGGATATTCGAATTTTGTAGGTATTTTACTCGTCTTTTGAGATGTTGATCCAGACATGGCGAATAACCTAAACCTTTTGTTTTATTAATTTTTGTGTGGAAATCCTAACAATATTCGATATACATAACTGAATTTAGTCTTGTTTCTTCTATATACCTCATCTGTGTCTCTTATCATATATACATTTGCCTAGTAATGAAGTCAGTAATAACAAAGTTATGTGCGCTAATGGTTTATATGGGTGGCTTCTTCGGCCACTGTGTAGGCGGGATTTATTATCCAATATTAAACCAAATGTGGCACAAGTAGGCCATACAAGAAGCAACTTGCCATATCAATTCGTAAAGAAACACACATATAGTTTAGTTGACGGAATATATCATTTGTTAATAATTTCTTAAATATATATTAATTAAATTTTCAAAAGCAAAATGGAAACTTTAGTTCGAATCATAGAAAGATGTGTTGTGTAACTTGCACTAGTTTAAGCAATGAAATAGAAATCAAAATTGTTACTAATGTCGAATTTCTTCGTCGTCACAATCAAGAGAAACAAAAGAATTTTAATAAATTTTTATATAGATATATAATACGAAGCATGAAGTACCAAGTTGCAGCAGCTACTTAATTGGTTATATGTTTATGGTGTTTTATATGAACCAACTTGTACAGTACAAGTTGTAATCGTCTTTTTGCCCAACCCTAAGTCATAAACAACTATAGATTTTGTGAAGCCGGAAGAACCACGACCACTTTAGGTTGCCATAAAATAATATAGAAATGTAACAACGACGATGATGACTGGGGATCGTGATGATGTATTATGATGGTTATAATAGTTTAAAGTCTGAAAAAAAAACATATCAAGACTGTTAACCATTATGTGACAATTTTTGTATTACATATACATGTTTTCAATAACATTTAATATAACGTTATAATTTATTTTATTTTGAACGAAATAAAGGTCAAGCAACTTATGCTAATTAAGTTTTCCAAACCTCAATGGTCTTGGCTGCAACAATCATCTTGGACTTTGAGTTAGGTTTCTAACATCGTATTCCAGTTGGAAAGAGATGATAATATACACTATATACACTGATAAATACTAATAGAATGTACTAGCGTTTTTTCTAGTATTTGTCTTCCAGTTTAGTGGAAGTTCGAAATTATTGAGGATTGACCATTAATTAAGCTAAATCAACCGAAGTCAATAAAATGCTAGCTTCAAATCGGAAAACATTATAGATCAAGGATTTTAAGATTTTCTATAAAAACAATAATAAACAGTAGTCCCATTACTTGGTTCGCATCTGATGGGCACCTGCAGAAACTCGGTGAGTTATTTAGTGAAATATTTGATTCGAATATCAGAAACATATTTATGGCAAAGTTGATTATTCTCACATCAAAGGAATAACAAAATGTCAAACCCAATGGGTTGCCGAATAAAATTATTCAAGCCTAAGTGAATATAATGCAAAATATTATTCTCGCATTAAGGAATAATAAAATGTCAAACTCAATATCATTTTTAATTCTTGTATCATGGTCGACGAATATTATTATTCATGCCCAAGTGAATAGTACAATAGCTGGGGATAATTATTATGAAATATGTGGAATGATTGATTCGTGATGGTGGTGTTTGTTATAAGAATTTTCAATTTGCTTAATTTTAGTGACTGAAATTAGAGAAAACAGTTTGACCGATAGAGAATAAACTACATATTTCGTATGTTAATTGATGGCTTCTTAATGTAGTCGTGAGAGATGATTATGTGGGGAAGCGAGTGTGTAGGGCTGTAGGCCCTGAGAATTTATGTCATAGAATACTATGGTGCATGCATATATATGTTATCATTTCATCGTCATGGTATAATATTTTTTTTTTTGGTAAAATAATCATGGTATAATATTGATATTGCGGAAGAATATAACGTAGATGCAGAGCCAATATATGACAATTTGAAGGTTTGAAGGCCAAAAAAAAATTAAGTAGAATATTCTTTATGGGATGAAATGTAGAAAGTAAAATATAGGGTGGACTGCCTAGACCCCTATATATTATGCTGCTTCCACACAATTCCCCTTCATACTGTCAAACTCTTCATATTTTCTTATAAACTATCAATTTTAATTAGAAAACCCTCTAGACTTATTTTCTCTGCCCAATTCCACCTACGAAATCCAAAAATAAAATTGTGTTTGATTATGTTAAATAGCTTTTAAGAGAATAGTGATTGCGTTATGTTGACGTCGTTTTGAATTTTTTAAAAAATCATAATATTACACAAAATGGAAACTTGAACTCATGACCACTGACTAGGCCACACATGTAAACAATCACTATGACAAAGTGTTTTTTTTTATTGTAAGTACTACTAACATATACATATTTATATATAAAACAGCAAAATCTCATTTTTTCGCAAAAGCCACGAAATTACATTTTTCTGCCAAAAGCGCAAATTCTCATTTTTCAACTAAAACTATAAAATCTCGTTTGATTGGAAAACGATATTTTGCGGTTTTGGTGGAAAACGAGATTTTGCGGTTTTAGCGGAAAAAAAAAATTTGTGGTTTCTGCAGTAAAAACGAGATTTTGAAATTTTAGTAGAAAATGAGATTTTGCGCTTTTGAAAAAAAAAAGAAAGAGATTTTGTGGTTTTTTCGAGAAAAACAAGATTTTATAGTTTTAGAAATAAATATATATGTTAGCTGTACTTACGATATAAAGCTCTTTGTCATAGTGGTTGTGAACATGTATGAGTTTTAGTAAGACGTCATGAGTTCAAGTTTCTATTTTGTGTAATATGATGATCTTTTAAAAATATTCAAAACGACGTCGTTTTAGCATAACGCAATCGCTATTCTCTTAAATGCTATTTAACAGAATCAAACGCAATTTTTTTTTTTAATTTTGTAGGTGGAACTGGGAGGAGGAAATAAGTTTGGAGGGTTTTTTTAATTAAAATTGATAGTTTATGGAGAAATATGAAAAACTTGACAGTATGGAGAAAATTTGGGGAAGCAGCATAATAGAGAGGAGTTTAGACAGTCCACCCTAAAATATATAACTAAATTTAGTCAATTAGATTAGTCAATTAGTTAATTTGTTGCATACTTAACAATTTAGTATTTTGTAGATAAGTCAAAAGTATAATTTTTCGATAGAGTTGCATGAATTTAGCGGCGCAAATGATGAAGAAAATTATTTCCCACACTGAAGGAATCAAAACACATAAGAAAGAGAGAAGAAACAAAAAAAACAGTGAGTTGATTGATAACAAAATGAAGAAAAGCAGAGCATAATGATATGGTGATTATGGAATGTGAGTGCTTACTTGTCGCGTACTAGTAATCTACCACTGATGCAACCACGCTTATCGGGCAATGCAAAGTCTTCCGAGGCAGGGAAATCGTAAGGCCAGCTTTGAACTTCGATTATCATCTAATTAAACACCATTCCATATTAAGGTTAGATTTCATATTTTCATATAAGTTTTGACATGAACAAAAGTAGAAGGTTGGTTTACAAATAAACCTGGTTTTTCGCGTCTTGCCATAGCGAAAGAGGATCAGATTTCAGAGGTTTGGTCAGGCAAACAATTGAAGTAAAAACAGGACCAAACACTTTCTTCCATGACTCCCCTGCTTTTACCTTCATCACCATGTCCTCACCGGCGTAATGAGCACTTATAAACCTCTGTGTGTAAACAGTCATTGAGTTTCAAAAGGCTTAGCAAGAACCATTAATCATAGATAAGAGATTGGTTCCAACATGTTATTAGGAGGAAGAAAGAAAAAAAAAAAACACATAGCGAGACTGATTGGACCAACATGAGAAGTAAGGTTCTGTTTCGACAAGCCACCTGATCTAAACTCATTGCTAGGAATGATTTGCCAGCAACCTACATCTAGGTCCTGCGAGATCCATCCGTGTACTTTAAGATCTTTGTTCTCACATGAATACTCGTATTTGTCATCAACCTCTCCTTTGAACTCTTCTTCAACTGGATGAATAAGAAGAACAGCTTCAGGATAAGCCAAAGGTCTTCCTCTTTTACCCATTCTATCTTCTGGAAGCGGCATTTTCCCTTGCCTGTTATATATCAGCGACCGCCATGTAGTGAAACTAACCATGTTTCAACCAATAGAAAATTAAACTGCATAATTAATTTAATAAATTTTACATTGAAATTCTAAAACTACATTTATTTTGTAACGAAAAATATTTTCTAAAACGAAACTTAATATGAAACGGATGGAGTACATTCTTAAGCAAATAATTGTTTTATCATTTTAGATTATATTCATCTTCACCTCTCAAGTCTGCACAATTTTATTTTGTAATTAACCAAAAACATTGATTTTGTTTGGACAAACCAAAAACGTTGTTCAACATAGTAAATATGATGGTCTTATTTCCCTTATAAAACTACACTGAACATATAAGCAAATGCAGAATAAAATCTTCTCTAAAATCTTTTTATTCACACATTCCTTTTATTGTGAAAGAACACAAATTGATTTTCTCTTCTTTATTCCCATTTTGGTAATCAAAAAAGCTTATCTCTTGTTCTGATCACAAGACTCTTATCTAATCAAGAACTTCAAAAATCTATAAACATCCACAGTATCTCATAAAGCATATTCATTCAGTTGAAGCAAAACATTTTTGAGAGAGATGGAGAAGAAGAGTGGACATGTATTGGCAGTGCCATATCCAGTGCAAGGACACATCACACCGATCCACCAATTCTGTAAACGACTCATCTCTAAAGGTCTCAAAACCACTCTTGCTCTCACCACTTTCATATTAAACTCCATCAAACATGACCCATCTGGTCCAGTCTCCATAGCCACCATCTCCGACGGCTACGACGATCTTGTGATGTAAACATCCAATCTGATGTAAACATCCAATCAGAACAAGTGCCACCAACCGTATTGGAAGGCCCCATGACAAGGTCCAAGTCCAAGCAACTAAGAAGGAGATTCAATGCAGCTGTACAAGCCCACATCTACTCCTTGGAGCCTGAAGAACTCGGCTGGATTGATCCCAAAGAAGAGACCGAGCATGAACAAATGCCAAAAGGACAAGTCCACCGTGTGAAGAACCTAAAAGTTACATCCGGAGAGCTATCACCTAATACTATCATCAAGAACCTAGCTGAAGACTTTGGACAAATCAAGATAAGTGAAGAAGAAGCTATCAAGATCAAGCATCAAGAGCTTCAAGACCAAGACAACTCGGAAGCTACTTCAAGCGGTCGTACTTACACCTTCAGGGAAGCTCACACGCTAATCCATTCAATCAATCAGCAAGGTAAGTCAGGCAAGGTTTATAATTGTTATACTGTGCTTGCAGGTGAGTCTGGAGCTTCCAACACTTAGTTTTATTTCTCGTTTTCTTTGTTTTAAGCATCCGAACTCTAATTTTCCATAAATGGCTCCATGTTGAACGCCTTGTAGTTTGTTTCTTTCTTTACTTTAAACGTCCTGTTGTTTTGAGTCATTTTTGTTGTTTTAAGAGTCGAACCCTAGAAGGTTCATGCTGCTGGACTATTTAATAAAGTCCCTTCACAGCCTTGTAGCCACCACTTTTTGCCTTGATTAATATATGAGTCAGTTTGCCCTAGAGTAAACCGAGAAGAGAATTCTCAAGCACTTGTTCTTGTTCTTGTTCGTGTGATTCGTTCAAGAGTAGGAGCTGCACCGTATCAAAGGAAGAGCCAACTCCTTTGTGTCGTGATTCAATCCACCATCGCATCCCATTCATCGATCCAGCACAAGAGAAGCGCTCGCTATTGTGTAGATCTCCACCTTCGACCATCAACTAGCCAAGAGAAAGAGTGATCATCATCTCAAGGCTCCATCAATCTATCCTTCAGTATAAGAACACCACCGGTTCTTATATCAGTTTGGTATCAGAGCCAAAGTTCCCAAACTTTGGTTCCTTCTATCCCTTAACGCGTTTCTCTTTGTTTCTTGCTGCATATGTTTGTTTAGCTTCTTGTTTGCATCATCCAAATCAAAAAAAAAAGAATAGTTGTTTTCGTTTAGTTGGTTGTTGCATCCATAAATCCAAAAAAAAAAGGAACCATATAGATCATTCGTTTGTCATACTAGGTTGTTAGATCGGTTTGATTAACTTGTTAACCACTTGTTAGTCTTGCTAGTCTTGAATCCGAGCATCCTTTGTTGCATCCATAGTTGCTGCCAACCATTTCTTAGTTCCTTATGTTAAATCGAGCATCCAAACCTTGCATTGCATATTTCCTTTTCTGTCTTGACCACATTTGTTTATTTCCTTTTGTGTTTGCATCGCATCTCATTCTTTCCTTTCTAGTTTAAACCGCATAACTTAAAAAAAAAAGAGCATTGTTTCTTTTCTTTTGTTTCAATTACTTTTGTCATACTTGGTATCTTTGATTTCTTTTTTGTTTTTGTTGAGTACAAGACACACAAGAGAACGAAAAAAATGGGAGCCAATGGACCACAGCCTGATGTCTTAGCTCAGATGATGGCTACCTTCCGGGAAGAGATGCAAGCTCTTGGACACCAACTAGGAGCACACATTGATCAACTTGAGCGACAGCCAAGGAGGCAACTCATCCGCAATGTGTTTGCAAGAAACAGAGACACTGATAGTGAAGAGACCCATGAGGATATGCCGGACTTGGAAGATGATCAGCTGGATCAAAACCAAGGCCAAAGAAGGAGGAGACAAGATCCTCTTCTCAACAACCGAGATAGAGAGGTAAACAATAGAGGCAAGAACCATGAGATTAAAATACAACCTCCTACTGATATTATGTATTTTTAACGTATTTTGATTTGTTTTTAGTATTTCGGTTTGAGTTTTGATTTGCATCTTTCGTTAGTTTTTCGAGTCTTTTCTATTGTTTCGAGTCTTTTTACAGATTTTATGGAGTTCCGAAGGAGTTTGGCGTTTACGAACATGTTAAAGGCGAGTTAATGTGGAAAACACGAGAAAATGACCAACTGAAGAGAACGACCGTTCTTGGTGTAGAACGACCACGGAGAACGACCGTTCCCTCAACTGAACGGTCATTCCTCACCTCACCTACCTTGCTGACAAAAGCCAGAGAATGACCGTTCTCTCCAGAGAACGACCGTTCTCTCCAGAGAACGACCGTTCTCTCCAGAGAACGATCGTTCCCAAGCTCACCTACTCCACCAACAACCAAGCACGGAACGACCGTTCTCCACCAAGAACGACCGTTCCCCGATTCACCAACACCCACCTACTTCGATCGACCAACTAGAACGACCGTTCTCTCCAGAGAACGATCGTTCCCCGTCTTACGTACTCTCCTACACCTTGGCCTATATAATGGACTCACTCTTGATGCTTCAAACCACACCATCTTCTTCTCCCACTCTTCTCTAGCTTCTAAACATTGCTTCTTCTCTCTTTTAAGCTTTAATGTTTATGTTTTTATCAAGTTCTTATTAATTTCCTTTAAGATTTAAATATTTATGCTTTAATTAAGTTTTACTTTCAGTTCTTATTACCTATCTTTGTGCTTTAATCAAGTTCTATTAAGTTTACTTTCAGTTCTTATTATCTATATTTATGCTTTGTTCAAGTTCTTATTAAGTTATTTTCAGCTTTCATTATTTATTCAAGCTTTTATGATGAACTCTATAATCTCTATGTTTTCTTCTTCTTTAATTATGTCTGAGTAGATCTCATAGTTAGGTTAAGGTTTGTCAAAGGAATTCATGAGCTTTAAGGTTAAACACAAATAGGCTATCCAAATCAATGCCTTCACCTTTGTTGTTCTTAATGCTTAGATCGAATTGATCACTTGATTTTATGATATTATGTTTAACTTAGACAGCGAGAGTTGCTAAGTTGCTAGAAGAAACTTGGGTGAGCAATTTATTCATTACCTGCTAGAGTAGATGTAGTGGAGAATTGTGAACAAATCAAACTTATCTTTAATGCTTGTCTACGATTTCTAGTGCCAGCGAGAGTTAAGATTTCTAGGTTGATAGACAAAGATATTGATACCACGAGAGTGGATTGATATTATCTTAGTGTTTGAGTTCTAGACTTATGCTTAATCATTGCCTGAATAGTTGTTTGATCCTTTGCTCTGAATCTCCTGCGATATTCCTTGACCTAACGCTTGTTTAATATTATCTTTACAACCGATTTTACTTTTATTACTTACTATTTACAAAACCAAAAACATAATTGAATTGTCTTAGCTTTTGATTTAGGTCATTATATCAAAGTGTGAAACTGGTCTTCGTGGGATCGACCCCTAAATACTACTTCGTATGTTGTGCACTTGCAATAGGAAATAAGGGTTTAAAACTCGTGTATCACCTACCTTTTCAGGTAAAGCCGATCCAGAAGCTTACATGGATTGGGAGCGACACATGGAGTACATCTTTGAGTGCTATGGATACAATGAGCACAAGAAGGTTGCCATTGCCGCAGCTCAACTCACCGAGAATGCTTTGTCTTGGTGGGATAGAACACTTGCCGAAAGGAGAAGGTAACGCTTCCAGGCTATAAACCGATGGAATGACATGAAGTACCTCCTACGCCAAAGGTATGTGCCTGAACACTATCATAGAGACTTACAGAAATGTTTTTGTAAGTTGGCACAGGGAAATAGGTCAGTTGATGAGTACTTCGAAGAGTTTGAGAAGCTAATGAACTCATTGGAGCTGGAGAAATCCGAGGAAGCCTTGATGGCTCAGTTTGTTGATGGTCTTCATGATCGGATTGCACGCAAGGTGGAACGAGCTCAGTATCGCAACTTATATGAGCTACTACATCTAGCGGTTCAAATAGAGAGTCAGATCAAGAAGAAGACATCTTACTCCAACCGCAACAAATCAAATCAACCATGGGCTTCAAGTAGCAACAAAGTTATGGACAAAGGAAAAGCGGTTGATTATGATGCACGGAATAAAGACAAGGCTAAAGAAGTAGCCAAGACCAATCGTGCCGAACCAGGTAAGACCACTGCTTCCAATCAATCCCGTTCACGTGACGTTGTTTGCTTTAAGTGTCAAGGTAGAGGACATTATGCACGAGACTGTCCAAATCGAAGAGTGATGTTCATCACGGCCGATGGAGGTTACGAGTCTAAGGATGAAATGGAGGGAGGTGAGGAGAGTTCAGAAGAAGACATTGAGTATCCGGACACAGGAGAGATGCTTGTCACTAGGCATGTGTTGCTGAACCACCATGTAGATCAAGCACAACGAGAGAACCTGTTCCACACTCGTTGCACCATCATTGATAAGGTTTGCAATCTTGTGATTGATGGAGGCTCTTGTGCTAATGTTGCTAGCAAGTTTATGGTAGACAGGTTAGGTCTTGAAAATACCAAGCATCCGAGACCATACAAGCTTCAATGGCTCAACAACTCAACAGAACTCAAAGTCAATGAGCAAGTGATCGTCCCATTCAGTGTTGGCAAGTACAAGGATCAAGTCCTGTGTGATGTAGTGCCAATGCAAGCTGGACATTTGTTAATAGGGAGGCCATGGCAATTTGATAGATCCACACTTCATGATGGTCGTACAAACTATTACTCATTCACGCATGAGGATCGCAAATACAACTTGGCTCCACTAAGTCCAGCCGAAGTTCATGAGCTTCAAAAGCGAATGAACAAAGAGAACCAAGTAAGTAAGACTAGTTTCTACATCAATTCTAGTGGATTAAACCGTGTCATGAGTGCCCAAGGCACTATACTACTAATAATTTACAAAGAATGTTTAAGGACAAGAATTGAAGAACTAGAGTTACCAACCGAAGTTAGTGCCGTGCTCAACAAGTTCCAAGACATTTTTCCTGAAGACATACCACAAGGATTGCCACCAATCCGTGGGATAGAGCACCAGATTGATCTTGTGCCAAGCTCAGCTTTACCCAACAAGCCCGCATACAGAATGAATCCACAAGAGAACAAGGAGCTAGAGAAGCAAGTCCAAGAACTTATGGATAAAGGATACATCCGAGAGAGTCTCAGCCCATGTGCTGTGCCAGTGCTTCTAGTGCCAAAGAAGGACGGTTCTTGGAGAATGTGTGTAGATTGCCGAGCAATCAACAACATCACCATCAAGTACCGACATCCAATCCCACGCTTAGATGACATGTTGGATGAGCTTAGTGGTTCCACAATCTTCTCTAAGGAGATGAGTGGATATCAGCAAGTAAGAATGCGAGAAGGAGATGAATGAAAGACAGCCTTCAAAACCAAGCAAGGCTTGTATGAGTGGCTTGTACTGCCATTTGGCCTCACGAATGCACCTAGTACATTCATGCGACTCATGAACCAGGTTCTAAGATCGTTTATAAGCAAGTTTGTGGTAGTTTATTTTGATGATATACTCATCTATAGCCGCAGCTTATCTGATCACCTTGAACACTTAGAACATGTCTTGAAAACGCTTCGGAAGGAAGGTCTATATGCCAACCTAAAGAAGTGCATCTTTTGTACTGACCATGTTGTTTTCTTAGGCTTTGTAGTGAGTAAACAGGGACTCCAAGTAGATGAAGAGAAGATCAAAGCGGTTCAAGAATGGCCAACACCAACCACCATTGGACATGTTAGGAGCTTTCACGGCTTGGATAGCTTCTATAGGAGGTTTGTGCGAGACTTCAGCACTGTGGCAGCACCACTCACAGCCGTGATTAAGAAGAATGCACCATTCTCTTGGGGACCAGCTCAAGATACTGCTTTCAACACCTTGAAGGAACGCTTGACACACGCACCAGTCCTAGCCTTGCCTAACTTTGAAGAGACGTTTGAAGTAGAATGTGATGCATTTGGTTTAGGCATTGGAGCTGTTCTACACCAAGGAAAGAGACAAATTGCTTTCTTCAGTGAGAAACTAAGTGGAGCAACTCTAAACTACCCTATATACGATAAGGAGCTCTATGCATTGGTCCGAGCCTTAGAGACTTGGCAACACTATCTCTTGCCAAAGGAATTCATCATACACACGGACCATGAGACCTTGAAGCATCTAAGAGGCCAGACCAACCTCAAGAGGAGGCATGCAAAATGGTTACAATTCGTGGAGACATTCCCCTATGTAATTAAGTACAAGAAGGGAAAAGATAATGTGGTTGCCGATGCTTTGTCAAGGAGACATCTACTGATTGCGACCATGGAAGCAAAGGTTTTGGGATTTGAGCACATCAAGGAGCTATACAAGGATGATCCCGAGCTTGGAGAATGTTACAAGGAACACGGCAAAGGGAGTTTCTCTGCCTTTTATTTGCATGATGGTTTCTTGTTCAAAGATAAACGCTTGTGTATTCCACAGGGTTCCATGCGAGAATTGGTGCTGAGTGAAGCTCACGGAGGAGGACTCATGGGACATTTTGGAGTAGAAAAGACCTTAGTTGTTGTAATGGAGCACTTCTATTGGCCTCACTTAAAAAAAGATGTGCAGAGGTTCTGTGCTAGATGTGTTCAATGCCACAAGGCTAAGTCCAAATCTCATCCCCATGGTCTTTATATGCCTTTACCTATTCCTAATGCTCCTTGGGAGGATATTTCGATGGATTTTGTTTTAGGTCTGCCCAAGATTCAACACAAGGATTCTATCTTTGTTGTTGTTGATCGTTTTTCGAAGATGGCCCATTTCATTCCATGTGATAAGACCAATGATGTCACACAAACCGCAAACTTGTTCTTCAAAGAAGTAGTGCGTTTGCATGGGATACCAAGGACCATTGTCTCTGATAGGGACACCAAGTTCTTGAGCCACTTCTGGAGAACCTTGTGGAGGAAGTTAGGAACCAAACTTCTTTTCTCCACTACTTGTCATCCTCAAACGGATGGACAAACCAAAGTGGTAAACCGTACTCTATCCACTTTACTTAGAGCCAGGCTTGGAAAGAACATGAATACTTGGCTAGATTGCATTCCATTCATTGAGTTTTCATATAACAGGTCACGACATTCAGCTACTAAGTTCTCACCTTTTGAGGTTGTTTATGGCACTAACCCTCTATCGCCAATAGACCTTATTCATATCCCTTTAGTTGATCAGGTTAGTCAAGATGGAGTCAAACGTGGGGAGCTCATCAAAAAGCTTCATGAAACGGCCAAAGCTAACATCGAGAAGAAGACTGAGGAGTACAAGCGCAATGCTGACAAAGGAAGGCGCCAACAAACGTTTTAACCAGGAGACTGGGTCTGGATGCATATGAGGCAAGAGAGGTTTCAAAACAAACACGCCTCGAAGCTAGCACCAAGAGGAGATGGCCCATTCAAGATCCTAGCCAAGATCAACGACAATGCCTACCATTTGGACCTGCCAGGTGAGTTTAACATTTCTCACACTTTTAATGTTGCTGATCTATCTCCATATGATGCAGGAGATTCAGTTTTGAGGACAGAACCTCTTGAAGAGGGAGGGAATGATGTAAACATCCAATCTGATGTAAACATCCAATCTGATGTAAACATCCAATCAGAACCAGAGCCACCAACCATATTGGAAGGCCCCATGACAAGGTCCAAGTCCAAGCAACTAAGAAGGAGATTCAATGCAGCTGTACAAGCCCACATCTACTCCTTGGAGCCTGAAGAACTCGGCTGGATTGATCCCAAAGAAGAGACCGAGCATGAGCAAACGCCAAAAGGACAAGTCCACCGTGTGAAGAACAAAAGTTACATCCAGAGAGCTATCACCTAATATTATCATCAAGAACGTAGCTGAAGACTTTGGACAAATCAAGATAAGTGAAGAAGAAGCTATCAAGATCAAGCATCAAGAGCTTCAAGACCAAGACAACTCAGAAGCTACTTCAAGCGATCGTACTTACACCTTCAAGGAAGCTCACACGCTAATCCATTCAATCAATCAGCAAGGTAAGTCAGGTAAAGTTTATAATTGCTATACTGTGCTTGCAGGTGAGTCTGGAGCTTCCAACACTTAGTTTTATTTCTCGTTTTCTTTGTTTTAAGCATCCGAACTCTAGTTTTCCATAAATGGCTCCATGTTGGACGTCTTGTAGTTTGTTTCTTTCTTTACTTTAAACGTCCTGTTGTTTTGAGTCATTTTTGTTGTTTTTAGAGTCAAACCCTAGAAGGTTCATGCTGCTGGACTATTTAATAAAGTCCCTTCACAGCCTTGTAGCCACCACTTTTTGCTTTGATTAATATATGAGTCAGTTTGCCCTAGAGTAAACCGAGAAGAGAATTCTCAAGCACTTGTTCTTGTTCTTGTTCTTGTTCGTGTGATTCGTTCAAGAGTAGGAGCTGCACCGTATCAAAGGAAGAGCCAACTCTTTTGTGTCGTGATTCAATCCACCATCGCATCCCATTCATCGATCCAACATAAGAGAAGCGCTCGCCATTGTGTAGATCTCCACCTTCGACCATCAACTAGCCAAGAGAAAGAGTGATCACCATCTCAAGGCTCCATCAATCTATCCTTCAGTATAAGAACACCACCTGTTCTTATATCATCATGGCTTTGACTCATCTGCCTCTATCCATAACTACCTCAAAAACTTCATAACCCTCGGCTCCAAAACCATTGGAGACATCATCCGCAAACACCAGACAAGTGATAACCCCATCACTTGTATAGTCTATGATGCTTTCATGCCTTGGGCACTCGACGTTGCCCGAGAGTTTGGTTTAGCTGCGACTCCTTTCTTTACGCAGTCTTGTGCTGTTAACTACGTTTACTATCTTTCTTACATAAACCATGGAAGCGTGAAGCTTCCCATTGAAGACTTGCCTTTTCTTGAGTAGATTTGCCTTCTTTTTTATCTGTATCTGGATCTTACCCTGCTTACTTTGAAATGGTCCTCCAACAGTATACAAACTTTGAAAAAGCTGATTTCATACTCGTTAATACCTTCCAAGAGCTGGAGATTCATGTTAGATCTCACTTCTTACAACTTTCTTAACCATGTCGTTTTCTTGTTCATGTCTTACTTTTTGTCCTAATAATTCATCTACTTTTCGTTACAGGAGAAAGAGTTGTTGTCGAAAGTTTGTCCTGTGCTGACAATTGGTCTGACTATTCCATCAATGTATGTAGACCAAACGATTAAATCAGACACAGGATACGATCTGAATCTCTTTGATTCGAAAGACGTTTCCTTCTGCACTAGCTGGCTCAACACAAGGCCACAAGGGTCTGTGGTGTATGTAGCATTTGGGAGCATTGCTAAGCTGAACAATGTGCAGATGGAGGAGCTTGCTTCAGCAGTTAGCAACTTCAGTTTCATGTGGGTTGTTAGAGATTCAGAGGAGGCAAAACTTCCATCAAGGTTTCTTGAGACTGTGGATAAAGACAAGAGCTTGGTATTAAAATGGAGTCCTCAGCTTGAAGTTTTATCAAACAAAGCCATCGGTTGTTTCTTGACTCATTGCGGCTGGAACTCGACAATGGAGGCATTAACCTTTGGCGTTCCCATGGTGGCTATGCCTCAATGGACTGATCAACCTATGGACGCAAAGTATATACAAGATGTGTGGAAGGTTGGAGTCCGTGTGAAGATAAACAATGAGAGTGGGATTGCCAAGAGAGAGGAGATCGAGTTCAGCATTAAGGAAGTGATGGAAGGAGAGAAGAGCGAAGAGGTGAAGGAGAATGCAAAGAAATGGAGAGATTTGGCTGTCAAGTCACTCAATGAAGGAGGCTCTACAGATATTAACATTGACACATTTGTGTCGAAGGTTCAGAGAAAATAAGTTATCACTTATATAGTGTCTTATCGAGTCAGTATTCAATTCAATGTAATAATCTAGTAGATTCTTCATTTAGTTACTTGCCAATTTTACAATGTTTTCTACTATATTGTCTTCGTTTCAATAGGCTTTTGTTGCTTTCAGGTGTTTGTGATCACTCATCAGTATCTCGATTAAACCACTTTGGCATTTCGGTCACAACGAACGGACCTCGCCTAACTCTGTTTGCATTATATATCATGAGTGACCATCTTCTTATGTGTAACATGATCTCTAGAAACTAGATCTTTTTTATTATAAAGTTTTACAAAGTATCTTGCGATTGAAAATATTAGTAGTTTAATATAATTTCATTATTAATTAACTTATAAATTTGATAAAAAATGGTAGAATTAGCCATTGACTGACTGAACATGTTACCATAGTTGATTTTTACATTTTGTTCATTCTGTTTCCAACTTTTCCTATTTTTAACACTTAGATATGCTTGCTAGATACTAGCGATTATGTTGCTCATAGTGTAATTCACTCACGCTTCCAATGCGTATACTCTTACTATTTTTTTTTATAAAAAAATCTTGCTTCATGCGGTTCCAATTCCATATGGTTGTGCTTCCGCGTTCCTACTTCCATCTCTGTAACATAGAGCATCATTCTCAATGGGGATAAACTTGGCAAGAAACATGATTTCTCTAAGTCTTCTCTGATCTTTGACACAAATGAGCAGCCGAATCAGATCTTTTTGTTCATTAGGATTTAATTTTTTTTTCTGAGATATGGATGTAAAGGCATGGACCAACATAAATACGGTCCATTACTTTCTGTACACTACTAGATTTGATATAAATAATAATTTAGGGGGCCTGTCAAAATGGCTTTGCTATAGATAGATAGAGATAACCACTATGAGTACATTATAAACTCAGAAACAATGCCACATCCATTGTAAAAACATATTATTGTTTGAATCAATTTAACATTCTTTCAAAATAAATTTATTGTCCTCTTTCTTATGAGAAATATTTATTATGTTAAGTATAAAGTTTTAATATTTTTGATTTCCAACATTTTTATTCATAAATGACTTTTCCTGTGTGTAAATTCATGAGTTGGTTTCAGTCAAAAAAAAATTCATGAGTTGGTTTAATCCAACTCCAACCCCTTTTAAAATATGCTAAGCGCTCAAGCGGTTATAGATCCAAGTTTAATCGTGCACACACAAAAAAAAAAAAAAATCCAAGTTTAATATGCTGCCGGTTTTCAATCCACGCCTCTCGTGGTTATTAAGTAAGGGTGCTTAAGATTAATGCACTAATTTTGTATCACTTGCTAATAACTAATTTAATAAAGCATCACTTAGTTTTCTGTTGTTTTTTAATTGATCTAATATACTCAATTTTTTGTAGTGACAAGCTAACAGTTGCAAGAATACTCTAGGGTTTAAAGAAGTTTGCATGTAAACCCTTATCAGCCAAACGCAAAGCCGAGGCAACCACAAGTAAAACGCTGAGAGACGCGCCTAAGCTTCCCACCAAAACGTTAAGCAACCACATCAAGCTTTTCCTCTGGGGCTTTTTGATAGATACCCACATGAAACACGGGTAAGTAGACGTAACAAGCAAGCCTACTGCTCCGATAAGAACCGCAAGATAAGTCAAGAATGAGAATCCAACGGCTATAAAGAAACCAACCGAACCCAATAACACGCGCAACATCGTCCGGACAAAAAAGGAGCAAGGCTTTTGTGTCTTGGTTATGTACAACATCTCTGCGTTGTCACATGATGGCATTAAGTATATCGGATATGAGCATAAGCAGTAGAAGATAAACGTGAGGTGTATGAAACAAGCGGCTTGCTTTGAGTAGCCTTGTTCGTAAAGTGTCAAGTAGTTGCCTATTGGACCTCCCGTAGCCGGAATCTATCATATACACGAATTAACATTAAAGCATCAATTATTTCAAACAAATGATTTAACAAAAATATATACTATACTAGTGTATTGGAGGAGATATATTATAGGGAGAAAGTTATTTATCTTGTGGAACAACTATTATATATGAACCATTAAAGTTTGATTATGAAGCACACCAAAGAATAATATATAAATCATAATCATACCTTGTCACCGTATGCCCAATACACAACAATAGCTACTAGAAACATGCAAATCGCGATGATCGCATGAGAGATCACCACTGCTCTCCACATTGTCTTACTCGAAGGATTATTTGAATCGGAAGGTAGAGTACCCTATAAATATCACAACAAAACCTTGTCAATTACTAACCGAACGAGAACTTAAGTTGAAAACGTAAAGAAAATCAGTTTTAAAATGTGGTTTTTCTCAATCTTAAGACCTGTATCTCTAGGACGAGGTTGTTCCCGCGAAATGCAATAGCTATCATTCCAATAGCGTTGATAATGTTTTCGAAACTTGTATCTTTTGTAGTGTAAGAGACATTGTTTTGATTCCTTTCATTAGCTAGAGGTAAAGTCCACACTGCGGTGGAATATGCTACGGCCATAACACTACCGACCAACGAGAGTCCGAAAAGAGAGTTCATGTTCGGAAACTGAGACATGACCACCGCGAGTATGCTGAAGATCAAGAAGCATTGCACGGTAGTAAGTGGTTCTGTGTCAGTTTCAGACATAATGTGTAGAAGTTGATTTATTGTTTTCCCTCCGGTTATGACCAGAATTGCACAAGCTCCTCCTGAAAGATACATCACAGGGAATATCCCTAGAAATTTCCCAAGCTTCACACCTATATATCATATTATTTCATGACAAGAACAAGAAATGGTAAAAGACAAAGTTCGAAAGAATTTGGTAGATTTTTGTTTTTTTTTATATTACCGAATGAAGCAATTGCGAGTCTTAAGTATCTACTGAAACGTATTCCCTGTACGGATTCGTGGAGATTAACAAGAAGCCATATCGTGTAAAGCTTCCATGCAAATCCCACCGTTAAAGCTATCGTTCCCAATAACCTGGACAAAATAAATGAGTACATATTATATACAATAAACTAAAAAGTACACATTAAAAACGTATACGTTACTACATATTACTAATCGGAAAAATTTAGATCCGAGAAATAATGAATAGAGAGTGTAAGTGGAGTTAACAACTCGGTTGAGGCCCAACAACAAACCTCAACAGCCCAGCGTAGCAAGAAGCCCAAACCTCAGATACAGCCAACATCAGCAACGGATAGATTGGAGAAAAGCAATGCACGAGCTCTGAGTCACAACCGTACTGCTCTCCCCATTCAAATGCATAACCGTTTTGATTCTCTTACAGATAAGATTGTATGAGCTGTGTTTTGTCTGTTGTGTGACACTCTCCTTTAGGTTAAGCTGTAAACTCTCTATATAAACAATCTTATGTAATCGTTATCAATAAGCAAAATGAAATGAGTTTTTGAGTTCTCTTTCTCTGTTCTGCCTTTGCATTCATTTCTCATTTTGCCTTCATGGTATCAGAGCCACTCGGTTCTTGATGGCCACAGAAACTCATTCCGCTGCTCTCACCATCACTCAGGTGGTGACTCTGAAACTCAATGACAAGAATTACCTTCTCTGGAAACTCCAAATCGAGTCGTTTCTGCTCAGCCAAGCTTTGCTCGGCCATGTTACCGGAGATACGCCGCGACCACCAACGACAATCTCTACTCGCGTTGGTGATCAACTCACGGAGGCTCCTAATCCCGAGTTCAACACCTGGATGCAAAAAGATCAACTTGTTCTCGCATGGCTGTACGGTACTCTCTCTGAATCAGCCTTGAAAGCCGCAAACGGTCTCCAAACAGCACACGCTGTCTGGCTCTCTCTGGCAAAACGCTACAATCGCGTCTCTGCTACTCGCAAACTCGATCTACAACGCAAACTCCAAACTACAAGCAAAGGTTCGAAGTCTCTGTCGGATTATCTTGCCGAGATAAAAACCATTTGCGACCAACTCGACTCTATTGGTGCTTCCATCACTGAGCAAGAAAAGATCTACGGTGTGCTCAATGGTCTTGGTAGGGAGTACGAATCTATATGTGCTGTCATTGAAAACGCCATGGACATCTACCCTGGACCATCCTATGAGGACGTCGTGCACAAACTCATTGGTTTCGATGACAAGCTTCAGCTGTATGAGGCTCCTGCTGAAACAACACCTCATCAGGCATTCTTCACTTCCGGTACCGGTTACAACAATGGTTATAACGGTCGAGGTCGAGGATACAACAGTCGAGGAGGTTACCGTGGAGGAAACAACAGTCGAGGAGGCAACTATTCTACTCAAGGGCGTGGCTTTCATCAACAGATCAGCTCCGGTGAAGGTCGTGGCTCCACTGGCCCACGAGAAACCTGTCAAATATGTGGCAAATACGGACATGGGGCTCTCAAGTGCTTCAAGCGATTTGATCACGCTTACCAGGCAGATGAACCATATCAAGCTCAAGCCCACGCTGCTGTCAAAGTCTCTGATTCCGCCAACTTCTCTGGTGCAGAGTGGTATCCCGATTCTGTAGCAACTCATCACATCACCAACTCAACTCATCATCTGCAAACAACTCAACCTTACACCGGGTCAGAAGAGATCATGGTTGGTAATGGTGAGTTCTTGCCCATTACTCATGTTGGATCCATTGCTATCCCAGCTTTGACTACAGGTACTCTACCTCTTAATGATGTACTTGTCTGTCCTCAAATAGCAAAATCTCTGCTCTCTGTTTCCAAGTTAACAGATGACTATCCTTGTGAAATCACCTTTGATGCTAAAACTGTATGTATCAAGGACAAGGAAACCAAACAGCTTCTCAGCAGGGGAAGCAAAAATGAAGGATTGTATCGGTTGGAAGCTCCACAGTACCAAGCTCTATTCTCGTCTAGACAACAAGCTGCTAGTGACATGACTTGGCACAGAAGGTTGGGGCATCCTCATCACCAAATCCTTCAACATCTATCATCTACTCAAGCAATCTCTTTCAGTAAGACGACTCTATCGATGTGTGAGCCGTGTCAGTTAGGCAAATCTTGCAAACTTCCCTTCAGTTCATCTGTTTTTCAGGCTTCTAGAATTCTTGAAAGAATACACTGTGATGTATGGGGTCCAGCTCCTGTTGTATCAGTTCAGGGGTTCAAATACTACATTGTATTCATTGATAACTACTCAAGATTCAGTTGGTTTTACCCTTTAAAACAGAAGTCTGATGTCTTTTCTGTATTCAAAGTCTTTCAAACAATGGTTGAGACACAGTTTAAACAGAAAATTGGTATTGTTCAAAGCGATGGTGGTGGGGAGTTTGTAAACAAACACTTTCTCCAACATTTTGCTGCGTGTGGTATACAATAGTTTCTCTCCTGTCCACACACTCCTCAGCAAAACGGACTTGCTGAGCGAAAGCATCGCCACCTTACTGAGCTCGGACTGTCCATGCTTTTTCAAGCCAAGGCTCCACAAAGTCTATGGGTTGAGGCTTTCTTCACAGCCAACTTCTTAAGTAATCTTCTTCCAACCTCGGTTCACAACAAAATGCTTAGTCCGTTTGAACAACTCACCGGGAAAGCTCCGGTTTATTCAGCGTTAAGAGTCTTTGGGTGTGCCTGTTACCCATATCTTCGTCCTTACGCGCAGAACAAATTTGACCCACGATCTCTGTTGTGTGTTTTTCTCGGGTACAATGAGAAGTACCGTGGCTACAGGTGTTTACATCCTCCCACAGGCAGAGTATACATCTGTAAGCATGTTCTGTTTGATGAGCAACGATTCCCGTATGCTGATAGTTTCAAACATCTGCGAATCCCGGCCACAACACCTCTCCTTCGTGCGTGGCACTTGGAAGAACCGGCAGAGGAGCAACCTCCAGTCCCTTCCCCACCTGAAGAACCAACTCATGCTCACACTATTACAGAACCTGCCGCTGTTGCAAATGAACATGGTGAGACATCAGCGCTTAATGATCAAGAGAATGAAAGTGTATCTGAGTATAGTGCAGTCTCTGAGCAAGAACCAGACGATCAGAATATTGTGGAGCAACAGAATACACACACCATGACTACAAGGGCCAAGGCAGGAGTACACAAACCCAATCCAAGGTATGTCCTGCTCACTGTTAAGGGAATCCCAGAAACACCAAAAACAATTGTGTCTGCAAAGAAACATGAAGGCTGGAATAATGCTTGCCATGAAGAGCTATCTACTTGTCGAGAAACCAACACATGGAGTCTGGTTCCACCACCACCAGGGGTAAACTTACTCGGATGTAAGTGGGTATTTCGCGTTAAGTTAAACGCAGATGGGACCTTGGACAAGCTACGGGCCCGCTTAGTAGCCAAAGGCTACGAACAAGAAGAAGGAGTTGATTTCTTGGATACATACAGTCCAGTTGTGAGAACGGCCACTGTGAGATCCGTTCTGCATCTTGCAACAATAGAGAGGTGGGACATCAAGCAACTTGATGTCAAAAATGCTTTTCTTCATGGAGACTTAGCTGAGGAAGTTTATATGCTTCAACCACCCGGTTTTGAAGACCTGGATTATCCTGACTATGTTTGCAAATTACACAAGGCAATCTATGGCTTAAAACAAGCCCCCCGAGCTTGGTTTGATAAGTTCAGCTCATATCTAATTGAGTTTGGATTCTTCTGCTGTCCGAATGATCCCTCTCTATTCGTCTATCAACAAGGTAATAGCATAATGCTCTTATTACTCTATGTTGATGATATGCTCTTGACAGGCAATGATCCGGACCTCGTCAACAAGCTCCTTGCATCTCTCAACACTGAATTTCGGATGAAAGATATGGGACCTCTACACTATTTTCTCGGCATTCAAGCTATGTTCACGCCCACTGGGTTGTTTCTCAGTCAAGAAAAGTATGGAATGGATCTTCTTCAAGCTGCAGGAATGCTTGATTGTGCTCCAATGCCTACGCCTCTTCCTCTGCAGCTTGATCGAGTTCCAAATCAAACAGAACCGTTCTCGGATCCCTCTTACTTTAGGAGTCTTGCAGGCAAACTCCAATACATCACTCTGACAAGGCCGGACATGCAGTTTGCGGTGAACTACGTATGTCAGAAGATGCACCAGCCGTCGGTTTCAGACTTTACAAATCTCAAGAGAATCTTACGATATCTTAAAGGCACTCTCAAGATGGGTTTATACTTCACGGCTCACTCTGACTCAACATTGAGAGCTTACTGTGACAGTGATTGGGCTGGCTGTCCAGAAACCAGAAGATCAACAGGAGGATTTTGCACTTTTCTTGTATCAAACATCATCTCATGGTCCTCCAAGAAGCAAACATCTGTTTCAAGATCATCTACTGAGGCCGAATACAGAGCCTTATCTGATACTGCAGCTGAACTATCCTGGCTGTCCAACTTATTGCGACATCTGGGTCTGCAACAAGACAAACCTGCCGAGGCTTACTGTGATAATCTCTCTTCCGTCAGACTGACTGCTAATCCTGTTCTCCACCCTCGGTCAAAGCATTTTGAAACTCACTATCACTATGCTCGTGAAAAGGTTGCTCTTGGAACTCTAGTGGTGCATCACATTCCCTCACGACACCAACTAGCTGACATCTTCACGAAGTCCCTGCCGCAAGCATCCTTTTTCGATCTCAGGTTCAAACTTGGTGTGGCTCTTCCACCCACCACAAGTTTGCGCGGGGGTGTAAGTGGAGTTAACAACTCGGTTGAGGCCCAACAACAAACCTCAACAGCCCAGCGTAGCAAGAAGCCCAAACCTCAGATACAGCCAACATCAGCAACGGATAGATTGGAGAAAAGCAATGCACGAGCTCTGAGTCACAACCGTACTGCTCTCCCCATTCAAATGCATAACCGTTTTGATTCTCTTACAGATAAGATTGTATGAGCTGTGTTTTGTCTGTTGTGTGACACTCTCCTTTAGGTTAAGCTGTAAACTCTCTATATAAACAATCTTATGTAATCGTTATCAATAAGCAAAATGAAATGAGTTTTTGAGTTCTCTTTCTCTGTTCTGCCTTTGCATTCATTTCTCATTTTGCCTTCAGAGAGATGGTTTAATTTGATATGATCTTTTACCATCCGACGGCTGCGAAAGCAGCAGGGAGAAAAAAGACTTGGAAACAAAGTCCGGAACAGAGAAGATGAAACGTCGCCGTGTAAACATTCCCTTTTCTAGATTCCGTGATCGGCAGCCACTCTTCTACCGGAATCCGTCCACCATCACCGTCATCGTTACCGCTGGAGAGGGTTTGTGACATGAATGAAGGAGACGAACCATCACTTTCGTGCGATTCAAAATCAAATAACTTGGCCAATGTTATTTCTGACATTGCATGAAAAGATACGAAACTTTTTTTCTTTTCTCTCTCGAGGTTTTAGCCTACAGCCACAAACTGACTGTGTTGTTATCTTTTACTATTTTTTCGCAATTCACTGTATTATATAGTTTGGTTATCGGCTACGTGGGTAATTGGAAAGCCCATTAGAGAATTATGTTGAGTGTAAGTTGAAATCGTAAGATAGAATAATGACGTAATCAGTTATGTCATTTTCAGACAATCAAAAGAGGAAGAAACTGAAATCAGCCATCTAGTCAAAACCAATTATAGGAAGAAATCTTTCTAGTGGTCAACTGAATTTATTGAATGAATAGCTTTTTGCGTTTATGGTGTAACTGGCGCTTTTCTAGAAATGGGAAAAAATAGCTGTTTTCGGTTTTTGAGACCGCTTTTTACTAGAATTCCCACTGGAGACAATAAAAAGATTTGCTGTCATTCGTTTGTTTTCTGTCTTAATTTGTTACTTTTTTATTTTAAAATGAATTAAAAAACAAGGGGTCAACACGTTAATTTCGTAGTCAAATGCAAAAAGATATATCTTCCAAAATATCAATGGAAAAATAATCTGGTCAATATATATGTATATTGATTGCCTTCGTTACTTCCCAATATAAGTAGATCGTTCAATACTTTAGTGACAATCCTTGCTAACCAATTCATATTTTTTTGTTAATAGTTACGATTCATTCGATATGAGCATCGACTGAGAGAAATTAAAGTTAAATTACGTATATTGACATTCCTTACAAGACCTATCCCAATAAATACATAATGGTTGGTTAATTTCTTCTATATAAACAAGTACGTGATTGCTTTTAACCTACCATCCCTTCTTGACTCCCTTCTCTCTTTATACATTTTTAACATTTATGATTTAGATGGCTGGTTTCGATTTTTAATACAATTTTTGTTATGACTTTATAACTAACTGTGTTTTTACATTAACTGATATATGTGTTCTTTTTTTTACTCTTTGAATAAAATGAGAATGGTTGGGTTACAAATTGTATAATTTACAAAAAGGCCAGGCTTTTAGGCTGGATATGAACGACTGGGCCTTTATATATACCCAGCCAAAAACCAGTAAATAAATAAATATGGGCTTTGTTTATTTAATTAACTAATTTTTATATTTTTTGATACTGTATATTTGTAAAATTAACCAAATTCATCTGTGATTTTATGCAATTTCTGAACATATATTTCTAATGAACCAGTTTTTTTTTTTGTAATTTATATGTTACATAATGTCAATTTTATTAATCTTACTTTACATATAAGTTACAAACTTATATATATATATATATAGAAATCTTTGAAATTAACAATCTAATTTTAAACTCACCCCATGCAAGGTGCAGGTCTTATCCTAGTTGTAAACTATTCCGCGTATTCGAACCACCTATTTTTTTGGGTAGGAAATACATGTTTAGACCAAAATGCATGAAGTTTACTTTTGACTACTGACTAAATTCCGCCAGCTAGGTCTCTGATCACATGTTTAACAAAACTTTGTTTCCTAACTCATTCCTATAATACTATAATAACGAAACTCTATTTCAATTCATTTCTATTTTTTTCTCTAGAATAGATGTCACCATTTTTCTCTAGATCTAAAAGAAAAATAACATTGTTATATTACAGAATCATACTTTTTATTTAAAAACGATCATTAAAGTGTTAACTTGTTATAATTATAACCAAAACAGATACTTTTAAGGAATACTTACAAACGTTATATACAAATTAGAAACATGTACAGTTTTTGTTTACATAATAATCCTTTAAATTCTATTTTTTACAATTATAACTGAAACAAGTAATTTTAAGTCAATTCTGTATTTAAAAGATGATTCTTTATAGTTCTGTAATGATTTTACAAAAGTTAAAGTGAGTAAAGTTAATGCATTGTGTCCTAATTCTCAGAGTTCATTGTATCTCAGAGTTCCATCCAAGAATAGGATAGGTGAATGCATTGTAATCCTACTTCTCTAACTTTGTCTTCTGTTTCCATATGTATTTTGCAGGTACGTTCCAAAACTTTAATAAATATCCCGAGTGTTAAAAAACTAAACGGTATAAAATGCAAAATCACAATAAATATGGTACTAAATTTAGTGGGGGCACAGCGATAATAAATAGTGAGTTGAAGAAAAGAAAGTAAGAAAGTAAGAAAGAAAGAAATATTGGGTGTAAAAAATATTATATAACTGACGGCCTCAGGAGTGTTTCACTTGCCTACGTGCTCTCTCTCTCGGGACTACTTGGGTACGTCAATTTTCACACAAACACATTTTCAAGCTCTACATGTGCTCAAAAACTGCAACTTTTTCCTTTGTTTCGTTTAGTTCCCTTAAGTCCCAACCATACATGAATTTATACCACCTTCATAACAAGTCCTTTTTACTTGCTAGTTCTTTTTTTGATTCAGACATGGTTTTTGTGACCATCTTTATATTTTTCCTTTTTGCTTATTTTTTCCTTTTTAATTGTTTTCTACTTCCTTTCTTTTTTCCTTTTAAATTCTTTGTTAATTCTTTTTTCAATTGGTCTAATAATATTTTTCTCTATTTGACACATGTCAAAATCTTAAAAAATTATTGCCACATGTCATCATCATGTTAATTACTAACTTTGAAAACCATATTTTATATAACAAGATTGCTATTCACATGTGATTATGTGATTATGTGATTATGTGAATATGTGTTTTTATATAGTAAGATTGCTATTCACGTGTGAATGATTATGTGAATAGGTGTTTTGGTTAATTTCTTTTTTCTTTTTTAGCAAAAACTATCAATTTTACTGAGTATATTCTTTTAAAATTTATACCACCTTCATATTTTTCCTTTTTGCTTATTTTTTCCTTTTCAATTGGTTTTTGCAAGTTCCTTTTTACTTGTTAATTCTTTTTTGATTCAGACGTGATTTGTGAACATCTTCATATTTTTTCTTTTTCCTTATTTTTTCCTTTTCAATTGTTTTTTGCTTCATTTCTTTTTTCCTTTTTAATTCTTTGTTAATTCTTTTTTCAATTGGTCTTATAATATTTTTCTCTATTTGACATGTCAAAATCTTAAAAAAAATTATTGTCACATGTTACCATCATGTTAATTACTAACTTTGAAAACCATACTTTATATAATAAGATAGAGGACAATATTTTCATCCTTTTGGGGGAGGGGGCTACTTCTACTTATTGATATGAATGTTGTGTAATATGAAGGGAAAGTAGTTTAGTATTACATAACCAACTGCATTAACTACATTTTGGTTGTAATTGTTTTAGCGGAACCACCACTTACAACTCTCGGCATGAATAAGCTCTACAATAGAAGACAAGATATTCATAATTACTCTTGTGTGTATTCTATTAGAATTTTTAAGCTCTATAATGTTAACATTTTTGCCTATATAAATACTACTACAATAACAAACCATCTCCCTCACAACTCTCATTTTAAAAAACAACGATTCGGTTTCCATTAAAAAAAAAACTACGGCGGCTTCTTCTTCAGTCTTCTTCTGCTCAAAGCCATATCAACCCTCGTCTCCAACAATTTCCAAAATCTCCCTTCTATTGTCATTAACCTCCCAGGAACCGCCCTCCTTCCCCCGTCGTCCTCTCTCCTGCTCCGCTGTTCTCAAATCCCACAGAGACAGCACTAAACCCACTAAGAGTAAAACTTTCACCTCCAAATACGCTCCGGACGAGCCCCGCAATTATTATCTTGAATATATTATTATTTATTATTTTATTTGAAATCAGATCCACTCCAGTTTGAAAAATAGGATATCTAATGTTCCTGAATTAGGATCTAGATAATTGGATTTTTTAAAAATGAATATTGAATTTGATTTGGACCCATACTTATCTATATACTTTTACTACATATATCACTCGTATAATAATAGATTAAAACTGACAAAATAACTTTCATTAAAGAGGAACAATACTATTATACCCTTATTTTTCATTTGTTTATTCTCAATACCATAAACATAAACCCTAAAATCCAAAATCTAAACCCTAATTAACGACTTATGAATCTAAATTCATTAGTTTAATTGTCTTTAATTCTTTTAAAAAATTATATTTTGTCATTTTCACCCTTGTGTGCAATTTTTGTGACAAAAATATCAAAGTATGCTATTTTTGTGACAAAAATATCAAAGTGTACTATTTGAGAGTATTAATTTTTTATTTAGTATTTTATTTATTTTATTAACTGGATAGTTTAATAATAATTTTTTAAAAGTTTTAGCTATTTTAGAGTAGATTCACAGATATAATAGATCCGGATAATAATTGTTTTGGATCCAACAGATCCGAATTAGATATCCTGAAATTTCAACATATTCCAAGATATTGGAGTTGTAACCATCCTTAACCACCTCACATGCCTAAACTTCTCTTAATCAATGTAGATGATAAACAGTTTAATGATAAATCAGACACTGAAAACCATCTATTTTACAATAGATGTTAATTTTATTTGGCATTTACTATTATTGTCAATTGCTGAGGTGAAAAAACCTAAAAGAAAAAGAAAAAATTCGAAAGATTTCCACGAATTTAGTGGCGCAAATGCTGAAAGTAATTATTTACAAGGTAAATTAACAACTACTCAACTAGTAGTCAACTGTGTGACAAACAAATAAATGGAGCCTGGTCTCTACTTACCCACTTGGATAAATCGATGGTCGCATAGTTTTAGAGTAGTAATTAGTAAATAAGAAGCAGAGCCGTGAAGCATACATAAATCAGGAGAAACTGTCGGAAGTTTTGTCAAACAATATGCAATCTTATATGAATTTATAAATTAAACCCAAATCAACAATCCTGTAAATTATCATTCGATTAAAACAGTCATAGAATAGAACACAGAGAGCTGTGCTTTGAAAAAGACATGGATTCAACGTCTTTTCTTGGGCTTGGTAGCTCGATCTCTCACGGATGCATCTGGGGGCTTCCAGATGATGTCATCAAGCTTACCACAAAACGTCTTGTAGAACTGCAAAACACAAACAAACTTTAGTTTTACTATTCTGAAATGAGTCACACAAAGCTCAACGTGACCAACTGACCCTAACTTCTGCTACTAACCTTAAGGTATTCTTCTGCATCTCCTGCTGAATTTTGGATGTCTACCATGAGAAATGATGGCGCAACTTTGAAGACCTTCAGATTTTAAATTGATTAGTGAGACCAAAGTAAAAAATATGGATTGGTTTTAGCGCAATGTAAGAGTGCTGTAGGTAAATTTAAAGTTACTTCTAGAATGACGGAGAAATGAGACGACTTATTTGCAGATAGTCCTTCTACTCTCATCTGAAAATTGAAACGGGGTTAACATCGGTTGGGTGCTTGATGAGCCGAAAGACGGTTTAGATGATGAAATGAAATATGCAACTCTCAAGAGCCACAAACAATAAAGCAATTGCAACCGATGAGAATGCCTAACAAACTCTTACTCTAGTTTCTTACCTTGTAATTGCGAATGTGTGTCTTAAAGCCCATGGACTGCGACACAACTTCCATGCTTGAAAGAACTACGTTTGCTGGCTTGTGTGAAATGAACCTTGTCTGATGCTTCATGGAGTCCTATCAATACACTTGAAAGATTAACGCAATCATTGTATAACATAAAGAAATGATAAGGAACAACTGACCAAGGAAGAGAAATGCACACCCAGCATTATACCTTTCCACGGTCAAAAAGGGTTGCGAGATTCAAGCCCTGAGACAGAATAATTAAGTCAAACGCATTAAGAGTCAATGGACCTGTGTCCCCTGTTCCATCCTGTGCATCTTTTTGTTCCTGCAACGTGTTATGTCACATAGAATATTAGAAGCATGCTTTATTTACACAATGCCTAACAACATTCATATGGGGGGCAAAGAATTGTGCCAATTGACTCCTACCTCTGGATCATCAAAAGCAGCATATACATCATCCAGGTTTACATGTTCGTAATCAATAAGCTGTACAGGAGTGTAATCCTTTACGAACCACTCATCTTTCCTGATTTCAGCAATTGTAATTCGCTGCAAATAAAAGAGAGCAAGGGTACACTTGTCAGAATTTGCAACCTGAGATGAAAAGAAAAACCGTGAACAACTTTCACTTGACCACTATGTGACGTAAGGCTTTCAATCTGAAGATGATCCATATTGTATAGATTTTCAAAATGATCCAGGATAGCGATGGAAGACTATGCTTAGACTTTAAGGGTTTATTCGAGTGTATATAAGAATGATATGATTTGTCAAAAGATTATAGAGTAATCTAGATATCTACTCTTTCGAGCTGCTGTTCTTTCGACTTGTAATACATGTAAACAACACAGCATCTGTAGTCGAACACGTTTAAGCAAAGCTTTCTGGAAGGAAATTCAAAACTTACAGTTTCAGGATTTGGATCCAAAATTCTACGAATCAAGGACTTTGCTCCTAAAGCAAAATATGAGGGGCAAGAGAACTCAGCATTGTCGATCTGCAAAAAGTTGGAAAATAAGAAGAAAAGGAAACCTTATCAGAAAGATGGTACAAAGATTACTTACAAGCACATAACAGTTAAATTTACCGAATTGGATTCTGACTTAAAATGAAAAAATAATGCAGACATTAAAATTTCAATCAAAGGGTCTGTAGATATTCCCAGTTTAATCCTAGTGCTTTACTGGAAAAAGTTAAGTTGTTATCAAATAGATTATTGGACTGGACAAGCTTATTCGAAATGGGCGATTATAAATATTCACAAAGCAAGAATAGTCGAGCTCATGCCTTACTGTATAAAGTAGGGAGATCCATTTCATCAAATGGAAGATAGCCTGCCATAAGAACATAGAGGATGACCCCGCAGGACCATACATCTGCCACGGCACCATTGTAACCTTTATGACTCAGAACCTAAACCAAAACGGAGAAGATCATAAGAGCTACGAGATAAAAAATCCTTATATTGCAATATACATCATAATCTTTTAGTTTACCTCAGGAGCAACGTAATTTGGAGTTCCGCACGTTGTCTTTAAAATGGTAACTCCCTTCAGATCAAAGTAAGATAATTAGTTTATAATGATTCTATAGACAATTCTAACAACAGACTAGAAAGCAAAACATGAAAGTGAGAGGCCCCATTACTGGCTCAGGTAATGCACTGAGGCCGAAATCAGATATCTTCAGATTTCCTTGAGAATCTAGCAGAAGATTTTCCGGCTGCAATTGACAATCAGACAGAATTTAAAACCAGATTCATCCGAAGGTTGAAAAAGTTTGTTGATTGTCAGCAAGAAACCACCTTTAGATCTCTGTGGTAGACCCCTTTGCTATGGCAGTAATCAACTCCATCGACAAGCTGGTGAAAGTATTTCCTAGCTTCTGCTTCACTAAGTCGTCCATTACGAACCTGTAAAAGCATGACACACAATTCATAAATAATGTCTTCCAGAGATGAAAAAAGAAAATTCACCTCTAGTAATTGAGTTGAGAAGCTACTCACAATTTTATCAAACAACTCACCACCTGTAATATACTCCAAGATTATGTAAATCTTCGTGCGGCTTGCTAGAACCTAAACGAGAAAAGATCAAATTCCAAACGAAGCAAGAAAATATATATTTTTTATTTTTTTCCGCAATAGAAAGAGAGAAAAGAACAAAACTTGCCTCGTAGAGACGAACAACGCAAGGATGTCGAACGAGCTTCATTATCGAGATCTCCCTCTTAATCTGCTTAATGCAACATTAGTGAATATATAACAATTAAATAAAATCTCAGCCATAGTCAAAGCAAGTGAGAAGATAGAGAGAAAAGGAGAGAGACAGGACCTGATCGACCATCTTGCGTTTGATGATGGTGCTGCGATCCACAATTTTCATGGCGACGCTCTCGCCGGTCTCCGTGTTCTGAGCGAACTTGACTTTAGCGAAGGTACCTTCGCCTATTGTCCTACCTAATTCATACTTGCCCACTTTTCTTACCACCATCTCTGCTTCTAAACTTCAAATCTGTCACTGCATTTCTCAAGTCGAGTGGAGAGAAAGAGGAAAGAAGAAAGCAGAAAAAAGTAGTGTTTGATGGTTGTTCCCTTTCGAATATTTGGAATTAAATTATGACGACAAATAAACAGGAGAGTAGATAGATGAACATGGAAATAAATTAAGAAGCTTTAATAAATAGTATGAATGTCTTTAATTTAGGAAAGAGGAGACTAGTAAATCATCTTAATTGCAAACGGGAAAAAAAAAGCGATAATTAAGGGTCAAAACGGCTATAGCGTGCTGGTTGCAACTTGAAAGTGGCTCGTGGCAGCTCGTGTCTACGACCCTACGACCCACACTGGCCGGTGGCCACCACAACACCAAACTCATTAGAAAAAAGAAGAAGATAAAGACAAGTAATAAAAAGAAGAAGAAGAAATGGGATAAAGAGGAATCCGAAAAATGAGAATTTGACGAAGAAACGTGTCTGGCGACTACTTGCCATTTTCATTTTTGTTGGTTTACACGTCATCCTTTTAAGGTCAACATTTATATACCATAATTCCACACTGATACGACTCTCGCATTTTGGAAATACTACTACTACACCTGTCCATTGCTTCTTATTATTGATTTTTGGTAGCAATATTACGAATGAATCCTCAATATCATCACCTATTTTATATTAGTTTTGTCTTTACAAAAGTTTAGGAAGCTTATTTGAATGGATCCCATATGTTAACACTCGCCTTTTGAAAAATTTAAGAAGCAGGTTTGAAATTATCTCTTTTTATTATATATTAAACTTGCCTTCTTAAGATTTTAGGAAGCAAATTTGAAAGGATGTGTTCTGGATAGTCGTATAGACGTACACTTGTATCTCCAACCCCTTATTTAATTCAGATCAACGGCAGCAGACAGCTAAACACCAAAATTACCTTTGATCTCGGGTTCTTCGGCTTCTTGCTATTATGGGCCATGTTGTGGCATACGAAAGGCCCGATAAGAAAGCCCAAACCTATTTCTTTTCACACTTTTGTCCACGAAAACCTTGCTTAGATCAAAACACACCACTGCAGATCTTCAGCGGATGAAAATCAGAAGTTTGTCTCTGGTTCTATCATTTTGTCTTTCTGTTTTAATTTTCCTCAAGAACGCAGCCGAACTCTCGATTTCACACAATTACAAAGATTGAATGAATCTAAGATGAACATAAAATCAAGGCCATTAGTAAGTTTCACTAGCATTTATCTCTAGCAAGTACTAAGCACACATACCTACTCCTTCACTCACCATGTGGTAGATTTAGGAGCTGACTGGAGTTAATGACTTTAAGGATTGATTGAAGTCAAGATGTGGAAGTTCTACCCTTCTTAAAAATCCTCAAAACCATTTTTTTACAGTCTCACTTTGATGTCTTCACAGCCCTAATATATAAATTTTACCTAAAATAGTAAATTAGATATATAAAGTTATTCTGGTTATTTAACTTTTATAATGTTGATGATGTAAGTATTGTATAAGCATTACCACGTATGAACATTTACAAGTTTCAAATTTCTCTCAAAAACAAAAACAAAAACTTGAAAATACATTTAAATGCATATGCATTAGCTACCTTACCTTTTCTTATTATTTTCCGACTCTAAAGACGTTAGCAATGATGGCTAAAAGGGGAGAAAAAGTGACTGCAAACATTATTAGGTTTATGAAACCACTAGAAAACAGTTAAAACTCTTCTAATTTTGTTAAGACACAAATTAGATGATTACCAGTTATACTCTAGACATGTCACTCGTCATAGCTTAAAATAGAAGGGCGTACCTTTAAAGTAGAAAGTAAAAATGTTTGCCTTTAGAGCTTTAATCTTGCACTTGCTCTTTTTATTCATATCAGCTAGACTAGTAGTACATGGTAAAATTAGAAATAAAACTTAGAAAGCTACAAAATACTAGAAATTTGTATTTTTTTTTGTTAAACGGGGGAGAAATAGTCTCCCAAATAATGGAGCTGAAGTGGGGAGAGAGAGGGTCCAAACTCCAAGACAAGCTTTTTAAAACCTATCTGCTCTTCTTTTTCTGAATCCGACTTTGGATGAGCAAGAAATAAAGAAAGTGATTAATTCTGGAAAGAAGAAAGTTGAGATTTTTGTAGATTCCTTGTTTTGATACTTGTATGATGGCAGAAGATCGCTCGGAAATGGCGAAGGATGTTGAGCGATATCTTAAGTTGGATCCACGCTCCGCCGCTATCTCTGAACCACCTTCTTCATCCTCTGCCGCCGCTGCATTCAACTCCGTCGTACCTACCTTGAACAAGTCCCGGAGCTACAAGTCTTCTTCTCCGGTCACTCAACCGCCGTGTCCAGACCATGTCCTTGAGAACGTTCTCGAGAGCGTGCTTCAGTTCCTCACCTCGAGATGCGATCGCAACGCCGTCTCATTGGTTTGCAGATCGTGGTATCGCGTCGAGGCTCAGACCCGATTCGAGGTCTATATCGGAAACTGTTACTCCCTCTCTCCCTCGCGGCTCACTCACCGGTTCAAGCGCGTTAGGTCACTGTTGCTCAAAGGGAAACCTAGGTTTGCTGATTTCAACCTCATGCCTCCCGATTGGGGAGCTCAATTCGCGCCCTGGGTTGCTGCAACAGCAAAGGCTTACCCTTGGCTCGAGAAGGTCAGTTTGAAGCGGATGCTTGTCACAGACGACGACTTAGCGCTTCTCGCTGAGTCGTTTCCTATTTTCAAGGAGCTTGTTTTGCTCTGCTGTGAAGGTTTTGGGACCAGTGGTATCGCTCTTGTTGCTAACAAGTGCAGGTAACTAACTTTCTAGATCTGTTTGATTCTTGTGTCGCGTGAGGGATTCATTCATATCATCTTCCAGATTATCAGAAAAAGTGAGCCTTTATTTTTTTCGTGAACTTATTGCAGACAGTTAAAAGTGCTTGATCTGATCGAGTCTGAAGTCACTGACGACGAGGTGGATTGGATTTCTTGTTTTCCCGAGGGTGAAACGCATCTGGAGTCTTTATCTTTTGACTGTGTAGAGTCCCCTATCAATTTCAAGGCCTTGGAGGGGCTCGTGGTCAGGTCACCGTTCTTGAAGAAGCTTAGAACGAATAGGTTTGTTTCCCTTGAACAGCTGCATCGGCTAATGGTTCGAGCGCCGCAGTTAACGAGTCTCGGGACGGGCTCATTCAATCCAGGCAATGCGCCTCAGGGTGAACAAGAACCGGATTATGCATCTGCTTTTCGTGCTTGTAAATCATTAGTTTGTCTCTCTGGATTCAGGGAATTGACGCCGGAATACCTCCCAGCTATCTCTCCAGTTTGTGCTAATCTCACCTCTCTTAACTTCAGTTATGCTAACATTTCTCCTGACATTTTCAACCCCATCATACGCAACTGTCACAATATCCGAGTCTTCTGGGTATGTAACCTTCTTGATCTACAATACCGCATTGGTTTCTATAACATGTGTTGTGATCATATTGTAATTGGGAGCATTGTATAATTTGGTTTGAGTTTCCGAGTAACCGAGGAATCTGAGTTACATGCATGTCTTGAAACTTGTATCATGCAGGCTCTTGACTCGATCTGCGATGAAGGACTACAGGCAGTGGCTGAAACATGCAAGGAGCTCCGTGAGCTTAGGGTTTTCCCTTCCGATCCTCGTGAAGACAGCGAAGGTCCTGTCTCGGGACTAGGCCTCCAAGCAATTTCGGAGGGTTGTAGGAAACTAGAATCTATCCTGTACTTTTGCCAGCGGATGACTAATGGAGCTGTGACAGTCATGTCTGAAAACTGTCCCCAGCTTACCGTGTTTAGGCTTTGCATAATGGGTCGCCATAGGCCTGACCACGTGACAGGAGAGCCAATGGACGTTGGATTTGGTGCCATTGTTAAAAACTGCAAGAAGCTAACCCGACTTGCAGTATCGGGGCTACTAACAGACGAAGCTTTTAGCCTTATAGGACAGTATGGGAAATTGATCCGTACGTTATCTGTAGCTTTTGCGGGGGATAGTGACATGGGTCTGAGATATGTTCTTGAGGGTTGCCCTAAACTAAAGAAGCTTGAAATCAGGGACAGTCCCTTTGGGGATGTTGGATTGCGCTCTGGCATGCATAGGTATCAGAGTATGAGGTTTGTTTGGTTGTCATCATGTCGCTTATTCCGGGGAGGCTGCAGGGATATAGCTCATGCTCTCCCTAACGTAGTGGTGGAAGTATTTGGGACAGATGATGATGATGATGACGCCAATGCAGATTATGTTGAGACATTGTACATGTATCGGTCCCTTGATGGCCCAAGGAAAGATGCTCCAAAGTTTGTAACAATATTATGAAAAAAAAAGTTCGGTGTATTTAAGGCTGATTGCTGCAAATGATTTGCCATGCTTAGAGAAAGCTAGTGAATTAGAAGAGAATGTGTTTGTAAGTGTAAGTGCTTCAGATGCACTGCATGATTGTTTTTACCATTTGATTTGATGGCTCCCCTCTTTTTTTTTTTCGGATTTGAAGCGCCAAGGAAGAAAAGGATATTGAAATTAAAGAATGAAACGTTTATTATTATCTGTTTGGTTATAGTGTTTTTTCAACAAACATTTTACGATTAATTTTGTAAAGAATTATTTGTTATTGTAAAGAATTATTCGTTATAGATTACATGATAAGGTGTTCTACATTGGCTTACTAGTGTTTTTCTTCACCATCCTTGTCTTCCTCCATTAGCAGATGCTCTATGGTGTCGATGAATGCGGTAACTTTCTCCAGGCTCTTGTCATCAAGCCTCGGGACCGTATGGCCTTTGGGATGATGGACAACCACCGGATTCTTGAACGAGTCTATCAGCTTGATTCCGTAAGGTTTCAAGAAATCAGTCTCTCCTGCAAGTAAGAAAAGAAAGAACCATTTTTGCAGATTCGATCATCAGTTGAGCTTACGGTTTAAAAGTGCAAACCACTTATATACATAGTAGATCATCATCAACTTACCTAGAAAGTGGAGGGAGGGAGTTTCCAGGGTAGACGAATACGCATTCTCCACCAACTTGGTGGATTTGAACATAGCTCCGCCGATAATTATGATAAACTTGATCTTTGGTACTTTCTGGAGTGCAATGCCCTGCAGAATTCGAAAATAATAAGGATTAACATGATCAAATTAATGTATTCTGGAAATACAAAAGCAACATCATTATTGACGTACTTTAGCTTGCAGTCCTGGTAAACCCCCGGACAAAATTGCCCCCTGCAAAATTTGCATAGAGAAATATATCAAAATTTGGAGTTTTCCAGATAGTAGAAAAGAGAGAAAAAATGCAGACTGTTAATGAGAAAGGATGCAATTTTCAAATGTAGCTGACCTGAGAAAACCCAATGAGACCATCAAAGGGACCAAGCTTGATCATACGATCCTCTAAATACTCCAAACATTTTTCGAAATTCGTATACTCCGTGAATTCCTGATTATTTTTTTTTTTTTAAATTCCAAAGTCAATTACACGAATCTCCAACGCGAATAAAGAGAAATGAAAGGGTGGGGGGAAGAAGAACGAAGGACCTTGTTAAATTGGAACCACTCGTAATAAGGAGGATCGAAGATGCCTTCGACATCGGATTTGCCTTGACAAGGAAAAGGTGCGTCGAGAAAAACGAGATCGAGTCGGTCAATAACAGATTTAGGCCATTTGTGAAGCTGTATCTTCATAATCTCTCCGCTCGTACGGAAACCATGGAGACACAGGAACCTTGGTTTCCTCACAATCGATCCTTCGCTTCCCATTTTGTTTCACACACACACAAAATAAAAAAGACACACTTTGTTTTGTTTGGTTTGGTTTCTCTTCCTCTGTCTTTATAAAGCTGTCTGTGTATCTCTTTCTTTCTTTCCTTGTTCGAGTGGTTCACATTTGACCCAATATATACTACCTTTTTTTGCATTTTTCGCACATGGAAATAACCTAAAATGTTATGGGATTTTGAGTAAAAGTTCAGGTTTTCTTCCTTTTCTTTTTGGGCCTACCTGATTAGTTGGGCAAATGTTGGTGGATATCGACGGCTGCAAAACGATACTCCCCACCAGAATTTTCTAAAGGACGGTCAAGATGGAATCTCACCTCACGGAATTTTGGAATCTAACCGCGTGGGAAACGACAGAAGTTAGGCGTCGGTCAATGAAATCGAACCGGTTGTTTAACCGGAATAGAAACTTATTACATCATATAAGTCAATCCGGTTCAAAAATTGATCGAAGAGAAGATTGTCAACAGTGCGAGCGAAAGAGAAAAGATGAGGAGAGGCAAAGAGGAGGACGAAGTTGAACAGTTGCTTCAAGCCGCTCAAGACGAGATGATTCTCAAGCTCTCCGTCGATTCTCATACCTCTCGCTCCAAACCCGATTACCTTGATCCAGATCTCCACTCTAGATTTCTCTCCCTCAGATCTAAACCCTCCAACAAGAAGAAGACGGATCACAAACGGCGCCCAATCTCTCCGCCGAAATCAAAGGATGTTGAAGAAACACCAGACGATCTCATGCTCAGATTCGCGGCTCTAAAGAGCACTCTTCCCTCCTCCTCTGTTTCGCCATCAGTTCAACTTCCGAATGACATCGGAGAAGATGCTGATGAAAGCGGAGAAGATGCCGAAGTGGAGAAGCTGATACAGTGGGCTATCGATGCTGCCCGTCTCGATCCTTCTCCTCCTTCTGATGATGATGACGATGATGAATCTGATGATGATGAGGATGGTTCAAAGAGAAATGTCAAACCCTGATAAGAACAACTTTGCTCTTCCTTGTAAGTTATATACATCCGTTTAGTTGCAGTTGTTGAATCCACTCTCATTTCTCTTTCAATATTGATTTAAGTCTGCATCACATTCACCCTAATCCCTGGTAGTTTTTTGTAATCAGATTATTTAAATCTTTTAGTGTAATCAAGACTGATGCATCGAATCTGACTTTCTAGAAGGTGAGATCAAGTTTTAGTTTCAGGGAAAATGCGAATTTGATCGGTTCGTTATTATAAACTAGAGACATGTAGTTCTAGTGCGAGTCTTTACGTTTGCAAAGGCTGAGATTAAAAAGTGTTCCATGTAAGATGAAGCTGAATAGCGAATACTTATATTTTTATGAAAGAAAAATACAGATTAAAACAACCATTATGATAATATATAGGGTTAATTACACGTAGGAATTAAGGTTGTAGTTCGGTGGCAGCCTCTTAATGAACTCTAGAACAGCTTTTGCAGTGTTAGTGGCAGCCAAAGATCCAAACTTTCGAACAGCATTAGCTCCTGTTTGTGCTCCAGCCAAATCTGATAATCCCCTTATTACAATTACGGGATACCCATTTGACACGCACGTCTGGTGAAAATTAAAAAGAGAAAAAAAAAAAAAACAAATGAGTAATTATTTCTTCAAAACGAATAATATGATTCAAAGATGTGTATATATAAACGTTGGATAAACTACCATAGCCACTGCAGAACTCTCCATGTCTGAGGAGGAAACCCCAAAAGTATCGTATAGAAAAGTTCTGTAGGATGCATTATCCACAAATATATTTGCAGTGGCTGCCTTTAATCCAACAACCAATTTTGGTTTCTCTGGAAGACACAAACTTGAATTCACACACTGCAACAGCTCCATCTTCTGCACCCATAAACCGAGATTAACACTGGAACCATTCTTTTGTCTTAATTAATATATCATCCTTACCAACCTCTAGATCAGCTGCAAGATGAAGCCACTCTTGAGTTGCATTGATCCAAAACACTTTCTGAGGTGAATTGGTGTGACCAGCATTGTCTGAATATAGTTGCTCGTAACTGTATCCAATACTCCCTAACATATTGTTGTTGCCATCCCTTCGTGGAACATTATAGTTCCCAACAGCTAAGTATGCTACATCCTCACCTCCTTCTGCTTTTTCTGGATTCTGTTTTTGATCGAACCAAATCATGATCAGTTAATATATATTAAGTGAAGAAATTTGTTATATATCATCAACATCAAACTAGTATAACTTTTATATTTACCAGCCAATCCCACAAGCCAGCATTCATGATTTGCTTAGGAATGCTTACGTCTCCTATAGACATTGAGTTGTTTATATTTCCTGCAATCCCAAAATGCACAATCCCTTTCACATTGAACACGTCTATCATCTGTTGTGTTGCTGCTGCTGCATTCACCTACACATTTTTTTCTAACATAAACTATCTCTGTTTCATAAGAAGTAGGCCTTGAGGGTTCGGTTCTTATGGTTGGTTTGGTTTTGGTTAGTCTGTTCTTCGAGTCGTTTCGTTTGGGTTTGGAGAAAATATGCGGTATAGAACCGAACCAAATTTGGTTTGGTATGGTTTTGCCTTAAGTAAATATTATTAAAATTATATAAAATTCAGAAACCAAAAACTTAAATATACAAACAATCAAGTCTTCGTCTTTTATACTCCTATAAGAAAATAAGCTAAATAACAAAATAATAGTCTTTTTTGTGTGGACAAAAGACTAAGAGTCACTCACCATTCCTCTCCCACATCTGACATACATAACCTTTTTTCCCTGAATCTTGCCTATCCGAAAACGTCTTCCTGCATTCATTTTCTTACGAAGTCAGACAACTTATTTACATTTACCTCTCAAAGGGACTTGTCTCCTTTGACTCGAAACAGAAGACTCTCTTCAACATATAAATCCTCATAGTTCAAAAAAAATAAAAAATCATATAAATCCTCAAAAAGAAATCGATTTCTAGAAGTGGCAATTAGTAAGCTAAGTAGATACCAGAGAGATCGAGGAAGGGGTGAGTAGGATCGGGTCTGAATTCGACACTTCCCAGGAAAGCATCTTCTTCGGTCTCAATGACCGTCACGAGACCTATGTAAGGTCCTTTGCGGTTGACTTTTCGGATGGTAATGGCGGCTTTTAGTTTGTCTGAAGGCGTGGATGAAGCAGGCAAAACGTGTAAGGAAGAGATGGTGATGATGAAGAGCAGAGGAAGGAGACGAAGACTGTGGTCCAGGTAAGTCATTTGATTGGTGGCTTTGTTATCCAAATTAAAATCCCCAGCTCATGCAGCATATATATATATATATATATAGCTCATGAATAAATGACTTGTATTAAGTATTAACTGATATAACTTTCTTTTTTTGTCAAATAGCTGATATAACATTTATATTAATTTTTATTGTTTTCACATATAATGAAATTTTGGGTCTATGCAAGTACAGAATTGGATCTAAAAATAAAAAAAAAATTATATATACAAAATAATATCCATTTTGTGATCTTTTTATAATAACATCCATTTTCCAATATACAGTATACGTTAGGTTATTCACCCAAAAAAAGTATATAGTAGGTTAAATTTCAAAATAGTAAAATACTATTAATATATCAATAAACATAGATATTTGCTTTATTAATGATATATATATATAATTCCGTATTTTATATCAATTTATAAGAAGTTGGCTCTTAATTACTTGTAAGCTAAATATGTACATCGCAGTTCTCTAATGAGCCTTTTAATAGCCTCAAGATATGATTGAGCAAAGTCTGTATCACCCCAATCCATGTCTTTTGCAATCACACTGTTGAAATCGTTTAATGTGATCAAGATTGAGGCATCCGATCTGACCCTCTAGGAGGTGAGATCAACTTTTAATTTCCGGGAAAATCAAATTGATACGGTTCGTTGATATTAACTAGAAACCTGTACTTATAGACTTTTAAGTTTTGAAAGGCTTCGATCAAAAAAGTCGTGTAAGGCGGAAGTGTCCGATGTAAGAAAAGCTGAATAGTGAATACTTCCTTGATGAGACTCTTATTAATTAATACACGAAAAATACAGATTAAAACAATCATTATGATAAATAGGGTTACACGTAGGAATTAATGTTGTAGTTCGGTGGCAGCTTCTTAATGAATTCTAGAACAGCTTTTGCAGTGTTAGTGGCAGCCAAAGATCCAAACTTTCGAACAGCATTATCTCCTGTTTGTGCTCCAGCCAAATCTGATAATCCCCTTATTACAATTACGGGATACCCATTTGACACGCACGTCTGGTGAAAAAAGAAAAAAAAAAAAAAAAAACAAATGAGTGACTATTTCTTCAAAACGAATGATATGATTCAAAGATGTGTATATATAAACGTTGGATAAATTACCATAGCCACTGCAGAACTCTCCATATCCGAGGAGGAAACTCCAAAAGTATCATATAAGAAATTTCTATAGGCTGCATTATCCACAAATATATCAGCAGTGGCTGCCTTTAACCCAACAACTAGTTTTGGTTTCTCTGGAAGACATAGAGTTGAATTCACACACTGCAACAGCTCCATCTTCTGCACCCACGAAATGAAAACCTCGGATTAACAATGGAACCATTCTTTTACCTTTTATTTTCTCTAGTCAATATATATTCTTAACAACCTCCAGATCAGCTGCAAGGTGAAGCCACTCCTGAGTTGTATTGATCCAAAACACTTTCTGAGGTGAATTTGCGTGACCAGCACCGACTGAATATAGTTCCTCGTAACTGTATCCGATACTCCCTAACACATTGCTGTTGTCATCCCCTCGTGGAACATTGTAGTTCCCAACATGTAAGTATGCTACATCCTCACCTCCCTCTGCTTTGTCTGGATTCTAGCTTACTCACACCAAATCGTGAGTTAATATATATGACGAGAAGAAATTTATTATATATATCATCAATATCACACTATAGCATAACTTTTATATTTACCAGCCAATCCCACAAGCCAGCATTCGTGATTTGCTTAGGAATGCTCACGTCTCCAATGGACATTGAGTTGTTTATATTTCCTGCAATCCCAAAATGCACAATTCCTTTCACATTGAACACGTCTATCATCTGTTGTGTTGCTGCTGCTGCATTCACCTACACATTTTTCATAATAACATAAATTATCTCTGTTTCATAAAAATGTGACAGATTTAATAATTCACAATAACTAAAAAGAAATTAAATAGAATAATATGCCTCTATGAATATATTACTAAATATTATATGTGTAATAATTATTCGGGATATATCTAAGATTCGATCCGAGATCAGCTCAAAAAAATTTAAATATCCGGATAGTAAGCTACGGGATAGTAAAAATTTGTATTGGTATAAAATAATAGATTTTTAATATATATTAATGATTTACTTTTTCATACATTTTTTTATTTTTATGTCAAATTCTATGTTTGATGGATTATATTAGTTTTAAGAAACTATATCAGTGAAATATATTTATTTTTTCTTTTTTTTTTCTTTGAATCCGGTAATATCCGTATATATGCTTATTTTTTTACAAATATAAAAAAACTACAAATTCAATTTAGATGAGCTTTTATAGATCTGGATCCAGATGTATGATATTCAATGATATCACCCATCCTTTTCACCCATATTGACTATATTGTCATGAACTAAATTCAAAATTTATTAGTTTTTAACAACATTGACAATTGTTTGTTAAAAATAATAATGGGAGTAGTTAGATAACTACAAGAGTTCCTGTTATAGAGAAACAAATATTATTACGATATGAGAAAACGACAAAAGAGCCTTTTGTTTACCGTAAAAGACTATATTTAGTTACTTACCATTCCTATCCCACATCTGACATACACAACCTTCTTTCCGTGAATCTTCCCTATCCGAAAACGTCTTCCTGCACTCAGGTTCTCATAAAGTCAGAAAGCTTATTTACATTTTTACGTCTCAGAGGGACTTGTCTCCTTTGCCTCGAAACAAAAGATTCTCTTCAACATATATATAAACCCTGAATGTTAAAGAAATCGGTTTCTAGTAGTGGCATTAATTATTAAGCTAAGTATATATATATATATATATATATGTATACCAGAGAGATCCAAGAATGGATGAGCAGGGTCGGGTCTGAAGTCAACACTTCCCAGGAAAGCATCTTCTTCAGTCTCAAAGACCGTCACGAGACCGATGTAAGGTCCTCTGCGGTTGACGTTTCGGATGGTAATGGCGGGTTTTAGTTTGTGTGAAGGTGTGGCCGAAGCAGGCAAAACGTGTAAGGAAGAGATGATGAAGATGAAGAGCAGAGGGAGAAGACAAAGATTGTGGTCCAGGGAAGCCATTTGATCTGTGGGTTTGAGATCTAAATCCTAGCTCATGTGTACGCATATATATATATATATAGCATCCAAGTCCAACCATTTCCAAGGCTCATATGACCACAAAACTAGTACTCCCTTCTTCCCACGTTATTCCCATTTCGTTATTTTTTTTTTCCCATTAAACTAGTAGTAATCTTTGTCTATATATATATACGTCGACTGCTGCACGTTTTTTTTAAAAAAAATACCAGTAGGTAAGATATAAATTGCCAAAAATATCTCTAGTTTGTTCTTTTGTACAAAAATAAAAAAAATAGCAATAAAAAAGTGGTTCAGTCTCTTGAAAAATTCCTCATGCGATTAGGCATTTTAGATTACGTTTGGATGCATTAGACGTCCGAGTTCTTTTCAACTGCCTAAACTATTGCAAAGCATGAACGCCTGGCCACAACCGCGTAGCTCGGAAGCCGCGTTTGAAAACTTTGATTGTAATGAATATTCGATATTCACATATGCTGCATAAAAAGGTTTATATTAATAAATGATTAGTGTGTGTTTTGCTATATTGATTGTGATTGTATATACTGTTTCTGCTAATCTTAAACGCGGCAAAGATTAAAAACAAAAAAAAGAGAGGCAAAGAGTCAATGACTTTATAGTTATAGACCCCTAGTTTTTTAGCCAAAGAAAGTCTAGTTAAGACTTTACATTTTATGATCTCAAAGTATATAGCTTCTCTTTTACAAAGCTGTTAGCTTTCGCGTTACGACGTTGCCCACGTACAAAGATGATAACGTATTTTATTCGTGAATGAGACTAGCCAGCAACTTTTTGAAAAAGTAAAATAGCCTGATGTCGTCAATATAAGTAGTTTAAAATATGGATCAATCCAAACTATCAAAATATTCAATTATTCATCTTCTATTTTTGAAGCTTGGGAAAAAAGGTGGAAAGAGGAAAGAAAACTGCATATGAATTGGAAGAAGCAATAATGTTGTCGATATGTAGACTAGGAAGCTCGATTCTACATGGCTGATAAATTCAGAGGTACAAGTTAAGCCAGAATTATAAAAGCTAGAATGATGAGAGCAAGGAGATGAATATAATAATTGTATAACTCTCATAAATAAATAGCATATTCGTAGCATAAAAATACACTTACAGCAGATATTCACAAATCCTAATTTTGATGCACAATATCTACGAATATCTTCTATAGTTACATTGTCTAGTTGAACAGTGTTTATGTACTAAAAATCAAAAACTGATCCAGCTAAAAACTTTTTAAGAGGCTTTAAGAGATGATTGCACATTTTTAGGGAGATGAAAGCCTTTCCATGATATCAGAGAGATTCCTTTATCTTTCTTTACTCACTTCATTGTATGTGCTTTTATTATTTTGCCCTACATATTTTGCAATTTCCATTGTGCTTGGTGAGTAGATCTTTCATAAGAGTTGTGGTACTAAACTCATGGGTGGATTGGTGATTCTATACGCTGAGTATAGGTGATTAAAGACATTGTGAAAATCGCACTTTAGTTTTTCATTTTTATTCATTTTATCGATTGCATATTTACATTCCACGATCAAACGTTCCTAATTCCTTTGAGTATTTTCTATTTGTTTGTTTCAAACTTTTATAAAATTTCGGTGGCACTATAAGAAAACATTTGCGGGTTTCTTTCTAATTTCTATGCTATAAAACTTGGAAGCTCTTTTTTCAGTCTCACTTCACAGATATACAATATTCTCAACTTTTATATAATTTTTTTATTTTTCCTTAGATAAATTCTTAGATAGATCTTTTATTTTTTTCCCAAAAAAAATAAAAGATCTGGTGCAGAAGCAGGCAAGCACGACTCAACTCATTCCGGCTACTTCACCAGTTTTAGCTTTTCTTCGGAGTTGAGTTTTCTCTCCGGATCCCACAATGAATCTTCACCTCTCTTTCTTCTCCATCGCTCTGATCGCTTTCCTCTGCATCCATCATCGTGTTCTCGCGTCTTCTCACTTCGAAGGCTTTGATGCTGAAGACGACGAATTTCTGGAGGATTCCACTGAGCTTCACCACTCGCTCCGCCCACCTCTCCTGACTCAGTCTGAGTCAACGGTTCTGGATCTGGAACCATCCTCCGAATCCGATTCTACTCCGGTTTCTAAATCGGACCCTTCTCCGGCTCAGGCAGGTTCCCGGAAGCCATCGTCGACCTCCTTCGATTTCTGGGACGAAGATGAGTTCGAGGGATTGCCGGAGGATGAACGAACGGAGGAATCTCCGGTTATCTCCGAAAACGCATCCCCTGCAGATCCACTGACTCCAGATCCAGAGTCTGCTTCAGAGAATCCAGACACTGACATTCCGATGAAGAAGCCGTTGTCGTACACGGTGGAGATCGTCTGCGTCTCCATCTTGATTGCTTACGCGATCAACTACTTCACTGGGAAACGCGAGAACGAAAACCTCGCCTTGGCTTGGGCTTCCAAATTCGGCCTTAAAGACACGATTTTTGAGAAAAACTTCAGCTTGCTGGGAGTTGGTGAAGGAGAGGACTCTCCTCTGTTGCTGAAAGAAGCGACGAACGTGTTCAAGTTCTACGCGAGCGGGCGCAGGTATTGCCATGGGCTGTTGGCCACCATGGAGCTTAAGAGCAGGCACGATCTGATCTCGAGGCTTTTCAACTCGGTGGTACCTTGTAAAGATGAGATCAGCTTCGAGGTTTACATGAACGACGAAGCCATGGACCACATCGTGTTTGCGATGGCCAGGAAGAAGGCGGCGAAAGCGATGCACAAGGAGCTGAGGGATCTGCAGAGATTCGGAGGGATAGTGCCCACTCCCGGCGGGAGGAAGTGGGTATCGGAGGAGTTATCTGTGATCTCTGAGTCTAAGGAAGTAGCTGGAGATATGATCACCGATATTGTACTTGATCAGGTTAGATGCTGGATTTCTTGGGTGTTCTCCCTCACTGTTTGACCATTGACAATGATAGCACTTTAGTTTAGTTTAGTTTCTTCTTGGACTAGTTCACCCTAAAGAGCAATGGATGAACATGAAATTTCATAGGAATGTTTGAGAGAATGAACTGGTTTTGACTCCATTTCTCTGACTTTCTATAATCACGTTGAATAAGAAAAGAAAAGTGAGCTATCCTTACACCAAAGAGATGTGCTTGATCAGAGTAAGAACTTCAGTGATCACTTAGCTTGTAACTAAAAGATAAGTGATTTACCGTGAAAGTCGTGTGATTTGCTGCAAAATTCCTTAGGTTTCTCTTGTTATGATATTTAGGCTAGATGGTACTGATATGTTTGAAGGAAGACAATCGCTGCCTGTATTCGGATTTCGGGATGAAATAAGGAAGAAGTACTTTCATTTTGGATGATGTTCCTCTCCCTTACATCAAATGTTCCGGTAGAGCATTTGATACAGTGTTTATCTCTGATGATAGTTAACCAATGTTATTGCTGCAGTATGGCTAGTGTTTCATCAAATAAAGACACAGTTGCTTTGAGTGAATAGATGCATGATTATCTTCACCCTTTCACGCTATCCATGTCCTCTTCCGTAGATGTTAAACATGGATCTCAATTTTATTGGACTTGGATTGTTTAACTTCGCTTATTGTTGCGTGACTTTTGTATCTTCTCATATTATATGCTATACTAATCAAAATTCAATTTTGCATTTGCGTTCTGTAGGTTTTTGGCGACAAGTCTTTTGAAAAGTTTGGAAAGTACTTCATTTCAATGCACTTTTCGGACCAACTTCCAGGCAAACACAGGAAGATGCTGCTTTTCAAGTTCGCCCTGCCTGATGCTAAACACATGGATGATATGGTTCGCTTGATAGCACTGATTCCGTATTACATCGACTTAATTGGACGCTACAAACTCAGCTCCCAGGTATAGGGAGAAACCTTATTATCACTTGTCATCTTTATCGTCATGTGCGACAGGATAATCTAATTAAATTCATGTATGCAGGCACGGAACAAAACCGATGGAGCTAGGCAAAAGGCGGCTCAGGAAGCGTACAAGGAACTGCAGAATGTGAGGCAAGAGGCATTGCAGAGAAAGAAAGCAGAAAAGAAGAAAATATTAGAGGAGGCGGAGGCAAAGCTTAGCGCCGAAGCTCTAAGGAAGAAAGAGGCAAAGGAACGTGCACGCCAGATGAAAAAGTCAATGCCAAAAGTTAAGATGAGTCGTGGTGGTCACTAAGACGCTAAGCATAGGGACATCTCTCTAAGGTTACACAATCTCATGTTTGCCATTGGAATAGCTATTTTATTCCTCTACTCCCTTTGTTAGCCCTTTCGATTAGATATTTTTCTTACTTTCATCAACAGATACTTGGCAGTTATTACGATTTCCCTTATAGTGGCACCGAGTCTGTGCTTCCGATAATCCTTGGAAACCTTGTTAAATTATAGCTTGAGTTTTGAAGTTCTAGGCCTCACTTCTTGTTATATAACCATCCTTTATTATCAGTTAGTCACTGCAATAACATTAGTGTTACAATCAAAGCATTAATGGCAAAAATCTTCTCTTGAGTGACTGAATATCGACACAGAATCCAGTAAACTGCATTTCAAACGTCACCTTCGTCTATGCGAAGGTCAACAAAACTCAGAACTCTGTTCCTAGCTTTCACTTACATACTCGTGGCGAAAATTTGAGAACTTTGCACTGAGCTCTAATGGCAGCTGTAGCCAAAAAGCTTGGGAGAGGTCTGCAACAACGACGCACCTTCATCAATGCCAGAGTCAAATGGGTCGGTGACCCTTACCTCGACGAAGCTGTTCAGCGAGAGAAGAACCTCAAGCAACTTCTCTCTCTAAAGGATCGAATCGTATCTTCTCCGTCGAAGTCTCTCCCTCTCTCTTCCCTCTCGCTTCTCAAGCCTCTCGTCAATCTCCACATAACCGCCGCCGCGTTTTTTCAGAAATACCCTTCTGTGTTCACAACTTTTCAGCCTTCACGTTCTCTTCCTCTCCATGTTCGCCTCACTCCGCAAGCTCTCGACCTCCACAGAGAAGAAGAGACTATTCACCTCTCGCCACCTCACCGTAATCTCACCGTTCAACGTCTGACGAAGTTCTTGATGCTAACGGGAGCAGGAACTCTCCCTTTGAATGTTGTCGATCGTTTCAGGTTCGATCTAGGTCTCCCTCACGATTACATCACTTCGCTGATCTGCGATTACCCGGATTACTTTGAAGTAACGGAGATCGATGATCGGTTAACGGGTGAGAAGACGCTTGCTTTGGCGCTTTCTACGCCGCGGAACAACCTCGCCGTGTCGGAGATGGAGAGAAGAGAAGCCACCATCGGTGGGACTCGTGTGAAGAAAGGGTTGCGCATAAGGTATTCGATGAATTTCCCCAAAGGGTACGAGCTGGAGAAGAGGGTGAAGAATTGGGTGGAGGAATGGCAAAACCTTCCTTACATCTCGCCTTATGAAAACGCGTTTCACTTGGGACCAAACAGCGATCAGGCTGAGAAGTGGACGGTCGCAGTACTCCATGAGCTTCTGTACCTCTTAGTGCCGAAGAAGACAGAGACAGAGAATGTGCTTTGTTTAGGGGAGTATTTAGGGTTCGGGATGAGGTTCAAGAAGGCTTTGGTGCACCATCCGGGTATCTTTTACATGTCGCACAAGATTCGGACCCAGACTCTTGTCCTAAGGGAAGCTTATCATAAAGCTTTCTTGATTGAGAAGCATCCACTGATGGGGATGAGACATAGGTACCTTTATCTTATGAGCAGAGTAAAGAAACGAGACTTTGTTCATACAATTAAGAGAAGCAGTCAAGGCTTGTGAAGTTAACAGTTGATAATCATAGAGGATATATAGTCATAGCCGGAATTCATAATGTAGAATGAGTGAGTTTGCTATCATTGGTCAAGTAAGGACATATTAGTTGACTGGTCTTAAAGGAACATATTGAGATGTGTAGTGTGGAATCATTGCTGTGCGATATGTTTTGCGCAAGACTTTGTGTTTGGTTATCAGCTGGCTGGTAAAGTCAACCTTGGGATTTATGCGTATAAAATTCCCCCAATTATAACATCTTTGTATATTCGACGACAATAATACTTATTTGAAAAATGAACATTGCTTTTTCTTTTAAAAAATATCGCAGCTTGAGTGTATTTTATAAGGTTGCTTGCGTTATTTATCAAAATAGGAAGTAGATGAGAAGAAGGAACACCGAACACACAGATAGATACAAACACGAAATGGTCAACCCATCTTTAAACAAAACTAAACGAATCAATTGTTTTTTATTTGTTTACAAAACGAATAAAATATTTGTAAGTAAATTAAAGACTCTAAGAGCATGAACAAAGGAGAAACACATATAGGTTTCTTATAGTATTTTTGTATATAAATTATATGTTAAGAATTTTGATGTAAGAACATTTTATTTATAACCTCCAATAGAGAATCCTAGAAAAGGTTCTTTTTTGTAAGAACATGATGACTTTTGCAGCAATCTCTCTATCAATTTTCAATCAAAGAGACTATCATCAACAGCCAAAACGTGGAACTGCGACTCTGTTACCATACCATTGTGGAAACTGAATCGATACAACCTTGGACATCTGAGTCTATAATTAACAAACCCAGATGCAAAGTTTCCAACTTCTATAATATTTTCTTTCCCTTCTTTTATAATTGAAATCAATCTAATAATTTTTGACGAGCTTATGATTTTTTTACAGACGTGTAGAGATTCCCACTTCCGAGTACTTAACCACGACCAAATCCAATACGCCAAGGATCAATTGTTAAAGTATTATCTTTCCCTACAAATGCAAATCAATTTCTTTTCCGTGAGATGATGAAAAAAATTATGAACAAAAAGGAATAGAGCTGAGTCCATGAGTGTTTGCTTACAGTCTTGAAATGGAGATTGTTTGTGTTTCGTTAGGGAGGTACCCAAGAGTCGGTATCTTTACAGAGGAAGGAGGAGAGAAGAAAGAGAAGCTAGCACTGCGCCTCCGCTGATACCGTCGATTGCTCAGACGGAGAATCTCCTCCCGCACATGCCGTGGCTTCTGAAATCGCCTCAGACTAGAGAGAGAAGAGCGAGACACCTCCGCCCTGCGGTCGATTCTCCGACGAGAGTTGATTTCAGAGTTAATTTGGGAGTGATTCATCTCAATCTCTTCTCGTCGAAATAGCTAGAGTAGAGAAAGAAGAGTGAGACACCAAAAAACAATGTTTTTTTCTTTTCTTTTCTCACCCAAAAAAATTCTTTTCTCACAGAATGATGACACGTGTTTTGTAAGACTCGACTCTTGTAATCCTTGAATAAGAAACGTTTCCAATCAAAAACCTATTTTTCTGATTTAATTTAATTGCAAGAATCTTTTAAGAACCCAGTTAAAAACTGGGTTGATCATGCTCTAACGGCGACCTCCGTCTCCGGTGACTGGATACCCGACACCGTGTCTTCTCGCCGGAAAAACCAAGAACAACAAACCGCAGATAACCCCAACACCCATCGGAACAATATCCAAAACCTTCTTGGTTCCTTGCTCCGGCGCCGGATAAAAACAGCTCACGGCGTTCTTGTCCCTCAGAGCCACGGCAACGAACACAAGAACAGACAAAACTGCGTGGATCCAGTCGACGATCCGAATACGGTACTTACTTAGATCGGGCAAACCCAAACCGGACGGGTCAGGGTAGTCAAAAACCCACATACCCTTGCGAGTCGCAAAACCGTAATACACGTTACCGTCTTCAGCCTTGACGCTATCTGTGAATGAGCTGAGGAAGCATGAGATGGCGAGAAGCGTTAGCAGCACTGTGGTTAAAACGCGCGTCGGGTAATCGCAGGCACCGTTTGTTGTGAAAACGGGAATGAGGAGCTGGAATGCTAATAGCGTTCCTGTCGGAAGGAGATTGGCTAAGTTTGCAGCTGACGTCAGCGTCTGTGACATGGCGGGGTGAGACGTCGAACGTTGTCTCCTTAGCTGTGGAGGAGGAGACTCCGATATCTCTTGCTCGGCGCCATTCGGCTGCGAACTAGTTGGGATTCTTTGCGTCAGAGAAGGAGAAGAAGACATTTTTGTTTCTTTTCGTTTTTAGTTTCTTCTTCTTCTTTTTTTTTTTTGCGTGGAGAATTGATGGATGATTATGATCGTATTATATACAAATTAAACTTAAGACAGAACGTGAGGTTAAGTGTTGAAAAATGAAAATGATCGTTGACGTGATCAATGTTTTTGAGAAGTCAAGAGCGGCGAGAGCTGGTCTCATTCTTATTCTCCGCCTCCCAGGAATTTCAAACGTGTTTCAAGGTTGATTATTCTTACTTGTCCCTCCTAACTTTTAGAGCATATAATAATTATATATGCCTAAACACTTCTTTACGTGCAAGTAGTATTAACTTTACTTTGACTCGCAATCTGAAAAGTTACCCCTCTTGAGTCTTGTTCAAGAGAGAGAAATACGGGCTCGTTGAGCATTGGTTGCGAGAAATAATGATTAGCAAACAATATACCCATGAACACAACTCCTCCTGTAGGGGAGTATCATTAACCATGCTCGCAGCTTACAGTGCGTATCTTGCTTCTTCTACATGTGAACACAATTCTATCGTCCCAAGACAGGAAATGTACAAGACATGCATTCCTATCACACACACACACACACACACACACGCCGTTACATTACCAATGATTAATGTACACACACAACCACCATACCATCTCTCTCAGCCTTCATAGGCTTCCTCTGTCACTTCATCTTCCATTATTGCAGTCAATAGGGAATACTTCACCTTCAATAAGATTTTGCCCTTCTCCACTAATAATCTCGCACCTGACACAACCCAATACCCTGGTGATTCTTGTGGTCCTCTTGTCATCTCAGTCGTATCCACAAATTTCAAAAGTTTAGGAGCTTGCACGGGTACTGGTGGTCCTCCAGGATAGATAGCAGAGTTTATATTCACATCTGCAGGCCGTGGTGGTGGTTTCTGTGCTGCAGTGAAGTGATGGCTTATTAGCGTTGAGATGAGTCCTGATTTTGGAGCAAAGCCAACCGCGTCCTCCCATTCAGATTTCTTTGCAAACATGGCTCCCACAACTCTCGAGAAACAAAGGCGCAGGAAGAGCACGTTCTTGAATCCGTGGCTCTCTACGTGAAGCTGCGCGCCTGTTACTACCGAGAGATCATCATCTGATTCGACGGGCGCTGTGCAGACGTGGGAGTAATTCTTCCAGTTTACTTTCTCAAAGTATCGCCGATCATGAGACTCTTGTCGCATACTTCTATTTGGATCATCTTCGAGCTGGAATATTTTGGGAAGAGAGGAAAGGTGCTGCAAATGAATCGCCAAACGGTTGCTTCTTCTACCCTCTAGGTAGAGCCGCATGCCAGTGACTGGCCTCTTCCCAACATCAACCTGAAACCAGATAAACAGGAAAAAAACATCTCAAGACTTGAGAACTTCAAACAAAAACTGAACCTCAATGCCTGCAGAACTGTACATGTCAGACTTGGCTGACAAATCAATCCGCAACCTGCATCAGTAAGCTATGTATAATTAGGAAAGAAAGAAACTCATACCGGAGTGGTATTCACATATAGCTTAGGTCCGAAGAAACTGAACTGCAGAGACGCACAACTTTGTTGCTTCCTTTGCGGACCAAGAGGAAGTTCACTAAACACTGGAGCCCATTGCCTTGGTAGCTGAAACTCTAAAAACTGATGTAGCTCTGCAATCGGTGGCTTATCTACAAAAACAAGTAGCAGAATATATCAATTGCTCGAACGTAAACACGATTATTATCAAGTACTGCACCTATCTAATACACTGGACTTGGTGATTATGACCTGTAACTCCATGAAAACTAACGCATCTACATGTAAAATAACAAAAACCTCAGAAACCAACATTTCACATTTTTAAAAATTACAACATTTTCAGTTTTTTTTTTCTTCCATAAAACATCTTTTTGTAAAGTGCCTTATGTTTGGGTTTGGCATTTGAGGTAAAAATAACAAAGGAATTTTGCTTAAAATGATTACGTCTATAGGTTCAACTGGAAAAATATACACTAAATCTACACGTAAATGCAAACGCAAACAAACAATCATAGCCTAAAAATGAAACGAAGTAAACAGAACAAAACTTCTACGGTTCTAATTTATCATAAAAACAAGTTTTGGTTGTGTATAACAACTTTGCTCGCTGCATTCATTCAATATGAGATCTTCTTTTTTTTTTTTTTTTTTTGTCAAATCATTATGAGATCTTCTAATCACAGGCTTCTCAAATCGAAGTGTCATAAACCAAGTACGATTTAATCCCACACAAGCACTACTTGAGTAGCCATACTCACTGATGAATAATTGGCGTAAAAGGTAAGCAGAGCCTTATGCAGATAAAATAATGCAAAGAAAGATATAACCAAAATGGTTTTCTAGAGTATATTTGTCAGTTGAGATTATACTATTCTCAAATTTATACCTATATCAAACTTCTACTCCAAATGTCAAAAAACCACTACTACGAAGAATAATTGGATAAAGATTAAAAATGCACACAACGAGAATGATATGTAGGCTTACATCTTAAATACAGATTTATGGCGTGGCTCAAGAATCCACTTCCTGGAACTCCATTAAGCAAAGAAGTAATTGGAATCAAGGACATCGAGATAGCATCAGGCTCCGTCTGAACTGTTTGCAGCCATTCATTATGCATTAGATTTCTATTATCGTTTCCACCTCGCCTTTTGCACATGAAGACAATGTCCTACACATACATGTAATTCATGAGAAAAGAAGCAAATTCACATGAAAACATGTCTATTAAGCGTATGGAACCAATAGCAATCACCTCTTTATTTGCATAAGAGCCGAGCGAACTGGTATCTGCAAATCTAAGCCGTTGCTCCTTTGCTTCCACCTGCAACAAGGGATAAAAGACAGAAATTAGAGACTTGAGAGTTGCGACACTAAATTGGTAGTAGTAATCTTCTAGATCTCAAATAAAAAAAGGTTTGATGATGGGGAACAAAAAACTAACAACTGTTACACAGACCTTACTACTTGGATGTATTCTATCTGAAGCCATATTCTGCACTCCACTAGCGTCTATAAACCTCTTATCTGCCACCTCTTTTAACCTTTTCTGCAGATCATCAGGTTGAAGTTTCGAAGAGTGTTGCTGTTTCGCATATATCACATCTTTCCCTCCCATCTTAACACCAACAATTATATGCGTCCCATAAGTATCTATAAACCTGGTAAAGAAACATCTGGTTAAGGGTTAGTCACAAATTCCCGCACTCTGAATAATATTGTCAGCAACAAGTAAGAAGCATTTCTCATCCAGTTTACCCAGATACGAAGAAATTAGGCCAAACCCAAAAAAACAGACTACTATATATAACGGTTGCAAAAAAAAGAAAATTCCAATATGGATTCTTTGGCATGTTATTGGCAAAGCATCAAACAAGTTCACAGAAGTACTCCAGCAAGAAAGTAAATTTCCATTAACTTTACATATATATATACAACCGTGAATAATAAATCCAATGACGAAAACGGTACATCACCTTGCCAATGCAGCAGGGTCCCATGACGATGGGACAGCCTGCTTTACATGCTCACGGAGTAACATTTGAGATTTGTCCAAAGCAACCGTGTAAAACGAGATAAATATCCCATCGAAAGCAAGGTTTTTGGTATAGGCTGCATCTTTCTGCCAACAGCCCGAGAATTCAAACATGGCATTGAAGAGACCTGACGGGATTTTACCAGCCAAAGATAGTTCTTGGTTGAACTGCTCTGTCATCTAGAAAACCATAAGAAGATGAAACTAAATGTAAATAATAAACATCCAGAAACGCTAGCTAGCAAACTCTCTCTCTGAAGCATTGCTGAAAAGAGTAACATTATCAAATTCACAAGGAAACTAGCTAAAGGTTTCGACATATGTCGCTATTATCTAATTCAAAACCTAAATACGAACCAATACTTGATGGACCGACAACAACTACAGACTTTCTTTGTAAGAATGGAAATGAGGCGTACAAGTAAGGAATTATCACCTGTTGGAAAGAGAGAACATCAGACCTAAACCGCATGCGCTCCCCTTTATCGCATTTGATAGACTTGGAAACATTAGGGATAGAGATTCCACCAGGTAAGACAATCTCGCAGCTGTCGTCTTTGATGTCAAGTAAACGCGATTCTTTAGAACCTCCTTTGCAATACTTCAACCGTACATCAATAGCTAAATCGTAGCCGCAGCCAATTGATCCTATCGCAACTTCAGCTGCTTTAGAAGCTGGTAGCCGAAGTGCCATGCTTTCAGAGTGCAACGGTTCTTTAGACCAAACCCGAAAAGAAAAATCAAAAGAAAAAGGGATTAAGCTAGGAATGAACACAAAAAAAAACAAACAAGCAAAGCCAATTTGGTTTTCTGAGAGATGTTGACACAACAAAAGTTGAATACTTTCTATTTATTGTCAAAACAGAGACCCAATCAAATCTGACCAAAGAAGACATGATCGGGAATCGTAATAGCCAAAGCATAGACCAAACCGGACAAACGACCAGGTCCAAGTGTCTGAAAAATCATTCAACAGACGCGCAGCAGTTAATTTTGTAGGGACTTGAAAAGCTTAGACCTTTAAAGAAGAAGAAGAAGAAGAAAGGTATACTGTGAAAAGAAGAAGCTGGAGCTCAAGTACGTTTTTCAAGCATATGTCAGCTCCATATGTCTTCGGCAAGCTTAGAAATCGCCGACAGAGCTCAAAGACACGATCTAAACGAAGTGCAGAGAAGAAGCCTCAATCGAAAGGAGCAATAAGGATTGTAGAGCAGTGGAGATGGATCATGGAGAGATTTGGGACGAGGAAAACCCTCAATTTGAGGAGCGGTAAGTTAGGTTTTCTTTTGTGTAAAACCAAAGTTAATCAAATGTGATTAGGAAATAAGGTGGTGGGATGGTAACAGGTGAGTTGAGTTAAAACAAAGTGTTTACAGTTTTGTTTGGTTAAAGAGAAGAAAAGTCAAAGTGGTGGTCAAAAGAATTGGGAATTGTGTGTGGCCATTGATCTTTCCCTCTTTACTATTTCCTTTGCTATATTCTGTTTTTTTTAATATATAATCTCTCTTCATTTAACAGGCTGTTACATTATTACATGCTTTGCTGGAATCTTTAATTATTATTGTATTTCTTCTCCTAAAAGGAATTTTAGTAAAAAGCACCCATAACTATGAAAATGTTTTCTCATGTGATCAGAGAGGTGAGAGATCATGTGATCATTGTACCAAGTTACCTAGGAAGAGAGGAATACTTAAAACTATTTAATATGTTCATTGGTTTATTTAAAATTTTGAAAATATAAATAGAAATAACCACATTTTGATGAAGATTTTATCGAATAGCTCAAGATTTTATTTTGATTCCCAAATCTTCATTTTTTTGATATGTGAGTCTGCAATGTTTTGAACGATCTAGTTTTGACTTTTGAATGATCAAAAGTGATTAGATTTTAGCAGAATGATTTGTAGTCGTTGTGATTGTCGTTATCATGGTAAATTTGGTTTAACTAATAATACGTGTGAAGATTCATAATGTTGGATCATGTAAAATTAGGTGATCTTAGACACGTTTGACGCTATGCGCGGATTTACAATACCAGAGAATGTAGACATGGACATAGCTACTCCTAACAAAGGCCCTAACTACGATCATGGACATAGCTACTCCCAAGTTGTATAATGTACGCACCTCATCCTTGGAAAATGTACTGGAACCAGTAATGGTGATCTCTTGTTTCTTTCCCGTGCCTTTGTCAACGGCACTGACAGAGAGATTTCCATTGACTTCAATCCCAAATGTGAGTTCGATTTTTATGAACTCCACGTGGTGCTGGTGGGATACCATCTTTGGCTGAAGCTACCAAGAGACTTGTTGTCCCTAGCAAGCTCCCTCTCACCCTGCAGCACATTTTGCTCGATACATGTCTACCCATCAGAACATGTCGTAAGGACGTTTGATCTATAAGTAGGCAGAGTAGTGTTCCTCGGAATAATCTTGGTCATAACACCACCAAGAGTTTCAACACCAAGCGAAAGTGGTGTCACATCTACAAGCACAATGCCACTTACATCTCCAGCCAAATCACCAGACTGGATGGAAATCAAAAGAGAATGGCACTTTGAGAATTCATTTTTGCAGTATATGTAATGGAGTGAAAAGAAATAAAAGTTGACGAGAACAAACCTGGACTGCAGCACCTAGAGCTACAACCTCATCAGAGTTCACTGTTGCATTGGGATTTTTCCCAGTCAGCTTCCTCACGACTTCCTGAACAGCAGGAATACGTGTAAATCCACCAACAAGGATCACTTCATCAATATCTTTGAAGCTGAGCTCTGCATCCCTAAGGGAGTTCTCAACGGGAGTTATAAGAATCTCGAGCCTCTATGATTACTTGTCGAGCCATAAGTACTTTAAGTAAAATTACCTGTCATGTAAATCTAAACACAATTCTTCAAACTTGGCACGTGTGAGAGTGGTTTCTATTATGTTTTTAGTTCCATTAGTTGTGGCCCTGATAAATGGCAAGCTGCTGGGAACACTCAGCTACAAGCGAAGAATCATTTACTACAGTCAGTCGTACTCGTACGTATATGGAGATGAATAACAAGAAAATCATTTTTTTCTAGAGGAAGAAATGTCTTGGTAGTAGATTTTCTGCACTGAGCGTCTCTCAGTGAAGAACCTTGTGAAAGAAAATAAAGAAGACTACAACAAAATTATTATATAGGTTGAAAATATCGTCTGTAACATCATTGCTTCTTTCTAAGCACAAATGAAATTATCTTCACAAGCATTGCTCATATCAACCCATTATATCCAACCTACAAAATCATGTGTGTTTACACACCCACCGGATCGGATGTACGAATTCAATTCAAAGCCGTCCTAGTTCATTTCCTCATTTGCTGTCTGTGAAGTCGGCATCGATCACATCATCACCACCTTTGCTTGAAGATGAATCTGCTGATGAAGCACCTTCACCTCCAGGGGAAGGACCTGCACCTGCGGCTCCTGCTGCAGCTCCAGGCTGGTTGTACAGAGACTGACCGATCTGCATCACTTCTTGGTTAAGAGCTGCCATGGTGTCCTTGATTTCTTGGGTCGTTCCACTTCCAATCTTGTCTTTAAGCTCTTGTAGCTTGGCCTCCACCTTCTCTTTCACTTCACCTGGAATTTTCTCTCCAAGTTCTTTAAGTTGCTTCTCTGTCTGGTATACAACAGAATCCGCCTGGTTCTTTGTGTCAATTGCATCCCTCTTCTCTTTGTCATCCTTCGCAAACCTTTCTGCTTCTTGGACCATTTGCTCTACCTGTAACGTTCATTCACACCAACTTTTGTCACCATAAATATCCATATTAGCCAAAAAGAAATACTCTTTTTACAAAGGCTCTATGGTCATGGACAGAGCTACCCCCACATTAACGACTGCAGCAACGAGAGCAGCCAAAGCTTTCAAGTAACGTAAAGTTTAGCTACCAAACTCATAGATTAATTGCTAAACCTCGAAAAATATGGAAAAGTAAACAAGTTGGTAACAGAAGCAATGCGTTTTGATTTTGTATACTGTACGCACCTCATCCTTAGGCAATGTACTGGCACCAGTAATGGTGATGTCTTGTTTCTTTCCGGTTCCTTTGTCACTAGCACTGACGGAGAGGATTCCGTTTGCATCAATGTCAAATTTGACTTCAATTTGTGGAACACCACGTGGTGCCGGTGGGATACCATCCAGGCGGAAGCTGCCAAGAGATTTGTTATCCCGGACAAACTCCCTCTCACCCTGCAGCACATTAATCTCAACACTTGTCTGTCCATCAGCAGCAGTCGAAAAGACCTCTGATTTAGAAGTAGGCAGTGTAGAGTTCCTTGGAATAATCTTAGTCATTACACCACCAAGAGTTTCCAAACCAATCGAAAGCGGTGTCACGTCAAGAAGTACAATGTCACTCACATCACCAGCCAGAACACCAGCCTAGAATCAAAAGAAAATGACATTTGATGAGTACACTGGAGCGAAACACAACTTTTCTTTGTTTAATTTTCACTGTCAAACTTGTCTTTGTAAATTATAAACGCAAATAAAAATATAGAATCTTCCGTTTGTGTTTGATGTATGCATTTGCAAATCCGAAAGTATTTTACTACACACCGAAAATGTTCCCATTTCAGAAATCGTGTTTAAAATACTCGAGACCTAAATAGGGTGGACGGTACAAGTTGGGAACAAACCTGGACTGCAGCACCTAGAGCTACAACCTCGTCAGGATTTACTGTGACATTAGGTTCTTTTCCAGTCAGCTTCCTAACGACCTCCTGAACAGCAGGAATACGTGTGGATCCACCGACAAGGATCACTTCGTCAATATCTTTGAAGCTTAGCTTTGCATCCCTCAGGGAATTCTCGACGGGAGTCTTACACCTACGAGATAGATACATGAATAAGAACATTAGGCCTCCATGACTACTTGTCATAAGAACTGTAACAATGAGGGAGATGACGAATGATGTATCAACCATAATAACTGTAACAAAGATTACCTGTCAAGTAAATCAGAGCACAATTCTTCGAACTTGGCACGTGTGAGGGTGGTTTCTATGTGTTTAGGTCCATCCGCTGTGGCCGTGATAAATGGCAAGCTGGGCACAGAATTCATACCAATTAGAATCCACGCGCTTGTGAAAGTACCAAGTTAAAAATTTGGGCGAGAGAATGAATTGTACCTCATATTTGTCTGAGTCAGCGAGGAAAGTTCGATTTTAGCTTTTTCTGCTGCTTCTGTCAACCTCTGAAGTGCTTGCTTGTCTTTGAGAAGATCGATGCCTTCATCTTTCTTGAAATTTGAAGCAAGCCAATCAACAACTCTCTGCATTGCAAAATTTAAATCCATAAAGTAAAGCACGGAAGAAAGAGTGAGCAGATTTAAAACGCTTCGTTAAGAATTGATGTGTGCATTCAAATCACCTTGTCAAAGTCATCTCCACCCAAATGCGTGTCGCCAGAAGTGGAAAGCACTTCAAACACACCATCACCAACCTCGAGCACTGCATAATAAGAAAGATAACAAAATCATATCATAAGAAGTTAATACAACGAGAGTAAGTAGAAACCAAAAAAATAATATTGAGAATCTTAGCAAAAGTTTTAATGCCAAGTACCTGAGACATCAAAGGTACCACCACCAAGATCAAAGACTAGAATTGTTTCGTTACTTTTCCTCTCAAACCCATAAGCTAATGAAGCAGCTGTGGGCTCATTGATAATACGAAGAACTTCCAACCCAGCAATGCGACCAGCATCTTTTGTAGCTGTCCTTTGTGAGTCGTTGAAGTAAGCAGGCACAGTGACGACAGCCTTGGTTACTTTTTCATTCAAGAATCTTGAGGCATCATCCACAAGTTTCCTCAAAACCTACGACAAACACATAACCAATAAGAAAGAAAACATACACAGCAAAAACTCTTCCAGAGAGTTTCAACAAAACAAATGCACAACTACAATATGGAACAACAACACAAACACTATTTACTCTCAGTCAGAAATTTGAGGATCACAAGCTGAAGATGACAAAACAGAGAGAGAAAGTAATTTAAAACGTGAAACCAAAGAAGTGAATTTAACCTGCACGTATCAGTTAACAGAAAGTGAGAGCAAGGAGTCGCTAAAGAAAATTCAGAACCGTGAAGAGTAAAGAAGAAAAATCCTAAATTAAGTTCAGCAAACCATCACACTATCTTTGGCTGCGATACCCTAACAAGCAAAACACAGTCTACATCAATTAGGATACAAGACAAGTGAGTAAATTGATAAACTTGAATACCTGAGCTGAAATTTCCTCAGCAGCAAATTGTTTACCAATGGCGGGACACTCCAGCTTGACGTTTCCGTTCTCATCCCTAACAACTCTGTATGAAACCTGCTTAGCCTCTTCATCTACCTCGTTCATCCTCCTACCAATAAACCTCTTCACCGAGAAGAAAGTGTTCTCCGGATTAACGACTGCTTGCCTCTTCGCAATCTGCCCGACAAGCCGGTCACCGCTCTTCGTGTACGCCACCACGGAAGGCGTCGTCCTCTGGCCTTCAGCGTTGGTCACAATCGTGGGCTTGCCTCCTTCCATGGCAGCTACGGCGGAGTTAGTCGTACCCAAATCGATTCCAACAACCTTCTCGTTAACCACCCGCACCGGACCTACTGCGTACCTAGAGCCGCCGCCATTTCTGCTATTCATTCTGAGGAAGGCAGAAGTCGGGGTGGAGAAAGGACCGGTTCTGGTGCCGAAGAAGGCGCTTCTCGGCATGAAACTGCTTTTTCCATTGAAATTCCTCTTGGAAGAAGAAGAAGCGAATCCAATTCCGCTTAGAACGTGAATCTGCGCGGCGGATGAAGCCATTTTCGAGTTTAATAGAAACGTAGGCGACGAGGTAAGTGCACAGGAGGGTTTGACGAGAAACCCTAGCGGTAGGTAGGAGGAGGAAGAGATATAGAAGAAGATAAGAGAATGGTGGAGACTGGAGACGAGGGAGAGAAATGTGAGAGGCAGTAGAAGTTTCCAGAAGGAGACGGGAGACTCAAGCTTGGATGGATCCTCGATGGGCTTTATGGGCTTTAAAAAGCCCTTTAGAGTGCTTTGAAGCATACTATTATACACCAATTGGTATCATAGCTTTAAGCGGTTTGATTTTAAAATTGTGATGTATAGCCTTAGAAGTCCATTGAATGAGAAAGAGAAGACTGCAACATTTAATCATGTATTGGACATATTCTTCTGTAACACAGTGCTTTCTAACCACAAATAATCGTTGTTCACAAGAACTGATTAAATCCATGTGTCTCAAACCCAATCAAGCCTACAAAATCATACGTTTTACACCGAATGTGTGAATTCAAAACCATCCTAATTCGTTTTCTCATTTGCTGTCAGTGAAGTCAGCATCGATCACATCATCTCCACCTTTACTTGATGGATCTGCTGATGAAGCATCTTCACCTCCAGGGGAAGGACCTGCACCTGCCGCACCTGCTCCAGCTCCAGGCTGGTTGTACAGAGACTGGCCAATCTGCATCACTTCTTGGTTAAGAGCAGCCATGGTGTCCTTGATTTCTTGGGTCGATCCGCTTCCTATCTTGTCTTTCAGCTCTTGTAGCTTAGCCTCCACCTTCTCCTTCACTTCACCTGGAATTTTCTCTCCAAGTTCTTTAAGTTGCTTCTCCGTTTGGTACACCACTGAATCAGCCTGGTTCTTTGTGTCAATTGCGTCTCTCTTCTCCTTGTCATCCTTTGCAAACCTTTCTGCTTCTTGGACCATTTTGTCTACCTGTAACGTTCATTCACACCCAATAAAAAATATCAGTGAAAACTCACTACCCTTATTACAAAGGCTCTATGAAATCATGGGGATCGCAACTCCCCCCATTAAGTGATTGCAACTATTATGGCTACCATTTTCATAATCAGTAAAACATGGCTAAACCTCAAGGATGGAATTGTTAGAAAATAGATGATAAGTGAAGCACTGTTATTTGATTTGTACGCACCTCATCCTTGGGCAATGTACTGGCACCAGTAATGGTGATGTCTTGTTTCTTTCCTGTGCCTTTGTCACTAGCACTGACAGATAAAATTCCATTGGCATCAATGTCAAATTTGACTTCGATTTGTGGAACTCCACGTGGTGCTGGTGGAATACCATCTAGACGGAAACTGCCAAGAGACTTGTTATCCCTAACAAACTCCCTCTCACCCTGCAGCACATTAATCTCAACACTTGTCTGTCCATCAGCAGCAGTTGAAAAGACTTCTGATTTAGAAGTAGGCAGTGTAGTGTTCCTTGGAATAATCTTAGTCATAACACCACCAAGAGTTTCCAAACCAATTGAAAGCGGTGTCACATCGAGAAGCACGATGTCACTCACATCTCCAGCAAGAACACCAGCCTAGAGTCGAGAAAATGATGGCATTCAATGAAACATCATTGCAGCAGATAGGGTGAAAATTACAAGTTCACGAGAACATACCTGAACCGCAGCACCTAGAGCTACGACCTCATCAGGATTTACTGTGACATTGGGTTCTTTCCCAGTCAGCTTCCTGACGACTTCCTGAACAGCAGGAATACGTGTGGATCCACCAACAAGGATCACTTCATCGATATCGTTATAGCTGAGCTTTGCATCTCTCAGGGAATTCTCAACGGGAGTCTTACACCTAAAAGATAGAGGCAAGGATTAGAATTTTAGGCACCCATGATAAATCAGAAGCAATACAATGAGCACATAGCAATCTGTTGACTTGTCAGGCTATTAATACGAAAAACGAACTCTAACGAAGATTACCTGTCCAGTAAATCTGAGCACAATTCTTCGAACTTGGCACGTGTGAGGGTGGTTTCTATGTGTTTAGGTCCATCAGCTGTGGCCGTGATAAATGGCAAGCTGGGCACATAATTCTTACTAATCAGAATCCACACGCTTGTGGGAGTATCAAGTCAGAGATTTGGGCGAGAAAATTGCTTGTACCTCATATTTGTCTGAGTCAGGGAGGAAAGCTCGATTTTAGCTTTTTCCGCTGCTTCGGTCAACCTCTGAAGTGCTTGCTTGTCTTTGAGAAGATCAATGCCTTCATCTTTCTTGAAGTTTGAAGCAAGCCAATCAACAACTCTCTGCACTCCAAAGTAAAATCTATCAAGTAAAGCACCGAGGAAGAGTAAATAGATTCAAAGCTCTTTGATTATGGAATTTAGGATTAACGTGCGCATTAACCCACCTTGTCAAAGTCATCACCACCTAAATGTGTGTCGCCAGAAGTGGAAAGTACTTCAAACACACCATCACCAACCTCAAGCACTGTATAATAAGAAAGAAAACAAAATACATGTTACGAAGTCCTAAACATCAAAAGACGGTTGAAGCCAAAAAAGTGATATAGAGAATCTTGGCAAAAGCTTAATGTCAAGTACCTGAGACATCAAAGGTACCACCACCGAGATCAAAGACTAGAATAGTTTCATTGCTTTTTCTCTCAAACCCATACGCCAATGAAGCAGCTGTGGGCTCATTGATAATACGAAGAACCTCCAACCCCGCAATGCGACCAGCATCTTTCGTCGCTGTCCTCTGTGAGTCGTTGAAGTAAGCAGGTACAGTGATGACAGCCTTGGTGACTTTGTCGTTCAAGAATCTTGAGGCATCATCTACGAGTTTCCTCAAAACCTACATCAGACACAGACATTGTCAAGTAAGAAGACACACACAGCACACACATAAAAAAAAAAAAAAAAAGGAAAATGAGAGAATTCAGACAAATGACCAACCACATTTCAGACAAATGATCAACCACAAAAGAACAACTACAAACACTATTAACTCTCTTTTTTTTTTGGTCAAGACAGTATTAACTCTCTATCATTCGAAAATGGCAAGTGACAGATGACAAAACACGAGAGAATGAGTAGAACTTTAACGTGTGAAACGAAAGAATTAATTTAACTGCATCACTAAAAAAAATCCTAACCAAGTAGAGACATGGGTTAAATGGATAAACTATGAATACCTGAGCTGAAATCTCCTCAGCGGCAAACTGTTTGCCAATGGCAGGGCACTCGAGCTTGACGTTCCCATTCTCATCCTTGATAACTCTGTAGGAAACCTGCTTAGACTCCTCAGCTACCTCGTTCATCCTCCTACCGATAAACCTCTTCACCGAGAAGAAAGTGTTCTCCGGATTAACGACTGCTTGTCTCTTCGCAATCTGCCCGACAAGCCGGTCACCGCTCTTAGTGTAAGCCACCACGGACGGAGTCGTCCTCTGACCTTCAGCGTTGGTCACAATCGTGGGCTTGCCTCCTTCCATGGCGGCTACGGCGGAGTTGGTCGTACCCAAATCGATTCCAACGACTTTCTCGTTAACCACCCGCACCGGACCTACCGCATATCTAGAACCGCCACCATTTCTACTCCCCATTCTGAGGAAGGCAGAAGTTGGGGTGGAGAAAGGACCGTTTCTGGTGCCGAAGAAGGCGCTCCTTGGCATGAAACTTCCTTTACCATTGAGATTCCTCTTGGAAGAAGAAGCGGGGAATCCAATTCCGCAGAGAACGTGAATCTGCGCGGCGGACGAAGCCATTTTACGAGGTTATAAGAAAATAACAGTGACGGAGGAAGCAAGAGAGTAGCAGATGAACGGAAATGCACAGTTAGAGAGAGAGAGGGTTTGACGAGAAACCCTAAGGAAGGAAGGAGGAGATATAGAAGAAGGAGATAAGAGGAAGGTGGAGACGAATGAGAAAACTCGTGGGACCCCGTTGAAGTTTCCAGAAAGGAGAGAGACTGAAGAATGAAGATGGATGGTGGGCTTTTGTAGGCCGTTGGATTACAGAAGCTTTTTTATATATACGGTGAGTTTCGAGTTTGAACCTTGACACGAGAAGCATCCAGACATTTCACAAAGCCCACACACCTCTCTTCTTATCATATGTTCTCAAATGCGACGCGTCGCTTATCCAAAAATCTCCATATCTCAAACATAAGTTATTTTATCCGAGATTGACATCGTTTTTGAGTTGTGGGCTGAATCGGTTGATACAAAGTACATGACTAAAGACAGTTTACTTGTGGCTTTGTATTATTAGGTGGAACTTTTATACAACTCGTGTTAAACATGGCTCTTGAATTCAGGTTGGCATTTGATGTGCATTGTGAAGTCTCTCATCTACATGACTACATATTTTACACATTCAACTGAGAATGTTTTAATATGACAGAACCTTTAGATACATCTTTCACAAATTGGTCTCGGGGCTTTGAGTTTCAAAATCTAGGTGCAAAACCGTGTTTTACGGAAATAGTGATTATACATTTCGTAAGGAGAAGATCCTTCTGTGGTTAGTAGAAGCAGTGAAAGATGAAGATCATACACAAAGCTAGCTGAGTAAGCGTTTAACGAGATAGAATGAGAATCTAAAGTGGAAGACAATAAGGATGCTGGTTTCGTGAAAACAAGTCAAGATCTAAGATCATTCTTATTGGTGGAGATAATTAATGTTATTCATTACTTAATATAATAGTCATCAAAGCTAGAACATACGAGTTGAAACAAAAGTCATACTGAATATCATGAAGCAACGGAAAGCAAGGCTCATGCTAGACATGTGGTAAGAATTTAGCGTTATGACTTTGGGGAATGGAGCATGTGGACTTCCAGTCGTCAATATTCCTGATAAGTTTTTCTTATCTATATAAAATGTAATTACTCTGATAAAACATGTTTTCGAGAAAATTATGAAAATATTAATTTTAAAAATGGGAAAACGAGAAAATCGAACTCCATGTGCAAGTGCATTGGTCTCGACGATTCTTGGTCGAGTTTTACACTAAAGGACAATCTTGGAGTCAAGAGTTCTGTATCTTCCAAATAATAAGTAATATTCGATTTTATTTGTATGATATGTATTAAATCTTGTCTTTAGACAGGTTTTTATTTTGTTTTAGATGGATTCGAACTTAGGGACATGCAGATGGGTCTATTGTATCGGTTTGTACTATGAACATATTCCATATCTTTGAGTACATATCTATATATATACATAAATGGTAAATATACATATACTTTGTTGTGAACAAAAAAAAAAAATACATATACTTTGCAATCTTCCAAATCTGTTGGAACTTAAGTTAAATCTCTACATCTATGTATTGGACGTGAGATTCAAGAAAATCTCCATACTCGCTTAGGTTTCTTGACAGTTTGTGAATTTCAATGAAAGGTCGATACATAAAGAAGAAGAAAAAAAGAGAAGAAAGCAAAATACGTCAAAAATCACTGATCGAATATTTGAAACAGTCGACAACAATTATAAGGAACATTTTCTTGTATTAAACGTTTCATGAAAAGTGATTGACTTCAATCCGAAAATGACAATATATCAGATCTATATTATATGGTAGCTAGATAGAGACTAGATAGGAAAAAATAAATAAATTCAAGAGATCCCAAAGAATCGCTTACAAGCCTTTACGAATGCTTTTTTCTTGATGTTGTTGCTCTTCTTCTTCTTATGCACCTTCTCTTTATCATCTTCTTGGTCTTCATCATCTTCATGGAAAGGAAGAGGCCACGTGGCAGAGCTCTGGTCGTAGATTCTACAGTAGCGTTCAGAGACAGAGGAAGATCTTCTCATAGACATAGCAGTAGTCTTCATTGGTGAGTGAACCGGGTTCCCTGATGCAGCCACTGACCTGTTCCTGCTCAGCCTCGGTTTCATCTCAGCAGGTTCCGGATCGGGTTTCTGGGTCTGGGGATCGACCGAGTCGGGTATCTGGTCTGTTGCATCCATTTTGGAGTAGCCACTCATGCTGTCTTCTATATTTCTTCTTTTCTTGCTTTATGATGATAGACGAGGACTGATCTAGCTATAGTGTGTGTGCCATTTATAAATGTGTCCGGGTCCACGAATCGTGTAATTTTAATTAATTACCACGAGATCCGTATATACAATATTACAGCTGGTGGAGATTGTAATTAACGTTTTTTAACGCTTGGGCATGTGCACTTGTCTGCCAAGTGTTTGGCATTACATGCATAGCATTCACACTTCGTGTCAATAATATGTTAAAGTAAATAATTGGAGACAAAAAAGACTGTTAAAAGATTTATATTATGGGTTGGGTGAGTTTATATTGTATCCATATGACACCCTTTTGTTGTTTTTCCCATTCGAATGTTAACTATATACTAAGCAAATCTTGGATCCAATTCTCAAGTTACAGTTTCACTTGGTTCTTATTCCATCTTCATGCTATGGTTCTACTCTTCTAGAAAAAGAACACACTTGGTCCCAACTGATTTGAGATTATAATTGGAAAGGACGAATCGATTGGTGTAAACCGAGTTGGTTTCATACCACTTCTTAGTTTTTTCACGAACCTTGTATCAATTAATCCGAAAAAGTAGCATTACCATGTAACTTATCTAGGAGCTAGAATCGATTTGAGGGGTACACTCGAATGACTAGCATACCGGTCTAGAAAGTCAAAATAGATGGATCCGAGACTTGAATTTCCAAACTGGTCTACCCTAAACCAACATAGACCAATAAATTTTCATAACAAAGGCTTATCTTTTTCTGGGCCTCAGGCGTATAACAAAGGCTCTAGAATATCAATTTGTGGTCAAAGTTGACCAACTGGTTTAGTGGAATCCGAGACTTCCTTGGACCGGTTTAGCTAGCTTTCAAATTGATTTGGTGGGTTAGTCTCGACGACGGAGGAGTTCGTCGGCCACTGTGGTGACTGAGAAGAAAAAGAAACCGCATGCTTTTAAACCCTAAACCCAAAAAAGCCACAACTTTCGAAAATTCAGAAGATGGACGACACTGAGCTACTCACTAGCAGCGATCAGAATATGGAAGACGCCTCACCGGTAAATCCTGCCCCCGCCCGAGCTGTTCCGCCCTCGTCGGATGATTCCGGCGACTCTGATTCCGACTCGGAGGATGAGGCTGAGTCGAATCATCAGATTGAAACCCTCGAGTCGGAGCTCGCCGCCAATCCTTACAACTACGATGCTTACGTCCAAGTAAGAATCACCCTCTCTGCCTTCCTTTTCTCTATAGCATGTCTTTCAGCTCACTCAGGAGAGAAAGCATATTTTACTAATCAATGTCTTAGGGATTAAAGGAAATGAACTGACGCTTGACAATTATGCTGTGTGCTAATGTATGTGAGAAACTTCGAGTTGTTCGTTTTCTTCTCTCTTGTTGGAGATGAATGGTTCAAATGCTTACATTTTTTTCAAACCTTATCATTTCTTTTTTTTTGATAGAAAACCTTATCATTTCAGTATATAAAGCTTCTAAGGAAAACAGCTAACCTTGAAAAGCTAAGACAAGCAAGGGAAGCTATGAGTGCTATATTTCCATTGAGTCCTTCTTTGTGGCTAGAATGGGTTAGGGATGAAGCATCTTTAGCTTCCAGGTAAAATCAATATTTGCTCTTCTTTGGTTCTTATATTATCTATTACTCTTACTTCCGATTTTATCATAGGCTGCCTCAGTTGGTTTTCTTTGATACGGTTCAATGATGCAATTTATAACGCACCCTCTGAAACTTTTGTTATACTCATCTCTCTTCTGCAGTGATAATGTGCCTGAAATTGTGAAGCTTTACGAACGGGGACTTTCTGATTATCAGGTATGCTCTCTTCTGTACTGTAAACACCAGCTGGAACAAAGGCTTTGGAAGTCGTTGCCATTTTTTTGGAAGGGTTGTTAGATATAGATCGACTGAAGATATATTTTGGTATGCTATTTCGAATTTTAGTTCTGTTAAGGTTACCAAAGCTTGAATAGGCTTGTATATGTTAGTATTTCAGATTTCTTCTTGTATTGACTATAAGGTAGTGACTCGTGAGTGTTTGTGGGAAGACCTGTCTACCTTTGAGGCTTTATGATATATTTTTCGACTGATAGTTCATCAGTTAATAAGCAAAATTTTGTTCTTTTATGCAGTCTGTATCTCTTTGGTGTGACTACCTGAACTTTTTATTAGAATTTGATCCATCAGTACATGGATATACACCTGATGGTATTTCAAAGATGAGGAGTCTTTTTGAACGTGCTATTCCGGCTGCGGGATTCCATGTTACTGAAGGCAATAGAATATGGGAAGGATATAGAGAATTTGAGCAAGGCATCTTAGCCACTATTGACAAGGCTGACGTTGAGGTTGGATCCATTTTCTTCGTTTTGGTTATCTACGTTTCGTTCAATGTAGTCTAGCAGTATGTTAGCGAGGTTCGTGTGGTAGGATGATCCCTATATGAACTCGGAACAAAAGCGGGAGATCAAATTGTTGTTTGGTCTTCAGTGGGAAGAATGTGTTCTCAGAGTGTCTTCGATAGTTCTGTTCTGATAAACCGAGAACAGAAGCAGGATATCTTTTGGTCTCTAGGTTAGAAGTAGAATTAAAATGTAGGTTGTTGTGCACAGTTTGTTAAATTAATATCATAAGTACCATGTGATAGAATCAGGAATTCGTATACATATTTGGCGATCAAGAATGTCATAAAGTTTTTGAACTATCAAATTTACGAAACTCAATATAATTCATCAGTTTTTATTTATTTATGAAATCGTCTTTGGTAGTTGTGTTCACTAGTTAACATTAAGATACAGAGATTTATCAAGTAATTTATGTTTTCAATGAATGGCATAATCAAAGGCGTTAATCTCTTTTGAAGGTTATTTCTTCCTACATGTTTTTCTGATCGCTTTTGTTTTAGCAATACACTAATATTAAGATAGCATAGAGGGGTCCTGCAAGCTCCTTGATCCTGCAATCTTTGTAATATGATTATAAGTTACACATGTGAATAGCTTTATTCTCTCAATTTACATCTGTTTATAGTTCTTTGGGCATCATAAATTTAGCAAGGACTAATTTAATTTTTCAGGAGAGAGATAAGCAGATACAAAGGATCCGAAGCATATTTCAACGTCACCTGTCTGTTCCACTGGAAAACTTGAGCTCCACCCTAATTGCATATAAGGAATGGGAGTTGGAACAAGGCACTGACCTTGATATTGGATCTGATGATTTGAGTAAGGTCTCTCCTCAAGTTGCGGTTGCACACAAGAAGGCACAACAGATGTATAGTGAACGTGCCCATTTGGAAGGAAACATATCTAAGAAAGATTTATCTGACACGGAAAAGTTTCAGCAATTCATGGTATGTATGGCTCATCGTGCACTTGGTATTTGTTCATAAATGTTGCTTGGAACTTGGATTCTCATATGCTTACCATCTGTGATCATTTTGCGTGAAGGATATGAATTTGCAGACTACTGTTTTATCATTTCTTTTTGTTTTTTGTTTACTTTTCCTATCTTCTTTTTTGTTCTTGTGAAGTATATGAAATTATCTATTTGGAAACGTGATGATTATAGTTATGTTTTTGTAGAGTTACATAAAGTTTGAGCAGACTTCTGGAGATCCTACCCGTGTTCAAGCTATATATGAACGTGCTGTGGCTGAATTTCCGGTTTCAAGTGACCTGTGGATAGACTACACCTGCTATCTTGATAAAACTTTGAAGGTTATTCATCTCTTACTCTTAATAAAGCTTCTTAAAGGACTTGTTATAGCTTCTTTGATGCGATTTTTTTACCTGTCTATCACTTATTCTAAAGTGTCGTTTATGGTTTACCAATACTGCTTGGTTATTTCTATGGACTTCCTGCTTCAGGTTGGAAAAGCTATAACTCATGCCTATTCTAGGGCGACTAGAAGTTGCCCGTGGACCGGAGATCTTTGGGCACGTTATTTGCTTGCTTTAGAGCGTGGTTCTGCATCCGAGAAAGAAATCTATGCTGTAAGTCTCAATTGTTTAAATTGAAAACCAAAATAGATATAGTGAAGGAAATGATACTTGCCCGAACATTATTTATCTCTGTTCTCTTCCTCTTACCATATCCTATGCGTTTTGCTATGAGATTTTCAGAAAGCTATGCCGAGAAATATCTTATTATTCTAATTGTTGCATACAGGTCTTTGAAAAGTCATTGCAGTGCACATTTTCCTCCTTCGAGGAGGTACAGCTTTTGCTTCCATGATTTTCTTATCTATTTTATAGCATGTATCCATTCACTATAACCCTGTAACTCTTATGATATATTCCTCATCAGTACCTGGAATTATACCTCACTCGAGTAGATGGCCTGAGACGGAGAATGTTATCAACTAAGATGGTAGAGACTTTGGATTATTCTCTGATAAGAGAAACGTTTCAGGTTTGTCTGCTGCTCGACCATCAATAGTATTATCAAATTCCTGTTCCCACCTTTCAAGATCTTTGTATGTTTACAGTTCTTTTTGTTGATTGCATTCTTTTCTTAGCTTTCCATTTGAGAGACTATCTAGGGTTACCTTTTTGTTACAATAGTATCGTTCTGGTTAGCTTTGACCTGATTTGGACCTTTTTTCATCACTTGAATTAACTCAATGTTTCTTTCCTGTCAGCAAGCATCAGATTACCTAACGCCTAACATGCAAAATACAGACAGTTTGCTGCGTTTGCATGCTTACTGGGCTAACTTGGAACTGAATATTGGAAAAGATCTAGCTTCAGCACGAGGTGTTTGGGACAACTTTCTGAAGAAGAGGTTTTCTCAGCTATATCCTTCATCTTTGATTTATTAGAGATTTGAACTTCAAGTAATCGAGGCAGATTACAGCATTTGTCAGAATAAGGCAATCTGGTTCATTTTGATTCATCTTACTTGCTTCTCTCCAGTGGTGGGATGCTAGCCGCCTGGCGTGCATACATTGATATGGAAGTGCGTTTGGGGCATGTAAAGGAAGCTAGATCTATTTACCGGAGGTGCTATACAAGAAAGTTTGATGGGACTGGCTCAGAAGTATGCATTCTATTCTCTCTTGTTTTATGTGTTACTCTTACGTTTTTTAGCTAGCGAAGTAGGGATATTTGGCTCTGAAGACACATTCTTTAGGTTCACATGCAACTGAAACGGCACAGTCTATTATTAATAGAAAGTAGAGAAACCATGTATAAACGTGGCATCTGGAAATATGAGTGCACCGTATGCCTAAGTTATCATGTCTGATTTCTATACGCCTATATTCATTTCCTAAGAAGGACAATCTTCCAGGATATATGCCGTGGATGGTTGCGCTTTGAAAGGGAGCATGGAGCTATGGAAGATTTTGACCATGCAGTTCAAAAGGTATTATTGTTTACTCTCATTCGGCAACTTAAGCTGGTTTTGGATTATGCTAACTGTGATGTGATGAATACGTCAAATTCAATCTGCTACATTAAGATTAGATTCATGTTTACCGCACTGCTCTTGGCTTACTAAATTCAGTTTCCTTATATTTGACTCTGATGTTCTATGTAAAAGCAATGCATTCCGTGCTAAAAGAACATGTAGAATGACTGTTGAAGCTGTAAATTATACGATTTGCATGTTTTTTTTTCCCTTAGGTTACACCACGCTTGGAAGAGCTACAATTGATTAGGTTACAACAAGAGTCCACACCAGTCAAACCGCCAGCCGGCGTGAAAGAGCATAACCCACAAAAGAGTACACGTGAAAAGAGAAAAGCAGGACCGAATGTAGAAGAAGAGTCTTTGGCTAAGCGGCAGAAGAGTAAAGGTCAGAAAATGAATGACGTGGACGCAGAAGATAAGAGTGCAACTGTCCCAAACAAAAGAAGCATTAAATCAGAGACTGGAAAAGCAGCTGATTCAAACAAAGAAGATACAGAAGACGCCAAACCAGCGAAGCCGAAAATTTATACAGACGAGTGTACAGCGTTTCTTTCAAATCTCAGTGCCAAGGAAAGTATATAAGCTGCGTGTCAAATTTACAAAGAAGACCTATTAAATAAATGTGGGATTTTCTGATACAAGCTGATTCTGTTGTTGGCAGGCACAAGAGCAAGATATACGTAAGTTCTTTAGCGATGTTGGTGGTGTTGTTTCCATTCGCATTCTCCATGACAAAGGCACCGGAAAACCAAGGGTCTGTCTCTCGAACACACCTTCATGCATGTGATGTCATTATTTACTGTTACTGTGAATGAATCTGGAAATTTCCTAGTTTCCGCGTGATGCTTACATGAAATTCTGTTGGAACTTTAGGGAAGAGAGTTTTGTAATAGATACTAAGCAAGTAGATCTTTCCATCTGAATTGATTGGTGGAAACTGTTCACCATAGATAGCAATTAAATGCATACTGCCAATGACTAGCTGCTGCTAGCTTCTAGTGAAGTATGCCAATATGGTGGATTAATATGCATGATGCTCTTGTGTCTCGCAGGGACTGGCATATGTTGACTTTGTAGATGATGAGCACCTTGCAGCAGCTATAGCAAAGAACAGAAAGATGTTTCTTAATAAGAAGATCAGTATAGCACGGTCAAATCCAAAGAAGGGTAAAAAGGAATCCCCTTGGCGCGGAAATGGTAAGAATCTATCTCTCTTTCTTGTATCCCTCATAATGCAGCCATGTATTAAATTCCTAGCTACTTGTGGTGTAAATAACTATACCTGTTATGATTCGCTTCCATAGAAGGTTCGGGGAATTCAAAGGACACGGTTTCTGAGAAGGCGAAAGCACCTCTTGGTGGAGAAACTGAGGGTGAAAAGCGAGGAAATGAAGTGGAGGTGAGGGGTAAGAATACGTTCGCTGTCCCAAGAAATGTTAAACCACTAGGCTTCACGACACCCAAACCCAGCGCAGATGAGACGCCAAAATCAAATGACCAGTTCAGGAATATGTTCCTTAAAAAGTAAGGCGTTGGCTTGGTCCCTTCTCTTCTCCTTTCCTCTCTTTCCCTGGATATAACTTTTGTTGTTCTACTTTTTAAAGCACTCTGAAGCAATCTTATGTTGTAGACTGACAATATTGCATCTGCGACTCTCTTTTGTCAAGATAATTAAATCATCTTCAATAACTAAACATACAACTTAAGTTATTGCAAGAGGACCTTGTTTTCAGTCCGGCCATTAGCTCTTTACCCTTCCATTTATCTTTTATCCATTTTTATTTTCATAATGGCCTGTTAAGACCAAATAGATCCGACGGTGGAGATACATTTTGATGTTTGCTTTCATTTTATTTGATTTTGAAGCTTTGCTTTCATTTTATTTGATTTTAAAGCCATATAATCATTTTTGTAGAGCTTTGCCAAGTGAATTTTACTCGTTTTAATTTTAAAGCCATATAATCTTGTTCTACGTTTTTAACGCACTCGTTTTCCTTACCAAGTGAATTCACTTTTACAGTAGGAATCTTTTGTAGTGATGACCAAACAAGAAGAACGTTTTACCAATCATTATTGTATTGACATTTAGAAAAGCAATGTCATGTCATTAGTGGTAGATGGAGCATGTGGGGCCTCTACAAGATTGTGATAATTAAACGGTCACAAAGACTGAAAATCCCAAAAGGCTGAAAGAAGACTAATAAGCAAATGGTGCTTCTTTTGACTTTTGTTCTTCAACGGTTACAAACTAGTCTACTTTTTTTTATAAATACAAAGGCAATGACCATTTTCTTAAGCCTTAAGCAGTACGCAATGAAGGTTATGAAAGCAATGAACAAGCTCAAGTTCTGGTCAAGATAGAAGAGGAAACGTAAGCAAGCTTGTCCATCTTCTCTGGCTCACCAATGCTCTTGTGAGTATTCGGTGGCGGTTGAGCCCACAGCGCCTCCTATGCCGTATTGGTTGGATGAAACTCAGCGTCTTTGTCCGCCAGAGACATCAGCATCTCCTTGGAATACTCAGTTGCCTCAGGAACAAGAAGAAATCATCGTGGAGACAAAGTCTCAGGTGTCTGATCTTTGCATCTATCAGTCTTATCAGCAGTACATGGTCCCGAATCCAAGTTTTGGTGTTCCCATTATTGTAGATGCAGCTCCAGCCAAGAGATCTGTGGGAATATTTGGTTGTGTTATCGAGATAAGTTCGAATGTAGTTCGTTGTTTCTTCCCGTGTTTTAGCAATTAAGAAACCGGTTTGCGAGCATAATTTAAAACGGAACTTATATATGTCTGCATCTTCCTATTATATTCATCATCAGTGTTTTTCATTCTTCTTGAGTCATGATCGTTTCAAATGTACAAAATGAAACTTATATTTGCGTTTGCGTCTCATATGTTCAGTCGGTTCTTCGGTTTCGTAAGATACGATTTGGAGCCCTTATTGCCGTCCTTAACGAGACTGATGTTAACTCAGTGTTATGTATTGAAAGCATATAAAGACAAAGTAAAAGAGACACACGAGTTTAACGAGTTCGGTGAGCCTGAATAGCATCACCTACGTCTAGCCGGGACCTAGCCCGGAATTCACTAGAGTTGTCACCAAGATTACAAGCTCTCACCAAAACCCCTAAAAATAAGTTATATCACACTTTGATATCTCCTCATATATATAAGAATCAAATCCAAAACCCTAATCTCTAATTAGGCAATATTACATATTTAGATATCTCCTAAATATGTAAGTATATTTAGCTAACTCCTAAATATACATTTTTTGATTCTTATCTTCATAAAGTTTACTTCGAGCTTATTCCAACATTATGTGTATGGAATGTTAGCAATATCTTAGAAGGAATATGAGCAACCGGAATCCAGCAGTCAAAAATATTGTTTTGATGGATACATAAACTCACAAAAACAGAGATTGATGTACCCCGTTCTGCTGGATTTATTATTTTATTGTATCAGGCATTCATGGAAGGTATGTAATGTAAAACAAGAACATGTTTTGTGTCCATCTTCTCGACTCTTGAGTATCATGAATCAGCTGAGTATGCAGAGATGATGTATATGTTTACGCTAGAAGATTGGCTCAAAAGCTATATCCGATCTCAAGAATGATGGATCATCATGGTGGCCATCTTGTAAGCCACTAGAGTACACAAGAGGAAAAGATGATAAACCATGGATTAACCGATTTAAAAGTATCATATCGCGCAGAAGATAACGATTTTATGGCAATCTATTATTAGAGGGAAAAAGTAAAAAATAAAAACCACTATGAAGCACCATTCCAAGTTCTGAAGGGTATTATGGATTTTTATAGTTTGGAACTGATGAGTTCTTTCTTCTCTGTATTTAGCCTAGCACATTGATGTATTAAGGAGGACTACAAACAAACCAAGTGAAGAGAAATCAGTCAACAATGAATGACTAAATGTATTGGCATCGTCTCTCTACTTCCACATATATATATACCAAACAAGTTAAACACTAGGGTTTGAGGTTTACTCTTTATCTCACACCTGAAAACACTCCTTTCGGTGGAGGGTCGCCGAGAACGTTAGAAACCTTGTGATTCTGACTGTTAGAAGAAACCTTGTGATCATAAACCAGCTACTTCTGATTCATCATCATTGAAACAACATGTGTGTCAATATATTTCGAGCGGCCAGTGATGCAAGAACAATATTTGCTACATTTGATGATTGGTTAACCACCAAGCTCTGAAGCCTAATTTTGTTACTCTCCGATGATACACACGTGGCAGAGTATTGATTAAACTCAGGGTCTTTCCTTTAAAGCTTCACCTTCTTCACTTTCACTTTCCACATCACACACACACCCCCTAAAGCCTCCTCTCACTCATCAGTCATCATCAAACCTCTTCGTCTTCTCCACTCTGAAAAACACAAAGAATTCCACAGATCTGATCAGGTGGTGACCCATCAACATGTACGGACGAGACCCATGGGGCGGTCCCTTAGAGATCAATGCGGTGGACTCAGTCACAGATGACGATCCCAGCCGGAATCTTCAAGAACTCGACCGTGCGGCTCTTCCACGACCACTCGACGCGACGCAACAGAGCTGGCTACTCGGACCGTCAGAGCCGAAGAAGAAGAAGTACGTCGATCTAGGATGTATACTAGTCAGCCGCAAGATCTTCCTATGGACCCTCGGAACCGTTCTTGTTACCGCCGTTCTCGCTGCCTCCATAACCATGATCGTCAGACACGTGCCACACCACGAACAGAAGGAAACTCAACCGGACAACTACACTCTCGCTCTTCGTAAAGCTCTCATGTTCTTCAACGCTCAGAAATGTAAGCATGGAAATAAAAAAAATGCACTAACTAATCATCACTGAATCAGTCTTCAATATCGACCGTGGAAGAGATTTGTCCGTATGATGATAACATTCTGTTTTAGCTGATAAGACATTCAGTCCTGGTTTGTCATGTCTCAATATCATTGCTTATGTGATGATGTTTAATCACTTGCAGCTGGGAAACTACCAGAGGACAATAACGTGACATGGAGGGGAAATTCTTGTATGCAAGATGGGAAGGGCCATCCGGGAGAATTCTACAAAGATTTGGTTGGAGGGTACTACGATGCTGGAGATGCTATCAAGTTCAACTTCCCCATGTCTTATGCTATGACCATGTTGAGCTGGAGTGTGATTGAATACAGTGCCAAATACAAAGCTGCGGGCGAGCTCGACCATGTCAAAGAACTCATCAAATGGGGATCTGACTACTTTCTCAAAACCTTTAACAGTAGTGCTGATACAATCTATGTGATGGTGGAACAGGTGAAAAAAGATGTACTTTTCGGCTACTGGGAAATCGTAAGTCTGTGTATGAACGTTTGCCTTTTTTTCACAGGTCGGATCAGGACATACCGGTAAAGGAAGTGTAACGCATAATGATCATTACTGCTGGATGCGTCCTGAGGACATTGATTACGAAAGGATTGCAAAACCATGTTACGATTCCTGCTCGCATCTTGGCGCAGAGATGGCAGCTGCTTTGGCTTCTGCTTCCATTGTTTTCAAGGACAACAGAGTTTATTCGCAAAAGCTTGTTCACGGTGCTAAGACGCTTTACAAGTATGCAGACTTGGTTAAAGATAGAAATAGTAAACGTCAGTCCCGAGAATTCTATAAGTCAAGCCTGTTTTGGGATGAGCTTCTATGGGGTGGGGCTTGGTTGTATTATGCTACTGGAAATGTTACTTATCTTGATCACGTTACTAATCGCGACATGGCCCGGCGTGCTGGTGCCTTCGGGAATAGCCCTTATTATGGCGTATCTAGCTGGGACAACAAGCTTCCCGGGGCTCAGGTTTGTTCTGTTTTCTTTTTGTTTGAATTATGTACTTATGAGTCTTAAACCATCTGATATGCTTGGTTTCTGAATCTATGTGCCATTGTTAGTTACTGTTGACCCGGTTGAGGCTGTTTCTGAGCCCTGGATATCCATATGAAGACATCTTGAGCACCTTTCACAATCAAACAGGCGTAGTTATGTGCTCATACTTGCCTTATTTCAAAAGATTCAACAGAACCAAGGGTGAGTTGAGAGTTGTAGTTCTACGTTTTTGTGGACCTATTCTCCTATTTGGAAATGTGAAGAGTTACAACCTTGGTTTCATCTCTACAGGAGGTCTGATCCAGTTGAACCATGGAGATCCACAACCTCTTCAATATGCTGCAAATGCGGCTTTCTTAGCGGCGCTATACAGTGACTATTTAGATGCTGCTGATACTCCTGGATGGTACTGTGGTCCTAATTTCTATTCTACTGATGTCCTCCGCGAGTTTTCTAGATCGCAGGTATATATGCGTCCTCTAAAGCATAAATGAAGTAAAACAAAGAAGACTAAATGACCTTGTCTGATACAATTTTTTTTTGTGTTTTGGCAGATTGATTACATACTTGGTAAAAATCCTCGGAAGATGAGTTATGTTGTGGGTTTTGGACATCGTTACCCGAAACATGTACATCACAGAGGAGCTTCGATTCCGAAAAGCGTAAAGAAAGAAAGCTGCAAAGGAGGATGGAAATGGAGAGACACCAAAAAGGATAACCCGAACACCATTGTCGGAGCAATGGTTGCTGGACCTGACAAGCACGACGGATTCCACGACCTTCGTACAAACTACAACTACACAGAGCCGACTCTAGCGGGCAATGCCGGTCTGGTCGCAGCTCTGGTGGCTTTATCAGGAGAAAGAACGTTCGGAGCTATTGACAAAAACACTATGTTCTCTGCCGTACCTCCGTTGAACCCTCCCACACCACCGCCTCCAGCACCTTGGACACCTTAAAAAAAAAAGAAACTAAAAATTATTGAGTGTAATAAATCTTCTATTTTTGCCTGAACAAAACACAACTGAATAAAGTAGTTTCAAGTGATAAAAGTCTTATTTAACTTATTGCACAAAATTGTGGTCTCAGAAAACAAACGTTATTCTCTAGGTATTTTGAGGTATATACCATGTCCATCCGTATGATACAACCTATAAATATTCCTTGTTTACTAATTTGCAAGTAGTTGCGTGAGATAGAAGAAAGGTTTTGTGCCTTTTACTGTCGAAGGTAACCTACACGTTCTCCTTCTCTCTATTCTTTACCTCAACTTCTTCTTTTTCTTATTCTCTGCTTTAAATAATAAATAATTAGAGTTGTTTCCATCTCGATGTGCAGAAAATGGCAGAAGAGAGGTCACTTGAATATACACCCACATGGGTCGTCGCGTTTATCTGTTTCATCATCGTTCTCTTATCTCTTCTCGCCGAACGTGGTCTTCATCATCTTGGAAAGGTATATCACTCCCTCCCTCTGTAAAAAATCTGTCAATTCTACGCTATCTTCTTCTAACAACTACTCTCCATTGTCTCTGTCCCAGTGTCTGAAGCGGCGACAAGATGCCTTGTTTGAGGCCTTGCAGAAACTTAAAGAAGGTTTCTTCCTCCTTTCAGTTTTCCTCTGGATTTTCAAACATGAATCTGTTGATTGATTACACCTGACATGGCCAAATTGTATGTCCTGAAACAGAACTGATGCTTCTCGGATTTATCTCGCTAATGTTAACGGTGTCTCAGGCCGCAATTAGGCATATATGTGTCCCACCAGCTCTTGTTAGCAACATGTTCCCTTGTAGAAAACCACTGGAGAAGCATCATGCTCCAGAATCATCTCATTCGCTCATCATCAATACACGACATCTACTTTCAACAGGACCAAGTCCAGACCATTGTCAAGCCAAGGCAAATTTTTTTTTTTTGTTTCATTTCCTTAAAACTCCTATCTCACTGGGTCCTTTTCTAGTAATCATCTCTTGCTTTTCCATCATCATGGCTTGCAGGGGCAGGTTCCGTTAGTATCCGTGGAAGCGTTGCATCAACTCCATATCTTCATCTTCGTGCTAGCGGTTTTTCACGTCATCTTCTGTGCCTCAACCATGGTTCTTGGAGGAGCCAGGGTAATGTAACTTGCTTTTATAGCTCTTTTCACTAGTAAATGAACAGCCAAAAGAACCTTGGAAGTTCTTTATTAAAAAGTTGTCTTGTTGTTTTGCTCTGATCATGTCATTTGATTCGACACTACATGTAGATACAACAATGGAAGCATTGGGAGGATAGGTTCAAGAAAACTCCTTCTCAAAAAGGTATGATTTGTTGCTCAGGGGAATTTAACAACTGATGTGATTTTTGCATCTTAAACACCAATGTAAGTAAATAAATAAAATGTTGCAGATGCATCAAAGCCTGGCCATGCTCATGCTCACGCCCATCATGCTCATGCCCTTCACGAGTTATTTAACGCAAATCACGAGTTCTTCGCCATGCATGCTGGAGGATTCTGGAGAAGATCTGATGTCATCAGCTGGCTGGTAAGTTATGGATACTAATGCCAAAACAAAAGTGTTACACATCCAAGAAAATAATCTACCAATTTAGATCTTATTTGAGTTCTGATGAGTTTAGCCAATGTGGTGCAGAGATCATTTTTCAAGCAGTTTTATGGTTCTGTCACCAAATCAGAATATATAGCTCTACGACAAGGGTTCATCATGGTCTTACTTTACTCTCTTTCTCTAACATGTTACTTCAGTTTTATATACAAAGTCTTTTATGTGACAATTAAAATGTATATTCCTTCACCTTTCCAGACCCACTGCCCCACAAACCCATCATTTAATTTTCACAAGTACATGCTAAGAACACTGGAGATAGATTTCAAGAAAGTTGTGAGCATAAGGTAAATGAATCAATTAGCTCTTCTGATAAACACACCAGTGGCTTCATGAGTTTTGTCTAACACCTTTTTTCGTTGATGTGATCATCTTAAATATAAAGCTGGTATCTCTGGCTCTTTGTCGTCGTCTTTCTGCTGCTGAATGTAGGTGGATGGAATACTTACTTCTGGTTGTCTTTCTTGCCTCTGATTGTAAGTTCATTTAGTTGAATCAATTAATTGAACTCTTTTATCTATTTGAATGCTTAGTGTAATTTTTTTTAAATGCAGCTGTTACTAATGGTTGGTGCCAAATTGGAGAATATAATAAGTAGCTTAGCTGTGGATGTTTGCGAGAAGCGAGACCGTGCGGAGCAAGCTGTCATCACACCTTCCGATGAACTCTTTTGGTTCCATAAGCCAGAGATTGTTCTCCAAATCATCCACTTCATTCTCTTTCAGAATTCATTTGAAATCGCCTTCTTCTTTTGGATTTTGGTACTGTACACTTAACCCCGACTTCACTTTCTTTTTCTTCCACAATTGTTTTATTTAGCACTTTAGACTGTTTGAACAATCTCAACGTTATATGTGATTTCTCCATCGCATCATCAGTTCACATATGGAATACATTCGTGTATCATGGAGAAACTAGGCTTCCTTATTCCACGACTCGTCATGGGGTAATAATACATACTCCTCATGTCTTAATTAAACAAGAGAACTTCAAAGGTTTCATATTTTGGTTTGATGTAATTGACTCTTTTGTTCTTACAGAGTGTTAGTCCAAGTGCTTTGCAGTTACAGCACATTACCATTATACGCACTTGTTACACAGGTATGTCATAAATAAATTGTCGGTGCAATGTTTTGGACTGACTTAAGCAATGTCAAAAATTATGTATTTTTGTTAAACCATAACAATATAGAAAAATTATCTTAAAGTTTAACAAGAGTAACCTCATTGGTTAGATAATCTCCAACTCCACAAACTGTTTATAAAAAAAATAAGAAAAAAATTATTATTGAAAGATAACTATTTTTACATTTTTTCTTGCAAAATCAGTTATTAAACTCGAATAATCAGTATCAGCGTAAAAAAAATTCGAATAATCAAGTTTTTCAACCATAGTTGTCTCAATTGATAACAAAGTCAACTCATTTAATCTCTTTAGTGACAAGGTAGACCTCAAATAATTTTTTATTAGTTTCAACTTTGAAAAACCTCGCGACTGATACTAGAATGGTCAACATCAGTGTTCAAATAACAACCCTCCATTTTTTCAAAAAATCAAGCATTTCAATAGAGTTTCATTGGTATTGATTCTCGGAGAATTTTTAATTTCATAAACAAATCATTACCAACAATGTTTATATGCATTTCTTTAAAGTAGCTTCTAAGTTCAAACATGATACCCTCAAAATATTCTCACTTGTGGCTACTAGTTTTTAAAATCAAACAAAAACTCTAAAGTTTATTCATACTTTTATAATTAATACATATATATATAATAAAAAATGCTCCTATTAAAATGGATGTTCTAACCTTTTGTTTCACATGCTTGTCTTATAAATCAGCATGCATAAATGTATATATAATAACCGCATACATAGCTGAACCAACTAACAAATCTTAAATCCATTGTTGTTTATTCTCTTACAAGATGGGTAGCAAATTCAAGAAAGGGATATTCGACGATGTAGTACAGTCCACACTAGAAGTGTGGTTGGAAGATACGAGGAGCAAAGGTGAATCCACGAGCGAGTCTCGCAGGCTGGAGATACAACCAACGGTTCCTGAATCTTTTAATGTCCAAATCAACGAAGTCATTGAGTGTGAAAATCCTTAGATTGTAATTTATGTCAAAGCCCAATAAGATCCGCTACATCCTTTTCATGCGTTATAACATTTCCACTAGACGCTTCATGCTTGTGCTATGCTACATTTAGAGCTCTCTCCATCATAAGATTGTGTCCATCTGTTAGACACTGCATTTGAACGCATCTTTTCACTAACCCTTAAATAAACATTTTATGGAGCCTCGTTCATGAATTTTTGTTTGTTAACAAAGTCAACAACGGTTATAAATTATGTTAGCGTTCATTAATTAGTTGATGTAAATGCAAACACGGTGATAAATAAATTGTTGACTTTTCATGAAATTTTATAATTGCAAGTTTTTCAAATCATCATAGACGAATTAGTCAACTCAATCTGAAACTACCCTAATTTTAAAACTACAAACGCTTAGTTGTACTTTCTGCAGATAAAAACAGAAAAAGTAGAAAATCAAATCTGAATAATATATAGAGCTATTATCTCTAAAAAAAAAACTGAAAAGGACTTTCACATGATTCAACTTCAATCAAGAGTCAAGATCCACAACGTTCCTCTCTCGTCTTTATCTTTTGCCTCCTATTCTCTCCAATTAAAGCAAAATAAAGCAAAAGCTTTTCCAAATTTAAAAAGAATATAAAAAAGTGCAGTCTAGGCCCACTCTGTCGTTGACTAATCTGGATTTCGGACAGACAAACAACAGTGGGGTCACTTCAAAGTTCAAACTCGAATCGAACGGCTCAGACTGGACGCCGGCAACGACCGAGTTTAAAGAGTTTTGTCATGATGCGTCTCGAGCAACAAAGCGTGGTTGTGGTCTCCTTCGTACGTCACGATAAGCATCATCGCGTCGTCGAGTGCACGCTCCACGTGCTTACGCGCCGGACAACCTCTTACGCTGCTGCATTTGTAATATCCCCTGTTACCACCGAGTCCAGATCGAGTTTAGTTTCACAACATGATAACAACACGGGTCAACTCGGCTTTCTGTATTTTAAAATTTTGTAGAGAACAAACAACAAGTCAAAAAGAGCGTGAACCCACTACTGCTAGACGACACGTTTGGTACAACCAATATAGAAAAATAAAATAGTTTGTTTAATCAGGTAATAATATTTGACAATACACAAGTTGCACAATTTTGTAATCCTATGAATTTTTTTTTTTGTTGTTCCTGAAGAACGAAGTGATGTATGAGTTTGTGTGATTAAGGATTCATAAAAATGAAGAAAAAATAAAAATTGGACTAACCGAGGATGAGGAGAGCCTTTGATTGGTTTTTGACCGTATTTTCTCCATGAATACTCATCTGATGGAATATCAGCCATCTTGCTGCTTACGGCAGGAACTCTAATCACTCTCTTCACTCTAGATTTCCTGTTTTTTTTTTATTACAATATATAAAAAACAAAGTTAATGTTCAAATCTCGAAGGTTTAGATCTAAAAGGTAAAAAATAATTTGGGATCTAAAGTAACTAACCTTTTCTTGGTACAATGGCAACGGCTTGAGGGAGATGAATTACATCTTCTCTTCAACGAAACCGATGACAAAGGAGGCTTTCCCCTCGAACCCGAGACCTGAGATGATGGGTTAGTGAACTCGAACCCTGACGACATCTGGTTACTGTCGGTGTCACATCTATGAGAAGACATGAACGAGTTCGCCGCAGAGACCGGAGGAGACGGCGCGAAGTTTATCGTTGACGACGGCGGCTGCTGCTCCTGTGGTCTTCCGTTAGCCGACGAAGTCGAACCGTTCTTTGCCTGACTGTGGCTGTGTGATAAAGGAGGACGTCGATGGATGGGAGTCGGACAATAGACCCTAAACGCAGATCCACCGTACTGCTCTGTTTTCTGTCTGTTTAACACGACGGTTGTCGCTGTTCCTGTTCCTGGTTTCTCCTCCGTCTTCCAATCCTCTCCTCGACCTTCTTCTGTTTTCATAGTCGCCGGAGCTCGTCTGAATCTAGCGTGTCCGGTTCTAGATCTACCGAGAAGAGATATCACTTTCTTGAAGCTGTTAACGGCGACGTCAGTCACCGCAGTTATCTCTGTCTGGTTCTCCTCTGTCGGTTGACTTTTTTGACCGATCAGTTTAAGAAACTCTTCAACGCCGTGAATCCCAGCAGACGCCGCTTCTCTCAGGGCCGTGTCCTCCATTTTTGCAGAAAAGCCGCCGTCTTCTCCTTTGACTCTACCGCCACCGTAGCTGCTGCTGCTCCTCATAAGCTCCACCGTCATATCTCACACCAAACACACTAATCCTCAAACAAACAAAAAAGTCAAAATTATTTAATAAAAGGTTTCACTGATTTTTTCTGTATTCTTCGTCCCTCCTTGGAGTTGTTTAAAGAAGAAGATGATGATGATGAGCACCGAGTAAAAAGGGGGAGAAGAAGAAAAAAAAAAAGAAAAAAGAAATGAAAGGGCGAGTCAACTCAAACTCAAATGTGGTTTCTCTCTCTTAAAGATAGTGCATCAGTCAAATAGACTACCAATGATAGGGCTACACGTGTGTTCGTTTTGTCAAGTATTTGACAATCTCAACGTCAATGAGTTTATAATGGAATTGGAACCAGTGGAGCTCAAAATTAAATATATATATATATATATAAATATATATTCGTTCAAAATTTGTTTAAATTTTATTCGAAATATCTAGATATTCGGTACAAATTGAAAATAGTAAGAAAAATATACTATTCATATAAAGTAGAATAAACCGATTTTACAAATTGTTCAGATACCATATTGTGGTATAGATGTAATTATGTGTATTCGCTCTGACCAGTTATCCAAAATTCCAAATAAGTGGAAATGAAATTTGATTGAATAAAGTGACAAGAACAAAAGTCTACAACAATATGGTTTCGTTGTCTTATGGTGCGTAATGGGCTTGCTAGGCCCATTAAGTGTTTATTATAAAGTCCAAGAAAAAAAGCGGCGCGCTGCATAAGTTTAGCCACTTGGGTGAAGAAGATAAGCGTTAACCGTAACAGCCAAGTCAGCATTGATAGCGGTTAGGTGTTGAGAAGTCTTGTGATCGTCGGACCCGCCATGTCGCATAAAGCCGAAGAGGCTCCACGAATATGCTTTCTTCTTCTCTTTCATATATTCCCTTCCTCTCTTCTTTCTTTCCTCTTTTTTTTTTTTTTTCTTTCCTTCTTAAAATAATCTTTACATTCCTTAATTTTCCTTTCTCCTTCCTTCAAAGATCCTCAAGTATCTCTACTATTTACTCTTTTCATCTCTCTACTGTTCTCCTTCGCGTGATCGATCATGGAGTTTTTCCTAGAGATGCTTCTAACAGCGGTTGTTGCGCTTCTGTTTTCTTTCCTTGTGGCCAAGCTCGTATCTGCGTCCATGGCGGCGGGGAGCAGCGGTGGAGGAGTTAACGATCGGAGTTGCGATCAGGCGGAGAATACGGAGATCGGTGTCGGTGATGATCTCGTTGCGGTGGAGGAGCTGCGTTTTGGTTTGAAAATGGATGCTCAAGTGGTCCAGAGCGAGAGGAAACTCCGAGCTGTTGTTGATGAGAATGTTGAACGCGTGGATCGGTTTGGGAACGAAGCTGATCGAGCTGTTGATGAACTCGAGGAAGCTGCTAAAGGCGAAGAATCGGTGGTTTCAACTGTGGAAGCTGATGAGTCCATGGCGGATGTCTTGCCGGAAAATGTGATAGCCAAGGAGATGATAGTTCGTGGAGAAGACACAGGGAGAGACTCTGCGGGAGAAAAATTCAGTGAGGAACGCCAAGAGTTGATTGTTCGAACGGTGGAAGATGAGTCCACTGCTTCTTTCTCGCCGGAAAACGTGATAACAGAAGAGATTACGAATCGAGGACAACAGGAGGGAAGCGATTCGGCAGAAGGAAGAAGTGCAGAAAACGTAAGAAGTGGAGAAGTCGTAGTCTCGGAATCTGAGGAGGTTAGGGTTGAAGAAAGTAACACTGTGGAGGAGAGTGAGAATACGATGGAGTTGAATACTGAAAAAGGAGAGAATGAAGAGACAGAGGAGGTGAGTATTGAAGAAGATGATGATTGGGAGGGAATTGAGAGGAGTGAACTGGAGAAAGCCTTTGCAGCTGCTTCAAGTCTTTTGGAAGAATCAGGGAAAGCGGAAGAAATTGGTGCTGAGGCTAAGATGGAGTTGTACGGCCTTCACAAGATCGCCACTGAAGGGTCATGCCGAGAGGCACAGCCTATGGCCGTCATGGTCTCTGCTCGTGCAAGATGGTACCAATACTTTCCCACGTTATTCTGACACTTATAGCTGTCCAAATCTCTACTCCATGTGAATGTCTTGTCTTGGAGGCAGAACGTTGCGAGTGTTAAGGCTAAAACTGGTTTTGGTGGTCAATTCTGTAGCTCGGTTGGGAATGAATTTAGATAATGTAGATTTTTGTAAGTTATAATTGCTGATGTGGGAGGGGAATCGGAGGGACAAAGCTTTAAAAGGATACTTGATCATCTAGTTAGGACAGAATCAGCAATTTATTGGCTTTATAGCATGTTCAACAACTGTTATGTGCGAGTGACACGCAGTGCTTTCGTTGTACTAGGAATGCGTGGCAAAAACTTGGAAACATGAGTCAAGAAGAGGCTATGGAGCAGTATATTGCACTTGTTTCAAAGGAGATTCCTGGTTTGATGAATACTGGCCATACTGTGAGTGGTTAGATTTTGAGGGTTTAAAATTTCATCTGGATGTCTTAAATAATGGTTTTTAAACTCTTAGAAACTTTTGACTTATTCCTTCTTCTCTCTCTCTCTCTCTACAGGTAGGGAAGATGCCAGAAACGGAATCTTCTGTTGTCTTACCACCTAATTCAGGATCATTAGAAGAATCCACCACCTTAGACACAAGTGGTGCTGCATCCAGCAAAAATGGTAAAACTAATTCCATACGAGTAACTCATGTCTTTGTGTCGGCGATTTCTTGAATCTTTCCTTCCACCATACAATGATATATTCCTTTTGCTAACTGCAAAGCTAACTCGTATTACAAATTGTTTCAGGGGAAAAGTGAATCCGGTGTCTAAGCAGGCAAGGCTTGAAGAAGGATCTTTGGGAAAAGAGAGGCAAATCTATTCTTTTGCATAAAAATATGTTCTTCTCAAAGATAATCATAAATGAAGTAAATAGACCATTTGGTGCAACTTGGGTTGTCTAGTGTTCTACATAATTCGTTATCCTCACTTTAGGCTTTTCATTCGGTCTTTTTGGGTTGAAGGAGTTGCAGCAAAACAAAACACTTAAATATTTATTCGTGTGTGTGTCTGTGGATTGGTCGATTTGGGTGTGTAGATAATGCTAAGACCTATGAATCAAGCAAGGGAACTTATATCCTACTAGTAGTCGCCTTTGGTTTGATTCTACGTAACAGCAGCCTAAATGCTAAAGCTGATTGCGGTTAAACCGTAAATAAGCAAGCTTTCTTACTTTCAATTTGCAAGAGAGATCTTTGGGTTCACATCCAGCGTTGTGTACTCTGTCACTAACTAGCTTACCTTGTTATGAGCGTTTGGAGGCAGTCAACAACTTCACTATGCGACCGATAGACACCACTTGTGGAACCATAGCGAGCAAAACACTCCGATTCTAAGACAGAACCTGGTGATTCCATTAGCCTTGATGCTCTTCCACAATTGTCCGATATATATTTTCTACTGCAACTAGAGATGGATATATGGGAAAAGTATCCCAAAATAGTAGAATTCCAAAAGGGTAACACAAGGGACTTACAAAGACTAGAGACGGAATATTTTTGAAAAACGGCAAATCCGCGTTTATCTTATTCTTTTTGCAGATAACAAAGAACTGAGACTTTTTGGAGAAAACATAACATAAAACGAAGAAGAAACAAGAGAAACATCCATGTATGTTTTGTTTGGAGCATTGTATGGAAGATTTGAATCAAGGCACGATCTTGAAAGCCTTGTACTTGTCAATCCAAGAGATAAAAGAGTTGTTGGAGTTCCTGAAACCAAGGAAGCCATGTTCTTTGCTCTTGTTCATACTATCAATCATCCCTTCAACACCAAGTATAACATCCGCGAACCACCACACGCCAACTTCATCAAGCTGATTCTCCTGCAACTGATTCTCCTTCACCATCTCCTCCCACACTCTCTCTTTCCCTTTCATCATCTCCACCAAACCCACATTCTTCCCTTCCTCAAATCCATACTCCTCGATCCCAAACTGCTCAGCGAGAATCTTCCACAGATGTTTCCACTTGAAGATATCAGCGTTGTTGCAGTTGAAAGCCTCGTTCTTGGCGTAAGGATCAACCGCAGCCCAAATCTGCTGCTCAGCGATCAAATCCGCGTCCGAGGCCGCCGTGAAACCTTCCCACGCCTTCTTGCTCCCCGGGAAAACCAACTTGGACCCTTCGTGCTTGCAGATCGCCGCGTAGACGCAGAGTGTCCCAACAATGTTCATCAAGCTATACGGAGAGAATCCGAAGATGGTGTTCGGTCTGTGTACAGACCAAGTCACACTCTCTTTCTTCTTGATCTCTTCGAACAGAACATCCTCCAGAGTGTAGTAGAAATTCTGGATCTGCAGTCTCGGCATATCCTCCGTGAACGGCGAATCGTGACGATGAAGAGACTTGTCGACGGCAGCGTCGAAAGGGCCGATGTAGTGCTTGGTCCCCGTCTGGAGACAAACGTGCCGGAGATTCGGCGCGTTCGGGACAACCGCGCGGAGGACGTTACGGAGCATGGAGCCGTTGGCCTCGCAGTTGTCGCTCTCGTTGGAGCGGTTGGTCCAGGTGACGTAGAAGACGTGCGTGACGTCGGTTAGAGTGGAAAGCTTGGATCGGACGTCATCGGCGTCGGAGACGTCGCACTGGATGTAATCGATGGGATGATCGGCGTTCCAGGTAGGACGAGGACGGCGAGCGACGCCGTAGACTTTCCACGGACCGCCTGGTGTGTCGGAAAGAGGGAGGATCTCCGCAAGGCTGTTTCCGACGATTCCGGTGACGCCGATGATGAGTGCGACGCTCTCGTAGCTTTGCGTCGGCTCATCGTCATCGAATTTCTTCTGCAAAAAGAGAGAAAAAGAAGAATTTAAAAAATTAGCGAGCATGAAGGAGAAGATGGAAGATCGTAGTAAGATCGATGGATTTAGGGATTTGAGTTGAATTTACCTTGGCAGCTCCGATGGCGCCAGCCCACCACCAACTCATTTCTCGATCAAATCGGAGACAACGGCAACAACAAAAAAGATAAGAAGGTAATGTGATTTTTAGAGGCTATCGGATGCTCTATTATTTTAGACTTGCGGTTAAGTAATTTAGCTACAGAGACCCGTGTGGGGTTTGTCTTTTCGCATTTTCTTGTCATTTTATAATAAGAAAATATCTCATATTGTTTATACAAATCTTACAAAAACATAAACTTTTTACAAACAATTAATTACTTGAGTTCATCCTTTTTTTCTTGTTTCTGGTAAGCCACGCAATGACTTCGGATTTTGTTTCTAGTTTTCACATAAAACCATGAACTAAACTTTTCTACTTTTTTGTAAATCCACAGAAGCTTTTATACTGTTTTTGAAAAAGAAATTAAGATTCCACATATTAATCGAACTTTACTTTCCTTTCCTTTCGGATTAGTGACCACCGCATTGGATAAACCATTGTTAATCTTATCAAACTGGACCACGAATAAGAACTTTCTTTCTCAACCTGACTTACAAATCTCCATGACAGTTCTATCTCAACAAATCGAATCGTGTTTGATATTATTCTACTTTATTAATCAGATCCAGTTGAAGTAAATATTCTCACCAGCCTCTATTATTGCAGAACTAGCTGTTTGTTGCTGACAGTCTGGCTTCTATGGATTTCGGCCAGATTTTATTGGAAACTTACCAATCAACGAAACCCAAATATTACCCAAAAGATGAAAAAACCATTTTAGCATTACCAGAACAAGTACAAAGCACATCTTACAAGTTACATATAGATTCTCAAAGTTATTAAACCTAAGAAAGAAAGATGTCGGAAAATTTAAGATAAAAGTAATCATTTGGACTCAGGGAGTCTCTTGGTGAGATTCATCTTCTCGTAGTAGCGAATGGAGAGGAGAGAAAGGGAGAGTTTCAACTCGTCTTTACCCAATCTACCATGTGGGTTTGGGCTGGAGAGAGGCCAGAGGTAGAGCGAGTGGAGTCTCCGGAAGCCGCCAAGGGCCAAGACGACAAATCTGAGCTGGTTTTGGCTGCAGCCGATGTTGGCCCAGTGACGCGTGCAGATCAGCTCCCACAGCCGCTCGTCTTGTCCCGTCCTGTGCCAGATCTTGCTCACGCAAGAAGACGTCGCTAAGGTCCTCGCGTCCACGTGCTTCAACACCTCGTACAGTAGGTTCTCGTCTAAGTTCGTGAATCCGATCTCTGATCCTTGTTCCTCCTCCTCTGGTGTCTTCATCTTCTTGGTCTCGTTGCTCGCCTCGCCGTCTAAGAGAGAGTTTGAAGCACTGCGTTTCATTGTGCAGATCAAACTTTTGATTGCGATGAGAGATGAAGAAGAAGTATTGAATTGAAGAGGAAAGATGAGAGAGATTGGGTTCTGAGAGCGTTGAGGAGGGGCCTTCTCTTTGCGTATTATCGAAGACGACAAGGAAAAAGATAAAATGAATATTCGATTGCTTTTTTTTTTTTTCTTCTTTTTTTTGGAGTGACGAGTTTACCCTCGCAGCTGTTTTTGTCTTTATAGAGTTATTCAAATGTTAATGATTCTCAAGATTTCTCTAAGTTCACTATGCTAACCTAATTTTTTTATTTTTCCTTTGGTTAGGTTAAGTGGCTGCTACAAAGTACGTTTCCAACAGGAAAAAAAAATATATACAAAAAGAGTATACATATTATACAAAATCTCTCTTTTTTTAATACTGATAAGTAAATTATTTTGAATACTGGACTGATTCTGTGAGGTTAAGGCATTGTAACATCTCATATTGTACAGATTGAGAGCTAAATGAGATGGGGGTAACATTTAGGCAGTGATCACGGATGTTACACGTAAACGTAACAATAACGTACCATTTGAAGTACACGTTTATTAGTTTATTCCAAAATTCATGCGAACCATTCTTGTATTTCTCAATCATCTCACGCACTCTAGTACTGGTTCGACAATATATCTGTAGCCAGGGATTTGAACTCCAAACAGACTAGATAAAAAACGTTTTCCTGTTTACCAAAATCAACACCGACCAACTTCTATATGATAGTTGAAATTTACTAACAAGTTTATGATGACCTTTCGCGTTTAATAAAAATATTAACAGTGTTAACTTTTGTTATATGTTAAATATAAACGTGTTATGCATATCAGCATATGTTTAACCACCTTTTTTTACAACTCGAATTCGTTGCGACGGATAGATCCGTGGTAAATTATGCCTTTCTTTACAATGCAGGGTCAAAGTATTTTTCATACACAAGAAACTCAAAAAAAAATTCATGTATTTCCATAATATCAAAATTCATGTAGTTTTCAAATATGTATTCTTGTTTTTAGAGCCGTGCCAATATTTATGAATGTCATACGAGATTCTATAAAAAATATCCATAAAAAAAGATTTACACATATTGATAGAATTTTATTTATTATCTTATTAAGTTATTTAATATCTTATCTGATTGTGTATCAAATTTTTATTTACTTTTTTTTTAGTTTTTAGGTATGAATATGTAATTTTGCAGGTTTTACATACATATAAGAAAACAATTTTAAAATTTGTACAATACAAATGGTATCAAATTGCATTTAAAAAGTTGAAGTAATCTCTCAAATAGTTTATTTTGTAAACTTAAACATAAGCAACATTGCTGTGATTAAAAAAACAAAAAAAACAAAAAAATAAGCAAAAAATAAGTAATATTCAAAACAAAAACTAAGAAAAAAAAAGTTACAGTAAGGAAAATTTCTAAAACTTTTATATAGGCGCTCTGCTTGTTTTTATTTGAAGTTTGTGAACGAATTCGAATTCAATGTTCTCAATGAAGAATGCTCAGTTTGTAGATAGATATAACCGGACACCTTATTTTAGCATACAATTACAACCCAATCACAACTGATAAGTGTCGACACCTTCAACATGTTGCCCCTTACCTATTACAACGTGGCATATGAACAATGTTTTCTACATAAAAATAATCCAGGTTTTAGATTATACCTGGCAAAAACAAAGTTAAGAAACACATTATTAATTTTCTTCTTATCCACAAACACACAGGTAGGTTTCATTATTATTTTTTTTTTTAAAAGAATGTCATCTAAGTTTCCGTTGATCTATAAATTGTGCCATAAGAGACCTGTTGGTCCGTGGCTATAGGACTTAGAATCAAGGAGTATTTTAAGACAACAATCATTTGTGGAATTCACTCCGCTTAGGAGCAAACGGAGTGAATCGGATGTGGAATTTTTCTATCCCACTTTATCCGTTCTTAAAAAAGTGTATTAAATCAGAGTTTTGGAAATGATCTTCTTCGTCTTCTTTTTTGCGTATGTCAGCAACTTGTATTCTCCCTCTTTTCTGATCAGATTAATAAATATGGATTGCACGACTAGTCCCTTTGACACAATCTATAAGTACTGTCAAAATTACAACAATGCTTGGAATTAATCAACAATTCACTTCTTTAATGCTCTCAAACAAGCAATAAGAGATCCAATATAACTTCATATGAGAACAAATCATTCTATCATAATTTTTTATATCTTGAAGATGTTCGATACGACGAACTCAAGATATATGTTCTCCGGTATTTTGCAGGATGAGTTCGGTGGATGGTACATGGAGCTCTCCGTCACCGCTAGATTGGTGGTTTATATTACATTTTTGGGTACAATTAGTCTCTCATAATTATATAACATATACCATCGCGTATTCAGAGTAAAACTAATTTGCTTCTTCTTCTTTTTTCGTAATTGTGTTCTTAGGGACTATAATGTTCGTTATCTTTTTGATACTGAAATTCCTGAGCGATTGTGACATGGAAGAAGACACGGAGAGGTTACCAGTGGTGGCAGGAGAAGAAGTCACCGTTTGGACGCCGTTGGTCAACGAGCCGTCCGAAGTGACGACGAAAGGAGATTTAGAAACGGCGTCGTTTAGCTCTGCGGAGGACGTGGACTACTCGACATTGTGTGTCATATGTTTCGAGGAACGGAGAAACTGTTTCTTCGTACCGTGCGGTCATTCTGCTACTTGTCGCGGCTGTGCTCAGAAGATCCTGTCGGAAGAAAATAAGGTGTGTCCGATTTGCCGGAGGGTAATACGCAAATCGAAGAGATTACTGCTGAGGCTTTGACGTTGTTGCTTTTCCTAACCACCATTTTGTCTCATGTTCCCAAGAAATTTGTTTCAATCATCATGTGTGCTGATCTTTCACTACAATTATTTTAAAAGGAAAAAAAACTCTGTTTGCAAAAAATAGAGAATAACAGTAAGAAACATTTTACCATTTCAACCGAAAAATATCAAAAGATAGTTAGTGATCAGAGTCTATGAATACCATAAGCTATTCTATAAAAAAAGATCTCATAAAAGAAAATTTACAAAATATGTTGATAATTTTTTTTTATTATCTTATTAAGTTGTTTAATATCTTATCTGATTGTGTATCAACTTTTCATTTTTTTTAGCCATGAACAAGTAATGTTGCATGCTTTACATATATATAAGAAAACAATTTTTAAACTTGTACAATACAAATGATATCAAATTGAAGTTAAAAAGTTGAAGTAATCTATTCAACACTTTAAAAACTTAAACATAAACAATAGTGTTGTGATAAAAATTAAAGAAAAACAAAAAAATAAGTCATAAATAGGCAAAAAATAAGCAACATTTAGAACAAAAACTAAGAGAGAAAAAGTCATACGTAAGCGAAAGTTTATGAAATTTTCATATAGGCACGGCTCTCTGCCTTCCTTTCGCTATAACATGTTTGCTCAAGAGAGAAAGCTTATTTTACTAACCGATTTCTTAGGGATTAAATAAAATGAACTGACGCTTGACAATTATGCTGTATGCTTATGTATGTGAGAAAGTTGGAGTTGTTCGTTTTCTTCTCTCTTGTTGGAGATGAATGGTTTAAATGCTTACAATTTTTTTTTCAAACCTTATCATTTCAGTATATAAAGCTTCTAAGGAAAACAGCTAACCTTGAAAACCTAAGACAAGCAAGGGAAGCTATGAGTGCTATATTTCCATTGAGTCCTTCTTTGTGGCTAGAATGGGTTAGGGATGAAGCATCTCTCGCCTCTAGGTAAAATAAATATTTGCTCTTCTTTGGCTCTTATATTATCTATTACTCTTACTTCAGATTTTATCATAGGCCGCCTCAGTTGGTTTTCTTTGATACGATTCAATGATGCAGTTTATAACACAAGATCTCACTACAAGAAACTCTCTATATATCCACGGATTTTTTCGTGGCTACTGCAACATATCCGTGGCTATAACGACGATAGTTACGAATAGCTACGAAACCATTTCGTAGCGATCAGCTCGTGGATATCGGCCGTTCGTGGCTATTTGTGGCAATCCACAAACAGTTTTTTGTAGCCAACAGCCACGAATAGCAAGATATGTATTTGTAGCTTTATAATTGCCACCACTAGCCACAACCAAATCCGTAGATAGCTCCACGTATAGCCACGAGCTTTCTCGTAGCTTTGTTGCCACGATTTGACTTATATGTGGCAAAATTAGCTACGATTAAGTTTGTGTCTTCTTTGTGGCTAAAGAAGCGACGGACAGCCACAAAGAGATTCGTAGCTGTGTCTGTGTATAGCCACAATAGTATTTGTGGAAAGAAGAGCTACCGTTTCCTCCGTAACAATCCGTGGCTATATTGGATACGAATAGTCACAAACGAAATTGTGTTTCCTCCGTAACAATCCGTGGCTATATTGGATACGAATAGTCACAAACGAAATTGTGTCCATAGCTACGAATAGACACAAAGTATTGGTGGCTTTATAATTGGAAACCCACGAACTTTGTTGGGGCTATAATAGCTACAAAGTAAAAAAAAATGTAATTTCAAATAACAAACAAACTAGTTCAATTAAAGAATAATGAAACCAAGTTCAATTGAAAATGAAATTTAAACCAAATTAAAAAAATAATAGAAACAATAAGAATAAAACATTAATGTAAACATAATTAGTAGTTTCATTCAGAAGATCTTGGAGTTTCTTCAATTACAAAAGTTGAAGACATTCATCAACTACAAAAGACATCTAATGATGTTACTAATTACAAAAAAAACATTTAATGATGTTAGAGTTTAGTGCCATACATACCGACTAAAACCGAAACCACAACCACCACCTAATAGAACCGCTAATGCTTGTTCACCTAAAGCATCTAATGTTGTTCTTCAAAATATTGAGGAAGAGACTGAGGCGGCAGATCAGCAAGGTTAAGGGGAGTGTTATGGTTACTCTGGTTGTTGGGCGAGTCCAGGTTAGGCTGGTGGCTTGCCTCAGAACGAGGACTTTGAGCTGATTCAGCACTCTCACGTACCAACGGTTGGTAAGTAACCGGGTCTACTCCATCGATCCTTAACAGCACTTGCATGCCTTGTTTCAGCCCAGATAAGTCCCCCTCCATGTCGCTCAATCTCACTTCTACTTGCGCCTTCATAAGTGTTGAAGCAGCTGCAGACTCCTTGGAATCACCATCAAGATCCTGAATTGAACCAAGACCATAGACACGGCCTTTCTTGGTTGTTGCAGCCTGCGAGAACCAGATTGTAAGATCGTATGAAAAAGAAAAAACTCATATGTTATGCTACACAAGGTTTGAGAAGAGTACCATATAACTCAAAGAGAAAAAACTTTTATTACGCATATAAACTCATACTAGTTTGCAAAACGCTTTTCATTATTCAAAATTAGATTTATTCGGCATATAAGATTTCTTACTTCAATATAAGCTGCATTGAGCTGCTCGACAGAGGATCCAGAGATGCTTCCATCAGTCATAGTGGATTGCTGTGATCGCTCAGCAGCCAAAGCCTCAGCAGCGGTCAGAAGGTGCTGTGTTCTGGCGTCAATGAAGGTCCCATCTCTCCGAGTGTGAGTTTTACGGACCACTTCGGTTATTGGTGGTGCTACTCCACCATTTTCAAGCGCCTGACAAAAAGAAAATGTGTAACATTAATGAGAAGTATTGAAATAAACTATGATTAGCAAATTAACTAACCATTTCATGAGCAACTCGGCTATGGTTTTTTGCTCCAGAAGTATGACGATGAGAGCCGAAACCATCTGGATTTGAGGCAGCGTTCTGTGAGTTTGTTTTTCTCTTCTTTACGTGTGGCTCCTCCTCCCAAGTCTCGAGCATTGTGTTATAGTCAGGAAAGCCAATGAAATCTGGCTTCTGCCCAGCTCGCTTCCTCTTGCTTACAATGTCTCCGATTGAAGCTTTGAGAACACTGTCATAACGCTCACGAACCATGTCATGATGCACAGGATCCTAGTAGTACTTTTGCTACAACACAACCATAGATATTAGTTACCACAAAAATAAAATAACAGACTAATATGATTATCTTAAATTTAACAGAACAGAATATATAACTTACCACAAAACAAAGTCCACCATTCGTCCTTCTTCTCCTGAGGAACCATTCCGAAGTTCCACCATGGTCTCCAAAATTTGGATTGATATGTCGCCACTATGTCCTTCCTGATGCAATCGTCAATCTTAAACCTATGTGAAAGGAAGAAAAAAAGACAATACAAATTAACAGGCATCAAGCAAAGTAAATAATAACCAACATATGTAAACTGTAATCACAAAAACACAAGTTCTCAACCAAGTTACCAATAATATAACAACATGTTAAACAGAGCAAGTAAGCATCTAAAGAATATCACATCATATGTTACACAGACCAATAATATAAGAGCATACGAAAAAAACCAAGTAAACACAAAGGTCCATTGAAATACGAATCTATGAGCAGGAAATAGCCTAGCAAGAAAAGGTTTCCTACCAAGATCAGTTCTTTTTGACGTTGAGCATAAAAAATCTGAGTCGAGAAATAAAAAAAAAACAAATGCAACGAAGCAACTCCTAAAAACCTTAACTAGATTCAATAACTTACAGCCACTATGTAAATACTTCCACAATTAACATGCTTCTTACGAGTTTTTACATGTAAAATAATGGTTGAGGTGTTTCAAATGAAGCATGCATCTGAATAATACCAAACACAAAATCCTCAAACAGCAAGAGTATGAAGTGAAAACCAAATAAGCGATGACCAAGAAGAAATTTTCACTCAGACCAATCATTAAACGTGAATCAAGTGAAAGCAAAGAGAGAGAGAGAGAGATATCAGAGACTCAGAAAATTTGATACAATAAAACGATCCGAACAATAATAAAAACACCAAGCGTTCATAAAACTCCGGTGCTGTTCTCAGATGAAGAGAATCACAAGAGATCCTCTTCAGATCATGAGCAAAGGGAATTCCATTCCCAGAAAGTACAGAAAGAAAACGATGAACAACAAAACTATTTCAGATTTTTCGATTGATTTCCAAATCTAAAACTCCCCTCTTTCTTTTATTCTTCTTCGTTGGTTTGTATTAAGACGAGGCTCAACTTCTCATATCCGTTTCGGCCCAAGCCCAATAACCATCCACATCTATTTCCTGTATCAAATCCTTCCCCTTTGAAAAACCTTGACCTCAAGGTTCACAGAGAAACATACTTCTCGGCAGACTTCCCTTTGAACTTAAATTTCCAATCCTTGATGAGTTTATTTTGCTTAGATCGTCCCTGCTCTGTCCTTCTTCTCACAAATCTCAAACAGGTGGTGTATTCCTTGTTTCCCCATGACCTTTGTTTGAACTTAAACCACCAAGTCTTGGGAAGTTTTTTCAGTTTTCTGTGCTCCAATTTGTCTTCCTCAAACAGTGTCTCATCCCAATCTTGACCTGCAATTTCTTTCAACGGAAATAAGTGAGAGAGCACTGCACCACAATCCTCAACTTGCAGCTTTTGTTTGAACTTGAACCTCCATGATTTAAAGCACGTCATCTGCTTCTCCTTAGTTGTTAAGTACTCAGTCTGATGAACCTGCTTGTCAAACTTCTGAGGTGCAGTCTCCTAGTCTATGCTGGTTGTGGATTTTAGAGTGGTAACCTTCACCTTCTCAACAGGTAAAACATATGGTATCCTGTTTTGATGAGTCACCCACACCTCACTGCTAACTCCGGAAGATATAACATGCAAAACAAGGCTAGAATGGAACTGTGATTGGCTATTTGGGACCAACGACTGTGTTCTTCTCTGCAACAATCTGTGTTTCAACTCTTCCAATTGAATTTGAGCAATTGATTCAGCAGTTGACATATTCAAGGCAGTAGCTATACTTGAAACGTCCGGGGAAAGGAGATGCGTCTTCATATATCGATGTTCCTGAAGTTTGTACTTGAAGTGCCATGACTTTGGCATTTTTCTCAAGAGTCCTTGCCGATTCTCTCTGCTTTCTTGTATCAGTTTGAATGCACAAAGTAAAGTCCGAAAACTCAAGGAGGTCTCAACAGACACAGCCATGTTGTTGAGATGTAACACACCCACTCGTTGTTGAGAAAACTCAGCTCTGTCAATCAAGTTATAAGTCCTAGGTGCATCAACAATATTCTCAAAGACTGAATGCTCAATTTTCTGAACTGATTCTGCAGCAAGCTCTTTCACCTCTTGATCATCATTATAGCTTGATTCCAAAAGAGAGATTGATACCTTGTTTTTGAATGCTGCAATCTGATGAAAAATTTTGGGCGTCCTTTTCTTCTCTGGAAGTGATTCTTCTTCGTGAATCAAATCTGTTACTTGCACCTCTTTCAAATTTGTCTCAATCGCCTCAGTTTCAAAACCTATCACAAGTGGTAGAGTATCTTCTCCATTTGGCATCAATAAAGCACTCGAAGTATCCAGAACAAACTCATCCCCATCCAAAGACCCAGCATGAGCATCCTCTTCTTCACAACACGCAATCAGATAAGCTCTTTCATACAACCTCCCAAGTACCAAGCACTGATGGACGGTTTGTGGTCGAAACCATTGAGTATATGACTGAGTATCTAATCGTAGCCCAGCAAGGAATGCATTCACAAGGTATGGTTCTGATAGGTTAGTACGACTGCTAATGAACTCAAACTTGTTGTGATACTCTACAATTTCATTAGTTTCATGCAGCTGTTTCAACTCAGCCATCGGGTCATTACGTACCTCATCAAATCCTTCCTTCGCGAGTTTGGAGAAACCGGAGAAGGGTGGAATCGGACTGCTTTTTCATACATCGGTTACAAGGTTATGCGATCGAAACGGCAATGGATAAGTCCTCAGAGATGATCTGCCATGACTCGATGCGATGCTGTTAGGTGTGAGACCATGGACTGATTCCTTCATCTCTGCAACCAGTTGATTCATCTCCGAAAAAAACTTCTCCATCTTCTTAAGCTTAGTGGAAAATCTTTGGATTAAACGTTGCTCCAGCTCCTCCATCTTCGAAATCTCTGTTTCCTTCTTCTCCATCGTTGAGTGTGTCTCCATCACGAGTCCGAGAAAAGTTATGGTGACTGATACCTTTGATACAATAAAACGATCCGAACAATAATAAAAACACCAAGCGTTCATAAAACACCGGTGCTGTTCTCAGATGAAGAGAATCACAAGAGATCCTCTTCAGATCATGAGCAAAGGGAATTCCATTCCCAGAAAGTACAGAAAGAAAACGATGAACAACAAAACTATTTCAGATTTTTCGATTGATTTCCAAATCTAAACTCTCCTCTTTCTCTTATTCTTCTTCGTTGGTTTGTATTAAGACGAGGCTCAACTTCTCATATCCGTTTCGGCCCAAGCCCAATAACCATCCACATCTATTTCCTGTATCAAAATTGAGCTCACCATAGGCCTCCATTAAGTCTTTGTGGATGGAGTAGGGGCATGTGTCGTCTATGCGGCGAACTCATGATGGCTGCTAAGCTTGGAAGGGGGTGGCGAGAAGCTCCAGAAGAAGCTGACCATGTTGAGCCAGGAGGAGCTTGATGCCTTCGCTGGTTCGAACCGAGTTGGAGATTCATCTACAAAAAAAAAGATAAGAAGAAACCCCACATTCGAAGGAAAAAATAACCTAATTTACACAGAGACAAAGCGGAAGTGTGAAAAACAAAAACAAACTGAATGTAAGAGAGAACAAACTTACCATGCAATTGAATTCAGAGGCGGAAGGATTTGAGTCAGACAAACTAAGAGAAGAAGAAGATTTAGTAAGAGAGAATCGGCAGATTTTGTCGGAGGCGGAAGAAACAAAGCTAAGCTAAATAAGTGTCCACATCAAGGTCGCTTGCATTGTCAACTTTTCTTTCCGTGAGACATAGTAAGTCTCCACGCCGTCACTCCATAAGTTTTCAACTCTTTGATCAACGGTTGTAAATAAATATCCAAGCTTTTTTTTGGATGGTTTGGCCCCGGGACTAATATAGAGAGGTAAAAATATTCTCTTTTCATGCACATCTCGGGAGGTAAATTGTATGGTGTCACAATGACGGGCCAAACAGAATATGATTGCCGGTTCATACCAATTGGATTAAACCCATCGGTTGATAAACCCAAATAAATATTGCGACTCTCAGAAGCAAATTCGTGATATACCTCTTTAAAATGCTTCCATGCTTTTCCATCTGAGGGATGATGCATTTCTCCTTCTAGGGACACATGTTCATCATGCCATCTCATTTGTGAAGCTGTCGTCTTTGATTGGTACAATCGCTTCAACCGACCCGCAATTGGCAAATAAAACATTCTCTGCTTTGGTATCTTCTTCCCCGATCGACCCACAATTGGTTCGTACCGATCTTTTCCACAAAACCGACACTTTAACAACTCATGATCATCTCCCTTCCAAAATAGCATGCAGTTATCCTCGCACATGTCAATCTTGTGAGATGGCAATCCTAAGAACCGCGTCAACTTCTTTGTCTCGTAGTATGATTTTGGTGCATTGTTGGGCGACGGAAGAACAACATTAAAGGTGTGAGCAATATCATCCAAGCAGTCCTCCGGGAGATTAAAATTGGTCCTCCAATTCATCACCTTGGAGGCCAGATATAGTTGAGAAATTTCATCACTACACCCTTCGTATAGAGGTTGATTTGCTGCTTCTAACGCCTAGAAAACAGAATCGTGTTTTTCCTCGTCAATGGGTTCTTGGAATTCGGAATAAGTGACACCATCATGTACCATGTTGACATCTTCATTCCGGTCACAAGCTTGATCATTACATAACCTGTTGAAATTTGCGAAGAAGTTCAGTTCATAAGCTTGATCATTCCATAAGCTTGGTCACAAGCTTGATCATTCCATAAGCTTGGTCACAAGCTTGATCATTCCATAAGCTTGATCACAAGCTTGACATCTAAATTCGCGAAGAAGTTCGTGGCAATATAGATTTCTAACTAACTCGCGTTGTTTAAACGTGATGAAATTCACATAGCCATGGATTGCCACGACTAATTTGTGGCTATGTCAAATAATTTTGTCGACCAAAACTGCTGATTAGACAAGGCTATCACAAAGCCTTTTTTTTTAGTAGATCCGTGAGTTTTCAAACTTAACATAGCCACATATAGCTACGAAATTTTCTCGATGAAGGTTTAGCTACGACATGGGTCATGGCAATTTGTGGCTTTTTTTTTCTAAAAGTTTTTTGCAAATTGCCACGATGAAATTCGAGGCTGTGGATACGATTAGCTACAACTATTTTCCGTGTCTGTTTTGGCCATGAGAATATCGTAACTAACGGTGGATAAGAATTTCCACAATCTTTTTGTAGCTAGTCGTGGCAATTTGGGCTTCTAATAGCCAATTGCTTTTTTACGAGATATTTGTGGCTAATGGTGGTTAAATGTTTCTACAGCGTTTTGTGGCTAGTTGTGGCTATGGGGATTCGAATAGCTGCAAATCTGTATTCGTGGCTAATTTGCCACAAAAAGCAAGGATGTAGCCACAAAATTTTCAAACCTGTATTTGTAGCTTTGTCCAGCTTTATTTCTGTAGCCACGACTAGTTTGTGGATCGTAGCCATATCCTATTTTTCTTGTAGTCTGAAACTTTTGTTATACTCATCTCGTTTCTGCAGTGATAATGTGCCTGAAATTGTGAAGCTTTACGAACGGGGACTTTCGGATTATCAGGTATGCTCTCTTCTGTATTGTAAACAACAGCTGGAACAAAGGCTTTGGAAGTCGTTGCCATTTTTTTTGGTATATAGGTTAAAAGTAAAAGTAAAATGTACTAGGTTGTTGTGCATAAGTATCATGTGATAGAATCAGAAATTCGTATACGTATTTGGTGATTCAAGAATCTCATAAAGTTTTTAAACTATCAAATTTACTCAATATAATTCATCAATTTGTTTATGAAATCGTCTTTGGTAGTTCTGTTCAGTAATTAACATTAAGATACAGAGATTTATTAAGTAATTTAGGTTTTAAATGAATGGCATAACCAAAAGCATTAATCTATTTTGAAGGTTATTTCTTCCTATAGGTCTATTTACCGGAGGTGCTATACAAGAAAGTTTGATGGGACTGGCTCAGAAGTATGCACTCTATTCCCTCTTGTTTTATGTGTTACTCTTACGTTTTTTTAGTTATCGAAGTAGGGATATTTGGCTCTGAAGACACATTCTTTAGGTTCACATGCAACAGAAACGGCACAGTCTATTATTAATAGAGAGTAGAGAAACCATGTATAAACGTGGCATCTTGAAATATGAGTGCACCGTATGTCTAAGTTATCATGTCTGATTTCTATACGCCTATATTTTTTTTTTTGAATAAAACTATACGCCTATATTCATTTCCTAAGAAGGACAATCTTCCAGGATATATGCCATGGATGGTTGCGCTTTGAAAGGGAGCATGGAGCTATGGAAGATTTTGACCATGCAGTTCAAAAGGTATTATTGTTTCCTGTCATTCGGCAACTTAAGCTGGTTTTGGAGTTTATGCTAACTGTGATGAATACGTCAAATTCAATCTGTTAACTCTAGTATTCATGTATTTTAAAAATGTTTTGTGCGAGAAACTTGTCAAAAAAGCTTTTTGGGAACATGGTGTTTGTATAGAATATACACTTGTTTTGAATGGTTTGATGGTTTAAAGTGGGATGAAAATATTTTTAAAATTAGTAATTTAAATATTCATTCAGTCGGTGGAATATTAGCTGTCACGAACCGAACTGAACAAAACAACATTAAGTAATTAACACAAAACAACATTTGTAAGCATTAATTCATTAATTCAACATTAAGTAATTAACAACACAACAAAACAACAAACGCTTTCATTAATAATTAGTAATTAGAGATAGAGTTTCACAACATTAGTAATTAGAGATAAGAGTTTCACAACAGAAGCTTGTTTCACTTTTTTTTACGGAAAAGTCGGTAAAGTAAAATGCAGCAGCAACCAACAAGAAACCCAACCCCTACGAACCCTATCATCTTCACAACGAACATACCACCGTTGGCGGCGGAGTGCGAGCAGGAGCAGGAGGCGGCGGAGTGCGAGCAGGAGCAGGAGGCGGCGTGGTGCGAGCAGGAGCAGGAGGCGGCGTGGTGCGAGCAGGAGCAGGAGCCGTCAGCGTTGTTAATGATAGTGATGTTATAAGCATCTCCTTCAAAAGGAGGTGGAGCAGCAGTTACCTGAAGAGAGTTTATATACTGAAGAGGAGGAGACGGCGTGGTGCGAGCAGGATGCGGCTGAGCGGGAGCAGGATGCGGCTTGGTGGGAGCGGGAGCAGGATGCGGCTTGGTGGGAGTAGGGAGGGGGAGGAGGAAAGTCGTAAGTAAGAGGAAAAGTAGATATCGGAGGGCCATTTTAGGGTTAGGTTTAGAAACGGAGAAAGATGAAGAGGCTTTTTATAGTAGGGTTTGAGGGCATTGGGCTTGGGCTAATGGGAAAATTTCCAAGGAATTATTATAATCAGATCTTATTTCTTATTTCTTCAGAAATGGATGAGGAGGCCGTGGGATTTGTCACCACCGAGGGATATTGGCCACGGTAATTAATCAGAATCAGAGATATAAACTGAAGGGAAAATTGCTAAAGAATGATTCAAAAAAAAAATAATTAGGGGCACAAACAAAATAAAGGATAGTGATTTGAAAAATAAGAAAAACAATGACTACTTACTAGATTTCTTCAGTAATGGATGAGGAGGCCTGGTTTGTCACCACTAGTATCAGAGATATAAACTGAAAGGAAAATTGCTAACGAATGATTGAGAAAGAAAAAATTAATCAGAGGCACACAAAAATAAAGAGTCATGATAATAAGAGTACTTGCTAGATTTCTTCAGTAATGGAGGAGGAAGCCGTGGTTTGTCACCACTAGTAACCACCAAGACCAAGGGATATTGGCCACAGTAATTCATCGGAGATGGAAAATTGCTAACGAATGATTGGAAATTTTGTTGAGAATCGAAGATAATATATGATGCAACAAGAGGAGTATGTTTGTTTATAAAGAAGAGATGGTGGGGGCACAACCGTGCAAGATAGGCCGACCTAATCAAGAGGTGCATGCACTATACACGTTTTCCGGATTTCACGGCCCTCTTAAAATATTATTTCCGAAACACTCAAACTTTTGATTTATTTATGATTACGCCAACAACGACTTTCCTAACAAAAAGAGGTAATGCAAGGCGAAGCGGATATCCACAACAATTTGAATATTTATGATTTATTTTGTTTTTATTCCGGAAAATAAAATCCAGAATATTTATAGATATTAAGAGATATTAAAATAAAAAATTTGCTCTGTTTGATAAAAATAAAAACTGAAAAATATACTTTTCATAAAAATATTTATTTATTTTTATCTAATATAATGGGGGTTATTGGGGCATAGATTTTTAAGGATATTCAACTAAGGATTTGAGGTGATTTGTTTTAAAATCATAAATTCACTGTTATTAAACCATTAATTTTAAAAATCATTTAAAAATCCAGTGTTATTGAACTTGTGATTTTAAAATGTGCCCTCAAATCCACTGTTATTGGAAATATTTTAAGTGATGAATTTCAGGAGATTTGCTGGGATTTGAAAGTGTTTTGGTGCAATTGCTTAGTTAAAAATATTAAAATCCAAATTTCATAGTTTTAGATGGGATTGTAGAGTTTTTTTATTAAAATCATTTCAACTTCCCTAATTCACCCAAAATCATCTCAAAACTCAAATCATCTCAAATCTTTTCAAATACAAGATTGAATACACCCCCCTTAAAATTTTGAGATTTTATCATTATTGGTTTATAAATTCCTAAAATCTTAATAGAATCTATTGTTATTGGCTTAAATATTTTAAAATTACATTCAAAATCATTTGTTATTCAAAAATTTAGTTTTTAAAGATTCTATAAAATCCTGTGTTGTTGGAATGTGAATTTTAAACAATTTAACTCATTAAACAAGATTAAAGTTTAAATCACAATTAAATCGCATCATATCTTTTTGAATCAAACATAATGGAAAATTCAAATATATTTTAAAATATTAGATTTTAGATACTATGCAAAAAAAAAATGCAAAAAAAAATTCATGCAATAAAATTTGATTATATATATTAGATTCGTAAATTTATATACAAAATAAAATTATTACTAGGAGGGGGCTTATTGGATTAAGGAATTGAGAGAATTTGAAAATATATGAATCCATGGAGAATTTATGAAATCTGAAATTTGATTTGGGATTTGATTTAATAATCCAAGAGAATTTTAAGGAATCTAAGATTTCATTTTAAAAATCTAAAATAATTTCTGGGATTTCATTTTTAAAAAAAGTAATTTAATAATAATAAATTAAAGAGATTAAAAATATGAAAATTATTTGGTTTATATTTCTTATTCATATAAAATGTACAAAAAATTGAAATTTGGGAATATTTGGAACAAATAGGATTTTCAACTTTTAAAATTATTTAAAATGATATATAATATTTTTTTGTCAAGTTTTGAATTCTATAATGAAAAAATGATATTTGAAAGTTTCAATTTTTAAATTTCAACTAAATTTTTTCTTTTTCTCCTTTCAAAAGTTTTGATTTACTTTTTTGAAATTAAAACTAAATTTTTTAAAAAAAAACTTCAAATATCACCCTAAGAGGTGGTATTTGTATTCATTCATTTTCAACTATAAATTGTCTTTCAAATTTCTTCAAATTCTATCAGATGGAATTTATTGATGAACTCTCAAATTTCCAATAAACTGAAATTTTAAGAAAATTATACAAATGTTTGATCCAATAAGCTAAAATTTTAAGAAACTTTTACAAATGTTAAATCTAATAAGAGAGGATTTATAAAGAAAATGAATTCCTCTCAAATCAATGTTCCAATAAACCCCACTGAAATTTACAAATATATTATATAACATTAAAAAATTCAATATATATATATATATATATGTATATAAAATCTCGTCTTTAGACTGAAATCTAGTTATTGTATAAAATCCTGTGTTGTTAAAAAATGGCCAAAAGTACAAATTTTCCGGATTTCACCGGCACAGCCGAAAGCGCATTAAGTTTACATCTTAACCGCCTGTATTAGTATTTTATTATTCAAAAAGTAATATTCTCTCTTTTAATATACAACAAAGTGAAAAAAAATATATCCATCTTCTGCTTTTAAAAAAGTACTATTACATAAGAAACAAAATAATCTACAAATCAATGATTTCGGTTGGTTGTCATGTATAAATGTGGCATCTTGAAACATGAGTGCACCGTATACCTAAGTCGCCTATATTCATTTCCTAAGAAGGACGATCTTCCAGGATATATGCCATGGATGGTTGCGCTTTGAAAGGGAGCATGGAGCTATGGAAGATTTTGACCATGCAGTTCAAAAGGTATTATTGTTCCCTGTCATTCGGCAACTTAAGCTGGTTTTGGATTTTATGCTAAATGTGATGTGATGAGTACATAAAATTCAATCTGTTAAATTAAGATTAGATTTTCACCGCCGCTGCTACAAGACGTCCGATCAACTCCTGCGTGAGATCGACAGCACCGTACGGAGCAGGATCGCATCACTAAGGCTCAATAACCCATCAGCGGCCTCAGCAATGCTACAAAAATGGTTCGAATCACCAATTCTACCCCCGTGATAATCTCTGGGTGCATCACTCTACGCTGCAACAACCACGAATCTTGATGACGACTGACGTTTGACTTCTTCCTTTTCGGCTTGGTTCATTGTTATTCTCCTCTACCGATTTCAATTCTCTTACCCATCTTTGGTATGGGTCAAACTAAATTGGGCTCTAATTATCTCGTCAAACACTTAAGCATGGGCTTGTATTTTTTACATTTCTTTTTGCAATTTAGATAGAAAACCCTCTTTCAACAAAAAAAAAAAAGATTAGATTCATGTTAACCGCACAGCTCTTGGCTTACTAAATTCAGTTTCCTTATATATGGCTCTAATGTTCTATTTAAAAGCAATGCATTCCGTGCTAAAAGAACATGTAGAATAATTGTGGAAGCTGTAAATTATACGATTTGCTTGTTTTTTGTTCCTTAGGTTACACCACGCCTGAAAGAGCTACAATTGATTAGGTTACAACAGGAGTCCACACCAGTCAAACCGCTAGCCGGCCTGAAAGAGCATAACCCACACAAGAGTACACGTGAAAAGAGAAAAGCAGGACCGAATGTAGAAGAAGAGTCTTCAGCTATCATCCAAACTCGTAAATTCAATTCGCAAATTTTAATGCATTTTTGTTTTGATTTTAATACACTCATAAATTCAATTCTTACCAAGTGAATTTTAATGCAGTCGAGTAAAAAAACAACAAACACGAGAGTGAACAAAACAACAAAACATCTGTATTTAACAATTAAGGTTGTAAGCGCGTGAAGAAAAAACAAACGCAGAAGCTTAATTAATCATCATCATTATCTATGGTCCAAACAGATTTACAAAGAATATTTGGGTAGAATTTAGGGTGTATTAGCAAAATGGACCAGTTGCAAGTTTTAATTTGTAGAGTGGACCAGCTCAAGTTTTAATTGGTGAAATGGACCACTGACAAGGTGTACGAAAATTTCGTGACCATTTTGCCCTTGTTTCTTAGAGAGAGATAGAGACAGATTTAACTTGGAAAGAAGAGAGAGATTGACACATAAATATATTAGAAAAACAAAACATTATAGTTTTCTGAGTCACAAAAATAGAAAATTGTAAACAAACCAAAAAATTGAAGAAATTTTTTCAAATTTTAAATAACGAAAAAAAAATCATAAAAATTATAAAAATAAAAATAAATTACAGAAAACTATAATTAAAATATAGAAATTTATAAAAAAAACTAATCAAAATTAACAAAACTAAAAAGTTTCAATAAAAATGAAAAATAAATAAAATTAAAAAAATAAAAAAATTATTAAAAATATAAAAAATAAAAAATATTATAAAAAAATTATAAAAATTTTAAAAATATAAAAACATACAAAAATATAAAAAAAATTATAAAATTTTTAAAAAATTATAAAAAATATAAAAAATTATAAAAATTATAAAAAATATAAAAAAAATTAGAAAAAATTTAAATTTTTTAAAAAACTAAAAATATATAAAAAAAATTATAAAAATTATAAAAAATTAATAAATTATAAGAAATTAATAAAAATTAAAAAATTTAAAAAAATTAAAAATATAAAAAATAAAAAATAAATCAAAAAATAAATCAAAATTAAAAAAAAATAAAAAATATTATAAAAAATTATAAAAAATATAAAAAGTTAAAAAAATTCAAAAAATATAATAAATTATTAAAAAATTATAAAAATTTTAAAAATTAAAAAATTAATCAAAATTAAAAAATATAAAAAAATTATTAAAAATATAAAAAAATTATAAAAAAACTAAAAAAAATAAAAAAATTAATCAAAATTAAAAAAATATTAAAAATTATAAAAAATTAATAAAAATTTAAAAATATGAAAAAATTAAAAAAATTGATAAAAATCTAAAAACGTAAAACAAAGTAAAAAAATTATAAAAAATTATAAACTTATAAAAATAAAAAATTACAAAAATTCATGTGGTATACACCATGTACACCGTAGACCATGTACACCGTCCACCTAATACAGCGTACACCATGTACGTCGTACACCTTGTACACTTTTCTGGATGTTCACTGTACACCAGGTACACCATACACCATGTACACTTTCAGGGTGTTCACCATACACCATCTACCCTGTGGTGTACACCATTTACACTGTACACTGTACACTATGTACATTGTACACCGTACATCGTACACCGTGTACACCACGGTGTACCGTACACCGTGTACACCGTACACCTAATACAGCGTACACCATGTACGTCGTACACCTTGTACACTTTCCGGGTGTACACCATACACCGTACACCATGTACATCTTGGTGTACAATTTCGTGAGACACCTTTCAACGGTGTACACTATTTACACTATGTACACCATATACACCTTTAAATGGTGTACATAGTGTACGGTGTACATAGTGTACGGTGTACATAGTGTATGGTGTACGTTGTAAACAGTGTACGGTGTACACCGTGAAAGGGTAGATGGTGTATGGTGAACACCCTGAAAATGTACATGGTGTATGGTGTACTTGGTGTACAGTGAACATCCAGAAAAATGTACAAGGTGTACGACGTACATGGTGTACACCACATGAATTTTTGTAATTTTTTATTTTTATAAGTTTATAATTTTTTATAATTTTTTTACTTTGTTTTACGTTTTTATATTTTTATTAATTTTTTTTTAATTTTTTTATATTTTTTAATTTTTTTTATATTTTTTATATTTTTTATATTTTTTAGTTTTTATAGTTTTTTATATTTTTATTAATTTTTTTATATTTTTTATAAGTTTTTTAATTTTTATTAATTTTTAAAATTTTTTATATTTTTTAGTTTTTATATTTTTATTAATTTTCATAATTTTTTTTATATTTTTTATATTTTTTATAATTTTTATAATTTTTATAATTTTTATAATTTTTTATATTTTTTATAATTTTTTATAATTTTTATTAATTTTTTTATTTTTTTTATAATTTTTTATATTTTTTATTTTTTATTTTTTTTATTAATTTTATTAATTTTTATAATTTATAATTTTTATTAATTTTTTTATTTTTTTAAAATTTTTTTTTTATATTTTTTATATTTTTAAATTTCTACTAATTTTTTAATTTCTATTAATTTTTTATATTTTTATTAATTTTATTAATTTTTTATATTTTAATTATTTTATATTATTTTCTTTTCATTTTAAAAGAAAAAAATTATAATTTTTTTTCTTTTTTAAAAAATTTGTATAATTTATTTTTTAATAATTTTTTTTATATTTTTTATATTTTTTATTTTTAAAATTTTTTTTAGTTTTATTAATTTTTTCATTTTTATTGAAATTTTTTATTTTCGTTAATTCTGATTAATTTTTTTATCAATTTGTATAATTTAACTATAATTTTTTGTAATTTATTTTCATTTTTATAATTTTTATAATTTTTTTCGTTTTTTAAAATTTGAATAATTTTCTTCAATTTTTTGGATTTTTTACAATTTTCTAATTTACATTTAATATTTTTGTTTTGGTTGACAAAAAAAAATACTTTTTATAATCTTAATTATTTGAATAGTTATATTAATTATAGTTAATTATTTTTTTTAAATGTTAATATAAACTAGAAAACTAAATTAATTTTTGTTTTGATAATTAAATTTGTTCATTTTAAATATATATAGAAAGAAAATACGAAAAATCGTGAGTGAGAGAAAAGGGAGAGAAAGAAAAAAAGAAATTGATAAATAAAAAAAAAGTAAATGGCATGAGCGTAAATACAGAAGTTTGTTGAGGATTGACATGGAAAGGAAACAGTGTTTTGGCTAGTTTACTAATTTAAACTTGAGGTGGCCTATTTGCCAATTAGAAACTTAAAGCTGGCCCTCCCAACAAATTTCTCTAGAATTTACCACATAAACTAGTTTAACTATTTGTTAATCTCGTATCTGATATGAGATTTTTTTTTTGAAACATATACTTGCTCCTCTCAATAAAAAAAAAAACTGACATGCATTGCTTTGGTTTGTACCTTTACTTTTTCATTTGGTTTTTGTACCTCTTCAAGCAACGACTTTGGAAAAAAGGAAGATAGCGACAGTTTCTAAAAAAAGATATGACATCACTCTTTGAAACAAAAACATCTCCACCGTTGGATTTGTTATCTTGAGATCCTATAAATCTCAGCTCTTGGATCAATTGTTTAGCTATTAAAGAAGGGAAAATTAGCAAATAGGGTAACTTTTGAGTTTGTGATTGGTTTTTGGGTAGTTTTACATAGGGTATTTGGAAAAGGGTAGTTTTTGAAGGTTTTCTGTGGGTAGTTTAGGAGAGATAAATAAAACACGACCAATTCACCCCTTTTATAGTTAAGCAAATTAGAGTAAATTATAAAAACTATAAAAATATATAAAAATGATGAAATTTATTAAAAAAGCCAAAAATTATAAAAAACTACGAAAAATAGGAATTTTTTTTATAAAACTATAAAAATATAAGAAATTATAAAAATGATAAAACTTAGAAAAAAATTATAAGAAATCATAAAAATAATAAAAACTAATAATTATAGAATTCAAAATGAAATTATTAAATATATAAAATTATAATATTATAAAAATTACCAAAAAATTATCAGAAAATATAAAAATTACTAAAAATTATAAAATTCAAAACTAAATTATGTAAATATAAAAAACTATAAAATAGTTAAAAAATACAAAATAATAAAATAATAAAAAATTACAAAATAATAAAATAATAAAAAATTACAAAAAATTATAAAAAATTATAAAAATTAAAGTAATTAAAAAAATTATAAAAAGTTATAAGAAATTAAAAAAATTATAAAAAATATAGAAAATATTAGAAAATATAAAAAATTAAGAAAATTAGTAAAAACTAATAAAAATTAATAACATTATAAAAACTAATGGATCACTTTAGATATCAATATCTTCATCTCCTAAACCAATGGCAACAAAGCTGTACGTGGAGGAAGGAGACTATCTGGGGTTTGCTGGCGCTTTTTTGCTTTGACAGGTGTATGGAGGGGATTCTTGTTCTGATTGTGAGTGCTGTAATTATTGTTCTCATATCTCTCAAGATGAAGGATCTTATATCCTTATCGTATTCATGTCTTCGTGATTCAGAGTGGTATAGGATAAATATTAAAAGAAATAAAAGGTATTTACAAGGGTCTTATGACGATCCGGAGAAAAAAGGAGGGGATTTGATACTTAAGTTATGTGTATTTACTGGTGCGGGGCGTGATAAAATAAAGGCGCGGAAGTTTACCCAGACAGATACACTAGTGGCAATGGAGTTTCGTCTAATTTTGAAATTTCTGAGATGTAGAGGAAAATATGTTCAGGGATTATGGTTGGTCTTGGATAATTATTATCGACGGATAAGATTGGCACTGGATTTGGAGGGATTATTTTCCAGACATCTCGAATCTCATCAAATTAGGATGTTTTATGCTTTACATATTTTCACTTATATTTCGGCCTTGAGATGAGGATTTTAAGTTGGAACTGTCAAGGTTTGGGTAGCAAATGGACAATAAGCTATCTTCGGGAATGTTGGTATAAATATAAACCGGAGTTTTTATTTCTTTCTGAAACAAAGCAAAATTTTGATTTTGTACAGCAATTTCAAACTCATTTTGGGTATGAGAAATTGTATACCGTGGAACCTCGAGGGGCGAGTGGTGGACTTGCACTTTTTTATAAGGCGCATTTTAATGTCGATATTACTTATGCGGACAATAGGATCATTGACATTGAGGCGGAATATCAAGGGAAAAAGTTATTTTTATCGTTTGTTTATGGTGATCCCGTACAAAAGTTACGAGAAAGGGTCTGGGAACGTATCACTAGGATTGGTATTCATCGATCCGATCCTTGGTTTGTAATAGGGGATCTAAATGAGATAACCGGAAACCATGAGAAACAAGGGGGTCCGTTGCGGCATGCATCAACGTTTATACCTTTCAACAATATGTTAGAGAATTGTGGATTAATGGACTTCCCATCTCTTGGAAATACCCTTTCATGGAGGGGAAGAAGGAGTGGGAAACTTATTTACTGTCGGCTAGATAGAGCCATTGCAAATGAAGAATGGCATTCCCTGTTTTCATGCTCCTTTGTTGAATATCTGGGGATGGTGGGCTCAGATCATAGGCCATTGGTGGCAACTATAGCGGATAAAATTATTCGGAAACGATCAAGCTTTCGCTTTGATAAACGCTGGATTGGCAAGGAGGGGCTGATGGAGACGGTGGCGAAAGGGTGGGAGTCCACCGACCGGAATTCAAATATTGTTGATAGAATTAACAGATGTAGACATGAAATCTCGGTCTGGCGGAAGGATAATTTACCTTATGGGAAGGAGCGTATTCAAGAGCTCCAAAAAGCCTTGGAGGATGTTCAAAATGATGGGAATAGGTCACAGGCTGAGGTTGATGACATCACTCGAAAGTTAAAAGAGGCTTATAGGGACGAGGAACTATACTGGCAACAGAAAAGCCGGAATATGTGGCATAATTTAGGTGACCGAAATACGAAATTCTATCATGCTCTGACGAAACAACGGCGGGTGCAAAATCGGATCATTGGTTTACATAATTCGGCAGGCGAATGGGTAACTTCAGAAGCAGGAATTGAGGAAGTGGTGGTAAAATATTTTGATGAGTTATTTACCTCCTCTTCCTCCCCAACGGATAATATTTCTTCGACTGTGGAACCTTTCTTACAAGAGGTTCGGCCCTCTATCACTGATAGTATGAATGAGGATCTAACTCGGTTAGCTACGGAAGAGGAAGTCCGCCAAGCTCTCTTCATGATGGCCCCAGAGAAAGCTCCGGGCCCGGATGGAATGACTGCCTTATTTTTCCAACATGCATGGCCTCTTGTTAAGCATGACATTTTGGAGGTGGTTAATAATTTTTTACGGACAGGGATTTTTGATTCACGTCTAAATCGGACAAATATATGTCTAATTCCTAAGACGGGTCGTCCGAGTCGTATGACTGAACTGCGACCAATCAGTCTTTGTAATGTGGGTTACAAAATTATATCAAAGGTACTTTGTCAACGGCTCAAGAGGCTGTTACCCGGACTTGTATCTGAAACTCAGTCAGCTTTTGTGGCGGGACGGTTAATTTCAGATAATATTTTAATAGCACAGGAGATGTTCCATGGATTGAGGACAAATCCTTCCTGTAAGGACAAGTTTTTAGCCATAAAGACAGATATGAGCAAGGCTTATGATAGGGTCGAATGGTCTTTCATCGAGAAGCTTCTCCTCAGAATGGGCTTCTCCCCAGTTTGGGTCTCCCGGGTTATGTATTGTATTACATCTGTTCAGTATAAGGTACTTATTAATGGGCAACCACAGGGACACATTGTGCCCCACAGAGGCTTGCGTCAAGGAGATCCATTATCACCATATCTCTTTATTTTATGCACGGAAGTGCTAATTGCAAACATTAGAAAGGCAGAATGTGAGAAGCTAATCACAGGTTTGAAAATTGCTAGAGGTAGCCCGCCGATATCACATCTATTGTTTGCGGATGACAGTCTTTTCTTTTGTCGAGCGACAAAAGAGGAATGTCAAGTTTTTTTACGGATCTTAAAGGATTATGAACAAATTTCTGGGCAACAGATTAATTTTGATAAATCTTCGTTACAATTCGGTCATAAGGTGGATCCTTCAATTAAAATAGAGCTGCAACAGACACTTGGGATTTTTACAATTGGGGGGATGGGCTCATATTTAGGAATCCCCGAGAGTTTGGGTGGAGCGAAAACTCAAATCTTTGGTTTTCTGCAAGAGCGACTACACAATAGGGTGAATGGATGGACTGCAAAATTATTATCCAAAGGAGGGAAAGAGGTTTTAATTAAATCTGTTGCCACAGCCCTGCCAACACATGTTATGTCTTGTTTTCGGCTACCAAAGGCAGTCACGAAGAAATTGACAAGTGTGATAGCAAGGTTTTGGTGGAGCACTGGGAATAATCAGGCTGGTATGCACTGGATGGCTTGGGATAAATTGTGTCGCGACAAATGTGATGGTGGTCTTGGGTTTCGATTAATTAAGGATTTTAACACAGCCCTATTGGCAAAACAGTTATGGCGACTCATTGATAAACCGGAATCTTTGTTCGCTAAGGTTTTCAAAAGCCGGTATTATCGTAATTCGGATCCATTGGATCCTATTAGATCATATTCTCCGTCTTATGGGTGGAGGAGTATTGTCTCTGCTAGATCTCTGGTTAACAAAGGACTAATCAAAAGGGTAGAATCAGGTTCATCAATCTCAGTGTGGAATGACCCGTGGTTACCTACCCCTCGCCCGAGACCAGCAACTTGCAAATTTCGTACTTATCCTAATATGATGGTCAACGATTTGATTGATCCATCGACTCGCTCGTGGAACCTATCTCTGATTGATGCAGTGATAATTCCGAATGATGCAGAGATTATCAGGCAATTCCCTTAAGCCGGATTGTCAAACCAGATTCAGTGGGATGGCACTATACAAAAACGGGAAAATATACGGTCAAATCAGGTTATTCGACTGAGAGATTATATCCGGATTCAGGAGTTGTGGAAGTTTCTTTTGGTCCTGATATAAAGCCACTGCTTGCTCAGGCATGGAAAGTAAACTGTCCACCCAAACTCAGGCATTTTTTATGGCAAGTACTTTCGGGCTGTGTTTCGGTTAGTAAGAATTTACGTTCAAGGGGGATTCCTTGTGATATGCAATGTTTGAGATGTGGGGCAGAGGAGGAATCAATTAATCATGTACTATTTGAATGTCCGCCGGCGGTACAAACGTGGGCCCTTTCAATGGTACCAACAAACCAGAGTGTGTTTCCGGGACAATCGATTTACGCAAATATGGATTTCCTATTTTGGAGACTTCCACAAGATATTAGGGATACACAATTTCCTTGGATTATTTGGTACATTTGGAAAAGTCGAAATGATTTCGTGTTTTCTAATAAGGATCGGAGTCCACTTGATATTCTGGCACTGGCAACAACAGAAGGAAACATATGGCAAGAGGCACGTACAGGGGATGAGGGGCTCGGTAGGAGAATAGATACTCCTTCGAGGATTGGAGAAGCTGTGATCGAGTCGGAGTCCTCTAGGACTTGGCAGTGTTTCGTGGATGGCGCTTGGAAAGCATCAGATATTTATTCGGGACAAGGATGGTACTGCAAAGGGATTGGGGAAGCAGACCAGATGATGGGGATACGTAATATACGGTGCAGTCTTTCGCCGTTACACGCGGAATTTGAGGCCTTAATTTGGGCAATGGAATGTATGTATACACTACAGCGTATTCCACTGGTTTTTGAGACGGATTGCTCTGATTTGGTTAAGATAGTGTCTTCTCCATTGGAGTGGCCGGCATTTTCTATTCATTTAGAAGAATTCCACTATTGGAAGGAGCTCTTGGGAAATTTTCAGCTGAAGCTTATATCCCGGACGAAAAATGGAAAAGCAGACAAGTTGGCGAGAAGTGCTCGTAGTCATCCCGCAGAATTGGTCTATATTGATTCAATTCCACCACGATGGCTTACTCTAGATGTTTAGTTTGTTTTAGTTCTTTGTCGACAAAAAAAGAAAAAAAAACTAAAATAAAATTATAAAAAAATTAAAAAATTTATAAACAATATGAAATTATAAAAAATTATAAAAATTACAAAAACTTATAGAAAATTATAAAAAAATATAAAAATTATAAAAAATTAAAAAATTACAAAAAATTATAAAAATTATAAAAATTACAAAAAATTATAAAAAATTATAAAAAATTATAAAAAATTATAAAAAATTATAAAAAATTATAAAAAAATTAAAAAAATTATAAAAAATTATAAAAAATTATAAAAAATTATAAAAAATTATAAAAAATTATAAAACATTGTAAAAAATTATAAAAAATTATAAAAAATATAAAAATTATAAAAAATTATAGAAAATTATAAAAATTATAAAAAACAATTAGAAAATATAAAACTAATATAAATTAATAAAAATTATTAAAATTAGTAAAAAATATTAAAGTTCATAAAAATTATTAAAATTAGTAAAAAATATTAAAAATTATAATGATGTACATGGTGTACGCATGATGTACACAACGAAATGTGTACATGTGTACATCATGCAACGTGTACATGGTGTACATGCAACGTGTACATGGTGTACGCCTGGTGTACATCGTGTACGCCTAGTGTACATCGTCTACGCTTGGTGTGGATGGTGTATGCGTGGTGTACATGGTGTACAATAATGGCGTACACCACGAAAGTTGTAAATGGCGTACACCATTAGGGCATACACCACGAAAGTTGTACATGGCGTACACCAAGATGGCGTACACCACAAAATTTGTACATGGCGTACACCATGAAGCCGTACACCACGAAAGGTGTAAATGGTGTACATGGCGTACACCATGAAAGTTGTACATGGCGTACACCATGAAGGTGTACACCATGAAAGGTGTACATGGCGTACACCATGAAAAGTGTGCATGGCGTACACCATGAAAGGTGTGCATGGCGTACACCATGAAAGGTGTGCATGGCGTACACCATGAAAGGTGTACATGGCATACACCATGAAAGGTGTACTTGGTGTGCATGGCGTACACCATGAAAGGTGTGCATGGTGAACACATTTCATGATCTACATATTTTTCATGGTGTACACTATGAAATAGTTCTTTCGTACACCCAAATTATTTATTTTAGTGTACACCATCTCGTATAAATTTTAAGTATTAAATTTTTTTTTTTTAATTTTTTTTTACTTAATTTTGAATTTTTTTATAGTAATTTTATAATTTTAATAATCTTTAATAATTTTTAATGGTTTTTAATAATTTTTAAGTTTTTTTAATAATTTTAATAATTTTAGTAATGTTCACTTTTTTTATAATTTTTTAAACTTTTGTAATTTTTTTATAATTTTTAGTAATTTTTTATACTTTTGTTATAACTATTATATTTTGTAATTTTTTTATAATCATTATATTTTTTTATAAAATTGTGTATTTTTTTATTATCTTATAATTTTTGTAATTTTTTTATTATTATTATATTTTATAACTTTTTGTAAGTTTTTATTATTTTATAATTTTTGTAATTGAGTTTTTTATATTTTCATAATTTAGTTTTGAATTTTATAATTTTTAGTAATTTTTATATTTTCTGATAATTTTTTGGAAATTTTGTTAATTTTATACATTTAATAATTTCATTTTGAATTCTATAATTTAATAATTTTCATTATTTTATAATTTCTTATAATTTTTTACTAATTTTAATAATTTTTATGAACTTTAATATTTTTTACTAATTTTAATAATTTTTTTTAATTTATATTAGTTTTATATTTTCTAATAGTTTTTTAAAAATTTTTATAATTTTTTATAATAGTTATATTTTTTTAAATAATTTTTTATAATTTATATAATTTTTTCTAATTTTTTATAATTTTTTATAATTTTTTATAATTTTTTATAATTTTTTATAATTTTCATATTGTTTATAATTTTTTTTAGTTTTTATAATGTTATTAATTTTTATTAGTTTTTACTAATTTTTTTTAATTTTTATATTTTCTAGTATTTTCTATATTTTTATAATTTTTTTTAATTTCTTATAACTCTTTATAATTTTTTTTAATTACTTTAATTTTTATTATTTTTTATAATTTTTTTATATTTTTTTATAATTTTTTATAATTTTCATATTGTTTATAATTTTTTTTATATTTTATAATGTTATTAATTTTTATTAGTTTTTACTATTTTTTTAATTTTTATATTTTCTAATATTTTCTATATTTTTATAGTTTTTTTAATTTCTTATAACTCTTTATAATTTTTTTTAATTACTTTAATTTTTATTATTGTTTATAATTGTTTATTATTTTCATTATTTTATAATTTCTCATAATCTTTTTTTTGTTTTATAAATTTTAAGTTTTGTAATTTCTTATATTTTTATAGTTTTATATATATATATTTTTTTAATTTTGGTATTTTTTATAGTTTTTGGTGCATTTTAAATTAATTTCATCATTTTATATATATTTATAATTTTTATAATTTATTCTAATTTGTTCAATTCTAAAAAGGGTAAATTCGTCACGTTTTATTTATCTCTCCTAAACTATCCACAAAAAAACCTCCAAAAACTACCCTTTTCTAAATACCCTATGTAAAACTACTAATTTGTAAAGAAAACTTGGAAAAGTACCCTGTTTGCTAAATCACCCATTAAAGAAAAAGAAAAAGAAGACCTTTTTTTTTTTCTTTTCCTTATAGATTTCCGTGACAAAACCTGACTACTTGTGTGGTAAACCGAATGTGTTTTTGTTGACTGGACAAGTTGGTACATAATGAGACGGGCCGTAAGTGCGTCCCTACCAGCTCCCTCACACACGCTTCGCACGTGCAGTTTAATCGAACGCGAAAATGAAAAAAAAAAAAGAGAGAGAGAGAGAGGGGGTATATACTTACTTTATCTACCAATCGCCTCATATGATTTTTAATTACCCATTAAATATTTATTATTAACAAAGAATAAACGAATTTTCTGCTCTCTCGTTTTCGCGAGAACTTTTCCCCGAAGAAGAAGAAAGAAGAAGAAGAAGACGAGGTTTTCTCTCAGAGCGGCCAACCGTCTTCGCCGGAGATACAGCGGTGAATATTGTTAACAGAGTATAGATACATACATATGTATTGAGGGGACAGGAAAGTGATTTGTGAGATGCGAGTGCGCATCGGTTTTGTCGGAACGGCTAGCTCGCTTGACCTAGGGTTTCATCTTCCTGGCTTTCGGTGGTGAGACGTTTACTTCTCTATTTTCCCTCTTTTTTTTTGAACGATGCGTAGCTGTAAAATTCGCCTAGGGTTTATTACTGGTGTGTTTCATTTGTTCATCTGTCTTCATTTTCTAATTTTGATTTTGACTGTCTGAATTGGTCATTGTAATCATGTTCAATGAATTGGCCTAATCTCATATTCTTTCTCCACATGTTTTGAATTTTGATAGTTTTTTTTCCGAATTTTAGGGCTTGATCCTGGACGCTTGATTTGGGTTTGGCAGTATATTTGGGATAGATGTAGTCTAATTTCTACGATTGGGCGTTTTTTCAATGATTTTATCCTTTTTATGGATGACTGTGATCAACTCGAAATTGGCTGTAGCGCCGTTGATATATAAACCACGTTCATAAGAAGGTATCTCGTAGTTGTAGTTATTTGTTTTGGTACTTTGCCAGATGTATGTTTTATATTTCGTCCTCTTGCCAAATGCCAGAGCTTTATGTTATTTTTTCGACACTGGAGTGATCTTTGTTTCGTTGGATGTCTTGCGTATGGATTGGACCTTTCTAGTGGCTGTCTTTGTCAGTTAAATACAGACAGAAAGTAATGTATAAGCAAAGCATTATGAACTCAATTGAAGATTTTTGTTTTCGAACAGTTTGATAGTGTCTTGTGTACTTGTCACAGTAGGCTAATGCCATAAAGTTTCTCTTGTTATTGTTTTGTTTTTTCTCAGGGCCTTGTCAAATGGGAGAAAGAACCTTTTTGCCTCTTAAAGGTGTTCCACATTGTTGGGGTTTTCATATGTGAAGCATTATGGCGCTCGAGGATTTCTTCACCCTAACAGAATTAAAAGATGGACTCACGGTCACTTCTCGTGTCGAAGAGCTCGTGTCTGTCATGCAGAGTATTAAAGAGTCAGCTTTGAAGAATGGTGGCGATGCTTCTAGACAGTGGACAGCTGTTGCAAGCACAATTTCGGCCACAAAGAACAGAGAATGCCTTGATGTTTTTGTAAATTTAGATGGACTCCTTTACTTCAGTAGCTGGCTAGCAGAAGCTCAGATGCTGTCTATTGACAGATCTGTAGAGGAGTCAATTCTTGCTTTGTTAGAAGCTCTTGAAAATCTAGGTGTAGATGGTTCGAGGTTAGTTTCTTCTGGGATATGGGTTGCTGTCAAGAAACTTGTTGACCATGGTAGTTCTCGGGTTCAGGATCAGGCGAGAAAGTTCATTGGTAGCTGGAAGGATAAGGTAGTTTGTGACCATTCTGAACGTGACACTGATAGTTGTAGCAAAGCTCATGAAGATGAAATGAGAGTTGCAGCAGCAAGCGTGGAGAGCAGTGGGCTAAAATCCGCTGTTACTCTATGTTCAACGCAAAGTAATAATGAAAATCATCGTCCTGAAATAGCAGATGAACCCTTGCTGTCAGGAAGCTCAGGAGAAAACAACCCAGATCACGGTAAGGGTTTGGATCTGCAGAATGACAAGGTTGGGTTTGCCTCGAACGTGAATTCTCACTGCTCTAATACGATGACCGAAACTTTGAATGGCTCTTCTGCCGATGATATTTTGAAAGAAGTTCAGGAAAATCTTTCTCTGAAGGAAAAAAGCTCTATGAGGGAGACAGTTATGCCTACTGGCTCTAGTAGCCTTCTTTACTCAGAACGCGATAGTGTTGAAGCCCCATCAAATGCTCCACTGGGTGCTGAGATATCTAAGGAAAAGCAGATGAGGATTGTAGCAGTGTCATCTAGTTCAGCGGGACATGTAGCTGTGTCTTGTGATTCTGTTATTGCCAGTATGGAGTTGGAGAAAAATAGTCTTTTGCAGAGTAGTCTTGATTCAAATGAGGTGAGCAGAAATGCGTCTGAGACGGTATGTGGGTCGCACGATGCGAGCATAGCCAATAATAGCAAGCATGTTCCTTCATTGGCTCACATAACAGACAATCAGGATTCTGACAATTCATCAAGATTATCAGGTGGCCTTGGTAGAGATAGAAAAGTTGAGAGTGACAATATGACTGCTCATGCTGACAATGAAGGAAAAGAAGATGGTAAGGGCCATTCAGACAGAAAGAAGAGAGTAAAACGGAGAAAAAACCGCAGGTCTTCAAGATCAATGACCATATCCCAGCGCCTTGGAGCAATTGACAAAACAACTGCTGACATTGACCTTGGTATTTTGGATGCCTTGGAAGTCGCTACCAAAGTCGCACAGGAAGTTGCAAGAGAGGTAGACTCTGGAGAAGCTTCTCACAGTTCTTCGGAGGAACCTTCTGATGAAAGCGGACAGTCTGGCTCGGAAGACTCCCGCGATGATGATCTACACACAGGTTCTCCATCTAAGGGCTTATCAGTGGGTGAAAGCCATTCCGTTGAGGTACCTCATGTTGGAGATGACGATGTAATGGATGAGAAGAATAACAAACGTGAAAATGGGATGATGGACACTGATGATGATGACGAGAAGCACCTTGCAGCAGCAGCTAAATCTGAAATAGGCAGAGAGAAAAGCCCATGTGGCTTTGATCTCAATGAAGATATTTGTCCTGATGAAACAGATGTCATTATGTCCGTTTCACATTCTGTCTCAACTTCTGGAATGCCTGCAGCAGCACCGTTACAATTGGAAAGATCTCTTAGCGCGAAAGGATCCGCTGCTACTAGTGTGTTTCATCCTGACTTAACTCATAAAGTTCCTAGCGGGGATTTGAAAGAAAAGCAGGTGGTTTGTCGTGGTATCGATCTGAATGTGGCCGAGGTAGGAGATGATCAAGTTGAAGATCTTACTCCCTGGAAACAGTTTCCTTTCTCTTCATCAAACTCTAGGGGTGGAGAGTCGTCACATGAAGCTAATCTCAGGGGATCAAGCAGGTTCAACCTGGATTTGAATTGTTCGAACGAAGACGATGACATGCCTCCACCTTCTGATATGAAGATGGAAACAAGATTGTTTCTAAGTAACAATGGTCAGCAAAGCGCATCACCTGTCTCCTCATTGTCAGTTGCTCAGCAATCAGGCAAGGAAGTAAACTTTGACTTGAATGACAGGCCACAGTTTTTCATCGATTCACACGATCAGGGCCCCTACTATGAGAGGCACCCATGGAGCACAACCCCCTACGGAGGTCCCAAATTGGATGAACCCGCGATCTCTATATTTGGTACAAAAGTGGACGTTGACAGAAAAGACTCGGTATCACATATGGCTTCGTTCTTGTCCAATGGTAAGTCCCTCGAGCCCGCAGCTGGATTATTCATGGGAAGAACGAGAAACTCTTTAGGCTTAGCCCCTGGTGTTACCTTTTCTCCAGCACCTATCTATGGCTACAACGGATTGACTGGTCCTCCTGGTATGTCAATGTCATCATCGCCCATGTATGTTCCTGGAACAGCTATTCCATACATGGTGGATGCAAGGGGTACACCAGTGATGATGCCTCAAATAATAGGATCGGCCCCATATGCGCAGCCACCATCACTTCAACAACACATGTTCATGAGCTTGGCGGGTGGATCCCCTAGTTTGAATGGATCAGTGCGGCCACAGTTTGATCAGAGTTCTGGGTTTGGGTTGGTTGAGATGGGAAACAGAGAGTCGTTAAGTCTGAGGCAGTTTCTATCACCGGAACAAAGTGGAGCTATGGGAGAGCATTCGGGAGCTAATGTAGAGCAGCCCTCATCGAGTTCATCTATAAGCATTGGTGGAAAGCGAAAAGAGCCGGAGACACGTTGGGAGTTCCCTCCTCCATGGAGATGATTGATTCACAAAAATAGTGGAGATTGGGTTCTTTAATAGGTGGATGGATTGGTTGATTGGTCAAGGAATGACTTAAGTGTTGAGAGGTAACTCATAATTTCTCTTGCTGAACTCTCTTCTTCTCTTTTTTTTTTTTTTTCCCATCAGTTTTCCCCTTTTTTCAGGTTTTTATTTCATAACATATATATAGGAGGATTAGTCAAACATTGGTATATGTCAAGCTTCTTTTTAACCTTGTTGGGTTTTTCTCCATGAAATAAAAAAAATATATATAGCTTTCCGTTTCAAAATTCAGGAAAGAGTGTTGCTTTTTGTTCCTTTAGTCACGGTTTTTACTATTCTCTCATTTCTGAATAACTGTTTCGTACGATACATATAACAACCAAGGAAGCAGAGTTTGAGCTGTCGTACAGGAGAAGTTCATGTCCTCGTGTTTCTCACGCACCTTAATGTCACTGATCCAAACAGTCGTAAAAATATCCCAGCTAAACCAATTCTATGCACAACCAGAACAATAATATCCAAGCAGCCAAACATTACCATGGGGAACTGAAGAATCATCCAGAAAGTCATCCTAGCTTTGGAAGTCCGACGTCAATAAAACCCTAACATCCAATAGCTCCTTGCCACGTGTAATACGAATAAATATAGCCGTCCGATCGTCCAGCAAGGACGTACACGTGTATCACCGTCGACTTAGCTGATTTTTGATTATTTAAGTCGTCCATCCACTGATCCAAACTACAACCCGAAATCCACGTCGATCCACGTCAAGTACAAAACCTTGGTCCAATATAAAACTTCCACGTGGCTTTCTCAGCAACACTGAGCCGTTGGATCTGCCACGTTAACAAATCAAGACGAAGCTCAGGAACCGAAGTGTACGCAATTACACAGTTCACGCATTACAGAATCATTTCCTATTTACGGATCTCTTCTTCGAGCTGATCACCCATCAGTGAGTGAATAAACCTCAAACATAGCTAGACTCTGAGAGGTATCGGAGGCTATACGATCTTAACAATGAGGAAGAGGACGCTCGTGTCCGTTTTGTTCCTTTTCTCCCTTCTCTTTCTTCTTCCAGATCAAGGTACGATCTAACGCTTATTTGTTCACGATAACTCTTCGGTGTATACTGTATATGATTACTCGTGTGTCGCTTGGGATCTCTATGCTAATACTGGCGAGGTTTCTGTGGTATTTATCATAGGAAGAAAGCTACAAGCGAATGCAGAAGATAGTTCCGACGGGGTTGCAGATCCACCAAAGGTGGAGGAGAAACTAGGTGGTCACGGCGGTTTGTCGACAGATTCAGATGTGGTTCATAGGTTAGTGTCGTACGCTACAAATCTCTATTTCATTCGCATAAGTCTCTTCCCTGATTCGTTATTCGTTTATTGGCAGAGAGTCTGAGTCGATCTCGAAGAAGTCACTTCGCAGTAACGCGGAGAAGTTTGAGTTCCAGGCTGAGGTTTCTCGGCTTATGGACATTATCATCAACTCTCTCTACAGTAACAAGGACATTTTCCTAAGAGAGTTGATCTCCAATGCTTCAGATGTAAGCCTGCGTGTTTATCATGGTTATTGCCTTTTGGACAGCTTGTTGAACAGGGAGCTTATAATTTGTGTTTGTAAATTTTCAGGCTTTGGACAAAATTAGGTTCCTTGCACTCACTGACAAAGACGTTTTGGGTGAAGGTGACACTGCTAAGCTTGAGATCCAGGTTAGCTACATCTCTCTCAATATTTTAGTTGATGGTATGTGATTTTGTACATTGAGCTTGAGAGATCTATAATGTTTTTTAATGACGTGATGGTCTGCAGATTAAGCTAGACAAAGCCAAGAAAATTCTCTCTATTCGTGACCGGGGTATTGGAATGACTAAGGAAGACCTCATCAAGAACCTTGGTACCATAGCAAAATCTGGAACGTCAGGTACGTTTGCTTACGTTACGTGGTTATACGTTGTATGGTATTATAGGCTGGATCAAGAAAACTCCATGTATTCAAGATCTTTTCTTTCGCAGCTTTTGTTGAGAAAATGCAATCAAGCGGGGATCTGAACCTTATTGGACAATTTGGAGTTGGATTCTACTCTGCATATCTTGTCGCTGACTACATTGAAGTCATTAGCAAGCACAATGATGACATCCAGTAAGTTGATTCCGGAGAGTGTTTATGTTTGGAGATATACTTGTATGCATGTAAAAGCGTTCGGAAAGCTTTTCTGATAACTTCTTTTCCATTTTCAGACATGTTTGGGAATCGAAGGCTGACGGTAAATTTGCTGTTTCTGAGGATACATGGAATGAGCCTCTTGGACGTGGAACTGAGATTAGATTACATCTTAGAGATGAAGCTGGCGAGTACCTAGAGGAGAGTAAACTCAAGGTGAGTAATATATTATCAAGTCTTGAAGTAAATGTCTCTTTTATTTCTTAAAGATGTAGAGATCCCAAACTCTCCCTGTCGCAAGTGGTCCAACAGAATTACTGTCTCATTGTGGTTGCTTATGATCATCGTTGTCTACTACAGGATTTGGTGAAGAGATATTCTGAATTCATTAACTTCCCTATCCACCTCTGGGCTAGCAAAGAGGTTGAAACCGAGGTCCCAGCTGAGGAAGATGAGTCAACTGAAGAGGAAACTGGTGAGTTCTATTGAAACACCGCAACTATAATTTTCTGCTGTAGTGTGTCTTTATTCCTACAAGTCGCCGTCCCTGAGTTTTACTAATGGTACTTGGCTTCAGAAACCACCTCTACCGAGGAAGAGAAGGAAGAAGATGCTGAGGATGAAGACAGTGAGAAAAAGCAGAAAACCAAGAAGGTGAAAGAAACAGTTTATGAATGGGAGCTTCTGAATGATGTTAAGGCTATATGGTTGAGAAGTCCAAAGGAGGTGACGGAGGAAGAGTACACTAAGTTCTACCACTCTCTCTCAAAGGTGAAAACTATGCGTGAACATATAATACTCCTTACGTTTTTGGTATAAGATTATCGTGTGGATTTCCCTGACCCCAAGTTGCTATACAGGATTTTAGTGAAGAGAAGCCAATGGCTTGGAGTCACTTTAATGCTGAAGGTGATGTTGAATTCAAGGCTGTGTTGTATGTTCCTCCGAAAGCTCCCCATGATCTGTACGAGAGCTACTACAACAGCAACAAGGCGAACTTGAAGCTCTATGTCAGGAGAGTCTTCATCTCGGATGAATTCGATGAGCTTCTGCCTAAATATTTGAGTTTCTTGAAGGTAACTAACTGAACGACAAACTAAGGGTTACCTTCAATACAAATTTAAGGGCTGAATCCCTAATGTGAGTTACTTCTGCAGGGTCTTGTTGACTCCGACACATTGCCTCTAAATGTATCACGAGAAATGCTTCAACAACACAGCAGCTTGAAGACAATAAAGAAGAAGCTTATCCGAAAGGCGCTTGATATGATCCGCAAGCTTGCCGAAGAAGACCCTAATGAGATTCATGATGATGACAAAAAAGGTATTCCATATAACCAGCTTCTTGGTATCAAACCACTTTGACTGTTCCAGGTTTCTTTAATACCATAGTAGGTTCATCGGTCTGAAATTTGCTCTAAACTTATTCAATTGTTGGCATACAGATGTGGAGAAGTCTGGTGAGAATGACGAGAAGAAGGGCCAATACACCAAATTTTGGAACGAGTTTGGAAAGTCGATTAAACTTGGCATCATTGAGGATGCTTCTAACAGGAACCGCCTGGCCAAACTTCTCCGTTTTGAGACGTATGTGCTTCCGTTACTCTTTTATTCACATCTGTCTGCTGATTAGCACCAGCTGGCTAAAGATCTCTGTAATTTGTTATTCCAGAACAAAGTCCGATGGAAAGTTGACTTCCCTGGATCAGTACATAAAGAGAATGAAAAAGGGGCAAAAGGACGTATTTTACATTACTGGAAGCAGCAAGGAACAACTGGAGAAATCTCCATTCCTGGAAAGGCTCATCAAAAAGGGCTATGAGGTTTGCATCGGACACGAATAATTCTTCTCTATGGATTGCCGAACTCGCATCTCATGTTCCAATATCTTGTAACTCGCATCTCATGTTCCAATATCTTGTTTTCCCAGGTCATCTTCTTCACAGACCCCGTTGATGAATACTTGATGCAATACCTGATGGACTACGAGGACAAGAAGTTTCAGAATGTGTCAAAAGAAGGACTGAAGGTTGGGAAAGATTCGAAAGTGAAGGAGCTGAAAGAAGCATTCAAGGAGCTAACCAAGTGGTGGAAAGAGAGTCTCGCCAGTGAGAACGTGGACGATGTTAAAATCAGTAACCGATTGGCTGACACTCCCTGTGTAGTTGTAACGTCCAAGTTTGGATGGAGTGCAAACATGGAGAGGATCATGCAGTCCCAAACTCTCTCCGACGCAAACAAGCAAGCTTACATGCGCGGAAAGCGGGTATTGGAGATTAACCCACGACACCCTATCATCAAAGAACTCAAGGAAAGAGTTGCTAGCGACCCAGAGGTAAACAAACATTAGACCCATCATTTCTTTTTTTTTTTGTTTACTTTTTATTCGTTGACTGAGATTGAGATATTATAACCTTGACACACAAAATTCTTTCAGGATGAGAGTGTGAAAGAAACCGCACAGCTCATGTACCAGACGGCTTTGATCGAGAGTGGATTCATACTCAGCGACCCAAAGGACTTTGCAGGCCGTATTTACAACTCCGTCAAGAGCAGCCTCAAGATCAGCCCTGATGCAGTAGCCGAAGAGGAAGTCGAGGTAGAGGAAACAGAGACCAGTGAGGAGGCTACTGAGACGAAATCAGATGACTTGCCTGGTGGTCTAAACATTGAAGCTGAACCCGTTGAGGAAGAGACAACAACAACCAAGGACGAACTGTAGATTTCACTTCTGATGTTTTTCTTCTTCGTGTCTTTTCTGCTCACTTAGTTAAAAGCAGAACATCGTTCTACTCGTATTTCAAAGATTAGTTTTTTACTATATGGTTTTTGATGGATTATGTAAAAGCAGCACAATTTGGATTTTAGAGATAAGCGAACCCAAATTTCTATCTTTTCTTTTATAATCCCTTCTTATTCGTTCCATTATGATCTTGCTATACGATTTCATCTGGATTTTGCCATTTTGGGCTTGCAATCCCGTTACAGAACGAGCAATCTATCAGACCCCTGTTCCTGAATTAAACTAAACAAAAATATGAACCCGAGATGGTCAAGACACGAAATTTTTTGTTGGTTATCTATCCGAAGTTATCCTTGTAGCTTTCTGTAGTGTTAGCCACCTAGAATGCATATCTGCTTGGGGTTATTTACTTATTTTCCACAAAACCAAGTTTTGAAAAGTTATAGTTATTGAAAATTAAAACACATATATTCTGTAAAGGTATAGATTTTATTTGCAAAGAAAACGACTTTAATAAATTCGTGATAAAATATCTTTTTCAACATATTGTTTTCTCTTGCGTCACTTTAAAACGTAAAGTAAACTGGTCATACTTTTTTGAGAGATCACACGGATCTTGACCCTTGAGAGAAGGTATATATAGAGGTGTTGATGTCATCGTAACTGCTCTTTAAATTCTATCTCTTTAGTTTTTTTTTTCCCTCTCTTCGTCTTTCGTTTTGTTATCTCTAATATTCCAGACTTGACTTCTCCACCGAAAATACTTTTCTTTTCAAAAGAGAAAGATAATAAAACAGTGATGATCATAACAGTTCTTCATTCTCCTGTCTCATTCTATTTCATCAACATCCTTAGCTTCCTCTTCTTCTACGGTAATCTTCATATCTATATTAATATTAATATTTGCAATATTCATATTCATATCTTATCATACATAAAAGCATTGCATTTGGCTTGCGTAGGAAGTAATGGTGCTACAATCACTATCGTAAACCGATGCAGCTTCACTGTCTGGCCGGGAGTCTTGGCCAACTCCGGAAGCAGCGGCATCGGCACCACCGGTTTCGAGCTCGCTTCTGGTGGTTCACGTTCGTTCGAGGCTCCGGCAAGCTGGTCCGGTCGGTTTTGGGCAAGAACCAGTTGCAACTTCGACGCCCAAACGGGGCAAGGCACCTGCTTAACCGGCGACTGCGGCTCGAACCAAGTCGAGTGTAACGGCTCAGGAGCAAAACCTCCGGCTACACTCGCCGAGTTCACAATCGGTTCAGGTCCAGAAGACCCTACCCGAAAACAAGACTTCTACGACGTGAGCCTCGTGGACGGATACAACGTCCCCATGGTGGTTGAAGCAAGCGGAGGGTCAGAAGGCAACTGCATGACAACGGGATGCGTAGCGGATCTAAACCAGAAATGTCCAGCGGAGCTCCGGTTCGGATCCGGGTCAGCATGCAAAAGCGCGTGCGAGGCGTTTGGTAGTCCGGAGTATTGCTGCAGTGGCGCGTACGCTTCACCCACGGAGTGTAAACCGTCCATGTACTCGGAGATATTCAAATCGGCGTGTCCAAGATCGTACAGCTACGCGTTCGACGACGCCACGAGTACGTTCACGTGTACTTCTGCAGATTATACCATCACTCTTTGCCCTTCCTTGCCTAGGTAGGTTATAACTTCTTTATTTTATTTTATTATTTTGTTTTTTCGTTTTTCTCCACTTGCTTTTTAGTATGCACACGACGAAGCTTAGCTAGCAGAGTATTGTGATTGGGTTGAGCCATTTCTGAAAAAGAGGTTGATTCTTTTTTTACACGTAATAAAGGAGTATATAATAGTCATTCCATCAAAGAAAGGAAGACGAAAAAGGTTATTAGAACATACAATAGGCCTACCATTATCAAACGCGTATAAGCATATATAAATTATTGTATTCAAATAGTACTGATTAAAGTTTGGAATCTGTACAGCCAAAAATCTGCAGCAAATGGGTGGAGAGAGGGCGGTGGATTGACGGAAAGCTCACCGTCTCCGTTAGCGACTTGGTTATCGGATGTTTTTGCTTCCGACTCCTCAAAAATTCACGAATCTTCCCCATATTTATTACTCATCTTTACTTGTATTTTCTTCTTTTTCGGCGATTATAATTTTTGATCTTTTTTCCTCATCCTATTATTACATTTATATGTTTCATGATTTGTGCACATTAATGAACATTTAATTAACCACATTCTTGTTGATGATTAGGCACCACAAAATACTGAACCATTCTTCAAACTAGCCTGAATTCCATCGCAAATTAGTTGTTATGATATAAATAAATTAAATTATCGCCGCTCATCATACTTTCAGCTTGATCGCAAAATCATAATTAAGTGCAATGAATACTAAGTGAGATAAAATTAGATGTTTAAGTCGCAAATTAGCAAATGGCATATTGCTATAGAGTTTGTTGTCGAGGCATAGCAAATTTCAATTTGAAAGTAGTCGCAATATATATCGAGAAATGATGTCACAACTAGTTCATAATATAAAAAGTGGAAGAACTTATCTGATAAAAAAGAGAAATTGTACGTATTAGAATTTTTTATTTTGGTTTGATGATAAATGATGTGTCCTATTACGATTACATTGATGGAGAGATGACGAGAAATGCAGAAAAAGAAAGGCAAAAAAAAAAAAGTACAAAAGGAGAAAATAAGATCATGATAAGTTGACTAGACTAGGCCTTGGCAGTTTAACCGGATCAAGCAAAAGCCTAACCAAAATTTTGGTAACTCGGTTTGGATTTCGGTTTTAAGGGTATACATTGAACCGACACATATTTTATTCATAAGTACAAATCGCTCTGCTCACTCTCCATCTGCTTGGCCATGGAATGGAGAAACCGATTCAGAGACTTTTCAGCTGCCATCAATGCAGCATCGAATTCCTTCTGCTTCTCTGGCGTTAAGTCTTTTCTCTGCTCGTGAACCAACTGTACTTTCCGAACAAGTTTACGCAATTCCTATCAACAAACAATGGGATAAAATACAAGTTAAATATCACATCATCAAACCATATGACGCAGTTTTGGCTCACACCTCTAGGTTTAAAGGCCTCATATATACCGTAATAAACAAGTCATACTCATCTCATTCCTTCATGAAGCTCATATTTTGACTAACCTGTCGATCGAAATCAACACTCCGAAGAGAATAAACTTCTTTTGTGAGTTCCACATTTTGATTGATGAGGCCTTCAAACCATCTCGCAGCTATAGCCATATACTCTTTTGAGCTCTGAAAACACTTAAAAAAGATTAGATGAGTTTGAGGAACAAACAACCGAAATATATTCTTTGAAGACAACAAACACAGTTCTCTTCATCCATCTAAACAATTAATCAGTAGCGAGAGTGAATAATCCTCTTCTCTTTCCCTTAAAAAGTTTGCTAATGGAAGCTACGCTAACCGCTATACTTATACGAAATCTTCTGCAATGGACTACAACATCTTTCCCTCGCTATAGCATCCTGTCTCCCATTCACTTGCTGTAAGCATCATAAAAAATCTAAGTTGATACGTATACTGAGTGTACAGGTTTACACTTACCTCTCCTTCATCTTCCGACTCTGTTTCTGTACCATCAAAATCGCTGACTCCAGCATCATCTACGCCATCCTTTGCTAAACTAATCAGCGCCTGAAGCTTCGTGTGGTCACCCTGATTTGTGGCATTAATCAGAGTGTCCATCAAATCAGGTTCAACGTCACGCAACATTTTCCCTAATATTCATATACCATATTAGCTAAAATCAAACTATATGCTAATTGCTCCCTCTAAGAGTTCATCTAGAGAAATAATGTTTTTTCTTTTAATCTCACCAATGAAGTTGAAATGTCTACGCTTTCCTTCTCGAACATCCGCGCCTAGTCTCTGCGACAAAACAACAAACACCTTATGTGCATTTTGTTACATATCACGATAACGTAACCTACAGTACGCATGTTGAGCTACCTTGGCAAGCATCAATGCATCATAAACCTCTTCACCAAGCGACGCAGCTCTAGAAAGATGGAAAAGCCAATTCATTTTTTAAACCAGAAACTCGGAGACAATCAAAAGGTTAGGTTTTTATTAAAGGGTTGAGATGATTACCTCATAATCCGCTTAATCTGGTCACTAGAGAAAGAAGCGAGTTCCATACCCCACCGAACAGCGCGGCGAGCGTCACGCTTCCGCTGGTTCCGGCTGCTCCTCGACGAGTCAGACTCGGAGCCGTCGCTATCACCATCGTCTTCAGCAATGAGAGCTGGAGGAGTGAGAGCTTCCGGTGGCGCGGGAAGACCAAGTCGCCGACGAGGTGGAGATCTTTCGGTGGAGAAAGAAGGTGGGAGAAGAAGAAGGGTTGAGATGGAAGAAGGTGGGTTTAGCGGAAGCTTTTTGAAGAACAAATGGCGGAGACTGCGAAAATGGTGATGACACTGCTGCGACGACAATTGCCTTATCGGTCGTATTAGTTGCGCCATGGAAGCTCCGGCGAATCGTTCCGATGTCGGCGGGTCCTATCTACTACTGCACTGTAAAAAAGTGCAAAGCGTTTACTTTAATACAACTCAGTTTTTTACCTCCATCATGTGCGTGTCACGTGTGTGTGTGAAGCCTTTTTCACTTGTTACTTTTTGATTTTTCTTCGTTTTATTTATTTATTTTCGTTTATACTTTTTAGTACACTGAAAATCTCGTATGTAACTTGGTTGTCATAAAACAAGATGAAACTAACCTAATCAAACTTCTCACTTTTTCGTTAGCACTCCATTATAAATCTCTCACCGATCAATACACTTTTAAAAAATTATTCGTTCATGCAATTTTTAACAATTGAGTTGTAAATAGCTCAGTTCAAAAAAAAAAAAAATCATTACATAGAAAGAAAAAAGAACAAAAACAAAACCGTAAGTGACGGCCAAGTCTTAACATTAAAACCAAAGAATATAGCCTATGAAGAAGCCCAGCACCAAGAGAACGGCTGCCATGTAAGTGAAAAATAACTTGCAACGTCCCTCCATATCGTTTCTTCACCACACCAAAAACTTGTTCTTTCTATATAATTTTTTTTCCTCCGTGTCTTGCTAAATTCAAAAGAGCGAGCTTAGCCTATGGTTAACCTAATTAGAATAAGAAGTATATATATACTTTTTTTTTTTTTTTTTTTTGGTACTAAGTATATATATACTTGAAAATTAAACCTTCTAATTCTTAGAATATTTCTTGGAAAGGCAGTCTTTACCTTTTTCAACGATTCGGCAAAATATGTAAATTATACAGCTCCCATTATGGAACACTAACTAGGAACAACTGGAAAGTTTACATAAGTCATTTAAGAAAGCATTTGATATACAAAAGGAGAAAATAAGATCACGAATTCATGATAACTAATAAGCCTTGGCAGTTTAACCGGATCAAGCAAGCCTAACCATAGTTTCGGGTAACTCGGTTTGGATTTCGGTTTTAAGGGTATAACATTGAACCAAAAGGTCCAAAACCTATTTATTCACAAGTACAAATCGCTCTGCTCACTCTCCATCTGTTTGGCCATGGAATGGAGAAACCGATTCAGAGACTTTTCAGCCGCCATCAATGCAGCATCGAATTCCTTCTGCTTCTCTGGCGTTACGTCTTTTCTCTGCTCGTGAACCAACTGTACTTTCCGTACAAGTTTACGCAATTCCTATCAACAAACAATGGGATAAAATACAAGTTAAGTTCATCAAACCGTATGATACGTTTGGCTCACACCTCTAGGTTTAGAGATTTCCTATACATCGTAATTAACAAGTCATACTCATCTCCTTCCTTTATTAAGCTCATATTTTGACTAACCTGTCGATCGAAATCAACACTCCGGAGAGAATAAACTTCTTTTGTGAGTTCCACATTTTGACTGATGTGGCCATCAAACCATCTCGCAGCTATAGCCATATACTCTTCTGAGCTCTGAAAACACTTTCAAGAATTAGATGAGCTCGAAGAACAAACAAACCGAAAAATATTCTACGAAGCCAACAAACACAGTTCTCTGCATCCATCTAAACAATTAATCAGTAGCGACAGTGAATAATCCTCTTCTCTTTCCCTTAAAAAGTCTGCTACGCTAACCGCTATACTTATATAAAATCTTCTGCAATGGACTACAACATCTCATTCACAGCATCATAAAAAATCGAAGTTGATACGTATACTGAGTGTAGAGGTTTACACTTACCTCTCCTTCATCTTCCGACTCTGTTTCTGTATCATCAACTCGCCGACTCCAGCATTATCTGCGCCATCCTTTGCTAAACTAATCAGCGCCTGAAGCTTCGTGTGGTCACCCTGATTTGTGGCATTAATCATAGTGTCCATCAAATCAGGTTCAACGTCACGCAACATTTTCCCTAAGATTCATATACCATATTAGCTATAATCGAACTAGATGCTAATTGCTCCCTCTAAGAGTTCATCTAGATAAACGATGTTTTTTCATTTAATCTCACCAATGAAGTTGAAATGTCTACGCTTTCCTTCGCGAACATCCGAGCCTAGTCTCTGCGACAAAACAACAAACACCTTATGTGCATTTGGTCATATATCACGATAACGTAACATACAGTACGCATATTGAGTTACCTTAGCAAGCATCAATGCATCATAAACCAGAAACTCGGAGACAATCAAAAGTTCAGATTTTTTTTTTTTATAATGACCTCATAATCCGCTTAATCTGGTCACTAGAGAAAGAAGCGAGTTCCATACCCCACCGAACGGCGCGGCGAGCGTCACGCTTCCGCTGGTTACGGCTGCTCCTCGACGAGTCAGACTCGGAGCCGTCGCTATCATCATCGTCTTCAGCAATGAGAGCTGGAGGAGTGAGAGCTTCCGGTGGCGCGGGAAGACCAAGTCGCCGACGAGGTGGAGAAAGAAGGTGGGAGAAGAAGAAGAGTTGAGATGGAAGACGGTGGGTTTAGCGGAAGCTTTTTGGAACAAATGGCGGAGACTGCGGAAATGGTGATGACACTGCTGCGACGACAATTGCCTTATCGGTCGTATTAGTTGCGCCATGGAAGCTCCGGCGAATCGTTCCGATGTCGGCGACTTACATTGACCCCAACATAAACGAAAATAAATAAATGGGTTTTCTGCAAAAAAACCCTTGACTCGTTTCTTTTTGCAATTTTACCCGCAATATAACCCTCTATCGTGTATATGTTTTAAAATCTGTATAAGACCGTATATACACTATCAAAACTACGTCGTTTTAAGCATTTTAATCAAACAAAATTTTGATTCCAAGGAGATTCGAACCCGTGACCTATGAATCAAACAGAAAGCACGCTACCACTGTGCCACGCAAATCTTTGTGGAAATATCAAACTTATTGATATATAATATATACCTTCGTCATTTCTCTTTTATTTGAAACAATATTTATATAATAAAAATTAGATTTTTTCTTCCTCATTTCAATGAACTAAAAATACAAAATTCAGAATCATAAATTTTAACTTCATTAACACTTCATTAATATATTGAGAAAAAAACATATGGAGAATCAGAATAATATATCAAAAACCTCATTAATATATGGAGAAAAAGACAAATGAAGAATAATATATCAAACTTCATTTACATATGGAGAATATAATTAAAAAACATATAAAGAATATATTGCGAAAAAAACATATGGAGAATCAGAATAATATATCAAAAACTTCATTAATATATGGAGAAAAAAAAAGGAGAATATATATCATTTATAAAAAAAATGAAGAATAATATATCAAACTTCATTTACATATGGAGAATATAATTAAAAAACATATAAATAATATATTGAGAAAAAAACATATGGAGAATCAGAATAATATATCAAAAACCTCATTAATATATGGAGAAAAAAACAAATGGAGAATATATATCATTTATAAAAAAATGAAGAATAATATATCAAACTTCATTTACATATGGAGAATATAATTAAAAAACATATAAAGAATAATATATCAAAACTTCATTAACATATTGAGAAAAAAACATATGGAGAATAATATATCATTTTGATATGTTAATGAAATTAAAATTTATGATTCTGAATTTTGTATTTTTAGTTCATTGAAATGAGGAAGAAAAAATATAATTTTTATTATATAAATATTGTTTCAAATAAAAGAGAAATGACGAAGGTATATATTATATATCAATAAGTTTGATATTTCCACAAAGATTTGCGTGGCACAGTGGCAGCGTGCTTTCTGTTTGATTCATAGGTCACGGGTTCGAATCTCCTTGAAATCAAAATTTTGTTTGATTAAAATGCTTAAAACGACGTAGTTTTGATAGTGTATATACGGTCTTATACAGATTTTAAAACCTATACACGATAGAGGGTTATATTGCGGGTTGACTGAGACTTCATAGGTTTGATTTGCATTTTCACCGAGTCAAGGGTAAAATTGCAAAAAGAAACCGAGTCAAGGGTTTTTTTGCAGAAAACCCTAAATAAATAAATAAACGAAGAAAAATCAAAAAAAGTAACAAGTGAAAATGGCTTCACACACACACATGACACGCACATGATGGAGGTAAAAAACTGAGTTGTATTAAAACTTGGAGGCTAACACTACAGAAAGCTACAAGGATAACTTCGGATAGATAGATAACCAACAAAAAGTTTCGTGTCTTGACCATCTCGGGTTCATATTTTTGTTTAGTTTAATTCAGGAACAGGGGTTTGATAGATTGCAACGTGTTTTTCGCTCGCAGCCACAAATAGTCCACGTACAAAACAAAAGCCAGATGACAGCCAAGTCTTAACATTTTTTGCAAAAAAAATACATAGCCAACAAGTCATCCCAAAACAGGCTCGACTTATAGAACTCGCGGGACTGACGTTTGCTGTTCCTATCTTTAACAAGGTCTGCATACTTATAGAGCGTCTTGGCACCGTGAACAAGCTTTTGCGAGTAAACTCTGTTGTCCTTGAAAACAATGGAAGCAGAAGCCAAAGCAGCTGCCATCTCTGCGCCAAGATGGGAGCAGGAATCGTAACATAGTTTTGGAATCCTTTCGTAATCAATGTCCTCAGGACGCATCCAGCAGTAATGATCATTATGCGTTACACTTCCTTTACCGGTATGTCCTGATCCGACCTGTGGAAAAAAAAAAAAGACAAACGTTTATAAACAGAATTATAATCTCCCAGTGGCCGAAAAATATTTCTTTCTTTTTCCCACCTGTTCCACCATCGTATAGATTGTATCAGCACTATTGTTAAAGGTTTTGAGAAAGTAGTCAGCTCCCCATTTGATGAGTTCCTTGACATGGTCGAGCTCGCCTGCAGCATCGTATTTTGCACTGTATTCAATCACACTCCAGCTCAACATGGTCATAGCATTAGCATAAGACATGGGGAAGTTGAATTTGATAGCATCTCCAGCATCGTAGTAGCCTCCAACCAGATCTTTGTAGAACTGTCCTGGCTGGTTCTTCCCATCTTGCATACAAGAATCGCCCCTCCATGTCACGTTATTGTCCTCTGGTAGTTTCCCAGCTGCAAGTGATTAAACATCATCACATAAGCAATCAGATTGAGACATGACAAACCAGGACTGAACGTCTTATCAGCCAAAACAGAATGTTATCATACGGAAACATCTCTTCCACGGTCATTATTGTAGACTGATTAAGTGATGATTAATTGGTGCATTTTTTATTTCCATGCTTACATTTCTGAGCGTTGAAGAACATGAGAGCTTTACGGAGAGCGAGAGTGTAGTTGTCCGGTTGAGTTTCCATCTGTTCGTGGTGTGGCACGTGTCTGACGATCATGGTTATGGAGGCAGCGAGAACGGCGGTAACAAGAACGGTTCCGAGGGTCCATAGGAAGATCTTGCGGCTGACTAGTATACATCCGAGATCGACGTACTTCTTCTTCTTCGGCTCTGACGGTCCGAGTAGCCAGCTCTGTTGCGTCGCGTCGAGTGGTCGGGGAAGAGCCGCACGGTCGAGTTCTTGAAGATTCCGGCTGGGATCGTCGTCTGTGACTAAGTCCACCGCATTGATCTCTAAGGGACCGCCCCATGGGTCTCGTCCGTACATGTTGATGGTCCTCCCCCTCCTGATCAGATATGTGGAATTCTTTGTTTTTTCAGAGTGGAGAAGACGAAGAGGTTTGGTGATGACTGATGAGGGAGAGGAAGGCTTTAGGGTGTTTGTGTGTGATGTGGAAAGTGAAATTGAAGACTGAAGAAGGTGAAGCTTTAAAGCCTTGAGTTTAGTCAATACTGTGCCACGTGTGATTCATCGGATCTATGTTTTGGTTTGTGGCGTATGGTGGTATTTTCCTTTTTCCCCTTTTTTGATACTTTATACTTATACTATTTCGGGGTTGTTTCAACCGAAAAATATCAAAAGCATAGTTACAAGTGACGATAGTGATGTTTGAGACCAAACTAATGTCTATATATTGTGGTTTTGTTTAAGAACTTCTATTCAGAATATATTGGAAATACATAAATAAATAATAGTAATAAACATTTAGATGAAAACATTCCTTTTTCTGAACAAAAACATTTCAGATGAGAGCACTTGTTAGAACAAGGTTCTGATCAATTTTATATTATTAATTTCATTTTATTATAATTTAATTAAATGGTAAAAATTTGAATCAATGGTAAAAGAACATGTGCCTTGAGAAGTTTAAAGTTGGGTTCTAAGAGCATGTTCAATGGGGGAGACCCACTAAGGTCTCTTAACTATTATTTAATAACTAAATTTTGGTAAGAGATCATGTTTAAATATTTTTGTTTTCCTTGCTCCAATGGTAAAACCCATTAGGAGTTCTTAAATTTTTTGAACACAATGCAACTGAACACCAAAAATAAACTCAACGCACCTTGTTTCTATCATCATTGACGCTGCTTCAAGCAAAAGCCTTGACTGATGATCAGTATCATACGCCCTAGCGTAGGCAACGTTTTCCAGTACATCAGCTCCATTTAGTCCAAACCTGCATCATTTTAATTGGTTAGTACGGGTTACTCTGTCTCAAGAACCCCAACGTGCTCTCTCACATGTGTTACAAAGATAGCTTACCTGTCAGCTATCTGCAATAGTCTTTGTGGCCGGAATGTTCCCTCGGCATCGATGTACACTGCCTTTCCCTCTCCACCTCCTTGATCCATGGGAAGCTAATCATTTAAAACACGAACCTTAATGTAAATATCTTTCTCAGTTTTGCAAAATGTACGGAGAAATTCAAAGTCACTGATTCCTACTAGACAAAGCAACAATAGCAGAGTGGTGAATTCAGGAAAAGGTTCTTACATGACATGTTACACACAGTGTACGGCACAACTGAGTCATTCCTGATCGAAACTCACCATATAGCTCAGTGATGGATCCGGTTTCAATTCCTCCTATTAAGAGTATAGGCAAAGTAAGATCACAATAGCAAAATGACATTTCAGGATGCACCAAAATCAGAACCAACCTTCTAGAACTTTGTCGAGCTCTCGTGATCCAGAGGTAATCTGAATGATCTCCTGTCTCTGGGCGTGGAGCTGGCTAGCACTAGTGAAACCCAGAGGAACCAACTTTGAAGCTGGCACAGAGGGAAACACAAATAAGAAAATGCATAAACAAAAAGATCAAAGAGATGTTATGTATCACGCAGAGAAGGAATGTGAATTCTTTTCACGTGACATGCCTGCTTCTACGATTTTGTCAACCTTGGCATCACTAGTTCCTTTAATCTACAAGAGATCCTTCCTTGGAGTATATGCAACACCTTCGACAGTGAAGAGACCAGCATCCCTAAGCTTCTTTACATCAACAGAAGCAATACCTGCCGCCTGAAGATTGAAAACTCAAAGAGATGAAACAGCACATTACCAAATAACTCTAACCAGCTGAACACAATGTCAATAACTAACAAGCGGCACTGCACAAAACACTACAATGATTCTCAAATCTGCTGAAACTCAATTAAAAAGTTACAAGAGACAGAGTCTCCTTAGAATAAAATTTATCACTAATCGAAACAGTGGAGCTCTTCTCATCTTCTCCAGAAACTACATTTCCCATTCTCACCACCAAACGTAATCAAAGAAAGAATCAAAGGATCAGATCAATCAATTCCTGAGAAAACATACCACCAGATGGATTGGCGAATTTGATGCCATTGTAGGAGACTTTGTTGTGCGACGCTGTGATCATGAGCCCGACGATCGATGATCCGAGCCTGAGCGATTGAAGAGCTGAGAGAACCCCAACTCTGACGAAAATCAAACAAAAGAAAATACACATAAAATCGACGAAAATCGACGAAACCAAACAGAAGAAAGAGATGATCGACGAAAGAGATGATCGAAAAAAAATTACACAGCTCTCTTGACACGTGTCCCTTAGGATACGTCTCTTAAAATACTTAATTAGGAGACGTCTCTTCTGATTTTTATTAGTTTTCATTTAATTAAATGCTCAAATGTTTTAAGAGACCATACTAAGAGCTCGCGTTGATCATGCTCTAAAGTCTTCTTTTTAGAGACGGTATACTCTCTCTCTTTTCAGCTTTTCAGTTTTTTTTTATATAAAAAAACTGTTAATCATGCTCTTAGTCTTGCTTTTAGATGAGAACAACTCTTGCATTATCTGAGGGCCACATAAAATTTTGTAGTCCCATCTAAAACTTTATATTGCTTTACTGATATTTTATTTTATTGATAACATGCACTATGCAAGTTTGAATCCGGATACTGACACAATCACAACGGTGACACAAGCTATACTAGATTGCATACCATGTTTTTGTTTTGTTTGATCTACAAGGATGAAATGAGTTAAGGATGAAATGAGTTAAGGATGAAATGAGTTAAGTTCATAAACTTATTTTAACAATGGCAATTGCCGAGTATGAACATAAGAAATAAATCAATATATACCCGCACACGTGATACACAATTAAAAGTAAAAAAACACCTCAACATAATCAATTCTTGGTGATGCTAAGAGCCTAATTATAGTCTTCGTCCTCAACCCTTCTTTTAAGTTGGAGAGATCATTGGATGGTTGTAATTGTAACAATAACGTACCATTTGACCCTTCTTTTATGCTCTAAAAAGGGTCGTAAAACTTGGTCGTTGCCGGCGTCCGTCTGAGCCGTTGGATTTGAGTTTGAAGTGACCCCACTGTTGTTTGTCTGTCCAAAATCCAGGTTAGTCAACGACAGAGTGGGCCTAGACTGCACTTTTTATATTCTTTAAAAATTTGGAAAGCTTTGCTCTATTTTGCTTTAATTGGAGAGAATCGGAGGCAAAAGATAAAGACGAGAGAGGAACGTTGTAGATCTTGACTCTTGATGGAAGTTGATTCATGTGAAAGTCCTTCACTGCACTACGTCGGAATAGCTGTTAGGAAAAGATTCCGCAGACTAAATCTCAGGGAAAGGAACGATTTGCAATCGTCACAGTAAAGAGATGGATTGAAGAGTTGTTTCACTTGATTCAGCTAATATATCTTTACAATAAACAACATATATAAGCGTTTTGCTTGATTCAGTTATAAAAAAGTATCTTCTTTTTTAGGGAAGTTTTAGATTGAGTTGACTAATTCGTCTACGATGATTTTGAAAAATTTGCAATTAAATGACGTAACTTAAAAGAAGGGTTGAGGCATCACCAAATGTCACGTTATTGTTATTGTTACATATAATTATTCCATAATTATATAACATATACGATCGTAGTTTTTGATTTACTCTCTAATTGACCCTTCAATGTAAAGCGTGAACAAAACATATGTATAAATGTATTTAACAATAATGTTTTAAGGGCGCAAAGAAAGCAACAAACACTTTTCAAAAAAAAGAAAACAACAAACGCAAAGATTAATTACTCTTCATCATCTTCCAAGTCACTGAAATCCCTGCAATCTTTGCAATGATCTGCATCGTCTTTCAAATCATCTTCAGCTTTGCGATTGCAAATATGCTTGAACAGATAGAATCCGCAACCAGCACAGAAAGCAACAACTATTACTCCTAATAAAGCTTTTACTTGGAGCGAGAGGTTAATTGCTTGCGTGTTATTATTAGTGATATTGTTGTTAGTAGTGATACTGTTGTTAGTAGTGATATTAACGTAGAGATAATCAAGTCCAGCGAGAGAAGGGACTGGAGACACAGAAGATACCAGATCCGGCAGAGAAATGAGGACGGAAGTGGTAAGCGAACGGCTAGGAGCAATGGTGGTGTTACCGAGGGGAGGAGCGGTGGAGGTGTTGGCGAGAGGAGGAGGGGTGGTGGTGTTGCCGAGCACCGCCGCAATCAGACAGATTCAAATCTGTGAGAAATATAACAAAAGAGCAATGGTGGAGGGGTTACGATGGAGGGGTTACCGAGAGGAGGAGCAATGGTGGAGGTGGTGATGCCGAGAGGAGGAGCAATGGTGGAGGTGGTGATGCCGAGAGGAGGAGCTGTGGAGTTGTTGCCGAGAGGAAGAGATGTGGAGGTGTTGCCGAGAGGAGGAGCTGTGGAGGTGATGCCGAGAGGATGATCGGCGGCAAGTACGATGAAAATCAGAAAAGGGAAAATCGCCATTTCAACCTTAAAAAGAAAATTAGGGTTAGTTAGGAAAGGAAAAGACGAAAGCGAGGTTTTATAGTAGGGAATTGGAGACGTTTGAGGCATTGGGCTTGGGCTTTTGCTAAGATCAAAATGGCTATCAGATATTAAGAGTACTTACAAGAGATTTCTTCAGTAATGGGTCACCAGAAGAAAAACAAGAGTACTTCCTAGATTTCTTCAGTAATGGATGAGGAGGCCGTGGTTTGTCACCACCACCGAAGGATATTGGCCACAGTAATTCATCGGAGATCTAAACTGAACGAAAAATTGCTTTAAAATTATTAAAAAAATAATTAAGGACAAAAAATAAAAGAACATGATAATAAGAGTACTTACAAGATTTCTTCATTCTCCAGTAATGGAGGAGGAAGCCGTGGTTTGTCACCACTAGTCACCGAGGGATATTGCCACAGTAATTCATCTGAGATCTAAACTGAAGGGAAGCTAACGAATAATTGAAAAAAAAAAAAATTTGAGAATGAAAGATAAGATATGATGGAACAAGAGGAGTTTGTTTGTTTATAAAGAAGAGATGGTGAGGGCCAACCTAATCAAGAGGTGCATACACCATACGTTTTGCGGATTTCACGGCCCTCTTAAAATATTTCCGAAACAGTCAAAAACTTTTGATTTATTTATGATTACGTTAACAACAACTTTCCTAATTAAAAGAGGTAATAAAGGGTAACTAGTAAATTCACCAGATTTTACGGCCTTCATAGAGGCGAAGCGAATATTTATGATTTATTTTGTTTTTATTCCCGAAAATAAAATCCAGAATATTTATAGATATATTTAGTGATATTGAAAAAAAAAACGAATTTACTCTGTTTGATAAAAATAAAAACTGAAAAATATATTTCTTATTAATATTAATAGAATCTATTTGTTATTGGTTTCATTTTTTAAAAATTACATCCATAATCATTTGTTATTCAAAAATTTAGTTTTCAAAGATTCTATAAAATCTTGTGTTATTGGAATATGAATTTTAAACTTTTAAATCAAACACAATCGAAGATTCAAATATATTTAAAATATTATATTTTAGATACTACAAAAAATATGCAAAAAAAATAATGCAATAAGATTTGATTATATATATATATTAGATTCGTAAATTTTAGGATAAATTTTTATTTTATAAAATTAAAATTTAATGCATAACATACAAAAATAACGGTTAACTTATTTTATTTTCATAAATTGCATTCATTTAAACTAAAAATAAATTTACATGTATCCATAAAATCTAATTATAATGGGTCATACTTTTTTTTTTTTTAATTTTTATTTGTATATAATTATTTCACAAAATAAATAAATAATTAAGTTTTTGTGTTGGTTGTTTCATCAAATTATTCAAATTATATTTATTTGCTTTACACACATTAATTGACGAGTTAAACTATTTTTTTATTTGAAATTATAATTTTCAAATTAAATATTTATTTTAAATTAAATTAAATATTATTCAAAATAAATGGTATAATATATAGTCTTTACAAATTATAAATATGAATGTATATATATATAATCTATAAGCATATTATATAATCATAATATAACTATATAATTAATAGAAACTATATGGTATTATCATCTATTCTAAAATACAATTATTAAAGTAATTTAAATTATGATTTTCACAAATATATTTTTCATGCAAAATAGAAAATATAGAAACAAAAACCAACTAAATATATTATCTGATCCTATAACATATTAAAATATATTATATTTATGTACAAAATAAAATTATTACTACATCTTAAATTTTTAAATTTACAAATATATATCACTAAAAAGGAATTATATATATATATATAATCTCTTCTCTATATATTTTTTTTTTTTTTTTTTTGGTCAAAATCTCTTCTCTATATATTTATATATATAATCTCGTCTTTAGACCGAAATCTAGTTATTGTATTAAAGATTGGTTCAGCACCTTTGTTGTTAAAAATGGCCAAAAGTAAAAATTCTCCGGATTTCACAGCACAGCCCAAACCTCATGAAGTAACCGCCTGTATTAATATATTTTATTATTCAAAAAGTAATATTCTCTTTTTTTATATACAAAGTGAAAAAAAATAATATCCATCTTCTGCTTTTTAAAAAATACTATTACATAAGAAACAAAATAGTCTACAAATTAATGCTTTCGGTCCGTTGTCATGTGAGTAAAGTGAATGGTGTTGTCGACATGAAAACAAGTGGGACGGCACGTCGTGGGACGCACAAGTATCATTAATTACTTTTAAAATCAACGCATCGGTTATATAATCCACCAGTATATTTTTTTTTTTGGCAACAATCCACCAGTATTTAGAAAGACCAAATATTTATTTTGTATGTGTATGTGTATATATGCTTTCAACCGAATACACTTTTTATGAGATTTTTTCCATTAATTTATTTTAATACCTGATTTAGGTAAAATTTTAATAACGTGTATTAGATGATTGGCCCGGGCATGAGAAATTATACAAATGTGATTAATTATAGAAACAACATTAAACATAAGTATTGCATTACAAACATCATAGATTAAATAATTAGTGGGAATTGGATTTTTAACAATTGTTAAAATTTTCAGATTCTATTGTTATTGGTTTATGAATTTTGACATTCTTACTAAAATCTATTGTTGTTGGCCTGATGATTTTTTAAGTCCATACAAAATCCACTGTTATTCAAAAAGTTTGAATTTTAAAGATTTTATGATTTCATTAAATCTGGTGTTATTGGGACTTAAATTTTAAATAATTTAATTCATAAAACCAAACTTTGAAAATATCATCTATTTACCTTATTCTTAAAATCATCATTTCCAAAAATTTCCTAAATATACAAAACTCTTTACAACTCTTTACAAATTTAACAAATCTTCTAACTTCTAAAATCAATCAACTCTCAGTAAATCTAATTCCCAATACCAACTCGTAAGTCTCAATTAAGTGTAAATCAATTAGTATCAATCAAAGTTATTCGCTAATTAATATCTTCCCAA